>JAZHRO010000007.1:12815000-17650000 GCA_037157565.1 Thalassia testudinum
GTTGGGCCTAAGACAATTTTTGCCTAATGCCTCCACATCACAAACTTCTGAATGCTCCATTTGCCAAGGCAATACACACGCCACTGTGGATTGCTATTTGGCTTCTCAATTCCCTAAACTTGTACAAGAGGATCTAACGCCGCCCAAGGGTTTCCTTCAAGACCTTGTAATGACCCATTTTCCAATACATATAATGAGGGATGGAGGAACCACCCTGACTTCTCATGGAGACAAGGGAATGTCTCCAATCAAGGGAATTACAAGCCCTAACCTTTTCAGAACCGACCTATAAATCAGCCTCAGACCTTTGCCCAACCTAAGACCTCTAAGATGGATGAATTGAAAGCAATGTTGAGATCAATGCAAGAAAACCAAAGTGCCATCGTCCAAACTCATGATAAGGTTATTAATGAAATGAAATCACAGATAGGACACCTTGCAGAGGTCCTTAGACAAAAGAAGACTAGGAAGCTTCCCAATGCTACTGAGGAGAATTCTAAAGGGAAAGGGAATGTCTTTAGGGAGCATGCCTATGTGGTGACTATTCTGAGGGGTGGGAAAGAAATTTCCAAGCCTGATGCTCCTTTAGTCCTACTGATTGCGCAGCAATCATGGGTCTTAATTGACCAAAACTAATCTAGAACTTAGCATAAGCTAATGTAATTAATGCATGCATAAGCATGCATAAGCATCTTTTGCATCTTTACTGCTATGCATGAAATAATGATATAATGTACTAATTAAGTGCATTATATAAATTGTAGGTAATAAGAAGCTCATGAGCTAGATCTAATGCTGGACCTGAAGCTAGTGTTACATCAGAGATGGAGCGGAAGACCTTAGAATAAATGTAGTAGTAAAATAATGTAAGGGTTGAGGTATGTTATTCTTCTAAGTAAGAATAAGGCAGAGTTAAATTATGAAGAACTTAGGTTCATTCCTAGCCATAAGATAGCCCTAGAGGCCTTCCTAACCCTTTATCACTCTTAGATTAGGTCATCATAGCCTAGGAAGCCTCAAAACCCTTGTTTTAGCCTTTATCTGGATGTCCAGATAAGTTATTGGACATCCAGAACCCTTAGCCACAACCCGCACACCTTAAATCCATGTCTGCAGTGTTATTGGACGTTGAGACACTTGGTCAAGCATCCAATTTCTGGAGAATACCCAAGACAGAACCCTGATTCCCTCTTGACTCAAATTGGACATCCAGACAAGAGGTTTGGACTTCTGATTTTTGAGTATAAGTCAACTAATACTTAAATTGGACGTTTGGAACTACTCTCCAGTTCCTGTTTTGGAATTCAAGCTTGGATCTTGAGTTCCTAGGTCCCTAAACCCAATTCCAACCCCCTGGGAACCTAAATTAAGGTACCCTAAGCCTAGTACACCACCTCTAGATTTTCCTAAGAACCTAATTAGGTTCTCACTATGCCTAATTGACTTGGATGATAGTCAATTACAATTCCCTAATCAATTATACTCATGTAGTCCAATTAAGCTCAGATCTCAACCCACACAAGTCCAATTGGACTCATTGGGAGTCTAATTGACCTAAGCCCAACTTAATTGAGTTATTTCACTCTCAATTAAGTTCACACTCACTCAATTAAACTTATGTCGAGTTTAATTACACTTTCCCATCATCAACCATAACAAGCTCAATTTAGTCTGATAAAGTCAATAAAAGCTCCTGCATAACCATCAGAGGGTCATATAAGCATAATGTTTATTTTGAGAAGATAAGAAACCAGGGTTACTTTTGCAATTTTCACTGTATTTCACAAATACAGAATAACCACGGGGTATTTTAGGGGTTTATTAAAGGTCATAAGGTCATTAATGTCTAATAAATGGGTCTATGCAGACAGAAATGGGTTTTCACGCATTTCAAGAATTAATGGACATTTGAGACCCTAAAAATAGACTTACTTAATTAACTGAGGTTTTCGTTAGGATAAAATTCACCTAAACCCTCAAAAATTTATGGAAAAGTATTCTATAGGGCTTGGTACCTTTGAATTAACCATCAGAACCTATTTTGATCCAAAATTGTGTCACAAACAAACTATTGCCCTAATTTGGGATTTTGCATAAATTACCCAATCAAAGTAGGTCAAAACCAAAATCCAACTTCACCATTAGATTCTTTGGGTCCAAATTATGTTTTTAACAAAATTTGGGCCAAATATGAGATTATTTCTTCCAAGCTTGCATTTTAGTCCAAGTATGACTCTTATTCTCTCAAATAACCCCTTAGTTTTTGAAATTATTACAAAAACCCTCCTAACTTCTTCAACTTCTTCATAGAAATGCCCTTGTAGCCATTACTATGTGAACCCATGAATTGCCATCCTTTAATCATGAGATTCCCCCTAATTTCTCGGTGAAACCCTTCCAAATTTGGAAGGAAGATTCTTGAGGAGTTGGTCTTCAATCATAGGTAGGTCTTGCCTTCCAAATCTCGTCCAAGAGTTCATGCAAACTTTTGGAAACCATGCTTTGAAACCTCTCCCTCTGGCCTATAAAATGACCCCCATGGCATTCCCTTTTTCTTCAGCAAGTCTTTAAGCCAAAAATCCTCTTCCGTCCTCTACCTCTAGCTCGCTCCGAGCTTGCTCCGGCAAACTCCTATCCCCATCTCCTTTGCCGGCCGCCACATACCATAGGCGTCCAATTACTCTTCCCCATTATCTTTTGCATCTCAACATACCTGTGTGACGCTTCCTAACCCCATCTTCGTCGTCGTCTACCTCATCGGAGTTCTCATCTCCTCTAGCACCAGCCAAACCACAACTGGTGCCAAGTCCGTCCTCCTTCATGCGATAGCTAGTTCGTTCAACTCTTCTTTGTTAACTCATCATCACCGTACTGTCGAAACTCCGTTCCAACTATTCACGCACCTGCTCTGACTCTATCTTTGTAATAACCCGTTACACTTTTACTCATTTAAGACGTCTGGAGTTTCAGTCAGATGTCTTTCCAGACATTTGGACCTATTTTCGGACATCTGAAAGTGAAATTTTCGTACTGCTATTTGTGCTCTACACGCGGGTTGTGCACAAAGGCCATTCCACTCTCTCTCTCTTCCTCATCTCCCCCCCAAACCCTACACCCCCCTATTTATACCCCTCTTTCCCCTCCCCTTCATACATGACCAGCCACCACCATCTTCAGATCTCCAGTGGGGTAGTGGCAAGGACAGACGAGAGAAGAGAGTGGAGGGCGAGCGAGGGAGAGTGAGAGGGAGGAAGGAGGAGAGCGTGGAAGGTCGAAGGACCTTCAGGAGCTTCACGGAGCTCGCATGGCTGGTGGCGGGTAAGTGCGCACGTGGAGGACATCAACAAGGAGTTGTCCAAGCTCTTGCAGCGGCTGGACCAGCCACCATGGTCGGAGGCACGAGCAGGTTCTTATACTAGAAGTTTTCCAGTATCAAACATCTGGCGTGACATCCAGATGATTGGCGAGGGATCTGGATGTCCAGAGCTAAGCCCGGACGGCTGAGAGCATGTATCACACGAGGTACGTACGTTCCTGTGTTGATTTCTCCTATACGAAATATCTCAGTGCAAGAGGCATTATCGGCTGATCTGCGCCTGCATTTGCATGCACAGGTGCAGCTTTGGGAAGGCATGTGGGATGCTTTTCCATGCACTTTTGGACATTTGATCACATCACCAGACGTCCAGAGGTGCTTCTAGACAACTGAAGACATTGTCTGACGTCTGAAACTATCTTCAGACGGTCGCAGAGAAGGTCTGGATGTCTAATCAGCTGTAGGAGACACAAGGTGAGTTTTGTCGTCGCGTTTTTGGCTTGTTTAAGGCCTAAATGGAATCGGATTTCTGCATATGAAGTATCATTGTTTTCCATTCGAGTTCCTCTACATATTCATGTTGAGAATCTACTATTTTGACCTCATCTAATGTAATTAGTCGTTGATACAAGGTACCAGCCGGTGGTGTGTTCAGGGCCCGCGGAGATGACGAGATCTGCAGCATAGGCCCCCATTCCACCCATGATCCCCGGTAGAGTGATTTAATTCAGTTATTAATAATTAAATAAGAATGTGCTTGGTTGAAATAGTCGAATGGAACTCTAGGATGTGGAATGATCCTATGCTCCTATGCTTACCATCCCAGATAGCAGTGCCAGTTTTGTGGTTTACACAGACACTTCATTGCATGGGTTAGTTGGTGTGGTCATGCAGTGGGGTCACGTTATCACTTATGCTTCGCGGTAACTGAAGCCCCATGAGCATAGCTACCCTACCCATGACTTAGAACTAGCAGTTGTTATCTTCATGCTGAAGACATGGAGGCACTACCTTTACTATGACACTTTAGAGATCTTCAAGGATAATAAGAGCTTCAGGTACTTGTTTGACCAGAAGGAGCTTAACATGAGACAGAGATGTTGGTTAGACCTCCTGAAGGACTACGACTATAGCATCTCCTACCACCCAAGGATGGCTAATGTGGTGGCCAACACCTTGAGCTGGAAGGTGCCTGCCCACTTGCCCAGTGTACAGGCACAAAGTTGAAGACTTATGGAGGAGTTGGGCAGTTGGCGACCCCGAGAGTCACAGGGGTATTGTGGGATAGTGACAGTGATGTAGTAGATGCGACTAGAGCTGATAGACAGCATCATCGTAGGGCAGATGACAGATTTTTGCTTACAGACACTATGAGACAAGGTGTTGACAGGGGACCCCAGAGACTTTTCCTTTACAGACGAGATACTGCGGATGAGGGGACGCTAATGCGTTCCTAGTGACGAGGAGTTGTTGAGAGAGCTCCTAGCTGAGGCGCACAGGTCCAGGTTCACCATACATCCTGGGAACATAAAGATGTAACATGATTTGAGATGCGACTTTTGGTGGAGAGGGATGAAGCTGGGTATTGGTGAGTTTGTGCAGCAATGTTTGGTGTGCCAGCAGGTGAAGGCCGAGCATCAGAGGCCTGTAGGGCCATTGCAGCCACTTCCTGTGCCAGAGTGGAAGTGGGAAAGCATCACCATGGACTTGGTGGTGGGTCTACCAGTTACCCAGTGGAGACACAACGTAGTCTGGGTGATAGTAGACGAGTTGACGAAGACGGTGCGTTTCTTGCCTATCCAAGTAACCCTTGGACCAGTACAGTTTGTAGAGAGGTACATCCGAGATGTGGTACACCTGCACGGAGTTTCAAGTGAGATTGTATCTGACAGGGATACCCGTTTTACTTCCCAGTTCTGGGTTGAGTTTCAACAAGCTTTTGGGAAATGTTTGAGGTTCAGTACCGCTTGCCACCCCCAGATGGACAGACGGTCAAAGTGCACCATACAGACACTTGTGGACCTTTTGCGGCCTGTGCACTAGACTGGAGGGGCTTCTGGGCAGAGCATTTACCCCTGGCAGAGTTTGCATATAATAGCAGTTACCACTCGAGCATCGGCATGGCACCTTATGAGGCTCTATATGGACGGAGGTGTACTACACCCTTGAGTTGGGTCAAGGTGGGGACCAAGTGGGAGGTTGGCCCCAAGTTGATCCGACAGAGTCAGGAGGTGATAAAGCAGATTCGCAGATGACTCCACACTGTCAGGAGCAAGCAGAGGAGTTACGCTGACCAGAAACGTAGAGAGGTGTAGTTTGAGGTTAGGGATCATGTCTTTCTCCGTGTTTCGCCCATGAAGGGCTTGCAGCATTTTGGGGTGAAAGGGAAGCTTATGCCGAGGTTTGTGAGGCCCTTTGAGGTCCTGGAGTGGGTAAGACCCATTTCTTACTAGCTTGCCCTTCCTCCCTAGCTTTATGGAGTGCACAACGTGTTCCACGTGTCCAACCTTAAGTACATTGCTGATCCCATTCACATTCTGAGTCACGAGAGCGTCGAGGTGGTTGACGACTTGACCTACCCCGAGAAACCTGTACAAATACTAGATAGAGCCATTCGGAGTTTGAGACAGAAGTTGGTACCACTGGTCAAGGTCCTATGGAGAAGCCAGCGGTACGAGGAGGTGACTTCGGAGCTTGAGGAGGCGATGCGAGAGCGATACCTATAGCTTTTTGAGGGTACGTCTTTCTGGATAAACTTCGGTCCACTTTAAGTTTGTTATGCATTTTTACGTTCTTTTTTGCACACCTTAGCTAGCTCAAGCTTCAGGGATGAAACTTCCTTTAAGTTTGTTATGATGTAATGACTCGTTAGACTTTTAGCTATTTAAGACATCTGGAGTTTCAGTCAAACGTCTGGACCCGTTCCAGGATGTTTGAAAGTAGAATTTTTGTATTACTCTTTGCACTCTGCGCGCGGGCGGTGCGCAGAGGCTGTTCATCTCCTCTCTCTTCCTTATCTCCCCTTCGAACAATAAACCCTACACCCTCCTATTTATACCCCTCTTTCCCCTCCTCTCCTCACACCAGTAGCCACCACCACCTTTAGATCTCTAATGCGGTAGTGGCGAAGGCGGCCAAGAGAAGCGAGTAGAGGGATAGTAAGGGAGAGCAAGAGGGAGGAAGGAGGAGAGAGTTGAAGGTCAGAGGACCATTGGGAGCTTGGCGGAGCTCGCATGGCCGGCGGCGGGTGCATGCGTGCGTGGAGGACATCGGTGAGGAGCTATCCAAGCTCCTGCAGCGGCTGGAGCTGCCGCCGTAGGCAGAGGCGCGAGCAGAGAGAGCTGGGAGTAGGTTCTGAAACTGGAAGTTTTCCAATATCAGACATCTAGCGTGACATCCAGACGACTGGCGAGGGATCTGGATGTCTGAAGCTAAGGTCGGACGTCTGAGAGCACGTATCGCACGAGGTACATATATTCCTGCCTTGATTTCTCCAATACAGATGATCTCAGTGCAGGAGGCATTATCGGTTGATTTGCACCTGCATTTTCGTGCGTAGGTGAAGCTTTAGGAAGGTGCACGGGATGCTTTTCCACGCGCTTTTGGACGTCTGATCACATAACCAGATGTCTGGAGGTACTTCAAGACGACCGGAGACAATGTTCGACGTCTGGAATTGTCTTCAGATGGTCACAGAGATGGTTGGGATGTCTGATCAGCCGCAGGAGACACAAGGTGAGTTTTTTCATCTTTTAAGACATCTGGGAAGAGTCCTAGACATCTGATTTTGATCAGAAATCACATTTTTGTCCTGTTTAAGGCTCAAACGGAATCAGATTTCCACAAACGAAGTATCATTGTTTTCCACTCGAGTTCCTCTACATACTCATGTTGAGTATCTACTGTTTTGACCTCGTCTAATGTAATTAGTCGCTGGTATAGGTTACCAGCCGATGGCATGTTCAGGGCCTGCAGAGACGACGAGATCTGCGGCACAGGCCCCCATTCCCCCCGTGATACCCAGTAGAGTGGTTTAATTTAGTTATTAATAATTAAATAAGAATGTGCTTAGTTGAAATAACCGAATGGAACTCTAGGATGTGGAATGAACCCTAGGGTAAAGAAATGAATAAGCTTGTTTGTACTGTACTGTTTACTTGAATTCATGGTTAAGATAAATTGATAGCAAATGCTTGTATTATAATTACGAGTTGCCTGTTAGAATATGAGCTGCATGTATTTAATGAATAATTTCCTGTGGAAGAACCAGTTGTATGTTGTTGATAATTGAACTATGAAAACATGATCTACCAGTATATGGATGAGAAATGAATTTTGAAACATGAGATCTGGATCTGGATAAATGAGGTGAACATGAGCATGAACCCTATGGGGAATTAGGAGTAGAAGTCCTGTGGATAAACAAAATCTGGAATGTAGACGTGAAGTGTGTTGGTCATTGAGTACGTGGTACGAAGGAGAGCAACTGTCCCCTTTTAGTGTAGAGCGAAGCTAGCCTCCCTTGGGTTGAGTCCCAGGGTTAGGATTGGCTACACTACATCGACTCCTGTTGGCCCTCGAGTACATGGTACCGAGGTGAGCTAATAATGTAGGGAGGGAGCTAGCCACACCATGGGACCCAGGGTTTAGCTAGCCACCCTACACCGACTTATTAGGTCCTCTGGGCAAATCGGGATAGTCAGACAAGGGTGCGCAGACTGTGTAGGGGCAAGACCTCTGTTTGGTTCTGAGGGGTGGGACCCCTATTCTAAGAGGGCAAGGCCCTATACTGTTTCGTGCTGTACTTTGGGCATACCTGCTAGTGGAAATGACTGACCGCGTGTTAGTGTAGGGTAGCTACCCGAGTGTTTATCACGCGTGCTGTAGTAACCGCTACATCTTGACAGTGACCTCAGGGTGGTTGACTGGGTGTAGGACTACCACGGGGGACTCTCCCAACCAGAAGAGCACCACGTGCACCTTCTACTCTATGAAAAAGACTGCAATCAAGATCGTTTCAGCGAGGAACATGCAAGATCAAAAAATATATGGATACTTTGAGAAATGGATGAAACAGAAGCATATAAAACATATAAATAGAAATGAGAATTGAACCTATTGTCTTTACTGTTTTGTACTTAGATAATATAAACACCACTCTACTCAGCATTCACTGGCTCTGTCTTTTCATAACACTGTTCAGGACCAGGAGTTGAGCAGGCCAAGTTTCCGGCTGCAGAGGGTGCTGGGCCCAGTCGAGTCTAGCCATAGTGTTTCTTTAGCACTTTCCTTTTTTTTTACTACTGTTGTAGTAAGTAATGGACACTTAGTTACTATTCTACTACTTCTGTTTCCTTTCCGCTTTCCATTGTTGTTGTTGTTGTTGTGGTGGTGGTGGTATGTACTGAGACAGCTGTTCTATTTTCTTTACTACTTTGTACATTTCTTCTACTTAGTTATATTGCATGTGTGAATGTGGTTTATTTTCCTACATTTGGTTATTTCTTGTTGGACGACTAAGTCTTGGGCTTAGTCGAGGCAAGCTTGTCTTGGGTCCTGTAGGGATCCGGGTCATTACAGTCTTCCATCTTGCCATCGTACCTCCAATGAAGCATTCCTGCTACCATAGATCATATTTCCGCCCACCACCACATCCACAATCATCTCCTCTCTTCACTGAGTAAAAGCCCCAAAAAATTTTGGGGCTTGGCTACCTGACTCACGCACCTCCATCCACCTTCCTCAAGGTCATCAGGCCTCTCCGACTACATGCGCAGCATGCCATCGCCACCATCGACATCGTTGCACTCTTGCGCATTTGCTGAATATTTTTTACCTGGCCGTGAGTCCGTTCTCATGCTTTCATGTATTCTGTCGGAGCTCTGCCACCACCCCAAATCCTCTGACTAGGCCTTCAGTCCTCCAACCACATCCGCTCCAAATTTCAGTCCCAGGCTTCGCAGGTGGTTCGTACGCATCCTCCCAGATCCTCAATTCAACGCCACGAGCATGCCTTCGACCTCAATTGGAAGCCCCTTCATCTGCTACTGCACTGAGAAGACGTGGGAAAGATAGTCCCACATCGTTACTTTAGGAGGCTGCGACACAAGATAAAAGGAATTTCTTTCTTACACCCCTTGCCCAGTCACAAGGGGCTGGGTCCATCAGCACGTGCTCACACTCCTCAGCTACAACCATGACCGGTAGCCCTGGTCCCCTATCTGGATCCAAATACCTGCTTGGTTACCTGATCAATCGGGTATTAGAGAGAGAAGAGAAGAAAATGAAAGAGAGAGAAGCGGAGAACAGGGGAGAGAGAGTGCTCGGGGAAAGGGGGGTTTTGCTCTTGAAAGTCCCCAACACTTAGCCAAAATTTTATGAGTTTCCTCCCTTGTGTGTGATTAACCCATAGTTGTGGGCTATTTAAGTATTTAAGTGCCTACACATTAGGTTAATTCTAACATTTATTTAGCATAAATTAGGATGTAAATAGATTAATTCATAGTTTTAGTTTAATTACATAATCCATACATTGCATTCATATCTTAAGTGCATTTAGAATTAGCTTAGAATAGCATTCATCTAATTAGACAACCAATTAGGTACATTATTTTCAATAACATAGAAGTTGAGGGTCTGTATATAAATGACCCTAATATTTTAACATTATTTTCTTTACTCTTCTCCTTGTAGGAACGGCTGGCTGCCGCTCCAACGTCGAACGGCCGCAGTGAAGACCCATTCAAGGGGGAGCGAATGTGGTGGATCTGGTCGGGCGGCTGATTTCAAACTTGTGCAGGCCACTACAAAAGGAGGAGGGAGGCAGCCGAGCTCGGCAGGCCTCCACCACCGACCCACCACTGTGCAGAGAGAACTTCTCTCTTCCACTCCATACTACCGGCCTCTACTGTGCCGGCGAGTCTCCACCACCGTGGGCGTGTGGTGTGACAGGCCACACCGCCATCCGGAGCTCGTCCGCATCACCGTGAGCACATTAGCGTGCATCTCCCTCGCCGTCGTCGCCAACCACCACCACCGCAACAACCGTCAGCCACCCTTTCAGTAACTTAAGACGTCCGGGAAATTTCCCGGACGTCCGAAGTTACCCGCTCACTTCCACCGCACATGTCTGAAGTCGCCTGCAGACCCTCTCCTGCGCCTGCAGAACCTTCAGCTCAACCCGCGCCCATCAACCTTCAGCTCAACCACGCCTGCACCCTCCAACCATGCACGCCCTCCTCAACCACGCCCATCTCCACGCGCTCACCAGCTGCAGCGCTCTCCATATGCTTGCAGACTCGACAACCATCCTCCCGCGCCTGCAGACTCATCCAACCGCGCCTGCAGAACTTCACCCGCTCCCACCCCCGCGCCTGCAGATCAGCGCACAGCTGCAGAATGCCAACCGCTCTTCCCCGCGCCTGCAGATCAGTGCTCACCATGCTTGTAGATCCCTTCGCCCGCGCGCCCGCCACCAGCAGCAGCTACGCCCGCGCCTGCAGCTTGCGCACTCGCTCTCATGCCTGCAGCACCCTCCGCCTGCGCCTGCAGAGCCGCCAGCAGCAGCGCGGGGCAGATCTCACGCCAGCAGGCTGCGCAAGCTCACCGGCTGCAGCACCTCCGCCGGAGCTAGTCCGGCCACCTCCGGCCGCCACGCGACTCGCCTCCACCACCGATTCGAAGCCCTCGGTCCGAAGGACCTCCTCCGAGCTTCCCACGCCCGGCCATCCGCTCCTCGTCCTGCAAGACAAAGGGGAAAAATTTCCCTGTTTTGCTACAGTAAACCATCAATTGGAAATTACATTTTCTGCCATTGTCACTTTTTAATGATATTTTATTGATTCTGCATTGCAGAAAATATCCTCTAGTTTCTCATCATTGCCATTTCAGCATTGTTTCTTACTTAAACCCTAATCTAAAGGCAATCTTGGCTTGATTCTTGTCCAAACTAACTACGAACGAACGTTTTTAATTGGTGCGAATTTTAATACGGCATTGCCTCCTTGTGGATACGACCCGCTCCTTTGCGAGTGGTTATTTCTTCTTAAATATTGATCAGTCGATTTTTCCACCACATTAAACTGCAACCGACTTAAAAGCGAAAGATCGACCAGTCAGTGTGTGAAGAGAAAAGAGAGAAGAAGAAAAGAGCATAAGGAGAGAAAGGAAAGGAAGAAGAATAGTGTCCCTTTGGCACTGTAAAAGGAGATGGTTAAGTTGTCTGATTGAAGTTCCAGCCATCTAATCTCTGACAGGGAGTGCACTGTGCACTTATCATACGTGGCATTTGGTTGATTGATACTGTAGCATTATTTGAGTACAATTGTAATAGGGTAATCTGTTAATTAAAATCACCATTTTACCTTAATATTTTTTCCACATTGACTCTTGAATCCATATTTACATCATTTGTGCTCGAAATTGCTATTACATTGCTATATTCTTGATTAAAATTGTGATCATGAGATAAATTGCTATATTGCTTCCTGTGTTCGACCTTGGAATTTATTTTGAGCTATATATTTTAAGTGTTCTAGGTGATTTATCAACTATGCTACAACGCATTACTTTTAAAACAGTGATTTAGAGCTTAAATATTTTGGTGTCGTTGCTGGAGAGCAACGCACCGTTTGATCTCTTGATTACGATTTCTGATTTGATACTAACTTGTTCTATCTTTTTTATTGTGATCTATCCAGGAAACCAATTGAGGAGAGTCAGCATGCACCATACACTCCAAGGGTAGGTGAATTCCATTCCCTTTTTCCTTAAAAGCCCCTAGTTCTGAGAAGAGATAAAAAGGAAGAAAATTAATTAGGGACAACTTGCTTTTCATTCTTGGAATCAATCCTCACAAGTTGCCTAATTTGATTCTTTTCTAGACAAACCCTAACCCTAATTTCCTTACCTACTTAGGGTTTAAGGTATCTAGGGCTATCACCTTCTTGCTTAAGCCCTAGGTACCAAATTTAGATGAAATTAATTGGATCAATCAAAGTCAAAATAGGATTTCTATTCTAGGGTTGTGGACTCCACTTGATTAATCAAGAATATATTCTCCCAACTTGTGTGTGTCCCAAGCCTTGCTTGAATTGACCTAATCAAGGAAACCCTAAAATCAGGCTCTAAATATCCACTTGAATCTTAAAAAGTTGGGACCTAATAATCTCAAAGGACAAATAGGTGAAGTTGACCCACCTTGTGGGGTCAACCAATCTTCAAATTAGGTCACCTTGCACAAAAAAATCTGAAAGTTCAAGAGGAATCATAAGCACCTCATCCAAACTTAAAATTAGTATACTTAAGAAGATAAGTTATCCATCCTAGTCTACCTGGACCATCAGTGATAAGGAAGGTTGGGTGGGGGAAACCCTATAACCCGTGGGGACGCTTTATCGTATAGGGGTCTTTGCAGGACTCTCCCTTCCTGGCTGCCTAGGTAATTCTCAGGTGGACGACCTTCTGATCTAGAAGTATCATCCGCCCCAAACCTCTATAGTCATCCAAAAATTTTGGGTGCCTCAATTGGCTCCATCTGATATTCTATCCCTCATCTTCTCCATTAGTGCATGTTTGGGAGGGGTTCCTTATGACCACCCTTGAGGCTTCCATTAGTTATTCACTCTCGTCGAGGCCAAGCCTCGACCTCCGTATTTATGCAACCTAATCATATTGACATTTCCTCTTATTCTAAGCCTGGACCTCCAATCACAACCATGGATCATACAGAATAACCTATCTTTGAACCACAACAATGCTTTAATTTCATAGATCAAATCAATGCCTTCATCAACCCACCACTGCATCCTCAAATGTGAGATCACTACAATTCTGCGGCAGTGGAGATTGAACCACGAATCAATATCCCTGCGGGAGGACCTGAGGTGGAGCTCAAGCCTAGTATGCTTCACATGACTCCAAAATTCCATGGCTTGAACTCCGAGGATCCTTTGCAACACATCAAGAATCTGAAGCATCTGGCCCACACCTTTGGGGTAGACATGTAGAATCGAGACAGCTTATTCTTAAAGATCTCCTTCTCTCTAGCTGACAAAGCCTCCTATTGGTTTCAAACTTATCCACACAAGATCAACACATGGGAAGAACTTCAAATCACCTTCCTACAAAAATTCTATCCCATTGGTAGCACAAATGCTATGCGGCACCAAATAATGTACTTTTCCCAAGGAGCGGAAGAATCTCTACACGAGGCATGGGATCATTTTCTGGATCTCATGTGCAAATGCCCCCATCATAGAGTCCTGAAGTGGGAACAAGTCCAATCCTTTTACCACAGGCTCCGTGATGACATCAAGCTATTTGTCAATGCAACCTGTGGTGGCAACATCATGGGTCAGCATGTAGATGAGATTTGGGGAATTCATGAGAACATATGCGAGAACTCCCTGACAATGAGTCACTAGGTGCATACAACCGGACGTCCACCCGCGCATTGACAAACAATCGTGAGGTACACAAATCTCGAGGCCTTTCCACATCCGTTGACTAGGAGTTGTAGCCAATCAATTGGATGAGGTCTCCATCATTGAGAAGAAGGTGGACGACATCACTTGACATCTACACATGACCACCTTTGCACCACAAAGCACATATACACACCCATCCTCAAGTAAGGAAGTTGCACGCAATATCTACCACTCTTCGGGGATGAATGCATATCGACCCCCACCTGATTATGATTTTGGAGGCAAATCCAAGGCAACCTACCACAGTTGAGGGAACTCTGAACCCTCGTACCCTAATTATTCTGGGGATCCTCAGACCTGCGAGGATCTCCACGCCATCCAGAATAATCCCTTTTCTAATACCTACAACCCTAGATGGCGTAATCATCCAAACGTTGTACAGTCAGGAAATAACCCAAATCCAAGACCTCAATTCCAACCCTGACTACAGAACCCGCATCCCTATCAACCCACTCAACCAAGGCCCAATCAAAATTTCCAATCTAGACCACCTAAGGAAGATTAGACATCTTTGATTCTCCAGACCTTGGTTGACATGAAAAAATAACATAAAAAAGAAATCTCTGAGCTACGCAATCAATTGGCCCAGCTGGCAAGTGCTCGCCAGTCGAGTGCACTCCCTTCTCAGCCTCTTTCGAATCCAAATAACGTACCAAACCAGAGGCATGTTATGAATCCAAATCAGGGCCAAGCCTACTTTGTCTATCAGGCCCATTCTGCTCCATCCCCTGATGGGACGGGTGCTTCAACCTCTTATTCTGGATTTCAGCAGCAGACACCTATCCTCCCTAGACCAAACTAGAATCAGGTAGGATTAAATTCCGTCACCACTCGTAGTGGCAAAGCAACACAAGACCCACTTTTTCCTAGCCATGGCAAGCCTAATGCTGTAGATCCTAAGCATAGACTGGTCATCAAGGACACCCTAATCCCTGAAAAAGAGCCTGAGCCAATTCTAGAGGAACCAAATGAGGTTCCATTTCCCGAGGCCTTGACCAAGGGAGAGAAGAAAACCAAATCCATGGATCTTGAGGAGGACCTGGTCAAGCTCTTTGAGCAGGTATAAATAGACATCCCCTTGATGGATGCAATATGCCACGTACCGGCTTGCACGAGATTCCTAAAAGATATATGTACACCATAGCATAAGCTGCAAACCAAAGGTGGGAACCTGATCGTATTGTCGGAGCAAGCTAGCTCCATCATTTTGAGTAAGCTCCTTCCTAATCCAAAGATCCCGATACCCCTCTGATCTCCTGTACAATCGGTGATATTCAATTTGACTATGCATTGTTGGATTTAGGAGCCTCCATAAACCTAATACCTACATCCCTACTTAACCACCTTGAAGAATCAGAGCTCAAACAAATAGAGGTGACATTGTAGTTAGCTAATCGATCTATTAAGTCACCAAAAAGAATTCTCGAGGATGTCATAGTTAGGGTACACAATTTCTACTTCCCTGTGGACTTTATAGTTTTAGACATGGATGCTCCTGAGAACTTGAAGAACACACTGATCATTTTAGGGATACCTTTTCTGGCCACAGCTAAGGACAACATCAATTGTGAAGAGGGCTAAATTGAGTTAAAATTTGGGAGTAGGACACTAAAGATTGATATCTTTAAGGCATAAGGAGGAATTAATTATGAGGTTATCGAACAAATTTGCAACATCGAGTCCATGGTTGACGACCCATATGTCGAGGAAAATTTGCTTATCTCTAATGATCAACCACAAGAGGATCAAACCCCACACTTAGAGGAGCCTGAACTAGACCTAGAGATACCTTTAGCTCCTACCGTTGCTCCTGAACTCACCCTAAACCACTTGCTGCTATTGAAAATCAAGTCATGGAGTTGAAACCCCTCCCTGACCATCTCAAATATGTCTTCCTGGGTTTAAATCAGACATTTCTTGTCATTATCAATTCCCACCTCACCTCTGATCAGGAAACACGTTTGATTTCTATCCTCCAGCGACCTCAGAGATTCATTGGTTGGACTCTCGATGACCTGACTGGCATCAGCCCCTCATATTGCACGCATCACATCTACATCGAAGAGTGCCTGAATCTGAATCTACAGGATGTCATGAAAAAGTAGATCATCAAGTGGTTAGATGCAGGTATCATCTACCCAATAGCCGACAGTCGTTGGGTGAGTCCAGTCCAGGTTGGAGAGTTTGTATTGATTACCGAAGACTAAATGCCTCCACAAAAAAGGATCATTTCCCACTGCCATTTATTGATCAGATACTCAAGAAATTGTCAGGGAATCGATTCTTTTGTTTCTTGGATGAGTACTCTGGTTATAACCAGGTGGCAATCCATCCTGACGATCAAGAGAAGACCAACTTCACCTACCCCTTCGGGACATACGCATTCCGAAGGATGCCGTTCGGTCTCTGCAATGCACCCACTACTTTTCAATGATGCATGCTTGCCATATTATTAGATATGGTAGGTGAATACCTTGAAGTCTTCATGGATGACTTCTCGATATTTGGGGAATCTTTTGATGATTGCCTCCTGCACTTGGTCCAAATCCTCAGACATTGTATTGATGTAAATCTGGTTCTTTCCTAGGAAAAGAACCACTTCATGGTACCTGAGGGAATTGTCCTGGGTCACCTCGTCTCTGAAAAAGGCATCCAGGTTGATTGAGCTAAGGTTAATTTGATTTCCAAACTACCCATGCCGAGCTCAGTAAAGGACATTCTCTCATTTTCGGGGCACATCGATTTTTACCACCATTTCATTCTTGATTTCTCAAAAATCATGCGCCCCGTGACTAATCTTCTCTCAAAGGATGTCCCTTTTAAAATTACCGAGGAATGCACTCATGCATTTGAGAGCCTGTGTGATCGAGTTACTCAAGCACCAATCCTGCAATCCCCTGACTAGTCTCTACCCTTTGAGATCATGTGCGATGCGTCTGACTACGCAATGGGTATGGTACTTGGGCAGAAAATATAATGAAAACCCATGGTCATCTACTATACTAGCATGACACTTGTCGAGGCTCAGCGTAACTACATAGTTACTGAGAAAGAGTTGCTAGTTGTAGTATTTGGCCTTGAAAAATTTCGATCCTATCTCTTGGGTTCTTGTGTTATCATATACTCGAATCACACCATAGTGAAGTACCTCCTCGCAAAGAAGGATGCGAAACCTCGACTAATCCACTAGATCTTGTTGTTGCAGGAATTTAACCTCGAGATTCGCCATAAGGCGGGAAAATAGAATGTGGAAGCGATCACTTGTCCCGCCTTCCTTTTGATATCATCGACCCTTCCAGACCAATCATAGAACACTTTCCTGATGAGAACCTCCTGACTATCGGTGCAGGACTTCCTTGGTACGCTGATTTGGTTAACTACTTAGCATCACATTAGATCCTGTTTGATTAGCCAAAGGCCAAGAAGGACAAGTTGCTTTCTAATGCCAAGTACTACATCTGGGAAGATCCATACCTCTTCCGCATTGGTATTGCTCATATCATCAGACGATGCATCCTGGAAGCAAAAATTTAGGACATTCTGTCCTTTTTCCATGTCCAGGCCTGCGGCAAACACTTCTCCGGACATAAAACTGCAGCTAAAGTCCTCCAGTGTAGCTTTTATTGGCCCATGATCTTCAAGGATGCATACAATTACTATAAGGCATGCACTTATTGCCAGACCTTAGGCAACATGAGCCACCATGATATGATGCCTTTACAGCCAATTCTCATATGCGAAATCTTTGATATATAGGGGATTGATTTCATGGGAACTTTCCCTAAATCATACAGCTTCGAATACATTCTTCTCCTGGTAGACTACATGTCAAAATGGATCAAAGCTATCCTAACCCAAACCAATGATCACAAGGTGGCAATCAAGTTTATTCATCAGCATATCTTTTCTCGATTCAATGTCCCATGTGCCATTATCTCTGATGGAGGGACCCATTTTACAAAGGCATAGTTCAGATCCCTGATGACCAAGTATGGGGTGTCACACCGAATCTTGACTCCTTACCATCCCCAAACCAATGGATTGGTTGAACTGTCTAATCAGGAGATCAAGAAAATCCTCTAGGTCACTGTTCGATTGGACAGGAAGGACTACTCGACCTGACTTCCGAAAGCTTTGTGGGCTTATAGGACCACCCACAAGATCCAATTAGGTTTGTCTCCATTCAAATTGGTGTATGGGAAGGCATGTCACCTCCCTGTCAAGATGGAGTACAAATCCTATTAGGCAGTATAGAAGTGTAATCTAGATCTCCTTAAGGTCGGAACCCACTACCAGCTTCAAATGAGCGATCGAGGAACTATGCAATGACGCATACGAGAACTCATGAATTTACAAAGAACAGGTGAAGGCCTTTCATGACAAACACATATCTTGAAAAAATTTTCATTCTGGTTAGAGGGTCCTACTCTTTGATGCCAAGCTAAAACTTTTCCCAGGCAACCTCAGATTTAATGGATTGGGCCATTCTTGGTGAGATGTGTCTTTGGAAATGGAACTGTCAAAATCAGTCAACCTAACCTTGATTTTGAACCTTTCATTGTGAATGGCCAGTGACTCAAGCCATTCATCGAACTTACTGAGGCGAACTTGGCTACGTTATCCTTTCATCTCCATTCTCCCAGAGCTGATTATGCCCAACTGATGGCATTAAACTCAACGCTTAACGGGAGGCAACCCATCATCTTTTGAAAAACCTAAAACCCTTTTGATACATCTCTTTGCTGAACTCATATTGCACATTAGGGTTCATCCATTAGAATAGCTGACTCCACCTCCGGTACTCATACCAGAGCTTAAAATTGTCTACATTAGTCATCTCACCCCATTCACCCACCCTTTTACCCTGTTCTAATGTACGATCTAAGCTTAACTTAAACCTGCCTAATTTACAATGAGGACATTGTAAATCGTAGGCATGGGGGGGTATTAAAGTGTGAAACGCCATGAGAATCAATTCACAAAAAGGGTTTCATTAAAAAAAAAATAACATTATTACATATTCCAAAAAACTGAAAAATGAAAAAAGATTATTTTGAAAAATAGGAAAAAAATAAGAAAAGGAGGTTAAGGAAAAAGAAGAGCCATTTGAGAGAAAAATAGGGAGGAAAATTAAAAAGAAAAAGAAAGGAGCTAAAAGATAAAAAAAATACTGAGTCCCTTCAAAGTAATATGGAACCTACCTACCGTCTAGGTTGATCGAATGATGAATTAAGACCTGAAAGGCTAAAACTTAAGGGATTAGTGGCGAATATCGACCTTAGGCCTCTTGGATCGATTTCGATTTAAACATTCGCATACTTGTCACGATTCAGATTAATCCTCAAGAGGTTGTGGAAAATGCAAAGCTTGTGTATTAGGTCTAAGGCTTAGGGAGTATTCGACCCCGTTAACTAACCTCTGGTTTACTGGACTTAGTAACTTAAGCACCCTAAATCACACACAGTCTAGTTTAGTGTACTTTAAATAATAAAAACATGCCAAAGGGCATTTAATCTATTCTAAAAATGGTCCTAAGATCTAGATTAGGAGCGGCTCGAAAACACAAGTTGATTTAGATGAGTTCTCGACGGGAGAGGTGGAAAATTCCCCTCGAAGATGCGCAATAACATACCATCTCCTCGGTTCTTGTCTGCTAGGATATCTAAATATCCTACTAGGGGCATGTAGGCACCTTTTGTTGGTTCAGATGCCATGGGCGGCATTATCACGAAGTGTCGATTGCCAGGGTCTAGATTAGCTTCAGAACGTCATGGGCGGCACTATCCCGAAGTGTCAATAGCCATGGTTCTGGGGGAAGCCATGGATAGTGCTATCTTGATGCATCGATTGCTATGGACCCTGCGAAGATTGATGGTAGGGACTAGGAATCTGATACTGAAGGTGTTTAGGGCTAATCAGAGGATGGATCTAAGGAAAAATATAATGAGAAGAAAAAGAGAGAGACAAGCTCTCCATAAATGAAAATTCTTCCATCTCTCTCACAAAAATACACTGGCAAACTGAACCTGGACTAACGATATTATAAGCACGAATGCTTTAATCGCTGGGTCCAACGAACCATAGGTTAGTTCCTATGAGCCTTAGAAACCTTCACAACAAATTGAGGCAAAAGCTAGTCAATTCTGGGTCAGGGATGCTACTTAAGTACCTCTAGGCCTATTGTTGGTATTATGATCTGATTCCTAGAGATGCGACTTAGTAGGGCATCCTGATGGTTACATTCGACATAGATAACTAGTATAGTCCATAAAGTTCTACTAAGTGACAAGTAAAAGCTAGGCATAAGGGTTTGATGGGAACACTATCATGAGCCATAAGTAGCTCAATTTGGTCTAATAAAGTCAATAAAAGCTCCTACATAACCATTAGAGGGTTATATAAGCATATTGTTCTGTTTTGAGAAGTGGATAAGAAACCAGGGTTATTTCTGCAATTTTAACCGCATTTCAAAATATAAAATAACCACAGGGTATTTCAAGGGTTTACTAAATGTCATACGGTCATTAATGTCTAATAAGTTGGTCTATGTAGACAGAAATGGGTTTTCACACATTTCAAGAATTAATGGACATTTGAAATCCTAAAAATAGATCAGCTTTATTAACTGAGGTTCTGGTCAGGATAAAATTCACCTAAACCCTCTAAAATTCATGGAAAAATATTTTATAGGGTTTGGTACCTTTGAATTGACCATCAAAACTTGTTTTGACCCAAAATAAGTCACAGACAGACTATTGCACTAATTTAGGTTTTTGCATAAATTACTTAGTCAAACTAGGCCAAAACCAAAATCTGACTTCACCATTGGATTCCTTGAGTTCATATTAGGTTTGTATCAAAATTTGGGCCTAGTTTGTGATTATTTCAACCATGTTTGCACTTTTGTCGAAGTCTGACTCTCATTCTCTCAAATAACCCCTCAGATTTTGAAATTATTACAAAAACCCCCTAACTTCATCTTCGTCAAAGAAATGCATCTGCCGCCATTACTGTGTGAACCATGGACCGTCGGCCTTCAATCACGAGATTCTCCCTGATTTCACGATGAAACCCTTCTAAATTTGGAAGGAAGATTCTTAAGGAGTTGCTCTTCAATTTGAGGTAGGTCTTGCCTTCCAAATCTCATCTAAGAGTTCATGCAAACTCTTGGAAATCCTAAACCTATTCCATGATTTGCGAGCTTTCAAAGCTTGGTTTCCAAACTTGAAAGCTCGTCGTCTAGCCTATAAAAGGACCCTCATGGCATTCCCTTCTTCTTCAGCAAGTCTTTTAAGCCAAAAATCCTCTTCCTTCCTCTACCTCTGACTCGCTCGGAGATTGCTCTAACAAACTCCTATCCCCATCTCCTTCGCTAGCCACCACATACCATAGGCAACCGGTTCTTCTTTCCCATCATTTTCTGCATCTCAACATACCCATGTAACTCTTCCTAACCCCGTCTTTGTCACTGTCTTCCTCATCGGAGTTCTCATCTCCTTCGGTGCCGGACATACCACAGCTGATGCCAACTCCATCCTCCTTCATGCGATAGCTAGCTCAATCGACTCCACTTTGTCAACTCATCATCACCGTACTGTCGAAACTCCATTCCAGCCATGCAGGCACCTGCTCCAACTCCATCTTCCATCTCACCGGCATGCTTCCAATGAAGCATTCCTACTACCACAGATCATCTTTCCGCCCACCACCATGTCCACAAGCTTAGCTTCTTTTCACTGAGTAAAAGCCTCAAAAAATTTTAGGGCTTGGCTCTCTCTATCTCCTCACTCGACTCACGCACCTTTGTCCACCCTCCTCGAGGTCATCAGGCCTCTCCAACTGCATACGTAGCATGCCACTTGCACCATCAACTTCGCTGCACTATTGCGCACCTACTGTACCTATTTGATATGGCCGTAAGGCCATTCTCGTGCTTTCAGGTATTCCACCAGAGCTCCGCCACTACCCCAATTCCTCCAACTACACCTTTAGTCCTCCGACCACATCCGCTCCAGATTTCAATCACAAGCTTCGTAGGTGGTTCCCAGGCATCCTCCTAGATCCTCAATTCCACGCCAGGAGCGCACCTTCGACTTCACTTGGAAACCCCTCCATCTGCTGCTGTGCTGAGAAGACATGGGAAAGATAGTCCCACATCCTTACTTCAAGAGCCTGCGACGCAAGATAAAAGGAATTTCTTACTTACACCCCTTTCCCAGTCACGAGGGGTTGGGTCCCTCAATGCACGCTCTCACTCCTTGGCTACCACCAAGCTTGGTAGCCCTAGTCCCCTGCCCAGATCTGAATACCCACCTGGTTACCTAATTAATCGGGTATCTGAGAGAGAAGAGAAGAAGAGGAAAGAGAGAGAAGAGGAGAAGAGGAAAGAGAGAGTGCGAGAGGAAAGGGTGGTTTTGCTCTTGAAAGCTCCCAACACTTCACCAAAATTTTATGTGTTTCCTCCCTTGTGCGTGAAGAGAAAAGAGAGCAGAAGGAAAGAGCCTAAAGAGAAAGGAAATGAAGAAGAAGAACAGTGTCCCTTTGGCACTGTAGTAGGATATGGTTAAGCT
Source organism: Thalassia testudinum (assembly GCA_037157565.1). Taxonomy (NCBI): domain Eukaryota; kingdom Viridiplantae; phylum Streptophyta; class Magnoliopsida; order Alismatales; family Hydrocharitaceae; genus Thalassia; species Thalassia testudinum. Next base: position 12,837,374 of record JAZHRO010000007.1, read on the forward strand.
ATCTGACTAAAGTTCCAACCATCTGATCTCTGACAAGGAGTGCATTGTGCACTTATCATACATGGCATATGGTTGATTGATACTGTAGCGTTATTTGAGTATAATTGTAATAGGGTAATTTGGTAATTCAAGTCACCATTTTACCCTAATCTTTTTGCCACATTGACTCTTGAATCTACATTTACATCATTTATGCTCGAAATTACTATTACATTGATATATTCTTGATTAAAATTGTGATCTTGAGATAAATTGCTATATTGCTCCCTACGTTCGACCTCGAAATTTCTTTCAAGTTATAAATTTTAAGTGTTCTACGGGATTTATTGGCTATACTACAGCGCATTACTTTTAAACACCGACTTAGAGCTTGAACAGTTTGCAACCCTAAATTGAGACCTACCCTGACACAAAACCCTTAGGACCTAACCTAGACAACTTAGCCACCTAGGTCACAGTCCCCCCCCTCCCCCCACCACACACACACTCATTCACACACTCCCACACCACCTAGAGCCTTCTAGGCTCTTCCAAAGGTTGCTCCACCTTGGTTGCCAAAAATAGCAACCAAGGATGGGTCTTCTCTTAGATCCACTTTTGGTGGATCTAGTAACCACTCTCTCTCTCCCTTGAACAGCCACACTTGGAGATCTCTCTAGATAGTTCCACACTTCTCTAGAGGGTCTCCCTTGGGTCTATTTAAAGGACCCTTGGGTGGCCATTTGCACCGATCTAGTCTTGGCTTAATCTAGTTTTTGCCATCATTCCACCTCCACTCCACCTCCATCTCCATAAGCTCCCTCACTATGGTTCCACCATGTCCACGCCAAGGATAGAGCACTCCTCCTCCATATCTACAAGGGCTGGCCTAAGCACCATTGGCTGGCCCTCTTCCTTCTCCCAACCACTCAAACGCCATTGGTGACCACCTTTGAATGCCTTTCTTTTTGATAACCTAGCTGAGTAGTTCTTCTAATCTTTTTGCTTTATTTATACTTGGTAGTGTAGATCCATATTCTACCATAATGATGCATGTGTAATCCCCTCATAGATTCACGCATGTAGTCATTTTTGACAAGATAGTTTTCCACTTTCAATCATTCTTGTACAAGCTTTCCATTAGTTTTGCCCTGTAATCACCCTATGCAATCAATGAAAAATCAATTATATATATATCTATGTGTTGAAAAATCACCATGTGCTTGCTTGTCATAATTTATTGTGATTGAAGTTGCTTGCATTTATTTCATATGTTTTCGCAACTAGCATGTTGGTGCCTAAAAACATTTAGGATTTAACCATTAATGCATTCTTTGTCAATGGCCATCATATAACTTGGATCGTGCGTACTGAAACCCATACATTCACATTTGTCATTTACTTAACACATGCGCATATGATAAGAGTTAATCATGCAAATGGAAAAACAATGATCTGTAGGTTAGAAGTCGACATGCGATTTTAAGTGAGTAGAGTGAGCGAGATCGAAATCATTTCCATAGCACCTCCCAGAGATGAATGATTGGGATTCAAAGTCTTGTTATTCTAGAAATATTTTTGTTGACCGGATTTCGCAACTATACTACAAACAATGACAAACGATTTCAAAACACGTGATCAACTGTCCCAACAAATGGCACCATTGACGAGGAAGCAACATGATTGATTTTTGATCTTAGGACTTTTAGTGACAAACCCATCTCTACTTGTTTTTGGATGTGTAGGAAATAAGAAAAATGGGATCTGCGCATACATCGAGCACGGAGAAAAAATTCCAGGTGCACATCATCTCTTACTTATCTTAGGATTTTTTTCAAGGTTAGATTAGATTTTTCTTTTTGAAAAAAAAATTCTGCATATCTCGAAAAAAAAAATTACTTATTAGACTGGGTTTCTTTTTGAATCTTAGGTTAGTTTAATTTTTGTCGTAAAACAAAAGAGAAAAAGATTCTGAAAATTTTTCTCTCCAAAATAATTTCTGAAATTTTTGGAAAAAAATATTTTAAAATAAAGCAAAAAAAAATCATTTTTGGTGGAAGTTTGAATTTGAATCTAAACCACCTTTTAAAAGCCTTCCTACCACCTGCTAAAATTTGGCTAGACTTCATTTTGCGAATTAAAAATTCATTTGCAAAATAATTAGTGAGCAAAAAATTCTAAAATTCAGACAAGTACTTCACTTTCAAACCATCTTTAAAATGACACCATTTATTTGAAGAAATTCAAGGTATAAAATTTTTAAAAATTCGTGAAGTACAAGGGGGTCAAACTAACCTAGCTTTAAACTTCTTCAAAATATGTTTTGACTAAAAATGGTGGGGTTTGAAAGCTGATCTCATTACCTTCAATTTCCATATTTTTTCAAAATTTTTGAAAATCATATCATACTGTTTGAAAGAAAGAAATTGACTGAGGTTCAAAATTCTAAATCTGACCCCCCAATAGTCAAAAATTCATATTAATTCGGTTGAAATAGTAAAAATTCTAAAAAAATATTCTCTAAAAAGATAATTGAAAAAGGAATTTGCTTACCAAATTTCACTTTATTTTGATTCCATTTGTCTTTAGAGAATTATTTTTATTTCATTGGTTTGCTAAACAATTAGAATTTGCATGAACCCTAAGCTCAACCTTTAGGGTCAAATTTCTAGAGACCACACAATTGGACTAACCTAGACTTAATCAAGTCTAGTGTTTAGCTGGTGAGCTGGTCACCTTGTGGGCCACTCACCCCAAACCCCAATGAAGGAAAAATGGGATAAAATAATTTTAAAACACGAAACCAACTCGAATTCATTGTCATACTACTGGGTGGTTTCAACCTCTTTTCCTAAACTAGGTAACAAGGTCTGCGGGGTAGTGTAAAATGACCGTGGCTAAGGAGTACGAAGGAACCAGAGGTGTGAGCTGAAGGAAGAACCTTCCCCTTAGTCCCCTTGTACACAGTTTGGCCAGGTTAGCTTGAGAGGCGGGAATTACTTTCAGTCGGTTCTCAATGAATTTTTCTTTAGGAATTCGAACCTAAACGAAAAATCCGATCATCTGATCGTAAAGACCATCTGATTGACAAGGCTTTACCCTTGTCTTACTGGTTGTACCAACCCAAGGGTTGGTTGGTGTATACCAGGAAGGAGGTCACTCAAACCTCGATTGGTTGGACATTGGGAGCCACTCCCAACGAGGTGAGTCACCTCACCAAGGCCATCTTCTCCCCCACCCTCTTCTTTTATCCTCTTAGTCAAGATGGCTAACCCTAGACCCCGACCTGGTCAAGATCCAGCAAATATGGACCTGATGGCTCATCTGGAAGCCTGGGTCACTAAATATGAGGAACAGCAGAAAAAAATATGGACCATATCTTTACTACTTTGGATAGAATGCAACATCCACCACGAGGAGAACAGTTTCGGGATTTCTACAATTTGGCAGCACCGATTGTCTCACCTCTAGTCCAGATTCTCGCAGGCGGAGATGCATTCGAGCTCAAGCCCAGTGTAATTGAGCAGATCCAAAATTACTTTTATGGAAACTCAAATGAGGATCCATTCCAGCATCTAAGGGTCTTGAGTCAAATCACGAAAATGGCTCGACCTAAGTGAAAAAGCGATCTCTGTTTTTTAACATAAAATGTTGCATTGTTGTAGTATGTCGCGTGGTAGAAAATCACTTTTCAAAACATTCAATTATTCAAAATCTAACCACAAAAATAGTTAGATCGTCTCCACAGGGAGGAATTAGCCTATTGAATTAGTGAGTGGTGACTTGTTTATTCGGGAATCTCAATGGGTGCGCCTATTCTTTAGTGTAACTTGTTGCCCTCATGAATTCTCATTCTAAGAAATTAATTAAGATTGTAGGTGTTTATATGCAAAATTACTACAATATAAGATTCTATTAAATAATGGTCTTGGCAATGGTAAACATCGTAAATACCAATTTCTAAAATATGGCTTGTCCACCTTAATCCATGCATTATATCATTCATGAGAAGAATTCAGCCATAGTAATTAATCAAAAATATAGGGATATTCATGCAAATTCTTTTCAATATATTAATTCATTAGATAAAGCAATAGTGAAACCCACAATGGCATATGCTGTAATTTCTAATTGGAGGTTAAATAGAGGTTTTCTCCTTTCTCTTTCTTGTGCTAGCGAGGGAGGATGGCTAGGGCCAGTGTCACATGTAGAGATGCGTCTCGATGAGGGTGTCACACTGACGTAGGAAACATGGTTGGAGGCGATTGATGGTAGCAGGATGGAGGATGAGGACACTTGTGACGTTGAGGTGATGGTGCTGCATGCGTGCCCATGCACGGCCGTTCGCGACCTTTGTGGTTGGCAGGGATGCTCAGCTGTGCTCGGCGTTGAGTTTGGCAGTTGGAGGAGGCTTAGAGGAGTTGCTGCATGCGGTGGAGCTTTGGATTTTTTGGCATGGAGATGTAGGCTGGTAGAAGAAGAAGAGGAAAAAGATGAAGAAGAAGAGGAAGGGTTGGCGGTGGATGCGGGCATGCGTGGGGTTGGAGGGGAAGTTGGCTGTGGTCTGTGGCGGCTGTGAGTAGTGTGGTGGACTGCGGTTTGGGTGTGTGGATGATGGGTGATGGAGCCAACTCTGTTGGGTTCAACGGGGGAGGTTGCAAGCGATGATGGTGTGCACTCTATCACCATGCACACCACAGTGGGCTAAGGGCGGAGGAGTACGTTCTAGCCATGGTGCACGTTGGACTTCATGGTGTGCGCTTGTTCCATGGTGGATGAGAGGGAGGAGATCCCAGCTAGGGGGAGGGATTGATTCGTGCGTAGGTCTTCTTTCTTTTTAAAGGTCCCCCAGTTTGTTCCGCCTGTCGTTGACTTCCCCAACCACTTGACAACATCGTGAGTGGTTAGAATTGATGGATAAGTATTGGCTGATCTTTATCAACATCTGACCATTTGAAAAAGTGATCTTCATTTTCATTGAAAACTTTAACATAAAATGATGCGTTGTTATAGTTCGTTTCATGGTTGAAAATCTCTTTTCAAAAATATTTAATAATTCAAAACTAACTACGAAGAGTTAGGTTGTCTTCACAAGGAGGAATTAGCCTATTAAACTACTAAATAATGTCTCATTTATTCAGGAAGCTCAACGCGTGCACATACTAACTAGTGCACTTGTTTTGAACATAAATTCTTGATTTAAATAATTAATCAGGAATACAGGTGTGCATATTAAAAATCACCACTATAGGAATAGAAGAATCTTGATATTGGTATAAGTAAAAACATGTTAATATTTATCTCTTCTAGAGCAAAGCTCAATCATATAATCAATAACTCATTCTATATTCTTTATAAGAATCATGCAACTCAAAGTAATTCAGATAACCCAGAGGACTATCCATGAAATTCTTCCTTTATATATTAAATCAGAAAAATAAGTGAATAGTGTATATGAAATGGCATAAGTTATAATTTTTAATTTCCCTCGTACTGTAGCAAAACAGGGGATAACTCCCCTTTGCATGCATGAGAAAAGGAAGGATCGGCTGGAGGAGAGAAGCCAGGGGAGGATGTCCGCTACGAGGGTGTTTCGATGGTGGTCATGGCATCGACGGAGGTGGCCGAAGTTGGCCGGTCAGCGGAGGCGAAGCTCGCTGGTGGTAGGCATTCCGTGCATGCATGTGGACTGCTGTGGCTCATGTGAAGGTGAGAAAGGGGTTGGCGTGTTGCGTGGAGGTCCTCGGTGGTGTTGGCGGTGAAGATGGTGGTGGCTCCGTGGAGGGGGGGTGGTGAAGGCTTTGGGTTCCTTTGCATGGAGCTACAGGTAGGTTGAAGAAGAAGAAAACGACGAAGAAAGAGAGGAAGGGTTGGTGGTGAATGCAGGCGTGCGTGGAGATGGAGTTGGCTACAGTCTATGGCAGTTGCGAGTGGCGTGGTGGATTGCAATTTGGGTAAGTGGATGATGGGTGATGGAGTTGGCTCTGATGGGTTCAACGAGGGAGGTTGTAGGCGGTGATGGTGTGCACTCTGTCATCGCGCACACCATAGCAGGAGATGGGCGGAGGAGTACGTTCTAGCCACGGTGCATGCTAGAGTTCATGGTGTGCAGTTGTTCCACGGTGGTCGAAAGGGAGGAGATCCCTACCAGAACGAATGTGTATGAGCAGAGACCTGAGCCAAGGATCGGTTACGGAGTGTAAGGGTTGTTTGTGTTGTTGGGAGGTAGTGATTAAGTCCAATGAGGGCTTAGTTGGTGTCGAGTCCAATTCCAACAATGATTCAAATTGTGTATTCTCCCTAATAATTATTGCAGAAAAATTCACGTCACCTTGCCTATCATTAATGATCGGAGTCATATTTTCACTTTCCAGTATATGTGAATTAATGGTGGACTCCAAATTAAATTCCTTTGATGGTAGGGTCGAAGCAACAGAATCATTATCATTAATTTCATCCCCAGATTCTTTTGGTTCAGTCAAGTTTTTGTCGGGTGTATATGTGATTCATTAGTAAAGAAAGGAGTTGTTCCAGTATCCTCAATTATTTCTAAAGGAGGATTAGTCTTGATGTTTTGGAGTAAGCCTATATCACTCAATTCTTTGTTCTTCTCGAGGTATAAATCCTCAATTGATGTGTATTGTCCCTGAGAGTCTCTCCTAGGCTTCTCACTATTGTGTTCATCCTCCTCCGATATCAACTCCTGGTATTACGGAGGATGACTCTCAAAATCAAAAGGAAGGAATCCAGATTTCACCAGGTTATTTATATCCTCAAGGGTAAGTCCTCAAATAACACATAATCCCCCTGTGATTCATTACAGATTCTAAGGCTGGGTTCCTCCATCAGGTTATCATCCTCCTCTAAAATATACTCTTTGTACCCCTAAGACCAAAATTGATCCAATTCATCCTCCATTCCCTTAAGGTCACCTTCAGTGGGTGCATTTAAATCCTCAGAATGTTGGATGGTAGGTGTTGATTCCCTAAGTGGAGGGTTAGGATTAGGCCCACTAAGGGTAGAATGGGGTTCCGCCAGATGATTAATAGGGGAAGTGATATGAACAATACGACCTTGACCCAGGATATCAAGGGTAAGGAAAATACTATCATCAGGGTCAAGGTCCTCAAGAGGTACCATCTTTCCTTTCTTTTGACTCTAATATAGCTCGGGTGGATAATCGCTAGGGTCATTTTCCTCTAGTGGCCAAGTCTCATAGGGAGAGTCTAAGTGATAGCTACTCAAAATGGGATCCCTATTGTCATTGGTTTCCTCAGAATTATTTTGATGATCACGGTTGTATGGGTAGGGATCAGAATCATTAGTAAGAGTGTAGCTAAGATATCTAATTTCCTTATTCAATTGCTGACTATTCCTCAACATCTCTCCCATGGACTCCATCATTCCTTTTTGTTGTTTTTGCATTTCTATCATAAAAGAAGGGAGACTACTACTATCAGATTGTGGAGGATAGTCAATCTCAGGCTCTGGTTGCCTAGGGGTATCGGTCCAACCTCGATACAGAAAATCATGAAGGGTGGGAGAGTTGGGTGTTTGTGTAGTAGTGGGGATTCTAGGGGTGGATAATCCCACTCCTAGGCTTTACTCAAAAGTGGGGGCTATCGGGCCAGTACTCCCAGGATAAGAATATGATTGATCGCATGAATTGTCATTGTACCCATCAAAGGATGGATATGCTCGGGGCATGGGATCCTGGTTAAAAGATGGGAAGTATTGACTCTGATAATCAGAATGATAGGAGTAATGGTGATCCATTTCTTTAAGCCAAACAGGTTTAGCTCTCTTAGGATTTAGAAGAAATCAAAACAAATGCAGAAACATCCTCGAGAGTTCTACCACTATCAAAACACACGTAAATATAGTGGGATCTATTTTTAGTAGATTCTAGGTCTTAGAATTAGGTGTTTAGTTGGTGGCCAAACAAGTTTTGTAAGAATTACGTTTCCTAGGCTGACCTTTGTTGGTGCCTACAACCTACACGCAAGGGATGGAAGTCTCGAATCGAGCCCACACATGAGGACCCGAAGTAACTTGGTGGATAGGCTTGTTGATTTCCGACTAACTTCCCTTGTGCTACAAAAGAGGAGAGGTAGAAATTTATCTAGTGACCTTATGTGTGATGTGCACAATGTCTCAGGTGTGCAACACACATTCACGTTTTGAATTTGAAATCTCGTAAACAAGATCCTTTTCATACAATTTCAAGTCACATATTTTATGGTCCAACCTCTTAACAGTCCTAATTTTTAAAGTGACCACTGAATTAATTCGATTCAAAAACTTTAATGGTCCTAAATTTAAGTCTAATGCAGATGCATGATAGGTAATTGATGCTTAAGAGAAAATGTACCTTACTCCAGCGTTCTTCTTACAAGAATGTATGTGATGCAGTAAAGATAAACTAGATGTTGCTCATTCAATCCAAGATGGTCACCCTATTGATATGTAGCTTCTAGCAGGCAATTCAAATTTTTTTTTTGATAATTAATACATAAACAAACCTAATCTAATTTAGCTAACTAACGTGTAGTTCAAATAATTCAAATAAACTTATAATCTAAATAAAATGGGAATACGCTCCAAAAAATATGCTCCTACATACAAGAACGATAAGTAATAAAATACTGGGAACAAGTTCCCAAAAATGTCCAACACGGGTCCATAAGATAGAAATTAAGTTCTAATGTCTATCTAAACAAATCTAAATCTAAAAGAAGCAAATAAATGTCTCTGATCGCCGATCCTTCCTCCACGCATGTGGGATCAAGGCCCACATGCTCATGTTGCTGCCCTCTAGGTGTCATCAAGGTCCACCAAGAATATTGCCTCTACCGTGCGTGCCCATCGCGTTCGTTTCCTCCAAACAGATGTACCTCGCACAGGAGAAAGAAATAGATTAATGATTCGAAAAAGCTTCAAAAATAGCATAAAAGTGATAGAAAATCCACAAAAAATTTAGTAGGCATATTTCCTCCCCGACAACTGTGCCATTTGAAAGAGAGATCTTCGTTTTCAATAAAAATTTTAACATAAAATGTTGCGTCATTATAGCATGTCGCGTGGTAGAAAATTGCTTACAAAACATTCAATTATTCAAAATCTAACCACGAAAATAGTCACGTCATCTCCACAGAGATAAATTAGCCTATTGAATTATTGAGTGGTGAATTTTTTATTCAGGAATCTCAATAGGTGCGCCTATTCTTTAGTGCAACTCATTGCCCTCATGAATTCTCATTCTAAGCAATTAATTAAAATTGTAGGTGTTTATATGCAAAATTACCACAATATAAATATTCTAATAAATAATGATCTTGGTAATGGTAAACACTATAAATACCAATTTCTAAAATATGGCTTTTCCATCCTAATCCATGCATTATATCATTCATGAGAAGAATTCAACCATAGTAATTAATCGAAAATAGAGGGATATTCATGCAAATTCTTTTCAATATAATAATTCATTAAAAAAAGCAATAGTGCAACCCACAATGGCATATGTTGTAATTTCTAATTGGAGGAGAAATAGAGGTTTTGTCCTCTCACTTACACACGTGAGGGAGGATGGCTAGGGCCGGTGTCGCATGTAGAGATGTGACTCGACGAGGGCATCGTGATGACATAGGAAACATGGTTGGAGGCGGCCAGTGGTGGCTGGTTGGAGGAGGAGGACAACGGCAACGTCGAGGTGGTGGTGCTGCATGTGTGCTTGTGCATGGCCTTTCGCGGCCTCTGTGGTTGGCGAGATGCTCGGCGGTGCTCGATGTCGAGTTTGGCGGCTGCAGGAGGCTTAGAGGAGTTGCTGTGCGCAGTGGAGCTTTGGGTTCTTTGGCATGGAGCTACAGGCGGGTTGAAGAAGAAGAGAAGACAGGCAAAAAAGAAGAGGAAGGGTTGGCAGTGGATGTAGGTGTGCACGGAGATGGAGGTGAAGTTGGCTACGATCTGTGGCGACTGCGAGTGGCGTGGTATACTCCGGTTTAGGTGCGTGGATGATGGGTGATGGATGATTGCACAGCAAAAATACACCAACAATTGTGCTATCTTGTGCTATTTCCTAGCATTACCAGTGCATATTAGGCAGACATAGTTGCATTTGTGAAAATACAAGCATGCATGCATTTAATTGAGAGGGGAGGAGAGTGAATAAAATGGCCTTGCAATTAACAAATTCCTCAAGTGCTGCCTTGCAAAATCTCCATCTTTATTTTTTATTTCTATTTGACTTTGAATTCTTCCTGCGGCTGCAAGACATGGCCTCTTCTTCCTCATGCCATGCTCTGCACAGCAGCTTGCCCTGCAGCAGCATGCACAGCCATGCACAGCCAAGGCATGGCTATGCATGCCTTCTTCTTCTTTAAAATTGCACGGCTGGCCTCTTTGCAAAAGAGCCTGGTCTAACGCCAAAGCACAGCACCTTCCTTCCCTTCCAGGCTGTCTCCTCCCCTCTCCCTCCATATGCAGCCTCTCCTCCTCTGAGGAGCCACTCTGCGGGCAGGAGCACCTCACAGTGGTGCACAACCACCATTGTGAGTCCCACCACCACCCAGCTCATCAAAGAGCCGCTGGGCGTGGTGGTTCTCTTCCCTGTTTCATCATTCCAAGCCAACCCCGCCATTGCCATAGGAGCTTCAAGCTTTGAAGCTCAATCGGCCACCACTCAAGCTCCGCAGCAACAGCAGCAAGGCAGCAGCAGCAGCGCAGGCCACCGTGCGTCCGCACGCAGGCCACCGCGCATGCCTGCAGGCCGCCCTCGCCTCTCTCCATGTGCCCTGTCGCGAAGCGCCACCCACAAGCCAGCAGCCGGCACAGCTTCTCCGCGCGCGCGCCAACTGCTCCAAACCTTTCGCACTCATAGAACCGGGCACACCCGGTCGCGGTGCTCGACCACGCACTGTAGCCACTGTTCACACTAGTCAGCGGAACAGTAAGTTTCTCATTTATCCGGTCACCCAGCGCGCCGCTACCGGCCACAGCCCGCGCCCGCATCTCTCCCGCGTACGCCAGCACCCGCCAGCGCCTTCGCTCGCTCCCAGCTCCTGCGTCTGCCCGCATGCACCTCTTCGCACAGCGCGGTGCACTCTCCCCTCGCCCACTCCCTGCAGCGTGTGCCTCTTCACTTGCCTACGTGCCTACACGTGCGCGTGGGTGACCAGACATCGCCAGCTGCGTGCAGACGACTTAACCCCAACTGCTTCACTCCAGTAGAAGCGATCTCTCTCTCTCTCTCTCACGCAGCACTCTGTCACTCTCTCTGCAGACACATACACACACACACTCACACTCTCGCACACACACACTCTCACTTATACACTACTATATACTTATATATATATATATACATATATTTATATCTATATATAGTTATATACATATATATATATCTATACATATATTAGTACGTGTTGAACGATTTACGAACCTACGCTAACGTGTTCGATTTTGGAAAACCCGTCGTTGTAGTTCGAAAGCGAAGGATTCGAGTTCAACAAATAAAATTTATACCGAAATTAAAATTCTGGGTCGAACACAGGGAGGTGGACGTTTGATTTAAAAACTTCGCGTTTCTTTTTATTTTGTCACGAAGAAATTCAATTTAAACTATCTAAGTATCTACAACAAATAAAAGAGAGAGAGGGAGTAAGAGAGAGAGAAAGAATACTATACATGGAAATCAAAATGAGATGTAGAATAGACAAGGAATTTATCATAAAAGAGTTCTTTCGTTACAACTAGAAAACATAAAACAATTACTCTAGAAAGCATTAAAAGAATGGAGGGAGAAATGTCCTCCTCGACGATCGCTCGGAGGACGAATAGACTACTCTAGAAAGCAGTAAATCTATACTAGAAAGCAGTAAAAAGAATAGGGAGAGAGAATCCTCCTCGACGGTCGCTTGGAGGACGAGCCGGACGGGACGACGCCTGGACGAAGGAGAACGAAGCAGGACGAAGGAGGACGAAGCAGAAGAACGGGAACGAAGCAGCACGCCGTCGTCGTCGCGGGATCCACTTCTGAAGGGGGACGAAAATTTGGACTTTATCTCGCGAGAAGCATCCCGGGTGTGGGACAAGCTTCTCTTGAGCTTTGGAGAGGTAGAGAGGAGAAGGAAGGGATGAAAATTTCATATGGAGGGGGTCTCCTTTTATAATTGCAAGGAGTGGGGACAAAATGGACATTACATCTTCAAAATAATAAATAAGGGGTCTTTAGTGACGGATAAAACCGTCGCTAAAGCCCTCAACGTGGGCGTAGCCGCCGCGCCCATGCGCGCCCGCTCGGCTGCCCGCGCGTAACGCCTATGCACGTTGCTTGATTTTCAGCCGTCCGATCGCGAGATCGGACGGCTTAGATCGCGTCCGCGCCCGCTGCGTAGCGCGCCCGCCCGCGTGCGATCGCGCGTTACGCCCGGCGTGCAATCGCGCGTCGTCCTGATTGAGCGCGCGCAGCCGTTGGATCTTCATCTGACGCTCGTGCGCGCCCGCTCGCTCGCGCCTTCCACCCCCTCACCGCGGCTCGAACCCGCAACCTCCGCTTCGCCCGCAGCTGCGTCGCCGCTGCGCTACGCGGGCGAAATGGTCGCGCGGACGTTTTTAAGCGCGAACGACCGCAGCCGTTGGATCGAGATCCAACGGCGGAGAGGAGACGGTGCACGGTCTTCACAAGACGCATGCGGCCGATTGGGCGGCTGAGATGGCGCCACGTGGCGCCATCTTGGCTGTCCATCTTCTGGAAGTTGTAGATGGTGCCACGGATGTCGGATTGACTCGATTTTTGTGTCGTTGGGCTGCGATCGTCGATCCGAATTCATCCATGTGGTCGGATTTGCCATCTGAAGTGCGGATTTACACCATCCTGGCCCTTGATCTTCTAGGGTTCCCCGATCTCTATCTGATGCTACGGATGCCTGATTAGGGCGATCTTGGAGTCGTTGAACTCCAATCGTCGCCCTGATCATATCCATACGGTTGGATCTTTGATCCGAGGCCCCGATAAAATATTTGCCCTGTCCAAGCACATAAAAGGAGATAATTAACCTCCATTTTATTCAAACTACTCTAAATGCAAGATGATGCATGTAATGCAATATTTATATCATGAAATGCAATCCTATGCTTAAGAACATGCATAAATAAACATTTTAAGTAGTGTAAATGTGTTTACATCATACCCCCATGCCTATCTTTTGCTAGTCCCTAGCAAAAACTATATGCTATTTATAAAAGAATTAGGTTAGATTATTTGGACCTGAGTTATTTTCAATCATTAAGAAATTGTCTACTTAAGAACTGAACTTTCAAAGACACAACAGTGCCCGGGTATTAGCCAAAATGCAGACCGCCTCAAGCCTCGCCTTATTCAAAGAAAAATTTCTTTTTCTCTTTTTACTCTTTTCTATTTTTCTTTTTTTTTTTTTTTTTTTTTGGATTTTCAAATTTTAGGGTTTAAGAGTTGCTTTCTACGGCCATTCAACTCACCCAAGATTTGATGAGAACCCTAAGTTTTAAGCATCTTATTGTGATTGTGATAGACTCGTTGACCGGCAATTAGAACGGACTTCGGATTTCTACGCCTCTAGGTGACCTCAAAAAGAATTCTGCCTAAAGGTGTATCTTTACAACCGGTAGCTTTCTCCCTACTTTTATTTATTTATTTATTTATTTTTAACGGGGTCAACACAAGGGTGAATCCAGTGTATATCTCCCCGGTTTATTCTACTTCTCCGCTTCTTCCTAAGTGTTTTGGGAATTTTTAGTGCATTTTCTGAGCTGGGTTCTGGACAACCGGTCGATGAGCTGTTACCACCGACAACTTGCCAACCATACTCGTGTGGCGAAGTGTGGCTTATTTCTTTTTGTTCTTTTCTCCTTTTTGATTTTTTTTTTTTTCTTCTTTTTTTTTTTTTAAGTAGGTGGCTTCCCTGGTCTAAGATTTACCTAAAGGCAGCAAAAAGAGAAAGGTCAGTGACTGGGCTCTGGACAACCTACCTATGGGCTGTTACCCACGATAACTTGCCAGCCATATCACCCTAGAAGGTTCATTAGCTACCCAATTTCCATTAAAATCGCCAAATATCGAGTCAGTGCAAAGAAAGTGTGTAGATGCTTAAGACTCAAAATTCCCTCACATCAGAGAGCGGGTTGATAAGTCGTGTACTTATCACCCAAACTTATTTACTCCAATTAAAATAAAATTCAAGTTGGCGAGAACTCGAAAAACAAATCCACATTTTAGTGGATACACGGGCTGATTAAGTCCAAAGACCTGAAGGGTCTTTGTGTTCAGAACATAATATAGTATTTCTTAAGATCGAAAATTTTCTTAAACCCAAATTCTCTTTCCTAATTTTGATTTTTTTTTTTTATAAAATAAAACAAATCTACGGAGCTGACGAATGAATTCAAAGATAAATATCCACCCGCCTATGCCTATCTAATGCAATGTCCTCATTGTATTAAAAAGACATAAAACAGAGTGGAAAAGCGTAGAAAGCACCTGAATTGCGTGGATATCGGGTCCGCTCCGAGATGAAAATGAAAAAGAACTGTATATGTGCTGAGTTTAGTGCCTTCAGCTAGGCACACTATACAAAGAAAAGAAATGAAGAATTCAGAAGTGCAGGTCAAAATTAGAATAAACAGAAGAATCCTCCGACCTGTCGACAGAGGTCCACAGATGTGGACCAGATTGTGGTGCAGACCCATCCCCCATAATCGAGAATATCTTAGGTTCTGGATAAAAATTACCCAAAACCTAAAATCAGAATGCAAGCGGGGTCGAGCCTGCGATTTGTGAGGATGCAACCCAAGGCCAAAATGTCGGGTTACAGAGAATTGAAGCTCAAAAGGATAATCGTTAAATGTGTGCTTGAGTTTGACATCCTCGAAACAAATGTCGTAAGGGTTCTAATTTAATGGTTTCAGCTTAAAAGGAACCCTTCGACTCAATCTTCCATTTCCTCCAAAATTAACTTCCCAAATTAGAACTTCCCCGCTCCTATCCTCCTCATTAAGTGTATCAAATTTCAGGACATCTTGTATATTCATCACCCTGTCTGGAATCTCCAAGTCTAAATGATGTGGCAGAATCAAAATTGACTTGGGTCTAATTATCTCAGAATTAGAATCATCAATAAGCTCAACAGGGTGTAACTGATAATCAGGGCATTGAATTGATTCCTCCAGAAAATGCGATTCTGGATCTGTATCGTGTGCCCTAATAAGATCAGTTTCCTCAGTTATTGGGCTATCAAATGATCTATCAGATTCCTCAGGCCCAATCGTCTCACAAAAATCGTGATCTGAAAACTCGTGTGAGACTTCGCAACTTGAATCTTCACCATCAGGATCCGTATCAATGTATGTCCCAAAATCATTTGTCACTTTGCGTTCCAAGGAGACATACGTTTCCTCGTAACCCGGCTCAGGGATTTCAGGTGAAGAAATCAAATCATCCTTAATTGGTTGTTTTAATTCAATCTGGTCAGCTTCGTAACACGTGTCCCCCCCAACAGGTGCCTGAGCGGGTTCTGTCATTGGCTTTCCTGAAGAGAGTTCATCCTGGGAATTATTCCAAGATTGAATCAAAGCAACCACGAATCTCATCCTCAATTTCGCTAATTTCCCAAGTAGAAACTCACCCGGGTTCTTATCCTTAACATCCTGGAGCCAATCCAACAAAGACTTATTTAAATCATCAATCATTTCAATCAGGGGCTCCAATCTCTCAATGTAAGGTATTGGCTGAACTTCTAAAGATTGAATGATATTCCTCAAGTTTGCCAGAACCTTATCTTGAACCTGATTAACCTGAACCAAATGAGTTGGTTCAGGGTTGGGCAGGTTTGACATCAATGTAGAGGAATTAACAAATTGAGATTCGTTATACCCATCCTGATAATAGGTCATTTCAGATTGTTCAAAAGATGGAGATGACCTAAAGGCAGTGAAATCAGAGGATGGGTAAGGATCAGTGTATCCTTCTTGATTGTAGATCGCATTAGGTTGTTCATGAAAGGAGGACGATCTATAATCGATGCAACTCTGAGAAGGATAGAATTGAGAATCAAAGTGTTCAGGGTTAGACCCTAAACACGGGGGTCCGGAATTGTATCCCCAATCCGAATTATCCCAACTAACTGATGGTCGATTACAATACGAGTTGGGATAATCGTCATGTTGAGGATAATTTACAACAGGAGGGAAAGAGCGGGAATGCGTGAAATATGTGGAAGGATTCATGATACACGGGAGGAAGAAAGGTGCCCTGCAATACAAACAATCAAACCTGTCCTTAAATATGTTAGCCTAAAGACCTACAGACTCTCAAAACCCGTCTTGAGATAAAGGAACGATTTGATCTACTTCTGTCTGTTCAATCCAACCAGTTAGAAGGAGGGACTGGGGAGAAGGTTCTTCCTTCGGCTTGCGCCTCCGGTTCCTAGTGTACCCCCCAGCCGCGATCGTTTGACTCTGCTCCCCTAGCTAGACATCAGATTGAACAGTAGAAACAGACTAATCGAAAATAATCTCGTTCTGAGTTCTGAAGAGCGAGTCCAATCCTTAAGGCCAACGTCTACTCTGTTTTATTTAGGGCTAGGTTTGAATGTGCTTTGGAATGTGATGGGCCCTTTAAATGGGTTGTGCCCTTAATGATTGATTGCTTTGTGTGTGCGTGCACAACCAGTGGTTTTCAAGCAAGATTATTTTTGATGTGGTGAATTTTAAGGTTCAAATCTTGCTTAGTAGCTTTTAGGATTCAACTTTAGGTGTTTTCAATCAAGTTTCATTGGCACACCAGGTTTTGCAAGCACAGGTGAAGATATTTTCCTTTAAAGTTTACAAAGAATGTGGAGTGCCTGGTAGATCCCTAAGAGTTGAACCTAATTGGCAGCTACTTGATGAGTTGATTTTATTTGAAGTGGTGCGGCCCAAACAACTCAAACAACTGGCCTGATGCACCACCTAATTAGGCACACAAATGATTACCCAATCTGATTTCTACTCGATTATGTGTTTGGATGTGTGTACCGGCTCCAAAGATTGGTTTACCGGTTGAGTTAGAAAATCAGATGAGGTTGTGTACCTCTGTGAGATTTTTTTTTTATTTTTTTCTTTTTTTAATGTGGGGGTTGGAGTGAGTATGGATGTCAAACAACAAACAATCTAACCTTAGAGTTTATAAGAACACCTAGGTTGATTGATGTTTGAATTATTATGTGATGAAATAAAATCTAATCGGTGGGAGGTGGGGGATAACTTACAAAACCTTCCACAGCACTTTACTCCGATCTACCGCTTTTGCCTGTCTCGAAAGAGTACCTGCAATTACAATAAGAAAGGAGAAAAGTGAGGTAAATGATTTGTAAGTTACAAAACGCGAAGAGAAATCAAAGAGCGTTGCCTCCCCGGCAGCGGCGCCAAAATGTTGAACGATTTACAAACCTACGCTAACGTGTTCGATTTTGGAAAACCCGTCGTTGTAGTTCGAAAGCGAAGGATTCGAGTTCAACAAATAAAATTTATACCGAAATTAAAATTCCGGGTCGAACTCAGGGAGGCGGACGTTTGATTTAAAAACATCGCGTTTCTTTTTATTTTGTCACGAAGAAATTCAATTTAAACTATCTAAGTATCTACAACAAATAAAAGAGAGAGAGGGAGTAAGAGAGAGAGAAAGAATACTATACATGGAAATCAAAATGAGATGTAGAATAGACAAGGAATTTATCATAAAAGAGTTCTTTCGTTACAACTAGAAAACATAAAACAATTACTCTAGAAAGCATTAAAAGAATGGAGGGAGAAATGTCCTCCTCGACGATCGCTCGGAGGACGAATAGACTACTCTAGAAAGCAGTAAATCTATACTAGAAAGCAGTAAAAAGAATAGGGAGAGAGAATCCTCCTCGACGGTCGCTTGGAGGACGAGCTGGACGGGACGACGCCTGGACGAAGGAGAACGAAGCAGGACGAAGGAGGACGAAGCAGAAGAACGGGAACGAAGCAGCACACCGTCGTCGTCGCGGGATCCACTTCCGAAGGGGGACGAAAATTTGGACTTTATCTCGCGAGAAGCATCCCGGGTGTGGGACAAGCTTCTCTTGAGCTTTGGAGAGGTAGAGAGGAGAAGGAAGGGATGAAAATTTCGTATTGAGGGGGTCTCCTTTTATAGTTGCAAGGAGTGGGGGCAAAATGGACATTACATCTTCAAAATAATAAATAAGGGGTCTTTAGTGACGGATAAAACCGTCGCTAAAGCCCTCAACGTGGGCGTAGCCGCCGCACCCACGCGCGCCTGCTCGGCTGCCCGCGCGTAACGCCTACGCACGTCGCTTGATTTTCAGCCGTCCGATCGCGAGATCGGACGGCTTAGATCGCGTCCGCGCCCGCTGCGTAGCGTGCCCGCCCGCGTGCGATCGCGCGTTACGCCCGGCGTGCAATCGCGCGTCGTCCTGATTTAGCGCGCGCAGCCGTTGGATCTTCATCTGACGCTCGTGCGCGCCCGCTCGCTCGCGCCTTCCACCCCCTCACCGCGGCTCGAACCCGCAACCTCCGCTTCGCCCGCAGCTGCGTCGCCGCTGCGCTACGCGGGCGAAATGGTCGCGCGGACGTTTTTAAGCGCGAACGACTGCAGCCGTTGGATCGAGATCCAACGGCGGAGAGGAGACGGTGCGCGGTCTTCACAAGACGCATGCGGCCGATTGGGTGGCTGAGATGGCGCCACGTGGCGCCATCTTGGCCGTCCATCTTCTGGAAGTTGTAGATGGTGCCACGGATGTCGGATTGACTCGATTTTTGTGTCGTTGGGCTGCGATCGTCGATCCAAATTCATCCGTGTGGTCGGATTTGCCATCTGAAGTGCGGATTTACACCATCCTGGCCCTTGATCTTCTAGGGTTCCTCGGTCTCTATCTGATGCTACGGATGCCTGATTAGGGCGATCTTGGAGTCGTTGAACTCCAATCGTCGCCCTGATCATATCCATACGGTTGGATCTTTGATCCGAGGCCCCGATAAAATATTTTCCCTGTCCAGGCACATAAAAGGAGACAATTAACCTCCATTTCATTCAAACTACTCTAAATGTAAGATGATGCATGTAATGCAATATTTATATCATGAAATGCAATCCTATGCTTAAGAACATGCATAAATAGACATTTTAAGTAGTGTAAATGTGTTTACATCAGTACGTATATAACTAAGTATAGGTATATATACATATATATATATACATATATATACACATATATATATATATATACATATACACATATATATAACTATATACATATATTACTATATATATATATATATACATCTATATAAATACATATACATATCTATATATATATATATATATCTATACATACATCTATGTATACATATATTTACATATCTAAATATATATATACATATATAGCTACATATATACCTATATATTTATAACCATATATATATATATATATAGATATATATTTACATATATATATATATATATTTTTTCATATCACTTACCATACTTTGTATCGCCGGAATATCTGCACCAGTTGCTGATATTCCCCGATACATGCGTATAGAAAGTGTGTTCGCACTCATTTTCCACCAATCCATCCTACACTCCACGCGGCACTTCGTTATGTTGGTTGCATCTTCCTAGACGACAACCGACTCGACACCGTACTACACGCCATCTCCACCTCCACCCCCACCCCTTTATACATATATAATATATACATATATATATATACTATATTTACTTTATTTATGCTTCTCTTTCTTGTCAGTAAAAAGATAAAAAAATATATAAAAGAGAAAAGATAATCCTTGACTTGCAGGTACTCAGTCTTGTGAAGACTAGTTTTGAAACCCTAATTTGGCTCGAAGCAAAGAACCTGATTTTGAGGGTGTACCTCAAGGACAAAAATTACCAGAAAATAAATCTTAAATAGAAAAACACCAAAAACACAATAAACAAATAGAAGAGATTTGTTGTAGGAAAGGCGTAGAAACTTCTTCTAATCCCACTTCCCTGAGTTCGACCCTGGGCCTAAAAGTGACCAAGATAAAATCAAATAGGCCAGGTAAAAAATTTTTGTAAAGAGATGGTTAGGCTCGATTTAAGTTAACCACTATACACATTTCAACGATAAAATCACCATATTAACACAACCTATCCAGGCTCAACCATACGTCTTTTCATGGCGCCGTTGCCGGGGAGGTGTGCATTCAAGTAACTTTCTATTCCATTCCTTTAATTTTTTTTCTCTTTTCACACCCTTCTCTTCATGAGTGTGTTTGTTTGTTGCTGTGCAGGTGAACCTGTTGCAAGGAGAAGGCAGGTAGATGAAGTCGGAGACGTGGGTAGATCCAAGGCGGGAACGGGAACGTGAAGATGCCGGCACCGCACTGGAGCTTCGCACATGTTGTTGAACAAGTAGGTCTTTCTTTCTTAGCAACTTAGGTTAACTTGTCACCTTAATGAAAAATATATATAAAAATAAAAACAAAAAAAAAACTAGAAAAACTTCTTGGGATCTCTTAGGGCAAGTGGTTTAAAAACCACTTGTTTGTTTGTTGGTCATCACTCCCACCGCCTCGGGATTTCCCACCCAACTTCGCATAGCGAACATCCAAGAATCTTGATTCTTGAATCTTTCACCGTGTGAAGTACTCTTTGAGGAAAATAAAAAGATTAATTGCCACCCCTCTTTGCCTCATTTATTTGCTAATTCGGGATCACATTTTTGGTGGGGAGACTTGGAATTGAGTTGATTCCAACCCCACCATGACTTTTCAATTTGCCTAAGATTTGATCCCAAATACTTCAACCCCAATAATCTGATTATCTTTATCTTTTGGTTGAGCCTTGTGTGTGGAAATCATTTTGGTGATTGGGAGAACTTGAATTGAAGTGTTTTGGCTCCCTTTCACACTAATCTAAAATTGATTCGTGCATCCACACATAAAAATCTCCATCTAGGGAAGCCCATTGCATTTTAGCATGCATTAACCAACTGACATTGAAGAAGGATTTGTTGGGCTTAGAAGAAAACTTGTATTCTCTCAAAACCCGAAGATTGGTTGAATTGGTAATTCAGAGAAATCCTAAAATCCATACTACTTAAGACTGAATTTTAAAAACCATTCACCAATTAAAACCTCAATTCAGGGAGATTTCCCCATTGCATGCTTGGTTTACACACTTTGAAAAATCAATCACTTGGGCATTACCTGTAAATAACGCCCTTCACATTCCAGAAGCACTTGATCCTAAGCCTCTAACTAAAACTGGTAGCAACTTGACCCTTATTAAGGATTGGAGGTCTAACTACCTGTGTGTAGCGCCTACGTGCTGGTGAGGGTTCCCACATGCTATTGGGTGTCTAAGACTAGGGCAAACAACCTTTCAATTTGGCCCAGTGGTTCCGCGGTGCTCGCATTCGGTTCCGTAGGTCGTGATAGTAGGTAACTTAGATCTTTAGGTCTAAGGGCACACTGTAGAGGTTAGGAATTTGATTGTATTGATTTGTCATCAAGTGTACCTTTGCAGCGTCATTTCTCGCATCTCTTTTCCCTGCTTACCCCCCCAATTCTTCCTGCGGTAGTGCATGTTTGGGAGGAGGTCACAAAACCCTGAATTGTGTGAATTGCCTGATAATTTTAGAAAGGAAGCCGAATCGTCCTCCTCCACAAACATGGCTGCACACCCACCCCCAAATCCCAAGGGAGGAAACTGCCCTCAAAACCCACCAGGTGGTGGAGCCTTAGATCCCATAACCCGCCTCCAAGTCCAAATGAAAATGTATAATGAACAAATTGAGGCCATTAGGGAAACATTGGAGGAAATGCAGAACCCTCCCGAACGGGAGCAGCCTAGGTCTCTTACCTCTTATCAGAATCTTGCTGCTACAGAGACCATAGGTCAAATTCGGGTCCCCATGGGCGGGGACGACTTTGAATTGAAACCTAACATAATTGGCCTGATAAATTTTCACTTCCATGGTCTTGCAAGTGAAGATCCTTTTCTCCACTTGGAAGACTTAACCCGATTGGCTGAAACTGTTAAACCTAGAAATATCGGGTTACCTATAGTCCTCATGAAAATGTTCTCGTTTTCATTGCAGGATAAAGCGTCGTAGTGGTTACGCACCCTTGGGAGAACCATCCACTCTTGGGAAGAGATGCGAATAGCGTTTCTCAAGAAGTTCCCAATCGGGCGAACCAATGCGCTTCGTCGTGCTATCACTTCATTTATGCAACAAAATGGTGAACAATTTCATGAGGCATGGGAGAGATATAATGACCTCCTCAGGAAGTGTCTGCACCACGGTTTGCCTAAGTGGCATATAGCCCAGAATTTCTATTATGGGCTAAATGAGACTTTAAAGCAGATTGCAGATGCTTCCTATGTGGGGAATTTCATGAATAAAGACGAGAATGGAGCATTTGAATTATTTGAAAATATGAGCGAAAACTCAATGAACAATGCCTCCATTGTCGCCTTTAATCGTACCAGCCTACCCCGTAATGTCCACGAAGTTGACATCGGACCCTCCCATTCATCCACAAATCTCAGCCTTATCGCACAGAAATTGGATGAAGTCTCCATCGTGCACAAGAAGCTGGACAAGCTTCTGGCCAATCCCGCCCATTCTATGGCAAACACCCCCACCTCACCACTTCGTCACAATCCCAATTCTTCCAATTCCAGGCTTATCCTGAGAAACACCGTAAGACCTTCCTTACCCAGTGTCACGCCGAGCGATTCGATAAGTCATGTGGATTTGGCTTCTGCGAGCCAGTATTTTGACATGGAGGACCAAGCCTCCATGTGCTTGGAAGCGTATTTACATGTGGACACGTCTTCTGGCACTGAAGACACTTGCGCCTTGGGGAATAACCCGTTCTCTACCACTTATAACCCAGGGTGGAGAAATCATCCGAACTTTGCATGGTCCAACAACCCGTAGTGCCAAAACCCTACGGGTGGACCAATGCGACCGTCCGCACCCGTCATCCCAAGGGCCCAGTCTAATCCTATGGCGAATCTGCCATTAGGCCCTTGCGTACCGCAAACAGAACACACATCAAGTCCTCTTGATAAATTGATGCGAATGATGATAGAAATGTCAAAGCGCCATGAAGAGAACATGACCTCTCTTCAGCACCAATTGGCACAATAGAATGCTGAGATCAGTCAACTACGCATGGCGACTCGACCTCAGGGCACTCTTCCCGCCCAACCTGTTCCCAACCCACGAAATTTCGTACCCCATGGTCCTCAACCACAGGTACGACCTTCTCAAGGATAGCTTCATCAAATTCTGCAAGCTCAAAGCATTCCATCGAGATTTCAGGCTAATCCCATTGCAGCACCTCACTCTTATGTCCCTATTGCAAACCCTCCTCTGGCTTATGATCCCACTGGACCCGCATCGTCCAATGCGATCACTACGAGGAGAGGCAAGCAGACCGTCGATCCGCCTCGACCTAATCCTGGCCCATCTTCTTCATCACCCTCTCATTCGGGATGTGCACCGCATTCGCGAGAGGATGATACACCCAAATTGGTGCCAGAATCAGTCCCATTCCCTGAGGCTCTACTGAGGGAGCAAATGGCAAGAAGAAAGATACGTAGGTCTTTGATAACCTGCGTAATTTGTTCAGGGATGTTGAAATCAAGGTACCCCTGCTCGAGGTTATCGACCACATATCTATTGTCGCCCAATTTTTCAAAGACTACACAACACCCAGGCGACAGTCAAAGAAAACTAAGAATCCGGTGGTTCTCTCGCCTCATGCAAGTCGTGCTATACTATCAAATCTACCACCGAAGCAGAAAGATCCGGGCACACTGCTTATTTCCCGTAGCATCCAAGGCTGCAATTTTAATCGTGTCCTGCTTGATCTAGGATCTTCCATCAATCTTATACCAACATCATGCTCGAAAAATTTTCCTTGGGAAATCTAAAACCCACCCCTGTCACGTTACAGTTGGCAGATCATTCTGTCAAAATTCCGAAAGGTGTGGTGGAAGATGTGGTGGTTAGGGTCAACAGTCTCTATTTTCCTGTTGACTTTCTTGTTTTAGATATGGAAGTTCCTAGCTCACTTTCTGATTGTCTGATCATCCTTGGTCGACCTTTCATGGCCACAGCCCATGCCCATATCGACTGCGAGTCGGGCTGTATTGAGATTGCCATTGGATCTGAAAAGCTCAAGCTTAACATCTTCAAGGCAGCCAAGAACTTTGATTGTGATTGCATCGAGGATGACACGTCTGACGAGGACATGGCCATCAGCGTGTGCATTGGACTAATTGGGCCCTATTCTGACTGCTGCGAATTACCTGTAAACATTGACGATTTCCTGACCAACACGTATTGTGACATTCCCCCATCCCTCCCTATTCTCGTACCTTCTCCTGACCAGACTTCTGACAAGGTTTTCTCTACTTCCCATACCTCGTGTTCTGAGTCATATCTGGGCTACTCACCGCCGGTCCACACTCTTGAAGGCTGGATTGCCCTTTCTTTCCCGCCAAATCAGGTGGATTTGCAACTCCACACTGGGACCTTGAGCCCACATACTACTCACTGGGGCTATTCCTTCTTGGATCCATCTATCCTAGAAGCCCCAATTCTTGGCCAATCAGGGCTAATTTCTTCCTCCTGACTTGTTTTCTGATCTGCCTGGGACACTCTCGTCCCAAGAAATGCCAGATCTTTCACCATCCACTCCCGAGCTGAAAAAGCTACTTAGTAAACTTAAGTATGTTTTCCTGGGATCAAATGAAATGCTCCCTGTAATCATTAGTTCAAAATTGACCAGGGAGCAAGACTGCAAACTAACTGAGGTCCTTATGGAACACAAGGCAGCCATTGGATGGTCTTTATCAGACTTAACTGGCATTAGCCCCTCCTACTGCACTCACCATATATATATGGAGGAGGAGGCTCAACCTTCCCGGGAGATGCAGCGACATCTCAACCGTAACATGCGGGAGGTCATTAAGAAGGAAATCATTAAGTGGCTGGATGCAAGTATAATCTACCCAATCAACGATAGCCCCTGGGTGAGTCCGATTCACGTTGTGCCCAAAAAGGCGGGACTCACCATCCGTGTCAATGACAGGGGCGAATCCATCCCTACACGCTCTCCTACATCTTGGAGAGTGTGTGTAGATTATAGGAAACTCAATGCTGCAACTAAGAAAGATCACTTTCCACTACCTTTCATTGACCAAATCCTAGAGCGGTTAGCGGGAAATAAATTTTTCTATTTCCTGGATGGATTCTCATGTTATAACTAGGTGGAAATTGACCCCCGGGACCAAGAGAAAACCACTTTTACCTGCCCCTTCGGCACCTTTGCATTTAGGAGGATGCCGTTTGGACTTTGCAACGCACCAGCTACTTTCCAGAGATGTATGCTGGCAACATTTCATGACATGGTGGGTGACTTTCTCGTGGTCTTCATGGATGACTTTTCGATCTTTGGACCCTCTTTCAATGACTGTCTTGCCAACCTGACCCGTATCCTTGGGGATGTATTGATGTAAACCTCGTGCTTTCCTGGGAAAAAAGTCATTTTATGGTACACGAGGGAATTGTTCTCAGACATATCATCTCCGATAGGGGTATTGAGGTTGATAGAGCTAAGCTTGATATAATTGCTTATTTACCTGTTCCTGGCTCTGTCAAACAAATCCGCTCCTTCCTGGGACACGTCGGGTTCTATAGGAGATTTATCAAAGATTTCTCCAAGATTTCTCGACCGTTAACTCATCTCCTATCAACCGACGTACCCTTCGATATGGGCCCCGATTACATATGAGCATTCATGCAGCTGCGTAATGCTATCACCAAGGCACCTGTTCTCCAGCTACCTGATTGGTCCCTTGACTTTGAACTTATGTGTGACGCTTCCGACCTTGCAGTCGGAGCCATCCAGGGATAAAGACGCGATAGACACCCCTTCGTGGTGTACTACGCCAGTAAGATGTTGGACAAGGCCCAGCGTAATTATACTACCACTGAGAAAGAACTACTAGCGGTCGTCTTTGGGCTGGAGAAATTTTGCTCTTACCTTCTGGGCTCACATGTTATTGTTTTCACCGATCACGCGGCCATTCGCCATCTCATGCACAAGAAGGATGCCAAGCCTAGACTGATTCGTTGGATCCTTCTGCTCCAAGAATTTGACATTGAGGTCCGCGATAAGGCTGGAGCCCAGAATGTTGTGGCTGATCATCTTTCTAGACTGGACATTGACCATATTGGACTTACTCTGCCGATCAATGAGATTTTTCCCGATGAGCACCTATTGGCAATTAATGTGGCAAGTGGACCTTGGTATGCCGACATTGCAAATTACCTTGCTTCTAGATCCCTTCCACGTGGCTAGCCTAAAAACCAGCGCGAGCATCTCATAGTAGAAGCAAAGTATTATTTCTGGGATAATCCACTTCTTTTTCGAATAGGTGCTGATCAAATTATCCGTCGCTGTATTCCTAACAGCGAATTCCCCAGTGTGCTAT
Organism: Thalassia testudinum; assembly: GCA_037157565.1. NCBI lineage: Eukaryota > Viridiplantae > Streptophyta > Magnoliopsida > Alismatales > Hydrocharitaceae > Thalassia > Thalassia testudinum. The sequence continues at coordinate 12,863,919 of JAZHRO010000007.1, forward strand.
CCTTCTACCACGATCAGGCCTGCGGAGGCCATTTCTGTAGGAGGAAAACTACAACCAAGGTGTTGCAGTGAGGTTTCTTTTGGCCCTCCCTCCACCAGGATGCACACATGTATGACAAACATTGCACAGGTGCCAGTCGTTAGGGTCAATGTCACGTCGTGACATGATGCCCTTACAACCCATCCTAGCTGCAAAAATCTTCGACATTTGGGGAATTGATTTCATGGGTCCCTTTCCTCCTTCCAACGGCTTCGAATTCAATCTCATGTCTATTGATTATGTTTCGAAATGGATCGAGGCAATTCCAGCGCGCCGTGCTGACCATGTTATATCCACTCGATTTGTTGAAGACCACATCTTTGCATGCTTTGGGATCCCTCGAGCCATTATCTCGGATGGAGGAAGCCACTTTACCCATGCTTCTTTTCAGGCACTTCTGAGGAAATACGGAGTTCACCATCGTATCGCATCCCTGTATCATCCTCAGACGAACGGCCAGGTAGAGGTGTCGAACCGGCAAATCAAGCAAATTCTCTAGAAGACGGTTAGGCCTGACCGTAAGGATTGGTCCGACAAGCTGATTGACGCACTTTTGGCGAATCAGAACGCCTTCAAGGCTCCCCTTGGTATGTCTCCTTATAGAATAGTTTATGGGAAGCCTTGTCATTTGCCCGTGGAGTTGGAACACCACGCTTATTGGGCGGTTCGCCAATGCAACCTCGACCCTGACCTGTGTGGTCGAGAAAGGAAACTCCAACTCCAGGAGCTGGAAGAGCTCCGTCGTGAAGCCTATGATTCTGCCTTAACATTCAAGCAACGCGCTAAGGCTTTTCACGACAGCAGTATTCGGCGGAAGGAATTTGAGCCATCTCATCAAGTTTGGCTCTACAATGCCCGGCTCAAATTCTTTCCTGGGAAACTGAAGTCCAAATGGACTGGTCGTTTCCTGGTCTCGAGACCATTTCCCAACGGGGCCGTTGAAATTGAAGATCCCAAATCTGGGTAGAAATTTACGGTCAATGGGCAGCATTTGAAACCCTATCTTACTCATGAACCTGCCCCCGTTGGAGAAACTGCTGCCTTACTGGAGGGTAACTAATGTTGTGCCTCATTCTGAGTCCAGCTGGGGACGTTAAATTCAGTGCTCGTTGGGAGGCACCCCAACAACACTCACTCTCCTCCATCACTTTTCACTTCACCACCCACCATCCACCCACCCTACCACCCTACTGTATACCCTGCACTTCAGCTCTTGTTACCCGATCTTTCGTCCTTCCTCTACCCTACCTTGCATGCATATGAGGACATAACATTGTTTGGCATGTGGGGGTGGATAGGCATCCATAGGATCTGGGTATTTTATGGTATCATGCAGTTTCCATCTATTTATAAAAAAAAAAAAAGGTGTTTAGTAATGATCTGAAGGCTGAAACAAAAATACAATAAGTGTTTATGGATGTTCAACCACTGTTTTGAAGACTTTCTAGGCCATAGAAGCTTGATTCGCTCACGCTCGACTTAATTCATTTGAGCATTGACAATATAGATCGGAATCTCTCCTAACTAAGGACGTATTCTTGTATCTGAGACACCAGTACAGAATCCGTTGGTTTGCTTCTACTCGAGAGCCTAAGTAATCTTGGTTCACACTACACATATCAAGAAAGACAAGGTGAACATAAGATCCAACCCTAGTGTTCATTAGGGAAGGTGGAGTCCATAGCTGTGCACGCAGGTAGACTTTTTATCCCAGGCTTTTGTCTTGTGTTTAGGAAAGACTCTTTCCACCAAGAAGGAACTCTCCCACCAAAAAGAAAAGTGTGCAAAAAATAATGTGTAAGAGATATACTGACACGTGATTCGAAAAAAAAAAAAGATGCAAATAAGTCAGTATATCTCACAAATGTCCGTAAAATCTTCCTACAAAAAAGTTCTTCGGGGCAAATACCCTATTTTCCTTGAGCCACAAATGTCAAGAAAGGGGAGTTGAGTTTTCCGTCATCTTTTTAAGGGTCAATCCAAAGACACGAGCTGAAACTGGGATGAACCTGTACTTAAAAATTCGTGAAACCCTGGGCTTGAGTCTTAATGTTCATTTGGTCAGTCTTGATCCTTCACTAAACACAAGCCATAATCTCTTGAGCTCTCGAGTACGGCAAAAACCTCCTGGGTCCTGGAAATCATACTTAAGGTTTAAATATCAAGAGTCCTGGTTAGTTGAGAGATGATCTATATCACATAAGACTTAAAGTACTGGTAGTCTTCTCTACAATTGGTTCTCACAATATCCAACAATAAACACACCTATGTCGCCTCAGAAGAAAATCTTCAGCTTAAAGATCATTTCTAAATACAATACAAAAAAAATGTTTTGCTAGGGACTAGCAAAAGATAGGCATAGGGGTATGATTGCACAGTAAAAATACACCAACAATTGTGCCATCTTGTGCTATTTCCTAGCATTACTAGTGCATATTAGGTAGACATAGTCACATTTGTGAAAATACATGAATGCATGCATTTAATTGAGAGGGGCGGAGAGTGAATAAAATGGCCTTGCAATTAACAAATTCCTCAAGTTCTGCCTTGCAAAATCTCCATCTTTATTTTTTATTTCTATTTGACTTTGAATTCTTCCCGCGACTGCAAGACATGGCCTCTTCTTCCTCATGCCATTCTCTGTGCAATAGCTTGCCCTGCAGCAGCATGCACAGCCATGCATAGCCAGGGCATGGCTGTGCATGCCTTCTTCTTCTTTAAAAAGGCACGGCTGGCCTCTTTGCAAAAGAGCCTGGTCCAACGCCAAAACACAGCACCTTCCTTCCCTTCCAGGCCGTCTCCTCCCCTCTCCGTCCATACGTAGCTGCTCCTCTAAGGAGCCACTCTACGGGCAGGAGCACCTCACAGTGGTGTACAACCACCACTATGAGTCCCACCACCGCCCAGCTTATCAAAGAGCTGGTGGGCGTGGTGGTTCTCTTCCCTGTTTCATTGTTCCAAGCCAACCCCGCCATTGCCACAGGAGCTTCAAGTTTTGAAGCTCAACCGACCACCACTCAAGCTCTGCAGCAGTAGCGCAGGCCATCGTGCGTCCGCATGCAGGCCACCGAGCGTGCCTGCAGGCCGCCCTCGCCCCTCTCCGCGTGCCCTGTCGTGAAGTACCACCCGCAACCTAGCAGCCGACGCAGCTTCTCCACGCTCACGCCAGCCGCTCCACACCTTCCGCACTCACAGAACCAGGCACACCCGGTCGTGCGGCTCGACCATGCACTGTAGCCACTGTTCACGCTAGTCAGCAGAACACTGTGGCTACAGTGCAGTGATCGGTAAGTTTCTCACTTATCCGGTCACCCGACGCGTTGCTACCGGCCACAACCTGCGCCCGCATCTCTCCCGCGTACGCCATCGCCCGCCTGCGTCTTCGCCCGACGTCTCCAGCTGCATGCATACGACTTAACGCCCACTCCTTCACTCCAGCAGAGGTGATCTCTCCCTCTCTCTCTCTCTCTCTCAGCACTCTCTCACTCTCTCTGCAGACACATACACACACACTCACACTCTCGCACACACACACTCTCACTTATACACTACTATATACTAATAGATATATATTTATACATATATATCTATATATATATCTATATATATATCTATACATATATTAGTACATATATAACTAAGTATAAGTATATATACATATATATATACATACATATATACATATACCTATAACTATAAATACATTTATATATATATATTTGTATATCTATCTACATATACACATATATATAGCTATATACATATATTACTATATATATATATATACATCTATATAAATACATATACATATCTATATATATATATATATATCTATACATACATATATCTATACATATATTTACATATCTATATATATATATAACTACATATATACCTATATATTTATAACCATATTTATATATAGATATATATTTACATATATACATATATATATTTTCATATCACTTACCATACTTTGTATCACGAGAATATCTGCACCAGTTGCTGATATTCCCTGATACACGCGTACAGAAAGCATGTTCGCACTCATTTTCCACCAATCCATCCTACACTCCACGTGGCACTTCGTCCTGTTGGTTGCGTCTTCCTAGACGATGACTGACTCGACACCGTGCTACACGCCATCTCCACCCCCACCCCTTTATACATATATAATATATACATGTATATATACTATATTTACTTTATTTTTGCTTCTCTTTCCTGCCAGTAAAAATATAAAAAATATATATAAAAGAGAAAAGATAATCCTTGACTTGCAGGTACTCAGTCTTGCGAAGACTAGTTTTGAAACCCTAGTTTGGCTCAAAGCCAAGAACCTAATTTTGAGGGTGTACCTCAAGGACAAAAATTATCAGAAAAAAATCCTAAATAGAAAAACACCAAAAACACAATAAACAAACGGAAGAGATTCGTTGTAGGAAAGGCGTAGAAACTTCTTCTAATCCCACTTCCCTGAGTTCGACCCTGGGCCTAAAAGTGACCAAGATAAAATCAAATAGGCCAGGTAAAAAAATTTTGTAAAGAGATGGTTAGGCTCGATTTAGGTTAACCACTGTACACATTTCAACGATAAAATCATCATATTAACACAACCTTTTCGGTCCCGACCATATGTCTTTTCAATGGAGTCAACTCTGATGGGTTCGACGGGGGAGGTTGCAGGTGGTGATGGTGTGTGCTCTGTCACCACACACACCACGGTAGGTTAAGGGCGAAGGAGTACGTTCTAGCCACCGTGCACTCTAGAGTTCATGGTGTGTGCTTATTCCACGATAGTCGAGAGGGTGGAGATCCCTGCTAGGGGGGATTGATTCGTGCGTAGGTCTTCTTTCTTTTTAAAAGTCCCCCAGTTTGTTCTGCCTGCCGCCAACTTCTCCAACCACTTGCGAACATTGCGAGTAGTTAGAATCGATGGATAAGTATTGGCTAATCTTTATCAGATGTCTAACTTCATCATCAGACATCTTAAAAAAATGTAAAGTCAAGTTACTTGTCCTGGCAATTCCCAGATGCCCATCCTTAGCTCCAGACATCTTATAAACATAGAAATGTCGTGTGAACTCTTGTACCTAGCCTGCATTCATAAAATAAATTATATTATCATAACATATGTTATTAAACATAAAATTAGTGCATAAAATGAAATGCACACTAAGGTAAATTGCCATTTAACTCCTACTCAATTAATAATTAAGGACAACTAATTAAAGAGTACTTAAGCCAAATAATGATCTACTAAAGTGGACTTATCACTAGGGACAAAGATCTTGGAATTATTCTGATGAAGTTCCATTTTCTCTCAAGGATAAAGCTTCGTACTTGTTCAAGACCATCAGGAAGCTGATTGGAACATGGCCTAAATTATGATGTGAATTCCAATAGAAGTTCTTCCTGATCGGTCATACAAATATGATGAGGCAAGCGATTACAACTTTCTCCTAGGGACCTAAGGAAAATTTGCATGATGCCTGGGACCGATTTCATGATCTCTTGAGAGAATGCCTGCACCATTGTGTGCCTAGATGGCACTTAGCTCAGATCTTTTACCATGGGTTGGACAACACACATCGATACCTGGCCGATGAATCCAATGGCAGGAATTTCCTTGCGAAAGATGGAAATAGCACATTTAAGTTGTTTGAGCCTCTAGCGGAAAATTCAATGAATGCCGCATCAATAAACCAATTCCAGTGGCTTAGACAGCAACGAGTTAGTGTCCATGAGGCTCAAGCAGAGTCTGTTCGAGTTGATATGGAAATCATGGCCAAGCAGCTAGGAAAGGTGGATTTGCTAGGAAAGAAGCTCAATGACCTAGCTCGAGGTCAATAAAATCTGGTCAGAAATTTTGCTGCCCTGAGACCCTCTTATGCACCCTGAGCCCCTCCTACTCGAGTTAATCTGCTCACTCGGGATATTCATGGGACCCCGCGTACCAGGATCCCACGAACAATCTCGATTTGGTGACACATGATCAGGGCTACGCACCACACGATGATTATAACAAGTATTCCCTTGATGAATATACGTCTCAGACATCCTCAGCCTATGAAAATGTCAATGCTATTTAGGGATATAGGAGTAATAACCCATACTCAGAGACATATAACCCTGGCTAGCACCAGCAACCGAACTTCTCCTGGTCAGGTAACTCATAGAGACAACATCAAGATCCACACTACCAGACCAGATAGTATGGGAATGCACAGAACACATACCCTAGGCAGCAACCATTCCCATCTCAGTAGTAGCAATCACGCTCGGTGTATCAGTCACTGCCTCAAGCTACCAATCACCCTCCAAAACGAGTCGATTTGGAGTCACTGAAAGGGAACTTGCATGAATCGATGCGAAAGTCTACACAGGATAGCTTGTAGATCATGAAGGCAATGACTGACCAGATACAGAACATACAAAACACACAAAACTTGTTGTTGCAAGAGCATAAGACCCAGGGAGCCTTGCCTTCAAAACCTATCCTGAACCCACGATATGTGCAAAACCCGGGTGCCCCATCCAAGCTTCAAGCGCCATAGGGATAGGCACATGCCATACTACAGGCACCTCCTATACCACCTGGTTACACTCAAGGCCAGGCGCCTCTAATACAGAACACCGCATACTCTACCCTTTCCGCCCCTCCACAACCACATGGACAGCAAGTTGATGCAAAAGTTGTTTCATTGAGCAGTGGGAAGAAGACATACGACCCACCAATTAGGCAGGAAGGTCCTAATTTTCCATACCCTTCACCATAGGATGGTTCAACTCCATCTCAGGAGCCATCTACAGTTGACAAGGGCAAGAGACCACTTGACCCTGAGATTGCTGTTCCTTTTCCTGAGGCTTTGCCATGAAATGTAGCATGGAAAAATGATATGTGGAATTTTGAGGAACTAAAATCGATGTTCAAGGAAGTGCATATTCAGGCCCCTCTCCTCGAGGCCATTGACCACATTCCTGCTGTCGCGAGGTTCTTCAAGGACTACTGTACCCCTAAGCAACAACCAAGAATTGGAGGATAGGCGGTACTGTTAAAGGAAGCTAGCATCGTGATTCTAGCCAACCTATCACCGAAAAAGAAAGACCCTGGTACCCCACTCATTTCCTGCTTCTTACAGATTCTCTATTTGATCGGGCCGTTCTAGATATGGGTTCATCCATCAACTTGACTCACACCGTCGTATATGATCGATTTCAATTTGGGGAGTTAAAACCCACCTCGATCACAATTCAGCTGGCTGATAGATCAGTGAAAACATCGAGGGGGTGGTTGAGAACATGATCGTAAAAGTCCATGGATTCTGCTTTCCTGCAAACTTTTTCGTTCTTGATATGGAAGTCCCTCCTAATCTCTGTAATACACCAATTATTTTAGGTCGCCCATTTTTGGCGACAGCCCGAGCAAAGATTGATTGTGCATATAGGTATATGGAGATAGCCGTAGGTAATGAGTGACTTAGGCTTGACATATTCAAGGCATCAAGGAACTTTAACTGTGATCATATCGAGGAGAATGGTGAAGACGAAGAATCAACATACTGTGGTAACATTGGGCTCCTTTGCAATGACTCAATGTCTCATTCATTTGCACTGTTAGGGTTCTTGGACCTCAATCCACACAAGACTGAGACTACTGCACTGCACATATCTCCTTGAGGATCCGATTGTCTAGGGTGTATATCTGACCACAGCATCCCTGACTCTGGCTATCCTGATCCACACAATATTGAATCACCCCTATTGACGCAGGAAGACGTGACTACAGTAGACGGTTTTCCCGTTAACACAGTCACGACTGACCACTTTACAGGTGGCGAATTAGCGGGAATTCACGCATATCCGAATCATCAGACTTCCACCTCTGATTCTGCTCCTCCCATTCCAACTCCCAACCCCACTTCTGATTCTGATCCACCCCTAATTGAGTTGAAGCTCTTACCTGACTCACTCAAATATGTGCTCTTAGGTGAAAGTGAGACATACCTAGTCATTATCAATGCTCACTTGACCCAAGAACAGGAACACCTGCTGGTTTCTGTGGTATAAAACCATAGAGCTGCTATAGGTGGAGTATTGCTGATCTTCGCGATATTTGCCCCTCATATTGCACTCATCACATTTACATAGATGAGGGGATGAAACATTCGAGATAACCTCAAAGACAGCTGAACCTGAGCATAATATAAGTTGTTAAGAAGGAGATCATCAAATGGCTAGATGCACATTATATACCCGATCTTTGATAGCCAATGGGTGAGTTCTATCCAGATAGTGCCCAAGAAAGTAGGACTCATCGTAGTAAAAAATGATAAGGGCGAATCCATCCCAACTCACACCGTGACATCATGGCAGGTTTGCATAGATTACAGAAAACTGAACATGGCTACCCAGAAGGATCACTTTCCTTTACTGTTCATTGATATGATCTTAGAACGGTTAGCCAGATGCAGTTTCTTTTATTTTCTGGATGGATACTCCACGTACAATCAAGTAGCAATTAGCCCAGAAGATCAGGGCAAGGCCACCTTCACATGTCCCTTCAGAACATTCGCCTTCAAGCGGATGCCCTTCGGCCTTCACAATGCACCAGAGACATTTCAACATTGTATGATGGCCATCTTCTCTGACATGATTGGGGACTACGTGGAAGTATTCATGGATGACTTCTCTATCTTTGGAGATGGCTTCACATCTTGTCTTGATAACCTCACCAAGATCCTGAAATGATGTATTGAGGTAAACCTAGTACTCTCAAGTGAGAAGAGCCATTTCATGGTAAGGGATGGCATTGTACTAGGGCATAGGATCTCTGCAAGTGGGCTCGAGGGCAACGAAGCCAAATCGAAAGTTATATCACGATTACCCCCACCTAGCTCGGTCAAGCAGATCAGATTATTCCTTGGTCACGTCGGATTTTACTGGAGATTTATATGTGATTTCTGAAAAATCGTGCAACCATTGACTTATTGATAAACGCCAGTTTATCATCATTCTTATGCATTAAAACAAACCTAGCTCTTAGGATTTTACTCCGCAAACGGGTTTTTGGGCTGCATTTAGGCATAAAATAGGTTAGGCATGCATTGCATTTTTTATTGTCTTTTTAATATGTTTTTGTGAGTGTTAGGGGTGAAAAGATATACAAATCCCTAAAACCCTAGCACTCAAGAAGGCAAATGGTGAAGGAGAAGCCCAGACTAGCTGGAACTCAGCCTGATCCAGCTCACCTCAGCTTGATCCAGCTCACTTCAACTTGATCCAGCTCACCGCAGCTGGAACCTAGCTTACTTGAACTAGGGTTAGCTCATCCCAGCTCCATTCAGCTAATCTCAGCTGGATGGCAGCTCAAGAGAGTTCACCTTAGCTCACCCTAGCTCAAGTCAACTCAGATCCAGCTCAACTTAGCTGAGTCTAGCTCATCTCAGCTCCCACTAGTCCACAGGGAGCTCTAGCTAGCTCAACTAAGTTGACAGGAGTTCACCCCAGCTCAGATCCAGCTACATCCAGCTCCACTCAGCTCCAGCCAGCTGAACAAGAACTCATCGCAGCTCAGGAAGCTCAAGTCCAGCTCCCGGGGACTCAGCTTAGCTCAACTCAGTTGAGCTAAGCTACCTTAGTTGCCTCAACCAGCTTGATTCTCCCCGGGAGTGCTAAACCTAGCTCACCTCAGCTCATTTTGGTAGAAGCTAGCTTACTTTAGTTTGGCTTAGCAACTAGCAAAGAACTACCAAGCTAAGCCAGCTAGAGTAGCCCCATGCCAGCCTCTTCAGCAGCAGCCAGCTCCAGCTCCAGCTCCAGACTTCTCCTCCTCAGCTCCTTCCTCCAAACCCTAGCTCCATTACCTTCTCCTCTACTCCACCTTTAGCTAAGCTAGCTTAGCTTAGCTTAGCTTAGCTTAGCTAACAACCAACTCCTTGGCCATCCATTACCTTAAAAATCAACCCTAGCTAGCTCCACCAACTCAAGCCTACCTAAGCTAGCTACCCTACTTAAGTTGGCACCATCACCTAGCCACCCCTTCACCCCATTATCTCCACCAAAGGACACTTCAAGTTGGTGCCAAAAACCACCCCTAACCATCCCCATTTTGGCGCCAACTTTCAGCCACTTCATTAGCCCTACACCTACCCATATAACACATCCTAGCCATCCACATACCCCCCTTCTAGAACCTTAAGGTGGCGCCACCTAATAGCCTTCTAGAAAGCCCATTTTGGTGCCAACACTAAGGGGTGTCAACACCATAACTACCCCCTTGGTGTCCCTTAAGGTGGCGCCAACTCTCCTTGGCCATGGGATCTCCAACCACCTCCATCAACTCATCTTGGCCATCCAATTCAAAGGTCACCATAGCCCCCTTCCTATTCTATAAAAAGCAACCACCTACCACCATTTTGGGGCATCCTCCCTTAGTATATTTTTCTACCTAAACCACCTATACCTACGGCCAAGAAGAAGGAGTAGAGAAGGAGATTAAAGGGGCACATTACCAGCCCCTTTGGTGCCTTCTTCTCCCCACTCTCTTCAACTTGAGCCACGCCAAGGAGGAGGACTCTTCCACTTCAAGGAGGACGGCCAAGCAAAGGAGAAGGACTTAGGGTGGACGTCCACCCTTGGAGAGAAACTTAGGGCATGCCCCCCTAGGGCTTGCCTTGGAGGACATCACCTTGGCGGAGCACTGCAAGGAAGGAGTTGAAGGACTCTTTTCAAGATTGGGAGCCACCAACCTTGGAGCAAGAAGCCCTCTTCTTCACCATCTATCTAGAGGATTTGTGTTTTCTTTTCTTATTTGCATTTTTCTAGTAGTACAAGCTTTCCTCTACTAGGCCTTTTGTAAAACACTTTATCAATTATCTAGTTGCCTTCTTTGCATTTCTTGTTTGCATTTCTATTAGCTTATTTTCAGCATTCTTCACTCCCTCTCCCTAATTATTCTAGGCCTCCACTTGCCTAGAGTGAGCTTAGGGAGAGGCTCTACTTACCACATAGAAGTAGTATTTAAATTGAAGTGTAAATCACTTTTCCCACCATCAGTTCTCATGTTGCCTTAGCTTAAAAACAAAAAAAATGATATATTGAAAAAAATACCAAAATGAAAGTTGAGATTTATATTCCTAGCAAGAGAATCAATTTTGCAACCATATTGCCTCCTTGGACGACCCTAGATAGTTCCCTATCTAGGATTATAAATTTAAGAGCGAAAACGGATTTACGGGTTACAACGACCTAATTAACAACCCGCGTAAAATCGCTATCACTAATCTCCTAGTAGCCGATACCCCATTTGAATTTAACATCTCTTGTCTTAGTTCCTTTGAGACTTTACGAAATGTTGTCTCTGATTCCCCAAATCTCTAACCACCCGATTGGTCTCTTGATTTCTAGATGATGTGAGATGCCTCTGATTTCACCGTCGGAGCTATTTTAGGCCAACGTCGGGAGAAACAACCCTCGCCATATACTATGCTAGCAAGACACTGAATGAGGCTTAGTGTAATTATACTGTCACCGGAAAGGAATTGTTGGCAATAGTGTTCGGGATGGAGAAGTTCGCATCATACTTATTAGGGTCAAAGGTCATCATCTTCACAGACCACTCCACCCTCTGGAATTTGTTGGCAAAGAAGGATGCCAAACCCCATCTTATCAGATGGATCCTTCTATTGCAAGAGTTTAATATTGAAATATGAGACAAAGCTAGAAAACAAAATGTTGTGGCGGATTACTTATCCAGACTAGACCCAGCCCACATCCCATACTCCCTCCCTGTTTCAGATCAATTTCCAGATGAATCTATTTTAGCAATTCACTCTGTTAAGTTTCCCTGGTATGCCGATATCGCGAACTATCTTGTCGCAGGCAATATTCTCGTGAACTTATCTTAGGACCAGAAACTCAAATTCATAGCATAGGCCAAATTCTATCTCTAGGATGATCCATTCTCTTCCACATTGGAGCTGATCAGATTATTAGAAGATGCATCCTAGATTCTGAGATCCCTAGTGTGTTATCTTTCTGCCACAACGATGCTTATGGTGGTCATTTCTTAGGATGGAAAACTGCTGCAAAAAGTTTCAGTTGGGATTTTTCTAGCTAACTATCTTTAGAGATACACACGAGTATGCCCAGTGCTATAAACTATGCTAGTCAGTCGATTCTATGACTAGGAGAGACATGATGCCTCTCCAACCCATCTTGGTTGTAGAAGTGTTCGATGTTTGGGGCATCGATTTTATGGGCCCTTTCCGAATTTGCATGACTTCTAGTACATATTACTTGTTGTTGACTATGTCACGAAGTGGGTCGAAGCCATCCCAATGAGATGGGCTAATCATAAAATTGTCATTGCCTTCTTATGGGAATACATCTTTGCGAGATTCGGAATACCCTGTGCTCTGATTAGAGACGGGGGAAGCCACCTCATCCATGCCCACTTTAGGTCATTACTAAAGAAATACAGGGTACATCACCGTATAGGCACCCCGTATCATCAGCAGGCCAATGGGTAAGCTGAAGTATCTAACCGTCAAGTCAAGTTGATTCTCCATAAGACGGTTAGACCAGATAGGAAGGATTGGTCTGGTAAATTAGTTGATGCGCTTTGGGCATATCGAACTGCGTACAAGGCCCCACTTGAAATGTCACCATATCGCATGGTATATGGTAAGGCCTATCACCTTCCTGTCAAGCAGGAACATCATGCCTTCTGGGTAGTGTGAAAATGTCTCCTTGACCTCGATGCAGGAGGTCATAAAAGAAAGATCCAGCTCAGCGAATTAGAAGAAATTTGGCGGGAGGTTGATGGAGGCTTGCTTTGTGAATTAAATCGGGGTTCAGAGGACCTGTCGTCGTAGCTCGCAAAACACATCTATCAGATAAAATTTATAACCGAAACTCAGAAAGTGAGTCCCGGGTTGAACATGGGGAGGCGAATGTTTGGTTTTATGAAATTTGTGTTTTGCTTTTATTTCTTTTTGTAGTTTTTATATTTAATAATTTTTTTTGAAATTGTTATGAAGCAAGAGATTAGATCGACAATTGCTTATCTAGCTAACTACTTGCAAATATAAAAGAGAGAGAGAAAGAGAGAGAGAGAAACAATCATTTATTTATCAACAAATGCTTGTTACAACTACGAAAGTAGGAAAACTACACTATGAAAGCGAAAAAGATAGAAAGAGGTGAGAGAATCCCCCTCGATGGATGCTCAGAGGATGACTTACTCTGACGTTGCCTAGAGGAGGGTGGTGAGAGAGGGACAAACGGGGACGGAGCTGGAGGACGGAGGGCGGGGTAGGACGGCATTACGGCAAGGATCTTCTTCTCAAAGGGAGGTAAGAAGACGACCACGAGATGCTCCATAAATGGGGATGAGGGGAGGGAAAAATATTCGATTTTATACTCTAAAGGAGCTTCCCGAGCTTGGGATAAGCTCTCTCTAGAGCCTTGTAGGTGGTGAGGTGAAGAAAGAAAGAGATGAAGAAAAATGGGAGGGGTAGGGGTCCTTTTATAGTGTAGGAAAGAACCAAATTCGTATATAGAACATTTAGTGATGGTCAAAAACATCACTGAAAATCTGCCGCAAACGTCGTTGAAGACAGCCTACGCACCCACCCACTGTTGCACTAGCGCGTGCTCTGTGCACCCGTGTCACCCGCCTTCGTGGGCACACCCTGCATGCGCTATCGCTGTGCGTGTGCATGCACCTACGCTACTGTGCACATGCGTGCGCATGGGTGGCCCGGGTTGCACCACGTGGCGTGATCTAGGCCATCCATCTTCTTTCTGTTGTAGGGGCTGCTACAGAGGTCGAATTGAGTTGATTTTCGTGCCATTGGGCTGCGATCAACAACCCGAATCCATCCGTGTGGTCGGATTTGTTGTTTGAAGTTTCAAATTACAACACCTAGTCCCTTGGCCATTAATCTTCCTCGAACTGCATATGGTGCTATGGAACTTCGATCAAGGAGATTTCGAAGGCTTTGGACTCCGATCGTTATCCTAATCGGATCCGTATGGTCAGATCGTCAACCCAAGGCTTCGAAATAAATCTCCTTCTCTCCTGACCACAAAAAGGATGCAATAACCGCAGATATACACAACTGCTCTAAATGCAGAATGATGCATACTATGTAATATTTATAATATGGATTGCAAATCTAAGCCTAGGAACATGCATAAATACTCATTTTAACCTAAATAGATGTGTCTATATCATAACCCAAGCCTATCCTTTGCTAGTCCCTAGCAAAATTAGACTACATGCTATGTGTAAAATCAAAATTAGGATTAGATCACTTAGGCCTAAGTCATTTATTAACAATAGAAAATTTCAACAAAGGTCCTAAACTACGAAGACTCAACAGTACCCAGGTGTCTGCCAGAATGCTGATTGCCCAAGTCCTCTCCTTATTTGAAAAGGAAAGATGCATTTTTCTTTTTGCTTTTCTTCTTTTATTATGGTTTTTGTACTTTAGGAGTTTGAGAGTTTCGGAATAACCTTTTACAGCTACTCAACTCATCCAAGACTCGAAAAGGACTCTAAGTGCTAAGCATCAAGTGAAACGAGTGAAAGACTCACTAGGCGGCCGTTAAAATGGACTTTGGGTTTCTACAACCCTAGGTGACCTTGCCTAGAGGTTTATCTTTTTGAACGGTAGCTTTCTCCCTACTTTTATTTGTGGGGTTAACACAAGGGCGAACCTAGTGTATATCTCCCTGGTTTTTTCTACTTCCCCGCTTCTTCCCTAAGTGTTTTGGGAATTATTGTGCATTTTTGTGAGCTGGGCTCTGGACAACCAGCCAATGGGCTATTACCCACAACAACTTGCCAACCATACTCTTGCGGTGAAGTGTGGTTTTATTTGTTTTTTTTTTCTCCTTTTCCTATTTTGTTTTTGTTTTTGTTTTTTCTTTTTTAAGTGGCTTCCCTACTCTAAGATTTACCTAAAGGCAGTACAACGAAAATGGTCTTGTGGCTGAGCGCTGGACAATCAGCTGATAAGCTGTTACCACCGACAACTTGCCAGCCATATCACCCTAGATAGTTCATTACCTACCCAATTTTCGAAGAAACCACTAAAAAGTGAGTTAGTGCAAAAGGTGTGTAGATGCTTAGGCTTAAAGTCCCGTCAAATCAGAGGGCAGGTTGATAAGTCGTATACTTATCACCCCAATTTATTGACCAATTTAAAGTAGAGTTACTTGGCAAGGACTCGAGAATAAGTCCACATTCAAGTGGACACCCGAGCTAATTAAGCTCGAAGACCTGAAGAGTCTAAGTGTTTAGGTCCTCTCATATCATGTCCTAAAGTTAATAATGCCTAAAAGCCTAAGTTCTCTTCTCCTAATTCTATTTTCTCATTTTTTTTGTCTTTTTGAATTTTTTTTAAAGAAACTAAAAGAAATTCTATGGAGTTAACAAAATGATTTCAGGATAAAGTATCCACCCCCCATGCCTAAATGATGTAATGTCCTCATTGTAAAAATAAAGACATGAAAAGGGTGGAGTAAACAGAATAACACCTGAATTTCATGACAACCCGGTCAGCTCCACAGAGAGAAGAGAGTATACACACGCACTAAGTTTAATGCCTTTAGCTAGGAATAATATACATACAAAGAAGAAATGGAGAATTCACAAGTGCGGGTCAGAATCAAAATCAAAAGATTAATCCTCTGACCTGCCAGTAGAAGATGTCCACAGACATGGACCAGATTATGGTGCAGACCCATGCCCCAGGGTCGAGTGGTTCTAAGGTTCTGGACCAAAATCACCCATAACATAAGATTATTGTGTTTGCAAGGTTGGGCCTACAGTTTTGTGGTGTGCAACCCAAGACCAAAGTGTTAGACAACGGGTAAAGATGGTTCAATAAGTTTGGATGTCCACTTGACATTCAGCTCAGAAAAATAATCAGTTATTTTGAGCTTAGGTTGCACATGAAAGATATCGTAAGGGTCCTAGTAGAAAGTAGGTGGTTTCAGATCCATAGGTACCCTTAGATCCAAAATCAAAGTTCCATCAGAATTAGCCTCCCAAATTTTTATTTCAACAATTCTATCCTCCAACATCAAGGTTTCTGGGACATCCAGGTCGTTGTACACCCCATCTAAAGTACCCAAGTCCAATAATTGCAGCTGAATTAGGATTGACTTCGGTGCAATGATTTCTAAATCAAAATCAATCCCTTTGGGGTGTGGTTGAGGGATGGGGCTACTGATTGAATCTTCTAGTAAATGAGGATTCAAATCCTCCAAGTTAGCCCCAACCGAATCAAAATCTTCAATGAATGGGCTAGCAAATTGTTCGTCATTCTCCTTGAGCCCATTTGTCTCACTAAAATCATCTTACTTAAGCCCAAGTGAGACTTCACTAAGAGATTCCTCACCCTCAGAATCAAAGAATCTATGATCCTCATTTATATATGTCTCAAAATCATATGTCATTTCATGGTCCGTGCAGACATATTTTTCGTCATTCCCTGACTCTGGGATCTCGGGTGAGAAACTCGATTCATCCTCAAAGGCTTGCTCTAGGCCAACCTGATCATCTCCAATCTCAGAATATGTATCCCCCCCGATAGGTGCCTGAGTAGGTTGAGACATTGGCTCTCCTGAAGGGGGTTCATCTTGAGAATCATCCTAAGATTTGACTAAGGCACCACAAATTTCATCCTCAACCTTGACAATTTCCCAAGAAGAAACTCGCCCAGGTCCCTATCCCTAACACCTTGGAGCAAATCCAATAGAGAACTATTAAGTTCATCAATCATTTTGATCATAGGCTCCAATGATTCAGTGCATCGTGTTGGTTGAGCTTCTAAAGATTTTATAGTGTTCCTCAAATTAGGCAACACCCCATCCTGGATCTGGTTCACTTGAACCCACTGGTTTGGTTCAAGTTTGGGTGGGTTCGGGTTAAAAATAGGGGAGTCAAGATATCGAGGTTCTCAGGTCCCTCCCTGATAATAAGTCATTTCAGGTTGTTCGAAGAATGGTGATGACCTATTTTCAATGGAATACTTGGCAGGGTAGGTGTTATAATCAGCATATCCTTCCTAATTGTAGATCGAGTTGGTTTTGTCATCAAAGGATGGAGATCCATAATCATTGTAGGTTTGGTAAGGATAGTAATCATAGTCTTATTGTCTAGGGTTAGGCCTTGGACACTGAGGTTCGGATTCGTATCCCCAATCAAAGTTATCCTAGCTAGTGGATGGGTAATTACAAGTCAAGTTAGGATAGTGATCATCTTGGGGATAAGTGGTGGTGAGAGGATAGGATTGGAAATGTGTGTAAGATGTGGAAGGGTACATGGTGAAGTAAGGAGGGAAATCAAACGAAAAAGAAGGAGCCCTGCAATGCAAACAATCAATCCTGTCCTTAGGTGGGTTAGCCTAAAGACCTATAGACTCCCAAGACTCATCTTGAGATTATAAACGATTTGGTATACTTTTATCCAGTCAATCCAACAAATTAGGAGGGACTGGGGAGAAGGTTCTTCCTTTGGCTTACGCCTTCGGTTCCTAGTGTACCCCCCAGCTGCAGTTGTTTGATGCTACTCCCCTAGGTAGACATCAGATTGACAAGCAAAAGTAGATTAATCAAAAAGAATCTCAATCTGAACCCTAAAGAGTGAATCAATCTTTAAGGCCAATGTCTATTCAGTTTTAATTAGGCTTGGGATGATCGTGCTCTTGCAATGTGATGGACCCTTAAGATGGGTTATGCCCTTAATGATCAGTTGAAATCTATGTGCATGCACAACCAGGGTTTGCAAATAGGGTTATTTGATGATGTGTCTTTTAGGGTTTAACCTTGTTTAGTAGCTTTTAGGGTTTAATTCTTAGGTTGGCTCAATCAAGGTTTAGTAGAACACTCCAAGTTTTGAAAACATGGGTGATGATATGTTCCATCAAAAATAAAAAATAATGTGGAGTGCCTTGTTCAGCCCTAAGAATAAACCTTAAGTGGCAAGCTACTTGATGGATCAATTTTAGATAGAGTGGTGCGACCCAAACAGTTCAAGCAATTGGCCTATTACACCACTTGATTAAGGCACACAAAAAGTCTTAACCGAATCAGATTTCTACTCATTTGTGTGTTGAGTTAAGTGTACCAGGTCTACAAGTCAAATCCCGGTTAAGTGGTAGAATCGATGTGACTGTGCACCTTAACATGAGAAGTTGTGGGTGTTAAGTATGTAGCTTTCAGAAAATCCCATAAGAGAAGAGTATATATATATTTTTATATATATATGCGAGGGTGAGATGAGTGGAGGTGGAAAACAAACAACCAAATCTCTCCTTGGGTTTAGAAAAAGTACCTAAGTTGATTTGGGTTTGAGTTATTAGTGTAGTGAAATGAACTAGTTGGTGGGGGTGGTGGGGATAAACTTACAAAACCTTCATCCGCACTTTTCTTCGATTTAACCGCTTTGGCCCACCTCAATAGAGTACCTGCAATCTCAGTAAGATCAGAGAAAAGGAGAGATAAAAGTTAGGTAAGGTGGAAAATAAATGCGAGAAAAACCAAAGAGCGTTGCCTCCCGACAACGAGGCTAAAATGTTGGAGGCATGCTTCATGAATTAAATCGAGGTTTAGAGGACCCGTCGTCGTAGCTCGCAAAACGCATCTATCAGATAAAATTTATAGCTGAAACTCAAAAAGTGAGTCTTGGGTCGAACACGGGAGGCAAACGTTTGGTTTTATGAAATCTACATTTCACTTTTATTTCTTTTTGTAGTGTTTATCTTTTATATTATTTTTGGAATTTTTTAGTAAGCAAGAGATTAGATCGACAATTGCTTATCTAGATAATCTACTTGCAAATATAAAAGAGAGAGAGAAAGAGAGAGAAACAATCATTTATTTATCAACGAATGTTTGTTACAACTACGAAAGTAGGAAAACAACACTATGAAAGTGAAAAAGATAGAAAGAGGTGAGAGAATCCCCCTCAATGGTTTCTCAGAGGACGACTCGCTCTGACGTCGCCTAGAGCAAGGTGGTGAGGAGCAAGACGAATGGGGTCAGAGCCGGAGGATGGAGGGCGGGGTAGGGCGGCATCACGGCGAGGATCTTCTTCCCAAAAGGAGGTGAGAAGACGGCTACTAGATGCTCCACGAATGGGGATGAGGGGACAAAAAAATATTTGGTTTACTCTACAGGAGCATCCCAGGCTTGGGACAAGCTCTCTCTAGAGACTTGGAGGTGGTGAGGTGAAGAAAAATGCGGGGGTAGGGGTCCTTTTATAGTGGAGGAAAGAATCAAATTCGTATATAGGGCATTTAGTGGCGGTCAAAAATGTCGCTGAAGATCCACTGCGATCGACGCTAAAGGAAGCCCACACAACCACCCACTACTGCACGTGCGTGCCTTCATGAGCGTGTGCACACTTGCACTGTTGTGCACGTGCAGTGGCGCATGCATGCGCATGGGTGGCCTGGGTTGCGCCACGTGACGCGATCTGGGTCGTTCATCTTTTTTCTATTGTAAGGGCTGCTACAGAGCTCAGATTAAGTCAATTTTCACGTCGTTGGGCTACGATAGTCGGCTCGAATCCATTTGCGTGGTCAGATTTCTCATTTGAGGCTCTAAATTACATCACCTAGTCCCTTGGCTGTTGATCTTCCTTGGACTACATATGATGCTATTGGACTCCGATCAAGGTGACTTCGAAGGTGTTGGACTCCGATCGTCGTCCTAATCAGATCTGTAAGGTTGGATCGATAATCCGAAGCTCCAAAGTAAATCTCCTTGTCTCCTCACCACAAAAAGGATGCAATTAACCTAAAATATACACTACTCTCAATGCAGAATGATGCATGCTATGCAATATTTATAATACGGAATGCAAATATAAGCCTAGGAACATGCATAAATAAGCATTTTAACCTAAATAGATTTGTCTATATCAAAGGCTTATGAGAGGGAATCGATATACATGGATAAGACCAAAGCCTTTCATGACCACCACATTCAAAGGAAAGAGTTCACACCCAACAAGTAGGTCTGGTTGTTTGATTCAGGGCTAAAACTCTTTGCAGGGAAACTCAAGTCTTGGTAGACTAGCCCATATATTGTTATCCATCCATTTCCCAATGGATTGTCCAAATCAGGGATGCAACATCTGGGCATGTCTCTACCGTCAATGGCCAGTGCCTCAAGCCATTAATGGCCCAGGAACCTCCTCCAACTGATGCGGTCATTCATCTTATCGTGGACGTGTGATTGAGTTTTCGCCTAGCTAGAGGCATTAAACTTAGCATCTAGCCTCATTCTTCATCACCCTATACATACTCGCTTTATACATAGCATATTTTTCTTTTAGCATATTTCCTTTTTGCATATTGCATACTATCAGGTTGGCTGGTGCTAAAAGTAAAATTGAAGAGCAATTCCAGGTGATCTCTACCCTCTTACTCCTAGCTACATTTATTTTCATTTATAGTCATGCATGAGGACATGCAAGAACTTAGGCATGGGGTAGGGGGGTAGATACATCAAAACTGAAATATTGTATGCCAACATTTAGGGAAATCGTAGAGCATCATTGTTATATGTACTTTAGGGTCCTAATTTAAGAACAACCGACTCCACCTCCAATGCTCGCATTGGAGCTAGAAATCATGCGCAACAGCCACTTCTAACTCATACGCTCACTTTTTGGTTCCAAAATTTAGGACCAAGCTGAATATAAACTGATAAGGGAATTTTTGAAGTACAAATGAAAGAGGTTACTTGTTTATACAATATATACATAATGCATTCATGAATAAGATTATTTTATTAAGAGAATTCATTAGGGATTTTATCCACTAGTTGATTCCCATAATCTGGAATCCAGTACAATTTTCACTCACATGTAGAATTTGCAATGGATTCACGGAGAAGACTAATGAACATCTTTAGTCTGTCTAGAAGAAGCAGTGTTTCTTTTCCTGAACCCCTGGACAGTGTTTTGGGAGGTAGGCGAATCTTCTTCTAAAAATCAACCAAATAATGTGAGTTGAGAGTAGAGAGTACTGGTGCTTTAAGATTAGTGTAAAGAATCTGGAATCCTAGATAATTAAGTGGTAATACTCGGAGATAGGCACAGTTTCACTCTCAGTTCCCATGTATAATTTTGTGTGAAATATTTAGAGCCACCAAATAAGGCAAATACATGGAGATCGAGTTCTGATAAAACTAGGACTAAGGTGGATGGTTATGGCCATTCTTTATAGAATCCTCGACTGAAGGAGGGTATTGATGTCAAGACCAGGAATACACCGTCCTATCCATCTCTTGCAGGTGCTAAGAGTAGGTACTTCCACCAAATAAGCCACCCAATATGTCTTGAACACCACCAATCCCAAATAATTCCTCTTGAATAAAAGTTGTGCATGTCTTGTGTTGTATTGCATTGTATTGATTTTTATAGATATAAAAAATTTTATTAGAAAAAAGAAAAGAAAAAAAGAAAGAAAAAAAAGAAAAGGAAAAAAAAATCAAAATATATATAGAAAAAAAGGAAGAGAGAGAAGAAAAATTTAGAAAAAAAAGAAAGAAAAAGCATAAAAAAGAGTGATGAGAGTATGAGTATTTTGGTATTTATTTTAGCGTTGAGGCAACATTATCCACCACAACTGCGATCCACCAAATATGGCCTTAACCTACCTTTTTCGTATTCATGACCGCCCGAATACTGGCTGAGGAATTTTGACTTAGTGTTAGGGTTACTAGAACTCTATTAAAGTGTTAATGCGATGTGAGACCACCAAATATGGAATATATGTATAAATCTGGTGAGATTGTAAGCTCAAAAAGAAAAAGAAAAGATAAGAGAAAAGAAAGAGAGAGTGAATACAACGGAACCAAAGAGAGCATAGTTTCTCACTTTTCTCTGAGTTGATTCACTTAACAATTTGGGAATCTAGATTCTGTAGTACTAATATCTATATAGCACCAAATGAGAATGAGCTACCAAATAAATACCTATTTTCCTCAAACATTCTCTACCTAAGCTTAAAGATGGGGTGGAATTCATATAATATCTTGAATACCCCGAGGGAAGAAGTTTGCCTATCCTGCTAGAATTTTACTAGGGTTCAAGTATAGGCTTTAGAGGTAAATCAGGTTTTTCACTTGAATTCATTGCAAAAGCTACATATCTGCACTTTCACAATTGTCTACATTTCTAGAAAGTAGGTTGAAAACAAAAAGGAAGGAATCTCTAGTTATACACTTGATAATAATCAATCTTTTAGGGACCCTTTTGTAAATAACTTTGTTTTCAATTTTCTAGGGACTATCAAATTTTAGGCATGGGGGTATGATTACACAGCAATCATGGGTCCTAATTGACCTAAATTAAGCTAGAACTTAGCATAAGCTAGTGTTATTAATGCATGCATAAGCATTATTTACGTCTTTACTGCTTTCCTTTAGCTTTGCATGAAATAATGATATAATGTACTAATTAAGTGCATTACATAAATTGCTGGTAATAAGAAGCTCAGGAGCTGGACATGAAGCTAGTGCTACATCAGAGCTGGAGCGGAAGACCTTAGAAGAAATGTAGTAAGAAAATAATGTAAGGGTTTAGGTATGTTATTCTACTAAGTAAGAATAAGGTAGAGTTAAATTATGAAGAACTTAAGTTCATTCCTAGCCCTAAGACAGCCCTAGAAGCCTTCCTAAGACTTAGCCACCATTAGATTATGTCACCATAGCCTAGAAAGCCTCAAAACCCTTGTTCTAGCCCTTATCTGGACATCCAGATAAGTTATTGGATGTCCAGGACCCTTAGCCACAACCCGCACACCTTAAACCCATGTCTACAGTGATATTGGATGTCGAGACACTTGGTCAGATGTCCAATTTCAGGAAAATACCCATGACAAGACCTTGATTCCCTCTTGATTCAAATTGGACATCCAAACAAGAGGTTTAGACTTCTTATTTTTGAGTATAAGTCATCTGATACTTAAATTGGACATTTGGAACTGCTCTCCAGTTCTTATTTTGGAATTCAAGCTTGGATCTTGAGTTCCTAGGTCCCTAAACCAAACTCCAACCCCCTGGGAACCTAAATTAAGGTACCCTAAGCCTATTACACCACCTCTAGACCTTCCTAAGAACCTAATTAGGTTCTCACTAAGCCTAATTGATTTGGATCATAGTCAATTACAATTACCTAATCAATTGGACTCATAAAGTCCAACTGAGCTCAAATCTCAACCAACACAAGTCCAATTGGACTCAGTGAGAGTCCAATTGAGCTAATCCCAACATAATGGAGTTATTTCACACTCAATTAAGTTCATACTTACTGAAGTAAACTTATTTCAAGTTTAATTTCACTTTCCCATTAGCAATTAGGGTTTGCAACCCAAAATTGAGACCTGCACTAATCCAAAACCCTTAGAACCTAGCCTAGACAACTTAGCCACCTAGGTCACACCCACACACACACACACACAAAAATGCCCATTCACGCACTCCCACACCACCTAGAGCCTTCTAGGCTCGCTAAAAGTGGTGCCACCTTGGTTGCCAAAAATAGCAACCAAGGATGGGTCTTCTCTTAGATCAACTTTTGGTGGATCTAAGAACCACTCTCTCCCTCTCTTGGATGGCCATGTTTGGAGCTCTCTTTATAGAGTTCCAGACTTCTCTAGAGAGTCTCCCTTGGGTCTATTTAAAGGACCCTTGGGTGGCCATTTGCGCCCATCTAGTCTTGTCTTAATCTAGTTTTTGACATCATTCCACCTCCACTCGACCTCCATCTCCATGAGCTCCCTCACCATGGTTCCACCACCTCCACTCCAATGCTAGAGCACTCTCCACATCTCCAAGGGCCAGCCTAAGCACCATTGGCTGCTCCTCTTTCTTCTCCCAACCACTCAAAGGCCATTGGAGACCACCTCCGAATGCCCTTCTTTCTGATAACCTAGCTAAGTAGTTCTTCTAATCTCTTTGTTTTATTTATGCTTGGTAGTGTAGCTCCATATGCTCCCTTAATGATGCATGTGTAATCCCCCCATAGATTCACGCATGCAGTCATTTTCTGCTAGATAGTTTTCTGCTTTCAATCATTCATGTACAAGCTTTCTACTAGCTTGGCTATATAATCACCCTGATGCAATCAATGATCAATCAATTATATATATATATCTATGTGTTGAAAAATCACCATGTGCTTGCTTGTCATATTTTGGTGTGATTGAAGTTGCCTGTGCTTATTTCATATGTTTCGTAACTAGCATGTCGATGCCTGAAAAAATCAAGGATCTAACCATTAATGCATTCTCTATTATTGGCCATCATATAACTAGGATCGTGTGTACTGAAACCCATACATTCACATTTGTCATTTACTTAACACATGTGCACATGATAAGAGTTAATCATGCAATTGGCAAAACAATGATCTATAGGTTAGAAATCGACGTGCACTTTTAAGCAAGTAGAGTGAGTGAGATCGAAATCATTTCCATAACGCCTCCCAGAGACAAATGACCGGGACTAAAAGACTCGTTATTCTAGAAATATTTTTGTTGATCGGATTTCACGACTATACTACAAACAATGACAAACAATTTCAAAACACGCTATCTACCATCCCAACACCTACCTATTGAAAAACCATCCACCCCAACTATTATCTCCGTCGAAGAAGAGCTACCCAACCTTACTCCACTTGAAATCACCTCACCGGAAGAGGTTGTCTCCATTCCACCCTTTACCCGACATGACAACCCTTCCACCTAGAGACCGAGAGTGCCCTCTCCAGAGCACTTATCTGCCTCTAGCCAAACTTCTATTGGCTCATTTGGAGCCAAACATAGGTCAGAGGAGATAATGGAGACCTTCAAGCAAGTACATATCAGCCTGCCTTTATTTGAAGTAATAAGGAAGATTTCATCCTATGCTCGCTTTCTGAAGGACTTGTGCACGAAAGTGGCAATCTAGAAAATAGATTCAATCCAAAGTAGTCCTGCTTGACTCTATTAGCTCGATTATTCAGCATGGTACACCCCCAAAACTGAAGGACCCAAGAGCCCTGTACATCTCTGTGGTTATTGAAGACCTACATATTGATGAGGCTCTCCTTAATCTGAGTGCAGGGGTGAACATTCTTTTGAGCTATGTCTATGAACAACTTGGAGCTAGCAATCTGAAGCCTTCCCCTATAATCCTCCAAGTTGCTGATCGATCCCTGAAGAAACCATGGGGCTTACTGAAAGATGCCCTCGTGAGAGTTCTTCTTTCCTATAGAATTTTTGGTTTTGGACACAGACCCTACAGACAAACCAACCAAGCCCTCCATTATTTTGGCCAGTCCCTTCCTTATGACATCGAATCCTTCAAGTAATTATAATACCATTAATAAAGGGCTTTGGGAATAGGAAAATCCAACTTAATGTGTTTAATGCTTATAAACAAGCCAGACTTGAGGAGTTCCCAGATTGAGGTTGTGGATGATCTAATTGAAGAGGCTACCCTAGCAATTTTTTGTGATGATCCCGTTCAGCATGTCATTCTAAACAAGCATTCCCATCTTCTAGAGGAATGGGAAGGGGATATACTAGAACTTGAGGAATTGCATTGAGTTTCTACTGAGTCTCTCACCCCATCATCTCTACCTAAGGTAGATCTGCTACCTGAGATGGGGCATCTATTATGAAACCTTCAACCATCATGCCCCTGACCTTGAACTGAAACCCCTCCTGGACACTCTCAAGTATGTCTTCCTTGGTGCTTGTGATATACTCCCCATTATCATTTTTGTTGTGCTATCTGAAGCACAGGAGGGAACCCTGATTGAATATTTGTCTAAGCACAAGGAAGCCATTGCTTGGAGCATTGCTGATATTACGGGTATAGACTCTATGCTTTGCATGCACCACATTTGCGCTAACAAGGCCATTAGGCCGTTTAGGAACACGAAAAGATGTCTTAACCCCAACATGAGAGAGGTAGTTAGAAAGGAAATTCTGAAGTGGTTGGATGCTGGGATCATATACCCCATCATGGATAGCAAGTGGGTGAGTCCTATCCATTTGGTGCCAAAGAGGGCAGGCTTTACTGTGGAAATTAATGACCAAGGAGAACAAGTGGTGACTGGACCCTTAATTGAATGGAGGGTCTACAATGATTACTACAAGCTGAACACTGCTACCTAAAAACATCACTTTCCCTTTCCTTTTATTGACCAACTTCTCAAAAAATTGGCAGGGAATAAGTACTATTACTTTCTCGATGGATATTTTGGGTTGCAGTCGTCCCTGATGACCAAGAGAAGATGACTTCCACGAGTCCTTTCAGTACCTTTGCATTCAGGCATATGTCATTTGGACTATGTAATGCATCAGCAACCTTCCAGCGGTGTATGATGTCCATCTTCTTGGACATGATTGACAAGTTCGTCAAAGTGTTTATGGATGACTTCCCCATTTATGACTCATCTTTCCACCCATCTCTGACACTAAATGTGAATCTGAGTGTTGATCTCAAGGAGGTGTGAAATCAGATTGTTTTATCGCTTAAAGGTGTCACAAAAATACATCTTTTGATTCACTTGCGAAAATAGAGAGAAAGAGAGAGAGATGATAGGGTTAGAAATCCATAGGAGAAATTGATTGCTAAAAAATGGTATACTAATATTGTTGCTTAAAACATAGAATAGTAGAATATGGAACAAGATAATGAATTATATTGCATAAGCACAAATGTCCAACAATAAAGCTAAAGGAATGCTTAATCAAACATAAACATTAAAGAAAACTAGTAGCTAATGGACAGGCAAGGCAGCCACGGCGGTGGAGGGCTTCCTTGGTGGCTCGACAGCTTTGGGACCTTCTTTGTTGCTCTATGGAGGTGGGAAATTTGTTAGGAAGAAGACGACAAAAAGTGGAGGAGGATGGGCTCCTTTATAATGGAGGAAAAGGGCCAAAAGCCATCCTTAGGTCAACAGTGACATCCAGGCCATCGCTAAAACTTCACCTCAAAGGTCGCTGAAGACCAGCTCACGCGTGCCCTTCAAGCATGCACCCTACTATGCTGGCCCATGCACTCTACGCCGTGTCGCGCATGCCATGCCACATTCATGCATTGGTACTGTTGCACACACACTCACGTGTGCTGCTGCTCCCTACCGCTTCAATGAGGATTGGAAGGGGTGGTGATGGGGCTTGAACTCGTGCCCCTCCTTTAGGTAGGCTCTTGTCGGCTGATGAGCCACGCCCACAAAGTTGTCGTGAGGAGGAGCTAAGGTCGTGTAGTGGAGATGTCTTCTCAGCAGTTGGATCAAAATCCAACAGTTGGGAATGGATGATGCGGATGAAGAGGAAGTATTTTGTAGACTGTTGGCTGGTGTTGGGTGACCTAGATGGCACCATCTAGGCCATCCATCTTCTTTCACTTGCAGAGGATGCCACGGTCTCGGATCGAGATGATTTCCCCATTGTTGGACTACGATCGTTGCTCTGGATCCATCAGTATGGTCAGATTTTTCTTCTGAAGCCTATAAGGATGTTGCATTGCCCCCTGGCCATTGATCTTCCTCAGGCTTGTTGTGGGAGCTATGGAGGTCGGATAGAGGTGATTTTTGAGTATGTTGGACTCCGTTCGTCAATATGGATCCATCTATACAGTTCGATTGCTCATTTGAGACTTGTTTTGATATGAACTTGTACACAAGGTCATTAAACATTGATTCTAAGCTATCTTAACGTAAAGTAATGCAGAATGCATGCAATGCTCCGAAACCCACTATAATATGACATTAGTGCACATGTGGCATAAAAATTGACTCTAATTGATAATATTAACACTAATAATTGTAGAGTCATCAGGCACTTAAAGAATGTGTTGAAGAGACGCAAGGAGACTAGTTTACTCTTTAGCTGGGAGAAAAGCCACTTCATGGTACAGAAAGGCATTGTACTTAGACATGTTGTGTCTGAGAGGGGCTTGGAACTAGATAAGGCAAAGGTTGATTCTATTTCCAAACTCCCATTGCCCACGAATGTCAAACAGCTTCGATCCTTTTTGGGCCATGTAGGCATTTATAGGTGCTTTATTAAGAATTTCAATAAAATCTCTAGGCCACTTTGCGACCTTCTAGCAAAGGATTCTTCCTTTGATTTTTGTGCAAAGTGCGCCAAGGCCTTCCACACGTTGAAGGAGGCCTTGATCTCTATGCCTATTCTCCAAGCTCTAGATTGGACACTCATTCCAGTTAATGTGCAATGCTTCGGATTATGCCATGGGAGCTGCCATTGGACAAATGGTGGAGGGAAGACCACATGTGCTACATTATGCTAGCAAGACATTAACTTACTTATGGTAAGTTGGTTTTCGCTTTCGAATAATATGATTAAGATGATTTGTCTTTTTAGTATCAAAGTGGTGGAAAACCACTTAACAAAATAATTAAAATAAAAATTAAACCACTCACAGAAGAGCGGGTCGTGTCCACAAGGAGACAATGATGTAATAAATTTACGAATATTTTTCTCTTGTATTCGTTCAATCAAGTGCGAAATCCATAGTCAAATCTGACATGAAATGCGACGAAAAGAAGACACATTAACTCAAGAATGTAAGGTTATATGTGCAATTTTTCCTCATTGAAATATTCAACAAATATGTGATCAATCTCTGTAATTTCCAATTGCACATGTATTAGAGAGAAATTGTATACATCTTAATCCAAAACCAATGTCAAAAGATGTGAATAACAAAAGCCAAGCAATTATGAGAAAGCATGAGCATGAAGTTGCAATTTCACTCAATATATCAAATATTAAAATAAAAAATGAGAGTTTGGCAATGGCATTCAATTGTAAATATTAATTAACCCAAAAATAGAGGATTTGTTTCCTTTGTGCGTGAGCGAAGAGGAGGCGATGGTAGGCTGTGGGAAGCTCGGAGGAGGATAAGTGCGACGAGAGCCTTTCGATGGTAGTGGTGGCACTCCGAATGGCCAATGGTGGTTGCTGGCTGGAGTGGAAGAAGCCATCGACAGTGAGGCTCTCCGATCGGCCATCGGATGGTCAAATTTTGTGGCCGAAAGCGTGGTTGTGCTCGAGGAGTCAAGGTGAGTCCGATGGAGTTCCCGATGTGAAGTTTCCTCGTCGGAATTGATAGCTGCATTTTTGGTGGCTTTGGGTACCTTCGGTTGGCAGAGAAGAAGAACAAGAAGAAGCCAGGCGTGTGCACGATCAGTGACGCCGACTGGAGTAGCGCATGCTCTGCACGTGTTGCTAGTGGGCGAGGGTCAATTGCTCTTGGTGAAGCCGGGCGTGTGCACGATCAGCGACGCCAACTGTAGTAGTGCATGCTCTATGCGTGTTGCTGGTGGGTGAGGGCCAGTTGCTGTTGCTAGGTGCACGGCTGTGGCTGTGAGGAGCGCGTGATGGTTGCTGCGGGCAGAGGTGCGCACATAGTAGTAGCGAGTGCGAGAATGGTGCTGGAGGGGGTGCGGCCATGCGTGGTGCGTGTGGCTGGGGCTGAGGTGCAGGGGTGCGTACGCACATAGAGGGGAGAGCAGCTACTATGGGTGTGCAGCAGGGGTGCGCGCAAGCTAGTGGAGCGTGGGTGCGCATGAGGTGCGTGCTGCAGGAGGTATGTGGGTGGGTAGCTGGCGAGGTGCATGCAATAGCTGGGAGCTGCGCTTGGAAGGGAAGATGAAGCACGGTGATGCAGGGACTCTTGGCGGTGTGGGCTATCACACCATACGCCCATGGTGGTGGAGTCACACTGCCGCAATTGAGGCCGGTGGTGAGGAGCAGGTGAGAAGCGAGGTTCTCTCCACAATGAGGAATGGGGTGGTGACCTCCACGAGCACAGATGCCTCCTCCTCTCCCTTGTAGTCACAACTGCCCCCGACCAGATCCATCTCTCCTGCTCCTCCATGAATGGGGTCTTAAGTACAGGCTGCTGGCGAAGATTCAATGCGAAGGTAGTGGAAGTGGAGCGGTTGCCTGCGGGAAGAAGAAGAATTAATAAAATAAAATATTCAAATTATTTATACACAAATCCTTAAGTTCTATGTTAATTAAAACAATACATGTAATGCACCTAATGCCATTCTAAGTTAATTCCAAATGCCTTTAATTATGAATGCAATGCATGAATTATGTAATTAAATCTGAAATATAAATTAATCTATTTACATCCTAATGCATGCTAAATAAATGTTAGAATTAATTTAATGTCTAGGCACTTAGATACTTAAATAGCCCAAAAATATGGGCTAATCAAATACCCCCATGCCTAGTTTTTGCTAGTCCCTAACAAATCAAAGCAATAACCTAGCACTCCAAGTTGACTAGCCAACCCAATCAGTCTTCCTTTAGAAGCCTGTTGAGTTCAGGCTTTAGACCTAAGGTTCCCAAGTAGTTGCTATGTTACAGACTAGGTCAGCTAACGACGAGTTGCAGGTACAAGTTTCCCTGATTTCTAACTCAACCCTAGGGTTTCTTGATCCCTGAGATTAAAGCATCCACACATATGCATTAGTCTGAGTTATTTGTGGTTGGCATTTAACTCAACCCAAGGACTTTTTTCATTTTTAATATATATATAGTTTTTGTTTGATTCCTCTAAGTCTAACCGTGGATCATCTATCAACACGGTGTGTGTCGGATTCATTGTCCCCATCACCGTACCTCGAAGGGGTGCCTAGCTTTTGATGCTTCGAGATAGCACCACCCATAGCGACCCTAAGAAATCCTAGCAATCGACACTTTGAGATAGTATCGCCCATGGATTTCTTCAGCAAATTCAGGCCTGTGGCAATCGACACTTTGAGATAGGGCCACCCAAGGTACCTGAACCACACAATGCGCTTACATGCCCCCAATAGGATGGATATCCTAAGAGACAAGCATCGAGGAGGTAACATGTTATCATCACATCCTCAAGGTGAGTATATACTCCACCTCTCCTACGACAAGAACTCTTCCAATCAAATTGTGTTTTCAAGCTTCTCCTAAGTCAAAACTAAGAGAACCAAATTTCCTTTTAAGAAAGGAATTAAGGTGATCACTTACACAAGACTAAGTGTGTGTGAAATTTGGATGCTTGGGCTACAAGGACCCGTAAACCAAAAGGTAAAACAAGACTCCAAGTACTACCCCGCCTTTAACTCAATCCCTAGCTTTCCTTCCTCAACATCTTGAGGAATGGACCGCAACTTAACTCCTACTTAAGTTTTTAAGTCCACAAAGGACTCTAAAGGTCTAAAGCTAGTAGCTCACTTAGCTTCTAAAGTTTGAAACCTAGAATCAATTTAGTCTAACCTAAGGTTTTGATTTGCTTAAGAATGTAGTGCCCAGCTAGTTAAGCTCAATAATACCTTTTTTCTTTTTTTTTGAATGCAATATGCATGAATGAATGCAAAATGTAGACATGCTATAAACAGATGCCTCAGGTCCTCTCCCCCAGGCCTGGTTCAAACAATGTCCTCATTGGAAACAAAATAGTTAAACGAAGATATTACCTGAGGCAGAGAATGGCAGGAGCTAAGGCTCCTCAAGAGTGACCTCGTCAACCAAATGGCCATCCAAAGTAACGTATGGTTTTAACTGCTGACCGTTGATGATAAAGGGAGTTGCTGAAGAGGAAGGGCTTTTAATCTCCACAACTCCATGTGAAAAAACTTTAGTTATTATGTAAGGCCCATCCCAACGAGATTTTAATTTCCCTAGAAAAATCTTAAGTATGAAATTGAAAAGCCAGACTTGTTGGTTGGGCTCAAAGGTCTTTCTAAGGATATACTTATCATGCAAGACCTTAGTTCTCTCTTTATAAGCTTGAGAGGTGTCATAAGCATCATTCCTCAGCTCCTCAAGATCACTTAATTCTAGAAGTTGTGCCTTACCTGCCTTTTCTAACTACATGTTAACACTTCGAATAGCCAAAGTGCCCTATGTTCCAACTCAACGGGTAAATGGCACACTTTCCCATACAACAGAGGATCCACCTTACCCAAGCCACCTTCAGCCTGGTAGTGCTAACTCAAACCCTAAGATAGTCATCCAGGATACCCCTATCCCAGATCAAGAACCTGGACCTATTCCAGAGGAACCATCTAAGGCTCCATTTCCTGAGGCCTTGACAAGGGAAAGAGGACAACCAAACCCATGGCACCTGAAGAGGACCTGGTCAAGCTCTTTGAACAGGTCCATATAAAGATGCCCTTGATGGATGCAATTCACCATGTCCTGCTTACACAATTTCTGAAAGACATGTACACACCTAAGCGTAAGCCGCGAACCAAAAGTGAGAGCCCAATTGTATTGTCAAAGCAAGTCAGCTCCATCATCTTAAGTAGATTCCCACCTAAGGCGAAAGACCCAGGTACTCCCCTGATTTCCTATACAATTGGTGATATCCAATTTGATAGAGCATTATTGGATCTAGGAGCCTCCATAAACCTAATACCTACATCCCTACTTGACCATCTTGAGGAATCTGAGCTAAAACCAACAGAGGTGGCATTACAGTTGGTAGATCGATCTATTAAGTCACCTAAAGGAGTTCCTGAGGATGTCATTGTTAGGGTTTGGGATTACTATTTCCCAGTGGATTTCATAGTCTTGGATATGGATGCTCCAGAAAATTCTGGAAACACACCGATCATACTAGGGAGACCCTTTCTGGCCACTGCTAGGGCCAACATTAACTATGAGGAGGGACAAATTGAACAAAATTTGGGAACCAAACACTAAAAATTGATTAAGGCCCAATAAGGGATTAATTGCGGGATTATAGAACAAATATGTGATATCGAGGTTGTGGTTGATGATCAGTATATCGAGGAAAACCTGACTACTTCTGATCAACTACAAGAGGATCAAAACCAGCAATTAGAGGAATCCGAACTCAACCTAGATACACCCACAACTCCTTCCCTTACTCCAGACACCCACCCTGAACCACCCATTGCTACTGGTGACCCTGTTTTAGAACTAAAGCCTCTTCTTGATCCTCTAAAGTACGTCTTTTTGTGTTCCAATCAGACATTTCCTGTGATTATCAACTCTAGACTCACACCTGATTAGGAATCCCATCTCATTTCTATTCTCCAGTAACATCGAAGAGCCATTGGATGGACTCTCAATGATTTGACTAGTATCAGCCCCTCTTATTACACACATTGCATCTATACTGAAGAGGGCACACGACCTTCCCATGAAATGCAGAGACATCTGAATCCTAATCTGCAGGAGGTTGTGAAAAGGGAGATCATTAAGTGGTTAGATGTTTGGATCATCTATCCGATCTCTGACAGTTGGTGGGTAAGTCCAATCCAGGTTGTGCCTACTAAGAAGGCAGGTGTTGATGAGGGGAAATTGTGTTTTTAAAAGATGTTTGTTGCAATATAAATGAAATTGCTGTGAAAACAAATAAGAATTTATAACTCTAAAACCAAGGTATCCAAGGTCGAACATAGGGAGCAATTGGGTATTTAAGAACTTTAGAGCACAACTCTCAATTTAATAGAAAGCAATAACCAATTCAACCAAAATTGAGGGGTAATGTCAGTATAGATATAATGCTCAAAAATTAGACGTCTGATGAAAAATCAAACGTCTTAAAAAGTTTTGCTACAGTGCTTGATTTGTGATTTTTAGCCTTCGCTTTCTGATTTTTGTCTTCTCTTTCTCTTTTTCTTTACACTACGGCTGTGCTTCTTCTGCCTTATTCTTTGGCTTCTTCTTCTTTTCTTCTTTCTCTTCTTTCTTCTTCTGCAGCTAAGTCCTTGCTTGGCTTTGGCTTCCCCAGCAGCTACCTTCTTCTTCTTCTCTTCCTTTGCCGCTCCTCTGCTACAATGCTTCTCTTTTCTTCTTCTTCTTTTTCCTTGCTAGGTCCTTCCTTCTTCAGCCTTTACCTTCAGCCGCTACCTTCTTCCTTCACTTCTTTGCTGCACCTCTTCTTCTTTCCTGCACAGCACCACAAAGCAAAACCTATCCCCTACCCTCCCTGCATCTCTCTCTCCATTTCTCTCTTCGATACGCTCTCCTAGAGCAGGGTAATCGGGTCAGGTGCACGCTTGGGTCCAAGCGCACCAGCGTGGGTGTCATGTGCGAGGAGTGCTAGGTCTAGTTAATCGGGTCGGGTGCCAGGTTCGCGGGGGCAGGGGTCGCGGACAAGGCGTGAGGAAGTAAAGGCGAGGGACCTCACCCCTGTGTACTAGAGGCGATGAGCTAAGAGCACAAATTCAATTTAAGTGTCATAGCTTACCCCTGAGTTTATGAGGTGGGACTAAATGTCCCACTCGCTTCTACGGGTGCTCGTAGGAGGAGAAATCCACCCAATTGGAGCAGCTGTGAGCCATGCAAAGTCTGCTCTTTGGTTGGATTCACTCGCACACTCAACGCACGTCGCCTGGAGCTCTGAAGCCTAGAGCTCTGAAGCAAGCAAGCTTGCTTGTGCGTTAATGATACACAGAGGCTTGGACCTGTACGACATGAAGACGACCTTGTGGCCCTGTCAAACAACAGGGAAAGCTTCACCGTATCAAGGTGAAGGTGAGGCGGGGGTCGATGTGTGTGCCTAGGTTAGATTGTGACCATGCGTGTGGGTTTGTTCGGTGGAAGTGTGGGGCGTGTGTGGCGGTCAGTGGATGGGTGGAAAGTGATCAGTGGTTGATGGCGGAATTGAAGAGGTTTGTGGTGAGGCGTGTGGAGGTGCGGAGTGGTTGATGCATCTCACTGGAGGTCAGCTGGAGATGAGGAAGATGAAGGTGGACAGTGGCAGTCGAGGGGTGGCTTATGAAATAAAATGGGGGAAAATGAAGAGTGGGAAGAGAGAAACTTATCTGTGGGTATGGGGACGAAAGGGAGGCAGAGGTGATGAGTGGCTCGTACATGCTATCATCGGGGATGACAGCCCTGAGGTGGAGATGACGACGGCGAGGAGGAGGTCGGAGAGGCATGTGCTGGTGCGGTGCAATGCGGAGGAACAAGACAAAGCTAAACCTGCCACTGGTATGGTGGTAGAGCGACGAGAGGAGGGAGGGGAGGTCACCGGAGCTTGTGGGCATTTTGACCAGAGATGTGGAGGGAAGAAATTGAGAGGGTATCGGCAGCCAAATCAAGCTTGGGAGATGCGCAAAGGACCGGGGGCCCTTTTATAGCTGCTGGCTGAGCCCTTTGTGCTTGGAAGGCAAGCCTTCCAGTGCAAAGTCCTCATTGCAGAAGGAAGGTGCGTAGGACACCCAAATCTCTTGAGTGTTTGCATGAGAGATTGGGTGAAAATCTGATCTGGAGATCTCTTTCAGACTATGGAGAAATCCTCAGAGAATCTCTTTTCCAAATCTGGGAGATCTCTGAGGATTCGAGGAGATATCAGCCTCAAATCATCGTCGGAGTGGGATTCCTCCATTGTAATGGCGGAGGGACCTGAATGCAAGGGTGGCGAGGAAGCTAGGGGGCTCTGCATAAGGGTTTTTCGAAAGTTAGGGGTCAGAATGTAGTTGGGTGGATCATTCTGCAAAGTAGGAAAAGATGACCTTCCCTTAGGCCCAAATTCTGGTATAAATCTAATTTGGACCTAAGGAATCCAATGGTGAAGTTGGAGTTTAGGTTTGACCACGTTTGGCTGGATATTTTGCACAAAAACCCAAATTAGGTTAAATACTGAGCTACGACCCGAATCTAGGTTAACATAGGTTCCAAAGTCCAAATTGAAGGTTTTAAACCCTAGGGGATATTTTTACATGAATTTTAGAGGGTTTAATTGATTTTTATCCAGACCAAAACCTTGCTGAATTAAGCAGGTTTGTTTTAGGGTTATAGAATGTCATTTAATTCTTAAATCTCACAATAACCTTTTTCAGATTGAACCATCCCACTTTTCCTCTTATTAAGTCCAATTGACCTATGTCTAACCCATGAGAAATCTCATTGATGTACTGTAATGGTAAAATTGTAGTTTTACCCTTTATTTCATGTTTCCTTCTCAGAACAGTAAGCCCCTTGATTTCACCGCAAAAATACACCTGCAAGTGTGTCGTCTTGTGCTATTTCCTAGCATTACTAGTGCATATTAGGTAGACATTGTCGCATTGTAAAAATACACGGATGTGTGCATTTAATTGAGAGGGGAGGAGAGTAAATAAAATGGACTCGCAATTCACGTTTTCCTTAAGTGCTGCTTCACAAAATTTCCATCTTCGTTTTTATTTTTTTTGATTTTTGAAACTCTTCCCGCGGCTTCATGGAATAACCTCTTCTTCTTCGTGCCATGTCCTGCTCCCCCTCTCCCTGCTAGCCCTACAGCCGCATGCACTTGATCTCCCTGCCAAGCCATGCATGAGCCATGCACAGCCAGGGCGTGGCTGTGCATGCTCTCCTCTTCTTAAATAGAGGGCGGCTTCTTCCTTTGAGCTAGCCTAGTCCTCCACATAGAAAACCCAACGCAGCACCACCTTCTTCTCTAGGCCGCCCCCTCCCCTCTCCCTCCATACGTAGGACCTCCTCCTCTGAGGAGACACCTGGCAGATAGGAGCACCTCACGGTGGTGCACAACCACCACCATGAGTCCACCACCGCCCAGCTCACCAAGGAGCCGGTGACCGTGGTGGCTCTTTCCTTGTTTTTCCATTTAAAGCACTGCAGCCATTACCACAAAGCTTCAATTGTGAAGCTCAACCAGCCGTCGCACGCCTTGCAGCAATCGGCCGAGCCCCACAGCAGCAGCACACGCAGGTCTTCCGTGAGCGTCTGCAGGCGCCCTCGCCTCCAGCTTCTTCGTGCAAGCACCCTGTCGTGCTCCCTCTTCCGCCCGTAGCTGGCCACTGCATGCCCCGGCAGCGGCCAACCAAGCTTCAACGCACCCGCCAGCCAACACCCGTAAGCACCACGCAAGCACCAGGTCACCCTCACCCCCCACCACGCATGCTAGTAACCCTCTCCGCGCGCTCTGTCATGACATTCCGCCCGCAAGCCAGCAGTCGGAGCCACTCTTCCGCGTGCGCGACGAGCCGTCCACACTCACAGCACCTACAGCACCCGATCGCACGGCTCGGCCATACACTGTAGCCACTGTTCACGCTAGTCTGCGGAACACTGTGGCTACAGTGGGGTGACTGGTAAGCTTCTCACTTATCCGGTCACCTGGCGCGCCGCAACCGGCCGTTGCCCACGCACGCGTCTCTCACCACGCCTGCTCCAGCACCCGCCCACGCATTTGCGTGCGGTCCTTTGCCAGCACCCGCTCCCTTCGACCTTTCCCTTCGCCTGCGTGTACCTGCATGCGCCCACTCCAGCCCTTCCGCG
Source organism: Thalassia testudinum (assembly GCA_037157565.1). Classification (NCBI taxonomy): domain Eukaryota; kingdom Viridiplantae; phylum Streptophyta; class Magnoliopsida; order Alismatales; family Hydrocharitaceae; genus Thalassia; species Thalassia testudinum. The sequence continues at coordinate 12,901,265 of JAZHRO010000007.1, forward strand.
CAGCGTTGCAAGCTGCGATCCTTCCTGTGCGCTCACTCCCTCCAGCACGCCTCTTCGCGCACCTATGTGCCTACGCATGCGCGCGTGGACTCCAGACGTCGGGCCTGAGGCTGCAAATGACTTAAATGCCTAGTCTTCACTCTAGCAACGTTCTTTCTCTCTCTCTTTCTCTCTCTCACAGCGCACTCTCCCTCTCTCTCTGCAAATACACATACACACACACACTCACACTCTCGCGTACACATAGCTATACACTATTATATACTTATATATATATACATATATCTATTTATATCTATATATATTTATATACATATATATACATATATATAGATATACTTATATCTATACATATAATAGTTTATATATACTTAAGTATTAGTGTACATACATACATATATATATATATACTTATATAAATATATATACATACATATATATATCTACATATATACATATACTTATATACGTATACATATATATATACAAATATACATACATATATATACATATATATATCTATAACTATATATACATACATATATATATATACTAATCTACGTATATCTATACATACATTTACATATACATATGTACATATATATTTATATATGCAGATCTATACATATATCTATCTATACATATACTTATATATATTTACATACCTATATATTTATAACCATATATATATAGATATATTTACATATATACATATATATATTTTCACATTACTTAGCATACGTGGTATTGCGGGAATATCTGCACCAGTTGCTGATATTCCCTGATACACGTGTACAAAAAGCGTGGTCGCACACATCTTCCACCATCCACCGTACACTGCACGCGGCACCTCATCCTGTCAGTTGCGTCTTTCTAGACGACGACCAACTCGACACCGTGCTACACTCCATCTCTGCCTCCACCCCCACCCCTTTATACATATATAGTATTTACATATATATATACTATAGTTACTTTGTTTTTGTTTCGCTTTCCTGCTAGTAAAAAGATAAAAAAATATATAAAAGAGAAAAGATAATCCTTGACTTGCAGGTACTCTGTCTTGCGAATAGCAAGACCCGATTTGAAACCCTAATTTGGCTCAAAGTCAAGAACTTAATTTTGAGGGTGTGCCTCAAGAACCAAGATTATCAGAAAAAAATCTTAAATAGAAAAACACCAAAAGCACAATAAACGAACGGAAGAGATTCGTTGTAGGAAAGGCGTAGAAACTTGACTTGTAACCCCACTTCCCTGAGTTCGACCCTAGGCTAAAAGTGACCAAGATAAAATCAAATAGGCCAGGTAAAAAATATATATATATATTTTGTAAGGAGATGGTTAGGTCCGATTTAGGTTAACCACTATACACACTTCGACGATAAAATTACCATATTAACAACCTATCCGGGCCCGATCATCATCCTTTTCTGGCGCCGTTGCTAGGGAAGTGCGCCTTCAAGTAAGTTTTTACTCCATTCCTTTCATTTTTCTCTTCTCTCTTCATGGGTGTTTTTGTTTTTGGTGTGCTGGTAAACCTGTTGCAAGGAGAAGGCAGGCAGACGAAGTCACAAACGTGGGCAGATCCAAGGCGGGAACGAGAGCGTGAAGACGCCGACACCGCACTGGAGCTCCGCACACGTTGCTGCACAAGTAGGTCTTTCTTAACAACCTAGGTTAACTTGTCACCTTAATAAAAAAAGTAAAAATAAAAACTAAAAAACTAGAAAAACTTCTTGGGTTCTCTTGGGGCAAGTGAATTAAAATTCACTTGTTTGATTGATTGCCTTTACTCCCACCGCCCCAGGATTTCCAACCTTACTTTGCATAGCGAAAATCCAAGAATCTTGATTCTTGAATTTTTCGCCGTGTGAAGTATTATTTGAGGCAAACATAGAAAGATTGATTGCAACCCTCTTTTCCTCACTTATCTGCAAATTCGGGATCACATTTTTGGTGGGGAGACTTGGAATTGAGTTGATTCCAACCCCACCATGACTTTTCAACTTGCCTAAGATTCAATCCCGAATACTTCAACCCCAACAATTTGATTTTCTTATCTTTTGGTTGAGCCTTGTGTGTGGACATCTTTTTGGTGATTGGGAGCACTTGAATTGAAGTGTTGTGGCTCCCTTTCACACTAATCTAAAACTGATTCGTGCATCCACACATAGAAATCTCCATTTAGGGAAGCCCATTGCATTGTAGCATGCATTAACCAACTGACATTGAAGAAGGGTTTGTTGGGCTTAGCAGAAAACTTGTATTCTTTCAAAAACCTGGAGATTGGTTGAATTGGTATTTCAGCGAAATCCTAAAATCCATACTACTTAAGGCTGAATTCTAAAAACCATTCACCAATTAAAACTTCAATTCAGGGAGATTTCCTCGTTGCATGCTTGTTTTACACACTCTAAAAATCAATCACTTGGGAATTACCCGTAAACGACACCCTTCACATTCCAAAAGCACTTGATCCTAAGCCTCTAACTAAAATTGGTAGCAACTTGACCCTTATTAAGGATTGGAGGTCTAACTACCTGCGTGTAGCGCCTACAAGCTGGTGAGGGTTCCCGCGTGCTATCGGGTGTCTAAGACTAGGGCAAACGGCCTTTCAATCTGGCCTAGTGGTTCCGCGATGCTCGCATTCGGTTTCGTAGTTCGTGACAGCAGGTAACTTAGATCTTTATGTCTAAGGGCATACTTTAGAGGTTAGGAATTTGATTGAATTGATTTGTCATCAAGTGTACCTTTGCGGCTTCATTTCTCTCATCTCTTTTCCCTTCTCATCTCCCAATTCTTCCTGCGGTAGTGCATGTTTGGGAGGAGGTCACAAAACCCTGAACTGTGTGAATTGTCTGATAATTTTAGAAAAGGAGCCGAATCGTCCTCCTCCTCCACAAACATGGCTGCACGCCCAACCCCAAATCTCGTGGGAGGAAACCGCCCTTAGAACCCACCAGGTGGTGGAGCCTTAGATCCCATAACTCGCCTCCAAGCCGAAATGGAAATATATAATGAACAAATTGAAGCCATTCGTGAAACATTGGAGGAAATGTAGAACCCTCCCGAACGGGAGAGCCTAGGTCTCTTAGCTCCTATCAGAATCCCCCTGCTATAGAGACCATAGGACAAATTCGGGTCCCCATGGGCGGGGATGACTTTGAACTGAAACCTAATATAATTGGCCTAATAAATTTTCACTTCCATGGTCTTGCAAGTGAAGATCATTTTCTCTATTTGGAAGACCTAACCCAATTAGCTGAAACTGTTAAACCGAGAAATATTGGGTTACCTATAGTCCTCATGAAAATGTTCCCATTTCCATTGCGGGATAAAGAGTCGCAGTGGTTACGCACCCTTAGGAGAACCATCCACTCTTGGGAAGGGATGCGAACAGCATTTCTCAAGAAGTTCTTCCCAATCGGGCAAACCAATGCACTTCGCCGTGCTATCACCTCTTTTACGCAACAAAACGGCAAATAATTTCATGAGGTATGGGAGAGATATAATGACCTCCTCAGGAAGTGTCCGCACCACGGTCCGCCTAAGTGGCATATAGCCTAGATTTTCTACTATGGGTTAAATGAGACTTTGAAGTAGATTGCAGATGCTTCCTACGGAGGGAACTTTATGAATAAAGACGAGAATGGAGTATTTGAATTATTTGAAAATATGAGTGAAAACTCGATGAACAATGCCTCCATTGTCGCCTTTAATCGTACCAACCTGCCCCGAAATGTCCACGAAGCTGACACGGGACCCTCCCATTCATCCATTGATCTCAGCCTTATTGCACAAAAATTGGATGAAGTCTCCATCGTGCACAAGAAGCTGGACGAGCTTCTGGCCAACCCCACCCGTTCTATGGCAAACAACCCCACCTCACCACTTTGTCACAATCCAAATTCTTCCAACACCAGGCTTATCCCGAGAAACCCCGTAAGACCTTCCTTACCGAATGTCGCACCGAACGACTCGGTAAGTCATGTGGATCTGGCTTCTGCGAGCCAGTATTTCGACACGGATGACCAAGCCTCCGTGTGCTCAGATGCATATTTACATGCAGACACATCTTCTGGCATAGAAGACGCTTGCGCCCTGGGGAACAACCCATTCTCTGCCACTTATAACCCAGGGTGGAAAAATCATCCAAATTTCGCATGGTCCAACAACTCGCAGTGCCAAAACCCTGCGGGTGAACCAATGTGACAGTCTGCACCCGCCATCCCAAGGGCCCATTCTAATCCTATGGCGAATCCGCCATCAGGCCCTTGTGTAAAGCAAGCAGAACACACATCAAGTCCTCTTGATAAATTGATGCGAACGATGACGGAAATGTCAAAGTGCCAAGAAGAGAACATGACCTCTCTTCAGCACCAATTGGCGCAGTAGAATGCTGAGATCAGTCAACTACGCATGGCGACTCGATCTCAGGGCACTCTTCCCACCCAACCTGTTCTAAACCCGTGAAATTTCGTACCCCGTGGTCCTCAACCACAAGTACGACCTTCTTAGGGGCAGGTTAATCAGATTCTGCAAGCTCCGAGCATTCCACCAGGATTTCAGGCTAATCCCGCTGCAGCACCATAGTCTTATGTCCCTATTGCGAACCCTCCTCCACTGTATGATCCCACTGGACCTGCATCGTCCAATGCTCTCACTATGAGGAGCGGTAAGCAAGCCGTCGATCCGCCTCGACCTGATCGTGGCCCGTCTTCTTCATCGCCCTCTCATTCGGGATGCGCACCGCATTCGCGAGAGGACGATACACCCAAATTGGTGCCAGAATCAGTTCCATTCCCTGAGGCTCTACTGAGGGAGCCAAAAGGCAAAAAGAAAGATACGCAGGCCTTTGATAACCTGGTAATTTGTTCAGGGATGTAGAAATCAAGGTACCCTTGTTAGAGGCTATCGACCACATACCTACTGTTGCCTGATTTTTCAAAGACTACACAACACCCAGGCGACAGTCAAAGAAAACTAAGAATCCGGTGGTTCTCTCACCTCATGCGAGCTGTGCTATACTGTCAAATCTACCACCGAAGTAGAAAGATCTGGGCACACCACTGATTTCCTATAGCATCCAAGGATGCAATTTTAACTGTGCCTTGCTTGATCTAGGATCTTCCATTAATCTCATACCAACCATCATGCTTGAAAAATTTTCCTTGGGAAATCTGAAACCCACCCTTGTCACGTTACAGTTGGCAGATAGTTCTGTCAAAATCCCAAAGGGTGTGGTAGAATACGTGGTGGTTAGGGTCAACAGTCTCTATTTTCCTGTTGACTTTCTTATTTTAGATATGGAAGTTCCTAGCTCACTTTCGAATTGTCCGATCATCCTTGGTCGACCTTTCTTGGACACAGTCCGTGCCCATATCTACTGCGAGTCGGGCAATATTGAGATTGCCATTGGATCTGAAAAGCTCAAGCTTAACATCTTCAAGGCAGCCAAGAACTTTGATTGCGATTGCATCGAGGATGACACGTCTGACGAGGACATGGCCGTCAGCGCGTGTATCGAACTAATTGGGACCTATTCGGACTGCTGTGGATTACCTATAAACACTGATGACTGCCTGACCAACACATATTGTGACGTTCCCCCATCCCTCCCTTGTCCCGTACCTTCTCTTGGCCAGACTTCTGACGAGGTTTTCTCCGCTTCCCATACCTCGTGTTCTAAGTCATATCTGGGCTACTCACCGTTGATCCACACTCTTGAAGACTGGATTGCCCTTTCTTTCCCGCCAAATCAGGTAGATTTGCAAATCAACACTGGGACCTTGAGCCCGTATACTTCTCACTGGGGCTATTCCTTTTTGGATCCATCTATCCAAGAAGCCCCTCTTCTTGGCCAAACTGGAGGCCAATTTCTTCCTCCTGACTTGTTCTCCAACCCACCTGGGACACTCTAATCCCAAGAAATGGCAGACCTTTCACCATCCACTCCTGAGCTGAAAGAGCTACCTAGTACACTTAAGTATGTTTTCCTAGGGCCAAATGAAATGCTCCCTGTAATCATCAGTTCAAAATTGACCAGGGAGCAAGAGTGCAAACTAAGGTCCTCATGGAACACAAGGCAGCCATTGGATGGTCCTTATCAGACTTATCTGGCATTAGCTCCTCCTACTACACTCACCGTATATATACGGAGGAGAGGCTCGACCTTCCCGCGAGATGCAGCGACGTCTCAACCCTAACATGCGGGACGTCATTAAGAATGAAATCATCAAGTGGCTGGATGCCAGTATAATCTACCGGATCAGCGACAACCCCTGGGTGAGTTCGATTCACGTGGTACCAAAAAAGGTAGGACTCACCATCAATGTCAATGACAGGGGCGAATCCATCCCTACATGCACTCCTACATCTTGGAGAGTGTGTGTAGATTATAGGAAACTCAATGTTACAACTAAGAAAGATCATTTTCCACTACCATTCATTGACCAAATCCTGGAGTGGTTAGCGGGAAATAAATTTTTCTATTTCCTGGATGGATTCTCAGGATATAACCAGGTGGCAATTGACCCTAGGGACCAAGAGAAAACCACTTTTACCTACCCCTTCGGCACCTTTGCATTTAGAAGGATGCCGTTTGGACTTTGTAACCCGCCAGCAACTTTCCAGAGATGTATGCTGGCGATATTTCATGACATGGTGGGTGACTTTCTCGAGGTCTTCATGGATGACTTCTCGGTCTTTGGACCATCTTTCGATGACTATCTTGCCAACTTGACTCGTATCCTTAGGAGATGTATTGATGTAAACCTTGTGCTTTCCTGGGAAAAAAGTCATTTTATGGTGCACGAGGGAATTGTTCTCGGACATATCATCTCCGATAGGGGTATCGAGGTTGACAGAGCAAAGCTTGGCGTAATTGCTGATTTACCTGTGCCTAGCTCTGTCAAGCAAATCCGCTCCTTCCTGGGACACATCGATTTCTATAGGAGATTCATCAAAGACTTCTCCAAAATTTCTCGACCCTTAACTCATCTCCTATCGACCGACGTACCCTTCGATATGGGCCCCGACTGCATACGAGCATTCACGCAACTGTGTAAAGCTGTCACCAAGGCCCATGTTCTCCAGCCACCTGATTGGTCCCTCGACCTTGAACTAATGTGTGACGCTTCTGACCTTGCAGTCGGAGCCATCCTGGGACAAAGATGCGATAGACACCCCTTCATGTTGTACTATGCCAGTAAGACGTTGGACGAGCGTAATTATACTACCACTGAAAAAGAACTACTAGCAGTCATCTTTAGGCTGGAGAAATTCAGCTCTTACCTTCTGGGCTCTCACGTTATTGTTTTCACTGATCACGTGGCTGATGAGAACCTCATCATGAGCCATAACTAGCTCATTTTGACCCAATACAAAGGATAAAAGCTCCTACATATCTCAAGGAAAAGCTTAACTCAGAGAATTCTGAGTTTGAGAAGAAAACAAGTCATAAGGGGTAAAAGTGCAATTTTACCAGTATAATCTGCATACAGGGTAATTCAGGGCCCAAACATAGGTCAAAACAGCTTAATAAGAATAAAAGTGGGATGAGATGATCTAGCAAGGGCTACAGCACTTCCAAGGAACCAAATGATAATCTGTAACCCTAAAACAACCCACTTCAATTCACAAGGTTCGAGGTAAAGTAAAAATAGAATAAACCCTCTAAAATTCATAGAAAAATAATCTCTAGGGTTTAGAACCTTCAATTTGGCCTTTAGAACCCATTTTGACCTACATTGAGAACCATGCCCAATTAATAACTTAATTTGGGTTTTTGCGCAAATTGACCAGTCAAACAAGGTTTAATATGAAAATAAAATTCACCATCAGATTCCTTAGGTCCTAATTAGTCATGTATAAAAACTTGAGCCTAAGAAGAAACCTCCTTGACCGACTTCACACTTTGGTCCTCATATATTTACTCTTTGGCCCTCAACTTTTGAACCCTCGCATTTTGGCCCCTAACTCTCCTTCGTTCTTTGCAATCAGGTCCCTCCTGCAAAACCCTGCCAGCACCATGCTCCGGCGACCTTGCGCGGAGCATGGCGCCGGGCAGGGTGAGGTGGGGGACCTGGCAAGTGTACCGGGGGTGCCCTGCGTCGTCAGCCGTCGCAGGAGCACCCCCCTGGACATTGTAGGCCACCATACCGGCCGTGCGAACGCACGGACGGTATGGGTTCATGTTCCGACCATTCTCCGGCGAGGGAGACACGTCGTCTCCCTCCGCCTTCCTCCCTGCTTCATCACTATAAATACCCCCCGCCGCTCCACCGACGAAGGCAGCCTGGATCTGACGGAGAAAACCCCCAGCTTTCTTCTCTTCTTTCTCCGGCAGACGCTCACCAGCTCCGGCGGCTTCCTCCCCCCTCCACCTCTTCGCTCTGCCGCACTACCAGCAGCAGAGACTTCCTCCCCTGCTCTTCCCGCGCCACGCCGCACCCAGCTGGCGCCTCTCCAGCCCTCTGCTCGCCGCCGCCCCTCTCCCTGAGCATCGTCTTCTCCGGCGACAGTCGATACGACTGTCGCCCTGTTCCTCCCCCTTCGTCCCTGCAAGTAAGTTAGACCTACTCCCCTTCTTCTCCTCTTTCTTTCCCCGCTTTCAATTTAGTCAATTAAACCCTCGACCGCTCCTGTTCACCCTCATCCTCTCCGCCTCCGACCACCCTCCGGCGAGCCGCGCCCATCACCTCAGCGACCCACACGGCTCGCCGACCACCGCAGAACCTCCGCCTCCTCACCCTGATCCTCTTCCGCCCCTCCACTTCCCACCAAACACCCTCTGCAGATCCACCGAACACACCCACTTCTTCGCTCACAGTTTGACCTAGGACGACCTGTTAGCTCCATCTCGCCCCCTGCAGACCCCCTGACCACCTTCGCCGTGCCACGGCGAAGGTCCCCCGCCTGTCTGATTTGGCCGAGAGGCCGTTCTATTGATTTCAGGTTCCCGGCCTTGACCGCCATTGGCGAGGAAGCTCGAAGCTTGCTTGAGGTTGCTCCAAGCCTAGATATCCCAGGTTGAAGACCTAGGCTGCGCGAAAGAGTCTTGCGCACACACCCTGGCCCTCAATTGGAGTTGCGAGCCTCAACAGCTGTTGCAATTGGAAGCACCATCCCTACTGCAGGCGTGAGAGAAAAGGGGTGCGCGGATAGTCCCACCTCGGGAATTTCTGAAGCCACACACCCACATAAATTGCAAAAGTGCCACCATCTGTTTGCCTCAGTTACCATGGGGTGAGGTCCCTCTCACCCGACCCGACCCGGCCTCGTCCGTGACCACGCTCCGCGGACCTGGCCCGACCCGATTAGACTGACCTGCACTCCTCGCCCACCACGCACGCCGGTGGGCCTGGACCCGGGCCTGACCCGAACCCGATTACCCGGTAGCGCTCTGGGAGAGCTTCCGAAGAGTGATTTCAGAGAGAGAGAGATACGCGGGGGAGGGGGGGGTAGAGTAGGTTTTGCCTCTTGACGAAAAAATTCTGAAGTGTGCAGGCCAAAGAAGAAGAAGCAGACCCGCTGAAGAAGAAGGAGCTGCTGCACTGTAGCAAAGGCATCGTTAAGTCGTCTCAGCACCGGGGCAGACGACGGAAGGTCAGCAGCCAAAGAAGAAGAAGCAGACCCACTGAAGAAGAAGGAAGAGCAACGGCCAACGCGAAAGAAGAAGAAGAAAGGTCAAGGCAGAAAACCAAAGAAGAAGAAGAACAAGGAGCTCTGAAGAAAGAAGAACATCACCAACGGAAGAACAGCAGGAAGAAGAAGAAGAGCACCACCATTGCAAGAGAAGAATATCACCTGAACAGAGAGAAAGAAGGAGATCTAAAGAAAGAGAGAAAGAAGAGCACCCCCGTCTGCAGAACAAAGAGAACAACAAATTCTCTCTCTCTCTTTATTTTTGTAAAAGAAACATGTATATCTCTAGAATACAACTTGCTCCCTGAGTTCGACCTCGGGAACTCTTTTATTTTTCCGAGTAAAAAAAATTTATATTTGAAATGTTGGTAATAACCGGCTTTACTACAACGTTATAACAGAACCGACGTTTCAGTGGCCATTCACCATCTCATGCACAAGAAGGATGCCAAGCCTAGACTGATTCCTTGGATCCTTCTGCTCCAAGAATTTGACATTAAGATCCACGATAGGGCCGAAGCCCAGAATGTTGTGGCTGATCACCTTTCCAGACTGGACCCTGATCATATTGGACTTACTCTATCGATCAATGAAATTTTTCCCGATGAGCACCTATTGGCAATAAATGTGGCAAGTGGACCGTGGTATGCCGACATTGCCAATTACCTTACTTCTAGATCCCTTCCACGTGGCTGGCCTAAAAACCAGCGCGAGCTTCTCATGGCAGAAACAAAGTATTATTTCTAGGATAATCCACTTCTTTTTCGCATAGGTGTTGATCAAATCATCCGTCGCTGTGTTCCTGACAGCGAATTCCCCAGTATGTTATCCTTCTGCCATGATTAGGCCTGCGGAGGCCATTTCTCTGGGAGGAAAACTGCAGCCAAGGTGTTGCAGTGCGGTTTCTTTTGGCCCTCCCTTCACTAGGATGCACACAATTATGCCAAGCATTGCACTAGGTGCCAGTCATTAGGGTCAATGTCACATCGTGACATGAAGCCCTTGCAACCCATCCTAGCTGCAGAAATCTTCGACATTTTGGGAATTGATTTCATGGGTCCCTTTCCTCCTTCCAACGGCTTCGAATTCATCCTCGTGGCCGTTGACTATGTTTCGAAATGGATCGAGGCTATTCCCGCGCATCGTGCTGACCATGTTATATCCACCCGATTTGTTAAAGACCACATCTTTGCGCACTTTGGAATCCCTCGAGCCATTATCTCGGATGGAGGAAGCCACTTTACCCATGCTTCTTTTCGGGCAATTTTGAGGAAATACAGAGTCCACCATCGTATCGCATCCCCGTATCATCCTCAGACAAACGGCCAAGCAGAGGTGTCGAACCGACAAATCAAGCAAATTCTCCAGAAAATGGTTTGGCCTGACCGTAAGGATTGGTCCTACAAGCTGATTGATGCACTTTGGGCGTATCGGACCGCCTTCAAGGCTCCCCTTGGTATGTCTCCATATAGAATCATTTACGGGAAGCCTTGTCATTTGCCTGTGGAGTTGGAGCACCGCGCTTATTGGGCGGTTCGCCATTGTAACCTCGACCCGGACCTGTGTGGTCGAGAAAGGAAACTCCAACTCCAGGAGCTGGAAGAGCTCCGTCGTGAAGCCTATGATTCTGCTTTAACTTTCAAACAACACACTAAGGCTTTTCGTGACAGCCGTATTCGGCGGAAAGAATTTGAGCCATCTCAACAAGTTTGGCTCTATAATGCCCGACTCAAATTCTTTCTTGGGAAACTGAAGTCCAAATGGACTGGTCCTTTCCTGGTCTTGAGACATTTCCCAACGGGGCCGTTGAGATCGAAGATCCCAAATCTGGGCATAAATTTACGGTCAATGGGTAGAGCTTGAAATCCTATCTTACTCATGAACCTGCCCCCATTGGAGAAACCGTTGTCCTGCTGGAGGGTGATTAATTCTTTGCCTCATTCTGAGTCCAACTGGGGACGTTAAATTCAGCGGTCGTTGGGAGGCACCCCAATAACACTCACTATCCACCATCACTTTTCACTTCACTTTTCACTTTACCACCCACCATTCCACCCTGCTGTATACCCTGCACTTTAGCTCTCGTTACCCAATCTTTTGTCCTTTCTCTACCGTTCCCCGCATGCATATGAGGACATAGCATTGTTTGGCATGGGGGGGTGGATAGGCATCCTTAGGATCTGGGTATTTTATGGTATCATGCAGTTTCCATCTATTTATAAAAAAAAAAGAAGGTGTTTAGTAATGATCTGAAGGCTGAAACAAAAATACAATAAGTGTTTGTGGATATTCAACCTCTATTTTGAAGACTTTCCAGGCCACAGAAGCTTGATTCGCTTAGGCTCAGCTTAATTCACTTGAGCATTGACAAGATAGATCGGAATCTCTCCTAACTAAGGACGTATTCTTGTACCTGAGACACCAGTAAAGGATTCATTGGTTTGCTTCTGCTTGAGAGCTTAAGTAAACTTGGTTCACACTACACATATCAAGAAAGACCAGGTGAACATAAGATCCAACCCTAGTGTTCATTAGGGAAGGTGGAGTCCTTACCTATGCGCGCAGGTAGAATTTTTATCCCAGGCTTTAGTCTTGTGTTTAGGAGCGACTCTTTCCACCAAGAAAGAACTCTCCCACCAAAAAGAAAAGTGTGCTCCTCCAAATAATGTTGTGAGAGATATATTGACACGTGTTGCAAAAAAAAAAAAAGTTGCAAATAAGTCAGTATATCTAGCAAATGTCTACAAAGACTCTACCCTAAAAAAATTTTTTCAGGGCAAGTCGCAAATACCTTATTTTGCTGTGAGCCACAAATGTCAGAAAATGGGAGTTGAGTTTTCCATCATCTTTTAAGTGTCAATCCGAAAACACGAGCTGAAACTGGGACCAACCTGTACTTAAAAATTCATGAAACCCTGATCTTGAGTCTTAATGCTCATCTGGTTAGTCTTGATCCTTCACTATGCATAAGCCATAATCTCTTGAGCTCTCGAGTATGGCAAAAACCTCCTAGGTCCTGGAAATCGTACTTAAGGTTTAAATATCAAGAGTCCTGGTTAGTCGAGAGATGATCTATGTCATGTGAGACTTAAAGTATTAGTAGTCTTCTCTACAATTGGTTCTCACAATATCCAACAATAAACACACCTATGTTGCCTCAGGAGAAAATCTTCAGCTTAAAGATCATTTCTAAAATACAACAAAAAAATGTTTTGCTAGGGACTAGCAAAAGATAGGCATGGGGGTATGATTGCACTGCAAAAATACACCTGCAACTGTGCCATCTTGTGCTATTTCCTAGCATTACTAGTGCATATTACGTAGACATTGTCACATTTTAAAACTACACGCATGCATGCATTTAATTGAGAGGGGAGGAGAGTAAATAAAATGGCCTCGCAATTCACGTTTTCCTTAAGTGCTGCTTCACAAAATTTCCTTCTTCATTTTTATTTCTTTTTGAGTTTTGAAACTCTTCCCGCGGCTGCATGGAATAACCTCTTCTTCTTCGCGCCATGTCCTGCTCCCTGCCAGCCCTGCAGCCGCATGCACTTGATCTCCTTGCCAAGCCATGCACGAGCCATGCACAGCCAGGGCATGGCTGTGCATGCTCTCCTCTTCTTTAAAAAGAGGGCGGCTTCTTCCTTTGAGCCAACCTGGTCCTCCACATAGAAAACCCAACATAGCACCACCTTCTTCTCCAGGCTGCCCCCTCCCCTCTCCCTCCATATGTAGGACCTCCTCCTCTGAGGAGACACCCGGTGGACAGGAGCACCTCACGGTGGTGCACAACCACCACCGTGAGTCCACCACCGTCCAGCTCACCAAAGAGCCGATGGGCGTGGTGGCTCTTTCCTTGTTTTTCCATTTAAAGCACTATAGCCATTACCACAAAGCTTCAGGTGTGAAGCTCAACCGGCCACTACACACCCTACAACAGCCAACCGAGCCCCACAGCAGCAGCAGCAAGGCGGCAGCAGCACACGTAGGTCTTCCGCGCATGCCTGCAGGTGCCCTCACCTCTAGCTCCTTCGCGTAAGCGCCCTGTCGCGCTCTCTCTTCTGCCCACGGCCGGTCACTGCACGCCCCTGTAGTGGCTAGCCAAGGTTCAACGCGCCCGCTAGCCAACACCCGCAAGCACCATGCAAGCAGCAGGTTGCCCTCGCCCTCCATCGCGCACGCCAGCAACCCTCTCCGTGCGCTCTATCGCGATGTTCCGCCTGCAAGCCAGCAGCCGGAGCCACTCTTCTGCACGTGCGCCGAGCCATCTGCACTCACAGCACCTGCAGCACCTGGTCGTGCAGCTCAACCATACACTGTAGCCACTGTTCACGCCAGTCTGCGGAACATTGTGGCTACAGTGGGGTAACCGGTGAGCTTCTCACTTATCTGGTCACCCGGCGTGCCACAATCGGCCGTTGCCTGCGTGTGCGTCTTGCACCGCGCCCACTCCAGTGCCCGCCCGCGCGTTTGCGTGCGATCCTCTGCCAGCACCCGCTCCCTTCGCCCGCATGCGCCTGCGTGCACCCATTCCAGCCCTTCCGTGCAGCATTGCACGCTGCGGTCCTCTACGTGCTCTCACTACCTCCAGCGCGCCTCTTCGCGTGCCTACGTGCCTGCACGTGCGCACGTGGACTACGGACTTCGGGCCTGAGGCTGCAAATGACTTAAACTCCTAGTCTTCACTCCAGCAGCGTTCTTTCTCTCTCTCTCTCTGCAAATACGCATACACACACACACTCACACTCTCGCACACACACACCTATACACTATTATATACTTATATATATATATACATATATATATTTATATCTATATATATTTATATACATATATATACAGATATATATATATACTTATATCTATACATATAATAGTATCTATATACTTAAGTATTAGTGTACATACATACATATATATATATATACTTATATAGATATATATACATACATATATATATCTACATATATACATATACTTATATACGTATACATATATATACACATATACTTATATATATATATATGCAAATATACATACATATATATACGTATATATATCTATAACTATATACACATACATATATATATATATATATACTTATCTACAAATATCTATATATACATATATTACTATATACATACACCTATATATATATACATCTATATAGTATCATATACATACATATACATATAAATATATACATATATATATATATATAGATCTATACATATATCTATCTATACATATAATTATATATATATATTTACATACCTATATATATATATATACATATACATATATTACTACAAATATATACCTATATATTTATAACAATATATGTATATAGATATATTTACATATATACATATATATATATTTTCACTTTACTTACCATACGTGGTATTGTGGGAATATCTGCACCAGTTGCTGATATTCCCCGATACACGCGTACAAAAAGCGTGGTCGCACACATCTTCCGCCATCCACCGTACACTCCACGCGGCACCTCGTCCTGTTGGTTGCATCTTTCTAGACGACGACCGACTCGACACTGTGCTACACTCCATCTCCGCCTCCACCCCTACCCATTTATACATATATAGTATATACATATATATATACTATAGTTACTTTGTTTCTGTTTCGCCTTCCTGCTAGTAAAAAGATAAAAATATATATAAAAGAGAAAAGATAATCCTTGACTTGCAGGTACTCCGTCTTGCGAATAGCAAGACCTGATTTGGAACCCTGATTTGGCTCAAAGCCAAGAACTTAATATTTGAGGGTGTGCCTCAAGAACTAAGATTATCAGAAAAAAATCTTAAATAGAAAAACACCAATAACACAATAAACGAACAGAAGAGATTCATTGTAGGAAAGGCGTAAAAACTTGACTTGTAACCCCACTTCCCTGAGTTCGACCCCAGGCCTAAAAGTGACCAAGATAAAATCAAATAGGCCAAGTAAAAAAAAAAAAATATTTTGTAAAGAGATGGTTAGGTCCGATTTAGGTTAACCACTATACACACTTCAACGATAAAATCACCATATTAACAACCTATCCGGGCCCAACCATCACCCCTGACTAAGGTCACGACTGAAACCAGAGAAATCATATCAACCCATGTAGTAAATTCGTGGAACAGAAGAGTCAATACCACCACAAAGAAGGATCATTTCCCACTGCCGTTTATTGATTAGATCCTTGAAAAACTAGTAGGAAATAGATTCTTCTGCTTTTTGGATAGGTACTCTGGTTACAACTAGGTGGCAATCCATCCTGAGGACCAAGAGAAGACCACTTTAACCTACCCCTTCGAGACGTACGCGTTCTGAAGGATGCCTTTCTATCTCTATAATGCATCTGCTACTTTTCAGCGGTGCATGCTTGCCATATTCTCAGATATGGTAGGTGAATATTTGGAAGTCTTCATGGATGACTTCTCAATTTTATGCGAATCATTTGACAATTGCCTCTTGCACTTGGTCCAAATCCTCAGGCGGTGCATTGACGTGAATCTGGTTCTTTCCTAGGAAAAGAGCCACTTCATAGTGCCTGAGGGAATTATTCTGGGACATCTCATCTCTAAGAAAGGCATCTAGGTTGATCAAGACAAGGTAAATTTGATTTCCAAACTCCCTATGCCTAGCTCGGTCAAAGACATCCAATCCTTCTTAGGGCACGTCAGCTTTTACCATTGATTCATTCCAGACTTCTTGAAGATTGCGTGCCCCCTGACTAATCTGCTATCTAAGGATGTCCCTTTTGAAATCACCAAGGAATGCACTCAAGCATTTGAGATACAACGTGATCGAGTTACCCAAGCTCCGATCCTACAGTCCCCTAATTGGTCTCAACCCTTTGAGATCATGTGCGATGCATCTGATTATGCTGTAGGTGAAGTACTTGTGCAGAAAATTGACGGGAAACCCGTGGTCATCTACTACACTAGCAAGACACTTGACGAGGCTCAGCATAACTACACAGTTTCTGAGAAAGAGCTGCTAGCCATAGTATTTGCCCTAGAAAAGTTCATATCATATCTTCTGGGTTCCCGTGTTATCATTTACTCTGATCACACTACTCTAAGGCACCTCCTTGCAAAGAAGGATGCGAAACCTCGACTAATCCACTAGATCATGCTGTTGCAAGAGTTTGACCTCGAGATTAGTGACAAGGTGGGAAAATAGAACATGGTAGTTGATCACTTGTCCCGCCTTCCTTCGGGCATTATTGACCCTTCTAGACCCATTACGGAACATTTTCCCGATGAGCACCTCTTGACTTTCAGTACAAGCATTCCATGGTTTGTTGATCTAGTAAACTACCTGGCATCACATCAGATTCCATCCGATTGGTCGAAGGCCAAGAAAGACAAATTACTTTCCGATGCCAAGTACTACTTTTGGGAAGACCCATATCTCTTCCGCATTAGTGCTGATCAAATCACCTGACGATGTGTCTCGGAAGTGAAAATTCAGGACATGTCCTTTTTCCATCACTAGGAATGCGGTGGACACTTCTCTGGTCATAAAACCACAGCAAAAGTCCTCCAGTGCAGCTTCTGTTGGCCCACAATTTTCAAAGATGCATACAATCACTGTAAGGCAAGCACTCGTTGCCAGACCTTAGGCAACATGAGCCACCATGATATGATGCCCTTACAGTTGATTCTCTTATGTGAAATCTTCGATGTTTGGGGGATTGATTTTATGGGACCCTTTCCTATTTTGAATGGCTTCAAGTACATTTTGCCCGCTGTTGACTACGTGTCCAAATGGATCAAAGCCATTCCGACCCGAACCAACAATCATAAGGTAGTAATCAAATTCATTCATCAGAACATCTTTTCTTGGTTCAGGATTCCACGTGCCATAATCTCTGATGGAGGGACCCATTTCACTAATTCTCAATTTAGATCACCAACGATCAAATACGGGGTGTCACATCAAATCTCTACTCCTTATTACCCCCAAACCAATAGTCTAGCTGAGCTATCAAATCGGGAGATCAAGAAAATCCACCAGGTCACCGTTCGACCTGACAGGAAGGACTGGTCATCCCAACTTCCGGAAGCTTTGTGGGCTTATAGGATCACCACAAAACCTAATTAGGCATGTCTCCCTTCATATTACTGAATGGGAAGGCACGTCACCTCCCTGTCGAATTGGAGCACAAAGCCTATTGGGTAGTATGGAATTGCAATCTTGATCTTTCTAAGGCAGGAACCCACAGAATGCTTCAAATGAGCGAGATCGATGAATTACGCCATGATGCATATAAGAACTAGAGAATTTACAAAGAGCAGGTTAAGGCCTTTCATGACAAGCACATATCCAGAAAGATCTTTTTCCCTGGTTAAAAAGTCCAACTCTTTGATGGCAAACTCAAACTGTTCCCAGGAAAACTTTGATCAAAAGATTTTAGGCCTTCTGGGCTATAATCCTAGGCTTAAAAATTCAAGTACCCATTAAGATTTGGATTGTCCTCAAGAGGTTGGGGAAAATGCAAAGCTTAAGTATGAGATCTAAGGCTTAGGGATTATTCAGCCTCATTAACTGACCTGTGGTTTGTGGGACTCGGTAACCAAAGCACCCCAATCCACACACAGTCTGGTTCAGTGTGCCTAAGTATCAAAATCACATAAATGTGTTTAAATTATTTTGAAAAAAAGTCACCTAGATGAGGAGTGGCTGATCAAATCAAGTTGATTTGGACGAGTTCCTAGCACGGAGAGGCGGGAAATTCCCCTCGAAGATGCGCAATAACATATCGTGTCTCGGTGCTTGTCTCCTAGGATAGCTACAAATCCTACCAGGGCCATGTAAGCACCCTGTGCTGGTTTAGATGCCATGGGTGGTATTATCTTGAAATGTCGATTGCCAGGGTCTTGATTTAGCTATAGAACGGCATGGGTGGGATTATCTCAAAATCTCTAAAGCCAGGGTTTCGAGGGTTGCCATGAGCGATGCCATCTTGAAGCATCGATTGTCAGGGACCCTACGAGGATTGATGATGGGGAGTAGGAATCCGATACTAACCGTGTTGTGAAGCCAATCCAAAGCTAAAAATAAAAGGAAAAGAAAGGGAAAACTCTCAAAAAACAAAGAAAAATTCCTCTGTCTCTCTTTGACAAAAACACACTGCAAACTGAACTAAGGCAAAAACATGTTACAAGCACGAGTGCTTTAGCCACAGAGTTCAATGAACCTTAGGTTAGTTCCTATGGGCCTTAGAAACCTTCGCGGCAGACTGAGGCTAGAGCTGGTCAGGTCTGGATCTTGGTTGGTACTTGAGTACCTATAGGCCTATTATCAGCATTCTGACCTAATCTACAAAAGAAATCACACATCAAAGTTTTTAAGCATCAAAAGATTTTATGGTCTAGAATTAAAGTTAATACCTTAAAATTTTGCTAAGGGCCTAGCAAAAGCAAGGCATGGGGGTATGATGGGAATGCTATCATGAGACCTAACTAGCTCTTTTTGATCCAATTTAGTTAGTAAATGCTCTTACATAACCAACTGAAGGTCATAATTCATTGCATAAGCATTTGAGGGAAAAATAAGAAACTAAGGTTAAAACTACAATTTTACCAGCTTACCATGAATGCAGTGCAACCATGGGTTTTCTCAATGGCTGAATAAAAGTCAAATGGTCTTAATAAGATAACAAGTGGGTTAGATTAGACAGAAAAGGATTTGCGAATGTTTTAAGAATTAAATGACTTTTGAAACCCCAAAAATAGACCCATTTAATTAACCAAGGTTCTAGTCAAGATAAAATTCACCTAAACCCTCTAAAAATTAACCAAGGTTCATCGCCTTCTCGCCTTTAGATGTTGAGCCACGCTCACCAAGCACTACATTGCAAGGACCATTCGATGGAGATCGGACGCTCATGATCACGCCATGCAGATCGGCATCAAACATTCATTCGATGGATCGGACGGCTTAAGCTCGCACTTCATCCACTGTGTGTCAAATCATGTGTGAGAATCCACGTGATTGCGCACGTGTAGCGCGATTGCCATCTAGCACATAACGTTGCACCATGTTGCTGCTTCACAGCTACTTGATCATGATCCAATGGTTGAATTTCGTTACGTGCCTCTTCAACAGATTTGATCTGCGAGGCGTGACTTGAATGCACATCGCGTGCTGTGCATAAGGCACACAATCGCTGCCCGATCCTCACTCTTTGGTTGAGTTTGTGTTTTAACGCTCATGCACTCACGACTGTTGGATCTCTATCCAACGGTCGAGTGAGCTCGATCCTTTGCCTTTAGTGAGATGTGAGGCACACCTTCACTACAACATACTTTACTTTTGCAGTTGGTTAAAAATCGACGGCAAGGTCGAAACCATTGACGGAACTCAGCGATGCCGTTATTATCATCGTTATTTCATTTTTCCGTCGTTAGAGGGCAAATCTGACATCAAAATAATGTTTGACCATCTGACTAATTGGATATTTCGACATCATTTCAAAATTGATGAAAATTGTATTTCCCTTTGGTTTTCTCATAGGCGACAACATATGTAAGTCACTTTTTCCACCTTTACGTGCCCTTTCTTTATTTTCTCCATTATTTAAGTAAATTTACCGTCACTTATATAAGCGACGGTAAAAATATTTTTGCCATCATTTTTCTTAAAAGCAACGACATAGTGGGGACTGCAAAAAGATTTTGCTATCGCTTATTCAAATAAGCGATGGCATAGATGTGATGCTAAAAATATTTTTGCTGTCGCTTATTCTAATAAGCGATGGCATAAAAAGGTAATTGTGATTATCTCGAACCTTATATGCCATCGGTTATTAGCATAAGCGACGACAAGAATATTTTTATCGTCACATCTATGCCATCGCTTATTTGAATAAGCGATGACAAATGTATGGGTTTTTTTTCTTAATTACAAAATGATGGAAACTACCTACTAAACCTACTTAGAAGACTTGCTTTTATTGGAAAACAAGTAATGAAAATGAAGAGAAGTTTATCTTTCATAAATATAAAATCTAGTACATAAAAAGTTTGAAAATGAAATATTTACATAAAAAAGGTAACATGAAAAACATAATAAAAGAAAATGGATAAAAATCAAAATGCAGCTGCCCTGATGCCACCACCTCAACCTACACCACTGATCGCACGTGTTTCACGAGTTTGAAATCAGGGTTACGAGTAAACTGTCATCGTAGTTGCAAAACTCATGATCAAATAAAATTTATACCGAAACTCCAAGGGAGTCCTGGATCGAACACAGGGAGGTGACGTTTACTTTAATTGAAAACCATGCTTCGTTTAGTTGGTTTTTGGTATTTTATAGTTTTGTTATTTTTTTGTGTTTTTCAAAGAAGAAGACAAGTACAATAAATCACAAGAGATATGGAACAAATATGTTATATTTCATGAAAGTCAATTACAATAATCTACGAATGCATAAAAAGAGAGGGAGGTGAGAAGGAATCTCCCGAAGCAGCTGTTCGGTGAGACGACAGCGCCTGGCAGAAGCTCGGATGACGGAGGTGAGGAGTGGGATGACGGAGATGGGATGTAGGAGGACGTCGGGTAAAGGAAAGCTTCGGCATGTCTCCAAACTGAAGGTGAGAAGGCGGAGATGATCTGCTACCAGAATGGAGGTGGGAGGATGGCTCCAAGGCAACCTATGAATGGGGATGGGAAGATGGAGGAATATTTGGTGAGGCAGAGGTTCGCTACACTAATAGGAGCCTTGGGATCTTGAGAGTAAGCTTTAATGGAGCGTTGGTAGGCTTGCTAGAGATTAGGAGTAGGTGGGAGTAGAGTAGGTAGAGATGGTTCGGTGAGGGGGGTGTGTAGACCTTTATATAGTGGATGCGAAGAGAATCTCGCGCACAAACATTCAGTGACAGCTACTAGTGTCACTAAAGGCCGCTCGAGCTGTTGCTGAAGATCCATGCCTCTTCATTACCTTTGCTGGCACACGCATTGTCCAGGCCATTTAGTGACAGTTGCAAGTGTCACTAAAGGCCCACGCCACTGATGATTCGCGCATATCCTCACTACTCAAGCTCCACTGGCGAGCAACCGCACTCTTTATCAAGCATGCATGTGCTCGCATGCTGGCACTGTGCTCTACGCACGGGCGCTGCGCTATCGCTACATGCGGGCGTTGCTGTTGCAAGTGCGCACATACGCTTGCTACGTTGGCGCCGGCTGAATTGAGGAATTGGGGGTGCTGCAGGGATTCGAACCTGCGCCCCTCATTTGGGAGTGTCTCTCTCCAACCAATGCACCAAGACATCTAGATCGTCATGTGGATGTCTTAATGCAAGCAGTGGAGATGAAACCTCAGCCATTGGATCTTGATCGACTGTGGTGCGAGATCAACGATGATGAGGAGGTGGTGCTGGGACTACTGGCCAGTGTTGGGTGGACTGGATGGCACCACGTGGCACCATCTGGGCCATCCATTCTTCTTTCTATTGTAGAGGGTGCCACGGTACCTGGATCAAGTTGATTTTCACGTTTCAGACTGCGATCGTTGCTCCGGATCCATCCATATGATCAAATTTTTCATCCGAAGCCCATAAGGATATCACATTGCCCTCTTGGCCATTGACCTTCCTTAGATTTTGTATGATGTTACGGGACTCCGATCTAGATGATTTCGAAGGTGTTAGCCGCCGATCGTCATCCTGATCAGATCCATACGGTCCGATCGTCCATCCGAGGCCTTGAAATAAATCGTCTTCTCTCCCAACCATAAAAGGGACCTAATTAACCTAAAATATATACAACTACTCTAAATGTAGAATGATGCATGCTATGCAATATCTATAACATGAAATGCAAATCTAAGCCTAGGAACATGCATGAATAGGCATTTTATCTTCAACAATTGTGTTTACATCATACCCCCATGCCTATCTTTTGCTAGTCCATAGCAAAACTAAACTACATGCTATGTATAAAATGAAAATTAGGATTAGATCACTTAGGCATAAGTCGTTTATTAACAATAGAAAATTTCAACTAAGGCCCTAAGCTACAAAGACTCAATAGTACCTGGATGTCTGCCAGAATGAAGACCACCCAAGTCCTCGCCTTATTAGAAAAAGGCAAGATACATTTTTTTTAATTTTTCTTCTTTTCTAATTTTTTTGTACTTTTCGAGTTTGAGAGTTCCAGGATAACTTTTTACAGCTACCCAACTCACCCAAGACTTGAAAAAGACTCAACTACTAAGCATCTTGTGAAAATAGTGAAAGACTCACTAGGCGGCTGTTGAAATGGACTTCGGGTTTCTACGACCCTAGGGAGCTTTCCTAAGGGTTTATCTTTTTGAATGGTTGCTTTCTCCCTACTTCATTTATTTATGAGGTCAACACAAGGGCAAACCCAATATATATCTCCCCAGTTTATTCTACTTCCCCACTTCTTCCCTAAATGTTTTGGGAATTATTGTACTTTTCTGTGAGCTGGGCTCTGGACAACCCACGGTAACTTGCCATCCATACTCGTGCAATGAAGTGTGGTTTTGTTTATATTTTATTATTTTTTCTTCTTTTTCTATATATATATTTTTTTATTTTTATTTTTTTTCTTTTTTTTTAAGTAGGTGGCTTCCCTGATCTAAAATTTACCTAAAAGAAATACAATGAAAATGATCTTGTGACTGAGTTCTGGACAACCGACTGATGAACTGTTACCACCGACAACTTGCTAGTCATACCACCCTAGATAGTTCGTTAGTTACCCAATTTCCAAAGAAACTACTGAAAAGTGAGTCAATGCAAAAAGTGTGTAGATGCTTAGAGTTAAAACCCCCTCAAATCAGAGGGCGGGTTGATAAGTCACATACTTATCATCCCAATTTATTTACCAAATTAAAATGAATTTTAATTGGCGAGAACTTGAGACTAAGTCCACATTTGAGTGGACACCTGAGCTAAGAAGCTCGAAGACCTCAAGAGTCTAGGTGTTTAGGTCCTCTCGTATCATTTTCTAAAGTTAATAACTTCCAAATGCCTAAGTTCTCTTTTCTTAATTTTCTTTCTTTTTTATCTTTTTGAAATTTTCAAACGTTTTATAAGAAACTAAAAGAAATTCTATGGAGTTAACAAAATGATTTCAAGAATTGATTATCCACCCTCGCATGCCTAAATGATGCAATGTTCTCATTGTAAAAACAAAGACATGAAAAGGGCAGAGTAAATAGAATATTACCTAAATTTCGTGACAACCTGGTCAACTTCGCAGAGAGAAGAGAGTATACACAAACGCTAAGTTTAATGCCTTCAGCTAGGCATAATATACATACAAGGAAGAAATTGAGAATTCACAAGTGCAGGTCAGAATCAAAGTAAAAAGATTGATCCTCAAACCTGTTAGCAAAAGATGTCCATAGATGTGGACCAGATTATGGTGCAGACCCATGCCCCAGGGTTGAGTGGTTCTAAGGTTCTAGATGAAAATCACCCAGAACCGAAGGTTGTTAAGCTTACGGGGTCAGTCCTGTGGTTTTGTGGTGTGCGACTCAGGACCAAAGTGTCGGACAACAGGTAAAGATGGTTCAATAGGTTCAGATGTCCTCTTAACATTTAGCTTAGAAAAATAATCAGTTATCTCAAGCTTGGGTTGCACGTGAAAGATATCGTAAGGGTCCTGGTAGAAAGTAGGTGGTTTCAGGTCAACAGGAACCCATAGATCCAAAATCACAGTTCTCTCAGAATTAGATTCCCAAATTTTTAATTCTATCCTCTTATCCTCTGAAATCAATGTTTCTGAGACCTCCAAATCATTGTACACCCCATCTAAAATACCCAAGTCCAACAATTGTGGCTGAATCAGGATTGACTTGGGTTTGGTGATCTAAAAAATATCATCATTCAATTCTTGAGGGTGTGTTTGAGGAATAGGGCTACTGATTGAATCATTAGAATTCGAATCGTCCAAGTTATCCCCAACATGATCATAATCTTCAATGATCAAATAGTTCGTCATATTCCTAGAGCCTGATTGTCTCACTAGAATCCTCTTCCTTAAGTTCAAATGAGACATCACCAAAAGATTCTTCACCCCTAGAATCAAATAGTTCATGATCGTCATTTATATGTCTCAAAATCGAATGTCATTTCCTGGTTCAAAGAAAAATATTTTTCCTCGCTCCCTAGCTTAGGGATCTTAGGTGAATCAATTGGTTCATCTTTAATGAGTTGCTCTAGCCCAACTTGGTCATCCCCGATTTCAGGAAATGTATCCCCCTGATAGGCACCTGAGCGGGTTCTGACATTGGCTCTCTTGAAGGGGGTTCATCTTGAGAATCATCCGAAGATATGACTAGGGCAACCACAAATTTCTTCCTCAACCTCAATAATTTTCCAAGTAGAAACTCACCCAGGTCCCTATCCCAAACATTTTGGAGAAAATCCAATAGAGAACTATTAAGTTCGTCAATCATTTTGATCATAGGCTCCAATGCTTCAATGCATGGTGTTCGCTGAGCTTCTAAAGATTGTATAGTGTTCCTCAAATTAGCCAACACCCTATCCTGGATCTGGTTCACCTAAATCGACCGGTTTGGTTCAAGGTTGGGTGGGTTCGGGTTAAATCAAGGGGAGTCAAGATATCGAGGTTCTTGGGTCCCTCCCTGATAGTAGGTCGTTTCAGGTTGTTTAAAGGAAGATAGTGACCTATATTCAGTGGAATACTAGGGAAGGTAGGTGTTATAATCATTATATCCTTCCTGATTGTAGCTCGGACTGGTTTGGTGATCAAAGGATGAAGATCTA
This sequence comes from Thalassia testudinum, assembly GCA_037157565.1. Classification (NCBI taxonomy): domain Eukaryota; kingdom Viridiplantae; phylum Streptophyta; class Magnoliopsida; order Alismatales; family Hydrocharitaceae; genus Thalassia; species Thalassia testudinum. Next base: position 12,926,694 of record JAZHRO010000007.1, read on the forward strand.
TAATCATTGTAGCTCTGGGAAGGATAATAATCATAGTCTTGTTGTCCAGGGTTAGGCCCTGGACACTGAGGTCCATATTCATATCCCCAATCAAAGTCATCCCAGCTAGTGGATGGGTAATTACAAGTCAAGTTGGAATATTAATCATCTTGGGGATGACTAGTGGTAGGAGGATAGGGTGGGAAATGCGTGTAAGAAGTGGAAGGATACATGGTAGAATAGGAGGGAAAATAGAAGAGAGAAAGGTGCCCTGCACTACAAGAAATCAACCATGTCCTTAGGTAGGTTAGCCTAAAGACCTACAGACTCCCAGGACTCGTCTTGAGATTATAAATGATTCAATCAACTGTTATCTGATCAATCCAACCAGTTAGAAAGAGGGACTAGGGAGAAGGTTCTTCCTTTGGGTTGCACCTCTGGTTCCTAGTGTATCCCCCAACCGTGGTCGTTTGGTGCTACTCTCCTAGCTAGACATCAGATGGACCAGCAGAAGTAGACTAACCGAAAAAAATCCCAGTCTGAGCCCCGAAGAGCAAATCAATCCTTAAGGCCAACGTCTACTCAGTTTTAATTAGGCTTGGGATGATTGTGCTCTTAGAATGTGATGGGCCATTTAGATGGGTTGTGCCCTTAATGATCAATTAAAATGTGTGTGCATGCACAACGAGGGTTGCAAACAAGGTTATTTGATGATGTGTATTTTAGGGTTTAACCTTTTTTTGTAGCTTTTAGGGTTTAATTCCTAGGTTGGTTCAATCAAGGTTTAGTAGAACACTCCAAGTTTTGAAAACATGGGTGATGATATGTTCCTTTAAAAATCAAAAATAATGTGGAGTGCCTGGTTCAGCCCTAAGAATTAACCCTAAGTGGCAAGCTACTTGATTGATCAATTTTAGATTGCATGGTGTGGCCCAAATAGTTCAAGCAATTAGCCAATTGCACCACTTGATTATGGCACACAAGAATGTTTGACCTATTCAAATTTCTACTCACTTATTTGTGTGCTGAGTTAAGTGTACCGGGTCCACAAGTTAGATCTAGGTTAAGTTGTAGAATCGATTTGGAGTGGTGCGCCTTAAGTTGAGAGTTGTGGGTGTTAAGGTGTGTCTCTTTCAGAAAATCCCATAATCAGATAACACTTTTTTTTTCTATTTATGTGGATGGCGAGGTGAGTGGAAGTGGCAAACAAACAACCAAAGTCTATCCTATGGTTTATGCAAACACCAAACTAGATTAGGTCTTGGTTATGATTATGGCAAAATGGACTAATTGGGGGGGGGGATGTGGGGGACACTTACAAAACACTCTACTCGCACTTTACTCTGGTCTACCGCACTTGGATCTCCATGCTACGGTACCTACAAGACAATAGATCAAAGATAAGCGGGGTTAGTGCTATGTAAATGCAAAGAAGCATAGAAAACAATAAAGTAAATTTCATTGCCTCCCCAGCAACGGTGCCAAAATTATCACACGTGTTTTGTGAGTTTGAAATCAGGGTTATGAGTAACTCGTTGTCATAGTTGCAAAACTCTTGATCAAATAAAATTTATACCGAAATTCCAAGGGTGTCTCGAGTCAAACATAGGGAGCGACGTTTACTTTAATTGAAAACCGCACTTCGTTTTGTTTGTTTTTAGTATTTTAAAGTTCTATTATTTTTTTTCCTTTTTGAAAGAAGAAGACAAGCATAATAAATCACAAGATATATAGAACAAATATGTTATATATCATGAACGTCTATTACAATGAAAGCATAAAAAGAGAGGGAGGTGAGAAGGAATCTACTGAAGCAGTTGTTTGGTGAGATGACGGTGCCTGGCGGAAGCTCGGACAAAGGAGGTGAGGAGTGGGACAACGGAGGTGAGATGCAGGAGGACGTCAGGTAGAGGAAAGCTTCGTCGTGGCTTTGGAACGGAGGTGAGAAGACAGAGATGATCTGCTACCGGAATGGAGGTGGGAGGACGGCTCCAAGGCAACATATGAATGGGGATGGGAAGATGGAGAAATATTTGGTGAGGTGGAGGTTCGCTACACTAATAGGAGCCTTGGGAGCTTGAGAGTATGTTCTAATGGAGCGTTGGTAGGCTTGTTAGAACTTAGGAGTAGGTGGGAGTAGAGTAGGTAGAGATGGTTTGGTGAGGGGGGAGTGTAGGCCTTTATATAGTGGATGGGAAGAAGAGAATCCTACCCACAGACATTCAGTGACAGCTACATGCATCACTAAAGGCCGCTTGAGCTGTCGCTGAAGATCTGCACCTCTTCATTGCCTTGGCTGGTGCACGCACTATGCAGGCCATTTAGTGACAGCTGCAAGTGTCACTAAAGGCCTACTTCGCTGAAGATCCACGCGTATCCTTGCTGCTCATACTTTGTTAGCACGTGCAACGCATTCTTTGTCAAGCACGTGTGTACTCGCGTGCTGGTGTTGTGCTATGCGCGCGAGTGTTGTGCTATCGCTGCATGCGGGCGTTGCTTCTGCTGCATGCACGCGCATGTGCTAGCCACGTTGGCACCGGTTGAATTGAGGAATTGGGGGGGCTGCGAGGATTTGAACCCACGCCCCTCATTTGGGAGTGCCTCTCTCCAACCAATGTGCCAAGACGTCCAGATTGTCACGCAGATGTCTTAACACCGGTAGTGGAGATGAAACCTCAACCGTTGGATCTTGATCCAACGGCTATGGTGTGAGATCAGCGATGATAAGGAGGAGGTGCTGGGACTCCTGGCCGGTGTTGCGCAGCCTAGATGGTACCACATGGCACCATCTGGGCCATCTATTCTTCTTTCTATTGCAGAGGTTGCCATGGTGCTTGGATCGAGTTGATTTCCGCATTTTCGGACTGCAATCGTTGCTCCGGATCCATCCGTACAATCAGATTTTTCATCCAAAGCCCATAAGGATGTCGCATTGCCCTCCTGGCCGTTGATCATCTTCGGACTTCATATGATGCTACAGGACACCGATCTAGATGATTTTGAAAGTGTTAGCCTCCGATCATTGTCCTGATCAGATCTATACGGTCCGATCATCCATCCAAGGTTCTGAAATAAATCAACTTCTCTCCCGACCATATAAAGGACCTAATTAGCCTAAAATATATATAACTACTCTAAATGCAGAATGATGCATGCTATGCAATATTTATAACATGAAATGCAAATCTAAGCCTAGGAACATGCATGAATAGGCATTTTATCTTCAATAATTGTGTCTACATCAACCACCCATGGAGTCGTCATCGTCTCATCTGTAGATGCTGGAATCTGTTGAGGATGGATTCTCTAACTAACCCTTCTTTTGAAGAAGGGTTATCAGTGTCTAAATCTTATCATCCATGGTATTTATCTAATTCTTCATCTCTACCTCTCTCTTCTTTCTCTCCTCCTTTCATCTCTGTAGTGTGTCAATCTTTTGATGCAGCTGATCGACGACACTAGATGAGATGACACCTTTCCTCCCATACCAGGTGGATAATGTGTATGCCCTCCCTGCACTATGATCGAAACTACCGTGTTCCAGTGGCATCACACTCCTAAATGCCTCCTCTGGATCCAAAGGTTGGTGGACATTGCCGGAGGTTTATCAGTGGGGGGATGTACTAATTGTACCATTTGCTCCTAAATGTATTAAAAAATATTATTATGGTATATATACACAAAGTTATAAATTTTTTGAGTTTAGAAAACTTACGTGCTTCTCCTAGTATGACTCATGAATCCACTTACGAGCACCCTCAGCTACAGCCTTACTGTGGGTGACCTCGTAGATATCCATCCTAGTCATTTCCATCCCATAATGTGTAGTGGACTGAAAATATATAAATGATGTAATTATATTAAAATAGATTAAAAATTAAGTAATATTTATCTAAAAAGTAGTTTCAACATTTACAAAATGGCCCCTGACCGTCTCGATGCTCCTTCAACCCAAACAATGGGTCTATGGTGGGGCTTTACCCTTATTCACCTATTTTTTGCTTGCTTCTATGGACATATACAATAATATTTTTTAAGAATTTAAGATATATGAAATTGATAAAATAATTTTTAATCATTTACTAACCTCCGTCCTCAGATCCAGCCAATGCTTGCATGCCTTCTTCCAATCTTCAGGCATGACATCAGGAAAATAATTCTCCATTGCCTCCTTGAGTGAACTGCAGTTCAAAAAAAACTAAATACCAAATATAAATTGTCAGAAATAATATATGAAAATATGTATATAATAAAAATGTAAATGTTTAAAAAATATTACATTTCTCTTCATCTCTGTTTTCCAGTCTCTGTGGATTTTGGCAGCGAGTTTAGGAATATATCAGGAGGCATTGGGGTCGTCACCCTAGTTGTAATTTTCCTACATTAATTTTTAAAAAAAATATGTTGTCTTAATTTATAATAATTTTAAGATAAAGTTATAAAAGAAGTAACTCTGATAAATGAAATTACCTCCAACTAATGGAGGAACTGCCGCTTAAGCTCTGTGGACACCATCCTCCAGTCAAAGTAGCAAATAGGCACAATGGGCTTAATAATTGTATCCACTCAACTGATGAAGTCTAGGTAATTCTCTACCTCCCCTGTGGTTCTAGGCCTAATCGTTACTCTCAGGCACTCGGGGACACGCTGGAGGTTTAGATTCTTCGTCTTCTCCCATCCTCTTTTGAGTTTACCTGGGTAAACATTAATCATATTCATTATATATTTCTGATGTTATAATAAACTTTAAAATATATAAGTAATTTATGACTTAAAGGTATATGAGTTCTTACCAAAACTTATGCCCTCCGCTATGTGGTTCACATGAACTAGGGACATACTCCCCACCATCTTATCCTCCGCCTCCTACCCCTCCTCTTCTGATGCTCATAATTTGGATCATCCTCTTCTTGCTCTGGCAAGGTCTGAGCAATCTCCTTCCCATTTCCCTTCCCCCCCACATGTAGTAAACATGCCATTTCCCTGGGACATATGAAACGTGATTGGGGGGAGCCTGGTGCAGGTGGTGGCTGAGCTTAAGGAGATGAATCAGGCTAGGTGGATGGTTGTGTCTCAAGAGGACCCCTTCTTTTGGGATTTTTCTTAAACTTCATCTGTAACAAGTATAAAACGTAATAATTAATACAATTGAAAATCATTAATTTATAAATCACCAATGAAAAAAGTTTGCAAAACATAAAAAAAAAATCTAAAAATTTCAGCAGAGTTTTCCCTTAAATTTGGAGGTTTCTCTATAAAACTGCATATTAAAATTAAGGTGGTCACACCCCCACATAAAGAAAATGTGCAAAGAAAAACCACAAGTGGGTACACCCCACATCTATCCAAATAAAATATGCAACACAAGTGGGTGCACCCCACATCTATTCAATAAAATAAAAAATAATATGTGGGCACACCTACATCTAACAAAAACCTATAATTTCATGTAATTAAATTTAAGACATTGTAATTATACCTCTAAGTACAACAGTCTCCGAGTATAGCTGTCATCGATAACTTATAATTTCAAAAGCAAAAGTAATTAAAATGCCAGTAGAGTAAGAGTAACATATTTTGAACATATGTCTGTGATAGCGAAAATACACGGTTTGTTAATTAGGTAATTTAGTGTCGTTGCAATGCGTAAATCCTCTTCTGCTTTTAAATTTATATCCTAGATAGGGGAAGTATCTAGGGTCATCCAAGGAGGCCAAATGTTTGCAAAATTAATCCTCTTGCTTACAAATAGATCTCAACTTTCTTTTTGGTATTTTAAATATGTAATTTTTTTATTTCAAAAAGACGAGGGCAAAATGCGAATTATAGCGGAAAGTACTAACACCTATAATTGCTTAACTAAAACTTAAAAGATAGATATATCTTCTTCCTAAGCTCACTTTAGGCAAGTGGAGGCCTAGAGTAATTAGGAAGAAGAGGTGAAACAAGTGCTAGAACCAAAACAACAATTGCAATAGAAAGTAAAAGAAGGCAAATTGATTAACTAGAATTTGTGTTCTTTTTCCAAGACAAGTAGAGGAATGCTTCTACTAAAATAAAAAAAAATCTAAAAGCAAGAAAAGAAACACAAATCCTCTTGCAAAAATGTTGAAGAAGGGAGTCTTCTTGCTCCAAGCCTAGCTGCTCCTTAGCTTGAAAAGAGGGCCTCCTTCTCCTTCCTTGAGAGCTCCTCCAAGGTGGAAGCTACCACCTTCAATGCTCTCCTCCAAAGATCTTCCTTTCCTGGCTTCTCCTTTGGTTGGCGTGACTCAAGAGAGAAGGGAAGAGGGGAAGGCACCAAGGGGACAGAATATCCCCTTAATCTTCTTCTTCTTCTCTCTTGGACGTGGGCTTCTAGGTGGAATATGAGAGTGATTTTGCTAGCCAAGGATACTTTGAATGGTGGTGGGTTGTGGTCTTTTTATAGGGTAGGATGGGGGGTTAAGGTGCCTCTTGAAATGGAGGGCTAAGATGGTAGGATGGAGGTGGTTAGATGATCCTAGGGTTAAGGATGGTTGGCACCACCTAAGGGGTGCTAGGGGGGTAGTTGGGGTTGGTCAAGAGGCACCTAAAAGTGGTGCCAACCATGGAAAGGTGCCATGGGTTGGTGCCAACTTTAATGCTTCTAGAAGGTGGGGTTATGTGGATGGTGGAGATGGGTTGAAGGGGAGATGTGTGGTGGAGATGAAGGGGGTTTTTGGAGGGAATAGTGGCACCATCAAGGGGGTGGTTAAGGTGATTTTGGTGCCACTTTTACGTGTCTTTTGGAGGTGGTGAGTAGGCTAGGTTGGCGCCAAGTAGGTGGATCTTAGGTGGAGTTAGTAGGTGTTGTTAGGTAGGGTTTTTGGGTGGTACAAGCCAAGGAAGTTGGAGCATAGCTAAGCTAAGCTAGATTAGCTAAAGGAGGAGTAGAGAAAGAGGTGTTGGAGCTAGGGTTTGGAGGGAGGAGCTGAGGAGAAGTCTGGAGCTAAAACTGGAGCTGGCTGCTGCTGAAGAGGCTGGCATGGAGCTACTCTAGCTGGCTTAGCTTGCTAGTTCTCTGCTAGCTGCTAAGCCAAGCTAAAGTGAGCTAGCTTCTGCCATAATGAGCTGAGGTGAGCTAGGTCTGATGCTTCTGGGGAGGATCAAGCTGGTTGAGGCAGCTAAGGTAACTTAGCTCAACTGAGTTGAGCTAAGCTAAGTCCCCGGAAGCTGGACTTGAGTTTCCTGAGTTGGGATGAGTTCTTCTTCAACTGGCTGGAGTTGAGTGGAGCTGGTTGTAGCTGGATCTGAGCTGGGGTGAACTCCCGTCAACTCAGCTGAGCTAGCTAGAGCTCCCTGTGGACTAGTGGGAGCTGAGATAAGCAAGACTCAGCTAAGTTGAGCTGGATCTGAGCTGACTTGAGATAGGGTTAGCTAAGATGAACTCTCTTGAGCTGCCATTCAGGTGAGATTAGCTGAATGGAGCTGGGATGAGCTAACCTTGGTTCAAGTTAGCTAGGTTCCAGCTATGGTGTGCTGGATTAAGCTGAGTTCCAGCTGGTCTGAACTCCTTCACCAATTGCCTTCTTGAGTGCTAGGGTTTTAGGAATCTATATATCTGTTCATCCCTAACACTCACAGAAACACATTAAAATAACAAAAGAAAATGCAATGCATGCCTAACCTAGTGAATGCCTAAATGCTGCCCAAAAACCCATTTGTGGAGTAAAATCCTAAGAGCTAGGTTTGTTTTAATGCATAAGAATGATGATAAACTGGCGTTTATCAGTGTGTCATTGGTTTATGTTTTGGTATTTATAATGTATAGAAAATGCCAACATGTATTTTAGGTTTCTTAAATTTGGATATGAATTTGATATAAATAGAAATGAAAGAAAGTAAAGAAATTATTACTAACCTTAGATGTCTACATTTACTACATTTGAATCTATATGGCCTTTTTTCATTAATTCTTGATATGCCTCAGACTGTACATCAAAATGATTGCATTGTACTATTCTTATTGGTATAACCCATCCCCTTTGGGAATTATCAGGGACATAGAAAACTTTTGTTGCTTGACATGACAATGTGAATAGTTCATTAGACTGAAGAATTTGACGATTACAATTTAAACTCAAGAAATTATGTTTCGTGTCATTTTTGAAACCAGTGCCCTCTTGTCAAGTTTGCAAATTCATTTTTGGAAAGAATGTAGTCATTTGAACATGCATCGATCTTCTGATAGTCTAAACCAAGCTTACGAATCTATTTCTTTGTCTCCTACCATGAAGCTGGAAAACCATTAGGGTTATTCAACAGCTCAGCAATAAATTAAAGTATTTCTGACATGAATTTAGCACTAGCTATATTCATAACCTTCACTTGAAAGATCTTCAACAAAAATGACAAATTTGACATTTTCATAACACTAAGTGCAATAGGATCCTCAGCCACCTTAACAGCATCATAAAATGGATCACAACTGAATGGATCTTCCTCATCTGTATTTATATCCTGTCCTGTTCTCATCTTGTTCAACATTTCTTATATTTCTTTGCATCCACTATCAACAATTTCCTCGTCGATCTCTTTGTCAATATTGTTCTCATTGTCTATGACTTTCTTAGTTAGCTCCTCTCCATGAGCTACCCAAGTAGTGTAATGCTGCCTTCATCCATTACAAATCACGTGCTTGAGCACAAAATTATGATCATTTAAGGAACCATTCGAACATCTTTTGTATGGATAGAAGATATTATCAAGTTGACCTCCTCACCTAAATATCTTCCTATCGTCATCAAAGGCCCAATCCATGAATGATACTACTCCATCCTTATATCTGGTGTGCTCTAAACCCTGCAATCCAATCCAAGATTTATCTATTGTAAACTAAAATTTAATGTAAACAAATCACTTATGAGGAAGAGAAATGACAGAATGATGTATATCCTGATTAAGATTTTCACTTTATAGCCCATCCTCAAAGATTTGATCACAACTTAGGTTTGCTTGTTACAAGTAACCTTAGTGTGGTGAAATTTCGACAGCATCTCCCCACACTTTTCCAGTATAACCCCCAATAATAAACTTAGCTAGATTTCCTTTAACACCCAATTAAGGGCACCGCAGGAAACTAGATAAAATTAGTTGGTATACCAAAGAAGAGCAAGAAGAAGCAACTGAAATTTTACCGCACGAGGTTACATGTAACGAACAAAACTATGTTATGATCAAATCTTTAAGGACCTTCTTTAGTTCGGTACTTCACCTAATTAAAGTCGATCAAGTCTTATGACATGCTACAAAAACAACACATCATGCATGTAAGTGAGGTGTACATACACTTCCTACATTATTCGTATAACATGATCATAAGTCTCAACGAGTGAGTAATTTGGACACAATTTGACTCGTAGGACTTTTACCCTAAAGGTTAGAATACCTAATGTTTGGTCTTGTGCGCGTATATCTTCTTTAGAAAGTGTGTGCATCTAAACAATAAGTAATTTGAACATTAAAGAAATTCAACAACAAACTAAAATATCATTTAATTAAATTAAAAAATTGAATGTATATATACCTCTAACTACTTATGCCTCCAAGTGTACCCAACAATGATAACCTATAATTTCAAAATAAAAATTAATTAAATAATAGATTAGAATCTTAAATGTTAATAACAAATACATTCTCATTCTAAGTACTTGGTAAAAATTTACAGGTGATCATATATATCTTCCCCAAATGCACATCCATTTAGGTGAAATAGAATCAACAAATCCTTATCCTATGTGCGATTATTTGTTCTTTTGAGAGAACCTTTCCCCTATCCATAAACCTGGTAGAGCTCAATAAAGAAGGGTTCTGGTCAATTTTCTTCCTAAGAATTATAGTTGTAATTAGCTTGCAAGCTCCATCCCTCATATCTAGACCATGGAGGCTACACTTAAATGGAAGACAAAAGGATAATTTAAGAATGATTTATCAACCATAGCACAACTCGAACCAACCCAACACAACCATATTCTAAACCCTAACCCAAACCAAACGTTCAAACCATAGCCCAAGTCAAATCCTGAACCCTAAATCCTAACTCAAACCAACCATCCAAACCATAGCCCAAGTCAAATCCTAAACCCTAGCCTAACCCAACCACCCTAACCCTCTCCCAACACAAACCCTAAAACCCTAGCCCAAGCACCATATACACATCCTAATACCAAACCTAAACAACATATATTAAACCCAACTAAACCTAGGGAATGCAATGTTCCAGGTCTACAGCCTAAATTCTAAACACTAAAGCAATTTTCAAAAGAATTTGATAGAGTTTCCTCTTATATTTTGAAGCTTTCTATAAAAATGCATAGCAAAATAACACTCATCATAAAAGTGGGCATACCCCACAATAAATTTCATTTCAATCAAACAAGGGAGCACACCCCCCATTCACAATAAATCATGCAAGCGAGCACACTGATAACCCAATCAATGAAATTAACAACAATATGTGGGCACACCCCACACCAACCAAAAGCCTAAAATATCATTACAGTAAATTAAAAATATTAAAATTATACCTTGAACGATTGCAGCTTCCGAAAATGGTAATCAGTAGAGGAGGTGACAGCGGCAACAATACGAGGAGGAGGAGGGCGACAGGAGAAGGAGGATGAGGAGGGGGTAGCAGGATAAGGAGGAAGAGGAGGAGGCTGGCAGTAGGGGAAGGAGGAGGAGTAGGGAAATAGGATGGGGAGGAGGAGGAGGAGGGGGTCGATAGTAGAAGGAGGAGGAGGAGGAGGAGGAGGGGGTTAGGGAGGAGGAGGAGGGCAGTAAGACAGGAAGGAGGAGGAGAGGGGTGGTCAGGAGGTGGAGGGGGCGGAACCAAGGAGGAGGAGGAGGAAGATGAGGGTGGCATGGTCTGGAAGTGGAGTAGGAGGGGGGAGCTGAGGAGGAGGAGGGGACGGTCAGGAGGAGGAGGGGGAGGAACTCGGGAGGAGGAGGAGTGCACTGGTAGAGGAGGAGGAGGGTGAGGAGCTACAAAGCAGGAGGATGGGAGCAATAGGGGAGGAGAAGGGGAAGGAACCAGGGAGGAGGAGGGTGAGGAGCCGCGGAGGAGGAGGAGGACAGGGTAGATCACAGGAGGAAGAGGAGGAGGAGGAGGAGGAGCGGGGGACGAGGAGGAGGTTGAGTTGGAGGAGGGGATTCACCTAAGGAGGAGGGGGAGTCTTAAGGAGGAGGACCACGACGATGGGTGACTAGGAGGAGGATCAGCATGGAGGGGATTTCGGGTTGCGACGAAGAGGAAGATGAACAGTACTGATGGGGGCCATTGTGCGTTAATAGATTTAGGAACGTATGCTATCAGTTTAATTAACAAGCAACGACAAGTCTCAATAAAACTTTCAGTACGCGCAAAAATGCTTCTTCAAAATTTAAACCCTCATTCGCCGTCACTTACTTCAAAAGCCAATGGCAAATATATATTTGTCGTCGCTTGTACAACCGACGACAAAAATCACAACTACCTTCATGCACACATTGATATTTTGTGAGCTGTGTAGGGAGAGAACTCTTCATGTAAGTATGTTAAAGAGATATTTCCTATTGGTTTTCTCATAAGCCGATGGTAAAGGATTAATTAAATCCCTCCTCCATCACACCCAAATTTTTGCTGGTCTTTTTCTCGTTGCTTATTCTCCTAATTGATGGCAGAAGTCAAAAGTCAAACCTACCTAAATTTAAGCGCTAACTTTAACCTTCTTTTCACCGTCGCTTATTCACTAATCGACGACAAAGATATTTTTACCATTGCTTATTCCACTAATCGACGACAACAATGACTAGCACCTGGCCATCACCTTTTTTCAATTAAGGGTAGGTCGAGTACATGCATTCACCATCGCTTATTTGATTAAGGGACGGCAAAAATATCTTTGTCATCGATTTTACAAACGACGACAAGGAACCGATGGCATATCCCATTTTTCTAGTAGTGCTTGATGGAATCTCAGTTGAGATGCATTGATCATCTGATGAAGGAGTGCTGCGAGCATGCTTGGGCAGCTGGGATGGCACCATGTGGCGCCATCCTAGCCGTCCATCTTTAAATGATTATTGGTGGTGCTATGGATGTTGGATTGGACTGATTCTCGCATTGTTAGGCTACGATTGCCGATTTGAACCCATTTGTGCAGTTGGATTTGTCATCTAAGGTACGGATTTGCACCACCTTGCCCTCTGGCCTCTGATCTTCCTTAGACTGCATTTCATTCTATGGAGGTCCAATCGGGGCAATCTTGGAGAAGATAGACTTCAATCGTCTCCCTGATCAGATCAGTATGGTTGGATCTTCAATCTGTGGCCCAGATAAATATCACCCTATCCCTTGACCACAATAAGAGGCGAATTACTATACAATTTGTAGAAATTAACCTAAATGCATGATGATGCATGTTATGCAATATTTATAATGCTTCATGCTTCTATGACATTAGGAACATGCATAAATAGACATTTTAGGCCAATTGATGTGTACACATCACCTGCTCTTCTTCTTCAAGGAATCCTTGACAGAGGAACAGCTGTGCGTCCATTATGGCCTGACAATTAAGGAGCAATGCTCTCATCCCAACAAGGAAGGAATGGGAGGAGCAGATCTGGATTTAATTGCCTCCCTTCGATGCTCCACCCTTCAATTTAAAAGCTCCATCTGCTGTAGGAAGAAGGGGAAGCTGCACGAATACAGGAGGCCTCCACCCCAACCCAAAACTGCATAGAGCTTAAGTTTAAGCTCGTTTCGCTCCAACACCGCTAGCCTCAACCACGGCGGAGCTCTACCACCATGGGCATGCGAGCTAACAGCTGCACTGCCAACACAAATCTTCGTACTACATCCTCGTCACATCCACCACCTTTCATCACAACCCCAAATTCCATTATTCATCTACTTTCCCAACAAAACCCACCACCACCATCACCAACATAGACCACCTTCACTTCCAAAAGCACCCAACATCACTGCTACCTTTTCATGGCCACCAAGAAGCAACCAATGACTGCTGACTCCTCACACGACCTCTCGTGACACCATGCAACACCGCTAACCCCTCACGTGACCTCGCACCCCTCCACATGCACCGCCCCTCTCTCGCTATGTGTAGGCCACACTCTCACAACTAGTGCACAACCACTTTCCTCCCTGACTAGCTTGCTTTCTCCTCCATGCATCATCACATCCCGCACCAGCAGCCCTCACCACTACTAGGGTCGTGGACTGCTGCTCCTTACAACGGTACCCACCACCTTCCTCCTTGCCATCCGGCGAGCTCCAGGCACCTCGCTCCTTGCTACGACCACCGTCAGGTGTGGCCTAGTCTCACCAATCTCCCCTGAGCTCCTCACCATAGACCGTCCCTCCTACACGTGGGAGCTCCTCGAAGGAGTTCCCCTATTTTGCTACAGTGGAAGCTCTATTAAAAATTACGACCCATGCCATTGTTAGTTTTCATTTTTGTATTTCATTATTGAGGTGAAATGTCATGATTCCCCCTCCTTTCTTTCATATTTTCTAAATCAAGATATTGTCACGGCAAAAGACTTTATCTAATGAGGATCTCGATTCCATTTCTTTGTGAAAACTTTGGTGAACGTTTTGTTTTTAATTCTTGTGAGTTTTAATTTAAGGGGCACGTGCCTCCCTATGGACACAACCCACTTTACTTTGGAGTGGTTATTTTTCATCTATTTTGATCATGCATTTTACCACTCGATTTCTATACTACAATGCAATCTTTGATCATATTTTCGAACATTGTTTTAGCACTCGATTACCCCTCAACTACTATTGTTTGATGGTACATATAGATACACATTCATTGAAGATTAAATGTGTATTTATTTGAGTTCCTAAGCTTAACATTAAATTTGACATTGTGAATGCTACACAACATTCATGATATTGCATTTAGGATGACTAGTATAAATTGTGTAGAAATTTGCCAACTGAAGCTGCCCCCTCTCCCACTAAAGGACATTCATCATCTCTTCTCCACTGTTGGATGAGGATCTCATGGTTGATAAAGCACCACACCTCATCAAGCTCAAGACCACTGGATGAAGATCCAATGGCCATGAGCATATGCACACGAGATCATTCGTGTGACCATCTGCGGCCACATCTCATTGGTGAAGACCGCAACTGTCACATTGACAATGCAAGTTTGAGACCAGCTGAGGTAACCTCTCCATAACAATCAAAATTCAGCCATTGGATCGGCATCAAGCAAAGATGGCTTCAACAGGTGACATGATCTTCTATGCCGGATGAGTGCAATGTGCATACGCGAGCGATCATGTATGATCACATGCTTGATTGTACATGGGGCCACAGTGCAATCCGAAGTGCTAATCCACGTGCATCCTCAGCCCTTCATCATGCATTGAACAGCCAGTGCATTCCTCAGTCATGCACAAAGTGTGGTTTGCAGTGAGAGTGCGATCTCAAGGGTGCAATGAGCGTGAGGTTGGGAGCCTCCATCAGGGACCCTACGACCACAAATCCTTCTCGCCTCATCCAGCCTTAAACGTGCAAACACCAGCAAGCGCGTGAAGATAGACTTCAACGACGTTTTAAATATCACTGTTGACCCATACCCATATTTTGCCTTCATACCTCTACCATAAATGTACCACCACCCCTCCCATTCTTCTTCATTTCTTCCTCTTCTTCGCACACCTTATCCAAATCTCTAAAGAGCTAGTCCCAAACTCGGGATGCTCCACTAGATTTGTAAAAATAAATTTTCCTTTTCTCATTTGCATTTGTGGAGCACCCATGGTCGTCCTCTCACCATCATTCAGGAATTAGATCCCACTGTAATGTTGTCCTTCCCCATCCACCTTCCTCCAACTTTGTTCTCCGTCTAGCTCTTCACCACCCTCTTCTAGGCACTCCGTCAATGCGACTCGTCCCCTAAGTAGCCGTTAAGGGGAATTTTTCTCTCTATTCTCTTTTATTCGCTTTGTAGAGTAGTTTTATACTCTTAAATTAGTTGTAATAAAGATTGCTCCATTTTGTGAAATAATTACTTTCTCTCTCTTCAGTTATTTATTCTTTAAGTAGAGTAGCTCTCGTAGATTGATTTCTATTGACTATTTTGCATGCGAAAATAAATTCAAACGCGACTTTTTAATCAAACGTTTGCCTCCCTGTGTTCGACCTGGGACTCACCTCGAGTTTCAATTATAAATATTATCTGATAGCTGATTTCTACAACTCAACAACATTGGTTTCTATTTTTGAAAACCTTGAACTTATTTTTCACATGAAATTTCGTCGATCGTTTGGCGTTCTTGTCGGAGAGGCAATGCTTTTTGTTTTTTCTTGTGTTTTTTGCCTTACCTAACTTTTATATCAATTTTTCTTCGATCTTACTATGATTACAGGTACTCTTTCGAGGTAGGCCAGAGAGGTTAGATTGGAGAAAGCTGTGGGTGAAGGTTCTGTAAGTGTATACCCACCACCCACCCCTTAGATTTTATTACACCACCCAATAACGCAAACCCTAATTAACCTAGGAGCTTACATAAACCCTAAGGTTAGTCTTGGTTGTTTGTTTGTCATTTTACCTCACCTCACCCCACAGATATATACAAAAAAACATTAATTTGATTGTAGGATTCAATTAAACATACACACAATAAACACCCACATACCAAGGTGCACTCTTCCTAATTCTACAACTTAACTTGAATCTGACCTGTGGATCTAGTACACATTAACTCAAAACACAAATAAGTGAGTGGAAATCTGACTAGGTTGAACATTTTTTTGCCTTAATCTGTGGTACGAATAGGCCAATTGATTGAGTTGTTTGGATCCACCACTTAAGATGAAAGTGATTCATCAATAGCTTGACAATTAGGGTTCAACTTTTAGGAACTAACTAGGCACTCCACATTCGTTTTGAGTTTTAATAGAAAATATCATCATCAGTGCTTTCAAAACTTGGAGTGTTCCACTGAACCTTAATTGAATATACCTAAAGATTAAACCCTAAAAGCTACTAAGCAAGATTTGAACTTTAAAATCAACCTCATCCTTAATAATCTTTCTTGAAAACCTTGGTTGTACACGCACACCCATATTAACTGATCTTTAAGGGAACAACCCATCTAAAGGGCCCATCACATTCCAGAGTACAATCAAAACTAAGCCTAACTAAAACTGAGTACACATTAGCCTTCAGGATTAATTTGCTCTTTGGGACTCCGATGTAGGCACCTTTATTTTTGATAAAATGCCTATATATGCATGTTCCAAAGCTTAGATATGCATTTCATATTATAAATAACAAATAGCTTGCGTCATTCTGCATTTAGAATAGTGTGCACAAACTTTAGGTTAATTGCATCCTTTTATGGCTAGGAGAGAAGGAGATTTAATTTAGGGCCTCAGATTGACGATCTGACTGTACGAATCTGATCTGGACTATGATCAAAGTACAATGCCCTTGAAATCTCCTTAATCGGAGTCCCGTAGCACCATATGTAATCTAAGGATGATCAATGGCCAAGGGGCTAGGTGATGCAATTCAGAGCTTCAAATGACAAATCCTACCACACAGATGGATCCTGATTGATGATCGTAGCCCGACAGCACAAAAATCGACCTAATCTGACATTCATGGCATCACTTACAAGCATCAAAAGATGGAAGACCCAGATGGTGCCACGTGGCACCATCTGAATTGCCCAAAGCCATCCAAGTCCCTCCGCTCAACTTCAGTGTACAATCTTAGCCATTGGATCTTAATCCAATAGCTGGAAATGGACCCTACCTCACCATCACAAGAGGAGAGCTTAAGATCATATCGTGACCATTGTTTGAAAATCCAAAGGCCACGATTGCACGATCAACCAATGTCGATAACTCTTCAACTCAACACTTCCTTTCTTTTGGTGCATCGGTCACGCCACGCACCCCTCAAACCTGTGGCACGGGATTGATTCCTCCAATGACTAAAATCTTCAATCGGGCATGCGCGAGAGGTGTACAGCAGCGCAGTTTTCAGAGCCAGCGCTTGCACGCGTGACACGGCAACGCGAGGCATGGGCTCGTGTTGCGCATAGTGGCAATAGCAGCAGCAAGGCACATGTGCGAGTGCCAGCGATGGTGTGTGCAAGCTTCAGCGACATTTAGGGTGGATATTTAGTGACGCCTTTGATGTCGCGATAGCCCATAAATGGATTTTTGCCTCTCCCCCTTCCATTATAAAAGGGCTTGCACCCCTCCATCCATTGTTATCTCTTCCTTTCTCTCCCTCACCACCTCCAAGGCTTTAGAGAGAGCTTGTCCCAAGCCCGAGATGCTCCTCTAGAGTAGAAAACCAACATTTTTCCACCCTCTCATCCCCATTCGTGGAGCATCCTTTGGCGGTCCTCTCACCACTTCAGGAAGTAGATCCTCGTCGTGATGTCGTCCCATCTTGTCCTCCTCCTTACACCACCATTCTCCTTCATCCAGCACCTTCCCACCTTCATCTGGGGCTCCGTCAGAGCGAGTCATCCACCAATCGACCATCGAGGGGGATTTAATTTCACTTAACACCCATAAATTCTCATCCTAAGGTGCACAATCACTTTGATTCTACCAGTTAACCAGAATATGACCTGTGGACCCAGACACTTCAACTCAATACACATAACTGAGTAGAAATCTGATTTGGTTGAGACATTGCGTGCCTTAATATGTGGTGCGAATAGGGTAATTAATTGATTTGTTTGGGTTGCACCAGTTAAGATAAAAGCGATTCATCAGTAGCTTGGACCATAGGGTTGATTTTTAGGGCTGAACCAGACACTTCACATTCTTTCTAGGTTTTAAAGTAATATATCAATACCTATGTTTTCAAAACTTGGAGTGTTCTCCTGGTGTCGGATGATACTAAACAAGGTTAAACCCTAAAAGACACATCATCAAATAACCTTGTTTGAAAACCCTAGTTATGCACACACATACATTTCAATTGGTCATGAAGGGAACAACCTGTCTAAAGGGCTCACCACATTCCAAGAACACAATCTTCCCAAGCCTAATTAAAACTAAGTAGACGCTAGCCTTAAGGATTAACTCACTCTTTGGGACTCCAAATGAGATTTTTTTTCATTAATCTGCTTTTACCAGTCCATCTAATGTCTAGGTAGGGGAGTAGCAACAAACGACCGTGGTTGGGGGGTATTAAAGGAATCAAAGGCAAAGCTAAAGGAAGAACCTTCTCTCCAACCCCTCCCTCTAGCTGGTTGGATTGACCAGATTGAAGTAGACCAAATCATTTCTGTCATCTCAATATGGTTTCTGGGAGTCTGTATTTCTTTAGGCTACCTACTTAAGGACAGGTTTGGTTGATTGCATTGCAGGGTAATTTTCTCTATTCTGTTTTCCCTTCTACTTCATCATGTATTCTTCCACACCATGCACAGTTCCAATCCTACCCTCCTACCTCCACCTATCCTTGAAATGATTACTAGCCTGACTCGACTTATGATTATCCATTGACTAGTCAGGATAACTTTAATTGGGGATATGATTCCGAACCTCAATGTCCAATGTCTAATCTTAGACAATAATACTATGATTATTATCCTTCTCACACCTATATTGAATATAGGTCACCACCCCTCTTTGAACAACCGAAAACAACCTATTATCAGGGAGGACCTCAATTTCTTAACTCTCTTAGATTAAACTGAAACCCACCCAACCCTGAGTCGAACCACTTGGTTCAGGTGAACCAGGTCCAAGAAATGGTGTCAGTTAACTTGAGGAACACCATACAATCTTTAGAAGCTCAGCCAACACCATGCACTAAAGTATTGGAGCCTATGAAAATGATTGATGAACTTAGTAGTTGTTTATTGGATTAGCTCCAGGATGTTAAGGATAGGAGCCCGAGTGAGTTTTTACTTGGGAAGTTGTCAAGATTGAGGATGAAATTTATGGTTGCCTTAGTCCAATCTTACGATGAATCCAAGGATGAACTGCCTTCAGGAGAACCAATGTTAGAACCCGCTCAGGTGCCTACCGAGGTCGACACATTTTCTGAGACCGGGGATGACCAGGTTGGTCTAATGCAACCCATTGAGAATAAGTCGATTTTCTCACCCGAGAACCCTAAGCCATGGAGCAAGGAAAAATGTCGCTATAGACCAAGGAACAACATATGATTTTGAGACACATATAAATGAGGATCAAGAATTCTTTGATTGTGAGGGTTAAGAATCTGTAGGTGAGGTCTCACTTGAGCTCAAAGAAAATGGTTTTAGTGAAACAAATGGGACTGAGGAATCTGATGAACTATTTGATAGCCCAATCATTGAAGAATGTCATCCTATTGGGGCTAACTTGGAGGATCTGAATCCTGATTTACTAGAAGATTAAATCAATAGCCCCATCCCTTAACCATACCCTGAAGGGATTGATTTTGATTGTGATTCGAAAATCATTGTACCCAAGTCAATCTTGATTCTACCACAATTGTTGGACTCGTATAGTTTAAGTGGGGTGTACAATGATCTTGAGGTCCCAAAAGCTGAACACTTGAACTTGGAGGATAGGAATTTGGATCTAAGGGTTCCTATTGACCTGAAACCACCTACCTTCTACTAAGACCCTTATGATAATTTAGACATTGAGGTTGTGCAATCCAAGTACATAACACTTGACTATCTTTCTGAGATAATCTCTAAGTGAACATATGAACTTAGTAAATTAGATCTACCATTGTCCGACATTTCAAACTTGGGTTGCACACCACCAAACCACAGGCCCTACCTCGCAAACACAACAATCTCCGATTTTGAGTGATTTTCATCCAGAACCTTAAAACTACTCGACCCTAGCGCATGGGTCTACACCATAATCTGGTCTACATCTGTGGACACCTACTGTCTGGCCCTATAATCAATATTTTTATTCTAATCCTGACCCACACTTGTGAATTCCTAATTTCTTCTTTGTTTGTATAGTATGCCTAGCTAAAGGCAATAAACTTAGCACGTGTGTATACTCCTTTCTCTCTGCGGAGCTGACTGGATTGTCAGAAAATTCAAGTGATATTCTATCCATTCTGCCCTTTTCACGTCTTTATTTTTACAATTAGGACATTGCATCATTTTGACATGGGAGGTGGATACTTAATCCTGAAATTATTTTGTTAGCTCCATGGAATTTCTTTTATTTCTTTTTTCTAAAAAAGAAAAAATTCAAAAAATAAAAATAAAAATTAGAATTAGGTGAAGAGAACTTAGGCATTAGGAGTTGTTAACTTTAGGAGATGATACTTAAGGAATTGAACACTTAAACTCTTCAGGTCTTCAGACTTATTCAGCCTAGGTGTTCACTAAAAAGTGGACTTCGTCTCGAGTCCTCGTCGAGATTAATTTTACTTTAATTTGGCTAATAAATTGGGATGATAAGTATATGACTTATCAACCCACCTTCTGATTTTAGGGGACTTTAAGTCTAATCATCTACACACTATTTGCACTAACTCACTTTCTAGTAGTTTTTATGGAAATTAGGTAGCGAATGAGCCATCTAGGGTGGTATGGTTGGTAAGTTGTCGGTGGTAATAGCTCATCAGCCAGTTGTCTAGAGCCCAGCCACATGACCATTCTCTTCCTACTACCTTTAGTTAAATCTTAGATTAAGGAAGCCACCTACTTAGAGAAAAAGAAATACTCAAAAAGAAAAAAAAATACAGAGAAAAAAATAAAATAAATAAATAAGCCACACTTCATTGCATGAGTATGGCTGGCAAGTGGTTGGTGGTAACAGCTCATCAGTCAATTGTCTAGAAGCCAGCTCACAAAATGCACATATAATTCCTAAACACTTAGGGAGAAGCAGAGAAGTAAAATAAGCTGGGGAGATATACAATAGGTTTGCCCTTGTGTTGACCTCATAAAAAATTAAAATGTAGGGAGAAAGCTACTGATTGGAAAGATAAACCTTTAAGTAGAAATTCTTAAAGTCACTTAAGGTCGTAGAAACCTGAAGTTTGTTTTAACGGTCGTCTAGTGAGTCTATCACTCTTTCACAAGATGCTTAGTACTTAGAGTCCTTTTCGAGTCTTGGGCAGGTTGGGTAGCCGTAAAAAGTTATTCCAAAACTCACAACACCAAAATTCCAAAAATCAAAAAAAAAAGAAAAGAAAAGAAGAAAAACAAAAAAAATATAACTTCCCTTTTCAATTAAGGTGAGGACATGGGCGATCTACGTTTTGGCAGGTGAAATTGCACTAGAGGGGGGTTGAATAGTGAAATTATATAATAATGTAATACAAAAAATTCAATCCCAAAAGGTGGCACCAGATTTTTTGGTCGAAACCCAAACCGAGTGAAAACCACCACCTAACCCTCTCGAGTTAGGATTTCCCGATCGACTTAGTGGATCAAATCCACTAAACCCAGTAACTTGAATGAGGGTGACTGAACCTCAATTACAACCACACTACTTAGACCGAGGGTAGTGTATCTCAAAACCCCATCTCTTCACAAGAAGGATTTTGTCTCCCAAATGAGATAGGAATTCGCAAAGTGGATACCCAACCAAAGACAAAGAAATGTACAACAATCCTATAGAGCCACAAATATTTATACCTAGCTTCTATAGGAGTTAGGAAACTTTCCTATGGTGGAAGTGCATCGATGTGACAATGCAGGTGCGTGAATCACGCAGCCACGCTTCGTCGCTCTCGAAATCGCAGAGGGAGAGCGAGTGTGCAAATTGGATGAGGCACTTGGGTGTGGAACAATCCTTTGAGAGCAAGTGCTTCTTCTACTTCAATTTGACACAAAAATAAGTGAAAATATTCTTACAAGGTGTATATTAGAGTGGCAAGGGTTCTCCTCTATTTATAGAGGGCCTAGGAATGCTTTGGAAGGCCTTGGAAGGCATCCATAGCCGTTGGGTGCAAATCCAAGGCAAATCAGACTGTAGTCAGAATTAATCATGATTCTGACAGGGCCATCAGACATCTGGTCCTGACATCAGACATCTAGGAAACCTGTTTAAGATGTCTGGGAACCAAGTCAGACGTCTGATTCTTGGTAGATTTCCTTCTTGACTTGAATCAGACCTAAATAGGGTCTAGTGCATGGCCATCAGACGATATATAGGACGTCTAGCACATGGTCTGGACGTCTGAAACCAATTGTTCTGCGAAAATGGATTCCTAAGGGAGTACAACGGCTAGAAAATCTCTGAAAGGAGATTTTGGGTCAGCCGAGGCAAAACAGTCATATATCATATGTCTGGGGTCCTCTACGGACGCCTGATACAAGGCTAAGGGTCATTTCCTCAATGTTCACAAAGCAGCAACGTTCCACTAATTGGGCATCTGGCAAAGGCATCATACATCTCCTAAGACGTCTGGACTAAGGTCTGGATGACTGATTCTAACAGACATAACCTACTATGTCTAGCTTAGATGTTTTGGACGTCTGATCAAACAGTCAGATGTCTTAAAGTTAATATCAGACGTCGGATTTCCAGATTGGACGTCTGATAAGGCTGTCTGAATGCTATTTTGGTTTTCTAAGATCTCTATAGAAAACTTAAATATCCTAGGGTAGTGCGGGTGTTCCTAGGGCTACGTTAAGGAATCTTTGAGGCTCTTTAACATAAGATCTAAGACAAAAATAAAGAGCAAAACAAGGAAACAAAATTACATAGAACAAGAAAAAAGGAAATCTCTCCTATTCTTCATCTCCTTCCTTCTTCAAGCTTTCGCTCCTCGCGAAGCTCCTCCGCCTCAATCCAACTCCTCCAATCCACCATGGATGCGAGCTCAAACTCAGTGTAAACACTTGTCTCCATTTACAATTTGACCTGAAAACTAGGACTCAAAAGAAAATGTTAAAAGACACGTGTTTTGTTATGATCAAAATAAACGATCGTGGTACTCTGGCACCAACAATCTCCCCCTTTTTGATGATGACAAAATAAAAAATAATAATGCATAAAATCCTCCCCCTTTTTGACATTATCAAAAAGGTTTTTATCAATTTTAAATTTCCTATATCTCCCCCTTAAAATATGCACATCTATAATTGGGTTGAATTTTTTTTAACAAGAGTAATGTCCTCCCCCTTTTTGCAACAACGAGATAGCCATTATTTTTCTCCCATTTTCTAAAGGAAATATAGCTAACTTAATAAGATCTCCCCCTTAATGATTGACAAATAGCTCATAATTTTAACTCCCCCTATCTATATGCTAATGATAAAAAGATAGGGTTAAGGGTTACCTCACCAACCATGGCCAATAGAATGGCCCAAATGGAGGTGGTGGATGCCACATCGGATGGGGCTCCCATTCGTAGCTTGGAGGTCTGGGCATCGGTGCCGGTCTCCAATCTGGCGGACGACGTGCAGTGGGTTGTTTGGTTGTTCGTCATCTTGTCGACCATCTCGTTCTCCTCCTTGGTCTACTCCTTGTTCCTCCCAACTTGAGTTGTCCATTCTTGAGCTTGTAGGTCCAGTCCTTTATGTTGATATCCACTTTGAAACCTACAAAACAAGATTCAATTCTTTCTTCAGTATCCAAGTAAGCTTGGATACGAATCTGTTAGCGGGTCTCCTTGACGAAGATCCTTTCTCAATCTTAGGGCTATATAAATTATCTACCTTGCTGATTAAGTTAGAATTTTCCCTAAGATGTGTAATTTCCTCTTCTATAATGGGCATCTTAGTTTTTAAATTAGAACTTTCTATTTTTAAACTAGCATTTTCCTCAATCAACTTATGTTTTTTAAAGATTAGGTTATGATTTTCTAACAATAACTCATCATTTTTAGGACTAGTTTCTAGGTCCTTAAGTAGCTTTTCTAACCTCTCATTTTTGGATTTTAACATGCTAAATTTATTTTTCATGCTTTTGTTTTCTACTTTTACTGATTGACTAACATCCAATAGTTCATTAGAAGCTTCTTGTAAATCGGAATGTACGTCATTATCGGAGTCCCTTTCACTGTCGCCCATTGTCGCCTTGAAACCCATGCAGGCAATTTCTTCTTGGGGATTCACCTCTTCTTCTTCCTCTAAATTCATGTCGTCCCAAGTTGCTTGGAATGCCTTCTTTTTAGATTTCTTCTCCTTTTCTTTCTTCTTCTTCTTCTTCTTGAGAAGAGGGCATTCTGGTCGTAAATGACCTTTTCCGTTGCAATGGTAGCAACATCTTGGGCTATCCTTCTCTTTCTTTTCTTTCGTTGAGTCTCTACAAAACCTTGAAAATTTCTTAAGTAAAATTTTAAAGACTTCAATGTTGGAACTTACCTCGTTATCCAACGCAGCTTTGAAGGCGAGAGTCTTCTTAAGCTTTGGTTCTGGTGTGTCCTTCTTCTTCTGCTTTAGTTTCGTCTCATAGGCTATTAAGTTTCCTAAGAGATCCTCCATATTGAGCTCCTCCACTTCGTTTGCCTCCTCGATCACGATCACCTTCTACTCTCATTCCGGTCCAAAGGAACGAAGTAGTTTTCCTTGAAACTCCTCCTTGATGAAGGTCTTACCTAAAGCTTTTAAATTATTTACAATGAGAGTGAACCTAATGTTCATCCCACTTAGAGATTCGTTAGACTTCATTGAAAAAGACTCAAATACTTGAGTCAGTAAATTTATTTTATAAGTCTTTACCTTAGAGGTACCTTCATGAGTTACCTCGAGTGTGTGCCAGATCTCGTATGTGGTGGCACATTACGAGATTCTGTTGAACTCCTCCGAGCTGAGCACGTAATACAATGCATTTATCATTTTTTGGATGAGTAAGAGTTCTCGGATTTGCTGTTGTGAGTATCCTGCAGTGGGTCTCTCTAGGATGTCGAAGGGGGTCTCGCATCGGTCCCATATTGTGAAGTCATTGGCTTGAAGCCATGTCTTCATCCGTAGCTTCCAGTATGGGTAATTCCTCCCGTCAACGAACGGTGGATGGGTCATAGATTGCCCCTCAAAAATCCTGCTCACGGAACTACTTCCCTCCATGATCTTCTTCCTTGGTTGTTACTCTGAAATAGCAAGAACCTGGCTCTGATACCAAATGAAATTGCACTAAAGGGGGGTGAATAGTGAAATTATACAACAATGTAATACAAAAAATTCAATCACAAAATGTGGCACCAGATTTTTAGGTGGAAACCCAAACTGGGTGAAAACCACCACCTAACCCTCTCGAGCTAGGATTTCCCGATTGACCTACTCGATTAAATCCACTAAACCCAGTCACTTGAACGAGGGTGACAGAACCTCAATTACAACCACAGTACTTAGACCGAGGATAGTGTACCTCAAAACCCCTTCCCTTCACAAGAAGGATTTTGTCTCGTGAAGGAAACGGGAATTCGCAAAGCGGATACTAAACCGAAGACAATAAAATGTACAATAATCCAATAAAGCCACAAATATTTAAACCTAGTTCTACAGGAGTCAGGAAACTTCCATTTGGTGGAAGTACATCGATGTGACGACGTGGCAGCGCGAACCACGTGGCTGTGCTTCGTCGCTCTCGTAATCGCAGAGGGAGAGTGGGCGTGCAAATTGTATGAGGCACTTGGGTGTGGAACAAACCTTTGATAGCAAGTGCTTCTTTTACTTCAATTTGACACAAAAATGAGTGGAAATATTCTTGCAAGGTGTATATTATAGTTCCAAGGGTTCTCTTATGTTTATAGATGGCCTAAGAAGGCTTTGGAAGGCCTTGGAAGGCTTCAATAGTCGTTGGGTGCAAATCCAATGCAAATCAGGCCGTAGTCAGAATTAATCATGATTCTGATAGGGTCATCGGACGTCTAGTCCTGTCATCAGACATCTGGGAATCCTGTTTTAGACATCTGGGCACTAAGTTAGACGTCTAATTCTAGGCGGATTTCCTTCCTGACTTGAATCATACCTAAACAGGGTTCTAGTGCATGGCCATCAGACGACATATAGGATGTCTGGCACAAGGTCTGAACATTTGGAAACCTATTGTTCTACGGAAATGGATTCCCAAGAGAGTACAATGGCTAGAAAATCTCTGAAAGGAGATTTTGGGTCAGCCAAGGCAAAGCAGTCATATATCAAACGTCTAGGGTCCTCTACAGATATCTGATATAAGGCTAATGGTCATTTGCTCAATGTTCATTAAGCAGCCAATGTTCCACTAATTGGACGTCTGGCAAAGGCATCAGACGTCTCCTAAGACAACTGGACTAAGGTCTAGCAACTGATTCTAACAGATAGAACCTACTAACTCCAGCCTAAAAGTTTTGGATGTCTGATCAGTCAGACATCTTAAAAGTCAATATCAGATGTCTGATTTCCAGATTGGATGTCCGATAAGGCTATCTAAACCCTATTTTTTTTTCTAAGATCTCTACAGAAAACCTAAGTATCTAAGGTTAGTGCAGGTGTTCCTAGGACTACTTTAAGGGTTCTTTGAGGCTCTTTAACATAAGATCTAAGACAGAAATAAAGAGCAAAACAAGGAAACAAAATTACATAGAACATGATAAAAGGAAATCTATCCTATTCTTCATCTCCTTCCATCTTCAAGCTTTCGCTCCTCGCAAAGCTCCTTCACCTCAGTCCAGCTCCTCCAATCTGCCATGGATGCAAGCTCGAACTCCGTCTAAACACTTGTCTCCATTTGCAATTTGACCTAAAAATTAGGACTCAAAAGCAAATGTTAAAAGACTTGTGTTTTGTTATCACCAAAATAAATGATCATGGTACTCTAGTACCAACAATCTCCCCCTTTTCGATGGTGACAAAACCAAAAATAATAATGCATAAAATGCTCCCCCTTTTTGACATTATCAAAAGGTTTTTCTCAATTTTAAATTTCGTATAACTCCCACTTAAAATATTTTCTTCTATAATTGGGTTGAATTTTTTTTAACAAGAGTAATGTCCTCCCCCTTTTTGTAACAACAAGATAGCCATTATTTTTCTCCCCCTTTCTAAAGGAAATATAGCTAACTTAACAAGATCTCCCCCTTAATGATTGACAAATAGCTCATAATTTTCACTCCCCCTATCTATATGCTAACGATAAAAAGATAGGGTTAAGGGTTACCTCACCTACCATGGCCAATAGAATGGCCCAAATGGAGGTGGTGGATGCCACATCGGATGGACTCCCATTCGTAACTTCGAGGTCCGGGCATCGGTGCCGATCTCCAATCTAGTGGACGACATGCAGTGGGTTGTTCGGTTGCTTGTCATCTCGTTGGCCTTCTCGTTCTCCTCCTTGGTCAACTCCTTGTTCCTCCTAACTCGAGTTGACCATTCTTGAGCTTGTAGGTCCAATCCTTTATGTTGATATCCTCTTTGAAACCTACAAAACAAGATTCCAATTCTTTCCTCGGTATCCAAGTAAGCTTGGATCCGGATCTGTTAGCGGGTCTCCTTGACGACGATCCTTTCTCAATCTGAGGGCTATATAAATTATCTACCTTGTTGATTAAGTTGTTAGAATTTTCCTTAAGATGTGCAATTTCCTTTTCTATAATGTGCATCTTAGTTTTCAAATCAGAAATTTCTATTTTTAAACTAGCATTTTCCTCAATCAACTTATTTCTTTTAAAGATTAGGTTACGATTTTCTAACACTAACTCATCATTTTTAGGACTAGTTTCCAGGTCCTTAAGTAGCTTTTCTAACCTCTCATTTTTGGATTTTAACATGCTAAATTTCTTTTTCATGCTTTTGTTTTCTACATTTAATGATTGACTAACATCAAATAGTTCATTAGAAGCTTCTTGTAAATCAGAATGTACTTCATTATTGAAGTCACTTTCACTGTCGGCCGTTGTCACCACGAAACCCATGCAGGCGATTTCTTCCTGGGGATTCACCTCTTCTTCTTCCTCTGAACTTGTGTCATCCCAAGTTGCTTGGAATGCCTTCTTCTTTGATTTCTTCTCCTTCTTGAGAAGAGGGCATTCTGGTCGTAAATGACCTTTTTCGTTGCAATGGTAGCAACGTCTCGGGCTATCCTTCTTCTCCTTCTTTTCTTTCTTTGAGTCTGTACAAAACCTTGAAAATTTCTTAAGCAAAACTTTAAAGACTTCAACGTTGGAACTTACCTTGTTATCCAACGCAGCTTTGAAGGAGAGAGTCTTCTTAAGCTTTGGTTCTGGTTTGTCCTTCTTCTACTTTAGTTTCATCTCATAGGCCATTAGGTTGCCTAAGAGATCCTCCATATTGAGCTCCTCCATTTCCTTTGCTTCCTAAATCACGGTGACCTTCTGCTCCCATTCCGATCCAAGGGAACGAAGTAGTTTCCTTCAAGCTCCCCCTTGATGAAGGTCATACCTAAAGCTTTTAAATTATTTACAATGAGAGTGAACCTAGTGTTCATCTCACTTAAAGATTCATTAGACTTCATTGAAAAAGACTCAAATTCTTGAGATAGTTAATTTATTTTAGAAGTCTTTACCTTAGAGGTACCTTCACGAGTTACCTCGAGTGTGTGCTAGATCTCGTATGCGGTGGCGCATTATGAGATTCTGTTGAACTCCTTTGGGCTGAGTGCGTAATACAATGTGTTCATCATTTTTGCGTTGAGTGAGAGTTCCCGGATTTGCTGTTGTGAGTATCTTGCGGTAGGCCTCTCCGGGATGTCGAGGGGGGTCTCACATTGGTCCAATATTGTGAAGTCATTAGCTTAAAGCCATGTCTTCATCCGCAGCTTCCAGTACGGGTAATTCCTCCCATCAAAGAATGGTGGACAGGTCGTAGACTACCTCTCATAAATCCTACTTGCAGAACTACTTCCCTCCATGATCTTCTTGCTTAGTTGTTACACCGAAATAGCAAGAACCTGGCTCTGATATCAAATGAAATTACACTAGTGGGGGGGTGAATAGTGAAATTATATAATAATGTAATACAAAAAATTCAATCGCAAAAGGTGGCACCAGATTTTTAGGTGGAAACCCAAACCAGGTGAAAACCACCACCTAACCCTCTCGAGTTAGGATTTCCCAATCGACCTAGTCGATCAAATCCACTAAACCCAGTCACTTGAACGAGGGTGACTGAACCTCAATTACAACCACAGTACTTAGACCGAGGGTAGTGTACCTCAAAACCCTTCTCTTCAAAAGGACTTTGTCTCGCGAAGGAGACGGGAATTCGCAAAGAGGATACCCAACCAAAGATAATAAAATGAAAGACAATCCTATAGAGCCACGAATATTTAAACCTAGCTTCTATTGGAGTTAGGAAACTTCCCTTTAGTGGAAGTACATCGATGTGACGACAAGGGTGCGTGAACCATGCAGTTGTGCTTCGTCGCTCTCGTAATCGGAGAGGGAGAGTGGGTGTGCAAATTGGATGAGGCACTTGGGTGTGGAACAAGCCTTTGAAAGCAAGTGCTTCTTCTACTTCAATTTAACACAAAAATGAGTGGAAATATTCTTGCAAGGTGTATATTAGAGTGGCAAGGGTTCTCCTCTATTTATAGAGGGCCTAGAAAGGCTATGGAAGGCCTTGGAAGGCTTCCATAGCCGTTAGGTGCAAATCCAAGGCATATTAGGCTGTAGTCAGAATTAATCATGTTTCTGATAGGGTCATCAGACGTCTGGGAACTAAGTCAGACATTTGATTCTAGGCAGATTTCCTTCCTGACTTGAATTAGACCTAAACAGGGTTTTAGTGCATGGCCATCAGACGACATACAGGATGTTTGGCACAAGGTCTAGACATCTGGAAAACTATTGTTCTACGAAAATGGATTCCCAAGGGAGTACAATGGCTAGAAAATATCTGAAAGGGGATTTTGGGTCAACCGAGGCAAAACAGTCATATATCAAACGTCTGGGGTCCTCTACGGACGTCTGATACAAGGCTAATGGTCATTTCCTCAATGTTCATGAAGCAGCTAACGTTCCACTAATTGGACGTCAAGCAAAGGCATCAGACGTTGCCTAAGACATCTAGAGTAAGGTCTGGACGACTAATTCTAACAGACAGAATCTACTAAATCCAGCATAGATGTTTTGGATGTTTGATCAAATAGTTAGACGTCTTAAAAGTCAATATCAGACGTCTGATTTCCAGATTGGACGTCTAATAAGATTTTCTAAGATCTCTACAGAAAACCTAAGTATCCTAGGGTAGTGCAGGTGTTCCTAGGACTACTTTAAGGGTTCTTTGAGGCTCTTTAACATAAGATCTAAGACAGAAATAAAGAGCAAAATAAGGAAGCAAAATTACATAGAACAGGATAAAAGGAAATCTATCCTATTCTTCATCTCCTTCTTCAAGCTTTCGTTCCTCGCAAAGCTCCTCCACCTCTGTCCAACTCCTCCAATCCTCCATGGATGTTAGCTCTAACTCCATCTAAACACTTGTCTCCATTTGCAACTTGACCTGAAAACTAGGACTCAAAAGCAAATGTTAAAAGACACGTGTTTTGTTATCATCAAAATAAATGATCATAGTGCTCTAGCACCAACAGCAGGCACCCGGGCATTATTGAGTATTCGTAGTTTAGGACCTTAGTTGAAATTTTCTATTGTTAATAAACAACTTAAGCTTAAGTAATAGGGTCCTAATTCTGGTTTTATACATAGCATTTAATTTGATTTTGCTAGGGACTAGTAAAAGATAGGCATGGGGTTATGATTTAGACACATTTATTTAGGATAAAATTCCTATTTATACATGTTCCTAATCTTAGATATTGATGCGGTGAAGATTTGCCGCGAAAAGGTTTTGAGTTTGGAAAACCCATCGTTGTAGTTCGATTTGCGAGAAAATTCATCAATCAGATAATATTTATAACCGAAACTCGAAAGGTGTCCTGGATCGAATACGGTGAGGCGAACGTTTGGTTTGATGAAATCTGCACTTACTTTTATTTCTTTTTGTT
Source organism: Thalassia testudinum (assembly GCA_037157565.1). Lineage (NCBI taxonomy): Eukaryota > Viridiplantae > Streptophyta > Magnoliopsida > Alismatales > Hydrocharitaceae > Thalassia > Thalassia testudinum. The sequence goes on from JAZHRO010000007.1 coordinate 12,957,553, forward strand.
GTTTTTATCTTTTATAATTTTTTTGTGTTTCTATCAAGGAAGAGATCAAATCGATGAAAACATTATCTAAATAATCTACTTGCAGAATAGAAGAGAGAGAGAGAGAAAATATCAATATATTGATGAACAAATGTTTCCTACAGCTATGAAAGTGGAAATACTATAGTAGAAAGTAGTAAAGATAGATGGAGATGAGAAGAGTCCCCCTTGACGGTTGCTTGAAGGATGGCTTGCTCTGATGACGCCCGGATGAAGGTGGTGAGGAGCGGGACAAGGGAGAACGGCAGCGAAGGAGGACGACAGGGTAGGACGTCATCGCGACAAGGATCTTCTTCCTGAAGGTGAGAGGATGGCTGCAGGATGCTCCACGAATGGGGATGAGAGGCGAAAAACTATTTGACTCTACTGTAGAGGAGCATCCTAGGCTTGGGACAAGCTCTCTCTAGAGCCTTTGAGGTGGTGAGGGAAGAAAGGAAGAGATGAAGAAAAATGGGCAGGGTAGGGTTCCTTTTATAGTGGAGGGAAAGGATTAATTTCACATACAGGACATTTAGTGAAGGTCATAAATGTCGCTGAAGATCCATTGCAAACGTCGCTGAAGATAGGCTACACGCCTCACCACTACCTCTATGCTAGCACGTGCTCCACACGCCTATGTCGCGCACCCACTCCCGCTGTTGCACCGCTGCACCCATGTGCGAGGTGCCTTGCGTTACTACGTGCACACCTAGTGCCTCCATGTGTGCGAGCATGCCAGCGCTGCTATGAGCGTGCGGTGGCATGTGCGTGTACATGGGTGGCCAAGGTTATGCCACATGGTGCTATCTAAGTCGTCCATCTTCTTTCTTTTGTAAGGGCTACTACAGAGGTTGGATTGAGTCAATTTTCATGACGTTGGGCTACTATCATTGATGTAAACATGTTTACACTACTTAAGATGTCTATTTATGCATGTTCTTAAGCATAGGATTGCATTGCATACTATAAATATTGCATAGCATGCATCATCTTGCATTTAGATTAGTTTGAATAAAATAGAGGTTAATTGTCTCCTTTTATGTTCATGGACAGAGCAAACTTTTTATCAGGGCCTCAGATCGAAGATCCAACTGTACAGATGTGATCAATCATCAACCCGAATTTATCCGTGTGGACGGATTTATTGTTTAAAGCTTTGAATTATGTCACCTAATCCCTCTGCCATTGATCTTCCTCGAACTGCATATGGTGCTACGGGACTCCAATCAAGGCAATTTCAATGGCATTCGACTCCGATCATCGTCCTGATTATATCTATACAGTTGGATCATCAATCTGAGTCTTCAAATTAGATCTCCCTATCTCTTGGCCATAAAATGACATAATTAACCTAAAATATGCACAAACTGCTCTAAATGCAGAATGATGCATGCTATGCAATTTTGTAGTATGGAATGCATATCTAAGCCAAGAGACATGCATAAATAGTCATCTTAACCTTAATGGATGTGTATACATTAGATATCCATTCCATATTATAAATATTGCATAGCATCCATCATTCTGCATTTAGAATAGTGTGTATAAAATTTAGGTTAATTGAATCCTTTTATAACCAGGAGAAAAGGAGATTTAATTTAAGGCCTCAGATTGATGAGTCAACTATATGGATCTGATTAGGACGACGATCGAAGTCCAACACCTCCAAAATCACCTTGATCGGAGTCCTGTAGCACCATATCCAGTTCGAAGAAGATCAATGGCCAAGGGACTAGGTGTTGCAATTCAGAGCTTCAAACAATAATCCTACTGCACGGATGGATCTAGATTGACAATCGCAGCCTAAGGATGAGAAAATCAACCCAATCCGACATTCGTGGCTCCACTTACAAGCATCTAAAGATAGATGGCCCAGATGGTGCCACGTGGCACCATTTGAATCACCCAAAGGTGGCCAAGTCCCCTCGCTCAACTTCAGCATGCAATATCAGCCATTAAATCTCAATCGAACTACTGGAAACAAGCCCTACCTCGCCTTCACAAGAAGAGAGCCCAAGATCATATCATGAACGTTGGATGAAAATCCAATGGCCACGATCGCACAATCAACGGACGTCGATAACTCTTCAACTCAACACTTCCTCTTTTTTGGCACATCGGTCACGCTGTGTGACAGAGAGAATTTTGCTTGATTAAAATGATAATAGCAATAAAAAGATATATCGTATGTTATGTTGTGGAAATCTCTCAATCAAAGATAATAATTAACATAATAAACCACGTTGATTTTCAAGTGTCGTATTGAAAGCACATATAAATTCATCATAAAATGCTTATTTATAATAGTTCCTAGGCATAGCATTGCATATCATGTTATAAATATTGCATAGCATGTATCATTCTGCATTTAGAATAGTTGTATATATTTTAGGTTAATTAGGTCCTTTTTATAGTCAGGAGAGAATAGGATTTATTTTAGGGCCTCGAATGGACGATCAGACCATACGGATCTGATCAGGACAATGATCAGAGTCAACACCTTTGCAATCATCTAGATCGAAGTCCCATAATAACACATGAAGCCTGAGGAAGATCAGCGGGCAGGGGGCAATGCGACATCCATATGGGTTTCGGATGGAAAATCCTACTGTATAGATGGATCCGAAGCGACAATCGCAGTTTGGCATCGCAGGAATCATCTCGATCTGAGCACCGTGGCACCCTCTACAAGAAGAAGAAGACGGATGGCCCAGATAGGGCCACGTGGGGCCATCTAGTCCACCCAACAACGACTAGCAGCCACCTCCCACTCCCTTCATCATCCGCGCCCTTGAATCATAGCCGTTGAATCAAGATCCAACGGCTGGGAAGCGTCTGCACCGAGCTCCTCCTCGCGACACAAAGGATGACCTAGCGCATTGGTGGGAACGGTGGTTCATAGGGAGGGACGCAGGTTCGAATCCCCGTAGCCCCCCACCATTCTCAATTCAGCCTGGCGCAAGCTATAGCGCATGTAGTAACAGCGGCAGCGCAGCGTGTGCACGCCAGCGCACGCATGTGCGACACGGGTGCGTGATGCGTGCTGCGCCAGCGAAATAGGCGCCAACATGGAGATGCGTAGGCCTTCGGTGACAATTACGAGGGCCTTTAGTGACACCTGCAACTGTCACTAGTGGCCATTACGTACCAGCAAAGGACTTAAAGGGAGCGGATCTTCAGCGACAGTTGCAGCAACGATTACAGCCATCACTAATTGCCTAGGGACGATTTCTGCCTCTTCTCCTCCCCTATAAAAGGACCTACACCCGCTCCCTTCCAAGACATCTCTACCTACTCTACTTCCACTTACTCCCAAGCTCTAGCAAGCTTACCAACGCTCCATTAGAGCTTGTTCTGAAGCTCCTAAGGCTCCTATTGGTGTAGCAAACCTTTGCCCCACCAAATATTCATCCATCTTCCCATCCCCATTCATAGGTCGCCTTGGAGCCGTCCTCCCACCTCTATTCTGACAGTAAATCATCTCCGTCTTCTCACATTCATTCTGGAGCCACGCTGAAGCTTTCCTTTACTCGACGTCCTCCTGCATCTCACCTCTATCATCCCGCTCCTCACCTCTTTCGTCCGAGCCTCCACCAGGCACCGTCGTCTCACCGAACAATCGATTTGGGAGATTTCCACTCACCTCCCTCTCTTTTTATGCTTTTATAGTTCATTGTAATTGACATTGGATTGATATATATATCATATTTGTTTCATTTCTATCTTATGATTCATTCTGCTTGTCCACTTTTCAAAAATACAAAAAAATATCGAAACCCTAAAATTCCAAAAAGAAACAAAATGAAGCGCAGTTTTCACTTAAAGTAAATGTCACCTCCCTATGTTCGACCCGGGACTCAGTGTTTCGATATAAATTTTACCTGATCGACGTGTTTTGCAACTACAATGATGGGTTACTTGTAACCCTAATTCAAACTCGCAAAACCTATGCGACCATTTTGGCACCGTTGCTGGGGAGGCAACATAATTTACTTTATTATTTTTTGCGCTTCTTTGCATTTACATAGCACTAACTCCACTTATCTTTGATATACTGTCTTGCAGGTACCCTAGCAAGGAGATCCGAGTGCGGTAGACCAGAGTAAAGTGCGGTTAGAGTACTCTGTAAGTGTCCCCCACATTCCCCCCCACTAGTTCATTTCGCTACACTCATAACTAAGACCTACTCTACTTAGGTGTTTGCATAAACCCTAGGATAGAATTGTTTGTCTTGTTTGCCACCTTCATCCACCTCACCCCCGCATTTAAAAAAAAAATAGAGAAAGATACTTTCTGTGGGAAGAATCAATATACACACTCTATACACCCACATTTGAGGCACATAATCAGACTTGATTTTCATCTACTCAATCGAGCTTCTGACCTGTGGACCCGGTACACGAATTCAACACATAAAATAGTAGAAATCATATTAGGTTCACCACCTTTTTGTGTGCCTTAATCGGCGGTGCATTTGAGCCAATTGAGTGAATTGTTTGGGCCGCACCACCTAATCTAAAAGAGGTTCATTTTCTAGCTACCCCATAGGATTTAATAATTAGGTCAAGCCAGGCACTCCATATTTTTCTTGATTTCTAAAGGAAAATACTTGAACATGTGCTTTCAACAACAAACTTGGTTTGGCTCACAAAACTTGGTTGAAAACACCTCATATTTGAATCATAAAAGCTATTAAGCAAGATTTGAATCCTAAAACTCACCTCGTCATTAATAATCTTGCTTGAAAACCTCTTGGTTGTGCACAGTCACACATTCTCAAATAAATCATTAAGGGCACAACCCATTAAGGGCCCATCACATTCCAGAGCACCAATTTCCCAAGCGTAAATAAAATCAATTAGACATTGGCCCAACGATTCATTCGCTCATTGGGATCCAGATTTAGATTATTCACGATTAACCTGATTATACTAGTCAATCTGATGTCTAGCTAGGGGAGTAGCATCAAACGACCGCTGTTGGGGGGTACACTAGGAACCAGAGGCGCAAGCCAATGGAAGAACCTTCTCCCCAGTGCCTCCTTCTAACTGGTCGGATTGCCTAGACATAAGTAGAGTAAATCGTCCATAATCTTAGGACGAATTCTGAGAGTCAGTAGACCTTAGGCTACCCCATCTAAGGATAGGCTTGTATTCTTGTGCTATAGGGTTCCCTCTTTTCCCCGTCCTTTTGACTTCCTTCTAGTGTATGCTTGGGAGGAGGCCATTAAACCATAGATTGGAAGGACCTTTAGACCATTCTAGGAGGCGGAGGTTGAGTTATAGCCAATTAGATCCCATGGCTGATCAACAACCACCTCCCCACCCCCGAACCAGTAGGAGTTGATTCAGAGGTAGTTGGAAGAATTGTAGTAGATGCAGCAATGGTTCCAACGTATGCATGGTTAGGGCACTTGGCCCTTGAAGGATTTCTACGATCCTTCAAACTATGGGGAACGTCCCGATGCCATGATTCCCGCTGGAGACATAGAAATCAAGCCCTAAGTCTTAAGTTTGATTAAGCATTTCCATGGGCTTGGCTCGGAGGACCCATTCCAGCACCTAGAGTATCTGACCACTTTGCTTCAGATCACCAAAGAAAGGAATGTGAACGAAGAGCAAATAATCATGAGGCTTTTCCCCACTCTCTCAGGGATAAGGCCGCACATTTGTACTAGACTATAGGAAGGCCATTGAAACTTGGGCTGCTCTTAAGTTGGCTTTCTTGAAGAAATTCTTCCCTATCGAAAGGGCCAATTCCTTGCGACAAGCGATTAACACTTTTGCCCAGCGGTCGGGGGAACCATTTCATGGTGCCTAGGAGTGATTCTAGGAACTTTTGAGGAAGTGTCCACACCACTAGGTGCCAAAATGGCAACTCGTGCAGATTTTCTATCATGGGTTGGTTGAGCAACTCCGTAATCACGTGGACGCCTCTTGCAGAGGCAATTTCCTCAATGGGGATGCGGATAGTGCATACAACTTATTTGAGGAAATGAGCGAGAACTCAATTAATCATGCCTCCATGGATGCATTCAACAGGTCCCAAAAACCTAGGTCAAGTGCTAATGAGATCCAAGATTCTCATTCATTTGACATGGAATTAATTTGTAATAAATTGGATAAAATGGACTTTGTTGCTAAGAAAATGGAAGAATGGATGTCTACAAATTCAAGAAAAACTTCATTACCCACTCAATCCTAGAATTTGGGATTCCATCCCTCACGAGCTCCCATGGGGCGGGAATTTGTGAACCAACTCAATTTCGCTCAACCTGTGAGACAGGATTTCTCGGAACCATATGGGTTCCAAACTGGGGCCTTTCATCCCAATTTCTCTGATCCTTCCTTCTCTCCATCCTTAATTTATGAGGATGCATATGCAATGCAGGAGAATGTTAGTTCCAACCTGTATTCCAACACATATAACTCAGGGTGGAGAAACCACGCTAACTTCTTGTGGAAAAGTCAGGGGCAACAGACCCAATCTCAACCCAGCAACTATGCATCTCAAAAATCTATGGGTCAAGGTCAAGTATACACCCAATTTCCCCCAAGACCGGTTAATCAGCCATCTTGGAATGCCCAACAATTTGCAAGGCAGGCTGATTTAAATCGGTAGATGGTGGAAATGCAAGGGTCCATGCTTCAGCTTATGCAACAAATGAAGACATCCTTCGATAACTTGCAATCCAAGTTAATTGATAACACCCGACAACCCGGTTCTCTACCATCTCAACCTATACCCAACCCACGCAATGTGCAAAATCAGGGCAATAGTGCCCAAGGGTACGACAATCAAAGGGACTCACACACACATGCTCAGGTGGTTGAGCAAGGTCCCTCATCTTCTTCATCTAGTTACATGACTAACTGAGGACCTCCAATCTTCACTAGCCCACCTCAAGACTCAAACCCGTATGCCTCTGCAAACTCTATCACCTTGAGAAGTGGAAAGTAAACTTAGGACCCTAAATTGCCCTCTAGATGGCAAAACCCTAGGGAGCTTGTGGAAATTGAAAAAGACAATAAGGCCCAGGGATCGAAAATTGAAAATTCCACGCATATCCCATTCCCTAAGGCCCTATTGGAAACCAAGAAGAAGAAAACCCTGGACAGCAATGAGGAGCTTCTGGATTTATTCAAGAGCGTAGAGATCAATATTTTGTTTCTTGATCCTATTAAGCACATCTTGGCTTACGCTAAAGTTTTGAAAGAACTATGTACCCAAAAGCGTAAATTGAGAGAACCTACTCCGAGGAAGGTGATTCTCTCTGAGCAAACAAGTTTTGTGATCCTACATAACCTTCCTCAAAAGAAGAAAGATCCAGGTGCCCCCTTGATCTCATGCATTATTGGGGAATACACTTTTGATAGGGCACTATTGGATATAGGTGCATCCATCAACCTAATCCTGACTTCTCTTTATGAGAGGTTTGGGTTAGGTAAACTAAGGCAAACCTCAGTAACGATACAATTAGTTTACCGATCGGTCAACACACCAAGAGGCATTATTGACGATGTAATTGTCAAAGTCAAGGATTTCTTTTTTCCTATAAATTTCCTTGTCCTTGACATGGATGTACCTAATGATTTGAGGAACACGCCCATCATTCGGGGGCGTTCGATCCTAGCTACCGCCGAGGCCAACATAAAATGTGAAAGCGGTAGTATGGAGATTGCCTTTGGGGATAAGAAATTAACTCTGGATATTTTTAAGGCGCTAAGAGGATTGTGGATTCATTGAGGAATTCGAGGATCAGGATCTTGAGACATGTATGACAATCAATGCACTTAAGGACTCCATTTGCTTTAGTGAACCCAACCCAAAACCCTCCTCTATGGTAGACCTACCACATCCTAAAGAGGTTGTTGATTTTGTTCATTCCCAGCCTCTTCCACTGGATCATCCTGATGAATCTTCATCAGCATCCTCCCTACCTTTTATTCTAAACCCACCTCAACTGGAATTAAAACCATTGCCAAAAAAATTGAAATATGAGTTCTTAGGGCCTGAAAACACGCTACCTGTGATTATTAGTCCTGATTTGACTAAGGAGCAAGAATCGAGGTTAATTAAGGTCCTTCAAGACAAGGAGGCAATTGGTTGGACCATCCATGACATTAGGGGGATCGAGCCATCTAAGTGGTTAAGAAAGAGATAATCAAGTGGCTTGATGCTAGGATTATTTACCCAATCTCAAATAGTCCATGGGTTAGCCCCATTCAAATTATACCCAAGAAGGCAGGAATAGCCGTTACAACTAATGAGAAAGGGGAAACCTTCACCACTCATTCAGCTTCTACTTGGAGAGTCTATATTGACTATAGGAAGTTGAACATAGCAACTAAACAAGATCACTTTCCCTTTCCATTCATCGATCAAATCCTAGAAAGGTTAGTTGGGCAAAAATATTTTGGCTTCCTAGATGGTTATTCGGGATATAACCAAGTCCATATCCATCCTGAAGATCAGGAAAAGATAACTTTCACATGTCCCTACAGAACCTTTGCATTCCTTAGAATGCCATTCGGGCTTTGTAATGCATTAGCGACTTTTCAAAGGTGCATGCTGGCCATCTTTTCTAACATGGTGGGTGATTGTCTTGAGGTGTTCATGGATGATTTCTCCATTTTCGGAGATTTTTTCAGTCTTGCCTAGCTGGCATCGAATTGATCCTCCAGAGATGCATAAAAACACAGCTGCTCCTTAGCTTGGTAAAGAGCCACTTTATGACTCAGGAAGGCATTGTCTTGAGTCATGTGGTCTCTAGTCAGGGTATTGAAGTTGACAGAGCTAAGGTGGATGCTATCTCTAAACTTCCTCCACCCACATCCGTAAAATAGATCTGTTCTTTCCTTAGGCATGTGGGTTTTTACAGAAGATTCATTAAGGATTTCTCGAAGGTTGCTCGACCCTTGAGTAACCTTCTGGCCAAAGACACACCATTCGAGTTTGATGAATCATGCCATAAGTCATTTGATTTATTGAAAATGGCAGTTACCTGTGCCCTGGTGCTGCAACCACCAGTCTGGATAGCCCCATTTGAGATCATGGCTGATGCATCTAATTATGCTGTTGGCGCTGTCTTGGGTCAAAAGATTGAGAAAAAGCCCTCTGTGATTTGCTACACTAGCAAGACTTTGGGCAAGGCCCAGAGGATTACACCGTTACTGAAAAAGAATTACTAGCCGTACTTTTCGCTTTAGAAAAATTTAGGGCTTATCAGTTAGGTTCTCGTGTCATCATCTATATTGACCACTCGGCCTTGAAACATCTCTTGGCCAAAAAGGATGCCAAACCCCAACTTTATCACTGGATTCTGCTGCTTCAAGAGTTCGATCTTGAAATCAGGGATAAAGTCGTGGCACAAAATGTACTGCCAGATCACCTCACGAGCATTCTAATTGATTCTCCTCATCCGAATGTCCCGATCTCTGATACTATTCCGGATGAGACTATCCTCACAGTCTAGGGTATCTAAACCCCCTGGTTTACGAATATTGTCAATTATTTGGTCGTTGGTCAAATCCCCAGGATTGGACCAAACAACAACAGGATAGACTTGTGTCTGAGGCCAAATATTATTTTTGGGATGATCCCGAGCTGTACTGCATCAACGTAGACCAGATTATTTGTTGATGCATCCCGGAAGTTGAGTTTCATAGCATACTTGAGTTCTGGCACACATCTGCGTGTGGTGGACACTTTTCCAGGACAAAGATGACCATAAAAATTTTGCAATCCATATTCTATTGGTCGTCATTATTTAAGGATGCCCAAGAATTCTCTATGTCATGCACTCGATGCCAAACACTCGGGAACATGGCTAAGAGAGATATGATGCCCCTGAACCAAATTCTTTCCATCAAAATTTTTGACATTTGGGGCATCGACTTCATGGGACCCTTCCCTCCATCATTTAGACACTAGTATATTCTGGTTGATGTTGATTACGTGTCCAAGTGGATTGAGGCAATTCCCACCCAGACTAATGACCACAAGGTGGTCATCGATTTTGTGAAGAGAAATATCTTCAGTCGGTTTGGAGTTCCTAAAGTAATTATTAGTGATGGTGGCACACATTTCCTTCATGCCCAGTTTCAAAATTTACTTTGAAAATACGAGGTGAATCATCGGATTTCCACACCTTACCACCCTCAGATGAATGGACAAGCAAGGTCTCCAATTGGGAGATCAAGAACATTTTGCAGAAAACCATTAGGCCTGATAGGAAGGATTGGACCCAAAAGCTAGAAGATGCTCTTTAGGCTTACCATACGGCATACAAAACGCCTATCGGTATGTCTCTATTCCATCTGTTGTTTGGTAAGGCATGTCACTTACTCGTAGAACTTGAACACCAGGCATTTTGGGCCATCAAGACATGTAATGTGGACCTTGAGTTGGCTGGGAAAACTAGGAAACTCCAACTATCTGAGTTGGAGGAGCTTCAAAATTATGCTTACAAAAATGCCAAAATCTATAAGGCATGGACCAAAGCTCTCCATGGCCAGATGATTTCACGTAAGAGCCTTAAGTCGAACGAGAAGGTCTGGCTTTTCGATTCTCGATTGAAGCTTTTCCCCAGTAAACTTAGGTCTAAGTGGGACGACCCATTCATTATTGAGTGAATTTTCCCTAACAGGGCCTTGAAAATCTCTGACACAAAGATAGGTAATATTTTCAAGGTCAACAGATAGTGTCTCAAACCCTTTGTTGACCATGTGCTCCCTGAACCTGTTTCGAACAAGGTTGCTCTTACCTTGTCGTAACCACGGTTGGCTGATCATCACACAGTTGAAGGCACTCAACTAAACACATGTAAAGACTATTCCAAGCTGACCAGAGTCTCATGGAAACCAGGTGCTATTCTTCCACTTCTACTCTCCTGCATGCTTTCATTTTGAATAATGAGGACATTGAAATAGATAAGGATGGGGGGGAGGAAATATCTTATAATCATTTTGTCAGCTGTAACAATAATTTCCTACTTTCTTTTATTACATTTAAAAAAAACAAAAAATTAAAATTAGGAGATGATAACTTAGGCATTAGGAGTTACAAACTTTAGGAATTGATACTTTGAGACCTGAACACTTAGACTCTTTAGGTCATTGGGGTTAATTAGCCCAGGTGTCCACTCGAATGTGGACTTAGTCTCAAGTCCTCACCAATTCTAATTCATTTTTAATGTGGCTAATAAATTGGGATGATAAGTATGTGACTTATCAACCCACCCTCTGATTTGGGGGGACTTTAAGCCTAAGCATCTACACACATTTTTCGTATTGACTCACTTTTCGGTTGTTTCTTCGGAAATTGGGTAGCTAATGAACTATCTAGGGTGGTATGGTTGGCAAGTTGTCGGTGGTAACAACTCATCGGCTTGTTGTCTAGAGCCCAGTCACAAGACCATTTTCATTATACTGCCTTTAGGTAAGTCTAAGATCAGGAAAGTCACCTACTTAAAAAAAGAAAGAAAAAAAGAAAGAAAGAAAATATATAGAAAAAAAAATAGAAAAAGGAGAAAATAAAAAAAAATAAAACCACACTTCACAGCACGAGTTTGGCTGGAAAGTTGTCGGTGGTAATAGCTCATCGGCCAGTTGTCTAGAACCCAGCTCACAAAAAAATGCACAATAATTCCCAAAACACTTAGGGAAGAAGCAGGGAAGTAGAATAAACCGAGGAGATATACACTGTGTTCGCCCTTGTGTTGACCCCAAAAGTAAGAGTAGGGAGAAAGTTACCGATCGAAAAGATAAACCTCTAGGTAAGGTTACCTAGGGTCGTAGAAACCTGAAGTCTGTTTTAATGGCCTTCTAGTGAGTCTTTCACTAATTTCACAAGAAACATAGCACTTAGAGTCCTTTTCAAGTTTTCGGCAGGTCGAGTAGCCGTAAAAAGTTATCCCGGAACTCCCAAACTCCAAAAGTACAAAAAAAATTAGAAAAGAAGAAAAATAAAAAATTGTACATTATCCCTTTTCAAATAAGGTGAGGGCTTGGGTGGTCTGCATTCGGGTAGGCACCCGTGCATTGTTGAGTTTTTGTAATTAGGTCTTGGGGTTGAGATTTTCTAAAGTAATCAAAGAATTTTGCCTAAATACTCGAATCCTGATTCTACTTTTATACATAGCATTTAGGTTCATTTTTGTTATGTACTAGCAAAAAGTAAGCATGGGCGTATGATAAGCACATATAAATTCATCATAAAATGCTCATTTATAATAGTCCCTAGGCATAGGATTGCATATCATGTTATAAATATTGCATAGCATGCATCATTCTGCATTTAGAGTAGTTGTATATATTTTAGGTTAATTAGGTTTATATTATGGTTAGGAGAGAAGAAGATTTATTTCCGGGCCTCGGACGGATGATCAGACCATATGGATCTGATGGAGACGACGATCGAAGTTTAATGGCTCTAAAATCGTCCAGATTGAAGTCCCGTAGCATCACATGGAGCCGGAGGAAGATCAGCGGCCAAGGGGCAATGCAACATCCATAGGAGTTTCGGATGAAAAATCCAACCATACGGATGGATTTGGAGCGACGATCGTAGTTCGGCATTGCGGGAATTATTTCGATCTGAACACTGTGGCACTCTCTACAATAAGAAGAAGACAGATTCCCTAGATGGCACCATGTGGCACCATCTAGGCCACCCAACATTGGCCAGTAGCCAACGCCCACTCCCTTCATCAAGCACGCCCTTGAATCCTAGCTGTTGGATAAAAATCCAACTACTGGGAAGCATCTGCACCAAGCTCCTCCCGGTGACACAAAGGACGACCTAGCACATTGGTGGGAATGGTGGTTCACAGGGAGGGGCACGAGTTCGAATCCCTGCAGCCCTTCCATTCTCAATTTAGCCGGGCACATGCAGCAGCGACAGTGTAGCATGTGCGCGTGCGCAGGCCAGCGCATGCTGTTGGGATTTGTAGAGTGCGTATTTGATTATAAAAAGTGTCATAGTATAGTGTGCAATACGATCAAACAAAAATATTTATAAGGATAACGAGACTTGAGTCCTAGTCATTTGTCTCTAGGAGGCATTTATTAAAATGCAGATTTGAAATCGATCTCACTCGCTCTACTTGCTTAAAATCTCATGTCGGTATATGGTGAATTACGTATTGATGTACAACATGCTAGTTGCCAAAAGATAGTAATTAAAACATGCAACTTCAATCACACCAAAAATGATAACTAGGCACATGGTGATTTTCAACATATATATTTATATATATAAAAGCTGATGATGATATTAGAGTTGCAGAGCACAGGTAGAGGAATGCTTATACAGGGAAATAAAACTACTCTCTACCAGAAAACGACTGCATACATGAATCTATGGGGGGATTTTTCTTGCATCATTGGGGGAGAAGTAAGGAACTACACTATTAAGCAATAAATAAAGCATGTAAATCTATGAAGAAATATAATCTAATCTAGCAAAAGTAAGGGCATTCAGAGGTGGCTCCGATGGCCTTTGAGTGGTTGAGAGGAGGAGGGGCGGGCAATGGCGCTTAGGTTGACCGTTGGAGAGAGGTTGGAGAGGTGATCCAGCATCTTGGCATGGAGGTGGTGGTGGTCATGGTGAAGCTATTCATGGACATAGGGGTGGAGTGGATGTAGAATGAAACTAAGCAAATGCAACCAAGAGTGGATGGGTGCAAAGTGCCACCCCTTAGGTATTTTTATAGACCTAAGGGAGACTCTCTAGAGAAGTGTCGAACTCTCTAGAGAGAGCTCCAAGAGTGGCCAGCCAAGGAGAGATGAGGTGGTTTCTAGATCCACCATTTATGGATTTACAATTTGAATGTCTCATGGTTGCTAATTTTTGCAACCGAGAGTGGCACCAAATTTGGAAGAACGTAGAACACTCTAGGTGGTGTGGGAGTGCGTGAATGGGTGTGTTTGTCTGTGTGTGTAGCCATGCCCTTTGTGGCTAAGTGGTCTAGTTAGGTTCTAAAGGGTTTGGGTTGGTGTAGGTCTTAAATTAGGGTTGCAAACCCTAATTGCTAAGGGGGAAATGCAATTAAACTTAACACAAGTTTAATTGTATGAGTGTGAACCTAATTTAGAGTGAAATAACTCAATTAGGTTTGGCTTAGGTCAACTGGATTCTCATCGAGTCCAATTGGACTTGTATGGGTTGAGATATGAGCTCAATTGGACTTTATGAGTCCAATTGACTAGGCAATGGTAATTGATTAGGTTTAGTGAGGACCTAATTAGGTCCTTAGGGAGGTCTAGAGGTGATGTACTAGGGTTAGGGTACCTTAATTTAGGTTCCTAAGGGGTTGGAATTGGGTTTAGGGAGGTAAGAACTCAACATCAGGGCTTGGATCTCAAAACAGGAACTGGAGAGCAGTTCTAGACATCCAATAATAGTATCAGACGACTTATACTCAAAAATAAGAAGTCTAGACTTCAATTCTGGATGTCTAATCATAGACAGGAAGGATTCTAGGTTCTGTCTTGGGTATTTTACAGAAATTGGACGTCTGACCAAGTGTTTGGATGTCCAATAACACTGTAGAAGTGGGTTTAAGGTGTGTGGGAGTTGGCTAAGAGTTCTGGACGTCCTATAACTCATCTGGTCATCTAGATAGAGGCTGGAGTTAGGGTTTTAAGGTTTCCTAGGGTGTGGTGACCTAATCTAAGGGTAGCTAAGGCTTGGGGAGGCTTCTGGGTTGTCCTAGGGCTAGGATGGACCTAAGTTCTTAACATTTTACTGCTTTATTCCTACTTAATAGAATAGCATACCTTAACTCCCTTACATTATTGTCTACTACATCTTATTCTAGGTCATCTGTTCAAGCTCTGTTGCAACTCTAGTTATTCTTTTTTCTTCATAACCAGCTTCAGATCTGCCTTCTGGTCAGCTTATTACCTGCAAGTGGCATAATGGATCTAATCAGCACATTATAGCATTATTTTATGCATAGCTAAGAGAAAGCAGTAAGGATGCAAATAATGCTTATGCATGCATGAACTATCCTAACTTATGCTAAGTCCTAGCCTAATTTAGGTCAATTAAGGCCTATGATTACTGCACAATCATACTCCCATGCCTAAATCTTTCTAATCCCTAGCAAATACAAGACTAAGTTATTTACAATAAGAGTTCCTGAGGGATTGATTATTATCAAGGGTATGACTAAAGATTTTTTCCTTTTTGCTTTCATCCTATGCTCTAGAAATCCAGACAATCGTTAAAGTGCAGCTATGTAGCTTTTGCAACGGATTTGAGTGAAAAACTGATTCACCACTAAAGCCTGTACTTGACCCCTAGTAAAATTCTAATGGGATAGGTGGACTTCTTCCCTTGGGGTATTCAAGATATTTTATGAATTTTACCCTAGCTTTAGGCTTAGGTCGAGGATCTCTGAGGGGTATGGGTGTTTATTTGGTGGCTCACTCTCAGTTGGTGCTACATAGAGATTAGTACTTCAGAATCTAGATTCCCAAATTATTAGGTAACCCAACTCAGAGAAAGATGAGAAAAACTATGCACTCTTTTGGTTCCTTTGTATTCATTCTCTCTTACTCTCTATTTTTTTTTTAGAGCACACAATCTCACCAGATTCTCACGTATGACCTGTATTTGGTGGTCTCACTTGGCATTAACACTTTAATTGAGTTCCATAACCCTAACACTAAGTTGGAATTCCTCAACCAGTATTCGGGCGGTCAGAAACACAAAAAGATAGGTTAAGGCCTTATTTGGTGGATGTCAAATTTATTTAGTTGTATTGCCTTAATGCAACTAAAATAAACACTAAATATTCACTCTTTTTTCTTTGCTTTTTCTTCCTTTTCTAAATTTTTTCGGTTTTTCTTCCGTTTCATCATTTTTTTCTTTTTTATCTCTTTTTCTTTTTTGCTTTTTTTTTCAACATAACACAACTAGCACACATCCATTAACTTTATTGAGGAGGTATTATTAGGGATTGGTGGTACTCAAGAGACATTGGGTGGCTTATATGGTGGAAGTGCCTGCTCACGGCACTGGGAGAGATGGATAGGACGGTGTATTTCTGATCTTGACATCAATACCCTCCTTCAACCAAGGATTCCGTAAAGAATGGTTGTAACCATCTACATTAGCCCTAGTTTTATGAAAACTCACTCTCCACGTATTTTCCTTATTTTTATGAGCTCTCATTGGAGGTGGAGTTGGTTGTCCTTATATTCAGGATCCTAAAGTACATGTAACATGCAGCTCCAGGGTTTTCCTAAATGTTGGCATAAAAATTTTTAGTTTTGTTGTATCTACCCTCCCATGCCTAAGTTCTTGCATGTCCTCATGCATGAATATAAAAGAAAATAAATGCAGTAGGGAGTAAATGGGTAGAAATCACCTGGAATTACTCCTAAAATTTTAACATTCAGCACCGGCCAACTTGACAGTATGCAATACGCGAAAAGGAAATATGCTATGTATAAAAATGGTTATGTATAAATGATGGATGCGAAGTAGATGCTGAGTTTAACACCTCCAGCTGGGCAAAAACTCAATAACACGTCCTCAATAAGTTGAATGATCTCATTAGCTAGAGGAGGTTCTTGGGCAAAAAATGGCTTCAGGTGCTGACCATTTACCGTAGATATATGCCCAGATTTTGGGTCCCTGATCTGTACCGCCCCATTAGGATATGAGTGAATCAAAACATATGGGCCAGTCCACTTGGAGTTGAGCTTCCCTGAAAGAAGTTTCAGTAGCGAATCAAACAACCTGACTTGCTGGTTGGGCGTGAATGTTTTCCTTCGAATGTGGCGGTCATGAAAGTCCTTGGTCTTGTCCTTGTATATTAAGGCATTCTCATAGGCCTCCCGCTAGATCTCTTCGAATTTGCTGAGCTAGAGTTTCCATTCTTGACCTCCTGCATCGAGGTCAAGGTTACATTTTCGCACTACCCAAAAGGCACGGTGTTCCAGCTCTACAGGAAGGTGGCAGGCCTTGCCATATACCATACGATATGGTGACATTCCGAGTGGGGCCTTGTACATGGTCCGATATGCCCAGAGTGCATCAACTAATTTATCGGACCAATCCTTCCTATCTAGTCTAACTGTCTTCTAGACAATGAGCTTGATCTGATGGTGAGACACTTCAGCCTGCCCATTGGTCTGCAGGTGATATGGGGTGGCTATACGGTGATGTACCCCGTATTTCTTTAATAATGACCTGAAGTGGGCGTGGACGAAGTGGCTTCTCCTGTCTCTAATCAGAGCACGGGGTATTCCGAATCTCGCGAAGATGTATTCCCGTACGAATGAAATGACGATTTTATGATCAGCCCGTCTTGCCGGGATGGCCTCGACCCACTTCGAGACATAGTCAACGGCTAGTAATATGTTCTTGAAGCCATGTGAGTTCGGAAAAGGGCCCATAAAATCGATGCCCCAGACGTCGAACACTTCTACAACCATAATGGGCTGGAGTGGCATCATGTCTCTCCTGGTCATAGAACCGACCGACTGGCATCATTTGTAGTGTTAGGCGTATTCGTGTGTATCTCTGAAAATAGTTGGCCAGAAAAATCCCGACTGCAAAATTTTTGCAGCAGTTTTCCATCTCGATAAATGACCACCACAAGAATCATTGTGGTAAAAAGATAACACACTGGGGATCTCAAAATCTGGGATGCCTCTTCGAATAATCTGATCTGCTCCAATGTGGAAGAGCAATGGGTCATCCTAGAGGTAGAATTTGGCCCCCACAATGAATTTGAGTTTCTGGCCCTTGGATAGGTTTGTGGGAATCTTGCCTATGGAAAGATAGTTCGCAATATCCTCATACCAGGGGAACTCAACAGAGTGAACTACCAAACAGGATTCATCCAGAAATTGGTTGTGGATAGGCAGGGAATAAGGAATGTGGCCTTGGTCTAGTCTGGATAGGTGATCCTCCACAACATTCTGCTTTTCGGCTTTATTGTGGATTTCAATATCAAATTCTTGCAATAAAAGGATCCATCTGATTAGCTAGGGTTTCGCATCCTTCTTTGCCAACAAATGCCAGAGGGCGGAGTGGTCAGTGAAGATGATAACTTTGGACCCTAATAAATAAGATCTGAATTTCTCCAACCCAAATACTATTGCTAGCAGTTCTTTTTTGGTGACCATATAATTGCCCTGAGCTTCATTCAACATCTTGCTAGCATAGTATATGACAAAAGGCTGTTTCTCCAGACGCTGGCCTAAAACAACACCGACGGTGAAATCAGAAGCATCGCACATCATCTCAAAATCAAGTGACCAGTCGAGTGGTTGGAGAATCGGGGAATCAGAGACAGTGCTTCGTAAAGTCTCAATGGCACTGAGACACGAGGTGTCGAATTCGAATGGGGCATTGGCAATAAGGAGATTCGTCAAAGGTCGTGCAATTTTCGAGAAATCACGTATAAATCTCCAATAGAAGCAGACGTGACCCAAGAATGATCTGATCTGCATGACCGAGCTAGGTGACGGTAAGTGGGAAATAATCTCATATTTAGCTCGATTGACCTCGAGTCCATTTTTAGAGATCCTGTGCCCTAGCACTATGTCATCCCTCACCATGAAATGGCTTTTCTCCCAGGATAGTACTAGGTTTACCTCAATACACCATTTCAGGATTTTGGTGAGGTTATCAAGACAAGATGCGAAATCATCTCCGAAAATGGAGAAGTCATCCATGAACACCTCCACATAGTCCCCAATCATGTCAGAGAAGATGGCCATCATACAACGCTGAAATGTTGCTAGTGCGTTGCAGAGGACAAAGGGCATCCCCTTGAAAGCGAACGTTCCAAAGGGGCATGTGAATGTGATCTTGTCTTGATATTCTGGGCTAATCGCTACTTGATTATACTCGGAGTATCATCCAGAAAGCAAAAGAAACTGAGTCTGGCTAACCATTTCAATATTTGATCAATGAAAGGTAAAGGAAAGTGATCCTTCTAAGTAGCCATGTTCAGTTTCATATAGTCAATGCAGACCTGCCATGATGTCGTAGTGCGGGTCGGGATGGATTCGCCTTTATTATTTTTCACTACGGTGAGTCTTGCTTTCTTGGGTACTATCTGGATCGAACTCACCAATTGGTTGTCAGAGATTGAGTATACAATACCTGCATCCAGCCAATTGATGATCTCCTTCTTAACAACCTCTAGCATATTCGGGTTTAGCCTTCTTTGAGGTTGTCTTGAAGGTTTCACCCCCTCATCCATGTAAATGTGATGAGTGCAATACGAGGGGCGAATACAGCAGAGATCAGTAATGCTCCACCCTATAGCAGCCCTATGGTCTTGTAGCATAGAAATCAATTGATGCTCCTATTCTTGGGTTAACTTGGCACTAATAATGACCGGATAAGTCTTGCTTTCATTGAAGAACACATACTTAAGTGAGTCTGGTAAGGGCTTCAATTCAATCACGGGTGGGTCAGAGTCAGAGATGGGAATAGGAGGAGCAAATTCGAAGGTGGAAATCTGATGATCTGGATGCGTGTGAATTCCCGCTAATTTGTGGCCTGTGAGATAGTCAGTTGTGACTACATTAACGGGAAACCCGTTAGCTGTGGTCACATCTTCTTGTAACAAGGGTGATCCAGTAGTGTACGGATCAGGATAGCTAGATTCAGGGGTGCTGTGGTTAGAAACACACCCTAAATAATCGGATCCTCAAGGAGATATGTGCAGTGCAGTGGTCTCAGTCCCAGGTGGATCGAGGTCCAAGAACCTTGATAATGCAGACGAATGAGACATTGGGTCATCACAAAGGAGTCCAATGTTACCATAGTATGCTAAATCTTTGTCTTCACCATCCTCCTCTATGCGATCACAGTCAAAATTCCTTGATGCCTTGAATATGTCAAGTCGAAGTCGCTCATTACCTAGGGCCATCTCCATACACCCGGATGCATAATCAATGTTTGCTCGGGCAAAATGGGCGACCCAAAATGATTGGTGCATCTCAGAGATTAGGAAGAACCTCCATAACGAGAATGAAAAAATCTGCGGGAAAGCAGAATTCGTGGACTTTTATGATCACGTTCTCAACCATCCCCTCGGTGTTTTTACTAGTCTATCAGCCAACTGAATCGTGACCAAGGTAGGCTTTAACTCCCCAAATCGAAATCGATCAAATACAACAGTGGGAGTTAGGTTGATGGACGAACCCAAATCTAGAAGGGCCTGATCAAATGGAGAATCCTGCAAGAAGCAAGATATGAGTGGGGTACCAGGGTCTTTCATTTTTGATGGTAAGTTGGCTAGAATCATGGTGCTAGCCTCTTTTGACAGTACAGCCTATCGTCTAATTCTAGGCTGTCACTTCGGGGTACAATAGTTCTTGAAGAACCTTGCGACAGTGGGGATGTGATCAATTACCTCAAGGAGGGGGACCTGAATATGTACTTCCCTAAACATTGACTTCAGGTCCTCAAAATTCCGCATGTCCTTCTTCCACACTACATTTCACATCAGAGCCTCAGGGACGAGAATCTCAGGGTCAAGTGGCCTCTTACCCTCATCTACTATAGGTGGCTCCTGAGATGAAGGAGTCGAACCTGTCAATGGCGAAGGGTGAGAAAAATCAGGACCCGCCTGCCTATGTGGTGGGTCGAATGTCTTCCTTCCACTCCTCAGTGGGACAGCATTTGCATTGGCTTACTGTCCATGAGGTGGTGGGGGAGCAAAAGGGGCAGAGTATGCGAGGTTCTGCATCGAAGGCGCCTGGCCTTGAGCATAACCAGGTGGTGCAGGAGGTGCCCGTAATATGGCATGTGCCTATCCCTGTGGTGCCTGAAACCTAGGCAAGGCACCTTGGTTCTACACATAACGAGGTTCGAGATGGGTTGGGAGGGAAAGGCTCCCTGAGTCCTATGCTCCAGCAACAACTGGTTTTGCGTGTTTTGTATAGTCTGTATCTGGTCAGCCATCGCCTTCATTATCTCCAAGCTATCTTGTGTAGATTTCCTCATCGATTCTTGCAGCTCCTCTTTCAGTGCCTCCAGAGGATCATCCCACTTTAGAGGGTGACTGGCGGCTTGGTGCAGTGGTTCGTATATAGAATGGCGTTACTGCTGCTGAGATGGGAATGGCTGCAACCTAGGGTATGTGTTTTGTGCATTCCCGTATTGCCTGGTCTAGTAGTGTGGATCTTGATGTGGTCTCTGTGAGTTACCAGACCAGGAGAAGTTCGGATGCTGGTGCCAACCAGGGTTATACATCTCTGAATATGGGTTATTATGTCCGTAGCCTTGAATAGCGTAGACGTCCTCGTAGGCTGAAGACGTCTGAGACGTATATCCATCAAGGGGATACGTATTACAGTCTACGGGTGGTGCATAACCCTGGTCATATGGCCCAAAATCGGGATTGTTTACAGGATCCTGATATGCAAGATCTCGTAAATAAGAAGATGAATCTCGAGTGAGTAGATTAACTCGAGCAAGGGGCTCGGGGTGCATAGGAAGGTATTGGAACAGCAGAGTTCAGGTCAGATTGACCTTGACTAATTTGGTCAATCTTTTTCTCGATCAAGTTTATTCTATCCAGCTGCTTGACGATGATATCCATGTCGGCTCGAATAGACTCGATGTGAGCCCCATGGACACCAACCCACTGTTGACTAGGCTGCTGGAACTGGTTCATGGACACGGCATTCATCGAGTTCTCCACGAAAGATTCGGACAACTCAAATGCACTGTTCTCGTCTTTCGCGAGAAAATTCCTGCCACTAGATGCATCGGCCAGATATTGATGTGTGTCATCCACCCCATGGTAAAAGATCTGAGCTAGGTGCCATCTGGGTATACCTTGGTGTGGGCATTTTCGGAGAAGGTTGTGAAATGGTCCCAGGCGTCATGCAACTTCTCCCCAGCTCCTTGGGAGGAAGTTGTGATTGCACACCTCATCACGTTCATTCGACCGATTAGGAAGAACTTTTGTAGGAATTCACGTTGTAATTCCGACCAGGTTCCAATTGGCTTCCAAATGGTCTTGAACCAGTATGAAGCTTTGTCCCTTAGAGAAAATGGGAAAAGCTTCATCAAAACAATCCCAAGATCAATATTCCTGGGTCGAATCGTTTCTACGAGTCAACTCAGGTCCTCTAAGTGCTGGAACGGATCTTCGCTTGAGTTTCCATATAAATGACTGCTAATCAAATTGATCACATTAGGCTTGAGATCAAATGTGTCTCCGCCTATGGGAATCCTGACTAAGGGTGCGACGATCGGTGCGGTTGGATCATAGAAATCCCGAAGTTGTTCTCCTCGCGATGGATGCTGCATTCTAGATCAAGATACTGTCCGTGCTCTGCTGATGCCGCTCCTCAGATTTCACAACCCGGGCCTCCAGATGAGCCATCGGGTCTAGATTACCAGCGTCCTGACCTAATCTAGGTCCAGGTCCAGGATTACCCATTGCGGCTAAGGGAGTAGAAGTGGGGGGAGAAGATGGTCCTAGAGAGGTGACTCGCCTCCTTGGGAGAGGTCCAACTAGTTGAGGTCTATGTGACCCGCTTCTTTGCATACACCACCCAACCCCTGGGTTGGTGTAGCCAAGCCAGACAAGGCTAAGGCCCTCTTAATCATATGGTCCCTATGATCGGGTGACCAGATTTTTCATTCTAAGTTCGAATTCCTGAAGAGAAATTCATCGTATAATTGACTAAAAGTGATTCCCACCTCTCAAGCTAATCCAACCAAGAGGTTGAAAGCACCCAATAGTTTGACAATAAATTCGGGTTGATTTCGTGTTTTAGAATTGATTTTAGCTTGTTTTTCTTTGGTTGGGGTTTGTGGTGAGTGGCCCACAAAGTGACCATGCTCACTGGCTAAGCACCAGACTTAATTATGTCTAGTCTAGCCCAAATGTGGTCTCTAAATTGTAACCCTAAAGATGTAACCAAAGGATCATGGAATTTTAGGGTTTTTTTTTGTTCTTTTGTTTTGTTCTTCTTTAGCAGATCAAAAGAATAAAACTTGTTCTGTAAACAAAATTGGAATCCAATTAAATTGAAATTTGGCGAGTGTATTACTTTTTCAATTATCTTTTCAGAAAATATTTTTTTGTAATTTTTAATGTTTCAACCGAATTTATAGAGATTTTTAAATGTCAAGGGATCTGGAATTTTGAACCCTGGTCGATTTTATGCTTTGAAACAGTACCAAATGACTTTCAAAAATTTGGGAAAAGTATCAAAATTAAAGCCAATGAGATCATCTTTCAAACCCCACCATTTTTAGTCAAAATAGATTCACAGAATGCTTGAAATAGCTTTTTGAATTTTGAAAATGTTCAAGTATAGGTCAGTTTGACCCACTTGCACTTTGCAAATTTTTAAAAATTTTTTGCTTGGAATTTTTTTAAATGAATGGAGCAGTTTGAAAGATGGTTTGAAAATGAAGATCTAACTTGAATTTCAAAATTTTTTGTTTACTAATTTTTTGGCAATTGAATTTTTAAGTTGGAACTTGGAATTTGGTCGAAAATCAAAGAATGGTGGAGAAGCTTTTGAAAGGGTGTTTGAATTTGAAATTTAAACTTTCCACCGAAACAAATTTTTTTTTTTCAAAGACTTTTGAAATTTTTTTCTAAGAAGGATTTTTTCTTTTCAAAGGGTTTTCAAATTTTTTTTTTGCTTTTTTCAAAACTAACCTAGGATTCAAGAAGAAACCTAATCTAACTACTTAGATTTTTTTTTGCTTTGATTTTTTTTTTACGAAAATAAATAGGTTTTTTTTTTTCAAATGAAATTGGTAGAAGGAAATCTAACCTAGGGTTAAAAAAAAACCTATACTTTGGAAGATATGATGTGCACCTAGAATTTTTTTCCGCACTCATTATACGCGCAGATCCTATTTTTTTCCTATTTTTTGCACATCAAAAGACAAGCAGAGGAAGATTTATCAGTGATAATTCAAGAGATTGAAAAAAAAAATGACATTGCCACCCCAGCAACGACGTCATTTGACAGAGGCCATTTTCACGCATTTTAAAGTCGTCGAAAATTGTAGTATGGCCGTGCTAAAACTCTCGTAAAAAAAATGATTTTGTAAAGATAACAAGATTTGAGTCCTGGTCGTTCGTCTCTGGGCGGCGTTTATGCAAATTTGAAATCGATCTTTTTCGCTCTACTTGTTTAAAATCGCACGCTGGTTTCTAATCGTCTAATCATAGTTTTGCCACTTTCATTTTGAACCCTGATTACGTGTGCATGTGTTAGATAAATGACGAAGGTGAAAGTGTGTGTTTCAGTATGCACGATTCTTGTTATGTGGTGCCTGTTTACAGAAAATGCATTAACAGTTAAATCCTCAATATTTTCTGGTACCGATGTGCTGGTTGCAATAGATAATAATGAAGGCAGGAAACTTTAATCACACAAAATATATTGCAATCAATAAGCTCATGGTGATTCTCAACACAGAGATATATATATATAAAATATTTATTTCATTCATTCAGGAGGGTGTTTGCAACATGGAATTAGAGGAAAACTTATAGAGGAAAGCTTGAAAACATAAATCTAGCTAATAGAAAATGATCACATACATGAATCTATGGGGGGGTTTTGCATGCATCATTGGGGGAGAATAAAGAGCTACACTACTAAGCAATAATAAAAGCATGTAAACTATAAAGGACTAGCTACTAATCTAGCAGAAATAAGGGCATTCGGAGGTGGGCTCCGATGGCCTTTGAATGGTTAAGAGGAGGAGGGGTAGCCAATGGTGCTTAGGCCAGCCCTTGGAGAGAGGTTCGAGAGGTGATCCAGCATCCTGGCATGGAGATGGTGGTGGCCATGGTGAGCAACTCATGGATGTGGAGTGGAGGTGGAATGTAGCTAGCCTAAATGGAAGTGAATAAAGGGAAGAGATGGATGGGTGCAAATGGCCAACCCTTAGGTCTTTTTATAGACATAAGGGAGACTCTCTAGAGAAGTGTGGAACTCTCTAGAGAAAGCTCCAAGAGTGGCCGGCCGAGGAGAGAGAGAGGTGGTTCTTAGATCTACCATTTGTGGATCTCAATTTTGTGGATCCAAGAGTGGCGCCACCATTGGAAGAACCTAGAATACTCTAGGTTGTGTGAGAGTGCATGAGTGGGCATGTGTGTGTGTGTGGTCGTGCCCTAGGTGTCTAAGTTATATAGGTTAGGTCCTAAGGGGTTTAGGTTGGTGTAGCCGTAAATTAGGGTTGCAAACCCTAATTGCTAAGGTGGAATTGCAATTAAACTTAACACAAGTTTAATTGAATGGGTATGAACCTAATTGGGAGTGAAATAACTCAATTAGGTTTGGCTTAGGTCAATTGGACTTGTATGAATTGAGATCTGAGCTCAATTGGACCCTATGAGTCCAATTGACTAGGCAATGGTAATTGACTATGATCTAAGTCAATTAGGTTTAGTGAGGACCTAATTAGGTCCTTAGGGAGGTTTAGAGGTGATGTACTAGGGTTAGGGCATCTTAATTTATGTTCCTATGGGGTTGGAATTGGGTTTAAGGAGCTAGAGATCCAAGATCAAGGCTTGAATCTCAAAATAGGAACTAGAGAACAGTTCAAGACGTCCAATAATAGCATCAGATGACTTATACTCAAAAATCAGAAGTCCAGACTTCAATCCTGAACATCTAATCAAAGTCAGGAAGGATTCTAGGTTCTGTCTTGGGTATTCTACAGAAATTGGACGTCTAACCAAGTGACTAGACATCCAATAAAACTACAAAAGTGGGTTTAAGGTGTGCAAGAGTTGGATAAGGGTTCTGGACATCCTATAATCTATTTGGACGTCCAAATAGAGGTTGGAATTAGGGTTCTAAGGTTTCCTAGGGTGTGGTGACCTAATCTAAGGGTGGCTAAGGCTTGGGGAGGCTTCTAGGCTGTCCTAGGGCAAGGATGGACCTAAGTTCTTAACATTTTATTGCCTTATTCCTACTTAATAGAATAGCATACCTTAACTCCCTTACATTATTGTCTACTACATCTTATTCTAGGTCTTCTGCTCTAGCTCTACTGCAACACCAATTATTCTTCTATTCTTCTGATCCAACTTTAGATCCAACTTCAGATTTACCTTCTGATCAGCTTATTACCTGTAATTGACATAATGCACCTAATCAATACGTTATAGCATTATTTTATGCATAGCTAAAAGAAAGCAGTAAAGATGCAAATAATGCTTATGCATGCATGAATTATCCTAACTTATGCTAAGTCCTAGCTTAATTCTGGATAATTAAGACCTATGATTGCTGTGCAATCAGGGTATGATATGAGTGCTTGGCCTTATCCTTTAGAGAGAAAGGGAATAGAGTTCTCATCAAGGCTTCATTAGTAAAGCTCTGGAGCTTCACCATTGAATAGCTTCGGTGAATTCCTCAAGATGTTTGTAGGGATCCTCCCTAGCAGTAGCATAAAACGAGGGAAGAAAAGATATGGTGCTGCTCTTGATTTTATAAGGATTATACACTCCAGGTCTTTGGATAGGTAGGGCTTGGTGGGTCGTAGGAAGGAAATAGTCTCTCAAGGTTCTCTGATTTTTACCATCCCTAATCTCTTCTTCAGGTCTTTCTTCATCCATTTTTCTTTTTCTTGGTTGATTTTCTAATAATTCTCTCCGGTTCTGGGTTGAACACAAGACTATTTCTAGGAGAACACTTACCAAGCATACACCAAGCAAACACAAGGCAACAGGTCTTTTGTTGATTTAAAGTACTTTAAGTCCCCTTCCAACTCTTCAACTTGGCCAAAGGGAGTCAAGTATTTCTCCATTCCCACGTAAGTGGTATAAGAGAAATAAGACACTTGAGATTCCTGGTCAATATCTGTTAAGGAGGTTGAGGTTACTTTTAGTTCTTTGGGTGATTAATCAAGTTGTCAATCAATTACACTCCCTAAATTGACCTTCGAGTGCCCTAGAGGCGTACACATTGTTGCAATGATATTCTCAAATGCTCAAGTAGAAAGGTCCTCCAAGAATGGAACCAAGGGATGCAAGTAGGGTGAACCCTTCCTTTAAGGTGATGCTTTAGTGGTGCCTCTTAACTACCCTTGAATTCTTTAAGGGGTGTCCCCCTCCTTAGAGTATCAAATCACTTGGGCAAAAGTTAATACCACCGTCACAAAGTGAGATAGGAGGGTTTGCACCAATAAAGAGATCGATGCCTATAGCCTTAAGGGTCCAAGTCCTAGTGCATGCTCACCATAGGAAGTGTGCATCACACCAAGAAAAGTGATTTTTCTTTTGAAAATCGTAATCAAGTTATTCAAACACTTCCTGTATATTTCATTTTCTTTCTAAGAAGCTGTGTGACCACTTGATTAATCCTTTTAACTCAGCTTAAGTGGTCTTCTTTAATTATGTCCAAATGCAATGCGTGTGTAGATAACTTATGCAAAAAGATAGGAAATACATACCTTACTCCAGCACTCTTCTATGCAAAAATGTATGCATTGTAGTAAGAAAATCTAGATGATACACAAGCAATCCTAGATGGTCACTCTAAAGATATGTAGCTTCTAGCAAGCAGTTCTGAATTTTTTTTTATATAAATAAGTGAGCAATCAAAAACTCTAACTACCACCACCAAATAATCCTAGAATCTAAAGAATCGGAGGCACTCCCCCAAAAATTGGCCCAGAGTACAAGGGTGAGAAAACAAATAAGTAGACTAAACCTAAAGAGTCTACTCTAAAATGATGAATCAGAAGTTTAAGGGGAAAAATCCTCCTAGATGGCCCTCCGAGTGTCTCAACATGTGTGGGATCAAGGCCCACAGGCTCCTACGATTATCTCTGAGGTGGCGGCAAGGACCTCCAAGATGAGTGTCTGCTACGTGCACCTTCTCCTTCGATGTACCTCGCACAGGGAAAAGAAATATATCAATGAATACATAGCTCTGATTAGAAATTACTACAAATAGGAAATGCGTGCTAGTTTACTAGGCCCGTTGCCTCCCCAACAACAGCACTATTTGACGTCGGAGAATTTCTCTTGATTAAAAGATAACAGCAATAAAAAGATATGTCATATGTTATGTGGTAGAAATCTCTCAATCAAAGATAATAATTAATGTAATAAACCATGTTGATTTTCGAGTGTCGTATCCATAGGGAGGACTGAGCCTAATAAAATCACAACTATGTAGAAATCGAGTTTGCAGAAGTATTCGTCAAATCAAATAATGCATATGCCGCTCTGAATGTAAACCCTAAATTTATGTAGAAGTCAAGGGTTGTTGACGCAGATTTCATGTAAGAAAATAGTTCACGTGCAGGGGTATATCATGTACTTTTCACTTGCATGCATACTAAAGTGTAAATTAGAATTCAAATGTGATGCATAATGAGATGAATCATAAGGGCTGAATAAATATGTAGAAGAATAAGCATAGGGCAGCAATTTCACCTTAATTTAATAATCAAAAAAATCAGAAAAATAACTTTGACAATGGCATTCCTTGTAAATCATAATTCAAATGCAAATAGAGCATCTTCCTTTTCTCCTCCTCGCGCACATGATGGAGGGGTCGTCTGCCATTTGCTTTGGTGGAAGGGGTCCACTGGAGGAGAGGATCTCGTTGACGATGGCGATGAGGTAAGAGATGGCCAGTGGCGGACAGTTGGATGGAAGGTGGTTGGTGGAGAGGAGCGGCAGGAACTACAGCCGCATGCAAGCTAGTGGCCACGCGGGTGGTGGCGTGGGCATGGAGTTGGCATAGGTGCACGGAGATCATGTCCGAGCGTGTGAGCCCGACGAGAGGAGTGGATGCGAGGTGCACCTGCATGCCGTGGAGTTTGGGTTCTTTTCTGTGGAGAAGATGAACAGTGCACTCAAGGTTGCTATAGCGGCTGATGGTGCGAGGGTGTGCATGTGCTTGAAGGCACGCATAAGGGTGTGGTGGCTGGTGGACACGTGGGAAAACACAAGGTGGTGGCGGTGTTGCCATTTAGGATGGATCTTCAACGATGCCTTTGATGTTGCCATAGCTCATGGACGAATTTTTGCCTCTCCCGCTTCAATTATAAAAGCACCTACACCCCTCCATCCATCATCATCTCTTCCTTTCTCTCCCTCACCACCTTCAAGGCTCTAGAGAGAGCTTGTCCCAAGCCTGAGATGCTCCTCTAGAGTAGAAAACCAACATTTTTCCCATCTCTCATCCATATTCGTGGAGCATCCTGTGGCATCCTCTAACCACTTCGGGAAGTAGAACCTTACCGTGATGTCGCCATCCTATCCCATCTTCCTCCTTCCGCCACCGTTCTCCTTCATCCACCTTCTCCCCACCTTCATCTGGGGAGCCGTCAGAGTGAGTCATCGTCCAAGTGATCGTTGAGGGGGATTCTTCTCAACCCATTTTATCTTTTATTGGTTTCTAGTGTAATTTCAATTAGTTGTATTATACATTATTCGATTTTATGAAATATTTCTCTCTCCCTCTCTCTCTCCCTCTTATTTTGCAAGTAGATTAGTTAGATAAATATTTTGTGGACTTGATCTCTTTCCTATTAAGATTCCAAAAATGATTGCAAAAGATAAAAACACCAAAAAGAAGTAAAATCGAAAGCACTGATTTCAAAACCAAACATTCACCTCCCCGTGTTCAACACAAGACTCCCTTTGGAGTTTTGGTAAATTTTATCTGGTTAGTGGATTTCTACGCACCACAACGTCGGGTTTCTAACTCAAATCTTTTTGCGTACAAAATCACGCTTCACGATATCCAGCTGAGATTTTTTTCGATTAATCTACTTCTGCCAGTCCATCTGATGTCTAGCTCGAGTAGTAGTGTCAAACAACCATGGTTTGGGGGTATCAAAGGAACTAGAGGTGCAAGCCAAAGGAAGAACCTTTTCTCCAATCCTTCCCTCTAACTGATTAGATTGACCAGATAGAAGTTGACCAAGTCCTTTCTTTCATCTCAAGATAGATTCTAAGAGTCTGTAAGTCTTTTGGCCACCCTCCTAAGGATAGGTTTGGTTTGTTTGTACTATAGGGCACCTTTCTCTATTCTGTTTTCCCTCCTAATTTGTCATGGATCCTTCCACATCCTACTGACATTTCCATTCCTACCCTCCTACCACCACTTATCCCCAAGACGATTACTATCCCGACCCGACCTATGACCACCTATCCACTAGTTGGGATAAATTTGATTGGGGATATTATTTCGAACCTCAATGTTCAGGGCTTAACCCTGGACACCAAAACTATGATTGCTATGCTTCTCACACCTACACTGACTATAGATCTCTGCATTCCTATGAGCAACCTAATATGATCTACATTCCAGAAGGATATACTGATTATAATCCCTACCCTCCCCAAGATTTCATTGAATATAGGGCACCACCTCTTAATGAACACCCTAAAATGACCTATTATCAGGGGAGGACCCCAAGAACATTAATATCTTTACTCTCCTAGATTTAACCCAAACCTACCCAACCCTAAATCGAACCATTCAATTCAGGTGAACAAGGTCCAAGATAGAGTGTTAGTTAATTTGAGGAATACCATACAATCTTTAGAAACTCAGCCAACAACCTACACTAAAGCATTGGAGCCTTTGATTTAGATGATTGATGAGTTGAATAGTTCTTTATTTGACTAGTTCCAAGATGTTGAGGATAAGGGCTTGGGTGAGGTTTAACTTGGGAAGTTGTCAAGATTGAGGATGAAGTTTGTGGTTGCCCTAGTCTAATCTTCTGATGATTCTCAGGATGAAGCTCCTTCAGGAGAGCCAATGTCAAAACCTACTCAGGCACCTATCCGAGGGGACACATTTTATGAGATCGGGGATGACCAAGTTGATCTAGAGCAACCCATTGAGGATGAACCAATTTGCTCACCCAAGATCCCTAAGCCAGGGAGTGTGGAAAAGTATGTCTCCATGGACTATGAAATGATAGACGATTTTGAGAAATATATATATGAGGATCAAGAATTCTTTGATTTGAGGGTAAAGAATCTGTGAGAGAAGTCTCATTTGAGTTTAAGGAAAATAATTTTAGTGAGACAAATGGGCCCAAAGAATATGATAAATCATTTGGTGGCCCTATAATTGAGGAAATTATTCCTACTAGGGCCGACATGGATGATTCCGATTCAAAGTTATTGGATGGTTCAATCAATAGCCCCATTCCTCAACCATACCCCATTGAGCATAATGATGATTCTATTCTTGAGATTATCACACCCAAGTCAATTCTAATTCATCCGTGCTTTTTGGACTTGGATACTTTATATCGGGTTAATAATACATAAGAGGTCCCAGAAACTCTGATTTTGGAGGATAGTAGCAGAGAAATGACAATTTGGGAAGTCAATTTCGGGGGAAGTAGATTTTTTGATTTAAGGTTTTTTTGTCCCTCAAACCACCAACCTTTTACCAAGAACGTTTTGATATTTTTGACTTTGAGGATGTGCAACCCAAGTACAGAATAATTGATTATCTTTTTGACCTGAACTCTAACTGGACATTTGAACCTATTAAATTAGATCTATCCATTGTCTGACATTTTAGACTTGGGTTGTACACCACAAAATCGCAAGTCTAGCCCTGCAAACACAATAATCTCTGGTTCTGGGTAATTTTTGGTCAGAACCTTAAAACCACCTGACCCTGGGGCATGAGCCTACATCACAATCTTGTCCACATATGTGGAATCTTCTGCTAGTGGGTTTGAGCTTCAATCTTCCTATTATAATTTGACCTACACTTCTGAATTCCTAATATCTTCTTTGTTTGTATATTGTGCCTAACTAAAGGCACTAAATTTAGCACTTGTGCATATTCTTTGAGGAGCTGACCAAATTTACATGTAATTTAGGTGATATTATATATATTCCACCCTTTTCATGTATTTATTTTTGCAATGAGAACATTGCATTAGTTAGGAATATAGGGGTAGATACTTAATCCTAAAATTATTTTGTTATTACCATAGAAGTTTTTTATTTTCTTTCCTTAAAAAGAAGAAGAAGAAAAATTAAAAATCTAAAAAATAAGAAAGAGAATTATGAGAAGAGAACTTAGGCATTAGGAGTTTTTTAACTCTAGGAAACTATACTTTTGGACCCAAACATTTAGACTCTTCAAGTCTTCAGGCTTAATTAGCCTGGGTGTCCGCTAAAATGTAGACCTACTTCTTGAGTCCTCACCACATTAATATTCTTTTAATTTGGCTAATAAGTTAGGGTGATAAGTACACGAGTTATCAACCTTCCCTTTGATTTGAGGGGACTTTAAATCTAAAGCATTTGCATACTATTCGCACTGACTCACTTTTCGATGATTTTAATGAAATTAGGTAGCTAATGAAGTTTCTAAGGTGGTATGATTGGCAAGTTGTCATGGGTTTGATGCCCCATTGGCCTGTTGTCCAGAACCCAGTCACATGACCATTCTCTTTTATTGCTGCCTTTAGGTAAATCTTAGATTAGGGAAGCTACCTACTTAGAAAAGAAAGGAAAAAATAATAATACTCAAAAAAAAGAAAAATAGATAACAAAGAGAAAGGAGAAAAAAAAAACCACACTTCACCACACGAGTATGGCTCACAAGTTGCCGTGGGTTTGATGCCCCATTAGTTGGCTATCTAGAGCCTAACTCACAAAAATGCACAAATAATACCAAACACTTAGGGAAGAAGCAGGGAAGTAGAATAAATCAAGATATACACTGGGTTCACCCTCGTGATAACCTTATAAAAAATAAAGTAGGGAGAAACCTATTGATTGGAAAGATAAACCTTTACGCAAAAAATTTTTAGTTACCTAAGGTCATAGAAACCTAAAGTCTATTTTAACAACTGCTTAGTGAGTCTATCACTTTTTCACAAATAAGATGCTTAGAACTTAAAGTTCTTTTTGAGTCATGGGTAGGTTGGGTAGCCACAGAAAGCTGCCCCAAAACTCTAAACTCAAAATAATCCAAAAAATTAGAAAAGTTGAAAAAGAAGAAAAAAAATGGATTTGCTTTTGTACGGAATAAGGCAAGGACTTGGGCAGCCTACATTTTGGCATGCACCCGGGCACTGTTGAGTTTTTGTAATTAAGTCCTTAGTTGAAAATTTCTAGTGTTACTCAACAAATTTTGCCTAAGTGACCAAATCTTTATTCTACTCTATATATAGTATTTAGGATAATTTTTCTATGGACTAGCAAAAGATAGGCATGAGGGTATGATAGATACACATTCATTCAAGATTAAATGTCTATTTATGTGAGTTCCTAAGCTTAAGATTGCATTTGACATTTTGAATACTAGATAACATTCATCATATTGCATTTAGGAAAACATATAAATTGTGTAGTAATTTGTGTATTATTGCGGCCAGGAGAGAGGGTAATATATTTCAGAGCTTCAGATGAAGAATCCAACCATATGGATGGACTTGGATTGATGATGGTAGCTTATCGACGTGAAAATCAGTCTAATATGACATCCATGGCATCCCCTACAAGCATCTGAAGATAGATGCCCCAAATAATGCCACGTGGCATCATCTAGGCTGCTCAAAGCAAACTGAAGTTGCCCCCTCTCCAGCTGAAGGACTTTAATCACCACTTCTCCACCATTGGATAAGGATCTCATGGTTGATAAAGCACCACACCTCATCAAGCTCATGACCATTGGATGAAGATCTAATGGCCATTAGCATGTGCGCACGAGATCATCCACGCGACCATCCATGGCCACAACTCATTGTTGAAGAATGCAACTCTCAACTCTCACATCGATGATGCAGGTTCGAGCCCTGCTGAGGAAACCTCTCTACAACAATCAAAAGTCAGCCATCGAATCAGCATCGAGCGGCAGTGGATTCAACACACGACACGATCTTGTGTGCCGGATGAGCACAATTTGGATACACGCGTGATTGCAGGCACGATCATGCTCGGGGCCGCAGCGTAATCCAAGGCACAGATCCGCCTGCATCCTCAACCCCTCATCATGCATCGAACGAACAACACATTCCTCAATCGCATGCAAAGCACAATTCATAGGGAGAACTCAATCTCAAGTGCACAATTCGTGTGAGATCAAGAGCCTCCATTAACGATCCAATGGCCACGAATCCTCCTCACCTGATCCAGATTTGCACATGCAAACGCCAGTAAGCACCTGAAGATAGCCTTCAGTGACAACAAAGGCAAGTCTTCATCAATGTTTTAATGGTCGTTGTTGACCCATACCCATTTTATGACTTCATACCTCCACAATAAAAGGACCACCACCCCTCCCATTCTTCTTCATCTCTTCCTCTTCTTCCCACACCTCCTCCATAGCTCTAAAGAGCTAGTCCCAAACCCTGCATGATCCACTAGAGTTGTAAAAATAATTTTTCCTCTTCTCAGCCCCATTTGTGGAGAACCCATGGTCATCCTCAGATCCCACTACGACGCCACCTTGTCTGCCCTCCTTTCTCCGACTTTGTCCTCCCTTGTCCAGCTCCTCACGACCTTCTTCTGGGTGCTCCGTCAACGTAGTTCGCCCCCCAAGTAGCTGTCGAGGGGGATTCTTCTCTCTATTCTCTTTTATTCACTTTCTAGAGTAGTTTTATATTATGAAATTAGCTATAATAAACATTACTTT
Organism: Thalassia testudinum; assembly: GCA_037157565.1. Classification (NCBI taxonomy): domain Eukaryota; kingdom Viridiplantae; phylum Streptophyta; class Magnoliopsida; order Alismatales; family Hydrocharitaceae; genus Thalassia; species Thalassia testudinum. The sequence continues at coordinate 12,992,187 of JAZHRO010000007.1, forward strand.
ATTTTGTGAAATAATTACTCTCTCTCTCTTCTACTATTTATTCTTTAAGAAGAGTAGCTTACGTAGATTGATTTCAACTGACTATTCTACTTACAAAAATAAATTCAAAAGTGACTTTTTAATCAAACGTTCGCCTCCCCGTATTCAACCTGGGATTTACGTTGATTTTTCATTATAAATATTATCGGATAGTGGATTTCTGCAACACAACAACATGAGTTTCTATTTCTGGAAACCCTGAACTTAGTTTCTGCATGAAATTCCGCTAATCAGGTACCCCCTAGCTAGACATCAGATGAACCAGTAGGAGCAAGTTAATCGTAAACAATCTCAATTTTAGCCCTGAAGAGTGAGTCCAATCATTAAGGCTAATGTCTACTTGATTTCAACTAGGCTTAGGATTGAATGTGCTCTAGAATGTGATGGGCCCTTTTAATGAGTTGTGCCCTTAAGAATCAATTTCAAAGTGTGTGTGTGCACACAACAAGGGTTTTTAAGCAAGATTATTATGGATGTGGTGTATTTTTGGGTTCAAATCTTACTTAGTAGCTTTTAGGGTACAACTTTAGATCTATTCATTCAAGTTGTGTAGAGAAAATCATGTTTTGAAAGCACTGGTGAAGATGTATTCCTTAAAAATCAAAATAATGTGTTGTGACTGGTTTAAACCCTAAGAGTTGAATCCTACAGAGTAGCTACTAGATGAATTAATTTAACTTAAGTGGTGCAGCTTAAACAAATAAATCAATTGGCCTTTTTGCACCAATGGTTTGAGAGTGGCACGTGTGCAACCTGCCTGCATGGATCTTACTTGGCCACAAACACAAGATCAAGCGTGATATTGATTGTTAAAAATATGGAACAATAAAAATAATCCCACAATATACGCAATGATTTATAGTGGAAACCCTTATGCGTACAAACCACTACCTAAGCCTCCCAATTTAGGATTTTCCCGACTAGGCAATGCTAGTCAATCCACTATCACGTATCACTTGAACGAGGGTGGCACAACCTCTTACAAACCACTTCTCTTTTACCAACAAAGAGATGTCACAAATGTTTGGAATTACAACACAAAGGGTCCCAACAATTGAAATGAATGAAATAAATGAAATACAAAAATTAATGCTATGGAACCTCAAGGTTAAAATATGCAAACTGAGTTTTCTTTTCAGAAGCATAGAGTGACGTGCTTTTGAAGAGTGTAGTAGAACAAGCATGAAAGCACAAGGAAGAATTGGAGTAGAAGTGCTTTTTCTCTTTGATATGTTTTTCAAGTGTGTTTTTTTAAATGAGTGACGTTGAGCCCTATTTATAGGTGAGAATGGAGCAATTTTGGAATGTTAGAAAAAATCGTTTGAACCAAATTGATCGATAAATTTATTTAATTGGTTGATCAATTTTTATTTTGATTGATCAATTTACTTAATTGATAGATCAATTGATGGTCGATCAAATATTTAATTAGTCAATCAATTGTGAGAAAAATTGAATTTGACCATTACGGAATTTGATCAATCAATCTTCATCGATCAATTTATTTGATCGATCAATTCTAATACTTTGATCGATCAATACTGTCTAAATGTTTATTTTACAACTTCCAAAGGTTTGTCTTTAATCCTAAGATTCCTTACAGTAATTCTAAACTCAAGAAATATAAACAAAATACATTGACCAAAGATAATCTTCACTTTGATCTACATAGAGGATAATTGACCTGATTTATGCGAGTGTAATTCTAAAAGATTATGTCACAATAAAACATAATTTTGTTTCATCAAAACAGAGATATTAACATTCTTCCCCTTTTTGATGATAATAAAATTACAACTATGCATGCAAGAAAATAAATAATTACTTTAAAATTGTTCCCCCTATCAACATGCATATTTTACTCTCCCTTTTTGTTATCAACAAAAAGATATATAACAAATGACTTTGTTATCAATCCTACTTCAACAAGTGAAACTCTAAGAATGAAATTGGCATTTTTCTCCTCCTTCTACAAGTAATATCTAACAAGCATGATGTCAAATTAATCATGTTCTACATATGAAAATTATCAAGTTCATGATAAGGAGATGATGAAATTCATGATAGTCTAAAAGGATGTCTATAAAAGTAAGTGCTAAGTAAGAGTTATATGCATGATGCATCCTGCTTAAAAATAAATGCATTTATAATATATATATTTAAATATATTATCTAAATTCCACTTAGATTGTGATCCCGATTCTCCCCCTAAAATAACGATCCCATATTAAGGTTTGGTATTGATTATTTTTCTCCCCTTTTTGTCAAATAACACAATGCTATAGAATAAATCTATTTTGATTTCCCCTATTAGGTTGCTCCCCCTATTTAACTAATTTAATGCTCATTTAATTTTATGAAAAAAAATTATTTATAACTAAGCATGTAATAAAGATTTAAATTGGGAAATCATACCTCCTAAAGTATAAGTAGTTATACCTAATATTTGTACTGGGAGGGGGTCTCCACCAATAATTTGGCATCGATTGATCTTGTCGATGCCACCATCTTCCATAGCTACATTGATGATTATTGGCTTGTTAAAGTTGTCTCTCCAATTGTGATTTCCATGTTCTTTCCCGAAACTTGCGACATGATTTTCCACGAATTTTTTCGGTACCCATATTCTTTTCGGTTTATGGTTGTTTTCCTTTCAAGTTAGAGGGTTCATTAGACTCTCTTCTCTTGGCCTTTTGATATAAAAATGTGTGCCTAATCTTCTTTTTATTTTTCTTTTTAATGTCCTTACATTTTCTACATATGTTCTAGCAGAATATTTGAGATCATTAAGTGTGTCTTCAAAGTGAATATATTGTTCCTTGAGATCTTCTACCTTCTCATGAAACTCTACATTCACAACTTTTGTTACATCTAATTCCATTTTTTTATTTTATAAATCTAGAAATAAAACATTTTTTTCATTTTCTAAACTTGAGCACTTATCCTTAAGATCCTTATTTTCATTTTTCAATTTTTTAGTCAATTTGTATAAATCATGATATGCATATAATAATTCATCTAAAGTAAGGTCAGAGTGTACCTCTCCTTCACTTGATTCTGTTGGCACCATGAGAAGTAGATGAGTAACTCCATCTCCATGGCTTTCTTCCTCGATATCTAATTCTGAACTTGAGTTGGAATCATCCCATGTTGCTTCTTCGTTAGTGGTTTCTTCATGTATGATAGAAAATAAGTTCCATATCTTGTATGCACTTTTGCATTTAGCAACTTTTTCAAATTCATCTCTTATTAATGCACAAAATAGTGCTTTCATGGCTTTAGCATTAGTCATTGCTTTCTTCTTTTCTTCCTTCATTAACTCTTTTTCCTCTTTCTTCTTTGGGATATATTTGGACTCGATGACATGCCAAATGTCAAAGTTCATTGTTTCAAGAAAGATTTACATTCTTCTTTTCCAATAACTGTAATCTGATTCATTGAATAGAGGTGGTCGAACAAATAACTATCCCTCCATAAAACTTGTTTCTACGGCCATGTAAAGGTAAGGTGTAACATCGCTATCATGATCTAGCTCTGATGCCAAATGAAAGAGAGTGGCACATGTGCAACCTACCTGCATGAATCTTACTTGGCCATAAACATAAGATCAAGCATGATATTGATTATAAAAAATATGGCACAATAAAAGCAATCCCACAATATACACAATGATTTATAGTGGAAACCCCTATGGGTAAAATCCACTACCTAAGCCTCCCAGCTTAGGATTTTCTTGACTAAGCAACTCTAGTCAATCCACTATCACGTACCACTTAAATGAGGGTGGCACAACCTCTTACAAACCACTTCTCTTTTACCAAAAAAGAGAAGTCACAAAAGTTGGGAATTTCAACATGAAATGTCCCAACAATTGAAATGGAAGAAATAAATGAAAGGTAGAAATTAATCTTATGGAACCTCAAGGAATTGAAATATGCAAACTGAGTTTTCTTTTTAGAAGCTTAGAGCGACATGCTTTTGAAGAGCATAGTAGAATGAGCACGAAAGCACGAGGAAGAATTGGAGTGGAAGTGCTTTTCTCTTTGAAGGGTTATCAAGGGTGTGTTTTAAAATGAGGGGCATTGAGCCCTATTTATAGGTGAAAATGGTGCATTTTTAGAATGTTAGAAAAAATCATTCTAATCAAATTGAGCGATAAATTTATTTAATTGGTCAATTAATTTTCATTTTGATTGATCAATTTACTTAATTGATTGATCAACTGATGGTTGATTAAATATTTAATTGGATGATCAATTGCGAGAAAAATCAAATTTGATCGTTAGGGTAATTTGCTCGATCAATCTTTCTATTTTGATTGCTCAATTTATTTGATAAATCAATTCTAATATTTTAGTTGATCATTACTATCTAAATGATTATTTTATGACTTTCGAAGGTTCTGAGGTTCCTTATAGTAATTCTAGACTCAAGAAATATAAAAGAATTTCATTGGCTAAAGATAATCTTCACTTTGATCCACGTAGAGGATAATTGACTTGATTTGTGTGAGCGTGATACTGAAATATTAGTTCACAATAAAACATAATTTTGTTTCATCAAAAAAGAGGTGTTAACATGGTTAAGGCATGTAGAATAATCTTAGTCACTAATGTGTGCAATCAGTTCAGGAGTATCGGGTTGATAGATCAGATTCCTAGTTAGTGACTAAATCAGATAAGAACAATGCACCATAAATGGAGAATTATGGGTGCTAATGTGTGTAAATTTCATATAAATCCCACAATAAGACAAGAAGAATTTTTTTGTGTATATTTCTTTTATAAGCATGTGGGTGAGGTGGGTGAAGTGACAATCAATCAACCAATTCTAACCTAGGGTTTACAAAAGCACCTAGGTTGATTTGGGTTTGAGTTATTTTAATGGTAAAATGAATCTAATGGGTGGGAAAGTGAGGGCACTTACAAATTATCAACCTGTGCTTTACTTTGATCTATTGCATTGGCGTACCTTGGTAAGGTACTTGTAAGATAATAAATCAGAGAGAAGATTGGTTAGAGAATAAATAAGTGTGGACAAAACGTAGAAAATAATCAAAGACCGTTGCCACCCTAGCAATGACACCAAAATGATTGTCGAGAAATTTGTGCGAGAAAATCAAGGTTTTGAGTTTCAAGAGAGAGAATCTCATGTCATCATATTTCATAAAAAATTTGGATGTATCAGATAATATTTATAACTGAGACTTGGTGAGTCTCAGGTCAAACGCAGGGAGTTGATGTTTGATTTCTAGAAATCTGCATGTTTATTTACTTTTCGTATTTTTCACCTTTGTAATTTTTTTTGTGATTTTATTTTAGCAGGATAACAGGTGGAATAATTCTAGGATAAGCTAACTACTCTACTCTACTTAATGGATAAATAATGCAAGAGAGAGAGAAAGAATTACTCTATATAATTACTTAAATAATTATTTATTACAGAATGCTTGTAGGGAATAAAATCTGGAGAAGAAAGTAGTAAAGAGAGAGAAGGGAGAGAAGTTATCATCCTCGATGGTTGTTTGGAAGATGAGCAGCTTCAACGGCACTCGGAAGAATGAGAATGGAGATGGAGGACAAACGGAACTTGGATGAAGTGGGGACAAGGCAAGGCGACGCCATAGTGGGATCTGCTTCCCAGAATGGTGGTGAGAGGACGACTGGCGGTACTCCATGGATGGGGGTTGAGAAGGTGGAAATATTATTTTAGTTACTCTAATGGAGCATCCCGGGTCATCAGACTCACATAAGAAGGATTCTTAAGCTCTAGAGTGGGAGAGGAAGGAGTAGGAAGGGATGGTTTGGAAGGAGGGGGTACATGGCCTTTTATAGTGGAGGAGGTGTTTGCCAAATGATTTGGCCAAAGGCACCTCAATATGTGTGCTAGGCATGCTTCGCACATGGCACAGTCAGCATAGTCATACACAGCACAACGTAGTGCACATCGTGCACGCAGTACTAGAGAGGTGAGGGCTCCTAGCAATCATTGGATCACATTACGCCATCCAAATCATGCTTAAGGATTTGAATGGGTGTGGCGAGAAAAATTCATGGTCGTTGGATCATTGATGTGCAGCTATGATGGCGCACGCTCAGATCACGTGATCCTATGCATTCGATCACACGTGCGAGTTGCTCATCATCCGAGCCACCACGTGGCCAGAGCTGCATTAGTGGTTCATGATTGTGATCGTGTAGCTCAATTAAACATGACCTGCCTGCGCTGTAATTTGACCTTCCCTCGGGGATAAAGCAGAAGATAATCTGTAATTTGACCCCGTCGTTTGGCTTAGGTAGGAGATATCGAGTTGAATGGATTTGTATTTGGTGGCACACACTCATCTAGTACTACATGTACTCTAGTACTACAGACTCTAGACTTCTAGACTATTAGAAAAGTCAACTCAGAGAGAGGCTAAACAACTGTGCTCTCTTAATGTTCCTGGGTGCTCACTCTTTTCTTTTTTTTTTTTTCTTTCTGAGATCACAAATCTTGCCAGATTTAGTAAATGTACTCACTATTTGGTGGCCTCACATGGCATCCACACTTCAATTAAAGTCTCAATAACTCTACAACTAAGTTAGAGTCCTCAACCAGTATTCAGGCGATCAAAAATACTGAAAGGTAGGTATGGGTCATATTTGGTGGAGCGCGATAAGTGTTTGTTGCCTCAGAAACAGTGTTACAACGATAACCCTGGACTCTTTTCTTTTTCTTTTCTTTCTCTCTTTGCTTCTTCTTTTTTTTTCTTTTTCTTTTTTTTTCATTATTAATCAACACAACACGATACAGATTTTTATTTATGAGGCATTATTAGGGATGATGATGGTCAAGAGGATATTGTGTGGCTTATTTGGTGGAAGTGCCTATTCTTGTCATCGAGAAGAAATGGATAGGACAGGCATATTTCTGACCTTTGATACTATTACTCCCCTTCAGCCGAGGACTATATGAAGGATGGTCATAACCATCCACCATAGTCATAGCTTTATTAAAATTCAATCTCTATGTATCTGCCTTATTTGGTGACTCTCAGGAATTCACACAAAGTACGTACACAGGAACAAAGAGCGAAAACTATGCCTAACTCTGAAGTGTCATCATCTAATTGTCCAAAACTTAAGAGTCCTTGCACTAGACTTAGTGCACCAGTAATCTCTCTACTTTCATCTCATAAATATGAGGTGGATCCACTAGAAGATAGTGTGCCTGACTCCCTATTAACTATCCAAGGGTTCAGTAGACTACAAATGCTTATTGGTTTTCCTCATGGATTCATTACCCAGTCTACGTGCACGTGAAATAAATGTACTGGATTCTAAACTTAAGAAATAATTCAAGAAGAAAACCTCCAATGACAAAGGTATTCTGTTAGGGACTAACCCATTCAGGTCAAGAAAAGAGGATTTTTTTTTTTATATGCTAACCTAAATGCATGAATACTTCCTAAAATGCAAATGCACCCCTCATGCCTAAATCCTACAATGTCCCCATTGTAAAATTAAAACAGGAGGAGAAAGGAAAAACATCACCTGACAACAGTGTTATTCGGACCGCTGGGTTGCCTCCCAACAAGTGCTGCATTTTCTGTCAGCAGCCAGACTTAGAAGGAACCTGTAAGTTTGGTTCCAAGCAGAAAAAGTTAGGCCCTAAAAATATGCGTAACAGTGAGGGCCTAGAAAATAGGTAGCCACGGATGTTGGCGAGCTGATGATGCAACATAATACCAAATGCTCGCCAGAAGATATGAAAGCGAAGAATCTCGTTGGCTACCTTGGGAGGTCTAGGAATAATAAACGAAATATGAAAAGGGACCTCCCAAAATGGAATAAGTGGAGGATAACAAGGATCCTCCAGAGCAGGATGAGTTTTAAAAGATATACACATTATTAGTTCAAACCCTTGAATGGCGAGAGTAAAAGTACAAGCATCAATCCACACTCGCCATTCTACCCAAGGATGTACTGGCCTGATATGTTCTCTAGAAATAATGTACATGAGTAGAGATCTGAGCCAAGGATCGGTTAGGGAGTATAAGGGTTGTTTGTAGTGTTGGAAGGTAATGGTTAAGTCCAATGAGGGCTTAGTCGGTGTTAGGTCTAATTCCAACAATGATTCAGATTGTGTATACTCCCTAACAGTTGTAGACAATAGGTTACCCTACCTAGCATTAATGATCAGAGTCATATTTGAATCAAGGGTAGACTCCAAATTACAACTCTTTGATGGCAGGGTCAAAATGTTAGAATCACTATTATTCAGCTCATCCCTAGATTCGTTTGGTTCACTCAAATTTTTGTCGGGGTGTATATGTGATTCATTAGGAGTTGGATCAGTATCCTTAATTATTCCTAAAGGAGGATCAGCCTTAATGTCTTGGAGCAAGCCTATATCACTGAATTTGTTATTCTTCTCGGGGTATAAATCCTCAATTGATGTGTTTTGCCCCCAAGAGTCTCCCATAGACTTCTCGCTATTTTGTTTTTCCCCCTCTAATAGCAACTCTTGTTTTGATGGAGGATGACTCTCAAAAGAAGGGAGAAATCTGGATTTTATCATATTATTTCTATCCTCTGGAGGTAAATCCTCAAATAATAAATAATTCCCTTGTGATTCACTCCAGATTTTCAGTCCAAGTTCCTCTATTGCGGCATCCTCATTTTCTGAATTAGACTCTTCATATCCCTGAGACCAAAATTGATCTAATTCATCCTCCATTCCATTAGGGTCATCTTCATTGTGTGCGTTTAAATCCTCATGATACTAAATGATAGGTGTTGATTCCCTAAGTGGAGGGTCAGGAGTAGGCTCACTAAGGGTAGAATGAGATTCCACCAAATAATCAATAGGGGAAGTGATAGCAATAATACAACCTTGACCTAGTTTGGTAGGGGTAAAGAGAATACTATCATTGGGGTCAAGGTCCTCAAGAGGTACCATCTTCCCTTGCTTTTGACTCCAAAATAGCTCAGGTGGATAATCACTATGATCGTTCTCCTCTAGTGACCATGTCTCATTAGGAGAGTCTAAGTGATAGCTACATAAAATTAGATCCCTATTATCATTGGGTTCCTTCGAATTATTTTCATGATCAGGGTCGTATGGATAGGGATCAGAATTATTGGGAAGCGTGTAGCTAAGTTGTCCTATTTCTTCATTTAATTGTTGACTATTCCTCAACATCTCTCCCATGGATTCCATCATTTCTTTTTATTATTTTTGCATTTCTATCATAAAAGAGGAGAGGCTACTATTATCAGGTTGGGGAAGATAGTCAATTTCAGGCTCTGGTTGCCTAGGGGTATCGGTCCAAGCTTGATACGAAAACTCATGAAGGGTGGGAGGGTTGGGTGTTTGCATGGAAGTAGGGATTTCAGGGTTGGAAAATCCCTCTCCTAGGCTATGCTCAAAAGTGGGAGTTATCAAACTAGTACCCCCAGGATAAGAATAAGAATGATCCCATGAATTATCAATGTACCCATCAAAGGATGGATACGCTTGGGGCATGGGATCCTGATTAAAAGATGGGAAGTATTGACTCTGATAGTCTAACTGATAGGAGTAAGGGTGATCCATTTCTTTAAGCAAAACAATTTCAACTCTCTTAGAATTCAGAATACAAGAAGAAACTTCCTAGAGAGTTCTACTGTCAAAGCAAATGCAAATTCAATGGGATTTGTTTTTAGTAGATTGTAGGTCTTAGAATTATATATTACGTTGGTGGCCAAACAAGTTTTGCAAAAAATTACGCTTCCTAGGCCAACCTTCGCTGGTGCCTATAACCTACTCACAAGGGATGGAAGTCTCGAATCGAGCCCACACACGAGGAACCGAAGTAACTTGGTGGATAGGCTTGTTTATTTCTGACTAACTTCCCTTGTAATGCAAAAGTGGAGAGGTAGAAATTTATCTAGTGACCTTATGTGTGAGGTACATAGTGTCTCAAGTGTGCAAGCATACGATCGTGTTTTGGTTTTTGAAATTTCGCAAACAGGATCCTTTTGCACACAGTTTTCAGTCACAGATTTTAAAGTCCAACCTCTTAGCAGTCCCAATATTTAAAGTGACCATTGAATTAATTTGATTCAAGCACTTTAGTGGTCTTAGATTTAGGTTCAATGGATATGCATGACAGATAATTGATGCTCAAGAGAAGACGTACCTTACTCCGGCTTTCTTCGTGCAACGTATGCAATGTAGTAAAAATAAACTAGATGCTGCTCATTCAGTCCTAGTGGTCATCCTATAGATATGCAGCTTCTAGCAGGCAGTTCTATTTTTTTTTTAATAATAATAGTAAACAACAGACCTAATCTAACTAACTAACCGAAATGCAGTTCAAATAATTCAAATAATCCTATAATCTAAATAAATGGGAACATGCTCCCAAAAATACGCTCCTGCATACAAGAGCGATAAGAAATAAAGAGGCACCTGGAACATGTTCCCAAAAATACCTGACAAGGGTCCAAAAGACAGTAATTAAATATTAATGTCTATCTAAAGTAAATCTAACTAAGATCTACTGACTAAATAAGAAATAGGCTCCTTCGTAAGCCTATGAGCGTTGGATAAAGGCCCACGTGTTCCTGTTGCTGGCCTCCAGATGGCGTCAAGGTCCACCAATAAGATCGTTTCCACCGTATGCATCATTCAAGTTCAATGTCGTCGCTCTACTGCACCTGTCGCTGTGTCAGATTCCTCGCACAATAAAAAAAATTATGATCAGATAACAGCGCAACTCAGAATATTCAAAAAAATAATAACGTGAATCTATTGCGTCTGCTGCCTCCTCAGCAACAGCACCATTTTGATGGAGAGATTTTCGCTTACTTATGATAGCAATAGAAGAATATGTCGTAATTAATGTGGTGGAAATCTCTCAATAAAAAATTAACATAGATATGAATTTAAACCACAATAAAGGATGCCGTATCCACAGGGAGGAATAGACCATTAAATTCATGAGTCAAGGAATACATAGTTCACAGACTCTTCTGCAACTCTAATGCGAGGAATATGCTATTTTAAATGAAGCTTATAATTTCCTTAAAGGTTCAGGGGCATTTATGCAGCTTTCACGTCAAGAATTAAGCTCCAAAAACATGTGTATGATGCATGTGTAATGGCTTATCATGTAAATTCAACTTTCATGCAATTTTGATATGAAATTCAAGGTAGAATCATGCACATAACATAAGTAAAATAATTTCAGGAAAGTTTGAGTGCATCAATGCAATGTGGCCTGAATAAAATATTAATATAAAATTGGCAATGGCATTAAATGTAATTATTAATGGAGACAAAAATAGAGGATTTCTCCTCTCTCCTCCTTACGTGTGCGACCGTGCACGATTGGTCGCGAGAGTCGGCGGGGAGGTGCACCTCGACGAGGTCTACGCAACGGCGGTGACGCGGTGACCAGTGGTGGCCGGCGGCAGCCGAACGGAGGAGGGAGGGATTGAACCTGTTTGTTGGGGAAATTTATTCCCCCCTCCTTTTTCTTTCTAAATATCATTCATGCACATAAAAACATAAAATCATTACATATTAAGTTATAGAATGCTATAAAATAGATGTAAACTTAAATCATGATGCATGCAAACATTCTATAACTTAATGCAGTTATTAACAAACCTAAAAGGTAAGATTAAAGTTACTTAGGCGTAATATTAGTCCATTAAAATGGACTCATCATGAGGTGAAGCAGAGGAGGCTCCTTAGTCAGCACTTGTGTCAAGAGACGCGGCTGACCTCGACGGAGTTCCAGAGTTGATAAAAGTGGATGGAGGAAGTCGGATAAGGTGGTGGAAGATTGCCGGAGTTGTGGAGTGAATAGCCTATCGAAGTCGGCTACAGTGAAGAAGAGGGAAGGGAGCCAACTTGGTGGAAATCAGGGGGGTCAAGGGGTATTTATAGTCGACGGCGACTAAGAAGGAGGTGGAATCTGGAGGCGATTGTGGCTAGGGGGAGGATAACCACTGGCATCTTCTCCGATGCCGGTGAGGTTATCTCCAATCCTAAATTAGGATAAAGGCGTCATCCAGACCGATGGATGGAAATTGGATGGTGAGCGCAAGCTCTAGGAGCTTGGAGAAGAAGAGATGACGTCGGATTAGCGGTGATCATGTGGTGGCTGCACCTTCAGTCGTCAGCTGTCTAGTCGGGTGAAGAAGAGAAGAAGAAGAAGCCCAGGGACTTGTTCGCGATGAAACTAAAGGACCTAAATGGAAAATAAGGACCCGATTGGATTAAAATGTAGGGACCAAAATGTAAACTCAGGTTTTCAAGGTTTATTTTAATTTAGATTTTTTAATTTTTATATATGATTGTAATTAAGGCAATTATTATATTTAGACCTTGAATTTACATTTTTGACCTTTTTAGGTTAATTTATTTAATTAAGCAATGTTACTTAACTTATTACATATTTAGGTATATATTATGCTTAAGTTAGTTAACATATTAATTAGATGAATGATTAATAATATTTCAAGTCCAATTATTAATTAGATTACTTATAATATTAATTGGATGATAATATAGCATTTTAAACTTATTTTAAGGTCCTTTACTATTTATCCCTTATTTAATAATTAACCCATATATTCACATAATCCTAACTAATTAACTAGGAAGACTAGTTAATTAGGGGTAATTAGAGATCATGATGAGCTTCTCATCATACCCAAACCAAAGTTTTGCTAGTCCCTAGCAAAATTAACTAAGAATATGATGATTTAAAGCACTTGGGTTTAAATTAATATAAATAAGAACCATGTAGAGGAAAGCTTAGGTCGAAGAATTTTTTAGATTCAATATAAATAATTAATATACAAAGCATTTTTTGAAAATTTTCTTACTTAGACTTATACTCAAAACATTTTCAAAACACACTTAAAAGTAATGTTGTTAACAAGAATTTTATTAGAAATTAGAATTCTCAAAAATCTCTTACCCTTTTGTAACTATTCTTAACCCTAACTTAGAATACAAAGTGTTTTAAGGAAACAAAACCTAAGAGTTGGAAATTAAATTTTAACTCAAAAACTCAATAGACTTAAGTTAATCCTTTGTTTATAATATTTGACTTTTATCAATATAAGTTTAAGCAAATTAACTAGATATTCATTATTAATCAAACTTAAAGTAGTAAAACTCTAATCTACTAGCCTACAACACTAAGAATAACTTCTAGACCTAGGATTTTGTCAATTCTTCTCCTTTAGGTCTCAACCGCAAATCCTCAAAACCTGATTTCTTAGGCTTCATTGCCTAATACCAAGGTTCAGTAGCTATGATTTTAAAACATCTGTGCTTTTTGAAGAGAGTTGTCCTACAGGCATCCAAAGATACAAAATTCCAGATCTTAAGGCATCAATTTCCAATCCAGATTATTCCAATTCAAGCCTTTGGCTTGGCTTTACTCAGGGTTGGTTGCTTTCTCCTCACCAATTTTCTATCCCAAGGTCAACACTTTTTGTATATATCTCCTCAGTGGACCACTGGGTCTCTTATTCCTAATTTTTTTATCTCCATATTTTTTCAACTTTTTTCTATAGGCTAGAACACCCATATGTAGCGAGTTGTTCTTTTATTTAATGGAAGGAAGGGTAGCATCTATTTGTACTGAGATGCTTTATTTTTATGTGAAAACTACATAAGTACCCATTTGTAACAAGGCACTTAACTGCAGGGTGTTTTATTTTATGTTTTTCCTTTTTTCTCCCCCTTCTCATTTTTCTTACTAACTTTATTCTCCAAATCCTTTTTCTAGGAGAGTGGCACATCCTTCACCCTTTCAAGAACTGCCTCGCAGAAATCCTTGGACTAAAGAGGATTCAGAATTGATCTCTTAACCTCTATGTTTTCGCGGTCTCAGATGCTAACAAGACAATTCTATGTGTGTAAATTTAGATGTTTAGGTTACTTAGCTCTCAAACCAGAGCTTGGACAACAAAGTCCTTCACTCTCAGGTTCTTTAAATTTTTAGTTTCCTCCTCCAGGATCTGTCAAGAAAAAAATTACCAAGTATTGCTATATGTCTTTAGCCTGATAGACTTGTAAACTAAAATTGTACTAACTCTTTATTTAGTTAACTCTGAATATCTGGCGTTTTACTTAACTTTACGATAAAATCATATTTTCAAAAAGCAAAAGGATTACTTAATCTAATTGATTAAAAAGTTACAATTTAATCCTAAAACTTAAGTTTAAAACTTAATACACCTTAGTTTCTTAATTTCAGGGTAAGAATAGAAAAACAAAGCTTAAAAATTTAAAGATTATAGTTCAAATAAAATCTTGTTAAAATTTTTTTTTTTTGAAAACAAAAGTGTATTTTAACAAAATGTTATAAGAGTCTAAATAAGAATTTAATGCTCTTAAATACTCTATATGTGTTTAATATATATTTTTGGTTTCTTACCTAAAAGAAAAATTAAACTCTTATACATAGATATATTTATATATTTTTTTCTTCTTTATTCTATAAGAATATACCCCTTTTATTATTTTTATAAATTTTTAATTTTCAAATTTTTGTATTTATATATTTTTGTTTTTATGTTTATAAAATTTTCCAATTTTTACTAAGTTATCAAAAATTTTTAAATTTTTATGAAATTTTTTATTTTGGAATTTTTATAATTTTTGGAATTTTAATTTTTTTTAATTTCGTGGATATTTAATTTTTATGTGTTTTTATACATTTACACATACACTTTAAGTAAAAATTTCACTTCACACCCCCAAGGCCAAGATTTTACAATGTCCTCATTGTAAGAAGGGTGAAAAGATATTACACTTCATTTAGTATAGGGTGATGGAAGGAGTTGTATAGAGGAGATCAAAGATCTCTGTCCGGACAATTTCAAGTCTGACCAAAGGTCAGAGTGGTCAGTCGGATTAAATGAAAGTAATCAGTGTAATATGAAGTGAAAAATCAGAGAAGTGGTATAAGAAACAAAATGTATAGAAAGTAGGAAATAGCTATGTACAAGATTGCTAAGTTTTACGCCTTCAACTATGCGTAAACCCTTGTGAAGAACTCCTAAAAAGAATATGTATAGTAAAAACAAAGGAGTTATGGAAGAATTGGTCCAAAAATAGAAAAATAGATAAGACCACTCGATAAAAACTCGTCCTGAAATTGCCTAAAATAGATCTCACAGAACCAAAATCAGATTAGTATAAAAATCTCAGAAATAAAATCATGAAAATCAGATCTGATTTAGGTTGAGATGTAGAATATTAAAGATTGAGGCAATTTAAAGAAATGATTCCAACCAAATTTAGAAGATCAGCAGAGTCAATTTTGATTCTCAATAATAGGTGGGTCATTTTGATACAATAAAGGCTACTGATTCAGGTTTGGTGGATTATTTTCAGGGAGTATAGAGGATGGGTTGTGATTAGAATCAAAGGTCTGATTAAGGAAATGGACTTGGCCTTGATTTTGACTAGGGTTTTGGAAATTCCTCAGATTCAAAATTGGTTGAGATGGAAGAGTACCTGGCTGACGAGACTCAGCCAAAATGTGATCTGATTTTGTAAATCAGCCAACTCTACCTTACATTGCCGTTGGATCTCAACGAGAGCTTCAGCATTTTGTCGCTGACTCTCTGACACAGCTCTCAATATTTGGTCTAGTTGTGAATCTCTAAAAGGCCTAGAGTAATTCTGCATACCCTTAGGATTAGGCCGTACATTTGATTGCTGAGGAGGCAATGGAGGTGGGTTTAAATGGGTCTGATTTGGATAATATGGTCTTTGATTTTGATTTTGATCTGCCCAAGAATAATTTGGGTGGCTTCTCTATCCAGGATTATAGGTATTTGAATATGGGTTTGATCTTGGAATATTTTCTTGGATGGCGTGTAAACTTAAAAGATATGGGATGTTTTCTGCAATAGGAAAGGGTACGGAAAAGGGTAGGTAAGGTTGTGGGACAAATGTCCCTCCTTGGGTTTGTGCAGGAGTAGATAGAAAACCCAAGGAAGATGGATCTCTAGAATCTAGATTATTCACAAATTCCCACCCCATGGGAATTTGCAAAACAGGTGAATACATGGGATTTTGCGTAGCAAGTAGAGGCGTAAGAGTTTTCATCGTATTTCGGACCTCGTCGAGATGCTTTGCTACGATAGCGACTTTGTCCAGTTTCTCTACAATAATTTCCAAATCCTTTGAACTGGATGAATTACCAATCTCGTAAATGCCCTTGTGCAGATTGTGATGAGTTGTATTCATGCCTCGCGTGAATTGCGACATAGATGCGTTATTGATCGAGCTTTCCGCCATCCCTTCAAATAATTCTGAAGCAGATTTTGCGTCGTGATTTAGAAAATTCCCTTCACAAGAGGCATCAACTAGATTGTGAATGCCCTCTTACAAACCATAGTAGAAGATATGCATTAGTTGCCAACGAGGGATGTCATGATGTGGGCATTTCCTTTGTAATTCATGAAAGCGTTCCCACGCCTCATGAATTGGTTCTCCTTGATTTTGATTAAGAGTAGTGATTGCTCACCTTAAAGCATTTGTTCGACTAATAGGAAAGAATTTCTTCAAAAATGCAGATTCAAGTTCAGCCCAAGTTGATATTGGTCTTGTTATAGTTCTGTACCAATAAGCTGCTTTATCTTTAAGGCTAAAAGAGAACATTTTCATAAGTAGGATTTCCTTATTTTGATTTTGAGGTCCAAGAGTTTGGGATAGATTCTTTAAATCTTCAATATGTTGAAATGAATCCTCGAATGCAAATCTGTGAAAATGAGGGATTAAACCTATAATATTTGGCTTTAATTCAGGATCATTCTCCCCAATAGGAATCCTAACATTAGGGTCTACTTGTGCATTAGATGGATTATAGTAGTCTC
Organism: Thalassia testudinum; assembly: GCA_037157565.1. NCBI lineage: Eukaryota > Viridiplantae > Streptophyta > Magnoliopsida > Alismatales > Hydrocharitaceae > Thalassia > Thalassia testudinum. The sequence goes on from JAZHRO010000007.1 coordinate 13,009,109, forward strand.
TAAGTAAAGGCCTTGGATGAAGGATCGGTAAATCAGGAAGATCAAAACCCGCCTCAAGTTGAGGTGGCGGATGGGTTTGAAGATTTTGTAAATAGTTTAAGGCTTCTGTTAAAAGATTAATTTATCTATTCTGCTCAAGCATCCAAAGATTCTGGTTCAAGAGTGCCTCATGAACATCAAAAGGCGGCATCTCCCCCTGACCAGAAGAAGGGATCTCAGGATTCTGATTTTGCATTTATTCCATAAAATTAGATGAATCAGATGGGAAAATAAGTGGTCGCTTATCTGCAACCGGTCTAGGATCACTTGTCAAAGAAGTTACAAGAGGTGGATGCAAGGATCTTCTCTCATCCATAAAATGAAAAGAATGTGCAAAGGCACACTCACACCACAGAAAACAGCGGCACAAAAACCCATAAAATAGCGTGAAAAATGTGGGTTTTGCTCTTCTTTCAAAGGAAAGAAGAGATTCCTAGAATATGCAAAAATACTTTGGACACAAACAAGTATAGTAACTGTATCAAAATACACATCCTAAACCCATGTCTACGCAAGTGCGTATCCTTAAGGCTCAAAGAGGTCTAGGATCAAGATCGCTCACTACTGGCTCCTCGGGGCTCTAGTAGTGAGACAGACATTTTGATCTTCGGCTAAAGCCCTAAGAGGTGCAAAGAGGAGAGATAGAAAATTCAAACTCGTGTGGTTCTAGTGATCGCGTTGTGTGTGCAATAGCATGCAACAAACGATAGTGATAAAACCCGCATGCATTCTGCAAACAGATTAAGTCACAATTTTTTTTTCCTCTTTTTTACTTAATCTTTCCAAAAATATATCGAAAGAATTAAAGTGATCGCTTTTTAAGTATTTTCAGAAAAATATATGTTGTCTTATTTATTATTTCAAGGACAGGGATCTACGTGATTTCTTTCGCGTGTTTTCCTGCTGATGTGAGAGAAATAGTAGAAATTTCCTAAGTCAGATCAAAAAATACTAGTAGATAAAATACACTCCTAAGAGTTTATGCCTATAATATGTTGCTGCTAGTCAGAAAAGATGTATTTTTGTATTTTTTACCTAACTAAATGCAACGATTCAAACTATCTAAAGACTAAGAAAAGAAATACTTAAAATGGTATTTATAATGGAAAAACAAAACTACGAAAACCTACCTTCTTCCTGAGATTACCTGCAAAGGTAAACTTGAAAAGAAGACAGAAAATAAAACAAAAACAAAACTAATTAAAACAAAACACTAAAAATAGTAAAAGTTGTGAGTATAATTACAACTACCTCCTATGGCACCAAAATGATTATTACAAAATTAAACCAGGGAATGTTTTGGTGAATTAAAACATTACCTCCCCAGCAACGACGTCATTAAAATGGTCATGCTACTCCTCAACATAGTTAATTAAGTTAATTTTGCTTAATTATGTGTAGAAGAAAGTAACTTAGGTTAACTCGAATTTGTGTCGGTTGAGTAGTATAGGGTCAAGTTAACCTAACCTCTTAGATTTTATTACTTTTAACTGGCTGAGTCCAAGTCGTTCGCTGGGAGGTATATATTATTTAGAATTCACCAATCAATTCAAACCAACTCATAGGAGGTATAATTAAGTTAATTTTAATAACATGAATTTTGCCTAATGATTTAAATTTAAGAAATATGCAAAATTCCATAAGAAAACATATTTACACAATTGATCTTCTTTAATAGCAAGTAAACATGTTAATTTTCTATTTATTTCAAAGGAATTAAGGCAATAGAGAGTTCTTCTATTTAAAACATGCCTTACTACAACATTTAAAACAAAAAAGAATTAAAAAAATAATGCAAGAAAGTAAAGCATTCATTTTCTTTATCTTAAACCTCTCTCTCTTCCTTCTTTCTTTCTCTTATTTTCTCTCTTTCTCTTTTTACTTATCTTTATCTTCTCTTTTACTCTTTATTCTTTCTCTTATTTTTCCTCTTATATTTCTCGAGCTCTTCTCTTCTTCCTCTCTTTTCTTTTATTTTCTACCTTTCCTTTCTCTTTAGTGCCTGCTCAGCCTTCTCTTTGCCTCTGCGATTTCTTCTATCTTTCTTCTCATCCTTTGCTCTTTCCTCTTAACCTTTCTTCCTTAGCCTTCTTTCTTTCCTTCTTCCCTTAGCATTTTTCCTTGAACACTTATCCTTAGCTTCTAAACCTTAACACAGCCTTTCTTCTGAGCCAAACTGGGCTTTCTCTCTTCAACCAAAAATTAGTTATTGATTGATGGCTTAGACTTTTCAGGGATATGCAGCACCCTTTGCTGGGTGGGACCAGACCCTACTAGGTCCAAGCCTGATTCATTTATAGTTAGGTTTAATTTCGATTCAAAGGTTCGAGCCAAACCGGCTCACGCCTCCCAGGCCTCACACGCCCTCCCAGGGCCACACATCCTCATGCCACACAGGCACACACTCCCAGGCACATACGTGCCTACACACACACACACACATGCTCAATTGAATGCCCATTCGGTAACCGTGTGCCGAGCGTTGATGGCTGAAGGGCGTATACAATAAATTCATTTTATACCCAGGCGCCTGCTCAGAAATTCTCGATGTGGGACTATCCTAACCCCTCACAGAGCAAAATTTAAACGATGATAGCTCAGAGCTCCATTTCAAGCAAACAAAAGCTTGTTGGAAAGCTCTTGAGTTGCTCTACAGGATTGTGATATCAATTTAATGTGAAGGGGAAATTTTCCTCTTCAATTTGAAAGGCGAAGCTACAGGTCTGTCTGCGATTATTTTGGCCTGGACAGTGGTTTTCCTTATTCTAAGTCCTTAGACTGGACTTTCTCTCTCAGTTAATGTTCTAAATTGGTTATACAGGGAATTCCATAGCTTCAAGTGTGGATATCAAGCTCTCAAGAGCTTCAGGAAGTGCACAGAAGCTCAAAGCTTCTCTGAAAACTTCATAAAGTTGAAAATAGATTTGAAAAAGACCTAACAGACATCTAAAGTCATGATTAATCGATCAAAACAAATTCTAGAGGTTGTTACCAACTCATATGGGTAGAATTTGCAATCAAACCTCGTCCAAAATCTACTACCAACAGTTTGGGTTCAAAAATAACCCAATCTGGTAGTAATTGAAATCTAATCAAATTAACCATCTAAGCTCACTCAAATTACATTAAAATCATTCAAATATATCTCAAGATCAACTTAAACTGATCAATTAGTCAGATTGAATCCAGATTTGAAGAATTAAACTCAGGTTTGACTGGAAAGCTTCAAATTTTGACTTTCTGCTTTGGACCTTTCCTCAAGAATTAAAGCCTCAAATATCTTCTCCTCAATCCTAGAAACATGCTCAGACCCTTCAATAGGTGTTTGAACATAGGATTTTAGGGTTTCAGGCTCGTCGCCTGAACTTCAAAAGTAGTTTGTTCATCAGAACAACCTAGAGGTTGTAACACAAATTTAAGGGTAAAAATGACTTTAGTGCACTACATTAGAGCTTCCAGATCCATTAAATGTGACTTAAGGCTTTCTGTCAAACTTCTCCAACTCCATCGAAGTTGGGGAAGATGAACTCCTATCTACAACTCCAGTCATTCAAATCTTAAATAAACACTCAAATTAATCAGTAATCATTAATTCATTGATCTGGAGTTCCTTGTTAAGTTCTACAGGCTGAAGAACACTTTTGACTCGCCAGAGCTCACCGGAGCTCTGGTGAGTCCAGAAAAAGTGAATTTTGTGCACAGAAAAATAAATTATGCCATTAATGACTTGAAAAATTCCTAAGGTCACAAGAAACCTCAGGATCAAATTTATTTCTTCAATTGATCATTAAAATTAAGATTCATCAGTGAAATCAATTTATATGAAGTCTGAGTTGGTTGAAGCTCAGGACTTGTTTTCCCACTCAATTGAGTGGTCAGAACAAGTCAACAGGTATTTGCGATCATAAATATATAGTTAATTAAATATTTTAACTACTCCTGAGTCGCCATTGATAGCTAGCTTAGGAGCTTAATTAGATTTAGACATTTAAGTTATATGTGGTATTTACTCTAATTATAGCAATGATTAGGATCCTTTAGTGATGAATAGGTGATGGAGGACCCAATGAAGGTGGAGACAAGGTCGACTACTACTGCCATGGATAGCAGAAGTAGTCGGTGGAGGTGGAAATGGTCTAGGCGAATTAGTGATCAAATAAGTAATTAAATGTGATAGAAGTGATCGTGGAAGATAGAGGAAGATGAACAGTGGTTAAAAAGATGAAATTAATGCTCTAACAAGCTCAAGGACCTCATCAGAGTCGAGGAAGATGAAATTTAAATCCAACATTATGGCTAATTAACCTACCTAACTAACCAACTAAACTATCCTACTCCTACTACTAGTCCTAGTCTACTGTTACCTAGACGAAGGGGTCAGATGATCTCTGTCGATGGCTCATGACGGAGGAGGAAATCAGAGGGTTGTCGAAAGATCTCGGCGGTGGTTGTGAGGTGAAGGAGAGGGGGCTCCTTAGTTAGTGCTTGTGTCAAGAGACGCGGCTGACCTCGACGGAGTTCCAGAGCATAAAAGTGGATGAAGTCGGATAAGGTGGTGGAAGATTGCCGAAGTTGCGGAGTGAATAGCCTATTGAAGTCGGCTATAGTGAAGAAGACGGAAGGGAGCCAACTTTGTGGAAATCAAGGGGGTCAAGGGGTATTTATAATCGACGGCAACTAAGAAGGAGATGGAATCTGGACGCGATTGTGGGTAGGGGGAGGATAACCACCGGTGTCTTCTCCAACATTGGTGAGGTTATCTCCAACACTAAATTAGGATAAAGGCGTCATCCAGACCAATGGATGAAAAGGGGATGGTGAGCGCAAGCTCCAGGAGCTTGGAGAAGAAGAGATGATGTCAGATTGGCGGTGATCATGCTCTGGTTTCACCTTCAGTCGTTAGTCGTCCAGTCGGGTGAAGAAGAGAAGAAGAAGTCCAGCGACTTATTCGCGATGAAACTAAAGGACCTAATTGGAAAATAAGGATCCGAATGGAATAAAATGTAGGGACCAAAGTGTAAACTCAGGTTTTCAAGGTTATTTTAATTTAGATTTTTTTCAACTTTTTATATATGATTGTTAATAAGGCAATTATTATATTTAGACCTTGAATTTTTATGTTTGACCTTTTTAGATTAATTTATTTAATTAAGTAATGTTACTTAAGTTATTACATATTTTGGTATATATTATGCTTAAGTTTGTTAATTTATTAATTAGATAAATGATTAATAATATTTCGAGTCCAATTATTAATTAGATTATTAATAATATTAATTGGATGATAATATAGCATTTTGAACTTATTTTAAGGTCCTTTACTATTTATTCCTTATTTAACAATTAACCCATATATTCACATAATCCTAGCTAATTAACTAGGAAGTCTAGTTAATTAGGGGTAATTAGAGACCATGATGAGCTTCTTATTAGGGATCAAGACATGTAGGATTGGATTGGGAAATTCCTAACTTCATATAATATTCAACAGTTTGATCCACATCCTCAGAATCTTCTATCATTCCACAATCCTTAACTTGTTTGATGGCCTTAAAAATGTTAGTCTTTGTCTTCTTGTCCCTGAATTTGATTTCCATATTGCCAGATTCACAGTCAATATTAGCCTTGGTAGTAGCTAAAAATGGTCTTCCCAAAATTATTGGAGTGTTCTACAAATTCTCTGGTAACTCCATGACAAGGACCAAGAAATCCACAGGAAAATAAAAATCACAAACTTTGACAATTATATCCTCAATAATTCCGTGTGATGTGGTCACAGATCGACCAGCCAGCTGTAGTGTGAACTTAGTAGGTTTTAACTCTCCAAAGTTAAAATTTTCATATAACGTCGTGGGGATAAATTAATGGAGTCACCTAAATCTAACAAAACCCTATCAAAGGTAGTGTCTCCAATAACACAAGAGATCAGAGGGGCTCTAGGATCTTTTTGTTTTTGAGGTAGGTTTCTAAGGATAACTGCACTAGCTTGTTCAGATAACACTACCCTTTTAGATGATTTGGCCTGACATTTAGGTGTGCACATTTCTTTCATAAATTTCTCATAGGCTGGGTTATTCTCAATTACTTCAAGGAGTGGTATGTTCACCTGGACTTATTTAAAAATATCAAGCCACTCATCAGATGGATTGGTCTTCTTTTTCCTAGGTTTGTTCAAGGCTTTAGGAAAGGGTGCTTGAGAGAAATCATGAGTGTTTAGGTCTTGATCCTTGTCTTCTTGATTAGCTTGGTCTCCCAAATTAGATTTGGGCTCCTCAAGATCTTGACTAGATTTAGATTTGGAGGGGTAAGGATCTTGGATTTCACCCATTTCTCAAGGTTACAACACCGGCAAAGGCATTATAGTTAGAAGGTTTAGGTGGGTCCTACAGATAGGCTGAGCCTAGTTAGGGTTAGGGTTAATAAAGCCAAGTGGGTGCTAGGGAGCAAGGTGAACTATATGTGCTTGTTGCACCTGCATGTTGTTTTGGTTAACCCTGTTGAAGTAACTTGGGTTGGGGATGGGTTGGGATGGCAGCATCCCGTGTTGTTTAGCATCTACAAATTAGTTTAGTCGTCTCATCAATTCTATCCTCAATTGATTCATTCTTATTTATGTCTCAGATTCATTTCCCGCATTTCTTTGAGGACCAGACTCAGATAAGAAGGCTGGGTTTCCTGAGTAGGTTATGACTGGTATGTGCGTGGTTGTGTGTACCTATTGGGTTGCCCATAAGTGCTTGGCTTAGTCATGTTAGGACCCTGGTGATGAGCCCATATTTGTGGGCTAATTAGTTACTTAAATGCCTAGTCATTAGAGTAATATTAACATATAAATAGCATGCATTAAGATGTAAATAATGTAGTTTATATATATTTGCTTGTAGGCATTACATTCATATTATTTACAACTTTAGCATGCATGCATTATAGACTAATATGCATAGTTCATACATTAAATGCAAATGCAAAATACAAATAGCATGCATAAGAAGTAGGTTGCATACATGTATTAGAAATAAGAATTAGTTTTTATTAAGGGTTCATGCATAAATTACAAATCAATTCATTTCCACATATTTTAGTGTACTCATACAGGATGGGTTGGCTGCCATTGAAGGCCATTCAAGACCATTGGAAGAGCATGGCATTTGAATTCTACTGCGGTAGTTATAAAAGAAGAGGAGTTGCTGGCATGCGTGAATATGGCGAGGAGAGGGCTTAGGTCATTAGCGAATCTGGTGGTGTTGGGTTGTTCTGCGAAGAAGACGATGAATAGTAAGTTATAAAAGAAAATAGAATCAAAGAGAAAATAAAGAAGGAGAGAGATAATTAAGGAGATAGACAATTGGGTTGGCGAGTCTACTTGGAGAGCTAGGTTATCACTTGAGTTTGCTAGGGACTACCAAAAACTAGGCATGGGGGCATTTGATGAGCCCATATTTGTGGGCTAATTAGTTACTTAAATGCCTAGAAATTAGAGTAATATTACCATATAAATAGAATGAATTAAGATGTAAAAAATGTAGTTGATATAGACACATCTATTGAGGTTAAAATACCTATTCATGCATGTTCCTAGTCTTAGATTTACATTTCATATTATAAATATTGTATAGCATGCATCATTCTGCATTCAGAGTAGTTGTATATATTTTAGGTTAATTAGGTCCTTTTTATGGTCAGGAGAAAAGTGGACTTATTTCAGGGCATCAGATGGATGATCGAATCATACAGATCTCATCAAGGCGACGATTGGAGGCTAATGCCTCCGAAATCTTATAAATCAGAGTCCCGAAGCATCATATGAAGTCCGAGGATGATCAATGACTAGGAGGGCAATGCAACATCTTTACGGGCTTCGGATGAAAAATCCGACCTTACAGATGGATCCGAAGTGATGATCGTAGTCTGGCAACATGGAAATCAACTCAATCCAAGCACCATGGCACCATCTGCAACAGAAAGAAGAATGGCCGGCCCAGATGGCACTACGTGGCGCCATCCAGGCCGCCCAACATCGGCCAGCAATGCCCGTTCCCACTTCTCCGTCATCTGTGACCATCATTCCCAATCGTTGGATCTTGATCCAACGGTTGAGAAGCTCTCCTCCACCACGTGCGTTAAGTCATCCGCTCGACACATCCTACGTCTTGGCGCCTTGGTTGGCGTGCTACACTCCAAAAGGAGGGGCACGGGTTCGAATCCTCGCAGTTGCCCCCAATTAGCAATTGAGGGCGCATGACTCAAGTTCATTAAGGGTGCCAGCACACCAGCCAGCGCATGCGCACACACCAGCCCGCGCACCCGCATGTAGCAGCAGCGTAGTGCAAGTGCCAGCAAGTGCACCCACGTGACACAGCGCGTGATAGGCGAGCAGGCACAGTGCCAACGGGGCGTGCTTGCGAGGGAGGGTGGATCTTCGGCGACGTAGGCCTTTAGTGACGCTTGTAGCTATCATTAATGGCCCGTGCATGCCAGCAAATGAATTGAAGGCACGGATCTTCAACAACAGAAAGGGTGGATTTGTAGCGACGTTTACAGACATCAATAATGACCCAGATGTGAATTTGTTCTTCCTCCACTATAAAAGGACCTACCTACAACCATTTCAAACCATCTCTTCCTTTCTTCCTTTGACCACCTCCAAGGCTCTAGAGAGAGCTTGTCTCAAGCCTGGGATGCTCCTCTAGAGTAGAAAACCAAATAGTTTTCCCTCCCCTCATCCCCATTCGTGGAGCACTCCGTGGTTGTCCTCTCACCGCCATTCGAGAAGATCCTCACCGCGACGCCATCCTATCCCATCCTCCGTCCTCTAGCTCCATCTCCATTTGGCCCACTCCTCACCACCTTCGTCCAAGCGACGTTAGAGTGAGTCATCCTCCAAGCGACCGTCAAGTGGAATTCTCTCACCTTTTTCTATCTTTTTCGCTTTCGTAGTTGTAACAAATATTTATTCATAACTAGATGATTGTTCTCTCTCTCTTATATTTTTCAAGTAAATTAGTTAGATAAGAATTCATCGACCTAATCTCTTGCTTGCTAAAAATACCAAAAAAAATTAAAAAAACAAAAAAAACAAAAATAAATAAATGCAAAATGTGTATTTTTCAAAACCAAACATTCACCTCCCCGTGTTCAACTTTGGGCTCACTTTTCGAGTTTCGGTTATAAATTATATCTGATCGATGGATTTTCTTGTGAATCGAACTACGACAACGAGTTTCCAAATCCGATCCTTTCCGCGTGCAAATCTGCCTCGATCATTTTGGAGTCGTTGCCGAGGAGGCAACACTCTTTGGTTTTTCTCGCATTTTTTGTCCGCCTTACCAAACTCTTATCTCACTTTTTCTTTGATCTTATGGTGATTGCAAGTACTCTTTCGAGGCGGGCCAAAGTGGTTAGATCGGAGAAACATGCAGATGAAGGTTTCTTAAGTTTATCCCCACCACCCCCACCCACTAGTTCATTTCACCACACTTATAACTCAAACCAAATCAACTTAGGTGCTTTTTATAAACCCTAGGATAGATTTGGTTGTTTGTTTGCCACCTCCACTCATCTCACCCTTGCATATATAAAAAACAAAAAAAAGAAACTCTTCTCTTGTGGGATTTTCTGAAAGCTACACACTTAACACCTACAACTTCTTACCCTAAGGTGCACAATCACATCGATTCTACAAGTTAATTGGGATCTAACTTGTGGACCCGATACACTTAACTCAACACACAAATAAGTGAGTAGAAATCTGAATAGGTCAAACATTTCTATGTGCCTTAACTAAGTGGTGCAATAGGCCAATTGATTGAACTGTTTGGGCTGCACCACTTAAGATAAAAGCAATCCATCAAGTAGCTTGCCACTTAGGGTTGATTCCTAGGGCTGAACTAGGCACTCCACATATTATTTCTAATTTCTAAAGGAATATATCATCACTAGTGCTTTAAAAACTTGGAGTGTTCTCCTGAACTTGATTGAATGAACCTAAAAATTAAACCTTAAAAACTACTAAACAAGGTTTAACCCTAAAAGACACATCATCAAATAACCTTGTTTGCAAACTCTGGTTGTGTACACACACACATTTTAGCTGATCATTATGGGCACAACCCTTCTAAGGGGCCCATCACATTCTAAGAGCATAATCATCTCAAGCCTAATTAAAGCTGAGTAGAAATTGGCCTTAAGAAATGATTCGCTCTTCAGGGCTCAAACTGAGATTTTTTTTATTAATCTACTTCTGCTGGTCCATCTGATGTCTAGCTAGGGGAGTAGCGCCAAACGATCGTGGTTGGGGGGTACACTAGGAATCAGAGGTGTAAGCCAAATGAAGAACCTTCCCCCTAGCCCTTTCTTCTTACTGGTTGGATTGACTAGACAAAAGTAGACCAAATCATTTATAATCTCAAGATGGGTCCTGGGAGTCTGTAGGTCTTTAGCCTAACCCACCTAAGGTAGGGTTGATTGCTTGTATTGCAGGGCTTCTTTCTCTCTCTTCTGATTTCCCTCCTTACTTCACCATGTACCCTTCCACATCTTACACGCATTTCCAATCCTATCCTCCTACCACCACTTATCCCCAAGATAATTACTATCCCGACTTGACTTGTAATTACCCATCCACTAGCCGGGATAACTTTGATTGGAGATACGAATCCGGACCTTAGTGTCCAGGGCCTAACTCTGGACAACAAGACTATGATGACTATCCTTCCCAAACCTACAATGATTATGGATCTCTATCCTTTGATGACAAAACCAACTCGATCTATAATCAGGAAGGATATGCTGATTATAACACCTACCCTCCCTAGTATTCCATTGAAAATAGATCATCACCATTCTTTGAACAACCTGAAATGACTTACTATCAGGGAGGGACTGGAGAACCTCAACATCCTGACTCCCCTAGATTTAACCCAACCCCACCCAAACCTGAATAGAACCAGTTGGTTCAGGTGAACTAGATCTAGGATAGAGTGTTGGCTAATTTGAGGAATACTATACAATCTTTAGAAGCTCAGCCAACACCATGCACTAAAGCATTGGAGCTTATGATCAAAATGATTGATGAACTTAATAGTTCTCTATTGGATTTACTCCAAAGTGTTAGGGATAGGGACCTAGGTGAGTTTCTTCTTAGGAAATTGTCAAGGTTGAGGATGAAATTTGTGGTTGCCATAGTCAAATCTTGAGATGATTTGCAAGATGAACCCCCTTCAGGAGAGTCAATGTATGAACCCACTCAGGCACCTGTCGGGGGGGATACATATTATGAGACTGGAGATGACCAGATTAGTCTAGAGCAACCATTTGAGGATGAACCGATTGATTCACCCGAGATCCCCAAGTCGGAAAAAGAAGGAAATTGTCTCCTTGGATCAAGAAATGATTTATGATTTTGAGACATATATAAATGAGGATCATCAATTCTTTGACTCTAAGGGTGAAAAAACTTTAGGTGAAGTCTCACTTGATCATAAGGAAAATGATTTAGTGAGACAAATGGGCATGAGGAATCTGATGATCCATTTGACAGCCCAATAATAGAGGAATTTGATTCTGTTGGGGTTAACTTGGAGGATCCGAATCTTGATGATTCAATCAGTGACCCCATTGCTCATCAGCACCCCGAAGAGCTGACTTATGAGATCATTATACCCAAGTCAATCTTGATTCAGCCATGATTTCTGGACTTGGGTGATTCATATGGGGTGAATGATATGCTAGAGGTCTCAAAGCCTGAGCTCTTGATGTTGGAGGATAGAATTGTTGAAATGAAAATTTGGGAGGCTAATTATGAGGGAACTTTGATTTGGGATCTAAGGGTACCTATTGACCTGAAACCACCTACTTTCTACCAGGACTCTTACGATATCTTTCACATGCATCCCAAGCGTGAAATAACTGATTATTTTTCTGAGCTAAATGTTAAGTGGACTTCCGCACCTAATGAACCATCTTCACACATTGTCTGAAACTTTGGTCTTAGGTTGCATACCACCAAACCACAGGTCAGACCCCACAAACGCAACAATCTTAGGTTCTGGGTGATTTTCATCCAGAACCTTAGAACCACTCGACCCTGGGGCATGGGTCAGCACCATAACTTGGTCCACATTTGTGAACATATTCTGTTGGCAGATCTGAGGATCAATATTTTTATTTTGATTTTGATCCGCACTTGTGAATTCTCAATTTCTTCTTTATATGTATTTTATGCCTAGCTAAAGGCATTAAATTTAGCACGTGTATATATTCCATGTTCTCTGTGGTGCTGACAAGATTTCCAAGAAATTCAAGTGATATTTTGTTTGCTCCGCCCTTTTCATGTCTTTATTTTTAAATGAGGACATTGCATCATTTAGGCATGGGGGGTCGATACTGAATTCTGAAATTATTTAGTTAGCTCTGTAGAATTTCTTTTATTTTCTTTTAAAGAAATAGAATTAAGAGAAGATAACTTAGGCTTTTGGAAGTTATTAACTTTAGGAAACGATACGATAGGACCTAAACACTTAGACTCTTCACGTCTTTGGACTTAATTAGCCTGGGTGTCCACTCGAATGTGGACTTAGTCTCGAGTCCCCGCTAAGTAATTCTATTTTAAACTGTTTAATAAATTGGGGTGATAAGTATACCACTTATCAACCCACCCTCTGATTTGAGGGGACTTTAAGCCTAAGCATCTACACCCTTTCTACACTGGCTCACTTTTCAGCAGTTTCTTCAAAAATTGGGTAGCTAATGAACTATCTAGGGTGGTATGGCTGGCAAGTTGTCGGTGGAAATAGCTCATCGGTCGGTTGTCCAGAGCCCAGCCACAAGACCATTTTTATCGTACTGCCTTTAGGTAAATCTTAGATCAAAGAGGCCACCTATTTAGAAAAAGAAATTAAAAAAAAAAGAAAAAGGAGAAAATAATAATAAATAAATAAAACCACACTTCACTACATGAGTATGGTTGGCAAGTTGCCATGGGTAACATCCCATTAGCCGGTTGTTCAGAGCCTAGCTCACAAAAATGCATAATAATTCCCAAAACACTTAGGGAAGAAGTAGGGAAGTAGAATAAATTGAGGAGATATACACTGAGTTCGTCCTTATGTTGATCCCATAAATAAAAATAGGGAGAAAGCTATCATTCGAAAAGATAAACCTCTAGGTAAGGTCACATATGGTCGTAGAAACTCGAAGTCAGTTTTAACGGCTGCCTAGTGAGTCTTTCACTCTTTTCACTAGATGCCTAGCACTTAGAGTCCTTTTCGAGTCTTCGGAGGGTCGGGTGGCTGTAGAAAGTTATCCCGGAACTCAAACTCCAAAAGTCCAAAAATTAGAAAAGAAGAAAAATAAAATAAATGTATCTTCCCTTTTCGAATAAGGTAAGGACTTAGGCAGTTTGCATTCTGGCAGACAGCCAGGTACTGTTGAGTTTTCATTATTTAGGACCTTAGTTGAAATTTTCTATTGTTAATAAATGACTTAGGCCTAAGCGATCTAATCCTAATTTTGAATTTATACATAGCATGTAATTGAATTTTGCTAGGGACTAGCAAAAGTTAGGCATGGGGGTATGATGTAGACACATCTATTTAGGTTAAAATGCCTATTCATGTATGTTCCTTGGCTTAGGTTTGCATTTCATGTTATAAATATTGCATAACATGTATCATTTTGCATTTAGAGTAGTTGTATATATTTTAGGTTAATTAGGTCTTTTTTATGGCCAGCAAAAAAGATGAATTATTTCAGGGCCTCGAATGGACGATCGGACCATACAAATCTGATTAGGGTGACGATCGGAGGCTAACGCCTCCGAAATTGTCTAGATCGAATTCCCATAGCATCATATGAAGTTCGAGGAAGATCAACAGCTAGGAGGGCAATGCAACATCCTTACAGGCTTCAGATGAAAAATCCAATTGTACAGATGGATCCAGAGCGACGATCGCAGTCCAGTAATGCGAAAATCAACTCTATCCAAGCACCGTGGCACTCTACAATAGAATAAAGAATGGACAACCCAAATGGCTCCACGTGACGCCATGCAGGCTACCCAACATCGGCCAACAATGCCCGCTCCCACCTCTCCATCATCCACAACCTTCATTCCCAGCTGTTGGATCGTGATCCAACGGTTGAGAAGCTCTCCTCCACCATGCGCGTTAATTCGTCTACTCAACGCATCCGATGACTTGGCACATTGGTTGGGGTGCTGCACTCCCAAAGGATGGGCGCAGGTTCGAATCCTCGTAGCAGCTCCTAATTAGCAATTGAAGGCACATGACTCGCGCGCATGAAGGGCACCAGCGCACTGGCCAGCACATACGCGTGCACCAGCCCACGCCCTTGCATGCAGCAACAGCGCGGTGCAAGCGCTAGCATGTGCACCTACGCGACACGGCACTTGATAGGCACATGAGCATAGTGCCAACAGGGAGTGCCAGTGGGGGAGGGCAGATCTTGAGTGACTCAGGCCTTTAGTGACGCTTGCAACTATCACTAATGGCTTGTGCGCACCAGCAAAGGAATTGAAAGCCTGGATCTTCAGTGACAGAAAGGGCGGATCTGTAGCGACATTTACAGATGTCAGTAGTGACCTAGATGTGAATTTGTTTTTCCTCCACTATAAAAGGACCTACCCACCACCATTCCAAACCATCTCTTCCTTTCTTCCTCTCACCACCTCCAAGGCTCTAGAGAGAGCTTGCCCCAAGCCTGGGATTCTCCTCTAGACTAGAAAACTAGATAGTTTTCCCTCCCCTCATCCCCTTTCATGGAGCATCCCATGGCCATCCTCTCATAGCCCTTCGGGAAGAAGATCCTCGCCGCGATGCCATCCTGCCCCATCGTCCGTCCTCCAACTCCATCCCTATTTGTTCCACTCCTCACAACCTTCCTCGAGGCGACGTCAGAGTGAGTCATCCTCCATGTAACCATCGAGGGGGATTCTCTCACCTCTTTCTATCTTTTTTACTTTTATAGTTTAGATTTTCCGCTTTCGTAGTCATAAAAAATATTTATTCATAAATAGATGATTGTTCTTCTCTCTCTCTCTTATATTTTGCAAGTAGATTAGTTAGATAAGAATTCATCGACCTAAGCTCTTGCTTGATAAAAATACCAAAAAAAAAATTAGAAAAGACAAAAATGACAAAAACAAATAAAAGCGAAATGCATATTTTTCAAAACCAAGCGTTCACCTCCCCATGTTCAACCCAGGACTCACTTTTCGAGTTTCGATTATAAATTTTATCTGATCGACGGATTTTCTCACAAATCGAACTACGATGACGAGTTTTCAAATCCGAACCTTTCCACGTGCAAATCCGCCTCGATCATTAGTTTATATATATTTTCTTGTAGGCATTACATCCATATTATTTACAACTTTTGCATGGATGCATTATAAACTAATATGCATAGTTCATACATTAAATGCAAATGCAAAATACAAATAGCATGCATTAGAATTAGGTTTCATACATTATTAGAAATAAGAATTAGTTTTTATAAAGGGTTCATGCATAAATTACAAATCAATTCATTTCCATATATTTTATTGCATTCATGGAGGATGGGTTGGCTGCCATTGAAGGCCATTCATGACCATTGAAAGTGCACTACATTTGAATTCTACTACGATAGTTATAAAGAAGAGGAGCTCTTGCCATGCAAAAGGAGAGGCTCCATTTCAGTCCACTTTGACCGACCTGCCCCACACTGCCTGCCTCCTGCACGTCGTCGACGCTACTACTCACCTACGTGGTGACAGCATGCAACGCACCCACATCGACTTCGTGGGCTAGTATTGCCTCTCACCCTCCGATCGAGTGTGGCACTGCCCCTGGCCATTACCGTGGGTGAGCTCATCCTAGCTTGTCATTTATCTATCTCCTTTATTTTCTCTTTGATTCTATTTTCTTTTATAACTAACTATTCACTGTCTTCTTCACAGAACAACCCAACGCCATCGGCCTCGCTGACCACCAACGCCTTCTCCTTGCCATCTTTACACACGCTAGCACTCTCCTCAGCTACGTGCAACTCCATGCAGCTATGCTGGTGCATTGCCTGCCCAAGCCTCGCCGAGCACATCACCTTGGCCAAGCTCCTGCCCATGCCCAGTACCCTAACCCTTGCCATGCGAGACTGTCAAAGTTGCCACTCAATCATGCATCACCTCCAGCTTGCCCTCCCCAGCTCGCGTGTAGCCTACATGCACAGCAGCAGCAACCCACAGCCGTGCGATAGACCTCAGCCCACCACTCTGTGCATGGAGCTCCTCCCAACAGCAGTAGCCCACCGTCACCCAACACCGTCCTCCACATTATTCAACTGCCTTAGGACACCTTCCACTACACCACCATCGCCATCACCTGCACCTACCTCTAGAGTATCTTAACAGAGCTCCTCGTCTCCGATCTTGGTCTCCTCCTCACGTAAGGTCAAGGAGAAGATCTTCCCCTGTTTTGCTACAGTAGATGGGATATTAAAAATTACATTCCATTGCCATTGTGAGATTTTAGGATTTAAGATATTAATATTATAATGCTATCATTTTATGAAGAGAACCCTCCTCCTTGCTTTGATTACTTTATCAGCATATGTAAGTCCTATTAGCCTAATCTGAAAGGGGTTTTAGCTTTGTTTTCATGCAAAAACTTCGGTGAATATTATTTTCAATGTGTGTGAGTTTTAATAGGTCAGTGCCTCCTTGTGGAGATGACCTACTCCCTTGTGAGTGGTTTATTTAAATGTTTTAATGACTGGTTTCCACCACTTGCATACTACAACGCATCATTTCTTGTGCAAAATAACTTCCAAAGAAAAAATCATCTCGTCAACTGGGTGGGTTTCTGAGTTGACCAAGCAAAGCTAGGATGGTTACGCCATCCAGTGTTGTAGGTGATGTAGACACAATTATTGAAGATATAATGCCTATTCATGCATGTTCCTAAGCTTAGATTTGCATTTCATGTTATAAATATTGCATAGCATGCATCATCCAACATTTAGAGTAGTTGTGTATATTTTAGGTTAATTGCGTCCTTTTTATGGCCAGGAGGCAAGGAGATTATTTTAAGGCCTCGAATGGATGATCTGATCATACGAATCTAATCAGGACGATGATTGAAGTCTAACGCCTCTAAAATCGTCTAGATCAAAACCTCGTAGTATCATATGAAGTCTGAGGAAGATCACCGTCCAAAAGGGCAAGGCAAAATTTTTACAGGCATCAGATGAGAAATCAAACAATATAGATAGATCCAGAGTGACTATCGCAGTCCGTCAACGCAAAAATCACCTCGATCCGAGCACCGTGGCATCCTCTACAAGCAAGAAAAGGTGGACAGTCCAGTTGATGCCACGTGGCACCATCTAGAGTGCCCAAGGTCACCGGAATCCTTTCAAAGAAGCCTCCCAACATGCCATCTCAACTATTGGATGAGAATCCAACAGCTGAGAATCCTCTCCCACCGCGCACCTACACCACTCTTCTTGACTCAACTGGGAGCTTGGCGCAACGGTCATGGACTCAACTCTTAAAGGAGGGGCGCAAGATCGAAACCCGCCAAGCCCCCCCAATTTCTCAATTGAGGCAGCACCAGTGCATGCCAGCACGCACCAGAAGCGCCGGCCGTGATCGCGTCGGCACGCACCAGCACACGCACCCACCAGCACGCACTAGTGCTCACGGGCAAGGCTTCCGCGCAATCTGCATGCATGATGGAGGGACAATGCAGCTCGCATTGGCGGATTTGAGGTGGCTATACAAACACTTAAGCTGCACCTACAACGACATCCTGGAAGTCGCTAATTACCCTATGCCTATTTTAGCCTCTTCCCTCCACTATAAAAGGACCCCTACACCTCTTGTTCTTCTTCATCTCTTCCTTTCTTCCTCTCACTACTTCTAAGGCTCTAGAGAGAGCTTCTCCCAAGCCCAGGATGCTCCTCTAGAGTAGAAAACTAAATATTTTTCCATCCCCACATCCCCATTAGTGGAGAATCCCGTGGCTGTCTTCTCACCTACTTTGGGAAGTAGATCCTCACCGCGACGACATCTCATCCTATCCTCTTATGGGATTTACTCTTCTCTATCCTTGCCGTGATGCATATATAAAAAAAATACTCTTCTCTTATGGGATTTACTGAAAGTGACAGACATTAAACACCCACAACTTTCGACTTAAGGTGCACCATTCCACTTTGATTCTACAACTTAACCGGGATCTGACCTGTGGACCCGATACACTTCAACTCAATACACATAAGTGAGTAGAAATCTGAATAGGTTAAACATCTGTGTGCCTTAGCTAAGTGCTGCAACAGGGCAATTGATTAAGTTGTTTGGGCCGCACCACTGAAGATAAAAGTCATTCATCAGTAGCTTGCCACTTAGGGTTAATCTTTAGGGCTGAACCATGCACTCCACATTATTTTTTTGATTTCTAGAGGAATATATCATCACCAGTTCTTTCAAAACTTGGAGTGTTCTCTTGAACTTGATTGAATACACCTAAGATTAAATCATAAAAGCTACTAAACAAGGTTAAACCCTAAACGACACATCATCAAATGACCTTATTTGTAAACCCTGGTTGTGCATGCACACACTTTTGAATTGATCATTAAGGGCACAACCCATCTAAAGGGCCCATCACATTCCAAGAACGCAATCATCCCAACCCTAATTAAAACTAAGTAGATGTTGTTTTTATGGATTGATTCACTCTTAGGGGCTCAGACTGAGAATTTTTTTTATTAATTTGCTTCTGTTGGTCCATCTGATGTCTAGCTAGGGGAGTAGCGTCAAACGACCGCAACTGTGGGGTACACTAGGAACCGGATGCACAAACCAAAAGAAGAACCTTCTCCCTAGTCCCTCCTAACTGGTTGGATTGACCGGATAAAAGCAGACTAAATCGATTATAATCTCAAAAAGGGTCCTTGGACTCTGTAGGTCTTTAGGCTAAATCACCTAAGGACAAGGTTGATTACTTGTACAGTAGGGCACCTTTCTCTCTTTTGATTTCCCTTCTACTCAACAATGTATCCTTCCACATCCTGCACGCATTTCCCATCCTATCCTCCTACCACCACTTATCCCCAAGATGATTACTATCTTGACTTGTCTTATAATTACCCATCCACTAGTCGAGATAGCTTTGATTGGGGATACGATACCAGACCTCAATGTCCAGGGCCTAACCCTGGACAACAAAACTATGACTATTATCTCTCCCACACCTACAACGATTATTGATTCCCATCCCTTGATGACCAAACCAACCAGATCTAGAATTAGGAAGGATATGATGATTATAACACCTACCCTCCTTAGTATTCCACTAAATATTGGTCACCACCATTCCTTGAACAACCTAAAACGACCTACTACCAGGGAGTGACCCAAGAATCTTAATATCTTAACTCCCATAGAATCAACCCAAACCCACCCAACCCTAAACCAAACTACTCAATTCTTGTGAACCAGTTCTAAGATAGGGTGTTGACTAACTTGAGGAACACCATCCAATTTTTAGAAGCTCAGCCAATACCATGCACTGAAGCATTGGAGCCTATGATTAAAATGATTGATGAGCTGAATAGCTGTTTATTGTATTTACTCCAAAATGTTAAGGATAGGGGCCTGGGTGAGTTTCTACTTGGGAAATTGTCGAGGTTGAGGATGAAATTTGTGGTTGCCCTAGTCCAATCTTGGGATGATTCTCAAGATGAACCCCCTTCAGGAGAGCTAATGTCTAAACCTGCTCAGGCACCTATTGGGGAGGATGCATGCTCTGAGATCAGGAATGACCAGGTTGGACTAGAGTAACCCATTGTAGATGAATGGAGTTTCTCACCCAAGATCCCAAAGACAGGGTATGATGAAAAATATGTCTCTATGGACCATGAAATGACATTTGATTTTGAGACATATATAAATGAGGATCAAGAAATCTTTGATTATGAGGGTGACGAATCTTTGAGTGACGTCTCACTTGCAGTTAAGGAAAACGATTTTACTAAGCCAAATGGGCTTGAGGAGCATGATGAACCATTTCATTGCCGGATCATTGAAAATTGTGATCATGTTGGGGCAAACTTGGATAATTCGAATCCTAATGATTCAATCAGTAGCCCCATTCCCCAACCACACCCTAAAAAGCTGAATTATGATATTCTTGAGATCACCAAACCCAAGTAAATCCTGATTGAGCCACAATTGTTTGACTTGGATATCTTTGATGGGGTGTACAACGATCATGAGGCCCTTGAAACATTGATTTTGGAGGATAGAAATGTGGAAATGAAAATCTGGGAAGCTACTTCTGAGGGAACTATGATTTTGAATCTAAGGGTACCTATTGACCTGAAACCACCTACTTTCTACCAAGACCCTTATGATATCTTTCAAGTGCAACCCAAGCTCAGAATCATTGATTATCTTTTTGAGTTGAAATCTAAAAGGACATCCGAACCTATTCAACCATCTCTACCCATTGTCCGACACTTTGGTCTTGGGTTGCATACTACAAAACCGCAAGCCCAGCCCCTCAAGCACAATAATCTCCGATTATGGGTTATTTTCATCCAAAACCTAAGAACTAATCGACCTTAGGGCATGGGTCTACACCACAACTTAGTCCACATCTGTGGACATCTTTTGCTGGTGGGTCTGAGGATTGATCCTTTGATTTTGATTCTGACCTACACTTGTGAATTCTCAATTTCTTCCTTGTATGTATATTATGCCTAGTTAAAGCATTAAACTTAGCACATGTGTATGCTCTCTTTTCTCTGTGGAGCTGACCAGGTTGTCACGAAATTCAGGTGATATTCTATTTACTTAGTGCTTTTCATGTCTTTATTTTTACAATCAGGACATTGCATCATTCAGGCATGGGGTGGTGGATAATTAATTACTGAAATCATTTTGTTAACTCTATAGAATGTCTTTTAGTTTCTTTAAAAAAAATTGAAAATTCAAAAAGATAAAAAGAAATAGAATTAGGAGAAGAAAACTTAGGCATTTGGAAGTTATTAACTTTAGGAAATGATACGATATGACCTAGACACCTAGACTGTTCAGGTCTTTGGGCTTAATCAGCCTTGGTGTCCACTCGAATGTAGACTTTGTCTCGATTTCTCACCAAGCAATTTCATTTTAATTTGGTAAATAAATTAAGGTGATAAGTACACAACTTATCAATCTGCCCTCTAATTTAAGGGGACTGTAAGTCTAAGCATTTACACACTATTTACATTGACTCACTTTTCGACGATTTTATAGAAATTGGGTAGCTAATGAACCCTCTAGGGTGGTATGGCTGGCAAGTTGTTGGTGGTAATAGTTCATTAGCCAGTTGTCCAAAGCCCAATGATAAGACCATTCTTTTCCTGCTGCCTTTAGGTAAATCTTAGATCAAGGAAGTCACCTACTTAGTAAAAAAGAAAAAAGAAAAGAAATATCCAAAAAGAGAAAGAAAAAAATAGAAAAAGGAGAGAAAAAATAAAAATAAATAAATAAAGTCACACTTCACCGCACGAGTATGGCTAGCAAGTGGTCGGTGGTAATAGCTCACCAGCTAGTTGTCCAGAGCCTAGCTCACAAAAATACACAAAGAATTCCTAAACACTTAGGAAGAAGTAGAGAAGTAGAATAAACCAGGGAGATATACACTAGGTTCGCCCTTGTGTTGACCCCATAAAAAAGAGTAGAGAGAAAGCTACCACTCGAAAAGATAAACCTTTAAGCATGATCACCTAGGGTCGTAGAAACCAAAAGTTTGTTTAAACGGCCATTTAGTGAGGCTATCACCCTTTCATAAGATACTTAGCACTTAGAGTCATTTTCGAGTCTTGGCAAGGTCGGGTAGCCATAAAAAGTTATCCCAAACTCTCAAACTCTAAAAGTCCAAAAAAATTAGAAAAGAAAAAAAGTAAAGAAATGTATCTTCCTTTTTCAAATAAGGCGAGGACTTGGGCGGTCTGCATTCTGGAAGACACCCGGGTACTATGGAGTCTTTGTAGTTTAGGACCTTAACTAAAATTTTCTATTGTTAATAAACGACCTAGGCCTAAGCGATCTAATCCTAATTTTGATTTTATACATTGCATGTAATTTAATTTTGCTAGGGACTAGTAAAAGATAGGCATGGGGTTATGATGTAGACACAATTATTGATGATAAAATGCCTATTCATGCATGTTCCTATGCTTAGATTTCCATTTCATGTTATAAATATTGCATAGCATGCATCATCTTGCATTTAGAGTAGTTGTGCATATCTTAGGTTAATTGCATCTTTTTTATGGCCAAAAGGGAAGGAAATTTATTTTAGGGCCTCGGATGGAAGATATGACAGTACGGATCTGATCAGGATGATGATTGGAGTCTAGTGCCTCTGAAATCATCTAGATCGAAACCCCATAGCATCATATGAAGTCCAAGGAAGATCAATGGCTAGAGGGGCAACGCAACATTTTTATGGGTGTCAAATGAGAAATTAGGCCATACGGATGGATCCAGAGCAACGATCGCAATCCGTCAACACAAAAATCACCTCGATCCAAGCACCGTGGCATCCTCTACAAGCAAGAAAAGGTGGATGGTCCAGATGATGCCATGTGGCACCATCTGGAGCACCCAAGGTCACCAGTGTCCTTCCAAAGAAGCTTCCCAACATGCCATCTCAGCTATTGGATGAGAATCCAACGTTGAGAATTGTCTCCCACCACGTGCCCACATCACTCTTCTTAACTAAACCGAGAGCTTAGTGCAATGGTCGTGGACTCAACTCCCAAAGGAGGGGCACGGGTTCGAAACCCACCAACTCTCCCCCATAGCTCAATTGAGGCAGCGCTTGCGCTTGCCAGCGCGCACCAGCATTTCATGCCCGTGCTCACGCCAGTGCGCAGCAACAACGTGTACCCGCCAACACAAACCAGCACGCACAGGCAAGGCTTCCACGCAATCCGTGCACGTGATGGAGGGACAACATAGCTCACATAGGCAAGCATGAGGTGGCTACCACGACACTTGAGTTGGACCTACAGCGACGTCCTGGAGATCACTAATTACCCTATGCCTATTTTAGCCTCTTCCCTCCACTATAAAAGGACCTCTACACCTCTTCTTCATCTCTTCCTTTCATCCTCTCACCACCTCCAAGGCTTTAGAGAGAGCTTGTCCCAAGCCCAGGATGCTCCTCTAGAGTAGAAAATCAAATATTTTTCCCTCCCCTCATCCCTATTAGTGAAGCATCCTATGGCTGTCTTCTCACCTATTTCGGGAAGTAGATCCTCGCCGTGACGATGTCCCATCCCGTCCTCCTTCCTCCATCATCGTTCTCCTTTGTCCTGCTCCTCACCACCTTCATCCAACTGCCGTCAGAGTGAGTTGTCCTCCAAGTGACCGTCGAGGGGGATTCTTCTCATTTCTATCTATCTTTACTGCTTTCTAGTGTACTTTTTCTCACTTTCATAGTTGTAGAAACATTTGTTGAGATATATGTGATTGTTTCTCTCTCTCTCTCTCTTATATTTTGCATGTATATTAGTTAGATAAGAATTCATATACCTAATCTCTTACTTGCTAAAAATACCAAAAAAATTAGAAAAGACAAAAATGACAAAAATAAATAAAAGCAAAACGTGTATTTTTCAAAATCAAATGTTCGCTTCCCTGTGTTCTACCTAAGACTCACTTTTCGAGTTTCGGTTATAAATTTTATCTGTTCGATGGATTTTCACATGAATGAAACTACGACAATGGGTTTTTGGTACTAAAACCCTTTACGCGAGCGGATTCGCCGTAATCGGTAGGTGTTTGAATATGGGTCATTTGTAGTGTATCCTTGGAGTGCATTAACATCCTCAGGGTAATTAGGCATTGGGATGCCTAATTCAGAATTTGAGGGCATCAAGGTCCCTCCTTGGTACCCAGAAAGAGATGGATCCAAGTAAAGTTGGCTCATGGGTGGAGCCATGGTCAGGTCATTAATATTGTGCACTATTTCCTGACGTAGACGATTGGGGAGTTGTGTGCAGGTTATCATAGAAACTCCTTGGGTAGGCATAGGATTTACTCTTGAATATGTACCTAAAAAACTCCTACCCTTCAGAAGGTTGTCCAATTTCTTATCCAAACTCTCCACATTCTTCCCAACAAGTTCCACCTTATCCAATCGTTGTGCAATCAGTTATAAATCAACCGAGTTTGAATTATCCTTAATTTCAGAAACTTCTCTCCTTGGTTGATTTGATCTGTTGAAGGTGAACATTGAAGCAATGTTGAGGGAATTCTCACTCATATTCCCAAATAATTGAAAGGCTCCCTTAACAACTTTGCTTAGGAAATTGCCTCCACATGCTACATTAACAAAATTGTTTAAATTGTCACTTAGCCCATAATAGAAAATATGGGCCAAGTGCCACTTTGGAATCCCATGATGAGGGCATTTCCTAGCTAAGTTATTAAATCTCTCCCAATCCTCGTGCAGTTGCTCCCCAGGGTTCTACTTAAAGGTTGTAATGGCACATCTAAGAGCATTTGTTTTTCCTATGGGAAAGAATTTCTTCAGAAAAGTGCTTCTTAAATCTTCCAAAGTTAGGATTGGTCTGCTAATTATCCTCAACCATTGAGTAGCTTTATCTTTTAAAGAAAAAGGGAACATTTTCATCATTAAGGTATCCTCATTCATGTTCCTAGGGAGAAAGGTCCATCCTATGTGTAAAAGTTATTCAAGGTGGAGGAAGGGGTCATGAGAATTGCGGTCATGGAAGTGGGGAATCAGATTAATGATTTGTGGTTTGAGTTCAAAATCATCCCCATCCTGAGGTACCCTAACAAAATGTTCAGGTTGGGTATTAAGAGGATTATAAAAGTCTCTGAGAGGTTGGTCAACACTCCCATTTTGGAGTTGGGTAATGGCTTGTACTATTACCTGCATCTATCCATCATGATGTTGGCCTTGCCTAGTAATCTACCTTTGTAAGAGAGCCCTTAGATCTAGATTTTGTTCCTCCTCTTCAATCTCATCTTCGTCGTGGTAACTAGCCATTAAAGAGGGTTTAGATTCAGATCTTGGACAATTAGGTCCTCTCCTAGGATTTCTCTCTAAAGGTGGTAGGAAATCAGGATGTAGATATCTTTTACCTTGCATACATTAGAAGAATATCTAAAGATGAGAGAGAGAAAACTGATGCAAGAATACCCACCTCTCAGTACAAGCAATCAAGCCAATCCTTATAGTGCAATCCCTACTTACACCTAATCCTGGCTCCCTAAAGCATGACTAAGTTAGATCAACCTTTGAATTACTTGGCTGGCCAAAATGGTGGGACACCCTAAGACACCCCGCACGATAGAACACTACTAAGGGTTAATGCAATTACTGCACCGACCTTTCTTGTCACCAGTGGGTCCTAGACAAGGCCTTAACGTTAGCCCAATCTAATTTCAAGTCACCAAGAAAATTAGTCTTACCTAGGGCACGTTTACTCAATTTTAGGCTTAGGCTCGAGGTACTTTTGGAATATGATGGGCATTAGGGGGTTGTTACCCTTAAAATTGACTTCAAAGGTGTGAAGTGCACAGGCAAGGGGTTCACAAGCAATTTTTATGATGAAGTGAATTTTAAGGTTCAATTGCTTGTATTAGCAAGTTTTAGTGTTCACTTTAGTAAATATCTTCAAACAATGGTTCTGATGAGGCACACAGGAGGTTTTGCAATTTCCAATTGTTTGATAGATTTTCTTGAAGTATGGAAATGCAAGTGTGATCTTCCTTAATGTGAAGTCCTAAGAGTAGATAGTACTAGATGATTCTTTTAAGTCCAAAATCAGGGGAGTGGTACGACCCAAACAATGCAATCAATTGGTCTTATTACACCACTAACTAGGCATTTAGAAAATATTTTTTCAAGAATTTTAATCACGTTTTCCATTTTTTTCATATTTAAAGTGTACTGAGGGTTCTGTAGTCTATTTTGACCCACAGTTACTAATTGAATGTTTCATATAATCAAATGTACACCAAATTTTTTTTCAGAATTTTTCATGATTCTAAATTATTACAGGAATCCAACATAATTAATTTTAGACAAACCTATGTTGCATAAATATTCCTGTGATTTTTTGAGCTCTGAAAAATTAGGAGCAATAATAGATTTGATATCAGTTTAGCTCACAAATTTTTAAAATTTTTTTATAACTTAGACTGGCATGAAATTTGAATATGTTGTTCCTGACTTCAAAACCCATGTCCAGTAAAAATTTTTGAATTTTTTGACTTGTGAATTTTTGGGAATTGAATTTTAAGATGAGAGTTTGTTTCAACCCGAAAATATAGGAGGTGATTTTGTTGATTCACACCAACAAGGGAGATTTTTTTTTTATTTTTTTCAAAAAGCAAGCAAATGCTAACCTAAGGATCAAACAAGCACCCTTTTTTTTTTTGAAAGGAAATCTAACCAAATCTAAGATATAAGTACCTACCTAAGATTCAAAACCTATAATTTTTCCATTTTTGTGTTTCTTCTAGGATTTCTACTCTTCTTGCACACATGAAATCAATGAAAATAAAGTAGGTTAGAAACCTCAAATAAGCACGAGGAAGAAAAGCTTCAAAAATTTTTGTTTCCACTACAGCAACGACGCCAACTTGTTCATTGTGAAATGCATTAAAAGATTCTTGTATCGATGTAGTTGCAGATGACATCGAAATAAATAAATTTATAAATATTTCAATAAGTACCGAGTCATTTGCAGGGAGGCAAAGCGTGATTTTCAAAGCCTTTCGAACTAACTAATCTATCTTATTTCAACATAGAAATAGAGATCAGATACTCAGAAAATCAGATTTCTATTGCTAATGTAAACGATTCCCAAACTAGGAATTAAAACAACTTTGCTAAAAGTAGAGAGAGAGAAAAGTAGATGAAGGATGACGCCACTTGTGGGATACTTGTACGAAGTGTGACAGCACTTCAGATCCAGAGCACTAAGAAGATCGGAGAGAAGTCGTAGAGTGAGAGGCTGGAGATGTGTCTAGTGGGAGTTGCCTCTCAACTGAAGGCCTTGGGGCTCTTTTTATAGCTTCAATGAATTGCAAAGTAGGTATTTAGGCCCCCAAAACTATGCAACAACATAGGTACGATCAGATCCATCTATCGAGGGATCAATGGCCCAAATCGTAACTAAAAATAGCCTCCAAAATGACTTATACATGCACGTTGCATCAGATGCTGCCACGTGGCTACTCTCAGCCGTTGGATCAAGATCGTGCGCTCCTCACATGCGTGCTCACATCTTTACATCTACATTCAATCTCAATCGTTCGAGCTCACGATCGGACGGCTTAGATTGAGCGCACTACTTCCTCTATCCTCATGTATTGGGGCATCAGGTTGGGTGTCCAAGCACGCGTATGTTCTCACCGCAGGATCTGATGGTCGTCATTGCACCACGCGACTGAATTCGTGCCACTTGATCTCATTTGATGGCTCGACTACGAGAAATCGCTATCACTTTCTTGATTTAGTGTTTAGCGCAATTCGATCTCGTGCCTTGTACTCATGTGTGATCACGCTAACCAATGTGCTACGGGCTCTTTTGAGTCATGAGGTCATTTTCTTGTGTGGTTGTTCTCAACCGTTGGATGACATCCAATGGTTGAGATGTTTTCTTAGTTGATGAAGGCATAATAGGGGGGTGACGTGGCCTCTTCGTAGCCATTGGATGACGATGCAACAACCCAAGTTTCTTCTTCAGTGATTTGGGGTGCGACGGTGGATCATTGGGATGGTGCCATGTGGGACCATCTGACCATTCATCTTCCCACCTTTGCAGTTGATATTAGAAGATTTCGATTGAGCTGATTTTTGTGTCATTGGACTGTGATTGCTGATTCGGATCCATCCATCCTATTGGATTTGATTTCTAATGTTTAGATCTCTACTATCTTGCTTCTTGGCCTCTGTTCTTCTACGGGCTATATGTGATGCTATGGATGTTTGACCAAGACGATTCCAAAAGCGTTGGACTCCCATCGTCATCTTAATCAGATCCGTGCGATCTAATCTATCATCTGTTGCAATTAATATCGTCTCTCTTTTAAAGCATAAAATGGCAGTATTATCTATAAAGCTACAAAACTATCTATGATGCAAATTATGATGCTTATGCATGCATTGTTCTTAAGTTATGCTAAAATATAACTTAATTCAGGTAGATTAGGTTGTATGATTGCTGTGCAATCACCCATCTCCTTCTTCTAGCGTTGTCCTCCTTCCGTTTCTACGTCACCTTCGTTTGGGCACCACTCGTTCCCTAAGTAGCCTTCGAGGGGGATTCTTTATCTCTATCTCCTTTTACTTACTTTTTAGTGTAGATTTAATTTTTCGCAATAATTTTCTATAACAAACATTTGGTTTGCTTTTATAAATAATTATTCTCTCTCTCTAATTATTTTTGTCTCTTAGCTTAGACTATTCTAACCTGATCCTCTACTATATAAAGTACGAAAAAAATACATATGGCATAAAAATACCAAAAATAAATAAAACTCAAGTGTGAGTTTTAATTAACCATTTGCTTCCCCATGTTTGACTTGAAACTCATCGAGTCCCAGTTAAAATTATTTGATAACGAAATTCTACATGTATTGATCAAGAACTTTTCTCACATTTTGTACATAATATCATAAAATAATACGTTGTCGTAGTACAAAGTGTGGTGGAAAATCCCAAACAAAAATACAATCAACTAAGAATGCATCAAATATGCAGTCAACTCAAATATGCGTCTCATGCATCCATATAAAAATCAAGTCGTAATAAACCACAAAAAAATATGTCGTCTCCATAGGGAGGCAAATACTTACAAATAGTTTCGGTATACGAGTATAGAAATGATAAGCAGTGATTTCCAATTAATCAAAGAAACTAACTAAACTGAAGAAAATGAAAACAAATGCAATAAATTATGGAAAGAGTGGTTACAGATGTAGTATGGTGACGTCAGGGGTGAACAGAGTTGCTGAAGAGTTGTTGAGGAAGAGCACCCAGTCGTAGACACGGTGGCGAACATAGTAGGAGGTGCACGATTGAAGTCGCATGGTAATTATCATGGTTGCGGAGTTGGTGCTAACACCATCGATGTAGTGATGGACGGTCGTGGAGAATGCTTGTAGTCAAGGTGGAGGATGAGACATAGTGGTGGTGCTCGTGGTGGTGAGGTTCGCTGTCAGGGAGAAAGGCATGGTCGAGATCATGGTCCTACCCCTACTTCTAGCAAGGGCAAACCGAGAGGAGAGGATGCTCGCAGTGGAGGTCTTGGAAGAAGCATGGGGGTTTGCGATTGGGACTGCTATCGTGCGTGAGTGCGATCGAGGCCACTATTGGTGGCAAGAATGTCAATGGTAGTAGGAGCGTTGTGTCGATGGCGCGAGTAAAGGCATGCTCATGTCCTTGTCGTGGGCATTAGTGTGAGGAGCAGGAGATGAAGGAGGTGGCCGATGGAGAGGGTCACAATCATGAAGGACAGTAGTACCAGAGGAGAAGCGATGGTAGTTGCACGGTGATGGATGTCAAGGCAGTGGAGCTGTTGCTACGGCCTAAGGTCGAAAGGGTGGAAGGCACTGTCAGCCTCCTATCATGGTCGACGAAGGAAATAGAGGAGGGGTAGTGGAGGCCGGAAGTCGTGGCCGTCGCTAGTGTGGTGGAGCACGATGGTCGAAGTCTAGGAGAGCCGACACTACTGTCAAGGAAGAGATGCCAGTGAGGGTGTAGGATGCGGTGGTCGCAGGTGGTGTTGCTGACCAGAGTAGAGGCACTGGGCATTGGGTGATAGCGTGGGCAGTGGTGGTTGCTAATGAGCCCATATTTGTGGGCTGTTTGGTTACTTAAATGCCTAGATTTTAGATTAATAATAATACATAAATAGCATGCATTAGGATGTAAATAACTAATTCATACATTTGATTGATTAACAAATATACATAGGAAGCACTAAGTGGTTTACTCACTAATATGCATAGTTCAAGTAAATAGGATAGCATGCATTAGAAATAGGATTTCTTTTAGAGTGTTGTTTATAAATAACCCAATAATTAATTATTTATTCATTTCTTGTCTCCTACTGAAATTGCATAGGAATAACAGCTACTCTTCTGTGTGATTAGTGAACCAGCCAAGCATCATTATTCTTGGGCAATCAAATAGTCGGAAGCTGCGGATCTGGCCTTAATGGCCTCAACACTCCTCTTACTTCATTCAAATTCTTCCCTGCTGGTATAAAGGAGGAGCAACACTATCAAGTTCAACAGGTGTTCACCCCATTCCCTACTACGCACAGAACCCAAATTGTCCTACGCTACACCACCACCGACCTCAACTGCGACGAAGCTTCATCACCGTGGGCATGTAGGGTGACAGCCTTCACCGCCAATCGCAAAGCTTCCCACTATAACCTCAACTCCACCATTTGACCACAGTCATCCTCACCACCATCATCTTTATTTTCTTCTTCATTTCTTCTTCTTCCTCTCCTACTACGGCGAAACAAACCCAACATCATCACCACCCCTACCGACTGTAGCACCACCAACATCACACCAAGCGGCCAACGACTGCAACCCTCGTGCACCACCGCCCTTATCCACATGCCTACGCATGCACTGACTGCCCCTCCTTCCCCCTACCGCACCTTTGGCCACGTGCAGCAGAGGCCGCGTGCAACCCAGCGCGTAGCACCGCACTCACCGCTTGCCCGACCACCCCGCATGTGCACGCCTCTCCACATAGCAACAACAGTAGCCACCTCTAGTGCATGCGCCATTCCAAGGGAATCCTCTGTTTCCCTTTCTAATTCTTTTTACATGATTGCCATTGCCAAAGTTTATTTTTCTCATTTAATAGATATTATAATGCTGCCTATTTTGTGAAGATAACCTCCCTCCTTTCCATAAATGCATTACGAATATATATGAACACTATTAACCTCATTTGAAAAGAGTTTTAGCTTTATTTCTGTGCAAAGACTCTGGTGAACATTTATTTTTAGCTTGTGCAAGTTTTTATAGGCCTATTCCTCCCTGTGGAGATGACTCGCTCTCTTTTGTGTGGTTAATTTTACTTTGTGTTGATTGAGAGTTTTCCACCACGCAATATATAACGACATTATCATTTTATTGTGATCATCCTATTTAAACGAAAACCTCTATTTCAAATGGAACTGTTGCAGAGGAGCAACGAGCCTGTTAAACTCATATCTAATCATTTGTTCATTTTTTATTTTATTTGAGGCATATTTAACTTTGATTTTCTTCTTGTTGCAAGGTACACATATTTGCTTGACGATTTGTTGCATCAGCCTCAACTATGCCTTGGTGGACCTTGTTTCCACCATTCAAAGGACACGGGGAGCTCCATTTCTGAAGGTAGAAGCTCGACGCACGATTGAGGTTGACCTTGATTCTACCGCTGGAGGAGGACACCTGGAGTGATTATCATCTCCGTTGAACTAAGTAGTGTACAATTTAGACTTTACATTTGATTTTATTTTTCTTGCATACTCATTTTGTTTGAGACCCTTCTTCTAGGGTACATTTTGAGGGGTTTGTTCCCTACCATTATTTTAGGCCCTTGCGCGGGTAATTTTTGGGAGTTTATTCCCATTTCTTTAACTTTAGGCTTTTGTTTCTCTTTTTTATAGTTTATCCTTTCTTGTTTGTGCATAACTAGGTTAGATATAAAGCATAAAAAACATCACGAATTGCCTGTTAGAAGCTACATGCCCTAGGAAAACCATTTAGGTGTATGAGTAGCCTCTAGATTTATTTTGCATTTGCGTACATTTCATTGCTGATTGCTGGAGACAAGGTACGCTTTCTTTTCCTTGCATTCTATCTTGTTCCCGCATTTGCATCTGAATTTAATTGCAAGAACACCTAATTGAATTGAGAAGATCTAAGTGGTCACATCTTTTTCTTGAAAAAGAACTTTAACTAAAGGAGGAACATTAAAAACCAAGGACTTGAATTGAGAACTTGTCATGCGATTCACAAAATTCAAACTCAAAAATTTTACGATGTGTGCACACTTGTTTGATCTTTGCACTAGGACATGCATTTAGACACTCCTAAGTTTTAAGCTGCTAGGAAAGAACCCTCCTACCGTTGGATTCTAAAGTGTTCAAAACTCAAGATCAAAGGTTTTGTAAATCCATAGAGGGGGATATCCTATCACAGATTCTTGAGGGTAGTTAAGAAGCACCGTGAAAACACTGCTTCAAAGGAAGGCTTAGGACTACTTGCATCCTGTGATCTTCCATCTTTGTAGTTGCTTTACCATTTTAGCTTTAGAGAAGAGCACCTAAGCTCCAACTAGGTCTTTTTAGGCATTTTGTAGGTCGACAAATAGGATCGTAATTGATTGGGCAACTTGTTTTGTCACCTATAATCAAAACTAAAGTCGAGAGCCTAAGCCTGTAAGGACCTAACAAGTCCTTTTGAATTGTGTTTTTAGTGCATGCTTAGTAGGCGATCACTTCGGAGACAACTTGTGTTTGATCCTGAATCTGAAAGAATCCTAAGAAGGAACCACCAAAGGGAAGAAATGGCTAGTCAAAGGAGCCTCAAGGAATATTTCATTTCGACCAATCACCTTAGTTCTACACTACGTAGACCTAGAGGGGACAATCCCTATGAGATCAAAAGAAGTACGATATTCTTGCTACCCTCCTTTTATGGTATAGCTAGGGATGACCCCTATAGGCATATAGAGGAATTCACCGAGGTCTGTTCCATAGTGAAGCTGCAGGGCATTACTGATGATGCCTAAATGCGGATTGTCTTTCCTTTCTCCCTCAAGGACAAGGCAAGTATTGGTATCATACCCTAGATGATATTAACACATGGGATGCCTTGAAGAAGGAGTTTCTAAAGAAGTAATTCTCCATGAGCAAAACTAATCACATTCGGAGGGAAATTATGAGTTTTGCTCAAAAGGATGGGGAAGCTTTCCATGATGCATGGGAGCACTTTAATGACCTTTTGAGACTTTGCCCACATCACTAGGTGCCCAAGTGGCAACTGGTTGAAAGGTTCTACACCGGACTTAGTGATTCGCACAGGTAGACTATGGATGGTGCTTGTGTAGGAACCTTTCTATCTAAGACTAAGGATGAAGCTTGGAGTTCACCTAAATTTTGCTTACTTAGATAGAAAACCCACTCTCATGAAAATAAAGTTGAAGGCAAATGAGGCTAGAGACACCTAGAATTTAGCATACCCGATCCAATTGCTGAATCAAAATATGGAAAGGATTATGTCGAGCCCGGGACAATTCATGCATAGTATCTCCATATCCCAAGCTTCAGAATGCTTCATTTGCCAAGGAAATATGCATGCCACTGTGGATTGCCATTTGGCCTTGCAATTCCTTGCGCTTGTATAGGCGGACCTGAATGGCGCTCAAGGGTTTCGTCCCAGACCTCATAATGACCCCTTTTCCAACACTTATAATGAGGGATGGAGGAATCACCCAAACTTTCATGGAGACAAGGGAATGTCTCAAATTCAAAGAATTATAAACCACAACCCTTTCAAAACCAACAAATGAGCCAACCTCAGACCTTTGCCCAACCAAAGATCTCTGAGATGGATGAATTGCAAGTAATGTTGAGAACTATGCAGGAAAGTCAAAGTGCCATCATCCAATCTCATGACAAGGCTATACATGAAATGAAATCACAGATAGGACACCTTGTTGAGGCCGTTAGACAAAGGGAAATTGGGAAGCTTCCCAATGCTACTGAGGAGAATCCTAAAGGAAAAGGGATTGCCTTTAAGGAGCATGCCCAGGCGGTGACTATTCTGAGGAGTGGGAAATAAATTTCCAAACTTGATGCTCCTATAGTCGCACCTTCTAAAAACCCATCCACCCTGACATTAGCCCCCACTGGAGAAGAATTGCCCAACTCTCCTCCGCTTGAAATCACCTCACCAGAAGAGGTTGCCCCCGTTCCACCCCTTACTCGACATGACAACCCTTCGACCCAGAGACCAAGAGTGCCCTTTCTAGAGTGCTTATCCACCTCTGGGAAGACTTCTGCTGGCTTATCTAGAGCCAAAGATAAGACAAATGAAATCATGGAAAATTTCAAGCAAGTGCAGATTAACATGCCTTTGCTTGAGGCTACCAGGCATATTTTGTCTTATGCCCACTTTATAAAGGACCTGTGCATGAAAAAACATCAATCTAGGAAGCATGCCCAATCAAAAGTTGTCTTGCTTGATTCTGTTAGCTCAATAGTTCAACATGGCACACCCCCGAAACTTAAGGACCCAGGTGTCCCATACATCTCGATGGTCATTGGTGACTTACAGGTAGATGAAGCACTACTTGATCTGTGTGTGGGGGTGAACATCCTTTCGAGCTACGTGTATGAACAACTTGGATGAGGCAATCTGAAGCCTATCCTGGTAATCCTCCAAGTTGTCGATCGATCACTCAAGACACCTCGAGGAATTCTGGAAGATGTCCTTGTGAGAGTGGAGGATTTCTTCTTCGTCATTGACTTTTTAGTTTCAGACATAGACCCTACCAACAAGCCAACCAAGCCCTCAATCATTTTGGGTCGCTCGTTCCTTGCAACTTCACGTGTTAATGAGCTAAATAGGGTTTTAAAAGTCGTTTCATTGTAGCACAACCAAAATGGCATGAAAACAAATAAAATTTATAACCCG
The DNA here is from genome assembly GCA_037157565.1 of Thalassia testudinum. Lineage (NCBI taxonomy): Eukaryota > Viridiplantae > Streptophyta > Magnoliopsida > Alismatales > Hydrocharitaceae > Thalassia > Thalassia testudinum. The sequence goes on from JAZHRO010000007.1 coordinate 13,043,907, forward strand.
AATGAAGTCTGAGGTTGAACATAGGGAGCAAGTGTTGCAATTAATCTCAAAGATCACAATATCACAACAAATATGAGCAAGTTATAATGAAAATTCCTTGCAAGAATGATATATATATATGAAAATCAATGCCAAGGTGCAGAAAGAATGGGATAAAATGGTGATTTAAATCACCAATTACCCCTCTAATTATGCTCACAATAATTCTCAAATAACTGAATAGTAATGATCAACCAATTATTCCATGTCAGTAAGCAGCCAATATAGCCACAGGAACATGGAACCTACGAAATCAGACGACAGATAAGGCGCTCAGATGCCTTAACAGCAAAGGCTCAAGGTCCTCTCTTCTTCTCTTCAAGCCTCAAGGAGAGGCACAGCACAGAGGCACGAAGGGCCTCCTAGTGACTAAGTGCAGAGAGGGCACAGTTAATGGCAAACCCCCCCATTCCTCTCTCTGTTTCTTTTCTTCCTCTTCTCTCAAAGACCCAGGGTTAGTCGGGTTATCAAGTGGGTAACTAGATCCAGAATGGGGTGCAGGTCTGCAGGCATGATTACAGGTGAGCAACGAGAGCTCAGGTAAGCAGGTGAAGTGGGGACTCAACCCCTGGTGACTTGGGTGATAGGGACAAAGCACAATTCCTTTTAAGTGTGCATGGGAACTCTTCTCCCATCGATGTGGGACTAAACCCCACAGGTCTCTTTGTGTGCATGTAGCTGATGAAGACGTGCTCAATTGAAGCAGCAGGAGCACTCGTTGCTCCCAATTTGAAACTTGGATGTGTTCCTTGAGGTAGTCCGAATCACCTGGACGTCACACCTGGAACTGATGTAGCATGAACACAGTGCCGAGATCTCTTGAAGGAGCTCTGCTAGTGGTGGCGATGGCCTGCGAACCTGAAACATAAAGCACTGCCTTGCAGCCTCATCAGAGAAGCTCAGTAGGAGCTCAAAGATGCAACAAAGGCGGTGGTGGCGGTGGCATGCCATAAATGTTGTCGGAGGTGGCTCGCAGAGACGAAAATCGAAGGTGGAAGATGGGTTGTTCGGTGGAACAACTGAGTAGCCAATCCCCTCAATTTCTTAAGGGGTTTTGGTCACGTGGACACGGCAATGCTGTAGGGACCAGTGGCGAGCTAGTTGGTGGAGAGTAGCGGTCACTAGGGCTCGCCAGAGGTATGCTGGCGAGGTGGAAGATGGAGGGTGTTCGAGCGAGTGTGTGGTCGAAGCAGAGTTGTAGCAGCATGGTGATGATGAGTAGTCAGAGTAGAGTCAGTGAGGCTAGCTAATGAATGATGAGGAAAGAACTTGGCGCCAAGTTTGGTATGGCTGGCGCCATAGGGGATGAAAGCTCCATTGAGGTAGATGGCGACGACGGAGGCTTAGGAGGCACCTCCTTGGTATTGCAAGATGCAGAAAGAATAGAGGAGTTTTAATCGACCTTTGTGGCGGCCGGTGATGAGGCCAGAAGTAGACGAGTTGGAGCGAGCTGGTGGTAGGGAAGGAAGAGGTACTTTTAGCTCAAAAACTCGCTAAGGAGGTGAGGAAGGACTTTGGCAGGTTTTATAGACCATCAGGAAAGCCTTAAAGCTTGGAAACAAGCTTGAAGAGCTCAAAATCTTTAGGTTAGGTTTAGGAGTCTTCAAAGAGTTCGCATGAGCTCTCGACTTGATTTGAAAGGCCATGAATGAGCTCAAATGAAAGAGGATCTTGTCAAGAGTCCTCCTTCCATTTTTAGGAGAGATCCACTATAGATTCAAGGAGAAAGCCCTGATTGAAACCTTCCATGTATGGATGGAAGGTTCCAATGGCAGCAAGGGCCTTTTCGTGAAGAAGATGAAGAAGTTGGGGGGGCATTTTGTAAGAAAAAGAATAAGATTAGGATTAAAATGCAAACTATGTCAAGATGATCTCAGATTGGGCCTAAATTTTGGTACAAACTTAATTTGGACCCAAGGAATCTAATAGTGAAGTAAAATTTTGATTTTGACTAAGTTTGACTAAGTAATTTGCATAGAAGCCCAAATTAGGGTAACTTTCCATCTGAGACCCTATTTCAAGTCAAAGTGGGTTCTGATGATCAAATCAAAGGTGCTAAACCTTAAAGAATATTTTTCTATATTTTTTATAATGTTTAGGTGAATTTTATCTTGACCAGAGCCTCAGTTAATTAGGCGAATCTATTTTTAGGATTTGAGATGTCCATTAATTCTTAAAATGCATGAAAACCCATTTCATTCTGCATGGACCCTCTTATTGACATTAATGACAATTTGACCTTCAATAAACCCCTGAAATACCCCATGGTTATTCTATATTTCTAGAATGCTGCTAATTTTGCAGAAATAACCTTGCATTCTTCTCTTCTTTTCAAAACTGGATAATGTGCCCTTAGGACATTCTGATGGATATGTAGGAGCTTTTATCAACCTTATCAGACCGAATTGAGCTAGTTATGATTCATGATGGTGTTCCCATCAACATGCTTTGATCAATTGCAATGCTGGGGCTTTTAAAATGTGCTTTAGGAATAGGAAAATCTGGCTTAATGTGTTTGATGCTTATAAACAAGTCAAGCTTGAGGATTGTTCCCAAGTTGAGAAGGTAGATGACCTAATTGAAGAGACAATCCCTGCAATTTTATGTGTCGACCCCCTTCAATATTTCATGCTAAATGAGCATTCCCATCTCTTGGAGGAATGTGAAGGGGATATACTAGAACTTGAGGAGTTACTTGGTGTTTCTGTTGAGTCTCTTTCCCCATCATCTCTGCTCAAGGTAGATCTGCTACCTGAGATGGGGACATCTATGAAACCCTCAGTCATACAAGCCCCTGACCTTGACTTGAAACCCTTCTTGGACACTCTCAAGTACCACTACTAGGAAAGTGAGAATTGGTGATGGGTATTTGGTGACAATTTTTGGAACTGTGACCAAAAGTAACTTATGGTGACAATTCCACTCAAAATCATGACCAATGTGGGAGAGTGAGATTTTCTTTCTATTATAACCTTTTGGGACAGGTTTGAGAACTGTGACAAAAGGCTTTGGTGACAGTTCCAACTGGGACCGTGACCATAGGCTTCCTTTTGTGACGGTTCCAAGTGGGATCGTAACCATAGCCTTCCCTTTGGTGATGGTTCCAAGTGGGGCCGTGACCATAGCATTCCCTTTAGTGATGGTTTCTTATGGAACCGTGACCATTGCTCCCTCCAAAAATTTCCCTCCCTCCCACGTGCCCTCTCCCAAATTTCCTCACTACCAACTTTCCCCAAAACCTACTCCCACCCCTATCACCTTCCCCCTCCCTGATGGCATCAGCTCCCCCAACCATCACCTGTCCCCTTCCCTCTCCTGACGACAATGATGCCTCCCCTGACTCCCCTTGAAGATCGCCAGCAATACCTCTCCTAACCCTCAAGATCGCCATCGAAAATCAACTCCTGCTGCCATTACCTTCCCCCTCCCTCGACTCTCCGACTGCCTCCCCGATGACTTCACCTGCCCCGACCATCCCCAACCCCCTTCCCTCTCCTAACGAAGGCACCTCCCTTGACCATCCCCTCCACAGTAGCACATCTCCTCCTACTCAAGACTGCTACCTCTCTCCCTCCCTCATCTTCCCCAGCAGCACCTCCATTACCACTGCCGCTGCTACAACTAGGATTAATCCACCACTCCTCCTTTTTATTTATTCATTCATTTCATTCCTCCTCCTCCAACTCCACTTCTCTTGATCTCCTATTATTATTGTTGTTGCAGTACTTGGTGGATCTAGTGGTTGCGAAGTGGCTTAAGGAGATCTACTAACCTTAGATTGGCTTAAGGGTTAACACGCACGCCAGGTGTTTGATGGTATGCCAACAAGTTTTGAAACTAGGAAGCTTTTTTTGGTCATAGACAACATGCATCTAGGAAGCTTTAAGATTATAATAGTGTCAGATTGCAACATTCTACATTATTAATAAGCAGGATCAAGGAACATACCCTAGCCATGTCGTTCTGATCTAAGAAGCTTCTTTAAATGGACAAATCTCATAACATATATAACAGGAAATGCACTTTCCATGTCAAAATAGCATGGCTAAATGGTAAGCATAGTCTTTTATAATCAGAATGAGAAAGTTCATACATGTTTTCCCTATTCTCAAAGTATTGATCATAGAATGAATAGAATTCTTTCTGACTCCTAAATCAACAGACAACTGAATCAGCAAAGCAAAAAAAGGAAGCATTTGCCTAGTTCTTATGTTCATTCAATAAATTTAGACATAGTTAAGCTTTGGCATAATCAGGATGGTGCTGAGCAAACCGTAAGGGTTCAAGATATCTAATTAAGAGAGTTTTTTTTATTTAACTTTGACTCCATATGACCACATATATCTCCTCTCAATTTCCCAAACTTGACAATTTCCCAAACCCCAAAGTAATACAGATTCAAAAAGCTAGTCAGAACAAAAACATCCACTTCAAAAAGCTTCATTTTGCTCAACTCACTTTTTAGGCATTATTCATTTGAAATGATGGAAACTAGCATGTCAAGACCCAGACAAGGTTAGGTTGCAAAGAGATCTAAGTAGAGAATCCCTTTCTTTACAATCAATTGAATAGGTGCCAAGGTGTGCTTCCATAACAAAGAAGAATGTTGTACACCCTTATGTGTAATCTTACCCATATATCCCAAGACACCCCCAACAATCCTTCTCCTACACACTAATCAATTTAATTTCGTTAGAATTAAAATTATCTGCCAGCATTTCTGTATGGGTTTTTATCCGAAATCTCCACTGGAAATTGGATGGGTAATTATCCATAGGAAAAAATATCTCTAAAATTGAAACCCCTTATATGTTTGCACTTTCGCTATAGTTGCATTTGCTACTAGAAAACTAAATGCCCATTATGTCAGCAATGCAATATTACTTGTGAGTGTTACACACAGGGCATTGTTGATAGTTTTTTTATAAAAAAGACATTGTTGAAAGTTACTGTCAATTTGATTTTCCATTGAAAGAAATAAATTGTACACTTTGGGTAAGTCCCTTTGTCATGCAAGCAATGCATCTATTTGCACTCTTGACAATGAGAGAATCACATGTGTGCAAAAGAGATTGCCACTACTAATATTTCCCTTTCACATGCTTTGCACTCAGAAGTTATAAGTTCCAACACTAAAAGTCAAGTCTAACCTACGCAGAGCTCAAAACCCACCTGGAGTTCAATCAAACTCAATTTCATTTCAGAACTCTCAGCCTTAAGCTTAACCTTGTAGACCACTAATAGCATCACAAGGTATGGTGATGTATAATTTTTGAAGATTTATTAATTTTGGGAAGATATGGATACTAATGCAAGGATCTTTCACTCTGCTTTAAGATCTGTGCATGATTTTTGTCTCCATTAATATAGTCACCAGTGCAGCTTCATTGAGGGCTATTTTTTTCGTTGAGGGTAATATTTCTAGGTTATGTTGTATTGACATTTCTATAAGGGGAATCAAAATATTCATACTTCGTGGTGGTACGATCGATCTTTCAAGGGTTTCGATCCTGATGAAAAGCACAAAAATGAGAAGGGAATTTCTAGGTTATGTTGTATTGACCTTTCTATAAGGGGAATCGAAATATTCATACTTTGTGGTGGTACGATCAATCTTTCAAGGGTTTCGGTCCTGATGAAAAGCACAAAAATGAGAAGGGAATTGACTTTAAATACAAACCCTGAGTTAGACCTTGTATTTTTACTCTTTAAGCTATTTGATTTACAAAGCCTAAACAATGGCATCTATATTATGTTTATTGGGTTCTTTTCTCGGTGAAGATCAATCATTTCAATTTACTTCATGGGAAAGGAGAAAGAACATTGGTCTAAGGCTAAGAGGGTAGAGGGTAGCTGTCTTGCAATAATGTATTGGATGCAAATGAAAAATTAGTCTTACCTATAAGGGCTGAATATAAGTTTCCCTGAAGTTCACGTAATATGATCCAAGTGTCCAATATTCTCAAAAACTTATCCTATCATTTGATACATTTCAAATACTTCTTGATTTGATTGGATTTTTTTGGTTAATTAAAACAAAACAACTAGGTTCCTTTGTTTTCTTTCCCTAATGTACATCATGAACTTGTGAACGTTTATGAATGTTTTTGCTACATTTATATTATCCCTATAGAATTGTAAATGTCGTGAAGAGAGGGTGGAAGAGAGGAGCAGCATTATCCAGGCTAAGTAGGATAGGTTGAGTTAGGCAAACTGGTGGCTCAACGTGGATAGGCAAACTGGCATGGGAGGTGTTACTCATCAGAGGGTTAAGCAATCTTTGATGTTTTAATTTAGGTCCAATTGCCATATTATTCTAAATAAAAATCCATATAAATCATCCCTTTAACAAGCATATCTTGACCAAATCTACTTTAAATTGACTAATAAGATATTCTTAATTGCCCTTGATGTCAAAGGTCAACCAGTGGGAATTCCTAACTTTGGTAAAAGGGACTTGGGTTTCCATCAGTGCCTTCGAGAGACAAGATGGTAATTTTTCCCCTTACTTTGCTATCACTGTCATGAAGCAGTGGTGGGCCCAAGGTTCTAAGTTATAAACAGGAGCTTATTTATGAGTGAGTTCATTTGACAATATAATTCAATCCCTAACAATAATTCAAATCCCATTAGATAGCCTTAAATAGGATGAGGTCATAGACTCAAAGATCTTTCTTGATTCAAGTAGATCCTTGGCAATGGAAATAGTAGCGATGAGTGATATCTACCTAGGAATCATTTAGTCAATATTAATGGCAAAGATAACTAAAATATTTTACTAATTTTGATATATGAAAGTTGTAAACATGCTAGACTTGGTTATAGTGATCTTTAAAATTAACTTAAAAATGACCACCTAATTTTTATATTGTAATATATCATTTCTTCCACTAAGTTTTTTGTCTAAATGCTACTATCTTCATCAAAGATAATTACATATATGCATATGGGGACATTACAAAAGACATATATACCTTCAAATGTATATACCTATCAAAAGACACGTTATAGTAATCCTATTGTTCAGAGAAATGTATTAGAGATAATATGCCATTTGTTACATTTACAAGTCCTTTAACCCCATGAGTGACAAAACACAACTTGAATGCACTAAGACTAATAGGTTGTTGCGGTTAGTGTGATCAATACCTTTACAAGTTTGTAAACCAGCAGTTCATTTCTCTATATGGGTGTGGGATTCATGCATTTTTATTCCATTCTTGGTAGTACCTAGCCAATAATCGTCGCTATTCTTTGCAAAAATTTCTAAAGATGGTCAACATTATTTCATTATTATTGAAGCATTAGGAACTATAACTATCGTGTTTGTTGTTAAATACCTAGTACCTAGCAACTTGAAAATTGATATGATTCTAAGTTAACACTTTTATGGGGATTTCTGAAAAACTCTTTTTTTGTGGGAGAAGGATTTTGTGGATTGCGGTTGTTATGATTGTGGATTTTGTTAATTTTTATAACACAATATTTGATCTATGTTATTACTGTTCTTTTCTTTGTTAGCATTTATTTATGAAATTTGTAGATGTCCACACTTGCACAACCCTAGATGCACTCGATGATAAACAATAAGAAATATAAACCTTAGGCTACAGGTTGAAAGGGTAGGTAAATTTGTAATAATATACCTGCTCATTCAAGACTTATGATCATGTCATACACACAATGCACTAATGTATGTATATCTCACATGCATGCATGATGTGTTATCTTTATAATATGACATAAGTCTTGATCGTCCTAAATTCGGCAAAGTTCTGAACTAAGGAGGGTTCTTGAAGATTTGATCACAACTTAGGTGTTACTTGTTACATATAATCTGTATTTTGAGAAATCTCGGTGACATCTTTCTGCTCTTCTCTGGTATACTAACTAAACTAACCTAGGTTTCTTAAGGACCTTAAATTGGGTGTTAAAGGAATCTAGTTGAGGTTAGTCTTAGGGGCATACTGGAGAAGTGTAGGGAGATGTTGCCGAAATTTCTCTAGGCATGGGTCGTATGTAACAATTAATGTTATGATCAAATCTTCAAGGATGAGCTATCAAGTGAAAATAATAACTAAAATATACAAATATCTGATATTTCTTTATGTAACTTACTTTCATTGTTTGTGGGTTTATTTGATTATAGGTTTCCATGGATAAGTCTTAGATTGGTTTGAGGATTTCTGATTAGTTTTTATATAAAAGTAGAGTGATTTCATTCTTAGACTAGGCATTCCATGAAGATAGGAAGCAATATAGAAGAGGCGACTTCTATGAGAGAATTTATTGTCCATGTAAAAGTTGTTTGAATGGATTTATGCATGATCGTAACACAGTATTTGAGAATCTAATTTGTACCTGTTGGTGGCCTCACTACATATTCTGGACCTCACATGTAGAAGAAATCACTTATCCTTCTATTGATAATGATGCTGAGAATCTCATTAAAGATATTGGAGGTGATAATGTTGCAGAGTTAGAAGAGATGAGGGTTGCAAATGTTGATAATATAGATAATGATAATATATTTGGATATTGTAATCATTTTTATGATGCACTGAAGACAGTAGAGGAACCCATTGCTCCTGGAATTAATTCCATGTCAAGGTTTTTATTTCTTTTGAGAATGTTTCAAATTAAAGTGATGAATAAGGCAACATCTAAGTTAATGTCTGATGTCCTTAAGTTCATAAAAGAGTTGTTAAATAATCCCAAAGATTTTCCTCAGCCATGGTATGATGCAAAGAAACAGTTTCGCATACTTGGCTTGAAGTGTGAAAAGATTGATGCTTGTAAGAATGATTGTATGTTGTACACTAAAGAAAATGCATGCTTGAATAGTTGCCTGCAATGTAGAGAAAGAAGATATAAGGAAAATACCAGTTCAAATACATGAGGGAAAAAATGATCAAGGTACTGCATTACTTTCCTTTGATTCCTAGGCTACAATGTCTTTTCATGTCGAGTAAAACTTCAAAGTGGATGACATGGCATCATAATAACAAATCACGAAATGGACTTATCTGTCATTCGACAGATTCTAACGAGTGGGTTGCATTTGATAACAAACATGCTCTACTTGCAGAGGAAACACGTAATGTTAGGCTGTCTTTTAAGTGATGGATTCACTCCTTTCAAAAATATGCATCTATCATATTCAATATGGCCAGTGGCGATCTTTACATATAATTTGCCACCATGGATGTGTATGAGATTTTCGTTTATAATGCCGATGCTTCTCATCCCTAGGAAAAAGGCACCAAGAAATGCAATCGATGTTTACATGCAAACACTCACCGACGAGTTGAAATTGCGATGGTATAATGAGATTGAAACATATGATACAGCTAGAAAATAATTTTTTAAGATGCATGTAGCACTGTTGTGAACTATTAATGATTTCTCAGCTTATGCAAATATATCTAATTGGAGTACTAAAGGCAAGATGGCATGTCCTATATGTATGGATGATACTCATTACTTGCGTTTACCTAAAAGCAATAAATTATGTTATTTAGGGCATCGTAGATTCCAACAATCGAATATAAATGGTGGCAATCCAAGTTTAAAGACAAATTTGATGGTAAACCATGCCGCTTTTCATCCAAGAATCTAAAAAATTTTCTAAGAACCGATACAATTAGGTTGTCAGGATACAAAATAATGGAGAAATTAAAACAGATTGGTAGTATCCGATTAGGTTGTCTGTTTCAGAAAGATCTTCAAGATTTACGTAATTTTGGATTTAAAAGAAGAAAATATTCTTCATGGAGTTCCCCAATGGGCAAGATCTCACAGTTCGTCACAATCTTGATGAGATGCATATCAAGAAGAATGTTATGGATAACATTTTAGGTATGCTAAACTTAACGGATAGTCCAAAAGACACGTTGAAGACTCGTAATGATTTGAAGATGTTGGGCATTCATCCTAAGTTGCACGTAAATCATAAAGATGATGGCAGTTATGACTTTCTTATGGAATTATATACTTTGAAGGATAAGCAACGATTGAAGATATTAACTTCTCTAAAAAATATCAAGGTTCCAAATGGATTCTCGTCACAACTTTCTACATGTGTAAATGAAGCATTGAAGAAGGTAAGTGGGTTAAAGAGTCTTGATTGCCAAGTTTATATGCAAATCTTGTTCCCATTAGCAATTCGTGGAGTGCTTCCTCAACCAATGGTTGACTTTGTGACGGAGATAAGCCGATTCTTCAAGGTTATATGTTCAAAGACAATGGATTCTCAATTGCTAGACTATTAGGACAAGAAAATTATGATCACACTATTCAAGATGTGTTCAACACGTAATTCATATTTTAAAAGTTGATCAGTTGTAGTATAACATGAAATCATGTCAACAAATAAATTTATAAAACTCCGATGAGTACCGAGTCATTCGCAGGGAGGCAATCTCAACTTTTTCAGAAGCTTTTCAATTAAACAGGTATTTATATATGTATACATGTACAAAGAGGCATCAGATATTCATGAGATCAAATTTTATTGCATTGATGAAGAGTTTTCACAGTAGAAATTGCCATCCTAAATAGAAACAAATAGATAGAAAGAGAGAAAGAGAGATAGAGAGAGAGATAGAAAGTGGTAGAGAGACGATGCTGCTTGTAGGGTGCATGTGCGAGATGTGGCAGCACCTCAGATCCAGAGCGTTGGGATAAAGGTCGGAGTAGAGTTGCAGAGGAATGGAGAGTTACAGAGAAGATGGAAGATGTCTGGAGTCGATCGAGGAGAGAGATGGTTCAACTAGGGGGCCCTAGGCCTTCTTTTATAGCTTTTATGGAGGGCAAAAAGGGTATTTAACTCCTTTATCTCATAAAATAACTCTTGTTTGATCAAATCCGTTGATTGGGAGATCAACGGATCAGATCTGGCCTCAAAAACCTTCAAATTCACCTCCATCACGCGGATTTAATCCCTGGCTAACAGGTGGCAACTGCTACACCCTTGGATTACGATCTAACGGTCCTGCTCACACCTCGCATCCGCCCAACACTTGCTCATCTCCTTCCTTCGCCGCTCACCTCATTTTAGCGCCTAATCATCAGCCGTCCGATAGTAAATGCTCGCTCGCATCACCTTCGCAATAAAGGAAATGCGTGAGTTCGCATGTTATGTGCACGTGGGATCCAACATTTGGCTACAGCATGCTCAGATCACACCACGTGGTAACTTCGGTCCCCTTTGATCAAGATCCGACGGCCAATTGCACCCACGCCCAACACACGTTCAATTTCGTGCAAGCCGTGGCTCGAACGCTCGCCATTCGCTTCCGCACGAGTGTGTGAGCCAACACGTGATTGCATAGCAATCATAGGCCCTAATTTTCCGGAATTAAGGTAGAACCTAGCTTAACATGGGCATTCATGCATACACACCGTACTTTGCTTCTTAGATGATTTATATGCTTATAGATAATAATGTGCTATTTGAGATGTATTAATAATTGCAGGTAATCAAGGGCTGCAGATGACTGATCCAACCTTATGGATTTGTTTGGAATGACAATTGGAATCTAACTCTTCCAAGAGTGCATCAATCAGAATCCCATAGCGCCATAGGGAGGCCGTAGAAGAAGTAGGAGCCATGTGGCAAATTGAAGAATATCCAGACCTTAGATGATAAATCCAACTGCATGGATGGATCCAGATTGATGTTCGTAGTCCAACGACACAAAAATCAACTCAATTGGAGGCCTACATCATCAGATACAGGAAGAAGATGGACGACCACGATGGCACTACATGGTGCCATCGTAGCCACCCCTTACTGTGCCCCAATCTGGGAAGGAGAGTCATGGGCCATTGGATCATCATCCAACGGCCACGATGCAGCCATGTCGCCCGCCTCCAGCCGCCTCATTAAGCAAAGGCGATATCTCAACCGTTGGATTCCCATCCAATGGCCGAGGGCGACTGCACAGGATTTGGAAAGCGCAACAATCTGCATGCATAGCGCAGTGGAGAGCACGCTAATAGATAGCGTGCAACGTGGGTTCGAAGAACAATTAGGAGTTGGGTGCCTGCATATGAAATTCCACCGTCAAATCTTCATCGGGCGAATCGGTGGTGAACGCGTGGCAGGGGCGAGAATGTCGGATGCAGACGCACAGGATGACGTGTGCCTTAAAGCTCAGCGAGCACTGCATAGGCTTTCTCGATCAGAAGACTGAGAAGCTTTAGGAGTTGAGGAGCTGATCAAAGGGTAGTGCAAGCATGAATCTGAACCATTCGATCATACAATCGGACGATCGACGATCGGGTGGGTTTTGAAGGCGAGAGGCGAATCGAGGAACGCAGCGTATGAGCAAGGAAGTAGCTAAGCCATCAGATTCAGATCCAATGGCGCACAACGCACCAAGTGGAAGCACCAGATTAAACCCTGGATTGAAGAAGGATTTAGAAGGCTTAATCAGAGCCGTTGATCTCCTGATCAATGGATCTGATTAATTTGAGGCCTTTGCATGGAATTAAGGGCCCAAATATCCTAAATTCCCTTCACTAAAGCTATAAAAAGAGGCCTAAGGGCCCCCTTTGAAAGGCATTCCTTAGTTTTTCTTCTTCTTCTACAACTCCTCTCTCTTCTTCTTCCCGTCTTCTCTACATCTATTTTTGCACCTCCATCTGAAGCATCTGTTGGGCCACCCTAACAGATCACTGCTACTCTTCCCAACCTCTCCAAAACTCCACCATGAACCACCTGTGGTGCCCTTGTTCCGTTACATAAGTAGTTTACATTTGAATTTGTTTAGTAAGATGTATGTAATTCATGTTCAAACTCTTTGATTGATATATATACTACAATATTGTGTCTATACTATTTAGTAATCATATTGAGAACAAACACAAGAAATCAAAAGTGCTTTCTACCTCCCTGTGATCGACCGGACTCGCCAAGTTCCATTAATTTATTTGATCGAGATGTATTTCACGCTATACTACAATGTGCTAATTTTTTATGTAGTCTATGCCCCGAACAAATTGGCGTTGTTGCTGGGGAGGCACGGCAACTTTTGATTTTATCTCTAATATAGTATTTTTGTGTGCAGGTACAACAAAACAAAGCAGTGAACTTGGAAAAGTGGGCACTGCAAAAATCAGGTGCACACATTCTTATTAGAAACTCAACCATAAATTAAGTGTTATCTTTAAAATTCAATAGCCATGTTTTTGATGCTAAAAAAATCCTAAATTTTGACTGGAACTTGATCTTCCAATTATCTTTCCAATTCCACCTTTCCCAAAAATAAATTCCTTTTGAGGAATTTTTGAAAATTCGCGGAGTACATACTGGTTAGATTGATTGAAAATAGAACTTTTATGAACTTTAGAAAGCAATTCTGACCAACATATAAATCTGATTTATCCACAATTTGTGGGGTTTGAAAGATGATCAAATTACTTTTCAATATCATATTTTTACAAAATTTTTGAAGCATATTTGTTATTGTTTTCAACAGAAAAACCAACACGAGGTCTAAATCCCAGATGTTAAAATTCATAACTAATTGTTGGAAATATTAAAAATTTTCGAAAAATACTCTTTGAAAAGCTTATTGAAAAAGAAATCTTCTTACGAAGTTTCAATTCATTTCAATTCTATGTTACTTTAGAGTATACATTTGAATTTTGGTCTTTAATTTGAGAAAAACATAGAAGTGCATGAGCCAATAGGACCACATAGACTAACTTGGACTCCAATGAGCCCAAGAATTACTCGATGAGGCATGTAACCTTGTGAACCACCCACCATCTGCTAAATTGAATAAACAAGTTAAAATTCACAGAAATATATCAAATAACCTGCATTTGGCTTGAAACTACTGGGTAGTTCCAACCTCTCTTCCAAAACCTGGTGTCTAAGCATGCAGGGTAGCATCAAATGACCGCAGTTGCGGGGTAATGGAACCGAAGGAGAAAGCCAAATGAAGAACCTTCCTCGTAGTCCCCTCGTAACTAGACTAGTCGGGTTAGCCTGAGAGGTAGGAATTCTTTGCAGTCGATCTCTCGCTGAATTTTTTTAATAACAAAAACTTAAACGAAAAATTTGATTATCTGATCTAAAGGACCACTCTGATTAACAAGGCCTTAGCTTTGTCCCGCTTGACTACACTAACCCTTTGAGTTCGTGTATGAAAGGAAGAAGGTCGTTACGACATAAACTTGTGGGACCTTAGGAGTCGAACCCAAGGCGGCAAAGGCGATTCTCACCCGACCTCTCTTCTCAACCTTCTTCCACTCGATTAGATGAGATGGCTAATCCCGGTCCTCGAGTTCGTCAGGACCCTAAGAATCAGGACCCAATGGCTCATCTGGAAGCCAGGGTCGAGGAAACAGAGCAAAAATATGAGTAGAGCATCGACAGGATTCTCACAACACTTGACAGAATGCGGCATCCACCACGCGGAGAACTGTGGGACTTCTACGATCTGGTGGCAAGAATTATAGTAGCTCAGATCTAGATTCCCGCAGCTACAGATGCATTCAAGTTGAAGCCAATATCATAAGTCTGATTTAGACCCATTTTGATGGAAACTCGAATGAGGATCCCTTCCAGCACATCGAAGATTTGAGTCAAATTGCAGAGTCAGTTTGATCCAGGAATGTAGATATCAGAATTGTTCTCATGAAATTTTTTCCTTTTTCTCTCAAGGATAAAGCTGCTTATTTGTTCAAGACCATCGGGAGGCCAATTGGAACTTGGGAGGAATTATGTTGCAAATTCCTCCAAAAGTTCTTCACGGTCGGTCGAACAAATGCTATGAGGCACGAGATCATGACTTTTGCCCAAGGCCCTGGAGAGAGCTACATGACGCCTGGGATAGATTTCATGATCTTCTAAGGAAGTGCCCACACCATGGTGTACCCAAATGGCACCTCACTAAAATATTTTACCTTAGGCTGGATGACACACATCGATAACTTGTCGATGCATCTAGTGGTGGGAATTTCCTCGCAAAGGATGAGAATAGCGCATTTGAACTGTTCGAGTCCTTAGCAGAGAACTCGATGAATGCTGCCTTAATGAACTAGTTCCAGCGACCTGGATAACAATGAGTCAGTGTCCAAAAAGCTCAAGCCGAGTCTACCTGAGCTGACATAGACATTACCACCAAAAAGCTGGACAAAGTGGATCTGCTCGATAAGAATCTTGATGAATTAATGCGAGCAAGATCTGGATCTTCTGGCAGCACTGCCCCATCTTACTCCTCTCAAGTATCCCGAGCCCCCTCTGCTCATACATATCCATTTACTCGCGATGTTCTCTCCATCTCCACGGGATCCTACATACCAAGAACCCATGAACAATGTTGATTTGGCACCATACAATTAAGGTTACGCACCACATGACGATGCAAGTGTGCATTTTTTTGATGAATTTGAATCAGAGACATCTTCGGCCTACGAAGATGTCAATGCTATTCAAGTTTACGGGCGTAACAAGTTGTATTTTGAAATGTATAACACTGGTTGGCGCCAGCATCCCAATTTCTCCTGGTCTGGTAACCCACAAAGATCGAGTCAAGCTCCACACAACCAAACCAGATAATATGAGAATTAGTAGAACACATAACCTAGGCAACAACAATTCCTGTATCAGCAGCAACAGACACGCTCTATCTATCAGCCGCTGCACCAAGCTAGCAACTACCTTCCAAAGAGGGTTGATGAGAGCCTCATCATGAGCCCTAACTAGCTCATTTTGACCTAAGAAAGAGAATAAGAGCTCCTATATAACCTAGAGAAGGGCTTAATTCAAGGAATAAGTGTTTTAATAAGAAACCATGAAATAAAGGTTAAAACTACAATTTCACCATTGCAGGACATAAACGGGATTTCTCAGAGGCAAAACATAGGTCAAATGGTCTAAATAAGATAAAAAGTGGGTCGATTCAATCAGAAATGGGTTAGTATTTAATGCAAGAATTAAATGACATTCTCTAACACTAAAATAGACCCTCTTAATTCAACAAGGTTATGATCAGGATAAAAATCAACTAAACCCTCTGAAATTCAGGGAAAAATATCCCTTAGGGTTTAGAACCTTCAGGCCTTCGGAACCTGTTTTGACCTAAATTAGGGCCCTAACTCATTAATTGACCTAATTTGGGTTTTTATGCAAAATGTTCAATCAAACATGGTCAAACCAAAAATCCAACTTCACCATTGGATTCCTTAGGTCCAAATTAGGCTTATACCAAAATTTGGACTTAAGGGGAGGTCATATTGCCCTACTTTGCAAAATAGTACACCCAATTACATTTTGGCCCCTATCTTTTGAAAACCATTGCATAGACCACCTTAACTTCCTCACCACTCTTACAAATAGGTCCCTCTACCATTAATGGGGAGAAATCCTTCTCTAGTGAGGAATGGAGGGGGAGTACTCCCTGATTCCTCAGAGATCTCCCAGATTTGGAAGGGAGATTCTCTGAGGAATTCCCTTCCATCTGAGCTCAATTGCAATCTTTAATTTACAACCAATCTCTCGTGCGAACGCACGAGAGATTTGGGTCTCCAACTACCTTCCTTCTTCAACGAGGAGTTGGCGATAGAAGGCTTGCCCTCCAAGCACCAAAAGCTCGGCCAGCAACTATAAAAGGATCCCCAGTCCTTTGTGAATCCCTCAAGCTTGACTTGGCTGAAGAATTTCCCAGAATTCCTCTTTCCCCTCTCCGACCAAGTAGCCCACAAGCTCTGGCAACTCTTCCTCCACCCTCTCGTTGCTCTGCTGCCATACTAGCGGCAGGGTTCACTTCGCCTCGTTCTTCCACGTTGCATCGCACCAGCGCACGCCTTCCCAATCTCCCCCTCGTCGCTGTTATCTCACTCTCAGGGCCATCTTCTCCGATAATGGCACAAACATGCCGTTCATCTCCTCTGCCTCCCCTTTGCTCCAAGTACCCCAGATAAGTTCCCTTTCTCCTACTCTCTCTTTTCCCTCCTTCTATTTCACAATTCACCCCTCAACTGCCACTATCCATCCTCATCTTCCCTATCTCCGTTTGACCTTCGACGAGACACATCCATCACTCCGCACCTCCACATGTCTCGCCACCAACCTCTTCACCTCCGCCATCGACCACTGAGCACTTTCCACCCACTCACTGCCTGCCACACATACTCTACACCTCCATTGAACAAACCCACTCACATGGACTCAGACTGACCAAGGCACTCATGCCTAGGCCATTCTGAGCCAAGCCAACCCCCACCTCACCTTCACCATAATACGACGAAGGTTCTCCTGTTGTCTGATAGAGCCACAAGGCTATCTTTGTGTCATGCAGGGTAGAGCTCCCATCCGCCATTAACAAGCATACGAGCTTGCTTGCTTCTGAGCTCCAAGCCGCAAGCTTCAGGTTTCAAGATCCCAGGCTGCGCAGGTTGAGTACACGAGCGAATCCAGTCTGATAGCAGTCACTGCAGGACCTGAAGCTGCATCAATTGCACGAAGACATCCGCCTGCAGGTGCCAATAGAAGCGGGTGGGACTTTTAGTCCCACCTCGGAAATGCAGGAGTGAGGTAAGTAGTTTAAATTGATTTTGTGATCTGTGTTGTTTGCCTCAAGTCACACAGGGGTAAGGTCCCTTGCCCTCACTTGCCACACCTCATCTGCGACCTGCCCCCACGGACCTGGCACCCGACTCGTTTACTTAACCTATCACTCCTCGTGCACCACACCCACGCCGGTGCACCTGGACCTAGGTGCACACCCGACCCAATTACCATACTCTGGGAGAGTGTATCGCAGAGAGAAAGAGAGATAGAGACGCGGGGAGGGTAGGGGATAGGTTTTGCTGTGTAGTGTTGTGCAGGAAGAAGAAGCTAAGGAAGGAAAAGGCGCAGTAAGAGAAGAGAAGGAAGAAGGAAGCGGTTGAGGGACTTAGCAAGGTAGGAAAGAGCTGAAGAAGCAAAGAGTTGCACTGTAGCAGAGGAGCGGCAGACCAAGGGAATAAAAGAAGAAGAAGAAAAGAAAGGCCAGGACTTAGTTGCTAGAAGAGAAAGAAGAGAGAAAGCAAGGGCAGAAGAAGAAGAGAAGCAGGAGTAGCTGAAAAAGAAAAGAAGCCAAAAGAAGTATAGCTGCAGAGCAAAGCAAAAGAAGGAAAGAGAGAGAAGGCCAACCATTCAAAGCACTATAGTCAGAAATTTTTAAGGCATCTAATACAATATCAGACGTCCAATTCTTTTTGAGCACTTTTTTCATAACATTACTCTGATATTTTTGTTGAATTAGTTATTTCTCTTTATTGAAAGTTGTGTTCTCAAGTTTTGGAATACCCAATTGCTCCCTGTGTTCGACCTCAGATACTTTGATTTTCGAGTTATAAATTCTTATTTGTTTTCATGGAGAGTTCATCTATATTACAAGTAGATATCTATTAAAACACGATCTAGCCACGTAAACACGGGTCGACCCTTTGGAGTCTCTAAAGGTGGATTTACAGGCATCAATTCTGAAATCTACTCATGACGTCTTGCAAATAATGAAGGCAATGGCTGACCAAATACAAAGCATACAAACACACAAAACCAAATGATGCAGGAGCATAGGTCACAGGGAGCTTTGCCCTCCCAACCTGTCCCAAGCCCGGGATATGTGCAGAATCAGGATGCCTCGCCTAGATTCCAAGCACCATTGGGGCAGGCACAAGCTATTCTGCAAGCACCTCCCACACCACCTGGTTATGGGCTTGGTCAGCCACCTCTATTGCCAAACCCTGTGTATCCTGACCTACTTGGTCCTCTGCCCCTTCGTGGACAGTGTGCCGATGCAAAAGCTGTCACTCTAAGGAGCAGCAAGACTACATAGGACCCGCTACCTAGGCAAGCGAGTAATGATTTTTCCTGCTCTCTAACATGAGATGGCTCACAACCCTCTTCCTCTCACAATCCATCTTGATTAGATAAAGGAAAGAAGCCCCTAGACCCTAAAATTCCTATCCCTTTTCCTGTGGCCCTAACACGAGATTCAGCACGGAAAAAGGACATGCGGAATTTCAAGGACCTAAAATCTATGTTCAAGGAAGTTCACATTCAGGTTCCTCTCCTCGAAGCAATAGATCACATCCCTACTATTTCTAGGTTCTTCAAGGACTACTGTACTCCGAAGTGGCAGCAGAGAATTAGATGACAGGCGGTATTATCTGAAGAAGCCAGTGCAGTTATCTTGGCCGACTTACTGCCCAAAAAGGACCCAGGCACACCATTGATATCCTGCTTTTTGTAGGATTCCCCTTTTGATAGGGCCCTTCTTGATTTGGGGTCGTCCATCAACCTAACTCCCACCGCAGTATTTGATTGATTTTGATTTGAGGAGTTAGAGCCCACCTCGATTACCATACGGTTGGCTGACCGATCAATGAAAACGCCAAGGGGGGTGGTTGAAAATGTGATCGTAAAAGTCCAAGGATTCTGCTTTCCAGCAAACTTTTTTGTTCTTTATATGGAGGTTCCTCTTAATCTCCATGATGCACCGATTAGTCTAGGTTGCCCATTTTTGGCAACTGCTCACGCAAACATCGACTGTAAATCAAGATGCATGGAGATTGCCTTAGGAAACGAAAAGCTTAGACTGGACATTTTCAAGGCATCAAAGAACTTTGATTGTGATTTGATAGAGGAGGATAGTGAAGATGAAGATTCAGCTTTCTGTGGGAACATTGGGTTCCTCTGCAGCGACCCAATGGCACATTCATCTTCACTATCAAGGGTCTTAGATTGCGATCCACACAGAACTGAGACTAAGGACATACACATTTCATCCCATGGATCTGGTTGTCATGGGTGTTCATCTGCTCCTAACACCTCTGATCCTGACTATCCTGTCCTTTCTAGCACGGATATCTTGAGACAAGATTACATGACCACAGTAGACGGAGTCTCCAGTAGTAAAGGTCAACAAATTTCGGTTGTTGCTTCCTCTCCTCCCCTGCATAAACCCCCTCCCCACCCTCCGCTACTAGAGTTACATCCCTTACCTGATTTGCTCAAGTACGTGTTTCTGGGAGAAAGTGAGATGTATTCCGTGATTGTCAATGATCACTTGACCCCGGACCAGGAACACCAATTGATTTTCGTTTTGCAAGCACATAGGGCTGCTATCGAGTGGGGCATTACTGATCTCCATGGGATTTGCCTCCCGTATTGCACTCACGATATCTACACTGATGAAGGGGTGAGACCATCTAGACAACCTCAGAGGCACCAAAATCCAAGTATGTTGGAGGTTGTCAAGAAGGAGATCATTAAATGGCTAGACACAGGCATTATATATCCTATTTCCAACAGCTAGTGGGTGAGTCCCATTCAGATTGTGCTAAGAAAGGCAGGATTCACCGTAATAAAAAATTAATTGGGCAAATCCATCCTGACCTGCACCACAACTTCTTAGCGGGTCTACATTGATTACAGGAAGCTAAATTCGGCTACCAAAATGGTTCATTTTCCTTTACCTTTTATTCATCAGATTCTAGAACGGTTGGTCGAACGTAGCTTCTTCTACTTTCTAGATGGATACTCCAGGTACAATCAAGTAGTGATCAACTGGAAGATCAAGACAAGATGACTTTTACTTGTCCCCTCGGAACATTCGCTTTTAAGCGAATGCCTTTCAGCCTTAGCAATGCACAAGCTACTTTTCAGCGATGCATGATGGCCATCGTTTCAGACATGATCGGGGACTATGTAGAAGTGTTCATGGAAGACTTCACCGTGTTTGGAGACGATTTCTCATCTTGTCTTGATAACCACACAAAGATCCTAAGGAGATGTATAGAAGTTAACCTAGTACTTTCATGGGAAAAAAGTCATTTTATGGTGAGGGATGGCATCGTACCAGGTCACAGGATCTCCTCTAAAGGACTCGAGGTCGACTGAGCTAAGTTCGAAATCATTTCGCAATTACCTCCACCTTGCTGGGTTTGGCAAGTCAGACCATTCTTAGGGCATGTCGGATTTTATCGAAGATTCATTCGAGATTTCTCAAAAATTGCTCTTCCATTAACTAATCTTCTGGCAATCGACACTCCCTTTGATTTTGACTCCTCATGTCTTAGTGCTTTCGAGACCTTGCGAAGCGCTATTTCAAGTGCACCTATTCTCCAATCCCCCGACTAGTCATTTGACTTCAAGATGATGTCTAACACCTTCGACATCACTACCGGAGCCATTCTTAGCCAGTGTCGGGAGCACCATCCATTCGTAATATATTACGCTAGCAAAACACTGAACGAGGCTCAACATAACTATATAGTCACTGAGAAAGAATTGGTAGCTGTGATATTCGGGTTGGAGAAATTCAAGCCTTACTTACTTGGGTCCAAAGTTATCATCTACACTAACCATTCCGCCCTTCGGCATTTGTTGGCAAAGAAGGATGCCAAACCTTGCCTTATCAGATGGATCCTTCATTTGCAGGAGTTTGATGTTGAGATCTGCGACAAAGTCGAAGCACATAATGTTGTGGTGGATCACTTGTCTCGGCTAGACCTAGGCTACATTCCATGCTCCCTGCCGATATCAAACCGATTTTCGGATGAGTCTCTATTGTCTATCAACTCTATTGAGTTTCCTTGGTACACTGATATAGCAAACTATCTCGTCACAGCAGGCTACCTAAGAGATTATCTCAGGATCAAAAACTCAAATTTATATCAGAGGCTAAATTCTATTTTTGGGATGACCCACTGCTCTTTCGCATTGGGGCTGATCAGATCATCTGTAGATGCATCCTTGATTCAAAAATCTCTAGTGTGCTATCCTTTTGCCATAGCAATGCTTGTGGGGGTCATTTCTCGGGCTGAAAGATCGCTGCAAAGATTTTGCTGTCGGGATTTTTCTGGCCAACCATTTTCAGAGATACACATGAGTTTGCCAAGTGCTACAAGCGATGCCAGGCAATCAGTTCTATGACCCAGAGAGAGATGATGCCTCTCCAATCCATTCTTGTCGTAGAAGTGTTCGATGTCTGTGGCATCGACTTTATGGGTCCCTCCCAAACGTGCATGGCTTTGAGTACATACTCCTCGCAGTAGACTATGTCTCAGAGTGGGTAGAAGCTATCCCGGCAAGACGAGCTGATCATAAGACTGTTATATCCTTCATCCAGGAATTCATTTTTGTGAGATTCGGAGTTCCCCGTGACCTGATAAGGGGTAGCCACTTCATCCATGCCCATTTCAAGTCATTATTAAAGAAATACAGGGTGCAGCACTGCATTCTACCCTGTATCACCCACAGACTAATGGGCAGGCTGAAGTATCAAACCATCAAATCAAGCTTATCCTTCAAAAGACGGTTAGACCTAATAGGAAGGATTGGTCCAATCGATCGATTGATGCACTATGGGCATATCAGACCATGTACAAGGCCCCTCTAGGAATGTCGCCATACCGCATGGTGTATGGAAAGGTATGTCACCTTCCTGTAGAGCTTGAGCATCGTGCCATTTGGGCAGTGCAGAAGTGTAATTTTAACCTCGAAGATGGAGGTTATGAAAGGAAGTTCCAACTCAGTGAGTTAGAGGAGATTAGGTAGGAAGCTTACGAGAATGCAAAACTATACAAAGATAAGACAAAGGCTTTTGATGTTCGACACATCCAGAGGAAGGAGTTTGTACCTAACCAGTAGTTCTAGTTATTTGACTTCTGACTCAAATTCTTTGCGGGAAAGCTCAAGTTCAAGTGGACTGGGCCATTTCTAGTGGCCCACCCATATCCTAACGGGCCGATGCAAATTAGAGACCCAAAATCTGACCATGTTTTTACGGTTAATGGCCAATGCCTCGAACCATTCATTGCCCAGGAACCTCCTCCTATTGACGAAACAATACATCTTCTTGAGGATGTGCCACCGATGAGTTTCCCAGCTGGAGGCATTATACTCAGCACGTATACATATATACATACCATATATACATAGCATATTTCATTTTCGCATATTATTTCGCATATTGTTTTTCATATTGTGTTTGGCATTGCAATAATGGCATGAGCTGAACGACAACTCAGAAGTAGTTTTAGGTGATTTCTATCCACATACACCTTGCCTTTTTTCTTTTATTCATGCATGAGGACATGCAAACACTTAGGCATGGGGGGGTAGTCCACAAAAACTGAAAATTTTCTGCCAACAAGTGGGGGGATTAGATCGGTTTATCAAGAGGTTTTATTAGAGATTTATTCTTTAGTAGATTCCTAAGCTTAGAATCCAGTATAACCTCACATCTGCATGTAGAATTTGCAATGGATCCATTGTGAAAACTGATAAACATCTCTAGTTTGTCGAGAAGAAGCATTGCTTCTTCTCCTGAACCCTTAGACAACAATCAGGGAGTCAGATGAACCATCTTCTAGTAGATCCGCCAAAACATACGTGAGACGAGAGTAGAGAGTTTACTGGTGCTCTAAGGCTAATGTAAGGAATCTTTAATCTTTAATAATTGAATAATACTTAGAGATGGACATATTTTTTGCTCTCAGCTCTTGCGTACTAATTCTGTGAGAAATTCTGTATGAGAGCCACCAAATAAGGCAAAAACACAGAGAACAGGTTCTGATAAAACTAGGACTGAGGTGGATGGTCACGACCGTCCTTTGTGGAATCCTCAACTGAAGGAGGGTATTGAGGTCAAGGTCAGAAATATGCCATCCTATCTGTTCGCTACCTGATGCCGAGAGTAGGCACTTCCACCAAATATGCCACCCGAGATCCTCTTGGTCATCCCCAAAAATCCCAAATAATGCCTCTTGAATAGAAGGACATGTCTTGTTGAATTATTGCGTTATGTTCTGTGGTAACGACATTGTACCAGCAGATGAGAAAAAAAAGAGGAAAAAGTGTTATGTTAAGAAGTTTGAGTTATGTAAACCAAAGTGTTTTGAGGCAAAAACACCAACCATCCCCACAAACCACCAAATACAACCTTAACCTATTTTTTTCTATATTTCTATCCACCCGAATACGAGCTGAGGAGTCTGACTTAGTTGTAGGGTTATTAGAACCTAATTAAAGTATAATGCCATGTAAGACCACCAAATACAGTTGCAAATCTGGTATGTGAGCTCAGGAAGAAAAAGAAAAAGAGAAGAAAAAAAATAGAGAGAGAAAGAGAGAAAAGAAAAAGTACAAGAGATTAAAGAGAGCATAGTTTTCCAGACTTTCTCTAAGTTAATTTATTCAATAATCTGGAAATCTAGATTCTGAAATAGTAGTCTCTATGTAGCACCAGAAGAGAGTGACCCACCAAATACAAATCCAGTTAACTCAGACATCTTCTACCTAAGCCAAAAGCTGGGGCTAAAATCAAAGAATAGTCTATATCCTCGAGAGGAGGTTTGCCTATCCCAACAGAATTTTACTAGGGGTCAAGTACAAGCTTTAAATGTACATCGACTCTTCTCTTCCGTCCATTGCAGAAGCTACAACATTACATATTCATGGTTATCTAGATTCTGAATTTTTGGATGAAACAAAAAGAAATAAACCTTTAGTTAAATTCTTGATATAATACATTTAATCTTGCACTTGTTAGGGACTAGCAAGATTTAGGCATGGGGTTATGATTGCATAGCAATCATAGGCCCTAATTCGCCTGAATTAAGGCAAAACCTAGCTTAACATGGGCATTCTACATGCATACACATCGTACTTTGCATCTTAGATGATTTATATGTTTTATGCATAATAATGTGCTACTTGAGAGGTATCAATAATTGCAGGTAATCCAGGGCCGCAGATGACCGATCCAACCTTATGGATTTGTTTGGAATGACGATGGGAATCTGATGCTTCTAAGAGTGCATCAATCAGACTCCCGTAGCACCCTAGGGAGGCCGCAGAAGAAGTAGGCGCCAAGGGGAAAATTGAAGAATATCCAGACCTCAGATGATAACTCCAACCACACAGATGGATCCGGATCGAAGTTCGTAGTCCAACGACGTAGAAATCAACTCAAACGGAGGCCTACATCATCAAATACAAGGAAAAGAAGATGGACGGCCATGATGGTGCTAGGATGGTGCCACGTGGTGCCATCGCAGCCACCCCTCACTGCACCCTAACCTGGGAAGGAGAGCCATGGGCCGTTGGATCATCCAACGGCCATGACGCAACCACGTCACCCTTCTCCAGCTGCCTCCGCAAGTGAGGGCGAGATCTCGACCGTTGGATTCCCATCCAACAACCACGGATAGCTGCATAGGATTTGGAAAGCATGACAATCTGTGCACGTAGCGCAGTGGAGAGCGCGCTAACAAATAGTGCTCGACGTGGGTTCGAAGCGCGATTAGGTGTCGAGTGCCTATGGATGAAATTTCACCGTCGGATATTCATCGGGCGGATCAGCAGCGAGCATGGGAGCATCAGATGCAAACGCACGCGATGACGCAAGCCTTAAGACTTAGCGGGTGCTGCGTAGGCTTTTTAAGTCGTCCGATCGAGAGATTGGACGACTGAGAAGCTTTAGGAGTTGAGGTGCTGATCAAAGGGCAGTGTAGGCATGAATCTAAATCGTTCTACCTTACGATCGGATGGTCGACAATTGGGTGGGCTTTGACGGCAAGCGGCGAAGCGAGGAAGCAACTGTGCCATTAGATTCAGATCCAAGGGTGCACAATGCGCCATGTGGCAGCCATCAGATAAAACCATGGATTGAGGAAGGATTTGGAAGGCTTAATCAGGGTCGTTGATCTCCCGATCAATAGATCTGATTAATCTGAATCCTTTGCACAAAATTAAGGGCCCAAATACCCTAAATGCCATTCACTAAAGCTATAAAAGGAGTTCTAGGGGCCCCCTTTGAAAGGCATTCCTTAGTTTTTCTTCTTCTTCTTCTTCCCATCTTCTCTACATCCGTCTCTGCACCTCCGTCTGAAGCGTCTGTTAGGCCACCCAGATAGATTGCTGCTACTCTTCCCAACCTCTCTAAAAGGCCACCACGAACCACCCATGGTGCCCTTGTTCTATTACATAAGTAGTTTCCATTGGAATTTGTTTAGTTAGATGTATGCAATTCATGTTCAAACTCTTTGATTGATATATATACTACAATATTGTGTCTATACTATTTAGTAATCATATTGAGAACAAACGCATGAAATCAAAACTGCTTTCTGCCTCCCTGTGATCAACCGGGACTCACCAAGTTCCGTTAATTTATTTGCTCGAGATGTATTTCACGTTATACTACAACGTGCTACTTTTCTACGTGATCTACGCCCTGAACAACGCACTGCGTGAAAGTTCTGTTATACTTGATTATTGTTATTTATACTTATCCAGTTGGACGGGTGACGTGGTACGCTTGTGGCCATTGGATGAAGATCCAATAGCCTATAGTGTGCGAGGTGGCCTTCCTAGATGCGGCGGTGGTGAGGGAGCGGCTGTGATGGTGCCACGTGGCACCATCAAGGCCATCTATCTTCTTTTCCTTGTATCAGGTGATGGAAACCTCCGATCGAGTTGATTTTTGCATCGTTGGGTTGTGATCATCAATTCGGATTCATCGGTGTAATTAGATTCTTCATCTGAGGCTCAGATCTTTGTCCTTTGGCTTTATGATCTCCATTCTTTTATGGACTGCACAAGGTGTCCTGGTTGTCTGATCGAGTTGATTTCAGAAGCGTTGGACTCCCATCGTCATTCTGATCAATCTGTTCTATCTAATCTGACATTCGTAGCTTCAAATTATCTAAGATTAAAATCATCTCTCTTTTAGGTCATAAAATGATGATATTATCTATATAACTAATAAAGTAGCTATTGTGCAAATTACGATGCCTATGAATGCATTATTCCTAAGTTATGCTAGAATCTAGCTTAATTCTAGTGATTTAGGTTGCATGATTTTTGTGCAACCAAGATGGAGTAGATTTTCCCTCCTGCATTTTTCTATATCATGGTACATCTTATACTCTACCTAGCGGATGAAGTAAGGATTGCTGGACCAGTTCAGTATAGGTGGATGTATCTAGTTGAATACTTCTTGAAAAAATTCAAAGACTACATCTTCAATAACGCTAAGCCAGAAGGTTCAATTGTCGAAGGGTATCTTGTAAAAGAATGCATCATCTTTTCTGGAAAGGATTGATGGTAGACAAAATAGTGAAAATGTGGAAGATTATTTTTCTGTATTTGATATCTGAGGAAGGCCAATCATACAAATGGAATTTAAACCAATGTCTGAACATGATTGACGATTCGCTCATATAGATATTAAAGCATATTCTAGATTTTTACAATGAATTTTGACAATCTTCACACATTTCTAGATGTGAAGAAGACTTCATTGACTGGTTCAGAACTCATGTACAAGAAATGATCTACAATGGATAGAAGATTTTGATGTAATGATGAACATACCTTTAAGTCACTCACATTATCACTCAGGATATATAATAAATGGGTTCAGATTTAGAGTGCAATAAGTTGATGATTTGAAGGTGGCACAACATTCTGGCGTTATTGTGAAATGTGATGGCATACAAACTGGTTGCGATGGTTACTATGGGAAAATCAAAGAGATTGTGGAAATCAGCTATAGTCATGATTGTTGAGTCGTCTTAAGTAAGTGTGACTGGTTTGATATTTTTAACAACAGATATGGTGTTAAAGTGGACAAAGAAACTGGTTTCATAAGTTTGAATAAGGATCGTACAATTCTTCAAACATCTAAATCATTTACAGTAGCTTGTCAAGTTGGAATGGTTGGATAGTATCAATAAGAACAATGCCATGTGATTACTATGATATACAACATGATAAGGATCCCGACTTTGATTATGAAGCATATCAAGATGTGGTACAAGATGGAGAAATAGGTCATGGTGCAATGGATATTGATATTTGAGGTAAACGTTTTCAATTAAGCTATTTTCTAGAGTTTAACTATTTCATTCTTAAAAATTTTTTCATATATTTTCTCCATTGCAAGTTTTCTTATTGTACTAGGCTGATCTTTTACTTGCTTTGGTATACTTATTTCGTCACAATTGACTATATAAAAAGTATGACATCATCCTTTTATAATTTGTAGCTCCTCTCTTATTTCTTGTAACCAAAGTTATGATTTTTTTTGAATGAATTATATAAGAGTAAGCTTTTTTATTTTCAAGTTTGTGCTTTCTATACATAGTGGCACGAAGTATAATCAAACTAAAATTATTCTATTGGAATAGTAAAAGTGAAATTTTCTACATATAGTGGCATCAAGTTGGTCACATTCAGTAGCCCTAAAATTTGGAGAATTTAATAATACCTTCCATTTAGAAGATGTGCTTATTCACTTTATCAAAATTTATCTTTTGATAAATATATTTGATGATGTAATCATCCTTCTATTGTATTTTTTGTAATTAATAATTCTTTTTACATCTGTAGATGGCACCTAAGTAGTTGGTGGCATACAAAAAGCGTCGTCTTGATATGTGCAGTGATGACTCTTCATTTGAGCCAGATGACCAAGTCCAAGGACACGAGGGTGGCATCAACACCCAGCCTGAACCCCAACATGATCCTCAACCCCACTCATAGCATGACCATAACTGCAATTGCCTTCCCACATGCCCAATCTTTAGACTTCGCCACTACCTCAGAATCGACTTCGATCTCATGCTCAACATGCCATGATCCCACCTCATACTCTTGTAAAATCTAGACCTTAGCAAAGTCCTCAACAAAATACACAGCCTCATTCTCAACTTCTACCTAGGCACGCACACCTCTAGCCCTTACACCCTCCCCTAAGCCAGTCCCAACCCCTACACCCACCCTAGAGCCAGCCCTAGTAGTAGACACCAGCTCACCCCTTACACCCTCCTCAGAGCCAGTCCCAGCAGTAAACACCAACTCAGCTCCTACACCCTCCCCAGAGCCAGTCCCAGTAGCAGACACCAACTCAACCCCTACACCCTCCCCAGAGCTAGTCCTAGCAGCAGACACCCCTACACCCTCCACAGAGCCAGTCCCAGCAATGGCCACTAGCACATCCCTTACACCCTCCCCAGAGCTAGTCCCAGCAGTGAAGACCAGTTCAACCCCAACACCCTCCCCAGAGCCAGTCCCAGCAATGGACACCAGCTTAGCCCCATCACCCCCCCAAGGCCAGTCCCAGCAGCAGACACAAGCTCAGCCCCTACACCCTCCACAGAAATAGTCCCAGCAGCAGACACTAGCTCAGCCCCTACACCCTCCCTAGAGCCAGTCATAGTAGCAGACACAAGCTCAGCCCCTACACCATCCCCAGAGCCAGTCCCAACAGCAGATACGAGCTTAGCCCCTACACCCACCCCAGAGCCAGTCCCAGCAGCGAACACTAGCTCATCCCTTACACCCTCCCTAAAGTCGGTCCCAGCAGCAGGCACCATCTCAGTTCGTAGACCCTCCTCATATCTAGTCTCATGGCCAATCTTAGCGAAATAGTTAGCCACAGAGTCAGTCACAAAGTCAATCTTAGGAGCAGAGTCAAGGAGGGTCTAATGATATATAAATTCTCACATTAATTTTCTTTGATATTAATTCTTTATAATAATTTGATCTTGACTATTTGTTTACTGAAGGTATAAAATCAAAGGCAAGAGGTAAGACAGGGAATTTGGAATTGAGAAAATTAACCGAAGGGACTCGAATAATGGTTGAAGTAAATTGTAGCGAAAGATGTTCATGTTATGCACCCTTTAATAGCAAGATCCACTTGTGAGACTATTGATACCCCCATGCTAGTTTGATTGGGGGCAAGTTCCTTAGCAACATAAGGATGAGTTCATTCATGAGCTAGGGATATTAATATGATATTATTCTTATGTCATTCATTTCGTTTACTTAAAATCCTTTATCTAATTATTCATTATAATAAAAAATGTAGGTGGCATATGATTGGGGAACAAATTCAATGACGACTACATATATTCTCCAAGCAGTAGGGAGGGCACTTCATAGTTGGAGACAAGAGCTTAAAAGCCTAGTAAGACATAAGCATAGATATAAAATTCATAATAACACAATAGCACAATGATTTACTTTTAGGTGTTGCTAACTTTTCAATATATATAAATAGTTCTTTATTGGTAAGAATTATGAGGATGCATTGAGAGACGTGACACCAAGAGTATGATGTGCATACATCTGAATAGCCAAAAATGTCTATTAGTATCATTTAAGCATCATGCCTTGTAAATATTGCATAATATGCATCATCATGCAATTAGGTCAAATTGGACAAATTGTATAGTAATTTCTTCTTCTTGGTGGCCAGGGACAAGGTAACATTTAATCGGGGCCTCAGATTGAAGATCCAACTGTACGGATTTGATCAGGGCGATGATCGGAGTTCAACAACTCCAAGATCACCTTGATTGGACTTCTGTAGCATTAGATATGATCTGAAGAAGATCAAATATCAAGGGCCAAGATGGTGTAAATCCGCACTTCAGATGACAAAATCGAATGCATGGATGGGTTCGTATAGGTGATTGCAGCCCAACAACGTGAAAATCAGTCCAATCCGACATCCGTGGCACGAACGACCAAGATGGCACAACATGGTGCCATCCCAGCCGCCCAACTGGCCCAAGGACCCACCATTGCCTGCTCTCTCCTCAACCACGCTAACGATCTCAGCCGTTGGATCAAGATCCAGCAGCTGAGAAAGGTCGTGCCTAAATTCACAAGCACTCCTCATGCGACCGCATAGTTTAACGGTTGTATGGCTTCACGTGAAGAGGGAGATGCGGGTTCGTGCCCTACCTTGCGTCAAATCAAAGCGCGGGTAGAGAGTGACTCAATTTGGCCATCGAATGGCGATCGTGTGGGTAGGAGGCGAGCAACGTGGCTCAAGGGATGGGCGAGGATCGTACTCACATGTGATGATGTGCAATCCAACGTGCCATCACACGTGGGTAGGTGGTCGGGCGCGGATAAGTTGTGTTAATATGGTGATTTAATCGTTGAAATGAGTATAGTGGTTTACCTAAATCGAGCCTGACCATCTCTTTACAAAATTTTTAACCTCACCTACTTGATTTTATCTTGGTCACTTTTAGGCCTAGGGTTGAACTCAGGGAAGTGGGAATAAAGGTGAATAAGTTTTTACGCCTTTCCTATAACGAATCTCTTCCATTCGTTTATTATGTTTTTGGTGTTTTTCTATTTAATATTTTTTTCTGATAATTTTTTTCCTTGAGGTACACCCTCAAAATCAGGTTCTTGGCTTTGAGCCAAATTAGGGTTTCAAAATTGGTCTTGCTATTCGCAAGACTGAGTACCTGCAAGTCAAGGATTATCTTTTCTCTTTTCTATATATTTTTTATCTTTTTAATGGTAGGAGTAAGAAATAGAAATAATATAAATATGGTATATATATATATTACATATGTATATAGGGGTGGGAGTGGAGGTGGAGATGGCATGTAGCGCGGTGTCGAGTTGATCGTCGTCTAGGAAGACGCAACCAACAGGACAAAGTGCTGCGTGGAGTGTAGGATGGATGGGTGGAAGATGTGTGCGAGAAACGCTTTCTGTATGCATGTATCGGTGAATATCAGCAACTGGTGTAGATATTCCTGTGATACAACGTATGGTAGGTGATATGAAAATATATATTTATATATGTATATATATATATGTATATATATATAGGTATGTAAATATATGTCTAGATCGATGTATGTATATGTATATATATATATATATTTATAATTGTATATATATGTATGTATATATAACTATATATAGATATAGATATATATATAGATATATATATATGTCTTTATAGTTATAGATATATGTATATATGTATGTATATTTGTATATCTATATATATGCATAAATTTATGTGTATATATATATTTATATACACTTATACTTAGTTATATAAGTAGTAGTATATGTATAGATATAAGTATATATATATGTATATAAATACATATATATAAATATATATATAACTATATGGTAGTGTATAAGTGAGTGGGTGTGTGTACGACAGAGTGTGTGTGTGTGTGTATGTGTCTGTGGAGAGAGTGAGAGAGTGTTGTGAGAGAGAGAGAGAGATCGTCTGCTAGCGTGAAGAAGCGGTGAGTAAAGCCGTCTGATGCTTCAGCCGTCATCTGATGGTGCGCACAGGATCGTGCACGAGCACGTGCAGGCGCGTAGGCGCACGAAGAGGCACGCACATGCATGAGGGAGTGAGAACGAGGGAGAGACCGCAGTGCACCGCACTACGCGCTGAGGCAGGTGCAGGCGAAGGCGCTAGCGCGAGCGGGCAGGTGCAGACGCGAGAGTAGGGAGAGACGTGGGCGTCGGCTAGCGCAGGTTGCAGCACGGAGAGATTGTGCCTGGTGACCGGAAAAGTGAGAAACTTTCCAGTCACCGCAGTTTAGCAGCGTGAGATCGCAGCTACAATGCAGGGGGAAAAGTTGACCGGCTGGCGTGTACGAAATCGGCTGGGTCGTGGGTGGAACTTCTCGACAGGGCGCGTGGAGAGGGGCGAGGGCGACCTGCTGGCACGCGCAGAGGCCGCGAATCAGGCGCCTGAGGCGCGTGGTGGCCTGCGCGGCTACTGGCTGCCGTTGCTGACACCTTACTGCTACTGTGGAGCTTCAGACCTTGAGTCCTGCGACAATGGCGGAAATGGATGGACTGTCGGAATAGAGAAGAGAACCACCACGCCCACTGGCCCTTTGATGAGCTGGGTGGTGGTGGGACTCACAATGGTGGTTGTGTACCACTGTGAGCTGCTCCTACTCGCAACGTGGCTCCTCAAGAAGAAGAAAGGCTGCATATGGAGGCGAGAGGGGAGGAGACGGCCTGGAAGGGAAGCTGTCGTGTTATTCTTTGTGTGGACCAAGCTCCCTTTGCAAAGAAGATAGCCATGCCTTTTTAAAGAGGAAGAAGGCAAGCACAGCCATGCCCTGGCTGTATGCGTGGCTGTGCATGGCTGTGCAGGGAGTGGCTATGTAGAGCATGGCGCGAAGGAGATCAAGCCATGCTTTGCAGCCGCGGAGAAGAAAGTCAAATAAAAATAAAAATAAAGATGGTGAATTTGCGAGGCAGCACTTGAAGAGTTTGTTAATTACAAGGCCATTTTATTCACTCTCCTCCCCTCTCAAATAAATGCATGCATTCATGTATTTTCACAAATGCGACTATGGCTGCCTAATATGCACTGGCAATGCTAGGAAATAGCACAAGATGGCACAATTGGTAGTGTATTTTTGCTGTGCAATCATACCCCCATGCCTATCTTTTGCTAGTCCTTAGTAGAACATTTTTGTATTGCATTTAGAAAAGATCTTAAGCTGAAGAGTTTCTTCTGAGGTGTCATAGGTTTGTTTATGTGTTGGATATTGTGAGAACCAATTGTAGAGAAGACTACCAGTACTTTAAGTCTTACATGCCAAAGATCATCTCTCAACTACCCTGAACTCTTGATATTTAAACCTTAAGTATGATTTCCAGGATCCAGGAGGTTTTTGCTGTACTCGAGAGCTCAAGAGATTATGGCTTGTGCTTAGTGAAGGATCAAGACTGACCAAATGAACATTAAGACTCAAGCCCAGGGTTTCACAAATTTTTAAGTGCAGGTTGGTCCCAGTTTCAGCTCATGTCTTCGAATTGACCCTTAAAAAGATGATGGAAACTCAACTCCCAGTTTTTGACATTTGTGGCTCAAAGAAAATAGGGTATTTGTAACTTGCCTTGAAGAACTTTTGTAGGGGGAAGACTTTACAGATATTTGCGAGATATACTGACTTATTTGCATCTTTTTTTCTTTTTGAAACACGTGTCAGTATATCTTTTACAACTTTATTTGGAGGAGCACACTTTTCTTTTTGTGGGAAAGTTCCTTTTTGGTGGAAAGAGTCTCCCCTAAACACAAGAGTAAAGCCTGCGATAAAAAGTCTACCTGCTTGCACAGGTAAGGACTCCACCTTCCCTAATGAACACTAGGGTTGGATCTTACATTCACGTGGTCTTTCTTGATATGTGTAGTGTGAACCAAGATTACTTAGGCTCTCAAGTAGAAGCAAAGCAACGGATCCTGTACTGGTGTCTCAGGTATAAGAATACGTCCTTAGTTAGGAGAGATTCCGATCTATCTTATCAATGCTCAAGTGAATTAAGTTGAGCCGGAGCGAGTCAAGCTTCTGTGGCCTGGAAAGTCTTCAAAATAGTGGTTGAATATCGATAAACACTTATTGTATTTTTGTTTCAGCCTTCAAATCATTACTAAATACCTCTTTTTTTTTTTTATAGATAGAAATTGTATGATACCCAAAAATACCCAGATCCTATGGATGCCTATCCACCCCCCCATGCCAAACGATGCTATGTCCTCATATTCATGTAGGGAAGGGTAGAGGAAGGACGAAAGATCGGGTAATGAGAGCTGAGGTGCAGGGTATACAGCAGGGTGGTATGGTGGGAGGATGGTGGGTGGTGAAGTGAAAAGTGAAGTGAGCATGACAGCGGCAGAGTGTTGCTGGGGTGCCTCCCAACGAGTGCTGAATTTAACGTCCCCAGCTGGACTCAGGATGAGGCACAACATTAGTTACCCTCAGGCAGAGCAACAGTTTCTCCAACGAGGGCAGGTTCATGAGTAAGATAGGGTTTCAAACGCTACCCATTGACCGTAAATTTATGCCCAGATTTGGGATCTTCAATCTCAACGGCCCCGTTAGGAGATGATCTCGAGACCAGGAAAGGACCAATCCATTTGGACTTCAATTTCCCAGGAAAGAATTTGAGCCGGGCATTGTAGAGCCAAACTTGCTGAGATGGCTCAAATTCCTTCCGACGGATACGGCTGTCGTGAAAAGCCTTAGTGTGTTGCTTGAAAGTTAAGGAAGAATCATAGGCTTCACGACAGAGCTCTTCCAGCTCTTGGAGTTGGAGTTTCCTTTCTTGACCATACAGGTCTGGGTCGAGGTTACATTAGCGAACTGCCCTATAAGCGTGGTGCTCCAACTCCACGGGCATATGACAAGGCTTCCCGTAAATGATTCTATAAGGAGACATGCCAAGGGGAGCCTCGAAGGCAGTCCGATACGTCCAAAGTGCGTCAATCAGCTTGTCAGACCAATACTTACGGTCAGGCCGAACTATTTTCTGGAGAATTTGCTTGATTTGTCAGTTCGACACCTCTACCTGGCCGTTCGTCTGAGGATGATATAGGGATGCGATACGATGGTGGACTCCGTATTTCCTCAGAAGTGCCCGAAAGGAAGCATGGGTAAAGTGGCTTCCTCCATCCGAGATAATGGCTCGAGGGATCCCAAAGCACGCAAAAATGTGGTCTTTGACAAATCGAGTGGATATAACATGGTCAAAACGGTGTGTGGGAATAGCCTCTATCCATTTTGAAACATAATCAACAGCCACGAGAATAAATTCGAAGTCGTTGGAAGGAGGAAAGGGACCCATGAAATCAATTCCCCAAATGTCGAAGATTTCCGCACCTAGGATGGGTTGCAAGGGCATCATGTCACGATGTGACATTGACCCTAACAACTGGAACCTAGTGCAATGTTTGGCATAATTGTGTGCATCCTGGTGAAGGGAGGGCCAAAAGAAACTGCACTGCAACACCTTGGCTGCAGTTTTCCTCCCAGAGAAATGGCCTCCGCAGGCCTGATCGTGGCAGAAGGATAGCACACTAGGGAATTCGCTGTCAGGAATACAACGATGTATGACTTGATTTGCACCTATTCGATAAAGAAGTGGATTATCACAGAAATAATACTTTGCTTCTGCCATGAGTTGCTCGTGCTGGTTTTTAGGCCAGCCACGTGGAAGGGATGCAGAAGTAAGGTAATTGGCAATGTTGGCATACCACGGTCCACTTGCCACATTAATTGCCAATAGGTGCTCATCAGGAAAAATCTCATTAATCGACAGAGTAAGTCCAATATGGTCAGGGTCCAGTCTAGAAAGATGATCAGCCGCAACATTCTGGGCTCTGGCCTTATCGCGGATCTCAATGTCAAATTCTTGGAGCAGAATGATCCAACGAATTATTCTAGGCTTGACATCCTTCTTGTGCATGAGATGGCGAATGGCTGCGTGATCAGTGGAAACAATAACATGCGAGCCCAGAAGGTAAGAGCGAAATTTCTCCAGCCTAAAGACGACCGCCAGTAGTTCTTTCTCAGTGGTAGTATAATTACGCTGGGCCTCATCCAACATCTTACTGGCATAGTACACCACGAAGGGGTGTCTATCGCGTCTTTGTCCTAGGATGGCTCTGACTGCAAGGTCGGAAGCGTCACAAATGAGTTCAAAGTCGAGGGACCAATCAGGTGGCTGGAGAATAGGGGCCTTGGTGACAGCATTACGCAGCTGCGTGAATGATCGTATGCAATCAGGGCCCATATAGAAGGGTACGTCGGTCAATAGGAGATGAGTTAAAGGTCGAGAAATCTTGGAGAAATCTTTGATGAATCTCCTATAGAAACTGACGTGTCCCAGGAAGGAGCGAATTTGTTTGACAGAGCCAGGCACAGGTAAATCAGAAATTACATCAAGCTTAGCTCTGTCAACCTTGATACCCCTATTGGAGATGATATGTCCGAGAACAATTCCCTCGTGTAACATAAAATGACTTTTTTCCCAGGAAAGCACAAGGTTTACATCAATACATCTCCTAAGGATACGGGTCAGGTTGGCAAGACATTCATCGAAAGATGGTCCAAAGACAGAAAAGTCATCCATGAAGACCTCGAGAAAGTCACCCACCATGTCATGAAATATTGCCAGCATACATCTCTGGAAAGTTGCTGGCGCGTTACAAAGTCCAAACGGCATCCTTCTAAATGCGAAGGTGCTAAAGGGGCAGGTAAAGGGGGTTTTCTCTTGGTCTCGGGGGTCAATTGCCACCTGGTTATTTCCTGAGAATCCATCTAGGAAACAAAAAAATGTATTTCCTGCTAACCGCTCCATGATTTGCTCAATGAAAGGTAGCGGAAAGTGATCTTTCTTAGTTGCAGCATTAAGTTTCCTATAATCTACACACACTCTCGAAGATGTAGGAGTGCGTGTAGGGATGGATTCACCCCTATCATTAACATGGATGGTGAGTCCTGCCTTTCTGGGCACGACGTGAATCAGACTCACCCAGGGGCAATCGCTGATCGGGTAGATTATACCCGCATCCAGCCACTTAATAATTTCCTTCTTAACGACCTCCCGCATGTTAGGGTTGAGACGTCGCTGCATCTCGCGAGAAGATCGAGCCTCCTCCTCCGTATATATTTGGTGAGTGCAGTAGGAGGGGCTAATGCCAGTTAAGTCTGATAAAGACCATACAATGGCTGCCTTGTGTTCTATGAGGACCTTCGTTAGTTTGCACTCTTTCTCCCTGGTCAATTTTGAACTAATGATTACAGGGAGCATTTCATTTGGTCCCAGGAAAACATACTTAAGTGCACTAGGTAGCTCTTTCAGCTCGGGAGTGGATGGTGAAAGATCTGGCATTTCTTGGGACAAGAGTGTCCCAAGCGGATCAGAAAACAAGTTAGGAGGAAGAAGTTGGCCCTCAGATTGGCCAAGAAGAGGGGCATCTTGGATAGATGGATCCAAAAAGGAATAGCCCCAGTGAGTAATATATGGGCTCAAGGTCCCAGTGTGGAGTTGCAAATCTGCTTCATTTGGTGGGAAAGAAAGGGCAATCTGATCTTCAAGAGTGTGGACCGGCGGTGAGTAGCCCTGATATGACTTAAACCACTAGGTATGGGAAGTAGAGAAAACCTCGTCAGAAGTCTGGTCAGGAGAAGGTATGGGAATAGGGAGGGATGGGGGAACATCACAATATGTGTCGGTCAGGCAATCGTCAGTGTTTACAGGTAATCTATAGCAGTCAGAATAGGTCCCAATTAGTTCGATACAGGCACTGACGGCCATGTCCTCGTCAGACGTGTCATCCTCGATGCAATCGCAATCAAAGTTTTTGGTTACCTTGAAGATGTTAAGCTTGAGCTTTCTAGAACCAACGGCAATCTCAATACAGCCTGACTCGCAGTCGATATGGGCACGGGCTGTGGCCAAGAAATGTCGACCAAGGATGATCGGACAATCAGAATGTGAGCTAGGAGCTTCCATATCTAAAACAAGAAAGTCAACAGGAAAACAGAGACTATTGACCCTAACCACCACGTCTTCCACCACACCCTTTGGAATTTTGACAGAACGATCTGCGAACTGTAATGTGACAGGGGTGGGTTTC
Source organism: Thalassia testudinum (assembly GCA_037157565.1). Taxonomy (NCBI): domain Eukaryota; kingdom Viridiplantae; phylum Streptophyta; class Magnoliopsida; order Alismatales; family Hydrocharitaceae; genus Thalassia; species Thalassia testudinum. The sequence continues at coordinate 13,082,189 of JAZHRO010000007.1, forward strand.
AGATTTCCCAAGGAAAATTTCTCGAGCATGATGGTTGGTATAAGATTGATGGAAGATCCTAGATCAAGCAGGGCACGGTTAAAATTGCAGCCTTGGATGCTATAGGAAATGAGCGGTGTGCCTGGATCTTTCTGCTTCAGTGGTAGATTTGACAGTATAGCACAACTCGCATGAGGTGAGAGAACCACCAGATTCTTAGTTTTCTTTGACTGTCGCCTGGGTGTTGTGTAGTCTTTGAAAAATCGGGCGACAGTAGGTATGTGGTCGATAGCCTCGAGCAGGGGTACCTTGTTTTCAACATCCATGAACAAATTACGCAATTCTTCTTGCCTTTTGGCTTCCTCAGTAGAGCCTAAGGGAATGGGACTGATTCTGGCACCAATTTAGGTGTGTCATCCTCTCGCGAATGCAGTGCGCATCTCGAATGAGAGGGCGATGAAGAATACAGGCCAGAATCAGGTCGAAGCGGATCGATGGTCTGCTTACCGCTCCTCGTAGTGATTGCATTGGATGATGCAGGTCTAGTGGGATCATAAGGCAAAGGAGGGTTCGCAATAGGGATGTAAGAGTGAGGTGCTGTAGTGGGATTAGGCTGAAATCCCAGTGGAATGCTCGGAGCCTACAGAATTTGATAAACCTGCCCCTGAGAAGGTCGTACCTGTGGTTGAGGACCACGGGGTACGAAATTTCGCGGGTTTGGAACAAGTTGGGCTGGAAGAGTGACCTGAGATTGAGTCGCCATGTGTAGTTGACTGATCTCAGCATTCTACTACGCCAATTGGTGCTGAAGAGAGGTCATGTTCCCTTCATGGCACTTTGAAATTTCCGTCATCATTCGCATCAATTTGTCAAGAGGACTTGATGCATATTCTGTTTGCGGTATGCAAGGACTCGATGGCGGATTCGCCATAGGATTAGACTGGGCCCTTGGGATGATGGGTGCGGACGATTGCATTTGTCCACCCGCGGGGTTTTGTCGTTGCGGGTTGTTGGACCATGCGAAGTTCGGATGATTTCGCCACCCTGGGTTATAAGTGCCAGAGAACGGGTTGTTCCCGAGGGCGCAAGCATCTTCTATGCCAGAAGACGCGTTCGCATGTAAATACGCATCCGAGCACATGGAGGCTTGGTCCTCCATGTCGAAATACTGGCTCGCAGAAGCCAGATCCACATGACTTACCGAATTGCTCGGTGCGACACTCGGTAAGGAAGGTCTTACGGGGTTTCTTGGGATAAGCCTGGTGTTGGAAGAATTGGGATTGTGATGAAGTGGTGAGGTGGGGGTGTTTGCCATAGAACGGGAGGGGTTGGCCAGAAGCTCGTCCAGCTTCTTATGCACGACGGAGACTTCATCCAATTTTTGTGCGATAAGGTTGAGATCTGTGGATGAATGGGAGGGTCCCGTGTCAACTTCGTGGACATTACGGGGTAGGCTGGTACGATTAACGACGACAATGGAAGCATTGTTCATCGAGTTTTCACTCATTTTCAAATAATTCGAATGCTACATTCTCGTCTTTATTCATGAAATTCCCTCCACAGGAAGCATCTACAATCTGCTTCAAAGTCTCATTTAACCCATAGTAGAAAATCTGGGCTATATGCCACTTAGGCAGACCGTGGTGCGGACACTTCCTGAGGAGGTCATTATATCTCTCCCATGCCTCATGAAACTGTTCGCCGTTTTGTTGCGTAAATGAAGTGATAGCACGGCGAAGCACATTGGATCGCCCGATTGGGAAGAACTTCCTGAGAAACGTTGTTCGCATCTCTTCCTAAGAGTAGATGGTTCTCCCAAGGGTGCGTAACCATTGCGATGCTTTATCCCGTAATGAAAATGGGAACATTTTCATGAGGACTATAGGTAACCTGATATTTCTTGGTTTAACTGTTTCAGCCAATCGGGTTAGGTCTTCCTAGTGGAGAAAAGGATCTTCACTTGCTAGACCATGGAAGTGAAAATTTATTAGGCCAATTATGTTAGGTTTCAATTCAAAGTCGTCCCCACCCATGGGGACCCAAATTTTTCCTATGGTCTCTGAAGCAGTGGGATTCTGATAGGAGCTAAGAGACCTAGGCTCCTCCCGTTCGGGAGGGTTCTGCATTTCCTCCAATGTTTCCCTAATGGCCTCAATTTGTTCATTATACATTTCCATTTGGGCTTGGAGGCGGGTTATGGGATCCAAGGCTCCACCACTTGGTGGGTTTTGAGGGCGATTTCCTCCCTCAGGATTTAGGGGTGGGCGTGCAGCCATGTTTGTGGAGGAGGACGATGCGGCTTCTTTTCTAAAATTATTAGGCAATTCACACAGTTCAAGGTTTTGTGACCTCCTCCAAAACATGCACTATCGCAGGAAGAATTGGGGAGATAAGAAGGGAATAGGAGATGAGAGAAATGACGCTGCAAAGATACACTTGATGACAAATCAATACAATCAAATTCCTAACCTCTACAGTGTGCCCTTAAACCTAAAGATCTAAGTTACCTTCTATCACGATCTACGGAACCGAATGCGAGCACCACTAAACCACCGGGCTAGATTGAAAGGCCGCTTTCCCCAGTCTTAGACACCCGATAGCATGCGGGAACCCTCACCAGCACGTAGGTGCTACACGCAGGTAGTTAGACCTCCAATCCTTAATAAGGGTCAAGTTGATACCAATTTTAGTTAGAGGCTTAGGATCAAGTGCTTCTGGAATGTGAAGGGCGTTATTTATGGGTAATGCCCAAGTGATTGATTTTGTAAAGTATGTAAATCAAGCATGCAACAGGGAAATCTCCCCGAATTGAAGTTTTAATTGGTGAATGGTTTTTAGAATTCAGCCTTAAGTAGTATGGATTTTAAGATTTCTTTGAATTACCAATTCAACCAATCTCCTGGTTTTGAGAGAATACAAGTTTTCTTCTAAGCCCAACAAACCCTTCTTCAATGTCAATTGGTTAATGCATGCTAAAATGCAATGGGCTTCCCTAAATGGAGATTTCTATGTGTGGATGCACGAATCAATTTTAGATTAGTGTGAAAGGGAGACAAAGCACTTCAATTCAAGTGCTCCCAATCACCAGAATGATTTCCACACACAAGGCTCAACCATAAGATAAAGAAAATCAAATTGTTGGGGTTGAAGTATTCGGGATCGAATCTTAGGCACGTGAAAGGTCGTGGTGGGGTTGGAATCAACTCAATTCCAAGTCTCCCCACCAAAAATGTGATCCCGAATTTGTAGATAAATGAGGCAAAGAGGGATGGCAATCAATCTATTTATTTTTGCCTCAAAGAATACTTCACACGGCGAAAGATTCAAGATTCTTGGATCTTCGCTATGCGAAGTTTGGCAGGAAATCTCAAGGCGGTGGGAGTGATGACAAACAATCAAACAAGTGATTTTTAATCCACTTGCCCCAAGAGATCACAAGAAGTTTTTTTAGTTATTTTTTGTTTGTTTTTCTTTTTTTTTATTAAGGTGGCAAGTTGACCTAAGTTGCTAAGAAAGAAAGGCCTACTTGTTCAGCAACGTGTGCGAAGCTCCAGTGCGGTGCTGACGACCTCACGCTCTCGTTCCCGCCTTGGATCTGCCCAAGTCTCTGACTTCATTTGCTTGTCTTCTCCTTGCAACAGGTTCACCTGCACAGCAACAAACAAAAACACCCATGAAGAGAAGGGTGTGAGAAGAGAAAAATTAAAGGAATGGAGTAAAAACTTACTTGAATGCGCACTTCCCCGGAAACGGCGCCAGAAAAGAGCTATGGTCGGGCCTAGATAGGTTGTGTTAATATGATGATTTAATCGTTGAAATGAGCATAGTGGTTAACCTAAATCGAGCCTAACCATCTCTTTACAAAATTTTTAACCTAGCCTACTTGATTTTATCTTGGTCACTTTTAGGCCCAGGGTCGAACTCAGGGAAGTGGGATTAAAGGTCAGTAAGTTTCTATGACTTTCCTATAACGAATCTCTTCCGTTCGTTTATTATATTTTTGGTGTTTTTCTATTTAATATTTTTTTCTGATAATTTTTGTCCTTGAGGTATACCCTCAAAATCAGGTTCTTGGCTTTGAGCCAAATTAGGATTTCAAAACTGGTCTTGCTATTCGCAAGACTGAGTAACTATAAGTCAAGGATTATCTTTTCTCTTTTGTACCTCCAATAGGACAAAGTGCTGCGTGGAGTGTAGGATGGATGGGTGGAAGACGTGTGTGAAAAACACTTTCTGTACATGTGTATCGGGGAATATCAGCAATTGGTGCAGATATTCCCGCGATACAACGTATGGTAGGTGATATGAAAATATATATTTATATATGTATATATGTAAATATATATCTATATGTATATATAGATATGGTTATAATTATATAGGTATATGTGTACTTATATATGTATATATATATATAGGTATGTAAATATATGTATAGATAGATGTATGTATACGTATATATATATATATTTATAATTGTATATATATGTATGTATATATAACTATATATAGATATAGATATATATATAGATATATATATATGTTTGTATATATATAGTAATATATGTATATACTTATATATACGTGTATATGTATATATATATATATATATATATATATATATTAGTATAAGTATCTATGTATATAGATATATGCAGATATATATATATATAGGTCTTTATAGTTATAGATATATGTATATATGTATGTATATTTGTATATATATATATTTGTATATATACTTATACTTAGTTATATAAGTACGATTATATGCATAGATATAAGTATATATAAATATATATATATATAAGTATATGGTAGTGTATAAGTGAGTGGGTGTGTGTACGAGAGTGTGTGTGTCTATGTGTATGTGTCTACGGAGAAAGTGAGGGAGTGCTATGAGAGAGAGAGAGAGAGAGAGAGAGATTGTCTACTGGCATGAAGAAGCGGCTAGTTAAGCCATTTGATGCTTCAGCCGTCGTCTGATGGTGCGTGCAGGAGTGTGCATGCCCATGTGCAGGCGCGTAGGCACGCGAAAAGGCATGCGCACACAGGAGGGAGTGAGCTCGAGGGAGAGACCGCAGCGCACCACACTATGCGCTGAGGCGAGTGCGGGCAAAGGAGCCAGCACGAGCAGGCGGGTGCAGACACTAGAGCGGGGAGAGACGCGGGAGTGGGCTAGTGCAGGTTGCAGCGAGGAGAGAGAGTGCCTGGTGACCGGAAAAGTGAGAAACTTTCCGGTCACTGCACTGTAGCAGCGTGAGATCGTGGCTACAGTGCAGGGGGAAAAGGTGACCGGCTAGGGTGTGCGAAACCGGCTCGGTCGCGGGTGGAACTTCTCGACAGGGTGCGTGGAGAGGGGCGAGGGCGACCTGCTGGCACGTGCAGAGGCCGCGAAATAGGCACCTGAGGCGCGTGGTGGCCAGCGCAGCTACTGGCTGCCGTTGCTGACACCTTACTGCTGCTGTGGAGCTTCAGACCTTGAGTCCTGTGTCAATGGCAAAAATGGATGGAATGTCGGAATAGAGAAGAGAACCACCATGCCCATCGACTCTTTGATGAGCTAGGCGGTGGTGGGACTCACAGTGGTGGTTGTGTACCACTGTGAGCTGCTCCTACCCGCAGCGTGGCTCCTCAAGAAGAAGAGAGGCTACGTATGGAGGGGAGAGGGGAGGAGACAGCATGGAAGGGAAACTGCTATGTTATTCTTTGTGTGGACCAGGCTTCCTTTGCAAAGAAGATAGCCGTGCCTTTTTAAAGAGGAAGAAGGCAAGCACAGCCATGCCCTGGCTGTATGCATGGCTGTGCATGGCTGTGCAGGGAGTGGCTATGCAGAGCATGGCACGAAGGAGATCAAGCCATGATTTGCAGTCGCGGAGAAGAAAGTCAAATAAAAATAAAAATAAAGATGGTGAATTTGCGAGGCAACACTTGAAGAATTTGTTAATTACAAGGCCATTTTATTCACTCTCCTCCCCTCTCAAATAAATGGATGCATGCGTGTATTTTCACAAATGAGACTATGGCTACCTAGTATGCACTGGCAATGCTAGGAAATAACACAAGATGGCACAATTGCTGGTGTATTTTTGCTGTGCAATCAGTAGGCGAAGGCGCTGAAGAAGCGACGGTGCATGTCTCTCAACCCTCTGATCTCGTAATCTCACGGCTGAGATCATGCAATCATGCTTGAGGCATTGAAGGGCGAGGAGAGGAGGGGGCGCAGGCGTGCATGCACGTTCAGTGATGTGCGGTCATCAGTGACGTTTATATCCATCGCTAAAGACCCCCTCATTTAATGATTTTAACTTGAAATGACCTTTTTGCCCCCAACCACTACACTTATAAAAAGGCCTACGCCCTCCACATTTAAATCATCCCTTCCTTCACCTCTCTCCCTCTCCAAAGTTCTAAAGAAACTTGTCCTAAACCTAGGATGCTCCTTTAGAGTTAAAATCAAAGTTTTTTCTCGCCCCCATTCCAGAAGTGGATCCCTCGACGATGACGCCCTACCTCACCCCCGGTTCTTCCCACTTCATTCTCTGTCTTCCTTCTTTGCCCTCTATCTTCCAAGCGTCACCCTATTCGGCTCATCCTCCAAGCAGCCATTGAGGAGGATAACTTCTCACCTCCTTTCTCTTTACTACTTTCTAGAGTATATTTTACTATCTTCAAGTTGTAATATTTCCTGCTTTCTAGTTGTAATATTTCCCACTTTCTAGTTGTAAAACATTATCCATTTTATAAAGTGTTTGTTCTCTATCTCTCATTATTAGTATCGAATTCATTGTGATTATCTCGCTTTCTAAACAAAAATAAAAAAATATAATCAGAGATTTCAAACCGATGTAGCCTCCTTGTGTTCGACCTGGAATTCTTTTTGAGTTTCACTAAAATTTATTTGTTGACGAATTTCCTCATAAATCACACTATAATGACAGGTTTTCAAAACTCAACTTCCATTTGTGACAATTTTCCACTTCAACATTTTGGCGTCGTTGCCAGGGAGGCAATGAATCTCGATTTTCTTTCTGCATTTCACACACTTAATTATTTGTTAACTTTCTTTTACTTCTCTTCTATTATTTTGCAGGTACCTGATGATAACATCATCATCAGCCATATCTAGTTTTAATTACTCATAATCAAGGAATAAATGCTCCTACATAACCGCTAGAGAACCATAATGCATGGCATAATCATTTAAGAGAAATGTAATAAAATAGGGTTAAAAATATAGTTTTAATAGCACATCTCAATTGCAAAACAATTATGAGATTTTTCAGGGGTTAATCAAAAGTCAAATGGTCTTAAATGCTAACAAGTAGGTCAACGCAGACAAAAATAGGTTTTTGCATGTTTCAAGAATTAAATGACATTTGAAACCCTAAAAATAGACCCGCTTGATTCACTGAGGTTCTGGTTAGGATAAAATTCACATAAACCCTCCAAATATCATATAAAAATATTCTCTAGGGCTTGGCATGCTTGATTCGACCTAAAACAGTATCAAACAGACAGTTGCCCTAATTGGGTTTTTACATAAATTACCTAGTCAAACTTGGTCAAAACCTAAATCCAACTTCACCATTGGATTCCTTAGGTATAAATTAGGTTTGTACCAAAATTTACATCCAATCTGAGATAATCTTGACCTAGTTTGTAATTTGGTCCTATCTAACTCTTTTCTCTCACACACATGCCCTTAACTTTCAAAATCCTTACAAGAAGGCCCCTATCTTTGTGGTCACTCTTTGCAAATAGGTCCCTCCACCATTATTGCATAGGAATCCTTCTCTAGCAACCTTTGATTGAAGAGAACTCCTCTGATCAACGAATCCCTCCCAAAATTGGAAGGGAGATTCCTTATAAAGTTCTCTTTCCAATGCACCCAACCTTGAATGCTATAACCTTCCCAATCTCTCAGTGAATGCATGAGAGATTCAAGTTTCTCTTGAGTTTCCAACTCCGTCGAGCTTTCCAAGCTCGCAAAGCTTGATCCCGAAGCTTAAACCGACTCCTTGAGGCCTATATAAGGATCCCCATGGCAAACCATTTTCCTCATGCTTGAATTTGGCCAGAAATCCTCCACATTCCTCCCTCATCTCCGGCTAAATAGTTCCTTGACATCAGGCGACTTCTTTTGACCTCATTCATCATCCTCTTGGAATACTGGCTACAAATTCTCCTTCCTCGTCTTCCTCTGCGTCGTGCCATACCAGCCGACATCTCTCCCTCCATCATCCTCGCCGTCCTACCCCCACCGAAATATCTTCTTCCCTGACACCGGCCAATCAAAGCCGATGTTGTTCTCCCCCATCCGTCTGTTAGTTTAGGAGTATTAGAGTTCCCTTGGACTCTTAGGTTAATTCTCCCCCTCTTAACTCTTGTTTCGACCCCTTGACACCGTGAATCACCATCATCTTCTCCGTCTCTAGCCGAACCTCTAGCAAGGCATCCCTGCAGTTGATGATAACATCATCATCAGCCATATCTAGCTTTATTTAGTCATAATCAAGGAATAAATGCTCCTACATAACCACCAGAGAGCCCTAATTCATTACATAATCATTCTGAGAGAATGACAAGAAAACAGGGGTAAAACTATAGTTCTAACAGCATATCTCATTTGTAGTACAATCGCAGGGTTTCTCCAAGGGTTAAATAAAGGTCGAATGGTCTTAAGAGTCTAACAAGTGAGTCCATGTAGACAGAAATGGGTATTCATGCATTTCAGGAATGACATCTGAAACCGTAAAAGCAGATCCGCTTACTTAACTGAGGTTCTAGTAAGGATAAAATTCACCTAAACCCTCTAAAATTCATAGAAAAATATTCTCTAGGATTTTGTACCTTTAATTTAACCATCAGAACCTGTCTTGACCTAAAATACAGCCACAGGTAGACTTTTGCCCTAATTTGGGTAATTGTGCAATTTCTCTAGTCCAACTTGGTCAAAACCTAAATCTAACTTTACCATTGGGTTCCTTGGGTCCAAATTAGGTTTCTACCAAAATTTGGGCCCAATCTAAGATCATCTTGACCTAGTTTGCAATTTGGTCCTGTCTGACTCTTTTCTCTCACACACATGCCCCTAACTTTTGAATTTCCTAGAAATAGCCCCCTAGCTTTGTCATCTTCTTCACAAATATGTTCCTGCCACCATGAAATCCTATTCCTACAACTCTAGTGACCTTAATTTGAAAAGATCTCCATGATTTCTTGATGAATCCCTCTCAAAATTAAAAGGGAAACTCGTCAGGTAATTATCTTTCTTTTTAGCCAAACCTCACCCAAATCCTCATGCGAATCCTTCAAAGAAGTGGGTCTCCTATTGCGACGACCTTCCAAGCTTGGAAAGCTTGCTTCCCAAGCTCTAATCACCCTCTCACAGCCTATATAAAACTCCTCAGGGTAGACCGTGCCTCTTAAACTCATTTTTGGCTAAAACTACCCCAATTTCTTCCCTCCTCTCCAGCCGAAAAGCCCTACGAGCTCTGGTGACATCCTCCGTCTCCATTTCTCGTCTGTTCGCAGTATCAGTGATGGATTTATCTCCCTCAGCTTCCTCCGCATCGTGCAATACCAACTACTGTCGCTCGACTTCTATCATCGTCGCCGTCCCCCTCTACTAGAGTGTCTTCTTCCCTGCCGTTGGCCTACCAAAGCCGATGTCGTTATCCCCCCTCGTCCATTAGATTAGGGTTAGCTTAGTTTCTTTTAGCTCTTAGGATTAGTTCCTTACCCAAAATCCCAAAAAGGACCCCTCGCACTCTATGAACACCGTCATCTTCCCTCGCTTCGGCCACTCCTCTGGTGAAGCCCTCCGCTCACTCCACTACTCCAAACACTTCGCCGACTTGCCCACGACCTCCGCCTTGATCCCAGGAGCAAAAGCCCAATCCTAGTTAGGTCTATTGCCCCTTCAAACCCTTCGTCGAACAACCCACCTTCATGCCGTCTTCTCCATCATCGTCCGGCCACCTCACCCATTCCTACGCCACACAAACACCACCATCACATTCCCCAACACTTGGCAATGCTCCTGAGGTATTCTAACGTGGTCGTGAGGCCTTATTCAGTGTTTTAGGTTCTCGCCGTCATGGTCCACCGCCGTCACCATCTTCAGCCTTGTTCTTCATGTTCGAGGCCATGATATCCCAAGTTCTCGGTCCCAGGCTATGCGGACTAGCCCAAAGCACCCTTCTAGGTCCTTGATTGGGGGCGTGAACCCTAGTGGTTGCTGCAATTGAAGGAACCATTACCTGTAGGCACATGCGAAAAGTAGGCGGCACTTTAGTTCCACATCGTGCGGGACAAACCGAGTGAAGCGCTTTATTATGTTTTTGTGCACAGGCCTTATCGCCTCGTAAGACTGGGGATGAGGTCCCCTCACACCCACTCACGCGACCCGACCCACCTAAACCTGTACATTCCTCGGTCACTACACCATGCCGATGACCCTGGACTCGGGTATGCGGATCCTCCTATTACCCGATAATCGGCTACCATACATGGCCCTGGGAGGGCATGAAAGAGGTTGACCCATGGAGGAAAAAGAAAGAGAGAGAGTGTGGGGGCAGGGGGGTTTTGCTCTATTGTGGATTGGCTAACACTTAGCCAATTTCGTAAGTGTCCCCCTGTGCATAAAGAGAAGGAGAGGAAGGAGAATTGAAGGGAGGAGCCAAGGCCTGAAGAGGACAGTAGAAAGAATAACAACAGAGAAAGAAGAGAATGTTGAAGAAGGAAAGAAGAGTTTGAGAAGAAAGAAGGATTGAGGAAGAAGAACAGTGCCTTTGCACTGTAGCTTTGGTCTGATTGAGCATTATCTATAATACTATTCAATAATTTAAGTACTATGGTTAAGATGCATGCTTAAATGTAGATCTGAAAGGTGATTTAAATCACCACTTTTTGAGATATTTCCATTCTTTTTGCCATGACAAACTCTTCATATATTCATATTCTATATTGATGATTAATTTTGAGTAATTAGTGCTCATTGCAAATCATTATGAGCTTAATTATTATGCTCATATATATTTTGATTGAGATTAGCGCTTGAATTCCTATTTGCTCTCTGTATTTGACCTCGGATACTCTTTTAAATTCGAGTTATAAATTTTATTTGTTTTCAAGCAATTTTGATCTATACTACGATGTAGCTTTTATAACATCGATCTTGCTCGTAAACAGCAGCTACACCCCTCCATCCGCCTTGCCACCACGCCCTACACCTCTGCCACAACTCCATGAATAAAAGCCCTCTCTTTATTTCTCCGTTCACACTCTCACGACCGCCCCTGAACACACCCATCACCTGCTTCCATATCTACCTCCGTCTAGCCGCCACACTCCTGGATGGTGTCTTGGACGGTACTATCCTGAAGTGCCGGCGCCAGAGCCCCCTTGACGATTGGTGACGGGAATGATGATCCCAACACATCTGTTGTAGGATTAAGTTAAGAATAAGCATGGGGGAGTTTCAACAAAAAAAAAGGTTTTAAACCAAAAACATGACTTCATAAAAGTTGGCATTCACAAGCATAGACACAAGGTTTTAAAAGTTGATGCAAGTCGCGAATCGGATTCAAGAGCTAGAGAAATACTAACTACAAAAATTTTAGGCCATCTGAATTAACAATGAATTGATTTGTGAATTTTTAAAAGATACACTGATCTCAATTCTTTTAACTCTTGGATCGAAAGACAAATCCCAAGGTTTTATCTTTAACAAATCTTGTGCCTTTCAAGTTTTTCAATCAACCAAGGTCCTGTAGTATCTCTCCTCAAAAGTAAAAAAATTAGCTTTTCCAAGAAAATCCATTTCGTGAAAATAGTTTTACTATGTGACTAGCAAAAGATAAGCATGGAGGTGTAATAAACACCAGTTTATCATCATTCTTATGCCCCAAAACTAACCTAGCTCTTAGAGTTTTAACTCTGCAAATGGGTTTTTGGGTTTCATTTAAGAATTTACCTAGGATAGGCATGCATTACATTTTAATCTATTTTTATTGCATTTATCTAAGTGTCAGGATTAGGCAGAATGTTAGATCCCACACATCTTGGCACTCAGGAAGGAAAAAGATGAAGAAAAAGCTCCTATCAGCTGGATCCCAGCTAGATCCAGCTCATTTTAGCTGAATCCTAGCTAAATCCAGCTCATTTCAGCTGAATCCTACCTAGATCCAACTCATCCCAGCTCCTAACTAGATGAACTCACCCTTAGCTCAATTCAGCTCATCTCAGCTGAATGGTAGCTCTAGCTTGTTCACCTTAACTCCATTCAGCTCACCTCAACTGGATGGCAACTCAAACTAGCTAAAGATAGTTGATTCCAACACCATTCCAGCTCTTCCAATGCATAAGAGTTCACTGGAAGTTTAACCTGACTAGGATTAGCTAGTGACATCAACTAGCTAGACCTGCTTAGCTGAAGGTGACTTTAACCAACTTAGGATAGCTCAAGTCCAGATCCCGAAGACCTATCTCAGCTCAACTTAGTTGAGCTGAGCTACTTGACCTAAGCTTGCTACTTTAGCTAGCTAGGTAATCTTCGGGAAGACCAGACCTAGCTCACCTCAGCTCAGATTAGAAGAATCTAGCTCAGATTAGCATGGCTTGGTTTCTAGGAAAGAACTAGCTAGCTAAGCTAGCTACTGAGCTCTACATCAGCTCCCTTCAGCACATATTAGCTCCAGTGTAGCTCCTTCCAGCTACCCCTAGCTCTTCTCCCCTAAAACCCTAGCTCCAAATGCCTCCAACCCTACTCCCTACTAGTTAAGCTAGCTTAGCTTAGCTAGGTACCTCCTTGGAAACCTGATTAGCCCATATTTATGGGCTATTTAAATATTTAAGTGTCTAGACATTAAGTTAATTTTAACATTTAGATAGCATACATTAGGATGCAAATAAATTAATTCATATTTTTAGCTTAAGTGCATAATTCATGCATTTAGAATTAACCTAGGGTTGCATACATTTGATTAGTTAATTAATTAGGTGCATCACATACACTATTTTAATTAACATAGAAGTTAAGGAGTTATGTATAAATAATCCTAATTATTTTATTATTTTTTTCTTCTTCTCCTTTGTAGGAAACTACTCCGTCTCCGCCTCCTCCTCCTGCGCATCAGCATTGACTTGATGGTGGCCATTTGAATTTCAAATCTTTGTAGCTGTGGCTACAAAAGAGGAGGAAGGGCTGCCGTTCAAGGGAGGCCACCACCATTTCGACTACCACTGTGTAGAGCTTAGAGCTTCTTCATCCCACACCACCAGCCTCCCATCATGAGAACAAGGACACTCCACTGCAGGCAAGCGGGGTGACAGACCGCAGCTCCATCAGTGGCTTGTGCAACTCACTGCAACGTGTGCCTGAAGGCCACACAACCACCGTCATCAACCAACACCAGCAACCACCTCCATCTTTTTCCCCATTCTCTGTTTTTCCTCCACTCCACCAAAAAGAACCCAAAAACCTCGCCACACCCGCTGCAGCTCAAAGAGCTGCAACCTCTCCTTCCCGCGCCTCAGCCCTTGCCAAGTGCGCCACCTCGCATACCTCTATCCAGTGCACTTCATCTTCTGTAGCAGTCATGCGTGCACCCACCTCAACTGCACGCCCACACCTTCACCTCCACGCGCCCACACCCCAACGCCTGCACTCCCCTGCTTTAGCACCTCCCAACAGCACCTGCAGCCGTGCGACCATCAGACCCCGAGAGCCCATGCGGCTTGCAGAGCGCCCGCCCCTCCAAGCACCCATGCCTCCTCGTGCCTGTAGTGCCCGCACGTCGCCCCTCCTGGCACCTACAGCAAGCATGGCCAGCAGCAGCAACCTCCACCACTGCCGCTTCTCTCCTCCGTCTGGCCGACTCCGGTCGTCTTGCAACCTGTCATCGCCACTGTTGTGAAGCCCTTGCTCCAGCCAAATAATTCCCAGAAGAGTTCCTTGAACAAACTTCTCTCTCATGCGCGACGAGGGGAGAGGTAGAATCCTCTATTTTCACTCTCAATAATATTTACATTTCACGCCATTGCCACAAAAGTGAATTTTGATTTATCATTATTTTATTGTGGTGAAGTTATGCCTTCATGCTCATGCTTCTAGAGAATTGTTAAACCTTATCATTCATCTCTATGTGCATTGAATTTAATTTTGAATTATAGTTTAGCATGCATGCAAGTGAATAGTACATGGCATACCCTTGCACATGGATAATTTTATTGTGTAAAAATTACATTAACACCCCTTGACTTCTCCATAAATTTAAGGTTTACTTCAGAGCTACATAGGCATTGTTTGATTTGACGAATAGTTCAGCGAACATGATTTCTACCTAATTGTGAGTTTAAATAAGTCATTGCCTCACTGTGGACATGACCCGCTCTCCTGTGAGTGGTTTAATTATAATTTTAATTATTTTGTTAAGCAGTTTTTCACGACTTTGATCCTACAATGACAAATCATCTTAATAATATATTCGAAAGCGAAAATCGACTTATCAAATGGCACCGTTGCTAGGGAAGCAACAGGCCTATTAGACTCGCATTTATTTAATTATTTGTTCACATTTTATTAGAGGCATATTTAAATTTGATTTTCTATTTGGTGCGAGGTACACATATTTGGAGACATCTTGTCACACCAGCCTTAAAGATCATGCGATCCTTGACATCGTCGGTGGAGTTGCAACACTCGGAGAAGGAGCATCACACCCACCTCAGCAACGCCTTGGTGGACCTTGTTTCCACCGCTGGAGGTGATATCCGGAGGACCTCATCTTCATCTCATCCATTTAACTGTATATAGATTTTATTTTTCTTTCTTCTCTTTATTTTAGTACATTCATTTGGAAAACCCTTGTTTTGGGGTACAGTTGTGGACTTTGTTCCCCGATTTTGTTTTAGGCCCGTGTTGGGTAATTTTTGGGAGCCTATTCCCTTTTTCTTTAGATCTAGGTTTTCTTTTGTGAATTGACTTTATTTTTCTTGATTGTGCATATAAAAAAAGAACAAAAAATGAGCTACCCGCTAGAAGCTGCCTGCCCCTAGGTCGTATCATTTAGGATTGAATGAGCAGCATCTAGATCTAATTTCCTATCTTGCATATTGCATGAAGAATGCTGAAATCAGGTATGCACTTCTAACTTTGCATTTCTACCTGTCATGCAAATGCATTTGGATTAATTTCAAGACCACCTAATCTGTATTGAATAGATTTAACAAGTGGTCACATATTTTCTGGAAAAAGGCCTAATTAAAGTAGGGACATTTAAAAACCATGGATTTGATTTTCAAACTTGGCATGCGATTCAAAATCTTTTGCGGTGATGCACACTTATATCTCTTGCACCATGACATGCTTTTAGACACTCCTTAGGTTTGGAACCGCTAGGACTAGAGCCTCCTATTACTAAGGTCTAAAGTGACCCAAACTTTAGTTCAGAGGTGAAGTTGCCTCCAAACCTTGCGAATTGAGGGTAGTTAAGAGGCACCGCGAAAGCAACGCTTCAAAGGAAGGGTTTAACCCTACTTGCATCCTTCTTTGCCATGTTTGGCGGTGACTAAACTTTTTGGGCTTTAGGGAGGATCACCTAAGTCCCAGTTAGGTCTTCTTAGGCGATCCATAGGTCGACAATAAGAGCGTAAATTAATTGAACAAATTGTATTGTCACCTACAATTTGACTTAAAATCAAAAGCCTAAATTGGGAAAGACCTAAAAAGTCCTTTTTGAATTGTGTTTTGCTTGGGGAATTCTCAATGAGGTGTGAGTTAGAATGGACCACATTGATTTTCATCCTTTCACATCTTATCCACACCCTTACCCCCACTCTGCACTCTTCGATCCCACATGTCGAGATGGTCCATCCTTTGATGGACATAATGATAATCATTGGGATCCGTTTTACTCCTATTATACGAGTATTGGCCTGGTTAAGCCCCAAATCAGTGAGCAGAACCTAGCAGTGGGATTTGCTTTGCCTAATATCCCACACACCATAGAAATGCCCAACCCACCATCCTTGAATAATTATAATGGTTGGACGGACACTCCTGGGTACTATAAGCCTGAGCCTGACTTCTCTCCTGATAGAAATGATGACATCTCCTCCTTGAAGATGGAAATATAAAAAATGCAAGACGAAATGATTGAATTGTTAGGAGAATATTCGAGAGCAGGCCAACAAGAAAGAGATGAAATTAGCCACACAGTATACCCCATTGAGGATGACGTACACCCCTCTACGCTAGATGAATCTCCCATGGGAGAGCTACACTTTAAGTTGGAGGGAAATTTTGGGGATTATGTAAGGGAGAATAGCTACATTTTGAGGATCGATTTTGAAACCTCCCCATTAGATGACACTTCCTTGAGAGGTCCACGCCTTAAGTGGGAGGAAGATACATATGAAAGTAGCTATGCATTGGATGAAGAAAGGTGGCAACCCGAGGAAGATGATGATAAGGTTGAGTATCCACCTAAATTATATTGGAGTCAAAAGAAGGGAATGATGATACCATTGGAAGATCTCGACCCAAATGATAGTATTTTCGTGACATTTGATGAAGTGGGATGAGGTCAAGTTGTTAATCCTACCCTCCCTTCTGATCACAAAATGGAACTCAAGCTCACCCTTAGGGAACCTAACCCTGAAGAAATTGACCTATCTGAGGAGTCTGATGTTACCAGTGTAAACCATTTACCCCAAATACAGTGCCCTAGGGGATCTACTGAGATAATAAATGATTCTAGACCTCGGGTATATGATGAATCATATGATGAGGAGAAAGATGAATTATATGAGGAACCCACATTCAAGATTTAGAGTGACACTAAGGGTGATTATGTATTATTTGAAGAATTAGCCCCTAAGGATGTCACAAATTTGACCAAATTAGGTTTCCTTAGCACACCCATCGATGATATTTCTCCTCATGATGAAATGATGGAAAAATTGGAAGTAACTTCTAAGATTTATGTGGATTCACATATAGACTCTGGGGAAGATTTGAGTAAAGAACAAGAACACGGGGATGACATTGATAGGATAATCACTAGATCTGTTGCTTCCAACCTACCTTCATTTGATTCGAAGTCACCCTTTGATTCTCTTATGTCTGAAGGCAAAATTTTGACTCCTGATGAAGTGCAGGAAGATACTTGTGATAGTGCAAGGAATGCTAAGGATGCAATTGAGGATTTGTAAAGATTGTTAGGGATGGACATCGAGCTGATTAAACCCAACCTAGATCACATGGCCATCCCGCAACCTCGAAACTTGGACACCCTAGACGATCCTTGGTTTAGAGATATGCTCACTTGTGTTCTGACCGGGGGGCTTAACAGACCAATATTTCCTGTAATGGAGTATTGGGTATTGATTGATGATTTCTTTAGTCAGTCCATTACCTTGGGGTTTTATCTCTGCACCATTCCTTCCCCATCTCTGTTGGAGGATCCTTGTCATCCTTCCCCAACCCCTTTAAAGGTTGCTATTCCAATTTATCCTTTACAACCCCCTCTGGTGACCTAGGAAGATTTCATTCCCATCTTAGTTGGGCAAGCATTTGCTATTGTGATTCATCATCAGCTCGCCAACATCCTAGATTATCTGTTTTCTAGGCCAGCATTACTTTGCTCATTTTTAGGGCCTATTTCTATGATCCTTGAACCTGATTTGCGGGTTCTTTGGCTACTCGGCTACTAGCAAATTAATGGCAGCTCATCTCTGACCCAGGTAATATCCTTCTTTGTAATGGGGACATTGCAGATTTTAGGCTTGGGGGGGTGTACTTAGGGATATACATAGTGCATTCATGCATTTAGTTAAAGCATTCCGCATTGCATTAAAAAAAAAAAAGAACAAGGAGAAAAATATTTTGTAATTATTGAGCTTAACTGGCTGGGCCCTATATTCTTAAGCAGACCAGAACTTTAAGTTAGACTAAGTTGATGCTAGGTGTCGAACTTTAGAAGCTAAGTTGAGCTACTAGCTTTAGACCCTTAGTGTCTTTTGTGGACTTAAAAACTTATGTAGGAGTTAAGTTACGGACCATTCCTCAAGAGGTTGAGGAAGGAAAGCTATGGATTGAGTTAAAAGGCTGGGTAGTACTTGGAGTCTTGTTCTACCTTTTGGTTTACGGGTCCATGTAACCCAAGCATCCAAATTTCATACACACTTGGTCTTGTGTAATTAAGTGATCACCATAATTCCTCTATTAAAAGAAAATTTGGTTCTCTTAGTTTTGACTTAGGAAAAGCTTGAAAGCATAATTTGATTGGAAGAGTTCCTGCCGCAGTAGAGGTGGAGTACATACTCACCTTGAGGATGCGAGGATAACATGTCACCTCCTCAACGCTTGTCTCTTAGGATATCCATCATACTGGGGGCATGTAAGTGCATTGTGCGGTTCAGGTACCATGGACGGCCCTATCTCGAAATGCCGATTGCCATAGGCCTGAATTTGCTTAAGAAATCCATGGGCGATACTACCTCGAAGTGTCGATTGCCAAGAGTTTTTGGGGTCGCTATGGGCGGTGCTATCTCGAAGCATCGAAAGCCAAGCACCCCTCGAGGTACAGTGATGGGGACAATGAATCCGACACAGGCCGTGTTGATAGCTGATCGGTGGTTAGACTTAGAGGAATCAAACAATATATATATATATATAAATCCTCTTCCATTTCTAGGTTGGCAATCATACCAACCTCAAATAATTCAGACCAATGCACATGCACGGATGCTTTAATCTTAGGGATCAATAAACCTTAGGATATAGTCAAAAATCAAGGAAACCTGTGCCTGCAACTCGTCTTTAGCCGACCTAGTCTGTAACTTAGCAACTACTTGGGAACCTTAGGTCTAAAATCTGAACCTAACATGTTTCTAAAGGAAGACGGTTTGGGTTGGTTAGTCTACTTGGAGTGCTAGGTTTTTGCTTAGATTTGCTAGGGACTAGCAAAAACTATGCATGGGGGTATTTGATTAGCCCATATTTATGGGCTATTTAAGTATTTTAATTATCTAGAATTAAGTTAATTTTAACATTTAAATAGTATATATTAGGATGTAAATAAATTAATTCATATTTTTAGCTTAAGTGCATAATTCATGTGTTTAGAATTAGCCTAGGGTTGCATTCATTTGATTAGTTAACTAATTAGGTGCATTACATACACTATTTTAATTAACATAGAATTTAAGGAGTTATGTATAAATAATCCTAATTATTTTATTCTTTTTTTTCTTATTCTCCTTTGCAGGTAACTACTCCATCTCCACCTCCTCCTCCTGCGCATTAGCATTGACTCGACAGTGGTCTTTTGAATTTCAAATCTTTGTAGCTGTGGCTACAAAAGAGGAAGGACTGTCGTTCAAGGGAGGCCACCAACATTCCGACCACCATTGTGTAGAGCTTAGAGCTCCCTCATTCCACACCACCAGCCTCCCACCATGAGCACAAGACCACTCCACCGTGGGCAAGCGGGGTGACAGACCACCGCTCCATCAGTGGCTTGTGCAACTCACTGCGAGCGTGTGCCTGAAGGCCACGCAACCGCCGTCATCAACCATCACCAACAACCACCTCCATCGTTTTCCCCATTCTTTGTTTTTCCTCCACTCCACCAAAAAGTAACCAAAAAACTTGCCACACCCGCTGCAGCTCAAAGAGTTGCAACCTCTCCTTCCCGTGCCTTAGCCCCTACTAAGCACGCCACCGCGCATACCTCCAGCATGCGCGTGCCCACCTCAATTGCACGCTCGCACCTTCACCTCCAGCGCACCTTCTCCTCCACGTGCCCACACTCGAGCGCCAACAGCGCCCTCACCTCGCACCTGCATGCCTGCACCTTCACCTCTAGCGCCCTGGCCCCGTGCCTGCACACCCCCGCGCCTTCACCTCCACGCGCCCATGCCCCAGCACCTGCACGCCCCTGCTTCAGTGCCTCTAATGCCTCCCTGCAGCACCTACAGCCGTGCGGCCATCAGACACTGCGCACACCCGTGCGGCCTGCAGAGTGCCCGCCCCTCCACGTACCCACGCCTCCTCATGCCAGTAGTGCCTGCGCGTCGCCCCTCCTCACACCTGCAGCAAGAGAAGCCAGCAGTAGCAACCTCCACCACCGCCGCTTCTCGCCTCTGTCCGACCAACTCTGGCCATCTCGCAACCTACCGCCACCACCATTGTGAAGCCCTTGCTCCGGCCAACTAATTCCCAGAAGAGTTCCTTGAACAAACTTCTCTCTCATGCGCGACGAGGGGAGAGGTAGAATCCTCTATTTTCACTCTCAATAATATTTACATTTCATGCCATTGCCACAAAAGTGAACTTTGATTTATCATTATTTTATTGTGGTGAAGTTATGCCTTCATGCTCATGCTTCTAGAGAATTGTTAAACCTTATCATTCATCTCTATGTGCATTGAATTTAATTTTGAATTATAGTTTAGTATGCATGCAAGTGAATAGTACATGGCATACCCTTGCACATGGATAATTTTCTTACATAAAAATTACATTAACACCCCTTGACTTCTCCATAAATTTAAGGTTTACTTTCAGAGCTACATAGGCATTGTTTGATTTGATGAATAGTTCAGTGAACTTGATTTCTACCTAATTGCGAGTTTAAATAAGTCATTACCTCACTGTGGACATGACCCGCTCTCCTATGGGTGGTTTAATTTTAATTTTAATTATTTTGTTAAGCGGTTTTCCACCACTTTGATCCTACAACGACAAATCATCTTAATGACATTATTCGAAAGCGAAAACTAACTTATCACAACCCAACCTAACCCTAAAACCTACAAGCTAACTCCACCAAAAGGAGACCTAACCTAGTCCACCTAGCTCCTACACCTAAACCCTTTTTTTTGGCACAAACCCATTCACCTCCCTTCAACACACCACCATCACCAAAGGGCACTGATCGCGTGCTTTTCACTAAACTCAGTAATTAAGTTAATTTCACTTAATTAAGAGTAGAAGAAGTCACTTTGGTTAACTCGAAATTGTATCGGTTGTGTAGTATGGGGTCGATTAACCTAACATTTTAGAAATTTTTACTGGTTGAGTTCAGGTCGTTCGGTGGGAGGTATAATAATTTTTACATTCACCAATTATCTTTTATTTTCCTTTATAAGTTTAGGAGGTATAACTAGTTTGATTTTAAAACATGAATTTTGCCAAAATATTTAAACTATAAAGAATATACAAAATTCCATATGAAAAACATATTTAGTCAAATGATGTACTTTATTAACAAGTAAACATGTTAGTTTTCCAATTTTATTTCGAAAGAAATTAAGGCAATAAAAGTTGTTCTATTAAAACATGCCTTTTTACAATTAAAACAAAAAGTAATTAAAATGATGCAAGAGAAATAATATTCCTCATTTATTTTCTTTAGCCTCTTATCTTCTTCTTTTCTTTCTCTTCTTTTCCTTTATTTTTATTTTCTCTCGAGCTCTTTTCTTACCTTTCTTCTTCTATTCCTGCCTTCTCTTCCTGTCTCTTATTTTCTTTCCCTTAGTCTTCTCCTGCCTTCTTCTCTTCCCTTAGTGGCTATTCTTCCTTCTTTCCTTTGCCTTCAGCCCAACACTTAGCATTTTAACCATCAGCTTCTCTTTCAATTCCCTTAGACTTTCAGCTGAACTGAGTTTTTTTACTTTTTAACCAAAAGTTATTTTATTTGCAGCGAGGACCTTTCGAGGATACACATCACCCTGAGACTAGGGTGGGACCAGACCCTACTCGGTCCTCGCCTAATCTCAATTAGGTTCAATTTTGATTTGTTTCATTTCGATTCATAGTCTCGAGCCAATTCAGCTCAAGACAGCCTCCCAGGCCTCTCGCCCTCCCAGGGCACACTCGCTCATGCCCACAAGGGCGCACACTCGCATGCACACAAGCCCGCACACACACACGCACATGCTCAGAATGTTCGGATCGGTAACCGATGCGCTGAGCGCTAATGACTGAATAGCCAATGTAACAAAATCGTTTTATCCCCATGTGCGCGCTCAAAATCTGACGATGTGGGACTATCATAACCCCTTCCAGACCCAACTTCAAATGATCAAAACTTCCAGCTCAGAGCTTCGTTTCAAGTGATTTAAAGTTTGTTAGAAAGCTCTCAAATAGATCTACACAATTGCAGGGTCAATTTAAGGTTTAGAGGATGTTTTCCTCTTCAATTTGAAGAGTGAAATTAGGGGTTCCTATGGGTTATTATAGCCTAGAAATGGTTTTAATTTCACAGAGTCCTCAAATGGACTTTCTCTCTTATTTAAAGGTCTGTACAAGTTCTACAAATGATTCCGCATCTGTTAGAGTAAGTTTTAAGCTCTCAAGACCTTCAGACAATGTACAGAAGGTTGAAGCTTCTCTGAAAGCTTCAGAGTTTGAATTTTCAGACTTTAATATGTGCAACTGACACAAAAGAATGTTTCTGATTGATTTAAACTAATTCTAAGGGTTATAACAGACTATCTGGGTAGGATTCAAATTCAAATTTCAACAAAATGGCACTGTTGTTTGTTTGGGTTTGAAAGTAACCCAAACTGATAGAATTCAAATTCTCACACAATAAATCATCTGAGCTCACTTTATTCTCTCTAAGATCATTCAAAAAGATCTTAGAATCCATTTAAACTCATCAATTCCTTAGATTGAGCTCAAAACTCCATAATCAAACTTAGTTTGACTGTGAAGGAACAAAAGTTGACTTTCTGTTAAAAGCTTCTCCACAGGAAATTAAAGCCTCAAATAGGATCTTCTCAACCTCAGAAACTCATTCAGATTCTCAGATTGATGCTCTGACCAAGATTTCTAGGGTTTCAGGCTCGCCTCCTGAGGTTCAAAGTGTGTTTGTTCGTCAGAGAGATTCAAAGGTTGTTACAGTAGAATGAGGTCATGAACAGCTTCAGTGCATCGCATTGAAGCTTCTGGGTTCCATAAACTCAACTTAAACCTAACTAATAGACTTCTCCAACTCCGTCGGAGTTGGAGAAGATGAACTTCAATCTTCGGCTCCAGATACTAAATCTTCAAACAAATATCCTCAAATTAATCAGTGATCAGATTTGAATCATTCTGGAGCTTCTCAACAAGTTTCATAGGCTAAAGCACAGATTTGGCTCGCCGGAGCTCACCGGAGCTCCGGTGAGTCCAGAAAATGTGAAAAGTGTACACAGATTGTTAAACTTGCAATTTTTAATCTAAAAAGGATCCTGAGGTTGCAAGGAACCTCAGTATCACATTTATTTCTTCATTTGTCTCTTTAAATGTAAGATTTGACAGTGAAATCATTTCTTTAAAAATCTGACTTGAAATAAGCTCAGGACTTGTTTAACCACTCGATTGAGAGGTTAAAACAAGTCAACAAGTGTTAGCAGTTATAATTATTTAGTTAATTAATAGTTTGAACTGCTCCTGAGATGCCATTGACAGCATGCTCAGGAGCTAAATTATATTTGGGCATTTAATTTATATGTGATATTTATATGTATTATAGTGTCGATTAGGGTTCTAAAGTGGTGAATAAATGATGAAAGACCCAATGGAGGTGGAATTAACTCGACTACTGTCACCATGGATAGTGACAGTAGTCGGTGAAGGTGAAATGATTTAGGCGATTAGGTGATTCAATTAGGTGTTTAAGTGAATTAGAAATGATTATGGAAGATAAAGGAAGGTGGACAGCGATTTAAAAAGACAAGATTAAGACTCTGGCGAGCTCAAGGAGCTCGTCGAAGTCAGAGAAGATGAAACTAAAATTCTAAAATTACATCTAATCTAACTACCTAAACTAACTAACTAAGCTAGCCTACTCCTACTCCTACTCCTAATCTACTTTTACCTGGACGAAGGGGTCAACAGGGTTCCATCGAAGGTTCATAGTGGACGATGAAATCAGAGGGTGGAAGAAATATCTCCGGCAGGCGGATTTGAGGTGGAGCGGAGGATTCCTTTGGTCAACTCCTATGTCAGAGACACAGAAGGCCATGGCGGATCTCCTCGGCTGATCAAGATGGATGGAGAAATTCGAAAATTGAAATGGAAAGTCACCGGAATTTTGGACGAATAGCCTATCGAAGTCGGCTACAGTGCTAAAAGAGGGAAGGGAGCCAACTTGAGTAAAATCTGAGGGGTGAGGGGGTATTTATAGTAGTTGGTGGCGAAGAGAATGGCAAGGTCTGGTAGAAGAAGGAGCTTGAGGAGTGAAAGGAGTGTGGTGTAGACCCGAATAGGTTATGTTAATATGGTGATTTTATCGTTGAAATGTGTATAATGGTTAACCTAAATCGAGCCTAACCATCTCTTTACAAAATTTTTAACCTGGCCTACTTGATTTTATCTTGGTCACTTTTAGGCCCAGGGTCGAACTCAGGGAAGTGGGATTAGAAGTGAATCAGTTTCTACGCCTTTCCTACAACGAATCTCTTCTGTTCGTTTATTGTGTTTTTGGTATTTTTCTATTTAAGATTTTTTTCTTATAGTTCTTGTCCTTGAGGTACACCCTCAAAATCAGGTTCTTGGCTTTGAGCCAAATCAGGGTTTCAACACTGATCTTGCTATTCGCAAGACTGAGTACCTGCAAGTCAAGGATTATCTTTTCTCTTTTGTATATTTTTTTTTACCTTTTTACTTGCAGGAAAGAGAAATAGAGATAAAGTAAATATAGTATATATATATATTATATATGTATAAAGGGGAGGGGGTGGAGGTGGAGATGGCGTGTAGCATGGTGTCGAGTCGGTTGTCGTCTAGAAAGACGCAACCAACAGGACGATGTGCTGCGTGGAGTGTAAGATGGATGGTGGAAGATGAGTGCGAACACACTTTCTGTACGCGTGTACAGGGGAATATCAGCAACTGGTGCAGATATTCCAGCGATACAACGTATGGTAGGTGATATGAAAATATATGTATATATATGTAAATATATATCTATATGTATATATATAGATATGTAAATATATGTATAGATAGATATATGTATAGATATATATATATATATATATGTATATATATATATATATAGTAATATATGTACATAGTTATATATATGTGTATATGTATATATATATATTGGTATAAGTATTTATATATATAGATATATGTAGATAGATATACAAATATATATATATGTATTTATAGTTAAAGGTATATGTATATATGTATGTATATATATATATGTATAAATATATGTATATATATATGTATATATATATATATATAAATAAATAAGTATATAGATATATATATATATATATATATATATATATATGTATGTATGTATATTAATACTTTGGTATATAAGTACTACTATATGTATAGATATAAGTATATATATATGTATAAATATATATATATAAATATATATATGTATGTATATATATATATGTATATAGTAAAGTATAGGTGTGTGTTTGTGTGTGCAGAGAGTGTGAGAGAGTGCTGAGAGAGAGAGAGAGAGAGAGAACGCTGCTGTGAAGAAAAGGCGAGTTAAGTCGTCTGCAGCAGCAGGGCGACGTCTGATGGCGCACGTGCACACACAGGCGTGTAGGCATGCGAGGAGGCACGCGCTGGGAGGGAGTGAGTGTGGGGGAGTGACCACAGCACACAGAGCTACACGGAGAGGCTGGTGTGGGCAGACGTAGGTGCTAGGAGTGGGTGAAGACATGGGCGGGTGTGGGCACTGGTAGACACGGGTGCACACAGATGCACGGGCGGGCGCTAGAGTAGGCTCGGAGCTAGACGCTGGCGCAGGCTGGGACCGGTTGCGGTGCGCCGAGTGACCGGATAAGTGAGAAACTTACCAGTCATCACACTGTAGCCACAGTGTTCCACTGAAATGCGTGAACAGTGGCTACAGTGTCGGGTCGAGCCGTGCGACCGGGTGCACCCGGTGCTGTGAGTGCGGGAGGTGTGGAGCAGCTCGACGCGCACGCGGAGAAGCTGTGTTGGCTGCTGGCTTGTGGAGAGGCGGTTCGAGCACGAAGAAGCGGGAGGCGAGGGAGAGCGACAGTGCGAGCGGGGAGGGGCATGAGTGTCCTGCTAGCGTGTGTGGTGGAGCATGGCCGGCTACTACAAGGTCGCGTGGTGGCCGGTTGAGCTTCAAAGCTTGAAGCTTTGTGGCAATGGCAGAAGTTGTCTTGGAACGAGGAAACAAGGAAGAGAACCACCACTCCCACCGGCTCTTTGATGAGCTAGGCGGTGGTGGGACTCACGGTGGTGGTTATGCACCACAATGAGGTACTCTTGCCCGCAGAGTGGCTCCTTAGAGGAGGAGAGGCTACATATGGTGGGAGAAGGGAGGAGACATCCTGGAAGGGAAGAGTTGCTGTGTGTTGGGTTTGTTTTTTGGTTGGACCAGGCTCCCCTTGCAAAGAAGAAGCCGTGCCCTTTTTATAGAGGAAGAAGGCATGCACAGCCATGCCTTGGCTGTGCATGGCTGTGCATGCAGTGCATGGCTGGCAGGGCAAGCTACTGTGCAGAGCATGGCGTGAGGAAGAATTCAAAGTCAAATAGAAATAGAAAATAAAGATGGAGATTTTGCAAGGAAGCACTTGAGGAATTTGTTAATTGCAAGGCCATTTTATTCACTCTCCTCCCCTCTCAAATAGATGCATGCATGCGTGTATTTTCACAAATGCGACTATGGTTGCCTATTATGCACTGATAATGCTGGAAATAGCTCAAGACGGCACAATTGCAGGTGTATTTTTGCAGTGCAATCATACCCCCATGCCTATCTTTTGCTAGTACCTAGCAAAACATTTTTTTTGTATTGTATATAGAAATGATCTTAAGCTGAAGATTTTCTTCTGAGGTGACATAGGTGTGTTTATTGTTGGATACTGCGAGAACCAATTGCAAAGAAGACTACCAGTACTTTAAGTCTTACATGACATAGGCCATCTCTCAACTCGCCAGGACTCTTGATATTTAAACCTTAAGTACAATTTCCAGGACCCAGGAGGTTTTGCCGTACTCGAGAGCTCAAGATATTATGGTTTGTGCTTAGTGATGGATCAAGACTGACCAGATGAACATTAAGACTCAAGCCCAGGGTTTCACGAATTTTTAAGTACAGGTTGGTCCCAATTTCAGCTCATGTCTTCGGATTGACCCTTAGAAAGATGACGGAAAACTCAACTACCATTTTCTGACATTTGTGGCTCAAAGAAAATAGGGTTTTTGCCCTGAAGAACTTTTTTGTAAAGGGAAGATTTCACAGACATTTGTGAGATATACTAACTTGTTTGCATCTTTTTTTTGTTTTCTTTGTTTGAAACACGTGTCAGTATATCTCTTACAACACTATTTGGAGGAGCACACTTTTCTTTTTGTTGGAGAGTTCCTTTTTGGTGGAAAGAATCTCTCCTAAACACAAGACTAAAGCCTGGGATAAAAAGTCTACCTGCATGCATAGGTAAGGACTCCACCTTCCCTAATGAACACCAGGGTTGGATCTTATGTTCACTTGGTCTTTCTTGATATGTGTAGTGTGAACCAAGATTACTTAGGCTCTCGAGCAGAAGCAAACCAACGGATCCTATACTGGTGTCTCAGGTACAAGAATATGTCCTTAGTTAGGAGAGATTCTGATCTATCTTGTCAATGCTCAAGTGAATTAAGCCGAGCCTGAGCGAATCAAGCTTCTGTGGCCTGGAAAGTTTTCAAAACAATGGTCGAATATCCATAAACACTTATTGTATTTTTGTTTCAACCTTCAGATCATTACTAAACACAATTTTTTTTTTTTACATATATATAGATAGATGGAGCCTGCATGATATCATAAAATACCGAGATCCTATGGATGCCTATCCACCCCCCCATGCCAAACGATGCTATGTCCTCATATGCATGCAGGGAAGGGTAGAGGAAGGATGAAAGATTGGGTAACGAGAGGTGAAGTGCAGGGTATACAACAGGGTGGTAGGGTGGGTGAATGGTGGGTGGTGAGGTGAAAAGTGAAGTGAGCGTGACAGTGAAGTGAAAAGTGATGGTGGATGGTGAGTGTTGTTGGGGTGCCTCCCAACGAGCGCTGAATTTAACATCCCCAGCTGGACTCAAGATGAGGCACAAAATTAGTTACCCTCCAGCAGGGCAACAGTTTCTCCAATGGGGGCAGGTTCATGAGTAAGATAGGGTTTCAAATGCTGCCCATTGACCATAAATTTATGTCCAGATTTGGGATCTTCAATCTCAACGGCCCCTTTGGGAAATGGTCTTGAGACCAGGAAAGGACCAGTCCATTTGGACTTCAGTTTCCCAGGAAAGAATTTGAGCCGGGCATTGTAGAGCCAAACTTGCTGAGATAGCTCAAATTCCTTCCGCCGAATACGGCTGTCGTGAAAAGCCTTAGTGCATTGTTTGAAAGTTAAAGCAAAATCATAGGCTTCACGACGGAGCTCTTCCAGCTCCTGGAGTTGGAGTTTCCTCTCTCGACCACATAGGTTTGGGTCGAGGTTACATTGGCGAACCACCCAATAAGCACGGTGTTCCAACTCCACGGGCAAATGACAAGGCTTCCCATAAACGATTCTATAAGGAGACATACCAAGGAGAGCCTTGAAGGCGGTCCGATATGCCCAAAGTGCGCCAATCAGCTTGTCGGACCAATCCTTCCAGTCAGGCTGAACAGTTTTCTGGAGAATTTGCTTGATTTGCCAGTTCGACACCTCTGCCTGGCCGTTCGTCTGAGGATGATACGGAGATGCGATATGATGGTGGACTCCGTATTTCCTCAGAAGTGCCCGAAAAGAAGCATGGGTAAAGTGGCTTCCTCCATCCGAGCTAATGGCCTGAGGGATCCCAAAGCATGCAAAGATGTGGTCTTTGACAAATCGAGTGGACATAGCATGGTCAGCACGACGCGTGGGAATAGCCTCGATCCATTTCGAAACATAATCAACAGCCACGAGGATAAATTCGAAGCCGTTGGATGGAGGAAAGGGACCCATGAAATCAATTCCCCAAATGTCGACATAATTGTGCGGCTAGGATGGGTTGTAAGGGCATCATGTCACGACGTGACATTGACCCTAACGACTGGCACCTAGTGCAATGCTTGGCATAATTGTGTGCATCCTGGTGAAGGGAGGGCCAAAAGAAACCGCACTACAACACCTTGCCTGCAGTTTTCCTCCCAGAGAAATGGCCTCCGCAGGCTTGATCGTGACAGAAGGATAGCACACTAGGGAACTCGCTGTCAGCAATACAGCAACGGATGATTTGATCAGCACCTATTCGAAAGAGAAGTGGATTATCCCAGAAATAATACTTTGCTTCTGCCATGAGATTCTCGCGCTGGTTTTTAGGCAGCCACGTGGAAGGGATCCAGAAGCAAGGTAATTGGCAATGTCGTCATACCACAGTCCACTTGCCACATTAATTGCCAATAGGTGCTCATCGGGAAAAATCTCATTGATCGACAGAGTAAGTCCAATATGGAGGGCTCCAGTCTGGAAAGATGATCAGCCACAACATTCTAGGCTCCGGCCTTATTGCGGATCTCAATGTAAAATTCTTGGAGCAGAAGGATCCAACGAATCAATCTAGGCTTGGCATCCTTCTTGTGCATGAGATGGCGAATGGCCACGTGATCAGTGAAAACAATAACCTATGAGCCCATAAGGTAAGAGCAAAATTTCTCCAGCCCAAAGCTGACCGCCAGTAGTTCTTTTTCAGTGGTAGTATAATTATGCTGGGCCTCGTCCAACGTCTTACTGGCGTAGTACACCACAAAGGGGTGTCTATCGCTTCTTTGTCCCAGGATGGCTCCGACTGCAAGGTCGGAAGCGTCACACATGAGTTCAAAGTCAAGGGACCAATTAGGAGGCTGGAGAATAGGGGCCTTGGTTACAGCATTACGTAGCTGTGTGAATGCTCGTATGCACTCAGGGCACATATCGAATGGTACATCAGTTGATAGGAGATGAGTTAAAGGTCGAGAAATCTTGGAGAAATCTTTGATGAATCTCCTATAGAAATCGACGTGTCCTAAGAAGGAGCAGATTTGTTTGATAGAGCCAGGCACAGGTAAATCAGCAATAACATCAAGCTTAGCTCTGTCAACCTCAATACCCCTATCGGAGATTATATGCCCAAGAACAATTCCCTCGTGTACCATAAAATGACTTTTTTCCCAAGAAAGCACGAGGTTTACATCAATACATCTCCTAAGGATACGGGTCAGGTTGGCAAGACAAGCATCGAAAGATGGTCCAAAGACCGAAAAGTCATCCATGAAGACCTCGAGAAAGTCACCCACCATGTCATGGAATATCGCCAGCATACACCTCTAGAAAGTTGCTGGCACGTTACAAAGTCCGAACGGCATCCTTCTAAATGCAAAGGTGCCAAAGGGGTAGGTAAAAGTGGTTTCTCTTGGTCTCGGGGGTCAATTGCCACCTGGTTATATCCTGAGAATCCATCCAAGAAACAGAAAAATTTATTTCCTGCTAATCGCTCTAAGATTTGGTCAATGAAAGGTAGCGGAAAGTGATCTTTCTTAGTTGCAGGATTGAGTTTCCTATAATCTACACACACTCTCCAAGATGTAGGGGTGCGTGTAGGGATGGATTCGCCCCTGTTATTGACACGGATGGTGAGTCTTGCCTTTTTGGGCACAATGTGAATTGGACTCACCCAGGGGCTATCGCTAATCGGGTAGATTATACCCGCATCCAGCCACTTAATGATTTCCTTCTTAATGACCTCCCGCATGTCAGGGTTGAGACGTCGCTGCATCTCACGGGAAGGTCGAGCCTCCTCCTCCGTATATATACGGTGAGTGCAGTAGGAGGGGCAAATGCTAGATAAGTCTGATAAAGACCATCCGATGGCTACCTTG
This sequence comes from Thalassia testudinum, assembly GCA_037157565.1. Lineage (NCBI taxonomy): Eukaryota > Viridiplantae > Streptophyta > Magnoliopsida > Alismatales > Hydrocharitaceae > Thalassia > Thalassia testudinum. The sequence goes on from JAZHRO010000007.1 coordinate 13,113,055, forward strand.
TGTTCCATAAGGAACTTAGTTAGTTTGCACTCTTGCTCCCTAGTCAATTTTGAACTGATGATTACAGGGAGCGTTTCATTTGGTCCCAGGAAAACATATTTAAGTGTACTAGGCAGCCCTTTCAGCTCAGGAGTGGATGGTGAAAGATCTGGCATTTCTTGGGATGAGAGTGTCCCAGGCGGATTGGAGAACAAGTCAGGACGAAGAAGTTGGCCCTCAGATTGGCCAAGAAGAGGGGCTTCTTGGATAGATAGATCCAAAAGTGAATAGCCCCAGTGAGTAGTATGTGGGCTCAAGGTCCCAGTGTGGAGTTGCAAATCAGCCTGATTTGGCGGGAAAGAAAGGGCAATCCGGTCTTCAAGAGTGTGGACCGACGGTGAGTAGCTCGGATATGACTCAGACCATGAGGTATGGGAAGCGGAGAAAACCTCATCAGAAGTCTAGTCAAGAGAAGGTACGGGACAAGGGAGGGATGGCGGAACGTCACAGTATGTGTTGATCAGGCAGTCATCAGTGTTAACAGGTAATCTGTAGTAGTCAGAATAGGTCCCAATTAGTCCGATACACGCGTTGACGGCCATGTCCTCGTCAGACGTGTCATCCTCGATACAATCACAATCAAAGTTCTTGGCTACCTTGAAGATGTTAAGCTTGAGCTTCTCAGATCCAATGGCAATCATAATATAGCCCGACTCGCAATTGATATGGGCGTGGGCTGTGGCCAAGAAAGGTCGACAAAGGATGATCGGACAATCAGAAAGTGAGCTAGGAACTTCCATATCCAAAACAAGAAAGTCAACAGGAAAACAGAGACTGTTGACCCTAACCACCACGTCTTCCATTACACCCTTTGGGATTTTGACAGAACGATCTGCCAAGTGTAACGTGATAGGGGTGGGCTTCAGATTTCCCAAGGAAAATTTTTCGAGCATGATGGTTGGTATAAGATTGATGGAAGATCCTAGATCAAGCAGGGCACGGTTAAAATTGCAGCCTTGGATGCTACAGGAAATAAGCGGTGTGCCCTGATCTTTCTGCTTCGGTGGTAGATTTAACAGTATAGCACAACTCCCATGAGGCGAAAGAACCACTGGATTCTTAGTTTTCTTTGACTGTCACCTGGGTGTTGTGTAGTCTTTGAAAAATTGGGCGACAGTAGGTATATGGTCGATAGCCTCTAGTAGTGGTATCTTGATTTCAACATCCTTGAACAATTTACGTAGGTTATCAAAGGCCTGCGTATCCTTCTTCTTGCCTTTTGGCTCCCTCAGTAGAGTCTCAGGGAATGGGACTGATTCTAGCACCAATTTGGGAGTATCGTCCTCTCGCGAATGCGGTGCGCATCCCGAATAGAGGGCGATGAAGAAGACGGGCCAGGATCTGGTTGAGGCGGATTGACGGTCTGCTTGCTGCTCCACGTAGTGATCACATTGGACGATGCGGGTCCAGTGGGATAATAAGGTGGAGGAGGGTTCGCAATGGGGACATAAGAGTGAGGTGCTGTAGCGGGATTAGCCTGAAATCTCGGTGGAATGCTCGGAGCCTATAGAATTTGATGAACCTGCCCCTGAGAAGGTTGTACCTGTGGTTGAGAACCACAGGGTACGAAATTTCGCTGGTTAGGAACAGGTTGGGCGGGAAGAGTGCCCTGAGATCGAGTCGCCATGCGTAGTTGACTGATCTCAGCATTCTGCTGCTCCAATTGGTGCTGAAGAGAGGTCATGTTCTCTTCATGGCACTTTGACATTTTTGTCATCATTCGCATCAATTTATCAAGAGGACTTGATGCATGTTCTGCTTGCGATACGCAAGGACCCAATGGCGGATTTGCCATAGGATTGATTGGGCCCTTGGGATGACGGGTGCAAATGGTCACATTGGTCCACCCCCGGGGTTTTGGCACTGCGTGTTGTTGGACCATGCGAAGTTCAGATGATTTCGCCACCCTGGGTTATAAGTGGCAGAGAACGGGTTGTTCCCCAGGGCACAAGCGTCTTCTATGCCAGAAGACGTGTCCACAAGTAAATATGCATCTGAGCACATGGAGGCTTGGTCCTTCGTGTCGAAATACTGGCTCGCAGAAGCCAGATCCACATGACTTAGCGAATCGCTCGGCGCAACACTCAGTAAGGAAGGTCTTATGAGGTTTCTTGGGATAAGCCTAGTGTTGGAAGAATTGGAATTGTGACGAAGTGGTGAGGTGGGGGTGTTTGCTGTAGAACGGGAAAGGTTGGCCAGAAGCTCGTCCAGCTTCTTATGCACGACGGAGACTTCATCCAATTTCTATGCGATAAGGCTGAGATCTGTGGATGAATGGGAGGGTCCCGTGTCAACTTCGTGGACATTTCGGGGCAGGCTGGTATGATTAACGGCGACAATGGAATCATTGTTCATCGAGTTTTCACTCATATTTTCAAATAATTCGAATGCTCCATTCTCGTCTTAGCTAAGCTAGAGTAGCTAGCTTAATAAAGCTCAGCACCTCCTCCACTCTTTTGCCATCCACCCTCCTCCTTAACCTCACCTTAACCCTAACTAGACATAACCCTAAACCACCATGCTTGGAGACAAAAAGAAACCACAAGTGCCTCTTCAAAATGGCACCAACAATGGCACCCTTTCCTCGTAATAACTACCCATAGCCACCACCCTTAACCCCCCTTAATTTGGCACCAAAAACACACCACAAGCACCTCTCTAAAAATGGCACAAACTTGAACTCTTATCACTACCCTACACCCATCCCTATAAAGCCATCTACACCCTAAACCTAACTCCTTTCTAGATGACCCTGTTGGCACCACGATTGAACACCCCTCTACCACCATAAGTACCTACTAACCTACCTTAAGTTGGCGCCAACACACTCTACCAACACCACCCAAACATGGTTCCAACTCTCTCTTATACATCCTCCTTCCATCTACCTATTTTACCCATCTTAACCCTCCGACCTAGGCACCAAAATAACCAGCTTCTAGTACCAAGAGTTGGCATCATCTGACATGCTACGAACGCATATATTTAAAAGGGTCGTTGTAGTTTGCATTCACTGCGTTGATTTTAAATAAAGAAATGGATGTGAGTTCGAGTGTCGAACATAGGGAGGCATGAAAATTGGGTTTTTCTGTCACATAGTGTCATGGAAATGGCGGGTTGTGCTTGCGGAAAAAAAATGTGGGAGAAAAGCGAGAGAATGAGAAAGAGAAAGAGAGAGAAAGAGTAGGGTTAGAGTTTGTTGTTCAGCACCTTCATGTAACATCAAGCTAAGGAAGACTTGATAACAAGAGAGAGATAATAGCTAAATAAGGAACGTCATCATTTAATCATGTGATGAGAGCCTCATCATGAGCCCTAACTAGCTCATTTTTGACCCAAGAAAGAGAATAAAAGCTCCTACATAACTTAGAGAAGGGCTTAATTGAAGGAATAAATGTTTTGAGATGAAAACATGAAATAAAGGGTAAAACTGTAATTTTACCATTGCAGTACATAAAAGGGATTTCTTAGAGGCAAAACATAGGTCAAATGGTCTGAATAAAATAAAAAGTGGGTTGGTTTAATCAGAAACGGGTTCATGTGTAATCTAGGAATTAAATGACATCTGGTAACCCTAAAGCAGACCCGCTTAATTGAACAGGGTTTTGGTTAGGATAAAAATCAAATAAACCCTCTAAAATTCATGGAAAAATATCCCCTAGGGTTTAGAACCTTCATTTTGACCTTTGGAACCTATTTTGACCTAGATTAAGGTCTTAGCTCATCAATTGACCTAATTTGAGTTTTTGTGCAAAAAGTACAGTCAAACATGGTCAAACATAAAATCCAACTTCACCATTAGATTCCTTAGGTCTAAATTAGGTTTTTACCAAAATTTGGACCTAAGGGGAGGTCATCTTGACCTACTTTACAAATTAGTACACCCAATTACATTTTGGCCCCTATCTTTTGAAAACCATTACACAAACCCCCCTATCTTCCTTGCCACTCTTACAAAAAGGTCCCTCCACCATTAATGGGGAGGAATCCTTCTCCGGCGAGGAATGGAGGGGGAATACTCCCTGATCCCTCAAAGATCGCCTCCCAGATTTGGAAGGGAGATTCTCTAAGGAATCCCCTTCCATCTGAGCTCAATTACAATATTAGACCTCCAACTACCTTCCTTCTCTGGTGAGAAGTCGGTGGCAGAATGGTTGCCCTCCACTCACCAGAAGCTCGGCCAGCACTTATAAAAGGACCCCCGGTCCTCTACGAATCTCTCAAGTTTGTTTTGGCCGCAGAATCCCCCAGATTTCATCTCCCCTCTCTTCAGCCAAGTAGCCCGCAAGCTCTGGCGATTCTTCCTCCTCCCTCTCGTCGCTTTGCTGCGATACCAGCAACAGGGTTCACTCCGCCTCGTCCTCCCGTGTCGCACCACACCAGCACATGCCTTCCTGTCCTCCTCCTCGTCGCCGTTATCTCCCTCAAGGCCGTCTTCTCCGATGACGGCACAAACGAGCCATCCGTCTCCTCTGCCCCCCTTCTCCCCAAATAATCCAGATAAGCTCCCTGTCTTTCACTCTTTCATTTCCCTCATTCTATTTCACAGAACATCCCTCGACTACCACTGCTCGCCTGCATCTTCCCCATCTCCGGCCACCCTCTGGCGAGATGCATCCGTCACTCCGCACCCCCACGCGTATCGCCACCCACCTCACAACCTCCGCCACACTCCACTGAACACCTTCGACCCATCCACAGGATGCCACATGCACTCCACGCTTCCCCCGACCTAACCCATAACTCCGGCCATAGAGCAACATAGGCACGCACACCTAGGCCGCCCCGCAACCTGCCACCGATCGCCTCACCTTCTCTGTGACACGGTGAAGGTCCCCCTGTGGTCTGATAGAGCTACAAGCTTCCTTTTGTGTCATATAGGGTCAAGCTTCCATCTGCCATTAGTGATGACTCGAGCTCGATTGTTCTCCAGCTCCAGGCCACAATCATCAGCTCCCAGGCTTCCAGATTGTGCGGGTTGCGAGTGTGCGCAAGCCTAGCCTGATAAAGGGTGCTGCGGGACCTACAGCTGTGCCAATCGTGCAGACGTTCTCCTGCAGTTTCCAGCAGCAACGGGTGGGACTTTTAGTCCCACCTCGGTAAGCCATGAGCTGTTTGAGTGCTTTAAGTTGATTTTGTGCTATTGTCAGGTCACCTCTAAATCACTGGGGTGAGATCCCTCCTCACCTATACACGCCTTGTCCGTGAATTAGCCAACAGACCTGGCAACCCGACCCGACTATCCTACCGTGCACCACACCCACACCGGTGCGCCTGGACCCGGGCACGTGACCGACCCGATAACCCGGCTCTGGGAGAGCGTACCGAAGAGAGATTCAGAGAGAGAGAGAGATGCGCGGGGAGGGTAGGGGAATAGGTTTTATTGCGTGGTGCTTGTGCAGGAAGAGGAGGACGCTAAGGAAGAAGCGCAGCAAGAAGCAGGACTTAGCCGCTGCAAGCGAAGGAGAAGGACACCCTGTAGCAGAAGTGCGACAGATCAAGAGAAAGAATAAGAGAGAGATCAAGGGGCAGACAAAGAGGAGAAGCAAGAAAGCAAACGAAGAAGAGGAAGAAAAAGAAGAAGGCAACTTAAGAAGAGACAAAGATAGGACTTAGCTACAGGAAAAGAATCAAGAAGAGAGAAAGTAAAGGAAAAAGAAGAGGAGCAGGAGCGGCTAAGGAAGAAAAATAAAAGGAGCGACAAGAACCATAATTGCAGTAGACCAAGGCAAAGACAGGAGAAGACTCTGAAGGCCAATTTTAAGACATCTGATGCAATATCAGATGTCTAATTCTTTTTTAGCATTTCCTCTATAACATTATCCTGTCATTTCTATTGAACTAGTCATTGCTTTTTATTAAAAAGTTGTGTTCTCAAGTTTTGGAATACTCAGATTGCTCCCTGTGTTCGACCTCGAATACTTTGATTTCGAGTTATAAATTTTTATTTTTTTTTGCGGAAAGTTCATCTATATTACAACGAGATATCTGTTAAAACACGATCTAGCCACGTAAACATTTTGGCACCGTTGCTGGGGAGCAACGGGCACTTCTGATGCTTTTGATCACAACTTCTGATCCAATATTGACTTAATTCCACTCCTTTATTGTGCTTGTCTCAGGGAAAGCAGAGAAAAGAAGAGCAGCTGCACAACAGCCACACCAAAGAACAGGTAACTTGCATTAGCCCTCTCTCTTAACCCCCTCAAAGTATGAAAAGGAACAAAGAAAAATCAACCTAGGGCTACCTATTTCATACTTAGTAATTCATCGAAGTTGCCTGATTTTCATTTCAACACATCTTGAACTGCACATCCAACTAAGGTAACTATGGCTAAAACTTTCTTGATTGAGCCCTAGATACCACTTTTTGAGGCAACTAAATTGGACCAACTAGAGCCAACCTAAGAATTGCAAAGCTAGGGTTTTTAGAGACACATCTTCTCTTAAACAAAGAAGCAAAAAATTCCAAAAAGAGGTGTGCCTAAACCTTGGTTGAAAATATCTAAACAAGAGAAACCCTAAGCAAATCAGGCTCTTAATCCATTTTAACCCTAAAAGAAAGGACCCAAAAGCTCTCAAAGGAACAAGAGGTAAAGTTGATCCTTTCGGTCAACCAACCTTAAAATTAGGTCACTTTTTCACATAAAAGACCTAAAAGTTCAAGCGGAACCCTAAGCAATTTGATCTTAAAGTAAAAAAGGTAGACTTAAGAGGTCAAGGTCCCCATTCTGGTCTACCTGGAATCTCAGTGACAAAAGAGGTCGGGTGGGGGAAACCTTGTAACTCGTGGGGATGCTCTACCGTGTAGGGGTCTTTGCGGGACTCTCCCTCTCTAACTACCCAGGTACTTCTCAAGTGGATGACCTTTCTGACTAAGGGGTATCATCTACCCTGAATCTCTATAGTCACCCAACAATTTTTGGGTGTCTCGATTGGGTCCAGCACCTTCTAATCTCATCACATCCTTCGGTGCATGTTCGGTAGGAGGTCCTTAAGACCATCCTTAAGATCTCCTTTAGAAATTCACTCTCACCGAGGCCAAGCCTCGATGCCCTTGTTTGTGTAGCAACCTCACCACATAAACCTTTCATCTGATTCAGAACCAAGTTCTCCTTCTTCCATCATGGCACAACCCAGTGAAGAAGAGAACAACCTTGAGCACCATCTTCAATGCCTAACTAATCTCTTCCAAAACTTTGTAAACCCACCACAGCGACCAATGATGCGAGATCACTATAATCCCGCTGCGGTGGCGATCAAGCCTCGAGTCTGAATCCCGGTTGGAGGTCCTGGTTCTGAACTCAAGCCCAATATGATTCATGCCATACCAAAGTTTCATGGGCTTAACTCCGAGGATCCATTCCAACACATTAAACAACTCAAGCATCTGGCCCAGACCTTCGGGTCAGATCCACAATATAGGGATATCCTGCTCATGAAAATGTTTTCTTTCTCCCTCCTTGACAAGGCTGCCCATTGGTATCAAACTCAGACCCATCCGATCAACACATGGGAGGAACTTCAGTCTGAATTTTTGAAAAAGTTCTTTCCCGTTGGCCGGACGAATGCCTTGCGCCACCAGATTACCCATTTCACTCAACAAATGGGAGAACCGCTTCACGAAGCATGGGATCGATTCCTAGATATCATGCGAAAGTGCCCCCATCACGGAGTTCCTAAATGGGAACAAGTCCGATCTTTTTACCAGGGACTCCGTGAAGACATTCGATTATTCGTCAATGCAACATGCTGAGGAAACATCATGGGTCAACATGAGAACACGGTGTGGGAGATTCTCGAAAACATGTGCGAGAACTCCATCAATAATGACTCCATGGGCTTATTCGACAGGATGAATGCCCGTGCATCGACGAATCTGAGAGGGGCACATGAGATGCAGGACCTGTCCACATCCATCGACTTGGAACTGATTGCCAATCGGTTGGACAAGGTTTCTATCATAGAGAAGAAGGTGGATGAGCTAACTCAGCATCTGCAGCGAGCCACCTCTACGTAGAACTCTTTTGCATGACCACCTCTGGCGAGGTAAACTGTGCAAAACATCTATCACCAATCTTCTAAAGGGATGGACCCGTATCCACCCCCATCCGACTCTCGGACCAGAGTGACCTCCAATCCATTCTATTCGAGTTGGGGGAACTTTGAACCCTCGTATTCTAACTTTCCTGAGGTTCCTCAGACTTGCGAGGACCTCAATGCCATCCATAATTACACATTCACCAATACCAACAACCCTAGATGGCAAAATCATCCCAACTTTCAGTGGATGGGAAATTCTCAAACTTAAAAACCACTGTATCGATCCCGTCCATAAGCCCCTTGTCCATATCAGCCACCTCAGCTTCGGCCCAATCCCACCTATCAATCCGGGCCAAACCAGGATCAAATGACTCCTATCCTTCAAGCACTGGCTGACATTCAAAAGATGAATGCGGCAATACAAAAATAGCATAAGGACGTGATCACAAAGGTTTGCAATCAACTAGCCCAGATGGCAAATTCCCGCCAACCAAGCACCCTTCCTTCGCAACCTCAGCCAAACCGAAATAACATGCCGACCAAGAGGCGCGTTATGAACCCAAATTCAGGCCACACACATTTGATTTATCAAGCCCCTACTGCTCCATCACCAGACGGGATGGAAGCTTCGATGTCTTATGCAGGATTTCAGCAGCAGCCACCCCTCTTACCAAACCCAAACCAAAACTAGGCTGGATTAAACTCTGTAATGACACATAGTGGAAAAACAACCCAAGACCCATATTATCCAAACCACTCCAAGCCTGGTAGTAGCCAAAATCCTAGGATAGTTATCCAGGATACTCCTGTCCCAGATCAAGAAGCTAGACCTATTCTAGAGGAACCAACTAGGATTCCATTTCCTGAGGCCTTGACCAAAGGAGAAAGGATAACCAAACCTGTGGCTCCCGAGGAGGATCTGGTCAAGCTCTTTGAATAGGTCTAGATAAACATCCCCTTGATGGATGCAATTCGCCACGTACTGGCTTACGCAAGATTCCTGAAATACGTATGTACCCCTAAATGTAGGCAACGAACCAAGAGTGGGAATCCGATCATACTGTTAGAGCAAGCTAGCTCTGTCATCTTGAGTAAACTCCTACCCAAGGCTAAAGACCCAGGAACTCCCCTAATTTCTTGTAAAATTTGTGAAACCCAATTTGACAGAGCCTTACTAGATCTAGGTGCCTTCATAAATCTAATACCTACATCCCTCCTTGACCACCTTGAAGAGTCAGAACTTAAACCGACTGAGGTGACATTGTAGTTAGCTGATCGATCCATCAAGTCACCTAAAGGAATACTCGAGGATGTCATTGTTAGGGTACGAGATTTCTACTTCCCGGTGGATTTCATAGTTATGGATATTTACGCACCTGAAAACTCAAGGGACACACCAATCATATTAGGGAGACCTTTTCTGGCCACTGCTAGGGTCAACATAAACTGTGAAGAGGGCCAAATAGAATTAAAATTTGGGAATCAATCTCTGAAGATTAACATATTTAAGGCCCAACACGGGATTAATTGCGGGGTTATAGAGAAAATATGTGATATCAAAGCCATGGTTGATGAATCGCATACAGAGGACAACCTGATTATCCCTGATCAACCACTAGAAGATCAAAACCCGCAAACAAAGGAGTGCGAACATGATCTAGACACACCCATGACTCTGACCCTTGTTCCTATTACAAACCCCGAACCACCCGCTGTTGTTGACATTCCTGTAATGGAACTCAAGCCCCTTCCCGAGCATCTGAGGTATGTCTTTTTATGTTCCAATTAGACGTTTCCTGTGATTATCAACTCCTAACTCACACCTGACCAGGAATCCCATCTGATTACTATTCTCCAGCAACATCATAGAGCCATTGGATGGACTCTCGATGACTTAACTTGCATAAGCCCTTTGTACTGCACACATCGAATCTACACAGAAGAGGGCACACGACCTTCAAGAGAAATGTAGAGATGTTTAAACCCTAACCTGTAGGAGGTCGTGAAAAAGGAGATCATCAAGTGGTTAGATGCATGGATCATCTACCTGATCTCCGACAGTCGTTGGGTGAGTCCAATACAGGTTGTGCCTAAAAAGGCCAGACTCACCATCATCACGACTGAAACTGGAGAGGTCATTCCTACCTGAATAGCTAACTCGTGGAGAGTCTGCATTGATTACAGAAGACTCAATTCCTCCACGAAGAAGGACCATTTCCCACTACCATTTATTGATCAGATCCTCGAGAAACTAGTGGGAAATAGGTTCTTCTGCTTTCTTGACGGATACTCCGGTTACAACCAGGTGGTAATCCATCCAAAGGATCAAGAAAAGACCACGTTCACCTGCCCTTTCGAGACGTACGCGTTTCGAAGGATGCCTTTCGATCTCTGCAATGCACCCGCAACCTTTCAGCGGTGCTCGCTTGCCATATTCTCAGATATGGTAGGTGATTATCTGGAAGTCTTCATGGTTGACTTTTCAGTTTTTGGAGCATCATTTGACGATTGCCTCCAACACTTGGTCCAAATACTCAGGCGATGCATTGATGTGAATTTGGTTCTTTCCTAGGAAAGGAGCCATTTCATGGTGCCTGAGGGAATTGTCCTGGGACATCTAATCTCGGAGAAAGGCATCCAAGTCGATCGAGCTAAGGTTAACCTGATTTCCAAGCTCCCTATGCCTAGCTCAATTAAGGACATCCGATCTTTTTTGGGGCACGTCAGTTTTTACCATCGATTTATCCCTGATTTTTCAAAAATCGCGTGCCCTCTGACCACTCTTCTCTCCAAGGATGTGCCTTTCGAAATTTCCAAGGAATGCACTCAACCATCTGAGATCCTTCGTGACCGAGTCACCCAAGCCCTGATCCTACAGTTCCCTGATTGGTCTCAACCCTTTCAGATCATGTGTGATGCATCTAACTTCGCTGTAGATGTGGTTTTGGGGTAGAAAATTGACGGAAAACCCGTGGTCATTTACTACACTAGCAAAACACTAGATGAGGCTCAGCGTAACTATACGGTTATTGAGAAAGAGCTGCTAGCTGTAGTATTTGCCCTAGAAAAATTTAGATCATACCTTCTGGGTTCCAGTGTTATCATATACTTGGATCACATAGCTATGAGGCATCTCCTTGTAAAGAAGGATTCGAAACCTCGATTAAACCGATGGATCTTGCTGTGGCAAGAATTTGACCTCGAGATTCACGACAAAGCGGGAAAGCAAAATGTGGTAGCTGATCACTTGTCCCGCCTTCCTTCTAAAATAATTGACCCTTCCAGACCCATCATAGACCACTTTCCTGATGAGCACCTCCTGACTATCAATACAGGGCTTCCATGGTTCGCAGATATAGTGAATTACTTGGCATCACATCAGATCCCATCCGATTGGCCAAAGGCCAAGAAGGACAAATTGCATTCTGATGCCAAGTATTACCTATGGGAAGACCTATATCTATTCCGCATTGGTGCTGATCAAATAATTCGATGATGTGTCACGGAAGTAGAAATCAAAGACATACTCTCCTTTCGCCATGACCAGGCATGCGGTGGACATTTCTCAGGGCACAAAACTGCATCAAAAGTCCTCTAGTGTGGCTTTTATTGGCCCACAATTTTCAAGGATGCATACGATCACTGTACCCATTGCTAGACCTTGGGCAACATGAGCCATCAAGACATGATGCCTCTATAGCCAATCTTGGTATGCAAAATTTTTGACATTTGGGGGATTGATTTTATGGGACCCTTCCCTATCTCGGATGGCTTCGAATGCATCTTACTCGCCGTTGACTATGTGTCCAAGTGGATAGAAGCCATTCCGACCCGAACCAATAATCATAAGGTTGTTATCAGATTCATTCATCTAAACATCTTCTTGAGGTTCGAGATTCCACGAGCAATAATTTCCGACGGAGGGACCCATTTTACAAACGCTCAGTTCAGGTCACTGATGACCAAATACGGGGTGTCACATCGAATCTCTACTCCTTACCACCCCCAAACTAATGGTCTAGCTGAGCTATCAAATCGAGAGATCAAGAAAATCTTTCAGGTTACTATTCGACCTAATAGAAAACATTGGTCTTCTCGACTTCTAGAAGCATTGTGGGCCTATAGGACCACCCACAAGACCCAATTAGGTATGTCTCCCTTCAGACTGGTGTAAGGGAAGGCATGTCACCTCCCCGTCGAATTGGGGCATAAAGCCTATTGGGTAGTATGGAAATGCAATTTAGATCTTTCTAAGGTTGGAACCCATAGAAGGCTTCAAATAAGCGAGATCGATGAATTATGCCACGACGAGTATGAGAACTCGTAAATTTACAAAGAACGGGTTAAAGCTTTCCATGACAAACACATTTCTAGAAAGATCTTTCATCCTAGTCAAAAGGTTTTACTCTTTGATGCCTGACTCAAATTATTCCCAGGAAAGCTATGATCTAAGTGGGTCAAACCCTACCTAGTCTGACAAATCTTTGGAAATGGATCCATTGAAATCAGCCCACCCAACCATGATTCTGAACCATTTGTTGTGAACGGTCAAAGACTCAAACCGTTCAGTGACATGACAAATACAAATTTAGCTGAGTCATCCTTTACCCTCCATTCTCCTTGAGCTCATTGCATCCAGCCGATGGCGTAAAACTCAGTGCTTAACGGGAGGCAACCCGTCATTCTTTGAAAAGCCCGAAACCTTTTCTGACATTTCTACGTGAAATTCATATTTCACTTTAGGGTTCATCCATTAGAACAACCGACTCCACCTCAGGTACCCCTACCCGAGATTAGAAATTGTTCGCAACAGTCACTTCGACCCATTCACGCACCCAACACCTATCCTAATGCATGAACTAAGCTGAAATCGAACCCACCTAATTTGTGATGGGGACATTGCAAATCTTAGGCATGGGGGGTTATGAAAGTGCAAAATGTCAGGAAAATTCATATCAAGAAAAGGTTTCAACTCAAAAAAAAGATTCTTGGAAAAGAAAAATGAGGAGGGGGGGAAGATAATTTTTGGGCTATACAAATGAGAGGAGGGAAAGAACAAAATGCCAAAAAAAGGAGCACAAAATGGAAAAAGAAAAAAATAAAAAGAGATAATCATTAGTAAAAGATTAAGGGATTAACTGAAGTTCTAGACCAGAGCAACAAAAGAGAAAAATAAAAGAAAAGTGCTACGGAGACATAAAAAGATATTAGCAGGAACGCTGATCTTAGGCCTCTTGAGCTAGATTCTTTGGCTTAAAAATTCACGTATCTGCTAAGATTTGGATAATCCTCAAGAGGTTGGGGAAAATGCAAAGCTTAAGTATTAAGTCTAAGGCTTAGGAAGTATTCGGCCTCGTTAACTGACCTTCAATTTGTGGGATTTGGTAACCTAAGCACCCCAATTCACACATAGTTTGGTTTAGTACTCATAAATATCAAAATCACACAAAAAGCATTTCAATGTTCTGAAAAAGTCACCTTGATTAGGAGCGACTGATCAACACAAGTTGATTTGGATGAGTTCCTAGCGCGGAGAGGTGGGAAATTCCCCTCTAAGATGCATAACAACATATCATCACCTCGGTGCTTGTCACTTAAGATATTTAAATATCCTACTGAGGCATGTAAGCACTCTGCTGGTTCAGATATCATGGGTGACATTATTATGAAATGTCGATCACCAAGGTCTGAATTCGGCCACAGAACACCATGGGTAGGATTATCTCGAAATCTCGAAAGCTAAGGTTCTGGGGGTAGCCATGGGCAGTGCTATCTCGAAGCATCGATTGCCAGGGACCATTGAGGATTGATGATGGGGACAAGGAATCCGATACAGACTGTGTTGAGAAGCCAATCTGAAGCTAGAAATAAAAAGAAAAGAGAGAGAAAACTCTCCAAACAAATAAATCTTCTATCTCTCGCTTACAAAAAAAATGCACTGCAAACTGAACCTAGGCTAAAAATGTCTTAAGCGTGGGTGCTTTAACCGTGGAGTCCAACAAACCGTAGGATAGTTTCTGTGGGCCTTAGAAACCTTTGCGGAAGACTGAGGCTAAAGCGGGTCAGGTCCAAATTTTGGTTGGTACTTGAGTACCTCTAGGCATATTGTCGACATTCTAAACTAATCACAAAAGAAAAAGAAAAGAACTTATCATAACTGTTGACAGACACTCAGGGTCTAGAATAGAAGTTAAAACCTTGAAATTTTGCTAAGGGACTAGCAAAAGCTAGGCATGCGGGTATGATGAGAGCCTCATCATAAGCCCTAACTAGCTCATTTTTGACCCAAGAAAGAGAATAAAAGCTCCTACATAGTGTTCTAAGAAGAAAACATGAAATAAAGGGTAAAACTATAATTTTACCATTGTAGTACATAGATGGGATTTCTCAGAGGCAAATCATAGGTCAAATGGTCTGAATAAGATAAAAAGTGGGTTGGTTCAATCAGAAATGGGTTCATGTGCAATCCAGGAATTAAATGACATCTGGTAACCCTAAAGGAAACCTGCTTAATTCAACTGGGCTCTGGTCAGGATAAAAATCAACTAAACCCTCAAAAATTCATGGAAAAATATCCCATAGGGTTTAGAACCTTCAATTTGACCTTTGGAACCTATTTTGACCTAGATTAGGCTCCTAGCTCATCAATTGACCTAATTTGGGTTTTTGTGCAAAAAGTTCATTCAAACATGGTAAAACCTAAAATCCAACTTACCATTGGATTCCTTAGGTCTAAATTAGGTTTGTACCAAAATTTGGACTTAAGGAGAGGTCATCTTGACCTACTTTACAAATTAGTACACCCAATTACATTTTGGCCCCTATCTTTTGAAAACCATTACATAAACACCCTATCTTCCTCACCACTCTTACAAAAAGGTCCCTCTGCCATTACTTGGGAGGAATCCTTCTACAGCGAGGAGTGGAGGGGGAATACTCCCTGATCAGTCAGAGATCTCCTCCCAGATTTGGAAGGGAGATTCTCTGAGGAATCCCCTTCCATCTGAGCTCAATTACAATATTTGATTTCCATCCAATCTCTCATGCGAACACACGAGAGATTTGGAGCTCCAACTACCTTCCTTCTCCAGTGAGAAGTCGGTGGCAGAAGGCTTGCCCTCCACACACCAGAAGCTCGGCCAGCACTTATAAAAGGACCCCCGGTCCTCTGTGAATCTCTCAAGCTTGTTTTGGCTGCAGAATCCCCCAGATTTCATCTCCCCTCTCTTCGGCCAACTAGCCTGCAAGCTCCAGTGATTCTTCCTCCTCACTCTCATCACTCTGCTGCCATACCAGCAGTAGGGTTCACTCCACCTCGTCCTCCCGCCTCGTGCTGCACCAGCGTATGCCTTAATATCCTCCTCCTCGTCGCTGTTATCTTCCTCAGGGCTATCTTCTCTGACGACGGCACAAACGGGCCGTCCATCTCCTCTGCCCCCCTTCTCTCCAAATAATCCAGATAAGCTCCCCGTCTCTCACTCTTTCATTTCCCTCATTCTATTTCACAGAACATCCCTCAACCACCACTGTCCGCCCGCACCTTCCCCATCTCCGACCACCCTCCGACGAGACGCATCCGTCACTCCACACCCCCACACGTCTCACCACCCACCTCACAACCTTCGCCACACTCCACTGAACACCTTCCACCCATCCACAGGACACCACACGCACTCCACGCTTCCCCCGACCTAACCCATAACTCTGGCCACGGAGAGACCTAGGCACGCATGCCTAAGCCACCCCACGGCCTACCACCAATCGCCTCACCTTCACCGTGACATGGCGAAGGTCCTCCTGTGGTCTGATAGAGCTGCAAGCTTCCTTTTGTGTCATGTAGGGTCAAGCTTCCAGCTGCCATTAGCGACAACTCAAGTTCGCCTATTCTCCAACTCCAGGCCACAATCATCTGATCCTAGGCTTCCAGATTGTGCGGGTTGCGAGTGTGCGCAAGCCTAGCCTGATAAAGGGTGCTGCTGGACCTGTAGCTACGCTAATCATGAAGACGTTCTCCTGCAGTTGCCAGCAGCAGCGGGTGGGACTTTTAGTCCCACCTCGATAAGCCGTGAGCTGTTTGAGTGCTTTAAGTTGATTTTGTTCTATTGTCTAGTCACCTCCAAATCATGGGGTGAGGTCCCTCCTCACCTATACATGCCTCGTCCATGAATTAGCCCACGGACCTGGCAACCCGACCCGACTATCCTACCATGAACTCCTCGCGCACTACACCCACGCCTGTTTGCCTGGACCCGGGCATGTGACCGACCCGATAACCCGGCCCTTGGAGAGCGTATCGAAGAGAGATTCAGAGAGAGAGAGACACGCAGGGAGGGTAGGGGAATAGATTTTGTTGCGTGGTGCTTGTGCAGGAAGAGGAGGATGCTAAGGAAGAAGCGTAGCAAGAAGTAGGACTTAGCCGCTGCAAGCAAAGGAGAAGAAGAAGGACACCCTGTAGTAGAGGTGCGGCAGACCAAGAGAAAGAAGAAGAGAGAGATCAAGGGGCAGACAAAGAGGAGAAGCAAGAAAGCAAAGGAAGAAGAGGAAGAAAAAGAAGAAGGCAACTTAAGAAGAGACAAAGACAGGACTTAGCTGCAGGAAAAGAATCAAGAAGAAAGAAAGGAAAGGAAAAAGAAGAGGAGCAGGAGCGGCTAAGGAAGAAAAATAAAAGGAGAGACAAGAACCATAGCTGCAGCAGACTAAGGCAAAGACAGGAGAAGACTCTGAAGGCTAATTTTAAGACGTCTGATGCAATATCAGACGTCCAATTCTTTTTGAGCATTTCCTCTATAACATTATCCTGTCATTTCTATTGAAGTAGTCATTGCTTTTTATTAAAAAGTTGTGTTCTCAAGTTTTGGAATACTTAGATTGCTCCCTGTGTTCGACCTCGAATACTTTGATTTTCGAGTTATAAATTTTTATTTGTTTTCGCAGAAAGTTCATCTATATTACAATGAGATATCTGTTAAAACACGATCTAGCCAAGTAAACATCATGCAACTTTGAGTTTTACAACTATAACAATAGATGAATGCTTAAGTAAGATAAAGCTAAGCTAATGAGAGAGAGAAAGAGAAAGAGGAGTCAGCAAAGCGGCCACGATGGTGGAGGTTGGCTCCGTCGGCAGCTCGTTGACTCTAGGACTTACAAAAGAGTGCTAAGGTGACTAGGAGTGGGGTAGAACACTTGCAAAGGTATTGAATGCTTTACATGGGTAGTCGAAAGGGGTTTATATAGGAAGAAGGGCTTTTTATATGAAGAAGGGGTTTTAACGACGTCTGGGACGTTGCTAAAGCCCTTCCCAAAACGTTGGTGAAGCCCCTTTGCCCATCGACTCCTTGCATGCGCTGTTATTTCCCTCCCAGTGATCTACGTGCGGTTGCTGAGGATCGTTCGATCGCAGATCGGACGGTCGAGATCGCTTGCGATTCGTACCTTTGGATTATGCCAACTGAGCTCGTGCCCCGCACGTCATCACAGGCATCTACGGGTGCCAATCTGTGGGCACCACGTCTCACAATCGTAGCCGTCTACGCACCGATCCATGATCCAATTTCGCCTACGCACGTGCTTCTGCGATCGCCTTCCATCTTCTGCGATTCGAATGCTCACCACCGTGCGTGTAGCAGGGGTACGACCGCTGTGCTAGGAAGGCGGATGGCCGAGGAGAGGAGGCAAGTTTGGCTCCTATCGACAGTTGGATGGAGATCCAATGGTCGGATCTTCGTGTGAAGGTGCACTCGTGGATTGCTGTTGAGGTGTGAAGGCGCATTGGCGAGGATGGTTTTCAACTGTCTGATCGGAGGATCGAACGACTTAAAGTGATGTGTAATGAGGAGCAGTGATGGGTGCGCTCGGATGTCACCACGTGGCGATTGTGTGGTCGTTGATCATCAGATCAATGGTCAGAACTTCTTGAGCAAATTGCGGGAGCTCCGAATGTCAGATTTCGTCGATTTTGAGTCCGTCAGACTCCGTTTGTCGCTCTGAATCCATCCATGTGGTCTGATTGCTCATCTAAGGCCTGTTTTGTCATGGACTTGCGTAAATGGCCATTAATACTGGTTTATAAGCAATCTTAACATGTGATGTATGCAATGCTCCCATGCCCGTTCATGATGTGCTATTCATGAATATTATCATTAAGATCGACCCCGTTTGGCAAAATTATCATCGTAAAATGTAACGTTATCATACCCCCATGCTTACTACTTGCTAAACCCTAGCAAAGTTCATTCTAGCCATTATTCTCAGTCATAATTCAGAAAGTGATTACTTAGACATTTTGTTATTTGTCAATAGGAGGAAATATACTAAGATCTTGATTTTCAAAGACTAGACAGTGCCCAGGTGTCTGCCAAAATACGAACCACCTGAATCCTCGCTTTAAGGCATATATATTTTTTTTCCTTTTTCATCTTTTCTCATTTTTTTGGATTTTTAGAGTTGAGTGTGTATTGGTAACTTTTTATGGCTACCCAACCCACCTAAAACTCGAAAAAGAACTCTAAGTGCTAAGCATCTTGGTATGAAAATCGTGATAGACTCAATCAATGGTAATTCAGATAGACTTCAAGTTCCTACGCCCCTAGGTGACCGAAAAAGGAAGTGTTTTGGCTGAAGGTGTATCTGTCCGATCTGTAGCTTTCTCCCTACTTTTATTTTATTTAGGGTCAACACAAGGATTTTTCTAGTGTATATCTCCCAGGATTGCTATACTTCCCTGCTTCTCCCTTAAGTGTTTTGGATCTTTTTGTGCTTTTAGTGAGCTGGGCTCTGGACAACTAGCCAATGGGCTGTTACGCATGACCACTTACCAACCATACTCGTGTGAAGTGTAGCTTATTTTGTTCTACATGTCTCTTTTTTTTCTATTATTATATTTTTTCTTTTTCTTTCTTTTTTTTTTTCTTTTGTTGTTTAGTAGGTGGCTTCCTTAATCTCAAATTTACCTACAGGTAATAAGAAGAAAGTAGTCCTATGGCTGGGCTCTGGACAACTGGCCAATTGGCTGTTACCCACGATAACTTGCCAGCCATACCACCCTAGAAGGTTCATTAGCTATCCAATTTCTATCAGAATCTCTGAGTAAGTCAGTGCAAAAATGTGTGCAGATGCTTAGACTAAAAGTCCCTTCGAGTAAGAGGGTGAGTTGATAAGTCGTATACTTATCACCTTATTTTATTGGTGGACTAAAGTAAATTAAGGTTGCAAGGATTCGAAGCTAAATCCATATTTTGATGGACACCAAGGCTGATTAAGCATGAAGGCCTGAAAAGTCTAAGTGTTCAGGTTCTTTTCGTATTATTTCCCACTATTGACAAGTTCCTAATGCCTAAGTTTTTCTTCCTTAATTCAAATTATTTTATTTTATTTCATTCAGACTGATTAAATGAACTTAGAATCATGCAAATTACCACCCCCCCTTGCTTAAGTTGGACAATGTCCTAATTGACAAATACATGGATGCAACAGGGGTTCAGAAAGATATTACCTGAGCGATGTAATATACCTGATCAGTCTGAATCTTCTGGGTTGCCTCCTAGGAAGCTTTGAGTTTAATGCCTCCAGCTGGGTGGTGCTTCGTGTCATCCCTCAATGAGGGTGACAACCTCCTTTGGGGGAACCTGGGCAAGGAAGTGTTTCAATCTCTGACCATTGACTATGAAAGTATGCCTAGTGTTCGGATCTATGATTTTAATCGGCCCGTTGGAGTAGGGCTTGACTACCCTAAATGGTCCTGTCCACTTGGATCTGAGCTTCTCAGGGAAGAGTTTAAGTCAAGCATCAAAGAGCTAGACTTGCTGATTAGGCTCGAAGGTCTTCCCATGGATGAGTCGGTCATGGACGACTTTCATCTTCTCCTTGTAAAGTTGACTATTCTCAAAGGCGTTCCTACGAATTTCCTCGAGCTCGGAGAGTTGGAGTGTCCTCTGCGCACCAGCTAAATGGGAATCCACGTTACATTGCTTAACGACCCAGTAAGCCTAGTGTTCCAACTCGACAAGAAGGTGGCAGGCTATGCCAAAGACCAGGCAATAAGGTGACATGCCTATCAGGGTCTTGAAAGTGGTCCTATATGCCCACAGGGCAACATCTAGTCATGTAGACCAGTCCTTCCTGTCAGGTCTCACAGTCTTCTGTAGAATGTTCTTGATTTATCTGTTTGAGACCTCGGTTTGTTCATTAGTTTGCGGATGATACGGGGTGGCAATGCAGTGGGTAACCCCATATTTTCTGAGTTGGGCACAGAACTGGGTGTGGATAAAATGACTTCCACCATCACTGATCATGGCCTTCAATATTCCAAACCAAGAGAAGATGTTCTACTTAACAAAGTCCATGACAGCCTTGTGATCCAAATGACGGGTGGCAACGGCTTCAATCCATTTAGAGACATAGTCTACAGAGACTAAGATGTACTCAAAGCCGTTGGATGGTGGAAAGGGGCCCATAAAATCAATACCCCAAACATCGAAGATATCGACGATCAGAATGGGCTGGAGGGGCATCATGTCTTTCTTGGTCATGGTCCCTAGAGTCTGGCAGGGAGAGCAAGTCTTAGCAAAGTTGTGTGTATCCTTGAATAATGAAGGCCAGTAAAATCCAGACTGCAAAACTTTTGTAGCCATCTTCTTCCTTGAAAAGTGGCCACCACAAGCTTGGTCATGACAAAAGGATAGCATACTTTTAACTTCATCCTCCTGATGATCTGGTAGACACAAAGGCGAAACAGCATGGGATCATCCTAGAAATAGTGCTTGGCTTTAGCCAAGAACTTATCCTGTTGCTGTCTGAACCAGCTGTGTGGGGTTTGTCCTACTACTACGTAGTTGACAAAGTCGACATACCAAGGTAGTTTTCTGTCTTCCATAGCCAGAATTTGCTCATCGGGAAAGGTGTTAGATAAGGGCAAGGAGGGCCCAATGTGGTCTGGGTGGAGTCTGGACAGGTGATCGCTACAACATTCTTTGACCTAACATTGTCGCAAATTTCCAGGTCAAATTTCTACAAGAGCAGGATCCATCTAATGATCCTGGGTTTAACGTCTTTCTTGGTCAACAAATGCCGGATGGCCGAGTGGTCTGTATAGATGGTCACGTGGGATCCCAAAAGGTAAGATTGGAACTTTTCGAGTCCAAAAACTACGGTGAGCAGTTCTTTCTCCATGATCGTATAATTCTATTGGGCCTCATCCAACGTCTTGCTCACGTAGTAGATCACCACAGGCTTCTTGTCTTGTCTCTGTCCCAGGACTGCGCCTATGGCAAAGTCTGATGCAGCACACATGATCTCAAAATGCTAGGACCAGTCCGGGGGTTGAAGTACAGGTGCGATGGAGACTAAGCCCCTGAGGGTGTGGTAAGCATGGATGCAATCAGGGGTCATGTGGAATAGGGTGTCATTGGCCAGAAGGTCGGTCAACGGTTTGGAGAGCTTGGAGAAGTCTTTGATGAATCTTTGGTATAAGCCAACGTGTCCAAGGAGTGAGCAGATTTGCCGGATCGAGCTAGGTGGGGGAAGTTTGGAAATCAAATCAACTTTAGCTCGATCCACCTCAATGCCCCTATGTGATACAATGTGACCGAGGACGATTCCTTCTTGAACCATGAAATGGCTCTTTTCCCAGCTTAACACCAAATTAACCTCGATACATCATTTCAGGATTTTCTCCAAGTTACTGAAATAGTGGTCGAATGAATTCCCAAACACTAAGAAATCATCCATAAAGACCGGCAGGTATTCACCCACTATCTCTAAAAAGATGGCTGGCATGCAATGCTGCAAGGTAGCGGGTGTGTTGCATAACCCGAACGGCATACGACGAAACGCGAATGTCCCATATGGGCAAGTGAATGTAGTCTTCTCTTGATCTTTAGGAGCAATTGTGACTTGGTTATATCCTGGATATCCATCCAGGAAGCAAAAATACTTCTGCCTTGCCAATCGTTCGAAAATCTGATCAATGAATGGCAAGGGGAAATGATCTTCCTTGGTCGCCTCATTGAGCTTCCTATAATCAATACATACCTGCCAAGAAGTGGTGGTGCAGGTGGGATGGATTCGCCATGCCCATTGGTGACAACGGTGAGCCTGGCTTTCTTCGGAACCACTTGAGTGGGGCTCACCCAGGGGCTATTGGAGATGGGATAGATGATGTCGACGTCAAGCCATTTGATAAGTTTCTTCTTAACAACCTCTTGCATATTTGGGTTTAACCGTCTCTGCATCTGATGGGAGGGTCGTACCCCATCTTCTAGGTAAATCTTGTGGGTGTAATAGGTGGGGCTAATTCCTCTCAAGTCTGAAATAGTCTAGCCAATGGCAGCCCTATGTTCTGATAGGGTCGCAGTCAAACTAAGTTCCTGATCCTTGGTTAGGTTGGCATTGATAATCACTGGGAAGGTCTAGTCAGGTCCTAGGAAGACATACTTGCTATTCTTGGGTAGCAGCATTAGTTTGGGTGTGGATGGAATAATGTTTGACAGAAAGGGGAAAGGCAAGAGTTGATCAACATCAATCTCCTCGAACGGTGCTAGTTGATGGTAATCAGCCCTACAAAGGTCCGCATGCACAGATGGTGACGGGTCAGAACAGTCGTCACAAGATTGGGTCTGGTAGTTTGAGACAGAACTAAGGTTGAGGCATTCCTTGACCAAAGGCTCCACGGGATCGTGTTCCTCAAGACAGTCGCAATCGAAAGACTTGGTCACTCGGAAGATATCCAACTACATCTTCCTGTCTCCGAAGGTGATTTCCATGCATCCCATGTCACAATCGATGTTCGCCTTAGCCGTAGCTAAGAAGGTGTGCAAAGGATGATGGGTGTGTTCTGTAGTTGTTCAGGAACTTCCATGTCGAGCACCAAGAAGTTGACTAGGAAATAGAAGTCCTTGACCTACACAATCACGTCTTCAACAACACCCTTAGGGGTCTTCACAGATCTATCGGCCAACTGGATGGTCACAGATGTTGACGTCAATTCTCCAAATCCAAATTGGTGGTACTGGATCATCAAAATCAGATTGATGGAAGCACCTAAGTCCAGGAGCACTCTATCGAATGTCATGTCCCCGATATTGCAGGATATCAAGGGTGCTCCTGGGTTTGTTCGTTTGAGTGGAAGGTTCCTCGATATCATAGAACTTGCTTGCTCTGAGAGCACAACCTTCCTAGATGCTTGAGGTCTTGGCTAACGCTTCGGTGTACAGGCATCCTTCAGGAACTTAGCGTAAGCCGAAATGTGCTTGACAGCTTCGAGGAGTAGAATATTAATTTAAACCTGCTTAGAGATCTCCAAAAGCTCCTCATTCAACATAGCACTTTTCTTTTTCTTGATCATCTTCAAGGCCTCGGGATATGTTGTTTGAATGTGAATAGGGTCTATTTCTTGGTCCTTGGGTTTTTCTTGCGCCTCTTCAGAGTCGGGCATTTCAGGGGGTGAAGTCATGGGAGGAGTTGGCCATTTGGGATCTTGGGTCTTAGTACTGCTTCTCAAGGTCACCGCATTTGTAGAGGCATTAGGACCCTAGGTCGATCCTTGAGAAGACGAGAAAGAAGAAGCACCAAACCTAGAGTGTGTTTGTGGGGCTGGCTAGACCATGTGGGCTTGCCCGAGATTGCCTTGGAACCCTTGCGAATTGGGGCCTCTGTTAATCACGTTTCATGGGTTTAGTTGTAGCTAGGAGGGAAGGGATCCCTGTTGTGTATAATCCAACAGCTAGCTCAACTGTCCCTTCACTAAAGTCATTTCCTCCTGGTGTTTTTGGTTCATTTCAGCCATCATTTTTATTGGGGTGTCCATTTGGTTTTGTGGGGAGGAGCTGCCCTATTTGGGTTATAAGGGGGGTCTAACCGGTGGACCTTGCTGATAGGATGGTGGGTTTGGCTGATGGCTTGGCCTAGGCTGGCTTTGGAATTGAGGCAGTTTCTAGTTTATCCAAGCAAAGTTTGGGTGATTATGCCTTCCGGTGTTGTAGGTGTTGAAGAAGGGGTCAGGTTTGGAACAATTTTGGATAGCCTAGACATCTTCAAAGATATAAGGTGTCGAGGGAGAGGGAAGAGAATAATCAGGGGTTGAGGGAGCAAAGGTCCCTCCCTAGAACATGGTCAGGGGTTGTTCCAGGTTCATCTGGCTTAGTGGCTGGACCAAGTTAATATTGTGAGCCCCCTTTGCTAAGGAGAAAATCTGTAGTGGGTTCCTTGTGTAGTTCAGCAATTCATCAATCTTTTTATCTACCAACTCCACTCGATCCAATTTCTTAGCAATAATATCCATGTCAACCATTCTAGAATTCACTTGAACCTCATAGATCCCACCACGGGGTTGACTGGATCGACTAAACTGGGTCATGGAGGCATTTTTGAGTGAATTTTCACTCATAGACTTGAAGAGCTCAAACACGCTCTCCTCATCTTTGTTCAGGAAGTTTCTTCCGCATGAGGCATCAACGAAGTTCCGAAGGTTGTTGTACAAACCATGGTAGAAGATTTAGGCCAATTGCCACCTCGGTACTTCGTGGTGTGGGCATTTCCTCAAAAGTTCATTAAATCTCTCCCATGCCTCATGGAACTATTCCCCACCCTGGAGTGTAAAGGTGGTAATGGCTCTTCTGAGGCCATTGGTCTTTCCTATGGGGAAGAATTTCTTTAAGAATGCATGCCTCAGTTCTTCCCAGGTGGAGATGGGTCTTCCTAAAGTCCTAAGCCAGTGAG
Organism: Thalassia testudinum; assembly: GCA_037157565.1. NCBI lineage: Eukaryota > Viridiplantae > Streptophyta > Magnoliopsida > Alismatales > Hydrocharitaceae > Thalassia > Thalassia testudinum. The sequence continues at coordinate 13,137,853 of JAZHRO010000007.1, forward strand.
ACGCTTTGTCTCTCAGTGAGAAGGGGAACATCTTGATCAAAATAATGTCTAGGTTAATGTTCCTGGGTTTTACAGTCCGGGCGATCCAGTTAGGATCCTCTAGGTGTTGAAGGGGTCCTCATTTGAGCTTCCATGGAAGTTGCTTTGAATCAGGCTCAGGACGTTTGGTTTCAGCTCAAAATCATCTCCCCCCTCGGTGATCCTAAGGTGTGGTTCAATCCGAATCATAGAAGGATTGTAGAAGTCTCGAAGGGGCCTAGGTTGGTCCTGGAATTGGTGGTGGATCAAGTGGTGGTTGCCCTTGTGAGTCAAGGAAAGGTGGTGGTGGTTGCCCCTGCGGGTTCTGCAATCAATGTATGGCCTGCATGATAGTGTGGATCTGTTGCTGTTGAAGCTGGTAGTTTGCACTGATCTGGGCTTGGATGATGGCCATCGTATCTGGTGGAGGTTGGCCCTCAACCTCATCTACTCTAGGTTCGGCCATGTCTCTAGCAAGATCAAGTCTACTAGATTCCCGTCCCAAAACAAACAACTCGGGATGAAGTGATCGTCTCCCGTGCATACACTAGAGAAGAACAGGAGGGAATGCGGAGAGCGACAGATGTGAGAAGTGTGTGTGCACAACCAAGCATGCAAGACTAGTCCTTATAGTGTATTCCTTAGAGGACCTAGAAATCTCCAAAGGAATGATCAAGTCTGTAGGCACGGGACCGCCCTTCCCAAAGCTAGTCTGGCCAGGTTGATTATGAGTGGATTATGGGGAAGGTTCTTCCTTTGGCTTGTGTCGCCAGTTCCGTATACCCCACAACCACGGTCGTTTGACACTTCCTTGCAGCCTAGTCACCAGATTCTACTAAGGGAATGAACGCCAAGTGCCTAGCAAACAAACCACACCTCTTGAGACTTAACCCAGTCCTGCCTAAGGCACGTCTACTCTATTTTAATGGGGCTAGGACAGTACTTGTGCTCGGGTTATGCAATGAGGCGTTGATTGGGGTGATGCCTCTTAGTTTTCCAATTCATGTGTGTGTGCTCCTAACATGACATGGTTTTCAAGCAAGGATTTAAGATGTGGTGCCTTTTAAGGTTTGTCCTTACTTTTGTGTCTTTTAGGGTTGACGTGTCTTAATGTTTTCAGGCAAGTTTCAAGTGGGCACGCCAAGTTTTGCACACAACCGATGGGAGTGGATTTCCTTTAACATTATGAGGCTCTAAAACCTTAATGTGCTCATCCTAGGGTTCATGCAATTTCTATCAGATGAGTCAATTTTAGGGGTGAGTGGTGCGGCCCAAGTCAAACCACGGTGGCTTCGCAAACACCACTCAAAGAAAAAGAACACTCAAAAAAAAATTAGGCCTTTAAGAATGTTAGAGTATATTTTTTTGTTGGGTGCTGAGTTAAGGATGAGAACCAGACAATCATTCACCATGCTAATTTTTTCTGATTTTAAATTCTTTTTAGATTTTTTTCTTAGGCAAGCAAATAATCACGGGAAAAGAAATACTTACAACTGGTCCTTGCTGCGCTTAATCCATCTCCACCGTCACGAGTCGTGCTCCTTCACCATCCAAGTGCCGAGTTCCTGTGATCAATCAAGTATAGAGAGAAAATGCATTAGATGATGTGAGCATAATGCAAGAAAATGAAAGTGACAAAATAAATCCGTTGCCTCCCCAGCAACGGTGCCAAAAACTGATGTGCTAGGGATGTGTTTGTTTAAAAGGGTCGTTGTAGTTCGCGTTCGCTGCGTCGATTTTAAATAAAGAAATGGATGTGAGTTCAAGTGTCGAACACAGGGAGGCATGAAAATCGAGTTTTCTGTCACTTAGTGTCAAGAAAATGGCGGGTTTTGCTTGCGGAAAAAAAATGTGGGAGAAAAGCGAGAGAAAGAGAAAGAGAGAGAGAGAGAGTAGGGTTAGAGTTTGTTGTTCAGCACCTTCATGCAACTTTAAGCTAAGGAAGACTTGATAACAAGAGAGAGATAATAGCTAAATAAGGAACGTCATCATTTAATCATGCAACTTTGAGTTTTACAATTACAATAATAGATGAATGATTAAGTAAGATAAAGCTAAGCTAATGAGAGAGAGAGAGAGAAAGAGGAGTCGGTAAGGCGGCCACGACGGTGGAGGTTGGCTTTGTCGGCGGCTCGTTGACTCCGACGCTTACAAAAGAGTGCTAAGGTGGCTAAGAGTGGGGTAGAACACTTGCAAAGGTATTGAATGCTTTACATGGGTGGTTGGAAGGGGTTTATATAGGAAGAAGGGCTTTCTAAATGAAGAAGGGGTTCTAGCGACATCTAGGATGTCTCTAAAACCCCTCCCAAAACGTCGGTGAAGCCCCTGTGCCCGCTGGCTCCTCGCGCGCACTGTGCTTTCCCTCGTAGTGATTCGCGTGCGGCCGCTGAGGACCGTCCGATCTCGAGATCACTTGCGGGTCGCGCCCTTGATTGCCCCTACTGAGCTCATGCCCCGTTCGTCATCATGGGCGTCTGCGCGTGCCGATCTACAGGTACCACGTCTCGCAATCGCAACTGTACGTGCACCGATCCACGGTCCAATTTTGGCTGCTCGTGTGCTCCTGCGACCGCCTTTCATCTTCCGCTATTCGAACACTCACCCCCTGCACGTGTAGCTAGGGCGCGACCGCTGCGCTGGGAAGGCAGATGGTCACAGAGAGGAGGCAGGTTTGGCTGCTGCCGATCGTTGGATGGAGATCCAACGGTTGAATCTTCGTGTGAAGGTGCGCTCGCGGATTGCTGCTGAGGCATGAAGGCACGCGGGCGGTGATGGTTTTCAACTTTTTGATTGGAGGATTAGACGGCTTAAAGTGATGCGCGGTGAGGACCAGCGATGGGCACGCTTGGATGTCACCACATGGCGGTTGTGTGGCAATGGTCAGAACTTCTTAGGCCAATTACGGGACCTCCAAGTCAGATTTGGTTGATTGAGTCTGTTGGAGTCCGTTTGTCACTCTGAATCCATCCGTGCAGTCTGATTGCTCATCTGAGGCTTGTTTTGACATGGACTTGCGCAAATGGCCATTAATACTTGTTTATAAGCAATCTCAACATGCGATATATGCAATGCTCCCATGCCCATTCATGATGTGCTATTCGTGCATATTATCTTTAAGACCGACCCCATTTGGAAAAATTATCATCATAAAATGGAGTGTTGTCATCATCCACATCCTTAACCCCACCTCCATACACCCCTTCAGTTGGCGCCAACCCACCTTAGCCCTCCATCTCCTAACCACCACCACATGACTCCATCCTAACCATACAACACACCACACAACCCCTTAATCCTAGTCCCCATCTAGGTTGGCCTAACCCTTAGGAGCCTCTTTACTTTGGCACCACCAACCCTAGCCATAAGGCCCCTTAACCACCCTCCATGAGCCATCCTAGTCGTTCCCTCCCTTAACCATTCCTACCCCTCTACCACTCCTATAAAAAGGCCTACCCTACCACCAAGAAAATTTCACCTTTGGCTTCATCTTCCATACATACTTCCACCTTCATTCCACCATATCCATAACCAAGAGAAGAAGGAGAAGAAGAAGATTAAGGGGACACTCTGTCCCCTTGGTGCCTTCCCCTCTTCCCTTCTCTCGTGTGCCTACACTAGCTGGAGGTATTTCCAGGCAAGGAAGATGTCTAGGAGGAGTTCTTGTGGGTGGTTCACGTCCACCCTTGGAGGAGGTTCTTGCAGTGGAATTATTCCACTCTTGGAGGAGTTAGGGCATGCCCTATCAAGGGTTTACTTAGAAGGAGTGCATTATCTACTGAAGGAGCACTCTAAATATGGAATTTAAAGGTTCTTTGTAAGCCTAGGAGCAGCTGAGCTTAGAGTAAGGACCCTTTTGATGGGAACAACATCATGAGCCATAACTAGCTCAATTTGGTTTGATAAAGTCAATAAAAGCTCCTACATAACCATCAGAGAGTCATATAAGCATAATGTTCTATTTTGAGAAGATAAGAAACCAGGGTTATTTCTATAATTTTAACTGTATTTCACAAATACAGAATAACCATGGAGTATTTCAGGGGTTTATTAAAGGTCATATGATCATTAATGTCTAATAAGTGGGTCATGCAGATAGAAACAAGTTTTCATGCATTTCAAGAATTAATGGACATTTGAAACCTTAAAAATAGACTTGCTTAATTAACTGAGGTTCTGGTCAGAATAAAATTCACCTAAGCCCTCTAAAATTCATCGAAAAATATTCTATAGGGTTTGGTACCTTTGAATTGACCATCAGAACGCATTTTGACCCAAAACAGAGTCAGATAGACTATTGCCCTAATTTGGGTTTTTGCATAAATTATCCAGTCAAACTAGGTTTTGACCCAAAATAGAGTCACAGATAGACTATTGCCCTAATTTATATTTTTGCATAAATTACCTAGCCAAACTAGGTCAAAACCAAAATCCAACTTCGCCATTGGATTCCTAGGGTCAAAATTAGGTTTGTATTAAAATTTGGGCCCAATCTGAGATTATTTCGACCTAGTTTGCGTTTTAGTCAAAGTATGACTCTTATTCTCTCCAATAACCCCTCACTTTTTGAAATTATTACAAAAACCCCCCTAACTACTTCATCTTCTTCACAGAAATGCCCTTGCCGCCATTACTGTGTGAACCCATGAAGCACCGACCTTCAACCATGAGATTCTCCTTGATCTCATAGCAAAACCCTTCTAAATATAAAAGGAAGATTCTTGAGGAGTTGCTCTTCAATCTGAGGCAGGTCTTACCTTCCAAATCTCATCCAAGAGTTCATGCAAACTCTTGAAAATCCTTAACCTATTCCGTGATTTGCGAGCTTTAAAAGCTTGGTTTCCAAGCGTGAAAGCTCGCCCTCTGGCCTATAAAAGGACCCCCATGGCATTCCCTTCTTTAGTAAGTCTCTAAGCCAAAAATCTTCTTCCTTTTTCTTCCTCCAGCTCGCTCCGAGCTTGCTCCGGCGAATTCCTATCCCCAGCTCCTTCGCCAACTGCCACATACGATAGGTGGCTGGTTCTTCTTCCCCATCGTCTTCCGCATCTCAACATACCTGTGTGATGCTTCTTAATCCCGTCGTTGTCGCCATTACCTCATCAGAGTTTTCATCTCCTCCGGTGCTGGCTATAACACAAACAGTGCCAACTCCGTCCTCCTTCATCCGATTGCTAGTTCATTCAACTCCTCTTTGTCAACTCATCTTCACCGTCTTACTGAAACTCTGTTCCAATCATTCATGCACCCGCTTTGACTCTGTCTTCCATCTCTCTGACGTACCTCCGTCGAGGCATTCCTACCACCACAGATCATCTTTCCGCCCACCACCACGCCCACAAGCATTGCCTCGCTTCACTAAGTAAAAGCCTTAAAGAAATTTGGGGCTTGGCTCTCTCTATCTCCTCACTCGACTCACGCACCTCGATCCACCTTCCTCAAGGTCATTAGGCCCCCTCTCGACTACATACGCAGCATGCTACCGCCACCATCAACTTCGCTGCACTCTCGCGCACCTACTGAACCTGTTTAACGTGGCTATTAGACCGCTCTCGTGCTTTCAGTTATTCCACCAGAGCTCTACCACTGCCTCGAATCCTCCGACTACACCTTCAGTCCTCCAACCACATCCGCTCTAAATTTCAATCCTAGGCTTCACAGGTAGACATCGTCCCAGATCCTCAATTCCACACCACGAGCATGTCTTCAACTTCAATTGGAAGCCCCTTCATCTGCTACTGCTTTGAGAAGACGTGGGAAAGATAGTCCCACATAGTTACTTCAGGAGCCTACAACGCGAGATAAATGGAATTTCTTCCTTACACCCCTCGCCCAGTCACGAGGGGTCGAGTCCCTCAGCAGACGCTCTCACTCCTCGACTACCAACATGCTTGATAGCCCTAGTCCCCTGTCCGAATTCGAATACCTGCTCGGTTACCTGATCAATTGGTATCTGAAAGAGAAGAGAAGAAAAGGAAAGAGAGAGAAGAGGAGAACAAGAGAGAGTGTTTGTAAGGAAAGGGGGGTTTTCTCTTGAAAGCCCCCAACACTTAGCCAAAATTTGTGAGTTTCCTCCCTTGTATGTGAAGAGAAAAGGGAGAAAAATAAAAGAGCCTAAGGAGAGAAAGGAAAGGAAGAAGAAGAATAATGTCCCTTTGGCACTGTAGCAGGAGATGGTTAAGCTATCTGACTGAAGTTCCAACCATCTGATCTCTGACAAGGAGTGCACTGTGCACTTATCATATGTGGCATTTGGTTAATTGATACTGTAGATTATTTGAGTATAATTGTAATAGGGTAATTTGGTGATTCAAATCACCATTTTACCCTAATCTTTTTGCCACATTGACTCTTGAATCTATATTTATAACATTTGTACTCGAAATTACTATTACATTTCTATATTCTTGCTTAAAATTGTGATCTTGAGATAAATTGCTATATTGCTCCCTGCATTCAACCTCGAATTTCTTTCGAGCTATAAATTTTAAGTGTTCTACATGATTTATCAATTATACTACAGTGCATTACTTTTAAAACACAGATTTACAGCGTAAACACCTTTTCTCTTCGGCATCAGCTTCAGGAGAAATTTTATTTTATTTGCATTTTTTTAATTTTTGTAGTAGAAGCATTCCTCTACCATTCTTGTAAAATAATAATTGCCCTTTCAAATTTTGTTGCATCTTATTTGATTGCTTTTAATCTAGTACATTTTATTCCCTCTCTCTAATTAACCTAGGTCTCCACGTATTGAGGATGTGCTTAGGGAGGGGTTACTCTTATCACTTAGGTTGTAGCAATTAGGTGTAGTCTTTCTCCGCTTACTATCTTGTTGTTGCCCCTTATTTGAAAATTTCAAAAAAAAAATTTCATATTCAAAAATCACAAAAAGAAAGTTGCTTTCCCTTTCTCAAGTGAGAGTATTAAAATTTACAAACTTGCCTCCATTGTAGACCCTAGATACCACCACTCTCTAGGTTTATAAATTCAAAAGTGATTGCGAACTTGTGTGTTACAACGATTCAAAATCCTAATTTCATCAAATCATGCATTCTTTCCATCACTTTTTGGCGTCGTTGATGAGGAGGCATAGCTTTGTATTTATTTAACGCTCTTGCTTGATAAGTGGATCTCATCCTATTCTCTTTGTTCCTTTTCATGTGTGTAGGCAATACAGGAAGAAAGTGGGATTTTTGGAAGCGAAAGCTTGAAGTTTCTTTTCTTTCTACAGAGTCAAGGTTAGTGCCATTCTTCTTGTCACATAATTTCTTTTAAAAACTACAACGAAAATATTAAATCTGGCTTTCATAATCAAGAACATTAAAATTAGGTAGATTGGTAACCTTTAGAAGTAATTGTTTGCTTGTTTGATTAATTAACATCAGTTTACCTTAAGTGTTGGTTTTCTAATTTTTGGATCTAGACTTCTATGTGGATTTCAAGAATCAATTTCTGACACCATAGACCTGCTAAAATATTAAAATTTCATCCAAAGATTTCAATCAAATTAAGTCAAGACCATCTATTCCAAATTTCAGAGCATTTGGAGTTGTAGAGAACTTTTAAAAATTCATGGACTACAGGGAGGTCATCTCTAATTTCATTATTTTGTTACTGTCTAATAATTTTAGGAATTTTTGTGCTTATCCAATTTCTATGAAATTCAGCTTTCTAAAATCCTTGTGAATTTCTACACAACATATTAAATTACAAAAAAATTTTGTGGCTGTTGATGTTACTGAAAAGTTCAAAATACGCACAAGTATCATTTCTGAACTTTGACATGAGCACAAAGAAAAATCTTAAAAGAATATCAAATGAATTCCTAAAATCATGAGAAAAGTATTTTGGAATCCTTGTTTGATTTTCCTTCCAGTAGCGGTGTTGTTTGCTCTATTTGGACTACTACTTAACAAGAAAAGCCTGAAAAGATTCATTGATAGTAACATTTCTTCTTAAGGAATCAAATTAATTAGGGTTTCTCTTCATTTTTTCTAGTCCCATATTCTAAAGGAAATCTACGCTCACCAATATAACTTGATTTCTCTTTGATTGTGGATCTCAAACTTATCTAAAAGCATAAAAAGGAAACCCTAAAAGTCATTAACTAAATCAAATCCTAAAAGCAGAAAACAACAAAAATTGTGTGACAATTTGATTTGGCATTAGACTCACTCCATCGAAGTTGCACACACCAAAAAAAATTAAAATAACAAGGCATTACCCAATTAACGCCCTCCACATTCCCATGCACATTCAGATAATTAAGCCTAATCTAAAACAAGTAGTCATTTGACCACTTAAGGACTTCATTAAAACTAGGCTTGATATCTGATATCTAAGAATCATTAAGCGCTTCTAATTCCTTTTGAAAATGCGGCGACAGACTTAAAGGGATGTCAAACGATGGGTGTAGGTTTACACAAGCCCTTGGTAATTTTCCTAGGACATGCTTGGGCCCAATTCACCTCTTTATTCTAGCTAGGTGATCTTATGGAAGTACGTTCACTTATTAATTTCTTATTTATCAGGTACCCAAGTCTTAGGTTTCACTGAGTCAACCTTAAGACAAATTTGGCTTGGTTGTTTGCTTTGCACACTTTCTCTCATCTATCTCTTCTCCTCCCCTCCCATCTTCCAAGTGCATGCATGGGCAAAGGTCCCAGAACCCACATCTCGACGAACCATTTGATTTTCCCCCACGCATAAAAGAATCCTTATTTTGTTCTCCATCTCATCATTCCTCTTATTCAAACATGGAAAACAGGTCCAAAAATTCTACTTCCACATCCCATCACAAGCATAACTCGTCAGCTAACCCACAAGCTGACTTTCCCATCTCTAACCTCCCACATCTGAAGCTACCACAAAACTAAGAAAGGCCAGGTGGCCCTCAAAATCAAAATACAAACCCCTTTTCTCTTATGGTCAACCAATTGGCTCCACTTCAACAAAACCAGCAGTAGTTGGTTAGGACAGACACGAACCTAGCCAACCATAGACTGAATCAACTACTTAGGGAATGTCTCGTACCTCTTAAGGATTTCTATGATCCTTCCAATTATGAAGAGAGACCCATAGTAGTTATACCCCAAGGGGATTTTGAAATTAAGCCCCCTATTCTGAACCTAACCAAACATTTCCATGGTCTTCTGAGAGAGGACCCCTTTTCCCACCTTGAGGAGCTGACTGTTCTCACTCAAACCACTCGATCCCACAATGTTCAGAAAGAGGTGTGGCTCATGAGACTTTTTCCTCTCTTGCTAAAAGATAAAGTATCTCATTGGTTTAGAATGGTCGGGCATCCTATAACTACCAGACCCCAATTAGAAAGAACTTTTCTTAAAAAATAATTTCGATAGGTTGTACAAATGCTTTAAGACGGTCAATCACAACTTTTCAACAAAAATCTGGCGAACCTCTCCATGAGTCTTGGGATAGATTTCAAGAATTACTAAGAAGTTTCCCCCACATGAAATTCCATGATGGAAACTAGTGCAGATCTTTTATCATGGATTAGAAGATCAATTAAAATGATTTATGGATGCTTCATGCGAGGGTAATTTCCTTAATAAAGATGCCAAAAGTGCCTACCTCCTTTTTGATGAAATGAGTGAAATCTCATTTAATATGGCCTCAATGGATACTTATGGTAGGACCAACAACCCAAGACTTGGAGTTAATGAAATTGACTCCAAATCCACATTTGTTCTAGTCACATAGGATGATCTACACATGATAGCTCAATGACTGGATCAGATGCAAATCAACCAGAAGAAAATGGAAGAAAAGCTCACCCAAAAACAAGCTCCTTACCTTAACTCCCCTCACCTTCTAAGAAGAGAAGATCTGCACAATATCAATGATACCTCTGTTGGGCAACAATTGTCATCTGAATTTTCACAAGATCTGACTACGGACTTTTGATTTTATGAATCAAAATCTTTATGAACCCACCACTGAAAACATTTCAGCTCTCCAGGAGCAATTAAGAAATTCCTCCAATTCTTACAATCAAAGTTGGAGGAACAACCCAAATCCCTCCTGGAAAGCCGCAAATCAGGTTCCTTTTCCTAAGCAAAATCAATTTGGGACTTATGGGCAAAGTAAGCATCAACCTGGGCCATCCCAGGAAGATATCAACACCTAGGTCAAGAAGACTCTGCAGGGAATGTAGACTTAAATGATTGAAGTAACCTGCATGATTACCAGTTTACAACATCAAGGTTACTCCAAATCAAAGACCTGCTGGCAACCTGCCATCCCAACCCATGCATAACCGATTTACCCAAATAATCAAAGGAACCATTATCAAGGTGGATACCCCAATCGACCTATTTACCCAACTCCCCAGCACCCACCAGGTTTCAATCAAAACTAGGCTCCCCGTCCTCTTCCTAGAAACAACCACATTGCAAATGCAGTTACTTTGAGGAACGAGAATACTACTCATGATCCTACACCTGCTCAAGAAACCCACTACAAAGAACAACAGATCAACTCTTCCCCCTCCTCCTCTAACCTCATTCAGGAACCCACAATTGCAAAACAGGCAAATCCCAAACCTTTTCCACAAGTCCTTCACTTTACCAACAATGAGAAAAAGAAATCCGAGCCCACTAATAAGGAATTGATGGATCTTTTTCAGCAAGTCAAAATAAATATCCCTCTCCTTGATGCCATAAAATATATCCCTGCATATGCCAAAATTTTAAAGGATTTATGTACTCCTAAAAGGCAGCCAAGAAACCTAGGAAAGGTGATTCTCTCAGAGACGATGAGCTCAGTTGTGCAGAGAAAATTTCCTCTAAAATGAAAAGATCCAGGCGCCCCCTGATTCAAGTAGTCATTAATGACACTTCATTTGATCGCTCCTTATTGGATCTCGACGCCTCAATTAATCATATCCCCACTGTAGCTTTTCAAGAATTTAAGATTGGTAACTAAAGCTTGTTGAGGTAACACTTCAACTAGCCGACTGATCTACAATTAGACGAAAGGGGATCATTGAGGATGTCATAGTCCAGGTCAAAAACTGTCTATTTGCTATAGACATTTTGGTCTTGGACATCGAGGTACTAGAAGCACTAAAGAATGCCCTCATAATTCTTGGAAGACCATTTTTAGCCAGCACCAAAGCAAATATTGATTATGATTCTGGAAAGATGAAATCATGTGTAGCGGTGAATATATTACCCTAGATAGTTTTCAAGCTTTTAGGCATTTCCAAGAGCTAGTTTTCTTTGATGACTCAGATTCTGAGATTGAAAATTCAGTGGAGGAAACAATGCAAATTTCACGCATGGGTTCTTGTTTTGTAATTAATGCAGTTCTTAAACAATTTGATTTAACCCATCCTCCCACCTCAATCACCCTTCTCCATTTGGCTCTTCATATAACTCCTTCCCTCTCACTTCACCCCTGGATCACAAAGCAAAAATCATTTCAGAGCTAAGCCCCCAACTAGAGTTAAAACCCTTGCCTAACTCCCTTAAATATGTTTTCCTTGGACCAAACCAAACTATGCCCCTGATTATCAATTCTGGACTTACTGGGGCACAAAAGGAAAAACTTCTCTAGGTTCTGAGTAAAAACCAGAAAGCTATTAGTTGGACCCTTTCTGACCTTAAGGGCATTAATCTATCCTATTGCACCCATATAATATATCTTGAGGACGATTCTCACCCCTCCCACCGACCACAAAGGCATTTGAATCCTAATGTGTAGGAGGTGGTAAAAAAGGAGAGTATTAAGTGACTTGATGCTAATATCATCTATCCCGTTTCTAACAGCTCCTGGGTTAGTCTTATGCAAGTAGTTCTTAAAAAGGCTGGACTAACAGTTGTCACAAATGAACATGGGGAAAATATAGCCACTAGGATCGCTTCTTCTTGGCAAGTGTGCATTGATTACCAAAAATTGAACACTGCCTCCAAGAAGGACCATTTTTCGCTCCCATTTATTGATCAAATCTTGAAGCGATTAGCTGGACATGATTATTATTATTTTCTTGATGGTTATTCTGGCTATAATCTGTAATTCCCTTTAGGAGGGAGTGAGATATGCGTGATGTATAAAATGCAGAATTAAAATAACTATCTCACAAAAAAAGCAATCACACAAAGGCATAAGAGATTTTTAGGTGGAAACCCAAACCGGGTAAAAACCACCACCTAACCCTTTTGAGTTAGGATTTTCGATCGACCTAGTTGATCAAATCCACTAAACAAGTCACTTATAATGAGGGTGACTTAACCTCTTACAACCACACTACTTTGAATGAGGGTAGTGTACCTTAAAATCCCTTCTCTTCACAAGGGTTGTCTCGCGAAGGAGATGAGAATTCACAATGCGAATACCTAACCAATAACAAAGAAAAAAAATAATAGACCTATAGAGCCAATAAAGTATATAAATGAACCTAGCTACTATAGGTGAAGAATCTTCCCTTAGGTGGGAGTGCATCGACGTGACGACGCAGGTGCGTGAACCATGTGGTGGCGCTTCATCTCTCTCGTAATCGCGGAGGGAGAGCGAGTGCGCAACTGGATTGAAGCTCTCTAGATGTAGAATAAAGGTTGGAGAGCTAGATCTTCTTCTTAAGATCAAAAGGACACAATATAGTATGAAAGTGTGTTACTTGGTGTCTTCACAAGGCAAGGGTCCTCCTCTATTTATAGAGGGCCTAGGAAGGCTTTGGAAGGCCTTAGAAGGCTTCCATAGCCATTGAGGTTGAACCCAAGGCAAAATAGGCCGTAATCAGAATCATTTATGATTTTGACAGGGTCATCAGACGTCTGGATTAAGTATTAGACATCTAGAAAACTTCAATAAGACATCTGGGAACTAAGTTAGACTTTTGATTTTAGGTGAGTTTCCTTCCTAACTAGGTTCAGATCTAAACAAGGTTCTAGTGTAAGGCCATCAGACAACATACAGGACGTCTGGCACTAGGTTTGGATGTCTGGAAAGCTATTGTACCGTAGGAATGGATTCCCAAGATAGGTTAACGGCTAGAATATCTCACAAAGTGATTTTGGGTCAGTCGAGGCTCAACAGTCAGATATCAGACATCTGGGGTCCTCTACGGACATCTGATAGAAGCCTAATGGTTATTTTCCTCAACAGTAACTTTGTTAGCCAATGTTCCACTAATTGGACGTCTGGCACAACCATCAGACGTCTTCTAAGATGTCTGGACTAAGGTCTGGATGTCTGATTTCAATAGATAGAACCTAATAAGTCTAGCCTAAGTAATTGGACGTTTGAGTCAACATTCAGACGTCTTAAAAGTCACTATCAGATGTCTGATTTCCAGATTAGATGACAGATTATGCTGTCAGAGCCCTATTTTGGTTTTCTAAGTTCTTTACAGAAAACTTAAGTATCCTAGGGTTGTGTAAGTGTTCTTAGGACTACTTTAAGGGTACTTTGAAGCTCTTTAACAAGTAATCTAAGAAAGATAAAGAGCAACAAAAGAAAAAAAGACAAATTACAATGAACAAGAAGCGAAATCTATTATATTCTTCATCTCCTTCCTTCTTTAAGCATTCGCTCCTTGCAAAGCTCCTCCTCCTCCGTCAAGCTCCTCTAATCCACCATGGATGCGAGCTTGAATTCTATCTAAACACGTTTCCATTTGCAATTAACCAAAAATATAAGACTTCAAATGCAAATGCTAAATAACACGTGTTTTGTTATCATCAAAATAAACGATCGTGGTGCTCTAACACCAACATAATCCGGTTACGATCCATCTTGAGAATCAAGACAAAACTGCATTCACTTGCCCTTTTGAAACCTTCACTTTCTGAAGGATGCCTTTTGGTCTTTGCAACACACCTGTGACTTTTCAAAGCTGTATGCTTGCAATTTTTTCTAGCATGGTAGGTGAATGTCTTGAAGCTTTTATGGATGACTTTTCTGTATTTGGAGATTCCATTGATCTTTGTCTTAGAAATCTTGAAAGGATGCTCCAAAAATGCATAGAAATTAATTTGGTCCTCAGTTGGGAAAAAAGTCATTTCATGGTCCAAAAGGGCATTGTCCTGGGCCATGTTTTCTCAGAAAAGGGAATTGCGGCAGATCGTGCTAAAATTGATGCTATCTCTAAGCTTCCACTGCCCACTACTATGAAATAGATCCGATCTTTTTTAGGGAACGTGGCCTTCTACCACCATTTCATTAAAAAAATTTCCTAAATCTCCAAGCCCTTAAGTCAATTACCTACTAAAGACCAGCCTTTTGACTTTAATGGCCAATGCCCAGACAGTTTTAATAATTTGAAGAAGGATGTCACTGTGGCACCAATTTTATAGGGACCTAACTGGAAATGTTCCTTTGAGTTAAGGACAGATGACTCTGATTTTGCTGTGGGGGTTGTTCTAGGGCAAAGAATTGACAAGAAGCCAATTGTGATCTACTATGCCAATAAAACTCTTGATGATGCACAATGGAATTACATAGTTACAAAAAAAGAACTTGCCATCATCTTTTCCCTAGAAAAATTTTGCTCATATTTGTTCGGATCACATGCCATCGTATACACTGACCACTCAACACTCAAATATCTGCTAACCAAGAAAGATGCGAAACCCCACCTTATCCATTGGATCCTGCTGCTCTAGGAATTTGACCTAGAAATCAATGATAAGGTGGGATCGCAAAATGTAGTGGCCGACCATCTCTCGTCTTATGACAAACGACATGTTGACCCCTCCCAATTTATTCCATCACGAGACCATCATAACTACCAATACCCTCCCTTGGTTTACACCTATTACAAACTATTTAGCAACAGAATGAATCCCCTCTAATTGGCCAAAAGCCAAAAGGGATAAGTTCTTTGCTAACATCAAATATTATTCTTGGGAGGAGCCCAACCTGTTGATCAAGTCATTCGACGGTGTGTCCCTAACTCAGAAATTCATGATATTCTAACATACTGTCACTCAATGGTCTATGGCAGGCATTTCTCAGGCAAGAAAACTGCAGCTAAGGTCCTCACTTTTGGATTCTTTTGGCCCAACTTGCACAAAGATACTCATTCTTTTGTCCAATCCTGTGTGCGTTGCCAGAGCATCGGCAACATGACTCGGAATGATATGATGCCCCTCAATCCGATATTAGAGGTTGAAAATTTTGATGTATGTGGCATCAACTTCATGGGACCGTTCATCAACTCTTATGGATATTTATATTTATTAGTTGCAGTTGATTATGTTTCTAAATGAATTGAAGCAATACCCACATGCACCAATGATCAGAGGATGTAGCCGAGTTTATCAAGAAAAATATTTTTTCAAGATTCGACATTCCAATGGCCATTATCAGTGACAGAGGATCACATTTCACTCATTCTCAATTCCTTTACCTTCTATCCATATATGAGGATAATAATAAAATTTCAACTCCTTACCACCCCCAAAATAATGGCCAAGCAGAAGTTTATAATCGAGAAATCAAAAATACTTTACAAAAGGTGGTTATGCTCAATCGTAATGATTGGTCCAATAAATTGAACGATGCTTTATGGGCCTACCGTGTGGCTTTCAAAACTCCTCTTGGCATGTCTCCTTTCCATCTGATTTTTGGAAAGGCATGCCATCTCCTAGTAGAACTAGAACACAAGACTTTTTGGGTGATTAAACAATTAAATATGGATTTATTTGCTACCAATAACTACAGGAAGTTATAATTAACTGAATTGGAAGAATTGCATAATTTCTCTTACGAAAACACATGGATTTATAATGACTAAACAAAGAAATTTTATGATAAATATATCGTTTGAAAATAATTTGATATCAATCAACGCATTTGTTTTTTCGATGGAAGATTACAAATTTTTCCAGGAAAACTTAAATCTAAGTGGACTGGCCCATTTATTGTCGTCAAAAATTATCCTTACGGCACTATTGACCTTTTGTATCCTAAAACAAATACTACTTTTAAGGTTAGTGGCCAACATTTAAAACCATATTTAGATAATACCCCAAATCTCCCATCCAGTACTCTTGATTTAACTGGCTTACCTTCAAATGATTGTTGATACAATTCATGCTCGGCTGAACAGTGTAAAAGATAGCATTGGATGGGAAGTAACTAATCGCTTTTCTCGTTTTTCATTTTTATTTTCTTCAGAGATTTTGCCTATCTTGATTTTGACCACCTTCACCAAGGTAATCACTTTTCCTTCCTATTGCTTGAGGACATGCCGTATCTTAAGCATGGGGGCATTTTTAAATTTGGACAATCAAATCAGGATTTTCAAAACCCGAAAACATTCAAATTTTTTGTTCTGCATGCATACCCAAAAAAAAAATAAAAATAATAAAATAATAAATAATAAATAAATAAAAATAAAAATGTTGAAAACTTTTTGAGGAAATTTTGAAATTGGGACCAAGGTTGAGGATTCATTTCAAGGTACAATGGGATTTAATTATTAACAAACTAGGGACAAGGATACGGATCTGATTATTAGAATTTCTAGGTTTATCTTTACACTCCTTCCTTCTCTAAATTCCACCTAAACTCATGGTGATTCAGGTGACTTGATCTCCTTTTGTTACATGGAAATTACCTGGCTTATTTTCGATCTGGAAACTTGCATCTCTCACAAAATTCTTGTGTCAAATTTCACACACAAGGCAACACCTAAAAAACATTTAAAAATCAGAAAAACCCCTTGTTTAGCCTTAGTGAAATCTGAAGCAGATGATTGGTTTGAGTTCCCACCGTCGAGGAGGAAAATACCTTCTTTGAAGACATGATGTCAACATGTTACCGCCTTGGCACTGCTCTATATCTATATTCCATATCTTTAGACAGTGCATTAAGGTACAATTTTGCAGCTTAAATATCTTAGACAGTGCTCTACCTATAGCGTCAGAGCAAGAGCTTGAGTTTGCTTGGAGCGCCCCTTTACACTGCATTGTGTTTTAGGGTTGTGAGCTCCTAGGTGGTGTCATAGACAGTACTATCTTGAAGTGCTGCTACTAGAGCCCCCTCGAGGATTAGTAATGGGAATGATGATCCTGACACATCCATTGTAGGATTAAGTTGAGAATAAGCATGGGGAAGAAGAAAAAAGCTTTTAAACAAAAACACGACCTCATAAATGTTGGCAATCGCAAGCATAGACACAAGGTTTTGAAGGACTATGCAAGTTGCAATCAGATTCAAGGGCTAGAGAAATCCTAACTACAAAATAATTTCAGGTCATCTAAATTTATAAAGAGTTAAGTTATGAATTTTTAGAGGATACATTGATCCCAATCCATCTACTCTTTTGATCCGAAGATGAATCCCAATGTTTATCTATAACAAATCCCATGCATCTCATGTTTTAACAAGCCAAGGTCCCATAATTTCCTTCTCAAAAGTGAAAAAAATTAGTTTTTCCCAAAAATCTGTATTATGAAAATTTGTTTTACTAAGAAAGGAGCAAAAGTTAAGCATAGAGGTATGATAAACAACAATTTATAATCATTCTTATGTCCTAAAACAAATCTAGTTCATAGGATTTTAACTCTGCAAACGGGTTTCTAGGCTGCATTTAGGCATCCATTAGGTTAGGCATGCATTGCATGATTTTTGCATTTTTGACATGTTTATTTGAGTGTTAGGGATGAGAAGATAACCAGATCACTAAAGCCCTAACACTCAGGAAGGCAACAGGTAAAGAGGAAGCTTAATTTAGTTGGACCCTAGCTCAATCCAACTTATCAAAGCTAGACACCAGCTCACCTGGATTAGGTTTAGCTCTCTCAAACTCTATTCAGCTCATCTAAGCTAGATGGTAACTCAGGGTAGATCAACTTAGCCGAAGTCAGTGCAGATCCAACTCAACTTAGTTAAGTCTAGCTCATCTTAGCTCCAATCAATTCACTGGGAGCTTAAGCTAGCTCAACTTAGTTGACTGGAGTTTACAACAGCTCAGGACCAGCTCTTATCAGGCCCACTTAGCTCTAGTTAGCTGAAGATGACCTCAACTAGCTCAAGCCAGCTCAGCCTAGCTCCCAGAGACTCAACGCAGCTCAACTCAGTTGAGCTGAGCTACTTAACCTAAACTCGCTACTTTGGCAAGCTAAGTAGTCTCTGAGAAGACCAAACCCAGCTCACCTCAGCTCAATTTAGCAGAAGCAAGCTCACTTAAGCTTGGCTTAGCAGCTAGCAAAGAACTAGCAAGCTAAGCCAACTAAGGTAGTTCCTTGCTATTATCTTCAACAGTCCCAACTCTAGTGTAGCACCAGATAATTGATTCCAGCTCCTCTTCTCAAAACCCTAGCTCCCTCCACTACTATCCAACTAGCTAAGCTAGCTTAGCTAGCTTAACTAAGCTCAACACCTCCTCTACTCTATGGAAGTCCACCCTCCTCCTTAACCTCACCTTAACCCTACCTAGACCTAACCCTAAACCACCACAGTTGGTTCCAAAAACACACCACAAGCACCTCTTCAAAATGGTGCCAACCATGGCACCCTTTCCCCCCTCATAACCACCAACCTAACCACCCTTAACCCCCCTTAAGTTGGCGCCAAAAACATGCCACAAGCAACTCTCCAAAAATGGTACCAAATTGGACCCTTATCACCACCCTACACCTATCCCAATAAAGCCATCTACACCCTACAACTAACCCTTTTCTAGAAGACCCACTTCGCTCCAAGATTAGACACCCCTCCACTACCATAACTACTTATTAACTGATTGCGAAATACGCGTGATTTGTAAAAGCGGGTTTTTAACGTCGTTGTAACACGTGAATCCGCTTTCGCTTTTAAATTTATATCCTAGATAGGGGAGTATCTAGGGTCATCCAAGGAGGCAAAAATTGCAAAATTAATCCTCTTGCTTACAGATAGATCTCAACTTTCTTTTTGATTTTTTTCAATATGTAATTTTTTTTGTATTTTGGAAAGACGAGGGCAAACTGCAGATTGTAGCGAAAAGAACTAACACCTACAAATGATTAACTAAAATCTAAAAGATAGAAATATCTTCTTCCTAAGCTCACTGTAGGCAAGTCGAGGCCTAGGGTAATTAGGAAGAAGAGGTGAAACAAGTGCTAGAACCAAAAACAACTGCAATAAAAAGCTAAAAGAAGGCAATTTGATTGAGTAGAATGAGTGTTCTTTTCAAGGACAAGTAGAGGAATGCTTCTACTAGAATTAAACAATCTAAAAGCAAGAAAAGAAACACAAATCCTCTTGAAAAAATGGTGAAGAAGGGAGTCTTCTTGCTCCAAGCCTAGCTACTCCTTGGCTTGAAAAGAGAGCCTCCTTCTTCTCCTTCCTTGAGAGCTCCTCCAAGGTGGAAGCTTCCACCTTCAATGCTCTCTCCAAGGGGTGGGCGTGCACCACCCTCAAGAACTCCTCCAAGGTGGCGTGGACCACCTTCAAGATCTTCCTTTCCTAGCTTCTCCTTTGGCTGGCGTGACCCAGGAGAGAATGGAAGAGGGGAAGGCACCAAGGGGACAGAATATCCCCTTAATCTTCTTCTTCTTCTTCTCTCTTGGACGTGGGCCTCTTGGTGGAATATGAGAGTGAAATTGCTAGCCAAGGATGACTTGAATGGTGGTGGGTAGTGGTCTTTTTATGGGGTAGGATGGGGGGTTAAGGTGCCCCTTGAAATGGAGGGCTAGGATGGAAGAATGGAGGTGGTTGGTGATCCTATGGCTAAGGAGAGTTGGCGCCAACTAAAGGGGTGTTAAAGGGGGTAGTTATGGTGGTGTTGGTGTCTTTTGGTGGTGGAGTGACACCACCATGTTGGCGCCAACATGGGGTCTTCTAGAAGGGGGGTTAGGTGGGTGGTGGAGATGGGTTCAAGGGGGATTGTGTGGTGGAGATGAGGGGAGATTTTGGAGGGAAAAGTGGCGCCATTAAGGGGTGGTTATGGGTAGTTTTTTGCGCCACTTTTAGGTGTCTTTTGGAGGTGGTTGGTAGGTTAGGTTGGTGCCAAGTAGGTTAGCTTATGTGGAGCTTAGGTGGAGCTAGTTGGGTGGAGTTGGTAGGTGGGTTTTTGGGGTGGTACAAGCCAAGGAAGTTGGAGCATAGCTAAGCTAAGCTAAGCTAAGCTAAGATAAGCTAGATTAGCTAATGGAGGAGTAGAGGAGAAGGTAATGGAGCTAGGGTTTGGAGGAAGGAGTTGAGGAGGAGAAATATGGAGCTAGAGCTGGAGCTGGAGCTGGCTGCTGCTGAAGAGGCTGGTATGGGGCCACTCTAGCTGGCTTAGCTTGCTAGTTCTTTGCTAGTTGCTAAGCCAAGCAAAAGTGAGCTAGCTTCTACCAGAATGAGCTGAGGTGAGCTAGGTCTGGTGCTCCTGGGGAGAATCAAGCTGGTTGAGGCAGCTAAGGTAGCTTAGCTCTACTGAGTTGATCTAAGCTGAGTCCCCGGGAGCTGGACTTGAGCTTCCTGAGCTGGGATGAGTTCTTCTTCAGCTGGCTGAAGCAGAGTGGAGCTGGATGTAGCTGGATCTGAGCTAGGGTGAACTCCTGTCAACTTAGCTGAGCTGGCTAGAGCTCCCTGTGGACTAGTGGGAGCTGAGATGAGCTAGACTTAGCTAAGTTGAGCTGGATTTGAGCTGACTTGAGCTAGGGTGAGCTAAGGTGAACTCTCTTGAGCTGCCATCCAGCTGAGATTAGCTGAATGGAGCTGGGATGAGCTAACCCTAGTTCAAGTAAGCTAGGTTCCAGCTGCGGTGAGCTGGATCAAGCTGAGGTGAGCTGGATCAAGCTGAGGTGAGTTGGATTAGGCTGAGTTCCAGCTAGTCTGGGCTTCTCCTTCACCATTTGCCTTCTTGAGTGCTAGGGTTTTAGGGATCTATATATCTGTACATCCCTACCACTCATAAAAATATATTAAAAAGACAATAAAAAATGCAATGCATGCCTAACCTATTTTATGCCTAAATGTAGCGCAAAAACCTGTTTGCAGAGTAAAATCCTAAGAGCTAGGTTTGTTTTAATGCATAAGAATGATGATAAACTGGCGTTTATCATTAACCTACCTTAATTGGAGCCAACACCACCGAAAGATGGCTCCAACTCTCCCTTATACATCCACCTTCCATCTAGCTACTTGACCCATCCTAACCGTTCATCCTAAGCACCAAAATAACCCCCTTCTAGAACATAGAGTTAGCGCCATCCACATCTTTAACCCCACCTCCATACACACCTTAAGTTGGCACCAACCCACCTTAGCCCTCCATCTCCTAACCACCACCACATGACTCCATCCTAACCATAGAACACACCACACAACCCCTTAACCCTAGTCCCCATCTTGGTTGGCGCCAACCCTTAGGAGCCTCTTCACTTTGGTGCCACCAACCCTAGCCATAGGATCCCTTAACCACCCTCCATGAGCCATCCTAGTTGTTCCCTCACTTAACCATACCTACCCCCCTATCACTCCTATAAAAAGACCTACCCTACCACCAAAAGAAGTTCACCTTTGCCTTCATCTTCCATACATACTTCCACTTTCATTCCACCATATCCACGGCTAAGAGAAGAAGAAGAAGAAGATTAAGGGGACACTTTGTCCCCTTGGTGCCTTCCCCTCTTCCCTTCTCTTGTGCCCATGCCAGGTAGAGGTCCAGCCAGGCATGGAAGACGTCTAGGATGAGCTCTTGAGGGTGGTTCACGTCCACCCCTCGAGGAGGTTCTTGGAGTGGAATTCTTCCACTCTTGGAGGAGTTAGGGCATGCTGTATCTAGGGTTTTCTTAGAAGGAGAAGCATCATCTAATGGAGGAGCACTCTAAAGAAGGAATTGGAAGGTTCTTTCTAAACCTAGGAGCAGCTGAGCTTGGAGCAAGAACCCTTTCCTCTTCGCCATCATCTTCGGGAGAAATTTTGTTTTACTTGCACTTTTTTAATTTTTGTAGTAGAAGCATTCCTCTACCATTCTTGTAAAATAATATTTCTTTTTTTATAAAAGTTGTCCTTCCATAATTTTGTTGCATCTTATTTGATTGCTTTTACTCTAGTACATCTCATTCCCCCTCTCTAATTACCTTAGGTCTCCATGTACCTAGGGTAAGCTTAGAAAGAGGTTACTCTTGTCACTTAGGTTGTAACAATTAGGTGTAGTCTTTCTCTGCTTATTATCTTGTTGTTGCCCATTGTTTTAAAATTTAAAAAGAAAATTCACATTCAAAAATCACAAAATGTTGATTTCCTATTTCAAGCATGAGTATTAAAATTTGCAAACTTTCCTCCTTGGACGAACCTAGATACCACCACTATCTAGGTTTATAAATTCCAAAGCGATTGCGAACTTGCATGTTACAATGATTCAAAACCCTAATTTTATCAAATCGTGCATTTTTCCCATCACTTTTTGGCAAGGGGGTGACAAGCGCAAAAATTATGAGTTTTCGGAAAACATCGTAGTATAGTCACGAAATCCCCTCGACAAAAGCATTTATAATAACGAAACTCGATGGATTTTAGTCTTTTAAAAACTTGAGACCCGGTCATTCACCTCTAGGAGGCGTGACAACAAGTCAAGATTTGGATTGACTTAATCTAACCTAAATCTAATCTAACCTAATATTTTTGTTCATTTTCTCTTTTTGATCTTTATTTTGAAACACGAAATGAAAGCATGCATCAAAGTTGTAAGCCGTGAGATAATAGCATGCATATAAAACCATTAGACAAGAGTATCATGAATCAAAAATTAAGTCACTATAAAATCCGGATACATGGAAATAAAGCTAAACTAAAGAAAGGGATCAACCAAGAGAGGCTAAGGAGAAGCCTTCTTGGCCATCCACTAAAGTGAGGAGGATGGGTGTGTGCACCCAAGTGGAGCGAGGAGGGTGTTGCATCCTTTCTCTACCAATGGCCATCCTTGAGAAGACCTTGAGGGGGCTGTTCTCTATGGCCATCTAAGAGGAAAAGAAAATGGGGGTTTGGATCCTCTATGGTGGAAGAAGAGGGCACACCCACAAGAAGAAAGAAGGTGTTGCATCCTTGTGCTCTTCTTCTTCTTGCCACCCTTGAAGAAGCTTGGAGGAGAGCTTCTTCCTAGCTGTCCATGAAGGGAGCCTTGGAGGAGGAGGACAGCATTGAGAGGGAGAGGAGGAGGTGTGGTTGCAAGTTGAGAGAGGAAGAGAGTGAATGGAGATGGTGCAATTTCATGACTCTCTCTTTGCCCTTATGGAAGGCTCCATTTGGTTGCCACTTTTGCTGGCTCCAAAATTAGCTAATGCCACATTTTTAGGATCTAGGTTTGACACAAGTTTTAGGGTTTCCAAGAGGGTGTGCTTGGGTTTGGTAGAGGTAAAATAGGAAGGTGTGTGTGGGTGTGTGTTTTTCGTAGGGCTAGGTTATGGATTTTGGTAGGATTAGGTGCTAAATAGGTTGGGTTCATTTAGATTAAGTGGGTGTGGACCTAATTAGGCTAAGTCTAATTGGATAGGAGTGATCCTAATTAGGTCTAGGTCAAGTCTAATTGGATGTGTGCATTTGATTAGGCTAGGGTAACCCTAATAGGTATGAGTCAATTAGATCCTAGGTGGATCTAATTGGGCTCAGGTGCACCCAATCAACTGTAGATGCACCCAATTAGGTATGGGATGGTTCAATTGGGTTAAGGATATGATAAGTAGGGCTATGGATAGTGGATTGATGAGAAACTCATCATGATCTCTAATTACCCATAATTAACTAGTCTTCCTAGTTAATTAGCTAATAATATGTGAATACATGGGCTAATTATTAAATAAGGGAAATATAGTAAAGGACCTTAAAATAAGTTAAAAATGTTATTTTATCATTCAATTAATATTATTAATAATCTAATTAATAATTGAACTTGAGATATTAATAATCATTCCTTTAATTAATAAGTTAACTAACTTAAGCATAATCTATATATAAATAATCTAATTAATAATTGAACTTGAGATATTAATAATCATTCCTTTAATTAATAAGTTAACTAACTTAAACATAATGTATATATAAATAATCTAATTAATAATTGAACTTGAGATATTAATAATCATTCATTTAATTAATAAGTTAACTAACTTAAGCATAATGTATATATAAGTATGTAATAACTTAAGTAACATTACCTAATTAAATAAATTAATCTAAAAAGGTCAAAAATGTAAATTCAAGGTCTAAATATAATAATTACTTTATTTACAATTATATATAGAAAGTTGAAAAAAATCTAAATCAAAATAAATCCTGAAAACCTGAGTTTACATTTTGGTCCTTACATTTCATTCCAATCTGGTCCTTATTTTCCATATAGGTCCTTAAGTTTTATCACAGCCAGGTCCCTGACTTCTTCTTCTCTTCAAGCAGTTGAACGGCTGACGACCGAGGGTGCTTCCACCACTCAATCACCACCCATCCGACGTCACCTCACCTTCTCCAAGCTCCTGGAGCTTGCGCTCACCATCCCATCTTCATCTATCGGCCTGGATGACACTTTTATCCTAATTTAGGGTAGGAGATAACCTCACCATCATCGGAGAAGACGCCGGTGGTTAACCTCCTTCTAGCCTCATACACGTCCATATTCCTCCTCCCTCTTCGTTGCCATCAACTATAAATACCCCCTTGAAAGAGTCGACTTTCCGCTTTACGTTGTAGTATTTAAGTGGTGGAAAAATCGACTAATAAAAAAAAATGAAAATAACCACTCACAGAAGAGCGGGTCGTGTCCACAGGGAGGCAATTATGCAATAAACTCTTAATTATTTTATATTCTTTCGGATAAGTGCGAAATCCCTATTCAAATCTAACATAAATGCGAAGAAAAATAGATTTGCAATAACCTAAAAAGATAAGGGTATCTGTGCAGTTTTTCCTCACTAAAATATTCAATAAGTATATGATGATTTTGTGTAATTTTCACGTGTCATATACTAGAGAGAATCGGTGCACGTGTTGATCCCAAAATCAATCTTAAAACTAGTGAATATCAATAACATGGAATTATAAGGAAATATGAGTGTACATGCACAATTCTGCTATAATAAAATAATAATAAATAAAAAATCAAATTCTGTGGCAATGGCAGTGAATGTAAATTTTAATTAACTTCAAAACAGAGCATTTGCTCTCTCTCCTTCTCGCGAGAGAGAGAGAGCACCGGTAGTCGTTGGAGAGGCTAGGGAGGTCGGCGGGGATGAGGGCTCTCCGATGGAGGCTGCGGTGTCGACGGAGGTAGCCAGAGGTGGTCGGCCGGCGGAGGAGACTACTGCTGCTGTGAAGGTTCTATTCAAGGTTGAAGGCGCTGGCTGCAGGTAGAGTTTGGTGTGCACGTGCCTGCAGGCAGAGGCGCAGGTCGGTGGGAGCGCATGGCGAATGCCTGCAGGCGCTTGCAGAGTCATGCACCTGCAGGGAGGTGCTGTGAGGGAGCCAGCGGTGCTGCGCTAGGGCACGGCTGCATTCGAGCGAAGCAGGCGACTACGGGTGTGCCTGCAGGGAGGTGGAAGGCACTGGCAGGTATGTAGTGCTGCACTAGGGCGCGGCTGCAGGCATGCGCTGTAGGGAGGCTCGAGTGGGGCGTCTGCGGGTGCACTTGCAGGGGTGCTTGGTGGCTTGGCGGTGCTAGGGAAGGCAGTGTAGATGGCAGAGAGTGCCTGCGGGTGGTGGAGAAGGGCGTGCCTGCAGGCACTTGTAGGCAGTGCGATGCAGGAGCAGGCGCCAGGTGGTGCTGGAGAGAGAGGCACTCCTGTGGGCGTGCGGGCGAGAGGGTGCGTGCCTGCAAGAAGGAGGGGACGTGCCTGCAGATGGCGCAGCTGAAACAGGGAGATGTGAGGGCGCGAGCAGTGCTTGCAACTGCAAGAGGGGTTTGGCGCGCTTGGTACTGAAGATGGGCGCCTAGTGGTGAAGGAGCAAGCATGGGCACAGTGCATGCGGTGGAGTTTTTCCCCGCAAGGGGAAAGATGGCGAAAGTTCTTCTCTCCCTGGATGATCTCCTCTCTCCTTTCTCCACCTCTTGTTTTTTAACTTCTCGTTTGCACCTGCGAGAGTTAAGGGTTTGCAAATCCCTTAACTATTTCTGGCCGACGGCTGTTGAGGGTTCTCGGAGGATGGGGAAAATAACAGCCACCGGTTATATGAAAAAGGGTAATTTATCCTTTTCTCCTCATTCTTTTGCCAATTATTTTTCCTGCACATAAAAAGAACATATTAAGTTATAGAATAGATGTAAACCTAAATCATGATGCATGCAAACATTTTATAACTTAATATAGTTATTAACAACCCTAAAAGATACAATTAAAGTTACTTGGGCGTAATATTAGTCCATTAAAATGGACTCATCAAATACCCCCATGCCTAAGATTTGCTAGTCCCTAGCAAAAATGAAAAATAATAGAAGTAATCAGAAGATTTCTTCTTTTCTTACTTCAAAACTTTAGAAATCCAGATAAATGTGAAGTGTTGATAGCCTAGGTAACAGATCCAAGTGAAAGAGCCAATTCGCATTGGAAGTTCGTATTTCACCCTTGGTAAATATTGCGTCGGGATAGCTAACTACTTCCCTCGGGGATAAAGCAAAGGATAATCTGTAATTTTACCCCGGCGTTTGGCTTAGGTAGGAGATATCGAGTTGTATGGATTTATATTTGGTGTCACACACTCATCTGGTGCTACCTATATTCTAGTACTACAAACTCTAGATCTCTAGATTATTAGACAAGTCAACTTTGAGCGAGGCTACACAACTGTGCTCTCTTGATGTTCCTGGGTACTCCCTCTTTTCTTTCTTTCTGAGATCACAAATCTCACCAGATTTAGAAATTGTACTCACTATTTGGTGGCCTCACATGGCATCCACACTTCAATTAAAGTCCTAATAACTCTACAACTAAGTTAGAGTCCTCCACCAGAATTCAGGCAATCAGAAATACTAGAATATAGGTATGGGTCATATTTGGTGGAACGCGATAGGTGTTCTGTTGCCTCAGAAACAGTGTCACATCATAAACTTGGACTTTTTTTTTGTTAATATAACTATTTCTTCTTTTTGTTCTTTCTGTTTCCTCTTTTTCTTCTTCTTTTGTCTCTTCCCTTTATTTCTTCTTGCTTTTGTTTCTTTTTCAATCAACACAACACGGTACGGACTTTTATTTACGAGGCATTAGTAGGGATGATGATGGTCAAGAGGAAGTTGTGTGGCTTATTTGGTAGAAGTGCCTATTCTCGACACCGGGAAGGAATGGATAGGACAGGCGTATTTCTGACCTTTGATACTATTACCCTCCTTCAGCCGAGGACTCTATGAAGGACGATCGTAACCATCCACCATAGTTATAGCTTTATTAAGACTCAATCTCTGTGTATCTGCCTTATTTGGTGACTCTCAGGAATTCACACAAAATACGCACATAGGAACAGAGAGTGAAAACTACGCCTAACTCTGAAGTATTAACATCTAATTATCCAAAACTTAAGAGTCCTTGCACTAGACTTAGCGCACCAGTAATCTCTCTACTTTCTTCTCACAAATATGAGGTGGATCTACTGGAAGATAGTATGCCTGACTCCCTATGAACTATCCAAGGGTTCAGTGGACTACAAATATTGGTTTTCCTCAAGGATCCATTACCCAGTCTGCGTGCACGTGAAATAAATGTACTGGATTCTAAACTTAAGAAATAATTCAGGAAGAAAAACCTCCAATAACAAAGGTATTTTGCTAGGGACTAACCCAATCAGTTCAAGAAAAGAGAAATTTTTTTTTTTAAATATGTATGCAAATATTTATAAATGCTATAAACATTCTCAGGTTATACCCCCCCATGCCTAAGTCTGACAATGTCCTCATTGGAAAAATACAGACATAGAAGAATATCAGCTGAGGAGGAGAGAGCGAGGAGCTAAGGCTCCTCAAGCCGTAGTGCGTCTAAAACCTGGCCATCTGAAAGAGTAATATACGGTTTAAGTCGCTGGCCATTTACTTTAAAGCTTGCTCCTAAAAGAGGGTTCCTAATCTCTACAGCTCCATGAAGGAAAGTATTGATAACAACTTATGGCCCATCCCAGCGAGACTTGAGCTTTCCAGGAAATAAAGTCTAGAATTGAAAAGCCAGACCCACTGGTTGGGCTCAAAAGTCTTTCTAATGATGTGCTTGTCATGGAAGACTTTTGTACGTTGCTTGTAAGCTTGAGAAGTTTCATATGCTTCATTACGAAGCTCCTCAAGCTCACTTAATTCTAACATACGTGCTTTTCCCGCTTTATCCAGATTTAAATTAACATTTTTAATAGCCCAATAAGCTTTATGTTGGATTTCAATGGGAAGGTGGCACGCTTTTTCGTGGACAAGACGGAAAGGAGACATGCCCAATGGAGTCTTATACGCAATTCTGTAGTCCCAAAGAGCATCATTTAGTTTTTTAGACCAATCCTTCCGATCAGGCCTGACAATTTTTTCTAAAATTCGCTTAATCTCCCTATTAGACACTTCAACTTGTCCACTCGTTTGGGGATGATAAGGTGTGGCTATCATGTGGTTGACTCCCAAATTTTGGAGTAGTCTTGTGAAGTGTACATTCTTAAAGTGAGGTCCTCCATCACTTATGATCATCCTTGGGCACCCATACCGAGAAATGATATTAGCCTTAAAAAAGTCCAAGACCACGGATTGGTTATTGGTTCGCGTGGGTATGGCTTCTATCCATTTTGATACATAGTCAACAGCCACAATGATGTATTCATATCCGAAGGACACAGGAAAGGGACCCATGAAGTCAACGCCCCAAATATCAAAGATTTCAACAGGGAGGATAGGTTGTTGGGGCATCTCATCCCTTTTTCCAATGGTTCCCGTCTGCTGGCAACATAGACATGCACCCACATACGTATGTGCATCTCGGAATAATGTGGGCCACCAAAAATCAGACTGAAGAACCTTATGGGCAGTCTTCTTCCCACTAAAATGTCCCCCACAGTGGAGGTCATGGCAGAAACT
Source organism: Thalassia testudinum (assembly GCA_037157565.1). NCBI lineage: Eukaryota > Viridiplantae > Streptophyta > Magnoliopsida > Alismatales > Hydrocharitaceae > Thalassia > Thalassia testudinum. The sequence continues at coordinate 13,166,831 of JAZHRO010000007.1, forward strand.
CAGAAGACTTCTTTGTTCTTCATCAGGGACGCAACGGTGAAACAGCTGGTCAGGGCCTATTCTAAAAGGATCAGGTTCCTCTCAGTGATAAAATTTAGCATTGGCGAGAAACCTGTCTCGCTTTTGCTTGTCCCAAGTATTGGGGGTGATGCCTGTGACCAGATAGTTCACTATGTCAGCGAACCAAGGAGTTTTAGCTTCCATGGCCATTAAAGACTCATCAGGGAAAGTCTCTTGAATACCGCCAGCAGGGTTTGATGCCTCAGTAGGGATCCTAGACAAATGGTCTGCTACCACATTCTCAACACCTTTCTTGTCTTTAATTTCCCGGTCAAATTCTTCGAGTAGTAGAATCCAACGAATTAGGTGAGGTTTGGTGTCCTTTTTAGCCATAAGATGCTTAAGGGCTGAATGATTAGTGAACACCACAACCTTGGATCCCAAAAGATAAGACCGAAACATTTCCAAAGCAAATACTACAGCAAGTAATTCCTTTTCAGTGACCATGTAGTTTTGCTGAGGATCCGTAATGGTCTTGCTGGCATAATGTAGCACATGAGGTTTGCCATCAACCCTTTGACCTAAGACCGCTCCCACTGCAAAATCAGAAGCATTGCACATAAGCTCAAACAGGAGGGTCCAATCTGGTGCTTGGAGAATCGGCGTGGTAATGAGGGCTTTCTTCAAAGCTTGGAAAGCCTTGCCACATCTATCATTAAAATCGATGGAGACATCCTTTGCTAACAGGTCGCAGAGTGGCTTAGAGATTTTACTGAAATCTCTAATGAAGCGCCTATAAAATCCAGCATGGTCAAGGAGAGATCTAACCTGACGAACATTGGCGAGCAATGGAAGCTTAGAGATGGAATTGATTTTTGCAGTGTCCACCTCTAATCCTCTCTCGGAAACTATATGCCCTAACACAATGCCCTGCTGGACCATAAAGTGGCTTTTCTCCCAGCTAAGCACCAGCTTTGCCTCTTCGCAACGGGTTAAGACTTTATCAAGGTGAGAAAGGCATAAGTCAAACGACGAGCCATAAATGGAGAAGTCATCCATGAAAATTTCAACGAACTCATCGATCATATCAGAAAAGATAGCCATCATACAATGTTGGAAAGTGGCAAGAGCGTTACATAACCCGAACGGCATTCGACGGAATGCAAAAGTACCGTAAGGACTCGTGAAGGTGGTACGCGCCAGATCATCAGGAAAAATGGCTATCTGATTGTACCCAGAGTACCTGTCAAGAAAACAAAAATGCTTGTTCCCTACCAATCATTCTAGAATTTGATCGATAAATGGTAAGGGGAAATGGTCTTTCTGGGTAGCCATGTTTAAACGGCAGTAATCAATGCAGACCCTCCAACCAGTTGAGGGTCTAGTGGTCACCAGTTCTCCTTGGTCATTCTCCTCCACAGTGATTCCTGCCTTTTTCTGAACTATGTGAATAGGACTGACCCATTTACTATCTGAAATGGGATATATAATCCCTGCATCCAGCCATTTCAGAATCTCCTTTTTAATAACCTCCCGCATATTTGGATTGAGCCTTCTCTGCATATCTCGGAAGGGCTTCACGGACTCGTCCATGTATATATGATGCATGCAAAGAGAGGGATCAACACCATTAATATCAGCAATTGTCCAGGCAATTGCTTCCTTGTACCTTTGTAAACACTCAAGCAGAGCTCCCTCCTGCAATTCAGATAATGCAGACGAGATAATAACGGGGAGCATGTTATTAAGGCTAAGGAAAGCATATTTCAATGTGCTCCGGAGGGGTTTCAACTCCAATTTAGGAGCCTTTTGGATTGAGGGTTTTAGTTGAGATGTCCCCGCCTCAGGCAGTAGATCTACCTTCATAGTCGAGGGTGGGGATAGAGACTCAGTGTGTACCCCGAGAAACTCTTCTAGTTCGGGCATTTTCCTTTCAGTTTCTTTAATAATCGAAGGACGGTCCTGATATCTGACCTTTTGAAGGGGATCTCTACATAAGAGTGCTGGAGTAGTCTCTTCAATTATTTCATCAATGACCTCAATCTGAGAACAATCTTCAAATCCGGGTTTCTTGTAAGTATCAAAAACATTCAACCGAATCTTCTTGTTCCCAAAGCCCATTTTAAGTGCCCCAGATCTACAATTTATAGAGGCATTGGCTGTGGCCAAGATGGGGCGTCCCAGAACAATGGATGGCTTTGTGGGCTTATTAGATGGGTCAGTATCAAGTACCAGAAAGTCAACGGGGAAGAAGAAATCCTCCACTCTCACAAGGACATCTTCCAACAATCCTCACGGTGTCTTAAGTGATCTGTCTGCAACCTGGAGGATTACTGGACTAGGCTTCAGCTTTCCTCCTCCCAAAAGGTCGTAGACAGAGCTTGGTAGAATGTTTACCCTCGCACCCAGATCGAGCAGAGCCTCGTCAATGTGTTGGTTACCTATAACCACTGAAATATATGGGGCCCCTGGGTCTTTCATTTTGGGGGGTGTTCCATGCTGAAGAACCGAGCTAACATGGTCAGGAAGGATGACCTTGGTTTGGACCTGTTTCCTAGATCGACGCTTCTGGGTGCACAGGTCCTTCAAAAACTTGGCATAGGACGGAATCTGTTTAATCGCTTCCAAAAGAGGCAAGTTAATCTAGACTTGTCTAAAAGTATCCATAATCTCTTCCGTCCTATCCTTGGCTCCAGATTAACCAACAAAAGATTCCCCAGGAGCAGATAGGCGCTTTGGATAGGGCACCCTCAGCTTTTGGGTAGAGGGGTCGTCATGGCGAGAAAGGGGTGGTGGAAGGACGACATCCTCATTGTGGGTGATTTTGTGTAAGGGAGAGTGGTGTGGCTCTTCCTCGGGTGAGATGGAAGTTGGGTCAGGTGTGGAAGGGGAATTATGAGATGTAATCGTAGGAGTGTTATTGGGCTTGTCAATCTTTTTTCCACTCCTCAACATGGTCACTACTTGGGTGTGCTCCCTGAATACAACCCCCTTGCCTTTAGGGTTCTCCTCAGAAGAGCTAGGTAGCTTCCCCGGGTCACGTTGACTAACTGCCTCAATAAGATGACCAATTTGGGATTGCATATTAGTAATCATCTTATTCTGAGATTGGATAACCATATTCTGATGCTCTTGCATTGCTTTCATCATGGCCTTCAGTTCATCCATCTCAGAGGGCTTATTCGGAGGAGGGTTTTCATAAGAAGGTTGGTATGTGGGCTGAGGAGGTAAGGGTCTTGTATTCCCTAAGTTAGAAGCATCAGCTTGCTTCCAAGAGAAGTTTGGATGGTTCCGCCACCCTGGATTATAAGTGTTGGAGTAAGGGTTATTGCGAGAGGGGCGAAAACCTTGGGCTACGTGAATCAACTTAGGGAATTGGTTTGCCTAATGGCACTCCGCAGTGGCGTGCGTTGTGCTTTGGCAAATGGAGCATTCTCTTGAAGCCTGAAAAATAGAGGCTGCTTACAGGTTCATGCTGGGGTTTGCTAAAAGCCTATCAAAGTTTTTATTCAATAGTTGAATCTGATAAGCCAAATCATGAGAAGCCCCAGCTTCATGGGCCTCTATCTTCCTCTGCAAGATTGATGGTTTTCTTTCTTGATAGGCAGAGGACAAATGTATGGAGTTGTCGCTTAATGTTTCAAATAATGCCCAGGCTTCATCCTCAATTCTGGTCATGAAGGTTCCTGCACAGGCTGCATCAATGGTTTGCCTGTGCCTTTCAGATAATCCGTTATAGAACCTTTCGACCAGCTGCCATCTTGGCACTTGATGGTGGGGGCATAACCTAAAGAAGGTCATTAAAGCACTCCCAAGTCTCATGAAATTGCTCCCCTTCTTGTTGAGTAAAACCTATATTCTCTCTTCTGTAATGGTTGGTTTTACTCATAGGAAAATACTTTTTTAAAAATTCTCCCTTAAGGGTGGCCCAATCATTTACCCTTGCATCGAGGGTATGATACCAGTGCTTGGCCTTATCCTTTAGGGAGAAAGGAAATAGAGTCCTCATCAGGGCTTCATCAGTAAAGCCCTGGAGCTTCACCGTGGAACAAACCTTGGTGAATTCCTCCAAATGCTGGTAGGGGTCCTCCCTAGTAGTACCATAAAAAGAGGGCAATAAAGATATGGTACTGCTCTTGATCTCATACGGATTATCCCCTGCCTGTCGTCTTAGTGCTTGTGCAGGTTGGTTAGTAGGAATAAAATAGTCCCTTAGGGTCCTTTGTTGATTTACACCTTGCTCAGCCATTCCTTCTTTTTCTTCTCCTAGGTGAGCGCTCCTAAGAATTCTCTCAGGCTCAGGATCAAACACTAGACTACCCTCAAGAGAGCGTCTACCAAGCATACAAAACACAATTCAGATTTTTTTATGAGTAAGTTAAACCTCCACTGCAAAGATAAGTCAAAAGATCAAGACTTATCCCTCCGTTCCCATGTAAGTGGTATAAGAGGGGTGTGGACTTGAAATCTTAACCTTCTTTATTGTGGATGTTAAATTAGTTAATATAAATGGCCAAACAAGTTTTTCACTGCAATTACGTGCCTTAATTCAACCTTCGAGTGCCCTAGGACCTATACTTTGCTTCGATGATACTCCCAGGTAATCAAGTGAGAAGTTACTCCAAGGACGAACAAAGGGATGCAAGTAGGGCAAACCCTTCCTTTGAGGCGATGTGTATGTGGTGCCCCTTAACTACCCTTTTGTTCCTTTAAGGGGTGTCCCCCTCCGTGGAGTATCAAAACACTTGGTCAAAAGATAGTATCACCACACCCACAAAGCACAATAGGAGGGTCTGCACCAATAAAGAGATCGGTGCCTATAGCCTTAAGGGATCAAGCCTTAGTGCGGTGCCTAATGTGCGTGCTTAGTGTCAGAAGTGTGCAACACACCATAAATTTTTGTAATTTCTTTTGAAATCGCAGACAAGTCCCTTAGAATCAGATCAAAAGTGAATTGCTTTTAGGGTTGAATCTGATTATTAATTCCACTTTTAGTTATGTGACCATTGAATTAGTAAATTCAAACAACTTGGTGGTCTTGAATTTAAATTTGAATGCAAATGCGTGAACAGGAGCTGGATGCAAAAGTTACAAAGATATACCTGTCTCCAACAATTTCGTGCTAATATGCTTGCAATGCAATAATAAGATATAATGTGCTGCTCAATCACCCCTAAATGCATGCACCTAAGGGCATGCAACTTCTAAATAGGTAGCTCAATGTTTTCTTTGTTGATTTTAAAAGAAGGCAAGCAGAAAATAGAGTCACGCACGCAGCAAAAATATTGTAAGCCCTAGTAGCTAAAAAATGCAGGGACAAACCCCCAAAAATTCAGCCACAATTATTACTAGGGAGAAAAGACAAAAATAAATTTGTGACGATGGAGAATCCTCTACGAAAACAGGATCTTTGTTTCCTTCGTCTTTTCCTCGTGTGGCTTAACTCGTGGTTGCTGTCGCCACTCTGTTGCGCCTCATCGCCTCTCATATTTCTCTCACAGTAAAAAAAAAATTGATCAGATAATTTCGCAACTCAGAAGATTTGAAAACAATGAAGTAAATCTATTGTGTCTGTTGCATCCCCGGCAACGGCGCCAATTTGAAAGAGCTGACTTTCCGCTTTGCGTTGCAGTATTTAAGTGGTGGAAAAATTGACTAATAAAAAAAAATGAAAATAACCACTCACAGAAGAGCAGGTCGTGTCCACAGGGACGAAATTATGCAATAAACTCTTAATTATTTTATATTCTTTTGGATAAGTGCGAAATCCCTATTCAAATCTAACATAAAATGCGAAGGAAAGTAGATTCGCAATAACTTAAAAAGATAAGGGTATCCGTGCAATTTTCCCTCACTGAAATATTCAATAAATATATGATGATTTTGTGTAATTTTCACGTGTCATATACTAGAGAGAATCGATGAATGTGTTGATCCCAAAATCAATCTTAAAACTAATGAATATCAATAACATGCAATTATAAGGAAATATGAGTGCGCATGTGCAATTCTGCCACAATAAAATAATAATAAATAAATAATCAAATTCTGTGGCAATGGCAGTGAATGTAAATTTTAATTAACTTCAAAATAGAGCATTTGCTCTCTCTCCTCCACGTGAGAGAGAGAGAGCATCGGCGATCGTTGGAGAGGCTAGGGAGGTCGGCGAGGATGAGGGCTCTCCGATGGAGGCTGTGGCGTCGACGGAGGTGGCCGGCCGACGGAGGAGACTGCTGCTGCCATGAAGGTTCGTGGCTAGTTTTGAATTACTAAACATTTTGTATAAGTGATTTTCTGCCACACAACGAAATACAACGACGCGACATTTTATGCTAAAGTTTTCAATGAAAATGAAGATCGGTCTTTCAAATGGCGACGTTATCGGGAAGGAAACACACCTACTAATTTTTTCAAGAAATTTATTTTATTTTTATGCTATTTTGATAGCTTTTCTGAATTACTGACTGTGGATCTTTTTCCTATGCGAGGTACATATGTTTGGAGGAAATGAATGCGACAGGCGAGCACGACAGAGGCGATATTCTTGGTGGACCTTGATGCCACCTAGAGGGCAACAACAGATGCATGTGGGTCTTGATCCCACGCACGTGGAGGAAGGATCGGCGACCAGAGACATTTATTTGCTCCTTTGAGATTTAGATTAGTATAGATAGACATTAGACATTTAATTTGTCTTGTGGACCCATGTTGGGCATTTTTGGGAACGTGTTCCCAATGCTTTCATTGCTTATCGCTCTTGCATGCAGAGTGTATTTCTAGTAGTGTGTTCCCATTTTATTTAGATTATAGGTTTATTTCAATTATTTGAATTGCATGTTAGTTAGCTAAATTAGATTAGATTTGTTTGCGTATTAATTATAAAAAAAAATCAAACTACCTGGTAGAAGTTGCATATCAATAGGGCAACCATCTAGGATTGAATGAGCAGCGTCTAGTTATCTTTACTGCATCGCATACATCCCTGCATTGAAGAAAGCTGGAGTAAGGTACATCTTCCCTTTAGCATCAAATACTCATCATGCATCTGCATTGGACTTAAATTCAAGACCACTAAAGTGTTTGAATCGAATTAATTTAGTGGTCACTTTAAAAATTGGGACTGCTAAGAGGTTGGACCTTAAAATCTGTGACTTAAAATTATGTGCAAAAGGATCTTGTTTGCGAGATTTCAAAACTCAAAACGTGAACATGAATTGCACACCTTAGACACTGTGCACATCACACATAAGGTCACTAGATAAATTTTTACCTCTCCTCTTTTGCACCACAAGGGAAGTTAGTCAGAAATCAACAAGCCTATCCACCAAGTTACTTCGGTTCCTCGTGTGTGGGCTCGATTCGAGACTTCCATCCCTTGCGAGTAGGTTGTAGGCACCAACGAAGGTCAACCTAGGAAACATAATTCTTGCAAAACTTGTTTGGCCACCAACTGAACATTTAATTCTAAGACCTAGAATCTACTAAAAGCAAATCCCACCATATTTGCATTTGTTTTGACAGTGATAGAACTCTCTAGGAAGTTTCTGATTTCTTTTAAATCCTAAGAGAGTTTAACCTGTTTAATTGAAAGAAATGGACTATCATTACTCCTATAATTTTAACTAGGATCCCATGCCCCGAACGTATCCATCCTTTGATGGGTACATTGACAATTCATGGGATCATTCATATTCCTATCCTAGGAGTACTGGACCAATAGCTCCCACTTTTGAGTAGAGCCTAGGAGTGGGATTTTCAAACCTTGGAATCCCAACTACTATGCAAAAACCCAACCCTCCCACCCTTCATGATTTTCCGTATCAAGGTTGGACCGATACCCCTAGGCAACCTGAGCTTGAGATTGACTATCCTCCCTAATCTGATAGTAGTAGCCTCTCCTCTTTTATGATAGAAATGCAAAAATAATAAAAGGAAATGATGAAATCTATGGGAGAAATGTTGAGGAATAGTCAACAATTGAATAAGGAAATTAGACAGCCTTGCTACGCTCTTACTAATTATTCTGATCCTTACCCGTATAACCATGATCATGAAAATAATTATGAGGAAACCAATGACAATAGGGATCCCATTTTACGTAGCTATCACTTAGGCTCTCCCAATGAGACAGCCACTAGAGGAGAACGATCCTAGTAATTATCCACCCGAGCTATATTGGAGTCAAAACAAAGGGAAGAAGGTAACTCTTGAGGACCTTGACCCCAATGCCAGTATTTTCCTTACCCCTGATAACCTGGGTCAAGGTCGTATTGTTGATGGAAACACCATCATGAGCCCTAAATAGCTCATTGTGGCCTAGAAAAGAGAACAAAAGCTCCTACATAACCAACTGGATGTCATAACTCAATGAAAAACCCTTTTGAAAGAAAAAAAAAGAAACAGGGGGTAAAACTGTAATTTTACCATTGCAGTGCAACAACGGGATTTCTCAGGAGCTAAAAATAGGTTAAATGATCTTAACAAGATAAAAGTGGGTTGGTTCAAACAGAAAAGGGTTAATGTGAAATCTGGGAATTAAATGACTTCTTGTAACCCTAAAACATACCCACTTAATTTAACAAGGTTATGATCAGGATAAAATTCACCTAAGCCCTCTAAACTTCATGGGAAAATATCCTCTAGAGTTTAGAACCTTCAATTTGGCCTTTAGAACCTATTTTGACCTAAATAGGGGTCCTAGTCAAATATTTACCCTAAATTGGGTTTTTATGTAAATTGTCTAGTCAAACGTGGTCAAACCTAAAATCCAACTTCACAATTGGATTCCTTGAGTCCAAATTAGGTTTGTACCAAAATTTGAATCTAAGGGGAATTCACCTTGACCTACTTTGCAAATCATTCCAGCTGAATTACATTTATACCCCTAACTTTTGAAAATGCTTGTAGATACCCCACTAGCTACCATGTCGTTCTTTGCAATTAGGTCCCTTTCGCCATTACAGTAGACCCCACCACATAGACCTCTCCTCTGATTCATCAGAACCAAGTTCTCCTTCTTCCATCATGGCACAACCAATTGAAGAAGAGAACAACATTAAACACCAACTCTAGTGCTTGAATGATCTATTCCAGAACTTTGTAATCCCGCCGCAGCATCTTATGATGTGAGATCACTATAATCCCACTGCAGTGGTGATTGAGCCTCGAGTCCAAATCCCGGCTAGAGGTTCTAATTCAGAACTCAAGCCCAACTTGAGTTATGCTATTCCAAAATTCCATGGGCTTAACTCCGAGGATCCCTTCCAGCACATCAAACAACTCAAACATCTGGCCCAGACCTTCGGGTTAGATGTACAAAACTGGGATATTCTGCTTATGAAGATGTTTTCCTTCTCCCTCACGGATAAGGCAGCTCATTGGTACCAGACTCAGATGCATCCGATCAACACGTGGGTTGAACTCCAGTCCAAATTTTTGAAAAAGTTCTTCCTCGTTGGTCGGAAGAATGCCTTGCGCCATCAGATCACTCACTTCACTCAACAATCTAGAGAACCTCTTCATGAGGCATGGGACCGATTCTTGGATCTCATGCGAAAGTGCCCCCACCACGGAGTTCCTAAATGGGAACAAGTCCATTCTTTTTACCAGGGACTCTGTGAAGACATTCGATTATTCGTCAATGCAACATGTGGAGGAAACATCATGGGTCAACACGAAGACACGATGTGGGAGATTCTCGAGAATATGAGCGAGAACTCCATCAATAATGACTCCATGGGCTTATTCGACCAGACAAATGCCCGCGCATCGACGAATCCTAGGGGAACACATGAGACGCAGGGCCTGTCCGCATTCGTCGACTTGGAACTGATGGCCAGTCAGTTGGACAAGGTCTCTATCATAGAGAAGAAGGTGAACGAGCTGACTCGACATCTACAGTGAGACACCTCTATGCAAAACCCGTTTGCATAGCCACCTCTTGGGAGGAAAACTGTGCAAAACATCTATCACCGATCTTCTCAGGGGATGGACCCGTATCCACCCCCGTCTGACTCCAGGACCAGAGGGACCTCCGATCTGATTTACTCTAGTTGGGGGAACTCTGAACCCTCATTCTCTAATTTTCCTGAGGTTCCTCAGACCTGCGAGGACCTCAACGCCATCTAGGATGACCCATTCTTTAATACCTATAACCTTGGATGGTAGAATCATCCCAACTTCCTGTGGGTGGGAAATACTTAGAATCAAAGACCACCTTATCAATCTCGTCCACAAACTCCTCGTCCATGTCAACCACCTCAGCCTCGGTCCAACCCTACCTATCAATCTGGGCCAAACTAAGTAGATCAAATGACTCTTATCCTCCAGACTCTGCCTGACATTCAGAAGATGAATGCGGCAATACAAAAATAGCATAAGGACAAGATCACAGAGGTTCGCAATCAATTCACCTAGATGTCGAATTCCTGCCAACCTGGCACACTCCCTTTGCAACCTCTGCCGAATCCAAATAACATGCCGACCTAGAGGTGCGTTATGAATCCAAATCCGGGCCACGCCCACATGATTTATCAAGCCCCTTCTGTTCCATCACCCGACGGGATGGAAGCTTCGACATCTTATGCAGGATTTCAGCAGCAGCCACCTATTTTACCAACCCTAAAGCAAAACCAAGTAGGACTGAATTCCGTAACAACCCATAGTGGTAAAGCAACTCAAGACCCACCTTATACAAACCACTCCAAGCCTGGTAGTAACCCAAGCCCTAGGATAGTTATCCAGGACACCCCTATCCCAGATCAAGAACTTGGACCTATTCTAGAGGAACCAACCAAGGTTCCATTTCCCGAGGCCTTGACCAAGGGAAAGAGGACAACCAAACCCATGGCTCCTAAGGAGGATCTGGTCAAGCTCTTTGAAAAGGTCCATATAAACATCCCCTTGATGGATGCAATCTGCCACGAACTGGCTTATGCACGATTTCTAAAGGACGTGTGTACACCCAAGCGTAAGACGCGAACCAAAAGTGGAGTCTAATCGTACTGTCAGAGCAAGCCAACTTTGTAATTTTGAGCAAACTCCAACCTAAGGCTAAATACCCAAGTACTCCCCTGATTCCATGTACTATTGGTGATACCCAATTCGACAGAGCCTTATTAGATCTAGGTGCCTCCATAAACCTACTACCTACATCCCTCCTTGATCACCTTGAGGAATCAGAGCTTAAACCGACAGAGGTGACGTTGTTGTTAGCTGATCGATCCATTAAGTCACCGAAAGGAATACTCAAGGATGCCATCGTTAGGGTACAGGATTTCTATTTCTCGGTGGATTTTATAGTCTTGGACATGGATGCACTTGAAAACCCAAGGGATACACCGATTTTACTAGGGAGACCCTTTCTGGCCACTACTAGGGCTAATATAAACTGAGGAGGGCCAAATAGAACCGAAATTCGGGAACCAAACACTAAAAATTGACATCTTTAAGTCCCAATAAGGGATTAATTACGGTGTTATAGAATAAATATGTGATATCAAGGCCGTGGTTGATGAACCGTATATCGAGGACAACCTAATTATTCTCGATCAACCACAAGAAGGTCAAAACCTGAAAATAGAGGAGTCTAACCCTGATCTAGATACACCCATAACTCCTTCCCTTGCTCCTAACACACACCCTGAACCACTCGCTGCTGTTGATAACCCCATTCTGGAATTCAAGCCTCTTCCCGACCATCTGAAATACATCTTTTTGGGTTCCAATCAGATGTTTCCTGTGATTATAAACTCTAGACTCACACCTGATCAGGAATCCCATTTGATTACTATTCTCCAGCAACATCGTAGAGCCATCGGATGGACTCTCGATGATTTGACTAGAATTAGCCCCTCTTATTGCACACACCGTATCTACATCGAACAGGGCACATGACCTTCATGAGAAATGCAGAGACGTTTGAATCCTAATATGCAGGAGGTCATGAAAAAGGAGATCATCAAGTGGTTAGATGCAGGTATCATCTACCCGATCTCCAACAGTCGGTGGGCAAGTCCAATCTAGGTTGTGCCTAAGAAGGCAAGACTTATCGTCATCATGACTGAAACCAGAGAAGTCATACTGACCTGTGTGGCTAACTCATGGAGAGTCTGCATTGATTATAGAAGACTCAATTCCTCCACGAAGAAGGATCATTTCCCACTACCGTTTATTGATCAGATCCTCGAGAAACTAGCGAGAAATAGGTTCTTCTACTTTCTGGACGGGTACTCTGGTTATAACCAGGTGGCAATCCATCCTGAGGACCAAGAAGAGACCACTTTCACCTGCCCCTTCGGAACGTATGCATTTCGAAGGATGTCATTCGGTCTCTACAATGCACCCACGGCTTTTCAGCGGTGCAAGCTTGCCATATTCTTAGATATGGTAGGTGATTACCTGGAAGTCTTCATGGATGACTTTTTAGTTTTTGGATCATCATTTGACGATTTTTTCCTGCACTTGGTCTAAATCCTCAGGCGGTGCATTGATGTGAATCTGGTTCTTTCCTAGGAAAAGAGCCATTTCATGGTGCCTGAAGGAATTGTCCTGAGACATCTTATTTTAGAGAAAGGCATCCAAGTCGATCGAGCGAAGGTGAACTTGATTTCCAAACTCCCGATGCCTAGCTCAATCAAGGGCATCTGATCTTTTCTGGGGCACGTTGGTTTCTACCATCGATTTATTCCCGATTTCTCCAAAATCGCATGCCCTTTGACCATTCTTCTCTCTAAGGATGTACCTTTCGAAATCTCCAAGGAATGCACTCAAGCATTTGAAATCTTCCATGACGGAGTTACCCAAGCCCCGATCCTACAATCCCTTGATTGGTCTCAACCCTTTGAGATCATGTGCGATGCATCTGATTTCGTTGTAGGAGCAGTACTAGGGTAGAAAATTGACGGGAAACCTGTGGTCATTTACTATGCTAGCAAACACTTGATGAGGCTCAACGTAACTACACAATTACTGAGAAAGAGTTGCTAGCCATAGTATTTGCCCTGAAATAATTCATATCTTATCTCCTAGGTTCCTGTGTTATCATCTACTCGGATCACACAACTGTGAGGCATCTCCTTGTGAAGAAGGACGCAAAACCTCGATTAATCTGCTGGATCTTGTTGTTGCAAGAATTTGACATCGAGATTCATGACAAAGCGGGAAAATAGAATGTGGTAGCTGATCACTTGTCCTGCCTTCCTTCTTAGATCATCGACCCTTCCGGACCCATCATGGAACATTTTCCTGATGAGCACCTTCTGACTATCAATACAGGGCTTCCATGGTTGACTAATATAGTAAACTACCTAGCATCACATCAGATCCTGTCCGATTGGCCAAAGGCTAAGAAGGAAAAATTGCTTTTCGATGCCAAGTATTACTTCTTGGAAGACCTGTATCTTTTCCACATCGGTGCTAATCAAATAATTTGATGATGCGTCACGGAAGAGAAAATCCAAGACATACTCTCTTTCTGCCATGACCAGGCATGTGGTGGACATTTTTCGGGTCATAAAACCGTAGTGAAAGTCCTCCAGTGTGGCTTCTATTGGCCCACAATTTTCAAAGACGCATACATTCACTGTAAGGAATGTACTTGTTGCCAGACCTTGGGCAACATGAGCCATCGTGATATGATGCCTTTACAGCCGATTTTGGTATGTGAAATTTTTGACATATGGGGGATTGATTTCATGGGACCGTTCCCTATCTCGGATGGCTTTGAGTACATTTTACTTACTGTTGACTACGTGTCCAAATTGATTGAAGCCATTCCGACCTGAACCAATGATCATAAAGTTGTTATCAAATTCATTCATTAGAACATCTTCTCGCAGTTCGAAATTCCACGTGCTATAATTTCCGACGGAGGGACCCATTTCACCAATGCTCAGTTCAGGTCACTGATTACCAAATACGGCATGTCACACAGAATTTCTACTCCTTACCACCCCCAAAGTAATGGTCTAGCTAAGCTATCAAATTAGGAGGTCAAGAAAATCCTCCAGGTTACTGTTCAACCTGATAGGAAGGACTGGTCATCTTGGCTTCCGGAAGCCTTGTTGGCCTATAGGACCGCCCACAAAACCAATTAGGTATGTCTCCCTTCAGATTGGTGTACGGGAAGGCATGTCACCTCCCCGTCGAATTGGAGCATAAAGCCTATTGGGCAATATGGAACTGCAACCTAGATCTTTCTAAGGCTGGGACCCATAGAAAGGTTTAAATGAGCGAGATCGATGAATTATACCATGACGCGTTTGAGAACTCATGAATTTACAAAGAGCGGGTCAAAGCCTTTCACGACAAGCACATATCTAGAAAGATCTTCTATCCTGGTCAAAAGATCCTACTCTTCGAGCCAAACTCAAACTGTTCCCAGGAAAACTACGATCAAAATGGATCAGACCCTACCTAGTCCGATGAATCTTTGGAAATGGAGCCATTGAGATCAGTCCACTCAGCCATGAGTTTGAACCTTTCATCGTGAGCAGTCAGTGACTCAAACCATTCATTGACGTGACCGATACAAATTTGGCTGAGATATCCTTTACCTCCATTCTCCCTAAGCTCATTGCACCCAGCCGATGGTGTAAAACTCAGTGCTTAACAGGAGGCAACCCGTCATTCCTGAAAAACCCGAAACCTTTCTTGACATTCCTATGCTGAATTCATATTGCAGTTTATGGTCATCCATTAGAACAGTTGACTCCACCTCAGGTACCCATGCCCGAGTCTAGAAATCGTTCGCAACAGTCACCTCGACCCGTTCGCCCACCCAAAACCTGTCCTAATGAATGAACTAAGTTGAATTCGAACCCACCTAATTTACAATGGGGACATTGCAAATCGTAGGCATGAGGGGGTATGAAAGTGCAAAACATCATGAAAACTCATCTCACAAGAAAAGGTTTCAACAAAAAATCACATATCACAAAAAAAACACCAAAAAAAAATGAAAAAAATCTTGAAAAAGAACAAAAAAGCTGAGGGGAGAGAATTTTTGAGGCCATACAAATTATGAGGAGAAAATGAGAAGGAAAAGAGAAAAATGTCAAAATAGGAGCACAAAATGAAAAAGAAAAAAGAGATAGTCATTAGTAAGAAATTAAGGGAATAACTGAAGTTCTAGACCACATCAAGAAAAAGAGAAATGAAGGAAAAAGTGCTAATGAGACACAAAAGTGATTAGTAGGAACACTGATCTTAGGCCTTTTGAGCTAGACTCTTATGCTTAAAACTTCAAGTATCCACTAAGATTTGGATAGTCCTCAAGAGGTTGGGGAAAATGCGAAGCTTAAGTATTAGGTCTAAGGCTTAGGGAGTATTTGACCTCGTTAACTGACCTTTGGTTTGTGGTATTCAGTAACCTAAGCACCCCAATCCTCACACAGTTTGGTTCAATGTGCATAACTATCAAAATCACACAAAATCATTTAAATATTCTAAGAAAAGTTGCCTAGATTAGGAGTGGTCGATCAACACAAGCTGATTTGGATGATTTTCCAGTGCGAAGAGGCAGGAAAGTCCCCTCGAAGATGCGTTATAACATATCATCTCCTCGGTGCTTGTCTCCTAGGGTATTTACATATCCTACCGGGGGCACGTAAGCACCTTGCTGGTTCAGATGCCATTAGTGGCATTATCACGAAATGTCGATTGCTAGGGTCTAGATTTAGCTACAGAATGCTATGGGTGGGATTATCTCAAAATCTTGAAAGCCAAGGTTCTGGGGGTTGCCATGGGCGGTGCTATGACGAAGCATCGATTGCTTGGGACCTTTTAAGGATTGATGATGGGGATGAGGAATCTGATATAGATCGTGTTGAGAAGCCAATCCAAAGCTAGAAATAAAAAGAAAAGAGAGAGAAAACTCTCCAAAAAAATAAATCCTCTATCTCTCTCTTACAAAAAAAATGCACTGCAAACTGAACCGAGGCTAAAATATGTCTCAAGCACGTGTGCTTTAACCGCAGAGTCCAACGAACCTTAGGATAGTTCCTGCGGGCCTTAAAAACCTTTGCGGAGGACTGAGGCTAGAGCTGGTCAGGTCCGAATCTTGGTTGGTACTTGAGTACCTCTAGGCCTACTGTCGGCATTCTAACCTAATCAAAAAGAAAAAGAAAAAGCACTCATCATAATATGTGAAAGGAACTCATGGTCTAAAACAGAAGTTAAAACCTTAAAGTTTTGCTAAGGGGCTAGCAAAAGCTAGGCATGGGGGTATGATGGGAACACTATCATGAGCCCTAACTACCTCATTTTGACCTAGAAAAGAGAACAAAAGCTCCCATATAACCAACTGGAAGTCTTAACTCAAGGAAAAATCCTTTTGAAAGAAAAAAAAAGAAATAAGGGGTAAACTGTAATTTTACCATTGCAATGCAACAACGAGATTTCTCAGGGGCTAAACATAGGTCAAATGATCATAACAAGATAAAAAGTGGGTTAGTTCAAATAGAAAAGGGTTAATGTGAAATCTGGGAATTAAATGACTTCTTGTAACCCTAAAATAGACCCACATAATTTAACAAGGCTCTGGTCAGGATAAAATTCACCTAAATCCTCTAAAATTCATGGAAAAGTATCCTCTAGGGTTTAGAACCTTTAATTTGGCCTTTAGAACCTATTTTGACCTAAATAGGGGTCCAAGTCAAATGTTTACCCTAAATTGGGTTTTTATGTAAATTGTCCAAACAAACGTAGTCAAACCTAAAATCCAACTTCAACATTGGATTCCTTGCATCCAAATTAGGTTTTTACCAAAATTTGGACCTAAAGGGAATTCACCTTGATCTACTTTGCAAATCAGTCCAGCCTAATTACATTTATACCCTTAACTTTTGAAAATGCTTGCAGATACCCCCTAGCTTCCTCGTCGTTCTTTCCAATTAGGTCCCTCCACCATTACAGCGAAGGAATCCTACTCTAGCGAGGATTCGAGGGAAACATCTCCTTGATTCCTCAGAGAATCCCTCTCAAATTTGAAAGGGAGGTTCTCTGAGGAATTCCCGTTCATGTGCACCCAATCTTGAGCTCCAATTTCCACCCAATCTCATGCGAATGCATGAGAGATTTGGGTATTTCCTGACCTTTCAAGTTCGGTGAAATTTCCATGCTTGGAAGCTTGCCTTCTAAGCACAAGGCCCTCTGCCAGGAGCTATAAAAAGGCCCCCAGATCCTTCTTCTCCTCTCAAGCTTGATTTGGCCTGAGAAAACCCCCCAATCTTCCTCTCTTCCCCTTGAGCCAAAATCCTAGCAAGCTCCAGTGACTCCTACCTCCTCTTCTCGTCGCTCTACCGCAATACTAGTGGCAGAGTTGTCTTGCCTCCTTCGTTTGCATCGTGCCACACCTGCGCTCGCGCCTGCCTCCCTCTTGTCGTCTCCGTCCCTCTCTCACTAGGTCTTCGTCTCCGGCAACGACACATACGAGCCGTCCACCTCCTCCTCACCCCCTTCGTCTATCCCCTTGTAGATAAGTCCTCTCCCTCCACTCTTTATTTTCCCTCATTTATTTCTATTATCACGCCCCGACGCTCACACACCACCGTCACCTTCACCTCCAGCAGACCATCGGCGAGGTGCTCTAGCCATTCCACGCACCCATCCACCTTGCCAGCCACCTCAAAAGCTCCACCGCATCTCACTGATCATCATCCCTCTTCCCATTGACCGCCACACACTCCACACACATATCCCTCGAACACACCCATCTTCACAGCCACAGAGCTACCTAAGCATGCACACCTAGGCCACCTCGCGCCAAGCCAACCATCGAGACACCTTCGTCGTGTCACGGCGAAGCTTTCTGTATGATTTAATGAGGCTGCAAGGCCATTTTGCTTGTGGACAGGTATAGGTCGCAGCCGCCATTGGAGCAAGCTCGAAGAAGCTTGCAAGCTTCATCCAAGGCCCCAGGCATCAGGCTCCAGGTTCCCAGACGCGTGGGATTCCTTCATGAACAACTCTAGCCCATCAATTAGAGACCAAAGCCCCGCACCTACTGCAATTGAGCGACCACCTATTGCGGAAGCGCTCGAGAAGAGGGAAGTTTTGAAGCGGGTGGAGCGATATAAGTGGAAAAAGTGCTAGGGGCTTATCGCGTCCTGACACAGGGTGAGGTCCCACTAATCCCACTCGCCTCGTCCATGACCCACACCTCCACAGACTTGGTTCCCGACCTGACTACCTGTGCACTGCCCGCCCACCACCCACGCCAGTGGGCTTGGTCTCGGGTTCGCTAACCCGACCCTTTAACCCGAGAATGCTCTGGGAGAGCGAGACTAAGAGAGAAGAAAGAAAGAGAATTTGCGGGGAGGGTAGGGGGTAGGTTTTGCTCTAAGGGAAAAAGAACAAGAAGACGCTAAGGGTGAATCCGCAGAAGAAGGAGAATGCTGAAGAGGAGGCTAAGGAAAGAGAGACTCAGCAGAAGCCAAAGGAAGAAGGAGAAGGGCAAAAGTCTGAGAAGGCTCGACTGAAGTGGAAGAGTAAGGTTGAAGTCAAAGGCAAGAAGGATAAAGAAGCAAAGGCCAGAGACGAGAGAGGAAATTAGAGAAGAAGAAAGAAGAAATCAGAAAAAAGAAGAAGAAGAGACAGAGAAAGAAGAAGACAGAAGAAGCTGAAGACAGAGAATAGAAGAGAAAAATCAAAAGAAGCACTGTAGCATTGAGCACTTAAGACGTCTAATTTTTACATCAGACGTCCATATTTCACTTTTAGCTTCTATATACATTGAGATCATCTTTCTTGCTTTATAACTTTAATTCTTTATTGCATATTTTTTCAAATTTGAAAGTTGTGTTTTTGGTTTATAAATCCCAATTTGCTTCCTGTGTTTACCTCGGATTTATATTTTTTGAGTAATAAAATTTCATTTGTTTTCAAGGTGATTTTGGCTATACTACGATACATTTATTTTAAACACGATCTCGCTTTCGACAAAAAATTTGGTCATATCACTTCCCCTATTAATTATCTTGTGGAACCCTATTCTTCCCTTAGTGAGCTTAATCCTAACCCTCCACTTAAGGAATCAACATCTACCATTCAGCATTCTAAGGATTTAAATGCACCCAATGAAGGTGACCCTAAGGGAATGGAGGATGAATTAGATCAAATTTTGTCACAGGGATATAAAGAGTCTATTTTAGAGGATGAGGATGACCTAATGGAGGTACCCAGACTGAAAATCTGGAGTGAATCATAGGGGGATTATTTGTTATTTGAGGACTTACCTCCAGAGGATATAAATAATCTGGTGAAATATGGATTCCTCGCTTCTTTTGAGAGTCATCCTCCACAAAAGTAGGAGTTGATATTGGAGGAGGACAAACACAATAGTGAGAAGCCTTGGTGAGACTCGCGGGGACAAAACATGTCAGTTAAGGATTTATGCCCCAAGAAGAACAAAGAATTGAGTGATATAGGCTTACTCCAAAACATTAAGATGGATCCTCCTTCAGAAATAATTGAGGATATTGATCAAACTCCTCTCTTTACTGGTGAATCACATATACACCCTAACAAAAACTCAAGTGAACCAAAAGAATCCAGGGATGAAATTAATGATAATGATTTAGTTGCTTCAACCCTGCCATCAAAGAAATTTAATTTGGAGTCCACCATTGATTCACATATACTGGAAGGTGAAAATATGACTCTGATCATTAATGATAGGAAGGGTGACTTGAATTTTTTTGCAATAATTGTTAGGGAGAATACACAATCTGAATTATTGTTGGAATTGGACTCGAGACTAACTAAGTCCTCATTGGATTTAATCATTACCTTCCAACACCACAAATAACCCTTACAGTCCCTAATCGATCCTTGGCTCAGATCTCCACTCATGTACATTCTTTCTGGAGAACATATTAGGCTAGTACATCCTTTGGTAGAATGGCGAGTGTGGTTTGATGCTTGTACTTTTAGTCTCGCCATTCAAGTGTTTGAAATAATAATGTTTATATCTTTTAAAACCCTAACTGCTTTGGAGGACCCTTGTTATCCTCTACTTATTCTGTTTTGGGAGGTCCCTTTTCATATTCCTTTTGTTATTCCTAGACCTCCCCAAGTAGCCTACTAGGTTCTCTGCTTTCATGTCTTCTGGCAAGCATTTGGGATAACGTTGCATCATCGGCTCACCAACATTTGTGGCTACCTGTTTTCTAGGCCCGCGCTGTTATGCATATTTTTAGGGCCTAGCTTTTTCTATCTAGAACCAGACTTACAAGTTCCCTATAAGCCTAGCTGCTGACAGAAAATGCAGTGCTTGTTGGGAGGCAACCCAGCGTTCTGAATAACACCATCATCAGGTGATTTCCTTCCTTTCTCCCCCTGTTTTAATTTTACAATGAGGACATTGTAGGATTTAGGCATAGGGGGTGCATTTTGCATTTTAGGAAGTATTCATGCATTTAGGTTAGCATATAAAAAAAAAATTCTTTTCTTGAGCTGAATTGGTGAGTTCCTAGCAAAACATTTTTGTCATGGAGGTCTCATTAAAGATTTTTCTTCTTAAATTGTTTCTTAAGTTTAGAATCCAGTACATTTACTTCACTTGCATGTAGACTAGGTAATGGATCTTTGAAGAGAACCAATAAGCATTTTTAGTCTACTATACCCTTGGACAGTTAATAAGGAGTCAAGCATACTATCTTTTATTAGATCCACCTCATATTTTTGAGAAGAAAGTACAGAGACTATAGGTGTGCTAAGTCTAGTGCAAGGACTCTTAAGTTTTGGACAATTACATAAGGATACCTCAGAGTTAGGCATAGTTTTCACTTTCTGTTCCAATGTGCATACATTGTGTGAATTCCAGAGAGTCACCAAATAAGGTAGATACACAAAGATTGAGTCTTAATAAAACTATGACTATGGTGGATGGTTATGACTATCCTTCATAGAGTCCTTGGCTGAGGAGGGTAGTAATGTCAAAGGTCAGAAATATGCTTGTCCTATCCATTCCTTCCCGTTGCCAAGAATAGGCACTTCCGCCAAATAAGCCACACAATATCTTCTTGACCATCATCATCCCTAATAATGCCTCATAAATAAAAGTCTGCGTCGTGTTATGTTGATTTATAAAGAAAGAAAAAGAAAAAAAAAGAAACATAAAAAAATAAAATAAAATAAAAAGGGAGAGAGAAAAGAAAAAGAAAGGAGTTCAAGTTTATAGTTTTATCTTCATGATGATGTTTCTGAGGCAACAAAAACACCTATCGTGATCCACCAAATATGACCCATACCTACTTTTCAGTATTTTTGATCTCCCAAATACTGGCTAAGGTCCTCTAACTTAGTTGTAGGGTTATTAGAACTTTTATTAACGTGTGAACGCCATGTAAGGCTACCAAACAGTGAGTATATTTACAAAATTTGGTGAGATTTGTGATCTCAGAAAGAAAAGAAGGAAACGAATGAGCACCAAGGAACATCAAGAGAGCATAGTTGTTTAGCCTCTCTCTGGGTTGACTCATTTGATAGTCTGAAGATCTAGAGTCTGTAGTATTAGACTACATGTAGCACCAGATGAGTGTGCCACCAAATATAAATCCATTCAACTCGATATCTCCTACCTAAGCCAAAAAGTCGGGGTCAAATTATAGATTATCTTCTACTTTATCCCTGAGGGAAGTAGTTGCCTATCCCAATAGAATTTTATCAAGGGTTAAGTACGAACTTCAAATGTAAGTTGGCTTCTCACTTGGATCTGTTACCTAAGTTACTATCACTTCACATTTGTCTGGATCTCTAAATTTTTGGAATAAGGAAAGAAGAAATCTTCTTATTACTTCTATTATTTTTCACTTTTGCTAGGGACTAGCAAATCTTAGGCATGGGGGTATTTGATGAGTCCATTTTAATGGACTATTGTTACTCCTAAGTTAACTTTATTCTTACATTTTATGCTTGTTAATAACTACATTAGGTCATAGAATGATTACATGCATCATTACTTAAGTTTACATATATTCTATTGCATTCTATAACTTATTATGTATATAAATAATTATTTTATATTTCATTATTGTAGGAATAACTTAATGTTATATTGCATTTCAACGTGCTACTCTCTCATACAGGTCATGCACACAGCGCACCCTCTCCATCTCCTCCGACTGACCCACTCCATCAGGCTATTTTAAGAGTTAATAGTAATTGGGAAAATGGGAGAGGAGGAACAAATTTGCAAAGAAACCAAGGTCTTTTGAAATGATCTTCCCCCCCCACGGGGATCTCCTGGCTCTCACCGGCCTCAACAAATCGGCCAAGCAAATCAGCTAAATCTCATGTAACGACACTGCCCCATCACCAATATTGTTGGAGACGATCTTGACGTTTAAAAAGAGGAGGATGGACAGGGGATCGAGAATCAACCTTCTCCCCCTGCAGGGATATCTTCCCTTGTCCTCCACTGTGCAACAGGCGTACACCATGGACTTTAGCGAACACCGTGGCCAATAGCTTGCTCCATTGCACTAGCTGTTCTCCAGAACCATGGGTGCGCACGGTGACAGTGTGCCCACCACCATGCCCTCTCTTCTGTTTCCATCTTCTTCTGCTTGTTCTTCTATGTAATAGACCAGTGCACCTCCTATGCGCTGCCTGCAAGCTACACGTCCACGCGCCTCACGCACCTGCAGCCACGCAGTAGTAGCCCGTGCGCACCTCCCTCATGGTTGGAAACCACACCCCTGCGTCGCTCCACGCGCACCAGTAGCAAGCGCATGCCTATGTTCCAGCCCACGTGCATGAGCAGCCGAACCTCGTGCTCCAGCCTGCATGCATGCGCCTGGCTTCTCCTTCTTTCTCCTCTTCTTCCTTCCACCGCTACCTGCAACTGCAAGCAAAAGAACCCAAAGTGTAACCCCCCACCGTCACCGACCACGCCACCTCGGGCCATCTCCTTCTTTGCCAAAACAACCGGAGTACCAGCCTTGACCTCACGAGGGTAGCCACGTCCTCGGAAACTGGCCACGATCGGTCCTTCTCCCATGCCAACTGCCATGCCGTCTGGCTGATCCTCCTCTAACCAGTCGTTGGAGGCCACCTTCGGCCACCCCGTCACCACCATCTCAAAGGCCGCACGTTAGAGACCCACCACCGACGACCGCGACGCCAGCCACCGCCTCCACCTGTGCGAGCAGGGGATTCATTTCCCCTGTTTCTCTATAGTGAACAGTGAATTAAAATTTATGCTTCATGCCATTTTGGAAAACACTATTGTGATATTTATCTGATTATTATATTACGGTAGATTTGCATCAATATCCCTCACATTTATTTGAATCACGGATAGTTGAACTCTTCTCATGGACAATAGAGTTTGGGGTATTGGTTATAGGGAGTAGGTTCTATTTTAATTAAATTTGATGGTGCTTGTTAGTACTAAGATAGCAATTTTGGTATTTCCATGGTGGTGATTTTGCATGTGCACCCTCATATTCTTGATTAATTATCTAGATCGAGAATTTATGCTAGAAATGAGTGCACTAGTTAGCATGCACATCCGTTGATATTCCTGATTACTTGATGCATCATTACTCATTTCTAATAGGCTAATTCCTCCTTGTGGAAATGACCTAACTATTTTCGTGGTTAGTTTTGAATTATTAAACATTTTTTAAAAGTGATTTTCTACCGCACAACGAAATACAACAACGCGACATTTTATGCTAAAGTTTTCAACGAAAATGAAGATTGCTCTTTCAGGAAACTTCTTCCGGTAAGGTGATTTTGAAGCGGAGGAGATTTGGGCAAGCCTTCTCCGGTGGGGGTGAAAGTCAAGGTGGATGGTTTTTCAGAGGGTGAGACTATAGGAGCATTGGGTTTGGAAATTTCTTTCCCACTTCTCAGAATAGTCACCACCTGGGCATGCTCCCTAAAGACAATCCCTTTTCCTTTAGGATTCTCCTTAGCAGCACTGGGAAGCTTCCTAGTTTCACTCTATCTAACTGCCTCAACAAGATGTCCTATCTGCGATTTCATTTCATGTATAGCCTTGTCATGAGATTGGATGATGGCACTTTGACTTTCTTGCATAGTTCTCAACATTGCCTTCAATTCATCCATCTCAAAGGTCTTAGGTTAGGCAAAGGTCTAAGGTTGGCTCATTTGTTGATTTTCAAAGGGTTGTGGTTTATAATTCCCTGAATTTGAAACATCCCTTGTCTCTAGGAAAAGTTTGGGTGATTCTTCCATCCCTCCTTATAAGTGTTGGAGAAAGGGTCATTACGAAGTCTAGGATGGAACCCTTGAGCAGCATTCAGATCCACCTGTACAAGCTCAGGGAATTGGGAGGCTAAGTGGCACTCCACAGTGGCATGTGTATTGCCTTGGCAAATGGAGCATTCAGAAGCTTGGGATGTGGAGGTGCAAGATATGAATTGGCCGGGGCTCGACATAAGCCTTTCCATGTTTTGATTCAACAATTGAATCTAATAGGATAAATTCTGGGTGTCCCTTGCCTCATTTGCCTCCAACTTTCTTTGCATGAGAGTGGGTTCTCTATCCATGTAGGCAGAATTCAAGTGAATAGAATTCTCACTCAAAATATCAAAAAGGTTCCAAACTTCATCCTCAGTCTTAGATAGAAAGGTTCCCGCACCGGCACCATCCACAGTCTGCCTGTGCGAATCATTAAGTCCAGTGTAGAACTTTTCAACCAGTTGCCACTTAGGCACCTGGTGATATGGACAACGTCTCAACAGGTCATTAAGGTGCTCCCACGCATCATGGAAATCTTCCCATCCTTTTGAACAAAACTCATAATTTCCCTCCTAAAGTGATTTGTTTTGCTCATGGGGAAGTACTTCTTCAAAAACTCCTTCTTTAGGGCATCCCAAGTGTTAATATCATCAAGGGTATGAAACCAATACTTGGCTTTGTCCTTGAGGGAGAAAGGAAAGAGGGTCCGCTTTTAAGCGTCATTAGTAATGCCCTGTAGCTTCACCGTGGAACAGACCTCGGTGAATTCCTCTATATGTCTGTAAGGGTCTTCCCTAGCAGTACCATAAAAAGGAGGGCAGCAAGGATATGGTACTGCTTTTGATCTCATAAGGATTGTCCCCTCCAGGTCTACGTAGTACAGGGCCAACTTGATTTTTTGGAATGAAATATTCCTTAAGGTTCCTTTGACCAACCATTTCTTCCCTTGAGAGGTTTCTTCTTAAGATTCTTTCAGGTTTAGGATCAAACACAAGTTGTCACCTAAGAGATCGCCTTCCAAGCATGCACTACAAACACATAAAAAGGACTCGTTAGATCTTTACAAATTTAGGCTTTTGACTTTAATTCAAATTGTAGGTGACAAAGAAAGTTGCCCAATCAATTACGTGCCTATTGTCGACCTTCGAAATGCCTATTGTAGGTGACAAGAGTGGAAATCACGTATTTTGAAATCGTTAGAAATCGTAGTATAGTTGCGAAATCCCCTTGACAAAAATATTTATAATAACGAAACTTGCGTATATTTCTTTTCTTTTTAGAACTTGAGTCACGATCGTTCGTCTCTAGGAGGCATGAAAACAAGTCGAGATTTGGATCGGCTTAATCTAACCTAAGTCTAATCTAACCTAATATTTTGCCTTTTTGTGTTTTTGATCTTTATTTTGAAACACGAAATGAAAACATGCATTAAAGTTGTAAGCCATGAAGATAATAGCATGCATATAAAACCATTAGACAAGAGCATCATGCATCAAAAATTAAGTCACTATAAAATACGGATATATGGAAATAAATCTAAATTAAAGAAAGGGATCAACCAAGAGAGGCTAAGGAGAAGCCTTCTTGGCCATCCACTAAAGAGAGTAGGATGGGTGTGTGCACCCAAGTGGAGAGAGGAGGGTGTTGCACCCTTTCTCTACCAATGGCCATCCTTGAGAAGACCTTGAAGGGGGTCTTCTCTATGGCCGTCTAAGAACAAAAGAAAATGGGGCATGGATCCTCTATGGTAGAAGAAGAGCGCACGCCCACAAGAAGAAAGGAGAAGGTGTTGCATCCTTATGCTCTTCTTCTTCTTGCCACCCTTGAAGAAGCTTGAAGGAGAGCTTCTTCCTAGCCATCCATGGAGGGAGCCTTGGAGGAGAAGGATGGCCTTGAGAGGGAGAGGAGGAGGTGTGGTCGCAAGTTTGGAGTGGAGAGTATGGATGGGATATGGTCCAATTTCGTGGCTCTCTCTTTGCCCTTATGGAAGGCTCCATTTGGTTGCCACTTTTGGTGGCTCCAAAATTAGCTAATGCCACATTTTTAGGATCTAGGTTTGACACAAGTTTTAGGGTTTCCAAGAGAGTGTGCTTGGGTTTGGTTGGGGTAAAATAGGAAGGTGTGTGTGGGTGTGTGTTTTTTGTAGGGCTAAGTTGTGGGTTTTGGTAGGATTAGGTGCTAAATAGGTTGGGTCAATCTAGCTTAAGTGGGTGTGGAGCTAATTAGGCTTAGGAAAGTCTAATTGGATAGGAGTGATCTTAATTAGGTCTAGGTCAAGTCTAATTGGATGTGTGCATGTGATTAGGCTAGGGTAACCCTAATAGGTATGAGCCAATTAGATCCTGGGTGGATCTAATTGGGCTTAGCAATCAACTATAGATGCACCCAATTGGGTATGGGATGGTTCAATTGGGTTAGGGATAGGATAAGTAGGGCTATGGATAGTGGAATAGGCTTAGGAGGTCTCTACGGTGTCTGGTGGGGTTCCTAGGTCAAAATAGGCAAGCTAGGGCTTCCAACACCAAAATCAGGAACCAGAGAACAGTATCAGACATCCAAGATAGTGGTCATACGTCTTATACTACAAAATTGGATGTCTAGACATTAAATTAGACGTCCAATTCTATGTCAGTATGAGTTTTGGCTTCCTGGATTGTTATTCTGCAGAAATGAGACATCCAGCTAGATGTCTAGACGTTCTAAAAGGTGTTGGACAGTGGGTTTTAGGTTTTCTAAGGTGGGTTTTGGTTCCTAAGTGTTTGGGAGAGGGATAGGGTGGATAAGAACATGGATAGTGCTATCCATATTTGAGTTTTGAGGGTAAGGTGCCCTAATGGAGGTCATTTTGGGTTTGAGAAAGGTTGTCCTAGGGTTTCTATGGGTAAGGATAAGACTATCCTCCTCACTCCTCTTATCTGGATCAGTCTTCTTCTTCCTTTATTGCTTTATTCCACTATCTCCTTCATGGATCACTTTATTACCTGCAAATAGTAATAAAAACCATTAAATAGTAGGATATCTCATTTTATTCTAAATAGACTGATGCAATGCATGATATGCAAGATATGAGTGCAATATCCACAAATTAAGCTAGGTTCAAACATTATTTAGGTTAATTAGGAGCCATGATTGCTGTGCAATCAATCACCTACCAAGCATGCATTACAAACACATAAAAAGAACTTGTTAGATCTTTACAAATTTAGGCTTTTGACTTTAATTCAAATTGTAGGTGACAAAGCAAGTTACCCAATCAATTACGCACCTATTGTCGACCTTCGAAATGCCTAAAAAGGCCTAGTTGGAACTTAGGTGTTCTTCCCTAAATCTCAAATGGTAGAGCAACTCCAAAGATGGAAGATCGAGGGATGCAAGTAGGCCTAAGCCTTCCTTTGAAGCTGTGCTTTCGTGGTGCTTCTTAACTACCCCCAAAAATCTTTGGATTTACAAAACCTTTGATCTCAAGTTCTGAACACTTCAGAATCCAACGGTAGGAGGGCTTTTGTCCTAGTAGTTCCAAGACCTAGGAGTGTCTAAATGCGTGCTGTGGTGCAAGAGATATAAGTGTGCATACACTGTAAAAATTTTGAGTTTTGAATTTTAAACCGCAGCACAATGTCTCAATTCAAGTCCTTGGTTTTTAGTGTTCCTCCTTAACTTAAAGTCCTTTTTCAAGGAAATATGTGGCCACTTGTTAGATCTTTTCAATTCAATTAGGTGGTCTTGCAATTAAATCCAAATGCACATGTGTGAACAATATAGAATGCAAAGAAAGAGGACATACCTTTCCTTCAGTAATCAGCAATGCAATATGCATGCAAATGCAAGCAAAATAAGTCTAGAGGCTGCTCATTCACACCTAAATGGTCATCCAAAGGCAGGCAGCTTCTAGCAGGTAGCTCATGTTTTTATTTATTTATTTAGTTCTACTTATGCACAATCAAGAAAAATAAAATCAATTCACAAAAGAAAACCTAGATCTAAAGAAAAGGGAATAGGCTCCGAAAAAGTTACCCAACATGGGCCTAAAAGAAAGTCAGGGATCAAACCCCTAAATATACCCCAGAACAAGGGTCTCAAACCAAAATGTGCAAGGAAAATTAAGTCTAAAGTCTTAATCCTACTCTAATCAAATCAGAGACTAAATGTGTGGGGATGATCGTCACGTCCTCGTCCTTCCTCTCCTAGCAATCAAGTTCCTTGTAAGGTGGCTTGAACAATTTCTCCTCTGGTGATGTCAAGAGACACCTCTCACGATGGCTAGTGTGATGGCGAGTCGTAGAATGTGTGTCGCAAAACGTTGCACTGGCACCTAAATAAAATGATCTAGAGTTACCTAAGATTCAAAATTTAAATCAATGTGAACAAATGAATGAGTGCGATTTAATTAAGCCTATTGCATCCTCGGCAACAGCTCCATTTGACGAGTCAATTTTCGCTTTCGAAAATGATGATTAAGAAGATTTGTCGTTGTATTTCTAAGTGGTGGAAAATCAACTAATCAAAGTATTGAATTAAAATAAACCACTCACAAGAGAGTGGGTCATATCCATAGGGATGCAGAGGCCTATTAAAATCATAATTAGGTAGAAATCGAGTTCGCCAAAATATTCATCAAATCAAACTATGCATATGTCGCTTTGAATGTAAACCTTAAATTTTTGGAGATGTCAAGGGTTGTTGACGTAATTTTCACGTAAGAAAATTGTTCATGTGCAAGGGTATATCATGTACTTTTTCACTTGCATGCATACTAAAATGTAATTCGAAATTAAATGTAATGCATATTGAGATGAATCATAAAGGCTTAACAATTATATAGAGGAATAAGCATAAAGCTGTAATTTCACAATAATTTAATTAATCTAAGAAATCAAAAAATGATTCTTGACAATGGAAATTCTCGTAAATAGAAATGCAAACTAAAATAGGGGATTCTACCTCTCTCCTCTTGTACGAGAGAGAGGTTCGTTCAAGGAGCTACTCTGGGAAAAGGTCGGCCGGAGATAGGCCTTCGCGATGGCGTAGGAGGTGTGGCCAAAGGTAGCCGGTGGTGAGCGCTCATAGGTGGAGAGAGGCGGTGGAGATGGGTTGCTTGCTGTTGCTGTGAAGCAGCTCAATGCATGAACTGGAGGAGAGGAGGCACAGGGGGATGAGCACGCGCGTGGGATGGTTGCTGTCAATGGCGCGGGAAGTCGCTGGAGGTGTTGCTCGCTAGAGGTGTAGCGAGCGGAAGTGCCTGCACACTAGAGGTGCGTTGGCGGAGCTGTTGGAGGATGTGCGGCCGCACGCGTGGTGCTGTAGCTGCAGCTGCTATGTGGACCGGTAGTGCCTGTGCGCGTTGCGGGAGGCGTAGGTAGAGGCGTAGCACACTCTACGCGCAGGTGAAGCTATTGTTGATGATGCGTGTGGCAGGCGGTGTAGCTGCATGGGGAGCTGGTGAAGGACTTACTGCACGTGATGTTTCTGCAGGGCGTGAGGTGCATTGAGTTGCTGTGAGTGCGTGAGTGGATGGGCTGGTGGCGAGGAGGGTGGTGAGGAGGTGTGCGCGTGTTGCTACAGTTGTAGCTGCTGCGTAAGCTGGGCGACGACGAGTGAAGTTTGGTTTGTTTTTGAGGTGGAAGAGAAACAAAGGAGAAAATGGTGGAGGATGTGGAGTTGGTGGTCAGGCGGTTGCACGGTGAGTTTGTAGTGTGGAGCTCTACGATGGCGATGCGGGCTGTCACCCCACATGCCCATGGTGGCGAAGCTTTGCCGCGGTTGGCCAGTGGTAGTGGAGCGGATGAGAACAAGTTCTCTACATGGTGAGGAGTGGGGATGGATGCCTCCTCTGAATGGCAGCTGTTCCTCCTCCTTTGTAGTTGTGGCTATATGGATTTGAAATCCAAACAGGCGAGAGGAGATCCACCGTCGAGTGAATGCTTGCAGCTATGAAGAGTGAATGCGCAGGAGGAGGAGGTGGAGGCGAAGCGGTTACTTCCAGAAGGAGGAGAAGAAGAATAATAAAATAATTAGGATTATTTATACATAACTCCTTAACTTCTATGTTAATTAAAACAATGTATGTAATGCACCTAATTAATTAATTAATCAAATGCTTGGAATTCTAGGTTAATTCTAAATGCATTTAGATATGGATGCCACGCATGAATTTTGCACTTTACCTAAAAATATGAATTAATTTATTTACATCCTAATGTATACTATCTAAATGTTAAAATTAACTTAATGTCTAGGCACTTAAATACATAAATAGCCCACGAATATGGGCTAATCACATACCACTATAGACAGTTCATTAGCTACCCAATTTCTATGAAAATCGTCAGAAAGTGAGTCAGTGAAAATAGTGTGTAGATGCTTAGACTTAAAATCCCCTCAAATCAGAGGGCGGGTTGATAAGTCGTGTACTTATCATCCCAATTTATTCACCAAATTAAAGTAAAATTACTTGGCAAGGACTCGAGACTAGGTCCACATTCGAGTGGACACCCAAGCTAATTAAGCTCGAAGACCTAAAGAGTTTAAGTGTTTAGGTCCTATCGTATCATTTCCTAAAGTTAATAACTTCCCAAAGCTTAAGTTCTCTTCTCCTAATTCTATTTTTTTCTTTTGTTTTTGTCTTTTTGAATTTTCAATTTTTTTTAAAGAAAATAAAAGAAATTCTACAAAGCTAAAGAAATAATTTCAGGATTAAGTATCCACCCCACTATTCCTAAATGATGTAATGTTTTCATTATAAAAACAACGACATGAAAAGGGCAGAATAATAGAATATCACCTGAATTTCTTGACAATCCGGTTAGCTTCGCAGAGAGGAGAGTATACACACGCCTTAAATTTAATGTCTTTAGTTAGGCATAAAATACATACAAGGAAGAAATGGAGAATTCACAAGTGCGGATCAGAATCAAAATCAGAAGATTAATCCTCAGACCCACCAGCAGAAGATGTCCATAGATGTAGACCAGATTATGGTGTAGACCCATGCCCCAAGGTCTACACGTTCTAAGGTTCTGGATGAAAAACACCAAGAACCTAAGATTATTGTGCTTGCAGGGTCGGGCTTGTGGTTTGGTGGTGTGCAACCCAAGACTAAAGTGTCAGACAACGGATTGATCTGATTCATTAAAATCGGGTATCCACTTATAGTTCAGCTCAGGAAGATAGTCAATTATTCCAAGCTTGGGTCGCACGTGAAAGATATCATAAGGGTCTTGATAGAAGGTAGGTGGTTTCAGGTCAATAGAACCCTTATATCCAAAATCATATTTCGCTCTGAAGTAGCTTCCCATATTTTCATTTCCACATTTTTACCCTCTAAAATCAATGTTCCCGGGACCTCCAAATCATTGTACACCACATATAAAGTACCTAAGTCCAACAATTGTGGCTGAATCAGGATTGACTTGGGTTTGGTGATCTCAAAAATATCATCATTCAATTCTTTAGGGTGTGGTTAAGGAATGGGGCTACTGATTGAATCATGAGGATTTGAATCATCCAAGTTTGCCCCAACATGATCATACTCTTCAATGATTAGGCTATCAAATGGTTCATTAGATTCCTCAAGCCTGTTTGTCTCACTAAAATCATCTTCCTTAGTCTCAAGTGAGACTTCATAAAGAGATTCTTCACCCTCAGAGTCAAAGAATTCATGATCCATATTTATATGTCTCAAAATCAATTGTCATTTCCTAGTTCAAAGAGGCATATTTTTCCTCGCTCCCTAGCTCAGGGATCTTAGGTGAACTAATTGGTTCATCCTCAATTGGTTGCTTTAGCCCAACCTTGTCATCCCCTGTCTCAGAAAATATATCCCCGAGAAGCACCTGAGTGGGTTTAGACATTGGGTCTCCTGAAGGGGGTTCATCTTGAGAATCATCCCAACATTTGACTAGGGCAACCACAAATTTCATCCTCAACGTTGACAACTTCCAAAGTAGAAACTCACCCGGGCCATTATCCTTAACATCTTGGAGCCAATCCAATATAGAATTATTAAGTTCATCAATTATTTTGATCATAGGCTTCAATGCTTCAATGCATGGTGTTGGCTAAACTTCTAAAGATTAGATGGTATTCCTCAAGTTAGTCGACGCCCTATCTTGGAACTAGTTTACCTGAACTGAATGGTTTGGTTCATGGTTGGGTGGGTTTGGGTCATTCTATGGGAGTCAAGATATTGAGGTTCTCGTGTCCGTCCTTGATAGTTGGTCGTTCTGGGTTGTTCAAAGAATAGTGGTGACCTATATTCAGTGGAATACTAGGGAGGGTAGGTGTTATAGTCATCATATCCTTCCTGATTGTAGATCGGGTTGGTTTGGTCATCAAAGGATGGAGATCTATAATCATTGTAGGTGTGGGAAGGATAACAGTCATAGTTTTATTGTCCAGGGTTAGGCCCTGGACACTGAGGTCCGGTATCATATCCCCAATCAAAGTTATCCCGGCTAGTGGATGGATAGTCATAATTCAAGTCGGGATAGTAATCATCTTGGGGATAAGTGTTGGTAGGAGGGTAGGATGGGAAATGCATGTAAGATGTGAAAGGATACATGGTAGAATAGGATGGAAATCAGAAGAGAGAAAGGAGCCTTGAAATACAAGCAATCAACCTTTTCCTTAGGTGGCTTAGCCTAATGACCTATAGACTCCCAGGACTTGTCTTGAGATTATAAACGATTTGGTCTACTTCTATCCAGTCAATCCAACAATTTAGAGGGAGGAGATGGGGATAAGGTTCTTCCTTTGGCTTGCGCCTGCGGTTCCTAATGTACCTCCCAGCCGCGGTCGTTTGACGGTACTACCCTAGCTAGACATCAGATGGGCCAACAGAAGCAGATTAATTGAAAAAAATCTTAGTTTGAGCCTCGAAGAGCAAATCAATCCTTAAGACCATTGTCTATTTAATTTTAATTAAGCTTGGGATGATTGTGCTCTTGGAATGTGATGGGCCCTTTATATGGGTTGTGCCCTTAATGATCAATTCAAATGTGTGTACGTGCACAACTAGGGTTTGTAAATAAGGTTATTTGATGATGTGTCTTTTGGGGTTTAACCTTTTTTAGTAGCTTTCAGGGTTTAATCTTCGGTGTATTCAATCAAGTTCAGGAGAACACTCCAAGTTTTGAAAACATGGGTGTAGATATATTCCTTTAAAAATTAGAAATAAAATGTGGAGTGCCTGGTTCAGTTCTAAAAATCAACCCTAAGTGGCAAGCTACTTGATAAATCAATTTTAATTTGAGTGGTGCGGCCCAAACATCTCAATCAATTGGCTTATTGCACCACTTAGTTAAGGCACACAAAAATTCTTAACCTAGTTATATTTCTACTCACTTATGTGTATTGAGTTGAAGTGTACCAAGTCCACAAGTCAGATCCCTGTTAAGTGGTAGAATCAAAGTGGAATGATGCACCTTAAGTCGAGAGTTGTGGGTGTTAATGTGTGTCTCTTTCAGAAAATCCCACAATCAAATAACTTTTTTCTAATTTTTTTTATTTATGTGGATGGCGGGGTGAGTGGAGTGACAAACAAGACAATTGCTATCCTAGGGTTTGTGAAAACACCTAAGTAGATTAGGTCTTCATTATTAAGGTGGCAAAATGATCTAGTCGGTGGTGAAGTGGGGGAAAACTTACCAATGTCTCTACCTGCACTTTACTCCAGTCTACCATCTTCGGCTCCTTGATCGGGTTCCTACAAGACAATAAATCGAAAAAGAAAGATAGGTTAGGAAAATATGTAAGTAATGCGGGAAAACGTGAAAAAAACCAAAGAGCGTTGCCTCCCTAGAAACGGCGCCAAAATGATCGCGTCGGATCTTGTCATGGAAAGGTTCAGAGTTTGGAAAACCCATCGTCGTAGTTTGATTAGCGAGCAAATCCATCTATCAGATAAAATTTATAACAGAAACTCGAAAATTGAGTCCCAGGTCGAACACGGGGAGGCGAATGTTTGGTTTTGAAAATCCGTGTTTCGCTTTTTATTTGTTTTTATCATTTTTGTCTTTTCTAATTTTTTTTGCTATTTTAATAGGGCAAGAGATCAAGTCAATGAAATCTAACTAATCTACTTGCAAATAAAAAAAGAGAGACAGAGAGAGAGAAACAATCATATATTTTTATAATGAAATGTTTATTAAAACAAGGAAAGTGGGCAAACTATACTACAGAAGCAATAAAGGTAGAGATAGGTAAGAGAAATCCCCCTCGACTGTCGCTTGGAGGATGACTCGCTTTGACGTTGCCTAGAGGAAGGTGGTGAGGAGCGGGACAAACGAGGACGAAGTCGGAGGATGGAGGGTGGGGTAGGACGGTGTCGCGGTGAGGATCTTCCTCCCAAAGGGAGGTGAGAAGACAGCCACAGGATGCTTAACGAAGGGGGATGAGAGGCAGGAACAAATGTTTATTTTCTACTCTAGAGGAGCATCCCTTGTTTAAGACAAGCTCTCTCTAGAGCCTTGGAGGCAGTGAGAGAAAGAAAGGAAGAGATGAAGAAAAATAGGAGGGGTAGGGGTCCTTTATAGTAAAGGAAAGAATCAAATTCGTATACAGGACATTTGTGATGGTCATAAATGTCATTGAAGATTAGCTGCAAACGTTGCTGAAGATAGCCTTGTGCCCATGCTATCGCTGCGCTGGTGAGCGCTTCCCCACCCATGTCACGCGTCTCCGTGAGCTACACGCCCGCGTGTGCTGCCGCTGGTGCGCATGTCTGACTCCACGCATGTAGGCACACCCACGCTGATGTGCGCATGCGATGGCACTTGCATGTGCATGGCCAGCCTGGGTTGCACCACGTGGAGTGACTTGGGCCGTCCATCTTCTTTCTGTTGTAGGGGCTGCTACAGAGGTTGGATTGAGTCAATTTTCATGCCATTGGGCTACGATCGTCGACCTGCATCCATCTACGTGGTTGGATTTGTCATTCTCTGAATTATGTCACCTAGTCCCTTGGCCATTGATCTTCGTCGAACTGCATATGGTGCTACGAGACTCCGATCAAGGTGATTTTGGAGGCATTGGACTCTGATCGTCATCCTAATCAGATTCGCATGGTTGGATTGTCAATCCGAGGCTCCGAAATAAATCTCCTGATCTCCTGACCACGAAAAGGATGCAATTAACCTAAAACATACACTACTCGAAATGCAGGATGATGCATGCTATGAAATATTTATAATATGGAATGCAAATCTAAGCCTAGGAACATGCATAAGTAGTCATTTTAACCTAAATGGATGTGTCTACTTCAGAAGGGGCACATGAAGTCCATACCCCATACGTCAAATATCTCGATAGAAAGAATAGGCTGTTGGAGCATCTCATCCTACTTCCCGATCGTTCCTGTCTGTTCACAACGAAGACATGTCCCCACATAAGTATGAGAATCTTTGAATAGTGAGAGCCACCAAAAACAAGACTGGAGAACCTTGTAAGCAATCTTCTTAGCACTAAAGTGTCCTCCACATTGTAATGTGTGACAAAAATTCAAAACACTCAGTTGCTCCTCCTTTGGAACACACCTAAGGAACACTTGGTCATGGCCTATTCTAAAGAGTTTGGGGTACTCCCAGTGATAATGCTTTGTGTCAACGAGAAATTTATTTTACTTCTACTATCCCATGTATTGGGAGTCTCGCCAGTGACCAAGTAGTTGATAACATCAACATACCAAGGGGTCGTTGGGTGTACCGCCATTACGGTTTCGTCAGCAAAGGTGTCATGAATGTCTTCTCACGAGGTCGATGCCTCAATTGGGATCTTGGATAAATGATCTACTACTACCTTCTCGACCCCTTTCTTGTTACGAATCTCAAGGTTGAACTCATGTAGTAATAGAATCTATCTAATAAGGCTAGGTTTGGTATCTTTCTTAACAAGTAAATGCTTCAAGGCAAAATGATTGGTATACACCACAACCTTAGATCCCAGAAGATATGACCTAAACTTCTCCAAAGCAAAAACTATCGCAATAAGTTCTTTTTCTATCACAGTGTAGTTTTGTTGTAGACTAGTAAGGGTCTTGCTAGCATAATATAGCAGATGAGGCTTTATATTAACCCTCTGACCAAGGACTGCTCCCATGGAAAATTCTGAGGCATCGCACATCAACTCAAATGGGAGGGTCCATTCAGGTGGTCTCAAAAGAGGCATAGTTATGAGGGCCTCCTTCAAGACTTGGAAGGCCTCATAACACTTTGCATAAATAATGAAGGCAGTGTCCTCCTCTAGTAAGTCACAAAGTGGCCTAGAAATCTTGCTAAAATCCTTAATGAAGCACCTATAAAAGCTCACATGGCCCAGAAATGATTGAATTTTGCTTGGCATTGGTGGGTGGCAAAAGCTTGGAAATGAACTCAACCTTGGCTTTGTTCACTTCTAAACCTCTCTCAGATACTACATGCCCAAGAACAATACCCTACTGAACCATGAAATGGCTTGTCCCTCAATTGAGTACCAATCCTATCTCTTCACAACGGGTGGGAACTTTTTCTAAATGCGAGTGATAGTGGTCAAATGTTGTGTTGTAGATGGAAAAGTCATTCATGAAAACCTCTATGAACTTGTCAATCATGTCTAAAAAGATGGACATCATACACCGCTGAAATGTTTCGACAGCACTGCATAGTCCAAATCGCATTAAGTGGAAAGCAAATGTGCCATAAGGACTCGTAAAAGTAGTACTCTCCTAGTCATTTGGAAAGAAAGTAATTTGATTGTACCCAGATCATCCATCGAGAAAACAAAGGTATTTATTCCTTGCCGATTTTTTTGGTATCTGATCAATAAATGGCAAAGGGAAGTGGTCTTTCTGGGAAGCAATGTTTAGGTAGTGGTAATCTATGCAAACCCTCCAGCCAGTTGAGGGTCTGGCGGTAACTTTCTCCCCTTTCTTGTTCATCTAAACAGTGAATCCTGCCTTCTTAGGTACCACATGTATAGGATTGACACATTTAATATAAAAAATGGGATAAATTATTCCATTGTCTAACCACTTCAAAATCTTCCTGTTCAGCACTTCCTGCATGTTGGGGTTTAATTGTCTCTGCATATCTCGAAAGGGTTTTACGGAGTCATCCATGTAAATGTGGTGCATGAAGAGAGTTGAGTGCGCCCCTTTGATATCAGCTATAGTCCAAGCAATGGATTCCTCGTGTCATTTTAGGCATTCAATCAAGGCTTCCTCTTGCTTCTTAAATAGCGTAGTTGAGATGATGATGGGAAGCATAATGTTGGGCCTAAGGAAAACGTACTTCAGTGACTCTAGGAGCGGTTTAAGTTACAAGTTGGGAACTTTCTGAATTGAGGGAATTATGTTGGATGTCCCTGCATTTGGTAGCAGATCTACCTTGATTGTCCATGGCGGGGAAAGGGACTCAACCTTGACATCAAGAAGCTCTTCTAATTTTGGCATATCTTCCTCACATTTTTCAAGAGTCGGGGTATGGTCTTTAAAGATGACCATTTGGAGGGGATCATCACACAAAAGAGTTAGTGTCGTCTCCTCTACAATCTCATTGATCACCTTGAATTGGGAATAATTTTCTAGTCCAAGCTGTTTATAGGCATCAAACACATTTAGTCAAATTTTTTGGTTCTTGAAGCCCATCTTTAGCACCCCTGATTTACAATTGATGGAGGCATTGGCAGTAGCCAGAAAGGGACATCCTAAGATAATCGACGGCCTGGTGGGCCTGTTGGACGAGTCAATGTTCAATATCAGAAAATCAATGGGAAAGAAGTCTTCCACTCTCACCAGGACATCTTCTAAAAGCCCGCGTGGTGTCTTGAGTGTTCTGTTAGCTACTTGGAGGATAATAGGACTAGGCTCAAACTTGCCTCCTCTTAATAGCTCATAGACCGAGCTCGGCAATATATTAAACCCCACATCTAGATCGAGGAGAATTTCATCACTTCGTTGGTCTCCAATGACCACAAAAATATATAGGGCTCTTGGGTCCTTCAATTTGGGGGGTGTACCATGATGTAGGATCGAGTTGACTAGGTCAGGTAGGATGACCTTAGCCTAGACCTATTTTCATGATTCTCTTTCTGGGTGCATAGGTCCTTCAGAAATCTAGCATAGGATGGAGTCTACTTGATAGCATCTAATAAAGGCAAGTTGATATGAACTTGGTTGAATGTCTCCATAATCTCTCCCATCCTATCTTTGGCTCGAGATGAGCTAGCAGAAGATGCCTAAGGGCTAGATAAGCGCTCAAGGTAGGGCACTCTTGGCCAATATGTGAAGGGGTTGTTTATAAGTCAACTTTAGTGGATTACATTAGAGCCTAAGTACATTATTATTGGAATATGAAGTGATCTAAAAGCATGTATTCCAATGATAAAATTAATTAAACTTTATAATTATCTTCCTAGTGCTCCATCAATTGTGATGTAATTTTATTGGAAATATAGTGGTACCACATCAAATCTCAGTAGAAGTACCATTTTGGGATATGAGATTTTTCACCCGAAAAAGGAAAAGACAAATCAAGAAATAAATCAGTTATTTACTTTCATACACTCTCTCTCTTCAATCACAAAAACACATCACACTAGTCATGTTTCCTATTTTATCTCTCCACGAGAATTTCTTTCTCGAATTGTTTGATCCTCTTTGATGAGGTCTTTTTTTAATGGGGCATGCAGGATGACCGAAGAAGGATCATCTTCCTCCCTACGGATGGAGACTACTCTCCAACATTATCTCCTCCCCGTAGGCAACCAACAAAGAGGCATCTTCTTCTTCTAAATAGAGACTTGTGGACTCCTTGGACAAACCCTCTCCCTCACCACCACACCTTATTCTCACATACACGCAGCAACAACCCACTATGCCTTTGGCCTCCTCACCACTGCGACCGCGACAACTCGCCACCATGCCCTTGTCACCTCCACCAACCATGACCCTGCACTGACCTACACACACCCAACGCCATGCCCATGCAGACACCAAAGGCCCCCACTGCCTTCACCTCTCTCTCCCTCAAATCCTGATACAGGGGAAGGACTTAAGCCATCCAACCCATCCATCAGATGTCGAATGCAGGCCATCACCCACGACTGCATACCTAACATCTCCCATGCACAGGACATCTTCCTCCCACACTGCAGCATAGCCACCCACCGTAAGTCTTCACCATCACTACATCCGCCCTCCTCTCAAGCTCGATAGAGTGTTCTTCCCGTGACAGTCCTCTCCATGATCAACCTCCTCCGCACTCGTCCTCAACCTCCACCTACATCACTGCGAGACATTGCCATCACGCACATGGTAATCAACTCCCACCCCTCTGGCAGCCACAAGCACTACAGTGACCATCCTCTCCTCAACTGCGACTCTTCTCCTCTGTGCACAGGGCTGACTGCAACTTCCGTCTCCTCGATCTTTCATGCGAGCTTCAACCCACATCACCACTGTGCTCCACTTTCAGAAGCCATCAGAGCATCTTCAAACAACCGATCACCTTCCTCCTCGTGAGCTTCACGCCACTGCTTGCATGCACCCCTCGCGTGCATGTGCCGCCTGACACACAGTCGGCCAACTTCCCCAACGCTCGGCCACCTTCACGCACTTTCTTCTTCTCCAAGAAGAACCCAAAGTCGTCGACCGTCTCTCTTCGTGCAGCTACCTTATTCAGTCACTATCCTCCACTCCGTCGATGCAGTTGACCTCGTCTCAACACCACATGCATGCCTCCACCTTCAGTTGCGCCAATCACATGCTCCATCAACAACAACAGAACATCGCCATCGTCGCTCCCCCTCGTCACTGGCAGCACCTTTGGCCACCGTGAGCTGCCATACCACCATCGGAGTTCTCTCCTCTGGCCCTACTTCTCCGATGAACCACACCTCCAACCATCCCTCAAATCGAGCACATGACCAAGAAGATTCACCTCCCCTATTTTGCTATAGGAGGAGGTGAATTAGTTTAAGTGAGGATTGGTTGAAGAAGAAGAAATTTTGAGATATTGTTTTATATTGTGGGTAATTACTTCTCAGACCCTCCTAATTCTCTACATTTCATGTTAATGCTAATTCAAGCGACTCTTCATCTCATTTAATGTTACAACTTAGTCACAAATTCAATTTGCACCATACTAGCCTCGTACAAAGTGTCCAAATAATGCACTAAAAATATTGGTAGATCTATTAGCCTTGTTTTTCCCTATGGATACAACCTAATCCATCGTGGTT
Source organism: Thalassia testudinum (assembly GCA_037157565.1). Classification (NCBI taxonomy): domain Eukaryota; kingdom Viridiplantae; phylum Streptophyta; class Magnoliopsida; order Alismatales; family Hydrocharitaceae; genus Thalassia; species Thalassia testudinum. Next base: position 13,207,256 of record JAZHRO010000007.1, read on the forward strand.
AGTTTCATTATATATTTTGTTCAGGATTTTCCACCACGATTTCCATTATTGCAATGACCTAATTTTCTGACATAATTTGTCTGAAAAGAGAAATCTCCCATTCATTTGTCAAGACGGGGCAGAGGTGGAACAATGACATCCTCAGGATGGGTGATTTCAAGCGAGAGGCTGAGTGGCTCTTTCTCGGTGGATGTGTAAGTCAGTGTCTGGTTGATAGGAGGGGTAACTGTAGGAGTGATTTCAACTTTGGAAATTTCTTTGCCACTTCTCAGAATGGTCACAGCATTACCATTGTCCCATAGAAGGGGCCCTTTACTCCTAGTATTCTCCTCAAATGAGCTAGGCAATTTCCTAAGATCACGTTTCCTAACAGTCTCAACAAGGTGACTAATTTGAGATTGAATTTCTTGGATTGTGTTATTCTAAGATTGAATGATCATACTTTGGATTTCTTGCATGGTCTTTTTCATGGCTTTAAGGTCATCCAATTCATAATTGTTTGGTAGAGTAGGAGGTTGAAATTATTGTGCATGAAAAGGTTGGGTGGGTTGGGCTCTTGAGTTCTCTGAGTTGGAAGCATCACGATGCTTCCATGAGAAATTGGGATGATTCCTTAATCCAGGATTGTAGGTGTTGCCAAAAGGGTTGTTCTTGGGAGGTGGATGAAACCCTTGGATAACATTTAGGTCTACTTGAATTAACTCAGGGAATTGATTAGCCAAGTGACACTCAAAAGTGGTGTGAAGAATGCTTTGGAAAATGAAGAATTAAAAAATAGCTTGGACTTAGGAAGCTGATTACGGGAATGTACTCGTGTTCGACATGAGCCTCTCAATATTCTTGCTCAACAATTGTAATTGCAAGGCTAAATTTTGAGTAGCCTCAACTTCACTAGCTTCTGCTTTCGTTTGGAGGATGGATGGTTTTCTATCCTAATAGGCTAAGGTCAAGTGGATAGAATTAGCACTCAAGAACTCAAATAATGTCTAGGTCTCATCATCCATTTTGGTGAGAAAGGTTCCAGTACAAGCAGCATTCACCATTTGCTTTTGCCTATCAGATAGCCCAATATAGAACCTTTCTACCAATTGCCATTTAGGTATTTGATGATGGGGACATAACTAAATCAAGTCATTGAAATACTCCCAAGTCTTATGTAATTGCTCCCCATCTAACTGAATAAAACCCATGATTTCCCTCCTGAAGTGGTTGGTTTTGTTAATCAGGAAGTATTTCCTCAAGAATCCTCCCATAAGGGCATTTCAATCATTCACCCTAGCATCTAAGGTGTCATATTGATGTTTTGCTTTGTCCTTAAGGGAAAATGGAGAGAGGGTTTGTTTGTCGAAGCAAAATCGGGTTTTAAAATAAATGCATCGTAGTATAGCCAAAATCCCTTTGAAAACAAATGAATTTTATTACTAGAAAAATGTAAATTCGAGGTTGAACACAGGGAGCAAATTGGGGTTCAAAAACCAAGAACACAACTTTCAAATTTTTAATATGCAATGAAGAATCAAAGTTATAATGCAAGAAATGTAATCTCAATAGAAGCACAAAATAAAATATGGACGTCTGATGTGAAAATCAAACGTCTTAAATGTCAAGTGCTACAGTGCTGGCTGATCTCTTTCTTCTTCTTTCCTTTCTTTCTTCTGTTCTCTGTCCTTCTTTCTTCTTAGCTTCTTCTTCTTTATGCTTTGGACTTTAGCTTCTTCTTTCTTCTTTCTCCTTCTGTCTCTGACTTCAGCTCCTCTTTAGCCTTGCCTTCTCTTCAGCCGTGCCTTCACCTTCCTTAGCTTCTCTGGCTTCTGCCCTCTCCTTCTTCTTTCTTTGGCTTCCTCTGCTTTAGCTTCCTTTCCTTAGCTTCCTTTGTGGCTTCCTCCTTCTCCCTTGCCTTCACCCTTAGCTTCTTCTTCCTCTTTTTCCCCTGAGAGCAAAACCTACCCCTACCCTCCCCACGATCTCTCTTCTTTCTTCTCTCTTGGGCTCGCTTTCCCAAAGCCTTCTCAGGTTAACGGGTCGGGTATGCATGCCCGGGACTAGGCCCACCGGCGTGGGTGGTGGGTGAGGAGAGCACGGGTAGTCGGGTATCCGGGTCAGAACCAGGTCCACGGGTAGTGGGTAGCAGACGAGGCGGTGGGTGAGTGGGACCTCACCCCATGGTCAGGAGGCGATAAGCCTATATGACTTTTTCACTTTATACCACCGCACCCGCTCCTGATCTTCTGAGGTGGGACTAAATGTCCCACCTTATTCACAGGCGCCTGCATAGCAGATGTTCGCATCCAATTGCAGAGCTACTGGGGCTTTGAATCCAATAGCTAGGCTGAGAATGTGCGTGAACGAAACTCGCACGACCTGGGACCTGAAGCTTGGAGCCTGGAGTCTTGGAGCAAGCTTACGAGCGAGCTTCGTCCTCTGTCAATGGCGGCGAGAACTTGTACCTTGTTCACAAGAAAACATCCTTGCGGCCTCGTCAAAATATGCAGGGAGCTTCGCCTGGACATGGTGAAGGTGGCACAGTAGTTGGTGTGGCGCGGGGCGGCCTGAGTGTGCGTGCCTAGGTCACCCTATGCTGGCTAATGTGGGTGTGTTCAGGGGATGTGTTGGGAGTGTGTCGCGATGAATGGAATGAGGGATTATAGTCAGTGAGGTGTGGCAAAGCTTGTGAGGTGGTTGGCGAGGAGGGTGGATGCATGGAGCGGTGGAGCACCTCGTCGGTGGTCTGTCGGAGGTGGAGAAGATGGGGGTGGTGTGCAAGTATCGAAGAGTAATAGTAGAAATAAATGATAGAAAAAGGATAAGCAGAGAGAGTGAGGACTTATCTAAGGGTGGTTAGACGAAGGGGGATGTGGAGGAGGCAGCCAACTCGTATCTACCGTCGCCGGAGACAAAAGTCCCAGTGGCAGGAGGACAACGACGATGAGGGGGTGGCAGGAGTGTGGGCTGGTGCAGTGTGATGCGAATGAAGGAGATAAAGGTAACTCTACCACTGGTATTGTGGCAAAGTGACAAGAGAGGGAGATAAGGGTCACCAGAGCTTGCTGGGAGGTTGGTCGGAGGGGAAGAGAGAAAATTGGGGGGTATCTCAGTCCAATTCAAGCTTAGGATGTGCGAAATGATCAGGGGACCTTTTTATAGCCCCTGGCAGAGGGTCGTGTGCTTGGAAGCCAAGCACTTCTAAGCATGGCAACCTCGCCGGAGATGGAAGGTAAAAAAGAACCCAAATCTCTCATGCGTTCGCATGAGAGATTGGGTGCCAATTAGGGCTCCAAATTAGGTTCACATGCGAGGGGATTTCTCAGAGAATCTTCCTTTCAAATTTGAAAGGGATTCTCTAAGGAATTGAGTTCTTCTCCTCGAATCCTCATCGGAGTAGGATTTCCTCCACTATAATGGTGGAGGGACCTAATTGCAAATAAGGATGAGGAAGCTAGGGGGTGGCTGCAAAGGTTTTCAAAAGTTAAGGGTAGAAATGTAATTGGGCTGGACTGGTTTGCAAAGTAGGTCAAGGTGAATTCCCCTTAAGTCCAAATTTTGGTACAAACCTAATTTGGACATAAAGAATCCAATGGTGAAGTTTGATTTTAGGTTTGACAACATTTGACTAGGCAATTTACATAAAAACCCAATTTAGGGTAAACATTTGACTGTGACCCCTATTTAGGTCAAAATAGGTTCTAATGTCTAATTTGAAGGTTCTAAACCCTAGAGGATATTTTTCCATGATTTTTAGAGGGTTTAGGTGAATTTTATCTTGACCATAACCTTGTTAAATTAAGTGGATCTATTTTAGGGTTATAAGAAGTCATTTAATTCCTAGATTTCACATGAATCCTTTTCTATTTGAACCAACCCACTTTTTATCTTGTTAAGACCATTTGACCTGTGTTTAGCCCATGAGAAATCCCGTTGTTGCACTGCAATGGTAAAATTGTAATTTTATCCCTTGTTTCTTACTTTTCTCTCAAACTGGTTATTCCTTGAGTTAGGACCTTCATTTGGTTATGTAGGAGCTCTTGTTCTCTTTTCTGGGTCAAAATGAGCTAGTTAGGGCTCATGATGCTGTCCCCATCATACCCCCATGCCTAGCTTTTGCAAGTCCTTTAGCAAAATTTTAAGGTTTTAACTTCTATTCCAGACCATGAATTCTTTTGATATTCAAAGATTATGATGAGTGCTCTTTTCTTTTTGATTAGGTTAGAATGCTGGCAGTAGGCCTAGAGGTACTCAAGTACCAACCAAGATCTGGACCTGACCACCTCTAGCCTCGGTCCTCCACGAAGGTTTTTAAGGCCCATAGGAACTATCCTAAGGTTCGCTGGGCTCCGCGGTTAAAGCACCCGTGCTTGCAATTTATTTTAGCCTTGGTTTAGTTTGCAGTGCATTTTTTTGTAAGAGAGAGACAGAGGATTTATTTGTTTGGAGAGTTCTCTCTCTTTTCTTTTTATTTCTAGCTTCAGATTGGCTTCTCAACGTAGTCGGTATCAGATTCCTCGTCCCTATCATCAATCCTCAAAAGGTCCCTGGCAATCGATGCTTCGTGATAGCACCGCCCATGGCAACCCCCAGAACCCTGGCTTTTGAGATTTCAAGATAATCCCGCCCATGGCGTTCTGTAGCTAAATCCAGACCCTGGCAATCGACATTTCTTAATAATGCCGCCCATGGCATCTGAACCAGCACAGGGTGCTTACGTGCCCCCGGTAGGATATGTAAATATCCTAGGAGACAAGCACCGAGGAGACGATATGTTATTACACAGCTTTGAGGGGAATTTCCAGCCTCTCCGCACCGGGAACTCATCCAAATCAACTTGTGTTGATTGGCTACTCCTAATCTAGATGACATTTTCAGAACATTTAAACGCATTTGCATGATTTTGATCATTATGCGCACTGAACCAAACTGTGTGCGGATTGGGGTGCTTAGGGTACCTAGTCCCATAAACCAAAGGCCAGTTAACGAGGTCGAATACTTCCTAAGCCTTAGGCCTAATACTTAAGCTTCGCATTTTCTCCAACCTCTTGAGAACTATCTAGATATTAGCAGATACTTGAATTTTTAAGCCTAAGAGTCTAGCCCAAGAGGCCTAAGATCAGCATTCCTACTAATCACTTTTGTGTCTCATTAGCACTTTTTCCTTCATTTTTCTTTTTCTTGATGTGGTCTAGAAGTTCGGTTAATCCCTTCATTTCTTACTAATGACTCTCTTGTTTCTTTTTCGTTTTGTGCTCCATTTTTGACATTTTTCCAATTCCTCCCCATTTTTTCCTTATGATTTGTATGGCCTCAAAATTTTCTCTCCCCTTAATTTTTTAGTTTTTTCAAGATTTTTTCATTTTTTTGGCATTTTTTGTGATATGTGATTTAAAAAATTTATTTTTGTTGAAATTTTTTCTTGTGAGATGAGTTTTCATGGTGTTTTGCAGTTTCATACCCACCCATGCCTACGATTTGCAATGTCTCCATTGTAAATTAGGTGGGTTCGAATTTAGCCTAGATCATTCATTAGAATAGGTTTTGGGTGGGCGAACGGGTCGAGGTGACTGTTGCAAATGATTTCTAGACTCGGGTTTGGGTACCAGAGGTGGGGTCGGCTCTTCTAATGGATGAACCCTAAAGTGCAATATGAATTCAACATAGGAATGTCAAGAAAGGTTTTGGGTTTTTCAAGAATGATGGGTTGCCTCCTGTTAAGTGCAGAGTTTAACGCCATTGGCTGGGCACAATGAGCTCAGGGAGAATGGAGGGTAAAGGATATCTCAACCAAATTTGTATCGGTCAAGTCAATGAACGGTTTGAGTCTTTGATCATTCCGATGAAAGGTTTGGAATCATGGCTGAGTGGACTGATCTCAATGGCTCCATTTCCAAAGATTCATCGAACTAGGTAGGGTCCGATCCATTTTGATCGTAGTTTTCCTCGGAACAGTTTAAGCTTGGCATTAAAGAGTAGGACCTTTTGACCAGGATGGAAGATCTTTCTTGATATGTGTTTGTTGTGAAAGGACTTAACCCGCTCTTTGTAAATTCACGAGTTCTCATAAGCATCATGGCATAATTCATCAATCTCGCTCATTTGAAGCTTTCTGTGGGTTCCTGCCTTAGAAAGATCTAGGTTGCAGTTTCGTACTGCCCAATAGGCTTTGTGCTCCAACTCGATGGGGAGGTGACATGCCTTCCCGTACACCAACATGAAGGGAGACATACCTAATTGGGTTTTATGGACGATCTTATAAGCCCACAAAGCTTTCAAAAGCTAGGACAACCAGTCCTTCCTATCAGGTCGAATAGTAACCTGGAGGATTTTCTTGATCTCCCGATTTGATAGCTCAACTAGACCATTAGTTTACGGGTGGTAAGGAGTAGACATTCGGTGTGACACCCCATATTTGGTCATCAATGCCCTTAACTGAGAATTAATGAAATGGGTCCCTCCATCAGAAATTATAGCACATGGAATCTCGAACGATGAGAAGATGTTCTGATGAATGAATTTGATAACAACTTTATGATCATTGGTTTGGGTTGGAATGGATTCGATCCATTTGGACACGTAGTCAACAGCAAGTAAAATGTACTCGAAGCCGTCCGAGATAGGGAAGGGTCCCATAAAATCAATCCCCCAAATGTTGAAGATTTCTCATACCAGAATCGGCTGTAAAGGCATCATATCACGATGACTCATGTTGCCCAAGGTCTGGCAATGAGTACATGCCCTACAATGATTGTACGCATCTTTGAAAATTATGGGCTAATAAAAGCCGCACTGGAGGACTTTCGCTGCGGTTTAATGACCTAAAAAATGTCCACCACATGCCTGGTCATGGCAGAAAGACAATATGTCTTGAATTTTTGCCTCTGTGACACATCGTCGAATTATCTGATCAGCACTGATGTGGAAAAGATATGGGTCTTCTGATGAGGGAATCATCATGATCTCTAATTACCCTTAATTAACTAGTCTTCCTAGTTAATTAGCTAAGGATATGAATATATAAGTGTTAATATAAAATAAGGGATATATAGTGAAGGACCTTAAAATAAGTTAAAAATGATATTTTATCATTCAATTAATATTATTAAAAATCTAATTAATAATTGGACTCGAGATCTTATTAGTTATTCCCTTAATTGGTAAGTTTGTTAACTTAAAACAAAATGTATACATAAGTATATAATAACTTAAGTAACTTTACTTAATTTAATTAATTAACCTAAAAAGGTCAAAAATGTAAATTCAAGGTGTAAACATAATAATTATCTTATTTACTAACATATATAAAAAGTTGGAAAAGATCTAAGTTAAAATAATCCTTTAAAACCTAGTTTACATTTAGGTCCTTACTACTCACTGTAATCGGATCCTTAATTTTCATATAGGTCCTTAGGTTTCATCGCACATAGGTCCCCGTTGTCTTCTTCTTCTTCTTCAGCTGATTGAACGGTTGACGACAGAGGGTGATTCCACCGCTCAATCACTGCCCTGCCAGCATCATTCTTCCTTCTCCAAGCTCCTGGAGCTTGCGCTCATCATCCCATCTTCATCCATCGGTCTGGATTACTTTGAAATCTTAATTTTAGGTGGGAGTTAACCTCATCATCGTCGAAGATGATGCCAGAGGTTAACCTCCCCAAGCTTCTTCTTCATCCGGACTCCGCTGCCCTCTTGAACACCATCAGCTATAAATAGACCCCCACCCCCTTGATTTCTATAAGTTGGCTCCCTTCCTTCTTCTAACACTGAGCCGACCCAATAGGCTATTCTTCTGCAACTCCGGTGATCTTCCACACCATTCTCTGACTTCCTCTATCCATCTTGATCAGCTGAGGAGCTTCGCTGAGGTCAACCGCGTCTCTGGACAAAGGCGACAATCAAGGAGATCCTCTACTCCATCCAAATCCGCCCGCCAGAGATTCTTCTCATTCCCTCTAATTTCGTCTTCCATCATGAGCCGTCGACGGAGTCCCTTTGACCCTTCGTCCACATAACAGTAGGTAGGTGTAGGAGTAGGAGTAGGAGTAGTTTAGGTAGTTAGTTAGTTAGCTTAGCTTAATTTTAGATTCCAGACTTCATCTTCTTCGACTCTGGCAAGTTCTTTGAGCTTGCTGGAGATCTGATTTCATCTTTTTAAGCCACTGTCCACCTTCCTCTATCACTCATGACCATTTCTAATTCATTAAAACACTAATGCTATCACTGATTCGCCTAATTCACCTCCACCTTCAATAGCTACTAACGCTGCCCATGGCGGCAATAGCTGAGCTTAGATCCACCTCCATAGGGTCCTCCACCACCTATTCACAATCTAAGGATCCTGTTTTACACTTTAATTTGAATAAATATGACACATAACTTAAAAACCTTATTCTATTTAAGCTCCTAAGCTCGCTGTCAATGGTGGCTCAGGAGCAGTTAAAACCTTAAATTAACTAAGTATTTATCATCGCAATCTTCTTTAGACTAGTCTCAACCACTTATTTGAGTGGGAGACTGAGTCCTAAGCTTCAACCAATCCATATTCTTTAAAAATGGAATTCACTGCTAAATCTTAATTTTAATGATCAATTAAGGAATTTAATGTGATTATGAGGTTCCTTGTAACTTTAGGATCCTCTTCAAATCAAAAATGGCACACTTTCCCTTTTTGTACGCAAAATTCTCTTTTTCTGGACTCACCAGAGCTCCAGCGAGCTCCGGTGAACCATTTTTGAGCTTCAGCCTTTAGAATTTGTTAAGAAGCTCCAGATCAATGATTTGAGGATCACTGATTATGCTGAGATATTTTAATTGAGATTTTAGTGTCTGGAGTTGTTATGTCTTCATCTTCTACAACATCTATAGAGTTGGAGAAGTCTGTTAGAAAGATTAAAGTCACAACTAAAGGATCTAGAAGCTTTAGTGTAATGCACTGAAGTCATTCCTAGCCTTAGACTAGTGTAATAGCCTTTGGATTGCTCTGACGATCAAACTACCTTTGAAGTTTAGGTGATGATCTTAGAGTGCTAGGAACTCTAGTCGAAACATCAATTTAAGGATCTGAACTTGTTCCTAAGGTTGTAAAGATCTTATTAAAGGTGTTAATTTTGTGAAATGAATCTTTAATCAGAAAGACAAATTTTAAGCTTCGAAGTCAAAATTGAGTTTGATTCTCTGATTCTAGACTCAATCTAATGAATTGAGGAATCTGAAGAGTTTTTGAGATTTATTTGAATGATTCTAGAAAGAAATCGTTGAGCTTTAGGAGTTAATTTGTTTGGAATTGCAAACCTATTAGTTTGGGTTGTTTTCGAACCTAAACTGATGGCAGTGTCATTTGGATGAGTTTTGATCATGAATCTTGCCCAGACAAGCTTATAACAATCCTTAGAAGCTATTCCAATTGATTAGAAATGTCCTTAGCTGTCAGTTGCATATATCAGAGTTAGAAATTTTATTCTCTGAGCTTTCAGAGAAGCTTTGATTTTAAAACCCACACAACCAGCTACGGAATTACCTGTATGACCTATTCAGACCCTTAGATAAGCTAAAAATCTACCTTGAAGGCACAGTAACTTTAATTCCATTTCCAGGCATTATATTACCCGTAGGAGCCCCATAATTTCACCTTTCAAATCGAAGAGGAAATCATCCTCTAAACCTTAAACTGACCCTGGAATCATGTAGAGCCACCTTAGAGCTCTTCATCAAGCTTTAGATCGCTTGATTTAGAGCTCTGAGTAGGGAGAAATTGACGCTTGAAGTCTAGTCTGAAGGGCGAAAACATAGTCCCATATCGAGAATCCTCGAGCGCCTGCCTTGGTATAAAAGCTATTTGTGTTTAAGGCATGCTAGTCGTCAAGCACTCGGCACATATCTGAACATCTAAACCTCTGAGCATATTGTGTGTGTGTGTGGGCGAGTGCGCCTGCAAGTGTGCGCCCGAGTGGGCATGTGTGTGCAATGGCCTGGTGTGGATTTTACGCAGTTTGTAAAATACGTCATTGTAACGCTCAAAATCGATCAACTCTTAAATTTATAAACCTAGATAGTGGGGTATCTAGTGTCATCCAAGGAGGTAATATGTTTGCAAAATTCAGGTCTCTTGCTTGGAAATAGAAATCACCTTTCTTTTTAGTCTTTTTCAATATATCATTTTTATGTTTTTGAAATTAAGGAAACATGCGAAATTGTTGGCGAGAAAGTGACTAACACATAACTCAATACAGTACTCCTAAAGTGGCAAGTAGAGCCTCTCCCTAAGCTCACTCTAGGCAAGTGGAGGCCTAGAATAATTAGGGAGAGGGAGTGAAGAATGCTAAAAACAAAGCAATTAAAAATGCAACTAAAGAAGGCAACTTGATTAATGAGAAAGTGTTGTACAAAAACCCTAGTAGAGGAAAGCTGCTACAAGTAGAATTATAAGTACAAAGTAAAGAAACACTAATCCTTTAAAAATTGATGAAGAGGGGAGGCTCCTTGCTCCAAGCCTAGTAGCTCCTGGGCTTGAGAAGAAATGCTCCAACTCTTTGTCTCTGAAAGCTCCACCAAATTGATGTCCTCCAAAGCAAGCCCTAAGGAGGCATGCCCTAAGCTTTTCTCCAAGGGTGGATGTCCACCATAGGTCCTTCTCCTTTGCTTGGCCATCTTCCTTGAGATGGGAAGGTCCTCCTCCTTGGCGTGGCCCAAGTTAAAGAAAGTGGGGAGAAGAAGGCACCAATGGGGCTGGTGATGTGCCCCCTTAATCTTCTTCTCTACTCCTTCTCCTTGGTTGTAGGTATAGGTGGATGTAGGTGGAAGTAAACACTAATGGAGGATGCTCTAAAATGGTGGTAGGTGGTGGGTTTATATAGAGTAGGAAGGGGGCTAAGGTGACTCTTGAAATGGAGGGCTAAGATGGGAAGATGGAGGTGGTTGGGGATCCTATGACTAAGGGCAATTGGCTCCAACACAAGGGACATCTAGGGGGTGGTAATGGGTGGTGGCACCCCTTGAAGTTGGCGCCAAAATGGCTTCTAGAAGGGGGGGCTTAGGTGGCACCAAGTAGGGTTCTAGAAGGAGGGGTAGGTGGGTGGCTAGGATGGGTTGTAGGATTAGGTGTATGGTGGATGTGGGGGTGGATGTTGGCGCCAAAAAGGGGGGTAGTTAGGGTTAGGTTTTGGCGCCAAAATTGGTGCCTTTTGGTGGTGATGATGGGGTGAAGAGGTGGCTAAGTGGTGGCGCCAACTTCAAGTAGGATAGCTAGCTTAGGTAGGGCTTAAGTTGGTGGAGCTAGCTAGGGTTGAGTTGAAGGTGGTGGATGGCCAAGGAGCTAGTTGCTAGCTATGCTATGCTAAGCTAAGCTAGCTTAGCTAGCTATGGAGTAGAGGAGGAGGTATTGGAGCTAGGGTTTGAAGAGAGGAGCTGAGGAGAAGTCTGGAGCTAGAACTAGAGCTGGCAGCTATTGAAGAGGCTAGCATGGAGCTACTCTAGCTAGCTTAGCATGCTAGTTCTTTGCTAGCTGCTAAGCCAAGCTAAAGTGAGCTAGCTTCTACCAAAATAAGCTGAGGTGAGTTGGGTCCGGTGCTCCTGGGTAGGATGAAGCTGGTTGAGGCAGCTAAGGTGGCTTAGCTCAATTGAGTTGAGTTAAGATGAGTCCCTGGGAGCTGGACTTGAGCTTCTTGAGCTGGAATGAAGTTATCTTCAGTTGGCTGGAGTTGAGTGGAGCTGGATGTAGCTGGATCTGAGCTGGGGTGAACTCCAGTCAACTCAGCTGACCTAGCTAGAACTCCCTGTGGACTAGTGGGAGCTAAAATGAGCTAGACTCAACTAGGTTGAGCTGGATATGAGTTGACTTGAGCTAGGGTGAGCTAAGATGAACTCTCTTGAGATGCCATTCAGCTGAGATTAGCTGAATGGAGCTGGGATGAGCTAACCCTAGTTCAAGTGAGCTAGGTTCCAACTGTGGTGAGCTGGATCAAGCTGAGTTCCAGCTAGTCTGAGCTCCTCCTTCACCATTTGCCTTCTTGAGTGCTAGGGTTTTAGGGATCTGTATATCTGCTTATCCCTAACACTCACAAAAACACATTAAAATAACAAAAGAAAATACAATGCATGCTTAACCTAGTTAATGCCTAAATGCTGCCCAAAAACCCGTTTGCGGAGCAGAACTCTAAGAGCTAGGTTTGTTTTAATGCATAAGAATGATGATAAACTGTCGTTTATCATGGCCCTGGGAGTGCGAGGCTTGGGAGGTGGTTGAGCCAGTTCGACTCAAGAGAGAGTTGGTTTGGCTCGAAAAAGAAAAAATTGAAAACGAACCCTAATGAAATTAGGCGAGGACCAAGTAGGGTCTGGTCTCACCCTGATCTCAGGGTGCTGTGTATCCTCGAAAGAACCTCACCGCAAATCAAAAATAAATTTTTGGTTGAAAGAAAAATTAACCTGGTTCAGCTGAAGCTAGGGAGCAGAAAGAGCTAAAGGCTAAGTGCTGAAGGAAAAATCGCTAATGGAATAAGGGAAAGGAAGGTTAAGGGAGAAAGAAAGTAGAAAGGAACTCGCAATGGGCAGAAAGCTAAGGACTAAAGGAAGCTAAGGAAAAGAAAAGAGAGAAGAACAGGTGCTAAGGAAATGCTGAAGAAAAAGAATAAAGAGAAGAATAAGGTAGGAGAAAAAGAGAAAGATAAAAAAGAAAGAGCTTGAGAGGAAAATAGAAAGAGAAAGAGAAAAATAAAGGATTAAGAAATAAAAGGGAAAGAAGAGAAAGAGAAGAAGAGAAAAGAAAGAAAGGCTGCAGAAGATAACAGGAAAAGAAATTGATTTTTCTTATTATATTTTAATTTCTTTTTGCTCTTAATTGTTGTATTAAGGCATATATTGACTAGATAAACTCTTCTTTGCCTTAAATCATTTGAAATAAATAGAGAATTTACATGTTTTTAATATTGAAAATGAGAGTTCATATAGGATTTTGCATGTTATTTCATTTAAATCAATTTTTGGCAAAATTTATGCTTCTATAATTAACTATACCTCCTATAGTTATAAAGAAAAAATAAAAGGTAACTAGTGAATTTAGAATGAATTATACCTCTGAGCGAACGACCTGGACTCAACTAGTAAATAATTTCTAAAATGTTAGGCTAATTCGACCCTATACTACTAAATGACACAATTTCAAGTTAACCTAAGTGACTTTTCTCTACACATAATTAAGTAAAATTAACTTAATTAACTGAGTTTAGGTAAGGAATGATCATCCTCCCAGAAGTAATACTTGGTATCGGAAAACAATTTATCCTTCTTGGCCTTCGGCCAATAGGATGGGATTTGACATGATGCCAGGTAGATTACTATATCAGCAAACCATGGAAGCCCTATATTGATAGTTAAAAGGTGCTCATCAAGGAAATGTTCTGTGATGGGTCTGGGAGGGTCGATGATTTTAGAAGGAAAGCGGGACAAGTGATCAGCTACCATGTTCTATTTTCCCGCTTTGTTGCGAATCTCGAGTTCAAATTCTTGCAACAGCAAGATCTAGTGGATTAATCGAGGTTTCGCGCCCTTCTTCGCAAGGAGATGCCTCACAGATGTGTGATCCGAGTAAATAATAACATGGGAACCCAGGAGATAAGATCTGAATTTTTCCAGGGCAAATACCATGGCTAGCAGCTCTTTCTCAGTAACTGTGTAGTTACGCTGAGCCTCATCAAGTGTCTTGCTAGCATAGTAGATGACCAAGGGTTTCTCATCAATTTTCTGCCCCAGTACTACTACAGCGAAATCAGATGCATCGCACATGATCTCAAAGGGTTGAGACCAATCAGGGGACTGTAGGATCGGGGCTTGGGTAACTCGCTCATGGAGGATTTCAAATGCTTGAGTGCATTCCTTGGAGATTTCGAAAGGTACATCCTTAGAGAGTAGAGAGGTCAGGGGGTGCATGATTTCTGAGAAATCAGGAATAAATTGACGATAGAAACAGACGTGCCCTAGAAAAGATCAGATGTCCTTTATCAAACTAGGCATCAGGAGTTTGGAAATCAAGTTCACCTTAGCTTGATCGACTTGGATGCCTCTTTCTAAAATAAGATATCCTAGGGCAATTCCTTCAGGCACCATGAAATGGCTCTTTTCCCAGGAAAGAACTAGATTCACGTCAATGCACCGCCTGAGGATTTGGACCAAGTGCAGGAGACAATCATCAAATGATTCTCTGAAAATTGAAAACTCATCCATGAAGACTTCCAGATAATCACCTACCATATACGAGAATATGGCAAGCATGCATCACTGAAAAGTAGTGGGTGCATTGCAGAGACCGAACAGCATCCTTCGGAATGCGTACTTCCCGAAGGGGTAGGTGAAAGTGGTCTTTTCTTGGTCCTCAGGATGGATTGCCACCTGGTTATAACCGGAGTACCCATCCAAAAAGCGAACAACTTGAGACAAGTCAAAATAGTATTGCGAAGATAAATAAATACATAATTTATAATTTAAACTGTTCCTGAGCCGCCATTGGCAGCGTGCTTAGGAACTTAGATAAAATTAGGCTTTTAAGTTCCTGCTAGTTTCTCGAGGATCTGATCAATAAATGGTAGTGGGAAATGATCCTTCTTCGTGTAGGAATTGAGTCTTCTGTAATCTATGCAGACTCTCTACGAGTTAGCCACACGGGTCAGTATGACTTCTTCTATTTCAGTCATGAAAACGGTGAGTCCTGCCTTCTTAGGCACAACCTTGATTGGACTCACCCACCGAGTGTCGGAGATCGGGTAATTGATCCCTGCATCTAACTACCTAATGATCTCCTTTTTCACAACCTCCTGCAGATTAGGATTCAAACATCTCTGCATTTCACGGGAAGGTCGTGTGCCCTCTTCGGTGCAGATATGGTGTGTGCAATAAGAGGGGCTGATACCAGTCAAATCATCGAGATTCCATCCAATGGCTCTACGATGTTGCTGGAGAACAGTAATCTAACGGGATTCCTGGTAGGTGTGAGTCTGGAGTTTATAATCACAGGAAATGTCTGATTGGAACCCAAAAAGATGTACTTCAGATGGTCGGGAAGAGGCTTGAGTTCCAGAACGGGATTATCAGCAATAGCGGGCAGTTCAAGGTGTGTGTCAGGAGTAAGGGAAGGAGTTATGGGTGTATCTAGATCAGGGTCAAACTCCTCTGTTTGCGGGTTTTGATCTTCTTGTGGTTGCTTGGGAGTAATCAGGTTGTCCTCGATATATAGTTCATCAACCATGGCCTTGATATCACATATTTGTTCTATAACACCGCAATTAATCCCTTGTTGGCATTAAAGATGTTAATTTTCAGTGTTTGGTTCCCGAATTTCAGTACCGTTTGGCCCTCCTCATAGTTATATTGGCCTTAGCAGTGGCCAGAAAGGGTCTCCCTAGTATAATTGGTGTATCCCTTGGGTTTTCAGGTGCATCCATATCCAAGACTAGAAACTCCACCGGGAAATAGAAATCCCGTACCCTAACGATGACATCCTCAAGTACTCCTTTAGGTGACTTAATAGATTGATTAGCTAACTACAATGTCACCTCTGTCGGTTTAAGCTCGGATTCTTCAAGGTGGTCAAGGAGGAATGTAGGTATTAGGTTTATGGAGGCACCTAAATCTAATAAGGCTATGTCGAATTGAGTATCACCAATGGTACATGAAATCGGGGAGTACCTGGGTCTTTAGCCTTAGGTCAAAGTTTGCTCAAAATGACAGAGCTGGCTTGCTCTGACAGTACGATCGGAATCCCACCTTTGGTTTGTGGCTTACACTTGGTTGTACACACATCCTTCAGAAATCGTGCGTAAGCCGGTACGTGGTGGATTGCATCCATCAAGGGGATGTTTATATGGACCTATTCAAAGAGCTTGACCAGATCCTCCTCAGGTGCCACGGGTCTGTTTATCCTCCTTCCCTTGGTCAAGGCCTTGGGAAATGGAACCTTGGTTGGTTCCTTTAGAATAGGTCCAGGTTCTTGATCTGGGATAGGGGTGTCCTGGATAACTATCCTAGGGCTTGGGTTACTACCAGGCTTAGAGTGGCTTGGATAAGGTGGGTCTTGAGTTGCTTTACCACTACGAGTTGTTACGGAATTCAGTCCTGCCTGGTTTTGGTTTGGAGTTGGTAAAATAGGTGGTTACTGTTGAAATCCTGCATAAGATGTTGAAGCTTCCATCCCATTGGGTGATGGAATAGAAGGGGCCTGATAAATCATGTGGGCGTGGCCCGGATTTGGGTTCATAATGCGCCTCTTGTTCGGCACATTATTTGGATTCGGCAGAGGTTGCGAAGGGAGTGTGCCAGGTTGGCGAGAATTCGCCATCTGGGTGAGTTGATTACGAACCTCTGTGATCTTGTCCTTGTGTTGTTTTTGTATTATCTCATTCATCTTCTGAATGTCAGCCAGAGTCTAAAGGATAAGAGTCATTTGATCTGCTTGGTTTGGCCCAGATTGATAGGTGGGGTTGGGTCGAGGCTGAGGCAACTGATATGGATGAGGAGCTTGTGGATGGGGTTGATAAGGTGGTCTTTGATTCTGAGTATTTCCTACCCACAGGAAGTTGGGATGATTCCACAATCTAGGGTTATAGGTATTGTAGAATGGGTCATTCTGGATGGCGTTGAGGTCCTCGCAGGTTTGAGGAACCTCGAGAAAATCAGAGTACGAGGGTTCAGAGTTCCCCCAACTAGAGTAGAACGGATTGAAGATTCCTCCGGTCCTGGAGTCAAACGGGGGTGGATACGGGTCAATCCCTTGAGAAGATCGGTGATAGATGTTCTACACAGTTTCCCTCCCAAGAGGTGGCTATGCAAATGGGTTTTGCATAGAGGTTGCTCACTGTAGATGTCGAGTCAGCTCGTCCACCTTCTTCTCTATGATAAAGACCTTGTCCAATCGACTGGCCATCAGTTCCAAGTCAACAGATGCGAACAGGCCTTGTGTCTCATATGCTCCCCTTGGATTCATCGATGCGCGGGCATTCGTCTGGTCAAATAAGCCCATGGAGTCATTATTGATGGAGTTCTCACACATATTCTTGAGAATCTCCCACACAGTGTCTTCGTGTTGACCCATGATATTTCCTCTGCAGGTTGCATTGACGAATAAGTGAATGTCTTCATGGAGTCCCTGCTAAAAAGACTAGACTTGTTCCCATTTAGGAACTCCATGATGGGGGCACTTTCGCATGAGATCCAAGAATCGGTCCCATGCCTCATGAAGAGGTTCTCCAGATTGCTAAGTGAAGTGAGTGATCTAGTGGCGTAAGCCATTTGTTTGACCAACGGGGAAGAACTTTTTCAAAAATTTAGACTGGAGTTCAACCCACGTATTGATTGGTCGCATCTGAGTCTGATACCAATGAGCTGCCTTGTCCATAAGAGAGAAGGAAAACATCTTCATGAGAAGAATATCCCAGTTTTGTACATCTGACCTGAAGGTCTGGGCCAGATGTTTGAGTTGTTTGATGTGCTGGGAGGGATCCTTGGAGTTAAGCCCATGAACTTTGGGATAGCATGAATCATGTTGGGCTTGAGTTCAGAATCAGGACCTCCACTCGGGATTTGGACTCGAGGTTCGATAGCCACAGCGGCAGGATTATAGTGATCTCGCATCATAGGATGCTGTGGCGAGTTTACAAAGTTTTGAAATAGATCGTTCAACTGCTGGAGTTCATGTTCAAGGTTGTTCTCTTCTTCAATTGGTTCTGCCATGATGATGGAAGAAGGAGAATTTGGTTCTGATGAATCAGAGGAGAGATCTATGTGGTGGGGTTGTTGCACAAACACGGACGTCGAGGCTTGGCCTCGACAGGAGTGGATTTCTAAAGGAGGTCTTAAGGATGGTCTCAAGGACCTCCTACCAGACATGCATTGATGGATTAGATGATATTAGAATGTGCTGGATCCAATCGAGACACCCAAAAAATTTGGATGACTATAGAGGTTCGGGGCAGATGATACCCCTTAGTCAGAAAGCCGTCCATTTGAGAAATACCTGAGCAACCAGAGAGGGAGAGTCCTGCAAAGACCTCTATACGGTAGAGCATCCCCACGAGTTACAAGGTTTTCCCCACTCGACCTCTCTTGTCACTAAGATTCTAGGTAGACCAGAATGGGAACCTTGACCTCTTAAGTCTACCACTTTTAATTAAGATCAAAGGTGCTTAGGGTTTCACTTGAACTTTCGATGTTTTGAGTGCAAAAGTGACCTAATTTCAAGGTTGGTTGACCCAATAAGAGGTCAACTTCACCTATTTGTCCTTTTAAGAGCTTTAGGTCCTTTCTTTTAGGGTTCAAGTGAAGTTAAGAGCTTGATTTCTAGGGTTTCTCTTGAATAAGACTTTTCAATCAAGGCTTAGGCACACCTCTTTTTGGAAAATTAATTCTTGCTTAGAAAAAATGTGTCTCTAAAATTCTAAATTGGAGTCCTTAATTTGGCTCTAATTGTGATCCAATTTAGTTGCCACAAATATGGTATCTAGGGCTCAATGAAGAAGGTGGTAGCCCTAGTTACCTTAAATGGATGAACAATTCAAAATTTGTTGAAATCAAAATCAGGCAACTTTGGTGGATTAGCTAAATATGGAAAGCAGGTAGCCCTAAATTATTTTTTTCTTTATTTTTCCTTTTCAGAATGAGGGGATTAAGAGAAAGGGCTAATCAGAGATTACCTGCCTCGGGTGTGGTTGTTGTGCGGCAGTTTCTTTTTTAGTCTTCTCCCCTGAAACAATCACAATAAAAGAGATAAATCAAGTTAGCATTGAATTAGAAGTTGTAATCAAGATTTCTAAATTTCCCATTGCTCTGATCTCGCTTCGACAAACATTTTGGTTGGGACCCATATTTAGGTCAAAATAGGATCTAAGGGCCAATTTGAAGGTTCTAAACCATAGAGGATATTTTTCCATAATTTTTAGAGGGTTTAGGTGAATTTTATCCTGACCAAAACCTTGTTAAATTGTGTCTGTTTTAGGGTTACAAGAAGTCATTTAATTCCCAGATTTCACATGAACCCTTTTCTATTTGAACCAACCTACTTTTTATCTTGTTAAGACCATTTAACCTATTTTCAGCCTGTGAGAAATCCTGCTGTTGCACTGTAATGGTAAAATTGTAGTTTTACTCCTTGTTTCTTGCTTTTCTCTCATACTGGTTATTCCTTGAGTTAGGACCTTCATTTGGTTATGTAGGAGCTTTTGTTCTATTTTCTGGGTCAAAATGAGCTAGTTAGGGATCATGATGGTGTTCCCATCAAGGTTCTCATCAGAGCTTCATTAGTAAAGTTCTGAAGTTTCATCGTGGAACTGACTTCGGTGAACTCCTATAAATGGCAGTAGGGGTCCTCCCTAGTAATGCCATAAAAGGAGGGCAATAAGGATATGGCACTGTTCTTGATCTCATATGGATTATCCCTACCGGTCTTGTCAGTGCATTAGCAGGTTGGTTGTCAGAATAAAAGTCTCTCAAAGTTCATTGATTTTCTCCTTGATTAGTCATCTCATCTCTCCTTTCTCTTTGGTGGGCTCTCTTAAGGATTCTCTCAGGCTCAGGATCAAATACTAAACAACCCTCAAGAGAGCATCTACCAAGCATACAATAGCCACCAAACACAATTCAAGTTCTTACCAATTTGAGTAGGTGCAACCCCCAAACCAACTTCACAGATCAATCAAACAAGTTCAAGGACGTGTTCCTCCGTTCCTACTTAAATGGTATAAGAGGAAATGGGCTACTTGGGATCCTGACCAACTCTGTTTTGAAGAAGGTTGAGGTCAAGTTATTTGATATAGATGGCCATATAAGTTATTCAATCTAGTTATGCGACCTAAGCCAACGTTTGAGTACCCTAAAACCTACACCTTGCTTATATGATATTCTTAAGTGATCAAGTGAGAAGTTACTTCAAGGATGGAACTAAGGGATGTAAGTAGGGCAAACCCTTCCTTTGAGGCGATGCATATGCAATGCCTCTTAACTACGCTCTTGTTCCTTGAAGAGGTGTCCCCCTTCTTAGAGTATCAAAACACTTGGTCACAGGATAATACCACCACCATAAAGTGAAATAGGAGGGGTTGCACCGATAGAGAGATCGGTGCCTATAGCCTTAAGGGACCGAGATCTAGTGCGGTGCCTAAACTATGTACTTTGTGAAAGAAGTGTGAATCATACCATGAAAATCAATTGTTGATTTATGATAGAATCACACACATGTCCTTTAACCAAATCAAGTGTGATTTTGCTTTTAAGGCTGATGACTCTACAATGTTCAGTGTTAATATTATCAATTAGAGTCAATTTTGGGGATACTTGTGTGATAATGACATATTATAATGGGTTGGGGAGCATTGCATGCATATTGCTTGATCATTACATGTTAATTGCTTAGAATCAATGTTTAATGACCATGTGCAAAAGTCCATTTTGAAACAGGTCGTATATAAGCGATCGGATCGTACCGATGGATCTGGATCGATGAACAGAGTCCAACAGACTCGAAATCACTTCGATTCGACCTCCGTAGCTCCCACAACAAGCTCAAGAAAGATCAATGGCTAGGAGACAATGCGATATCCTTACAGGCCTCGGATGAAAAATTCGATCGTATGGATGGATCCGGAGTGACGATTGCAGTTCGATAACGTGGGAATCATCGTGATCCGAGCACTGTGGCATCCTCTACAACAGAAAAGATGATGGACTACCCAGATGGTGCCACGTGGCACCATCTCGACCACCTAAAATTGGCCCTTCATCATCGCATCATCCATGCGCCTTATGCTCAGCTGTTGGATCTTGATCCAACAGTTGAGGTGTACGGGTGCCGGACACAAAGTCAAGAACAATGCATGGCCTTAGCGCATTGGTCAAGACTTTCACACCTCAACCACATGATGTAGGTTCGAATCTTGCTGCTCCTCAATTTTGCAATTGAGGCGCGGCACAGTAGGAGCAGTGTGGTAGGGCAAGCAAGCGTGTATGCACACGGGCAGCAACATGTGCGAGGTAGCACGCGGAGACTAGCATGCGCAGCAGGCACTCGCAACATGGCAATTGAGGCGTGTGGCATAGCGTGGCATAGCGCAAAGCGTTGAAGGTGTGAGGGCGAGGGTGAGGGCTACGGCGACGTTAGTGGCAGGTCTTCAGTGATGCTTGCAGCTGTCACTGTTGACCTGAGGATGATTTTTGGCCTTCTCCCTCCATTATAAAAGGGCCTACCCCCTCCACCTTTTCTAATGATCTACCTAAGCAACACCACCACCTTCTAGAGTTCCAAGCAAGGTCTTGAAGATGTCGAGCTATCGACGGAAGCTCCTCCACCACCGTGGCTGCCTCAACGTCATCTTCTTCCTTATCTTAGTTTGATTTTATGTGATAGTGTAATACATGTCTTTCATTTGAAGCATTCATCTATATTTTGTTCATCATAACATTTCATAATCAATAGAATACATCATTAATATATCATTCGCATCATGATTCTCTAACCTTATTCCCTCTCTCTCTCTATCTCTCTCTCTCCCTCTCTCTCCCTATCTCTCTTTCTCATTCTCTCCTTTTGCAAATGAATCAAAAGCGATGTTTTTGTGACACGAAAGTGATTAACGGATTCAATACTTTGCCTCCCTATGTTCAACACTTTGACTCATATCCGATTATTTTTCTAAGTAAAATTGACGTCATAAAACACACTACAATGAACGATTTTTAGGCAAACGCATCCGACGAATGTCAGTTTTTGGCCCGGTTGCCTGGGAGGCAATGGATCTCTTATTTTCTTTCATTTTCTTGGTCATTATTCATATTTTTTTTATCTAGCTTGCTCATCTCTCTCTTCTTGTGGTTGCAGGAACCTTATGCATCGACAACGGGAGGTGAGCGAGTCGGGTTGGATTGAAAGGAAGTGCAAGAAGAAGACCGCCATCGAATCGAAGGCTTGATCTTGTCTTCCCACGATCCAAAGGTAACTTTCCATCCTTGGTCAAAGAAATGGTGGTGTTATAAAAAAACTCTCTTTTGGTCGTTGAAGAAAAACACCACCACTAAGTCTTCAACCCATTAACTCTGGAAAAAAAATCATTTTATGGACTCCAGTTGAGGACATGATTAAGGGACCCTCTACACCTCTAAAAATTTTTAAAAAACACTTAGAGGTGATCCTTCAAGTAGACGAACTCCCCTTAAAATTTCATAGCGAAACTCTATGTGGTATGGCCATGAGAAATTCTCTACTGGAAGTGCGCAAGGTTGTTCTATGTTCTAGAGATCTGTAGAGTGTTCTTACTGCTGCAAACTCCACGTAGCTCGGATTTCTGAGAAATTTATATTTTTAGAAAGATCAAAAAATTTTATATACTTCATCTGTAGAACAGTTTTGCATTTAAAATTTATTAGTGCTTTTTCTAATCAAGATATTAAACTTGCGCACTAATCTAGAGGTTCTGGATAGATTGATCCCCTCTTGGAAAAACGTGAATTTGGGTAGTCTACTATCCTTAAAAAATTTTGAAAATGATTTTGTTGAAAAGCTCATTCGATTTTGGTTAGGATAGGGTCATTGCTTGTTTTGATTGGACCCTTCTTTACAAAATCTTAAAAGGGATTCATTGAATAGAAGCTGCACAGCCTAGGATCTTCTACACTAGGGAGTTTTGATTTTATATAGTCACATGAAAGGCCTTAAAGAAAATAAATTTTCACCAACCATGGGCCTATTCATTTGTGCTGTGTTTCAAGGTGTAAACAACTGAGAACTTTAAAAGCCATTAAAGCAAGATTTAAATCCTAAAAATCACACATCTTAATCTTGCCTGTGAAGGAACACTTGTTTTGGCATTGGGTCCTTGCACCCAATTGAGCACACACTTCTCGCATCTATTTCCCTTCGCATCTCTCCTAGTTCTTCTCCGGTGTATGCACGAAAGGCGATCACTTCACCCGGAATTGGTTGCCTTAGATAGAGAAACTAGGAGAAAACTTGATTTTTCTAGGGGTAGGACTAAGGACATGGCTAACCCACTAGTTGAGGAGGTTGAGGATCAACCTCAACCCGAAGCCATGGCCATGATTCAGGCTCAAATTACCGCCGACCACCAACTTTAGTAACAACAAATTCACACCATAATGCAGGCCATACATGGACTACAGAACCCTCAGTGGTAGAATCAAGGATAGAACCCTCAAGGACAACCCCCACTGAACCCACCACCACCCCTTGAGGGCCAACCAAGGCCTCTCCATGATTTTTATGATCCGTCTGCCATTCGGGTAGAGCCATACCTTAGGATCCCCGAAGGGGGAGATGATTTTGAGCTAAAACCCAATGTCCTTAGCTTGATTCAAAGCCATTCCCATGGGAGCTCAAATGGAGACCCTTTCCAACACCTAGAGGACTTAGAGCGGATTGCCCGGACTGTAAAACCTAGGAACATCAGTTTAGATATTATTTTAATCAAGATGTTCCCATTCTCCCAAAGAGCCAAAGAGTCTCATTGGCTTAGGACTTTAGGGAGACCCATCTCCACTTGGGCAAAATTAAGGCATGCTTTTCTTAAGAAGTTTTTCTCCATAGGAAAGACTAATTCCCTTAGGAGAGCCATTACTACTTTTACCTTGCAAAGTGAAGAGCAATTTTATGAGGCATAGGAGAGATTTAATGAATTATTAAGGAAATGCCCACACCACGAGGTTTCAAGGTGGCAATTGGCCCAGATTTTCTACATGGTTTGGATAGCAACTTTAGCAATTTTGTGGATGCTTCATGTAGAGGCAACCTTTTGAATAAGGATGAGGAGAGCGCATTTGAGCTCTTTGAATCAATGGGCGAGAATTCACTTAACAATGCCTCCATGACCAATTTAATCTGTCCAATCAACCCCATGGTGGGATTTATGAGGTGGAAACCAATTCTGGAATGGTTGACATGGACATTATAGCCAAGAAGTTGGATCGTGTTGAGTTGGTGGATTAAAAGATTGACGAGTTGTTGAACCAAACCTGAACCCTGTTACAGACCTTCTCCCTAGTGAAGGGAGCTCACAATGTAGACTCTGTTCAATCTATGAACAAATACACCATGAACAACCCTTAACCATGTTCCAAGGAGGGACCTTGATCCCTCAAACTCTGATTACTCTTTCCCCTCTCCTTTGGCACCTTCTACCTTTGAAGATGCCCAGGACATCTAGGGATTTTCTAAGCCAGACCCTTTCTCCAACACTTACAACCCTAGATGGTGCAACCACCCAAACTTTGCCTGG
The DNA here is from genome assembly GCA_037157565.1 of Thalassia testudinum. Lineage (NCBI taxonomy): Eukaryota > Viridiplantae > Streptophyta > Magnoliopsida > Alismatales > Hydrocharitaceae > Thalassia > Thalassia testudinum. The sequence continues at coordinate 13,231,501 of JAZHRO010000007.1, forward strand.
TTGAATCAAAAATCGAATCAATTCCAGAACCAACCTAGGCAAAACCCTCCCTCCTATCAGCAAGGTCCACCTACTAGACCCCCCTATAACCAGAATAGGGCAGCCCCTGCATAGAACCAACTGGACACCTTGATTAAAATGATGGCTGATATGAATCAGAAACATCAGGAGGAGATGGCATTAGTGAAGGGACAGTTGATCCAGCTGTTGGATAAATAACAACAGAGGTCCCTTCCTTCTCAGCCACAACCGAACTTAAGGAATGTAATAAATAGTGGCCACAATCCTCAAGGGTTCTAATCAAATCAGGGGCATTCCCACATGATCCAATAAGCCCTACAGACACCTCTTGGGTTTAGTGATTCTTCTTCTTGTCAAGGATCTAACCATGGTTCCAATGCTTCAGCCAATGTGGTTACCTTGAGAAGCAGCACTCAAGCCCAGGACCTAAAATGGCCAACCCCTCCTGTGACTTCACTACTTGAGATGCCTGATTCTAAGAATGAGCGGGAGGAACCCAAGGATCAGGAGCCTGAACCAATTCAAACCCAAATACCATACCCTGAAGCCTTGAAAAAAATAAAGAAAAAGAGAAATGTGGCTGAGAATGAGGAGTTGTTGGAGATTTTTAAATAAGTATAGATTAATATACCTCTCTTCGATGCAATCAAGCATATCCCGGCTTACACTAAATTTTTGAAGGATGTTTGTGCACCTAAGCATAAGCTGAGAACTCAAGCACCTAGGAAGGTAGTGCTCTCAGAACAAGCTAGTTTAGTGATATTGAGTAGCCTACTTTGAAAAGAACTGACCCTGGAGCACCTCTGATATCTTGCAATAATGGTGACAAGATGTTTGATAGAGCACACTTGGACTTAGGTGCTTCAATTAACGTAATCTCGACTACTCTTTATCACAAGTTTGGATTTGGGGAATTAAAGCCCACACTTGTGACTATCCAACTGGCCGACCAATCCGTGAAAACCCCAGAAGTGGTAGTTGAGGATGTAATTGTTTGGGTTAAGGACTTCTACTTCCTAGTTGACTTTTTAGTCCTTGACATGGAAGTCCTTGAACAACTACAGAACACACCCATCATCCTAGGCAGACCTTTCTTGGCTACAGCCAAGGTGAACATGGATTGTGACAAGGGATGTATGGAAATCGCCTTCAGAGATAAGAAGATGCAATTGGATATCTTCAAGGCGACTATGTCTTTTGATTGCAGTTGGGTTGAGGAATATGATCTTGTGGAAACCCTGGTTGAAGAATGCCTCACAGTTAGCTCTTTAGAAAACCATATGATTCAACCAGTTGATGACTACCCTGACCCATCCCAGAATTTGGAGGTTGAAATCTGTAGAGCTGATTATCGCCGACAACCTCCATTTCATGAGATTGATGTTAATCAACTCCCACCCTTCCCTTACCAGTCAAACATTGTCCCACTTGCACCTGAATTGAAATCTTTGCCCAACAACCTTAAGTATGTCTTCCTAGGACCTGATCAGACTTTCCCTGTGATCATCAATGCACACCTAACTAGGGACCAAGATCTTAGGTTGACTACTATCCTTTCTGAACATTGGGCAGCTATTGGGTGGACAATTTCTGACTTAAGGGGAATTATCCCTACTTATTTCACTCACAAGATCTATTTGGAAGATGGCGCTCGACCTTCTTGCTAGATGCAAAGGTGATTGAACCTGAATATGCGAGAGGTCATTAAAAAGGAAATAATCAAGTGGCTTGATGTGAAAATCATCTACCCGATTTCTGACAGCCCCTGGGTGAGCCCTACTCAAGCAATACCAAAGAAGGCCAGGCTCACTGTGGTCATGAATGCCCAAGGGAATCCATCCCCACCCACACCATAACCACATGGCAGGTGTGCATTGATTATAGGAAGCTTAATGAGGCCACTAAAAGGGACCACTTTCCCTTGCCATTCATTGATCAGATTCTCAAGTGACTAGAAGGGCAGAAATATTTTTGCTTACTGGATAGATATTCAAGATATAACTAGGTTGCTATTGCACCAGAGGACCAAGAGAAGACCACATTCACTTGCTTGTATGGCACATTTGCATTCCACCATATGCCATTCAGGTTACGTAATGCACCCGCTATCTTTCAACGTTGCATGATAGCCATCTTTTCAGAGATGGTAGGTGAATATTTGGAGGTCTTTATGGAAGATTTCTCCATGTTCGGAGATTCATTCTACCATTCTCTTAGTAACCTAGAAAAAATCCTGAAGCAATGTATCGAGGTCAACCTGGTTTTAAGCTGGGAAAAGAGCCATTTTATGGTTCAAGAAGGGATTGTCCTCGGTCACATCGTCTCGTAGAGGGGCATTGAAGGGGATCGAGTTAAGGTTGATTTAATTTCCAAACTTCCACCTCCTAGCTCGGTCAAGCAAATCCGATCTTTCCTAGGACATGTTAGCTTCTATAAAAGGTTCATTAAGGATTTTTCCAAACTTTCCAAGCCTTTGACTGACCTTCTAGCCAACGATATACTTTTTGACATGACACTTGATTGCATCAATGCCTACAACACCCTTAGGGATACAGTCTCAACTGCACCTATTTTACAATTCCTAGACTGGTCCCAAGGCTTTGAGATAATGTGTGATGTATCAGATTTTGCTGTTGGAGCAGTTCTAGGACAAAGAAGAGAGAAAAAACCCGTGGTGATCTATTATGCAAGTAAAACTTTGGATAAGGCCCAACAGAATTATACTGTCATGGAAAAAGAACTGCTTCTTGGAGCTTTTGGATTAGAAAAGTTCAGATCATACCTTCTAAGATCCCACGTGATTATTTACATTGACCACTCGACTATTCAGCATTTGTTAACTAAAAAGGATGCTAAACCCAGGCTAATCTGATGGATCTTGCTCTTATAGGAATTTGACTTGGAAATACGTGACAAAGCTGGGTCCAAGAATGTTGTAGCTGACCACTTATCTAGACTTCAGCTAGAACACATTGGACCCTCATTACCCTTAATCGACACATTCCCTGATGAACAACTTCTTTCCATGCATGGAAGAAGTCTACCCTAGTATGCAGACTCAGTCAACTATTTAGTGGTAGGGTAGACTCTACACGCCTGGTCTAGACAGCAGTAGGATAAGTTCTTAGCTGAGGCCAAGAATTATTTTTGGGATGATCCTATGCTATTTAGACTTTGTGCTGACCAAATCATTAGGAGGTGTATTCCTGAAGAGGAAGTCCAAAGTGTGCTATCCTTCTGTCATGACCAAGCCTGTGGTAGCCACTTTACTGGAAAGCAGATGGCTGCAAAAGTTTTGCAGTCCAATTTTTACTGGCCATCACTTTTCAAGGACGCACATAACTTTGCAAAGACTTGCACTAGATGCTAGACTTTACGGACTATGACTAGGAAAGATATGATGCCTTTACAGCCCATCCTGATCATCAAAATTTTTGATGTCTAGGGCATCGATTTTATGGGTCCCTTCCCACCATCAAATGGTTTCAAGTATATGCTAGTCTCAGTGGACTACGTCTCTAAATGGATCGAAGCCGTACATACCCGAAAATGTGACCATAAGCTGTCATGGACTTTGTTAAGAAAAATATATTTTCCCAATTTGGGATACGAAAAGCCAAGATCAACGATGGTGGGAGTCGCTTCATTAATGCCTAATTTCGTGCCCTACTTAAGAAATACAGGGTCACTCACCGCATTGCCTCCCCGTAACACCCACAAACGAATGGGCAAACTGAGGTGTCAAACAGGCAGATTAAAAATATTCTGCAAAAGGCTGTGAAACCTGACTGGAAGGATTGGTCTACACGATTGGACGATGCCCTTTGGGCATACAAGACCACTTTTAAGACCCTGATAGGCATGTCACCTTATCGATTAGTCTTTGGCAAAGCTTGCCACCTTCCTGTCAAGTTGGAGCACCAAGCATACTAGCCTATTGAGCAATGCAATATGGATTCCCAGATGGCCGGAACTCAAAGGAAGCTCCAACTCTCTGAGCTCGAGGAAATCCATTGGAATGCTTACGAGAATAATAGACTTTATAAGGAGAAGATGAAAGCTATCCATGACAAACGCATTAATAGAAAAACCTTCGAGCCAAATTAGCAAGTTTGGCTATTTGATGTAAGACTTAAACTCTTCCCCAGGAAATTGAGATCTAAGTGGATGGGACCATGTCAAGTGGTCAGACCTTATCCTAACGGGGTGGTTGAAATTGCCAATCCAAAGAATGGGCAAACATTCACTGTTAATGGTCAAAGACTAAAACACTTTCTTGCCCATATCGCCCTGAAGGAAGTTGTGACCCTCATTGAGGGTTAAACTGGAACTATGCCCAGCTGGAGGCACAAAACTCAGCGCTTCCTGGGAGGCAACCCAGAGGTTTCAAGCTGATCGGATTCACGATTACAACTCAGGTGATTTCCTTCCCTACTCCCTTGCATACATTTATTTTTCCAATGATGACATTATCCAACTTAGGCATGGGGAGGTGGTAATTCGTATGTTCTGAGTAAATTTTATCAGCTTGAATTTAAAAAAAAATTATTAGGAAAAGAAAACTTAGGTATTAGAAGCTTGTCGACTTTAAGAAATGATACGTTAGGGACTTAATCACTTAGACTCTTCAGGTCTTCAGACTTAATCAGTCTGGGTGTCCACTAAAATGTGGACTTGGTCTTGAGTCCTCGCCACCTTAATGTATATTAATTTGGTCAATAAGGTAGGGTGATAAGTATATGACTTATCAACCCACCCACTAATTTGGGGGGATTTTTAGTCTAAGCATCTACACACATTTTGCACTAACTCACTCATCGGCAGTTCTAACGAAAATTGGGTAGCTAATGAACCTTCTAGGATGGTATGGCTGGCAAGTTGTCGTGGGTAACAGCCTATTGGTAGGTTGTCCAAAGCCCAGCCATAGACCATTTTCTTTCACTACTGCCATTGGGTAAATCTTAGATCAAGAAAGCCACCTGCTTAAAAAAAAAAGGAAAGAAAAAAGAAAAAAGAAATAAGCCACACTTCACCGCACGAGTATGGTTGGCAAGTGGTCGTAAGTAACAGCCCATTGGCCGGTTGCCCAGATCACAGCTTATAAAATGCACAGGAATTCCAAAGCACTTAAGGAAGAAGTGGGGAAGTAGTATAATCTAGGGAGATATACAATGGGTTCGCCCTTGTGTTGACCCCACAAAAATAAAAAATAGGGAGAAAGCTACTAGTTAGATAGATAAACCTTTAGGTAGCATTTTTTTTTCTTTTTTTTCAGGTCACCTAAGGGCATAAAAACCCAAAGTTCATTTTAATTGCTGTTGAGTGAGTCTATCACTATCACAATAAGATTCTTAGTACTAAGAATCCTTTTCAAGTTTTGGGTGGATTGGGTAGCCGTAAAAAGTTAACCTGAAATCCTCAACACCAAAAATTGAAAAAAATTAGAAAAGATGAAAAAGAAAAAAATATTAATTTGCTTCTATATAGAATACGGCGAGGACTCAGGCAGTCGACATTTTGGCAGGCAACCTGGGAACTGTTGACTCTTAGCAAGTTTGGTTCTTAGTAGAAATTTCCTCCTGTTGACAAGAAACTTCTACCTAAGCAATCAATTCCTAATTTTAGCTGCAAATAACATTTAGATCAAACCTTGCTAGGGACTAGCAAGGGGTGGACATGGGGGTATGATGACTCTACATTGCTTGGTGTTAATATTATCAATTGGAGTCAATTTCGGGGATACTTGTGTGATAATAACATATTATAATGGGATGGGGAGCATTGCATGTATATTGCTTGATCATTACATTTTAATCTCTTAGAATCAATGGTTAATGACCATGTGCACAAGTCCATTTTGGAATAGGTCTCAGATAAGCGATTGGATCGCACGGATGGATCTGGATCGATGAACAGAGTCTAACGGACTCCAAATCACTTCGATCAGACCTCCGTAACTCCCACAACAAGCTCGAGAAAGATCAACGGCCAGGAGGTAATGCGACATCCTTACGGGCCTTGGATGAAAAGTCCGACCATATGGATGGATATGAAGTGACGATCGTAGTCCAACAATGTGGGAATCATTGTGATCCAAGCATCGTGGCACCCTCTACAATAGAAAAGATGATGGACGGCTCAGATGGTGCCACATGACACCATCTAGGCTACCCAACGTCGGCCCTTCATCATCACATCATCCGTGCCCTCTATTCTTAGCCGTTGGATCTTGATCCAACAACTGAGGTGTGCGAGTGCCAGACACAAAGTCAAGACCAATGTGCAGCCTTAGTGCATTGCTCAAGACTTTACACCTCAACCACACGACATGGGTTCGAATCCCGCCGCACCTGAATTTCGTAATTGAGGCGTGGAGCAGCAGGAGTAGTGCAGCAGCGCAAGCAAGCATGCACGCGTGCGGGCAGTAGCATGCATGAGGTAGCGTGCGGAGACCAGCGTGCATGCATGCAGGCAGTAGCATGCGTGAGGTAGCGTGCAGAGACCAGCGTGCACAGCAGACGCGTGCGACATGGTGCACGAGGCACGCAGCACAACGCGGCACAGTGTAGAATGTTGAAGGCTTGAGGGCGAGGGCAGGGGCTACGACAATGCTTTTGGTGGGTCTTTAGTGATGCTTGCAGCTGTCACTGTTGACCCGAGGATGATTTTTGGCCTTCTCCCTCCATTATGAAAGGGCCTACCCCCCTCCACTTCTACTAATGATCTACCAAAGCAACACTGATGAGAAGCTCATCATGGTCTCTAATTACCCCTAATTAACTAGTCTTCCTAGTTAATTAGCTAGGAATATGCAAATATATGGGTTAATTATTAAATAAGGGATAAAATATTAAAGGACCTTAAAATAAGTTTAAAATGTTATATTATTATCCAATTAATATTATTAATAATTTAATTAATAAATGGACTCGAAATATCATCAATAATTTATCTAATTATGTGTTAACTAACTTAAGTATAATTTATACCTAAGTATGTAATAACTTAAGTAACCTTAATTAAATAAATTAAGCTAAAAAGGTCAAAAATGCAAATCCAAGGTTTAAGTATAATAATTTTCTTATTTATAATCATATATAAAAAGTTGAAAAAGATTTAAATTAAAATAAACCTTGAAAACCTTAGTTTACATTATAGTCCTTAAGTATTATTTCAATCGAGTCCTTCTTCATCACCTAGGTCCTTAGCTTTCATTATAGGTAAGTCCTTGAATACCTCTTCTTCTTCTTCTTTATTCCTTCTTCAGCCTTTTCGACGGCTGATGATAGGAGGTGTGTACACCCGCCGATCACCGCAAATCCAACGTCCTCCTTTCCCTTCCAAGCTCCTGGAGCTCGTGCTCACCATCCTCTTTTCATCCATCGGTTTGGATGAAGCTGCAATCCTATTTTAGGCTTGAAGTTAACTTCACCGACGTCGAAGAAGACATCGGTGGTTACTTCACTCCTAGATCTTTCTCCGTCCAAATTCATCCTCCTCTTTAGCCGCTGCAACCTATAAATACCCCTCCACCCCCTTGATTTCAGGCAGTTAGCTCCCTTCCTTCTCCCACAGAGCTAGTAGATAGGCTATTCACTCCAAAATCCGATGATCTTCCTCCATCGTCCTCCATTCATCTTCGCTTGCTCTGGATCTCCGTCGACATCTGCTGAGTCTTTTGACAGAGTGCCAATGCTGGACTTCCTCTACTACGCTTCGCCTACACCCAATGGAATTCTTTCTTCACCCCTTTGATTTCCTCCTCCGTTAAGGACCTTCGATGGAGATCTTCTGCCCCCTTCGTCCAGGTAACAATAGGATTAGGTTAAGGTAAGAGTAGTGTATCTTAGATAGGTAGATTAGGTAGTTAGTTAGGTTTAAATTTTCAAATTCTATGCCAATTTCCTTAGCTCCAGTGAGCTCTTTGAGCTCATCTGAGCCACTCTTTTATCATTTTTTCACACCATTCACCTTCCTCATTTCATTATGATTTCATAGCACTTCTTTTCCCTCACTGTTAACAGCTGATCCGCCTAAGCCACTCCACCTGCATCGGCGACCTCCGCTGTCATGGTGGAGATCTCTGAGATTAAAACACACACACTGGGGCCCTCCATCATCTCTTCATAACTTAAGGGCCCTTATCTTCACTTTAATTTGAGTAATAATCACCTATATAATAAATGCCCCAATTTCATACACCCTCCTGAGCTCGCTGTCAATGGCATCTCAGGAGGAGTTCCTCCAGCTAATTAACCACCTACACATCATCATGACCTCCTACTGACTTGATCTCTCCACTCAATTGAGTGAGAGAACATGTCCTGGGTTTAAGTGAACTCAGATTACACTCACCGCTAACTCATTGCATATCTTTTAGTTTAATCATTAATTGAATGAATTAATGAGTTCTTGAGGATCCTTGTGACCTCAAGAGACCTTTCAGATCTTCCTTGGCCTATTTTGACAACATTTTCACATGTATAGCCTTTTTCTAGACTTACCGGAGCTCTGGCGAGCTCTAGCGAGTCATAAACACTCTCCAGCCTAAGGAACTTCTTGGGAAGCTCCAGATTATTTATTTGTGGACTAGGGATTCTATTTTGATGGTTAATTTGGTGATTTGGAGTCTGGAGCTAGATATAAACTGTTGTCTTATACAACTTCGGCGGAGTTGGAGAGGTGTCTCCTTTAGGGTTTAGGATGTTTTAAGAAGTTCAAAAGCAAGATTGAGGCTTATAGAATTCATCTTAATCCTCTGATCTCTTACAGAAGCTGCGGTTTGTTCTACCGAACAAACCACCTCAGAATTGCAGGCGATAAGTCTAAAAGCTTAATTTCTTTTATCAAAACTCAATTTTAATGATCTAAGCACATTCTTGAGGTTGTTCACATTTGATATAGAGCTTTAATTTGACCTAAAAAGGTCTGGTTCAGAAAGTCAAATCTTGAGGTTCAGCGGTCAACAATAGGTCTGATCTATTGATTTAGTATTCAGTTAGAGAAATTGATGAATTCAAATTATTCTTGGGATGATTTTAGATAGATCAAATTCAATTTGGATTGTTTTTGATTAGTATTTTAGAAGAACCAAACTGCCATGTAGTTTGGGTTATTTTTGAACCCAAACTAATGTCAGTGCATTTCTGATGAAATTTAAATGCAAAATCTACTTAGATATATCCTTAACAACCTTTAGAGGTTATTTGAGTTGATGGAAATGATCTTTATCTTTCTGTTGGGCTAAACATAATAAAAATGGAGCTCTGAAGCTCCTTAGCAAAGCTCTTGAGCTTCTTTGCTTTCCTGAAGCTCTTTACAGTCTTTTCCCTTCTTCAATAGGTGCAGAAACACCTATTGAACTGTTTAGAACCTCATCTGAGGTTAAAGAATTGCACTGCAAGTCCTTAGACTAGAAGTAGACACATCGTAGGATAGAATGGCCATGATGATCCTTCCTTTTTGCCCTTCAAATTGAAGGGCAAGACCTTTCTTGAGTATCAAATTGATGCAGCAAACATGTAGAGCATCCTTAAAGCTTTACTTGCTTGATTTGGAGCTCTGAGCCAGCTGGAATCTTCAATTGAAGTTTGGCCTGGAAGGGAATGACATAGTCCCATATCGGTTAAATAGGAACGCGTGCTTGGGAATAAAATGAAAAAGTGATATGAGCTGTTCGGTCGTCAGCGTTGTGCGCACAATGAGCATATGTGTGTGTGTGGGTGCGTGTGGTGCACGTGCTTGTGTGTGTGTGCACCTGTGGGCGTGCGAGCGTGGGCCCGTGAGTAGGCATGTATATGTGGGCCTGGGAGGCTGTGGGCCTGAGAGGCCAGAGACTATGCTGAATCAGAAATAAACCAAACCTAATACAAACTAGGCTTAGACCCAGTAGGGTTTGGTCCCACCTTGAGAGGGGTGCTGTGTATCCCCGACTGGTCTGAGCCACCAACCATAAAACCAAATTTTTAGTTCAGTTCATAGGTTCGATTCGGTTCAACTACGGTTCAAGTGCATAGCTGAAGGGTAAAGGAAAAGAAGTGGAGAAGAGCTCGTAGGGCTGAATAAAAAAAGGAAAAGGTAAACAGACAGAAAAAGATAACTGGAAAGAAAGAGAAGAAGAGAGGTTTGAAAGAAGAGCTTGCTTGAGATAGAAAGGTAAAGAGAAAGGAAAAGAGAGAGAGAGAAGGTAGAATGAGAAGAGAAGAAAGAATGAATAATTAAATTTTAGACAACTAAGTTTAAAACCCAATTATTTTAAGACGTCTAATTTTTTGTACTTTACTCTAATACAATTTCTTTTGAGCATAAATGATGTAATAAGGCACATGTTCATTTGAATTTCTTCTTTTCTTGCCTTAATCTCCTGTAAATAAGAAGAAATTAATAAAATAAACATGTTCACTTGCTTGTAATAACAAATCATATGTGTAAATATGTTTTTCTTTTGGAATTTTGCATGTCTTTCAATTGGAAATCCTTATGCAAGATTCATATTCTTAAAGTAAATTTAAATATAATTCTCATTAATTAAGTAGCCTAGAATTTAATGGTGAATTAAGTTAAGTTATGTCTCCTAGTGAACGACCTGGACTCAACCAGTTAAAAAAAATTAAAATCTAAAATGTTAGGTTAGCTTGACCCTATACTACTCAATTGACATAAATTCAAGTTGACCTAAGTAACTTTCTTTTGCACTTAATTAAGCATAATTAACTTAATTGACTATGTTGAGAAAATTAACGACCATTTTAATGGTGTTGTTGCCATGGAGGTAACTGTAGATTATATTCGCCATTACTGCTTTTTATTTGTTTTGTTTTGTACTAATTAGCCTTGTTTTGTTTTATTTTCTGTCTTCCTTTTACGTTTACCTCTGCAAGTATTCTCAGGAACGGAGGTGAGTTTTCTATTTTTGTTTTTCTGACCATTATACATTCCATTGTGAGTATTTCTTTTTTAGTCTCTAGTATAGTTTGTATTGTTGCATTTAGCTAGTTAAAAAATTAAAAATATACAAAAATACACATACTTCTTGACTAGCAGTAGCATGTTTTAGGCATACACTCCTAGGAGTGCATATACTTGCTAGTCTTTCTACAATCTAACTCGGGAAAAATTCTTCTCCTGCTTTTCTTGCATCAGCGGGAAAACACACGCAAAACCTGTATAGATCCCTGTCTTGGAGCTAATAACAAGACCATATTTTTGTTTGAAAATACTTTAAAAAGCAGTTACTTTACTTCTTTCTAGAATTTTTGTGAAAATGATTAAGTAAAAAGAGGATAATAAAATTTGTGACTTAAATCTGTTTGCAGAATGCATGCGGGTTTTATCGCTACCGTATGTTGCATGCTATCGCGCACACAACGCAATCCCTAGAGTCACACGAGTCTAATTTTTCTATCTCTCCTCTTTGCACCTCTTAGGGCTTTGGTCGAAGATCAACAAGTCTTGTCTCACTACTAGAGCCCTAGGGAGCCAGTAGTGAGTGGTCTCGATCTTAGACCTTAGACCTTTGAGCTTCAAGGATACGCACTTGCGTAGACACGGGTTTAGGATGCGTATTTTGATACTGATATTATACTTGTTTGCATCCAAATTATTTTGCGTATTCTAGGACTCTCTTCTTTCCTTTGAAAGAAGAGAAAAACCCACTTTTTTGCGTTGTTTTGCAGGTCTTGTTGCTGCTATTTTAGTGGCGTGAGTGTGCCTTTGCACATTTTTTTTGGTTTATGCATGGGAGGCGATCCTTGAAACTGCCTCTTGTATCTCCTTTGACAGGTATTCCTAGACCGGTTGCAGCGAAGCAACCAATAAATTTCCCATCTGATTCATCTACTTTTTCTGCATTTGATTCTATGGATCAATTGCAGAACCAAAATCCCGAGATCCCTTCTTCTTCTGGTCAGGGGGAGATGTCGCCCTTTGATGTTCATGAGGCACTCCTGAACCAAAATCTCCAAATGCTCGAGTAGAATTGCCAAATTAATTTGTTGATGGCTACTCTTAATAATCTACAAAATTTGCAAGCCCGTCCTCCGCTTCGACCTGAGGCGGGTTTTGATATCCCTAATTTACCGATCCCCCATCCTAGGCCTCTACTTCGAGATTATTATAATCCATCTAATGCACAAGTAGAGCCTAATGTTAGGATTCCCATTGGGGAAAATGACCCAGAATTAAAGCCAAACATTATAGGTCTAATCCCACATTTCCTTGGATTTGCATCCGAGGATCCATTTCAACATATTGAAGATCTTAAAAATCTATCTCAAACTCTTGGACCTCGAAATCAGAATAGGGAAATCCTACTAACGAAAATGTTCTCTTTTAGCCTTAAAGATAAAGTTGTATATTGGTATAGAACTATTGCAAGACCAATCTCAACTTGGGCTGAACTTGAATCTGCATTTTTGAAGAAATTCTTTTCTATTGGTCGCACCAATGCTTTAAGGCTAGCTATCATGACTTTTACTCAAAATCAAGGAGAACCAATTCATGAAGTGTGGGAACGCCTTCATGAATTACAAAGGAAATGCCCACATCACGACATCCCTCGTTGGCAACTAATGCACATATTTTACTATGGATTGCAAGAAGGTATTCGCAATCTAGTCGATGCCCCTTATAGAGAGAATTTTCTAAATCGCGAAATAGAATCCGCTTTAGAATTATTTAATGGGATGGCGGAAAACTCGATCAATAATGCATCTATGTCACAATTCACGCGGAGCACTAATACAACACATCAAAATCCGTATAAGGGCATTCACGAGATTGGTAATTCATCCAGTGCAAAGGATTTAGAGATTATTGCAGAAAAACTAGACAAAGTTGACATTGTAGCAAAGCATCTTGACGAGGCTCGAAACACAATGAAAACTCTTACACCTCTACTTTCTATGCAAAATCCCATGCATTTATCTATTTCGCAAATTCCCACGGGGAGGGAATTTGTGAATAATCTGGATTCTAGAGGTCCATCTTCCTTGGGTTTTCTATCTACTCCTGCACCAACCCAAGGAGGCACCTTTGTCCCACAATCTTTCCCACCTCTTTCCCTACTTCCTGTTTTTGTGGAAAACATGCCTTATCCTTTAGATTTGAACGCCATTCAGGGATATGCACCATGATCAAACCCATATTCTAACTCCTATAATCCTGGATGGCGTAATCACCCTAATTTCTCTTGGTCTGACCATTCACAAAGACTATCATATCTGACTCAGACCAGGCAGAACCTGCCTACGTTGCCGTTTCAAGAACCTAATGCAAAGCCATTTTATGTGGGTTCATAGAACGTTGCAGGGCCAAATAGAGATTCATAGCTCGGCTAGACTTTGAGAGTTGTGACTGAGAGCCAGCGACAAAATGCTGAGGCTCTTGCTGAAGTCCAACAGCAATGTTCAACAGAATTAGCTAATCTTAGTTGTCAAAACATGCAATTAGTTGAATCTCGTCAGCTAGGGGCCCTTCCATCCCAGCCAGTTCCAAACCCTAGGAATATCCAGCAGAGACCACAACCGAGAGTTCAAAATCCAAAACAGGGACAAGTCCATTTCCTTAATCAATTACCCCTGAATTAAAACCTGAATCAAAATCCAAATCAGAATCCACCCTCAGCTAATCATGATTATGAATATCTTAATCAATAGCAATCATTTTCAAATCAAGGAATTCAACCTTTAATCTCTAATTCATCTTTCCAGCATCAATAGGCATCTTCTTCTTCATCGGCTTCCTCTTCACATGCAGGTATTATCTCTGTTACAACCCACCATGGAACTTCCACTAGGGATCTAGTTTATCCAAGGAACCTATCTGACGTGTGTTTGTGCGTGTGCGTTATGAAGTGTCGTTATAGTTGCACTTGCAACGTCGATTTTAAAGAAAAGAAACGGAGGTGAGTCCGAGTGTCGGTCTCATGGAGGCGTGAAAATTGGATTTTTCTTATCACTTGTTGTCACGGAAAGCACAGAGTTTTTCTTGCGAAAGGTGCAATTTGAAAAGCGAGAGAGAGATAGAGAGACAGAGATTAGGGTTAGAGTCGTTTCTTTACTTGATCATGCAACTTAAACGGGAAATCAAGTAAACACTAAATGGAAAGTAACTTCATTAATCATGCAGCTTTAGTTCACAGCTTACAACATTAAATACATGCTCAAACAAAAGTAAGGGAAAGCCTAAAAGAGAGGAAGAGAGAGATAGGGGAAGAGCGGCGAGGCAGCCACGGCGGTGGAGGAGGCTCCGTCGGTGGCTCGTTGTCTCTGGTGATTACAAGAGGGCCTAAAGCTAGCTAGGACATGGGCAGAGTAGTTGCAAGGGAAGTGAATGCCTTGAATGAGTGGTTGGAGGGGGTTTAAATAGGGAGAAGGGCTTTCTAAAAGAAGGGGATTTAGCGACGTTCGAGACGTCACTAAAACCCTTCAGAAAGCATCGATGAAGCCCTCCCACCCGCCGGTCACACACCCGCGCCGTTCTTCTTCGCGCCTGATTCGTGGCCACTACGTTAGAGCCGTCTGATCGAAGATCGGACGGCTGAGATCTTCCCTTGGGCGAGCTAGGATCGCACCTCAGGCGCTCGTGTGCGCGGGCGTCATCGCCCGACGTGCGCACGCGTGTGGGCGCTCGATGTCTAAGGGCGTCTTGCGTGGCACAATCTCGGCTGCCCGCTACTGATCGGGCAGCCCAATTTCGCCACGTGCTTCTTCGTCTTTAATTCTTCGCACCGCGTGGCTTAAACCCACGTCGCATGCATGCAGGCGTGCGCGCTAACCGTTGCGCCACACCCGCTGCTTTGTAGCGGCAACCGCGAGCGGGCGCACGAATCTCGGCCCTTCGATAGAAGATCGACGGCTGAGATTTAATCTCAGCTGAAGAAGGAAGTGGCGTGCGGTGAGCGAGGGCGACGTGGCGCAACGAGGGCTGCTGATCATCAGATCAATGGTCAGAAATTCTTGGGCCCATTGTAGGAGCTCCGGATGTCGGATTTGGCCGATCTTGAGTCCGTTGGACTCCGTTCATTGTTCTGAATCCATCCATGCGGTCTGATTGCTCATCTGAGGCTTGTTTTGACAAGTGCTTATACAAATGGTCATTAATACAGTTTTATAAGCAATCTTGGTATATGATGCATGCAATGCTCCCATTCTACTTATGGTGTGCCTTTTATTCTTAAGATGGGCCCTATTTAACAGAATTATCACCCCCATTTGTAGTGTTATCATACCCCCATGCTTACTCCTTGCTAGTCCCTAGCAAGGTTTATTCTAGCGTTTATTTTCTTTCATTATTTAAGAAGTAATTGCTTAGACACTTCGTCACTTGTCAATAGGAGGAAATATACTAAGATCTTAATCTACAAAGACTAAGCAGCGCTCGGGTGTCTGCCAAAATACGAATTGTCAGAATCCTTGCTTTAATGTTTATAACTATATTTTTTTTTAGAATTTTTTTGGAATTCAGCGTGGGTTGGTAACTTTTTATGGCTACCCAACCCACCCAAAACTCGGTCAAAACCCTAAGTGCTAAGCATCTTGGTGTGAAGATCGTGATAGACTTACTCAACGCTAATTTAGACAGACTTCGAGTTTCTATGCCCCTAGGTGACCGGAAGAGGAAATATATTTGCCTGAAGGTGTATTTGTTCGATTGGTAGCTTTCTCCCTACGTTTGTTTTAATTGGGGTCAACACAAGGATTTTTCCAGTGTATATCTCCCTGGCTTGTACTACTTCCCGGCTTCTTCCTTAAGTGTTTTGGTTCTTTTTGTGCAGTTATTGAGCTGGGCTCTGGACAACCGACCAATGGGCTATTACCCAAGATCATTTGCCAGCCATACTCGTGCGGTGAAGTGTGGTTTATTTTCTTTTCTTCTCCCTTTTTGTTTTTCATAGGTGGCTTCCTTGATCTCAAATGTACCTAGAGGCAATGAAGAAGAAATGGTACCGTGGATGGGTTCTAGACAACCTGCCAATGGGCTGTTACCCACAACAACTTGCCAGCCATACCACCCTAGAGAGTTCATTAGTTACCCAATTTCTGTCAAAATCTCCGAGGAGTGAGTCTATGCAAATGCTTAGACTCAAAGTTTTTCTAAGTTAGAGGGTGAGTTGATAAGTTGTATACTTATCACCTTATTTAGTATGTGGATTAGAATAGCTTAAGGTTGCAAGGATTCAAAGCTAAATCCATATTTTAACAGACACCAGGGCTGATTAAGCCTGACGACCTGAAAAGTCTAAGTGTTTAAGTTTTTTCTGTAGTATTTTCCACTATTGACAAGTTTCTAATGCCTAAGTTTTCTTCCTAAATTCAATTTTTTTTTTATTCAGACTGATTAAATGAGCTCAGGATTGTGTAATTTACCACCCCCCCATGCTTAAGTTGGACAATGTCTTCATTGGCAAATACATGGCTGCATAAGGGTTCAAAAAGATAGTACCTGAATGATGTAAAATACCGGATCAGTCTGAATCCTCTAGGTTGCCTCCCAGGAAGCGCTGAGTTTAATGCCTGCAACTGGGCGGTGCTTTGTGTGATCCCTCAATGAGGGTGACACTCTCCTTTGGGGGAACCTGGGTGAGGAAGTGTTTCAATCTTTGACCATTCACTGTAAAAGTGTGCCCAGTGTTATGATCAGCGATTTCAACCACCCTATTAGAGTAAGGCTTAACCACACGAAATGGTCTTGTCCATTTGGACCTGAGTTTCCCCGGGAAGAGTTTTAGGTGGGCGTCAAACAACCAGACTTGCTGGTTTGGCTCAAAGATTTTTCTATGAATGAGACGGTCATGGACTGCTTTCATTTTCTCCTTATACCGTCTACTATTGTCAAAGGCATCCCGACGAATTTCTTCGAGCTCAGATAATTGGAGCATCCTCTGCACACCGGCTAACTGGGAATCCATGTTACATTGCTTGACAGCCTAGTAAGCCCAATTCGATAGGAAGATGGCAGGCTTTGCCAAAGACCAGGCGATAAGGCGACATGCCTATCGGGGTCCTGAAAGCGGTCCTGTATGCCCACAGGGCATCATCTAGTCGTGTGGACCAGTCTTTCCTGTCAGGTCTCACAATCTTATGTAAAATGTTCTTGATTTCTCTATTTGAGACCTCGGCCTGCCCATTTGTTTGTGGATGATACGGGGTAGCAATGCGGTGGTTCACCCCGTATTTTCTAAGTAGGGCACGGAATTGGGAATGGATAAAATGGCTTCCACCATCACTGATCATGGCCTTGGGTATTCCAAACCGGGAAAAGATGTTTTTCTTAACAAAGTCCATGATAGTCCTGTGATCGCATCGGTAGGTGGCGACGGCTTCAATCCATTTCGAAACATAGTCTACTGAGACTAAGATGTACTCGAAGCCGTTGGATGGTGGAAGGGGCCCATAAAATCAATACCCCAAACATCGAAGATTTCGACAATCAAAATGGGCTGGAGGGGCATCATATCTTTCTTGGTCATGGTCCCCAGCGTTTGGCAGTGTGAGCAAGTCTTGGTAAAGTTGTGTGCATCCTTAAATAGGGACGGCCAGTAAAATCCAGACTGCAGAACCTTTGCAGCCATTTTCTTTTCAGAAAAGTGGCCACCACAAGCCTGGTCATGACAGAAGGAAAGCACACTCTGAACTTCGTTCTCGGGGATACACCTCCTGATGATCTGGTTAGCATAGAGGCGAAGCAGCATGGGATCATCCCAGAAATAGTGCTTGGCCTCAGCCAAGAACCTATCCCGTTGCTATCTTTACCAGTTGTGCGGGGTTTGTCCTATAACTAGGTAGTTGACGTAGTCAGCATACCATGGCATTCTCTTGTCTTGCATAGCCAGGATGTGTTCATTTGGGAAGGCATCAGATAGAGGTAGGGAGGGTCCAATGTGGTCTGGATGAAGTCTAGACAAGTGGTCAGCGACCACATTCTTCGATCCGGCCTTGTCACGGATTTCCAGGTCAAATTCCTGCAAAAGCAGGATCCAACTGATGAGCCTGGGCTTTGTGTCCTTCTTGGCCAACAGGTGCTGGATGGCTGAATGGTCAATGTAAATCATCACGTGGGATCCCAGCAAGTATGATCGGAACTTTTCAAGTCCAAAGACTACAGCGAGCAACTCTTTTTCTGTGACTGTATAATTTCGTTGGGCCTCATCCAACGTTTTGCTCGCGTAGTAGATCACCACGGGCTTCTTGTCTTGCCTTTGTCCCAGGACAGTGCCTATGGCAAAATCTGATGCATCACACATAATCTCAAAGTCCTGGGACCAGTCTGGGGGTTGAAGTACAGGTGCGGTGGAGACTATGTCTCGGAGGGTGTAATAAGCCTGGATGCAATCAGAAGACATGTGGAATATGGCATCATTGGCTAGAAGGTCGGTCAAGGGTTTGGAAAGCTTGGAAAAGTCTTTAATGAACCTTCGGTAGAAGCCAACATGTCCTAGGAATGAGTGAATCTATCGGATCGAGCTAGGTGGAGGAAGTTTGGAAATCAAATCAACCTTAGCCCGATCTACCTCGATGCCCCTATGCGATACGATGTGACCAAGGATAATTCCTTCTTGAATCATAAAATGGCTCTTTTCCCAACTTAACACCAGATTAACCTCGATACATCATTTCAGGATTTTCTCCAAGTTGCTCAGACAATGGTTGAATGAATTCCCAAATACAGAGAAATCATCCATAAAGACCTCTAAGTATTCACCCACCATTTCTGAAAAAATGGCTAGCATGCAACGCTAAAAGGTCGCAGGTGCGGTGCATAACCCAAACGGCATTCGACGGAATGCAAACGTGCCGTACGGGCAAGTGAATGTGGTCTTTTCTTGATCCTCCAGAGCAATTGCAACTTGGTTATATCTTGAATATCCATCCAGGAAGCAAAAATACTTCTGCCCTGCCAATCTTTCAAGGATTTGGTCAATGAATGGCAAGGGGAAATGATCCTTCTTAGTGGCTTCATTGAGCTTCCAATAATCAATACACACCTGCCATGCTGTTGTGGTGCGGGTGGGGATGGATTCACCATGATCATTGGTGACAACGGTGAGCCTAGCTTTCTTGGGAACCACTTTAGTGGGGCTCACCCAAGGGCTATCGGAGATAGGATAGATGATGTCGGTGTTAAGCCACTTGATAATTTCTTTCTTAACGACCTCCCGCATGTTTGGGTTTAAACGTCTCTGCATCTGGCGGGAGGGTCGTGCCCCATCTTCCAGGTAAATCTTATGGGTGCAATAGGTGGGGCTAATTCCTCTTAAGTCAGAAATGGTGCAACCAATGGCAGCTCGATGTTCTGCAAGGGTTGCAGTCAACCTAAGTTCCTGATCCTTGGTTAGATGAGAATTAATAATCACTGGGAAGGTCTGGTCAGGTCCCAGGAAGACATACTTGAGATTCTCGAGCAATGGCTTAAGTTCAGGTGCAGGTGGAACCACAGTTGATGGAAAGGGAAAGGGCGGGAGTTGATCAACATCGATCTCCTCAAATGGTGTTGTGTGATGGTACTTAGCCTTACAAAGGTCCACGGGTAAAGATGGTGACGGGTCAGAATAGTCATTACGGGTTTGGTGGTCTGATACAGAACTAAGGGTGAGGCATTCCTAGATCAGAGTTTCCAGGGGATCATGTTCCTCAACGCAATCACAATCAAAATACTTTGTCGCCCGGAAGATATCCAATTGCATTTTCCTGTCCCCGAAGGCGATTTCCATACATCTCGTGTCACAATCAATGTTTGCCTTAGCCGTAGCTAAGAAAGGTCTACCTAAGATTATGGGTGCGTTCTGTAATTTTTCAGGGACTTCCATGTTGAGAACCAAAAAGTCGATTAGGAAATAGAAGTCCTTGACCCGTACAATCATGTCCTCGACAACCCCCTTCAGGGTTTTCACTGATCTATCAGCCAGCTAGATGGTGACAGGGGTTGGTGTCAACTCTCTGAAACCAAATTGGTGGTACAGGGTTGTTGGAATGAGATTGATAGAAGCACCTAAGTTTAGGAGCGCTCTATCAAATGTCATGTCCCCGATATTGTAGGAAATCAGGGGTGCTCCTGGGTCAGTTCGCTTGGGTGGAAGGTTGCTTGATATTACGGAACTTGCTTGTTCGGAGAGCACAACCTTCCTAGGTGCTTGAGGTCTTGACTTACGTTTGGGTGTACAGGCATCCTTTAAAAGCTTGGCGTAAGCTGGGATGTGTTTGATAGCTTCGAGGAGCGGAATATTAATCTATACTTGCTTAAAGATCTCCAAAAGCTCCTCAGTTTCCACAACATTCTTCTTTTCTTGATTGTTTCCAAGGCCTCAGGGTAGGATGTCTGAATGTGGATCGGGTCTATTTCTGGGTCCTTGGTTGGTGCCTCTTCTGAGTTAGGTATTTCAGCAGGTGAAGTCTCGGGGAGAGTCGGCCATTTGGGGTCCTGGATTTTTGTGCCGCTTCTCAAGGTCACCACATTTGCAGAGGCATTGGGGCCATGGGTTGACCCTTGAGAAGATGAGGACGAAGAAGCACCAAATCCAAGGGGTGTTTGTGGGGCTAGCTGGACCATGTGAGCCTGCCCGGGGTTGCCTTGGAACCCTTGCGAATTGGGGCCTCTGTTAATTATGTTTCGTAGGTTCGGTTGTGGCTAGGAAGGTAGTGATCCTTGTTGTTTACAGTCCAAGAGTTGTGTTAACTGTCCCTTTACCAAGGCTATTTGCTCCTGATGTTTCTGGTTCATGTCAGCCATCATCTTTATTAGGGTGTCCATTTGGTTTTGTGGGGGAGGGGCCACCCTATTCTAATTATATTGGGGTCTAACTGGTGGTCCTTGCTGATAGGGGGGTAAGTGTGGCTGCTGGTTTGGCCTAGGCTGGTTTTGGAATTGCGATGGTTTCTGGTTTGTCCAACCAAAGTTGGGGTGGTTACGCCAGCCAGTGTTGTAAGTGTTGGAGAAAGGGTTAGGTTTCGCATAACCTTGGACAGCTTGCACATCTTCAAGGATAGCCAATGTCGATGGAGAGGGAGGAGAGTAATCAAGGGTTGAGGGAGCAAAGGTCCCTCCCTGGAATGTGGTCAGGGGTTGTTCCAAGTTCAGTTGCGTTAAGGGCTGGACTAGGTCAACATTATGCGCTCCCTTTGCTTCGGAGAAAGTCTATAAGGGGTTCCTGGTCTAGTTCAGTAGCTCATCAATCTTTTTGTCCACGAATTCCACTCGATCCAGTTTCTTGGCAATGATGTCCATGTCAACCATTCCAGAATTTGCTTGTACCTCATAAATCCCACCACGGGGTTGACTGGACCTGTTGAACTAGGTCATGGAGGCATTGTTGAGAGAATTCTCACTCATAGACTCAAAGAGCTCAAACTCACTCTCCTCGTCCTTGTTCAGGAAGTTTCCCCCGCATGAGGCATCGGCGAAGTTTCGTAGGTTGCTATCCAGACCATGGTAGAAAATCTGGGCCAATTGCCACCTTGGTACTTCATGGTGTGGGCATTTCCTCAAGAGTTCATTAAATCTTTCCCATGCCTCATGAAACTGTTCCCCACCCTGGAGTGTAAAGGTAGTAATAGATCTTCTGAGGGCATTAGTCTTTCCTATGGGGAAGAATTTCTTTAAAAATGCATGCCTCAGTTCTTCCCAGGTGGTGATGGGTCTACCTAGGGTTATAAGCCAATGAGAAGCCGTCTCTCTTAATGAGAAGGGAAACATCTTGATTAGAACAATGTCAAGGCTAATGTTCCTAGGTTTCACAGTTCGTGCTATGCGGTCGAGATCCTCTAGGTGCCGAAAGGGGTCCTCATTTGAGCTTTCATGAAAGTGGCTCTGGATCAGACTTAAGACATTCGGTTTCAGCTCGAAATCATCTCCCCCTTTGGGGATCC
This sequence comes from Thalassia testudinum, assembly GCA_037157565.1. NCBI lineage: Eukaryota > Viridiplantae > Streptophyta > Magnoliopsida > Alismatales > Hydrocharitaceae > Thalassia > Thalassia testudinum. The sequence goes on from JAZHRO010000007.1 coordinate 13,253,385, forward strand.
TAAGGTGTGGCTCGACTCTAATAGCAGAGGGATTATAGAAATCGCGGAGGGGCCTCGGCTGATCCTAAAATGGTGGTATATCAAGTGCTGGTTGTCCTTGTACGCCTTGGAAAGGTGGTGGTGGTTGTTCTTGTGGGTTCTGTAACCGTTGTATGGCTTGCATGATGGTGTGGATTTGTTGTTGCTGAAGCCGGTGCTTTGCATTAATTTGGGCTTGGATGATGGCCATTGAGTCTGGTGGGGGTTGATCCTCAGCCTCATCTACCCTAGGTTCCGCCATGTTCCTAACAGAATCACGTCGCCTAGATTCCTGCCCCAAAACACATAACTCGGGATGCAGTGAGCGTCTCCCGTGCATACACTAGAGAAGAACAGAAGGGGATGAGGAGGGCGACAGATGTGAGAAATGTGTTTCAATCAAGCACATAAGCCTAGTCCTTATGGTGTATTCCTTAGGAGACCTAGAAATCTCACAAAGGGTGATTAAGTCCGTAATCACTGGACACCCCTTCCCAAGGCTAATCTGGCCAGGTTGATTACGAGGAAATTGCAGGGAAGGTTCTTCCTTTGGCTTGCGCCTCCGGTTCCATAGACCCCACAATCGCAGTCGTTTGACACTGCCCCGCAGCCTAGTCACCAGATTCTACCAAGGGAATGAAAGCCAAGTGCCCAGCGAACAAAACCTTGCCTTTTGAGACTTAACTCAGTCCTACCTAGGGCACGTCTACTCAGTTTTAAAGGGCTAGGATAGTGCTTGTGCTAGGGTTATGTGATGAGGCGTTGATTGGGGTGGTGCCTCTTAATTTTCCACTTTCAAGGTGTGTGCTTCTATCAAAACATGGTTTTCAAGCAAGGATTTTTAAGATGTGGTGTCTTTTAGTGTTTCATCCTTACTTTAGTGCTTTTTAGGGTTGACGTGTCTTAATGTTTTCAGACAAGTTTCAGTGGGCACGTCAAGTTCTGCACACAATTCGGTGAAAGTAGATTTCCTTTTATTCTGTAGAGGCTCTAAAACCCTAATGTACTCATCCTAATGATCATGCAGCTTCTATTAGATGAGTCGGTTTTAGGATTGAGTGGTGCGGCCCAGGTCAACTCACAGTGGCTTCGCAAACAACACTCAAAAAAAAGAAAAGAACACTCTAAGAATTTATTCAGAATGTTAGAGTGTACATCTTTTTGTGGGGTGATGTGTTAAGGATGTGGGTCAAGCAAGCATACACCACGCCAATTTTTTTCAATTTTTTCAATTTGTTTTAGTTTTTTTTCTTCACGTAAGCAAACAATCATAATTGAAGAATTACTCACTATCGATCCTTGCTGCACCTACTCCCTTGTTACCGTCGTGGGATGCGTTGCTTCGCCATCCAAGCGCCGAATTCCTGCAACCATCAAGTAAAATGGAAAACAAGGCATTAGACGATGTGATAATGGATGTGAAATGGAAGTGACAAAACAAATCCGTTGCCTCCCCAGCAACGGTGCCAAAAACTGATGTACGCTTGTGCGTGTGTGTTAAGAAGTGTCATTATAGTCGCACTTGTAACACTGATTTTAAAGTAAAGAAATGGAGGTGAGTCTGAGTGTCGGTCTCAGGGAGGCGTGGAAATCGGATTTTTCTTATCACTTGTTGTCACGGAAAGTGCGGAGTTTTGCTTGAGAAAGGTGCGGTTTGAAAAGCGAGAGAGTGATAGAGAGAGAGAGAGATTAGGGTTAGAATCGTTTCTTTACTTGATCATGCAACTTAAACAGGAAATCAAGTAAACACTGAACGGAAAGTAACTTCATTAATCATGCAGCTTTAGTTCACAGCTTACAACATTAAATACATGCTCAAACAAAAGTAAGGGAAAGCTTAAAAGAGAGGAAGAGAGAGAGAGGGGGAGAGCGGCGAGGCGGCCACGACGGTGGAGGAGGCTCCGTCAGCGGCTTATCGTCTCCGGTAATTACAAGAGGGCCTAAAGCTAGCTTGGAGATGGGTAGAGTAGTTGCAAGGGAAGTGAATGCCTTGAATGAGTGGTTGGAGGGGGTTTAAATAGGGAGAAGGGCTTTCTAAAAGAAGAAAAGGCTTTAGCGACATCCAGGATGTCGCTAAAACCCTTCCAAAAGTGTCGGTGAAGGCCTCCAACCCACCGGCCACATGCTCACGCCGTTCTTCTTCGCGCCTGATCCGCGGCTGCTGCATGAGAGCCATCCGATCGAAGATCGGACGGCTAAGATCTTCCTTTGGGCGAGCTCTGATCGCACCTCAGGAGAGCGTGTGCACGGGCGTCGTCGCCCGGCGTGTGCGCGTGCGTGGGCGCTCGATGTCTGAGGGCACACAGCGTGGCGCAATCTCGGCCGCCTGCTGCTGATCGGGCGGCCCAATTTCGCCGTGCGCTTCTTCGTCTTTAATTCTTCGCACCGTGCGGCTCGAATCGACGTCGCGTGCGTGCGGGCATGCGTGCTAACCATTGCGCCACGCCCGCTGCTTTGTCGCGCCGACCGCAGGTGGGCACGTGGTTCTTGGCTGTCCGATCGAAGATCGACGGTCGAGATTTGATCTCAGCTGAAGGAGGAAGTGGCGTGTGGTGAGCAGGGGCGACGTGGCGCAACGAGGGCTGTTGATCATCAGATCAACGTTCAGAACTTCTTGGGCCCATTGTAGGAGCTCCAGATGTCGGATTTAACCGATCTTGAGTCTGTTGGACTCCGTTCGTCGCTCTGGATCAATCTGTGCAGTCCGATTGCTCATCTGAGGCCTGCTTTGACAAGTGCTTGTACAAATGGCCATTATTACAGTTTTATAAGCAATCTTGGTATATGATGCATGTAATGCTCCCATTATACTAATGTTGTGCCTTTTATTCTTAAGATGGGCCCTATTTAACAGAATTATCACCCCCATGTGCAGTGTTATCACTATCCCAAGACCCTACTACATCTAGAGTAACCCCTGTTTCTACACCTGTAAGAGGTGTTGAACTCGATCCCGCAATTCCTACTAATTCGTGAGACACGGGAAATACCTCAGTAGAACAGGAAATTCATGTCCCATTTCCTGAAGCTTTAAGGAAGACTAGGAAACAAAAACAACCTGTTATATTAGATGAGGATTTAATTAAAATTTTTTAGCACGTACACATTAATATTCCACTCCTAGAAGCTATCAAACACATTTCTACTTACGCAAGATTTCTTAAGGGATTTTGTACTCCTAAGCTAAGCCAAAGAAAGGAAGCACTGTGGTACTTTCAGAGCATGCAAGATCTATCATTTCGAGTACGCTTCCTTTGAAAAAGAAAGATCCAGGATCTCCATTTATTTCTTGTATAATTGGGGACTAGTGCTTTGATAGAGTCCTTTTAGATTTAGGAGCATCTATTAACCTCATTCCTTCATCTTTGGTAAAACATTTCCAAATAGAAAACCTTAAGTCTACCAATGCGACTTTACAATTAACCGATAGATCTATCAAGTCACCTAAAGGAATGTTGGAGGATGTAATTGTAAGAGTTCGGGATTTTTATTTTCCAGTGGATTTTATTGTACTTGATATGGAAGTACCTGAACATATTAGAGATACCCCAATTATTTTAGGGAGACCCTTTTTGGCCACTACAAAAACCAACATAGATTGTGAATCTGGAAAGACTGAGTTGAAATTTGGGGAGAAGACAATTAAATTGGATATATTTAGAGCTTCTAGAGGATTGGATTGCAATTGGATTGAGGAAATCAGATCTATTGCAGTTTTTGAGGATGACCTTAGTTCCTTGGAACTAGAGAGCACATCTTTTGATATCTTATACCCTCAAAACGAAAACCTATTATCAGAATCTATACTCAGTCCTAAATCTGAATCTCACGACTCATTTAATTCACTCTTTGATGTCGAAAATCCCATCACAAATCCTATTGTTGATTCTACTCCATTAAAATTGAAACCATTGCCTGATAAGCTTAAATATGTTTATCTCGAATTTGATCAAACATATCCTGTAATCATTAACTCTCATCTTTCTGAATCACAAGAATCAAAATTGATCAAGGTTCTACGAGATCACAAGAAGGCAATTGGGTGGACTTTACATGATCTCATCGAGATTAGTCCCAATTTTTATACTCATTGCATCTATATTGAAGATGGGGCATGACCTTCAAGAGAAGCTCAAAGATGTCTAAATCCAAATTTAAAGGAGGTCGTAAAGAAAGAAATAATCAAGTGGCTAGATGCTGATATTATATATCCCATATCTAATAGCCCTTGGGTGAGTCCAATTCAAGTGGTACCTAAAAAGGTAGGACTCACCATAATTAAGACTGAATCTGGAGAAACCATTCCCACACGAATTACGAATTCGTAGCAGGTTTGTATTGACTATTGTAAGCTCAACACAGTTACAAAGGACTACTTTCCTTTGCCATTCATTGATCAGATCCTTGAGAGATTAGCTGGTAATAGGTTTGTCTGCTTTTTGGATGGTTACTCTGGATATAATCAAGTAGCAATTTATCTCGAAGATCAAGAGAAAACAACTTTCACCTGGCCCTTCGGAACCTTTGCTTTCCGAAGAATGCCATTTGGGCTTTGCAACACACCTGCGACTTTTCAACTTTGCATGTTAGCCATTTTTACCGAAATGGTGGGTGAACATATGGAGGTTTTTATGGATGATTTATTAGTCTTTGGGGAAACATTTGATATCTGTCTGGATAATTTGTCGAAGATTCTTAAGATATGTATAGAAGTGAATCTTATCCTCAGTTGGGAGAAGAGTCATTTTATGTTTCTAGAGGGCATTGTACTTGGTCACCTTGTGTCTGAGAGAGGTATCCAAGTAGATCGAGCTAAGATTAATGAAATTGCAAATCTTCTAATTCCTGACTCGATCAAAGGTATTAGATCTTTTCTCGGTCATGTGGGATATTATAGAAGATTTATACTTGATTTTTCAAAAGTTACCCGACCACTCACAAACCTCCTCACAAAGGATACTACTTTTGAGATGAGTGAGGAGTGTATTTCTGCATTTGAAACATTGAGAGACAAAGTTACACAGGCTCCAATCTTGCAACCACCTAATGGAGTGTATTTCTGCATTTGAAACATTGAGAGACAGAGTTACACAGGCTCCAATCTTGCAACCACCTAATTGGGATTTACCATTTGAAATCATGTGTAATGCATCAGATTATGCAATTGGAGTTGTTTTTGGACAAAATATTGAGAAAAATCTGGTAGTGATTTACTATGCTAGTAAAACTTTGAATGAGACACAAAGGAATTACACAGTTACAGAAAAGGAATTACTAGCGATAGTATTTGGATTAGAAAAGTTTAGATCTTATATACTCAGATCTCGAATTATTCTATACTCTGATCACTCATCTATCCGACACCTTCTATCCAAAAAGGACACGAAACCTAGGTTGATTAGATGGATCTTGCTTTTGCAAGAGTTTGACCTAGAAATTCATGATAAGGAGAGATTACAGAATATTATTGTCGATCATCTTTCCTGCCTTCCTTCTGATACTATTGAATCATCTCCTCCAATTACTGAACACTTTCTCGATGAACATCTTTTGACTATAACTTCAGATCTTCCTTGGTATGCAGGTATTGTTAATTATTTGGTTACACATCAATTCCTACCAGATTGGGTTGGGAATCGCAAATCACAACTCAAATCAAAAGCCAAATACTATTTCTGGGAAGATCCGTATCTTTTCCGACTCTATAATGATCAAATCATCAGGTTTTGTGTTACTTCTTCTAAGATTGATTCTATCCTTTCTTCTTGTCATGACCAGGATTGTGGTGGTCATTTTTCTGGTTGAAAGACTGCTGCAAAAATTTTTTAATGTAAGTTTTATTGGCCCACTTTATTTGCAGATTCACATACATATTGTAAGGCATGTAGTCGCTACCAAACTCTTGGTGGCATGTCACGCAAAGACATGATGCCTCTGAATCCGATTGTTGTCTATGAAATCTTTGATATTTGGGGCATAGACTTTATGAATCCATTTCCATCCTCTTTTGGCTTCAAATATATTTTACTTGCTGTTGATTATGTTTCTCGTTGGATTGAAGCCATACCCACATGCACAAATGATCATCGAGTTGTCATTCCTTTTATACAGAGTCATATTATCGCTCATTTTGGGGCACCTCACACCATCATTTTTGGTGGCGATTCCCATTTTAATAATGCCCAGTTTAGAAATTTACTTAGAAAATATGGGGTACATCGTATTTCTACACCTTATCATCCCCAAACTAATGAGCAAACTGAGGTCTCTAATCGGAAGATCAAAAAGATCCTTCAAATAACAATATTACCCGATAGGAAGGATTGGTCTTCCTGTTTAGATGAGGCTTTGTGGGCTTATAGGACTGGCCACAAAACACCAATAGGCATGTCACCATACAGACTTATTTACGGGAAACCCTATCATCTTCCCGTAGAAATTGAACACAAGGCCTATTGGGCAATTAAAGCCAGTAATTTAGACCTCGCGAAGGCTGGCGATCATCATAGGTTGCAGCTTAGTGAACTTGAGGAATTGCATCATGATTGCTATGAGAGTTCAAAGCTGTATAAGGAAAAACTTAAAGCCTTTCATGATAGACACATTTCCCGCAAATCTTTTACACTTGGTCAGAAGGTGTTGCTTTTTGATGCCCGTATGGAGCTCTTTCTTGGGAAACATAGGTCTAAATGGCAAGGACCATTTATTGTTGTTAGAGTCTTCGACAATGGAGCTGTCGAAATCACCGAACCCAACAGGGATCAACGCTTCAAAGTTAATGGTCAACGTTTAAAACCTTTCTTAGAATCACATGCTTTGGGTCTTGTTGGAGACTGTTACATGCTCCATTAGGATTTGTCAACTTTCCATCCACATCTTGTATATAGCTATTTCCTATTTTCTACAGTTTTCTCTTCCTATACACTTGAATCTCTATCTGATTTTTCACTAATTACCTTCACTTGGTCCGATTGTCCACTCTGACCTTTGGTCAGAATTGAAATCGTCCACATAGAGATATTTGATCTCCTCTATCTGACTCCTTCCATCACCCTACACTAAGTGAAGTGTAATATCTTTTTCACCCTTCTTACAATGAGGACATTGTAAAATCTTGGCTTGGGGTGGTGTGAAGTGAAATTTTTACTTCAAGTGTATTTGTAGAAAAAATAAATATAAAAAAACAACTAAAAATGAAATACCCACATAATTTTAAAAAACATGGAAATATTAAGAAAATTAAAAATTTTAAAATAAAAAATATCATAAAAATTTGAAAAATTATGGAAAAAATTCATAAAAATTGGAAAATTTTATAAAACATAAAAATAAAAATATATAAATATTAAAATTTAAAAATTACAAAATTATAAAAATAATAATAGGGGTTTTTACATCTAGAATAAAGAAAAGAAGAAGAAGAAGAAAAAATATTTATATCAATAATTAAGAGCTTAATTTTTCTTTTAGGTCAGAAACCAAAATAATAAAAATATAGAATATATATAGCATAAGAGCATTAAATCCTTATTTAGATTTTTACTTATAACATTTTGCAGAACACACTTTTGTTTGCGAAATCTTAAACGGGATTTTATTTAAGTTAGAATCTTTAAACCTTAAGGGTTTGTTTTTCTATTCTTTACCCTGAAATTAAGTAACTAAGGTGTATTAAGTTCAAAACTTAAGTTTTAGAATTAAATTGTAACTTTTTAATCAATTAGACTAAGTAATCCTTTTGCTTTTTGAATATTTGTTTTTATCATCAAGTTAAGTAAAAAGGCCAAATATTCAGAGTTAATTAAGTAAAGTGTCAGTAGAATCTTAGTCTTCAAGTCCATTGGGCTATAGTTAGCTTAATCAACTAAAAGACATTTCGCTAGACTTGGCAAGTTTTTGTCTTAATAGATCCTGTAGGAGGAAACTAAAAGATTAAAGGATCTAAGAGTGAATGGCTTTGCTATCCAAGCTCTAGTTTGAGAGCTAAGTAACCTAAGCATCCAAAATTCACACACATAGAATTGTCTTGTTGGCATCTGAGATCGCGAAAACACAGAGGTTAAGAGATCAATTCTAAATCTTCTTTAGTCTAAGGATTTCCGCGGGGCGGCTGTTGAAAGGGTGAAGGATGTGCCACTCACCTAGAAAAAGGATTTGGAGTATAATGTTAGTAAGAAAAATGAGAAGGGGGAGAAAAATAAAAAAATATAAAAAAATAAAATCAAACACCCTGCAGTTAAGTAGCTCGCTATGAATGGGTACTTATGCAGTTTTTTCCATAAAATAAAGCATCTTGGTATAAATGGATGCTATCCTTCCTTCCATCAAATAAAGGAACAGCTCGCTACATATGGGTGTTCTATCCTATAGAAAAAGTTGAAAAAAAAATGGAGATAAAAATTAGGAAAAAGAGACCCAGTGGTACACCAGGGAGATATACACAAAAAGTGTTGACCTTGGGATAGAAAAATGGTGAGGAGAAAGCAACCAAACCTGAGTAAGGCCAAGCCAAAGGCTTGAATTGGAATAATCGGGATTGGAAATTGATATCTTAAGATCTGGATTTTTGCAAATTTGGATGCCTTTAGGACAATTCTCTTCACAAGCATGGATGTTTTAAAATCATAGCTACTAAACCTTTGTATTGGGCAGTCAAGCCTAAGAAATCGGGTTTTGAGGACTTGTAGTTGAGACCTAAAGGAGAAGGATTGACAAAATCCTAGGTCTAGAAGTCTGTCCTTGGTGCTGTAGGCTAGCAGATTAAAGTTTTACTACTCAAAGTTTGCTTAATGATAAGTATCTGGCTAATTTGCTAAAACTTAGATGGATAGAAATCAAATTTCATAAACAGAGGACTAACTTAAGTCTATTGAGTTTTTGAGTTAAAATTTAATTTCCAACTCTTAAGTTTTGTTTTCTTAAAACACTTTGAAATTTGAGTTTTTAGGGTTAAGAATGATTACAAAGAATAAGTGATTTTTAGGTTTCTAATTTTTGATAAAATTCTTGCTGAAAACTTTATTTTTAATAGAGTGTGTTTCGAAGATGTTTGAGTTATAAGTCTAAGTAAGGAGATTTTCACAGAATGCCTATATATTGGGTACTTATTTATATAAATATAAAATCTAAAAATAATTAAATATTCAAAATTCTGACCTAAGCATTCCTCTACTTAGTTTTTATTTATATTAATTTAAACCCAAGTGTTTAAATCATCATATTTCTAGTTAATTTTGCTAAGGACTAGCAAAACTTTGGCTTGGGGGTATGATGAGAAGCACATCATGGTCTTTAATTACCCCTAATTAACTAGTCTTCCTAGTTAATTAACTAGGAATATGTAAATATATGGGTTAAATATTAAATAAGGGATAAAATATTAAAGGACCTTAAAATAAGTTAAAAATGCTATATTATTATCCAATTAATATTATTAATAACTTAATTAATAAGTGGACTCGAAATATCATCAATAATTTATCTAATTAATGTGTTAACTTACTTAAGTAACCTTACTCTATTAAACAAATTAAGCTAAAAAGGTAAAACATGTAAATCCAAGGTTTAAATATAATAATTGTCCTATTTATAATCATATATAAAAAGTTGAAAAGGATTTAAATTAAAATAACCCTTGAAAACCTTGGTTTACATTTTAGTCATTAAGTTTTATTTCAATCGAGTCCTTCTTCTTCACCTAGGTCCTAAGCTTTCATTACAGGTAAGTCCCTGAATACCTCTTCTTCTTCATTCCTTCTTCAGACTTTTCGACGGCTGACAACAGGAGGTGCGTACACTCGCCGATCATCGCAAATCCGACGTCCTCCCTTCCCTTCCACGCTTATGGAGCTTGTGCTCACCATCCTCTTTTCAGCCATCGGTCTGGATGGAACTGCAATCCTATTTTAGGCTTGAAGTTAACTTCACCAGCGTCGGAGAAGATGCCGGTGGCTACTTCACTCCTAGATCTTTCTCCGCCTAGATTCATCCTCCTCCTCAGCCGCCGCAACCTATAAATACCCCTCCACCCCCTCGATTTCTGGCAGTTAGCTCCCTTCCTTCTTCTCCCACTGAGCTAGTAGATAGGCTATTCACTCCAAAATCCAACGACCTTCCTCCACTTCCTCAGTCTTTCTTCGTTCATCTTCGCTTGCGCTGGATCTCCGCCGACATCCGCTGAGTCTTTTGACGCAGAGCTGATGCTACAATTACACCCACCGGACTTCCTTTGCTACACTTCGCCTACACCTGCTGAACTTCCTCTGCTACGCTTCACCTACACCCGCTAGACTTCTTTCTTCGCCCCTCTAATTTCCTCCTTCGTTAAGGATTTTCGACAGAGATCTTCTGCCCCCTCTGTCCAGGTAATAGTAGGATTAGGTTAAGGTAAGAGTAGTGTATCTTAGTTAAGTAGATTAGGTAGTTAGTTAGGTTTAAATTTTCAAATTGTATGACATCTTACTTAGCTCCGGTGAGCTCTTTGAGCTCGTCTGAGCCACTCTTTTATAATTTTTTCTTACCATTCACCTTCCTCATTTCATTATGATTTCATAGCACTTTTTTTTTCTCATTGTTAACAACTGATCCGCCTAAGTCACTCCACTTGCACCGGCGACCTTCACTGTCCATGGTGGAGGTCCCTGAGATTAAAACACATGCACTGGGGCCCTCTATCATCTCTTCATAACTTAAGAGCCCTTATCTTCACTTTAATTTGAGTAATAATCACCTATATAATAAATGCCCAAATTTCATACACCCTCCTGAGCTCACTGTCAATGGTGGCTCAGGAGGAGTTCCTCCAGCAAATTAACCACCTACACATCATCGTGACCTCCTACTGACTTGATCTCTCCACTCAATTGAGTGAGAGAAAATGTCCTGAGTTCAAGCGAACTCAGATTACACTCACCACCAATTCATTACATATCTTTTAGTTTAATCGTTAATTGAATGAATTAATGAGTTCTCGTGGATCCTTGTGACCTCAGGAGACCTTTTAGATCTTCCTTGGCCTATTTTGACAACTTTTACAAATGTATAGCCTTTTTCTGGACTCACCGGAGCTTTGACGAGCTCTAGCGAGTCAAAAACACTCTTTAGCCTAAGGAACTTCTCGAGAAGCTCCAGATTGTTTATTTGAGGACTAGGTATTCTATTTTGATGGTTAATTTGGTGATTTGGAGTCTGGAGCTAGATATGGACTGTTGTCTTCTCCAACTCCGACGGAGTTGGAGAGGTGTCTCCATTAGGGTTTAGGATGTTTTAAGAAGTTCAGAAGCAAGATTGAGGCTTATAGAATTCAACTTAATCCTCTGTTCTCTTACAGAAGCTGCAATTTGTTATGCCAAACAAACCACCTCAGAATTTTAGGCAACAAGTCTAAATTCTTAATTTTTTTTATCAAAACTCAGTTTTAATGATTTGATCACATTCTTGAAGTTGTTAAGAATTGATATAGAGCTTTAATTTGATCTAAAAAGGTCTGGTTCAAAAAGTCAAATCTCGAGGTTCAGTGATCAACAATAGGTCTGATATGTTGATTTAGGATTTAGTTAGAGAAATTGATGAATTCAAATTATTCCTAGGATGATTTTAGATAAATCAAATTCAATTTGGATGATTTTTTATCAGTATTTTAGAATAATCAAACTACTATGCAGTTTGAGTTATTTTTAAACCCAAACTAATGTCAGTGAGTTTCTGATGAAATTCAAATGCAAAATCTTATTAGATAGATCCTTAACAACCTTTAGAGGTTGTTTGAGTTGATGGAAATGATCTTTAGCTTTTTGTTGGGCTAAACAAAATGAAAAATGGAGCTCTAAAGGTCTTTAGCGAAGCTCTTGAGCTTCTTTGCTTTCCTGAAGCTCTTTGGAGTCTTTTCCCTTCTTCAATAGGTGCGGAAACACCGACTAAACTGTTCAGAACCTCGTCTGAGGTCAAAGAATTGCACTGCAGGTCCTTAGACCTGAAGTAGACACATTGTAGGCTAGAATGGCCATGATGATCCTTCCTTTTCACCCTTTAATTCAAAGGGCAAGACCTTTTCTGAGTATCAAATTGATGTTGTAAACAAGTACACCATTTTTAGAGCTTTCCAGCAAGGCTTTACTTGCTCGATTTGGAGCTCTGAGCCGGCCGGAATCTTCAATTGAAGTTTGGCCTGGAAGTGAATAACATAGTCCCATATCGGTTAAATAGCAACGAGCGCCTATGAATAAAATGAAAAAGTGATACGGGTTGTTCGGTTGTCAGCGCTGGGCGCACAATGAGCATATGTGTGTGTGTGGGTGCGTGCGGTGCACGTGCCCCGATGTGTGTGCACCTGTGGGCATGAGAGCGTGGGCTCATGAGTGGGTGTGTGTATGTGGGCCTAAGAGGCCATGGGCATGGGAGGCTGGAGGCCATGCTGAACTGGAAATAAACCAAACCTAATACAAACTATGCTCGAACCCAGTAGGGTCTAGTCCCACCTTGAGAGGGGTACTGTGTATCCCTGACCGGTCTGAGCTGCTAACCATAAAACCAAATTTTTGGTTCAGTTCATAGGTTCGATTCGGTTCACTTGCGGTTCAAGTGCACAATTGAAGGGTGAAGGAAATGGAGAAGAGGAGAAGAGCTCATAGGGTTGAATAAAAAAAAGAAAAGGTAAACAGATAGGAAAAGATAACAGGAAAGAAAGAGAAGAAGAGAGGTTTAAAAGAAGAGCTTGCTCGAGATAGAAAGGTAAAGAGAAAGGAAAACAAAGAGAGAGAGAGAAGGTAGAATGAGAAGAGAAGAAAGAATGAAGGCTGAAGATGGATAACTAAATTTTATACGACTGAGTTTAAAACCCAATTTTTTTAAGACGTCTAATATTTTGTACCTTACTCTAATACAATTTCTTTTGAGCATAAATGATGTAATAAGGCACATGTTCATTTGAATTTCTTCTTTTCTTGCCTTAATCTCTTGTAAATAAGAAGAAATTAATGAAATAAACATGTTTGCTTATAATAACAAATCATATGTGTAAATATGTTTTTCTTATGGAATTTTGCATGTCTTTCAATTGGAAATCCTAATGCAAGATTCATATTCTTAATGTAAATTTAATTATAATTCTCATTAATTAAGTAGCCTAGGATTTAATGGTAAATTAAGTTAAGTTATGTCTCCCAGTGAATGACCTTGACTCAACTAGTTAAAAAAAATTAAAATCTAAAATGTTAGGTTAGCTTGACCCCATACTACTCAATTGACATAAATTCAAGTTGACCAAAGTAACTTTCTCTTGCACATAATTAGGCATAGTTAACTTAATTAACTGTGTTGAGAAAATTAACGACCACCACCACCTTCTAGAGTTCCAAGCAAGGTCTTGAAGTCACTAAGCTGTTGACGGAAGCTCCTCCACCACCGTGGCTACCTCAACGCCGTCTTCTTCCTTGTCTTGGTTTGATTTTATGTGATAGTGTAGTGCATGTCTTTCATTTGAAGCATTCATCTATATTTTGTTCATCATAACATTTGATAATTAATAGAATACATCTTTGATATATTATTCGTATCTTGATTCACTAACCTTATTCCCTCTCTCTCTTTATCTCTCTCCCTCTCTCTCCCTTTTTCTCTCTTTCTCGTTCTCTCCTTTTGCAAGAGAATCAAAAGTGATATTTTTGTGACACGAAAGTGATTAATAGATTCAATATTTTGCCTCCCTGTGTTCGACACTTGGACTCACATCTGATTATTTGTCTAAGTAAAATTGACGTTGTAAAATGTGATACAACGAATAGTTTTTACGCAAACACATCCGACGAACGTCATAGGCCTAATCTCACAAGCAGGCCCAATTTTTAGAAAATGATCACTTAATTAGGTAGATTTAATCACAATCAGGTGGTCTTTAAATTTAGCCTAGAATGCAATACATGATTAGGCTTTGGATGTGAAGATAAGAGAATATACCTGACTCCAATAATCTTCGTGCAAGTAATGTATGCAATGCAGGTAAGTAGATTTAACGTGCTACTCAATTACCCCTAAAATACACACACCTAAGGGTAGGCAACTTCTAAGCAGGCAGCTTGATTTTTTTTTTGGCAAGCAAGCAATGTATTAAACTAGAAAATCCTAATAGCTAAAGAAAGTGGGAACAGACCCTCAAAAATAGCCCCGATGCTACAAGGGTGAGAAAACTGAAATGTAAAGCTAGTAAGCTTAGATCTGAAATCTCCTAATCCGATCAGTCTCAAAGAATCCCTTTGGTGCGGGATCCCTATCTCCTTCCTTCTCTTGGTGTCCTCTCATGGGCGTGGCTCAAGGTTCATGTTGGGGCTCTAAAGCGCTCGTCGTATCAACCTACCGATTCCTTGTATTGAAAAGTAGAGATGAGTCAAGACAGATTGTACCTCATAGTAGATTAGAAATATAATCATGTGAACCTATTGTGTCTGTTGCCTCTCTGACAATGGTGCCATTTTATCAGGAACTTTTCTCGCTTTTCGTAAATAGTATCATAAAATAATACATCATCATAGTACAAAGTGTGGTGGAAAAATCTTGAACAAAGAAATAGTCAAATAAGAATGCATCAAATATGCATCTCATGCATCCATATAAAAACAAGTCAGTGAACCACAAAAAAATATGTCATCTCCACAGGGAGGCAAATGCGCACAAACAAGTTCCAAATATGAGTATAAAAATGATAAGCAATGATTTCCAATTAATCAAAGAAAATAAATGAATTGAAGAAAATTAAAACAAACGCGTTAAATTAGCATGAGAGCTATTATGGATGCGGTACAATGGCGTTGAGGCCGAACATAGTCAATGAGGAGTCATCGAGAAAGTCCACACAGTCGCAGATGCAATGGCGAGCATAGTAGGAGGTGCATGGTTGAAGTTGCATGGTAGTTGTTGCGATTATAGAGTCAATGCTATCACCACCGACCATGGTGATGGACGATTGTGGAGAACACTCATAGTCGAGGCAGAGGACGAGACCCAGTGGTTGTGCTTGTGGTGGTGAGGCTCATTGTCAAGGAGGAAGGCATGGTCGCAGACGTGGTCTTGCCCCTACTGCTAGCAAAGGCAGAGCAAGAGGAGAGGATATTCATAGTGGAGGTCGAGGAAGAAGCATAAGGGCCCATGGTCGGGACTCTTGTCGGGGGCGAGCACGGTCGAGGCCACTACTGGTGTGAGAACGTTGAAAGCACTAGGAGCATGGTGTCGTTGGCACGGGCAGGGGTGTGCTCCTGTCATTGTCGTGAACATCAGCGTAAGGAGCAGGAGATTAAGGAGGTGGTCGGCGACGAGGGTCGCAGTCACAGAGGACGAGAGCAGAGGAGGCGTAGTGGTGGTGGTATGGTGATATAGACACATCTATTTAGGTTAAAATGCCTATTCATGCATGTTCCTAGGCTTAGATTTGCATTTCAAGTTATAAAAATTACATAGCATGCATCATTCTACATTTAGAGTAGTTGTGTATATTTTAGGTTAATTAGATCCTTTTTATGGTTAGGAGAGAAGAAGACTTATTTCAGGGCCTCAGATAGATGATCGGACCATACGGATATGATTAGGATGACGATCGGAGACTAATGCCTCTAAAATCGTATAGATCGGAGAATCGTAGCATCATACGAAGTCCGAGGAAGATCAACAGCCAAGGGACAATGCGACATCCATATGGGTTTCAGATGGAAAATCGAACCATACGAATGGATTCAGAGAAACGATCGTAGTCCAGCAGTGCAGGAATCATCTCGATCTGAGCACCATGGCACCCTCTACAAAAGAAAGAAGAATCGACGACCCAGATGGTGCCACATGGCGCCATCTAAGCCTCCCAACACCGACTAGTAGCAGTGCACATGCACTGCTGCAGCCATGCGTAGCAGCAGCGCACCGTGCATAGCCGTAGCCGCACGCCGTAACAGCGTAACGCATGCCAACGCGTAACGGGTGCGTGAAGCACGTGTTAGCGGAGCAGGTGCTAGCAGAGGATAGGCATGGATCTTCAGTGATGCGGGCCTTTAGTGATGCTTGCAGCTGTCACTAATGGTCAACGCGCTCCAGCAAGAGGAATTGAAGGGCAGATCTTTAGCGACAGCTGCAGCAATATTTATGGATGTCAGTAATGACCCAGATGCGAATTTGTTCTTCCTCCTCCACTATAAAAGGACCTACCCACCACCATTCCATACCATCTCTTCTTTTCTTCATCTCACCACCTCTAAGGCTCTATAGAGAGCTTGTCCCAAGCCTAGGATGCTCCTCTAGAGTAGAAAATCAAATAGTTTTCCCTCCCCTCATCCCTATTCGTGGAGTATCCTGCGGCCATCCTCTCACCGCCCTTCGAGAAGAAGATCCTTGCCGCGACGCCATCCTGCCCCATCCTCTGTCCTCTGGATTCGTCCTCCTTCATACCACTCCTCACCACCTTCCTCCAGGCGATGTCAGAGCGAGTCATCCTCTAAGCAACTGTTGAGGGAGATTTCTCTCACCTCATTCTATCTTCTTACGCTTTCGTAGTGTAGTTTTCTTGCTTTCATAGTTGTAACAAACAGTTGTTCATGAATAGATGATTATTTCTCTCTCACTCTTACATTATTGCAAGTAGATAAAGATTTCATTGACCTAATCTCTTGCTTGATAAAAATACAAAAAAATTAGAAAAGATAAAAATGACAAAAAAGAAATAAAGCAAAGCGCGGATTTCATAGAACCAAACATTCGCCTCCCCGTGTTCAGCCTAGGACTCACTTTTCGAGTTTCGATTATAAATTTTATTTGATAGATGCATTTTGCGTGCTATGATGACAGGTCCTCCGAACCTCGATTTTTAATTCACGAAGCACGCCCAATCACATGGTGATGGAGGTCAAGGCGGTGAGTGATAACGCTAAACCCAATGATGATAATTCCATCAACTGGGGTTAATTTTGAGGATATATGCACACTAATAACATACCATGATGGGCATGGGAGCATTGCACGCATTGCGAATTAAGATTGCTTATAAATCAATGTTTAATGGCCATATGTACAAGTGCATGTTGAAATAGACCTTAGATGAGCAGTCAAACTACACAGATGGATTCAGATCAACGAATGGAGTCCAACAGACTCGAAATCACTTAAATCCGACATCCGGAGCTCCCTCGACCAGCCCAAGAAGTTCTGGCTGTTGATCTGATGATCAGCGGCCCAAAACGCCCCACGTGGTGCCTGCTTGCCCGCATCCACCTCCTCTCTTCACCATGAGTAGGAGCAACCATTGTCGTTTGATCTTCCATCGGACGGCTAAGGATTCACAAAGAATCCAACCATCTTACGTCGCTCGAGCAACTGTTAGCACCTCAAATTCATGCACGAAGATGCATGTTCGAGCTGGGGAAAGGCTTAAATCGGTAGTGGAGTCATGAACGAGGAAATTTAGTCGTAGATGTTGGTGCGGATGGTGACTACATGGCACTCTCGGATGTGCGCCATCTCCCACACATGCTCAAGGCGTGATTCAAGGCAGCGCTCAAGGCATGATTCCAGATCGGATGGCCCATACTACACGCCCAGGCGAAGATGTGCGCGATCCACAATGCGTTCCCATGCAAGCTCTCAACCGTCCGATCTTTGATTGGACAGCCCACGTTATGTGTACATGTATTGCGTGGAGGGAAGAAGCACGTGCGTGCTTTTGGATCGGCGGGTGGAGGGGCTTCACTAACACTTATGGAATGGGTTTAGCGACGTCCTAGACGTTGCTAAAACCCTTACTTAGTTTGGAAACCCCTTCTTCTCTATATAAACCTCCTCAACCACCCCAATCAAGGGCATCCAATTCACACACACTCTCCATGCAACACTAGCCCTCTGCTAGCTCCACCAAACACTCCATACCCACCTTAGAGTTGTCAAGCCACTGACGGAGGACCCCTCCACTGCCGTGGCCGGCTTGCCTCCTCCTCGCACTCTGTTTACTTTAGTTTTATGTTGCACTTGTTTAAGCTTTCATCTATTGTTATAGTTGTAAACAAACACTAATTGCATGCTATATGTTGATGTTGATTCGTATATCATAGCTCACATCCTCTTAGAATGATTGTCATGTTTTAAGCACGAGCTCTAACCCTACTCTCTCTCTCTCTCATTTTCTCGTAAGCAAGCAAACCAAACATTCCTGTGATAACTAAAGAAAAAACTAATCTGATTTCATGCCTTCTTGTGTTTGACACTTGGACTCACCAAATCCACATCTCAAATTAAAATCGACAACGCGAACGCATGCTACAATGACATAATTAAACCAATGCATTCTGCGCATGTCAGTTTTTGATGCCGTTGCCGGGAAGGCAACATATTTCTTTTCTTGCTTTCATCCTGCATTCATATTCACATCTTCTAACTCAGTTCTTCCCTCTATTTGATTGGTTGCAGAAACTTGATGCTTGAGCGATGAAGGAGCGCAATCCGAGATGGTAGAAATGGAGTAAAGTGTTGCGAAGACTTTTTGTGAGTATCACTCCACCCATTGAGTGTTTGCCTGCTTAAAAAAATATACAAAAAAATATATATAAATATAAAATTGGCATGGTGAATGGCTTCCTAACCCACATTCCAAACTCATCACCCAACCAAGAAATAGACACCTAATGTTTTTGAAGAGACAATCCTTTTGGAGTGTTCTTTTTTCTTTTGAGTGGTGTTTGTGAAGCCACCATGATTTAACCTAGGCCTCACCACTCACCATAATTAAAATCAACTCACCTGATAGAACTGCATTAACACTAGGGTTGTTTTTCTAGGGCTACATCGTTCTAAAGGAAATCGACTTTCGCCTGTTGTGTGCAAAACCTTGTGTGCCCACTTAAACCTTGTCTGAAAACATTAAGAAACTTCAATCCTAAAAAGCATTAAAGCAATGACAATCATTAAAAGACACCACATCCTAAAATCCTTACTTGAGAACCATATTTTGTTAAGTGCACACACATGCTCAAATCAGTTAACTAAGAGGCACAACCCGAAACAATGCCTCATCACATATCCTGAGCATAAGCACTAGCCTAACCCATCATTAAAATGGAGTAGATGTGCCCTAGGTAGGACTAGTCTAAGTCTTGAAGGTGTGATAAGGTTTTCTAGGGACTTGGCCTTCATTCCCTTTGTAGAATCTGGTGTCTAGGCTGCGGGGAAGTGTCAAACAACTGCGATTGTGGGGTCTACGGAATCAGCTGTGAATGCCAAAGGAAGAACCTTCCCTTCAATCCCCTCGTAATCTACTTGGCTAGATTAACATCGGGAAGGGTGGTTAAGTGCTTACAAATCTGATCATTCCCTTTGAGGCTTCTAGGTCACCTATGGTATACATTATAAGGACTAGACGTGCTTGTTTGTGCACACACTTCTCGCACCTGTCTCTCTCCACATCCCTCCTTGTTGTTCTCTAGTGTATGCACGGGAGACGATCACTTCATCCTGAGCTGTTTGTTTTAGATAGGGAAATTAGGAGGAAACTTAATTTTACAAGGGAAATGGCTGAACCAAGAATTGATGAGATCGAGGACCAACCTCAACCCAATGCTATGGCCATCATTCAAGCCCAAATCTCTGCCAACCACCAACTTCAACAACAACAGATCCAAACCATCATGCAAGCCATACACCGATTGAAAAACCCTCAATGGAACCCCCACTGAACCCACCTAACTGACCACAACCTCTTGAGGACCAACCAAGGCCTCTCAGTGATTTTTATGATCCGTCTGCTATTTGGATCGAGCCACATCTTAGGATCCCAGAAGGGGGAGATGATTTTGAGCTAAAACCTAATGTTCTGAGCTTAATTCAGGGCCACTTTCATGGGAGCTCAGATGAGGGCCCCTTCCAACATCTTGAGGACCTGGATCGGATCGCCCGAACTGTGAAACCCAGGAACATTAGCTTGGACATTATTTTGATTAAGATGTTCCCTTTCTCCCTAAAAGACAAAGCATCTTACTGACTTAGAACCTTAGGGAGACCCATCTCCACCTGGGAGGAACTGAGGCAAGCATTCTTGAAGAAATTTTTCCCCATTGGTAAAACTAATAACCTCAGAAGTGCCATTACCACATCTACACTGCAAGGTGGGGAACAATTCCATGAGGTGTGGGAAAGATTTAATGAATTGCTAAGGAAATGCCCACACCATGAGGTTCCAAGGTGGCAATTGGCCTAGATATTCTACCATTGTCTAGACAACAACTTGAGGAATTTTGTTGATGCCTCATGTGGAGGCAACCTTTTGAACAAAGATGAGGAGAGCGCATTTGAACTCTTTAACTCCATGAGTGATAATTCACTGAACAATGCCTCCATGACCTAGTTTAATCGATCCAGTCAACCCCGTGGTGGGATCTATGAAGTGCAAGCCAATTTTGGAATGTTGACACAGGCATTACAGCAAAAAAGTTGGATCGAGTTGAGTTGGTGGACAAAAAGATTGATGAGTTGTTGAACCAAATCGGAAACCCACTACAGACCCTCTCCCTAGCAAAGGGAGCTCACAATGTAGATTTGGCACAACCAATGAACCAAATGCACCTGGAACAACCCCTGACGATGTTCCAGGGAGGACCTTTGCTCCCTCAAACCCTGATTACTCTCTCTCCCCCTCGGCGCCGTCTATCTTTGAAGATGTCCAGGCCATCCAAGGTTACTCTATACCTGACCCCTTCTCCAACACCTACAACGTTGGATGGCGTAATCACCGAAATTTTGCCTGGACAAACCAAAAACCAAACTAATTCCAGAACCAACCCAGGCCAAACCCCCCTCCTATCACCAAGGTCCACTAGTTAGGCCACCCTTTAATCAGAATAGGGCAGCCCCTCCCCTAAAAAGCCAAATGGACATGCTGATAGAAATGATGGCTGATATGAATCGGAAACATCAGGAGCAAATGGCATTAGTAAAGGGATAGTTGAGCTAGTTGTTGGATTGCAAACAACAGGGATCCCTTCCTTCTCAACCACAATCGAACTCGCGAAATGTGATTAACAGAGGCCCCAATTCTCATGGGTTCGAAGCCAATTCTAGGCATGCCCACATGGTTCAGCAAGCCCCACAAACACCACCAGGGTTTGATGCTTCTTCTTCCTCTCCTTCTCAAGGATCTACCCATGGTCCCAACGCCTTGACCAACACAGTTACCTTGAGAAGCGACACTAAAACCCAGGACCCCAAATGGCCGACCCCTCCCGTGACCTCACTTCTCGAGATACCCAACTCAGAGGATGAGCGGGAGGAACCTAAGGACCTAGAGACTAACCTAATTCAAACCCAAACACCATACCCTGAGACCTTGGAGAAAAGGAAGAAAAAGAAAGCTGTAGTTGAGAATGAGGAATTGTTGGAAATTTTCAAACAAGTCTAAATTAATATTCTGCTCCTCGAAGCAATCAAGCATATCTGGGCTTACGCTAAGCTCTTGAAGGATGTCTGTACGCCAAAGAGTAAGTCGAGAACCCAAGCACCTAGGAAGGTTGTGCTCTCAGAACAAGCTAGTTCAGTGATATTGAGTAGCTACCTCCTAAACGAACTAACCCAGAGCACCCCTGATTTCTTGAATATCGGGGACATGACATTTGATATAGCACTCTTGGACTTAGGTTCTTCGATCAACCTCATCCTGACTACCCTTTATCACCAGTTTGGATTTGGGGAATTGAAACCCACACCTGTGACTACCCAACAGGCTGATAGATCTGCAAAAACCCCAAAGGGGGTAGTCAAGGACGTAATTGTTTGGGTCAAACACTTCTACTTCCCAGTTGACCTTTTGGTCCTTGACATGGAAGTCCCCGAACAGCTACAAAACACACCCATCATCCTAGGTAGACCCTTCTTAGCTATGGCTAAGGAGAACATTGATTGCGACATGGGATGCATGGAAATTGCCTTTGGAGACAAGAAGATGCAATTGGATATCTTTAGGGCGACTAAGTCTTTTGATTGTTGTTGGGTTGAGGAGCACGATCCCGTGGAACCTCTGGTTGAAGAATGCCTCACTCTTAGCTCTTCAGTAGAACATTTGACTCAACCATTTGATGACTACCCTGACCTACTCCAGCCTGTGGGGGTTGACCTGTGTAGAGTTGATTACCTTCAGCAACCTCCATTCGAGGAGATTAATGTTGATCAACTCCCACCCTTCCCCTATCCATTAAATGTTGTCCCACCTACACCCGAACTAAAGCCTTTGCCTGATAATCTCAAGTATGTCTTCTTGGGACCTGAGCAGACCTTCCCTGTGATTATCAATGCCCATTTAACTAGAGATCAAGAACTTAGGTTGACTGCAACCCTCTCTGAACATCGAGTAGCCATTGGGTGGACAATTTCTGACTTAAGGGGAATTAGCCTTACCTATTGCACTCATAAGATATATTTCGAAGATGGGGCTCGACTTTCTCACCAAATGTAGAGATGATTGAACCTGAATATGCAAGAGGTCGTTAAAAAAATAAATAATCAAATGGCTTGATGCAGATATCATTTACCCAATTTCTGATAGCCCCTGGGTGAGCCCTACTTAAGTGGTACCCAATAAAGCCGGGCTCACCGTGGTCACCAATGACCAGGGAAAATCCATCCCCACCCACACCGCTACCTCATGGTGGGTGTGCATCGACTATAGGAAGCTTAATGTGGCCACAAAGAAGGATCATTTCCCTCTGCCATTCATTGACTAGATTCTCGAGCGATTGGTAGGGCAGAAATATTTTTGCTTCCTGGATGAATATTCAGGATACAACCAAGTTGCTATTGCACCAGAGGATCAAGAGAAGACCACATTCACTTGCCCATATGGCATGCTCTCATTCCTCCGTATGCCATTCGGGTTATACAATGCACCCGCGACCTTTCAACGTTGCATGCTAGCCATTTTTTCAGAGATGGTGGGTGAATACCTGAAGGTCTTTATGGATGATTTCTCCGTGTTCGGGAATTCATTCGACCATTGTCTTAGAACCTTGGAGAAGATTCCGAAGCAATGTATCAAGGTCAACCTAGTTTTAAGTTGGGAAAAGAGTCATTTCATGGTTCAGGAAGGGATTATCCTTGGCCACATCATCTCACATAGGGGCATCGAAGTGGATCGAGCTAAGGTTGATTTAATTTCCAAACTTCCACCCCCTAGCTCGGTTAGGCAAATCTGATATTTCCTAGGACATGTTGGCTTCTATAGAAGGTTTATTAAGGATTTTTCCAAACTTTCTAAGCCCATGACTAACCTTCTAGCCAACGATGCTCTTTTTCACATGACACTTGATTGCATCAAGGCTTACAACACCCTTAGGGGAACAGTCTCCACTGCACCTGCTTTACAACCCCTGAACTGGTCCCAGGACTTTGAGATAATGTGTAATGCATCAGATTTTTCCATCAGAGTAGTCTTAGGACAAAGAAGAGAGAAGGAACCCATGGTGATCTACTACGCGAGCAAAATGTTGGATGTGGCTCAACAGAATTACACCGTCACAGGAAAAGAACTGCTCGCCGTAGTCTTTGGGTTAGAAAAGTTCCTATCATGCCTTCTGGGATCCCACGTGACAGTTTACATCGACCATTTGGCTATCCAGCATTTGATGGCTAAAAAGGATGCTAAACTCAGGCTCATCCGATGGATCCTACTCTTGCAGGAATTTGACCTCGAAATACGTGATAAAGCCAGGTCCAAGAATGTCGTAGCCGATGACCTATCCAGACTTCACCCAAACCACAACAGACCCTTGATCGCACATGTTTCACAAGCTTGAAATCAAGGTTACAAGTAACCCATCGTCGTAGTTGCAAAACTCTTGGTCAAATAAAATTTATACTGAAACTCCAAGGGAGTCCCGGGTCGAACACGGGGAGGTGAATGTTTGGTTTTATGAAATCTGCGCTTCACTTTTATTTCTTTTTGGTCATTTTTATCTTTTCTAATTTTTTTGGTATTTTTAACAAGCAAGAGATTCGGTCGATGAAAACTTTATCTATTTGCAAAAATATAAGAGAGAGAGAAACAATCATCTATTCATGAACAACTGTTTGTTACAACTATGAAAGTACGAAGACTACACTACGAAAGCGTAAAAAGATAGAATGAGGTGAGAGAAATCCCCCTCGACGGTTGCTTGGAGGATGACTCACTCTGACGTCGCCTGGAGGGAGGTGGTGAGGAGCGGGACGAAGGAGGACGGAGCTGGAGGACAGAGGATGGGGTAGGATGGTGTTACGATAAGGATCTTCCTCTCGAAGGGTGGTGGGAGGATGGCCACGGGATGCTCCACGAATAGAGATGAGGGGAGGGAAAACTATTTGATTTTCTACTCTAGAGGAGCATCCCAGGCTTGGGACAAGCTCTCTTTAGAGCCTTGGAGATGGTGAGAGGAAGAAAGGAAGAGATGGTTTGGAATGGTGGTGGTAGGTCCTTTTATACTGGAGGAAGAAGAACAAATTCGCATCTGGGTCATTACTGATGTCCATAAACGTCACTGCAACTGTCGCTGAAGATCCGCCCTTCAATTCCTCTTTTTGGCGTGCGTAGACCATTAGTGACAGCTAAAAAAATCACTAAAGGCCCGTGTTGCTGAAGATCCGCTCCGCTAGCATGCGCTTCACGTGCTCGTGCTCCCCGTGCCATGCGTGCGTGCTGGTATGCACTGTGCTGCTGCTGAGTGCGGCTGCAGCTGTGGCGGTGCACGGTGCGCTGTGCGTGGCTGTGACTGTGTGTGCGTTGCTGCTGGCCGACGTTGGGTGACTCAGATGGTTCCACGTGGCACCATCTAGGCCGTCCATTCTTCTTTCATTTGTAGAGGGTGCCACGGTGCTCAAATCGAGATAATTCCCAAGTTGTTGGACTACGATTGTCACTTCAGATCCATCCATACGGTTGGATTTTCCATCTGTAACGCATATGGGTGTTGCATTTCCCCCTGGCCATTGATCTTCCACGAACTCCGTACAATGCTATGGTTCCCTGATCTAAACGATTTTAGAGGAGTTAGACTCCGATCATCGTCCTAATCAGATTCGTACGGTCGGATCACCATTATGAGGCCCTAAAATAAATATCCTTCTCTCCTAACCACAAAAATGATGCAATTAACCTACATTATATACTACTCTAAATGTAGAATGATGCATGCTATGCAATATTTATAACATGAAATGCAAATCTAAGCCTAGGAACATGCATAAATAGGCATTTTACCCTCAATAATTGTGTCTACATCAACCCTCATTACCCTTGACTGACTCCTTCCCTGATGAACAACTTCCAGTCATGCAAGGAAGAAAGCTACCTTGGTATGCCAACTTAGTCAACTATTTAGTGGTAGGACAGATTCTGCACGGCTGGTCCAGACAGTAATGGGATAAGTTCTTGGCTGAAGCCAAGCATTATTTCTGGGATGATCCTATGCTGTTTAGACTCTGTGCTGACCAAATCATTAGGAGGTGTATTCCTAAAGAGGAAGTCCAAAGTGTGTTATCCTTTTCTCATGACCAAGCCAGTGGTGGCCACTTCTCTGTAAAGCAAACGGATACAAAAGTTTTGCAGTTAGGATTTTACTGGCTATCCTTATTCAAGGACACACACAGCTTCACTAAGACTTGCTCTCAGTGCTAGACATTAGGGACTACGACTAGAAAGGATATGATGCCCCTTCAGCCCATTCTAATTATCAAAATTTTTGATGTTTGGGGCATCAATTTTATGGGTCCCTTCTCGCCATCCAACAGCTACGAGTACATATTAGTCTCAGTGGACTACTTCTCAAAATGGATCGAAGCCATAGCCACCCGAAGATGTGACCATAAGGCTATCATGGACTTTGTTAAGCAAAACATCTTCTCTTAGTTTGGGATACCAAAAGCCATGATCAGTGATGGTGGAATCACTTCATTCATGCCCAATTTTGTGCCTTACTTAGAAAATACGGGTTACTCACCGCATTGCCACCCCATATCACCTGCAAACAAATGGGCAAACTGAGGTCTCTAATAAGCAGATCAAGAATATTCTACAAAGACTGTGAGAGCTAATCGGAAGGATTGGTCCTCACGATTGGATGATGCCCTTTGGGCATACAGAACTGCTTTTAAGACTCCGATAGGTATGTTGCCTTATAGATTGGTCTTTGGTAAGGCTTGCCACCTTCCGGTCGAGTTGGAACACTGGGCATACAGAGCTGTAAAGGAATGTAATATGGACACTCCAACTCTCCATGCACGAGGAAATCCGTCGAGATGCCTGTGAGAACAATAGACTTTACAAAGAGAAGATGAAAGCCGTCCACAACAGACATTCATAGGAAAACTTTCGAGCCCAATCAGCAAGTCTAGCTTTTTGATGCAAGACTTAAACTTTTGCCTGGGAAGTTGAGATCAAAGTGGACAGGACCATATCAGGTGTCCAAACCTTATCCCAATAAGGTGGTCGAAATTGCAGATCCTAACACTGAGCAAACCTTCATAGTAAATGGCCAGAGATTAAAACATTATCTTCCTAGGTTACCCTAAAGGAAGTAGTCACTCTCATTGAGGGTTGACACGGAGCTTCGCCTAGCTGGAGGCAGTAAACTCAGCACTTCCTGGGAGGCAACCCAGAAGATTCAGACTGATCAGGTACACTGCGACACTCAGGTGATTTCTTTCTGTACCCCCTTACATACATTTATTTGCCAATGAGGACATTGTCTGACTTAAGCATGGGGGGTGGTAATTCTCATTCTCTGAGTTTATATTATCATACTTAATTATATATAAAAAAAAACACTAGGAAGGAAAACTTAGGCATTAAGAACTTGTCAACTGTGGGAAATAATATGAGAACCTGAACACTTAGACATTTTAGGCTTTCAGGCTTAATCAGCCCTAGTGTCCACTAAAATGTGGATTTAGCCCCAAATCCTTGCAACCATAATTTACATTAATCTGATCAATAAAGAAAGGTGATAAGTATAGGACTTATCAACTCACCCTCTGACTCAGAGGGACTTTTAGTCCAAGCATCTGCACATATTTTTGCATTGACTCACTCCTCAGAGATTCTAACAGAAATTGGGTAGCTAATGAACCTTCTAAGGTGGTATGCTGGCAAGTTATCGTGGGTAACAACCTATTGGTTGGTTGTTCAAAGCCTAGCCACAGGACCATTCTCTTTTATTGCCTCTAGGTAAATCTTAGATCAGGGAAGCCACCTACTGAAGAAAAAAGAAAAAAGAAGAAAAAAAAAAAAAATAAGACACACTTCACCACACGAGTATATCTTGTAAGTGGTCATGGGTAATAGCCCATTAGTCGGTTGTCCAGAACCCAACTCACTAAATGCATGGAAAAGGCCAAAACACTTAAGGAAGAAGTAAGGAAGTAGAGCAATCTGGGGAGATATACACTAGAAGCACCCTTGAGTTGACCCCATGCAAAATAAAAGTAGGGAGAAAGCTACCGATCGGACAGATACACCTTCAGGCAAGCATTTCCTTTTCCGGTCACCTAGGGGCGAAAAACCCGAAGTCTGTTTTAATTGCCGTTGAGTGAGTCTATCACAATCTTCACACCAGGATGCTTAGCACTTAGAGTCTTTCGAGTTATGGGTGGGTTGAGTAGCCGTAAAAAGTCACCTACACACTCTCAACTCCAAAAATCCAAAAAATTAGAAAAGATAAAAAAGGAAAAAATATATATATCTACATATATGCTTTAAAGCGAGGACTTGGGCGGTTTGCATTTTGGTCGACACACAGGTGCTGTTTAGTCTCTATGGATTAGGCTCTTAGTATATGTTTCCTCTCGTTGACAAGCAACAAATGTCTAAGTAATCAATTCCTAATTTTGACTGAAACTAACAACTAGAATAAGCCTTACAAGGGACTAGCAAGGGATGAGCATGGGGGTATGATAACTCTACACCTAATGATGATAATTCCATCAGCTGGGGTTAGTTTTGAGGATGTATGTGTTACTTGCTCTAAAACGGGTTTTAAAATCATCACGTTGCAGTATAGATCGAATCAGTGCAAAAACATATAATATTTATTACTCGAAAAAATCCAAGGTCGAACACAGGGAGAAAGTGGCAATTTAATACTCTAGATCGCAATTAAAGATATAAGAATTTGCAATTAGAATTAGTTCAGAATGATCTAATCATTAATGTCAAGTATCAATGTGCAAAAAGAATGGAGTAAAATGGTGATTTGAATCACCAATTACTCCTTACAATAATAGCAACTAGATCAACAGTATCAATCAAGGAAATAAAGCCTCAAATGTATGCAATCAGACGGCAGAGGCTTGTATCAGACACCTTAATAGAGGCAAAGGCCTCTTCCTTTTTTCTCTTCAATCTTCAGGGAGAGGCTTCTTTCTTCTTCTTTTCCTCTTCTCTTCTTTCTTCTCTGTCTCTCTTTCTCTTGCTTCTCTTCATCCCTTAGCTTCAAAGAAGGTGCAGCATAGGACTTAGTATGCCAGCAGTACGCCAGTAGAGGCAAAGGCCTCTTCAGATATCACAGGAGTCAAGAGGATGGCGGCAGAGCAAAACCCCTCCCCCCCTCTCTTCTCTTTTTCTCTTCTTCCTTTCTCAGAATAAGCAAACCTGACCAGACCAGGGTATCCGGGTAAACGGACCAAGCCCAGACCCGTGGGGCATGAGCGTGGGCGATGGTGTGCATGGGCACGTAAGAGGGGACCTCACCCCGTGCTTACTGAGGCGAACAGCTTATAGCAAAAATTCCTTTTATGTGCTGCACGAGCTTTAGAAATTATCGATGTGGGACTAATCGCATAAGGCTTTCTTCACACAACTGTGGGACAACTTCTCTCACCAAATTGGAGCAGCAGTGAGGGGTGTTGATGCTAACTGAGAACGTGGAGACCTAGAGCACGTAGATCCGCACCACTCAGATGTGATGCCTGGGCATCTGGAGCAAGAACATTTCCCGGAACTCCTTGAAGAAGCTCCTCCAATGGTGGAGGTGATGTGATACCTGAAAAAGACGAACATGGGCTAAGTGCCCCAATCAGTACCTTCAGGAGCTTCACCTTGATGAGGCAAAGTCAAAGGTGGTGGTCCGAGGGCGTGTAGATGTGTGTGTAGGCCTGACGATGAAGTGGATTAGGGCAGACAGTAGGTGTATTTGGTGGAAAGGTAGAGGGTGTTAAACCCTAAATTTCTTTAGTGTTTTTGGAGGGTGAGTCATGGCAGAGGTTTTGGCGGTGTTGGCGGCAAGAGTCGAGTAGTGTAGTGGTTGATTGGCATCGTCAAAGGTGGAGAAGATGAAGTGCGAGGGTAGCAGTTGGCAATTGTGCATGTGTCGTAAGTGTAGGAGAGCAAAATAGAATGAGAGAGAGAGAGCGGTAGAGTGACTTAGGGATGCAGTAGGTGTGCGGAGGGCTTCGGTGTTGGTCGACCGGAGCCAGAGAAGGAGGTAGAGGCAGCGACGATGAATCAGATGGAGGAATGCCCTCCCTTTGGCTGGGGAGGGTCACGAGGAAGAAGGGAAGCTAGTCGGCCGACCAATTTAGTTGTTGGACGGCCAGAGGAGGAGGGTCGAAGAGGTCACCAGAGAAGGGGTCTACGGTGGTCAGAGGTAGGTTTCTAGGTCTTGACGTGACAAAACTTGCTGAAAAGCTTGGCCGTGCGATAGGGGTTCTTTTATAGGCCATAGGAAGCCCTTCCAAGCTTTGAAAGAAGCTTCCAAGCTCGGCAGGTTTTTGAAAAATAGGATACCTGGACCTTTGAAAGGTTCTCATGGCCTTTTGGGAAAGACTTAGAGCCCAAGAAATGGCTCAAATGGAAGGTAACTTCCCAAGGAATCCCCATATCAATTTTGGGAGAGATTGATTGACAATCGAGCGAGAAATCCTCTCTCAAAACTCGACGATGACGGCGCGGGGACTTATTTATGGAGACAATGGCAAAGTTAGGGGCCTTTTTGTAGGGATTTTGAAAGTTAAGGGCATATATGTGATATAAAAGAATTAGATAGGACCAAATTGCAAACTAGGTCAAGAAAATCTTAAATTGGGTGTAAATTTTGATAAAAACCTAATTTGGACCTAAGGAAGCCAATGTTGAATTTGGATTTTGGTTTTGACCAAGTTTGACTAGGTAATTTATGCAAAAATCCAAATTAGGGTAAATGTCTATCTAAGACTATTTTGGGTCGAGATGGGTTCTGATGGTCAAATTGAACGTACTAAACCCTAGAGAATATTTTTTGATGAATTTTAGAGGGTTTAGGTGAATTTTATCCTGACCAGAACCTGAGTTAATTAAGTGA
Organism: Thalassia testudinum; assembly: GCA_037157565.1. Classification (NCBI taxonomy): domain Eukaryota; kingdom Viridiplantae; phylum Streptophyta; class Magnoliopsida; order Alismatales; family Hydrocharitaceae; genus Thalassia; species Thalassia testudinum. Next base: position 13,283,711 of record JAZHRO010000007.1, read on the forward strand.
CTCTATTTTTAGGCTTTGAGAAGTCATTTAATTCTTAAAACACGCGAACATCCTTTTCTGTCTGTATGAACCCACTTGTTAGATATTTAAGATCATTTGACCCTTAATTACCCCCTGGGAAAACCCATGGTTGTATTGCATTCATGATATGATGGTAAAATTATATTTTTAACCCAATTTTCTTGTCTTTGTCTCAGAATGATTATGTAATGAATTACAGTCCTCTAGCGATTATATAGGAGCATTTAATAACTTAATTAGATCAAATTGAGCTAGTTATGGCTCATGGTGGTGTTCCCATCAATATGCACACTAATAACATACCATGATGGGCATGGGAGCACTACATGCATTGCAAATTAAGATTATTTATAAATCAATGTTTAATGGCCATATGTACAAGTGCATGCTGAAACCAGCCTCAGATGAGCAATTCAACTGCACGGATGAATTTAGATAGATGAATGGAGTCCAACGGACTCGAAATCACTTAAATCCTACATCCGGAGCTCCCTCAACCAGCCCAAGAAGTTCTACCCATTTTCTAATAACCAATGATCCAAAATGCACCATGTGGCACCCGCTTGCTCACATCCACCACCTCTCTTCATCACGCATAGGAGCAACTATGGTCATCCGATCTTCCATCGAACGACTAAGGATTCGTAAAGAACGCAACCATCTTGCGTCGCTGGCACAACAGTTAGTGCCTTAAATCCACGCACGAAGACACGTGTTCGAGCCAAGGCAAGGCTCAAATCGGTAGCAAAAGTGTGCTTGAGGAAATTCAGCCATAGATGTTGGCACAGACAATGTGGATGGTGGCTACGTGGCACTCTCGGATGCGTGCCATCTCCCACGCGTGCTCAAGGTGCGATTCAAGGCAACACTCAAGGCACTATTCCAGCCGTGCAATCTTCGATCGAACGACCAATACTACGTGCCCAAGCGAAGATGCGCGCGATCCACAGTGCATGCCCACGTGAGCTCTTGACCATTCCGATCTTTGATCGGACAACCCACGTTGTGCATACATGGATCGCACAGAGGGAAGAAGCACACTCACTCCTTTGGACTGGCGAGTGGAGTGGCTTCACCGACACTTATGGAATGGGTTTAGCGATGTCCCGGACATCGCTAAAAGCCTTACTTAGTTTAGAAACCCCTTCTTCTCTATATAAACCTCCTTAACCACCCTATTCAAGGGCATTCAATTCTCACACACTCTTCATGCAACACTAGCCCTCTCCTAGCTCCACCAAACGCTCCATACCCACCTGGGAGGTGTTAAGCCACCGATGGAGCCCCCCTCTACCATCATGGCTGCCTTGCCTCCTCCTCGCACTCTCTTTAGTTTAGTTTTATGTTGCACTTGTTTAGGCTTTCATCTATTCTTATAGTTGTAAACAAACTCTAATTGCATGCTATATGTTGATGTTGATTCGTATATCGTAGCTCACATCCTCTTAGAATGATTGTCATGTTTTAAGCATGAGCTCTAACCCTAGTCTCTCTTTCTCTCTCATTTTCTCCCAAGCAAGCAAACCAAACATTCTTGTGACAACTAAAGCAACAAACTAATCCGATTTCATGCCTCTTCATGTTTGACACTTGGACTCACCAAATCCACATCTCCAATTAAAATTGACATCGCAAATGCATGCTACAATGACATAATTAAACCAACACATTCCACGCACGTTAGTGAGCTCCAGTTGCGGCCTGAGGTTGAAAGGGTGGGGGGCATTCTTGTCCTCCTGTCACTGTTGGTAAAGGAAGTAGGGGAGGAGTAGGTGTGGAGATTGTTGTCAAGGGGGTTAGAAGTCGTGGTCGTCAGGAGCACAATGGATCACGATGGTTGCAGTCGAGGAGATTTGATGCTGCTGTCGAGGGAGAGACGTCAATAAGGTTGGCAGATGTGGTTGTCATAGGCGATGTTGTTGATTAGAGCAGGGGCATTGGGTATTGAGTGATGGCAAGGGTAGTGGTGGTTGTTGCTATTGTCAAGGGTGAAGGAGTCACGGTGGTGGTGTGTGATAGAGGGTTGAGGGTGGAGGAGGCTGAAGGTAACATCATCATTAGCCCTAACTAACTTAAATTAGTGGAAATCAATTGACAAGTGCTGCTACTTGATTGCTTGAGAGCCAGAATTCCACTCAGATCCATTATGAGAAGAAAACATTAAAAAGGGGTAATTCTACAGTTTTAGCATCACACCACAAATTCAAAGTAACCATGGGCTCACCCAGGGGATAATTAAACGTCAATTGAGCATTAAAGTTAAAAGAGTGGGTCCACATAGACAAAAATAGGGTTTCACACATTTCTAGAATCAAACAGCACATCAAAACCATAATTTCAAACCTACTTAAATTAAAGGGGTTATGATCAGGATAAAATTGATCTAAACCTTATAAAATTCATATAAAAATATTCTAAGAGATTTAGTACCCTTGGTTTGACCATCTGAACCTATTTTGACCTAGAACAAAGTTGTAGACGAAATTTTGCCCTAATTTGGTATTCTGTGCAAATTGCCTAGGCAAACGTAGTCAAAACTCGAATCCGACTTCACCAATAGATTCCTTGGGTCCAAATTAGGTTAAGCCCAAAATTTAGGCCCAATTAGACTCCATCTTGACCTAGTTTGCATCTCAATCCCTTAAATCTTTATCTGTCTCAGTTAGAACCCCAACTTTCAAAATCTCTTACACATAGGTCTCTAACTTTGTCGTCACTTTTGTGCTCAGGTCCCTGTCACCATGGCAGGTGTCAGCCTAAGCCTGCCGACCTTCAAGGGAGGAGATCACTCTCGATTCAACTCCAAATCCCTCCAAAATTGGGGGGATTGCTGATAAGACAATCAAGAATTCAACCAACCCCATTTGAGGGATTGGAATTGATCCCAGAGCTCAGGCAAGCTCGAGGAAATTGAGGACTTCTTTCCTTCTAGACTGAGGCTCAATCAATCCTCTTCTCTTGTTTATAGCTTAGATATGAGCTCTATAAAAAGTCCCCGTGCTTCAGCTATCCTCCGTAGTCAAGTTTTAAGGCTAAACCACCTCTTCTTCTCCTACCTCCGGCCTACTCCGACCTGCTCTGTCAACATCTCCTTGACCCATCCTACATCCTCCCGATTGCCAAATTGGGAGTACCACATCCTTCCCCGACTTCGTTCGCTCCTCGACAGCCAACTCAGGATCCGCCTCGACCCCTTCTTCCTCGCCGTACCCCCTTTGGAGCCTTCATCTCCTCTGATGTTGGCCAATCACAGTCGACACCAAATTCCCTCTCTTCTCATCCATGCTAGGTTCCCCTTCTTACTCTCCCTCTCTACTTCAATTCCATCTCCTTAACCTTCACTTTTGACCGCTACATCGCTCACTCCTCCTTCATCTTACGTAGCATCGACGAAGCTCCGATGACGTCACACGCCCACTACACTCCACTAATCCACCCGCTCTGACTCCCCAAAGCTCTGCCTTACTCCTCCAACCAAAAGCCCTTACCCAATTTCATCATCCACTCACTCCACGACTAAATCGAACAACCCATCCTATGTCCGTCATCTCTGATCTTGGAGGCCCACCATACACTCCCAACCTCCACGAGAACACCACCGCCACATTCGCCATGCTTCAGCGATGCTCATGAGCAATTTAATTGGGCCCCACCGACCGTATTCATGCTCGCAGGTTCCCGCCATTGCGATCATCTTCTCTGTCACTGTTACCCACCATCCATTCAGGGAAGCTGCGGAATCATCCTAGGAAGGTAGGAAGACCTTCAATTGAGCGTAATAGCAAAAATAACAACTCGATTGCGATGAATCTCCCATCTGCAGAACATGCGAACGACGAAGCCCTCTTTAGTGCCACATCATAACAGATAGATTCAGAAAGGCACATAAATGGAATTCGTGTCGTGGGCTATTCGCCTCAAACGCTGGGGGTGAGGTCCCCTCATGCCTACGCACCTTCACTTGTGCACACATGCACACAAGCCTGGACCTTCGACCCATTACCCGATTACCGATTGCATGCTTGATTAGAGAAATAAGAGGAGAAATTCTAAGGAGGAGGGGGGAGGGTTTTGCTCCACAATTTATGTCTTAGAGATGCGTGCAAGACCTGCTTGACACCTAGCATTTCGAGAGGTTGCTTGCTTATGCTTTAGTTGTTGGCTCTAAGGCCTTATGCTGAGGCTTAACCCTTGATGTCTCTAAGGCCTTGTACTAAGGATTTACGACTTTAAGTCATTTGGATTGCTTGGTTGACGTCTGATACTGTGCACTTATTTGAGATTGGTACTAGCGTAGAATTGGGAGATTAGTGGTTTGAAGACCACTGTTGGAATATTTGGCTTATTTGATTACATTGAACATGTGCTTAAATATGGGGATTTAAGTGGTAATTCAAATCACCATTGTTTTGAGCTTTTATCTTTTTATCCCATGATATTTTGAGATACAATTTGGGCTTATCTTGAATATATTTCTATGTATAGTATTCATTGAACATCTTTTTTGTACTTAATTGATTATGCTCATTATTTCTGAAAGCGATTAGTGTTGTGAATTCCACATTTGCTCCCTGCTAACAACCTTAGACTCACATCGATTTCAAGCTTGTAAATTTAAATGCTGTAGCAGTTTTGTGTACTATACTACAATGTGCATTTTTATAAATCGATGCAAAATGTTTGCAACATTTTGGTGCCATTGCCGAGGAGCAATGCACAATTCACCACTGATCTTATCTCTCTTGATTGTGCTTATTACTAACTTGCCCTATTTGTTTTGTTGTGATTTTGTGAGGTACATCATGAGAAGATCTTCCATGCAATCAACCACTCTATGGGTAGGTAAAATTTCTCTTCTTCCCTAATCAACCTGTTAATCTTAGGAAAGGGAAAAAAGAAACAAATGAATTAGGGTCCACTTGCTTTATTTTTCTAGTAATATCATTTAAAGGCAAAGCTTCCTAATTTGTGAACTTGATTTAAACCTGATTGAAGTGAGACTATTTGATTACAGATTGCCATCCAAATTTCCTGTACCTATTAGGGATTTACGCTTAATTTCTAAACATCTTGGACTACTCATTTTCTTGTTTGAGTCCATGGTGTTACATTTCAGAACAAATTGGACTTGAAATAGAGTCAATTAGGGTTTCCACTTTAGGGTTGCGAAATGTTAGTACACATTTTCCTGCATTAAAGGATTGACATTCCCGCATTTGTGTGCTACCCAAGCCCTTGTTTGAAAAGATCTATTCCAGAAAATCGTAAAATCAGGCTCTCAATTCACTTGAACCCTAAAATTTTGGACCTAATAACTTGAGAGTCAACTCAAGGTGATTTTGGGTTTCGACTCAAATTTTATCCTCAATCTTTAGGGCAGGTTAGGTAATGTTGGTCCACTTAGTGGGTCAACCAACCTCCAAATTAGGTCACAAATTGAATCAACCTCTAATAAAGTGAAATTCAAGGCACAAATTAGGACTAAAATTAGTAGACTTAAGGTCTCAATTTATACATTCCGGCTTACTTGGAGCCGCAGTGACAAGGAGGTTCGGGTGGGGGAAACCCTGTAACCCGTGGGGACACTCTACCATGTATGGGTCTTTATGGGGCTCTCCCTTCCTAGCTGCCCAAGTAATTCTCGGGTGTGTGGATTTTTGATTTAGAGGTATCAACCACCTCGAAACAACCTTAGTCATCCAAAAATCTTTGGGTGCCTTGATTAGGTCCAGCTCATATCCAGTCTCGCATCTATTCTATAGTGTGCATAAACAGGAAAGGTCCCTAGGTTTTTGACCTAGAGTCCTCCATTAGAGTTGATCTTCATAGGGAAAATCTGATCTGATCTAATCAATTCAATCTAGACCTGAATTTGATTCTTCATCTTGATCCACCACCTGATTTGAAAATGCAACTTGACAACATAGGAAGACTGTTTAGGAAACCTGAGTCCCAAATGAGCATGAAAGGGAAATTGATCGAGGATGCACTTAGACATTATGATGAGTATTACAAAACTTCAGATCCATCTAGAAACATTTAGGTTAATGTATCTAAAACAACAAGTCTCATTATGAACCGAGCCTATCTTTTGTTGGCCCAACTGATAAATGGTTCAACCTGGGATGACCTCTTATTTGAATACATTGAATTTGGGAAATTACATAGCAACGAGTATCTACAATGTTGGTCAAATCCCCAACTTTAGGAAAGACACCAAGATCTCACTGAGAAATGTGGGAATTTGTTGAATACATTACAAAAGGCCATTGACCAAGAATACCCATATCAACATTTAGAAATTGATGAGACATCTTGGAGTAAGGTTGAAGATCAATATGATTTCCCAGAGGTTGAGTTCGAAAATCAAGGTTGTTGGGACCCCTAACCCAAATGGAATCCAATTCAAATTTGGTGTAGCTTGGTGTAGAATGACATACCTAATCTTGATGTTGGTTGGGTGGACCAGTTGCTGGTGTTCCCAACTATGAACAAGCCTTAGATAGCCATGAAGCTGGTCTATCAAGCCTTGATTTTCTCAACACTTGTGATAAATTAGACTCAGAACCTCTCGAGGATAGTTCCTGCACCTTATTCTGTTAAGGTTATCCTTGAGAATGATTCTGACATCCCAATAGAACCATGCCTAGATTCTAGTGACCTAATCCCTACCCTTGACCTAGAATCTAGATTTGAGCTTATTTGGGATAATCAAGAGGCCCAATTTAATGAGAATCAAATTTTAGATTTGGAGCATGATTCTGGGCATATATTTGATGATTATACCCCTCCAGACGCAGAATAATGAATTGATTTTTCAAAAGTCACACTGATTTACGATACAGAAGCAAAGGAGTTGGAAGAGTCGAGATTTGATTGAATCTACCCTAGGATCCTAGAACCCGATCCTATGCTTAATAAAGACACCTTTCTAAGCTCAGAATTTGAAATTAGGTTAGATCCAAGTCAGATTGTTGATTCTATGCATCATGATTTGTTCTGTGGTGGAAATCTCAATCTAGAATGAGGTTCAGAAACTGATTTTCGCAGGTTCTTCGACGATTTCAAATCATACTTTGAATTCGGAGATCCTTTGTTGCCAGATGATTATGAGCCAATCTACGACCTTAGTATCCATGGCTCATTCTTTGACTCTAACTTTGAAGTCTTGTTCCCAACATCATTGATCCAAAATCATGTTCTAATGAGTTGGAATCATTCAATTATGATCTGCAGGAATTAGAAATAGTAAGTACCAAGAGTGTCCACAATCCAGAGTTTGAATTTTTCACTGACTTAGATTTCCATGATCCTATAAGCACTCTCCAGGCATTTACATTTGATTTGGATAAGCATCATGAAGACTCTCTAGATGAACCTATCTTTGAATCATTTTTAGAAGAGCCCACACCACACTTTGATTTTGAAGAAGCCACACCTCACACAGAGCCTTCCAAAATCCGATCCCGACCTTGACCCACCATCGTAATCAATTTCTACTCTGATTCAACTCTCTCTGATCCGATTGCATATGATTCACCTCCAACTTTTAATTAGGAATTGAACATTGATCAGACCATTAATCACGTCTTATCCTTCTTTGATCTCACTAATAGGGCTCCTACATTCTCCATAGATCCATTATCTTTTAAGGACCCCTACACTATTTAGGTTGAGCCGATTCAGCCAAACACGCGATTCACATTTCCATATTTGTTTGAGCCAAAAAGTTTCTGGCGAGCTTCACAACCTATTGATTCACATTCATCAACCCACTAGACTGGTTGGGTTCGGCTTGCATAATCAGCCCGTTGATCTGAACAAGCACCTGGTTGGATTGACAAGGCTACTCATCAAGGTGCTTATTCTAAAAAATTCCTCTGAGCTGACCAATCCTTCTCCATGACAACCTTCTACTTGACTGAAGGCATTGAATTTAGCACTTAACGGGGGTAACCCATCATTCCAAAAAATCGAGACCCTTCGGACCATCATTTGAGCTACACTCCTATTGTACTTAAGGGTTCAACTTTAGAACAGCTAACTCCACCTCAGGTACTCGTATCAAAGCTTGAAATCATTCGCAACAATTATCCTGACCCATTCACCCACCCTTTGACTCTATTCTAAACTTTGAATCAAGCTGAATTTGTACCCACCTAGTTTATAACGAGGACCTTGCAAAACTTAGGCATTGATAAATGCTAGTTTATCATCATCCTTAGCATCCATTCACATCTATTTCCTAAGATTTTGTCAACTGCATTACATTATATCATTGCATTTAGCATGCATGTGCATTTAGGGTTTAGAGCATACATTAGCATTCATTGCACATTATCTCATGTAGTTTCAATTTGATTGCCAGGGATGAATGCATTGGAAATCAGAGAAACCCTGAAAGTATGGAAGGCACTTGAAACATTTGTGAAGACAAAAGCTCCAATAGTTGGACTCGAGCTCAACTCAGCTGGATCCAACTCAAATCTAATTCCTGCCCTACTCCTTCTCCACCTTAGTGGCCGTCCACCTATAGTAAAACCACCAACCATTGGTGCCTAAAATACACTCCTTGGCACCCTTTCACATGGCACCAAGGATTCTTCCAACCATCCTCCTTAGCACCCTTTCACATGGCGCCAAGGAAGCTTCCTAACCACTCTCCTTGGCACCCTTTCACATGGTGCAAAGGAAGCTTCCTAACCACCATCCATACTAGCCTATAAAAGGACGCCCCATCCCACTATTCAAACCATCCTTGGCAACGAATAATTCTTCCTATCAAACACCTATGGCCACCATACATCCCATGGGCAAGAAAGGAGGAGAGAAGAAGACTAAGGGAGCAACCTACCCACTCCCTTGGTTCCTTCTTCCTCTTCTTTCTCCTTCCTTGTGCCATGCCAAAGAGCAAGCTCTTCACTAAGGAGGAGGGCTAGGCAGGAGGAAAGAAGGGTGGAGGACATCCACTCTTGAGAGGAGAAACTCAAGGAGCTAGAAGGAAGTCTTCTTCAAGTCTAGGAGCCACCATTCGCTACTCAAGAGAATTTTCTATCTTTTATTTTGTTGCATTTTAATTCCTGTTAAGCATTCATCTACCTATGGATTAACTAAGTGAAACCTCTACTTAGTTGATCTCCCTATGTACTTTGTAAACATTTCTTCTTAAAAGTAAAGTGGCCTTCTTCATTCTTGAATTTTAATTTCAAGTAGCAACTTTATTTATTTTAGTGCATCACATCTCTCTTCTAATTACCCTTGGCGCACTTGCCTAGGGTGAGCTTAGAAGAGAAGACTTTTCTTGTCATTTAGGTTCTAGTTGTCAGGTAAGTTTCTTTAGTGTAGTTTTATCTTCCCATGTCTATCCTGCTTATTTCCAAACATAAAAATTTACAAAAATCAAAATACAAAAAGAGAAGTGTTGATTTGAGAGACTAGAGAGAGAATCACTTATTTGACTAAAAAATTGGCCTCCTTAGATGACCCTAGATACCACCACTATCTAAGAAATAAAATTTAAAAGCTAATCAGCTTTACACATCTCAACGACAAAAAACTACTTTTAACAAACCACGTATTTTCTGTATTAGGAATGAGGTGGTGTTAAAGTGCAAACAAATAGAAAATCAATTCTCTGAGTGGCTCTTACATAGAAAAAAAAATTGGTGAAAGGGGAGGAAAACTTTGAGAAATTATTGAAAATCTTTCTTGTGGTGGAAAAGAGGAGGAGATACAAAATGTAAAAAAGGACCAAAATCAGGAAAAGATGATAGTCATAGCAATTGATTATGGGATTTTCTTAAGTTCTAGACTGAATTAAAAGGAAAATTAAGTCCTAAAATGCTAGAGACAAGGAGATTAGTATGGGTGCTGATCTTAGGACTCTTGGGCTTGATTTAGGGCTTAAACACTTAAGTATTCATTAAGATCTGGATTAGTCCTCAAGAGGCTGAGGAAAGTGCGAAGCTGATGTAGTAGGTCTATGGCTTAGGGATTATTTGGCCCTGTTGCCTGCCCTTTGGTTTGCAGGACTTGGTAACCTAAGCACCCAAAATCACACACCAATCTGGTTCAGTGCGCTTAATAAACAAATAATGCCAAAAAGGGTTTTGTTATGAAATGTTGTCTCAAAGATCTTGCTTAGGAGCGGCTCGACAACACAAGTTAATTGGATGAGTTCCCGACGCGGAGAGGTGGAATATTCCTCTTGAAGATGCGTATTAACATATCATCTCCCTGGTGCTTGTCTCCAAGGATATCTAAATATCCTACCGGGGGCATGTAAACACCTTATGCTGGTTTAGGTGCCATGGGTGGGATTATCTCGAAATGTCAATTGCCAAGGCCTGAGTTCAGCTACAGAATGCAATGGGCTTCACTATCCTGAAGTGTCGAAAGCCAGGATTTCTGGGTTTCGCAATGGGCGGTGCTATCTCAAAGCATTGAAATCTAGGGACCCTTCGAGGATTAATGGTGGGGACAAGGAATCTGATATAGACCATGTTTAGGGCTAATTTGAGGTTGGATCTAGGGAAATATAAAAGGAAAAGAGAGAAAACTCTTCAAATGAAAAATCCTTCTCTATCTCTCTTATCAAAATGCACTGGCAAATTGAACCTGGACACAATATGCCTACTTATGGGTGCTTTAACCATTGGGATCAACGAACCTTTGGGCAGTTTTTATGGGCCTTAAAAGCCTTCGCGGCAGACCCAAGCTGAAGCTGGTTAGGTCTGGATCTTGTGTGGTGCTTGAGTACCTCTAGGTCTATTGTTAGCTTTCTGATCTAATTTCTAGAAAGTGTCACAAATCAGGCATCTGAACATCAGAAGCATGGTCTAATGATCCAGTTCTTTCCATAGGATTTTTCTAGGGACTAGCAAAGGTTAGGCATGGGCGTATGATGGTAACACCATCATTAGCCATAACTAAATTAAATTAGTGGAAATCAAGTGACAAATGCTCCTATGTGATCGCCTGAGAGCCATAATTCCACTTAGATCCATTCTGAGAAAACATTAAAAAGGGGTAATTTTATAGTTTTAACATCACATCACAAATGCTGAGTAACCATGGGATCACATAAGGGTTAATTAATCGTCAAATGAGCATTAAAGTCCAAAGAGTGGGTTTGCAAAGACCGAAATAAGGTTTCATGCGTTTTGAGAACAAAACAGCACATCAAAACCCCAATTTCAGACCCGCTTAAATTAAAGAGATTCTGCTTAGAATAAAATTCATCTAAACCTCCTAAAATTTATAGAAAAATATTCTAAGAGGTTAGGTACCCTTTGTTTGACTATCTGAACCTATTTTGACCTAGAATAGGGTTGTAGATGGAATTTTGCACTAATTTGGGCTTCTATGCAAATTGCCTAGTCAAACATTGTCAAAACTAAAATTTTACTTCACCATTAGATTCTTTGGGTCCAAATTAGGACAGGGCCAAAATTTGGGCGCAATTAAACTCCATCCTGACCTAGTTTGTATCTCAGTCCCTTAAATCTCTATTTCTCTCAGTCAGACCCCCAGCTTTCAAAATCTCTTACACATAGGTCGCTCACTTTATTGTCACTTCACACCCAGGTCCCTGCCACCATGGCAAGTGTGAAGCCAAGTCTACCAACCTTGAAGAGAGGAGATCTCTCTCAATTCGACTCCAAATCCCTCCAAAATTGGAGGGATTGCTGATCAAACAATCAAGAATCCAACCAACCCCATTTGAGGGATTGGAATTGATCCTAGAGCTCAAGTGAGCTCAAGGAAATTGCAGACTTCTTTCCTTTGAGACTGAGGCTCAATCAAGCCTCTTTCCTTATTCAAAGCTCGGGTATGAGCTCTATAAAAAGTCCCTGTTCTTCAACCATCCTCCTTAGTCAAGTTTTAAGGCCAAAACACCTCTTCTTCTCCTACCTCCGACCTGCTCCTGTGAAATCTCCTTGACCTCTTCCTATGGCCACCCAACAACCATATTGGGAATGCCACAACCTTCCCCAACTTCGTCCGCTCCTCGACAACTAACTCAGAAGCAGCCTCGACCCCTTCTTCCTTGTTGTACCCTGTCCGGAGCCTTCGTCTCCTCTGGTGCCAAATTCCCTCTCTTCTCATCCGTAGTTAGGACCCCCTTCTTACTCTCCATCTCAACCTCAATACCATCTCCTTAACCTTCACTTTTGACTGCTACGTCACTCTCTCCCCCTCCGTCCTCCCTAGCATTGGCGAAGCTTCTCCTTATGCCTCCAACCAAAAGCCCTCACCCAATTTCATCATCCACCCACTCCACGACTCCACCGAACAACACATCCTCCATTCCTCACGACAACACCACCACCACATTCGCCATGCTTCGGTGATGCTCATGAGCAATTTAATTGGGCCTCTGATTGCGCAGCAATCATAGGTCTTAACTGACCTAGATTAAGCTAGAACTTAGCATAAGTTAGGGTTATTCACGCATACATATTCAATATCTGCATCTTTACTGCCCTTCTTTAGCTATGCATGAAATAATGTTATAATGTGCTGATTAAGTGCATTATGTTGCTTGCAGGCAATAAGCAGATCTGGAGCATGATCAGAAGCTGGATTTGAAATAACGGGAGTTGTAGTAGAACTGGAGTAGAAGGATTAGTTTAGATATAGGAATAATAATGTAAGGGAGTTAAAGGTTTGCTATTCTATTAAGTAGGAATAAAGCAGTAAAATGTGAAGAGCTCAGGTCCATCCTAGTCCTAGGATAGCCTAGAGACCTCCCTAAGCCTTAGCCACCCTTAGATTAGGTCACAACACCCTAGGAAGCCTTAAAACCCTAGTTCCAGCCCTTATCTAGATGTCCAGATAAGTTATAAGACGTCCAAGACACTTAGCCATCTCCCCCACACCTCAAACCCACTTCTACAGTGTTATTGGACGTCCAGACACTTTGTTAGACGTCCAATTTCTACAGAGTACCCAAAACAGAACGCTAATTTCCCCCTGACTCAAATTGGACGTTCAGAACTGAAGTCTGGACTTCTGATTTTTTCTTATAAGTCATCTGATCCTTTTAGTGGACGTCTGATGCTGGTCTCCAGTCCTTGTTTTGAGATTCAAATCTTGATCTTGGATCTCTAGCTCCCTAAACCTAATCCAAACCCCATAGGAACCTAAATTAAGGTGTCCTACCCCCAGTACATCACCTCTAGACCTACCTAAGGACATAATTAGGTCCTCACCAAACCCAATTGACTTAGATCAAGTCAATTACCTTCACCTAAGTCAATTGGACTCATTGAGTCCAATTGAGCTTAGATCTCAACCCACACAAGTTTAATTGGACTTGGTGAGAGTCCAATTGACCTAAACCCAACCTAATTGAGTTATTCCACTCTCAATTAGGTTCACACTCATTCAATTAAACTTAGGTTAAGTTTAATTGCATTTTCCCCTTAGCAATTAGGGTTTGTAACCCTAATTCAAGACCTACACCTACCCAAACGCCTTAGGACCTAACCTAAGCCACCTAGCCACATAAAGCACGACCACACACACACACACACACACACACCCATTCACGCACACACTTCTCTATAATTCTATAGAGAGCTCTTGAGATGGCGCCACCTCTTGGTTGCCAAATTTAGCAACCAAGAGTTTAGCAACCAAGAGGAATTCAAATTGAGATCCACAATTCTTGGATCTCAAAGACCAGCTCCACCCACATGTGGCTGGCCACTCTTGGACTCTCTCTAGAGAGTTCTACACCTCTCTAGCGAGAAGCCATTGGGTCTATAAAAAGACCCCTTGGGTGGCCAAGCACCCCCATTCACTTCCTTGGCATTCATTCCACTTAGGCTAGCCACTCCCATCTCCACTCCACCCCCACGAGTTAAGCACCACCATGGAGGCCACCATCTCCATGCTAGGAAGCTGGATCAGCTCCCCAATCTCTCTCCAAGGGCCAGCCTAAGCTCCATTGGCCGCCCCTCCTTTTTCTCTCAGCCACTCAAAGGCCATCGAAGACTACCTCTGAATGCCCTTCCTTCTGCTAGATTAGTAGCTTAGCTCTTCGTATATTTATTGCTTTTATTTACTACTTAGTAGTGTAGTTTTACTTCTCCCCCAATGATGCATGCGAAATCCCCCCATCGATTCTTGTATGCAATCATTTTCTGGTAGCTAGGTTTAATTTTTAAGCATTTATGCATAAGCTTTCCTCTAGATTTCCTTGTGCAACAACTCTCCAATGATGAATGAAATTGCATTTATATATATATGTCTCTCTATGTGTTTGAAATCACCGCGAGCTTAATAATTATCGTATTTGCATGATTTAAGTGCCTGTTCTTTAACTGTCTAGATACTACGCACCAGCATGTCGTTTCCTGAGGATATTGAAAATTTGACAATAGATGCTTTCTCCATAACTAGTCAACACCTCACTAGAATCGTGTGCACAGAAACTCACATGTTCACTTTCGTGATTTACTTGACACATGTGCATGTGATCCGAGTTAATAATAGAAGCGGTGAAGTCTTAGTTAGGAGATTGGAAACTGGCATGCATCTTTAAACAAAGTAGAACGGCTAAAGAAAAGATCAATTTCAAAAGCGAAAACAACGCCTCCCAGAGACGAATGACCGGGACTTAAAGTCTCATTATTTTTATGAAACAATATCTTTGTTGGATTGTACTTCGCGACTATACTACGATGCATTTCTTTCATATAAAAAATGCAATCTACGATTCTCCAGCAAATGGCGTCGTTGCTAGGGAGGCAATGTCATTTTTCTTGATTTTGATCATTTAATCTATTATTGACAAATCTTCCTCTACTTTATTTTTGATGTGCAGGACAACACGAAATGAAAACGAGATCTGCACACACATCGATCGCGGCAAGGAAAAATCAGGTGCTCATCATCTATCTTATATTAGGTTTATTTTCTGAACCCTAGGATTAGATCTACTTCTCGCAATTTCTTTTGTGGAAAAAAAAAGGAAAAAAAATTTACTCATTTTCGTAAAAAAAAAATAAAAAATAAAAATATTGAAAAAAAATCTAGATTAGACTTCCTTTCGAGCTTAGGTTAGTTTGAAAAAAAAAGAGAAAAAAAAGGGATATTTTCCATGAATCTTTTCAAAAATTCTTTTTGAAAAAAAAAGAATCTTTTTGGTGGAAGGCTTGAATTTCAAATTCAAACCTCTTTAAAACCCAGATTTCAAATCTCAGTTAAAAATTCGATTGTCGAAAAAATTCGTTAGCGAAAAATTCTAAAATTCAAGCTAAACTTTCATTTTCAAACCATATTTGAAATGCCACCATTACTTTGAAAAAATTCCAAGCATAAAATTTTTAAAAATTTGCTAAGTGCACGAAGGTTAGATTGACCCAGATTCAAAAGTTTTCAAATTTCAAAAAGTGATTCCGAGCAATCCGCGAATCTGTTTTGACTAAAAATGATTGCGTTTGAAAGTTAATCTCATTGGCTTTATTTTCCATATTTTTGCCAAATTTTTTAAGGTCAATTGATACTGTTTCAAAATGGAAGACAGACCAGGGGTCAAAGTTCCAAATCTGACCCCCTGAAATTCAAAATTCTGTAAAAATTCGGTTGAAAAAGCAAAAATTCCAAAAAAATATTCTCTGAAAAACTAATTAAAAAAAGAATCTACTTGCAAAATTTCAAATTAATTGGATTCCAATTATTATTAGAGAATCAACATTATTTTTTGTGGTCTGCTAAAATAAAGAAAAAACCCTAGAAGTGCATGCAACTTAGGTTAAATCCTTAGGGTTACAACTAGAGACCACACATTGGGCTAACTTAGACTTAATCAAGTCTAGTTAGTCGGTGAGCTTGGTCGCCTTGTGGGCCACTCACCACAAACCCCACTAAAGAAAATGGGTTAAAATCAACTTTAAAATATGAAATCATCCCGAGTTCATTGTCGTACTATTGGGTGAGTTTAATCTCTCTTGCCAAACCTGGTGACTAGGTCTGCAGGGTAGTGTCAAATGACCGCGGCTCAGGGGTCAACGAAACTGGAGGCATAAGCCAAAGGAAGAACCTTCTCCTTAGTCCCGTTGTAACCAGACTGGCTGGGTTAGCTTGAGAGGCGGGATTCACTTTCAGTCGGTTGTACGGTGAACTTATCTTCAAGAATTTAAATCCCTAATGAAAAATCTGGTCACCTGATCTATAAGGACCATTTGATTGATAGGGCCTGAGCCTTGTCCTGCGTGACTACACCAACCCAGGGGTTGGGCGGTGTATGCACGGAAGGAGGTCACTTCAACCTCACTTGGTTGGACCTTGGGAGCCACTCCCAAGGAGGCGAGTCACCTCGCCTGGACCATCTTCTTCCCCCATTTCTTCTACTCCAAGAGCCACCATGGCAAATCCTGGACCTAGACCTAGACCGGGTCAGGACATTGAGAATCTGGACCCAATGGCTCGTTTGGAAGCCCGGGTCATCGAATCTGAGGAGCGGCATCAGCAGAGCATGGATCGTATTCTGACGACGCTTGATAGGATGCAGCACTCACCACGAGGAGAACAACTGTGGGATTTCTACGACCTAGCCGCACCTGTCGTCGCACCGCTAGTCAGAATTCCCGTAGGCGGAGACATGTTTGAGCTCAAGCCCAATGTAATTGGGCTGATCAGCACCCATTTCTACGGGAACTCAAGCGAAGATCCATTCCAGCACCTTGAGGACCTGAGTCGACTCGCTGAAATGATCCAACCTAGGAATATTGATCTCGGGATTGTTCTGATGAAGCTTTTCCCGTTCTCTCTGAGGGACAAAGCTTCATACTGGTTCAAGACGATTGGGAAGCCAATTGGAACCTGTCCAGAATTACGACGTGAATTCCTGCAAAAGATCTTCCCAATAAGTCAAACAAATGCAATGCGACGTGCAATCACGACTTTCTCCCAGGGAGCTAGGGAGAAATTACATGAAGCATGGGATAGATTTCACAACCTTCTCCAGAAATGCCCGCATCATGGTATACCCAGATGGCACTTAGCTCAGATTTTTTACCATGGGCTAGATGACACACATCGGTATCTGGCCGATGCATCTAGCGGCGGGAATTTTCTCGTAAAAGACGAGAACAATGCATTTGACAGTTCAAATCATTAGTGGAGAACTCGATGAATGCTACATCTATGAACCAGTTCCAGCGGCCTGGTTAGCAACGGGTTGGTGTTCACGAGGCTCACACCGATTCTATTCGAGCCGACATGGATATCATCGTCAAGCAGCTAGATAGAATAAACCTAATTGAGAAGAAAATTGACCAGATCAGTCAAGGTCATCCAACTTGAGCTCTGCCGCTGCAAGATCCTCTTATGCACCCCAAGCTCCCCCTGCTCGAGTTAATCTACTAACTCGGGATGCATCTTCTCCGTATTTACGAGATCCCACATATCAGGATCCCGGGAATAATCCAGATCTGGCACCCTATGGCCAGGGTTACGCACCACCCACAGATTATAATGCATATCCCCTTGACAAATATACGTCTCAGACATCTTCGTCCTATGAGGACATTAGTGCTATCCAAGGATACAGGTGTAATAACTCATACTCGAAGACGTATAACCCTGGTTGGCTCCAGCATTCGAACTTCTCCTGGTCTGGTAATTCACAGAGACCACATCAAGATCCACACTAGCAGACCAGGCAATACGAGAATGTGCAAAACACATATCCTAGGCAGCAGCCATTCCCGTCTCAGTAGCAGCAACCCCGCTTGTTATACCAGCCGCTGCACCAAGCTATCAACCACCCTTCAAAGAGGGATGACCCTTTGGTGGCGCTGAAAGAGGAGTTGCAAGAATCGATGAGGAAGTCTACATAAGATATCTTGCAGATAATGAAGGCGATGGCTGATCAGATTCAGACCATACAGAACACACAGAACTAGCTGTTGCAGGAGCATAGGACTCAAGGAGCCTTGCCCTCCCAACCCATCCCGAATCCTCGATATGTGTAGAACCAAGGCGCCCTGCCTAGGTTTCAGGCACCGCAGGGACAGGCACACGCCATACTACAAGCACCTCCTACACCACCCGGTTACGCGCAAGGCCAGTCGCCTTTGTAGAATCCCGCGTATTCTGCCCCATCCGCTCCCCCACCACCTCATGGATAGCAAGCGAACGCACACGCTGTCTCATTGCGGGGTGGAAGGAAGACATCCGACCCACCACCTAGGCAGGTGGGTTCTAATTTTTCCCACTCTTTGCCGTAGGCAGATTCGACTCCATCTCAGGAGCCACCTGCGGTAGATAAGGGTAAGAGGCCATTTAACCCTAAGATTCCCGTCCCTTTTCCTGAGGCTCTTACATGAAATGTAGTACGGAAAAAGGACACATGGAATTTTGAGGACCTGAAGTCGATGTTTAACGAAGTACATATTCAGGTCCCCCTCCTCGAGGCTATCGATCACATTCCAGCTGTCGGTAGGTTCTTCAAGGACTACTGTACCCTGAAGTGACAGTCGAGAATTGGACAACAGGCGGTACTGTCGAAAGAAGCTAGCACCGTGATTCTAGCTAACTTACCACCAAAGAAGAAAGACCCTGGCACCCCACTCATATCTTGCTTCTTGTAGGATTCTCCATTTGTTCGGTCCCTTCTAGATTTGGGTTCGTCCATCAACTTAACTCCCATCGCCGTATTTGATTGATTTCGATTTGGGGAGTTGAAACCCATCTCGGTTACGATTCAGCTGGCTGACAGATCAGTCAAAACACCAAGGGGGGTGGTTGAGAACGTGATCGTGAAAGTCTGTGGGTTCTGCTTTCCCACAGATTTTTTCGTTCTCGATGTGGAAGTTCCTCCTAATCTCCGCGATGCACCAATTATTTTGGGTCGCCCATTTCTGGCGACAGCCCGAGCGAACATCAATTGTGCATTCGAGTGTATGGAGATTGCCCTAAGCAATGAGCGACTTCGACTGTGATCGAATAGAGGAGGATGGTGAAGACGAAGATTCAGCTTACTGTGGTAACATTAGGCTCCTTTGTGACGACCCAATGTCTCATTCGTCTACACTATCGGGGTTCTCGAACCTCGATCCACATGGGATTAAAACCACTGCATTACACATATCTCTCCGAGGATCTGACTGTTTGGGGTGTGCTTCTGACCACAGCACCCCTGAATCCAGCTATCTTGGTCCATATATTACTGAATCGCACCTGTTATTATGGAAGACGTCACTATAGCTAACGGGTTTCCCGTTAGCGCAGTACAATCAATTTCATAGGGAGCGACTCAGCATGAATTCACGTGTACATGGATCAATGGATTCCCACCCTCGATTCTACTCCTCCCACTCTTAGTTCTGATTCTGACCCACTCATAATTGAATTGAAGCCCTTACCTGACTCACTCAAGTACGTGTTCTTAGGCGAAAGTGAGACATACCCAGTCATTATCAATGCCCACTTAACCCAAGAATAGGAGCATCAATTAATTTCTACACTTTAAGACCATAGGGCTGCTATCGGGTGGAGTGTTGCTGATCTCCCCGGTATTCGCCCCTCGTATTGCACTCATCACATTTACAAGGATGAGGGGGTGAAACCTTTGAGTTAACCTCAAAGACGGCTAAACCCAAATATTGTAGAGGTTGTTAAGAAGGAGATCATCAAATGGCTGGATGTAGGCATTGTATATCCAATCTCAAACAGCCAGTGGGTGAGTCCGATTCAGATAGTGCCCAAGAAAGCAGGACTCACCATCATAAAAAATGATAAGGGCGAATCCATCTTGACCTGCATTGTGACATCTTGGCGGGTCTGCATTGACTACAGGAAACTGAACACGGCTACCCAGAAGGATCACTTTCCTTTGCCATTCATCAATCAGATCTTAGAATGGTTAGCCGGACGCAGTTTCTTCTGCTTTCTGGATGGATACTCTGGGTATAATCAGGTAGCAATTAGCCCGGAAGATCAGGACAAGACCACATTAACATGCCTCTTTGGAACATTTGCCTTCAGGCGGATGCCCTTTGGCCTCCGCAACACACCAGCGACATTTCAGCGTTGTATGATGGCTATCTTCTCAGACATGATTGGGGATTATGTGGAGGTATTCATGGATGATTTCTCTATTTTCGAAGATGATTTCGTGTCTTGTCTTGATAACCTCACCAAGATCCTGAAATGATGTATTGAGGTAAACCTAGTACTATCCTGGGAGAAAAGCCATTTCATGATGAGGGATGGCATAGTACTAGGGCATAGGATCTCTAAAAATGGACTCGAGGTCGATCAGGCTAAATCAGAGATTATCTCCCACTTACCACCACCTAGCTCGGTCAAGCAGATTAGATCATTCTTGGGCCACATCGGCTTCCATCGGAGATTTATACGCGATCTTTCAAAAATTGCGCGGCCTTTGACAAATCTCCTAGTTACCGATGTCCCATTTGAATTTGATACCTCGTGTCTCAGCACCTTCGAGACTTTACGAAGTGCTGTTTCCGACTCCCCTATTCTCCAACCACCTGACTGGTCGCTTGATTTCGAAATGATGTGCGACGCTTCTGATTTTGCCGTCGGTGCTGTTTTAGGCCAATGTCGAGAGAAACAACCTTTTGTCATATACTATGCTATCAAGACACTGAATGAGGCTCAGCGTAATTACATTGTCACCGAAAAAGAACTACTAGCAGTAGTATTCAGGTTGGAGAAATTTAGATCATATTTATTAGGGTCCAAGGTCATCATCTTCACTGACCACTCTGCCCTCCGGCATTTGTTGGCAAAGAAGGATGCCAAACCATGACTCATTAGATGGATCCTTCTATTGCAAGAATTTGATATTGAGATCCGTGAAAAAGTCGGAAAACAAAATGTTGTGGCGGATCACCTATCCAGATTGGACCCAAACCACATTCCTTATTCCCTGCCTATCCATGAACAATTTCCAGATGAATCACTTTTGGCAATTCATTCTGTGGAGTTCCCCTGGTATGCGGATTTTGCGAACTACCTTGCCGCAGGCAAAATTCCTACGAACCTATCTAAGGACCAGAAACTCAAATTCATTGCAGAAGCCAAATACTACCTCTGGGATGACCCACTACACTTCCGCATTGGAGAAGACCAGATTATCCGCAGATGCATCCCAGACTCTGAGATCCCCAGTGCATTATCTTTCTGCCACAATGATGCATGTGGTGGCCATTTCTTAGGACGGAAAATCGCTGCAAAAATTTTGTAGTCGAGATTTTTCTGGCCAACCATCTTCAGAGATACACACGATTACACCCAACATTGCAAACGATGTCAGTCGGTCGGTTCTATGACCAGGAGAGACATGATGCCACTCCAACCCATCATGGTCGTAGAAGTGTTCGACATCTGGGGCATCGATTTTATGTGCCCTTTTCCAAACTCGCATGGCTTCGAGTACATATTGCTAGCCATTGATTATGTCTCAAAGTGGGTTGAGGCCATCCTGACGAGACGGGCTGACCACAAGACCGTCATTTCTTTCATACGGCAAAATATTTTCGCGAGATTTGGAATACCCCGCGCTCTGATTAGCGACAGGGGAAGCCACTTCATCCACATCCATTTTAGGTCGTTATTAAAGAAATACGGGGTACATCACCGCATAGCCACTCCGTATCACCCGCAGACCAATGGGCAGGCTGAAGTGTCCAACCGTCAAATCAAGTTGATTCTCCAGAAGATGGTTAGACCAGACAGGAAGGACTGGTCCGACAAATTAATCGATGTACTCTGGGCATAGCTGATCGCATACAAGGCCCTACTCGGAATGTCACCATATCGCATGGTATATGGCAAGTCCTTTCACCTTTATGTAGAGCTAGAACACCACGCCTTTTGGGCGGTGAGAAAATGCAACCTCGACCTCGATGCAGGAGGTCGAGAATGGAAACTCCAGCTCAGCGAATTAGAAGAAATTCGGTGGGAGGCCTATGAGAATGCATTAATATACAAGGACAAGACCAAGGCCTTTCATGACTGCCACATCCGGAGGAAAGTATTCACACCCAACCAATGAGTCTGGTTGTTCGATTCACGGCTGAAACTGTTTGCGAGGAAGCTTAAGTCCAAATGGACTGGCCTGTATGTTGTGATACAGCCATATTCTAGCGGGGCAGTCCAGATCAAGGACCTAAAATCTGGACATATATTCACGGTAAATGGCCAATGCCTCAAGCCATTTTTGGGCTAGGAACCTCCTCCACCTGACGAGATTGTTCATCTTAGTGAGGACGTGTGATTGAGTGCTCGCCCAGCTGGAGGCGTTAAACTCAGCACGTATAAATACCATTCACTCCACATTCCGCCATCATCTATACATAACCATTTTTATACATAGCATATTTTTACTTTATCATATCTCCCCTTTGTATATTGCATGTTAACAGGTTGGCCGGAGCTGAATATAATTTCAGGAGCAATTACAGGTGACTTCTACCCACTCATCCTCTGTTAGATTTATTTTCTTTTATATTCATGCATGAGGACATGCAAGAACTTAGGCATGGGGCGGTAGATACAGCAAAAACTGAAAAAATTTTCATGCCAACACTTATGAAAACCTCGGAGTTGCATGTAAAATGTACTTTCGGACCCTAAATAAAAGAACAATTGACTCCACCTCCAATGCTCGCATTGGAGCTAGAAATCGTTTGCACCAGCCACTTCCGACTCACCTGCTCACCTTTTGTTCTAAATTTAGGGTCAAGCTGATTGTAACCTGATACGGGAAATTCATGAAGTACAAATTATGCGAGGTTACATGTCTATAGCATATATACATATTGCATTCATGAATAAGATTATTTTATTAAGAGAAGCATTAGGGATTTTATCCTTTAGTTGATTCCTGTAATCTAGAATCTGGTACAACTTTTCACACATACGTAGAATTTGCAATGGATTCATGGTGAAGGCTGATAAACATCTTTAGTCTATCGAGAAGAAGCAGTGCTTCTTTTCCTGAACCCTTGGATAGTGTTTTGGTAGTCAGGCTATTTTTCTTCCAAAAATCCACCAAATAGTGTGAAATGAGAGTAGAGTGTATTGGTGCTCTAAGATTAGTGCGAGGAATCTGGAATCCTAGATAATTAGGTGATGATACTATGAGATTAGACATAGTTTTCGCTCTCGGTTCCCACTTATACATTTTTATGTGAAATTTTGAGAGCCACCGAATAAGGCAAATATGCGGAGAGTGAGTTTTCATAAGACTAGGGCTAAGGTGGATGGTTACAACCATTCTCTACGGAATCCTAAGCTGGAGGAGGGTATTGATGTCAAGGTCAGAAATACACCATCCTATCCGTCTCTCCCGGTGCCGTGAGTAGGCACTTCCACCAAATAAGCCACCCAATGTCTCTTGAGTACCACCAATCCCTAATAATGCCTCCTCAATAAAGTTCATGGATGTATGTCAGTTGTGTTATGCTGAAAAAAAAAATAAAAAAAAAGAGAAAACGAAAAAGAAAAAGAATGATGACAAGAATGAAAAACTGAAAAAAAAAATTAGAAAAAGAAGAAAAAGTAAAGAAAAGAATGAATATTTAGTGTTTATTTCATCGAGGCAATATCACCAAATAAATTTGAGATCCACCAAATATGGCCTTAACCTATTTTTCTTATATTTTTGATCGCTTGAATACTGGCTGAGGAATTCCGACTTAGTGTTAGGGTTATGAGAAGTCAATTAAAGTGTTAATGCCTAGTGAGACCACCCAATACAGATCCTATGTTTGAATCTGGTGAAGTTGTGGGCTCTACGAAAGAAAAGAAAAGGGAAAGAAAGAGTAAGAGAGAATTAATACAAAGGAATCAAAGAGAGCATAGTTTTTCTCATCTTTCTCTAAGTTGAGTTACTCAGTAGTACGGGAATCTAGATTCTGCAGTACTAGTCTCTATGTAGCACCAAGTGAGAATGAGCCACCAAATATATAATCCTTTCCCTCAGAGATTCTCTACCTAAGCCTAAAGCTGGGGTGGAATTCATAGAATATCTTGAATACCCCGAGGGAAGAAGTCCGCCTATCCTGCTAGAATTTTTACTAGGGCTCAAGTACAGGCTTTAGAGGTGAATCAATTTTTCACTCGAATATGTTGCAAAAGTGACAAAGCTGCACTTTCACGATTGTCTGGATTTCTAGAGCATAGATGAAAACAAAAAGGTGAAAAATCTCTACGTATACACTTGATAAAATAATCAGTCCCTTAAGGACCCTTGCTGTAAACAATTTAGTCTTGCATATGCTAGGGACTAGCAAGATTTAGGCATGGAGGTATGATTGTGCAGCAATCATAGGTCTTAATTGACCTAGATTAAGCTAGAACTTAGCATAAGTTAGGGTTATTCATGCATACATACTCATTATCTTTATCTTTACTGCCCTTCTTTAGCTATGCATGAAATAATGTTATAATGTGCTGATTAAGTGCATTATGTTGATTGCAGGCAATAAGCAAACCTGGAGCAGGATCTGAAGCTGGATTTGAAATAACGAGAGATGTAGTAGAACTAGAGCAGAAGGATTAGTTTAGATATAGGAACAATAATGTAAGGGAGTTAAAGGTTTGCTATTCTATTAAGTACGAATAAAGTAGTAAAATGTGAAGAGCTTAGGTCCACCCTAGCCCTAGGATAGCCTAGAGACCTCCCTAAGCCTTAGCCACCCTTAGATTAGGTCACAACACCCTAGGAAGCCTTAAAACCCTAGTTCCAGCCCTTATCTGGATGTCTAGGTAAGTTATAAGACGTCCAAGACACTTAGCCATCTCCCCCACACCTCAAACCCACTTCTGCAGTGTTATTGGACGTCCAGACACTTTGTCAGACATCCAATTTCTCCAGAGTACCCAAAATAGAACCCTAATTTCCCCCTGACTCAAATTGGACGTTCAGAACTGAAGTCTGGACTTCTGATTTTTGAGTATAAGTCGTCTGATCCTTTTATTGGATGTCTGATGCTGGTCTCCAGTCCCTGTTTTGAGATTCAAATCTTGATCTTGGATCTCTAGCTCCCTAGACCTAATCCATACCTCATTGGAACCTAAATTAAGGTGTCCTACCCCTAGTACATCACCTCTAGACCTACCTAAGGACCTAATTAGGTCCTCACCAAACCCAATTGACTTAGATCAAGTCAATTACCTTCACCTAAGTCAATTGGACTCATTGAGTCCAATTGAGCTTAGATCTCAACCCACACATGTTTAATTGGACTTGGTGAGAGTCCAATTGACCTAAACCCAACCTAATTGAGTTATTCCACTCCCAATTAGGTTCACACTGACTAAATTAAACTTAGGTTAAGTTTAATTGCATTTTCCCCTTAGCAATTAGGGTTTGTAGCCCTAATTCAAGACCTACACCGACCCAAACCCCATAGGACATAACCTAAGCCACCTAGCCACATAGAGCACGACCACACACACACACACACACACACACCCATTCACACACACACTTCTCTAGAATTCTCTAGAGAGCTCTTGAGATGGTGCCACCTCTTGGTTGCCAAATTTAGCAACCAAGTGGAATTCAAATTGACATCCACAATTCTTGGATCTCAAAGACCATCTCCACCCACATGTGGCCGGCCACTCTTGGACTCTCTCTAGAGAGAAGCCATTGGGTCTATAAAAAGACCCGTTGGGTGGCCAAGCACCCCCATTCACTTCCTTGGCATTCATTCCACTTAGGCTAGCCACTCCCATCTCCACTCCAACTCCACGAGTTGAGCACCACCATGGAGGCCACCATCTCCATTCTAGGAAGCTGGATTAGCTCCCCAATCTCTCTCCAAGGGCCAACCTAAGCTCCATTGGCCGCCCCTCCTTCTTCTCTCATCCACTCAAAGGCCATCGGAGACTACCTCCGAATGCCATTCCTTCTACTAGATTAGTAACTTAGCTCTTCTTATATTTACTGCTTGTATTTACTTCTTAGCAGTGTAGTCTTACTTCTACCCCAATGATGCATGCGAAATCCCCCCATCAATTCTTGTATGCAATTGTTTTCTGATAGCTAGGTTTAATTTTTAAGCATTTATGTATAAGCTTTCCTCTAGATTTCCTTGTGCAACAACTCTCCAATGATGAATGAAATTGCATTTATATATATATGTCTCTCTATGTGTTTGAAATCACTGCGAGCTTAATAATTATCGTATTTGCATGATTTAAGTGCCTATTATTTAACTGTCTATATACTGTGCACCAGCATGTCATTTCCTGAGGATATTGAAAATTTGACAATAGATGCTTTCTCCATAACTAGTCACCACCTCACTAGAATCATGCACATAGAAAGCCACACATTCACTTTCATGATTTACTTGACGCATGCACATGTGATCCGAGTTAATAACAGAAGCAGCGAAGTCTTAGTTAGGATATTGGTAACTGGTATGCGTCTTTATACAAAGTAGAATGACCAAAGAAAAGATCGATTTCAAAAGCCAAAACAACGCCTCCCAGAGACGAACGACTGGGACTCAAAGTCTCATTATTTTTATAAAATAATATATTTGTTGGATCGTACTTTGCGACTATACTACGATGCATTTCTTTCATATCAAAAATGCAATCTACGATTCTCCAGCAGCCTCACCAGCCGTATTCATGCTCACAAGTTCCCACCATCGCTAATCATCTTCTCCATCGCCGTTATCCACCATCTGTTCACCATCTCCAAAGCCACCACATTGGGAAGCTGTGGAATCAGCCCATAAGGTAGCAAGGCCTTCAATTGTGCATAATATCAAAAATAACAATTTGATTGCGACAAAGCTCCCAGTTGCAGAAAATGAAAATGACGAAACATTGTTTAGTGCCACATCATAAGGGATAGATTCAGAAAGGCACATAAATAAAAATTATGCCGTGGGCTATTCCCCTCAGACACTAGGGTGAGGTCCCATTAGGCTTGCACACCCTCGCTTGCGCACACATGCAAATGGGCATGGACCTTCGACCTATTACCCAATTACTTGATTGCATGCTTGATTAGAGAAATACGAGGAGAAATTCTAAGGAGGGGGGAGGGTTTTGCTAAAAAATTCATGTTCTCAAGATGCATGCATGACCTTCTTGACACTTAGCATTTTGAGAGGTTGGTTGCTTATGCTTGAGTTGTTGGCTCTAAGGCCTTGTGTTGAAGCTTAACCCTTGAGGCCTCTAAGGCCTTGTACTAAGGATTGGCACCTTTAAGTCATCTGAATTGCTTGGTTGACTTCTGATACTATGCATTTATTTGAGATTGGTATTGGAGTGGAATTGGGAGATTAGTGGTTCAAAGACCACTATTGGAATATTTGGCTTATTTGATTACATTGAACATGTGCTTAAATATGGGGATTTAAGTGGTGATTCAAATCACCATTGTTTTGAGCTTTTATTCTTTTATCCCATTATATTTTGAGAATAATTTAGGCTGATCTTGAATATATTTCTGCATATATTATTCATTGAATATCATTTTTGTACTTAATTGATTGTGCTCATTATTTTTGAAAGTGATTAGTGTTGTGAATTACACATTTCCTCTCTGCGAATGACCTCGGACTCACATCGATTTTGAGTTTATAAATTAAATGCTGTAGCAGTTTTGTCTACTATACTTTGATGCTCATTTTCATAAATCGACGCAAAATGCTTGCAACAGAGGCTGTGTTGCATTATGTGTGGGTGTGAACAAGAGAGTGAGAGAGTATGGCAGGGGGCCATCTCTGTTGGGTGCTTTTCTTCTTGAAGACGACGAGCGCCAGGGGTTTCTTTCTCTCGTGTGTGCACTTCCTTCCCAAAAAGAGAGAGGGCTAAAAGGAAATAAAGAGGGAAATAATAGAGGAGGGGTCACATCTTTTGGTTCTTGACATCAGAGTGCTACGGTTGAGAGTGAGGAGAAAAAAAGAAAGCAAGCGGTCATTGTAGTGCAATTTTTGTTAGTTAAGAAAGGAATGGTGATTTTATGAAATCGAGGGTCCCTGTGTCAACAAAGAAAATGGGAGAATAATTAGAAAGATATCATCCTTGATTTCCAAAGATTTAAGCATGAGACCCTAACAAGAAAAAGATCAACTACGAGGGTTCAATAAATCCTTCGTTAATTTCCTTCCTTTGAAAAACTTCTTGCTAAATTTTTTTGTTAGCAATTTGAAATGCCCATGTTGCATTTCGCATTTGATCCTAAATCATTGCTTCCCAAAAACATGTAAATGTAAATAATTCATCACACGTGATTATGTATTAAAATCGTATGCATGCAAAGTATATTATGTAAATTGCAGGAATGTTAAAACACGAGCTTTAATAAATTTCCAATGTAAATAAATGCTCAAAATCTACTTAAATTCTTGAATTGAATGTTCTTAGGCACAACAAGACTCTACTAAAGTGGATCTATCATGTACTATGACATGGATTTCTCCTTCTTGAAACCCAAACTATTTTCTGCGCCAAATTTTTTGCTTATCAGTAGTCGCAGTATATATTGCACTAAGATTGGCATTAAAGAAAGTTTAATGTGTACCTCTAGTCAAAAAGACTAAATCTATGATAATTCATTAGTAAATGATAAAAAAACACTTCAAAGCATCATATGTTTGACATTTATGCACGACTAAAGGGAGAGCCCCGAGGTTCTGGAGTTCAATGGGGTCTCTTGGTCATTCGACCATCCTAATGGTAGGGCAATAATGAGAGAACTATAGACTTAAGGAAGAATTCTTGGAGTTCCCAACCAAACTTCCATCACATTCTATGCATGACAACCTAGTCATAGAGCAAAGGGTGGCATTCCTCTAAATAATGAGGGAAGATACCCAAGACAATCTCTTGTCCTAACCACCTATTAGGATGGAATGATGATTTATAGAGATTTTCTTTGAGCAATCCCCAAAGTAATGAGTTAAGCATGCTTGGCTCAGTACAAGCAACCTAAGAGTCTGAAAGATATTCCAAGAAACAAAAGGAAACAAAATAACATTGGGACGGACCCACCTACAGGACATAGATTGCGATGGAATGATTCTTGTGAATCTTTCATGATTCAATTCTACTGTGCACCCATGCGATGATTGCAAGTCATCCTATATCCCTTAAAGGGTTTAATAACTCCCTATCCTAAGGCACTTGGAAGTAAAACCAAATGAGGCACGAGATTGGATCATAACCATTTTTGTTCCAAAGGTTTAGTCGAGGTTGAGTGGGCCCCACCCCAAGCAGCTAGAATCAACTTCTTTATTATGACTTTTCCACTATTTCTTTCTTATGGGGGAAAAGTCAAGCCCACCAAAAGCCAACTAGTGAAGCAAGCAAGCCTAAATGAAGTCTACAAAGGGAGTCAGCCCAACCCAAAGGCAAAATAACCCCTCTACTGGCTGTGTCAAGGGACCACCATTTTGAGTGAGATACTAAGAACTGGCTGACTAATTTAGTCATCAAAAGCATCCAACCAGCCCAACCACTTGGTCCCCAGGAAGTAGGAGGTCATCCGAGAGACTAAAGCCCCTTAGTCTCCCATCACGTCGATTATGACGGCATTGAGCAGGAAAGCTGCCAGTAGTGCAAGGGCTAAGGTAGAGGCATGAAAATCAAAGTAGCAGTACGAATGCCAAGGTAACAACACAAAAAGCAAGGTAGCAGAATAGAAGATGAAGCAACTCCAAGACCATTTGTTCTCCATGAGAAGCTAATGGTGGCC
The DNA here is from genome assembly GCA_037157565.1 of Thalassia testudinum. Taxonomy (NCBI): domain Eukaryota; kingdom Viridiplantae; phylum Streptophyta; class Magnoliopsida; order Alismatales; family Hydrocharitaceae; genus Thalassia; species Thalassia testudinum. Next base: position 13,313,448 of record JAZHRO010000007.1, read on the forward strand.
AACCTCAGCTACGATGAGTAGCCTCCTATATAAAGGGCATGTACCTGAAAAAGCAATTGATTATTGTGATAGTTTTGAGAGATTACTGGTGGACATTTGAGGGTTAGATATCCTCCTTAGTTGTACACTAATTCGGCAAAACTAGGTCACTAAATTCTTGAGTCATCTCTTTTCTTCTCTCTCTATCTCTCTCTATACTCATATTCCAGCAACATTCCCCTCTCCACATTTTCGTATCGAGCTTCATAGGGCTCAATCAGTTAGCACTGTCTATTGAAAATAGCAATCACTCTACCAACTGAAAAGTGAAGCAGTAGTCGCAAAAGATGCCCCCTGAGGCAAAAAGGATCAACTTTACCATGGGGGTGGAAGATGAGCCTAGCATGCCTCTCCAAGATGTGGTAGAATGCTTCAAGCGAGTGACAAAATCCTCCTTTATGGAAAGAGAGGACCCACCAATCCAGAAGGTAGTGAAGGATAAGTCAGCCCCAAAGCTCAAGACATCGAGCTAGGACGACCCCAACCCTTGCCATAAGGTAGAAGAGGTTAAGAGTAGGTGCTAAGCAAAACTCCACATCATCACAGAAGAAACCCTCACACTAGCGAAATCAATTCAGGATGCCTAGGCTTAAGCGGCTGTGACACTTAAGGCCATGGGAGAGCCTACGAATCGAGAGCACCTACCCAAAAGGCTAAACAACGATTGCATCTGCCAAGTTGAGATAGAAAAGGCCGAACTTCAGCAGTAGTTGGAGGAACTATGCCACTTGTTCCATCCTCAGACTATGCAGGACCATGAGGAGCTACCTATAACCTTTGAGGTAAACTCCCAACCCTCCCTTAACCCATTCTACTCCTGCAGGGATGATAGGTTCTCTATAAGTACCCCTGTTATGATGCACCAAAATTATGTTATCTACGAAACTAATCATTCAGGAATCTCCCATGGATTAAAGATAGAAGATTAGTGACTTTGTCTCAGTGTCTTTTTATCCTTATTGAGTATAGATTATTTTGTAAGGAACCTCAAAACAAGTTTCAAACAGATTTAGCACTTCTCAGAAAAGCAACTTTTTAAGGTTATTGATCGACCAAATTCATTGATCGACCAACCAACTTAACTAATTAATCAAATCAACCTATTTAGGAAGTTGATAAATACACCTTCGATTGACCATTTTGGTTAATTAATCGACCAATTATTGATCAATGAAATAACTAGTTTGACAGATCAAAACTCATTTGATTGACTAAAATACCATAATTGATCAACCAATTTGATTTCCTTTTCTGGTCAATTTGCTAGTATAAATAGAGGTCGTACGTAGCATTTTCAAAATACACTCTCAAGTAGAAATCCATCTAAAAGAAAGAGCCTTTCGTGCTTCTCTCTAAGTGCTTTTGTGCTTCTGCTTTCATGACTTTCAAAGCATGACGATTCAAACCTCTGTTGAAATCTAGTTTGACTTTCCTTGAGGTTCCATAGGTTTATACTACTTTAATATTACTTGTTGCTTTTGATTACAGATCCCACGCTATTGGGAGAAATCTGTTGTTGTTGTTGTTGTGCTTCTCTTCAGGTTAGTAAGAGAAGGGATCATTGTAAGAGGTTGTGTCACCCTCGTTTCAAGTGGTGCGTTAGTGGATTGACTAGCCTCGACTAGTCGAGAAAATCTTAAGCTGAGAGGCTTAGGTAGTAGTTTTCATCCGAGAAGGGTTTCCAATATAAATCTAGGTGTCTTCTATAAATGAATGTTTGGTTTGATTTGTCTTTGCAACTATGATATTTAACTTGATAAAAGACAATACTAGTCACCCCTCCACTCTAGTATTCATTAAGATCTGTAGGAACCCTCATTTTGTATTAGAGCAAGATCATCCAGAAGATGTCAAAGTCATTGTCAACACATACACTGAGGGTAATCAGTAGTTCGACCTCCACTCTTTGATGGAATGAACTATGGCTACTGGAAGACCTTGATGCAGATATTCTTGGAATCTATGGACTATGAAGTATGGGACACCATCACATCTAAGTACACAAGACTAGAGATCAAGTAGTAGCAGTAACCCAAGATCAAAATAAACTAGCAACACACAATGCAAAAGCCATGAATGCAATCTTCGATGGACTCTCCAAGGAAGAGTTCAACCGCATATCTAGATGCAAGATGACTCACGACATCGGGAGCATTCTAGAAGTCACCCACAAAGGAATTTCAAAGGTAAAAGAAACTTGTATAAATTTACTAACTAAGAAATACGAGCTTTTCAGGGTGAAGAAGGGTGAATCTAGAAAGGAGATGTTTACAAAATTTATGGATATTGTAAACTCTCTATGAAATCTTGATCAAGACATGAGGAACGAAGTCTTAGTAAAGAAGATCCTTCGGTCACTCACCAGTGGTTGGGAGACAAAGACCATAGCCATACATGTATCAAACGATCTATCTACTTTGAAACTAGAAGATCTTGGAAGTCTGATGACTTACGATGTCCAACTTCAACACATGAAGGAGCATGAGAATGAAGTAGTGAAGAAGAAGACTATGGACTCTAAGCCAATGATCAGTCTAAAGATTATCAAGTGAAGATGAACAAGACATAGCCCTTCTCTCAAGGAAGTTCAAGAAATTCCTTAAGAACAAGAAAAGTTGGAGAAAGAAGAAAGAAGAATCCAAGGCAGACACCAGCATTTGCTACAACTGCAAATAAAGGGACACACCAAAAAGGATTTGTTGGTGCTAGAGCACCACGATCATTTGTTTTGATGATAACAAAATACGTGTTATTTGACATTTGCAATTTGAGTCCTAGATTTCAGGTCAATTGCAAATGAAGACGTGTTTAGACGGAACTCGAGCTCGCATCCAGGACGGATTGGAGGAGCTTGACGGAAAACAGAGGAGGTTCGCGTGGAGTGACAGATTGAAGATAGAAGACAAGAAGAATAGGATAGATTCTTTTTAATCCTTTCATGTACTTTTATCTTTATTTTTCTTGCTCTTTATTTTCCTTAGAAATTATGTTAAAGAGCCTCAAAGAACCCTAACAGTAGTCCTAGGAACACCGGCACAACCCTAGGATACTTAGGTTTTCTGTAGAATACCTAGAAAACCGATATAGGGTTCAAACAGCACTTCCAGACATCTAATTCCCAAATCAGACGTCTGATAAAGCATTTTAAGACGTCTGACTGTTGTTTCAGACGTCTGATAACTGTTAGGCTGGACATAGTTAGTTCTGTCTGATGAAATCAGACGTCCAGACCTTAGACCAGACGTCTTAGAAGACGTCTGATGGATTTGCCAGACGTCCAATTAGTGGACCGTTGGCTGGCTTAGAAGACACTCAAGATTATGACCGTTAGAGCCTTATCAGACGTCCATAGGATTTTACAGACGTTTGATAATTGACCGTTTTGCCTCGACTGACCCGAAAATCTCTTCTCAGAGATTTTCTAGCCGTTGCAAATCCATTGTGTAGTAAAAGTTGGTTTCCAGACGTCCAGGCATAGTGCCAGACGTCCTGTATGTCGTCTGATCGACTTGCACAAGAACCCTGTTTAGATCTGATTCAAGTCAGGAGGAAACCCGCACAGAATCAGAGTGGCCTTCCAGACGTCTGATGCCATAATTAGACGTCTGATGACCCTGTCAAATGCAATCATTGTCCTGATTTCGGCCTGATTCTCTTGGGCTTTGCACCCAACGGCTATGGAAGCTTTTCCAAGCCTTCCAAAGCCTTCCTAAGGCCTCTATAAATAGAGGGGAACCTTTGTAACACATATACACACTAAGACACACACCTTGCAATACACTTTCAAACCTTTTGTGTCCAAAGAAAAGACTCTCTTGCTCTCCAAGCTCAAACTCCATTCTCTTGAGAGCATCAAGCGTTGCGCACCCGCTCTCCCGGCGTTGTTAACGAGAGCGACGTAGCGCCATCGCGTGGCACACGCACCGCGTCATCGTCGACGCACTCCTTGCAAAGGGGAGTTTCCTATTTCCTATAGAAGCTAGGTTTAATTATTTTGTTGGCTCTATAGGACTATTGTTTATTTTATCTTTGTTATTTGGTTGGGTATTCGCTTTGCGAATTCCCGTCTCCTTCGTGGGACAAAATCCTTCTCGTGGAGAGAAGGGGTTGAGGAACGCTACCCTCGTACTTGTAGCGTGGTTGTATTGAGGTTGAATCACCCTCGTTCAAAGTGATTCGGTTAGTGGATTTGATCAACTAGGTTGATCGGAAAATCCTAACTCCAGAGGGTTAGGTGGTGGTTTTCACCCGGTTTGGGTTTCCACCTAAAAATACCTGTGTACATTGTGTGATTGCTTAATTTCTTGTGATATTGCTTTATATTTTTATTTCCGCAACTTATTACGTCACCCCTCCTGGTAGGGACGATCCTTCAATTGGTATCAGAGCAGGTCTTGCTGTTTCGGCGTAACAACCCGGCAAGAGATCACATGGAGGGAAGCTGTTCCACAAGCAGGATTTCCGAGGGGCAGTCCACAACCCGTCCGCCGTTCTTCGACGGGAGCAACTACCCCTACTGGAAGTTGCGGATGAAGACGTGGCTTCAAGCCACCGACTTCACAGTCTGGGCCAGGTGCGAGACCCCTTTCGACATCCTAGAGAAACCCGCCAGAGGATACTCACAGCAGTAGATCCGGGAGCTCTCTCTCAACGCGAAAACAATGAACGCGTTGTATTGCGCGCTCAGCCCGGAGGAGTTCAACAGAATCTCGCAATGCGCCACCGCATACGAGATCTGGCACACACTCGAGGTAACTCATGAAGGTACCTCTAAGGTAAAAACTTCTAAACTCAATTTACTTTCACAAGAATTTGAGGCTTTTTCTATGAAAACTAATGAAACTTTAAGTGAGATGAACACTAGGTTCACTCTCATAGTAAATAACTTGAAAGCTTTAGGGAAGACTTTCATCAAGGGGGAGCTTCAAGGGAAGCTTCTTCGTTCCCTTGGACCGGAATGGGAACAGAAAGTCACCGCCATCGAAGAGGCGAACGAAATGGAGGAGCTCAACATGGAAGATCTCCTAGGCAATCTGATGGCCTACGAGACTAAGTTGAAGCAGAAGAAGAAGGATACACCGGAGCCTAAACCAAAGAAGACTCTCGCCTTCAGAGCCGCGTCGGATAGCGAGGTAAGTTCCGATGACGAAAACTTTAGAATTTTACTTAAAAATTTCTCCAAGTAGTAGGGAAGAACCTTCAAGTTTTGTAGGGAATTAAAGAAAAAGAAAAAGGAGAAGAAGGAAAGCCCGAGACGTTGCTACCACTGCAATGGGAAAGGGCATCTGCGACCAGAATGCCCTCTTCTCAAAAAGGAGAAAAAGAAGGAAAAGGAGAAGAAATCTAAGAAGAAGGCGTTCCAAGCCACTTGGGACGATTCTAGCTCGGAGGAAGAAGAAGAAAAGACCATAAAAGAAGAAACCGCTTGCTTCGGCTTCATGGCCAGAGGAAGCGACAGCGAAAGCGAAAGCGACTCAGACAATGAGGTAAATCTCGATCTTCAAGAAGCTTTTAATGAACTTTTTGAGATTAGTAAATCACTTAGGATAGAAAATAAAAGTATTAAGAAGAACCTTAGTTTTCTTAAAAATGAAAATGATAGGTTAGAAAAACAACTTAAGGACATAGAAGCTAGTCCTAAGGATGATAACCTATTATAAGATAATCAAGACCTCATCAATGAAAATAATAAATTGATTGAGGAAAATGATAGTCTAAAGTTAGAAATCTCTAATTTAAAGACTAAGATGAGTATTATAGAAAAAGAAATCGCATGTCTTAGGGAAAACTCCAACAAATTAATCAACAAAGTAGACAAGTTTTATAGCCCTAAGGTTGAGAAAGGATCTCCATCAAGGAGACCCTCTAACAAATCCGGATCCAAGCCCACTTGGATACCGAAAAAAGAATTAGAATCTTGTTTTGTAGGATTCAGGGATAACTACAATACACAGGACTGGACCTACAAACTCAAGGCTGGTCAACTCGAGTTAGGAGAACTAAGGAGTAGACCAAGGAGGAGAACAAGAAGACCGACAAGACGGCGAACAAACGACGGACTCGCCGCACGTCGACCGCCAGATTGGAGACCGGCGCCGATGCCCGGGCCTCCAAGCTACGGATGGGAGCCCCATCCGATGTGGCATCCACCACCACCATTCGGGCCATTTTATTGGCCATGGTAGGTGAGGTAAAATTCTTAACCCTATCTTTTTAGAAGCTTTTAGATAGGGGGAGTTAAAAAAATGATGAGCTAATTGTCAATTTTTAAGGGGGAGATGTAAGGTAGCTAAATTTCCTTTAGTAAGAGGGAGAAAAATAACAGCTATCGCATTGTTACAAAAAGGGGGAGGACATTACCTCTGTCAAAAGAAACTCATAGAAGAGCATGGTTTAAGGGGGAGTTATAGGAAATTTAAAATCAAACCTTTTTGATAATGTCAAAAAGGGGGAGGATTTTTTGTATTATTATTTACGATTTTGTCATCATCAAAAAGGGGGAGATTGTTGGTGCTAGAGCACCACGATCATTTGTTTTGATGATAACAAAACACGTGTTATTTAACATTTGCAATTTGAGTCCTAGATTTCAGGTCAATTGCAAATGAAGACGTGTTTAGACGGAACTCGAGCTCGCATCCAGGACGGATTGGAGGAGCTTGACGGAAAACAGAGGAGGTTCGCGTGGAGCGACAGATTGAAGATAGAAGACAAGAAGAATAGGGTAGATTCTTTTTAATCCTTTCATGTACTTTTATCTTTATTTTTCTTGCTCTTTATTTTCCTTAGAAATTATGTTAAAGAGCCTCAAAGAACCCTAACAGTAGTCCTAGGAACACCGGCACAACCCTAGGATACTTAGGTTTTCTGTAGAATACCTAGAAAACCGATATAGGGTTCAAACAGCACTTTCAGACGTCTAATTCCCAAATCAGACGTCTGATAAAGCATTTTAAGACGTCTGACTATTGTTTCAGACGTCTGATAACTGTTAGGCTGGACATAGTTAGTTCTGTCTGATGAAATCAGACGTCCAGACCTTAGACCAGACGTCTTAGAAGACGTCTGATGGATTTGCCAGACGTCCAATTAGTGGACCGTTGGCTGGCTTAGAAGACACTCAAGATTATGACCGTTAGAGCCTTATCAGACGTCCATAGGACTTTACAAACGTCTGATAATTGACCATTTTGCCTCGACTGACCCGAAAATCTCTTCTCAGAGATTTTCTAGCCGTTGCAAATCCATTGCATAGTAAAAGTTGGTTTCCAGACGTCCAGGCATAGTGCCAGACGTCCTGTATGTCGTCTGATCGACTTGCACAAGAACCCTGTTTAGATCTGATTCAAGTCAGGAGGAAACCCGCACAGAATCAGACGTCTGACCTTGAAATCAGACGTTTTAAAGTGGCCTTCCAGACGTCTGATGCCATAATTAGACGTCTGATGACCCTGTCAAATGCAATCATTGTCCTGATTTCGGCCTGATTCTCTTGGGCTTTGCACCCAACGGCTATGGAAGCTTTTCCAAGCCTTCCAAAGCCTTCCTAAGGCCTCTATAAATAGAGGGGAACCTTTGTAACACATATACACACTAAGACACACACCTTGCAATACACTTTCAAACCTTTTGTGTCCAAAGAAAAGACTCTCTTGCTCTCCAAGCTCAAACTCCATTCTCTTGAGAGCATCAAGCGTTGCGCACCAGCTCTCCCGGTGTTGTTAACGAGAGCGACGTAGCGCCATCGCGTGGCACACGCACCGCGTCATCGTCGACACACTCCTTGCAAAGGGGAGTTTCCTATTTCCTATAGAAGCTAGGTTTAATTATTTTGTTGGCTCTATAGGACTATTGTTTATTTTATCTTTGTTATTTGGTTGGGTATTCGCTTTACGAATTCCCGTCTCCTTCGTGGGACAAAATCCTTCTCATGGAGAGAAGGGGTTGAGGAACGCTACCCTCGTACTTGTAGCGTGGTTGTATTGAGGTTGAATCACCCTCGTTCAAAGTGATTCGGTTAGTGGATTTGATCAACTAGGTTGATCGGAAAATCCTAACTCCAGAGGGTTAGGTGGTGGTTTTCACCCGGTTTGGGTTTCCACCTAAAAATACCTGTGTACATTGTGTGATTGCTTAATTTCTTGTGATATTGCTTTATATTTTTATTTCCGCAATTTATTACGTCACCCCTCCTGGTAGGGACGATCCTTCAGGATTGTCCTCTTCTTAGGAAGGAATCAGAGAAGAAAAAGAAATTTTCAAGAAGGGATGGGAAGAAGAAGGCTCTTCAAGCCACTTAGGATGAGTCAGACTCAATCTCAGAAGAATAAGAAACCTTTGGAGAAGAAGCTCTTCTAGGATTTATGGCCCTAGAAGATGAGGTAACATCTTTTTTGCAAGATGAATTATTAGAAGCTTTCTTTGAAATGCATGACATATCTAAATCACCAAAAGTAGAAAATAAAAGCTTAGTAGAATCCTCAGGAGAAGAGAAAGTGTAAGAAGATACACTTGCTTCACAAAATAAGGAGTTATTTGTTGAAATTACTTCACTAAGATCAATGATAGATAACCTAAAAATAGATATAGATAAACTAAAAGAGAACTTTGCTATTTTTTTAAATGATCTAGATAAATTCACTAAAGGTAGTCAAAATTTCCATAAACTCAGGAACACAAACCCAGAGCACCACGAAATTTGGGTTAGGATACATACCTAAAAATGATCATGAAGGATCTAGTTCTAGTCAAAAGAAAGAGGAAGGTAGCCTGCCCAAGCAAGTGGCACTAGTTAACCACCGTTGACCAAAGCAAAAATGGGTACTGAAAGCACTCTTGAAATCATGTTTTGTAGGTCAAGTAGATTATAAGAGGTGGACATATCGAGAAACAAATGGAAACCTCAAGCCAATTTACATATCCAATGATCCAAGACCTCACAAATGCAAATACATGACAAGATCGAGAAGAAAGAAGGTGGATCATGGATAGTAGGTGTTCCAAGCATGTGACAGGAGACAAAGGCCTGTTCCTGCAACTCCACCGCCAGGAAGGTGGTATGGTCACGTTTGGGAATAACCACAAGGGTCGTATTATTGGTACTGGCCAAGTTGGTAACTGAAAAGAGTGTTATGGTTGGGCCCGGATAGGTCGTGTTAATATGGTGATTTTATCATTGTGATGAGTATATTGGTTAACCTAAATCGAGCCTAACCATCTCTTTATAAAATTTTCTTACCTGGACTACTTGATTTTATCTTGGTCACTTTTAGGCCCAGGGTTGAACTCAGGGAAGTGGGATTAGAAGTGAATGGGTTTCTATGCCTTTCCTACAACGAATCTCTTCCATTTATTTATTATGTTTTTGCTGTTTTTCTATTTAAGATTTTTTTTCTGATAATTTTTGTCCTTGAGGTACACCCTCAAAATCAGGTTCTTGTCTTTGAGCCGAATTAGGGTTTCAAAACTAGTCTTTCCAAGACTGAGTACCTGCAAGTCAAGGATTATCTTTTCTCTTTTATATACTATTTTATCTTTTTTAATTGCAGAAAAGAGAAATAGAAATTATATAAATATAGTATATATATATATGTATATATTATATATGTATATAGGGGTGGGGGTGGAGGTGGAGATGGCATGTAGCACGGTGTCGAGTCGATCATCGTCTAGGAAGACACAACCAACAGGACGAAGTGCCGCATGGAGTGTAGGATGGATGGTGGAAGATGTGTGCGAAAATGATTTCTGTACGCGTGTATCGGGGAATATCAGCAACTGGTGCAGATATTCTCGCGATACAACGTATGGTAGGTGATATGAAAAAATATATATATATGTATATATGTAAATATTTATCTATATGTATATATATATATGGTTATAATTACATAAGGGTATATGTAGTTATATATGTATGTACATATATATATATATGTATATGTATGTAGATATGTAAATATATGTATAGATAAATATATGTATAGATATATATATATATGTATGTATATGTAACTATATGATGTACATAAATATATATGTATATATATATATAGTACTATATGTATATAGATATGTATATATATATATGTATATATAGTTATAGATATATATAGATGTATATATATTTGTGTATATATATATATATATTTATAAGCATATGTGTATATATGTATATATATATATATATGTATCTATACTTATACTAGTTATATAGGTAATAATATACATATATATGTATATATTTATACGTATATAAGTATATGTGGATATATGTATAGATATATATATATATGTATGTATGTATACTAATACTTAGTTATATAAATACTACTATATGTATAGATATAAGTACATATATATATATAAATATATATAATGTATATATATATATAGTACTATATGTATATAGATATGTATATATATATGTATATATAGTTATAGATATATATATGTATATATATTTGTGTATATATATATATATATATATTTATAAGCATATGTGTATATATGTATATATATATATATATATCTATCTATACTTATACTAGTTATATAGGTAATAATATACATATATATGTATATATTTATACGTATATAAGTATATGTGGATATATGTATAGATATATTTATATAAGTATATAGATATATATATATGTATGTATGTATGTATACTAATACTTGGTTATATAAGTACTACTATATGTATAGATATAAGTAAATATATATAATGTATATATATATATAAGTATATATTAGTGTATAAGTGAGTGGGCGTGTGTGTACGAGAGTATGTGTGCGAGTGTGTCTGCAGAGAGAGTGAGAGAGTGCTGAGAGAGAGAGAGAGAGAGAGAGAGAGAAGGCATCTGCTGGAGTGAAGGAGGCGAGTTAGGTCGTCCGCAGCTTCCAACTGTCGTCTGATGGCGCATGCACGCGCAGGCGCGTAGGCACACGAAGAGGAGGCGCAGGAGGGAGTCGGTGTGGGGAAGAGACCGCAGCGCACTACGCTGCACGATAAGGCGGGTGTTGAAACGGGTGGGCATGCACGGGCGAAGGGAGCAGGCGCACGCTGACGTGAGATCGGGCACTGGAGCGGGCGCGGGGAAAGACGCGGGCACGGGCTAGCGCAGGTTGTGACACGTCGGGTGACTGGATAAGTGAGAAACTTACTGGTCACCGCACTGTAGCCATAGTGTTCCGCTGAAATGCATGAACAGTGGCTACAGTGCGCGGTCGACTCGCGCGACCGCCTATGCTAGGTGCTGTGAGTGCGGGAGCCACTGCGCGAGTTGGCACGCTCGTGGAAGGTCAGCACCGGCTGGGCTGCGGGCGAAGGAGCGCAACAGGGCACACGGGTGACCTGCTGGCTTGTGTGGTGGAGCTTCGCGACAGGGCGCGCGGTGGCCAGTGCCTTGCTACTGTTGTTGTGAAGCTTGAGCTTCAAAGCTTAAAGCTCCTGTGGCAATGGCGGGGTTGGCTTGGAACGAAGAAACAATGAAGAGAACCACCACAGTGGTGGTTGTGCACCACTGTGTGTGGCTCCTGCCCGTAGAGTAGCTCGTCAGAAGGAGGAGACGCTGCGTATGGAGGGGAGAAGGGAGGAGGCGGCCTGGAGAAGAAGGTGCTGTCTTGGGTGGACTAGGCTCCCTTTGCAAAGAAGGTAGCCGTGCCTTTTTAAAGAGGAAGAAGGCATGCACAGCCATGCCCTGGCTGTGCATGGCTATGCATGCGGCTACAGGGTGAGCTTGAGCAAGGAATGGTGCGAAGAGGAGGCTGCCATGCTTTGCAGCCGCGGAGAAGAAAGTCAAATAAAAATAAAAATAAAGATGGAAATTTTACGAGACAGCACTTGAAGAATTTGTTAATTACAAGGCAATTTTATTCACTCTCCTCCCCTCTCAAATAAATGCATGCATTCATGTGTTTTTACAAATGCGACTATGGCTACCTAATATGCACTGGCAATGCTAGGAAATAGCACAAGATGACACAATTGTTGGTGTATTTTTGTTGTGCAATCATACCCCCATTCCTATCTTTTGCTAGTCCCTAGCAAAACATTTTTTGTATTGCATTTAGAAATGATCTTCAGCTGAAGATTTTCTTCAGAGGTGACATAAGTGTGTTTATTGTTGGATATTGTGAGAACCAATTGCAAAGAAGACTACCAGTACTTTAAGTCTCACATGACATAGACCATCTCTCAACTAACTTGGACTCTTGATATTTAAACCTTAAGTACGATTTCCAGGACCAAGGAGGTTTTTGCCATACTCGAGAGCGCAAGAGATTATGGCTTGTGCTTAGTGAAGGATCAAGACTGATCAGATGAACATTAAGACTCAAGCCCAGGGTTTCACGAATTTTTAAGTACAGGTTGGTCCCAGTTTCAGCTCGTGTCTTTGGATTGACCCTTAAAAAGATGACGGAAAACTCAACTCCCATTTTATAACATTTGTGGCTCAAAGAAAATAGGGTATTTGTAACTTGCCTTGAAGAATTTTTGTAGGGGGAAGATTTTACAGACATTTGTGAGATATACTGACTTATTTGTACCCTTTTTCTATTTTTTTTCTTTTTGAAACACGTGTCAGTATATCTCTTACAACATTATTTGGAGGAGCACACTTTTCTTTTGGTGGGAGAGCTTCTTCTTGGTGGAAAGAGTCTCTCCTAAACACACGACTAAAGCCTGGGATAAAAAGTCTACCTGCGTGCACAGGTAAGGACTCCACCTTTCCTAATGAACACTAGGGTTGGATCTTATGTTCACCTGGTCTTTCTTGATATGTGTAGTGTGAACCAAGCTTAACTAGGCTCTCAAGTAGAAGCAAACCAACGAATCCTGTACTGGTGTCTCAGGTACAAGAATACGTCCTTAGTTAGGAGAGATTCTGATCTATCTTGTCAATGCTCAAGTGAATTAAGCCGAGCCTAAGCAAATCAAGCTTCTGTGGCATGGAAAGTCTTCAAAACAATGGTTGAATATCCATAAACACTTATTGTATTTTTGTTTCAGCCTTCAGATCATTACCAAACACCTTTTTTTTTTTCATATATATATGATAGATGGAGACTGCATGATACCATAAAATACCCAGATCCTATGAATGCATATCCACCCCTCCATGCCAAACGATGGTATGTCCTCATATGCATGCAGGGTAGGGTAGAGGAAGGACGAAAGATCGGGTAACGAGAGCTGACGTGAAGGGTATACAGCAGGGTGGTAGGGTGGGTGGATGGTGGGTGGTGAAGTGAAAAGTGAAGTGATCGTGACAGTGGCGTCAAAAGTGATGGTGGATGGTGAGTGTTGTTGGGTTGCCTCCCAACGAGTGCTGAATTTAACATCCCCAGCTGGACTCAGAATGAGGCACAAAATTAGTTACCCTCCAGCAGGGCAACATATTCTCCAACGGGGGCAGGTTCATGAGTAAGAAGGGTTTCAAACATTGCCCATTGACCGTAAATTTATTCCCAAATTTGGGATCTTCAATTTCAACGGCCCCGTTGGGAAATGGTCTTGAGACCAGGAAAGGACCAGTCCATTTAGACTTCAGTTTCCCAGGAAAGAATTTGAGCCGGGCATTATAGAGCCAAACTTGCTGAGATGGCTCAAATTCTTTCCGCCGAATACGGTTGTCGTGAAAAGCCTTACTGCGTTGTTTGAAAGTTAAAGTAGAATCATAGGCTTCACGACAGAGCTTTTCCAGCTCCTAGAGTTGGAGTTTCCTTTCTCGACCACACAGGTCTGGGTTGAGGTTACATTGGCGAACCGCCTAATAAGTGCAGTGCTCCAACTCCATGGACAAATGACAAGGCTTCCCGTAAACAATTCTATAAGGAGACATACTAAGGGGATCCTTGCAAGCAGTCCGATACTCCCAAAGTGCGTAAATTAGCTTGTCGGACCAATCCTTACAGTCAGGCTGAACCATTTTCTTGAGAATTTGCTTGATTTGCCGGTTCGACACCTCTGCCTGGCCGTTCGTCTGAGGATGATACGGTGATGCGATACGATGGTGGACTCCGTATTTTCTCAGAAGTGCCCGAAAAGAAGCATGGGTAAAGTGGCTTCCTCCATCTGAGATAATGGCTCGAGGGATCCCAAAGCACGCAAAGATGTGGTCTTTGACAAAAAGAGTGGATATAATATGGTTAGCACGGCGCGTGGGAATAGCCTTGATCCATTTCGAAACATAATCAATAGCCACGAGGATAAATTCAAAGCTGTTGGAAGGAGGAAAGGGACCCACGAAATCAATTCCCCAAATGTCGAAGATTTTCGCAGCTAGGATGGGTTGTAAGGGCATCATGTCATGACGTGACATTGACCCTAACGACTGGCACCTAGTGCAATGTTTGGCATAATTGTGTGCATCCTAGTGAAGGGAGGGCCAAAAGAAACCGCACTGCAGCACCTTGGCTGCAGTTTTCCTCCCAGAGAAATGGCCTTCGCAGGCTTGATCGTGGCAGAAGGATAACACACTGGGGAATTCGCTGTCAGGAACACAGCGACGGATGATTTGATCAGCACCTATTCGAAAAAGAAGTGGATTATCCCAGAAATAATACTTTGCTTCTGCCATGAGTTGCTCGCGCTGGTTTTTAGGCCAGCCACATGGAAGGGATCCAGAAGCAAGGTAATTGGCAATGTCGGCATACCACGGTCCACTTGCCACATTAATTGCCAATAGGTGCTCATCAAGAAAAATCTCATTAATCGGCAGAATAAGTCCAATATGGTCAGGGTCCAGTCTAGAAAGATGATCAGCCACAACATTCTAAGCTTCAGCCTTATCGCGGATCTCAATGTCAAATTCTTGGAGCAGAAGGATCCAACGAATCAATCTAGGCTTGGCATCGTTCTTGTGCATGAGATGGTGAATGGCCGCGTGATCAGTGAAAAAAATAACATGTGAGCCCAGAAGGTAAGCGCAAAATTTCTCCAGCCCAAAGACGACTGCCAGTAGTTCCTTTTTAGTGGTAGTGTAATTACGCTGGGCCTCATCCAACATCTTATTGGCGTAGTACACCACAAAGGGGTTTCTATCGTGTCTTTGTCCCAGGATGGCTCCGACTACAAGGTCGGAAGCATCACACATCAGTTCAAAGTCGAGGGACCAATCAGGTGGCTGGAGAACAAGGGCCTTGGTGACAGCATTACGTAGCTGCATGAATGCTCGTATGTAGTCAGGGCTCATATCGAAGGGTATGTCGGTCGGTAGGAGATGAGTTAAAGGTCGAGAAATCTTGGAGAAATCTTTTATGAATCTCCTATAGAAACTGACGTGTCCCAGGAAGGAGAGGATTTGCTTGACAGAGCCAGGCATAGGTAAATTAGCAATAACATCAAGCTTAGCTCTGTCAACCTCGTTACCCCCTATCGGAGATGATATGTCCGAGAACAATTCCCTCATGTACCATAAAATGACTTTTTTCCCAGGAAAGCACGAGGTTTACGTCAATACATCTCCTAAGGATATGGGTCAGGTTGGCAAGACAGTCATTGAAAGATGGTCCAAATACCGAAAAGTCATCCATGAAGACCTAGAGAAAGTCACCCACCATGTCATGAAATATTTCCAGCATACATCTCTGGAAAGTTGCTGGCATGTTACAAAGTCTGAACGGCATCCTTCTAAATGCAAAGGTGCCGAAGGGGTAGGTAAAAGTGGTTTTCTCTTGGTCCTGGGGGTCAATTGCCACCTGGTTATATCCTGAAAATCCATCCAGGAAATAGAAAATTTTATTTCCCGCTAACCACTCCAGGAGTTGGTCAATGAAAGGTAGCGGAAGTGATCTTTCTTAGTTGCAGCATTGAGTTTCCTATAATCTACACACTCTGCAAGATGTAGCAGTGTGTGTAGGGATGGATTCGCCCCTGTCATTGACACGGATGGTGAGTCCCACCTTTTTGGGCACAACGTGAATCGGACTCACCCAGGGGCTATTGCTAATCGGGTAGATTATACCTACATCAGCCACTTAATAATCTCTTTCTTAACGACCTCCTGCATGTTAGGGTTGAGACGTCGCTGCATCTCATGGGAAGGTCGAGCCTCCTCCTCCGTATATATACGGTGAGTGCAGTAGGAGGGGCTAATGCCAGATAAGTCAGATAAACACCATCCAATGGCTGCCTTGTGTTCCATAAGGACCTTTGTTAGTTTGCACTCTTACTCCCTGGTCAATTTTGAACTGATGATTATAGGGAGTGTTTCATTTGGTCCCAAGAAAACATATTTAAGTGTACTAGGCTGCTCTTTCAACTCGGTAGTGGATGGTGAAAGGTCTAGCATTTCTTGGGACGAGAGTGTCTCAGGCGGATCGGAGAACAAGTCCAGAGGAAGAAGTTGGCCCTCAGATTGGCCAAGAAGAGGGGCTTCTTAGATAGATGGATCCAAAAAGGAATAGCCACAGTGAGTAGTATGTGGACTTAAGGTCCCAGTGTGGAATTGCAACTCCTCCTGATTTGGCAGGAAAGAAAGGGCAATCCGGTCTTCAAGAGTGTGGACCGGTGGTGAGTAGCCCGGATATGACTCAGACCACGAGGTATGGGAAGCAGAGAAAACCTCGTCAGAGGTCTGGTCAGGAGAAGGTACAAGACTAGGGAGGGATGGGGGAACGTCACAATATGTGTTGGTCAGGCAATCGTCAGTGTTTAAAGGCAGTTCGCAGTAGTCAGAATAGGTCCCAATTAGTCTGATACACGCACTAACGGCCATGTCCTCGTCAGACATGTCATCCTCGTTGCAATCGCAATCAAAGTTATTGGCTGCCTTGAAGATGTTAAGCTTGAGCTTTTCAGATCCAATGGCAATCTCAATATAGCCCGACTCGCAGTTGATATGGGCACGAGCTGTGGCCAAGAAAGGTCGACCAAGGATGATCAGACAATCAGAAAGTGAGCTAGGAACTTCCATATCTAAAACAAGAAAGTCAACAGGAAAACAGAGACTGTTGACCCTAATAACCAAGTCTTCCACCACACCCTTTGGGATTTTGATAGAACGATCTGCCAACTTTAATGTGATAGGGGTGGGTTTCTGATTTCCCAAGGAAAATTTTTCGAGCATGATGGCTGGTATAAGATTGATGGAAGATCCTAGATCAAGCAGGGCATGGTTAAAATCGCAGCCTTGGATGCTATAGGAAATAAGCGGTGTACCTGGATCTTTCTGCTTCGGTGGTAGATTTGACAGTATAGCACAACTCGCATGAGGCAAGAGAACCACCGAATTCTTAGTTTTCTTTGATTGTCGCCTGGGTGTTGTGTAGTCTTTGAAAAATCGGGCGACAGTAGGTATGTGGTCGATAGCCTCTAGTAGGGGTACCTTGATTTCAGCATCCCTGAACAAATTATGCAGGTTATCAAAGGCCTGTGTATCTTTCCTTTTGCCTTTTGGCTCCCTTAGTAGAGCCTCAGGGAATGGGACTAATTCTGGCACCAATTTGGGTGTATTGTCCTCTCGCGAATGTGGTGTGCATCCTGAATGAGAGGGCGATGAAGAAGACGAGCCAGGATCAGGTCGAGGCAGATCGACAGTCTGCTTACCACTCCTCGTAGTGATCGCATTGGATGATGCGGGTCCAGTGGGATCATAAGGCGGAGGAGGGTTCGCAATAGGGACATAGGAGTGAGGTGTTGCAGCGGGATTAGCCTGAAATCCTGGTGGAATGCTTGGAGCTTGTAGAATTTGATGAACCTGCCCCTGAGAAGGTCGTACCTGTGGTTGAGGACCACGAGGTACAAAATTTCACGGGTTGGGAACAGAATGGGCTGGAAGAGTGCCCTGAGATCGAGTCGCCATGTGTAGTTGACTGATCTCAGCATTCTGCTGCACTAATTGGAGGTGAAGAGAGGTCATGTTCTCTTCATGGCACTTTGACATTTCCGTCATCATTCGCATCAATTTATCAAGTGGACTTGATGCGTGTTCTGTTTACGATGCGTAAGGACCCGATGGCGGATTTGCCATAGGATTAAAATGGGCCCTTGGGATGATGGGTGCGGACGGTCGCATTGGTCCACCCGGAGGGTTTTGGTGCTGCGGGTTGTTGGACCATGCGAAGTTCGGATGATTTTGCCACCCTGAGTTATAAGTGGCAGAGAACGGGTTGTTCCCTAGGGCGCAAGCATCTTCTATGCCAGAAGACGTGTCCGCATGCAAATATGCGTCCGAGCATATGGAGGCTTGGCCCTCCGTGTCGAAATACTACCTCGTAGAAACCTGATCCACATGACTTACCGAATCGCTCGATGCGACACTCGGTAAGGAAGGTCTTACGGGGTTTCTTGGAATAAGCCTGGTGTTGGAAGAATTTGGATTGTGACGAAGTGGTGAGGTGGGGGTGTTTGCCATAGAATGGGCAGGGTTGGCCAGAAGCTCGTCCAACTTCTTGTGCACGACGGAGACTTCATCCAATTTCTATGCAATAAGGCTGAGATCAGTGGATGAATGGGAGGGTCCCATGTCAACTTTGTGGACATTACGGGGTAGGCTGGTACGATTAAAGGTGACAATGGAGGCATTGTTCATTGAGTTTTCACTCATATTTTCAAATAATTCGAATGCTCCATTCTCATCTTTATTCATCAAATTCCCTCTGCAGGAAGCATCTACAATCTGCTTCAAAGTCTCATTTAGCCCATAGTAGAAAATCTGGGCTATATGCCACTTAGGCAGATCGTGGTGTGGACACTTCCTGAGGAGGTCATTATATCTCTCCCATGCCTCTTGAAACAGTTTGCCATTTTGTTGCGTAAATGAAGTGATAGCACGGCGAAGCGCATTGGTTCGCCCGATTGGGAAGAACTTCTTGAGAAACGTTGTTCGCATCTCTTCCAAAGAGTGGATGGTTCTCCCAAGGGTGCATAACCACTGCGATGCTTTATCCCACAATGAAAATGGGAACATTTTCATGAGGACTATAGGTAACCCGATATTTCTTGGTTTAACTGTTTCAGCCAATCGGGTTAAGTCTTCCAAGTGGAGAAAAGGATCTTCACTTGCAAGACCATGGAAGAGAAAATTTATCAGGCCAATTATGCTAGGTTTCAGTTCAAAGTCATCCTCGCCCATGGGGACCCAAATTTGTCCTATGGTCTCAGTAGTAGAGGGATTCTGATAGGAGCTAAGGGACCTAGGCTCCTCCCATTTGGGAGGGTTCTGCATTTCCTCCAATGTTTCCCTAATGGCCTCAATTTGTTCATTATACATTTCCATTTGGGCTTGGAGGCGGGTTATGGGATCTAAGACTCCACCACCTGGTGGGTTTTGAGGTCGGTTTCCTCCCTCGGGATTTGGGGGTGGGCGTGCAGCCTTGTTTGTGGAGGAGGAGGACAATTCGGCTTCTTTTCTAAAATTATCAGGCAATTCACACAATTCAGGGTTTTGTGACCTCCCAAACATGCACTATCGCAGGAGGAATTGGGGGGATACGAAGGGACAAGAGATGAGAGAAATGACGCCGCAAAGGTACACTTGATGACAAATCAATACAATCAAATTCCTAACCTCTACAGTGTGTCTGTAGACCTAAAGATCTAAGTTACCTACATCACAACCTATGGAACCGAATGCGAGCACCACAGAACCACCGGGCCAGATTGAAAGGCCATTTGCCCCAGTCTTAGACACCCGATAGCACGCGGGAACCCTTACCAGCATGTAGGCGCTACATGTAGTTAGTTACACCTCCAATCCTTAAGAAGGGTCAAGTTGCTACCAATTTTAGTTAGAGGCTTAGGATCAAGTGCTTCTGGAATGTGAAGGACATTTTTTACCGGTAATGCCCAAGTGATTGATTTTATAAAGTGTGTAAACCAAGCATGCAACGGGGAAATCTCCCCAAATTGAAGTTTTAATTGGTGAAAGGTTTTTAGAATTCATCCTTAAGTAGTATGGATTTTAAGATTTCTCTGAATTACCAATTCAACCAATCTTCGAGTTTTAGAGAATACAAGTTTTCTTCTAAGCCCAACAAACCCTTCTTCAATGTCAGCTGGTTAATGCATGCTAAAATGAAATGGGCTTCCCTAGATGGATATTTCTATGTGTGGATGCATGAATCAATTTTAGATTAGTGTGAAAGGAAGCCAAAGCACTTCAATTCAAGTGCTCGCAATCACCAAAATGATTTCCACACACAAGGCTCAACCAAAAGATAAAGAAAATCGAATTGTTGGGGTTGAGGTATTCGGGATCGAATCTTAGGCATGTGAAAAGTCATGGCGGGGTTAGAATCAACTCAATTCCAAGTCTCCCCACCAAAAAGGTGATCCCAAATTGCAGATAAATGAGGCAAAGAGGGATGGAAATTAATCTGTTTATTTTTGCCTCAAAGAATACTTCCACGGCGAAAGATTTAAGAATCAAGATTCTTAGATTTTCGCTATGCGAAGTAAGGCGGGAAATCCCGGGGTGGTGGGAGTAAAGGCAAACAATCAAACAAGTGAGTTTTAATCCACTTGCCTCAAGGGATCCCAAGAGGTTTTTTTTCAGTTTTTTTTTTTCTTATTAAGGTTACAAGTTAACCTAGGTTGCTAAGAAAGAAAGACCTACTTGTGCAGCAACGTGTGCGAAGCTCCAGTGTGGTGCAGGCGACTTCACACTCTCGTTCCTGCCTTGGATCTGCCCACGTCTCCTACTTCGTCTGCCTGCCCTCTCTTTGCAACAGGTTCACCTGCACAGCAACAAACAAAAACACACATGAAGAGAAGGGTGTGAGAAGAGAAAAAAAATTAAAGGAATGGAATAGAAACTTACTTGAATGCGCACTTCCCCGGCAACAGCACCATGAAAAGGGTGTTTGGTCGGGCCCTGATTGGTTGTGTTAATATGGTGATTTTATCGTTGTGATGAGTATAGTGGTTAACCTAAATCGAGCCTAACCATCTCTTTACAAAATTCTTTTACCTGGCCTACCTGATTTTATCTTGGTCACTTTTAGGCCCAGTGTCAAACTCAGGGAAGTGGGATTAGAAGTGAATGAGTTTCTACGCCTTTCCTACAACGAATCTCTTCCGTTCGTTTATTATATTTTTGGTGTTTTTCTATTTAAGATTTTTTTTCTGATAACTTTTGTCCTTGAGGTACACCATCAAAATCAGGTTCTTGGCTTTGAGCCAAATTAGGGTTTCAAAACTAGTCTTCGCAAGACTGAGTACCTGCAAGTGAAGGATTAGCTTTTCTCTTTTATATATTTTTTATCTTTTTAATTGCAGAAAAGAGAAATAGAAATAAGATAAATATAGTATATATATGTATATATTATATATGTATATAGTGGTGGGGGTGGAGGTGGAGATGGCGTGTAGCATGGTGTCGAGTCGGTTGTCGTCTAGGAAGATGCAACCAATAGGATGAACTGCCTCGTGGAGTGTAAGATGGATGGTGGAAGATGTGTGCGAAAATGCTTTCTGTACGCGTGTATCGGGGAATATCAGCAACTGGTACAGATATTCCCGCGATACAACGTATGGTGGGTGATATGAAAATATATATATGTACATATGTAAATATTTATCTATATGTATAGATATATATATATATGGCTATAATTATATAAGGGTATATGTAGTTATATATGCATAAATATAGATATATGTATATGTATATAGATATGTAAATATATGTATAGATAGATATATGTATAGATATATATATATATGTATATGTATATGTAACTATATAGATGTATATATATATAGTAATATATGTATATAGATATATGTAGATAGATATGTATATATATATATATATGTATATATAGTTATAGATATATATATATGTATATATATTTATATATATATATATGTATAAGTATATGTGTATATATGTAGATATATATATACGTATCTATACTTATACTAGTTATATAGGTAATAATATATATATATATATGTAAATATATATGTATATATATGTATATATATATATATAAGTATATAGATATATATATATGTATGTATGTATGTATGTATACTAATACTTAGTTATATAAGTACTACTATATTTATAGATATTAGTATATACTGATATATATATGTATATATATATATAAGTATATAATAGTGTATAAGTGAGTGGATGTGTCTGTACGAGAGTGTGTGTGTGTGTCAGCAGAGAGAGTGAGAGAGTGCTGATAGAGAGAGAGAGAGAGAAGGCGTCTGCAGGAGTGAAGGAGGCGAGTTAGGTCGTCCGCAGCTTCCAACCGTTGTCTGATGGCGCACGCATGCGGAGGCGCGTAGGCACGCGAAGAGGCGCGCTGGAGGGAGTGGGTGCGGGGAAGAGACCGCAGCGCACTACGCTACACGGTGAGGCAGGCGCTAAAGCAGGCAGGCGTACGCAGGCGAAGGGAGCGAGCGCACGCAGACGAGAGATTGGGAGCTGGAGCGAGCGCGGGGAAAGATGGGGGCATGGGCTAGCGTAGGTTGCGGCGCGCCAGGTGACCGGATAAGTGAGAAACTTACCGATCACCACATTGTAGCCACAGTGTTCCATTGAAACACGTGAACAGTGGCTACGGTGCACGGTCGGCTCGTGCGATCGCCTTTGCCCGATGCTGTGAGTGCGGGAGTCACTGCGCGAGCTGGCGCGCGTGCGGAAGGTCTGCGCCGGCTGGGCTGTGGGCGAAGGAGCACAACAGGGCATGCAGAGAGGGGCACGGGCGGCTTGCTGGCGTGCGTGATGAGTCCATTAAAATGGACTAATATTAAGCTTAAGTATCTTTAATTGTACAATTTAGGTGTGTTAATAATGGTAATTAAGTTACAGAAGATTTGTACACCTCATGATTTAAGTTATAACATTCTATAACTTAATGATTCTATTGTTTTTATGTGCAGGTAATAAAATGCACAAATAGCAAGGGTGGGGGGATAAATTTCCCCAAACAGCCGCAACTCTCTTCCCCCCTTCCCCGCCGGACATTGGGGAAATCTTCTTGCGTTGCCTTTCTCAACAGCCATGACCGGGGATTTGGGAAAATCCCTAAACTCACGCGGTGAGGGGAGAACTTAAAAAGAAGAGGCGGGGAGAGAGGAAGGCCATCGAGAGAAAAAAAAGCGGGCATTGTGCCGCACTGTGCCCTCTTTCCCCTTGCAGGGAAAAAGTCTTCTCCACCCGCATGCCTCCGCCGGCGCATCCTCCTTGCACACTGCAGGCAACCGCGCGCCATCTCCAGCCACAGCAGGTGCAGCAACCAAACCAGCGTGCCTTTCCCTTGCTGCATCCACCAAGCCACAGTAGGCACCATCACCAGCGCCTCCTATTGCAGGCAGATCTCCAACCCCACGCACACACATCCCTGCAGCCCCACGCCACAGCAGGTGCCCACGCACAAGCCCGTGCCTCTCCTCCAACGAGCCCCAACCTCTCAAGCAGGCGCCCGCACACCATCTCCTGCGCCTTAAGCCTGCCCGCTTGCCATCTTCCAGCGCTCCCCGCCGCTCCACCTTCCTGCAGACCGTCGCCCATCTACAAGAGTGCTCCACCGCCATCTGCAGGCGCTCTCCACCTGCGCGCATCCACGCCGCGCCACTCCTCCCTGCTGGTGGGTCGGCCCAAATAGGTTGTTAATATGATATTTTTACCATTGAAATGTGTATAGTGGTTAACCTAATTCAGACCTAACCATCTCTTTACAAAATTTTTAACCTGGCCTAATTGATTTTATCTTGTCACTTTTATGCCCAGGGTCGAACTCAGGGAAGTGGGGTTCAAGTCGAATTTCTACGTTTTCCTTAAAACGCGTCTCCTCCGTTCGTTTATTCTGTTTTTTGTATTTTTCTTATTTAGGTTTTTTCCTGGTAATCCTTGTTCTTGAGGCACACCCTCAAAAATTGTGTCCTTGGCTTTTAGCCAAAACAAAGTTCCAAAACACGCCTTGCTACTCGCAAGACGAAGTACCTGCAAATCAAAGATTATCTTTTCACTTTTATACCTTTTTTTTTTATCTTTTTACTAAGAAGGAAGGTAACAGATAGAAAGTAAATATAGTAGCTATAGATATATATTTATATGTAGTATATATATAAAGGGGTGGGGGTGGAGGTGACGATGGAGTGTAGCACTATGTCGAGTCAGCCGACGTCTAGAGAGACGCAACCAACACGACTAGGTGCCACGTGGAGTGTGGATGGAGGATGGATGATGTATGGGACCACGTTTTTTTTGTACACGAGTATCAGGGAATATCAGCAACTGGTGCAGATATCCCCGCGATACAGCGTATAATAAATAACATGAAAGTATATGTACATATGTATGTATATAAATGTATAAGTATATATGTATAGATATATATAGATATATATATATATATGTATGTATATATGTATATAGCTATGTATATATGTATATAAGTATATATATATAATACTATATAGATATATATATATATATATGTATATAAGTATATATGTATCTAGATATATATGTATATATATATGTGTATATGTATAAGTATATAGATATGTATATATATATATATGTATATGAGTATGTGTATATATATATATATATATATATATATTATATATGTATATGTATATATATATTATATTATATGTATGTATACATAACTATATAGATATACTATGTATATATAAGTATATATATAGATATATGTATATATATATATATATATATGTATATATGTTACTATGAGTGTGTGTGTGTGTGTGTGTGTCGGTGAATGGGTGTGTGTGTGTTGCTGTAAGTGAAAAAAGAGAGAGAGAGAGAGAGAGAGAGAGATAGAGAATACGTGAGAGAGAGAGCGGCAGACAGAGAGGGAGCGGGCGGGAGAGATCGGCGGAGAGAGAGAGCGGGCGAAGGAGTGATCGCGGACGCGCGAGTTAAGACGTCTGCCGGAGGCGGCAGACGTCTGACTCTACGTCGTCTGAAGGCGGAGGCGGACGTCTGATCGTCGCGGTGCACCGCGCCTTCGCGCAGTGGACGTGAGACGTCTCCTGCAGACCGGGTGCGAGGACGGAGAGCGGGCAATGGCGCGCTCGGAGAAGGCGGCGGGGAGTCTGCAGTCGGTCGCAGAGGGTTGCAGAGGTTGGCAGGGGGCGGCGAGAAGGCCTAGCCGGCCGCTGCAGTGCGCGCAGCGGCCGGTCGCGGGTGGAATGGCAGAGGCGACAGAGCAGAGGACTGAGCGGAGAAGTGCCCTGCAGGCGCGCGCGGAGAGCTGAGCGCCTGCGGGGAAGGTCGCGGAGGTGCGAGGGGAGGTTCTGCAGTGGTCGCGGAGGGTCGCGGGGGTCGGCGCGAGGCCGTAGCCGGCCGCTGCAGTGCGCGCAGCGGCCTGCTGCGGGTGCAACTGCGGCGTGGACAGAACGGAGACGGAGGCGGGGAACGGGCCTGCAGGCGCGCGCGGAGGGTTGCGCGCCTGCGGGGAAGGTCGCGGAGGAGGCGGGGGTGCTGCTGCTACTGCTGTCGCCGCTGGGCTGCTGCTGCTGCTGCTGCTTCAAGCTTCGGACCTTGAAGCGGCAGCAATGGCGTGGAGATGAAAACGAAGAGAAAAGAAAACACCACGCCCACCGGCTCGTTGAAGAGCTGGGCGGTGGTGCTCCCACTGTGGTGGTGTGCACCACAGTGGGTTCTCCTGCTCGTCGGGTGCCTCCTCGACGGAGGGCCGGCGTATGGGAGGGGAGAACGGGTGCGAAGGTGGTTGCGGGTTTGAGTTGCTGCCGCAGCTGCGTCTCTCCCCCTCGTCGCGAGGAAGAGCTGCGGCTTTATAGAGGAGGAGAGCATGGCGGGGAGGCATGGCAGTAGCAGGGAGAGGCACGGAGAGTGGCAGCTGCAGGGAGAGGCGCGGGAAGGACAGCAGGGAGAGGCGTTGCATGCAGCATGGCGTGGACGAAATTCAGCCGCGGGAAGTAGAAGAACCGCGGGAAGAAGAAAGAAAGATGAAAATAAAATATGGAGAGGGGACTTTTGCAAAGAGACACTTGAAGAAAAATGTAAAAATGCAAGTCATTTATTCCATTCTCTTCTCCTCTCAATTAAAAACATGCATGCAAGCGTTTTTACAAATGCAACTACAGGATTATAATATACATAGTTAATGCTAGAAAATAGCACAAGAAGGCGTTATTATAGGCGTGTTTTGAGGTGCAAACATATACCCCCATGCCTATCTTTTGCTAGTCCCTAGCAAAACCGTATTTAGAAGTGATCTTAAGCTGAAGATTTTCTTCTGAGGTGATATCGGTGTGTTTATTATCGAATATTGTGAGAACCAATTGTAGAGAAGATTAGCAGTACTTTAAGTCTTACATGACAAAGATCATCTCTCAACTAACCAGGACTCTTGATATTTAAACCTTAAGTACGATTTCCAGGACTCAGGAGGTTTTTGCCGTACTCGAGAGCTCAAGAGGTTATGGTTTGTGCATAGTGAAGGATCAAGACTGACCATATGAACATTAAGACTCAATCCCAGGGTTTCACGAATTTTTAAGTACAGGTTGGTCCCAGTTTCAGCTCATGTCTTCGAATTGACCCTTAAGATGATGACGGAAAACTCAACTCCCATTTTCTGATTTTTTTTTTTTTTTTTTTGTGACTCACCGAAAAACAAAGTATACAGACATTTATGAGATATACTGACTCTTTTAAAACATCTCTTTTCTGATTTTTTTTTTTTTTCGAAACACGTGTCAGTATATCTCTTACAACACATTTTGAAGCACACTTTTTTTTTTTTTTCTTTTTGGTGGGAGAGTTTCTTTTTGGTGGAAAGAGCCACTCCTAAACACAAGACTAAAGCTTGGGATAAAAAGTCTACCTGCACGCACAGGTAAGGACTCCACCTTTCCTAATGAACACTAGGGTTGGATCTTATGTTCACCTGATCTTTCCTGATATGTGTAGTGTGAACCAAGTTTACTTAAGCTCTCAAGAAAAAGAAAACCAACAAATCCTGTACTGGTGTCTCAGGTACAAGAAACGTTCTTAGTTAGGAGAGATTTTGATCTATTTCGTCAATGCTTTAAGTGAATTAAGCCGAGCCTGAGCGAATCAAGCTTCTGTGGCCTGGAAATTCTTCAAAACAGAGGTTGAATATCCATAAACACTTATTGTATTTTTTGTTTCAGCTTTTAGATCATTACTAAACACCATTTATTACTAATATATATATATATATTTTTATTTATTTTCTTTTCTTTTCTTTTTTCTTTTTCTTGCATATTTATAAATAGGTGGTAATTGTCTGATACCATAAAATACCCGGATCCTATGGATGCCTATCCACCCCCCCATGCCAAACAATGCTATGTCCTCATATGCATGCAGGGAAAGGCAGAGAACGGACGACAGATCGGGTAACAGGAGCTGAGGTTCAGGGTATAAATCAGGGTGGAAGGGTGGGTGGATGGTGGGTGGTGAAGAGAAAAGCGAAGTAATCGCGATAGAGGCGTGAAAAGTAATGGTGGATGGTAAGAGATTTGGCGCTTTCTGGGACGAGAGTGTCCCAGGCGGATCAGAAAACAGATCAGGAAGAGGAAGTTGGCCCTTAGATTGGCCAAGAAGGGGGGCTTTTTGGATAGATGAATCCAAAAGGGAATAGCCCCGGTGAGTAAGATGTGGGCTCAAGGTCCCAGTGTGGATTTGCAAATCCGCCTGATTTAGCGGGAAAGAAAGGGCAATCCGGTCTTCCATAGTGTGGACCGGCGGTGAGCAGCCCGGCAATGACTCAGACCACGAGGTATGGGAAGTGGAGAAAACCTCGTCAGAAGTCTGGTCAGGAGAAGGTACAGGAATAGGGAGGGATTGGGGAACGTCACAGTTTGTGTTGGTCAGGCAGTCGTCAGGTAATTCGCAGCAGTCAGAATCGGCTCCAATTAGTTCGATACACGTACTGACAGTCACGTCCTCGTCAGACGTGTCATCCTTGATGTGATCACTATCAGCATAAGAGTGCGGTGCTGCAGCGGGATTAACCTGAAATCCCGAAGGAATACTCGGAGCTTGCAGAATTTGATGAACCTGTTCCTGAGAAGGTTGTACCTGTGGTTGCGGACCACAGGGTACAAAGTTTTGCGGGTTTGGAACAGGTTGGGCGGGAAAAGTGCCCTGAGATCGAGTCGCCATGCTTAGTTGATTGATCTCAGCATTCTGCTGCGCCAAATGCTGAAGAGAGGTCATGTTTTCTTTATGGCGCTTTGACATTTCCGTCATCATTCGCATCAATTTATCAAGAGGTTTTGATGCGTGTTTGGTTTTCTGTACACAAGGGCCTGATGGCAGATTTGCCATAAGATTAGACTGGGCCCTTGGGATGACGGGTGCGGACGATCGCATTGGTCCACCAGCGGGGTTTCGACGCTGCGGGTTGTTGGACCATGCAAAGTTGGGATGATTATGCCACCCTGGGTTATACGTGGCAGAAAACGGGTTATTCCCCAGGGTGCAGGCATCTTCTATGCCAGAAGACGTGTCCGCATATGTGTCCGAGTACACGGAGGCTTGGTCCTCCGTGTTGAAATACTGGCTCACAGAAGCCAGTTCCACATGACTTACCGAGTCGCTTGGCGCGACACTCGATAAGGAAGGTCTTGCAGGGTTTCCCGGGATAAGCCTGGTGTTGAAAGAATTGAAATTGTGACGAAGTGGTGAGGCGGGGGTGTGTGCCATGTTTGTGGAGGAGGAGGATGATTCGGCTCTTTTTCTAGATTTATCAGTCAATACAAGCAATTCAGGGTTTTGTGACCTCCTCCCAAACATGCACTACCGCAGGAAGAATTGGGGAGATGAGAAGGGAAAAGGGGTGAGAGAAATGACGCCGCAAAGGTACACTTGATTACAAATCAATACAGTCAAGTTCCTAACCTCTACAGTGTGCCCTTAGACCTAAAGATCTAAGTTACCTACTATCACGAACTACGGAACCGAATGCGAGCACCGCGGAACCACCGGGCCAGATTGAAAGGCCGTTTGCCCCAGTCTTAGACACCCGATAGCACGCGGGAACTCTCACCAGCACGTAGTCGCTACACACAGGTAGTTAGACCTCCAATCCTTAGTAAGGGTCAAGTTACTACCAGTTTTAATTAGAGGCTTAGGGTCAAGTGCTTTTGGAATGTGAAGGGCGTTGTTTAAGGGTAATGCCCAAGTGATTGATTTTAAGAGTGTGTAAGACCAAGCATGCAACGGGGAAATCTCCCCGAATTGAAGTTTTAATTGGTGAATGGTTTTTAGAGTTCAACCTTAAGTAGTATGAATTTTAGGATTTTGCTGAATTACCAATTCAACCAATCTCCGGGTTTTTGCAAAAATACAGGTTTTCCTTCTAAAACCCTTCTTCAATTATCAGTTAGTTAATGCATGCTAAAATGCAATGGGCTACCCTAAATGGAGATTTCTAAGTGTGGATGCACGAATCAGTTTTATATCAATGTGACAGGGAGCCAAAGCACTTCAATTCAAGTGCTCCCAATCACCAGAAATGATTTCCACACACAAGGCTTCAACCAAAAGATAAAGAAAATAAAATTTTTGGGGTTGAAGTATTCAGGATCGAATCACAGGCAAATTTGAAAAGTCGTGGTGGGGTTGGAATCAACTCAATTCCAAGTCTCCCCACCAAAAATGTGATCCTGAATTAAAGATAAGTGAGGCAAAAGAGGGATACAAGCAATCTTTTTCTTTGCCTCAAAGAATACTTCCCACGGCGAAAAATCTAAGAATGAAGATTCTCGGATTTTCGCTATGCGAAGTAAGGTGGGAAATCCCGGGCAGTGGGAGTGAAGACAACCAATCAATCAAGTGAATTTTAATCCACTTGCCCTCAAGAAATCCCAAAAAGTTTTTCTAGTTTTTAGTTTGAAAATTTTTTTTTTTTTTATTTTTGTGGTGGCAAGTTAACCCTAATTTGATGAGAAAAGAAAACCTACTTGTTCGGCAACGTGTGCGAAGCTCCAATGCAATGTCGGCGTCTTCACGCTCTCGTTCCCGCCTTGGATCTGCTCACGTCCTCGACTTCGTCAGCCTTCTTCTCCTTCCACCAGGTTCACCTGCACACCAAAAACAACAATACCCGTGAAGAGAGAAGAGACAAATTCAAAGGAATTGGATAGAAACTTACTCGAAAGCGCACCTCCCCGGCAACGGCGCCAGAAAAGTTATGGTGGGTCGGCCCAAATAGGTTGTTAATATGATATTTTTACCGTTGAAATGTGTATAGTGGTTAACCTAATTCAGACCTAACCATCTCTTTACAAAATTTTTAACCTGGCCTAATTGATTTTATCTTGTCACTTTTAAGCCCAGGGTCGAACTCAGGGAAGTGGGGTTCAACTCGAATTTCTACGTTTTCCTTAAAACGCGTCTCCTCCGTTCGTTTATTCTATTTTTGGTATTTTTCTTATTTAGGTTTTTTTCTGGTAATCCTTGTTCTTGAGGCACACCCTCAAAAATTGTGTCCTTGGCTTTTAGCCAAAACAAAGTTCCAAAACACGCCTTGCTACTCGCAAGACGAAGTACCTGCAAATCAAAGATTATCTTTTCACTTTTATACCTTTTTTTTTTATCTTTTTACTAAGAAGGAAGCTAACAGATAGAAAGTAAATATAGTAGCTATAGATATATATTTATATGTAGTATATATATAAAGGGGTGGGGGTGGAGGTGACGATGGAGTGTAGCACTATGTCGAGTCAGCCGACGTCTAGAGAGACGCAACCAACACGACTAGGTGCCGCGTGGAGTGTGGATGGAGGATGGATGATGTATGGGACCACGCTTTTTTTGTACGCGTGTATCAGGGAATATCAGCAACTGGTGCAGATATCCCCGCGATACAGCGTATAATAAATAACATGAAAGTATATGTACATATGTATGTATATAAATGTATAAGTATATATGTATAGATATATATAGATATATATATATATATGTATGTATATATGTATATAGCTATGTATATATGTATATAAGTATATATATATAATACTATATAGATATATATATATATATGTATATAAGTATATATGTATCTAGATATATATGTATATATATATGTGTATATGTATAAGTATATAGATATGTATATGAGTATGTGTATATATATATATATATATATATTATATATGTATATGTATATAAATATTATATTATATGTATGTATACATAACTATACAGATATACTATGTATATATAAGTATATATATAGATATATGTATATATATATATATATATGTATATATGTTACTATGAGTGTGTGTGTGTGTGTGTCGGTGAATGGGTGTGTGTGTGTTGCTGTAAGTGAAAAAAAAGAGTGAGAGAGAGAGAGATAGAGAATACGTGAGAGAGAGAGAGCGGCAGACAGAGAGGGAGCGGGCGGGAGAGATCGGCGGAGACAGAGAGCGGGCGAAGGAGTGATCGCGGACGCGCGAGTTAAGACGTCTGCCGGAGGCGGCAGACGTCTGACTCTACGTCATCTGAAGGCGGAGGCGGACGTCTGATCGTCGCGGTGCACTGCGCCTTCGCGCAGTGGACGTGAGACGTCTCCTGCAGACCGGGTGCGAGGACGGAGAGCGGGCGATGGCGCGCTCGGAGAAGGCGGCGGGGAGTCTGCAGTCGGTCGCAGAGGGTTGCAGAGGTTGGCAGGGGGCGGCGAGAAGGCCTGGCCGGCCGCTGCAGTGCGCGCAGCGGCCGGTCGCGGGTGGAATGGCAGAGGCGACAGAGCAGAGGACTGAGCGGAGAAGTGCCCTGCAGGCGCGCGCGGAGAGCTGAGCGCCTGCGGGGAAGGTCGCGGAGGTGCGAGGGGAGGTTCTGCAGTGGTCGCGGAGGGTCGCGGGGGTCGGCGCGAGGCCGTAGCCGGCCGCTGCAGTGCGCGCAGCGGCCTGCTGCGGGTGCAACTGCGGCGTGGACAGAACGGAGACGGAGGCGGGGAACGGGCCTACAGGCGCGCGCGGAGGGTTGCGCGCCTGCGGGGAAGGTCGCGGAGGAGGCGGGGGTGCTGCTGCTGCTGCTGTCACCGCGGGGCTGCTGCTGCTGCTGCTGCTTCAAGCTTCGGACCTTGAAGCGGCAGCAATGGCGTGGAGATGAAAACGAAGAGAAAAGAAAACACCACGCCCACCGGCTCGTTGAAGAGCTGGGCAGTGGTGCTCCCACTGTGGTGGTGTGCACCACAGTGGGTTCTCCTGCTCGTCGGGTGCCTCCTCGACGGAGGGCCGGCGTATGGGAGGGGAGAGCGGGTGCGAAGGTGGTTGCGGGTTTGAGTTGCTGCCGCAGCTGCGTCTCTCCCCCTCGTCGCGAGGAAGAGCTGCGGCTTTATAGAGGAGGAGAGCATGGCGGGGAGGCATGGCAGTAGCAGGGAGAGGCGCGGAGAGTGGCAGCTGCAGGGAGAGGCGCGGGAAGGACAGCAGGGAGAGGCGTTGCATGCAGCGTGGCGTGGACGAAATTCAGCCGCGGGAAGTAGAAGAACCGCGGGAAGAAGAAAGAAAGATGAAAATAAAATATGGAGAGGGGACTTTTGCAAAGAGACACTTGAAGAAAAATGTAAAAATGCAAGTCATTTATTCCATTCTCTTCTCCTCTCAATTAAAAACATGCATGCAAGCGTTTTTACAAATGCAACTACAGGATTATAATATACATAGTTAATGCTAGAAAATAGCACAAGAAGGCGTTATTATAGGCGTGTTTTGAGGTGCAAACACCTGCATCCGCAGCCTGTAGGCGCTCTCTGCCCGCGCACCATCACGCGGGCACGCCCGGTCGAACGGCCATAGCAGCAACTACGCCCTCTTGCTCCACAGGCCGGAGCTGCGGCCACCGCCTCCGACCACCTCCGTCGTCGCCGCTGCCACCGTCGGAAAGCTCTCGACCTCGCCGTCCTCTTGAGCCTTGCATCGACCCCCGCGGTTCTTTCTCTCTCTCGCGAGGAGGAGAGAGGAAGAAAGCATTGTTTTTATCTTAATTAAAAATTTCATTCAATGCCATTGCCGCCAATTTGATTTTTTTGTTATTATTATATTGTGACAGAATTGCATTCAAACACGCATAGTTCTTTTTAATTGCATGGTATTGATATTAACTAGTTTAAAGGTTGATTTTGGGCTTAACTTAAGTAGTAATTGTTTTTTGCACACATCACGTGAAAACTGCATGAATTCATCCTAAATTTATTGAGGATTTCTGTGAGGGAAAACTACACTTACACCCTTAAATTTTTAGGTTATTGCAAATCTACTTTCCTTCACATTTTAAGTCCGATTTGAAAAGGGATTTCGCACTACCCGAAATAACATTAAATAATTAAGTATTGATTGTATCGTTGCCTCCCTTTGGACACGACCCGCTCTTCTGCGAGTGGTTATTTTCATTATTTTTGATTAGTCGATTTTTCCACCACTTAAATACTATAACGCTAAGCGAAAAGTCATCAATCAAAATTGGCGCCGTTGCCGGGGAGGCAACAGACGCAATAGATTTACTTTATTATTCTTGAATCTTTTAAATTGCGAAATTATCTAATCATTTTGATTATTGTGCAGGGAATCCGGCGAGGCGCAATAGAGCAGCGACAGCGACCACAAGTTAAGCCACACGAGGAAAAGACGAAGGATACCAAGATCCTGTTTTGCAGAGGATTCTCCGTCATCACAATTTAATTCTGTCTTTTCGCCCTTGTAATTTGGGGCTAAATTTTTGGGGTTTGTCCTTGCATTCTTTAGCTACTAGGGCTTACAATATTTTTGGTGCATGCATGATTATATTTTCTGTTTGCTTGCTTCTAAACACCAATAAAAAATATCGAGCTGCCTATTTAGAAGTTGCATGCCCTCAGGTGCGTGCATTTAGGGGTGATTGAGCAGCATATTAGATCTTATTACTGCATTGCAAGCATCTTAGCACGAAGATTGCTGGAGATAGGTATATCTTTCTAACTTTTGCATCCAGCTTTTGTTCACGCATTTGCATTCCAATTTAAATTCAAAACCACCAAATTGTTTGAATTTACTAATTAAGTGGTCACATAACTAAAAGCGGAACTAATAATTAGATTCAACCCTAAAAGAAATTCACTTTTGATCTGATTCTAAGGGACTTGTCTGTGATTTCAAAAAGAAATTACAAAGATTTACGGTGTGTTGCACACTTTTGACATTGAGCATGCACATTAGGCACCGCACTAAGGCTCGATCCCTTAAGGCTATAGGCACGGATCTCTTTATCGGTACAGACCCTCCTACTGTGCTTTGTGGTAGTGGTGATACTATCTTTTGATCAAGTGTTTTGATACTCCACGGAGGGGGACACCCCTTAGAGGAACAAAAGGGTAGTTAAGGGGCACCGCATACGCATCGCCTTAAAGGAAGGGTTCACCCTACTTGCATCCCTTTGTTCTTCCTTGGAGTAACTTCTCCCATGATCACCTGGGAGTATCATCCAAGCAAAGTATAGGTCCTAAGGCACTCGAAGGTTGAATTAAGGCACGTAATTGCAGTGAAAACTTGTTTGGCCATTTATTTTAACTAATTCAATATCCACAATAAAGAAGGTTAAGATTTCAAGTCCACATCCCTCTTATACCACTTACGTGTGAACGGAGGGATAAGTCTTGATCTTTTAACTTATCTTTGGAGTGGAGGTTTGACTTACTCAATAATAAAAAAAATTTTGAATTGTGTTTTGTATGCTTGGTAGACGCTCTCTTGAGGGTAGTCTAGTGTTTGATCCTGAGCCTGAGAGAATTCTTAGGAGAGCTCACCTAGGAGAAGAAAGAGAAGAAATGGCTGAGCAAGGTGCAAATCAACAAAGGACCCTAAGGGATTATTTTATTCCTACCAACCAACCTGCACAAGCACTAAGACGACCAGTAGGGGATAATCTGTATGAGATCAAGAGCAGTACCATATCTTTATTGTCCTCTTTTTATGGTACTACTAGGGAGGACCCCTACCGGCATTTGGAGGAATTCACCGAGGTCTGTTCCACGGTGAAGCTCGAGGGCTTTACTGATGAAGCCCTGATGAGGACTCTATTTCCTTTCTCCCTAAAGGATAAAGCCAAGCACTGGTATCATACCCTCGATGCAAGGGTAAATGATTAGGCTACCCTTAAGGGAGAATTTTTAAAAAAGTATTTTCCTATGAGTAAAACCAACCATTACAGAAGAGAGATTATGGGTTTTACTCAATAGGAAGGGGAGCAATTTCATGAGACTTGGGAGCGCTTTAATGACCTTCTTAGGTTATGCCCCCACCATCAAGTGCCAAGGTGGCAGTTGGTCGAAAGGTTCTATAACGGATTATCTGAAAGGCATAGGCAAATAATTGATGCAGCCTGTGCAAGAACCTTCATGACCAGAACTAATGATGAAGCCTAGGCATTATTCGAACTTTAAGCGACAACTCCATAAATTTGTCCTCTACGTATCAAGAAAGAAAGCCATCAATCTTCCAGAAGAAGATAGAGGCCCATGAAGCTAGGGTGTTGAACGTTACGAACGCTATGCTAACGTGTTCGATTTTGGAAAACCTGTCGTTGTAGTTCGAAAGCGAAGAATTCGTGTTCAACAAATAAAATTTACACCGAAATTAAAATTCCGGGTCGAACACAGGGAGGCGGACGTTTGATTTAAAAATTATGCGTTTCTTTTTATTTGTCACAGAATAATTGAATTTAAAACTATCTAATTATTTACAATAAATAGAAGAGAGAGAGAGTAAGAGAGAAAGAGAATATTACACAGAGAAATCAAAATGAGATGTAGAATAAACAAGAAATTTTTCATTGAGGAGATTGTTCATTACAACTAGAAAGCATAAAACAATTACTCTAGAAAGCATTAACAGAATGGAGGGAGAAATGCCCTCCTCGACGATTGCTTGGAGGACGAACAAAACTATACTAGAAAGCAATAAATCTATACTAGAAAGCAGTAAAAAAAAAGGGAGAGAGAAATCCTCCTCGATGGTCGCTTGGAGGACGAGCCGGACGGGACGACACCTGGACGAAAGGGAATAAAGCAGGATGAAGGAGGAAGAAGCAGAAGAATGGGAACGGAGCAGCATGCCGTCGTCGTCGCGGGATCCACTTCCGAAGGGGGACGAAAATTTGGACTTTATCTCGTGGAAAGCATCCTGGTGTGGGACAAGCTTCTCTTGAGCTTTGGAGGGGTAGAGAGGAGAAGGAAGGGATGAGAATTTTGTATGGAGGGGGTCTCCTTTCATAGTTGCAAGGAGTGGGGGCAAAATGGACATTACAACTTCAAAACAATAAATAAGGGATCTTTAGTGACGGATAAATCCATCACTAAAGCCCCAACATGGGTGTAGCTTCCGCGCCCACGCGCACCAGCTCAACTTCTCGCACGTGCAACGGCTTCCCACATTCGCCTATTCTCAGCAGTCCGATCGCGAGATCGGACGGCTTAAGACGCATCTCCGCCCGTTGCTACGCCCGCCTGGCACGTCCGATCGCGGGTCACGTCGCACATTCAATCGCGGGTGAACGATATTGGGCGCGCACGGCCATCTGATCACGATCCAACGGCCGCCCGCGCCCAATCGCTTGTGCCTGATTTGAGGCTCGCGGGACTCGATCCTGCGACCTCTTCGCCCGCCGCTTCATCTCCGCTGCGCTACGCCGTCGAGAAGGTTGCGAGGATGATTTTAAAGCGTCGCGTCCACAGCCGTTGGATCGAGATCCAACGACGGAGATGGGGCGCATGCGCGGTCTTCATGGAATGTAGGCAGCCATTTAGGCAGTCGAGATGGTGCCACGTGGTGCCATCTTGGCCGTCCATCTTCTAGAAGTTGTAGATGGTGCCACGGATGTCGGATTGACTCGATTTTTGTGTCGTTGAGCTGCGATCGTCGATCCGAATTCATCCGTGCGGTCGGATTTGTCATCTAAAGTGTGGATTTTCACCATCCTGACCCTTGATCTTCTAGGGTTCCTCGGTCACTATCTGATGCTACGGATGTCTGATTAGGGCGATCTTAGAGTCGTTGAACTCCAATCATCGCCCTGATCACATCCATACGGTTGGATCTTTGATCCGAGGCCCTGATAAGATGTCTGCCCTATCCAAGCACATAAAAAGAGACAATTAACCTCCATTTTATTCAAACTACTCTAAATGCAAGATGATGCATGTTATGCAATATTTATATCATGAAATGCAATCCTATGCTTAAGAACATGGATAAATAGACATTTTAAGTAGTGTAAATGTGTTTACATCATACCCCATACCTATCTTTTGCTAGTCCCTAGCAAAAACTATATGCTATTTATAAAAGAATTAGGTTGGATTATTTGGACTTGAGTTATTTTCAATCATTAAGAAATTTTCTACTTAGGAACTGAACTTTCAAAGACACAACAGTGCCCGGGTATCAGCCAAAATGCAGACCGCCTCAAGCCCTCGCCTTATTAAAAGAAAAATTTCTTTCTCTTTTTCTCTTTTCTAATTTTTTTTTTATTTTCAAATTTTAGGGTTTAAGAGTGGCTTTCTACAGCCATTCAACTCACCCAAGATTTAATGAGAACCCTAAGTTTTAAGCATCTTATTGTGATTGCGATAGACTCGTTGACCGACAATTAAAATAGACTTCGGATTTCTACACCTCTAGGTGACCTCAAAAAGACTTCTGCCTAAAGGTGTATCTTTACAACCGGTAGCTTTCTACCTACTTTTATTTTTTATGGGGTCAACACAAGGGTGAATCCACTGTATATTTCCTCGGTTTATTCTACTTCTCCGCGTCTTCCTAAGTGTTTTGGGAATTTTTAGTGCATTTTCTGAGCTGGGTTCTGGACAACCGGTCGATGAGCTGTTACCATCGACAACTTGCCAACCATACTCGTGCGGCGAAGTGTGCCTTATTTCTTTTTGTTCTTTTCTCTTTTTCTTTTCTTTTTTTTTTTTTTAAGTAGGTGGCTTCCCTGGTCTAACATTTACCTAAAGGTAGGAAAAAGAGAAAGGTCCAGTGACTGGGCTTTGGACAACCTACCTATGGGCTGTTACCCAGGATAACTTGCCAGCCATATCACCCTTGAAGGTTCATTAGCTACCCAAATTCCATTAGAATCGCCGAACAAAGAGTCAGTGCAAAGAAAGTGTGCAGATGCTTAAGACTCAAAACTCCCTCAAATCAGAGGCTAGGTTGATAAGTCGTGTACTTATCACCCAAACTTATTTATTCCAATTATAATAGAATTAAGATGGCAAGGACTCAAAGACAAATCCACATTTTAGTGGATACACAGGCTAATTAAGTCCAAAGACCTGAAGGGTCTTTGTGTTCAGATCTTAATGTAGTATTTCCTAAGATTGAAAATTTTCTTAAACCCAAATTCTCTTTCCTAATTCCGAATTTTTTTTTTATTTTTTATAAAAGAAAATAAAATAAATCTACGGAGCTGACGAATGAATTCAGAGATGAATATCCACCCCCCCATGCCTATCTAATGCAATGTCCTCATTGTATTAAAAAGACATAAAATAGAGTGGAAAAGTGAAGAAAGCACCTGAATTGCGTGAATGTCAGGTCTGCTCCGAGATGAAAATTAAGAAAAACTGTATATATGCTGAATTTAGTGCCTTCAGCTAGGGACACTACATAAAGAAAAGAAATGAAGAATTCACATGTGCAGTCAGAATTAAAATAAACAGAAGAATCCTCTCACCTGTCAACAGAGGTCCACAGATGTGGACCAGATTGTGGTGCAGACCCACACCCCATAATCGAGAATATATTAGGTTCTGGATAAAAATTACCCAAAACCTAAAATCAGAATGCAAGTGGGGTTGGGCCTGCGATTTATGAGGATGCAACCCAAGACCAAAAAGTCGGGTTACAGAGAATTGAAGCTCAAAAGGATAATCGTTGAATGTGTGCTTGAGTTTGACATCCTCGAAACAAATGTCGTAAGGGTTCTGATTTGATGATTTCAGCTTAAAAGGAACCCTTCAACTCAATCTTCCATTTCCTCCAGAATTAACTTCCCAAATCAAAACTTCCCAACTCCTATCCTCCTCATCCAGCATATCAAATTCTAGGACCTCTTGTATATTCATCACCCCGTCTGAAATCTCCAAGTCTAAATGATGTGGCAAAATCAAAATTGACTTGGGTCTAATTATCTCAGAATTAGAATCATCAATAAGCTCAACAGGGTGTAACTGATAATCAGGGCATTGAATTGATTCCTCCAGAAAATGCGATTCTGGATCCATAATGTGTGCCCTAATAAGATCAGTGTCCTTAGTTATTGGGCTATCAAATGATCTATCAGATTCCTCAGGCCCAATCGTCTCACAGAAATCGTGTTCAGAAAACTCGCGTGAGACTTCGCAACTTGAATCTTCACCATCAGGATCCGTATCAATGTATTCCCAAAATCATTTGTCACTTTCTGTTCCAAGCAGACATACGTTTCCTCGTAACCCAGCTTAGGGATCTCAAGTGAAGAAATCAGATCATCCTTAATTGGTTGTTTTAATCCAATCTGGTCATCCTTATAACATGTGTCCCCCCCAACAGGTGCTTGAGCGGGTTCTGTCATTGGCTTTCCTGAAGAGGGTTCATCCTGGGAATTATTCCAAGATTGAATCAAAGAAACCATGAATCTCATCCTCAATTTCGCTAATTTCCCAAGTAGAAACTCACCCGGGTTCTTATCCTTAACATCCTGGAGCCAATCCAACAAAGACTTGTTTAAATCATCAATCATTTCAATCAGGGGCTCCAATCTCTCAATGCAAGGTATTGGCTGAACTTCTAAAGATTGAATGATATTCCTCAAGTTAGCCAGAACCTTATCTTGAACCTGGTTAACCTGAACCAAATGAGTTGGTTCAGGGTTGGGCGGGTTTAGGCTTAATGCAAGGGAATTAACGAATTTAGATTCGTTATACCCTTCCTGATAATAGGTCATTTCAGACTATTGATAAGATGGTGATGACCTAAAGGTAGTGAAATCAGAGGATGGGTAAGGATTGTTGTATCCTTCTTGATTGTAGATCGTATTAGGTTGTGCATGAAAGGAAGACGATCTATAATCGATGTAGCTCTGAGAAGGATAGAAATCAGAATCAAAGTGTTCAGGGTTAGACCCTAAACACGGGGGTCCGGAATTGTATCCCCAATCCAAATTATCCCAACTGACTGATGGTTGATTACAATATGAGTTGGGATAATCGTCATGTTGAGGATAATTCACAACAGGAGGGAAAGAGCGGGAATGCGTGAAATATGCGGAAGGATTCATGAGACACAGGAGGAAGAAAGGTATCCTACAATATAAACAATCAAACTTATCCTTAAATGGGTTAGCCTACAGACCTACAGACTCCCAAAACCCATCCTGAGATAAAGGAACGATTTGATCTACTTCTGTCTGTTCAATCCAACCAGTTAGGAGGGACTGGGGAGAAGGTTCTTCCTTCGGCTTGCGCCTCCGGTTCCTAGTGTACCCCCCAGCCGCGATCGTTTAACTCTGCTCCCCTAGATAGACATCAAATTCAACAATAGAAACAGACTAATCGAAAATAATCTCATTCTAGGTTCTGAAGAGCGAGTCCAATCCTTAAGGCCAACGTCTACTCTGTTTTATTTAGGGCTAGGTTTGAATGTGCTTTGGAATGTGATGGGCCCTTTAAATGGGTTGTGCCCTTAATAATTGATTGATTTGTGTCTGCGTGGACAACTAGTGGCTTTCAAGAAAGATTATTTTTTTGATGTGGTGAATTTTAAGGTTCAAATCTTGCTTAGTAGCTTTTAGGATTCAACTTTAGGTGTTCTCAAACAAGTTTCATTGGCACACTAAGTTTTACAAGCACGGGTGAAAATGTTTTCCTCTGAAGCTTAAAAAGAATGTGGAGTGCCTGGTAAATCCCTAAGAGTTGAACCTAATTGGCAGCTACTTGATGAGTTGATTTTAATTGAAGTGGTGCGGCCCAAACAACTCAAACAACTGGCCACATATGCACCACTAAGTTAGGCACACAAAGATGGTTAAACTAGAATGATTTCTACTCTTTTATGTGTTGCTTTATGTGTACCGGTTCCACAGATCAGAACCCGGTTGAGTAGAAACAAATCAATTTGGTTAAGTGCCTTTGAATGTGGGTGTACGTTGTGTGTTTGTTGAAAATTGCCCCACAGAATTATCTTTTTGTTTTTTTTCTTTTATATAAATTGAGGTGGAATAAATGTGAATGAGAATCCAAACAACCAAACTATTCCTAAGATTTATGCAAACACCTAGGTTAATTGGAATTTGGATTCAATGTGGCGAATGAAATCTATGGAGGGGGAAGGAATGGGGGATAACTTACAAAACCTTCCACAGCACTTTACTCCAATCTACCGCTTTTGCTCGTCTCGAAAGAGTACCTGCAATCACAATACGAAAGGAGAAAAGTGAGGTAAATGATTTATAAGTTAGAAAACGCGAAGAGAAACCAAAGAGCATCGCCTCCCCAGCAACGGTGCCAAAATGTTGAATGCTACGAACGCTACGCTAACATGTTCAGTTTTGGAAAACCTGTCGTTGTAGTTCGAAAGTGAAGAATTCATGTTCAACAAATAAAATTTATACTGAAATTAAAATTCCGAGTCGAACACAGGGAGGCGGGCATTTGATTTAAAAACTATGCGTTTCTTTTTATTTGTCACAGAATAATTCAATTTAAAACTATCTAATTATTTACAATAAATAGAAGAGAGAGAGAGAGAAAGAGAGAAAGAGAATATTACATAGAGAAATCAAAATGAGATGTAGAATAAACAAGGAATTTTTCATTGAGGAGATTGTTCATTACAACTAGAAAGCATAAAATAATTACTCTAGAAAGCGATAAATTTACTCTAGAAAGCATTAACAGAATGGAGGGAGAAATGTCCTCCTCGACGATTACTTGGAGGATGAACAAAACTATACTAGAAAGTAGTAAATATATACTAGAAAGCAGTAAAAAGAACAGGGAGAGAGAAATCCTCCTCGACGGTTGCTTGGAGGACGAGCCGGACGGGACGATGCCTGGACGAAGGAGAACGAAGCAGGACGAAGGAGGACGAAGCAGAAGAACGGGAACGAAGCAGCACGCTGTCGTCGTCGTGGGATCTACTTCCGAAGGGGAACGAAAATTGGACTTTATCTCACGAGAAGCATCCTGGGTGTGGGACAAGCTTCTCTTGAGCTTTGGAGGGGTAAAGAGGAGAAGGAAGGGATGAGAATTTCATATGGAGGGGGTCTCCTTTTATAGTTGCAAGGAGTGGGGGCAAAATGGACATTACAACTTCAAAACAATAAACGAGGAGTCTTTAGTGACGGATAAATCTGCCACTAAAGCCCCAACGTGGGCGTAGCTTCCGCGCCCACGCGCACTAGCTCAGCTTCTCTCACGCGCAACGGCTTCCCACGTTCGTCGATTCTCAGCCGTCCGATCGCGAGATCGGATGGCTTAAGATGCATGTCCGCCCGCTGCTGCGCCCGCCTGGCGCGTGGGATCGCACGTGACGCCGCGTGTTCAATCACGCGTGAATGCTATTGGGCGCACGAGGCCGTCCGATCGCAATCCAACTCCCGCTCGCGCCCAATCACTTGTGCTTGATTTGAGGCTCATGGGACTCGATCCCGCGACCTCTGCTTCGCCCGCCGCTTCATCTCCGATGCGCTATGCCATCGAGAAGGTCGCGAGGATGATTTTAAAGCGCAGCATCCACAGCCGTTGGATCGAGATCCAAAGGCAGAGACGGGGCGGGTGCGCAGTCTTCATGGAATGTAGGCAGCCATTTGGGCGGCCGAGATGGCGCCACGTGGTGCCATCTTGGCCGTCCATCTTCTGGAAATTGTAGATGGTGCCATGGATGTCGGATTGACTCGATTTTTGTGTCGTTGAGCTGCGGTAGTCGATCTGAATTCATCCGTGCGGTCGGATTTGTCATCTGAAGTGAGGATTTTCACCATCCTGGCCCTTGATCTTCTAGGGTTCCTTGGTCACTATCTGATGCTACGGATGTCTGATTAGGGCGATCTTAGAGTTGAACTCCAATCGCCACCCTGATCACATCCATATGGTTGGATCTTTGATCCGAGGCCCTGATAAAATGTTTGCCCTGTCCAAGCACATAAAAGGAGACAATTAACCTCCATTTTATTCAAACTACTTTAAATGCAAGATGATGCATGTTATGCAATATTTATATCATGAAATGCAATCCTATGCTTAAGAACATGCATAAATAGACATTTTATGTAGTGTAACTGACGATGAAGCCTGGGCATTATTTGAAACTTTAAGCGACAACTCCATAAATTTGTCCTCTGCGTATCAAGAAAGAAAACCATCAATCTTGTAGAAGAAGATAGAGGCCCATGAAGCTGGGGCTTCTCAGGATTTGGCTTATCAGATTCAACTATTGAATAAAAACTTTGATCGGCTTTTAGCAAACCCCGGCATGAACCCGCAAGCAGCCTCAATCTTTCAGGCTTCAAGAGAATGCTCCATCTGCCAAAGCACAACGCACGCCATTGTGGAGTGCCATCAGGCAACCCAATTCCCTGAGTTGATTCAGGCCGACTTGAATGTGGCCCAAGGTTTCCGCCCCCCTCGCAAAAACCCTTACTCCAGTACTTATAATCCAGGGTGCCGAAACCATCCAAACTTCTCTTGGAAGCAAGCTGATGCTTCTAACTCAGGGAATACAAGACCCTTACCTCCCCAGCCCACATACCAACCTTCTTATGAAAACCCTCTTCCGAATAAGCCCTCTTAGATGGATGAACTGAAGGCCATGATGAAAGCAATGCAAGAGCATCAAAATATGGTTATCCAATCTTAGAATAAGATGATTAGTGATATGCAATCCCAAATTGGTCATCTTATTGAGGCAGTTAGGCAACGTGATCCGGGGAAGCTGTCTAGCTCTTCTGAGGATAACCCTAAGGGCAATGGGGTTGTATTCAGGAAGCATGCCCAAGCAATGACCGTGTTGATGAGTGGAAAAATGATTGACAAGCCTGATAACACTCCTATGGTTACATCTTAGAATTCCCCTTCCACACCTGACTTGACTACCATCTCACCCGAGGAAGAGCCACACCACTCTCCCTCATAAAAAATCATCCAAAATGAGGATGTCGTCCTACCACAACCACCACCCCTTTCCCACCATGACGACCCCTCTACT
Organism: Thalassia testudinum; assembly: GCA_037157565.1. NCBI lineage: Eukaryota > Viridiplantae > Streptophyta > Magnoliopsida > Alismatales > Hydrocharitaceae > Thalassia > Thalassia testudinum. The sequence continues at coordinate 13,357,657 of JAZHRO010000007.1, forward strand.
CAAAAGCCGAGGGTGCCCTATCCAGAGCGCCTATCTGCTCCTGGGGAATCTTCTATTGGCTTGTCTGGAGCCAAGGATAGGATGGAAGAGATTATGGATACTTTTAGGAAGTCCAGATTAACTTGCCTCTGTTGGAAGCAATTAAACAGATTCCGTCCTATGCCAAGTTTCTGAAGGACCTGTGCACCCAGAAGCACCAATCTAGGAAACAGGTCCAAACTAAGGTCATCCTGCCTAACCACATTAGCTCGATTCTTCAGCATGGAACACCCCCCAAAATGAAAGACCCAGGGGCCCCGTATATTTCAGTGGTTATAGGTAACCAACACATTGACGAGGCTCTGCTCAATCTGGGTGCGGGGGTAAACAGTCTACCGAGCTCTGTCTACGACCTTTTGGGAGGAGGAAAGCTGAAGCCTAGTCCAGTAATCCTCCAGGTTGCGGACAGACCACTTAAGACACCGCGGGGATTGTTGGAAGATGTCCTTGTGAGAGTGGAGGATTTCTTCTTCCCCGTTGACTTTCTGGTACTTGATACTGACCCGTCTAATAAGCCCACAAAGTTGTCCATTATTCTAGGATGCCCCTTTTTGGCTACAGCCAATGCCTCTATAAATTATAGATCCGGGGCACTTAAAATGGGCTTTGGGAATAAGATCCGGTTGATTGTTTTTGATACTTACAAGCAACTCGGATTTGAAGATTGTTCTCAGATTGAGGCCGTTGATGAAATAATTGAAGAGACTACTCCAGCACTCTTATGTAGAGATCCCCTTCAGAAGGTCATAACTCAGGACCATCCCTCAATTATTAAAGAAACTGAAAGGAAAATGCCCGAACTAGAAGAGTTGCTGGGGATACACGCTAAGTCTCTATCCCCACCCTAGACTATGAAGGTAGATCCGCTGCCTGAGGTAGGGACATCCCAACTAAAACCCTCAATCCAAAAGGCTCCTGAATTGGAGTTGAAACCCCTCTCGAGCACATTGAAATATGCTTTCCTTGGCCCTAATAACACGCTCCCCGTTATTATCTCATCTGCATTATCTAAATTGCAGGAGGGAGCTCTGCTTGAGTGTTTACAAAGGCACAAGGAAGCAATTGCCTAGACAATTGTTGATATTAAGGGTGTTGATCCCTCTCTTTGCATGCATCATATTTACACAGACGAGTCTGTGAAGCATTTCCGAGACAAGCAGAGAAGGCTCAATCCAAATATGCCGGAGGCTGTTAAAAAGGAGATTCTAAAATGGCTAGATGCAGGGATTATCTATCCCATTTCAGATAGTAAATGGGTCAGTCCGATTCATGTAGTTCCGAAAAAGGCAGGAATCACTATGGAGGAGAATGACCAAGGAGAACTGGTGGCCACTAGACCCTCAACTGGTTGGAGGGTCTGCATTGATTACCGCCGTTTAAACACGGCTACCCAGAAAGACCATTTCCCCTTACCATTTATCGATCAAATTTTGGAACGATTGGCAGGGAACAGGTACTTTTGTTTTCTTGATGGGTACTCTGGGTACAATCAGATAGCCATTTTTCCTAATGATCAGGAGCATACCACCTTCACGAGTCCTTATGGCACTTTTGCATTCAGGTTATGTAATGCTCTTGCCACTTTCCAATGTTGTATGATGGCTATCTTTTCTGATATGATTGATGAGTTCGTTGAAATTTTCATGGATGACTTCTCCATTTACGGCTCATCGTTTGACCTATGCCTTTCACACCTTGATAAAGTCTTAACCCGTTGCGAAGAGGCAAAACTAGTGCTTAGCTAGGAAAAAAGCCACTTTATGGTCCAGTAGGGCATTGTGTTAGGGCATGTAGTTTCCGAGAGAGGATTAGAGGTGGACACCGCAAAAGTTGATTCCATCTCTAAGCTTCCATTGCCTACCAATGTTCGTCAGGTTAGATCTTTCCTTGGCCATGGTGGATTTTATAGGTGCTTCATTAGAGACTTCAGTAAAATCTCTAAGACACTTTGCGACCTGCTAGCGAAGGATGTCTCCTTCGATTTTGGTGATAGATGTGGCGAGGCTTTCCAAGCTTTGAAGAAAGCCCTCATTACCGCGTCGATTCTCCAAGCGTCAGATTGGACCCTCCCATTTGAGCTTATCTGAGATGCTTCTGATTTTGCAGTGGGAGCGGTCTTAGGTCAACGGGTTGATGGCAAACCTCATGTGCTGCATTATGCCAGCAAGACCCTTACGGATCCTCAGCAAAACTACACGGTCACGGAAAAGGAATTACTTGCTGTAGTATTTTCTTTGGAAAAGTTTCAGTCTTATCTTTTGGGATCCAAGGTTGTGGTGTTCACTGATCATTCAACCCTTAAGCATCTTCTGGCTAAAAAGGACACCAAACCTCGCCTAATTCGTTGGATTTTGCTACTCCAAGAATTTGACCTGGAAATTAAAGACAAGAAAGGAGTTGAGAATGTGGTAGCAGACCATTTGTCTAGGATCCCTATTGAGGCATCAAACCCCGCTAGCGATATTCAAGAGACTTTCCCTGATGAGTCTCTAATGGCCGTGGAAACTAAATCTCCTTGGTTCACTGACATAGTGAACTATCTGGTCACGGCCATCACCCCTAGTACTTGGGACAAGCAGAAGCGAGACAGGTTTATCGCCAATGGTAAATTTTATCACTGGGAGGAACCCGAGCTTTTTAGAATAGGCCATGACCAGCTGTTTCGTTGTTGCATCCTTGATGAGGAACAAAGAAGTGTTCTGAGTTTCTGCCATGACCTCCACTGTGGGGGACATTTTAGTTGGAAGAAGACTGCTCATATGGTTCTTCAGTCTGGTTTTTGGTGGCCCACATTATTCTGAGATGCACATACGTATGTCTACGTTGCCAACAGACAGGAACCATTGGAAAAAGGGATGAGATGCCCCAACAACCTATTCTCCCAGTAGAAATCTTTGATATTTGGGGCATTGATTTCATGGGTCCCTTTCCTGTGTCCTTCGGATATGAATACATCCTTGTGGCTGTTGATTATGTATCAAAATGGATAGAAGCCATCCCCACGTGAACCAATGACCATTCTGTGGTCTTGGGCTTTATTAAGGCTAATATCATTTCTCGGTATGGGTGCCCAAGGACGATCATAAGTGATGGAGGACCTCACTTTAAGAATGTACACTTCACTAGACTACGCCAAAATTTGGGAGTAAATCACATGGTAGCCACACCTTATCATCCCCAAATAAGTGGGCAAGTTGAAGTGTCTAATAGGGAGATTAAGAGAATTTTAGAAAAAACTGTCAGGCCTGTCGAAAGGATTGGTCTAAAAAACTAAATGACGCTCTTTGGGCCTACAGAACTGCATATAGGACTCCCTTGGGTATGTCTCCTTTCCATCTTGTCTATGAAAAAGCGTGCCACCTTTCTGTTGAAATCCAACATAAAGCGTATTGGGCCATTAAAAACGTTAACTTAAATCTGGATAAAGTGGGGAAAGCACGTATGTTAGAATTAAGTGAGCTTGAGGAGCTTCGTAATGAAGCTTATGAAACTTCTCAAGCTTACAAGCAATGTACAAAAGTCTTCCATGACAAGCACATCATTAGAAAGACTTTTGAGCCCAACCAATGGGTCTGGCTTTTCAATTCTAGACTTAAATTATTTCCTGGAAAGCTCAAGTTCCGTTGGGATGGGCGTTACGTTGTGATTAATACCTTCCCTCATGGAGCTGTAGAGATCAGGAACCCTATTTCAGGTGTGAACTTTAAAGTAAATGGCCAGCGACTTAAACCGTATATTACTCTTTCAGATGGCCAGGTTTTTGATGCGCTACGGCTTGAGGAGCCTTAGCACCTCCCACTCTCCTCCTCAGGTGATATTCTTCTATGTCTATATTTTTCCAATGAGGACATTGTCAGTCTTAGGCATGGGGGGATATAACTTGAAAATGCTTATAGTGTTTATAGCATTTATAAATATTTGCATACATATTTATTTAAAAAAATATATATTTTTTCTTGAGCTGATTGGGTTAGTCCCTAGCAAAATACCTTTATTGGAGGTTTTTCTTTCGGAATTATTTCTTAAGTTTAGAATCCAATACATTTATTTCACGTGCACGTAGACTTGGTAATGGATCCTTTGGGAAAACCAATAAGCATTTATAGTCTACTGAACCCTTGGACAGTTCATAGAGAGTCGAGCATACTATCTTCTAATAAATCCACCTCATATTTGTGAGAAGAAGAAGAGAGATTGCTGGTGCACTAAGTCTAGTGCAAGGACTCTTAAGTTTTGGATAATTAGATAACGATACGTCAGAGTTAGGCATAGTTTTCACTCTCTGCTCCTGTGTGTGTACTTTGAGTGAATTCCTGAGAGTTACCAAATAAGGAAAATACACAGAGATTGAGTCTTAATAAAGCTATAACTATGGTGGATGGTTACGACCGTCCTTCATAGAGTCCTCAGCTGAAGGAGGGTAATAGTGTCAAAGGTCAGAAATATGCCTGTCCTATCCATTCCTTCCCGGTGCCAAGAATAGGCACTTCCACCAAATAAGCCACACAACTTCCTCTCGACCATCATCATCCCTAATAATGCCTCGTAAATAAAAGTCCGTATTGTGTTGTATTGATTGAAAAGGAAACAAAAACAAGAAGAAAAAATATATATATATAAAAAGAGAAGAAAAGAGAAATGAAGTAGAAAAAAAAGAAATAGAAAGAAGAAAAAGAAAAAAAAAGTTATATTACAAAAAAAAAAAAGTCTAAGTGTATGATGTAACACTATTTCCGAGGTAGCAAAACACCTATCGCGTTCCACCAAATATGACCCATACCTACCTTCTTGTATTTCTGATTGCCTGAATACTGGTTGAGAACTCTAACTTAGTTACAGAGTTATTAGGACTTTAATTGAAGTGTAGATGCCATGTGAGGCCACCAAATAGTGAGTATAATTTCTAATTCTGGCGAGATTCGTGATCTCAGAAAGAGAGAAAAGAGAGAGTGCCCAAGAACATTAAGAGAGCACAGTTGTGTAGCCTCTCTCAGAGTTGACTTGTCCAATAGTCTGGAGAGCTAGAGTCTGCAGTACTAGACTATATGTAGCACCAGTTGAGTGTGTACCACTAAATACAAATCCATTCAACTTGATATCTCCTACCTAAGCCAAACACTGGAGTCAAATTACAGATTATTGTTTGCTTTATCCCCGCGGGTAGTTGCTATCTCGACAGAAATTTTTGCCAAGGGTGATGTATGAACTCCTAATGCGAATCGGCTCTTTCACTTGGATCTGTTACCTAGGCTATCAGCACTTCACATTTGTCTGGATTTCTAAAGTTTTTGAATAAGAAAAGAAGAAATCTTCTGATTATTTTTGCTAGGGACTAGCAAATCTTACGCATGAGGGTATTTTATGAGTCCATTAAAATGGACTAATATTAAGCCTATCTTTAATTGTACAATTTAGGTGTGTTAATAATGGTAATTAAGTTATAAAAGATTTGTACACCTCATGATTTAAGTTATAACATTCTATAACTTAATGATTCTATTATTTTTATGTGCAGGTAATAAAATGCACAAAGACCAAGGGTAGGGGGATAAATTTCCCCAAACAGCCGCAACTCTCTTTCCCCCCTCCACCGCTGGACATTGGGGAAATCTTCTTGCGCTACCTTTCTCAATAGCCATGACTGGGGATTTAGGAAATTCCCTAAACTCACGCGGTGAGGGGAGAACATAAAAAGAAGTGGCGGGGAGAGAGGAAGGCCATCTTGAGAAAAAAAAGCGTGCACTGCGCTGCACTGTGCCCTCATTCCCCTTGCGGGGAAAAAGTCTTCTCTGCCCGCATGCCTCCACCGGCGCATCCTCCATGCACGCTGCAGGCAACCGCACGCCATCTCCAGCCACAGCAGGCGCAGCAACCCAGCCAGCGTGCCTCTCCCTTGCTGCGCCTCCTCGCTGCATCCACCAAGCCACCAAGCCATAGTAGGCGCCATCACCAGCGTCTCCTGCTGCAGGCAGATCTCCAACTACGCGCACACGCATCCCTGCAGCCCCATGCCACAGCAGGCACTCATGCACAAGCCCACACCTCTCCTCTAGCTCGCCCCAACCTCTCAAGCAGGCGCCTGCATGCCATCTCCCGTGCCTCAACCCTGCCCGCTCGCCATCTTCCAGCACGCCCCGCCGCTCCACCTTCCTGTACACCGCCGCCCATCTGCAAGCATGCTCCACCGCCATCTGCAGGCGCTCTCCGCCTACGCGCACCCACCCTGCGCCACTCCTCCTTACATCCGCAGCCTGCAGGCGCTCTCTGCCCGCGCACCAGCACGCTTGTGAGCCTGCTCGAACAGCCGCAGCAGCAGCTACGCCCTCTTGCTCCACAGGCCGGAGCTCCGGCCACCGCCGTCGGCTGCCTTCGGCCACCTCCGTCGCCGTTGCTGCCACCGTCGGAAAGCTCTCGACCTCATCGTCCTCTTGAGCCTTGCATCGACCCCCGCGGTTCTCTCTCTCTCTCGCGAGGAGGAGAGAGGAAAAAGCTCTATTTTTATCTTAATTAAAAGTTACATTCAATGCCATTTCGACCAATTTGATTTTATTATTATTATTATATTATGGTAGAATTGCATTCAAACACTCATAGTTCTTTCTAATTGCATGGTATTGATATTAACTAGTTTAAAGGTTGATTTTGGGCTTAACTTAAGTACTAATTGTTTTTAGTACACATCACATGAAAATTGCATGAATTCATCCTAAATTTATTGAGGATTTCTGTGAGGGAAAACTGCACTTACACCCTTAACTTTTTAGGTTATTGCAAATCTACTTTCCTTCAAATTTTAAGTCTGATTTGAAAAGGGATTTCGCACTATCCAAAATAACATTAAATAATTAAGTATTGATTGCATCATTGCCTCCCTGTGGACACGACCCACTCTTCTGCGAGTGGTTATTTTCATTATTTTTGATTAGTCGATTTTTCCACCACTTAAATACTATAATGCTAACTGATGAGAGCCTCATCATGAGCCATAACTAGCTCATTTTGACCCAACAAAGAAGATAAAAGCTCCTACATAACCTAGAACAAGGCCTAACTGAAGGAACAAGTGCTCTGAGAAGAAAACATGAAATAAAGGTTAAAACTGCAACTTTACCATTACAGTAGATAAACGGGATTTCTCAGAGGCAAAACATAGGTCAAATGGTCTAAATGAGATAAAAAGTGGGTTGAGTCAATCAAAAATGGGTTCATGTGCAATCTAAGAACTAAAAGACACTTGGTAACCCTAAAACAGACCTGCTTAAATTAACAAGGTTTCGGTCAGAATAAAAAGCAAGTAAACCCTCTATAAATCATGGAAAAACATACTCTAGGGTTTAGAACACTTAATTTGGCCTTTGGAACCTAGTTTGACCTAGATTAGGGTCCTAGCTCTTCAATTAACCTAATTTGGGTTTTTACGCAAAATGTCTAGTCAAACTAGGTCAAACCTGAAATCCAACTTCACCATTGGATTCCTTAGATCCAAATTAGGTTTATACCAAAATTTGGACCTAAGGGGAGGTCATCTTGACCTACTTTGCAATTTAGTACACCCAAATCACAAATAGGTCCCTATCTTTTGAATATCCTCGCAGAGAACCCCCTAGGTTCTTCGCCTTCTTTGCAAACCGGTCCTACCGCCATTGCTAGGGCAGAACCGAGCTCCGACGAGGTTCGGAGAGGGATTGCTCTCTAATCCCTCAGAGATTCTCTCCCAGAAATGGAAGGGAGATTCTCTGAGGAATTCCCTTCCTTCTAAAGCCAATCAAATTCGCTGGCGTGAACCCAATCTCTCGTGCAAACGCATGAGAGATTTGGGTATCTTTCTTCCTTCCAACTTCGGCGAGCCGGCTGACCTAATTGCGCATTTTTCACGCACTGATAGGAGCGGCCAGCACCTATAAAACACCCCCAGGCACCCGGCAGCACGGGGGGAGCTTGGTTTGGCCGAGGTTCCACCCCCAATTCCTCTCCTCTTGCCCGGCCAAACTCCCAGCAGGCTCCGGCGAGGCCCCCTCCCCTCCCTCTTCGCTCTGCCACAAAACCAGTGGCAGAGTTAACTTCCTGACCTTCCTCCGCGTCGCGCAGTACCAGCGCACGCCGCTTCAGCCCAGTCGTCGCCGTCGTCCTCCCCCACTGGGCGTCATCTTCTCCGGCGACAGCAGGTATTGCTGTTCGCCCTCCGTCCCCTTTCGTCCTTACAGTTAGGTTAGAACTCCTCTCCATCCTCTCCTCTCTCTTTTCCCCCTGTTATCTCCCTTGATCGACCCTTGACAGACGCTAACCACCTCCATCGTCTTCGCCTCTGACCGCACTCCGGCGAGCCGCCCACACCACTCCAGCCCTCCACACGGCTCGCCAACCACCTCGAAAGCTCCGCCTCACCTCCAGGAACACACTCCACCCTACCACTGCCACTCCAGCCCTCCACAATCACCCCCCGACCAACCCACCATCTCCGGCCACAGGTTGACCTAGGCACGCACGCCTAGGCCGACCTGCGACCTGCAACACTGCCCACCGCCTTCGCCGTGCCACGGTGAAGGTCTCTAGCTATTCTGATTTGGCCGAGAGGCGCGTTTTGTGTATGACAGGGTTCGAGCCGCTGCCGCCATGGACGACCTCTGATGAAGCTCCCACGAAGCTCCAGGCACCCGGTCTTCCAGGCTACAGGTGCTGCATACTAGCGCGAGTGTCGCGAGGTGAACGAGTCCAGCCAAGGAGCGCTAGCAGAGCCAGCAGCTGCGGGGCAATCGCACGACGAGGCTTCTGCAGGCGCGCGTGAAGGTGAGACCAGATAGTCCCACATCGTGGGATTGCAACCTTCAGGGACCATATAAGTTGTTTTTGTGTTTTACTCTTATCGCCTCAGTAAGCACAGGGGTGAGGTCCCTCACTGACCCCACCCGCCTCGTCCGCGGCCTGACCACGCGGACCTGGCGGATCCGACCCGACCTAGACCTACGCACTCCTCGCGCATCACACACCTGCAGGTGCGCCTGGTCCCGGGTACGATCCGACCCGATTAAGACCGTGGCTCTGGGAGAGCGGTTCGAGTGAATTGCTTGAGAGAGAGAGATGCGCGGGTAGAGGGAAAAGGGTTAGGTTTTGCTCCTGTGCAGGCAAGCTGATCGCAGGAGAAGGACTTGGCTGCGAGAAGGAAAAGAAAGAAAGAAGAAGGAACGGCAGAGAAGAATAGAAGAGGAAGAAACAAGGCAGAGAAGAAGCAGCAAGAAAGAAGCCTTCGCAGGGGAAGAAAGAAAAGAGCAAGCCAGAAGCAAAGGCACAGAGAAGCCAAGTGAAGAACTTTGCAGAGATCAGAAGAAGAAAAGACAGAGCAAAGACTACAGCAGAAGAAGAAGAAGAAGAATAATCAAGAAGAAAAGGATAGATGCTTTTAAGACTGATCAGACGTCCAATTTCATATTTTTTTGCCCTAACTCCTTTTAATCGCATACATTCATACCTGAATTGATATTTTGAGTAAACTAGAGTGTTCAATTACATTTTGATTTAGTGGTAAGTTCCATTTGCTCCCTGTGTTCGACCTCGGATACTCCGGTCTTCGAGTAATAAAAACTTTGTATTTGTTCGAACGTTTTGTCGGTTATACTACAACATAATGCGCTTTAAATCCGCACACAAAACGTTGACAACACTAACCGAAAAGTCGTCTATCAGTGCGCGGTGGAGCTCCGCGGCAGGGCGTGCGGTGGTCGGTGCCTTGCTACTGCTACTTCAGATCTTGAGCTTCAAAGCTTGAAGCTCTTGTGGCAATGGCGGGGTTGGCATGGAGCGAAGAAACAAGGAAGAGAACCACCATGTCCACTGGCTCTTTGATGAGCTAGGCGGTGGTGGGACTCACAGTGGTGGTTGTGCACCACTGTGAGAGGCTCCTGCCCGCAGAGTAGCTCCTCAGAAGGAGGTGAGGCTGTGTATGGAGGGGAGAGGGGAGGAGGTGGCCTGGAGAAGAAGGTGCTGTCTTGGGTGGACCAGGCTCCCTTTGCAAAGAAGGTAGTCATGCCTTTTTAAAGAGGAAGAAGGCATGCACAGCCATGCCCTAGCTGTGCATGCAGCTGCAGGGTGAGCTTGAGTAGGGAATGGCGCGAAGAGGAGGCTGCCATGCTTTGCAGCCGCGGAGAAGAAAGTAAAATAAAAATAAAGATGGAAATTTTGTGAGGCAGCACTTGAAGAATTTGTTAATTACAAGGCCATTTTATTCACTCTCCTTCCCTCTCAAATAAATGCATGCATGCGTGTATTTTTACAAATGCGACTATGGATACCTAATATGCACTGGCAATGCTAGGAAGTAGCACAAGATGGCACAATTGTTGGTGTATTTTTGTTGTGCAATCAGTAACTCTTTTACTTCATTGATAATGTGCTTCTTGTTAGTGGATTAAAACATTATCTTCTTAGTGTAAGTCAAATCTGTGATAAAGGATACAAAATTACTTTCACCACAAATGGTTTTAAAATAAGAGATAAGGAAACTAAACAAATTCTTCTAAAAGGAAACAAACGTAAAGATATTTATATTGTCAACTTCAACAAAAGCAACAACCTTGAATGTCTTGTAGCATTTGACAAAGAAGCGATACTTTAGCATAAATGGCTAGGTCATGTTCACATGAGGAACATCAGTAGACTTGTGAAACATGAGCTTGTGAAAGGCTTGTCAAAGATCAACTTCAAGAAAAGTAAAGTTTACAATTCTTGTCAAGTTGGTAAACAAACCAAAAATCCTTTTAAACCAAAAAGGATGGTTAGCACCTCTCGACCCCTGGAGTAACTTCACTTGGACTTGTTTGGGCCAACCAAATCTGAAATCTTGAGTGGGTGCAGATATTGTTTAGTCATAATCAATGATTCTTTAAGATTTACCTGGGTATCCTTCTTTAAAAATAAAGATCTAACTATCGATGTTTTTAGTAAATTAGTAAGAAGACTACAGAATGAGAAAGGGTCTGAAGTCATTAGGATTAGAAATGATCACATTGGAAAATTTGAGAATCAATCTTTTTCTAATTTTTGTAATCAATATGGGATAAAACATGAGTTTGCTTTTCCTAGAGCCATACCTCAAAATGGAGTAGTTGAAAGGAAAAATAGGACCTTGTAAGAATGTGCTTGCAAGATGCTGTGCGAGTTAAAGCTACCTCGATATTTTTGGGCTGAGGCTGTAAACACTACTTGCTATATCTAAAATAGATCCCTAATTACACCAATCCCAAACAAAAGACCCTTTGAACTCTATCATGGAAAAACACCTAGAGTTTCCTATTTCAAGATATTTGGTTGTAGATACTTTATACTTAATATCAAGGATAATCTTGATAAATTTGATGCTAAGAGTTCAGAAGGAATCTTCTTAGGCTATTCGACCAGAAGTAAAGCTATAGAATATTCAACAAGGAGAATTCTGTCATTGAGGAAACTATGCAAGTATCATTTGATGAGATACTAGTTCAACCTCAATCTTCTGTAAATGATGATGATGACGAAGTAGGAGATCCTTCAAACATACTAGAGGAAAACATTTCGAATGAATTACCAAAAGATATATCCTATATGAAGGATCATCCAAAAGAATTGGTGATAGGAGATCTATCCAAAGGAGTTCAAACCATATGTTCCATCAACACCTTAGCTTTCACAGCTTTTGTTTTTTAGTTAGAACCTAAAAATGTTAAGGATGCCTTTTCTGATAATTATTGGATTATTGCAATGGAAGATGAATTGAATAAATTTAAAAGAAATCAGGTATGGGAACTTGTTCCAAAACCTAACTCTCAGACCATCATAGGAACCAAATGGGTTTTTAGGAATAAACTAAATGAATCAGGAGTAGTTAGGAACAAAGCTAGACTTTTGGCCCAAGGATATAATCTTGAAGAAGGAATAGATTTTGATAAAACATATGCACCCATAGCTCGCCTAGAATCTATTGGAATGTTGTTAGCCTTTGTTGCCCACATGGAGTTTGCACTCTTTTAGATGGATGTCAAAAGCACCTTCCAAAATGGGTTTATTAAGGACGAAGTCTATGTCTATCCAAAATACATATATAAACTAAACAAGACATTATATGGTCAAAACAAGTTTCAAACGGATTTTCGCACTTCTTAGGAAAATAAGTTTTTAAGGTTATTGATCGACCAAATAATAAAATTGATCGACCAAATTCACTGATTGAACAACCAACTAAATTAATTGAACAAATCATCCCAATTTAGGAAGCTGATAAATACACCTTTGGTCGACCATCTAGGTTAATTAATCAACCAATCAATGATTGATCAAAAAACTAGTTTGGTCGACCAAAACTCATTTCAATCGACCAAACTACCTTAATTGACAGACCAATTTGATTTCCTTTTCTGGTCGACTTGCTAGAACAAATAGAGGTCGTACGCAACCTTTTCAATACACACTCTGAAGTAGAAATCCATCTAAAAGAAAGAGCCTTTCGTGCATCGCTCCCAATGCTTTTGTGCTTCTACCTTCTCGACTTTCAGAGCACGACAATTCAAACCTTTACCGAAATTTGGTTTGACTTTCCTTGAGGTTCCATAGGTTTATATAATTTTTATATTACTTATTGCTTTTGATTACGGATCCCAAGCTATTCGAAGAAATCTATTATTATTGTTGTTGTGCTTCTCTTTAGGTTAGTAAGAGAAGGGATCATAGTAAGAGGTTGTGCCACCCTTGTTTCAGGTGGTGCGTCAGTGGATTGACTAGCTTTGACTAGTTGAGAATATCCTAAGCTGAGAGTTTTAGGTAGTGGTTTTCACCTCAAAAGGTTTTCCAATATAAATCCAGGTGTCTTCTATGCATGAATGTTTGGCTTGATTTGTCTTTGCAACTACGATATTTATCTTTATAAAATATGATACTATTCACCCGTCCACTCTAGTATTCATTAAGATCCATAGGAACCCTCATTCTCAACCTTGTCTAATAGATCACTCAAGCCATGAAGGGAATACATAGGAATCCCTTCAAAATGACATTCCCCTTCAATGAAGAGGTCATAGTCATGCCCCTCCCACAACACTTCAAGCATGCCAACCTCGCCCAGTATGACAGAACAACTGACCCAACCATCTTTGTCGATAGCTGCCAGCAACATATGGCGATCCATAGCTACCTAAATGCTATTGTGAGCTAGGTGTTCCCATCACTCTTGATTGGCTGTGCTCATAAATGGTTCAATGGATTGTATGTTGGATCGATTGAGTCCTTCTAAGAATTGGAGGAGAAGTTTTGCCAATACTTCTCCAACCAATAGTAAACCTAGGATAATCTCAAAAAGTTGGCAGAGATCTGCTGGTTGAAAGGAGAGACATTTAGGTCTTAACTCAACAGGTGTAAGACCCAATATTTTTGCTGTCGAAGACCCCATGGCCAAATATGCATCCATCTATTCAAGCAAGGACTCTTGGATTGCCAGTTCCAAAATAGCATGAAGGACCTTCTACCATGCAACATGGCAGAACTCATGGACCTCGCAAGCCACCATGTGGACAAAGGCGAGTCTTTGTGCTCTGACTTGAGGGTGTCCGACATACTGTAGGAGCCACAGCTGGATAGTACGATCGGTTAGAGATTGGAGCAAAAGGCAATTAGGAGCCTGGCTGACAAGATGATTGCCAATAAAACTATTTCAATTAGGGCAATCGGAGTAGCCAGGATGATTGAAATGGTCAGCATCACTATGAAGAGCATATATATGAACAGGTAGCCACCACAGAGGAGAGAGGTGTACCGCACCCCGATTACTTGCAATCAGGCAATTCTGCTGGTAGAGGTCCTCAATATCGACTAAGCGAGACTCCTCTTGCCTCCATCACCACTATACCAACAGCCTGTAAATGGCTGTTACTGCTGCTACCACCAAGCAAAGGGCCATGCCATAGAAAATTGTAAGGACTTTTGAGACTTGATCGAGTCCTAGATCCAGGATGACAATCTAGTGCAATCATTTGTCGCAACAAGGTGGATAAAGGGAAGCACCCACTCAAGGACCTAGAGGAGTTCCATCAATAGGGGCGAATGTCATCAACATTAGCTATCTCGAAGAGGGCACTCCCCCACTCCTCTCAGGCGATGGCCCAAATCAGTACCTCCCTCCTGAAGAGTACCACCAAAAAGCATTGGAAACATTGTCCCAATGCTCCAGCCTAACCTAGTCATTGCCTCCACTCGACTTGAATAATGACACTAGGAACCAGATTGAAGAAATCTTTGGAGGGCACCTAGGCTACTAATGAATGTGTTTCGCATGTTTGAAATCAGGGTTAAGAGTAACCCATCGTTGTAGTCGCAAAACTCGTTATCAAATAAAATTTTACCGAAACTCCAAGGGAGTCCCAGGTCAAACACAGGGAGGCGACACTTAATTCGAAAATCGCGCTTCATTTTGTTTGCTTTTGGTGTTTTAGTTTTGTTTTTTTTTCATTTGTTTTTATAAAGTAAGGAAATAATATGGATCACAATGGAGATATAAAAAAATATGATATATATTGCACAAATGTTTATTACAATAATCTAGAAAGCATAAAAAAGGGAGAGGTGAGAAAGAATCTCCCGAATCGGCTGTTCGGCGAGACGATGATGCCTGGCGGAAGCTTGGAAGGAGTTGGGAAGCGGGGCGATGGAGATGAGATGTAGGAGGACATTGGGCAGAGGAAAGCTTCAGCGTGGCTCTAGAATGGAGGTGAGGAGGTGGAGATGATCTGCTACCAGAATGGAGGTGAGGGGACAACTCCAAGGCGACTTATGATTGGTGATGGGAAGATGGAGGAATATTTGGTGCGGCAGAGGTTCGTTACACTACTAGGAGCCTTGGGAGCTTGAGAGTAAGCTGTAACAAAGCATTGGTAGGCTTGTTAGAGCTTAGGAGTAGGTAGGAGTAGAGTAGGTAGAGATGAAGAGGTATTGGGGGTGTAGGGTGTTTATATAGTGATGGAAGAGCATCCCACCCACAGACATTCAGCGATAGCTACAAGTGTCACTAAAGGCGGCTCGAGTTGTCACCGAAGATTGGTGCCACTTCATTACCTTGGCTGGCACACGCATTACGCAGGCCATTTAGTGACAGCTGCAAGTGTCACTAAAGGCCTGCTCTTCTGTCGCAGGCCTCCACCACTTGATGACATCCAACAGGCGCAATCAAATCACACCTGCTCTTCGCTGAATTTGAGAGCAGCAGCTAAGCTTCGAATGCATGCTTGTGGACGAGAAAAAGAGCTACGCCCGCTATGCTGAGGGCAACATTGTGTTGCACTTTGGATTTGAGGCTACGTGCCCACAATTGTCAGATGCGGGATCGCACGGCCGAGAGCAAAGTGCACTTACCCTTGTGTAGGGCGATGCTGACTGTTCGATGGCTCAAATGGGGTGGCCTAGATGGCTCCACATGGCGCCATCTGGGCCATCCATCTTCTTCTTGTGAGGGTGCTATAGAGCTCTGATTGGGGTGACTCTCGCGATGACGGATGGAGGCATGCTTCGCGAATTAAAATCGGGGTTCAGAGGACCCGTTGTCGTAGCTCGCAAAACACATCTATCAGATAAAATTTACAACCGAAACTCTAAAATTGAGTCTCGGGTCGAACAGGAGGAGGTGAACGTTTGGTTTTGACAAATCCACGCTTTGTTTTTATTTATTTATTTCATTTTTGTCTGTTATAATTTTTTTTGGTATTTTTAATAGAGCAAGAGATCAGGTTGATGAAATCTACTAATCTACTTGAAAATAAAAGGAAAAGAGAGAGAGAGAGGAACAATCACATATATTTTAGAATCCAATGTTTACTACAACTAAGAAAGTAGGAAAAACTACACTAAAAAACAGTAAAGATAGATGGAGATGAGAAAATCCCCTCGACGGTTGCTCGGAAGAGGACTAGCTCTGATGTTGCCTAGAGGAAGGTGGTGAGGAGCTAAACAAAGGAGGACAAAGTCAGAGGACGAAGGATGGGGTCGGGTGACATCGTGGCGAGGATCGTCTTCCCAAGGGGCAGTGAGAGGATGGCCACGGGATGCTCCACGAATGGGGATGAGGGGAGGGAAAACTATTTGATTTTCTACTCTAGAGGAGCATCTCAGGCCTAGGACAAGCTCACTCTAGAGCCTTGGATGTGGTGAGAGGAAGAAAGGGAGAGATGAAGAAAAATGGGACGGGTAGGGGTCCTTTTATAGGGGAGGAAAGAATCAAATTCGTATACAAGACATTTAGTGACGGTCATAAACATCGCTAAAGATCCTCCACAAACATCACTAAAGACAGCCCATGCGATCATGTTGCCGCTGCACTAGCAAGCGCTCCGCACGTCGTGTTACGTGCCTCCACGTGCTACGCACCTGTGTGTGCTGCCACTACATACGCATGCGCCTACGTTGTTGTGAGTGTGCGGTGGCGCATGCATGTGCATGGGCAGCCTGGGTTGTGCCACATAGCGCGATCTGGGTCGTCCATCTTCTTTTCATTGTAGGGGTTGCTACAGAGGTCGGATTGAATCGATTTTCACGTCATTGGGCTGCGATCATTGATCTGAATCCATTTATGTGGTCGGATTTGTCATTTGAAGCTCTAAATTATGTCACCTAGTCCCTTGGTCGTCCATCTTCCTCGGACTGCATATGGCGCTATGGGACTCCGTTCGAGGCGATTTTGGAAGTGTTGGAGTCCGATCGTCATCTTGATCAGATCCGTACGGTCGGATTGTCAATCCAAGGCTACGAAATAAATATTCTTCTCTCCTGACCACAAAAAGGATGAAATTAACCTAAATTATATACAACTACTCTAAATGCAGAATGATGCATGCTAGGTAATATTTATAACATGAAATGCAAATCTAAGCCTTGGAACATGCATGAATAGGCATTTTACTTTCAATAATTGTGTCTGCATCACACCCCAATGCCTATCTTTTGCTAGTCCCTAGTAAAATTAAACTACATGCTATTTATAAAAATAGAATTAGGACTTGATTGCTTAGGCCTTGGTCATTTATTAACAATAGAAAATTTCAACTAAGGTCCTAAACTACAAAAGCTCAACAGTACCCGGGTGTTTGCCAGAATGCAGACAACCTAAGTCCTCGCCTTATTTCAAAAGGGAAGATACATTTTTTTCTTTTTTTTTCTAATTTTTTTTTGTACTTTTGGAGTTTAAGAGTTTCGTGATAACTTTTTATGGCTACCCGACCTGTCCAAGACTCGAAAAGGACTCTAAGTGCTAAGCATCTTGTGAAAATAGTGAAAGACTCATTAGGCAGCCGTTGAAACGGACTTCGGGTTTCTACAACCCTAGGTGACCTTTCCTAAAAGTTTATCTTTTCGATTGGTAGCTTTCTCCCTACTTCTTTTATTTATGGGGTCAACACAAGGGTGAACCCAGCGTATATCTCCCCAGTTTATTCTACTTCCCTGCTTCTTCCTTAAGTGTTTTGGGAATTATTGTGCATTTTTGTGAGTTGGGCTCTAGACAACCGGCCAATGGGCTGTTACCCACAGTAACTTGCCAGCCATACTAGTGCGGTGAAGTGTGGTTTTGTTTATTTTTTATTTTTTCTGCTCCTTTTTCTATATATAATTTTTTTCCTTTTTTTAAGTAGGTGGCTTCCCTGATCTAAGATTTACCTAAAGGCAATACAATGAAAATGGTCTTGTGACTGGGCTCTAGACAACCGATCGATGAGCTGTTACCACCGACAACTTGCCAGCTATACCACCCTAGATAGTTCATTAGCTACCCAAGTTCTAAAGAAATCATCGAAGTGTGAGTTAGTTGAAAAAAGAAGTGTGTTGATAGTTAGGCTTAAAGTCCCCCGAAGTAAGAGGGCAGGTTGATAAGTCACGTACTTATCATCCCAATTTATTTACCAAATTAAAAATGAATTTGAATTGTCAAGGACTCGAGACTAAGTCCACATTCGAGTGGACACCCAGGCTAATTAAGCTCGAAGACTTGAAGAGTCTAAGTGTCTAGGTCTTATCGTGTCATTTCCTAAAGTTAATAACTTCCAAATGCCCAAGTTCTCTTCTCTTAATTCTTCCTTCTTTTTCTTATCTTTTTGAATTTTCAAATTTTTCTTTATAAGAAACTAAAAGAAATTCTACGGAGTTAATAAAATAATTTCAAGAATTGATTATCCACCCCCCCCTTTGCCTAATTGATGCAATGTTTTCATTGTAAAAACAAAGACATGAAAAGGGTAGAGTAAATAGAATATCACCTGAACATCGTGAGAAATCTGGTCAGCTCCGCAGAGAACGTGAAATATAAACACGTGCTAAATTTAATACCTTCATCTAGGCATAAAATACATACAAGGAAGAAATTGAGAATTCACAAGTATAGGTCAGAATCAAAATCAAAAGGTTGATCCAGAAACTTGTCAGCTGAAGATGTCCACAGACGTGGATCGGATTATGGTGCAGACCCATACCCCAAGGTTGAGTGGATCTATGGTTCTGCATGAAAATCACCCAGAACCTAAGATTATTGTGTTTGCGGGGCCAGGCATGTGGTTTTGTGGTGTGCAACCCAAGACTAAAGTGGCGGACAATGGGTAGATTTGTTTCATTAAAATCAGGTGTGCATTTATAGTTCAGCTCAGGAAGATAGTCAATTATTCCAGGCTTGGGTCGCACATGAAAGATATCATAAGGGTCCTGCTAAAAGGTAGGTAGTTTCAGGTCAATAGGAACCCTCAGATCCAAAATCAAAGTTCCCTCAGAATTAGCTTCCCAGATTTTTAATTCCAACTTCCTATCCTCCAAAATCAATATTTCTAGGACCTCCAAATCATTGTACACCCCATCTAAAGTACCCAAGTCCAACAATTGTGGCTGAATCAAAATTGACTTGGGCACAATGATCTCAGAAGTCAGCTCTTCGAGGTGCGGATGAGGAACAGGGTCATTGATTGAATCATCCAAATTTGGATCCTCCAAGTTAGCCCCAACTGAATCAAATTCCTCTATTATCGGGCTGTCAAATGGTTCATCAGATTCCTCAGGTCCGTTTGTCTCACTACAATCATTTTCCTCATGCTCAAGTGAGACTTCACCTAAAGATTCTTCACCCTCAGAGTCAAAGAATTGATGATCCTCAATTATATGTCTCAAAATCATATATCTTTTCATGATCCAAGGAGACACACTTTTCTTCATTTCCTAGCTTGGGGATCTTGGGTGAATCAATCGGTTCATCCTCGAAGGGTTGCTTTAGACAAATCTGGTCATCTCCAATCTCAGAATATGTATCCCCCCCGATAGGCACCTGAGCGGGTTCAGACATTGGCTCTCCTGAAGGGGGTTCATCTTGAGAATCATCCCAAGATTTGACTAGGGAAACCACAACTTTCATCCTCAACCTCGACAATTTCCTAAGAAGAAACTCACCCAGATCCCTATCCCTAATACTTTGGAGAAAATCCAATAGAGAACTATTAAGTTCATCAATCATTTTGATCATAGGCTCCAATGCTTCAATGCATTGTGTTGGCTGAGCTTCTAAAGATTGTATAGTGTTCCGCAAATTAGCCAACACCCTATCCTAGATCTGGTTCACCTGAACCGAATGGTTCGGTTTAGCTTTGGGTGGGTTTGAGTTAAATCTAAGGGAGTCAAGATATCGAGGTTCTTGGGTCCCTCCCTAAAAGTAGGTTGTTCTAGGTTGTTCAAAGGATGGTGGTGACCTATATTCAGTGGAATACTGGGGAGGGTAGGTGTTATAATTATTATATCCTTCCTGGTTGTAGATCGAGTTGGTTTGATCTTCAAAGGATGGAGATCCATAATCATTGTAGGTTTGGGAAGGATAGTAATCATAGTCTTGTTGTCCAGGGTTAGGCCCTAGACACCGAGGTCCGTATTCATATCCCCAATCAAAGTCATCTTGGCTAGTGGATGGGTGATTACAAGTCAAGTCGGAATAGTAATCATCTTGGGGATAAGTGGTGGTAGGAGGATAGGATGGGAAATGCGTATAAGAAGTGGAAGGATACATGGTAGAAGAGGAGGGAAAACAGAAGAGAGAAAGGTGCCCTATAGTACAATCAATCAACCCTATCCTTAGGTGGGTTAGGCTAAAGACCTACAGACTCCCAGGACCCATCTTGAGATTATAAATAATTTGGTCTATTTTTATCCAGTCAATCCAACCAGTTAGAAGGAGGGACTGGGGAGAAGGTTCTTCCTTTGGCTTATGCCTCCGGTTCCTAGTGTACCCCTAGTCGCAGTCGTTTGATGCTACTCCCCTAGCTAGACATCAGATGGACCAGCAGAAGCAAATTAATCTTAAAAAATCTTAGTTTGAGCCCTGAAGAGCGAATCAATCCTTAAGGCCAACGTCTACTCGATTTAATTAGGCTTGGGATGATTGCGCTCTTGGAATGTGATGGGCCCTTTAGATGGGTTGTGCCCTTAAAGATTGATTCAATTGTGTGTGCGTGCACAACTAGGGTTTACAAACAAGGTTATTTAATGATGTGTCTTTTAGGGTTTAATTCTTAGGTTGGTTTAATCAAGGTTTAGTAGAACACTCAAAGTTTCGAAAACACGGGTGATGATATGTTCCTTTAAAAATCAAAAATAATGTGGATTGCCTGGTTCAGCCTTAAGAATCAACCCTAAGTGGCAAGCTACTTGATCGATCAGTTTTAGAATGAGTGGTGCAGCCCAAATAGTTCAGGCAATTGGCCTATTGCACCACTTGATTAAGGCACACAAAAAGTCTTAACCTAATCAGATTTCTACTCACTTATGTGTATGTTGAGTTAAGGTGTACCAGATCCACAGGTCAGATCTCGGTTAAGTGGTAGAATCAAAGTGGAGTGTGATAGCTATTTCACGCGGTTTGTTAAAATACGTCGTTGTAACGCGTAAAACCGATCAACTCTTAAATTTATATTCTTAGATAGGGGAGTATCTAGGGTCGTCCAAGGAGGCCAAATGTTTGCAATAGTGATTCTCTTGCTTGGAATACAATCTCAACTTTCTTTTTGGTATTTTTCAATATATCATTTTTTTGTTTTAAATTAAGACAACATGCGGAATGGTGACGGGAAGGTGATTTACACTTCAATTTAAAATACTACTTCTAAGTGGCAAGTAGAGCCTCTCCCTAAGCTCACTCTAGGAAAGTGGAAACCTAGAATAATTAGGGAGAGGAAGTGAAGAATGCTGAAAATAAGCAAATAGAAATGCAAACAAGATATGCGAAGAAGGCAACTAGATAATTGATAAAGTGTTTAACAAAAATGCCTAGTAGAGGAATGCTTCTACTACTAGATAATTGAAGTAAAAGAAAACACAAATCCTCTAAATAGATGGTGAAGAAGAGGGCTTCTTGCTCCAAGGTTGGTGGCTCCCAAGCTTGAAAAGAATCCTTCAACTCCTTCCTTGCAGAACTCCGCCAAGGTGATGACCTCCAAGGCAAGCCCTAAGGGGGCGTGCCCTAAGTTTCTCTCCAAGGGTGGACGTCCACCCTAAGCTTTTCTCCTTTTCCTGGCCGTCCTCCTTGAAGTGGGAGAGTCCTCCTCCTTGGCGTGGCCCAAGTTGAAGAGAGTGGGGAGAAGAAGGCACCAAAAGGGCTGGTGGTGTGCCCCTTTAATCTCCTTCTCTACTCCTTCTCCTTGGGCGTAGGTATAGGTGGATGTAGGTAGAAAATACACTAAGGGAGGATGCCCCAAAATGGTGGTAGGTGGTGGCTTTTTATAGAATAGGATGGGGGGTTAAGGTGCCCCTTGAAATGGAGGGCTAGGATGGAAGGATGAGGGTGGTTGGTGATCCTATGGCTAGGGTGAGTTGGCGCCAACCCAAGGGGTGTTAAAGGGGGTGGTTACGGTGGTGTTGGTGTCTTTTGGTGGTGGAGAGACACCCCCATGTTGGCGCCAACATGGGGTCTTCTAGAAGGGGAATTAGGTGGATGGTGGAGATGGATTCAAGGGGGATTGTGTGGTGGAGATGAGGGGGATTTTGGAGGGAAAAGTGGCACCATTAAGGGGTGGTTATGGGTAGTTTTTGGTTCCACTTTTAGGTGTCTTTTGGAGGTGGTGGGTAGGTTAGGTTGGTGCCAAGTGGGTTAGCTTATGTGGAGCTTAGGTGGAGCTAGTTGGGTGGAGTTGGTAGGTTAGTTTTTGGGGTGGTACAAGCCAAGTAAGTTGGAGCATAGTTAAGCTAAGCTAAGCTAAGCTAAGCTAGCTTAGCTAATGGAGGAGTAGAGGAGAAGATGTTGGAGCTAGGGTTTGGAGGAAGGAGCTGAGGAGAAGAAGTCTGGAGTTGGAGCTGGAGCTGGCTACTGCTGAAGAGGCTGGCATGGGGCTACTCTAGCTGGCTTAGCATGTGATGTAAACACATTTACACTACTTAAAATGTCTATTTATGCATGTTCTTAAGCATAGGATTGCATTTCATGATATAAATATTGCATTACATGCATCATCTTGCATTTAGAGTAGTTTGAATAAAATGGAGGTTAATTGTCTCCTTTTATGTGCTTGGACAGGGCAAATATTTTATCGGGGCCTCGGATCAAAGATCCAACCGTATGGATATGATCAGGGCGACGATTGGAGTTCAACGACTCCAAGATCGCCCTAATCAGGCATCTGTAGCATCAGATAGAGACCGGGGAACCCTAGAAGATCAAGGGCCAGGATGGTGTAAATCCGCACTTCAGATGGAAAATCCGACCACACGGATGAATTCGGATCGACGATCGTAGCCGAACGACACAAAAATCGAGTCAATCCGACATCCGTGGCACCATCTATAACTTCCAGAAGATGGACGGCCAAGATAGCGCCACGTGGCACCATCCCAGCCGCCCAATCGGCCGCAGGAGTCCTGTGAAGACCGCGCACCGTCTCCTCTCCGCCGTTGGATCTCGATCCAACGGCTGCGGTCGCTCGCGTTTAAAAACGTCCGCGCGACCATTTCGCCCGCGTAGCGCAGCGGCGACGCAGCTGCGGGCGAAGCGGAGGTCGCGGGTTCGAGCCGCGGTGAGGGGGTCGAAGGCGCGGGCGAGCGGGCGCGCACGAGCGTCAGATGAAGATCCAACGGCCGCGCGCGCCCGATAGCGCCGACGCGCAATTGGATGCTCTGGTGGGCGCGCGATCACACGCGGGCGGCGCGCTACGCAGCGGGCGCGGACGCGATCTAAGCCATCCGATCTCGCGATCGGACGGCTGAGACGACGCGGACGTGCGTATGCGTTACGCACGCAGGCCAGCCGAGCGGGCGCGCGTGGGTGCGGCGGCGATGGCGACGGCGGGGCTTTAGCGACGGTTTTATCCGTCACTAAAGACCCCTTATTTATTATTTTGAAGATGTAATGTCCATTTTGCCCCCACTCCTTGCAACTATAAAAGGAGACCCCCTCCATACGAAATTTGCATCCCTTCCTTCTCCTCTCTACCTCTCCAAAGCTCAAGAGAAGCTTGTCCCACACCCGGGATGCTTCTCGCGAGATAAAGTCCAAATTTTCGTCCCCCTTCGGAAGTGGATCCCGCGACGACGACGGCGTGCTGCTTCGTTCCCGTTCTTCTGCTTCGTCCTCCTTCGTCCCGCTTCGTTCTCCTTCGTCCAGGCGTCGTCCCGTCCGGCTCGTCCTCCAAGCGACCGTCGAGGAGGATTTCTCTCTCCCTATTCTTTTTACTGCTTTCTAGTATAGATTTACTGCTTTCTAGAGTAGTCTATTCGTCCTCCGAGCGATCGTCGAGGAGGACATTTCTCCCTCCATTCTTTTAATGCTTTCTAGAGTAATTGTTTTATGTTTTCTAGTTGTAATGAAAGAACTCTTTTATGATAAATTCCTTGTCTATTCTACATCTCATTTTGATTTCCATGTATAATATTCCTTCTCTCTCTCTTACTCCCTCTCTCTCTTTTATTTGTTGTAGATACTTAGATAGTTTAAATTGAATTTCTTGGTGACAAAATAAAAAGAAACGCGGAGTTTTTAAATCAAACGTTCGCCTCCCTATGTTCGACCCGGAATTCTTATTTCAGTATAAATTTTATTTGTTGAACACGAATCCTTCGCTTTCGAACTACAACGACGGGTTTTCCAAAACCAAACACGTTAGCGTAGCTTCGTAAAAAAATCGTTCAACAGCATGCTAGTTCTTTGCTAGTTGCTAAGCCAAGCTAAAGTGAGCTAGCTCTACCAAAATGAGCTGAGGTGAGCTAGGTCTGGTGCTCCCGGGGAGAATCAAGCTGGTTGAGGTAGCTAAGGTAGCTTAGCTCAACTGAGTTGAGCTAAGCTGAGTCCCCGGGAGCTGGACTTGAGCTTCCTGAGCTGAGATGAATTCTTCTTCAGCTGGCTGGAGTTGAGTGGAGCTGAATGTAGCTGGATCTGAGCTGGGGTGAACTCCTGTCAACTCAGCTGAGCTAGCTAGAGCTCCCTGTGAACTAATGGGAGCTGAGATGAGCTAGACTCAGCTAAGTTGAGCTGGATCTGAGCTGACTTGAGCTAGGGTGAGCTGAGATGAACTCTCTTGAGCTGCCATCCAGCTAAGATTAGCTGAATGGAGCTGGGATGAGCTAACCCTAGTTCAAGTAAGCTAGGTTCCAGCTGCGGTGAGCTGGATCAAGCTGAGGTGAGCTGGATTAGGCTGAGTTCCAGCTAGTCTGGGCTTCTCCTTCGCCATTTGCCTTCTTGAGTGCTAGGGTTTTAGGGATCTGTTCATCTGTACATCCCTAACACTCACAAAAACACATTAAAATGACAATAAAAAATGCAATGCATGCCTATCCTAATTTATGCCTAAATGCAGCCCAAAAACCCGTTTGCGGAGTAAAATCCTAAGAGTTAGGTTTGTTTTAATGCATAAGAATGATGATAAACTGGCGTTTATCAGAGTGGTGCACTGTTAGGTACACGAATTGCTCCCCGGCAACTGCGCCAAAATGTTAAACGCATCGAATTGCTACGCTAACGTGTTCGATTTTGGAAAACCTGTCGTAGCTTGAAAGCGAAGAACTCGTGTTTAACAAATAAAATTTATGCCGAAATGAAAATTCCGGGTCGAACACAGGGTAGCGGACATTTGATTTAAAAACTACATGTTTCTTTTTATTTGTCATGGAATAATTCAATTTAAAACTATCTAATTATTTACAATAAATATAATAGAGAGAGTAAGAGCGAGAGAGAATATTACACATAGAAATCAAAATGAGATGTAGAATAAACAAAGAATTTATCATTAAGGAGATTGTTCATTACAACTAGAAAGCATAAAACAATTGCACTAGATAGCGATAAATTTACTCTAGAAAGCATTAAAAGAATGGAGGGAGAAATGTCCTCCTCGACGATCTCTTGGAGGACGAGCAGAACTACTTTAGAAAGCAGTAAATCTATACTAGAAATCAGTAAAAAGAATAGGGAGAGAGAAATCCTCGTCGATGGTCGCTTGGAGGACGAGCCGGACGGGACGACACCTGGACGAAAGGGAACGAAGCAGGATGAAGGAGGACGAAGCAGAAGATTGGGAACGGAGCAGCACGCCGTCGTCATCGCGGGATCCACTTCCGAAGCGGGACGAAAATTTGGACTTTATCTCGCGGAAAGCATCCAAGTGTGGGACAAGCTTCTCTTGAGCTTTGGAGGGGTAGAGAGGAGAAGGAAGGGATGAGAATTTCGTATGGAAGGGGCCTCCTTTTATAGTTGCAAGGAGTGGGGGCAAAATGGACAATACAACTTTAAAACAATAAATGAAGGGTCTTTAGTGACGAATAAATCCGTCACTAAAGCCCCCAACGTGGGTGTAGCTCCCACGCCCATGCGCGCCTCCTCGGCTGCACGCTTCTTCAACGCATACACATGTCCATCAGTTCTCAGCCGTCCGATTGCGAGATCTGACGGCTTATGACGCGTCTCCACCTGCTCATTGTGTGTCCGCTTGGTGCGTGCGATCGCGCGTCCATGCCACGCATTCAATCGCGCGTAAACGCTATCGGGTGCGCACGG
The DNA here is from genome assembly GCA_037157565.1 of Thalassia testudinum. Taxonomy (NCBI): domain Eukaryota; kingdom Viridiplantae; phylum Streptophyta; class Magnoliopsida; order Alismatales; family Hydrocharitaceae; genus Thalassia; species Thalassia testudinum. Next base: position 13,383,698 of record JAZHRO010000007.1, read on the forward strand.
ACGTCCGTTCGTGATCCAATGCCGTCCCACGCTCAATCGCCCGTGCCTTCCAGCCCTTCGCTGCGACTCGAACTTGCACCCGCCACTCACGTAAGCGTGCTCGACCACTGCGCTACGGGGCACCGATGGTCGAGCGGATGCTTTTAGGCGTGGCTGACCACAGCCATTGGATCAAGATCCAACGGCGGAGAGCGAGCGGGTGCGGGGCTTAATAGAATGTAAGCGACCATTTGGGCGGTCGAGATGGTGCCACGTGGCACCATCTTGGCCGTCCATCTTCTGGAAGTTGTAGATGGTGCTACGGATGTCGGATTGACTCGATTTTTGTGTCGTTGGGCTGCGATCGTCGATCTGAATTCATCCGTGTGGTCGGATTTGTCATCTGAAGTGCATATTTACACCATCTTGGCCCTTGAACTTCTAGGGTTCCCCGGTCACTATCTGATGCTATAGATTCCTGATTAGGGCGATCTTGGAGTCGTTGAACTCCAATCGTCGCCCTGATCACATCCATATGGTTGGATCTTTGATCCAAGACCCCTGATAAAATGTTTGCCCTGTCCAAGCAGATAAAAGGAGACAATTAACCTCCATTTTATTCAAACTATTCTAAATGCAAGATGATGCATGTTATGCAACATTTATATCATGAAATGCAATCCTACGCTTAAGAACATTCATAAATAGACATTTTAAGTAGTGTAAATGTGTTTACATCATACCCCCATCCCTATCTTTTGCTAGTCCCTAGCAAAAACTATATGCTATTTATAAAAGAATTAGGTTGGATTATTTGGACCTGAGTTATTTTCAATCATTAAGAAATTGTCTACTTAGGAACTGAACTTTTAAAGACACAACAGTGCCTGAGTATCAGCTAAAATACAGATCGCCTCAAGCCCTCGCCTTATTAAAAGAAAAATTTCTTTTTCTCTTTTTACTCTTCTATTTTTTTTTTTTGGATTTTCAAATTTTAGGGTTTAAGAGTGCCTTTCTACGGTCATTCAACTCACCCAAGATTTGATGAGAACCCTGAGCTTTAAGCATCTTATTGTGATTGTGATAGAATCATTGACCGACATTTAAAATGGACTTCGGATTTCTATGCCTTTAGGTGACGTCAAAAAGAATTCTTCCTAAAGGTGTATCTTTACAACCAATAGCTTTCTCCCTACTTTTATTGTTATTTTTTTACGGGGTCAACACAAGGGTGAATCCAGTGTATATCTCCCTGGTTTATTCTACTTCTCCGCTTATTCCTAAGTGTTTTGGGAATCTTTAGTGCATTTACTAAGCTGGGTTCTGGACAACCGGTTGATGAGCTGTCACCACCAACAACTTGCCAGCCATACTCGTGCGGCAAAGTGTGGCTTATTTATTTTTCTTTCTTTTCTCCTTTTCTTTTTGATTTTTTTTTCTCTTTTCTTTTTTTTTTTTTAAGTAGGTGGCTTCCCTGGTGTAAGATTTACCTAAAGGCAGCAAAAAGAGAAAGGTCCAGTGACTAGGCTCTGGATAACCTACCTAATGGCTGTTACCCACAATAATTTGCCAGCCATATCACCCTAGAAGGTTCATTAGCTACCCAATTTCCGTTAAAATCGCTGAACAACGAGTCAGTGCAAAGAAAGTGTGTAGATGCTTAAGACTCAAAATTCCCTCAAATCAGAGGGCAGGTTGATAAGTCATGTACTTGTCACCCAAACTTATTTACTCCAATTAAAATAAAATTTAGTTTGGCGAGAACTCGAAAAACAAATCCACATTTTAGTGGATACACGGGCTGATTAAGTCCAAAGACCTGAAGGGTCTTTGTGTTCAGATCTTAATGTAGTATTTCCTAAGATTGAAAATTTTCTTAAACCCAAATTCTCTTTCCTAATTCTGAATTTTTTTTTTAATAAAAGAAAATAAACACAAATCTACGGAGCTGACGATTGAATTCAGAGATAAATATCCACCCCCCCATGCCTATCTAATGCAATGTCCTCATTGTATTAAAAAGACATAAAACAGAGTGAAAAAGCGTAGAAAGCACTTGAATTGCGTGAATGTCAGGTCCGCTCCGAGATGAAAACGAAAAAGAACTGTATATGTGCTGAGTTTAGTGCCTTCAGCTAGGCACACTATACAAAGAAAAGAAATGAAGAATTCACAAGTGCAGGTCAGAATTAAAATAAACAGAAGAATCCTCCGACCTGTCAACAGAGGTCCACAGATGTGGACCAGATTGTGATGTAGACCCATCCCCATAATCGAGAATATCTTAGGTTCTGGATAAAAATTACCCAAAACCTAAAATCAGAATGCAAGTGGGGTCGGGCCTACGATTTATAAGGATGCAACCCAAGACCAAAAAGTTTGGTTACAGAGAATTGAGGCTCAAAAGGATAATCGTTGAATGTGTGCTTGGGTTGAACATCCTCGAAATAAATGTCGTAAGGGTTCTGATTTGATGGTTTCAGCTTAAAAGGAACCCTTCGACTCAATCTTCCATTTCCTCCAAAATTAACTTCCCAAATCAAAACTTCCCAGCTCCTATCCTCCTCATTCAGCATGTTAAATTCTGAGACCTCTTGCATGTTAATCACCCCGTCTGAAATCTCCAAGTCTAAATGATGTGGCAGAATCAGAACTGACTTGGGTCTAATTACCTCAGAAATAGAATTATCGATAAGCTCAACGGGGTGTAACTGATAATTAGGGCATTGAATTGATTCCTCCAGAAAATGCAATTCTGGATCCGCAATTTATGCCCTAATAAGATTAGTTTCCTCAGTTATTGGGCTATCAAATGATCTATCAGATTCCTTAGGCCTAGTCGTCTCACAGAAATCGTGTTCAGAAAACTCGCATGAGACTTCGCAACTTGAATCTTCACCATCAAAGAAATCAGGATCCGTATCAATGTATGCCCCAAAATAAGTTGTCACTTTCTGTTCCCAGGAGACAAACATTTCCTCGTAACCCGACTCAGGGATCTCAGGTGAAGAAATCAGATCTTCCTTAATTGGTCGCTTTAATTCAATCTGGTCAGCCTCGTAAAACGTGTCCCCCCCAATAGGTGCCTGAGTGGGTTCTGTCATTGGCTTTCCTGAAGAGGGTTCATCCTGGGAATCATCCCAAGAATGAATCAAAGCAACCACGAATCTCATCCTCAATTTCGCTAATTTCCCAAGTAGAAACTCACTCGGGTTCTTATCCTTAACATCCTGGAGCCAATCCAACAAAGTCCTATTTAAATCATCAATCATTTCAATTAGGGGCTCCAATCTCTCAATGCAAGGTGTTGGCTGAACTTCTAAAGATTGAATAATATTCCTCAAGTTTGCCAGAACCTTATCTTGAACCTGGTTAACCTGAACCAAATGAGTTGGTTCAGGGTTGGGCGGGTTTGACATCAATGCAAAGGAATTAACGAATTGAGATTCATTATACCCTTCCTGATAATAGGTCATTTCAGATTGTTCAAAAGATGGTGATGACCTAAAGGCATGAAATCAGCGGATGGGTAAAGATCAGTGTATCCTTCTTGATTGTAGATCATATTTGGTTGTGCATGAAAAGAAGACGATCTATAATCGATGTAGCTCTGAGAAGGATAGAAATCAGAATCAAAATGTTCAGGGTTAGACCCTAAACACGGGGGTCCGGAATTGTATCCCCAATCTGAATTATCCCAACTGACTGATGGTTGATTACAATACAAGTTGGGATAATCGTCATGTTGAGGATAATTCACAACAGGAGGGAGAGAGCGGGAATGCGTGAAATATGTGGAAGGATTCATGAGACACGGGAGGAAGAAAGGTGCCCTGCAATACAAACAATCAAACCTGTCCTTAAATGGGTTAGCCTACAGACCTACAGACTCCCAAAACCTGTCTTGAGATAAAGGAACGATTTGATCTACTTCTGTCTGCTCAATCCAACCAGTTAGAAGGAGGGACTGGAGAGAAGGTTCTTCCTTCGGCTTGCGCCTCCAGTTCCTAGTGTACACCCCAACCGTGATCGTTTGACTCTGCTCCCCTAACTAGACATCAGATTGAACAGTAGAAACAGACTAATCGAAAATAATCTCGTTCTGGGTTCTGAAGAGCGAGTCCAATCCTTAAGGCCAACGTCTACTCTGTTTTATTTAGGGCTAGGTTTGAATGTGCTTTGGAATGTGATGGGCCCTTTAAATGGGTTGTGCCCTTAATGATTGATTGATTCGTGTGTGCGTGCCTAACTAGTGGTTTTCAAGCAAGATTATTTTTGATGTAGTGAATTTTAAAGTTCAAATCTTGCTTAGTAGCTTTTAGGATTCAATTTTAGGTGTTTTCAAACAAGTTTCGTTGGCACACCATGTTTTGAAAGCACGGGTGAAGATGTTTTCCTTTAAAGCTTAAAAAGAATGTGGAGTGCCTTGTAAATCCCTAAAAGTTGAACCTAATTGGCAGCTACTTGATAAGTTAATTTTATTTGAAGTGGTGTGGCCCAATCAACTCAAACAATTGTCCTATTGCACCACTTAATTAGGCACACAAATGATTACCTAATCTGATTTCTACTCAATTATGTGTTTGGATGTGTGTACCGACTCCTAAGATCGGTTTACCAGTTGAGTTTGAAAATCAGATGAGGTTGTGTACCCCTGTGAGATTTTTTTTTTCATTTAAATGTGGGGTTTGGGGTGAGTACAGGTGTCAAACAACAAACAATCTAACCTTAGAGTTTATAAAAACACCTAGGTTGATTGATGTTTGAGTTATTATGTGATGAAATGAAATCTAATGGGTGGGAGGTGGGGGGTAACTCACAAAACCTTCTACAGCACTTTACTCCGATCTACCACTTTTTCCTGTCTCAAAAGAGTACCTGCAGTCACAATAAGAAAGGAGAAAAGTGAGGTAAATGATTTGTAAGATAGAAAACGCGAAGAGAAATCAAAGATCGTCGCCTCCCCGGCAACGGCGACAAAATGTTGGGCACACAAATTGCTCCCCTAACGTGTTCGATTTTGGAAAACCTGTCGTTGTAGCTTGAAAGCGAAGAACTCATGTTCAACAAATAAAATTTATATCGAAATGAAAATTCCAGGTCGAACACAGGGAGGCGGACGTTTGATTTAAAAACAACGCGTTTCTTTTTATTTGTCACGGAATAATTCAATTTAAAACTATCTAATTATTTACAATAAAAAGAAGAGAGAGAGAGTAAGAGAGAGAGAGAATATTACACATAGAAATCAAAATGAGATGTAGAATAAACAAAGAATTTATCATTAAGGAGATTGTTCATTGCAACTAGAAAGCATAAAACAATTGCACTAGAAAGCGATAAATTTACTCTAGAAAGCATTAAAAGAATGGAAGGAGAAATGTCCTCCTCGACGATCGCTTGGAGGACGAGCAGAACTACTCTAGAAAGCAGTAAATCTATACTAGAAAGCAGTAAAAAGAATAGGGAGAGAGAAATCCTCCTTGACGGTCGCTTGGAGGACAAGTCGGACGGGACGACACCTGGACGAAGGGAAACGAAGCAGGATGAAGGAGGACGAAGCAAAAGAACGGGAACGGAGCAGCACACCGTCGTCGTCGCGGGATCCACTTCTGAAGGGGGACGAAAATTTGGACTTTATCTCGCGAGAAGCATCTTGGGTGTGGGACAAGCTTCTCTTGAGCTTTGGAGGGGTAGAGAGGAGAAGGAAGGGATGAGAATTTCGTATGGAGGGGGTCTCCTTTTATAGTTGCAAGGAGTGGGGGCAAAATGGACATTACAACTTTAAAACAATAAATGAGGGGTCTTTAGTGACAGATAAATCCATCACTAAATCCCCCAGCGTGGGCGTAGCTCTTGCGCCCACGCGCGCCTCCTCAGCTGCCCGCTTCTTCAACGCATACGCATGTCCATCAGTTCTCAGCCGTCCGATCGCGAGATCGGATGGCTTAAGATGCGTCTCCGCCCGCTCGTTGTGCGCCTGCCTGGCGCGTGCGATCGCACGTCCATGCCACGCGTTCAATCATGCGTAAATGCTATTGGGTGCGCGTGGCCATCCGATCGTGATCCAACACCCGCCCGCGCTCAATCGCCCGCGCCTTCCAGCCCTTCACTGCGGCTCGAACCCGAGCCTGCCGCTCGCGTATGCACGCTCGACCGCTGCACCACGGGGCGCGGATGGTCGAGCGGACGCTTTTAGGCGCGGCTGACCACAGCTGTTGGATCAAGATCCAACGGCGGAGAGCGAGCTGGTGCGGGGCTTCATAGAATGTATGCGGTCGTCCATCTTTTGGAAGTTGTAGATGGTGCCACGGATGTCGGATTGACTCGATTTTTATGTCGTTGGGCTGTGATCGTCGATCTGAATTCATCCGTGCGGTTGGATTTGTCATCTGAAGTGCGGATTTACACCATCCTTGCCCTTGATCTTCTAGGGTTTCCCAGTCACTATCTGATGCTACGGATGCCTGATTAGGGCGATCTTGGAGTCGTTGAACTCCAATCGTCACCATGATCACATCCATACGGTTGGATCTTTGATCTGAGACCCCTATAAAATGTTTTCCCTATCCAAGCACATAAAAGGAGACAATTAACCTCCATTTTATTCAAACTACTCTAAATGCAAGATGATGCATGTTATGTAATATTTATATCATGAAATGCAATCCTATGCTTAAGAACATGCATAAATAGACATTTTAAGTAGTGTAAATGTGTTTACATCATGCGCCTTAAGTGGAGAGTTGTAGGCATTAATGTTTGTATTTTTTCGAAAATCCCACAAGAGAAGAGTTTTTTTTTGTTTTTTTATATATGCGGGGGTAAGATGAGTGGATGTGGCAAACAAATAGCCAAGTCTATCCCAGGGTTATTGAAAAGCACCTAAGTTGAATTGGGTTTGAGTTAGTAGTGTGGTGAATTGAACTAGTGGGTGGGGAAGTGAGGGGAAACTTATAGAACCTTCATCCACACTTTTCTCCAATCTAACTGCTTTGGCCTGCCTCGGAAGAGTACCTGCAATCACAGTAAGATTAGAGAAAAAGTTAGATAAAAGTTAGGTAAGGTAAAAAAAATGCTAGAAAAATCAAAGAGCGTTGCCTCCCTTGCAACGGCACCAAAATGATCGACGCGCGCTTCATGAATTAAAATCAGGGTTTAGAGGACCCATTGTCGTAGCTCCCAAAATGCATCTATCAGATAAAATTTATAACCAAAACTTGAAAAGTGAGTCCTAGGTCAAACACGGGGAAGCGAATGTTTGATTTTGAAAAATCCACGTTTCATTTTTATTTTTTTATTTCATTTTTGTCTTCTAAATTTTTTTGGTATTTTTAATAGGTCAAGAGATCAAGTTGATGAAATCTACTAATCTACTTGCAAAATAAAAAGAAAAGAGAAAGAGAGAGAAACAATCACATATATTTCAGAAGCTAATTTTTTCTACAACTAAGAAAATGGGAAAAACTACACTAGAAAGCAGTAAAGATAGATGGAGATGAGAAAATCCCCCTCGATAGTTGCTCGGAGGATGACTCACTCTGATGTCGCCTGGAAGAAGGTGGTGAGGAGTGGGACGAAAGAGGACGGAGCCGGAGGATGGAGGATGGGGTAGGACAACGTTGCGGCGAGGATCTTCTTCCTGAAGAGCGATGAGAGGACGGCCACGGGATGCTCCACGAATGGGGATGAGGGGAGGGAAAACTATTTGATTTCTACTCGAGAGGAGCATCCTGGGATTGGGACAAGCTCTCTTTAGAGCCTTGGAGGTGGTGAGAGGAAGAAAAGAAGAGATGAAGAAAATGAGAGGGGTAGGGGTCCTTTTATAGTAGAGGAAAGAATCAAATTTGTATACAGGACATTTAGTGACGGTCATAAACGTCACTCAAGATTTGCCACAAATGTCGCTAAAGACAGCCCATGCTCCCACACTACTGTTGAGCTGGCACGTGCCTCCATGCAGTATGTGCCTGTGTGCACTGCTGCTGCACGCCCGCGCACGCCTGCATTGCTGTGCGTGTGCGGTGGCGCATGCGTGTGCATGGGCAGCCTGGGTTGCGCCATGTTGCGTGATCTAGGCCATTCATGTTCTTTTCATTATAGGGGCTGCTACAAAGGTCGGATTGAGTCGATTTTCATGTCGTTGGGCTGCGAACATCGACCTGAATCCATCCATGCATTTAGATTTGTCATTTGAAGCTCTGAATTTTGTCACCTAATCCCTTGGTCGTTGATCTTCCTCGGACTGCATATGGTGCTACGGAACTCTGATTGAGGCGATTTCAGAACCATTGGACTTCGATCGTTGTCTTGATCAGATCCATATGATTGGATCGTCAATTCGACGCTCCAAAATAAATATTCTTCTCTCCTAACCACAAAAAGGATGTAATTAACCTAAATTATATGCAACTACTCTAAATTGAGAATGATGCATGTTAGGAAATATTTATAACATGAAATGCAAATCTAAGCCTAGGAACATGCATGAATAGGCATTTTACCCTCAATAATTGTGTCTACATCAGTAGACTATGATCGATGATTTGAATCAATCCGTACGGTCACATTCTTCATCCGAAGCCTGTAAAGATGTCGCACTACCTCCTGGCCATGTAAAAAGACGAAATTAATGTGCATAATATACAACTATCCTAAATGTAATGCAATGGATGTTTATGCAATATTTATATCATGATATGCAATTTTTATATCATGCTAGGCCTAGGAACTATCGTAAATAAGGATTTTATGATGAATTTATGCTTGTTTATCGTACCCCATGCTTACTTTTTGCTAGTCCCTAGCAAAATTAACCTAGATGCTATTTATAAATGTAGAATTAGGATTCGATCTCTTAGGCATAATTTGTTTGTTATTTTAGGAACTTTCAACCTATGACCTGGTTACAACGACTCGATATTGCTCGAGTGGCCGCCAGAATGCAGATCACCCAAGTCCTCGCCTTATTTGAAAAGGGAAGATACATTTTTTTTTTCTTTTCTTGTTTTCTTTTTTTTTTGGACTTTTTTGGTGTTTGAGAGTGTTGGGATATCTTTTTACAGCTATCCGACCCGCCCAAGACTTTAAAAGGACTCTAAGTGCTAAGCATCTGGTGAAAAGTGTGAAAGACTCACTAGGTGGTCGTTAAAATGGACTTTGGGTTTCTATGACCCAAGGTGACCTTGCTTAGAGGTTTATCTTTTTGAATGATAGCTTTCTCCCTACTTCTTTTATTTATGGGGTCAACATAAGGGCGAACTCAGTGTATATCTCCTCAGTTTATTCCACTTCCCTACTTCTATAAGTGTTTTGGGAATTATTGTGCATTTTTGTTAGTTGGGCTCCAGACAATCGGCCAATAGGTTGTTACCCACAGCAACTTTCCAGTCATACTCGTGCGGTGAAGTATGGTTTTGTTTAGTTTTCTTATCTTCTCCTTTTTCTATTTTTTTTTCTTTCGTTTTCTTTTTATTTTTTTTTCTATGTAGGTGGCTTCCCTGATCTAAGATTTACCTAAAGGTAGTACAACGAAAATGGTCTTGTGGATGGGCTCTGGACAACCGGTCGATGAGTTGTTACCATCGACAACTTGCCAGCCATACCACCCTAGATAGTTTATTAGCTACCCAATTTCCGAAGAAACTGCCGAAAAGTGAGTCAGTGCAAAAAAAAAGTGTGTAGATGCTTAGGCATAAAGTCCCCCCAAATCTGAGGGTAGGTTGATAGGTCGTGTACTTATCATCCCAATTTATTTACTAGATTAAAGATGAAATTGAATTGGCGAGAACTCGAGACTAAGTCCACATTTGAGTGGACACACGGGCTAATTAAGCCCGAAGACCTGAAGAGTCTAAGTATTCAGGTCCCAAAGTATCGATTCCTTAAGTTTGCAACTCCTATTGCCTAAGTTTTCATCTCATAATTCTCTTTTTAAAAAAAAGAAAAATAGGAAATTACTGCTACGGCTGACAAACTGATTCATAAGAAATATCCACCCCCTATTCTTTGCTAACGTAATGTCCTCATTGTTAAAAATGAAAGTATGCAGGAGAGTAGAAGTGGAAGAATAACACCTGGTTTCCATGAGATTCAGGTCCGCTCGGAATAGTCTTTACACGGGTTGAGTTTAATGCCTTCAGCTAGGCAATGATCGATCCACGGTGGTTAAGGAAAGGAAAGAGCAACCTTGTCCGAGATGGGTTCAGGGAGCACATGGCCAACAAAGGGTTTGAGATGTTGTCCATTGACCTTGAAGAAATTACCTGTCTTTGGGTCAGAGATTTCGATGGCCCCATTAGGGAAAATTTGCTCAATAATGAATGGGCCATCCCACTTAGACTTAAGCTTACCAGGGAAGAGCTTCAATCGAGAATTGAAAAGCCAGACCTTCTGGTTCAGCTCAAGGCTCTTACGTGAAATCATTTGGTCTTGTAGAGGTTTGGTCCTTGCCTTATAGATTATGGCATTTCATGAGCATCATTTCGAAGCTCGTCCATCTCAGATAGTTGGAGTTTCCTAGTTTCCCCGGCCAACTCTAGGTCAAAATTACATTTCTTGATGGCCCAAAATTCTTGGTGTTCAAGTTCTATAGGTAAGTGACACACCTTACCAAACACCAGATGGAATGGAGACATACCGATAGGCATTTTGTATGCCGTACAGTAGGCTCAAAGCGCATCATCTAGGTTTTGGGTCCAATCCTTCCTATCAGGCTAATGGTTTTCTGCAAAATGTTTTTGATCTCCCAATTGGAGACCACGTCCTGTCCATTCGTCTGAGGGTGGTACAGTATGGAAATCCGATGATCTGCCCCGTATTTCCCCAGTAAATTTCAACTCTGGGCATGAGTGAAATGTGTGCCACCATCACTGATAATTGCCCAAGGAACCCCAAATCGACTGAAGATATTTTTCTTCACAAAATTGATGACCACCTTGTGGTTATTGGTCTGGGTGGGAATTTCCTTAATCATTTGGACACATAATCAATAGAAACCAGAATATACTGGTGTCCAAATGATTGAGGGAAGGGTCCCATAAAGTCGATGCCCTAAATGTCAAAAATTTCAATGGAAAGTATTGGGTTCAGGGGCATCATAACTCTCTTAGCCATGTTCCCAAGTGTTTGGCATTGGGTGCATGACTTTGAGAATTCCTGGGCATCATTAAATAATGATGGCCAATAGAATTCAGATTGCAAGATTTTTGCTGCTGTGTTTTTCCAGAAAAAGTGTCCACCACACACAGATGTGTGGCAGAACTCAAGTATGCAATGGAACTCAATTTCTGAGACACATCGACGAATAATCTGGTCTACATTGATGCGGTACAGCTTGGGATCATCTCAAAAATAATATTTGGCCTTAGACACAAGTCTATCCCATTATTATTTGGTCCAATCCTTGGGGATTTGACCAATGGCCAAATAATTGACGATATCCGCAAACCAGGGAGTTCAGATACCCAAGACTGTAAGGATAGTCTCATCCAGAAAAGTATCAGAGATCGGGACATCCAGATGAGGAGAATCACATAGGATTCTCTAGAGGTGATCCGCCACTATATTTTGTGCCCTGACTTTATCCCTGATTTCAAGATTAAATTCTTGAAGTAACAGGATCCAGCTAATAAGACGGGGCATGGCATCCTTTTTGGCCAAGAGATGTTTCAAGGTCGAGTGGTCAGTGTAAATGATTACACGAGATCCTAAAAGATAAGCCCTAAATTTTTCCAAGGTAGAAACTACAGCTAGCAATTCTTTTTCAGTAACGATGTAGTTCCTCTGGGCCTCGTCCATAGTATTGCTAGCATAGTAAATCACAAAGGTTTTTTTCTCAATCTTCTAACCCAAGACAGCCCTAATGGCATAATCAGATGCGTCAGCTATAATCTCAAATGGGGTTGTCCAGACCGGTGGTTGCAACACTACGGCATAGGTGACTGCAATTTTTAATAAATCAAATGCCTTGCGGCATGATTCATTAAACTCGAACGGCGTGTCTTTGGCCAAAGGGTTACTCAAGGGTTGAGCAACCTTCGAGAAGTCCTTGATGAATCTTCTGTAAAAACCCACATGCCCAAGGAAAGAGCGGATCTGTTTTACAGATGTGGGTGGAGGAAGTCTAGATATAGCATCCACCTTAGCTTTATCAACCTCAATACCCCGACTAGAAACCACATGACCCAGGATAATGCCTTCCTAAGTCATAAAGTGGCTCTTTTCCTAGCTAAGGACCAGTCGTGTCTTGATGCATCTCTAAAGGATCAATTCCAAGTTAGCTAGGAAAGACTCAAAAGAATCTCCGAAAATGGGGAAATCATCCATGAACACCTCAAGACAATCTCCCACCATGTTAGAAAAGATGGCCAGCGTGCATCTTTGAAAAGTCGCAGGTACATTGCAAAGCCCAAATGACATTCTACGGAATGCAAAGGTTCTGTAGGGACATGTGAAAGTTGTCTTTTCCTGGTCTTCGGGATGGATAGGGACTTGGTTATATCCTGAATAACCGTCCAAGAAGCAAAAGTATTTTTTTCCCAGCTAACCTTTCTAGGATTTGTTTGATGAATGGAAAGGGAAAGTGAGCCTTTTTGGTGGTTGTGTTCAACTTCCTATAGTCAATATAGACTCTCCAAGCAGAAGCTGAATGAGTGGTGAAGGTTTCCCTTTTTTCGTTAGTCGTAATGGTTATTCTAGCCTTCTTGGATACAATCTGAATGGGGCTAACCCATGTACTATCCGAGATTGGGTATATAATTCTAGCATCGAGCCACTTGATTATCTCCTTCTTGACTACTTCTCGCATATTCGGGTTTAGTCTCCTTTGCATTTCGCAAGAAGGGCGGGATCCATCTTCCATGAAAATACGATGATACAATAAGATGGCTCAATCACTCTAAGGTTGTGAATGGTCCACAAATTACCTCCTTATTGTTCTTAAGGACCTTAATCAACCTAGATTCTTGCTCCTTAGTCAAATCAGCACTAATAATCACAGGGAGCGTGTTCTCAGGTCCTAAGAATTCATATTTCAAATTTTTAGGCAACGGTTTCAATTCAAGATGAGGTGAGTTTAGTAAAGAAGGTGGGGTGGATGCTGATGAAGATTCATAAGGATGATCCTGTGGAAGAGGCTAGGAATGGACAAAATCAACAGCCTCTTCGGAATGTGGCAGGTCTGCCACGGAGGGTTGTGGGTTGGGCTCGCTAAAGCTAGTGGAGTCCTCGAGTGCACAAATCGTCACACAAGCCTCAAAATCATGATCCTTGAGCTCCTCAATGAATCCACAATCCTTAAATCCTCTTATCTCCTTAAAAATATCAAGAGTTAGCTTCTTATCCTCGAAGGTGATCTCCATACTACCACTCTCACAATTTATGTTGGCCTTGGCAGTAGCTAGGAACGGGCACCCCAGAATGATGGGCATGTTCCTCAAATAGTTAGGTACATCCATGTTAAGGACCAGGAAATCTACAGGAAAATAGAAATCCTTGACCTTGACGATTACATCCTCAATAATGCCCTTCGATGTGGTGACCCAGTGGTTAGCTAATTGTAGTGTTACTGAGGTTGGCCTAAGTTCGCCTAATCAAAACCTCTCATAAAGAGAAGTTGGAATTACGTTGATGGATGCACCTAGATCCAATAGTGCCCTATCAAAAGTGTATTCCCCAATAATGCATGAGATCAAGGGGGCACCTGGATCTTTCTTCTTTTGAGGAAGGTGATGTAGGATCATAGACTTGCTGCTTAGAGAGAATCACCTTCCTTGGAGTGGGTTCTCTCCACTTATGCTTTTGGGAACAAAGTTCTTTCAGAAATTTAGTGTAAGCCAGGATGTGCTTAATAGCATTGAGGAGCGGAATAAATTTAGGAGCTCCTCATTGATATCTAGGGTTTTCTTCTTGGTTTTCAATAGGGCTTTAAGGAATGGGATATGGGTGGTATTTTCAATTTTCGATCCCTAGGCCTTATTGTTTTCTTCAATCTCCTCCTTTTCTCTCTTAAGCTCCCCAGGGTTTTGGTATCTAGAAGGTAATTCAAGATTTTGGGTCTACTTTCCACTTCTCAAGGTGACGGAGTTTGCAGAGGCATATGGATTCGGATCTTGAGGTGGGTTAGTGAAGATTGGAGGCCTCGATTGGTCATGTAACCAGAAGAAGAGGAGGGGCCCTGCTCAAGCACCTGAGCATGTGCGTATGGGTCCCTTTGATTCCTGTACCCTTGGGCTCTATTGCCCTAATTTTGCACATTGCGTAGGTTGGGTACAGGTTGGGATGGTAGAGATACAGGTTGTCGGGTGTTAGCAATTAACCTGGATTGCAAGTTATCCAATGATGTCATCATTTGCTACATAAGCTGAAGCATGGACCCATGCATTTTCACCATCTGTCAGTTTAAATCAGCCTACCCTGTAGATTGGTGGGCATTCCAAGATGGCTGAGTAACCGGTCTCGGGGGCAACTGGGTGTATACATGACCCTGACCCACAGGTCTTTGAGATGCATAGTTACTAGGTCGAGTTTGGGTCTATTGCTCCTGACTTTTCCAGGAGAAGTTAAGGTGGCTCCTCCAACCCAAGTGATAAGTGTTCGAATATGGGTTGGACCTAACATTCTCCTGCATTGCATATGCATCCTCATAGGACGAGGATGGAGAGAAGGAAGAATCAGAAAAACTAGGATCAAAGGCCCTAGTTTGGAACCCGTAAGGTTCTGAGAAATCCTGGCTCACAAGTTGAGCCAATTCAAGTTGGTTCATGAACTCCCACCCCGTGGGAGCTCATGAGGAATGGAATCCCGAATTTTGGGATTAAGTAGGTGTAGAGGTGTTTCCTGAATTCCCAGACATCCATTCTTCCATTCTTTTAGCAACCAAGTCCATTTTATCAAGCTTATTACAAATCAACTCCATGCTAAATGAATGAGAATCCTATATCTCATTAGCATTTCACCTGGGCTATTGGGTCTGGTTGAATGCATCCATGGAGTCGTGATTAATGGAGTTCTCACTCATTTTTTCAAACAGGTCGTATGTGCTATCTGCATCCCTGTTGACAAAATTACCTCCGCAGGAGGCGTCCATGTGATTGCGGAGTTATTCAACTAACCCGTGATAGAAAATTTGCATGAGTTGCCATTTCAGCACCTCGTGGTGTGGGAACTTTCTCATAAGTTCCTGGAATCGCTCCCAGGCACCATGAAACGGTTCACCCAGCCTTTGGGCAAAAGTGGTAATTTGCCCGTTGCAAGGCATTGGTCGATCTGATTAGGAAGAATTTCTTTAGGTAAGAGAACTTAAGAGCAACCCATGTTTCTATCGACCTTCCGATGGTCCGGTACCAATGTGCGGCCTTATCCCAAAGAGAGTGGGGGAAGAGCCTCATGATCATTTGCTCTTCGTTCACATTCCTTGCTTTGGTGGTCTTAACCAAAGCAGTCAGATCCTCCAAGTGCTGGAATGGGTCCTCCGAGCTAAGGCCATGGAAATGCTTAATCAAGCCTAAGACATGGGGCTTGATTTCTATGTCTCCGACGAGAATCATGATTCTGGGACGTTCCCCATAGTTTGAAGGATCATAGAAATCCTTCAAGGGTCGAGTGACCTGACCATTCATTCGTTGGAACCATTGCTGCATCTGCTGCAATTCTTCCAACTGCCTTTGAATCAGCTCCTGCTGGTTCGGGGGTGGGGGAGGTGGTTGTTGATCAGCCATGGGATCTTCTTGGCTATAAGCTCAACCTACGCCTTCGAGAATGGTCAAAAGGTCCTTCCAATCTTGGGTTCAATAACCCCCTTCCAAGAATACATTGGAAGGAAGTCGGAAGGATGGGGAAGAGGAGCCCTACAACACAAAAGTACAAGCCTATCCTTAGGTTGGGTAGCCTAAAGGTCTACAGACTCTCAGAATCCATCCTAAGATTATGGACGATTTACTCTACTTATGTCCAGGAAATCCAACTAGTTACAAGGTGTTCATCGCTCTGAAATGGGTTTTTAAATCGTCGCGATGTAGTATAGCTCGAATCATTGCGAAAACATATAATATTTATTACTCGAATGAAATCCGAGGTCGAACACAGGGAGCATGTGGCAATTTAATGCTCAAGATTACAATCAAAGATGTGAGAATTTGTAATAAAGGTACATAAATGAAATCCAATGTCAATAATGCAAAAGGAAGAGAGGGTAAAATGGTGATTTGAATCACCAAATTACCCTACAATGTTAAGCTTTGCAAGTTACTCAGAGTATATAAGCCAAATGAATCTCAATTTAACCAACAGAACCAAGGTATCAGATATCAGATGACAGAATAGGCTCAGATGCCCTAATAGAGGCAAAGGCCTCTTCTTCTTCAAGTTCTTCAATTCTCAGGGAGAGGCTTCTCTTTTCTTGTTTTCCTCTTCTCTTCTTCTTCCTTCTCTTTCTCCCTTCTTCTACCTTCTCTTCTTCCCTTAGCTTCAGAGAAGGTGCAACACAGAACTCAGCATGCCAGTAGAGGCAAAGGCCTCTCTAAGAACTCACAAGAGTCAAGAGGAGGGTGGCAGAGCAAAATCCCCCCCTCTCCTCTCTTTTTCTCTTCTTCCTCTCTCAGAACCAGCAAACCAGACCAGGCCCGGGTATCTAGGTAAACGGACCAAGCCCAGACCAGTGAAGAGTGAGTGCAGGCGAGGCTGTGCATGGGTATGTGCAAGTGGGGACCTCACCCCATGCTTACTGAGGCGAATAGGCTATATCACTTTTTCAATTTATGTCAGCGCACCACTTCGTCAACTACCAAGGTGGTACTAAGTTCGACCCTTTCTTCGCGTCTACTATAGGTAGAGAAGATGCCTCAAATTGAGGTAGTTGCAGGGGTTAGTGACCCCAGTCAAGGACCTGGGAAGGATTGTGAGACCACTCCGCATGAACTGGGGAAGAAATATGGAGAGGATTGGCTCGAAGGACTGAAGGCATAGTTGGTGCAGTCGGGGTGGTGGCGGAGCTCCGGTGATGACCTGCAAGCATGAGAATAGCCTCACGGCCACATCAAATATGCTCAGGAGGATTGCCTGAGGATGGCAAATGTGATGGTGGTCTTGGTGGTGCACGGGAGTGAGTGAAGAGGTCAAACGACCCCAAGATGACAGTGCGGTGAACGTGGAGTTCGTTGGGTGATAAGAGTGAGTGATAGGTGGAATTAGGTTAGGGCTTTAGTCGGTGGAGTTGTGGCGAAGTTGATGGGGGTGATAGCGGCGAGTTTCGAGCAGTGTGGCTGTGTGTAGGCGTTGCCGGAGCTTCACCGGAGCTGAAGAAGGTGACGGCGTTGAGGGAGAATCGGTGGTCATGCTTGTGTTGCGAAAGTAGGAAAGTAATGTAGAGAGGAAAAGGGACAGATAGATGGACATAGGGATGAGGTAGAGAGGTGGAAGGCTTCGGTGTTGGTCGACCAGAGTCGGAGAAGGAAGTAGAGGCAGTGAGGTGGCGACGTCGACTGAGGTAGAGGCATGACCTCTCGTTCGTAGGAGAGGTTCGCGAGGATGAGGGGAAGCTAGTCGACCATCTAATTTGATGGTTGGACAGCTAGACGAGGAGGATCGAAGAGGGTCTCTAGAGCGGGGGTTTTGGTGGCCGGAGAAGGAGAATTTAAGGGAGTTGACACACCAAAACTTGCTGAAAAGCTTGGCCGTGCGATAGGGGTTCTTTTAGGCCATAGGAAGCCCTTCCAAGCTTGAAAAGAAGCTTCCAAGCTCAGAATGTTTTTGCAAAATAGGATACCCGAATCTTTGAAAGGTTTGCACGACCTTTTGGTAAACAATTGGAGCACAAGGAATGGCTCAGATGGAAGGGAATTCCTTGACAAACTTCCCTTTCAAATCTGAAAGGGATTCGTCAAGGAATCAAGGAGTTCTTGCCAAATTTAGGTCGCCAGAGTTTGTAGGAATAGGATTCATGGTTGTAGGGACCTATTTGTGAAAATGATGACAAAGGTAGGGGCTGTTCGTAAGGATTTTGAAAGTTAAGAGCAGATATGTGATATAAAAGAATCGGAAAGGACCAAATTGCAAACTAAGTTGAGACAATTTCAGATTAGGCCCAAATTTTGGTACAAACCTAATTTTGACCTAAGGAATCCAATGGTGAAGTTAGATTTTGGTTTTGACCAATATTTATTAGGTAATTTATGCAAAAACCTAAATTAGGGCAAATGTCAGTCTGAGACTCTATTTTGGGTCAAGATGGGTTCTGATGGACAAATTGAAGGTACCAAATCCTAGAGAATATTTTTCATGAATTTTAGAGGGTTTAGGTGAATTTTATCTCAAACAAAACCTCAATTGATTAAGCGAGTCTCTTTTTAGTATTTTTGAAGTCATTTAATTCTCAAAACATGCGAAAACCCTTTTTTGTCGGTATGAACTCTCTTGTTAGATATTTAAGACCATTTGACTATTAATTACCCCCTGAGAAAACCCACGATTATTCTACATTCAAGATATGGAGGTAAAATTGTAGTTTTAACTCTGTTTTCTTGTCTTTCTCTCAGAATTGATTTATAGTGACTTAGGGCTTTCTGCCAGTTATGTAGGAGCATTTATTCCTTGATAATGACTAAATTAAGCTAGTTATGGTGTTCCCATCATACCTCCATCCTTAGCTTTTGCTAGTCCCTTAGCAAAATCTCATGGAATTAACTTAAATTCTAGACCATATCTTTTGATGCTCAGAACTCTTATGTGTGCTTTCTTTTGTAGATTAGGTCAGAATGCTGATAGTAGGCCTAGAGGTACTCAAGTACCAACCAAGATTCAGACCTGACCAGCTTTAGCCTCAGTCCACCACGAAGGTTTCAAAGGCTCACAGGAACTAACCTAAGGTTTGTTGAACTCCGTGGTTAAAGCACCCGTGGTTGTAACATGTTTTAGCCCAGGTTCAGTTTGCAGTGCGTTTTTGTAAGAGAGAGATAGAGGAATTTTTTCTTTATTTTTGGAGAGTTTTCTCTCTCTTTTCTTTCTTTATTTCTAGCTTCGGATTGGCTTTACAACATGGTCAATATCGGATTCCTAGCTCCCACCGTCAATCCTCGTAGGGTCCCTGGCAATCGATGCTTCGAGATAGCACCGGCCATGGCAACCCCCACAACCTTGGCTTTTGAGATTTTGGGATAATCTCAACCATGGCATTCTGCAGCTAAATCCAGACCTTGGCAATCGACATTTTGTGGTAATGTCGCCTATAGCATCTAAACTAGCACAAGGTGCTTACATGCCCCTAGTAGGATATTTAGATATCCTAAGAGACAAGCACCGAGGAGACGGTATGTTATTACGCAGCTTCGAGGGGCATTTCTCGCCTAATCTAGGTAGCTTTTTTAGAATAGAATTAATGCATTTATGTGATTTTGGTCATTAAGCGCACTAAACCAAACTGTGTGTGGATTGGGGTGCTTAGGTTACCGAGTCTTGCAAACCAAAGGTCAGTTAACGAGGTCGAATAATCCCTAAGCCTTAGACCTAATACTTAAGCTTCGCATTTTCTCCAACCACTTGAGGACTATCCAGATCTTAATGGATACTTGAATTTTTAAGCCTAAAATCACAGCCCAAGAGGCCTAAGATCAGTGTTCACACTAATCTCTTTTTCTCTTTGCACTTTTTGTCTTTCATTTTCTTTCTTTTTAATCTAGTCTATAACTAAGTAGATTCCTTAATCTTTTACTAATGACTATCTCTTTTTTTTGTTTCAAATTGTGCCCTTTTTGACATTTGTATCACCTCCATTTTTCCTCCTAAAAGATGATATTCAAATTGATCTTTCAAAATTTCCTCCCTTCTCCATTTTTTTGTTCTTTTTCAATTTTTTATATTTTTGGTTTTTTTTTGGAATATGTAATTTTTTTTATGAAACCCTTTCATATGAAGCGATTCTCACAGCATTTTGCACTTTAATACCCCCCATGCCTATGATTTGCAATGTCCTCATTGTAAATTAGGTGGGCTCGATTTTAGCTTAGAACATACATTAGAACAAGTTTTCGGTGGGTGGATGGGTCGGGGTGACTGTTGCAGATGATTTCAAGCTCGGGTACGAGTACTAGAGGTGGAGTCACCTGTTCTAATGGACGAACCCTAAAGTGCAATATGAGTTCAGCATAAGATGTGTAAGAAGGGTTTCAGGTTTTTCAAAAAGATGACAGGTTGCCTCCCATTAAGCACTAAGATTAATGCCATCAAGTTGAGGCTATCAAGTATTTCAAGGAATCTTCAAGAGCTGTAGGTAGGAGCAGTTGGAGGATGGCAGCTAGTGATTTACCTAAAATCACTGAGGCTCAGAGTTCTAGCCTGATTGAACCCATGTCTGAAGCTGAAGTCTTGAAGGCTACTAAGGATCTCAATTGTGAAGGATCGCCTGGTCCTGATGGAATCCAAGTTTTCTTCTACAAAGAATTATGGGACATTGTCGGCAATGAGGTTATGGAAGTGATTAGAGAGTTTGAGAGTGGCAATTTTGGCTTTGAAAGAATAAATAGATCCTATCTGTTTCTTTTACCAAAGACCCTGGGTGCTGAATCTTTTCAGGAGTTTAGACCTATTGCCCTCTCTAATTCTTTGTACTTGGTGATTAGCAAGGTCTAGCCAATAGATTGAGGCTTGTTTTGCAAGATTTGATCCATCTTGCTCAATCAGCCTTCCTCCCTGGCAAATCTCTACAAGAATCATTTATCATGGCCCAAGAGATGGTTTGTGGTTGGCATAAGAGAAAATGCAAGGCCTTCCTTTGGAAGGTTGACTTTCATAAAGCTTATGACTCCATCAGCTGGCCTTATCTGTGGGAGGTGCTCAAAAGAAGGGGCTTTCCTTCTACTTGGATCCGTTAGGTAAAAAGATGTATCACCACTGCCTCCTTCACCCCTCTAATAAGTGGAAAGCCTTGCGGTTCATAGATTCAACCCCAATGTGGTATCAGGCAAGGATGTCCCCTGGCTCCCCTGATTTTCAATTTAGCAGTTGACAGCTTGGCTTGGTATGCTTGTAAGCTTGCTGAAGTTGGTCTTATTAGAGGATAATCCTTATCGTGCAGGAGTAATCTGGCTCCCATTCTTCAGTATGCAGATGATATTGTTTTTTTTGTTGAAGGGTCTATGGATGAAGCATTGGCTCTACATCATATGATTAATATCTTTGGTGAGCTCTCTAGCTTGAGGTTGAATAGGGATAAGTCTAGTTTGGTCTGCTGGAGCAAGGTGGTTTAGCAGCTATTTTGATGACTCCCCGCATCAGTCTTCCTATCAGATATCTAGGGCTGCCTTTGAGATGTTCCAGGATGAAGAAGAGTGATTGGAGCTGCCTTTTCGACAAGATTTCAGTGAAATTAGATGGATGGCATAGCAGTTTCCTTTCTAAAGGTGGAAGACTTATCTTGCTCAACTCGGTGATCACCTCCATCCCTGTTTTCTACTTTTCCATATTTAAAGCACCCAACTCCATTTGGAAAAGGTTGGATGTGATGAGGAAGAGGTTCTTATGGAAAGGAGCTAGACATGAGGGCAGATTCTTGCAGCCACTCAATTGGGATCAGATTTGTTATCCAAAAGAGAGGGGTGCTCTTGGGATTAAATCCTTGAAACACTTTAATGATGCCTTGCTACTTAAATGGGCTGTTAAACTTTTGCAAGGAGATCTGAAGCCATGGGTTGTCCTAATCAGAGATAGATATGGTGCATTGATATAGACACATCTATCTAGGTTAAAAAGCCTATTCATGCATGTTCCTAGGCTTAGATTTGCATTTCATGTTATAAATATTGCATAACATGCATCATTGTGCATTTAGAGTAGTTGTATATATTTTGGGTTAATTAGGTTCTTTTTATGGTCAGGAGAGGAGAGGATTTATTTTAGGGCCTCGGATGGACGATTAGACCAAATGGATTTGATTAATGTGACGATCGGAGTCTAACGCCTCCGAAATCATCCAGATCGGAGTCCCGTAGCATCACATGAAGCCTAAGGAAGATCAACGGCCAGGGGGCAATGCAACATCCATACAGGTTTTAGATGGAAAATTCGACCATACGGATGGATCTAGAGCGACGATCACAGTCCAACATCGCAGGAATCATCCTGATCTAAGCACCGTGGCACCCTTTACAAGAAGAAGAAGACGGACAGCCCAGATGACGCCACGTGGTGCCATCCAAGCCGCCCAAACTCGGCCAGCAGCCACCGCCCACTCTGCCTCATCATCTATGCCGTTAATCCTAGACGTTGGATCAAGATCCAACGGCTGGGAAGCATCTACACCGATTTCTTCCTCGCGACACAAAGGGCGACGCGGTGCACTAGTTGATGAAGCAGTTTGCATCGAAGGGGCGTGGGTTCGAATCCCCGTAGCCCCCCCAATTTCTAATTTCGCCGCTAATGCGCCGCACCACGTAGTGCACAGCACAGCGTGACACACCTGCGCATTCCAGCGCATGCCAGCGCGTGCGCGACACAGGCTCACGATGCACGCAGCGCCAGCAAGGAATGGAACGAATCTCCAGCGACGCACCATTAGTGACGCTTGCAGCTGTCACTAATGGTCGGCGCATGCCAGCGAGAGAGTTTAAAGGCCAGATCTTCAGCGACAGCTGCAGCGACGTTTGTAGACATCACTAAAGGCCTGTGCGCTCCAGCTGGAGCAATCGAAGGGTGGATCTCCATCGACAGTTGCAATGATGTTTATGGACGTCAGTAATGACCTAGAAGCAAATTTGTTCTTCCTCCTCCACTATAAAAGGACCTACCCACCACCATTCCAAACCATCTCTTCCTTTCTTCCTCTCACCACCACCAAGGCACTAGAGAGAGCTTGTCCCAAGCCCGAGATGCTCCTCTAGAGTAAAACCAAATAGTTTTCCATCCTCTCACCCCCCTTCGTGGAGAATCCCGTGGCCATCCTCCCACCACCCTTCGGGAAGAAGATCCTCGCCGTGATGTTGTCCTGCCCCATCCTCTGTCCTCTGGCTCCATCCTCCTTCATCTCGCTCCTCACCACCTTCCTCCAGGCGACGTCAGAGCGAGTCGTCCTCCGAGCAACCATCGAGGGGAATTTCTCTCACCTCATTCTATCTTTTTATGCTTTCATAGTGTAGATTTTTCCTGCTTTCGTTGTGTAATAAACAATTCTTGATGAATAGATGATTATTTCTCTCTCTCTCTCTTTTATATTAGCAAGTAGATTAGCTAGATAAGCATTTTTCGATCAAATCTCTTGCTTCCTAAAAATACCAAAAGAATTAGAAAAGATAAAAATGACCAAGAATAAATAAAATCAAAGCACGATTTTCAATAAAGTAAATGTCGCCTCCCTGTGTTCAACCCAGGACTCCCTTGGAGTTTCGGTATAAATTTTATCTAATTGACGTGTTTTGCAACTACGACGATGTGTTACTTGTAACCCCGATTTCTAAACACGCGAAACACGCCTGACCATTTTGGCGCCATTACTGGGGAGGCAACAAAATTTACTTTATTGTGTATTACATTTCTTTGCATTTACATAGCACTAACCCTACTTGTCTTTGATCTACTATCTTGCAGGTACCCTAGCATGGAGATCCAAGTGCAGTAGATCATAGTAAAGTGCGGGTAGAGTACTTTGTAAGTGTCCCCCACTTCCCCCCCCACTAGTTCATTTCGCCAGAATCATAACCAAGACCTAATCTACTTAGGTGTTTGCATAAACCCTAGGATAGACTTTGTTTGTCTTGTTTGCCACCTCCACCCATCTCACCCACATCTTATATAAAAAAAAGCAAAAAGATATTTCTGTGGGACAAATCAATTTACACACTCTATACACCCACACTTGAGGCACATAATCGGACTTGATTTTTCATCTAATCAACCGAGCTTCCGACCTGTGGACTCGGTACATGAATTCAACACATAAAAGATTAGAAATCATATTAGGTTAACCATCTTTTTGTGTGCCTTAATCGGTGGTGCATTTGAGCCAATTGAGTAAATTGTTTGGGCTGCACCACCTAATCTAAAAGAGGTTCATTTTCTAGCTGCCCCATAGGATTCAATAATTAGGACAAGCCAGGCACTCCATATTTTCTTGATTTCTAAAGGAAAATACTTGAACACGTGCTTTCAACAACAAACCTGGTTTGCCTCACAAAACTTGGTTGAAAACACCTAATGTTTGAATCCTAAAAGCTATTAAGCAAGATTCGAATCCTAAAACTAACCTCATCATTAATAAGCTTGCTTGAAAACCTCTTGGTTGTGCACATTCACATGTTCTCAAAAAAATCATTAAGGGCACAACCCATTAAGGGTCCATCACATTCCAGAGCACCAATTTCCCAAGCCTAACTAAAATCAATTAGACGTTGGCCCTAAGGATTCATTCACTCATCGGGATCCAAATTGAGATTATTCACGATTAACCTGCTTATACTAGTCAATCTGATGTCTAGCTAGGGGAGTAGCATCAAACGACCGCGGCTTGGGGGTACACTAGGAACTGGAGGCGCAACCCAAAGGAAGAACATTCTCCTCAGTCCCTCCTTCAAACTGGTTGGATTGCCTGGACATAAGTAGAGTAAATCGTTCATAATCTTAGGATGGATTCTGAGAGTCTGTAGACCTTTAGGCTACCCAACCTAAGGATAGGCTTGTATTTTTGTATTGCAGGGCTCCTTTCTCTTCTGATTTCCCTCCTTACTTCACCATGTACCATTCCACATCCTGCACACATTTCACATCCTATCCTCCTACCACCACTTATGCCCAAGATGATTACTACCCTCACTTGACTTGTAATTACCCATCCACTAGCCGGGATGACTTTGATTGGGGATATGAATTCGGACCTCAGTGTCCAGGGCTTAACCCTGGACAACAAGACTATGACTACTATCCTTCCCAGAGATACAATAATTATAGTCTCCATCCTTTGATGATCAACCTAACTAGATCTACAACTGTGAAGGATATGCTGATTGTAACACTTACCCTCCCTAGAATTATGCTGAATTTAGGTCGCCACCAACCTTTTAGTAACCTAAAATGACCTACTACCAAGGAGGGACCCGAGAACCTCGACACCTTGAATCCCCTAGATTCAACCCAAACTCACCCAAACGTGAATCGAACCAGTCAGTTCAAGTGAACCAGATCCAGGATAGGGTGTTGGCTAATTTGAGGAACACTATACAATCTTTAGAAGCTCATCCAACACCATGCACTGAAGCACTAGAGCCTATGATAAAAATGATTGATGAACTTAATAGTTCTCTATTGGATTTGCTCCAAAGTGTTAGGGATAGGGACTTGGGTGAGTTTCTTCTTGCGAAATTGTCGAGGTTGAGGATGAAATTTGTGGTTGCACTAGTCAAATCTTGGGATGATTCTCAAGATGAACCCTCTTCAGGAGAGCCAATCTCTGAACCCGCTCAAGCACCTGTCGGGGGGGATACATTTTCTTAGACTGGGGATGACCAGGATGGGCTAGAACAACCATTTGAGGATGAACCGATTGATTCACCCGAGATCCCTGAGCCAGGGAGCGAGGAAAAATATGTCTCCACGGACCATGAAATGACATATGATTTTGAGACATATATAAATGAGGATCATGGATTCTTTGACTTTGAGGGTGAAGAATCTTTTGGTGAAGTCTCACTTAAACTTAAGGAAGAGGATTTTAGTGAGACAAATGGGCTTGAAGAATCTGACAAACTAGTTGATAGCCCAATTATTGAAGATTTGGATTTGGTTGGGGTTAACTTGGAGGATCCAAATCTTGATGATTCAATCAGTGACCCCAGTCCTCATCTGCACCCTGAAGAGCTGACTTCTGAGATCTTTATGCCCAAGTCAATCTTGATTCAGCCACGATTTCTGGACTTGGGAGAATCATATGGGGTGAATGATATGCTAGAGGTCCTAGAACTTGAGCACTTGATGTTGGAGGATAGGAACGTTGAAATGAAAATTTGGGATGTTAGTTTCGAGGGAAAAACAAGTTTCGATATAAGGAACCACCTATCTTCTATACGGACCCTTATGATATCTTTCATGTGCGACCCAAGCCTGGAATAGCTGATTATTTTTCTGAGATAGATGTTAAGTGGACAACCACACCTATTGAACCATCTTTACCCATTGTCCGACACTATGGTCTTGGGTTGCATACCCCAAAACTTCAGGCCTGACCCCACAAGCTTAACAACCTTCCATTCTGGGTGATTTTCATCCAGAACCTGAGAACCACTCGACCCTGGGGCATGGGTCTGCACCATAATCTCATCCACATCTGTGGACATCTTCTGCAGATAGGTTTCAGGATCAACCTTTTTATTTTGATTCTGACCTGCACTTGTGAATTCTCAATTTCTTCTTTGTATGTATGTTATGCTTAGCTGAAAGCATTAAACTTAGCACGTGTGTAGACACCCTTCTCTCTGCGAAGCTGATTGGATTTTCACGACACTCAGGTGATGTTCTATTTACTCTACCCTTTTCATGTCTTCATTTTTACAATGAGGACATTGCATCATTTAGGCATGGGGGGTGGATAATCAATTCCTGAAATCATTATGTTAATCCGTAGAATTTCTTTTAGTTTCTTATAAAATTAAAAAAAAATTGAAATTTTTCTTTTTTAAAAAGAGAGAAATTAGGAAAAGAGAACTTAGGCATTTGGAAGTTATTAACTTTAGGAAATGATATGAGAGGACCTAAACACTTAGACTCTTCAAGTCTTCGGGCTTAATTAGCCTGGGTGTCCACTCGAATGTGGATTTAGTCTTGAGTCCTCACCAATTAAAATTTATTTTAATTTGGCAAATAATTTGGGATGATAACTATACAACTTATCAACCCACCATATGATTTGGGGGGACTTTAAGCCTAAGCATCTACACACATTATTTTACACTGACTCACTTTCCGATGATTTTTACGGAAATTGGGTAGCTAATGGACCAGCTTGGGTGATATGGTTGGCAAGTTGTCGGTGGTAGCAGCTCATCGACCAGTTGTTCAGTGTCTAGCCACAAGACCATTTTTGTTGTACTGCCTTTAGGTAAATCTTAGATTAGGGAAGCCACCTACTTATAAAAAAAAAGGAAACACTCAAAAAGAAAAGAGAAAAAAAAGGAGAAAATAAAAAAACAAATAAAACCATACTTCACCGCACGAGTATGGCTGGCAAGTTGTCGGTGGTAACAGCTCATCGGCCGGTTGTCCAGAACCCAGCTCACAAAAAAATACACAATAATTCCCAAAACACTTAGGGAAGAAGCGGGGAAGTCGAATAAATCGGCGAGATATACACTGGGTTTGCTCTTGTGTTGACCCCATATAAAAGAAAGTATGGAGAAAGCTACCGATCGTAAAGATAAACCTTTAGGCAAGGTCACCTCGGGTCGTAAAAACCCGAAGTCTGTCTTAACGGCCATTTTGTGAGTCTATCACCTTTTCACAAAGATGCTTAGTACTTAGAGTCCTTTTCGAGTCTTGGGCGGGTCGGGTAGCCGTAAAAAGTTATCCCGGAACTCTCAAACTCCAAAAGTACAAAAAAATTAGAAAAGAAGAAAAATAAAAAAATGTATCTTCCCTTTTCAAATAAGGCAAGGACTTGGGCGGTCTGCATTCTGGCA
This sequence comes from Thalassia testudinum, assembly GCA_037157565.1. Classification (NCBI taxonomy): domain Eukaryota; kingdom Viridiplantae; phylum Streptophyta; class Magnoliopsida; order Alismatales; family Hydrocharitaceae; genus Thalassia; species Thalassia testudinum. The sequence goes on from JAZHRO010000007.1 coordinate 13,411,324, forward strand.
GACACCCAGGTACTGTTTAGTCTTTGTAGTTTAGAACCTTAGTTGAAATTTTCTATTGTTAGAAAACGACTTAGGCCTAAGCGATCTAATCCTAATTTTGATTTTATACATAGCATGTAGTTTAATTTTGTTAGGGACTAGCAAAAGATAGGCATGGGGGTATGATATAGACACATCTATCTAGGTTAAAATGCCTATTCATGCATGTTCCTAGGCTTAGATTTGCATTTCATGTTATAAATACTGCATAACATGCTTCATTGTGCATTTAGAGTAGTTGTAATATTTTGGGTTAATTAGGTTCTTTTTATGGTCAAGAGAGGAGAGGATTTATTTCAGGGCCTTGGATGGACGATCAGACCATACAGATCTAATTAATACGACGATCGAAGTCTAACGCCTTTGAAATTGTCCAGATCGGAGTCCCGTAGTGATGAGAGCCCCATCATGAGCCATAACTAGCTCATTTTGACCCTATAAAGAGAATAAAAGCTCCTACATAACCTGGAAGAAGGCCTAAATGAAGGAATAAGTGCTCTAAGAAGAAAACATAAATTAAAGGTTAAAACTATAATTTTACCATTGCAGTACATAAACGGATTCCTTAGGGGCAAAACATAGGTCAAATGGTCTAAATGAGATAAAAAGTGGGTTGAGTCAATCAGAAATGGGTTTATGTGCAATCTAGGAATTAAATGACATTTGGTAACCTTAAAACAGACCCGCTTAAATTAACAAGGTTCCGGTCAGGATAAAAATCAAGTAAACCCTCTAAAAATCATGGAAAAGTACTCCTTAGGGTTTAGAACACTTAATGTGGCCTTTGGAACCCAGTTTGATCTAGATTAGGGTCCTAGCTCTTCAATTAACCTAATTTAGGTTTTTACGCAAAATGTCTAGTCAAACGAGGTCAAACCTAAAATCCAACTTCACCATTTGATTCCATAGGTCTAAATTAGGTTTTTACCAAAATTTGGACCTAAGGGGAGGTCATCTTGACCTACTTTGAAATTTAGTACACCAAAATCACAATTTGGTCCCTATCTTTTGAAAATCCTTCCATAGAGCCCCCTAATTTCATCACCACCTTTGCAATTAGGTCCTTCTGCCATTTGTTATGGCAGAACCAACCTCCGGCGAGGTTTAGAGAGGGATTACTCTCTGATTCCTCAGAGATTTCCTACCAGAAATGGAAGGGAGATTCTCTGAGGAATTTCCTTCCATCCAAGGCCAATCACAATCTCTGGTGTGAACCCAATCTCTCATGCGAACGCACGAGGGATTTGGGTATCTAACCTCTTTCCTTCTATGGCGAGCCATCAAAGGCAAAGGCGTGCCCTCCATGCTCTGAACACCCGGCCCAGTGCCTATAAAAGAACCCACACCTCCGGCCACTCATTTTTAGCTTGACTTGGCCGGAGGTCCACCTCCAATTCGTCTCTTCTTCTCCGGCCAAGAACCTAGCGAGCTCTGGTGAGCCCCCCTCCCCTCCCTCTTCGCTCTGCCACAAAACCAGTGGCAGAGACATCTTCCTAATACTCCTCCGCATCACGCAATACCTGCGCACGCCGCCTCAGCCCTGTCGTCGCCGCCGTCCTCCTCCACTGGGCAACGTCTTCTCTGGCGACAGTAGGTACAGCTGTCCGCCTCTCCATCCCCCTTCGTCCCTGTAAGTAGGATAGAATTATTCTCCATCTTCCCCTCTCTCTTTTCCCCCTTTTATTTCATGTAATTGCCCCTCGACCATCACTGACCACCTCCATCTTCCTCGCCTCCGACTGACCTCCAGCGAGCCGCATCCACCATTCCGCCCCTCCACACGGCTCGCCAATCATCTCCTAAGCTCCGCCTCACCACAAGGAACACTCTCCGCACATCCACCATCCCTCTACGCCTCCACCATAGTCTCCTGAACACACCCACACATTCGGCCACAGGTTGACCTAGGCACTCATGCCTAGGCCATCCTGCGGCCTGCTGCATGGCTCACCACCTTCGCCGTGCCACGGCGAAGGTCTGCCGGTGATTTGATTAGGACAATCGGCCGTCTTCGTGCATGACAGTATGCCAGCTACTGCCACCATTAATAGTGATGCGAAGCAGCTTTGGAGCAGCTCCAGGCTTCAGGTGCTGCGCATTAGGGCAAGCTCTGCGAAGCCATCTGATCCAGTAATCAACGGAAGAGAGGCTGCAGCTGTGGCGATTGCAAGAATCGTCTGTGGGCACGCGCGAGATTGGGGCAGGCCAGATAGTCCCACATCGGCGAAACGCAATGCACAGGTATGCTTTAAATTGATTTTGTGTAATACGCTCGTTGCCTCTAAACGCACAGGGGTGAGGTCCGTCACCTGACCCACTCGCCTCGTCCGCAGTTTCACCTCGCGGATCTGGCGGGATCCGACCCGACCCTAACCTGAGCACTCCTCGCGCATCACCCACCTGCCGGTGCGCCTGGTCCCGGGTGCGACATCCGACCCGAATACCCGTGGCTCTGGGAGAGCGTCCTTGAGTGAATTGCAGAGAGAGAGAGACATTCGGGTAGAGGGGAAGGGTTAGGTTTTTCTTCCACCTCTTTGTGCAGGTAGACTGAGCGTTGAGAGACTTAGCCGCAAGGAGAAGCAGAAGAAAGGACTGTAGTAGCCAAGAAGAAAGAAGGCAAGGCAAAGAAGAGAAGCAAAGGCAGGAAGAAGATCAAGGCAAGAAGAGCCTAAGAAGAAGAAGGCAGAAGAAAAAAGAGAAGAGAGACTGCAGAGACAGAAGAGGCCAAGTGAAGACTGCAGCAGAAAAAAAGCATATCAGAAGAAGAAGAATAATCAAAGAAGGGAAAATACTTTTAAGACGTCAGATCTTGGGATCAGACGTCCAATTTTACTCTTTTGCCCGAATTACTTTTTAAATACATTTGAAGTAAAGTTTTGAGTAAATTAGAGTGTTCAATTACATTTGAGATTAGTAGTAAATTCAAATTGCTCCCTGTGTTCGACCTCGGATACTCCAGTTTTCGAGTAATAAAAATTCTTTATTTGTTGACGATGCTTGATCACCTATACTACGACGTAATAACTGTTAAAACACGATCGAGCAAGTCGCTTCAACATTTTGGTGCCTTTGGCGGGGAGCAACGCGCAATTTATCACTAGTCTCTACATTCTTTTATCATATTGACCACTAACTTGCCCTACTTGGCTTTATTTTGGTCTTGCAGGTATTTCACGAGAAAATCCCCTTCCACAAGTCAACCACTCCAGGGCAGGTAATTTCTTTTCTTCCTTAAGCATCCCCTAATTCTGAAAAGACAAAAGGAAGAAAATCAATGTAGGAATCAATTGCCTTCTTTATATAGTAATCACCATCTTTAAGGCAAACATTTCCTAATTTTGTTAAAATTTTTTCAAATGTCCTTGAAGTTGGGGCAATTTTTAGAGTCCATCCCATAAATTCATGTGCTTAATAGAAATAACCCTTAATCTGTGTGGACAACACATTTCTTGCTTTTAAAGTCCAAAGAGAATTTTTGTGAAAAAGAAAAAAGGATTGGAAATAGAACCAAATTAGGGTTTCTACAGTAGGATCTTGAAGTGCTAGTCACACATGCCTGCATAAAAGGAAATAAACCCTCCCGCATCAGTGTGCTACCCAAGCCCTTGATTGAAGAGATCTTAACAAGACAACCCTTAAAAAATTGAGCTCTAAAATCACTTGAATCTTAAAATTTCTGGACCTAATAACCTGGGAGTCAAATCAGGGTGATCTCTATGCTTTAAGCCTAGAATCATTCTGCCATCTATAGGACAGGTCAGGTGAAGTTGACCCCTTGGGTCAACCAACCTCTAAATTAGGTCACAACATCAAAACATCTAAAGTTGAAGTGAGAACCCTAAAAGCACCTTTGAAATAAAAGTGGTAGACTTAAGAGGTCAAGGTCCCCATTCTGGTCTACCTGGAATCTCAGTGACAAGAGAGGTCAGGTGGGGGAAACCCTGTAACCCGTGGGGACGCTCTAGCGTGTAGGGGTCTTTGCGGGACTCTCCCTCTCTGGCTGCCCAGGTAATTCTCAGGTGGACGATCTTCTGATCTAGGGGTCCATCCGGCCCGAACCTCCGTAGTCATCCAAACGTCTTTGGGTGTCTTGATTGGGTCAAAAACATCTCCAGTCCCTCATCTTTTCTCTTTAGAGCATACACACACATTTTCAGTGGGACTCGTTATTCTGATCTGATCGCTTCATAACTTGATTCTACATCTTGATCCAAACTCTGATTCTACATCTTGATTCCACCACCTGATCCAAAAATGCAGCCAAACCACCTAGGACTACCATTCAAGAAACCTGAATATCAGAGATCCATGAGAGATAAAATGATTGAGGATGCCATGAAATTTTATGAAAATGAAGAAACCTCAACAATAGTAGGAAACATTCAGGTTGATGTCCCAACAACCATAACCTTTGTCATAACTTGTGCCCAAGTACTATTAGCAGAAGCCACAAAAGGATCAACCCGTGACTTGATCATTACTGCGTACATTGAGATAGAAAAACTGCACAATATTGAATACCTTCAATGTATGACAAATCCTCAACTTTGGAAGCAACACCAAGATAGTCTTGAAAAACGGGAAGAGATAATGAGATTAGTAAAACAAGTTATTGACCAGAAATACCCGTATATACCACAAACAGAGGAGGAACTATCTTGGGACAACATCGAGGATAAATCTGATCTCGGGTTTGAGGCACAAAATGGTTGTGGATTCCCAACCCCGATGGAGTATAACGTGCCTGATATTGAAGAAGGTTGGGAAGCTCCAAATGCAGGAAAATACCATGATGAGCCCATTCTAGAATCCCAAAACTCCTGCAAGTATGAGAGTAGAACTGAACCTCTCGAGGGTATAAATTTTGTCCCTTATTCTGATAAGGTGACCCTTGAAGGTTATTCAAACCTAGATTCTAGTAATTCAACCCACATCCTAAGCCTAGAACCTAGATCTGAAACCTATTTTGAAGATTTCAAGGCCCCATATGAAGAAGATCAATCTTTTAATGAAGAATATGATTTTGGGCCTCGATTTGATGAATATCCCTCGCCAACCTCCTCAGAGGAATGAATCGATTTTTCAAAAGTCATGCCAATCTACGACACAGAAATCGAGGAGTTGGACGAGCGAGGTTTCAATTGGGTCAGCCCTACTAGCTTAGAACCTGAGTCTCTACCAGATAAGGATACCTGTTTAAGCTCAGAATTAACATTTAGGCTAGACCCCAGTCAGGCTGCTGAATCTACAACATATGATTTATTCTATGGTGGAACTCATGATCTTGAATCTCATTCAAACTTTGATTTTCGCAAACTCTCCGACGATTTCGAATCTGACCATAACATCGGAGAAAATCTGCTTCTTGATTATAATAAGCCAATTATCTTTGAAGCCACCTGCTCCACATATATAGAACCAATCAAAACCCGTTCTCTACCCCGACCCGCAACCGGACTCAATTTCTATTCCGATTCACCTCTCACTGAGCCGTTTGTAGATGATTCAACTCCATATCTATACCGGGTATCGGGCATTGATCAGACCGAAAACCAGGAGCCATCATTCTTTGATCACCCCTATAGGGATTCCACACCTTACATTGATTATTTTTCGGAACCCTACTTTGACCAGACTGAGTTGACTCAGCCTAAACTCGAGTTTTCACTTCCATATCCATCAAAACCTCACTACATATGGTGGGTTCCGCATTTGTTGATCTACATCTATCAACCCACCAGACTTATTGGGTTTGGGCTACATCATCAGCCCACTGATCTGAACAAGCACCTGGTTGGACCATCCAGGCTCTTAATCAAGGTGCTTGTTTTACAAAATTCCACTAATTTGACCACTCCCTCTCCACCCCATTTTCTGCTCGGCTGAAGGCATTAAATTTAGCGCTTAACGGAAGGCAACTCGTCATCCCAAAAACAGAGACCTGTCTGATTATCCGTCCGTACTCCACGTCCATTGCACCTTGAGTTCAGCCTTAGACAGTTGATCCCACCTCTGGTACACGTATTAGAGCTTAAAATCATCCGCATCAGTCATTTTCGACCCATTCACCCACCTGATGTATCCTGTCCTAAGTCCCTGACCTCAACACTACTTCACACCCTCTGTTTACAATGAGGACATTGCAAAACTTAGGCATGGCAGGGGGTGATAAAGTGCATACATACAGAACCAAGAAAAAGTCAGGAGTCTCACACACAAAAAAATATTTTGCATATGTCAAAAACACAAAAAAAATGAAAAATTATGAAAAAGAACAAAAAAATGGGGGAGGGAGGAAATTTTGTGAGCCACATATTCATAAGAAGGAGAAAAAGAGCAAAAATGATGAAAAAAGGAGCACAGAATGAGAAAGAAAAGAAATAGTCATTAGTAAAAGATTAAGGAATTAACTGAAGTTCTAGACCAGATCAAGAAAAGAAATAAAAGAAAAGTGCTAAGGAGACATAACAAGAGATTAGCGGGAACGCTGATCTTAGGCCTCTTGGGCTAGATTTGTTTGCTTAAAAATTCATGTATCCGCTAAAATCTCGATAATCCTCAAGAGGTTGGGGAAAATGCGAAGCTTATGTATTAGGTCTAAAGCTTAGGAAGTATTCGGCCTCGTTAACTGATCTCCGATTTGCGGGATTCGGTAACCTAAGCACCCCAAATTCACACACAGTCTGGTTCAGTGCGCAAAAACATCCAAATCACGCAAAAAGCGTTTAATGTTCGGAAAAAGTCACCTAGATTAGGAGCGGCCAATCAACACAAATTGATTTGGACGAGTTCCCGACGTGGAGAGGCTGGAAATTCCAATCGAAGATGCGTAACAACATATCATTTCCTCTGTGCTTGTCTCTTAGGATATTTAAATATCCTACCTCTGTTGGTTCAGATACCATGGGCGGCATTATCACGAAATGTCGATCGCTAGGGTCTGAATTCGGCCACGGAACACCATGGGCGGGATTATCTCAAAATCTCGAAAGCCAGGGTTCTGGGGGTTGCCATGGGCGATGCTATCTCGAGGCATCGATAGCCAGGAACCCTTGAGGATTGATGATGGGGACGAGGAATCCGATACAAACCATGTTGAGAAGCTAATCCGAAGCTAGAAATAAAAAGAAAAGAGCGAGAAAAAGCTCTCCAAACAAATACATCTTCTATCTCTCTCTTACAAAAAACGCATTGCAAACTGAACTTAGGCTAAGAATGTCTCAAGCACGGGTGCTTTAACAGCAGAGTCTAACAAACCCTAGGTTAGTTTCTGTGGGCCTTAGAAACCTTTGCGGAGGACTGAGGCTAAAGCGGAACAGGTCCAAATTTTGGTTGGTACTTGAGTACCTCTAGGCCTATTGTTGCCATTCCTACCTAATCACAAAAGAAAAGGAGAAGCACTTATCATTGTTGATAGACAGACAGGGTCTAGAACGGAAGTTAAAACCTTGAAATTTTGCTAAGGGACTAGTAAAAGCTAGGCATGGGGGTATGATGAGAGCCTCATCATGAGCCATAACTAGCTCATTTTGACCCAATAAAGAGAATAAAAGCTCCTACAGAACCTGGAAGAAGGCCTAAATGAAGGAATAAGTGCTCTGAGAAGAAAACATGAATTAAAGGTTAAAACAACAATTTTACTATTGCAGTACATAAACGGGATTCCTCATGGGCAAAACATAGGTCAAATGGTCTAAATGAGATAAAACGTGGGTTGAGTCAATCAGAAATGGGTTTATGTGCAATCTAGGAATTAAATGACATTTGGTAACCCTAAAACAGACCCGCTTAAATTAACAAGGTTCCGGTCAGGATAAAAATCAAGTAAACCCTCTAAAAATCATGGAAAAGTACTCCTTAGGGTTTATAACACTTAATGTGGCCTTTGGAACCCAGTTTGACCTATATTAGGGTCCTAGCTCTTCAATTAACCAAATTTGAATTTTTACGCAAAATGTCCAGCCAAACAAGGTCAAACCTAAAATCCAACTTCACCATTGGATTCCTTAGGTCCAAATTAGGTTTGTACCAAAATTTGGACCTAAGGGGAGGTCATCTTGACCTACTTTGCAATTTAGTACACCCAAATCATAATTTGGTCCCTATCTTTTGAAAATCCTTGCATACAGCCCCCTAATTCATCACCACCTTTGCAATCAGGTCCTACCGCCATTGTTATGGCAGAACCAACCTCCTGCAAGGTTTAGAAAGGGATTACTCTCTGATTCCTCAGAGATCCCCTCCCAGAAATGGAAGGGAGATTCTCTGAGGAATTTCCTTCCATCTAAGGCCAATCACAATCTCTGGTGTGAACCCAATCTCTCATGCGAACGCACGAGGGATTTGGGTATCTAACCTCTTTCCGTCTCCGGCAAGCCATCAAAGGCAAAGGCATGCCCTCCATGCTCTGAACACCCGGCCCAGTGCCTATAAAAGAACCCACACCTCTGGCCGCTCATTTTTAGCTTGACTTGGCCAGAGGTCCACCTCCAATTCATCTCTTCTTCTCCAGCCAAGAACCTAGCGAGCTCCAGCGAGCCCCCCTCCCCTCCCTCTTCCCTCTGCCACAAAACCAGTGGTAGAGACATCTTCCTGATTCTCCTCCGCGTCGCGCAATACCCGCGCATGCCGCCTCAGCCCCGTCGTCGCCGCCGTCCTCCTCCACTGGGCAACGTCTTCTCCGGCGACAACAGGTACAGCTGTCCGCCTCTCCATCGCCCTTCGTCCCTGTAAGTAGGTTAGAATTGTTCTCCATCTTCCCCTCTCTCTTCTCCCCCTTTTATTTCATGTAATTGCCCCTCGACCATCGCTGACCACCTCCATCTTCCTCGCCTCCGACCGACCTCTGGAGAGCTGCATCCACCATTCTACCCCTCCACACGGCTCGCCAATCATCTCCTAAGCTCCGTCTTACCACAAGGAACACTCTCCGCCCATCCACCATCCCTCTACGCCTCCACCACAGTCCCCCGAACACACCCACACATCCGGCCACAGGTTGACCTAGGCACGCACGCCTAGGCCATCCTATGGCTTGCTACATGGCTCACCACCTTCGCCGTGCCACGGCGAAGGTCTGCAGCTGATTTGATTAGGCCAATAGGCCGTCTTCATGCATGATAGTATGCCAGCTGCTGCCTCCATTGACGGTGACGCGAAGCAGCTTTGGAGCAGCTCTAGGCTTCAGCAGCTCCAAGCTTCAGGTGCTGCGCATTGGGGCAAGCACTGCGAAGCCATCTGATCTAGTAATCAACGGAAGAGAGGATACCGCTGTGGCGATTGCAAGAATCATCTGCGGGCGCGCGCAAGATTGGGGCAGGCTAGATAGTCCCACATCGGTGAAACGCAACGCGCAGGTTTGCTTTAAATTGATTTTGTGTAATATGCTCGTTGCCTCCAAAAGCACAAGGGTGAGGTCCCTCACTTGACCCACTCGCCTCGTCCGCGGTTTCACCTTGCGGATCTGGCTGGATCTGACCCGACCCTAACCTGAGCACTCCTCACGCATCACCCACCTGCTGGTGCGCCTGGTCCCGGGTGCGAGATCCAACCCGAATACCCGTGGCTCTGGGAGAGCATCCTTGAGCGAATTACAGAGAGAGAGAGAGACGTTTGGGTAGAGGGGAAGGGTTAGGTTTTGCTTCCACCTCTCTGTGCAGGCAGATTGAGCATTGAGAGACTTAGCCGCAAGGAGAAGTAGAAGAAAGGACTGCAGTAGCCAAGAAGAAAGAAGGCAAGGCAGAGAAGAGAAGCAAAGGCAGGAAGAAGATCAAGGCAAGAAGAAGAGCCTACGAAGAAGAAGGTAGAAGAAAAAAGAGAAGAGAGACTGCAGAGAAAGAAGAGGCCAAGTGAAGACTGCAGCAGAAAGAAAGCATATCAGAAGAAGAAGAATAATCAAAGAAGGGAAAATACTTTTAAGACGTCTGATCTTGGGATCAGACGTCCAATTTTACTCTTTTGCCCGAATTACTTTTTAAATACATTTGAAGTAAAGTTTTTAGTAAATTAGAGTGGTTGTCGGTAGGTTTTGAGGACCGGGTTTTGGTTTTGTTATAACGTTGTAGTAAAGCCGGTTATTACCAACATTCCAAATAAAATTTTTTACTCGGAAAATAAAGAAGTTCCCGAGGTCGAACTCAGGGAGCAAGTCGTATTCTAGAGATATACATGTTTCTTTTACAAAATAAAGAAAGAGAGAGGGAAAGAATTTGTTGTTCTTTTCGTTTTCTCCTCGTGATGTTCTTCTTTCTTTCTTTTCTTCAGATCTCCTTCTTCTTCTTTGTTCTGCAGAGGTGATGCTCCTCCTTCTTTGTTCAGATCTCCTTCTTCTTCGTCCTTGGTTTCTGTCTTGGTCTCTCTTCTTCTTTTTCTGCAATTGTGGTGACCCTTTCTCTTTTCCCTTTTCTTTTTTTCTTCCTTATGGCTGCAGAGCTTCTACCTTCAGCTACTAAGTCTTCCTTTCTTCTTCTTCTGCTTTGGCCGTTGCTCTTCTTTTCTTTCTTTCTTCAGCCTGCCTTCTTTCCTGCTCTGGCTACTGACCTTCCGTCGTCTGACCCGGTGCTTCGACGACTTAACTATGCATTTGCTACAGTGCAGCTCCTTCTTCTTTCGCGGGTCTTCTTCTTCGCCTGCGCCTGCACACTTCAGAGTTTTTCGTCAGAGGAAAAACCTAATCTACCCACCCCCCCCGCGTCTCTCTTTCTCTCTGAAACCACTCTTGGGAAAGCTCTCCCAGAGCTACCGGGTAACCGGGTTCGGATCAGGCCCGGGTCCAGGCCCACCGGCATGCGTGGTGGGCGAGGAGTGCAGGTCAGTCGAGTCGGTCGGGTCGGTTCGGGTCAGGTCCGCGGGGCGTGAGCGCGGACGAGACCGGGTAACCGGGCGGGTGAAGGGGACCTCACCCCGTGTACTGAGGCAGTAAGGCTAGTGCACGAAATCAATTTAAACAGTGGAACGGGTGTGAGGCTTACCGATGTGGGACTAAACGCAGACCGTTCCTCGCGTGCGCCTGCTGGGAGACCGCGGCCTGGCTTCTGCAGCTGCGGCTTCGATTAGCATAGGTTGCTGGCTGGCTGCCTTCGCAAGACTCCCCGTACTCCGCAGCAGCTGGAGACCTGGAGTCCTCAAGCCTGGAGCGCGGGAGAAGCTGCTTCAATGTGCGTTAATGGCGGTCGAACCTCAAAATCTGTCGGACACGAATATGGCCTCTCGGCCTGATCAAACCACTGGGGAACCTTCGCCGTGGCACGGCGAAGGTGAGGAGCTGCGCGGCAGGCCGCAAGGTGGTGTCTGGCGGCAGCCCTGGGTCGGACTGCAACCGGAGGAATGGGTTTGTTCGGGGGAGTGTTACGGAGGTGTGGAGTGGCAGTGGAGGGGTGGGGGGTGCTCAGTGTGATGAGGCGGAGGTTCGGTGAGGGTCGACGGGCCGTGTGGGTCGCTGAGGTGATGGGAGCGGCTCGCCGGAGGGTGGTCGGAGGCGAAGGGGGTGAAGGTGGTCAGGGTCGGTAGAGGGCTTAATTGAATAAATTGAAAGCGGGGAAAGAAAGAGGAGAAGAAGGGGAGTAGCTCTAGCTTACTTGCAGGGACGAAAGGGGAGGAACAGGGCGACAGTCGTATCGACTGTCGCCGGAGAAGACGATGCTCAGGGAAAGGGGCGGCGGCGAGCAGAGAGCCGGAGAGGCGCCAGCTGGGTGCGGCGTGGCGCGGGAAGAGCAGGGGAGGAAGTCTCTGCTGCTGGTATTGCGGCAGAGCGAAGAGGTGGAGGGGGAGGAAACCGCCGGAGCTGGTGAGCGTCTGCCGGAGGAAGAAGAGAAGAAAGTTGGGGATTTTCTCCGTCAGATCCAGGCTGGGAAGAACGGTGGAGCGACGGGGGGTATTTATAGGGATCAAACAGGGAGGAAGGCGGAGGGAGACGACGTGTCTCCCTCGCCGGAGGATGGCCGGAAGCAAGAACCCATACCGTCCGTGCGTTCGCACGGCCGGTATGGTGGGTTATAACGACCAGGGGGGTGTCCCTGCGACGGCTGACGACGCAGGGCACCCCCGGTTTACTTGCCAGGTCCCCCACCTCACCCTGCGCGGCGCCATGCTCCGCGCAAGGTCGCCGGAGCATGGTGCTGGCAGGTTTTGCAGGAGGGACCTGATTGCAAAGAACGAAGGAGAGTTAGGGGCCAAAATGCGAGGGTTCAAAAGTTGAGGGCCAAAGAGTAAATATATGAGGACCAAAGTGTAAAGTCGGTCAAGGAGGTTTCTTCTTAGGCTCAAGTTTTTATACATGACTAATTAGGACCCAAGGAATCTGATGGTGAATTTCATTTTCATATTAAACCTTGTTTGACCGGTCAATTTGCGCAAAAACCCAAATTAAGTTATTAATTGGGCATGGTTCTCAATGTAGGTCAAAATGGGTTCTAAAGGCCAAATTGAAGGTTCTAAACCCTAGAGATTATTTTTCTATGAATTTTAGAGGGTTTATTCTATTTTTACTTTGCCTCGAACCTTGTGAATTGAAGTGGGTTGTTTTAGGGTTACAGATTTATCATTTAGTTTCTTGGAATTGCTGTAGCCCTTGCTAGATCATTTCATCCCACTTTTATTCTTATTAAGCTGCTTTGACCTATGTTTGGGCCCTGAATTACCCTGTATGCAGATTATTCTGGTGAAATTGCATTTTTACCCCTTATGACTTGTTTTCTCCTTAAACTCAGAATTCTCTGAGTTAAGCCTTTCCTTGAGTTATGTAGGAGCTTTTATCCTTTGTATTGGGTCAAAATGAGCTAGTTATGGCTCATGATGAGGTTCTCATCATAGAGTGTTCAATTACATTTGAGATTAGTAGTAAATTCCAATTGCTCCCTGTGTTCGACCTCGAATACTCCGATTTTCGAATAATAAAAATTCTTTATTTGTTGACGACGCTTGATCACCTATACTACGACGTAATAACTGTTAAAACACGATCGAGCAAGTCGCTTTAACAAGTAGCACGAGAGATTTGGGTATCTAACCACCTTCCATCTCCTGCGAGGGGTCGGTGACAGAAGACATGCCCTCCACACACCAGAAGCACGGCCAGCACCTATAAAATATACCCTAACTCCGGCCGCACCTCCTCAGCTCGACTTGGCCGGGATTCCACCTCAAATTCATCTCCTTCTCCGACCAAGGGGTCCAGCGAGCTCCGACGAGCCCCCCTCCTCTTCCTCGTCGCTCAGCCAAAAAACCAGTGGCAGAGCCATCTTCCTCATCCTCCTCTACGTCGCGCAACACCCGCGCACGCTGCCCTAGCCCCGTCGTCGCCATCGTCTTCCTCCACTAGACGTCTTCTTCTCCGACGACAGCAGGTACTGCTGACCGCCTCCTCGTCCCCTTCATCCCTTTAGTTAGGTTAAAACTCTTCTTCTCTACCCCCTCTTTGATCTCCGTTAATTTATTTCATCAAACATCCCTCGACCGCCGCTGTTCACCGCCACCTTCCTCATCTCCGGCCACTCTCCGACGAGACGCTCCCGTCGCTCCGCAGCCCCACACGCCTCGCCGACAATCACAAAACCTCTGCCTCACCACACTGAATAACCTCCGCCCATCCATAGTCCCTCTATGCCTCCACAACAGTCCCTCGAACACACCAATCCATCCGGCCACAGGGCGACTTAGGCACGCACGCCTAGGCCACCCCGCGGCCTGCCACCTAGCGTTTCACCTTCGCCGTGACACGGTGAAGGTCCCTCGGTGATCTGATTAAGCCACGAGGCTCTTTTCATGTCTGACAGATCTTAAGCTCCGGTCGCCATTGACGACAACTTAAAGAAGCTGCACGCTTGCTCCAGGCCTCAAGACTGCAAGACTCCTGGTGCAGCTAACTCGGGGAGTCATCACGAAGACAAGGGGTCTAGCGAGTGATGCCAAGGAGCCTGCAGTTGTGGGAATTAAAGGCATAGTCTGCTGTAGGTGCACGAGAGAAAGCCGAGAGCATTAGTCCCACATCGTTAACTCATAAAGCGGTGGAGTGATTTATAATGTTTTTGTCACATATGTCGGTTGCCTCCGAATGCACTTGGGGTGAGGTCCCTCACCTATCTCACTGCCTCGTCTGTTATTTCACCACAAGGATCTGGTGACCCGACCCGACCCTGTCCTGAGCACACCTCGCATACCACCCTCACGCTGGTGCACTTGGTCCTGGGCGCGAGATCTGACCCGTTTACCCGGCTCTGGGAGAGCGTGCTGATGAGTGGTTTACAGAGAACGAGAGACGCACCAGTGTGGGTAGAGGGATAGGTTTTGCTTTGCTGTGGTTTGTGCAAGGAAGGAAGAAGGAAGAAGCCAACACTTAGCCGCTAACGAGAAGAAGCCGAAGGAAGGAAGCCTTCGCAGAGGAAAAAGAGAAGAAAAGGAAGAGGTGAAGGAAAAAGAGAAGAAGAACTGAAGAAGAAGAAGAAGAAGAGGAACTGAAGGCAAACAGAGTTGGAGCAAAGGAAGTAGAGCCAAGGAAGAAGAAGAAGACTCGTAAGGAGAAAGATACTGCAGGAGAAGAAAGAAGCAAGGCAGAAGAAAATAAGAAGAAAAGAAGCACTGCAGAAAAGAAAGAAGAAGCTCAAAGAAGAAGAAAGGAAGAAAATCAGAAGAAGAAAAATAAGAGAAGGGAAACACATTTTTAAGTCGTCTGATCGTGGGATCAGACGTCCAATTTCTTCTTTTTGCCACAATTAATTTTCAAACTCATGCATTTATATTTGAATTAAGTTTTGAGTAATTTAAGTGTTTAATTACATTCTTGAGATTAGTAATAAATTCCAATTGCTCCCTGTGTTCGACCTCGAATACTTAGGTTTTCGAGTAATAAAACTTTTATTTGTTGACGACGATCGATCACCTATACTACGACATAATTAACTGTTAAAACACAGTCGAGAACACGTTAACATTTTTGGAGCCGTTGCCGGGGAGCAACGCGTAATTTATCACTAGTCTCTACATTCTTTTTATCATATTGAATAGTAACTTGCCCTACTTTGCTTTGTTGTAATCTTGCAGGTATTTCACAAGAAAATCCCTCCCGCAAGTCAACCACTCCAGGGCAGGTAATTTCTTTCCTTCCTTAAACTATCCCCTAAGCTTTGAAAGACAAAAGGAAGAAATTAATTTAGGAATCAATTACCTTCTTTCTATAGTAATCACCATCTTTAAGGCAAATGTTTCCTGATTTTGTGAAATTTCTTTTCAAATTTTCATGAAGTTGGAGTGATTTTTTAGATTCTATCCCACAAATTCATGTGCCTAATAGAAATCATGTTTAATCTCTGCGGACAACACACTTCTTGTTTTTAAGTCCAAAGAGAACCTTTTCAAAAAGAAAAAGAGGATTGGAAATAGAACCAAATTAGGGTTTCTACAATAGGGTCTTGAAGTGCTAGTCACACATGCTGCATAAAAGGAAATGAAACCTCCCGCATCAGTGTGCCACCCAAGCCCTTGATTGAAGAGATCTTAACAAAACAAACCCTAAGAAAATTTGAGCTCTAAAATCACTTGCATCTTAAAATTTTTTGGACCTAATAAACTGAGAGTCAAATCAGGGTGATCACTAGGCTCCAAACCTGGAATCATTCTGCCATCTATAGGACAGGTCCGGTGAAGTTGATCCCTTGGGTCAACCAACCTCTAAATTAGGTCACAACATCAAACTATCTAATGTTCAAGTGAGAACCCTAAAGCACCTTTGAAATAAAAGTGGTAGACTTAAGAGGTCAAGGTCCCCATTCTGGTCTACCTGGAATCTCAGTGACAAGAGAGGTCGGGTGGGGGAAACCCTGTAACCTGTGGGGATGCTCTACCATGTAGGCATCTTTGAGGGACTCTCCCTCTCTGGCTACCCAGGTAATTCTCAGGTGGACGATCTTCTGATCTAGGGGTACCATCTGCCTCGAACCTCCATAGTCATCTAAATACCTTTGGGTGTCTTGATTGGGTCAAAAACATCTCCAGTCCCTCATCTTTCCTCTTTAGAGCACACACACACATTTTCAGTGGGACTCATTATTCAGATCTGATTGCCTCATAACTTGATTCTACATCTTGATTCAAACTCTGATTCTACATCTTGATTCCACCACCTGATCCAAATATGCAGCCAAACCATCTAGGACTACCATTCAAGAAACCTGAATATCGGAGATCCATGAGAGATAGAATGATTGAGGATGCCATGAAATTCTACGAAAAAGAAGAAACCTCAACACCAGTAGGAAACATTCAGGTTGATGTCCCAACAACCACAACCTTTATCATAACTTGTGCCTAAGTACTATTAGCAGAAGCCACAAAAGGATCAACCCGTGACTTACTCATTACTAGATACATTGAGATAGAAAAACTGCACAATCTTGAATACCTTCAATGTATGACAAATCCTCGACTTTGGAAGCAACACCAAGATAGTCTTGAAAAACAGGAAGAGATAATGAGATTACTAAAAGAAATTATCGACCAGAAGTACCTGTATATACCACAAACAGAGGATAAACTATCTTGGGACAACATCGAGGATCAATCTAATCTCGAGTTCGAGGCACAAAATGGTTGTGAATTCCCAACCCAAATAGAATACAATGTGCCTGATATTGAAGAAGGTTGGGAAGCTTCAAATGCAGGAAAATACCATGTTGAGCCCACTCTAGACCATGAATCACTAGGCTTAGAATCCCAAAACTCCTGCAATAATGAGAGTAGAACTGAACCTCTCGAGAGTGTAAATTCCGTCCCTTATTCTGATAAGGTGACCCTCGAAGGTTATGCAGACCTAGATTCTAGTAATTCAACCCACATCCTAGGCCCAGAATCTAGATCTGAAACCTATTTTAAAGATTTCAAGGCCACATATGCGAAGGATCCAACTTTTAATGAAGAATATGATTTCGGGCCTTTATTTGATGAATATCCCTCGCCAACATCCTTAGAGGAACTAATCGAGTTTTTGGAAGTCATGCCAATTTACGATATAGAAACTGAGGAGTTGGACGAGTGGGGTTTCAATTGGGTCTGCCCTACTAGCTTAGAACCTGAGCCTCTACCAGATAGGGACACCTTTTTAGCCTCAGAATTAACATCTTGGCTAGATCCCAGTCTGGCTGCTGAATCTACAACATATGATTTATTCTGTGGTGGAACTCATGATCTTGAATCTCTTTCAGATTTTGATTTTCGTGAACTCTCCGACGATTTTGAATCTGACAATAACATCAGAGAAAATCTGCTTCCTAATTATAACAAGCCAATTCTCTTTGAAGCCACCTGCTCCATATATACAGAACCAATCAAAACCCATTCTCTACCCCGACCAGCAACCAAACTCAATTTCTATTCCGATTCTCCTCCCACTGAGCCATTTGCAGATGATTCAACTCCATATCTATACCAGGTATCGGGTATTCATCAGACCGAAAATCAGGAGCCATCATTCTTTGATCACCCCTGTAGGGTTTCCACACCACACTTTGATTATTTTTCGGAACCCTACTCTGACCAGGTTGATTCGACTCAACCTAAACCCGAGTTTTCACTTCCATATCCATCTGAATCACATTACTCATGGTTGGTTCCGCATCTGTTGATCTACATCTATCAACCCACCAGACTCATTGGGTTTGGGCTGCATCATCAGCCCACTGATCTTAACAAGCACCTGGTTGGACCAACCAGGCTCTTAATCAAGGTGCTTGTTTCACAAAATTCCACTGATTTGACCACGCCCTCTTCACCCCATTTTCTGCTCGGCTGAAGCCATCAACTTTAGCACTTAACGGGAGGCAACCCATCATTCCAAAAATAGAGACCTGTCTGATTATCTGTCTGTACTCCACGTCCATTGCGCCTTGAGTTCAGCCTTAGACAGTTGATCCCACCTCTGGTACACGTACCAGAGCTTGAAATCGTTCGCATCAGTCATTTTCGACCCATTCACCCACCCAATGTATCTTGTTCTAAGTCCTTGACCTCAACACTATTTCACACCCTCCGTTTACAATGAGGACATTGCAAAACTTAGGCATGGGGGGGGGGTGATAAAGTGCATACATACAGAACCAAGACAAAGTCAAAAGGAATCTCACAAAAAAAGTCACATATGTCAAAAACACAAAAAAATTGAAAAATTATGAAAAAGAACAAAAATGGGGGAGGGAGGAAATTTTGTGAGCGACATAATTATAAGGCGGAGAAAAAGAGCAAAAATGACAAAGGAGCACAAAATCAAAATGAAAAAAAAATAGTCATTATTAAAAGATTAAGAAATTAACTGAAGTTCTAGACCATATCAAGAAAAGAGAAAAATGAGGAAAAAAGTGCTAAGGAGACATAATAAGAGACAAGCAAGAACGCTAGTCTTAGGCCTCTTGGGCTAGATTCTTTAGCTTAATAATTTACGTATCCGCTAAAATCTGGATAATCCTCAAGAGGTTGGGGAAAATGCGAAGGTTAAGTATTAGGTTTAAGGCTTAGGAAGTATTCAGCCTCGTTAATTGACCTCCGGTTTGCAGGATTCGGTAACCTAAGCATCCCAAATTCACACACAGTCTGGCTTAGTGCGCATAAATATCCAAATCACGCAAAAGCATTTAATGTTCTGAAAAAGTCACCTAGATTAGGAGCAGCTGATCAACACAAGTTGATTTGGATGAGTTCCCGACGCGGAGAGGCAGAAAATTCCCCTCGAAGATGCCTAACAACATGTCATCTCCTCGGTGCTTGTCTCCTAGGATATGTAAATATCCTACTGGGGGCATGTAAGCACTCTGCTGGTTCAGATGCCATGGGTAGCATTATCACGAAATGTCGATCGCCAAGGTCTGAATTCGGCCACGGAATGCCATGGGCGGGATTATAACGAAATCTTGAAAGCCAGGGTTCTGGGGGTTGCCATGGGCGGGATTATCTCAAAATCTCAATAGCCAGGGACCCTTGAGGATTGATGATGGGGACGAGGAATCCGATATAGACCGTGTTGAGAAGCAAATCCGAAGCTAGAAATAAAAAAGGAAAAGAGAGAGAAATCTCTCCAAACAAATAAATCTTCTGTCTCTCTCTTACAAAAATGCACTGCAAAACCGAACCTAGGCTAAAAATGTCTCAAGCACGTGTGCTTTAACCGCGGAGTCCAACAAACCCTACGATAGTTTCTGTGGGCCTTAAAAACCTTTGCGGAGGACTGAGGCTAAAGTGGGTCAGGTCTGGATTTTGGTTGGTACTTGAGTACCCCTAGGCCTATTGTTGGCATTCTGACCTAATAAAAAAAAGAAAAAAAAGCACTTATCATAATTGATGATAGACACTCAGGGTGTAGAACAGAAGTTAAAACCTTGAAATTTTGCTAAGGGACTAGCAAAAGCTAGGCATGGGGGCATGATGAGAGCCACATCATTGGCCATAACTATCCCATTTTAACATAATAAAGAGAATAAAAGCTCCCACATGACTTAGAAGTGGGCTTAATTGGAGGAATAAGTGTTCTGAGAAGAAAACATGAAATAAAGGTTAAAATTGTAATTTTACCATTACAGTACATAAATGATATTTCTCAGAGACAAAACATATGTCAAATGGTGTAAATGAGATAAAAAGTGGGTTGATTCAATCAGAAATGGGTTCATGTGCAATCCAGGATTTAAATGACATCTTGTAACCCTAAAACAGACCCGCTTAATTCAACAAGGTTTCAGTTAGGATAAAAATCAAGTAAACTCCCTAAAATTCATGGAAAAATATCCCCTAGGGTTTAGAACATTCAAATTGACTTTTGGAACCTAGTTTGACCAAGAATAGGGTCCTAACTCATCAATTGACCAAATTTGGGTTTTTACACAAAATGTCCAGTCAAATGTGGTCAAACCTGGAATCCACTTCACCATTGGATTCCTTAGGTCCAAATTAGTTTGTACCAAAATTTGGACCTAAGGGGAGGTCATCTTGACCAACTTTGCAATTTAGTACACCCAATCACATTTTTGTCCCTATCTTTTGAAAACCATCACATAAACCCCCTTGCTTCCTCGCCAATCTTACAATCAGGTCCCTCTGCCATTATTGGGGAGAGATCCTGCTCCGGCGAGGATTAGAGAGGGAATACTCTCTGATCCCTCAGAGATCCCCTCCCAGAATTGGAAGGGAGATTCTTTGAGGAATCCCCTTCCATCTAAGCCCGATCACGATCCCAGATTTGCACCCAATCTCTCGTGCGAACGCACGAGAGATTTGGGTATCTAACCACCTTCCATCTCCTGCGAGGGGTCGGTGACAGAAGACATGCCCTCCACGCACCAGAAGCACGGCCAGCACCTATAAAATATACCCTAACTCCGGCCGCACCTCCTCAGCTCGACTTGGCCGGGATTCCACCTCAAATTCATCTCCTTCTCCGACCAAGGGGTCCAGCGAGCTCCGACGAGCCCCCCTCCTCTTCCTCGTCGCTCAGCCAAAAAACCAGTGGCAGAGCCGTCTTCCTCATCCTCCTCTACGTCGCGCAACACCCGCGCACGCTGCCCTAGCCCCGTCGTCGCCATCGTCTTCCTCCACTGGACGTCTTCTTCTCCGACGACAGCAGGTACTGCTGACCGCCTCCTCGTCCCCTTCATCCCTTTAGTTAGGTTAAAACTCTTCTTCTCTACCCCCTCTTTGATCTCCGTTAATTTATTTCATCAAACATCCCTCGACCGCCGCTGTTCACCGCCACCTTCCTCATCTCCGGCCACTCTCCGACGAGACGCTCCCGTCGCTCCGCAGCCCCACACGCCTCGCCGACAATCACAAAACCTCTGCCTCACCACACTGAATAACCTCCGCCCATCCATAGTCCCTCTATGCCTCCACAACAGTCCCTCGAACACACCAATCCATCCGGCCACAGGGCGACTTAGGCACGCACGCCTAGGCCACCCCGCGGCCTGCCACCTAGCGTTTCACCTTCGCCGTGACACGGTGAAGGTCCCTCGGTGATCTGATTAAGCCACGAGGCTCTTTTCATGTCTGACAGATCTTAAGCTCCGGTCGCCATTGACGGCAACTTAAAGAAGCTGCACGCTTGCTCCAGGCCTCAAGACTGCAAGACTCCTGGTGCAGCTAACTCGGGGAGTCATCACGAAGACAAGGGGTCTAGCGAGTGATGCCAAGGAGCCTGCAGTTGTGGGAATTAAAGGCATAGTCTGCTGTAGGTGCACGAGAGAAAGCCGAGAGCATTAGTCCCACATCGTTAACTCATAAAGCGGTGGAGTGATTTATAATGTTTTTGTCACATATGTCGGTTGCCTCCGAATGCACTTGGGGTGAGGTCCCTCACCTATCTCACTGCCTCGTCTGTTATTTCACCACAAGGATCTGGTGACCCGACCCGACCCTGTCCTGAGCACACCTCGCATACCACCCTCACGCTGGTGCACTTGGTCCTGGGCGCGAGATCTGACCCGTTTACCCAGCTCTGGGAGAGCGTGCTGATGAGTGGTTTACAGAGAACGAGAGACGCACCAGTGTGGGTAGAGGGATAGGTTTTGCTTTGCTGTGGTTTGTGCAAGGAAGGAAGAAGGAAGAAGCCAACACTTAGCCGCTAACGAGAAGAAGCCGAAGGAAGGAAGCCTTCGCAGAGGAAAAAGAGAAGAAAAGGAAGAGGTGAAGGAAAAAGAGAAGAAGAACTGAAGAAGAAGAAGAAGAAGAGGAACTGAAGGCAAACAGAGTTGGAGCAAAGGAAGTAGAGCCAAGGAAGAAGAAGAAGACTCGTAAGGAGAAAGATACTGCAGGAGAAGAAAGAAGCAAGGCAGAAGAAAATAAGAAGAAAAGAAGCACTGCAGAAAAGAAAGAAGAAGCTCAAAGAAGAAGAAAGGAAGAAAATCAGAAGAAGAAAAATAAGAGAAGGGAAACACATTTTTAAGTCGTCTGATCGTGGGATCAGACGTCCAATTTCTTCTTTTTGCCACAATTAAATTTCAAACTCATGCATTTATATTTGAATTAAGTTTTGAGTAATTTAAGTGTTTAATTACATTCTTGAGATTAGTAATAAATTCCAATTGCTCCCTGTGTTCGACCTCGGATACTTAGGTTTTCGAGTAATAAAACTTTTATTTGTTGACGACGATCGATCACCTATACTACGACATAATTAACTGTTAAAACACAGTCGAGAACACGTTAACATTTTTGGCGCCGTTGCCGGGGAGCAACGCGTAATTTATCACTAGTCTCTACATTCTTTTTATCATATTGAATAGTAACTTGCCCTACTTTGCTTTGTTGTAATCTTGCAGGTATTTCACAAGAAAATCCCTCCCGCAAGTCAACCACTCCAGGGCAGGTAATTTCTTTCCTTCCTTAAACTATCCCCTAAGCTTTGAAAGACAAAAGGAAGAAATTAATTTAGGAATCAATTACCTTCTTTCTATAGTAATCACCATCTTTAAGGCAAATGTTTCCTGATTTTGTGAAATTTCTTTTCAAATTTTCGTGAAGTTGGAGTGATTTTTTAGATTCTATCCCACAAATTCATGTGCCTAATAGAAATCATGTTTAATCTCTGCGGACAACACACTTCTTATTTTTAAGTCCAAAGAGAACCTTTTCAAAAAGAAAAAGAGGATTGGAAATAGAACCAAATTAGGGTTTCTACAATAGGGTCTTGAAGTGCTAGTCACACATGCTGCATAAAAGGAAATGAAACCTCCCGCATCAGTGTGCCACCCAAGCCCTTGATTGAAGAGATCTTAACAAAACAAACCCTAAGAAAATTTGAGCTCTAAAATCACTTGCATCTTAAAATTTTTTGGACCTAATAAACTGAGAGTCAAATCAGGGTGATCACTAGGCTCCAAACCTGGAATCATTCTGCCATCTATAGGACAGGTCCGGTGAAGTTGATCCCTTGGGTCAACCAACCTCTAAATTAGGTCACAACATCAAACTATCTAATGTTCAAGTGAGAACCCTAAAGCACCTTTGAAATAAAAGTGGTAGACTTAAGAGGTCAAGGTCCCCATTCTGGTCTACCTGGAATCTCAGTGACAAGAGAGGTCGGGTGGGGGAAACCCTGTAACCTGTGGGGATGCTCTACCGTGTAGGCATCTTTGAGGGACTCTCCCTCTCTGGCTACCCAGGTAATTCTCAGGTGGACGATCTTCT
Source organism: Thalassia testudinum (assembly GCA_037157565.1). Classification (NCBI taxonomy): domain Eukaryota; kingdom Viridiplantae; phylum Streptophyta; class Magnoliopsida; order Alismatales; family Hydrocharitaceae; genus Thalassia; species Thalassia testudinum. The sequence continues at coordinate 13,434,520 of JAZHRO010000007.1, forward strand.
GATCTAGGGGTACCATCTGCCTCGAACCTCCATAGTCATCTAAATACCTTTGGGTGTCTTGATTGGGTCAAAAACATCTCCAGTCCCTCATCTTTCCTCTTTAGAGCACACACACACATTTTCAGTGGGACTCATTATTCAGATCTGATTGCTTCATAACTTGATTCTACATCTTGATTCAAACTCTGATTCTACATCTTGATTCCACCACCTGATCCAAATATGCAGCCAAACCATCTAGGACTACCATTCAAGAAACCTGAATATCGGAGATCCATGAGAGATAGAATGATTGAGGATGCCATGAAATTCTACGAAAAAGAAGAAACCTCAACACCAGTAGGAAACATTCAGGTTGATGTCCCAACAACCACAACCTTTATCATAACTTGTGCCTAAGTACTATTAGCAGAAGCCACAAAAGGATCAACCCGTGACTTACTCATTACTAGATACATTGAGATAGAAAAACTGCACAATCTTGAATACCTTCAATGTATGACAAATCCTCGACTTTGGAAGCAACACCAAGATAGTCTTGAAAAACAGGAAGAGATAATGAGATTACTAAAAGAAATTATCGACCAGAAGTACCTGTATATACCACAAACAGAGGATAAACTATCTTGGGACAACATCGAGGATCAATCTAATCTCGAGTTCGAGGCACAAAATGGTTGTGAATTCCCAACCCAAATAGAATACAATGTGCCTGATATTGAAGAAGGTTGGGAAGCTTCAAATGCAGGAAAATACCATGTTGAGCCCACTCTAGACCATGAATCACTAGGCTTAGAATCCCAAAACTCCTGCAATAATGAGAGTAGAACTGAACCTCTCGAGAGTGTAAATTCCGTCCCTTATTCTGATAAGGTGACCCTCGAAGGTTATGCAGACCTAGATTCTAGTAATTCAACCCACATCCTAGGCCCAGAATCTAGATCTGAAACCTATTTTAAAGATTTCAAGGCCACATATGCGAAGGATCCAACTTTTAATGAAGAATATGATTTCGGGCCTTTATTTGATGAATATCCCTCGCCAACATCCTTAGAGGAACTAATCGAGTTTTTGGAAGTCATGCCAATTTACGATATAGAAACTGAGGAGTTGGACGAGTGGGGTTTCAATTGGGTCTGCCCTACTAGCTTAGAACCTGAGCCTCTACCAGATAGGGACACCTTTTTAGCCTCAGAATTAACATCTTGGCTAGATCCCAGTCTGGCTGCTGAATCTACAACATATGATTTATTCTGTGGTGGAACTCATGATCTTGAATCTCTTTCAGATTTTGATTTTCGTGAACTCTCCGACGATTTTGAATCTGACAATAACATCAGAGAAAATCTGCTTCCTAATTATAACAAGCCAATTCTCTTTGAAGCCACCTGCTCCATATATACAGAACCAATCAAAACCCATTCTCTACCCCGACCAGCAACCAAACTCAATTTCTATTCCGATTCTCCTCCCACTGAGCCATTTGCAGATGATTCAACTCCATATCTATACCAGGTATCGGGTATTCATCAGACCGAAAATCAGGAGCCATCATTCTTTGATCACCCCTGTAGGGTTTCCACACCACACTTTGATTATTTTTCGGAACCCTACTCTGACCAGGTTGATTCGACTCAACCTAAACCCGAGTTTTCACTTCCATATCCATCTGAATCACATTACTCATGGTTGGTTCCGCATCTGTTGATCTACATCTATCAACCCACCAGACTCATTGGGTTTGGGCTGCATCATCAGCCCACTGATCTTAACAAGCACCTGGTTGGACCAACCAGGCTCTTAATCAAGGTGCTTGTTTCACAAAATTCCACTGATTTGACCACGCCCTCTTCACCCCATTTTCTGCTCGGCTGAAGCCATCAACTTTAGCACTTAACGGGAGGCAACCCATCATTCCAAAAATAGAGACCTGTCTGATTATCTGTCTGTACTCCACGTCCATTGCGCCTTGAGTTCAGCCTTAGACAGTTGATCACACCTCTGGTACACGTACCAGAGCTTGAAATCGTTCGCATCAGTCATTTTCGACCCATTCACCCACCCAATGTATCTTGTTCTAAGTCCTTGACCTCAACACTATTTCACACCCTCCGTTTACAATGAGGACATTGCAAAACTTAGGCATGGGGGGGGGGGTGATAAAGTGCATACATACAGAACCAAGACAAAGTCAAAAGGAATCTCACAAAAAAAGTCACATATGTCAAAAACACAAAAAAATTGAAAAATTATGAAAAAGAACAAAAATGGGGGAGGGAGGAAATTTTGTGAGCGACATAATTATAAGGCGGAGAAAAAGAGCAAAAATGACAAAGGAGCACAAAATCAAAATGAAAAAAAAATAGTCATTATTAAAAGATTAAGAAATTAACTGAAGTTCTAGACCATATCAAGAAAAGAGAAAAATGAGGAAAAAAGTGCTAAGGAGACATAATAAGAGACAAGCAAGAACGCTAGTCTTAGGCCTCTTGGGCTAGATTCTTTAGCTTAATAATTTACGTATCCGCTAAAATCTGGATAATCCTCAAGAGGTTGGGGAAAATGCGAAGCTTAAGTATTAGGTTTAAGGCTTAGGAAGTATTCAGCCTCGTTAATTGACCTCCGGTTTGCAGGATTCGGTAACCTAAGCATCCCAAATTCACACACAGTCTGGTTTAGTGCGCATAAATATCCAAATCACGCAAAAGCATTTAATGTTCTGAAAAAGTCACCTAGATTAGGAGCGGCTGATCAACACAAGTTGATTTGGATGAGTTCCCGACGCGGAGAGGCAGAAAATTCCCCTCGAAGATGCCTAACAACATATCATCTCCTCGGTGCTTGTCTCCTAGGATATTTAAATATCCTACTGGGGGCATGTAAGCACTCTGCTGGTTCAGATGCCATGGGTAGCATTATCACGAAATGTCGATCGCCAAGGTCTGAATTCGGCCACGGAATGCCATGGGCGGGATTATAACGAAATCTTGAAAGCCATGGTTCTGGGGGTTGCCATGGGCGGGATTATCTCAAAATCTCAATAGCCAGGGACCCTTGAGGATTGATGATGGGGACGAGGAATCCGATATAGACCGTGTTGAGAAGCAAATCCGAAGCTAGAAATAAAAAAGGAAAAGAGAGAGAAATCTCTCCAAACAAATAAATCTTCTGTCTCTCTCTTACAAAAATGCACTGCAAAACCGAACCTAGGCTAAAAATGTCTCAAGCACGGGTGCTTTAACCGCGGAGTCCAACAAACCCTACGATAGTTTCTGTGGGCCTTAAAAACCTTTGCGGAGGACTGAGGCTAAAGTGGGTCAGGTCTGGATTTTGGTTGGTACTTGAGTACCTCTAGGCCTATTGTTGGCATTCTGACCTAATAAGAAAAAGAAAAAAAAGCACTTATCATAATTGATGATAGACACTCAGGGTGTAGAACAGAAGTTAAAACCTTGAAATTTTGCTAAGGGACTAGCAAAAGCTAGGCATGGGGGCATGATGAGAGCCACATCATTGGCCATAACTATCCCATTTTAACATAATAAAGAGAATAAAAGCTCCCACATGACTTAGAAGTGGGCTTAATTGGAGGAATAAGTGTTCTGAGAAGAAAACATGAAATAAAGGTTAAAATTGTAATTTTACCATTACAGTACATAAATGATATTTCTCAGAGACAAAACATATGTCAAATGGTGTAAATGAGATAAAAAGTGGGTTGATTCAATCAGAAATGGGTTCATGTGCAATCCAGGATTTAAATGACATCTTGTAACCCTAAAACAGACCCGCTTAATTCAACAAGGTTTCAGTTAGGATAAAAATCAAGTAAACTCCCTAAAATTCATGGAAAAATATCCCCTAGGGTTTAGAACATTCAAATTGACTTTTGGAACCTAGTTTGACCAAGAATAGGGTCCTAACTCATCAATTGACCAAATTTGGGTTTTTACACAAAATGTCCAGTCAAATGTGGTCAAACCTGGAATCCACTTCACCATTGGATTCCTTAGGTCAAAATTAGTTTGTACCAAAATTTGGACCTAAGGGGAGGTCATCTTGACCAACTTTGCAATTTAGTACACCCAATCACATTTTTGTCCCTATCTTTTGAAAACCATCACATAAACCCCCTTGCTTCCTCGCCAATCTTACAATCAGGTCCCTCTGCCATTATTGGGGAGAGATCCTGCTCCGGCGAGGATTAGAGAGGGAATACTCTCTGATCCCTCAGAGATCCCCTCCCAGAATTGGAAGGGAGATTCTTTGAGGAATCCCCTTCCATCTAAGCCCGATCACGATCCCAGATTTGCACCCAATCTCTCGTGCGAACGCACGAGAGATTTGGGTATCTAACCACCTTCCATCTCCTGCGAGGGGTCGGTGACAGAAGACATGCCCTCCACGCACCAGAAGCACGGCCAGCACCTATAAAATATACCCTAACTCCGGCCGCACCTCCTCAGCTCGACTTGGCCGGGATTCCACCTCAAATTCATCTCCTTCTCCGGCCACGGGGTCCAGCGAGCTCCGGCGAGCCCCCCTCCTCTTCCTCGTCGCTCTGCCACAAAACCAGTGGCAGAGCCTTCTTCCTCATCCACCTCCGCGTCGCACAACACCAGCGTGCGGTGCCCTAGCCCCGCCGTCGCCGCCGTCTTCCTCCACTGGACGTCTTCTTCTCCGGCGACAGCTGGTACTACCGGCCGCCTCCTCGTCCCCTTCGTCCCTTTGGTTAGGTTAAAACTCTTCTTCTTTACCCCCTCTTTCATCTCCCTCATTTTATTTCATCAAACATCCCTCGACCGTCGTTGTTCACCGCCACCTTCCTCATCTCCGGCCACCCTCCAGCGAGACGCTCCCGTCGCTCCGCAGCCCTACACGCCTCGCTGACCATCACATAACCTCTGCCTCACCTCACTGAATAAGCTCCGCCCATCCATAGTCCCTCTACACCTCCACAACAGTCCCCCGAACACACCCATCCATCCGACCACAGGGCGACCTAGGCAGGCATGCCTAGGCCGCCCCGTGGCCTACCACCTAGCATGTCACCTTCGTCGTGACACGGCGAAGGTCCCCCGGTGATCTGATTAAGCCACGAGGCTCTTTTCGTGTCTGACAGATCTCAAGCTCCAGCCGCCATTAACGGCAACTTGAAGAAGCTCCACGCTTGCTCCAGGCCTCAGGACTGCAAGACTCCAGGTGCAGCTAACTCGGGGAGTCATCACGAAGACAAGGGGTCCAGCAAGCGACGCCACAGAGCCTACAGTTGTGGGAATTAAAGGCATGGTCTGCTGCGGGCGCGTAAGAGAAGGCCAGGAGCATTAGTCCCACATCGTTAGCTCACAAAGCAATGGAGTGATTTATAATGTTTTTGTCACATATGCCGGTTGCCTCCGAATGCACTTGGGGTGAGGTCCCTTATCTATCTCACTGCCTCGTCCGTGATTTCACCACATGGATATGGTTACCCGACCCAACCCTGTCATGTGCACACCTCACACACCACCCTCACACCGGTGCGCTTGGTCCCGGGCGCGAGATCCGACCCGTTTACTCGACTCTGGGAGAGCGTGCTGATGAGTGGTTTACAGAGAATGAGAGATGCGCGGGTGTGGGTAGAGGGATAGGTTTTGCTTTGTTGTGGTTTATGCAGGGAAGGAAGGAAGAAGGAAGAAGCCAACACTTAGTCGCTAAGGAGAAGAACCAGAAGGAAGGAAGCCTTTGCAGAGGAAAAAGAGAAGAAAAGGAGGAGGCAAAGGAAAAAGAGAAGAACTGAAGAAGAAGAAGAAGAGGAACTGAAGGCAAACAGAACAGGAGCAAAGGAAGCAGAGCCAAGGAAGAAGACGACCCGTAAGGAGAAAGATACTGTAGGAGAAGAAAGAAGCAAGGCAGAAGAAAATAAGAAGAAAAGAAGCACTGCAAAAAAGAAAGAAGAAGATCAAAGAAGAAGAAAGGAAGAAAATCAGAAGAAGAAAAATAAGAGAAGGGAAACACATTTTTAAGACGTCGGATCATGGGATCAGACATCCAATTTCTTCTTTTTGCGACAATTAATTTTCAAACTCATGCATTTATATTTGAATTAAGTTTTGAGCAATTTAAGTGTTCAATTACATTCTTGAGATTAGTAATAAATTCCAATTGCTCCCTGTGTTCGACCTCGGATACTTAGGTTTTCGAGTAATAAAACTTTTATTTGTTGACGACGCTTGATCACCTATACTACGACGTAATTAACTGTTAAAACATGATCGAGAACATGTCAACAAGTAGCAACTAGAATCTGATTGAGGAGGATTCTAATAGGAGAGCTACCAGGTTGTGGGAAGAAAGGAGAAGGTTAATTTCAGACCTCGAGAGCATTAAGCCTAGGCCTGGAGTGGAGGACAAGTACCTTTCGGAGGGGATTTATAATGTGCATTCAGGCTATAACAGAATCTTGAGCCTTGAAAGTGGGTGGAGATGCAACTTTATTGACAAGAAGATCTCGCTTTAAAAATTCCCCTCAAGGTACAGATTTTTCTCTGGCTTTGTTGGTGACATGGATTTATCACAAGTGATCTGCGGTATAGAAGGCTGGGAACTGATCACCATGTTTGTTTTTTGTGTGAAATGAATACTAACAATGTAAATCACCTCTTTTCTTCTTGCCTTGTCACTGATGCTATTTGGAGAAGAACATGTCAGGAGTCACTACCAGATTGGGATTCTTTCTAGCATGGGTTTGGTATGAGTGGGAAGCCACATGTATGCATGGCTGTCACTCTATGGTGTGCGTGGAAGGCAAGAAATGAGAGACTTTTTCAGGAGAGGCCGATGTGCTGTGAAAGGATTGTAAGAGAGTGATGGTCCCTCATACTTTTTTGGGGATCTCTTTTGTAATATCTCTTACCTGTTTATATAATATACCGCTCTGGATTGCTATTGTAAGATGATAGCTTTCCTTTCTGTTTCAAAAAAGAACCAAATTCACGTCGATGCACCACCTGAGGATTTGGACCAAGTGTAGGAGGCAATCATCAAAAAATTCTCCAACTAACAAGAATTCATCCATGAAGACCCCAAGGTATTCACCTACCATATCTGAGAATATGGAAAGCATGCACCGCTGAAAAGTAGCGGGTGCATTGCAAAGACCGAACGGCATCCTTCGGAATGCGTATGTTTCGAAGGGGCAAGTGAAGGTGGTCTTCTCTTTGTCTTTAGGATGGATTGCAACCTGATTATAACAGGAGTACCTGTCCAAGAAGCAGAAGAATTGATTTCCTAGTAGTTTCTCGAGTATCTGATCAATGAACGGTAGTGGGAAATGATCCTTCTACGTGGAGGAATTAAGTCTTCTGTAATCAATGCTGACTCTCCATGAGTTTGCTATATGGGTCAATATGGTTTCTCTGGTTTCAGTCGTGATGATGGTGAACCCTACCTTCTTAAGCACAACTTCGATTGGACTCACCCATCAACTGTCAGAGATCGGGTAGATGATCCCTGCATCTAACCACTTGATGATCTCCTTTTGCACGACATCCTACAGGTTTGGATTTAGGCATCTCTGCATTTCACGGGATGGTCGTGAGCCTTCTTCAGTATGGATGTGATGTGTGTAGTATGAATGGTTGATACCAGTCAGATCATTGAGAGTCCATCCAATGACTCTTCGATGCTGCTGGAGAATAGGAATCAGACGTGTTTCCTGATCAAGTGTGAGTTGGGAGTTGAAAATCATAGGAAACGTCTGATTGGAACCCAAAAAGACATATTTCAGATGATCGGGAAGAGGCCTTAATTCCATAGCTGGGTTGTCAGCAGCAGCAGGTGGTTCAAGGTGGGTGTCAAAAGCAAAGGAAGGAGTTATGGGAGTATATATGTTAGGTTCAGACTCCTCTAATTGTGGGTTTTGATCTTCTTGTGGTTGATCAGGAATAGTCAAGTTTTCCTCGATACATATGTCGTCAACCATATCCTCGATATCGCAAATTTGTTCTATAACTCCACAATTAATTCCTTGTTCGGCCTTAAAGATGTTGATCTTCAGTGTCTTGATCCCAAATTTTAACTCAATTTGGCCCTCCTCGCAATTAATATTAGCTCTAGCAATGGCTAGAAAGGGTCTCCCTAATTTGATTGGTGTATTCTTCAAGTTCTTAGGAGCATCCATGTCTAAGACAATGAAATCCACGGGAAGGTAGAAATCATGTACCCTAACTATGACATCCTCGAGAATTTCTTTTGGTGACTTAATAGATCGATCTACTAACTGCAAAGTCATCTCTATTGGTTTAAGTTCAGATTCCTCAAAGTAGTCTAGTAGGGATGTATGTATCAAATTTATGGAGGCTCCTAGGTCTAATAAGGCTCGGTCAAATTGTATATCACTGATAGCACAGGAGATTAGAGGGGTGCCTGGGTCTTTTGCCTTAGGCAATAGTTTGCTCAAAATAACAGAGTTGGCTTGCTCCGACAGTACAATCGGGTTCCCGCCATTGGTTCACAACTTCCACTTAGGTGTACATACATCCTTCAGTAATAGTGCCTAAGCCGGTATGTGGCGTATCGCATCCATCAAGGGGATGTTTATATGGACCTACTCAAAGAGCTTAACCAGGTCCTCCTCAGGTGCCATGGGTTTGGCTGTCCTCTTTCCCTTGGTCAAGGCCTCGAGAAATGGAACCTTAGATGGTTCCTCTAGAATTGGCTTAGGCTCTTTATCAGGGATCGGTGTGTCCTGGATGACCAATCTAGGATTAGGGTTTACAGTCTTAGGCATGTTGTGGCTAGGAAAGGGTGGATCTTGTGTTGATTTGCCACTATAGCTGGTGACGGAATTTAATCTTGCTTAATTTTGGTTTGGGTTGGGCAAAATAGGTGTCTGCTGCAGAAATCCCAAGTATGAAGTTGAAGCATCCATCTCGTCAGGTGATGGAGTAGAAGGCGCCTGATAAACAAAGTGAGCTTGGCCCTGATTTGGGTTCATAATGCACCTCTGATTTGACATGTTATTCGGATTTGGAAGAGGCTGAGAAGGAAGTTCCCAGGCTGGCAAGCACTTGCTAGCTGGGACAATTGATTTCTTAACTCAGAAATCTCCTCTTTGTGTTGTTTTTGCATGTCAACCAAGGTCTAGAGAATCAAAGATGTATGATCTTCTTTAGGTTGTCTAGATTAGAAGTTTTGAGTAAGCCTTAGTTGGGTGGGCAGATAAGGATGCAAAGCTTGTGGTTGGAGTTGGAATTGAGGTCTTAGATTTGGGTTATTTCCTGACCACAAAAAGTTAGGATGATTACACCATCCAGAGTTGTAAGTGTTGGATAAAGGATTATTTTGGACAACGTGAAGATCCTCGCAGGTCTGAGGAGCTCCGAGATAATCAGGGTACGTGGGTTCAAAGTTCCCCCAACTGAGGTGGGCTGACCTGGAGTTGCCTCAGAAGCTAAAATCAGATGGGGGTGGATACGCATCCATCCTCGGGGAGTGGTAGATGTTGTGTGTAGCCTCCCTTCACATGGGTGGGTGCATGTATGTGCTTTGAGGTGCAGAGGTGGATTTGTGTAGATGGCGAGTGATGTTGTCCACCTTTTTCTCGATAATGGAGACCTTGTCCAATTGAATGGCTACCAACTCCAGATCAACGGATGCGGAAAGGCCTCAGGATTCGTGTATCCCCCGATTATTTGTCAATGCGCGGGTGGACGTCCAGACGTACTCACCCAATGACTCATTGTTCAGGGAGTTCTCGCATATGTTCTCAAGAATTTTCCATATAGTGTCCACATGTTGACCCATGATGCTACCACCACAGGTTGCATTAACAAAGAGCTTGATATCTTCATGGAGTCCGTGGTAAAAGGATTGGATTTGTACCCACTTCGAAACTCCGTGATGGGGGGACTTATGCATGAGATCCAGAAAGTGATCCCACACTTCGTGAAGAGATTCTCCCATTCCTTGGGAGAAGTGCACGATTTGGTGCCACATCGTGTTGGTACGACCAATGGGGTAGAATTTTCACAGGAAGGTGGTTTGAAGTTTTCCCTATGTGTTGATCGTGTGTAGTTGAGTCTGAAACCAGTGAGCAGCTTTGTCAGCCAGAGAGAATGAGAAGAGCTTTAAGAGTAATCCGTCTCGATTCTGTACATCTGCCCCAAAGGTGTGGGCGAGATGTTTTAGGTTTTTGATGTGCTGGAAAGGATCCACAGAGTTCAAGCCTTGAAATTTTAGGGTCATATGAAGCATGCTAGGCTTGAGATCTACCTCCAGTTCTTCAATAGGAATGTTGATTCGGGGTTCAATCTCCACTGCTGTGGGATTATAGTTCTCTTATTCTTCCCACAGAATGATGGCATTGATTCAGTTTTGGAAATCATGGAATTGTTGCTCAAGATTAGGTTGTTCTTCTTGATGATCCATAGCTGATGAAGTGGAAGTAGGTTCTGAATCAGAGGATATGTCAATGTGATCAGGTTGTTGCACAAACACGAAAATCGAGGCTCGACGTCGATGAGAGTGAATATCTAACGGAGGCCTCAAGGATGATCTTAAGAACCTCCTCCCAAACACGCACTGATGGAATGGAAGAGTGATAGCAAGTGATGGACCCAATCAAGACACCCAAAAATTTTGGATGACTATAGAGCTTTCAGGCGGATGATACCCCTTAGTCAAAAAGCCGTCCACCTGAGAATTACCTGGGCAGCCAAAGATGGAGAGTCCTACGAAGAACACAACATGGTAGAGCACCCCCACTAGTTACAGGATTTCCCCCACTTGACCTCTCTTGTCACTGATGATCCAGGTAGACCAGAATGGGGACTTGACCTCTTAAGTCCACCAGTTTTAGATTAAGAGCAATGTGCTTATGATTTCACTTGAACTTTAAGATGTTTTTGTGCAAAGTGACCTAATTTAAAGATTGGTTAATCCAACAAGGTGATTCAACTTCACCTATTTTGTCCTTTGAGAAATTTAGGTCCCTCTTTTAGTGTTCAAATGAAATTAAGAGCCTAATTTTAGGGTTTGCTTGAATAGAACAATTCAATCAAGGCTTAGGCACACATTGTTTGGAAAGATCAATTCTTGATTAAGCAAGTGTGTCTCTGAAACCCTAAATTGGAAACCCTAGTTGGCTCTGATTGGTCCAATTCAATTTTGTTCAAATGTGGTACCTGGGGCTCAAGCAAGAAGGTGATAGCCCTAGATACCTTAAAATCTTAAGTGGGTGCACAAATTAGGGTTTGGATGTTGTCTAGAATGTATCAAATCAGGCAACTTGATGATTTGTCTAAGAATAAAATGCAAGTAGCCCTGGTTGATTTTTTTCCTTTTTTAGCCTTTCAGAATCAGAGGCTTAGAAGAGATTGGATTTGTATTTTACCTGGCCCTGGAGTGGCTGATGTGTGGTTGATTTTCCTCAATGAATCCCCTGAAATAGATCAGAATCAAAAGAAATGTAGCAAGTTAGTACCAAATCTGATATTGTAATCAAGAGATCTAATTGCACGTTGCTCCTCGACAACGACGCCAAAATGTTTGTTGCTCTAAAATGGGTTTTAAAATCGTCGCATTGTAGTATAACTTGAATCAGTGAGAAAACATACAATATTTATTACTCTACTGAAATCCGAGGTCAAACACGGGGAGCATGTCTCAATTTAATACTCAAGATCACAATCAAAGATGTAAGAATTTGCAATCAATAAAGATATATAAATGAAATCCAATGGCAATAATGCAAAAAGAAGAGAGGGTAAAATGGTGATTTGAATCACCAAATTACCCTACAATGTTAAGCTTTTCAAGCTACTTAGAGTATATAAGCCAAATGAATCTCAATTTAACCAACAAAACCAAGGTATTAGTTATTAGATGACTAAATAGGCTCAGATGCCTTAACAGAGGCAAAGGCCTCTTCTTCTTCAAGTTCTTCAAGCCTCAGGGAGAGGCTTCTCTTTTCTTCTTTTCCTCTTCTCTTCTTCTTCCTTTAGCTACAGAGAAGGCACAACATAAAACTCAACACGCCAGCAGAGGCAAAGGCCTCTCTCAAATCTCATAAGAGTCAAGAGGAGGGCGGCAGAGCAAAACCCCCCCTCTCCTTTCTTTTTCTCTTCTTCCTCTCTCAGAACTAGCAAACCAGACCAGACCCGGGTATCTGGGTAAATGGACCAAGCCCAGACTCATGAAGCGTAAGCGCAGGTGACGGCATGCTTGGGCTTTTGCGAGTGGGGACCTCACCCCATGCTTACTGATGCAGACAAGCTATAACACTTTTTCAATTTATGTTCTCATGCCGCTTCGTCAACTACTGAGGTAAGACTAATGTCCTAGCCTTTCTTCGCGTGCGCTGTAGGTAGTGAAGATGCCCCAAATTGAGGCAATTGTAGGCATTGGTGACCCAGTCAAGGACTTGGGAAGGATCGTGAGACCACTCTGCATGAACAGGGGTGGAAATTTAGAGTGGATGTGGTCGGAGGACTGAAGGCATAGTTGGTGCAGCTGGGGCGGTGGTGGAGCTCCGGTGGAAGACCTACAAGCATGAGAACAGCCTGGTGGCCACATCAAATATGCTCAGGAGGATCGCCTGAGGATGGCGAACATGATGGTGGTCTTGGTGGTACGCAGGAGTGAGTGAAGAGGTCAAACGACCTCAAGATGATAGTGCGGTGAACGTGGGGTTCGGCATGTGATAAGAGTGAGCGATAGATGGAATTAGGTTAGAGCTTTAGTCAGTGGAGTTGTGGCAAAGCTAATGGGGGTGGTAGCAATGAGTTTCGAGCAGTGTGGCGGTGTGTCAACGTCGCCAGAGCGGAAGAAGGTGATGGCGCTGAGGGAGAATCGGTGGTCATGCATGTGTTGCGAAAGTGGGAAAGTAATGTCAAGAGGAAAAGGGAGAGAAAAAGGGACTTAGGGATGCGGTAGAGAGGCGAAGGGCTCTGATGTTGGTCGACCAAAGCTGAAGAAGGAAGTAGAGGTGGCGAGGTGGCGACGTCGACTAAGGTAGAGGCACGACCTCTCATTGGCAAGAGTGGTTCGCGAGGATAAGGGGAAGCTAGTTGGCTGTCCAATTTGATGGTTGGACAGCCGAAGGAGGAGGATCGAAGAGGGTCACCAGAGCAGGGGTTTTGGTGGTCAGAGAAGGAGAATCTAAGGGAGTTGACGCACCGAAACATGTTGAAAAGCTTGGTCGTGCGACAGCGGTTCTTTTATAAGCCATAGGAAGCCCTTCCAAGCTTGGAAATAAGCTTCCAAGCTCAAAAGGTTTTTGCAAAATAGGATACCTGAACCTTTGAAAGGTTCACACGACCTTTTGGGAAAGAATTGGAGCCCAAGGAATGGCTCAAATGGGAGGGAATTCTTTGATGAACTTCCCTTTCAAATCTGAGAGGGATTCGTCAAGGAATCAAGGAGTTCTTGCCAAATTTCGGCTGCCAAAGTTTGTAGGAATAGGATTCATGGCGGAAGGGACCTATTTGTGAAAATGATGATAAAGTTAGCAGCCTTTTTGTAAGGATTTTGAAAGTTAAGGGTAGATGTGTGATATAAAAGAATCGGATAAGATGAAAATGCAAACTAGGTCAAGAAAGTCTCATATTAGGCCCAAATTTTGGTACAAACCTAATTTTGACCTAAGAAATCTAATGGTGATGTTGGATTTTGGTTTTTTCTAAGCTTTATTGGGCAATTTATTCAAAAACCCAAATTGGGGCAAATATTAGTCTGAGACTCTATTTTGGGTCAAGATAGGTTCTGATGGTCAAATTGAAGGTACCAAACCCTACAGAATATTTTTCTACGAATAGGGTTTACATGAATTTTATTCTGACCAGAACCTTAGTTAATTAAGCAGGTCTGTTTTTAGGGTTTCAAAAGTCATTTAATTCTCAATACATGCGAAAACCCTTTTTTGTCTGTATGAACCCACTTGTTGGATATTTAAGACCATTTCACCTTTAATTACCCCCTGAGAAAACCCATGATTTTTCTTCATTCAAGATGCGATGGTAAAATTGTAATTTTAACCCTATTTTCTTATCTTTCTGTCAAAATGGATTTGCAGTGACTTAGGGCTATCTGGCAGTTATGTAGGAGTATTTATTCCTTGATAATGACTAAACTGAGCTAGTTATGTCTCATGATGGTGTTCCCATCAGAAGGAGGGACTGGGGAGAAGGCTCTTCCTTTGGCTTACGCCTCCGATTCCTAGTGTACCCCCCAGCAGCGGTCGTTTGATGATACTCTCCTAACTAGACATCAGATTGACTCGTATAAGTAGGTTAATCATGAGTAATCTCAATCTAGATCCCAATGAGCGAACCTATCCTTAGGGCCAACATCTACTAAATTTTAGTTAGGCTTGGGATATTGGTGCTTCTGGAATGTGATGGGCCCTTAATGGCACAACCAAGAAGTGCCAACCAAGAAGTTTTTAAGAAAGATTATTAATGATGAGGTGAATTTTAGGGTTGGAATCTTGCTTAGTAGCTTTTAGGATTCAAATATTAGGTGTATTCAACAAAGTTTTGTGAGGCAAACCAAGTTTTGAAAGCATGTGTTCAAGTATTCTCCTCTATAAATCGAGAAAATATGGAGTGCTTGGCTTAACCTAAATATTGAATCCTATAGGGTAGCTACAAATGAATTTCTTTTAAATTAGGTGGTGTAACCCAAACAATTCAATCAATCGGCTCAAATGCACCACCGATTAAGGCACACAGAAAGGTGATTAACCTAATATGATTTCTACTCTTTTATATGTTGAATTAGTGTACTGGGTCCATAGGTTGGAATCTCGGTTGAGTAGATGAAAATCAAGTCAGGTTATGTGCCTCTGATGTGGAAGTATAAAGTGTGTAAATTGATTCATCCCACAGAAAGTATATTTTCATTTTTTTTTATAAAATGCAGGGGTGAAATGTATGAAGGTGTCAAACACGACACACAAAGTCTATCCTAGGGTTTATGCAAACACCTAAGTAGATTAAGTCTTGGTTATGGGTGTGGCGAAATGAAACAAGTGGGGGGGAATGTGGGGGACACTTACAAAGTACCCTACCAACACTTTACTACGGTCTATAGCACTTGGATCTCCATGCTTAGGTACCTGCAAGATAGTAGATCAGAGATTAGTGGGGTTAGTGCTATGTAAATGCAAAGAAGTGCAGAAAATAATAAAGTAAATTCCATTGCCTCCCCGGCAACGGAGCCAAAATGATGAACGCGTTTCGCGTGTTTGAAATCGGGGTTAAGAGTAACCTGTCATTGTAGTCGCAAAACTCTTTATCATATAAAATTTTACTAAAACTCCAAGGGAGTCCCAGGTCGAACACAGGGAGGCAACACTTAATTTGAAAATCGCACTTTGTTTTGTTTGTTTTTGGTGTTTTAGTTTTGTTATCTTTTTTCATTTATTTTTATAAAGCAAGAAGACAATATGGGTCACAATGGTGATAGATGCAAATATGATATATATTGCACAAATGTTTATTACAATAGTTTAGAAAGAATAAAAAAGAGAAAGGTGAGAAAGAATCTCCTGAATCAGCTATTTGGTGAGACGACGATGCCTGGCGGAAGCTTGGAAGGAGTTGGGAAGCGGGATGATGGTGGTGAGATGTGGGAGGATGTCGGGTAGAGGAAAGCTTCAACATGGCTCTGAAATGGATGTAAGGAGGTGGAGATGATATGCTACCAGAATGGAGGTTAGAGGATCGCTCCAAGGAGACCTATGAATGGTGATGGGAAGATGGAGGAATATTTGGTGGGGTAGAGGTTCGTTACACTAGTAGGAGCCTTGGGGGCTTGAGAGTAAGCTCTAACAGAGCATTGGTAGGCTTGCTAGAGCTTAGAAGTAGGTGGGAGTAGAGTAGGTAGAGATGAAGAGGAATAGGGGGTGTAGGCATGTTTATAAAGTGATGGGAGGAAGAGCATCCCATGCACAGACATTCAGCGACAGCTACAAGTGTCACTAAAGGCCCTTCGACCTGTCACCGAAGATCCACACCTCTTCATTGCCTTAGCTGGTGCACGCACTGCACAGGCCATTTAGTGACAGCTGTAAGTGTCACTAAAGGCTTGCTCTTCTATCGCTACAAGTCTCGCGCCCACCGCTCACGCCCACAGCTGTCGCTGAGGTTGGATGCGCGGCAGCCGTTGGATTCAGAGGTGAATGGCTGAGATGGCATGGAGATCGTGCCTCTTGATCTCGCGTGAGATAGTGCATTCTCGAGGTGTGTCGACGGTGCATGCTGCATCCATGCCCATCGAGTGGTGCCACGTGGTGACGCCTCCGCCGCTTGATGACATCCAACTGGCGCAATTGAATCAAATAATTGAACCCCTAATTTTTTGTGGCATCGCAAAAGCATGAAAACTAAGCTTTCAAAACTTTCATCAAAAACCAACTTGGGTCAATGCTCTTAAAACTCAAATGTCAGAAATCAGCGAGCGAAACCTATGTAGCTGGAACCACATGGAGAGATCTAGTATCTCTCCATTCAGAGAACCCCATGAGATAGAACATGTACTTGTGGGTGGCATAGTATAGCACCCCACGTGTTGTGCTTCCACAACCAAGTCCAACCTTAGGGACTCCCCCTTTCTAGACATGCGAATGAGGCCCTTTGTGCCAAGGATGGTTGATTTCGATGCATGCCTTGTGAACTCTTCACTGTCCATGAACTCCTTCACCGATGAGGAGGTGACCCTCGCTAGGAAAACAACCATAAAAAGAGGCCAAGAGGATCAAATCCTCTTGCCCTGTAGAAGCCAATTGACCAACTAGATATCTCAGTCGGTGCCCTACAAGGGGTTGTAGGAGGTCTCACCCTATTTAATTTCACATGGTTAACGCGTAACTTTTATGAGGTGTTTGGATCAAGTATCTAAACATTATTAATTGTAATTCAAACCTTGAGTTTTGTACTGAATCTTAGGAGTAATTAATTTCTAAATTGAATCCAATTTAACTCCTTAAATCCATTCAATTATTTTAATCAAATAGGTTCAAACTACAACGATTATTGGTTTCATCACACCAATAATCATACACTTAGGGTTAGAGGATTTATGGCACTACACCTCCCTTAGGTATTTTGAATACCCATGAGTCCTTCACACATGAAGACATATGTAACCCTAGGGATTGAATCCCAGATTCACTATCAATCTAATTACAGGTTACATACTTTTCACATTCTCTTTATATTATTAGGATATAAATGAAGAGCAGATCATTTTTGAGAGATCTATCTTCTTCTCATCATGTATGGGTCTGATCAGGACCCGTACAACCACGCATGAAATTTTGTACTTTACAATATACGTAAAGCGAGCTCGAGTCTCCTGATATGTTGTGTATACCTACAAAAGTAGATCTGTGTGATCCCTTTGAGAGATCATGTGTCTCCTATACCATCGTATGCACACCAGCTTTCTAGTTTCAACACCAAGGTAGGTGTATCTAATAGGATCTTAATTTATATTTCTAACATGCTTAATCTAAGGTTAGTTTCTATGTAGAAACATGCATTTAGGTTGTAAATAGTGTTATCTAAGGATGCATGCATTATTAAGGTTTGCACATATTTTATGCTTAAATATCATCTAATTGTCATCTTTGTGAATAATGTAGGTATGGATAGAGAGAATAAGCTGACGAATTGGAGGTTCACTTATGAGAGAAGCATCTATTTAGAAGCTAAATAATGAAAAATAAAGGGAGAACAAGACAAGATCTCAAAGAAATAAAAGACAAACGAGAAGAAGTAAAGACAAGAGACACTTGGCCTCTTCCTACACCCTCGACCACTTTAACCTTAGGACACTTTAGTCTACCAAAAAAACTTATTCTAAACCCAACTAAGAAAAAACCATGCCACACTTGATCTATCATCCTAAGGCCATCTAAAACCTTCCTATTTTTAGTAACCTAAATCTAGTTAATCTAAGCCACACACCCTCCATCCAAGACAGACACCCACTTCCTATTTTTAGTAAACCTACACATGCTTCCTCACACCTTTAGATCTCCATCCTATGGGCTAGTTCAAATCCTAAAATAACGACTTAATCCTAGCCCTCCCACTAATCCTATGGCCCACATTAATTTACACTATCTATAGAAAGCCTAAGACCCCTACCATTTAAATTGTCTATTCCTCCACCTTCTCACCTCCACTCTCCTCTCACCATCACTTCCTCTAAAGCCTCTCAACACCATTCCTCCAATAGAGTAGGACCCCATCACCTTCTTCCTTTAGGTTTCCATTAGTCTTTCCCTACCTCAACTCCCTAGCATTTCGCCTTTTGTGACAACATGAGTCCCACCAATTGACGAAACTCGAGTAGCCATGTGCTAACCACAAGCACAACCAACCACAAGATCGCAGTCACCAAGCACATAATAATAGAACATCAATAGCCAAACATACATTCATAATGCATTAAATAAAACAGATTTTTTTTTTTAAAATGCTGACAAAATATAAAGAAGAATCCATCAAGAAAGCAGAAAGTAACATGTGCTCGAGTACAATCACCAAAAGACAAGAAAGAAAAGTCTAACAACAAAAAAAGAACAAAACTAAGAGAGACTAAGTGCTTAGAATGGACCATCTCCTACAGTAGGATTCGGTCGTGCTATAGATGAACCAACAACAACCGCTGCACCTGATTACTCAGCAACACCTGAGTATGGAACCTGAGAAATGCGTCAGTAAACACTGAGTAGAGTAGAATAAATACAAGAAAGTGGCTACAACGATGCGAGTAAAGAAAGAGGGTACTGTATCAACAATTATTTCATTTGTTAATTATTACTTATCCAATTCTATTTATGCATTTAAGCTAACATTATTACAGCGCATAATTCGTCAATCAACATCTCAGGACATGAGACTATCTTGTGTAACTTCCTAAGGTGCAAGACCAGTATAAGCCACCCTCTTTGCTGAGAAGATAGCTTATACCAGTCGAGTCACGATGCTTTGTCACCTTAGGGTTATTGCAGAAAGGGGTGGTGGCTACGTCATGTAGCGTGAACATGTACAAGTGCTATGTACGCTAAACGACAGACAGCCAATGACCCACCCGCTGGCCAAGAAAGAAATTGCTTCAAACCTCGAGCCATGTATCTTGCTATCCTAGTTGGCCGCTAAGCCTAACCAAAGAGTCATATGGAGGCTTGTAACTCCTTAAACCATCCTAGAATCAGTCTAAAAATGCCAAAGCCATAGCCAGATCTTGCGAGTAGTGGGGCTAAAACTAGTTATCTACCCTCTCAATCCAAACTAAACTGTTGTATTGAATTAACTCCTAAAGCCCAGATAGCTGTATCATTAATTGTTATTATACTAAACCATACTAACCATTATGCCTTATAATTTCAGAAATACCGAACATTCACGTTATTCTCCAACTTATCCATTTAAAAGTAGTTTCCAATTTATGACAATGGTCACATATTATTTATCAATTAACACAACAGAACTTGTTTCATGTAAATTGCAGTTCATTTCATGCATGAGATAATAAGGGTATATTGAATCATTAAATCTTAATTATTCACAAAGAATTTGATTAATTCACATTAAAGTGCCCAAAAATAGGATAAAACTTTAGAAATGTCCCAAACTTAGCAAAAAAGGAAACACATGCCAACTAATGTGATATACGTGAAGAACCTCACTAGACGGGCTCACGATTACCCGAAAACGAGATGGAATCAAGAGAACAGTAAACTACTCTACCTAGCAGCACCAGAGGGCCACGATGACTCCAAACTGTGCGCAAGGGACTTGGGGAAGTTACCATGCCCACATCGTAATCCATCCACTCACCAGGGTCAAATCCTTATTTATTGAATTCCAAGGTTAGGAAGACCCGAAACTACTTGAAAACACATGAAGGGGTCGTGGGTCGAGCTAAACTGGTTGGTTCAACTGAACTGCTTGCCAGTTCACATGTCTGACACATGTTATGCATTGATTGGTGCATATCGCTACCCATGGATTGCGTGTACCCAACCTTAGTTGTTCGATTGCAACACGTGCTGTGCATCCAAATGCCCACGCGATGCCTTCTAAGAGCGAACACGCAAAAATGCACGTGTAAAATCTTGACACGCATCTACTCGTACGCTCTGCTGCCACCAAGCATCGAACTCCTGGCATGTGCTGCCACCTCCACTGCGAGAATTGTGGTGGGAAGCCCAAGCTTCTCCAGATTACAATTAGGTCCCCAAAAATCTGATTAAAATTTCTAATGAATCTTAAAGCTCTTTTTCTCTTAGGTTTTGTAGGCTCTTAGATGCTAGTGATGAACCAAATCCCAAAAGACTTATTTATTGACCCAACTTTTGTTTACGGTTAGGATTAATAGGGTGAAATGTCGAAAATGCCCCTTAAGTTAGGTCATAACTTGAGTTATACAACTCAGATTTGCAAGAAACAAGAATTGTTGGAAAGCTTATGGCGAGAGGAATCCAACGGTACTATAAATGGTTACCTTTTGATGAGGTTTTACTAGGTTTGACTCAAAATACTCATTTTTTGCATTTTTCAAGACATGCTTGTATGTGCACCATACCATGATTGTCTCTATGAATTTGAAGTGACCAGAACCACCCTGGAATGACTCAGGACCTGGATTTTGGGACATTAGAAATATAACCTTAAAGGGAGTTTTATCCTCGAAACTCGAGTGAAGGTGTAGGTAGAGCGAAGATCGTGCTGAGTGTATAATAATCTTAAAGAGGGATAACAACCTTAAAGAGAAATAACCTGGGGAAATATGGAGTTACCAGTGAAAAGCTCCAGGTATTTCTCCTTCATTGCCTATGGTTCCCAAGTCGCCTCCTTGTATTTCTGACTCCTTCATAAGACCTTTACCAAATCAATCTCCTTCCGTAGCCTCCAAATAGTACGATCTAATATCTGCACTGGCTGCTTTTGATAGGTCAGGTCATCTTCTAACCCCATACTCTCATAGCTAAGAACATGGTTCAGATTCAACACGTATTTCCGAAAGCTAGTGATGTAGAAGACGTCGTGGATGTTAGCTAGAGGAGGTGGCAGGGCAAGTCTATAAGCAACAGGTCCGACCTTCTCCAATATCTCAGGCGGGCCCATAAATCTCCCTGCTAGCTTGCCCTTTACCCCAAACATCTATACTCCCTTCATTGGGGACACTTTGTGGAAAATAAAGTCACCAACATCAAACCATCACTGATGATTTGCATAACTCTTCTAGCGACTCTATGTAGTAACGAGCTTCTTCTAAGTCGTCTCGATGACCTCCTTACTCTGTCGGACCAACCTAGGGCCTACCTCCCACTTCATGCCAACCTTATCCCAAGTAAGTGGAGAGGTGCACTTCCGACCGTACAATGCCTCATACGGGGCCATATCAATATTGTCATGATAATTATTATTGTATGTGAACTCCACCTGAGGTAGGTGCTCCTCCCAAGAGCCTTTCCATTCGAGTATACTGAACCTCAACAAGTCCTCCAATGTCTGAATGGTCCTCTTCATCTACCCATCGCACTGCGGGTGATAGGACATACTCAAGTTCAACTGTGTACCTAAGTCCTACTGGAAGCTTCCCTAGAAGTGGGAAGTGAAGTAGGTGTCGCTATCTGAAATGATCTATTTGGGTACACCATACGATCGCACAATCTCTAGTATATACAACTCTACTAGCTGTAAGGACCAAAATTCACTCTGATAGGAATGAATCATGCTAACTTCGTCAAGCGATCCACAATCACCCAGACTTCATCTTGTCCTCTCTGAGTCAAGGGTAGCTGGTATAGACACATCTATTTTGGTTAAAATGCCTAATCATGCATGTTCCTAGGCTTAGTTTTCATTTCATGTTATAAATATTGCATAGCATGCATCATTCTACCTTTAGAGTAGTTGTATATATTTTAGGTTAATTAGGTCTTTTTTATGGTCAGGAGAGAAGAAGATTTATTTCAGGGCCTCAGATGGACGATCGAACCATATGGATCTAATCAGGATGACGATCGGAGTCTAACGCCTCTGAAATCATCTAGATTGGAGTCCTGTAGAATCATATGAAGTCCGAGGAAGATCAATGGCCAAGGGGTCAATGCGACATCCATACGGATTTTGGATGAAAAATCTGATCGTACAGATGGATCTGGGGCGACGATCGTAGTCCGACAACATGAAAATCAACTCGATCCAAGCATCGTGGCATCCTCTACAATAAAAAGAAGATGGATGGCCCAGATGGTACCACTTGGTGCCATCTAGGCCACCCAACATCGGCCAGTAGCAATCAGCCTTGCCCTTCATCTTCCACGCCTTCGAATCTGAGCTGTTGGATCAATATCCAATGGTTGGGAATGCCTCCACGTCCGCAGCACTCAATTCATCTTTGAGACACAAAAATGCTCGCAGTGCATTGGTCGTAAGGGGCGCTCTTAAGCTGTAGGCGCGTGGTTGAATCCCCACAAGCGAACGCAATCAATAGCGCGAGTGCCAAATTGGGCCGCATGATCTTCATTGAATGGCGCAAGAGTCTCCACGTGGATGCATGGATGATCACGGATATGGTCATGCTATCCAATACCATCTGAGTGCACGATCCTCACGCGATCGCAACCGTAGATCGAGCATCTGATGACGAGAAGGTGGGCGTGCGAACATAGCTGCAAGCGAGCATGAGCTGGAGCCTACAGCGACAATTGTGCGGGCCTTTAGTGACGCTTGTAGCTGCCACTAATGGACTGCGGTATGCGCATGCTAATAAAGGAATTGAAGAACGCCAGCAAACTTTAGCGACATTTGGGGAATTGGCTGGAGTGGATCTATAGCGACGCCTTTGATGCCACTAAATACCCTCTACACATATTGCCCTCTTCCCTTCACTATAAAAGGACCCCTACACCAACCCTTCTTCCTTATCTCTTCCTTTCTTCCTCTCGCCACCTCCAAGGCTCTAGAGAGAGCTTGTCCCAAGCCCGGGATGCTCCTCTAGAGTAGAAAACAAAATAGTTTTCCCACCTCTCATTCCGATTTGTGGAGCATCCTGTGGCCGTCCTCTCATCGCCCTGTGGGAAGAAGATCCTCGCCGTGATGTTGTCCTGCCCCATCCTCCACCCTCTCGCTACATCCTCCTTCATCCCACTCCTCAATACCTTCCTGCAGGCAATGTCAGAGCGTGTCATCCTTCAAGCAACCGTTAAGCGAGATTCTCTCACCTCTTTCTATCCTTATTGCTTTCGTAGTGTAATCTTTCCTGCTTTTTTAGTTGTAAAAAAACATTTGATTAGAAATCCATGATTGTTTCTCTCTCTCCTATATTTTCGCAAGTAGATTAGTTAGATAAAATTTCATCGACCTAATTGCTTACTTGATAAAAAAATACCAAAAAAAATTAGAAAAGATAAAAATTACAAAAATAAATAAAAACGAAGCATGGATCTTTCAAAACCAAACGTTCGCCTCCTCATGTTCAACCTGGGACTTACATTTCGAGTTTCGATTATAAATTTTATCTGATTGACAGATTTTCTCACGAATTGAACTACGATGTTGAGTTTTCCAAACTCTGAATCCTTTCTGCGTGCAAATCCGACACAGTTATTTTGGCGCCATTGCCAGGGAAGTAATGCTCTTTGGTTTTTTCTCGTGTTTTCCCTCATTACTTACATATTTTTCTAACCTATCTTTCTTATTCGATTTATTATCTTGTAGGAACCCGATTGAGGAGCTGAAGGTAGTAGATTGGAGTAAAGTGCGGGTAGAGATATTTGTAAGTTTTCCCCCACCACCCCCACCCTAGTTTCCATTTCGCCACACTAATAACTCAAACTCAAATCAACCTAGGTGCTTTTATAAACCCTAGGATAGATCTGATTGTTTAATTGTCACTTCGCCTCACCTCACCCACCTGCATATATTAAAAAAAAAAAAAAAATACTCTTCTATTGTGGGATTTTATAAAAGAGACATACATTAACACCCACAACTCTCAACTTAAGGTGCACCACTTCACATCGATTCTATCACTTAACCGAAATCTGACCTATGGATCCAATACACCCTAACTCAACACACCAATAAGTGAGTAGAAATCTGAATAGGTCAAACATTTTTGTGTGCCTTAACTAAGTGGTGCGACGGGCCAATTGATTGAACTGTTTGGGCCGCACCACTTAGATAAAAGTGATTCATCAGTATCTTGCCACTTAGGGTTGATTTTTAGGGTTGAACCAGGCACTCCACATTTTCTTTCGGATTTCTAAACGAATACATCATCACCAGTGCTTGTAAACCTGGAGTGTTCTACTGAACCCTGATTTAACCAACCTAAGATTAAACCTTAGAAGCTACTAAACAAGGTTAAACCCTAAAAGACACATCATCAAATAACCTTGTTTGCAAACCCTGGCTGTGCATGCACACACATTTGAATTAATCATTAAGGGCACAACCCATTTAAAGGGCCCATCATTTGCCAAGAGCACAATCATCCCAAGCCTAATTAAAACTGAGTAAATGTTGGCCTTAAGGATTGATTCGCTCTTCGGGACTCAGATTGAGATTTTTTTTTTATTAATCTTCTTTTGTTGGTCCATCTAATGTCTAGGTAGGGGAGTAGTGTCAAACGACCATGGCTGGAGGGTACACAAGGAACTGGAGGCACAAGCTAAAGGAAGAACATTCTCCCCAGCCCCTTCCTCTAACTAGTTGGATTGACTAGATAGAAGTAGACCAAATTGTTTATAATCTCAAGACAGGTCCTGGGAGTCTGTTGGTCTTTAGGTTAACCCACCTAAGGATATGGTTGATTGCTTGTATTGCAGGGCTCCTTTTTTTCTTTGGATTTCCCCTCCTATTCTACCATGTACCCTCTCACATCCAACATGCATATCACATCCTATCCTCCTACCACCTCTTATCCCCAAGATGATTACTATCCTGACTTGACTTGTAATTACCCATCCACTAGCTGGGATAACCTTGATTGGGGATATGAATCCGGACCTCAGTGTCCAGGGACTAACCCTGGACAACAAGACTATGATTACTATCCTTCCCAGAGTACAATGATTATAGATCTCGATCCTTTGATGATCAAACCAACCTGATCTACAATCAGGAAGGATATAATGATTATAACATCTACCCTCCCCAGTATTCCACTAAATATAGGTCACCTCCATTTTTTGAATAACCCAAGATGACCTACTATCAGGGAGGGACGTAAGAACCTCAATTTCTTGACTCCCATAGATTTAACCCAAACCCACCCAACCTTGAACCGAACCAGTCGGTTCAAGTGAACCATATCCAGGATAGGGTGTTGGCTAATTTAAGGAACACTATGCAATCTTTAGAAGCTCAGCCAATATCATGAACTGAAGCATTAGAGCCTATGATCAAAATGATTGATGAACTTAATAGTTCTCTATTGGATTTGCTCCAAAATGTTAGGGATAGGGGCCTGGGTGAGTTTCTACTTGGGAAATTGTTGAGGTTGAGGATGAAATTTGTGGTTCCCCTAGTCCAATCTTGGGTTGATTCTCAAGATGAATGTTCACGCTCTAAATCGGTGTTTTTAAGATTGTCACGTTGCAGTATAGCCAAAATAGCACTTCAAACAAATAATTTTATTACTTGAAAAAGTTTCGAGGTCGGACATAGGGAGCAAATAGGAATTCACACACTAATCTTAATAATGCAAATGAGCACAAGAATTCAAACCAAATAAACTACTCAAAAATGATAATCAGTGTTGAACATGAGTATAACAAAAAATCAACATGATAAAAAGAAATCTATAACAAAATAATAGTGATTTAGATCACCAATTATTAAGTATAGTTATATGTAAACTAGAGTAATCATTAATGCCATAGTAATCAGGATCAAATATCGGTATAGTAGCTTGAATGCCATAGTAGTAATCAGACGTCTCCCTTGGAGATTAGATGCCTTAAATGACCTTCATTGTTTCTCCTTCTCCTGCTTCTCTCACTTTTTCCTTCTCCTTCTTCTAATTTCTTCCTCTTTCCTTCTTCTTCCTTGGCTTCTCTTTTCTTTCTCTTCCTTCTTATCTTCAAGCCTTTCTCTTTCTGTCTCACTTCTTCAACTACGACCCTTCTTCCCTTCTTCCTTTCTCTCCTTCTTCACATAGAGAGGGGGAAGGCTCCTTGAATTTGGCTAAGTGTCATCCAGTTCTAACTAAGAGCAAAACCCTTCCCCTACTCGCTTACTCTTTCTCTCCTCTTAGGCTTTGCCCTCCCAGGGCCTCTCAGTGGATAGTCGGGTAATCCGATAGGCGCATACCCGGGTCCAAGGCTGAGGGTGTGGTCGCAGCCGAGGAGTCAAGGCTTAGGAGGGTCGGGCGCACCAGGTCCACGGAGGAGAGGTCATGGACGAGGAGCGTGATGGGTGTGAGGGACCTCAACCCTCAAGTGTTGAGGCAATAAGCCCTCAACACTTTTACAACTTATGCGCTTGTATCGCTTCCAAATCCCACGATGTAGGACTATCTTGCCCACTTTCTTCGCATGCGCCTGCAGCAAGGAAATCTTCTCCATTTGGAGTAGTTGCTAAGGGCAGGGACCTCAATTGGCCACCTAGAAGTGGTCCTGAGGCTCTCCCGTATGGTCTGGAATGAAGACTTGGGGATATCGTGGCCTTGAACATGAAGAACAACATTGGAGGGATGACGCTATAGTAGAGCTCC
Source organism: Thalassia testudinum (assembly GCA_037157565.1). Taxonomy (NCBI): domain Eukaryota; kingdom Viridiplantae; phylum Streptophyta; class Magnoliopsida; order Alismatales; family Hydrocharitaceae; genus Thalassia; species Thalassia testudinum. The sequence goes on from JAZHRO010000007.1 coordinate 13,461,244, forward strand.
AACATGATACCTGAGGCACAAAGAATGGGCTAAAAGCCCTAGTTAAAAGGCTCTGGAGGATCACCGTAGGGTGTGGAATGTGATGGCGACATCCGTAAGGAGTTTTGTGTGTGGATGAGGGCAGATGGTGATAGAAATGAAGGTGCGTAGGTGGGTTGGTCAACGGGGAGTTTAGGTGGATGGAATGGTAAGATAAGAAAGGGGCTTTGAAGAGGGTGGAGAGGTGAAGGTTATGGGCTTGTCGACGAGGTGGATGGAGGTGCGTAACGGTGGGAACACTTCACCGAAGGAGTGGCCGGAGCGGTGGACGAAGAGGGTGAGCAGCGGTATCGAGGGGTTTATATTTTTGGTTCTAGATAGAGGAAACTATTCTAGGAGTCCTAACAAAACTTAATTACCTATGGTAAGTGGATGAAAGGAAGAGGACAGTGCTAGCATTGGTAGGTCGGAGCTAGGGAAGAAGGTGCTCCGATGAAGGGAGCGACGACGACGACGGAGGTTGAAGGGCTCTTGCTAGTACGGCCAAGAGTGGACAAAAAAGAGAGAAAGAATCCAGCCACTGGTTTTGTGACCGGTTGACGAGCGAGGTTAGGAGGGGTCGCCGGAGCTTGAGGAGCTTCGCAGCCGAAGAGGAGGGAGGAAGAGGAGGGTTTTCACCTTGAATTCAAGCTTGGGGAGTTCGGCCTGGTTTGGGCTTTCTTTCATAGGTCATCAAAGGGCGATTAGAGCTTGGGAAGCAAGCTTCTCAAGCTTGGAAGGCTTACCAAATTTGGAAATCCCTTGAGACCCAAAACTCTCATGCATTCGCATGAGAGATTAGGTAAGTTTTAGGCGTGGGATTGGGTTTAAAAGGAAGGGGATTTCTTGACAAACTTCCCTTTTCAAATTTGAAAGGGATTTGTCAAGAAATTAGGGAGTTCTTTCCAAATTAAGGTCGTTGGAGCAAGTAGGAATAGGTTTAATGGTGGCAGGGACCTTTTTGTTCGAATGATAACAAAGTTGGGGGTCTATTTGAAAAGATTTTGAAAGTTAAGGGTAGAAATGTAATCAGACAGGACCAAGTTGCAAACTAGGTCAAAACAAACTCATCTTGGGTCTAAGTTTTGGTACAAACCTGATTTGTACCAACGGAATCCAATGGTGAAGTTGGATTTTGGTTTTGACCACATTTGACTAGGTAATTTATACAAAAACCTAAATTAGGGCAAATGTCTGTCTGTGACGCTATTTTGGGTCAAAACGGGTTCTGATGGTCAAATTGAAGGTTCCAAACCCTAGAGAATATTTTTATATGAATTTTAGAGGGTTTAGGCAATTTTTATCATGATTAGAACCTCAGTTAATTAAGAAGGTCTATTTTTAAGGTTTCAAAAAATTATTTAATTCTTAGAACACGTGCAAACCCTTTTCTGATTGTTTTAACTCACTTGTTAGCTTTCTAAGACCATTTAACCTTCATTCAACCTTTGAGAAAACCCGTGGTTGTACTGCATTCATGATATGCTGGTAAAATTATAGTTTTAACCCTAGTTTCTTATTTTTCCCTCAGAATGATTATGTAGTGACTTATGACTCTCTGGCAACTATGTAGGAGCATTTGCTGACTGAATTGGGTCAAAATGAGCTAGTTATGGCTCATGATGGCGTTCCCATCAATGAACCTCCTTTAGAAGAGCCAATGTCTGAACCCGCTCAAGCACCTGCCAGGGGGGATACATTTTTTGAGACCGAAGATGACCAGGAGCAACCAATTAAGGATCAATCGTTTAATTCACCCGAGATCCTCGAGCCAGGGAGTGAGGAAAAATATGTCTCTATGGATCAGGAAATGACATGCGATTTTGAGACATATATAAATGAGGATCATGAATTCTTTGACTCTAAGGGTGAAGAATCTTTTAGTGAAGTCTCACTTGAACTTAAGAAAGAGGATTTTAGTGAGACAATCGAGCTCAAGGAGAATGAAGAACTATTTGATTGCCCCATCATTGAAGATTATGATCATGTTGAGGCTAACTTGGACGATTCAAATCTTGATGATTCAATCAATAGCCCCATTCCTCAACCACACCCTAAAGAGCTCAATGATGATATTCTTGAAATCACCAGACCCAAGTCAATCCTGATTGAGACATAATTATTTGACTTGGGTATTTTAGATAGGGTGTACAATGATCTGGAGGTCCTAGAAACCTTGATTTTGGAGGATAGGAAGTGGGAAATAAAAATCTGGGAAGTTACTTCTGAGGGAACTATGAGTTTGAATTTAAGGGTTCTTATTGACCTAAAACCACCTACTTTCTACTAGGACCCTTATGATATCTTTCACGTCCAACCCAAGCTCGAAATAACTGATTATTTTTCTAAGCTGAATGTTAAGTGGACATCCGCACCTATTGAACCATCTTTACCCATTGTCTAACACTTTGGTCTTAGGTTGCACACCACAAAATCATAGGCTTGGCCCTGCAAGCTTAACAACCTTTGGTTCTAGGAGATTTTCATCCAGAACCTGAGAACTACTCGACCCTGGGGCATAGGTCTACACCACAACTTGGTCCACATCTATGGACATCTTCTACTGACGGGTTTAAGGATCAATCTTGTAATTGTGATTCTGACCCATACCTGTGAATTCTTAACCTCTTCTTTGTTTGTATTTTATGCCTAGCTAAATGCATTAAATTTAGCACGTGTTTATATTCCACATTCTCTATGGAGCTGACCAGATTTTCACATTGTTTAGGTGATATTTTGTTTACTCCACCCTTTTCATGTCTTTATTTTATAATGAGGACATTGCATCATTTAGGAATGGGGGGTGGATACTTAATCCTGAAATCATTTTGTTAACTCCGTAGAATTTCTTTTAGCTTCTTTAAAATAAAAAAAACAAATAGAATTAGGAGAAGAGAACTTAGTTATTAGGCATTATTAACTTTAGAAAATAATACGAGAGGACATAAACACTTACACTCTTTAGGTCATCGGGCTTAATTAGCCTGGGTGTCCACTCAAATGTGGACTTAGTCTCGAGTCCTCGCCAAGTAACCCTATTTAAATTGGTCAATAAATTGGGGTGATAAGTATACGACTTATCAACCCGTCCTCTGATTTGAGGGGACTTTAAGCCTAAGTATCTACACACTATTTGCACTGACTCACTTTTCGATGATTTCTTCGAAAATTGGGTAGCTAATGAACTATCTAGGGTGGTATGGTTGGCAAGTTGTCGTGGGTAACAGCCCATGGGCCGGTTGTTCAGAGCCTAGCCACAAGACCATTTTCATTGTACTACCTTTAGGTAAATCTTAAATCAGGGAAGCCACCTACTTAAAAAACAAGAAAAGAAAATAAAAAAATAGAAAAAAGGAGAAAATAAAAAAAATAAACAAATAAAATCACACTTCACCACACGAGTATGGCTGGCAAGTTGCCGTGGGTAATAACCCATTGGCCGGTTGTCTAGAGCCCAGCTCATAAAAATGCACAATAATTCCTAAAACACTTAGGGAAGAAGTGGGGAAGTAGAATAAACCAGGGAGATATACACTGGGTTCACCCTTGTGTTGACTCCATAAATAAAAGTATGGAGAAAGCTACCGTTTGAAAAGATAAACCTCTAGACAAGGTCACCTAGGGTCGTAGAAACCCGAAGTTCATTTTAACGACCGCCTAGTGAGTCTTTCACTCTTTTCACAAGATTCTTAGCACTTAGAGTCCTTTTCAAGTCTTGGGCAGGTTGGGTAGATGTAAGAAGCTATCCCAAAACTCTTAAACTTCAAAAGTCCAAAAAAATAAGAAAAGAAAAAGAGGAAAATGTATCTTCCCTTTTCAAATAAGGCGAGGACTTGGGCGGTTTGCATTCTAGCAGAAACTTGGGTACTGTTGAGTCTTCGTAGTTTAGGTCCTTAGTTGAAATTTTCTATTGTTAATAAACAAATTAGGTTTAAGCGATTGAGTCCTAATTCTATTTTTATACATAGCATGTAGTTTAATTTTGCTAGGGACTAATAAAAGATAAGCATGGGGGTATGATATAAACACAACTATTTAGGTTAAAATGCCTAATCATGCATGTTTCTAGGCTTAGATTTGCATTTCATGTTATAAATATTGCATAGCATGCATCATTCTGCATTTAGAGTAGTATATATTTTAGGTTGATTAGGTCCTTTTTATGGTCAGGAGAGAAGAAGATTTATTTCAAGGCCTCTGATGGACGATTGGACCATACGGATCTGATAAGGATGACGATCGGAGTCTAACGCCTCCGAAATCATCAAGATCGGAATCTCGTAGCATCATATGAAGTTTGAGGAAGATCAATGGCCAGGGGGCCATACGACATCCATACGAAGTTCGGATGAAAAATTCGGCCGTATGGATGGATCTAGAGCGACGATTGTAGTTCGGCAACATGAAAATCAACTCGATCCAAGCACCGTGGCACCCTCTACAACAGAAAGAAGATGAACATCCCAAATAGTGCCACATGGTGCCATCTAGGCCACCCAACACTGGCCAGCAGCAACCAGCCACGCCATTCATCTTTCGCACCTTCGAATCCTAGCTGTTGGATCAAGATCCAACAGCTGGGAATGCCTCCATGCCTGCAGCACTTAATTCGTCTTTAAGACACAGAAGTGCCTACAGTGCATTGGTTGTGAGAGGTGCTCTCAAGTCGCAGGGGTGTGGTCGAATTCCCGCTAGTGCATGCAATCAACAGTGCGAGTGCGAGTGCCAAATTAGGCCACATGATCTTCATCAAATGGCGCAAGAGTCTCCACATGGATGCACGGATGATCGCGGATATGCCCGCACCCTCCAATGCCATCTAAGCACACGATTGGACTGTTGATCGATCCAATGCCATCTAAGCGGACGATCGAGCATTTGACGATCGAGCATTTGACGAGCATAGTTGCAAGCGAGTGTGAGCTAGAGGCTACAGCGACAATTGTGCGGGCCTTTAGTGATGCTTGTGGCTGTCACTAATGGCCTACGCTATGCACGCACCAGCAAAGGAATTGAAAAGTGCCAGCAAATCTTTAGCAACGTTTGGGGGATTGGCTGGCGAGGATCTACAACGATTCCTTTGATGTCACTAACTGCCCTCTACACGAATTACCCTCTTCTCTTCACTATAAAAGGACCCCTACACCTCCCATTCTTCCTCATCTCTTCCTTTCTTCCTCTCACCACCTCCAAGGCTCTAGAGAGATCTTGCCCCAAGCCTGAGATGCTCATCTAGAGTAGAAAACAAAATAGTTTTCCCATCTCTCATCCCCATTCGTGGAGCATCCTATGTCCATCCTCTCATCGCCATCGGGAAGAAGATCCTCGCCGTGACGCCATCCTGCCCCATCCTCCATCCTCCAGCTATGTCCTCCTTCGTCCCACTCCTCACCACCTTCCTCCAGGAAATGTCAAAGCGAGTCATCCTCCGAGCAACCGTCGAAGGGGGATTCTCTCACCTCTTTCTATCTTTATTACTTTCATAGCGTAATCTTTCCTGCTTTCTTAGTTGTACAAAAATATTTGATTAGAAATCCATGATTATTTCTCTCTCACTCTCTCTCATATTTTCACAAGTAGATTAGCTAGATAAAATTTCTTCGACCTAATAGCTTGCTTGATAAAAAAATGCCAAAAAAGATAGAAAAGATAAAAATGGCAAAAATAAATAAAAGCTAAACGCAAATCTTTCAAAACCAAACGTTTGCCTCCCTGTGTTCGACCCTAGACTTACATTTCGAGTTTTGGTTATAAATTTTATCTAATCAATGGAATTTCTCATGAATCAAACTATGACGACGAATTTTTCAAACTCTAAATCCTTTCTGCGTGCGATTTCGATGCGATTAGTATCCTAGTGAAAAAGTCCATAGAGATGCTCTCCCACTTCCACTCTGGAATCCTAAGGGGCTGCAACTGGCCAGCTGGTCTCTAAAGCTCTGCCCTCACCTACTAACAAATCAGGCACTACCTCACAAACTCACCCACATCTTTTTTCAGGCCACGCCATTGGAAGTCCTTCTTTAGATTGTAATACATTTTAGTGTTTCCTAGATGGATAGTGAGTCTACTTCAAAGGCCTCGGACAATAACTCCCATTAAAGTGCTTCATCTTGTGGAACACATAGCCTGCCGCGGAGCCAATGTACTCCATCCACAAAGGTGAGGTTGCCTAGATTTCTTGTGAGTACCTAGTTACAGAGAGTTTATAAGTCAGAATCCTCCATCTGACTGTCCACTATACAAGATATCAGATTAGGATGTGTACGCCTCATCACTGTCAACTACCCCAGATGTCCTACCACCTAGGATGGCTTCCACTGGGCTGCCACAATTATACTACTCCATCTCTATGCCTGAAGAGTTGCCAATCAGGCCGGTGGCTTCCTACTGAGAGCATCTACCACAACATTTTCATTTTTTAGATGATAAAGAATCAAACAATCATAATCTTTTCGAAGTTCCACCCAATGTCTTAGTCTTAAGTTCAACTCCTAATCAAATAGGTACTTCAAGCTCTTGTGATCTATGTGAATCTCAAAGGTCTCACCATATAAGTAACGGTGCCAAATCTTCAGGGCGAAGACTATTGTTGCCAACACTAGGTCGTGCACTAGGTAGTTCTTCTCATGCAGCTTCAGTTGCTTCGAGGCATAGGAAACCACATTCCCATGCTACATCAGAACATAGCCCAATCCCTAAAGTGAAGCATCTATGTATACAATGAATCTACTACCACTGCCGGGGATGATAAGTATAGGGGCTAATGTCAACTTCTCCTTGAGTGTCTGGAAACTGACCTTACAATCACCGGTCCAAGCAAAGGAGGTATCCTTCCTCGTTAACAAGGCTAATGGAAGGGCGATCTATGATAAGCCCTGAATGAATCATTTGTAATATCCTGCTAAACCCAGGAAACTGTGTATATTTGTCATAGGGTTGGGACGCTCCCACTTCAACACTGCCTCAACCTTGGTAGGGTCGACTGAAATCCCTGCACTTGACACCACATGTACTAGAAACTCTACCTGACGCAGCCAAAACTCGCACTTACTAAAATTGGCATACAACCTGTGCCTCCTCAAAGTATTCAAAACCAACTAGAGATACTACTCATGCTATACCTCATCGCAAGAATAGATGAGGACATCGTTGATAAAAACAACAACAAAGTGATCCATGTATGGTCTGAAATCTGGTTCATGAAGTCCATGAATGCAGCAAGTGTATTCGTCAGTCTAAACGGCATCACTAAGAGATCATAGTTGCCACAGCTTGTCCTGTAGGTAGTCTTTGGTGCATCCCCTTCTCTAATCCTAAGCTAGTGGTAGTCGGATCGCAGATCGATATTGGAAAATATCATGGCCCCATGAAACTGATCAACCAAGTCATCGATCTATGGAAGAGAATATCTGTTCCTGATGGTCAAATTATTTAGTTACCGGTAGTTAGTGCAAAGGTGTAAGGTGCCATCCTTCTTCATAAATAATATTGGAGCCCCTAGGGTGAGGCACTAGGCTGAATGAACCCATCTCAAGGAGTTCTTGAAGCTATGTCTTTAGTTCCTTCAACTCTGCTGGTGCCAACTATTCGAGGAGTAAGATCGCATTTAAAAGATGACTTGTCGTAGTATAGTGCTATTGAACATGCGAGTTTCTACGCTAACGTGTTTGGTTTTGAAAAACCTGTCATCGTAGTATGAAAGCGAAGAACTCATGTTTAAAAAATAAAATTTATACCGGAATGGAAATCCTGGGTCGAACACAGGGAGGCGGACATTTGATTCAAAAACATGCATTTGTTTTATTTGTCACAAAGTAATTCAATTGATTAGAACTATCTAACTATTTACAATAAATAGAAAATAGAGAGAGAGAATAAGAGAGAGAGAGAATATTACAAATAAAAACCAAAACGAGATGTAGAATAAACATGGAATTTCATCATCAGAATGATTGTTCATTACACTAGAAAGAGGGAAAATGATTACACTAGAAAGTAGTAAATATACTCTAGAAAGCAGTAAATCTACTCTAGAAAGCAATTAAAAGAATGGAGAGAGAAATATCCTTCTCGATGGTCGCTTGGAGGATGAGCCGGACGGAACGACGCCTGGACGAAGTAGGAAGAAGCAGGACGAATGGGAATGGGGCAGCATGTCATCGTCGTCGCGGGATCCGCTTCCAAAAGGGGGACGAAAAATTGACTTTATCTTACGAGAAGCATCCCGGGTGTGGGATAAGCTTCTCTTGAGCTTTGGAGTAGGAGAGAAGAGAAGGAAGTGATGAGAATTTCATATGGAGGGGGTCTCCTATTATAGTTGCAAGGAGTGGGGGCATTTTGGTCATCCCAATTTTAAAAACATTAATTCAGGACCTTTAGTGATGGATAAAACCGTCTCTAAAGGTCCGAACGTGGGCGTAGTGGGCGATGCGCGCACGCCCGCTCGCTTGGTCATGCGTGTAACGCATGTACACGTCCAGTCGCTCTCAGCCGTCGGATTACGAGATCGGACAGCTTAGATCATGCTACCGCCTGCCTCCTTTACGTGCCCACCCACGTGCGATTCCGCATGAGACGTGGCGTGCAATAGTGCGTGGGTGCTATCGAGCACCCACAGCCGCTCGATCGGGATCGAGCAATCGATTGGCCACATGCCTCTCTCCAATTCCAGTGCGACGTGGATCGAACGTGCACCTGCGCTTCACGTTAGGGCATTCACCCGCTGCGCTACGGAGGAGAGATGGTCGCAGAGACGTTTTAAGCAGCGCGTGCTCATGGCCGTTGGATCAAGATCCAACGGCCCAGATCGTGTGTTGGATTTTCTTTGGAGAGGCAGCAGCGATCCTGAGGGATAGTTGGATGGCTGAGATGGCACCACATGGCAACATCTTGGCCGTCCATCTTCTGGATGATGTAGATGCCACGGTTATCGGATTGAGTTGATTTTCACGCCCTTAGGCTGCGATCGTCAATCTAAATCCATCCGTGAGGTTGGATTTGTCATTTGAAGTGTGGATTCACACCATCTTGGCTCTTGATCTTCTAGGGTTCCCCGATCACTAACTAATGCTACAGATGTCTGATTAGGGTGATCTTGGAGTCATTGAACTCCAATCGTCGCCCTAATCACATCTATACGGTTGGATCTTCGATCCGAAGCTCCGATAAAAAGTTTTCCCTATCCATGAACATAAAAGGAGACAATTAACCTCCATTTTATTCAAACTACTCTAAATGTAAGATGATGCATGTTATGCAATATTTATAGCATGCAATGCAATCCTATGCTTAAGAACATGCATAAATAGACATCTTAAGTAGTGTAAACATGTTTACATATTACCCCCATGCCTTTCTTTTGCTAGTCTCTAGCAAAAACTATATGCTATTTATAAAAGAATCAGGATGGATTATTTGGGCATGAGTTATTTTCAATCACTAGGAAAATGTCTACTTAGGATCTGAACTTTCAAAGACACAACAGTGTTCGAGTATCTGCCAAAATGCAGATCGCCTCAAACCCTCGCCTTATTCAAAGAAAATTTTCTTTTTCTCTTTTTCCACTTTTCTAATTTTTTTTTGGATTTTCAAGTTTTAGGTTTAAGAGTGGCTTTCTATGGCCATTCAACTCACCCAAGATTTGATGAGAACCCTACGTTCTAAGCATCTTATTGTGAATGTGATAGACTCATTGACCGGCAGTTAAAACGGACTTTGGATTTCTATGACTCTAGGTGACCTAAAAAAAGAATTCTGCCTAAAGGTGTATCTTTACAATCGGTGGCTTTCTCCCTACTTTTATTTTTTTACGGGGTCAACACAAGGGTGAATCCAGTGTATATCTCCCCAGTTTATTCTACTTCTCCGCTTCTTCCTAAGTGTTTTGGGAATTTTCAATGCATTTATTGAGATGGGTTCTGGATAACTAGTCGATGAGCTGTTACCACCGACAACTTGCCAGCCATACTCGTGCGGCGAAGTGTGGCTTATTTTTTTCTTTCTTTTCTCCTTTTCTTTTTGATTTTTTTTTTTTAAGTAGGTGGCTTCCCTGATCTAAGATTTACCTAAAGGGAGCAAAAAGAGAAAGGTCCAGTGATTGGGCTCTGGACAACCTCCCTATGGGTTGTTACCCACGATAACTTGCCAGCCATATCACCCTAGAAAGTTCATTAGCTACCCAATTTCCGTTAGAATCGTCGAACGAGTCAGTGACAAGATAGTGTGTAGATGCTTAAAACTCAAAATTTCCTCAAATCAGAGGGTGGGTTGATAAGTCGTGTACTTATCACCCAAACTTATTTACTCCAATTAAAATAGAATTTAGGTTGGCGAGGACTCGAAAAACAAATCCACATTTTAGTGGTTACACGGGCTGATTAAGTCCAAAGACCTGAAGGGTCTTTGTGTTACAATCATAATGTAGTATTTCCTAAGATTGAAAATTTTCTTAAACTTAAGTTCTCTTTCTTAATTCCACAAATTATTTTTTTTTAATAAAAGAAAACAAATCTACGGAGCTGACGAATAAATTCAGAGATGAATATCCACCCGCACATGGCTATCTAATGTAATGTCATCATTGTATTGAAAAGACATAAAACAGAGTGGATGAGCATTGAAAGCACCTGAATTGTGTGAATGTCAGGTCCACTCCGAGATGAAAACTAAAAAGAACTGCATACGTACTGAATTTAGTGCCTTCACTAGGCACACTATATAAAGAAGAGAAATAAAGAATTCACAGGTACAGGTCAGAATCAGAATAAACATAAGAATCCTTTGACCTGTCAGTAGATGTTCACAAATGTGGACCAGATTGTGATGCTGACCCATACCCCATAATCGAGAATATCTTAGTTTCTGGATAAAAATTACCCAAAAACTAAAATCTGTATGCAAGTAGGGTCGAGCCTGCGATTTACGAGGATGCAACCCAAGACCAAAAAGTCGGGTTACAGAGAATTCAAGCTCAAAAGGATAATCATTGAATTTGTGCTTGGGTTCGACATCCTCAGAACAAATGTCGTAGGGGTCTTGGTTTGATGGTTTCAGCTTAATAGGAACCCTTCGACTCAGTCTTCTACTTCCTCCGGAACTAACTTCCCAAATCAGAACTTCCCGACTCCTATCCTCCTCATTCAGCATGTCAGTTTCCGGGACCTCTTGCATATTAATCACCCCATCTGAAATCTCCAAGTCTAAATGATGTGGCTGAATCAGAATTGACTTGGGTCTAATTATCTCAGAAACAGAATCATCGATAAGCTCAATGGGATGTAACTAACAATCAGGGCATTGGATTGAATCCTCTAGAAAATGCGATTCTGGATCCATAATATGAGCCCTAATAAAATCAGTTTCCTCAGTTATTGGGCTATCAAATGATCTTTCAGATTCGTCAAGCCCAATCATCTCACAAAAATCGTGTTCTATAAATTCACGTGAGACTTCGTAAATTGAATCTTCACCATCAAAATCAAAGAAATTGAAATCCGTATTAATGCATGTCTCAAAATCATCCATCACTTTTTGGTCCATGGTGACATACGTTTCCTCATACCCGAGCTCAGGGATCTTAGGTAAAGAAATCAGATCTTCCTTAATTGGTTGCTCTAATTCAATCTGGTCAGCCTCGTAACACGTGTCTCCCCCAACAGGTGCCTGAGCAGGTTCTGTCATTGGCTCTCCTGAAGGGAGTTCATCATGGGAATCATCCCATTATTGAATCAAAGAGACCACAAATCTCATCCTCAATTTCACTAACTTCCAAAGTAGAAACTCACCAGGGTTCTTATGCTTAACATCCTGGAGCCAATCCAACAAATACTTATTCAAATCATCAATCATTTCAATCAGAGGCTCCAATCTCTCAATGTAAGGTATTGGCTGAACTTCTAAAGATTGTATGATATTCTTCAAGTTAGGCAGAACCTTATCTTGAACCTAGTTACCCTGGACCAATTTTGTTGGTTCAGGGTTGGGCGGGTTTGGGGTCAAAGCAGGGGAATTAACGAATTGAGATTCGTTATACCCTTCCTGAAAATAGGTCAATTCAGATTATTAAAAAGATGACCTAAAGGTAGTGTAATTAGAGGATGGGTAAGGATCGATGTATCCTTCTTAATTGTAGATCGTATTAGGTTGTTCATGAAAGGCTGACGATCTATAATCGATGTGGCTCTGAGAAGGATAGAAATCACAATCAAAGTGTTCAGGGTTAGACCCTAAATACGGAGGTCTAGAACTGTACCCCCAATTCAAGTTATCCCAACTAATTGATGGTTGATTATAGTATGAATCGGGATAATCTTCATGTTGAGGATAATTCAAAATAGGAGGGAAAGAGTGGGAATGCATGTAAAATGTGGAAGGATTCATGAGAGATGGGAGGAATAAAGGCACCCTGCAATACAAATAGTCAAACCTGTCCTTAAGTGGGCTAGCCTACAGACCTATAGACTCCCAAAATCCGTCTTGAGATAAAGGAACGATTTGATGTACTTCTGTCTGTTCAATCCAACCAGTTAGAAGGAGGGACTGGGGAGAATGTTCTTCCTTCAGCTTGCACCTTCGATTCCTAGTGTACCCCCCAGCCGTAATCATTTGATTCTACTCCCCTAGCTAGATATCAGATTGAACAGTAGAAATAGACTAATCAAAAATAATCTCGTTCTAGGCTCTGAAGAGTGAGTCGAATCCTTAAGGCCAATGTCTACTCTGTTTTATTTAGGGCTATGTTTGAATGTGCTTTGGAATGTGATGGGCCCTTTATATGGGTTGTGCCCTTAATGATTGATTGATTTGTGTGTACATGTACAACCAATGGTTTTCAAGCAAGATTACTTTTGATGCGGTGAATTTTAAGGTTCAAATCTTGCTTAGTAGCTTTTAAGATTCAACTTCAAGTATTTTCAAACAAGTTTTGTTGGCATACCAGGTTTTGAAAGTGCAGGTGAAGATGTTTCCCTTTAAAACTTAAAAGAATGTGGAGTGCCTGGTAAATCCCTAATAGTTGAACCTAAGTGGCAGCTACTTGATGAGTTGATTTTAATTGAAGTGGTGTGGCCTAATCAACTCAAACAATTGGCCTGTTGTACCACTTAATTAGGCACACAAGTGATTACCTAATCTGATTTCTACTCAATTATGTGTTTGGATGTGTGTACCAGCTCCAAAGATCGATTTACCGGTTGAGTTTGAAAGTTAGATGAGGTTGTGTACCTCTGTGAGATTTTTCTTTTTATTTTTCTATTTTTTTAATGTGGAGGTTCTGGCAGGTGTGGGTGTCAAACAACAAACAATCTAACCTTAGAGTTTATAAGAACACCTAGGTTGATTGATGTTTATGTTATTATGTGGTGAAATGAAATCTAATGGGTGAGAGGTGGGGGATAACTTACAAAACCTTCCACAACACTTTACTCCAATCTACCGCTTTTGCTTGTCTTGAAAGAGTACCTGCAATCACAATAAGAAAGGAGAGAAGTGAGGTAAATGATTTGTAAGTTAGAAAACGCGAAGAAAAAATCAAAGAGCATCGCCTCCCCAACAATGGTGCCAAAATGTTGAATGCACAGGTTGCTACACTAATGTGTTTGGTTTTGAAAAACAAGTTGTCATAGTATGAAAGTGAAGAACTCGTGTTCAACAAATAAAATTTATACAAGAATGGAAATCCTGGGTCGAACACAGGAAGGCGGACGTTTGATTTAAAAACATGTGTTTGTCTTATTTGTCACGAAGTAATTCAATTATTAGAACTATCTAAGTATTTACAATAAATAGAAAAGAGAGAGAGAATAAGAGAGAGAGGGAATATTACAAATAAAAACCAAAACGAGATGTAGAATAAACATGGAATTTCATCATCAGAATGATTGTTCATTACACTAGAAAGCGGGAAAATGATTATACTAGAAAGCAGTAAATCTACTCTAGAAAGCATTAAAAGAATGGAGAGAGCAATATCCTCCTCGACGGTCGCTTGGAAGATGAGCCGGACGGGACAACGTCTGGACGAAGGAGGACGAAGCAAGATGAACGGGAACGGGGCAGCACGTCATCGTCTTCGTGGGATCCGCTTCCGAAAGGGGAACGAAAAATTGACTTTATCTCGCGAGAAGCATCCTGGGTGTGGGACAAGCTTCTCTTGAGCCTTGGAGGGGGAGAGAAGAGAAGGAAGAGATGAGAATTTTGTATGGAGGGGGTCTCCTTTTATAGTTGCAAGGAGTGGGGGCATTTTGGTCATTCCAATTTTAAAAACATTAATTCAAGACCTTTAGTGATGGATAAAACCATCGCTAAAGGTCCGAATGTGGGCGTAGTGGGCGGCGTACGCGCGCCCGCTCACTTGCTTGCGCATGTAACGCGCGTACGCATCCAGCCACTCTCAGCAGTCCAATCGCGAGATCGGACGGCTTAGATCGTGCTACCCCCGCCTCCTTTGTGCACCCGTCCACGTGCGATTCCGTGTGAGGCGCGGCGTGCAATAGCATGTTGGTGCTATCGAGCGCCCGCAGCCGCTCGATCGCGATCGAGCGGTCAATCGGTGCCGCGCCTCCACTCCAATTCCAGCGCGGCGCTGATCGAACGGCGCCTGCGCTTTGCATTAGGGCATTCACCCACTGCACTATAGAGGAGAGATGGTCGCAGAGATGTTTTAAGCAATGCGTGCTCATGGGCCTAGATTGCGTGTTGGATTTTCTTTGGAGAGGCAGTGGCTATCCTGAGGTTCGGTTGGATGGCTGAGATGGTGCCATGTGGCACCATCTTGGCCATCCATCTTCTAGATGATGTAGATGGTGCCATGGTTGTCGGATTGAGTCAATTTTCATGCTGTTAGGCTGCGATCGTCAATCTGAATCCATCCATGCAGTCGGATTTGATGTTTGAAGTGTGGATTCACACCATCTTGGCCCTTGATCTTCTAGGGTTCCTCAGTCACTAACTGATTCTACAGATGTCTGATTAGGGCGATCTTGGAGTCGTTGAACTCCAATCGTCGCCCTGATCACATCTGTATGGTTGGATCTTCGTTCTGAGGCCCCGATAAAATGTTTGCCCTATCCATGAACATAAAAGGAGACAATTAACCTCCATTTTATTCAAACTACTCTAAATGCAAGATGACGCATGTTATGCAATATTTATAGCATGCAATGCAATCCTATGCTTAAGAACATGCATAAATAGACATCTTAAGTAGTGTAAACATGCTTACATCAAGCGCGAAACACGTCGAAGCAAATAAAATTTAACGAAATTTGTAAGTCCCGATCAAACTTAGGAAGGAAAAAAATGACTGGACTATAACATTGATTTAGATCTGATGAGAACATCATCATCAACCATATCTAGCTTTAATTAGTTAGAATCCACTGATAAATGCTCCTACATAATTTCCAGAAGATCGTAATTCACTACAAATCCACTTTGAGTGATAAACATGAAAACATGGGTAAAACTGCAATTTTAACATAATATTTTAATTGAGAGCAATTACGGGATTTCTCAGGGTTAATTAAAGGTAAAATAGTCATAAATGTCTAATAAGTAAGTTCTTATAGACAAAAATGGGTTTAACGTGCTTTGAGAATTAAATGACATCTAAAACCCTAATAATCGACTCGCTTAAATAACTGAGGTTCTAGTCAGAATAAAATTCACCTAAACCTTCTAAATATCATGAAAGAATATTCTATATGATTTCATATGCTTTCTTTGACCATTGGAACCCACTTTGACCAAAAATTAACTCTATGACATGTAGTTGCCCTAATTTGGGTCTTTACGAAAATTACCCAAACAAAATCGGTCAAAACCTAAATCTAACTTCACAACCAGATTCTTTGGATCCAAATTAGGTTTGTACCAAAATTTGGGCCCAATCAGAGATCATCTTGACCTAGTTTACATTTTGGTCTAGTCTGATTCTTCTTTTCTCACTTAAACCCCTAACTTTCAAAATTATTTGCAAATTCCCCTAACTTCATCATTTTCTTCACAAATAGGTCCCCATCACCTTCAGACTCCTAAACCCAACTTCGGCAACCTTCAATCAAGGAGTTCTCCCTGATTTCTCGCCTAATCTCTTTCAAATTTTGAAGGGAGACTTCCGAGAGATTTTCCTATGATCTAAACCTAATTTTGGGCTCTAATTCTTTCCCAATCTCTCATGTGAACGCATGGGAGATGTGGTTATCCCACATGTGCAAATTGGATGGAGCTTGAAAGCTTCTTTCCAAGCTTGGGAGGACCTTCTATGGCCTATAAAAGAACCGCTAAGGCATGCCTTACCTCCTTAGCTTAGTTTGGAGGTTGGTTCCTTCTTCTTCCCTTCTCCCCAATGTCCATCTCCACCAACTCCGACGAGCTTCTCCGTCTAGCCTCTTCCCTCGATCGTTACATATAATAGCAGGCGAGTTTGTCTCCCCCAACTTCTTCCACTCCTTGCGATACGGGTAGGAGCCCCCCAGATCCCTTCTTTCCTCGCCATTCGCCCATCTGGAGAATTCTCCTTCCAAGGTGACAGCCAATCAAAGCCGGTGCGTCTCCATTCCTTTGCCCCACTTAGAGTACTTAGATTAGCTCATTTAGATCCTTAGGTTTGTTTCCCCATATCAAAACCCCAAAAATAACCTTCAACCTCCACGCACGCTGTCATCTTCCTCTACTCCGATCGGACCTTCGGTGAGGTCCTCTGCATGCTTCACACCTCTAAAAGCCTCGCCAACACTCCCAAAAGCTCCGCCACATCACACTCATCAAAACCCCTCTTCTATTCCATCATTTCGACTACCCAGAACACCCACCGAACAACCCATCTTTCATGCTTCATTTCCATCATCAACTGACCACGACGCACCTCCATCCTTCACGCCACGACCACCACCACATTCGTCGTGCCTTGGCAACCATTATGAACCATTTTAACATGGCTGAGAGGCTGTGTTCATGATTTTCAAGGTACATCATTGCTCCGTAGTCACCGCCATTACCACCACAATGTTCTTCGAGTTCGAGGGCATGCTTGCTCGAGGTGCTCACTCTAGGTGACACGAAATCACCTAAGTCATCTCCCCAGGTGGTCAATTGTAGGTGCCACCCCCAGCAGCTACTTCAATTCAAGGCATCTTCACTGTAGCAACGCACGTGAAAGAAGAGTGGGAAGACAGTCCCACCTCGAAAACACAGGAGCACATGATAGCAAATAAAGTGAATTTGTGTTGGGGGCTTATCACCTCGAACACATGCAGTGAGGTCCCTCTCACCTGCACTTGACCCAACCTGGCTTACCACTCCTCGCTTATCACCACCCTTGATGAGCCTGGACCCAGTTACACGTATATCAGATCACCTGATTACCTAGGTTTGAGAGAGGGAAAGAGAGGAAAGAAAGAGAAAGTAGGGGAGGGGACGGTTTTGCTCTCCAGGGCTCTCGACACTTAGCCATTGTGAGGAAAAGAAAGAAGAAGACCATGCTAGAGAAGAAAAGTATAGAAAGAAGAAGAAGCTAAAGGGAAGGCACAAGGAGAGAGGAAGCTGAGATCAAAGAAGAAGAAGAACAAAAGAAGAGTACTGTAGCACGAAACATTTAAGTCGTCTGATTTGAATATTAGATGTCTGAGTACTGTTCACTTATTGAATATTGAGTAATAGTATATCTATGCATCTAAGCTAATAATTGGTGATTTAAATCACCATTATTTTGCCTTAGACATCCTTTTACTGCAATAAACTCTTGATAGACTCATGTTCTGCATTGAAGATCAATTTTGAGTAGATATCATTCATTGATAATCATTCTTGGCTTAATTCCTTATGCTCATTTATATATTAATTAAGATTAGTGTGTGAATTCCAACTTACTCCCTATTTTGACCTCAAACTTTATTTCTAGATATTTGAGTTTATAAATATTATTTGTTGAAGAGCTATTTAGGAGACTTTACTACAACGAGACACTTTAATCTCCCAAATAGCCCGTACAACATTTTGGCACCGTTGCCAAGGAGCAATGTGCAATTCCCCACTATTCTTTATTTTATCTAATTATATTTGAGCACTAACTTGCCCTGTTTGTTTCTTGTGATTTTGCAAGATACATCTGGTGGAGATCTTCCATGCAAAACAACCACTCCTAAGGGCAAGTAATCTCTCTTCTTCCTTAATCTCCTAATCCTTGGAAGAGAGAAAAGGAAACAATCAAATTAGGATTCACCTTCCTTAATTTCTTAGTAAATCATCATTTAAAAGGTAAGTTTTCTTGATTTGTGGAAATTTTCATATCTGATTGAAGTTTGAAGAGATTTTGTTTAGAATTACATACCCAAATTTCCTGAACCTATTAAGGACTATGCTTAATTTCTAAAATCACCTTGGGCAAACACACTTCTTGCTTGAAGCCCAAGGTGTACATTTTGAGATTTAATTGGACCTGAAATAGAGCCAATTAGGGTTTCTAATGTTAGGGTTTGAACTGTTAGAACACATTTGCCTGCATAATGAGAATAAACCCTCCCGCATTTGTGTGCTACCGAAACCCCTATTTGAAAAAATATAATCAAGAAAAATCATAAAAATTACGCTCTAAATTCACTTGAACCCTAAAATCTTTGACCTAATAAAATAAGAGTCATTCATGGTGATTTCTGGGTCTTGACCTAGATTTCATTCTACGATCGTTAGGGTAGGTTAGGTGAAGTTGGTTTACTTTATGGGCCAACCAACCTCCAAATTAAGTCACAAGACAAATCAACTTCTAATAAAATGAAATTCAAGGCAATAATTAGTCTAAAATTGGTAGACTTAAGGACTTAAGTCCGTACATTCCGGTCTACTTGTAACTGTAGTGACAAGGAAGGTCGGGCGGGGAAAACCTATAACCCATGTGGACGCCCTACCATGTAGGGGTCTTTGCGAGGCACTCCCTTCTTGGCTGCCCAGGTACTTCTCAGGTGTGCGGATTTCTTATTCAGAGGTATCATCCACCTCGAAACTATCTTAGTCGTCCAAAAATCTTTGGGTGCCTTGATTGGGTCCAAATAACATCCAATCCCTCATCTTTTCTCTAGAGCAGACACACAGGAATGTCCTTAGTTTTTTAAACTAAAAGACCACATTAGATCTTCTTGGGAATCTCTTTTCAGATCTAATCAACTTCAATCTCACCTGAGTTTGACTCTACATTTTGATTCCACCACTTGATTCAAAAATGCAACCTAACATGTTAGGAAAAGTGATTAGGAAACCTATGTCCCAAATGACCATCAAAAACAAAATGATTGAGGATGCTTACAAACATCATGAAGAGTATTCTAAATCCTCAAGTCCATTTAGGGAGATTCAGGTTAATGTCACCTCAAAATTCATTTTTAACCATGCTCAGATGATTTTTTCCCAAATGATACATGGTTCAACCCGAGATGATCTCTTACAAGAATATTTTGAATTGAGGACATTACATGACAATGAGTATTTACAATGTTAGTCAAATCCCACACTTTTCGAGAAGCACCAAGATCTCATTAAGGCACGTGGTATAATACTGGATGTATTATATGAAGGCATTAATCAAAAATACCCATCAAAGGATAATGAGACACCTTGGAGCAACACTAAAGATCAACATTTCCCAAATCTCGGGTTCGAGAATCAAGGTTATAGTAGACCCCCAACCCAAATTAATTCAAATTCAAATTTGATAGCAATTGACATTCCTGATCTTAATGAGGGTGGGGAGGATCCAATTGTAGGTGTTCCCGATTTCGAGCCAACCCTAGAAAATCAAGAACCAGGTTCACCAAGCTTAGATTTCCTCGACACCTATGATGATGAGCTTAACACAAACATTCTCAGGAATATAAATCCCGAGCCTTATCCTGTTAAGGTGATTCTCGAGAATGATTCTGACATCACTGTAGAGCCCAACCAAGATTCTAGTGACCCAATCCATACCTTTAACCTAGAATCTGGATTCGAGCCTACTTGGGATAATCATGAGACCCAAAATGATGAAAGTCATATTTTGAATTTGAATTATGATTCTGGGCCTGTATTTGATGAATACACCTCTCCAACTTCCTCTGAGACATAGATTGATTTTTCAAAAGTCACGCCACTTTATGATAGAAAAATCTAGGAGTTTGAAGAGTTGGGACTCGATTGGGTCTATCCTAGAAGCCAAGAACCTGAGCCCATGCCTAATAAGGACACCTTTTCAAGCTTAGAATCTAAAACTATGTTAGGTACAAGTCATGTTGTTGATTCTACTTATTTTGATTCTTTCTATGGTGGAGCCTCTGATTTGGAATCAAGTTCAGAACATGATCTTCACAAGTTCTCCAATGATTTCGAATCTTACTCTGATTTCAAAGAACTGTTGTTTCCTAGTTACTTTAAACCAGTTTACGACCTCAGCGACTACAACCCATCCTTTGATTCTAACACTGTGGTCATTGATTTGAAAGAAACCACCTCTTCTACACCACATACAGAACCTTCTCAAATCCAATCTCAACCACAACCAGCCACCGGAATCAATTTCAACTTTGATTCTCCTCCTGATGATCCGGTCGCATATGATTCTCCATCTTTTGATCAGGTTTCGAACTCTGATCAGATTGATAATCATTTCCCATCTTTCTCTGATCACTCTCGTAGGGATCTCACATCCTGCACAGATCCATTTCCATTTGAGGATTCCTACTCTGACCAGGTTGATTATAATCAGCCAAACCTGCGATTTTCACTTCCATATCTTCTTGAACCTCAGTGTAACTGGTGGGCACCGCATCTCATGATCCACATCCATTAACCCACCATATTGATTAGGTTTGGGCTGCATCATCAGCCTGTTGATCTAAACATGCACCTGGTTGGACCAACCAAGCTATTGATCAAGGTGCTTTTCTACAAAACTTTGCTGATTTGACCACTCCTCCTTGACCACCTTTCTGCTTGGCTGAAGGCATTGAATTTAGCACTTAACGGGAGGCAGCCCATCATTCTACAAACTCGGGATCCTTTTGATTATCCTTTGGAGTTTCAGGTCTACTGCACTCTGAGTTCAATTTTAGAACAGTTGACTCCACCTTTGGTATTCGTATCAAAGGTTGAAATCATCCGCAATAGTCATCCCGACCCATTCACCCACCCATTGACCCTATTCTAATCCTTGAACCCAAGATGATTTCATACCCTCCGATTTACAATGAGGACATTGCGAAACTTAGGCATGGTGGGGTGTTAAAGTGCAAACACAGAAAAATTCAAGTTTCTGAAGGGTTCTCACAAAAAAAATACTCACATTCAAAAAATCAAAAAAATAAAAATTGAAAAAGAATAAAAAAATGGAAAGAAGAGGAAATTTTGAGAGAATTGCATATCATTCTTGAGGAGGAAATGAGGAGGTGATTTAAATGTCAAAAGGGAGCACAATTTGAAACAAAAAAGGGGATAGTTATTAGTAAATGATTATGGAATCTACTTAAGTTCTAGACCAAATTAAAAGAAAAAAGTTAAGTCCTAGAATAACAGAGAGACAAAGAGATTAGTATGAGTGCTGATCTTAGGCCTCTAGAACTTGTTTTAGGGCTTAAACATTTAGGTATCCAATAAGATTTTGATAGCCCTCAAGAGGTTGAGGAGAATACGAAGTTTAAGTATTAGGTTTAAGGCTTAGGGATTATTTGGCCTCTTTAACTGATATTTGGTTTGTGGGACTTGGTAACCTAGGCACCCTAATCCGCACACAAGTCTTGTTCAGTGCACTTAATAATCAAAATCATGCAAAAAGCATTCATTCTATTATGAAAAAAAAGGATACCTAGATTTGGAGCGGCTTATCAACACAAGTTGATTTGGATGGGTTCCCAGTGAAGAGAGGTAGGAAATTCCCCTCGAAGATGTGCAATAACATACCATCTCCACGGAGCTTGTCTCCTAGGATATTTAAATATCCTACCAGGGGCATGTAAGCACCTTGTGCTGGTTCAGGTGTCATGGGTGGGATTATCCCAAAATGTTGATTGCTAGGGCTTGAATTTAGCTACAGAATGCCATGGTAGGACTACCTCGAAGTGTTGAAAGCCAGGGTTCTGGGGGTTTCCATGGGTGGTGCTATCTCAAATTATCGAAAGCGAGGGACCCTGTGAGGATTGATGGTGGGAAAAAGGAATCCATTGGATACCATGTTTTTGAGCCAATCTAAAGCTAGAAATAATCAAGAAAAAGAGAAAGAAAGCTCTCCAAAAAATGAAAAAAATCTTATATCCCTCTCTCTTACAAAAATGCACCGTAAATTGAATCGGGACTAACCATGATTACAAGCACGAGTCCTTTAACCGCTGGGTCCAACGAACCTTAGGATAGTTTTTGTGGGCCTTAGAAACCTTCGCGGCAGACAAAGGCTAAAGCTGGTCAAGTTTAGATCTTAGTTGGTTCTTGAGTACCTCTAGGCCTACTATTAGCGCTCTAACCTAATTTCCAAGGAGAAGAAAAACATTAGGACTTTGAATATCAAGGCATGGTCTAGAATTCGAGTTAATTTCATAACATTTTGCTAAGGGATTAGCAAAAGTTAGGCATGGGGGTATGATGATCACGTCATTATCAGCCATATCTAGCTTTAATTAGGTAGAATCCACTGATAAATGCTACTACATAACCGCCAAAAGTCTGTAATTCACTACAAACCCATTATGAGAGATAAACATGAAAATAGGCGTGAAACTACAGTTTTAATAGAATATCTTAATTGCAAAGAAACCATGGAGTTTCTCAATGGTTAATTAAAGGTTAAATGGTCATAAATGTCTAATAAGTGGGTTTATACAGATAGAAATGTGCTTTCATGCATTTTGAGAATTAAATGATATCTGAAACCCTAAAAATAGACTTGCTTAAATAACTAAGGTTATGATCAGGATAAAATTCACCTAAACCTTCTAAAAATCATAAAAAAAATATTCTATAAGGTTTGGTATGCTTGCTTTGACCATTGGAATGCAATTTGACCTAAAATAGTCTCAGACAGGCAATTGCCCTAATTTAGGTTTCTATGCAAATTACCTAGTCAAACTTGGTCAAAACCTAAATCTAACTTCACCATCAAATTTTTACATCTAAATTATGTTTGTGCCAAAATTTAGGCCTAATCAGATATCATCTTGACCTAGTTTACATTTTGGTCCAATCTGATTCTTCTTCTCTCACTTAAACCCTAGGTTTCAAAATTATTTGCAAATACCCCCATAACTTCATCATTTTCTTCACAAGTAGGTCCCCGCTGCCTTCAAGCTCCTAAACCCAACTCCAGCAGCCTTCAATCAAGGAGTTCTCCTTGATTTCTCACCTAACCTCTTCCAAATTTGGAAGGCAGACTCCTGAGAGATTTTCCTACGATCTAAAACCTAGTTTTGGGCTTTAATTCTTTCCCAATCTCCCATGTGAATGCATGGGAGATGTGGGTATCCCACATGTGCAAATTGGACGAAGCTTGAAAGCTTCTTTCCAAGCTTGGAAGGACCTTTCATGGTCTATAAAAGAACCCTTGAGGCATGCCTTACCTCAGCTTCGTTTGGAGGCCAGTTCCCTCTTCTTCCCTTCTCCCCGACTTCCATCTCCACAAACTCTGATGAGCTTCTTCGTCAAGCCTCTTCACTCAACTGTCACGGACAATAGCTGGCGAGTTTGTCTCCCCCAACTTCTTCCGCTCCTTGCAATACACGTAGGAGCCCCTCATACCTTGATAAATGCCAGTTTATCATCATTCTTTTGCATTAAAATAATCTTAGCTCTTAGGGTTTTGCTTTGCAAATGGGTTTTGGGGTTGCATTTAGTTATAAATTAGGATAGGCATGCATTGCATTTTTCTTATCTTTTTAATGTGTTTTTGTTGGCGTTAGGGATCAACAGATATACAGATGCCTAAAACCCTAGCACTCAGGAAGGCAACTGGTGAAGAAGAAGCTCAGATTAGCTGAAACTCAGCTTCATCCAGCTCACCACAGCTGGAATCCAGCTCACTTGGACTAGGGTTAGCTCATCCTAACTCCATTCAACTCATCTCAGCTGAATGGCAACTCAGGAGAGCTCATCTTAGCTCATCCTAGCTCAAGTCAGCTCAAATCTAGCCCAACTTAGCTGAGTCTAGCTCATCTCAGCTCCCACTAGTCCATAGGGAGCTCTAGCTAGTTCAGCTGAGTTGACTAGAGTTCACCCTAACTCAGGTCCAGCTACATCCAGCTCCACTGAACTCTAGCCAGTTGAAGATGAATTCATTCCAGCTCAGGAAGCTCAAGTCCAGCTCCTGTGGAGTCAGCTTAGCTCAAGCTAGTTGAGCTAAGCTACCTTAGCTGTCTCAACCAGCTCAATCCTCCCCGGGAGAACCTGACCCAGCACACCTCAGCACCACTCAATAGAAGCTAGCTCACTTTAGCCTGGCTTAGCAGCTAGAAAAGAACTAGCAAGCTAAGGTAGCTAGAGTAGCCCCATGTTGACCTCTTCTGTAGCTGCCAGCTCCAATTCAGCTCCACACTCTTCATATCCAGCTCCTCTCCTCAAACCCTAATCTCCACATGCATACTCCTGTACTCCATAGCTAGCTAAGCTAGCTTAGCTTAGCTTAGCCTAGCTAGCATCCACCTCCCTGGCACCGAAAACCTAACCCTAACTCCACCTACATAACCTTCCACTTCAAGTCCATCTAAGCCTACTTAAGCTAGCTCCACCCTACTCATTTTGGCGCCACCACATCACCACCTTTCACCCCTCAACTAGCCACCAAAAGATACCAAATGTTGGTGCCAAAACTAACCCTAACCACCTCCCTTTTGGCGCCAACATCAACCCCCACATCCACCCTACACATAACCCCTCCATGCCACATCCACCATCCACCTCAACCCCCTTCTAGAAGCCTAGAAGTTGGTGCCAACCCATGGCACCTCTCCATGGTTGGCGCCACTTTTAGTTGTCCCTTGGCCACCCATAACTAACCCCCTTACATCCCTAAGGTGGCACCAACTCTCCTTAGCCCTAATATCACCTAACCACCCCCATCTTCCCATCTTAGCCATCCATCTCAAGAGCCACCTCAACCCTCTCATCCTACTTTATGAAAAGACCAACACCCACCACCTTACAACCCATCTTTGTCTAGCAAAATACCTCTCATATTCTACCTAAAGCTCACACCCAAGAGAGAAGAAGAAGAAGAAGAACATTAAGGGGATACTATGTCCCCTTGGTGCCTTCCCCTCTTCCCTTCTCTCTTGTTCCCACGCCAGCCAAAGGAGAAGCCAGGCAAGGAAGACCTTTGGAGGAGGTCTTGAAGGTGGTCCACTCCACCTTGGAGGAGATCTTAGAGGTGGTCCACACCACCTTGGAGGAAAGCCTTGGCATGCCCCCTACTTCAAGGTTTGCCAAGGAAGCTACACCTTGAAGAATTTTGCAAGAAGAGGGAGGAGCTCTTTCTGATTACGGGAGTAGCCGCAGTTGGAGCAAGAGCCTCGCCATCTTCACCATCATTTCAGAGGATTTTTGTGTTTTCATTATATGCTTTTTAAATTCTAGTAGTTTAAGCATTCTTCTACTAGATTCTTGTTAAGCAATTCCTCAATTTTATACAAGTTGCCTTTGTTAGATTTGTTTGTCTTGATTGCAATTTGAATTTCCCTTTTTTGTGCACTCACTTCCCTCCCTCTCTAATTACTCTCGGCCTTCAAATGGCTAGGGTGAGCTTAGAAGGAAGGTAGCTCTTGTCACCTTGGGTTACAATTAGGAGTAGTTATCATTAATTTGAAATCCTTGTTATTTCAATTACAAAATAGAAAAAAAAATGATACATTGGAAAAACCAAAAAGAAAGTTGAGATTTATTTTCTAAGCAAGAGATTTGATTGCAAGCATATTGCCTCCTTGGACGACCTTAGATACCCCACTATCTAGGAATAGAAATTTAAAAGCGAATACGTTTTTGTGCGTTGCAACGACTTGAAACCCTAATTTAATAACCGCGCAAAAAACACGATCACTTTTTGGCTCCATTGCTGGGGAGGCACGACTTTGCTTAATCATTCTTTCTCTTGCTTGAAGTGGATCTCATCCCCTTCTCTTTCTTTTCTCTTGTGTGTGCAGGTATTGTAGGAAGAAAGCAGAATTTGGAAGTAAAAGCTCAAAGTTCCTTTTCTTCCCGCAGATTTTCTAGTTGGTTTCTTCTCTGTTGTCACACCAAAACTAAAAGACTACAAAAACACACTAAACATGGCTTTTAGAACCCCAAACAACTTAATTTAGTGTAGTGGTGCATTTTAAAACTCATTGATTACTTGTTTGCACCATTAACACCAGTCCAATTCAAGTATTGGTGTTCTGCTTTTTCAGATCCAGACTTCTATTCACATTTGAAAAATCAATTTCGATCACCACAGGCATTCGAAAATCTTACAATTTTGCTAAAGGATTCTAAATCAAGTATGGAACATTTTTTCCAAATTCTAGACTAATTGGATTTGTTTTTAATTTTTGAAAATTCGTGGACTATTGAGGGATCACACACTTTAATCTTCCTATTTTGCTACAATCTACAAATTTTTAGAATTTTTATACTCATCCAATTTTTTTGAAATTTATCTTTCTAGAATCCTTGTGAAATTTTACATATCATATAAAATCACCATCATTTTCTGAGGTAGATGGTAATACTAAAAAGTATAAAATATCCATGGGTATCATTTCTGGACTTTGATACTAGTACAAATAAAAATTCAAAACAATTATCAAACAAATTCCTAAAATCTTTAAAAAATATTTTCTGAAATCCTTGTTTGATTCTTTTTAAGGTAATGGTGTTGGTTGCATTATTTCAACAACTACCTTTTCAAAAAGCCTAAAATAATTCATTGGTAGTAATTTTCTGTATTAGGGTTCAAATCCAATTAGGGTTTCTTTCTTGCTTTTTAGTCCCATAACATAAAGGAAACACATCATCACCAATACAACTTGTTTTCTTTTGATTGTGGAAGTTTCAAACTTGTTTGAATATTTAAAAAGAGAAACCCTAAAACACGTTCAATTAAATTGAATCTTAAAAGACAAAAATAAAAAATTGTGTGACAACTTGTTTTTAATTGGAACCACTTTCCAATTCAATTCCTGCGCACACACTAAAATTTGAAATAACAAGGCAACAACCCAATCAACACTCTCCACATTTCTGTGCACACTAGTATCCTAGACCTAATTAAAATTGGTAGCAGTTTGACCCCTAAGGTTTTCATCAACATAGGCTTGCTATATAGGTCTTAAGTTTTCTATAGTTAATACCAATTCTGTCATCTATATCTAGTGTTCAGGCTGAGGGGCTATATCAAACGACCAGGTACGGGTTTGTACAAGCACCTAGGGATTTTCCTGGGAAACATTTGGGCCCATACCTCCCCTTAAGCAATTTGGCTAGATTTGTTGATAGAATGGGTATTCACTATTGATTACTTATTTCCTAAGTAGACCAAGTATTATGTTTATTTTTAGGGAGTCACACTTAAGTTAGCTCTAGAATTTGTTGTTTGAATTGCACACTTTCTCTCATTGCTTTCTCTTCTCCTCCCCTCCAATTCTTCCACAACAGTCCATGCACAGGCGAAGGTCCCAGAAACCACATCATGAGGGACCATCTATTTTTGCCCCCCACACCAGAAAATCTTTATTTTCTTCTCCCTCCTCTTCTAAAAAAATGGAAAACCCAAGAAGCCGATAAGGAAATTATGCTTCCACTTCTAACCCGTCAGCCGACCCACAAGCTGACTTCCCCCTCCCTCACGTCCCTCATCTGGAGCAACCAGAAATTCCTACAGGGCCAGGTGGCCCTCCAATTCTAACTCAAAATACGAACCCCTTTGCCTTGATGCTCAACCTTTTGGTTGGGCTGCAACAAAATCAAGAAGATTTGGCTAGGACTATAATGAACCTAGCTAACCAAGGGTAAAACCCACCACCCCGCCAACTACCTGTCGTTGCTCTTAAGGATTTCTATGATCCAATTATGAGGAAAGATCTGGGGTGGTCATACCACATGGGGATTTTGAGATCAAACCAGCCATTCTAAATCTTATCAAGCATTTTCATGGTCTTCCAAGAGAGGACCCTTTTTGTCATTTCGAGGAATTAATTATCCTCGCTCGAACCACTCGTTCCCGCAATGTGTAGGAAGACATGTGGTTAATGAGACTTTTTCCTCTCTCTCTTAAAGCCAAAGCTTCACACTGGTTTAGAATGGTTGGGCACCCGATTACCACCTGGCCCCAATTAAAGAGTGCTTTTCTAAAACATTTTTTTCCGATCGGTCGAACAAATGCTTTAAGAAGATCCATAATGACCTTTCAACAAAAAATTGGTGAACCCCTCCATGAAGCCTAGGAAAGATTTCAATAACTTTTAAGTTGTCCCCACCATGAAATTCCACAATGGCAGTTAGTGTAGATCTTCTATCATGAATTAGAAGATCAATTGAAGCAATTTGTGGATGCCTCATGTGTGGGAAATTTCCTTAATAAAGATGCTGAGAGTGCCTATCTCCTCTTTGAAGAAATGAGTGAAAATCATTTAATATGACTTCAATGGATACTTTTGGTGGAACACAAAACCCCAGACATGGAGTCCATGAAATTAACTCCAAATCCACCTCTGTTCCAGTCAGTCAGGATGATCTATATATGTTAGCTCAATGACTAGACCAGATGCAAATTCACCAGAAAAAAATGAAAGAAAAGCTCACAAATAAACAAGCTCCACACTTTAACTCTCCACACACTAACACTCCACAACTTCTCCGACGAGAAAATCTGCACAATATTGATGCCACACCTGCTGGTCAGCAGTTTCCAACTGATTTCCCACAAGAATTGACTGAGAATTTTGATCAAAATATTTTTGATCCCACCACGGAAAATATTTATGCTCTCTAGGAGCAATTTAGAAACCCCTCCAACACTTTCAACCAAAACTGGAGGACTAACCCAATTCCTTTTCCCAAACAAAATCATTTTGGGAATTATGGGCAACCTGTGTATCAACCTTGACTATCCCAGGAAGATATTAACACTCAGGTCATGAAAACTCTGCAAGGTATGCAGAATCAAATGGCAGAAGTAACCTGCATGATTACCAACTTACAACACCAAGTTAAGGTTACTCCTGATCATCGACCTATTGGAATTTACCTTCCCAACCCGAATAATCAAAGGAATCAGTTCCAAGGTGGATATCCCAGTAAACCCATTCAACTAGCACCTCAGCATCCCCCAGGTTTCAATAACAGTCAGGCTTCCCGTCCTCATCCTAGAAACAAGCAGATTGCAAATGCAGTTACTTTGAGGAATGGAAAAACCACTCAAGATCCCCTACCTGTTAAAGAAACTCATTTTAATGAAAAGCAGATCAACTCTTACCCATCTTCCTCTCACATTGTTCAGGAACCTGTTATTGCAAAACAAGGAAACCCTGCACCATTTCCACAAGCCCTCCATTCTTCAACAAGTAAGAAAAAGAAGAAATCCAAGCCCACTAATAAGGAATTAATGGATTTATTTGGGCAAGTAGAAATTAACATCCCTCTCATAGATGCCATAAAATACATCCCTGCCTATGCAAAATTCCTAAAAGATTTGTGTACCCCAAAAACGCATTCTCAAAATTTAAGAAAGGTGATCCTTCCTAAGACAGTCAGCTCAGTTGTGCAGAGTCAACTGCCTCTTAATAGAAAAGATCCAGGCACCCCCTGATTCAAGTTATCACTAACGATACTTCCTTTGATCGCACTTTGTTGGATCTTGGTGCCTCAATTAATCTTATCCCCACAATTGTTTTTGAGGAATTTAAGATTGGTGAATTAAAGCCTGTTGAGGTTACTCTTCAATTAGTCGACCGATCTACAATTAAACCAAGGGGAATTGTTGAGGATGTCCTTGTCCAAGTCAAAATTTGTCTATTTGCTGTATAGGTACCGAAGGCATTAAAGTTTGCCCCTATAATTCTTAGAAGACCATTCTTAGCCACCGCCTGCACAAATATTGATTGTGATTCTAGAAAAATGAAGATCATGTGTGGCGGTGAATCTGTAACCCTATATATTTTCTAAGCTTCTAGGCAGTTCCAAGAACCTAATTTCTTTAATGATTCGGATTCAGAAATAGAAAATATTGTGGAGGAAACTTTGCAGATTTCACATTTAGGTTCCTGTTTTGCCATTAACACAGTTCCTGAACAATCCACTTCTTCTCACACTTCCACCCTAAGAACACATTCAGCTAACCCTCCAGCTGACCCTTTCACTCTCACCCCACCACTAACACAAAAAGTAAAAATTCTTTCGGAGCCAAGCCCACAATTGGAATTAAAACCTTTGCTCGACTCCCTTAAATACGTCTTCCTAGGTCCAAATCAGACCCTTCCCCTGATTATAAATTATGGACTTACTGGGGTGCAAGAACACAACTTCTCCAGGTTTTGAGTAAATACAGAAAAGCTATTGGCTGGACCCTTTCTAATCTTAAGGGTATTCATCCGTGCTATTGTACACATCGTATATATTTAGAGGATGATTCTCGCCCCCCTACCAACCACAAAGGCACTTGAACCCTAATATGCAGGAGGTGGTAAAAAAGGAGATTATTAAGTGGCTTGATCCTAATATCTTCTACCCCATTTCTGACAGCTCTTGGGTTAGTCCAACACAAGTTGTGCCCAAAAGGGCTGGACTAATAGTTGTCACCAATGACAATGGGGAGAATATAGCCACTCGAACCGCCTCGTCTTGGAGCGTGTGTATTGATTATAGAAAATTAAACACTGCCACCAAGAAGGACCATTTTCCGCTCCCCTTTATTGATCAAATCTTGGAGCGATTAGCCGGACGGGATTTTTACTGATTTCTAGATGGTTATTCTGACTATAATCAGGTAGCTGACGTGCGCTCGTGCATGTGTTAAGAAGTGTCGTTGTAGTCATACTTGCAACACCGATTTTAAAGTAAAGAAATGGAGGTGAGTCCGAGTGTCGGTCTTAAGGAGGCGTGAAAATCGGATTTTTCTTATCACTTGTCATCGAAAGCGTGGAGTTTTGCTTACGAAAGGTGCGATTTGAAAAGTGAGAGAGAGATAGAAAGAGAAAGAGATTAGGGTTAGAGTTGTTTCTTGCTTGATCATGCAACCTAAACAGAAATTAAAGTAAACAACTGAACAGAAAGAAACTTAATTAATCATGCACATTTAGTTCATAGCTTACAACATTAAATACATGCTCAAACCAAAATAATGGAAAGCTTAAAAAAGAGGAAGAGAGAGAGAGAGGAGGGAGAGCAGCGAGGCAGCCACGGTGGTGGAGGAGGTTCCATCGGCGGCTCATCGTCTCCGATGATTATAAGAGGGCCTAAAGCTAGCTAGGAGAATGGTAGCGTGGTTGCAAGGGAAGTGAATGCCTTGAATGAGTGGTACGAGGGGGTTTAAATAGGGTTAGAGGTTTTTTAAAAGAAGAAGGGGCTTTAGCGACATCTAGGACGTCCCTAAAACCATTCCAAAAGCATCGGTGAAGCCCTCCAGCCCACCGGTCAACCGCCCACGCCGTTCTTCTTCGCGCTCGATCAGTGGTCGCTACGTGAGAGCCATCCGATCGAAGATCGAATGACTGAGATCTCCCCTTTGATGCGCTCGGATCGCGCCTCGGGTGCACGTGTGTGCGGGCATCGTTGCCCGATGTGCGCGTGCGGGTGAGCGCTCGTGATTTGTGGGTGAGTCGCGTGGCGCGATCTCAGCCACTTGCTGTTGATCGGGTGGCCCAATTTCGCCGCGTGCTCCTTCATCTTCAATCCTTCACACCGCGCGGCTCGAACTCGCGTCGCGTGCATGCGGGCATGCACGCTAACCGTTACACCACGGCCGCACTTTGTCGCGGCGACTGCGGACGGGCGTGCGGTTCTTGGCGGTCCGATTGAAGATCGACGGCCGAGATTTGATCTCAACTGATGGATGAGGTGGCGCGCAGTGGAGCGGAAGTGACGTGGCGCAATGAGGGCCGTTGATCACCAGATCAATGGTCAGAACTTCTTGGGCTCAATGTAGGAGCTCCGGATGTCGGATTTGGCTGATCTTGAGTCCGTTGGACTCCGTTCGTCGTTCTGAATCCATCCGTGCGGTCCAATTGCTCATCTGAGGCCTACTTTGACAAGTGCTTACACAAATGGCCATTAATACAATTTGATAAGCAATCTTGGTATATGATGCATGCAATGCTCCCATTCTACTTATGTTGTGCCTTTTATTCTTAAGATGGGCCCTATTCAATAGAGTTATCACCCCCATGTGCAGTGTTATCAGTAGCGGTTCATCCTGAGGACCAGGACAAAACAACTTTCACCAGCCCCTTCGGAACCTTTGCTTTCCGAAGAATGCCCTTCGGTCTTTGCAACGCATCTGCGACTTTTCAAAGGTATATGCTTGCAATATTTTCAGACCTGGGAGGTGAATGCTTAGAAGTCTTTATGGATGACTTCTCTATTTTTGGAGATTCTTTTGACCATTGTCTCAAGAACCTTGAAAGAACTCTCCAAAAATGCATAGAAGTCAATCTGGTCCTCAATTGGGAAAAAGGTCATTTCATGGTCCAGGAAGGTATTGTATTGGGCCATGTTATTTCAAAATAAGGAATCACAGTAGATAAAGCAAAAATGGATGCTATATTTAAGCTCCCACCGCCCACTATTGTCAAACAGATCATATCCTTTTTGGGTCATGTGGGTTTCTACCATAGATTCATACAAAATTTTTCCCAAATCTCCAAGCCCTTAAGTCAGCTACTTACTAAAGACCAGCCATTCGATTTTAATGATAAATGCCTAGAGAGTTTTTTGAGGTTGAAGGAGGTTACTGAGGCACCAATTTTGCAGGGACCTGATTGGAATAGCCCCTTTGAATTAATGACAGATGCCTCAAATTTTGCTGTGGGGACCGTTCTAGGGCAAAGAATTGGCAAGAAGCCCATTGTGATCTATTATGCTAGCAAAACTCTTGACGATGCACAATGGAATTATGTGGTTACTGAAAAGGAACTTCTTGCCATTGTATTTACTTTAGAAAAATTTAGATCTTATCTTTTGGGGTCACATGTCACTGTATATACCGACCACTCAGCACTTAAATATTTGCTGACAAAAAAAGATGCGAAACCCCGCCTTGTCCGTGGGATCCTGCTACTCCAGGAATTTGACCTGGAAATCTAGGATAAGGCGGGATCTCATAATGTAGTGGCCGACCATCTCTCTCATCTTATGATGAATGACATAATGACCCCACCTAATCAATTCCCTGATGAAAGCATTTTAGCTGCTACTACCCTCGGTTTGCGCCCATCACAAACTATTTAGCAACAGAATGAATCCCCGTTGATTGGCCAAAAAGAAGATGGGATAAGTTCTTTGCTGATATTAAATACTTTTTTTGGGAGGAGCTTGACCTTTTTTGCATTTGTGCCGATCAAGTCATTCGACGATGTGTCCCTGCTTCTGAAATTCATGATATTTTGACACATTGTCATTCAATGGCCTGTGGCGGACATTTTTCGAGTAAGAAAACTGCAGCTAAAATCCTTAATGCTGGATTCTTTTGGCCCAGCATGCACAAAGATGCCCATAATTTTGTTCGATTCTGTGTGCATTGCCAAAGCATTGGCAACATGACTCGGAAGGATATGATGCCCCTTAATCCTATTTTAGAGGTTGAAATTTTTGATGTTTAGGGCATCGACTTCATGGGACTATTCATCAACTCTGGTGGGTATTTATATATACTAGTCACAGTCGACTATGTTTCAAAGTGGATAGAAGCAATACCCACCCGCACTAGTGATCACCGTGTGGTTGTCGAATTTCTTAAGAAAAATATTTTCTCAAGATTCAGCATTCCAAAAGCCATTATCATTGATGGAGGCTCACATTTCACTCATTCACAATTCTGTCACCTTCTTTCCAAATATAGGGTTAATCACAAAATTTCCACACCATATCACCTCCAAACAAATGGCCAGGCAGAAGTTTCTAATCGAGAAATTAAAAATATTTTACAAAAGACAATTAGGCCTGATCATAAAGATTGGTCTACCAAATTGGACGATGCTTTATAGGCTTACCATACCACTTTT
The DNA here is from genome assembly GCA_037157565.1 of Thalassia testudinum. NCBI lineage: Eukaryota > Viridiplantae > Streptophyta > Magnoliopsida > Alismatales > Hydrocharitaceae > Thalassia > Thalassia testudinum. The sequence continues at coordinate 13,495,455 of JAZHRO010000007.1, forward strand.
AAAACCCCGCTAGGCATGTCTCCCTTCCGTCTGATTTTTGGGAAGGCATGCCATCTCCCTGTAGAACTAGAACATAGGGCCTTTTGGGCAATAAAACAATTAAACATGGATTTATCTGACGCCGGTATCCATCAAAAACTACAATTAACTGAATTGGATGAATTACGTAATTTTTCCTATGAAAACGCGAGGATTTATAAAGATCGAACAAAGAAATTTCATGATAAATACATTGTTCGGAAATACTTTGACATTAATCAATGCATTTAGCTTTTTGATGTTAGATTACGTATTTTTCCTGGCAAATTAAAATCCAAATGGACCGGCCCCTTTATTGTCCACAAAACTTATCCGTACGACACTGTTGATCTTTATGATCCTAAAACTAATACGACATTTCAAGTCAGCGGCGAACGTTTAAAGCCCTATTTTGATCATACCCCGAATCTTCCATCTAAATCCTTCGATTTCATTTAGCCAACCACCTTTGATCACTAATGCAAACTATGCTTGGCTGAATGGCATAAAAGATAGCACTGGATGGGAGGTAACCCATCATTTTTCCTGCTTTCCTTTTTCCCTTCTTTTTCCTGGTTTTGACCATCCTAAACTCGACCACGCTTCATTAAAATGATCCCTTTTCCCTCCTAATGCATGAGGACATTGCATATCTTAAGCATGGGGGGGTGTTTTTAAATTTTGATGATCGATTTAGGATTTTCAAAACCTAAAAGCATGCATTTTTCTTTAGTTATTTTATTTTCTTGCTTGCATACCGAAAAAAAAAAACAAAAATGTTGAAAACTTTTTTGAGGAAAAATTTTGAAATTGGTACTAAGGTTGAAAAACTCACTTTTGGTACAATGGGATTTAATCTTTAACAAACTAGGGATGAGGATGCGGATCTGATCATTAGAATTTTAGGGTCTATTTTTAGACTAGATCAGATATCCTTATCTAAAATTCCACCTGAACTCGTGATAGTTCAGGTGACTTGATCCTCTTTTGTAATATGGAAAGTATCTGGTTTAGTTTCTGATTCAAAAACTTGCATTTCTTGCGGAACTTCCCATCTCAAAGTTTACACACAAGCCAACACTTAAAAACAACTAAAAATTAGAAAAACTCGCTTGTTTGGACTTAGTAAAAGTCGGAAGTAGATCATTGGTTTGAGTTCCCACCACCGAGAAGGAGGAAAATGCCTCCTTTCAGGATGCGATGTCAACATGTTACCGCCTCAGCACTGCTCCATATCTATATTTCATATCTTTAGATGGAGCATTAAAGCACATTATAGCAGCTTAAGTGTCTTGGGCGGTGCACTACCTATAGTGTCAGAGCAAGAGCTTGAGTTTTCTTGGAGTGCCCTTTTACACCGCATTGTGTTTTGGGGTTGTGAGCTCCTGGGTGGTGTTATGGACAGTGCTATCCTGAAGTACTGGCGCTAGAGCCCCCTCGAGGATTGGTAACGGGAATGATGATCCCGACACATCTGTTGAAAGACTAAGCTAATAATGAGCATGGGGGAGAAAAAAAAAGTTTTAGACCAAAAACATGCCCCTATAAATGTTGGCTTTTCACAAGCACAGACACAAGGTTTGAAAGGATATTGCAAGTTGCGAATCAGATTGATGAGCCAGAACAATCCTAAAAATAGAAATTTCAAGTCATCTGAATTAACAAGGGGTTAATTTGTGAATTTTATGGAGGATATATTGATCCTGTTTTGTCTAATTTTTTGATCCAAAAAGAAATCCCAATGTTTATCCTCAACAAATATCATTCCTCCTGTGTTTAGATCAACCAAGGTCCCTTAATCCTTTTCTCCTCAAAAGTCAAAAAAATTAGATTTCCCAAAAATTCTATTTTATAAATTAAAATTTTTGCTGAGACTAGCAAAAGTTAAGCATGGGGGTGTGATAAATGCCAGTTTACCATCATTCTTTTGCATTAAAACAATCCTAGCTCTTAGGGTTTTGCTTCGTAAATGGGTTTTTGGGGTTGCATTCAGTTATAAATTAGGATAGGCATGCATTGCATTGTTCTTGTCTTTTTAATGTGTTATTGTGAGTGTTAGGGATGAACAGATATACAGATCCGTAAAACCCTAGCACTCAGGAAGGCAACTGCTAAAGAAGAACCTCAAACTAGCTGGAAATCAGCCTGATCCAGCTCACCATCGTCAGAATCCAGCTCACTTGGACTATGGTTAGCTCATCCTAACTCCATTCAGCTCATCTCAGCTGAATGGCAACTTAAGAGAGCTCATCTTAGCTCACCCTCGCTCAAGTCAGCACAGATCCAGCCCTACTTAGCTGAGTCTAGCTCATCTCAGCTCCTACTAGTCCACAGGGAGCTCTAGCTAGTTCAGCAGAGTTGACTGGAGTTCACCCTAGCCCAGGTCCAATTACATCCAGCTCCACCCAACTCCAGCCAGCTGAAGATGAATTCATTCCAGCCCAGGAAGCTCAAGTCCAGCTCTCAGGGACTCAGCTTAGCTCAAGCTAGTTGAGCTAAGCTACCTTAGCTGTCTCAACCAGCTCAATCCTCCCCAAGGGCACCAGACCCAGCTCACCTCAACTCCATTCAACAGAAGCTAGCTCACTGTAGCCTGGCTTAGCAGCTAGCAAAGAACTAGCATGCTAAGCCAGCTAGAGTAGCCCCATGTTGACCTCTTCAGTAGCTACCAGCTCCAATTCAGCATCCGACTCTTCATATCCAGCTCCTCTCCTCAAACCCTAAGCTCCACATGCATACTCCTCTACTCCATAGCTAGCTAAGCTAGCTTAGCTTACCTTAGCTTAGCCTAGCAAGCATCCACCTCCCTGGCACCAAAAACCTAACCCTAACTCCACCTACATAACCTTCCACTTCAAGTCCATCTAAGCCTACTTAAGCTAGCTCCACCCTACTCATTTTGGCGCCACCACATCACCACCTTTCACCCCTCAACTAGCCACCAAAAGATACCAAATGTTGGTGCCAAAACTAACCCTAACCACCTCCCTTTTGGCGCCAACTTCAACCCCCACATCCACCCTACACATAACCCCTCCATGCCACATCCACCATCCACCTCAACCCCCTTCTAGAAGCCTAGAAGTTGGTGCCAACCCATGGCACCTCTCCATGGTTGGCGCCACTTTTAGGTGTCCGTTGGACACCCATAACTAACCACCTTACAACCCTTAGGTGGCACCAACTCTCCTTAGCCCTAGGATCACCTAACCACCCCCATCTTCCCATCTTAGCCATCCATCTCAAGAGTCAACTCAACCCTCTCATCCTACCCTATAAAAAGACCAACACCCACCACCTTACAACCCATGCTTGGCTAGCAAAATACCTCTCATATTCTACCTAAATCTCACACCCAAGAGAGAAGAAGATGAAGAAGATTAAGGGTATACTCTGTCTCGTTGGTGCCTTCCCCTCTTCCCTTCTTTCTTGTGCCCACGCCAGCCAAAGGAGAAGCTAGGCAAGGAAGACCTTTGGAGGAGGTCTTGAAGGTGGTCCATGTCACCTTGGAGGAGAGCTTAGAGGTGGTCCACGCCACTTTGGAGGAAAGCCTTGGCACTCCCCCTACTTCAGGGTTTGCCAAGGAAGCTACACCTTGAAGAATTTTACAAGGAGAAGGAGGAGCTCTTTCTGATTGCGGGAGCAGCCACAATTGGAGCAAGAGCCTCACCATCTTCCCCATCATTTCAGGGGATTTTTGTGTTTCCATTATATGCATTTTCAATTCTAGTAGTTTAAGCATTCTTCTACTAGATTCTTGTTAAACAATTCCTCAATTTTATACAAGTTGCCTTCATTAGAATTTTTTGTCTTGATTGCAATTTGAATTTCCCTTTTTTGTGCACTCACTTCCCTCCCTCTCTAATTACCCTAGGCCTTCACGTGCCTAGGGTGAGCTTAGAAGGAAGGTAGCTCTTGTCACCTAGGGTTACTATTAGGAGTACTTATCATTAATTTGAAATCCTTGTTATTTCGATTACAAAATAGAAAAAAATATATATATTGAAAAAACCAAAAAGAAAGTTGAGATTTATTTTCTAAGCAAGTAATTTAATTGCAAGCATATTGCCTCCTTGGACGACCCTAGACACCCCACTATCTAGGAATAGAAATTTAAAAGCAAATCCATTTTTGTGCATTACAATGACTTAAAACCCTAATTTAACAAACTGCACAGAAAACGCAATTAGACCGCTCCTTTCCTCGCCGTTCGCCCCTCTGGAGAATTCTCCTTCCACGGTGCCAGCCAATCAAAGCTGATGCCTCTCCATTCCTTTCTTCCACTTAGAGTAGTTAGATTAGTTAATTTAGGTCCTTAGGTTAGTTCCCCCTTATTAAAACCCCTAAAATAACCCTCAACCTCCACACACGCTGTCATCTTCCTCCGCTCTGGATGAACCTCTGACAAGGCCCTCTGCATGCTTCACACCGCCAAAAGCCTCACCGACTCTCCCAAAAGCTCCACCACATCACACTCATCAAAACCCCTCTCCTATTCCATCATTTCAACCACCCAAAACACCCACCGAACAACCCATCTTTCACGCCTCAGTTTCGTCATCAACCGACCACGACGCACCTCCATCCTTCACACCACGACCACCATCGCATTCACCGTGCCCTGACGACCCTTATGAACTATTTTTACATGGTCGAGAGGTTGTGTTTGTGATTTTCGGGGTACGTCGCTGCTCCGTCGTCACCGCCATTGCCGCACCACATTCCTCGAGTTCGAGGGCACGCTTGGTCCAAGTGCTCACTCCAGGTGACGAGGAATCACCTAAGGCATCTCCCCAGGTGGTCAATTGATGGTGCCACCCCCAGCAGCTACTTCAATTCAAGGTGTCTTCACTGCAACAACGCACACGAAAGAAGAGTGGGAAGATAGTCCTACCTCAGAAACACAGGAGCGCACAATAGCAAATAAAGTGAATCTGTGTTGGGGGCTTATCGCCCCGAACACATGGCGTGCAGTCCCTCTCACCTACACTTGACTCGACTCAGCCTACCACTCCTCGCTCATCGCCACCCATGGTGAGCCTGGACCCAGTTGCGTGCATATCCGATTACTCGATTACTAGAATTTAAGAGAGGGAAAGAGAGGAAAGAAAGAGAGAGTGGGGGAAGGGAGGGTTTTGCTCTCTAGGGATCTCGACACATAGCTGCTGTGAGAAAAGAAAGAAGAAGACTATACCAGAGAAGAAAAGTGGAGAAAGAAGAAGAAGCTAAAGGGAAGGCAGAAGGAGAGAGGAAGCTAAGATCAAAGAAGAAGAAGAAGAACAGAAGAAGAGTACTGTAGCATAGAACATTTAAGTCATCTGATTTGAATATTAGACATTTGAGTATTGTTCACTTTTTTAATATTGAGTAATTCATATATCTATGCATCTAAGTTAATAATTGGTGATTTAAATCACCATTATTTTACCTTAGAGATCTTTTTACTTCATTAAGCTCTTGATATACTCATGCTCTACATTAAAGATCAATTTTGAGTAGATATTATTCATTGATAATCATTCTTGATTTGATTCCTTATGCTCATTTATATATTAATCAAGATTAGTGTGTGAATTCCCACATGCTCCATGTGTTCGACCTTCGATTTCATTTCTAGATATTCGAGTTTATAAATATTATTTGTTCAAGAGCTATTTAGGAGACTTTACTACAATGAGACACTTTAATCTCCTGAATAGCCCTTTTAATAAGGTATAAATACTAACTGCTAATCACAATATATACAAAGCAAATCAGGTAGTTGATTGATCATGAGTTTGCAAATAAAACTACGACATGCAATGCTAGAACAGGAATTAAAAACATCTATCTATCTATTAGAATAAGGGCACCAAGGGTAGTCCTTGGTGGCCATGTGGAGAAGTTAGGGAGAGTAGCAGTGGTACACCAAGGTGGCTTGGTGGATGCTTCAGAGGAAGAGGGAGAGAGCTGGAGAAGAATAGGTCTGGATGAGAGGATCTGGAGAGTTGTCTGGAGAGGGTTGGAGAAGAGAGATGCCTTTATATGGGGGCCCCTGGGGCCCTTTTTATACTCAAAATGAGGGGCAAAGTTGGTATTTGACCCTCCAAACCATGCAACAACCTCAGATTGATTAGATTTGTTGATCGGGAGATCAACGAGCTAGATCACGCACCAAAAAGGCCTACAACACACTTCTTATGCGTGTATTTAACCACGTACCGACACGTAGTGTGCTCAGTGCCCTTAGATCACGATCGTATGGCTGTGTCTTGCACGCTCACTGCCTCTTCGCAATGTCAAAGTGCCCACTCTACGCTTTAATCTCAATCATCTGATTGAAAGATCGGACGGCCTAAAAGAGCCACACCCACTACCTTTGAAACACCTTACGCATGCGAGTGTGCTTTCAGTTATGCGTGATCACATGCGTGGCCATCCGATGCTCCTTCACTCGCCATGCTAATGCGCTATCAACGTCAATTGGAGATCCGACGGTGCAATTTCATCCGCGCTCGCAACTACCTCAAGTTCATGCTGATTGCATTTCGACCGCGCATCGTCCCTTCTCGTGTGAGCATGATTTTTGCTACACTACACATGCGGATTGTCACACTTGCCATTTTTTGCTCGGTTTCCCTCAGCCATTGGATGAAAATCCAATGGCTAAGTATGGTCCTTCCTTGATGAGGTGTGGCTGTAACGATGACATGGCCTCATTGTGGCCATTAGATGACGATCCAATGACCCACAATGCACGGGGAAACTCCTTTAGAGGTTGGGGCGATTCTCTTGGAAGGATGTGATGGAGCCACGTGGTGCCATCATGGCAGTCCATCTTCTCTTCTTTGTAAATCATGCTGTAAGTATCTGATCGAGATGATTTTTGTGCTGTTGGACTACGATCGTTGAACCAAATCCATCCGTGTGGTTGAATTTGGAATTTGAGGTCCGAATTTCTACCTACTTGCCTCCTTTTCCTTGCTCATCTGTAGACTCCATGGGATGCTATGGGAGTCTGATTAAGGTGATCCTAGAAGCATTGGACACCCGCCATCATTCTGAGAAAATCGATACGATTGGATTTATCATCCGCAGCCCAAAATACCTACAATTGTTATTACCTCTCAATTAGAACCTAATATAGCATTATTATTTACAAAACTAACAAATCAACTATGATGCAAAGTATGATGCTTATGTATGCATTATGCTTAAGTTAAACTTGGATCTAACTTAATTCAAGTAGATTAGGGCGTATGATTGTTTTGTAATCACCGTCCAATATAAGGTAATCTATATAGGGTTGTTTCAGGGAATGAGAGAGATCTCAAACTCGATCTCTCACTCAGGAGGAACTCCCAGGTGGTCATCTACCCACATAATAGGCACACCCTCAATTTTTCCTATTCTCCTTAGACCGCAAATATGTAGGCGAGGTATCCACTGCGCCCCTCCCTCAGTAATATAGTTGCCTGCAAGGCTATGACATACTTGACTAGTTTGCTTTCAGATCTGCCTGAAACTAAAACTGTGATAGTCCTGGAATCGAGAAGGCAACCTTCTTCTGAAAATAATTGACTGAAACATGGTGCCCTGACAGCCAGTCCATATCGAGAATGGTGTCAAAATCCTTCAGCTCAACTTCCATCAGGTTGGCTAGCAGAGTGTGGCCCTCGATGTCCACCACACAATCTCTAAATATTGTCTCATCTACCCATAGCTACTCTGCTAGATTCCTGATGACCAATGATTCATTTAGTAGCACTGGTAGTTTCTTAGGTTTCACAGAAAGCTTAGTTGGTATAAATGAATGAGTTTCACCAGAATCAAATAGAGTAAAAACTAACTGCTGCTCAATCGTCACCATACCTACCACCGCTGATGGCGAGGCCTATGCATCCCTCAGAGATAAGGCATACACTCATCCTGCTTGTGAAGGTGTAGAAGAACTAGCCACACTCTAAGTGGGCATATGTCTCGGGGCAGCCACACCTCAGAACTACTAGGAGCCTCCACCATGAGACTGATAAGTCTGAGTTTCTCCTCCACTCTAGCTGAAGGATATCCTACCTTGGGACCCTGTCTTGGCTGGGCAATCCTTCCTAATGTGGCCCTGCTGGCCACACTTATAGAAAGATTGCTGCTCTAGTCCTGGCTGTGCTTATCCTGCGATCACCTGATTTTGTGTCGACGCAATACGACGTGGCTAAGTGTATCCTAAGGTTGAGGTCAATGCCTGTTGCTATGGGGCCCAAGGTACACATGGTGGCACTCTGTGTTGATGGTACCTCTAGTCCTTGCTCCTGTAGAAATGGTTTTGGAAATCTGACCTCTACTCTGATCCTACACTAAAACTCCTGCAGGTCTCATTGTCGCCGTGCTCATACTTGATGGTAACCACCTGGGTGAAAGTTTCCAACGGAAGTAGGTTCACGTATGTCTGTATCTTCGACTGAAGTCCCTGAATAAACTTCCAATGCTTATCAGCTTTAGAGGCTACTACAGTCGACTCAAAAGGTGAAACCTCAATGAAATGAGCCTGATAATCGCTAACACTCATCGAACCCTACCTCGGATTATGAAACTCGAGCCTTTTTTGATCCTGCTAGGTCCTAAGGTAGTACCTCTCGCTAAAGAGCTCGAGGAAGTGACCCCAAGACACCACCTGAGTGCCCTCTTACTTGTGGACAGACACTCACCAGTGATGTGCTGCATTAGTCAGCTAAAAGGTTACAAGGGGCACCCTGTAATCTGAACAATCGATTTTCCCTTAAGAAAGTAAGTTGTTGAAGTAGAAATTGAGTGGAGAAAAATCAATCGTCAATAATTAATATAAATCACTCACAGGAGAGCGGGTCGTATCCATGGGGAGGCAAAGACCAATAAATTCACCAATGCTTCTAGTGCATTATTCGAGTATGCTGTACAAGGCTAATATGATGCAAAGTTACTTTGTCAATTAGTTGTAGCATCAAATGAGATCAAAACATGACTTGAATAAATATTAACACCAAATATAAAGAGTTAGGAGGGTTTGAGAAGCAATTACCCAATAAAAAAATCAATATCTAAAAAATCCCTTCCGTCAACCAATCTCATTTAACTTAATACCACCCCTCCTGTAGCAAAGAAAGGGAGGGGATTTGTCTTGGCCATGTGCATGAAGGCAAGTGCCGGCAAAGGTGTTGCTTGTCAGAGGAGAGCACTCCGGAGGTAGAACGGTGGCATGAGGTAGCTAGAATTACCACCGACGATGAGGAGGTGTGGCAGTGATGGGCTATTGCCTCTATTAAGAACCACTGCAGGCGGCGTAAGTCACATGGAGACATCGTTGGCTGTGTGCGGGAGGACGTGTGCAACTGTGGTAGCGTCGGAGAGGTGTCGACATCGAGGAGGAGGTGGCTGCACAGTGGTGGTTGATGTGTTTCTCTGGCATGTAGAGGTTGAAGATGACGGGGAAGATGAAGATAAGGCATGATCGTGGAGAGGTTTACTACTATGGGTGCACGCGTGTGCATGCATGGGAGGAGGCACGAGGGCTAGTGCACGCTGGGCTATTATGGCTGTGGCTGCTGTGGCGAAGAGGAGGCACGGTTGATGATGGTGGTTGTCAGCAAGGGGTAGGTGGCTGCAAGTTTGGGTTTCTTAGCTGTGGAAGCAAGGGAGGGGAAGAATAGAAAAAGAGGAAGACGAAGAGGAAGATGATGGTAGGGGCAAGGGTTTAGGCGGTGAGGGATGGTGGGGGTGTTGGCGTTTGAGAGGAAGAGGGTGGCCGGCTGAGGTTGCTGTTTGCGTGGAGTTTTGGGTTCATGGAGGAGAAGGTGAAGGTGATGATGGTCGAGGGTAGGTGATGATGGTGGTGATGAGGGTGTGGTTGCTACGGTGGTTTTGAGGGTCACATGCTGCCACCATGCACCCCCAAAGTTGATGAAAGGTGAAGATCGCCTGAGCCACAGTGCAAGCCTCTAACCACGGTGTACGGTGCATCCACAGTGGAGTGAATAAGGGAGAAGATGAACTCTGCAGATGGCCAGCTGTGCCTTTTTAAAAACTTCTCCATCTATTTTTTTTTCTTCGACCGAAACTTCTCCAACCACTCGGCGAAGATCGTGAGTGGTTGGAACGGAAAGAAAAGCTCTAGCCGTTCTTCACCAGACGTCTGATCCAAGCTCCAGACATCTTAAAAAATGTAGTGTCAGTGAGTTCATGCTGGCAGTTCCTAGACATCCAATCTAAGCTCAGGACGTCTTATAGAAGTAAAAAAAGTGGACATCCGAGCTCTTGCACCTAGCCTGCATCCATCAACTAGATTATGCTACCATATCATATGTTATTAAATGTAAAATTAACGCATAAAATTATATGCAGAGTAAGGTGAATAATCGTATAACTCCTAATCAATTAACAACTAAGAATAACTAATTAGGGAGTACTTCGACCAAATAATAATGCCACTAAAGTGGATTTATCAAATGCCCCCATGCCTAAGTTTTGCTAGTCCCTAGAAAAAGCTAAAGATGATGGAAGCGACCAAAGACTTCTGCTTTTCTTATTCCAAAGATTTAGAGATCCAGACAAAAGTGAAGTGATAATAGCCTAGATAATGGATCCAAATGAAAAGCCAACTTGAATCTAACGCTGGTGCTTACCCTTGATAAAATTCTATTAGGATAGGCAACTACTTCCCTTGAGGATAAAGTAGGAAATGATCTATAATTTGACCTCAGCTTTTTGGCTTAGGTAGGAGACACTGAGTCAAAAGGATTTATATTTGCTGACTCACACTCATCTGGTGTTACATGTAGTCTAGTACTGCAGACTCTAAATCTCTAAGACTATCAAATGAGTCAACCTAGAGAGAGGCTAAAAACTATGCTCTCTTAACGCTTCTTTGTGCTCACTCTTTTTCCTTCTTTTCTTTTTATTTTTCTTCTTTCTTTTCTGAGATCACATATCTTTCCAGATTTTGTAAATGTGCACAATGTTTGGTGGCATCACATGGAATTCACACTTCAATTAAAGTCTAAATAATCCTATACCTAAGTCAGAATTCCATAGCCAGTATTTAGGCGATCAGAAATACTGAAAAAGTAAGTATGGGTCATATTTGGTGGACCGCAATAGGTGTTTTTGTCGCCTCAATGATATGGACACCTAATAAAATTGACACCTAAGACAACTATAATTAGAACACTTTTTTTTTTGTATATATATATTTATCTAAAATTGACACTTAAGAAAACTATAACTCGAACACTTTTTTTTTGTATCTGTATATATTTCTTTCTTTCTTTCTTTTATATCTATGTATTTCTTTTCTTCTTTTTCTCTCTCTCTCTTCTTTTCTCTTTTTTTTTATAACTCCAACACAACACAACATAGACTTTTATTCATGAGACATTATTAGGGATGGTGATGGTCAAGAGAATATTGTGTGGCTTACTTGGTGGAAGTGCCTACTCTGGCACCGGGAAGGAATAGATAGGATGAGCGTATTTTTGATCTTTAGCACTAATACCCTCCTTCAACCAAGGATTTTATGAAGGACGGTCGTAACCATCCACCATAGTCATAGTTTTATTAGAACTCAACCTCTGTGTATCTACCTTATTTGGTGACTCTTACGAGTTCACACAATGTTTGCACACAAGAACAAAGAGAGAAAACTATGCCTAACTTTGAGGAATCATCATCTATTTATCCAGAACTTAAGTGTCCTTGCACTAGACTTAGCACACCAGTAGTCTCTCTACTTTCTCCTCACAAATATTAGGTGGATCTAATAGAAGATAGTTTGCCTGACTCCCTTCAAACTACCTAAGGATTCAGCAGACTAAAATGCTTATTGATTTTCTAGAAAGATCCATTACCCAGTCTATGTGCAAGTGAAGTAATTGTACTGAATTCTAAACTTGGAAATAATTTAAGAGGAAAATCTTTAATGACACCTTCTTGATAAAAATCTTCTGTTAGGGACTAACCAATTTAGCTCAAGAAAATAAAAGAGATTTTTTTTTAAACTAATGCACCTATCATAAATGCATGCAAATATTTATAAATGCAATAAACATCCTTAAGTTATACCCCCCCATGCCTAAGATTGACAATGTCCCCATTGGAAAAATAAAGACATAGAAGAATATCACCTGAGGAGGAGAGTGGGAGGAGCTAAGGCTGCCCAAGCCGAAGTGCGTCCAAAACCTAGTCATCTGAAAGAGTAACATATGATTTAAGTTGATGGCATTTACCTTAAAGCTCACACCAGAAGTAGGGTTCCGTATTTGTACTGCTTCATGAGGGAAGACATTGATAACAACATACGACCCATCAAAGCAAGACTTGAGCTTTCCTGGAAATACTTTAAGTTTGGAATTGAAAAGCCAGACCCACTAGTTGGGCTCAAAGGTCTTTCTAACGATATGCTTATCATGGAAGACCCTTGTACGTTGTTTGTAAGATTGAGAGGTTTTGTAGGCTTTATTGCAAAGCTCCTCAAGCTCACTTAACTACAGCATGCGTGCCTTACCTGCTTTATCCATAATTAAGTTAACATTTCTAATAGCCCAATAAGTTTTGTGTTATATTTCAATGGGAAGGTGACACACTTTTAAATAGACAAGACGGAAAGGAGACATTTCCAAGGGAGTTTTATAAGCTGTTTTGTAGGCCCATAGAGCATCATTCAATTTTTTCGACCAATCGTTACAGTCGGGCCTAACAATTTTTTCCAGAATCCATTTAGTCTCCCTATTAGATGCTTCAACTTGTCCACTTGTTTGGTGATGGTAAGGTGTGGCTATCATGTGGTTGAGTAGTCTTGTGAAGTGCACAATCTTAAATTGAGGTCCTCCATCACTTATGATAGTCCTTGGGCACTTGTACTGGGAAATGATACTAGCCCTAACAAAATCCAAGACCATGGAATGGTCATTGGTCCGCATGGGTATGGCTTCTATCCATTTTGATACATAGTTTACGGCCATAAGGATGTACTCATATCCGAAGGACACAGGAAAGGAACCCATGAAGTCAATGCCCCAAATATCAAAGATCTCAACAAGGAGAATAGGTTGCTGGGGCATCTCATCCCTTTTCCCAATGGTTCCTGTCTGTTGGTAGCGTAGACATGCACCCACATATGTATGTGCATCTTTGAATAATGTAGGCCACCAAAAGCCAAACTGAACAACCTTATGGGTAGTCTTTTTCCCACTAAAATGCCCTCCACATTGGAGGTCATGGCAGAAACTCAGAACACTGATTTATTCTTCATCAGGGATGCAACAGCAAAATAACTAGTCAGGGCCTATTCTAAAAAGCTCAGGTTCCTCCCAGTGATAAAATTTAGCGTTGGCAAGAAATCTATCTCACTTCTACTTGTCCCAAGTATTGGGGTTTATGCCCATGACCAGAAAGTTCACTATATCAGCAAACCAAGGAGTTTTGGCTTCCACTGGCACTAGAGACTCATTTGGAAAAGTCTCTTGAATATTGCTAGCAGGGGTTGATGCCTCAATAGGGATCCTGGATAGATGATTTGCTACCACATTCTCAACTCCTTTCTTATCTTTTATTTCCATGTCAAACTCCTGGAGTAGTAGAATCCAACGAATCAAACAAGGTTTGGTGTCTTTCTTCGCAAGAAGGTGCTTTAAAGCAGAATGATAGGTGAACACCACAACCTTGGATCCTAATAAATAAGATCAAAACTTTTCCAAAGCAAATACTATAGCAAGAAGTTCCTTTTCAGTGACCGTGTAGTTTTGCTAAGGATCCATAAGGGTCTTGCTGGAATAATGCAAAACATGAGGTTTGCCATCAACTCATTTACCTAAGACCGCTCCCACTGGGAAATCAGAAGCATCACACATCAGCTCAAATGGGAGGACCCAATCTGGTGCTGGAGAATCGACGCGATAATAAGGGCTTTCTTCAAGACTTGGAAAGCCTCACCACATCTATCATTAAAATTAGAGGAAACTTCCTTATCTAACAGGTTGTAGGGTGGCTTAGAGATTTTACTGAAATCTTTAATGAAGCGCCAATAGAATCTAGCATGACCAAGAAAGGATCTAACTTGACAAACATTGGTGGGTAATGGAAGTTTAGAGATGGAATCAATTTTCACTGTATCCACCTCTAATCCTCTCTCGGAGACTACATCCCCCAAAACAATGCCTTATTGGACCTTAAAGTGGCTCTTCTCCCAGCTAAGCACCAGCTTTGCCTCTTCGCAACATGTTAAGACTTTATCAAGGTGTAAGAGGCGTAGGTCATACGACGAGCCATAAAAGAGAAATCATCCATGAAGATCTCTACAAACTCAACGATCATGTCAGGAAAGATAGCTATCATACATTGTAGGAATGCGGCAGGAGCATTACATAACTCGAATGGCAGTTGGTGGAACGCAAATGTACCATATGGACTCGTGATGGTACGCTCCTAATCATCAGGGAAGATGGCTATCTGATTATACCTAGAGTACCCATCAAGGAAACAAAAGTACTTGTTCCCTGCCAATTTTTCCAAAATCTGGTTAGTAAACGATAATGGGAAATGGTCCTTCTGGGTAGCCACGTTTAAATGGCGGTAATCAATGCAGACCCTCTAGCCAATTAAGGGTCTAGTGATCACCAACTCTCCTTGGTCGTTTCTTCCATAGTGATTCCTACCCTTTTGGGAACCACATGTATTGAACTGACCCATTTACTATTTGAAATAGGATAGATAATTCCTGCAATCAGCCATTTCAGAATTTCCTTTTTAATAACCTCCCGCATATTGGGGTTGAGCCTTCTCTGCATATCTCAAAAGGTGATGTAAACACATTTGTTGAGGGCAAAATGCCTATTCATGCATGTTCCTTGGCTTAGATTTGCATTCATGTTATAAATATTGCATAGCATGCATCATTTTGCATTTAGAGTAGTTGTATAAAATTTAGGTTAATTGTGTCTTTTTTGTGGTTAGGAGAGAAGAATATTTATTTTGAAGCCTCGGATTGACGCACGACCATTTTGGCACCATTGCTGGGGAGGCAATGGAATTTACTTTATTGTTTATTGTGTTTCATTGCATTTACATAGCACTAACCCTACTTGTCTTTGATCTACTATCTTGCAGGTGCTCTAGCATGGAGATCCAAGTGTGGTAGACCGGAGTAAAGTGCGGGTAGAGTGTTTTGTAAGGGTCCCCCACACCACCCCCACCTTAGTTTTCATTTCATAACCTAATAACTCAAACCCAAATCAACTTAGGTGCCTTTTATAAACCCTAGGATAGATTTGATTGTTTGTTTGCCATGTCCACCCACCTCGCCGTCCACATAAATAAAAAATAAAATTAAAAAAAAGTGTTATCTGATTGTGGGATTTTCTGAAAGCTACACACTTAACACCCACAGCTTCTTATTCTAAGGCGCACAATCACTTTGATTCTACTACTTAACTGGGATCTGACCTGTGGACCCAGTATACTTCAACTAAATACACATAAGTGAGTAGAAATCTGAATATGTTAAGCATTCTTGTGTGCCTTAACTAAGTGGTGCAATAGGCCAATTGATTGAGCTATTTGGGCCTCACCACTCAATCTAAAACTGATCAATCAAGTAGCTTGCCACTTAGGGTTGATTCCTAGGGATGAACCAGGCACTAGCCGGGATGACTTTGATTGGGGATATGAATCCGGACCTCAGTGTCTAGGGCCTAACCCTGGACAACAAGACTATGATTATTATCCTTCCCAGAGCTATAATGATTATGGATCTCCATCCTTTGATGACCAAACCAACCTGATCTATAATCAGGAAGGATATTATGATTATAACACCTACCCTCCCCAGTATTCCGCTGAATATAGGTTGCCACCATCCTTTGAACAACCTAGAATGACCTACTTTTAGGGAGGGACCTGAGAACCTCGACATCTTGACTCCGTTAGATTCAACCCAAACCCACCCAAACCTGAATCGAACCAGTCGGTTCAGGTGAACTAGATCCAAGATAGAGTGCTGGCTAATTTGAGGAACACCATACAATCTTTAGAAGCCCAACCAACACCATACACTGAAGCATTGGAGCATATGATCAAAATGATTGATGAACTTAATAGTTCTCTATTGAATTTTCTCCAAAGTGTTAGGGATAGGGACCTGGGTGAGTTTCTACTTGGGAAGTTGTCGAGGTTAAGGATGAAATTTGTGGTTGCCTTAGTCAAATCTTGGGATGATTCTCAAGATGAACCCCCTTCAGGAGAGCCAATGTCTGAACTCGCTCAGGTGCTTATTGGGGGGGATATATTTTTTGAGACTGGGGATGACCAGGTTGGGCTAAAGCAACCATTTGAGGATGAACCAATTGATTCACCCAAGATCCTCAAGTTAGGAAATGAAGAAAATTATGTCTCCTTGGATCATGAAATGATTTATGATTTTGAGACATATACAAATGAGGATCATCAATTCTTTGACTCTGAGGGTGAAGAATCTTTGGGTGAAGTCTCACTTGAACATAAGGAAAATGATTTTAGTGAGACAAACGGGCATGAGGAATCTGATTAACCATTTGATAGCATGTTCATTGAAGATTTGGATTCAATTGGGGTTAACTTGGAGGATCCGAATCTTGATGATTCAATCAGTGACCCCAGTCCTCATTTGCACCCGGAAGAGCTAACTTTTGAGAATTTTTGCCCAAGTCAATCTTGATTCAGCCATGATTTCTGGACTTGGGAGAATCATATGGGGTGAATAATATGCTAGAGGTCCTGAAACCTGAGCCCTTGATGTTGGAGGATAGAATTGGTGAAATAAAAATTTGGGAGGCTAATTCTGAGGGAAGTTTGATTTTGGATCTAAGGGTACCTATTGACCTAAAACCACCAACTTTCTATTAGGACCCTTACGATGTCTTTCACGTGCAACCCAAGCTTGAAATAACTGATCATCTTTCTGAGATAGATGATAAGTTGACAATCGCACCTATTGAACCATCTTTATCTGCTGTCCGACACTTTAGTCTTGGGTTGCACACCACTAAACTACAAGCCCGACCCTGCAAACACAACAACCTTCGATTCTGGGTGATTTTCATCTAGAACCTGAGAACCACTCGACCCTAGGGCATGGGTCTGCACCATAATCTGGTCCAAGTCTATCGACATATTCTGTTGGCAGGTTTCAGGATCAATATTTTTATTTTGATTCTGACCTACACTTGTGAATTCTCAATTTCTTCTTTGTATGTATGTTATGCCTAGCTGAAGGCATTAAACTTAGCACGTGTGTATACACTCTTCTCTCTGTAGAGCTGACCAGATTTTTATGACACTCAGGTGATATTCTATTTACTTTGCCCTTTTCATGTCTTTATTTTTACAATGAGGACATTGCATCATTTAGGCATGGGGGGGTAGATAATCGATTCCTGAAATCATTATGTTAACTCTATAGAATTTCTTTTAGTTTCATATAAAATTTTATAAAAAAATTTTGAAAATTTGAAAAGAGATAAAGAAAAGAAAGAAATTAAGAAAAGAGAACTTAGGCATTTGGAAGTAATTAACTTTAGGAAATGATACGAGAGGACCTAAACACTTAGACTCTTCAGGTCTTCTGGCTTAATTAGCCCGAGTGTCCACTCGAATGTGGACTTAGTCTTGAGTCCTCGCCAATTGAAATTCATTTTAATTTAGTAAATATTTTGGATGATAAGTATGCGACTTATCAACCAGCCCTCTGATTTGGGGGGACTTTAAGCCTAAGCATCAGCACACAATTTTTTTGCACAGACTCACTTTCTGGTGATTTTTACGAAAATTGGATAGCTAATGGACTGACTTGGGTGGTATGGCTAGCAAGTTGTCAGTGGTAATAGCTCATCGACTGGTTGTCCAGAGCCCAGCCACAAGACCATTTTCGATGTACTGCCTTTAGGTAAATCTTAGATCAGGAAAGCCACCTACTTAGACAAAAAAAAAGAAATACTCAAAAAAAAAAAGAGAAAAAGGAGAAAGTAAAAAAATAAATAAAACCACACTTCACCGCACGAGTATGACTGGCAAGTTGTCGGTGGTAATAGCTCATCGACCGGTTGTCTAGAACTCAGCTCACAAAAAAAAAAGCATAATAATTCCCAAAACACTTAGGGAAGAAGCGAGGAAGTAGAATAACTGGGAAGATATATACTGAGTTCGCCCTTGTGTTGACCCCATAAATAAAAGTAGGGAGAAAGCTATCAATCGTAAAGATAAACCTTTAGACAAGGTCACCTAGGGTCGTAGAAACACGACGTCCGTCTTAACAGTCGTTTTGTGAGTCTATCAATTTTTCACAAAGATGCTTAGGACTTAGAGTCCTTTTTGACTCTTGGGCAGGTCAGGTAGTAGTAAAAAGTTATCTCGAAACTCTCAAACTCCAAAAGTACAAAAAAATTAGAAAAGAAGAAAATAAAAAAATATATCTTCCTTCTCAAATAAGGCGAGAACTTGGGTGGTCTGCATTCTGCCAGACACCTGGGTACTATTGAGTTTTCGTAGTTTAGGATCTTAGTTGAAATTTTCTATTGTTAATAAACGACTTAGGCCTAAGTGATCTAATCCTAATTCTACTTTTATACAAAGCATATAGTTCAATTTTGATAGGGACTAGCAAAAGATGGGCATGGGGCTATGATGTAAACACATTTGTTGAGGGTAAAATGCCTATTCATGCATGTTCCTAGGCTTAGATTTGCATTTCATGTTATAAATATTGCATAGCATGTGTCATTCTACATTTAGAGCAGTTGTATAAAATTTAGGTTAATTGCGTCCTTTTTGTGGTTAGGAGAGAAGAATATTTATTTTGGAGCCTCGGATCAACGATCCGACCAAAAGCGTTTCAAGGACTCGTCCATGTATATATGATGCATGCAAAGGGAGGTATCAACACCCTTAATGTCAGTTATCAACCAAGCAATAGCTTCCTTGTGCCTTTGTAAACACTCGAGCAAAGCTTCCTCCTGCGATTCAGTTATTGCAGACAAGATAATGATGGGGAGCATGTCGTTAGGGCCAAGGAAAGCATACTTCAATGTGCTTGGGAGGGGTTTAAGATCCAACTCAGGAACCTTTTGTATTGAGGGTATAAGTTGAGATGTCCCCGCCTTAGGTAGCAGATCTACCTTCAGGGTCCAGGGTGGGGATAGAGACTCTATGTGTACTTCAAGCAACTCTTCCAATTCGGGCATATCTCCTTCATTCTCCTCAATAGTCGGAGGATGGTCCTTAGATATGACCTTTTGAAGGGGTTCTCTACATAAGAGTGTTGGAGTAGTCTCTTCAATAATTTCATCAGCAACCTCAATCTACGAACAGTCTTTAAATCCAGATTGCTTGTAGGTATCAAAAGCATTCAACCGGATCTTTTTGTTCCCAAAGCCCATTTTAAGTGCCGCTGATCTACAATTGATAGAGGCGTTAGCTGTGGCCAAGAAGGGGCATCCCAAGATAATGGACGACTTGGTGGGCTTATTAGATGGGTCAGTATCTAGCACGAGAAAGTCAACAAGGAAGAAGAAGTCCTCCACTCTCACCAGGACATCTTCCAGCAATCCCCGTAGTGTCTTAAGCAATCTATCTGTGACTTGGAGGATGACTGGACTAGGCTTTAAATCACCTCCTCCCAAGAGGTCATAGATAGAACTTGGTAAAATGTTCACCCTCACTCCTAGATCGAGCAGAGCCTCGTCAATGTGTTGGTTACCTATAACCACTGAAATATATGGGGCCCCTAGGTCTTCAATCTTGGGAGGTGTTCCATGTTGGAGCATCGAGCTAACATGGTCAGGCAGGATGACCTTAGCTTGGACTTGTCTCCTAGATCGACACTTCTGGGTGCACAGGTCCTTCAGAAACTTGGTGTAGGATGGGATCTATTTAATAGCATCCAATAAAGGCAAGTTGATGTGGACTTGCCTGAAAGTGTCCATAATCTTACTCATCCTATCCTTGGCTCCAGATGAGTCAACAGAAGATTCCCCACGAGTGGATAGGCACTCAGGATAGGACATCATGAGCTTCTGGGTAGAGGGGTTGTCATGTCGAGAAAGGGGTGGCGAAATTGTGACATCCTCTCGGTGGGTGATTTCAAGAGAGGGAGAGCAGTGTGGCTCTTCCGCAGTGAGTGTGGAAATCAGGTTCGGTGTCGAAGGGGAATTCTGAGAGGTGACCATAGGAGTGCTATCAGGCTTGTCGATTTTCTTTCCACTCCTCAGCATAGTCACAGCTTGAGAGTGCTCCCTGAACATGACGCCTTTACCCTTTGGGTTCTCTTTAGAAGAGCTAGGCAACTTCCCCGAATCCCGCTGCCTAATTGCCTCAGTAAGATGAGTAATTTCGGATTGCATATCAGTGATCATCTTACCTTGAGATTGGATGACCATATTCTGATGCTCTTGCATCGCTTTCATCATGGCTTTTAGTTCATCCATCTCAAAAGGCTTATTTTGATGAGGGTTTGGAAAGGAAGACTGATATACAGGTTGGGGTCTTGCATTCCCTGAGTTGGAAGCATCACATTGCTTCCATAAGAAGTTCAGATGGTTCTGCCACCCCATATTATAGGTATTGGAATAGAGGTTATTACGAGGGGGTGGACGGAAACCTTAGGCTGTGTTAAAGTCAGCCTGAATCAACTCAGGGAATTGATTTGCCTGGTGGCACTCCGCAGGGGTGTGCGTTGTCCTTTGGCAAATGGAGCATTCGCCTACTTGCGGGTTCATGTCGGGGTTTGCTAAAAGCCTATCAAAATTTTTGTTCAACAATTTAATCTGATAAGTAAATCTTGAGTAACCCTGGCTTCATGGGCCTCTATCTTCCTCTGCAAGATTGATGGTTTTCTTTCTTGATAGGCAGACGACATATGTATGTAATTATCACTTAATGTTTCAAATAATGCCCAGGCTTCATCCTTAGTTTTGGTCATGAAGGTTTCTGCACAGGTTGCATCAATGGTTTGTCTGTGCCTTTTAGATAATCCATTATAGAACCTCTTGACCAATTGCCATCTTGGCACCTAATGGTGGGGGCATAACCTAAGCAGGTCATTGAAGAGCTCTCATGTTTCGTGAAATTGCTCCCCTTCCTATTGAGTAAAACCCATAATCTCTCTTCTGTAATGGTTGCTCTTACTCATAGGAAAGTACTTTTTCAAGAAATCTCCCTTAAGGGTGGCCTAATCACTTCCTCTTGCATCTAGGGTATGATACCAGTGCTTGGCCTTATCCTTAGGGAGAAAAGAAATAGAGTTCTTATCAGGGCTTCATCAGTAAAGCCCTAGAGCTTCACCGTGGAACAGACCTCGATGAATTCCTCAAGATGCCTGTAAGGATCCTCCCTAGCAGTACCATAGAAAGTGAGGAGAAAAGACATGGTGCTACTCTTAATCTCATAAGGATTATCCACTCCAGGTCTCCAGATATGTAGGGGTTGGTGAGTGGTAGGAAGGAAATAATCTCTCAAGGTTCTTTAGTTTCCACCAACCCTAGTCTCTTCTTCAGGTCTTTCTTTTACCATTTTTCTTCTTTCTTGGTTGGCTTTTCTAATAATTCTCGTAGGTTCTGGGTTGAAAACAATACTCCCTCTAAGAGGGCACCTACCAAGCATACACCAAGAAAACACAAGGCAATAGGTCTTTTGTTGATTTAAAGTACTTTAAGTCCTCTTCCGACTCTCCAGCTTGGCCAAATAGAGTCAAGGTAGTGTTTCTCCATTCCCACATAAGTGGTATAAGAGAAATGAGGCACTTGAAATTCCTGGTCAATGTCTATTAAGGAGGTTGAGGTTACTTTTAATCCATTTTGGGTGACCAATCAAGTTGTCAATCAATTATACACCCTAAATTGACCTTTGAGTGTCCTAAAGATGTACACCTTCCTGCAATGATATTCTCAAATGCTCAAGTAAAAAGGTACTCCAAGGATGGAACCAAGGGGTGCAAGTAGGGTAAACCCTTCCTTTGATGCGATACATTAGCAGTGCTTCTTAACTACCCTTGAATTCCTTTAAGGGGTGTCCCCCTACTTAGAGTATCAAATCACTCAGGCAAAAGTTAATATCACCATCACAAAGCAAAATAGGAGGTTTGCACTGATAAAGAGATCGATGCCTATAGCCTTAACAATCAAAGTCCTAGTGCAGTGCCTATAGTGCGTGCTTAGTGCAGGAAGTGTGCATCACACTGCGAAAAGTGATTTTTCTTTTGAAAATTGCAATCAAGTTATTCGAACACTTCCTGTATATTTTACTTTCTTTTCAAGAAGTAATGTGACCACTTGATTAATCTTTTCAAATCAACTTAAGTCATCTTCTTAAATTATATCCAAATGCAATGCATGTGCAAATAATTGTTGCAGAAAGATAGGAGGTGCGTACCTTGCTCTAGCACTTTACGATGCAGAAATGCATGTAGTTCAATTAAGATAAAGTAGATGCTACTCATTCAATCCTAGATTGTCACCCTATAGATATGCAGCTTCTAGTAGGTATTTTGGATTTATATATATATATATATATATCAATGCGCAATCAAAAGAAACTAACTAAGAATAAACCTAGAATCTAAAGAACTGGGGACACTCCCCCAAAAACTAGCCCCAAATTACAAGGGTGAGAAAGCAATCAAATAAACTCTAAAGAGTTTAAAATCTTCTAAAATCTACGGGAATGAAAATGGGAAAATAAGAAGAGAAGCCCTCCAAAATGTGCCTCTATTTTTCTCTGCTCTTCTTCTCCTCGAAAGACTCCTTTTTGTTCGTGGAATCAAGGCCCACGAGCACCTACGATTATCTCCGAGGTGGCAACAAGGTCCACCAAAATGAGCATCAACTACGCGCTCCTCCTCCTCAAGGAATTTAATGATGCTTTGTTGTTGAAGTAGGCTGTTCAATTGCTGCAGGAGGAGAAAAAATATGGACAAAAATAGTTCAGGATAGTTATGGAACTGCGAATGATGAAAAGAATCGATTAAACCCCCATAAACCATCTCCCTTTTGGTCTTTTGTGGTGCGTGCCCTGAGGGGCAATTGGAATTTGTTCAAATCCGTATTAGGTGATGGGAAAAGCTTCAAATTCTGGTTGGGGAATTGGGTACCTGGGGGGTGTTTAAAGACAAGTTCCCCCTTGCTTATGCAGCGGCTTCGGATAAAAATGCTGTGGTGTCTGATTATTGGGATGTGGAGTCTGAGCAGTGGTCTTTTAATAATGCTATGTGGAATATTCATGAAATAAGAACACGAGCAGACAATGAACGTCTCATGCGAGAACTTGCTGCCTTCAAACCCATGCCTCATGAATATGACACATACAAATGGGAGCGTAAGTTTTCTACTGGGGCTACCTATGACAAGTTGATTAATTCTTCCAGGATGGCGGAACTTGATGAGGTGGGGAAAAAGTTATGGAATTTAAAAATACCATTGAAGGTACAAATTCTTTTTTGTGGCTCTGCAGAAGGGACGATCTGATTACTAGAGATCCGAGACATAGGAGAATGAGTACTCCCACTCAGTTTTGCCACCTATGTGGGATGCATAATGATTCTAGCATTCATATTTTTTCTTCGTGTGTGATCACTGACTATATCTGGAGGAGAGTCTATAATGATTCCCTTCCCACATGGGAGAATCTGTGGTGTTATCTCATGGATGGGAATAAGCCATGTTTACATATGGTGGCTGTCTTATGGTCTATATGGAGGGCTAGGAATGAGTGTGTTTTTTAGGAGACCCCAATGAATGTGGATAAGATTGTAAATTGTTGCTAGAGTCTCATACAGCAATGGGGTTCGAATATGTAATTGTTTCATTTTTTATTAATAAAAGTTCTCCTGGTTTGCTATCGGTGATTTGATAGCAATCCTTTCTTTCTCAAAAGAAAAGAATAGAGAATGGTCAGGTAAATCCACATCTCAAAATAACAAGAAATAAACAAGGTGAACCTATTGCCTCTGTTGCATCCCCGGCAACGGCGCCATTTGAATGATCGATTTTCGCTTAAGAAAATAAGTTGTCGAAGCAGAAATTGAGTGGTGAAAAATCAATCGTCAATAATTAAAATAAACCACACACAGGAGAGTGGGTCGTATCCACAGGGAGGTAGAGTCTAATAAATTAACCAATGTTTCAAGTGCATTATTCGAGTATGTTGTACGAGGCTAATATGATGCAAAGTTACTTTATCAATTAGTTGTAGCATTAAATGAGATCAAAACATGACTTGAATAAACTTTAACACCAAATATAAAGAGTCAGGAGAGTCTAAGAAGCAATTACCCAATAAATAAATCAATATCTCAAAAATCCCTTCCTTCAACCAATCTTGTTTAACTTAATAGCCCCGTCTTGTAGCAAAACAGGTGAGGGGATTCCTCTTGGCCGTGCACACAGAGGCGAGTGCCGACGAAGGTGTCGCTCATCAGAGGAGTAGGGTCAGATGAGAGGAGCACTCCGGAGGTCAAGCGGTGGTGTGCGGTGGCCGGAGCTACCATCGACGATGAGGAGGTGCGGCGGTGGTGGGCTGTTGCCACTGTTGAGAGCTACTGTAGGCGGCATGAGTCAAACAGAGACGTCGATGTCTGTGGGAGGGAGGCCACATGCAACTGTGGTGGCATCGGGGAGGCCTTGACGTCGAGGAGGAGCTGGCTGCATGGTGGTGGTGGATGGGTTCCTTTGGCATGCAGAGGTTGAAGATGACGGGGAAGATGAAGATAAGGCACGGTCGCGGAGATGTTTGCTGCTATGGGTACACGAGTGTATGCGCATGCGTGGAGGCACGAGGCCGAGTGCACAATAGGTTGTTGTGGTTGTGGCCATTGTAGCGGAGAGGAGGCACGGTCGATGATGGTGGCTGTCTGCAGGGGGTGGGTGGCTGCAAGTTTGGGTTTCTTGGCTGTGGAAGCAGGGAAGGGGAAGAAGAGAAGAAGAGGAAGATAAAGAGGAAGATGACGGTGGGGGTGGGGGTTTTGGCGGTGAGGGATGGTGGGGGTGTTGTCATTTGAGAAGAAGAGGGTGGCCAGCTGAGGTTGCTGTGTACGTGGAGTTTTGGGTTCATGGTGGAGAAGGTGAAGCTGGTGATGGTCAGGGGTAGGCGGTGATGGTTGTGATGAGGGTGGGGTTGCTATGGTGGTGATGAGGGCAGCACGTTGTTACCATGCACGCCTGGAGTTGATGAAAGGTGAAGATCGCCTGAGCCACAGTGCAAGCCTCTGACCATGATGTGCACTACCTCCACGGCGGAGAAGATGAGGGAGAAGATAATCTCTACGGATGGTTGGCCATGCCCTTTTAAAAACTTCTCCATCTATTTTCTTTTCTTCGGCTGCACACTTCTCCAACAACTCAGTGAAGACCGCGAGTGGTTGGAATGGAAAGATAAGCTCTAGTCATTCTTCATCTGACATTTGATCCAAGCTCCAGACTTCTTAAAAAATGTAGTGCCAGTGAGTTTGTGCTGGCGGTTCCAAGACGTCCAATCTAAGCTCAGGACATCTTATAGAAGTAATAAATTAAAGGATGTTCGAGCTCTTGCACCTAGCTTGCATCCATCAAGTAGATTATGTTACCATATCATGTGTTATTAAATGTAAAATTAACGCATAAAATTATATGCAGACTAAGGAGAATAATCATATAACTCCTAATCAATTAACAACTAAGAATAACTAATTAGAGAGTACTTAGACCAAATAATGATCCATTAAAGTAGACTTATCATAGTCCTCCAGTGGGTGGATCATGTTGAAGGCCTTCTTGATTTGCTGTATCAAGCCCTCCACCATCGTAGGATCCTCTTCACCCTTCAAGGTTGTGGGCTTCAGATTTTGAAACTCAACAAAATTCTACCGATATTGATGCAGAGGGTCCATTAGTTAATCCTTTTGAGGGGCAAGCTCTTGTTTCTCCCCGCTTTCCTTGTGAGGAGATACACGTACACTCAAAATGGAGTGCTTCTCCCGATAACCACTACCCCTTTCTCTCTCTCTTGCAATGCGGGAGGTAGTCTCTACTCCAGCATCATGAAAAAGGTCTCCGCAAAAGCCACAAACTGAGCAGCCAAGTCTAGAGGTTGCTAAGGGGGAATTAGCCTGACAATCACCATCAGTCCAACTAGTAGCACTAGCCTACGTAGCCCTATGGATCCATCTCCCACTGCATGGTGGAAATTTCAATGTCAATAATCACATGTCCGCAACCAAAACCAAAATATGCGGAAAATCATGTGAAATAGGTCTCCCGTCAAATAATGGATGGGTACTCATCATTTAACACATTTTGAACGTCTGCATAGCTTTTCCAGACTATTCTTTGACTTAGTGGGGTTTCCTTTCTCTAATACCATCTGTGACAACCTAAGTCTCACCAATCGAGGAAACCCGAGTTGTCGTGTGCTAACCACAAGCATAGCCAACCACAAGATTGCAGTCACCCAACACATAATCATATAACATCAATAGCCAAACATTCATTCATAATGTACTAAACAAAAGAGATAAAATACTGACAAAGTATAAAGAAGAATCCACCATAGAAAGTAATAAGTAATAAGTGCTCGAGTACAATTGCCAAAAGATAGGAAACAAAAGTTTAACAGTAGAAAAAGAACAGAACTAAGAGAGCCCAAGTGCTTAGAGCGAACTGTCTCATACAGTAGTACTTGGTCTCATAGTAGATGAACCAACAATAGCCGCTACACCCGACTGCTCAGCAGCACTTAAGTATGGAACCTAAGAAACACATCAGTAAAAACTAAGTATAGTAGAAGAACTACAACAAAGTGGCTATAGCAACAAGAGTAAAGAAAGAGGGCACTATATCAGTAATTATTTCATTTGTTAATTATTAGTTGTCCAATTCCATTTATGCATTTAAGCCCAAGTTATTACAATCCACAATCCGTCAATCTACATCTCGGAGCACGAGATGATCTCGTGTAACTTCCTGAGGTTCAAGGCTGGTATAAGCCACCCTCTTGGTTGAGAAGATGGCTTATACCCATTGAGTCACCACGCTCTGTCACCCTCAGGTCATTACGGAAACGGGTAATGACTACATCATGTAGCGTGAACTCATACAAACACTATGTACATTGTTGAACCACAGGCAGCGAATGACCCACCCACCCAACTATCGAGAAAGAAATCGCTCCAAACCTCGAGCCACGCATCTTGCTATCCAAGTTGGCCTGCTAAGCATAACCAAAGAGTCGTAGGGAGGCCAACAACTTTGTAAACCAGCCTAGAACCAGTCTAAAAAGACCAAAGCTACAGCTAGATCCGGTGAGTAGAGAGGCTAAAACCAGTTATCTATCATCTAAATCCTGACTAAACTGTTTTATTGATTTAATTCCTCAAGTCCAGATAGCTGTGTCATTAATTGTTATTATACCAAACCATACTAACCACTATGCTTATTAATTTCAGAAATACCAGCATCCACATTATTCTCTAACTTATTCATTTACAAGTAGTTTCCAATTTATGACAATGGTCCCATATTGTTTATCAATTAACACAACGGAACTTGTTTCACATAAATTGGAGTTCGTTTCATGCATGCGATAATAAGGGTACATGGACTCATTTAATCTTAATTATTCACATAGAATTAGATTAATTGACATTAAGCACCCAAAAATAGAATAAAACTTTAGAAAGGTCATAGACTTAGCAAAAGAGGAAACACATGCAACCAATCCAATATATGTGAAGAACTTTACTAGACGAGCCCGCGATTACCCGGAAATGAGACGAAATCAAGAGAAGAGTAAACGACTGTACCTAGCATCAATGGAGGGTCACGGTGAGTCGAAACCATTGCAACAACCTGGGGAGAGTAACCATACCTACCACAAAATCCATGCACGTACTAGGGACAAATCCTTATTTATCGAATTTCTAGGTTGGGAAGACTTCGAACAGCTCAAAAACATGCTAGGGCGTCACGAGTTAAGCTAAATTGGCCAGTTCAATTGAAATGCACATCGATCCTCATGTCTGACATGCTTCAGGCACTGATTGGAGCTCACGGCTACCCACGGATCGCATTCTTCGACTGTCGTCCATCTGATCATGACACACATCACGCATCCAAGAGCCCGCACAATCCCTTCTCAGCTCAAATGTGCGAAAACGTGCGTGTAAAGTCTTGATACGCATTGTGCTAGTAACTCTTCCGCCACCATGAGTTAGACACTCGATGCATGCTTCCACTATCGCTGCAAGAATTGTAGTGGGAATCTTGGACTTCATAGAATTACACTTAGGTCCCTAGAAATCTGATTTAAGATTTCTAATAAAGTCTTAAAGCTCTTTCACTCTCTCTCTTAGATTTTGGAGGCTTTTAGATGTCAATGACTACCCAAATACTAAGAGGACTTATTTATAGACCTAATTTCTTTTTAGTGTTAGGATTAGTGTGGTGAAATACTAAAAATGCCCCTTAGGTTGGTTCACCTTACATTTAGGTCCTTTTTGACTTATTTTGGTCATAACTTGAGCTATACACCTCGAGTTCACATGAAACAATCATCGTTGGAAATCTTGCGACAAGAGAAATCCAATGGTACCATACATGGTACCCCTATTGATGAGGTCTGACAAGGGGTTGGCTCAAAATAAACAATTTTGTCATTTTTTAAGAAATGCTTTACTTGCACCGAACTGCGATTATGTCTACAAGTTTGAAGTGACCCAAACCACCCTAAAATGACTTCCGACCTGAATTTGGGATGTTACACCTCTACTCTCCATTCCTATACCCCAAGTGTGCCCTCATCATCTTCTCTCTAGCACTCTCCTCAATCTTCCTTTGGATAGCAACGACTTCTTGTAGGCCATTGCTCCATTTCCTCTTCTTCCTTCTTCTCATTTATTTTCATGTTTTCTTTATGTGATAGATAGTTTTGATTATTAATGAGATTGTTTAGTATTTGTTTAATGATTCATTGCTCTTCACTAGTTACAATATATATCCTCTCACCTCCCTTTTAACTATATAAGAGTCCAAAAAATGATATAGATCTAAACAGACAAAAGGAAATAAGTGAACAGACTTGTGTAAATAAGCTCGCCAATTTTGCCAACCTGTGTTCGACCAAGACCACTCCTTGTAATTCGGTATATTTTGTTGATAGTTAGAAATATGCACTACGATGATTTCCTTATCCTTTAATAGCAGGCTTTTACGCTAATAAGTTTACTTATCTATCCATCAAATGTGCATACTTAGACACATAAATAAATATGTCTTAAGTACAAGGATATGCCTTCTCCGTGACAATGATAAGAGAAAGATTTTCACATCTCTATCTTATTAAGTCAATTTCTTGCCTCAACTTTCATGATAGCCCTAAATCTCTATTCTCATGCAAAGAATGTGCATCAAGGGCATCGGTCAGGCAACGGTCTCTAGAGGAAATTGGCACTACTTAGAATGGAGACTATAGTTGGATATCATGATGGTTCTTGATGACTTATTGAAATCCTTGATCCAAACTATTTGGGTCCTTTAATACCTATCATTCATATGTCCACATAGCATGGTACATTATCCCAATTGTACTGAAGGGCCCATCTAACCATATTCATGCATACACATGATCTGACACTCAGGTCTGAATCATTAAGTCACTAATTCAACATATGTTGGTTCACCTAGGGTATATAACTCCAATAGACTCCAACTTATGAGTGCACATAGAGATTATAGAACTAAGTATACACTAGAGGGGGTGAATAGTGTACTATCGATATCAATTGCGAAATTTAAAATTTCATTCACCATAGATCAAAAATAAGTATAAACAAACCAAAGAGAGATGACACCTAGATTTAGAGTGGAAACACTTGCAAGTAAACACTACAAGAAAAGTCATGTCTTGCGACGGTTCAAAACTGTTGCCAAATGTCTTAAAACCACTGCTGCATTCCACCGCCAAAACATGTGTCGCTGCATCTATTTGGCGATGATGTAAATGATGTACTAACGCTAATTATTTCGAGCCCAGGCTTGCGGGCCTCGAGATTGTGCGTCAATTATTAACCGTCGCCAATTATGTGCAGGAACGGTTGCAAAAAAAATCATTGCTAAATGTCAGGGCGGGAAGTATTCACATGGAGTTGGAAATATTTTTTCGACGGTTTGATAAAAGTTGTGATATCTTAATGCATGATGGATTTTATTTGAACTGTCGCCAAATGTATCTTCCTCTTTTTTAAAGATGTTTCAGTTAAGGTGCCTATCTATACCTGTCAACCTACTACAAAAGTAATGCACATCATAATTGAACATTAACTGTATAAGAAATGCAATTGAAGAAGAAATCATTTATATATATATATATATATAAAGAGTTTAACTATTACAAAAGGTGAACATAATAAATACACTACACTGGGGTACTTATGCCACCAGCACCTGGTCCACCCCTCTCGTCATCGTCCCATGGTAGAGGCTTGTGAAATGTCGAATGCTCTGGTCTTCCAGATTCTCGGAGGAATGCCATCAACTCTTTCAACTGTTGGCTCTGTTGCTCCAGTAACTGATCCTATCACTGCATCCTGTTAGTGCCTGCATGCAATTTGGAGGTCATATCCTCCAATCTCTTCTCCCTCTACATCTTTAGGCATTCCATTATCTCCATCTTCTGATTAAGATTGTCTACCTGAGATGTGGATGACAGCGATCCTTTCCTCCCTTACAAGGAAGAGATAGTTGAAAGAGCGAAATTCATTTTTGATAAAAATCTTAACAAAAAATGTCATTTCGTTATAGTTCATGTATGGTAGAAAATTGCTTTTCAAAATAATTAATTATTCAAAATATAATCACAAAAATAGTTAGGTCGTGTCCAAAGGGAGGAATTAGCCTATTAGACTCATGAGTGGTCCCTCGTTTATTCGAGAATATCTATGGGTGCGCATCCTAACTAATGCAACTTATTTTCAACATAAGTTCTCATTCTAAATAATTAATCAATAATGTAAGTGTGCACATGCAAAATCACCACAATATAATACCATGTAAAATAGTAATCGTGATACTAGTAAACACCATAAGTATTAACCTCCAACAAAATAGAGCTTATTCACTATAACTAAAAGTCATATGTTATTATTCATGAAAAGAATCCAACTATTAGTAATTTAAATAAATCATTAGGACATTCATGCAAATCTATCTCAATATAATAATTAGATAAATAAATCAACATTGATTTTCACATTGGCATACATGGTAAATATTAATACTCAAGTCACTATTGCAAAATAGGGGAAATCACGGTGGAGGCTCACATGTGAGGGAGAGGTGGTGGCTGGCGTCGCGGCTGCTAGCGGAGATGCGTCGAAGGATGACCTTTGCATTGGCGTAGGAAGCATGACCGGCGGCGACTGAATGTGACTGGATGGAGGAGGAGAGGCCGGTGGTGAGCGGTGGTTGCGGGCGAATCGTAGAGGCATCGGCGGGTGCTTGCGATCGGCGAGGATCGTCGGTGCTTGAGATCACCGGAGTTAGCTTGGGGTCGAGTTTGGCCATTGGAGGAGGGTGGAGGGTGAGAGAGTTTGGCTGTAGGTGTTGGGTTCCTTTGAAGAAGTTGCAGGGGGAGCGGTTGGAAGAAGAGGAAGAAGAAAAAGGGGCAAGGGGGGTTTGGCTGCTAGTGTCGATGGTATTTGCGGCGAGGGGGATACAGTTAGTAGGGGATGGTCTGTGTCTAAAGGGTGAACATGGATGCGTGGAGAAGGTGATGAAGGTGGTGCTAGATGGTGTTGGTGGAGGTGATGGTGTACGGGCAGTCAACGCACACACCACGACCGGCGAAGGGCGGAGGTAGGTTTGTGGAGGCATGGTAGAGACGCTCGCAAAGATCCCATGGTGTACTCTTCTTATCATGGTGCACACTGCTTCCATGGTGGCGGTGAAGGAGAAGATCCCCGAAGGAGGGGAGAGATGATCCCTGAGGGCAGCTGCTGTGGCTTTTTTTAAACGAAATCTTCCTCTGTTTCCTTTGTCCGCAAGTTTCTCTTAACCACTCACGAAGATTGCGAGTGGTTGGAACGGCAGATAAGCATTGGCGGTTCTTCATCAGATGTCTGATCAACACTCCAGATGTCTTAAAATATATGGATAGCAGTAAGTCCACAATGGAGGTTCTCAGATGTCCAAACTAGGCTCCAGACATCTTATAGAGTGACTTTGGATGTCTGACTGATGCCTTCAGGTGTTTTGCACCTAGCCTGCATCCACCAAATGATTATTATATCATATCATATGTTATTAAATATAAAATTGGTGCATAAGATTATATGCAGGTAAAGCCGAATTCCCATTTAACTCCTAATCTATTAACAATTAAGGACAACTAATTAAAGAGTACTTAGGCCAAATAATGTCCATGAAAGTGGACTTACCAAATGCCCCCATGCCTAAGTTTTGCTAGTCCCAAGCAAAAGTGAAAAAGAATAGAAGTCACCAAAAGATTTCTTCTTTTCTTATTCCAAAAGTTTAGAGATCTAGAAAAATGTGAATGACAGTAGCCTAGGTAACGGATCAAATTGAAAGGCCAACTTACATTTGAAGTTCGTACTTAAACCTTGATAAAATTTTATTGGGATAGGCAACTTCTTCCCTCGGGGATAAAGCAAAAAATAATCAGTAATTTGACCCTGGCTTTTTTTGGCTTGGGTAGGAGATACTGAGTTGAATGGATTTATATTTGGTGGCTCACACTCATCTGGTGCTACATGTAGTCTAGTACTGCAGACTCTAAATCTCTAGACTATTAAACAAGTCAATCGAGAGATAGAGGCTAAAAATTGTGCTCTCTTTGTGCTCCTTTGTGCTCACGCTTTTTCCTTCTTTTCTTTTTTCTTCTTTCTTTTCTGAGATCAGATATCTTGCCAGATTTTGTAAATGTACTCAATATTTGGTAGCCTCACATGATATTCACACTTCAATTAAAGTCCTAATAACCCTACAACTAAGTTAGAGGACCTCAACCAGTATTCGAGCGATCAAAAATATTGAAAAGTAGGTATGGGTGATATTTGGTGGATCATAATGGGTGTTTTTGTTGTTGCTTGGAAAACATCAACATATAATGAAAAAAAAGAATGACAAGAAGATGAAACTCCAAACTCAAACTCTTTTCTTTTTCTTTTCCTCTTTTTTTTCTTTATTTTTTTTTAATATTTTTTTTAAATATAAATATTTCCTTTTTCTTTCTTCTCTCTTCTTTTTTTTCTACTACTAACATAAAACGATGCATACTTTTATTTATGAGGCATTATTAGAAATGATGATGGTCAAGAGGATATTGTGTGACTTATTTGTGGAAGTGCCTACTCTCGGCACCAGGAAAGGATGGATAGGACAAGCGTATTTCAGACCTTTGACATTACTACCCTCCTTCAGTCGAGGATTCTATGAAGGACAGTCGTAACCACCCACAATAGTCATAGTTTTATTAAGACTCAATCTCTGTGTATCTGCCTTATTTGGTGACTCTCAGGAATTCACACAATGTTTGCACACAGGAATAGAGAGTGAAAACTATGCCTAACTCTGAAGTATCATCATCTAGTTATCCAGAACTTAAGAGTCCTTGCACTAAACTTAGCGCACCAGTAATCTCTTTACTTTCTCCTAACAAATATGAGGTGGATCTAATAGAAGATAGTATGCTTGACTCCCTATTAACTGTCCAAGGGTTCAGCAGACTCAAAATGCTTATTGGTTTTCTTCAAAGATCCATTACCCAGTCTAAGTGTAAGTGAAGTAAATGTCCTGGATTCTAAACTTAAGAAATAATTTAAGAAGAAAATCTTCAATGACATCTCCTTGTCAAAGATGTTTTACTAGGGCTAACCAATTCAGCTCAAGAAAGGAGAGATTTTTTTTTATGCTAATGCACCTAACCTAAATGCATGAATACTGCCTAAAATGCAAAATGCACCCCCCATGCCTAAATCCTACAATGTCCTCATTGTAAAATTAAATCAGGGGGAGAAAGGAAGGAAATCACCTAATGAGGCGTTATTCCGGACGTTGGGTTGCCTCCTAACAAGCGCTGCATTTTCTGTCAGCAGCCAGACTTATAGGGAACCTGTAAGTCTGGTTCCAAATAGAAATAGCTAGGCCTTAAAAATATACGTAACAGCGTAAGACTAGAAAATAAGTAGCCACGGATGTTGGTGAACTGATAATGCAACGTGATTCCAAATGCTTGCCAGAAGATAAGAGAATATGATGTAGGCTACCTAGGGAGGTCTAGGAATAACAAAAAGAACATGAAAAGGGACCACCTGAAATGTAATAAGTGAAGGATAACAAGGGTCCTCCAAAGCATGAAGGGTTTTAAAAGATATAAACATAATTATTTCAAACCCTTGAATAGTGATACTAAAAGTACAAGCATCAATCCATACTCGCCATTCTACTCAAGGATGTACTAGCCTAATATTCTCCCCAGAAGGAATGTATATGAGCAGTGACCTGAGCCAAGGATTGGTTAGGGAGTGTAAGGGTTGTTTATGGTGTTGGACGGTAATGGTTAAGTCCAAGGAGGGCTTAGTTTGTATCGAGTCCAACAATTCAGATTCTGTATTATTCTCCCTAACAGTTATAGAAAAAATCACGACACCCTACCTATCATTAATGATTTCCTCAAGAATCGGAGTCATATTTTCAACTTCCAGTGAGTCAATGGTGGACTCCAAATCAAATTCCTTTGATGGCAGGGTCGAAGTAACAGAATCATTATCATTAATTTCATCCCTGGATTCTTTTGGTTCACTTAAATTTTTGTTAAGGTGTATATGTGATTCACCAGTAAAGAGAGGAGTTGCTTCAGTATCCTCGATTATTTCTGAAGGAGGATCAGTCTTAATGTTTTGGAGTAAGCCTATATCAGTTAATTCTCTATTCTCCTCAAAGCATAAATCCTCAATTGATGTGTATTGTTCCCTAGAGTCCCTCCTAGGCTTCTTACTATTGTGTTCATCCTCCAATATCAACTCTTGGTTTTGCAGAGGATGACTCTCAAAATCAAAAGAAGGGAGGAATTCGAATTTCACTAGATTATTTATATCCTCAGGGGGTAAGTTCTTGAATAACACATAATCCCCCTGTGATTCACTCCAAACTCTAAGCTTGTGTTCCCCCATTGGGTCATCATCCACCTCTAGAATAGACTCTTTATAACCCTAAAACCTAAATTGATCCAATTCATCCTCCATTCCCTTTGGGTCAGCTATATTAGGTATATGTAAATCCTCAAGATGTTGCGTGGGAGGTGTTGGCTCCCTAGGTGGAGGATCAGGAATAGGCTCACTAAGGTTAGAATGTGTTTCCACCACATGATCAATTGGGGAAGTGATATGACTAGCACGACCTTGACTTGGGTCATCAGGGGTAAGAAAAATACTGCCATCAGGGTCAAGGTCCTCAAGAGGTACCATCTTCCCTTTCTTTTGACTCCAATATAGCTCAGGTGGATAATCGCTAGGGTTGTTTTCCTCTAGTGGCCGTGTCTCATGGGGAGAGTCTAGGTGATAGCTACTCAAAACAAGATCCCTATTGTCATTAGTTTCCTCAAAATTGTTTTGATGATCACGGTTGTATGGGCAAGGATCAAAATCAATAGTAATAGAGTAGCTAATGTTGGTGCTAGAGCACCACAATCATTTATTTTGTTGATAACAAAATACTTGTTATTTAACATTTGCATTTGAGGACTTAGATTTCAAGATATTTGCAAATGGAGACGCATTTAGATGGAGTTCGAGCTCGCATCTATGGCGGATTGGAAGAGCATGACAGAGGAGATGGAGCTTCACGAGGGGCGAAAGCTTGAAGAAGGAAAGAGCTAAAGAATAGGATAGATTTCCTTCATTGTATTTTGTACTTTATTTTTTTTCTCTTTATTTCTTAGATTTTATGTTAAAGAGCCTCAAAGAACCCTTAAAGTAGTCCTAGGAATACCTGCACTACCCTAGGATACTTAGGTTTTCTGTAGAGAGCTTAGAAAACCAAGATAGGGTTCTGACAGCCTAATCAGACATCTAATCTGAAAATCAGACATCTGATAGTGACTTTTAAGACATCTGACTGTTGACTTATATGTCCAATAGCTTAGGCTGGACTTAATTCTATCTGTTGAAATCAGACATCCAAACCTTAGTCTAGATGTCTGATGGTTGTACCAGATGTCAAATTAGTGAAACATTGGCTACCAAAGTAAACATTGAGGATTATGACTGTTAGGCTTATATCAGACGTCCATAGAGGACCCCAAACATCTGATATGTGACCATTTTGCCTCAACTGACCAAAAATCAACTTTTTGAGATTTTCTAGCCATTTGGACCTTGGGAAATCCATTCTCACAGTACAATAGGTTTCCAGACAACCAGACCTAGTGCCAGACATTCTGTACATTGTCTAATGGTTATACAACAGAACCCTGTTTAAGTCTGAACTAAGTCACGAAGGAAACCCGCCTAGAATCAGACGTCTGACTTAGTTCCCAAACATCTTAAACAAGTTTTCCAGACATCTGATACCTGGACCAGACATCTGATGACCCTGTCAGAATCATAATTGATTCTAATTACGGCCTATTTTGCCTTGGGTTCTACCCCAATGGCTATGAAAGCCTTCTAAGGTCATCCAAAGCCTTCCTAAGGCCTCTATAAATAGAGGAGGACCCTTGCCTTGCAAAGACTCACCAAGACACACCTTGAATACCATTTCCACATCTCTTGTGTCAAAAAAAAGTAGATCATCTAGAAGAAGTTCTAGCTCTCCAAGCTTTGGTTCCATATCTAAAGAGCTTGAATCCAGTTGCGCACCCACTCTCCCTCCACGATTACGAGAGCGACGAGGTGCCCCCATGTGGTTCATGCACCCACGTTTTCTTTCGTCGACGCACTCCTACCAAAGGGAAGATCCTTTACCTATAGCAGCTTGATTAATTAATTACTTTATTGGCACTGTAGAATCATTATTTTTCTATTGTCTTTGGTTGGGTATTCGCTTTATGAATTCTTGTCTCCTTCGTGAGACAAAATCCTTCTCGTGAAGAGAGGGGATTTGAGGTACACTACCCTCGGGTTCAAGTAGCGTGGTTGTATAGAGGTTGTACTACCCTCATTTTAAGTAGTATGTTAGTGGATTTTGATCGACCTGACCAATAGGAAAATCCTAACTGGAGAGGGTTAGCTAGTGGTTTTTACCTGGTTTCGGTTTCCACCTAAAAATACTTGTGTAAATTGTGTGATTGCTCATTTTGTGAGATTGTTGTCTTTTTATTCCGCATTTTATACACCATGCATTTCTCACCCCCTTCAATAGGAATTTACACCTAAGTTGTCTAATTTCTTTGTTTAATTGTTGACTATTCCTCAACATCTCTCCCATGGACTCCATCATTTCTTTTTGTTGGTTTTACATTTCCATCATAAAAGAGGAGAGGCTACTGCTATCATATTAGGGAGGATAGGCAATCTCAGGCTCTGGTTGCCTAAGGGTGTCGGCCCATCCTCGATAAGGAAAATCATGAAGGGTGGGAGGGTTGCGTGTTTGCATAGTAGTGGGGATTCTACGGGTGAAAAATCCCGCTCTTAGGCTTCGCTAAAAAGTGGGAGTTATCGGGCCAGTACTCCCAGGATAGGAATGTGATTGATCCCACAAATTGTCATTGTACCCATCAAAGGATGGATACGTTCGGGGCATGGGATCCTAGTTAAAATGATAGGAGTTAGGATAGTCCATTTCTTTAAGTCAAACAGGTTAAACTCTTTTAGGACTTAGAAAAAATTAGAACAAAAGCAGAAACTTTTTAGAGAGTTCTACCACTGTCAAAACAAATGCAAATACAATAGGATATACTTTTAGTAGATTCTAGGTCTTAGAATTAAGTGTTCAGTTGGTGGCCAAACAAGTTTTGCAAGAATTACGCTTCCTAGGCCGACCTTCATTGGTGCCTACAACCTACTGGCAAGGGATGGAAGTCTCGAATAGAGCCCATGCACAAGGAACCGAAGTAACTTGGTGGATAGGCTTGTTGATTTCCGACTAACTTCCCTTGTGATGCAAAAGAGGAGAGGTAGAAATTTATCTAGTGACCTTATGTGTGATGTGCATAGTATCTCAGGTGTGCAACACATGTTCGCATTTTGTATTTTAAAATCTCACAATCAAATCCTTTTGCACACAATTTCAAGTCACTGATTTTAATGTCCAACCTCTTAACAGTCCCAATTTGAAATAGATTCAAAGACTTTAGTGGTCTTAGATTTAAGTCCAATGCAGATGCATGACAACTAATTGATGCTTAAGAGAAGATGTACCTTCCTCTAGCTTTCTTCAATGCAAGAATGTATGCGATGCAGTAAAGATAAACTAGATGCTGCTCATTCAATCCCAGATGGTCGTCCTATAGATATGCAGCTTCTAGTAGGCAGTTCAATTTTTTTATGATAATTAATAAGCAAACAAACCTAATCTAATTTAACAAACTAACGTGTAGTTCACATAATTCAAATAAATCGATAATCAAAATATAATGGGAACAAACTCCCAAAATACACTCCCGCATGCAAGAGAGATAAGTAATAAAAGCATTGGGAATAAGTTCCAAAGAATGCCTAAAACGGGTCCAAAAGACAAAAATTAAATGTCTAATGTCTATTTAACCTAAATCTAAACTAAGATCTAATGACTAAATCAGGAAAGGCTCCTCCGTATGCCTTCACATACGTGCGATCAAGGCCCACAAGCATCCGTTGCTGGCCCCCAGGTGGCATCAAGGTACACAAAAAATATTGTCTCCATCATGCACTCCTATCGCATTCATTCATTTTTGCATGCAAATAGAAACAAGGTCAACAATTCAGAAAAGCTTCAGAAATAGCATAAAAATAATATAAATTTCTTGAAAAATTAATAGGCATATTTCCTCCTTAGCAATGGCGTCATTTGAAAGTGCGAAATTCGTTTTCGATAAAAATCTTAACATAAAATGTCATGTCATTATAGTTTGTACGTGGTAGAAAATTGCTTTTCAAAACATTCAATTATTCAAAATCTAACCACAAAAATAGTTAGGTCGTGTCCACAAGGAGGAATTAGCCTATTAGACTCGTGAGTGGTGCCTCGTTTATTCGGGAATATCTATGGGTGTGCATGCTAACTATTGCAACTTACTTTCAACATAAGTTCTCATTCTAAACAATTAATCAATAATGTAAGTGTGCACATGCAAAATCACTTCAATATAATACCATGTAAAATAGTGATCATGATACTGGTAAACACCGTAAGTATTAACCTCCAATAAAATAGAGCTTATTCACTATAACCAAAAGTCATATGTTATTATTCATGAGATGAATCCAACTATTCGTAATTTAAATCAATCATAGAGATATTCATGCAAATCTATCTTAATATAATAATCAGATAAATAAATCAACAGTGATTTTCGAATGGCATACATGGTGAATATTAATACCCAAGTCACTATTGAAAAACAGGGGAAATCATGGTGGAGGCTCACACGCGAGGGAGAGGCGGTGGCGGCGTTGCAGCTGCTAGCAGAAATGCGTCAGAGGATGGCCTTCGCGATGGCATAGGAAGGAAGGCCAGCAGGTGTTGCTAGTATTTACGACAAGGGAATGCGATTAGGAGAGGATGGTATGCAGCTAATGGGTGGACGTGGATGCGTGGAGAAGGTGATGAAGGTGGTGCTAGATGGTGTTGGTGGAGGTGATGGTGTGCACGTTGTCACCGT
The DNA here is from genome assembly GCA_037157565.1 of Thalassia testudinum. Classification (NCBI taxonomy): domain Eukaryota; kingdom Viridiplantae; phylum Streptophyta; class Magnoliopsida; order Alismatales; family Hydrocharitaceae; genus Thalassia; species Thalassia testudinum. The sequence goes on from JAZHRO010000007.1 coordinate 13,535,283, forward strand.
GCACACCACGGCCAGCGAAGGGTGGAGGTGGGTTCATGGAGGCGTGGTATAGACACTCACAAAGATCCCACGATGTACTCTCCTGATCACGATGCACTCTGCTTCCACGGTGGCGGTGATCCCTGAAGAGGGGGAGAGATGATCCCTAAGGGCAGCAGCTGTGGCTTTTTTAAATGATATCTTCCTTTGTTTCCTTTGGCCGCAAGTTTCTCTTTACCACTCGTGAAGATCACAAGTGGTTGGAATGGCAGATATGCACTGGCGGTTCTTTATCAGACGTCTGATCAACACTCCAGACATCATAAAATATATGGATAGCAGTAAGTCCACGATGGAGGTTCTTAAACGTCCAAACTAGGCTCCAGACGTCTTATAGAGTGATTTTGGACGTTTGACTGATACCTTCAGGTGTTTTGCACCTAGCCCGCATCCACCAAATGATTATCATATCATATCCTTTGTTATTAAATATAAAATTGGTGCATGAGAATATATGTAGATAAAGGTGAATTCCCATTTAACTCCTAATCAATTAATAATTAAGGACAACTTTAAAGAGTACTCACGCCAAATAATGGTCCACGAAAGTGGACTTATCAATAGTTGTGCTCTTGGCCTTGCTACGAACAAAGCCTCTGTGCTCCGGAGGCATCATAGTCCTAAATGCCTCCTCTGGTGTCATCGGAAGCACCTGGGGAACGGTCACGGAGTTCTTATCTGTGACCTCAAGAGGATGGATCAAGTCCATCATACGAGCCTGTAAATATATACATTTGTAATTATTCAAATATTTAATAAATTCAGTAAATAAGAGGTGTATAAATTCATGATAATTACATGTCTCTCCTGATATGTCTTATGAATCCATGCATGGGGGCCATCGAGTGTCTACTTATCGTGATTGTGCTGATAAACCCCCACTTGATCTAACTCAACACCCCCATGCATATCAGCCTAAAAATATTAATAAAGGATAAATAATTAGGTTACATATAATTTTATGAAAATATTGAACATAAATAACTAATTTTACTTACATATTTGACTCGTAAAGAGTCAATACTCGTTAGACCCAAATAATGGGTCTGTGGTGGAGCTTGACTCCTGTTGGCCTTATTTTTTTTAGGTTGCTCCTATAAGAAATTATTAGTAAATAAGTATATAATAATTTCAACTAAGAGACATAAAGAAATAATTGTTTTGCTCTATAGTCGGAGCACTCCAATGCTCGCACCCCTCCCTCGAAATATCAGGTGTAATCATTGGAGGCACATTCCTCAATGCCTCCTCAAATGGCCTATTCCTAAAGTACTGAAATATGTTTATAAATCATTACTAACCTTTTAAGTAAATATTGTAAATGTCATAAAATTAAATCATTAAATATATCTTATCGTACTCCTGAGTTCCTCTCTCCACTCGTGGTAGATCTTACCCACGTGCTTAAAAATATATCTGGAGATGTTCAGATCGATCCCTCAATCAAATATTCCCTACAATTATGAAGTAAATGTAATTCTTATCAAAGAATTAAGATTTATATACTATGGTATTGGAGATGTATTTACCTACAGCTCACAAATAATTGCTGCCTTAATGTCCTTTGACACTTTCCTCAAGTCAAAGGATGAAAGAGGCACTACCAACTTGGTAATGGTCACTAGTTGACTACCGAACTTTGAGTAATTCTTCACTTCCCTCGAAGGAATAATCTCAATTGGGATCCTAGTGCCAGCTGGTAGTCTATCTAGGTCCAAATTCTGAGTAGGACTCCTTGTTTTCTTATCTAAAAACAAATTATATCATATTATCATAAAATAAATCACAAGATAAATAAATTATAAATTCAAGAAATGCAAATTTATATTAAAAGATGATGGAATTATTTACCAGTACTAGTGCCTGCCTCAGTCATAGCAGGCACCTCCCCCTATACCTCCTGTTGTACCTCCTCCTCCTATAGCACCTCCTCCACCTATATGTCCTCCCCCTATACGTACTCCCCATCCACCTCCTCATCGTAGTCCTCGTCGTCAGGCTCCTCAACGAAGTAAGCAGTAGAAGGAACCAGATAAGAAAGTGGGGCCTTACCCTTCCCTTGGAAGTGAAGCCCTTAAGAAAGAACGTAAGGTGCTATGAACTGAGATCTAGGATGAGGCGGTCTATGTGGCCTGGGGTGGGATGGGCTGAGTATCTATTAGGAAGGTAATGTGGAGGTCTGGGGCCATGGTGGAGGCTAAGAAAAAAGACGAGGCTGCAAGATTGGAGGTCGACTATGAGTTTCCTCCTCCCTGATCACTGCCTCTTGATTCTCCCTAGAGTCCTTCTTCTTAATCTTCATCTGCACATGAATTACTATTAATTAGCAATAAATATAAAAAAAATCCATAAAATCCATATGGGTGTGATTTTGTATAGTAACCTTATAAAAATGGATTTTGAGTCCTTATAAGAAGGCCTGGGAAAGTTGAAATTGTTGGAAGGGAATAAGATTTTGTTTATTTGGACCTAGGAACTAAAATGGCACTAGATAGATGTCAAAAACGAAGTCTACATAGCCTATCTTTATGTGGGATAAGTCATGATTATTTTTGCTATTGACTTGTTCTTCACAAATTCTTTCAAAAAGAAAAGAAAAAATTTTAGTTCTACAATTATCAATTTTTTATGAAGTGAATGCTGATTTATTACATTCCTTTCAAAAAAAAATATTAGTTCATTACATCACATCTAGAAAACAATGTCATATAGCATGTGCTTTTAACCATTATGTCGGTCGAAGTTATTCAATCAGGCAGGTTCCAAATCTTATATTAGCAGGTTCAAAATCTTATATTAAATCCAGTAGGAAATAATGAACTAATGACTAAAATAAAAGCTTCTTGAAATAAACAATATACCTTATATGTCATTGTCTAACGCTCCAACTACTTCTTGTCCTTCTTCTGGAATTTCTTGATAAGCTACGGATTCAAAATCAAGAGCAATGTCCTTGTCTGCATTAAAGTACTCATGCAGCACAGTTCTAATAGGTATTACCCATCTGTTCCTTCTATTATCGGACACGTAAAATACATGTGACACTTGATACGCTAAGGTGAATGGTTCCGCTGTCTAATGAATATGGTGGTTCATATTTAAACTTAAGAAACCATTTTTAACTTCTTTCTTGAAACTAATGCCATTCTTAAAAACATCAAACCAATCAAACTTAAATAAGATGTCTCTACAATTGTTTCTGAAGCTCATCTCCACAATTTCAATGATTGGACATAGTAGCCATCACAACTAGTCGTCATATTGCAACTAACAATAACTCCAGCATGTTGCGTTGTCTTTTTATCATCAATTGATCTTATCCTGAATCTGAAGCCACTTATTATAAATCCTGAGTGATAACGTCTGTAACTCAGTGGGATCTTAGTAATAACATCAAAATCTTTGACTCACTTAGGGTTGTTGTTTTCTTTCATATCCTAAAACTAATCAAGAAAGTCCAACTCCGAAACTGATTGATGTGAAGACTATTTGAATTCCATATAGAATGGAACAGCTTCAAGAATTTGCTTTAAAATGTATAAGTGTGCTAACTTTTGATCCATTTCTGAAATCAATTTATATACTGCATTTTCCATACAACATGATCATAAGTCTCGACAAGCTAGTATTTTCAGACAATTCGACTCCATAACTTTTATCCTAGGGGTTAGAATATCTAGTGTTTGGCCTCATGTGCATCTAAATTTGTGTAAGTGTGTATATCTAACTATTATAATTAATTCCCAACAAACTATATATTAAACATTAATGAATTTTAAAAAAATTTTGACTAAATATTCAATTTTTTTCCCATAAACTTGCATTTTAAAATATCATACCACGAAATAAACAAAATTACTAAATGCAATAAAAATCCATATATGTGGGCACACTCCACCATTCATTCAATTAAAAACAAATATGTGGGCACACCCCACATCAATTCGATAAAATAAAATATGTGGGCACACCCTACATTGATGACCCTACAATTATTAGTGTTAATAACATCAATTAGAGTCAATTTCAAGGGTACTTGTGCGATAATGACATATTATAATGGGCTTGGGAGCATTGCATGCATATTGCGTGATCTTTACATTTTAATTGCTCAGAATCAATGTTTAATGTTCATGTGCACAAGTCCATATTGAAATAGGTCTCAGATGAGCGATCAAAATGTATGGATGGATCCGGATCGATGAACGGAGTCCAAAAGACTCAAAATCACCTCAATCCGACCTCTGTAGCTCCCACAACAAGCCTGGGAAGTTCTGACTGTTGATCTACTGATCAACGACCTAAAAGATGACACGTGGCACCAGCTCCTTTGATGATCGCACGCTCCGCAATCACTCTTCATCACTCGTGGGTGAGATCACAACCGTAGAACTACCATCGGACGACTGACACCACAGAGGCCTTAAGCCATCCACACGACCATCCACACGGATAGCATAGCAGGTGCTTCTCTAGCACTACATGTCCTCAACATGGGATTGAGACTTCAAGCGCCTCAAATCTGCTGAGCGGAGGTTGGGGCACAAAATTGGATCGCCCGATCATTGATGTGCGGCTGAGATCGCGGCTATGTGGGTGCACGGATGAGCGCGGATGAAGCACGCGGCCATCGACTCATCTCTGACACGCTATCTCATGCACGTTCAAGAGGCGCGAGTGAGATTTGAATCCACCATCTGATCTTCGATCGTACGACTTAAATGATCTTTGCATTATGCGCATGGAGGATAGCTGTGTGCGTGAAGGCATGAGGGTGGGGACAAGGGCGACGGGTGCAGTGTGTCTTTAGTGACATTTTGAATGCTGCTATTTACACAATGATGAATTTGAGCCCTTTCCTCAACTATAAAAAGGGTCCTACCCCTCCCATTTGCACCAAGCTTACACCCAAGAGCTACCACCACCTTCTAGAGCTCTGAGCAAGGTCTTGAAGCCGCCATGGCTGCCTTGACGCCATCTTCTTCCTTGTCTTAGTTTTATTTTATGTGATAGTGTAGTACATGTTTTTCATTTGAAGCATTCATCTACATTTTGTTCATCATAACATTTGATAATTAATAGAATACATCTTTGATATATTATTCGCATCATGATTCTCTAACCCTATTCCCTCTCTCTCTCCCTCCCTCTTCCTATCTCTCTCTTTCTTGTTCTCTCCTTCCTTTTGCAAGTGAATCAAAGTGATATTTTTGTGACACGAAAGCAATTAGCAGATTCAATACTTTGTCTCCCTATGTTTGACACTTGGACTCACATCCGATTCTTTATTTAAAATTGATGTCGTAAATGCACTACAATGAACATTTTTATGCAAACGCATCCGCGATTGTCAATTTTTGGCAATTTTGCCGGGGATGCAATGAATCTCTTATTTGCTTTCATTTTCTTGGTCATTATTTATACTTATGTTATCTAACTTGCTATTCTCTCTCTTCTTGTGGTTGCAGGAACCCTGTGCATCAGCAACGGGAGGAGAACGAGTCGAGTTGGATTAAAGGAAGTGCAAGAAGAAGATCGCCATTGACCCGAAGGCTTGATCTTGTCTTCCCATGATCCAAAGGTAACTTCCCATCCTTGGACCAAGAGAAATGGTGGTGTTATAAGAAAACCCTCTTTTGTTTGTTGAAGAAAAACTCCACCGCTAAGTCTTCAACCCATTAATTTCGCAAGATCATTTCTTGGATTTGGGTTGAGGACACGATTCAAGTACCCTAAGCACCTCTACAAATTTTGAGAAAAAGCTTAGAGATGCTCCTTCTAGTATGTGAACTCCCCTTCAAATTTTAGATCCAAACTCTATGTGGTTTGGCTGTGAGAAATTCGTTACTGGAAGTGCGCAAGGTTATCCAAGGTCCTAGAGATCTATAGGTTGTTCTTACTAATGCAAACTCCATGAAGCTTGTATTTATAAGAAATTTATATTTCTAGAAAGACCTTGAAATTTTATACACTTTATATGAAGAACACTTTTGCATCTAAAATCGATTAGTGCTTGTTCTGATCATGATATTAAACTTGCGCACTAATCTAGAGGTTCTAGACAAATTGACCCTCTCTTGGAAAAATGTGAATTTGGATGGTCTGTTATCCCCAAAAAATTTTGAAATTAATTTTGTTGAAAAGCTCATTCGATTTTGGTTAGGATAGGTCATTGCTTGTTTTGATTGGACCCTTTTTGATAAAAATATTAAAAAAGATTCATCGAATAGAAGCTGCACACCCTAGGATCTTCCACACTAGGGAATTTTTGATTTTATAGACACACAGAAGGCCTAAAGAAAATCAATCTTCACCAACCGTGTGCTTATAAATTTGTGCCATGTTTGAAGGTGTAAACAAGTGAAAGCTTTAAAAGCCATTAAAGCAAGATTTAAATCCTAAAAATCACACATCTCAACCTTGCTTGCTAGGGAACACTTGTCTTGGCATTGGGTCCTTGCACCCAATTGTGCACACTATTTCAACTGGAATTTTAAGGGCAATAAACCCCCTAATGCCCTTCACTTACTCCTTGAGCACAAGCACTGACCTAGACCTAAAAACTAAGTAGATGTTGGCCCTAGGACTCATTGAATTCGTTTCAAGATATTTTCCTGAACGCATAGTGAATTAGTGATGTTTGCATGCTCCAAAAGGTGCTAAGTTGGGAGGCCCGATTGTCAAACGACCTAAGCAAGCCAGGGTTTGGCATAATTAGGGGCCTTTGGAACACGCTCCCCCTACTTCGCCTTGCCAACTTTACCATCTTCGAGAGTAAGGACAACATCGAATTCACCATGTGGTAAGAATCTACTTCTGAAGAGTAAGTTTCCTAGGTGTACACTGTAGGGCTTTGATTTGTTTGCTTGATTGTGCACACACTTCTCACATTTGTTTCCCTTCACATCACTCCTGGTTCTTCTCCAGTGTATGCACGGAAGGTGATCACTTCATCCCAAATTGGTTGCTTTAGATAGAGAAACTAGGAGAAAACTTGATTTTTCTAGGGGTAGGACTGAGGACATGGCCGACCCATGAGTTGAGGAGGTTGAGGATCAACCTCCTCAACTCATGGGTCGGCCACAACCTCAACCCGATGCCATGGCGATGATTCAAGCTCAGATTACAGCTAATCATCAACTTCAGCAACAATAGATTCACACCATCATGCAGGCCATACACTGACTACAGAACCCTCAAGGACAACCCCTACTGAACCCACCTAACCCACCACCACCCCTTGAGGGCCAACCGAGGCCTCTCCATGACTTTTACGATCCATTCGCCATCCAGGTAGAGCCATACCTTAGGGTCCTTGAAGGGGGAGATGATTTTGAGCTAAAACCCAATGTCCTTAGCTTGATTTAAAGCCATTTCCATGGGACCTCAAATGAAGACTCTTTCCAACACCTGGAGGATTTAGAGAGGATTGCCCGGACCGTAAAACCTAGGAACATCAATTTGGATATTGTTTTTATCAAGATGTTCCTATTCTCCCTAAGAGACAATGCATCTCCTTGGCTTAGGACTTTAGGGAGACCCATCTCCACTTGGGCGGAATTAAGGCATGCTTTTCTTATGAAGTTTTTCCTCATAGGAAAGACTAATGCCCTTAAGAGAGCCATCATTACATTTACCTTGCAAAGTGAAGAGCAATTTCATGAGGCATGGGAGAGATTTAACGAATTATTGAGGAAATGCCCACACCACAAGGTTCCAAGGTGCTAATTGGCCCAATTTTTCTACCATGGTTTGGATAGCAACCTTAGTAACTTTGTGGATGCTTCATGTGGAGGCAACATTTTGAATAGGATGAGGAGAGCACGTTTGAGCTCTTTGAATCAATGAGCAAGAATTCGCTTAACAATGCCTCCATGACCCAATTTAATTGGTCTAGTCAACCTTGTGGAGGGATTTATGAGGTGTAAACCAATTTTAGAATGGTTGACTTGGACATTATAGCCAAGAAATTGAATCAGGTTGAGTTGGTGGATAAAAAGATTGACGAGTTGTTGAGCCAATCCTGAACCCCCTTATAGACCTTCTCCCTAGCAAAGGGAGCACACAATGTGGACTTGGTTTAGTCTATGAACCAAATGCACCTGGAACACCCTTGACCATGTTCCAGGGAGGGACCTTTGCTACCTCAAACTCTGATTGCTCCTTCCCATCCCCTTTAGCATCTTCTACCTTTGAAGATGCCTAGGCCATCCAGGGATATTCTCAGCTTGACTCTTTCTCTAACACTTACAACCTTGGATGGCACAACCACCCAAACTTTGCTTGGTCGAATAAAAAATAGAACCAATTCTAGAACCAACCCAAGCAAAAACCTCTCTCCTATCAACAAGGTCCACCTACCAAACCACCCTATAACCAGAATAGGGTGACTCCTACACAGCAAAACCAAATGGACACCCTGATCAAGATGATGGCTGATATGAATTAGAAACATCAGGAGGAGATGGCTTTAATGAAGGGATAATTGGGCCAGCTGTTGGATAACAAGTAACAAGGGTCCCTTCCATCTTAGCCACAACTGAACCTGAGGAATGTAACGACCAGAGGCCACAATCCTCAAGGGTTCCAACCAAATCAGGGCAAGCCCATATGATTCAACAAGCCCCACAGACACTCCCGGGTTTGCTACTTCATCTTCTTCTCAAGGACCTAACCCTGGTTTCAATGCCTCGGCCAATGCAGTTACCTTGAGAAGTAGCACTCAAACCCAGGACCCCAAATGGTTGACCCCTCCCGTGACTTCACTACCTGAGATGCCTGCTTCTGAGGATGAGCAGGAGAAACCCAAGGATCAGGAGCCTGAACCAGTTCAAACCCAAATCCCATACCTTTAAGCCTTGGACAAATTAAAGAAGAAGAAAAATGTGGCTGAGAATGAGTTGTTAGAGATTTTCAAGCAAGTACTGATCAATATACCTCTCCTCAAAGCGATCAAACATATCCCAGCTTACGCAAAGTTTTTGAAGGATGTTTGCACACCCAAACGTAAGCCAAGAACCCAAGCACCTTAGTAGGTAGTGCTATCGGAAGAAGCTAGTTCTGTGATATTGAGCAGCCTACCTCCTAAAAGAACTGACCCCAGAGTGCCTCTAATATCATGTAATATTGGTGACATGACTTTTGATAGAGCGCTCTTGGACTTAGGTGCCTCAATTAACCTAATCCCGACTACCCTTTATCACTAGTTCAGATTTGGGGAGTTAAAGCCCACACCTATGACCATCCAACTGGCCGATCGATCCATGAAAGGCCCAAAGGGGTAGTTGAGGATGTAGTTGTTCAGGTTAAAGGCTTCTACCTCCTGGATGACTTCTTAGTCCTTGACATGGAACTCCCCGAACAATCACAAAACACACCCATCATCCTAGGCTGACCCTTCTTGGCTATGGCCAAAGCTATCATTGATTGCAACACGGGATGTATGGAAATCACCTTTGGAGATAAGAAAATGCAATTGGATATCTTCAAGGCAACCAAGTCTTGTAATTGCAGTTCGGTCGAGGAAGTGATCCCATGGATACCTGACGAGAACCTCATCATGAGTCATAACTAGCTCATTTTGACCCAATACAAAGGATAAAAGCTCCTACATAACTCAAGGAAAGGCTTAACTCAGAGAATTCTGAGTTTAAGGAGAAAACAAGTCATAAGGGGTAAAAATATAATTTTACCAGTATAATCTGCATACAGGGTAATTCAGGGTCCAAACATTGGTCAAAGCAACTTAATAAGAATAAAAGTGGGATGAGATGATCTAGCAAGGGCTACAGCAATTCCAAGGAACTAAATGATAATCTGTAACCCTAAAACAAACCCACTTCAATTCACGAGGTTCAAGGCAAAGCAAAAATGGAATAAACCCTCTAAAATTCATAAAAAAATAATCTCTAGGGTTTAGAACCTTCAATTTGACCTTAGGAACCCATCTTGACCTACATTGAGAACCATACCCAATTAATAACTTAATTTGGGTTTTTGCGTAAATTGACCAGTCAAACAAGGTTTAATCTAGAAATAAAATTCACCATCAGATTCCTTAGGTCCTAATTAGTCATGTATAAAAACTTGAGCCTAAGAAGAAACCTTCTTGACCAACTTTACACTTTGGTCCTCATATATTTACTTTTTGGCCCTCAACTTTTGAACCCTCGCATTTTGGCCCCTAACTCTCCTTCGTTCTTTGGGTTCAGGTCCCCCCTGCAAAACCTGCCAGCACCATGCTCCGGCGACCTTGCGCGGAGCATGGCGCCGCGCAGGGTGAGGGGGAGAGTCTGGCAAGTAAACCAGGGGTGCCCTGCGTCGTCAGCCGTCGCAGGGACACCCCCCTGGTCGCTGTAACCCACCATACCGGCCGTGCGAATGCACGGACGGTATGGGTTTCCATCTCCGGCGTCCTCCGGCGAGGGAGACACGTCGTCTCCCTCCGCCTTCCTCCCTGATTCGGTCCCTATAAATACCCCCGTCGCTCCACCGTTCTTCCCAGCTCGGATCTGACGGAGAAAGCCCCCAACTTTCCTCTCTTCTCACTCCGGCAGACGCCCACCAGCTCCGACGGTTCTTCCTCCTCCTCCTCTTCGCTCTGCCGCAATACCAGCAGCAGAGACTTCTTCCCCTGCTCTTCCCGCGCCACGCCGCACCCAGCTGGCGCCTCTCCGGCCCTCTGCTCGCCGCCGCCCCATCCCCCGGGCATCTTCTTCTCCGGCGACAGTCGATACGACTGTCGCCCGCTCTGGCCCCTCCTCGTCCTGCTATGTAGGTAGAACTCCTCCTCTTCCTCCCCTCTTCCTTTTCCTCACTTTAAACATCTACTGTCGCCCTCGATTCTGACCACTCACCCTCACCTTCTCCGCCTCCGGCCATCCTCCGGCGAGCCGCTCCCATCACTCCAGCAACCCACACGGCTCGCCGACCACCGCAGAACCTCCGCCTCCTCACCCTGATCAACCTCCGCCCTTCCACTTCCCCCACATCACCCTCTGCAACTCCACCGAACAAACCCATCTTCCGACCAACAGTCCAACCTAGGGCAGCCCTTAGGCTCTGCCCCGCCGCCTGCACACCCCCCGACCACCTTCGCCGTGCCACGGCGAAGGTCCTCCGCGTTTCTGATTGGGCCGAGAGGCCGTTTTTCTGTGGGCAGGTACCTACGCTCGTCGCCGCCATTGTTGAAGCGAAGCAGCTTCTTCACCTGCTGCCCCAGGTGCGAAGCGCCCAGGTCACCCTCCCAGGCTGTGCGGGGGCACTTCGGCAAAGCGTTAGGCTGCAGTTGAGTCGAAGCTCTCGCGCGAAGCCCCCGCGCTTCGCCTCGACTGCCGCTGCTTCCTCCGCGCAGGCACCCAAATTGGGGTGGGACATTTAGTCCCACCTCGTAACCTTTCAGAGGAGAGCGCCTGCATAAAGGCAAAAAGCGCCTTATGCTCGTTGCCTCCTGAGCACGGGGTGAGGTCCCTCTCACTCACTCGCTCTCTCGACCCGGTCTCGTCCGCGCTCACGCCTCGCGGACCTGGCCCGACCCGACTTAGACTGACCTGCACTCCTCGCCCACCACGCACGCCGGTGGGCCTGGACCCGGGCGCGACCCGTACCCGGCTACCCGGCAGCTCTGGGAGAGCTATCCTATGAGCGGATTCTGTGAGAGAGAGAGACGCGGGGGGAGGGTAGAGATAGGTTTTGCCCCTCTCTGATCAAGCTGTGTAAGTGTGCAGGCACAGGTGAAGAAGAACCATGGAAGAAGACGAAGGCTGAAGGAAGGAGGATCACCGAGCGGCACTGTAGCAGCGGCGGTTTAAGTCGTCTGATTGGAAAATCAGACGACGTCCTGAAGGCAAGGAAGGAGAAGGAAGGCGAGGCAGAGGAGAACGCAGAGAGGCCAAGACAAGAACTGAAAGAAGAAAAAGAGCATGAGAAGAAGATCTGAAGAAAGGAAAAGAAGAAAGAAAGAAGAAGAAGAAGAACAGGACCGCTCTGCAGAAGAAAGGAAAAGAAGAAATAAAGAAGAAGAAGAAGAACAGGACCGCTCTGCAGGAGAAAGGAAAGAAAGAAGAAGAAGAAGAACAGGACCGCTCTGCAGAAGAAAGGAAAAGAAGAAAAAGAAGAAGAACAAAAAGAAGAGAGCAGAAGATCTGAGAAGGAAGAAGAGGAGAAGCAAAGAGAAAAGAAGAAAAGCCAACAAATTCTCTCTCTCTCTCTTTCTTTATTTTTGTAAAAGAAACTTGTACCCCTACAATACAACTTGCTCCCTGAGTTCGACCTCGGGAACTCTTTATTTCCGAGTAATAAATTGTATTAAACTGGTAATCACATCCCTCTATACTATACTACGATGAAATAATAAAACTATAGAGGAAGGAAACCCACCAGTTTTTGGCACCGTTGACGGGGGGCAACGGCTATTCTAGAGGTAAACATTCCTGTTTCTTTTTAGTTTCTGATAATCTCCTCTCTTTTGTGCAGCTACAGGAAATCAAGAAAACAAGCAACCGCACGACAACCACTCCGAGGACAGGTAAAATTTTTTCCTCTTGCTATTAACCCCTAAACTCTAAAGAGGAAGAAAAGAAAAGAACAAGCAAAATAGGGCTAACCTGTCTTCCATACTTAGTAACCATAAAGAGTTGCATGTTTTCAACTCATTACTCCTGCACACTATTAAGGGTATTTAAGGGCTAACACATTCTTGCTTGAGCCCTAATTACCCAACAAAGAACTAACTGGACCAAGTAGAGCCAACCTAAGATCCAACACTAGGGATTTAGAGACACACTCCTTAAGCAAGAATTGAGAAAACCAAATGAAGTGTGCCCAAGCCCTTGTCTGAAAATACCTATTCAAAGAAAACCTAAAACAATTGGCTCTCTAAACACTTGAACCCTAAAAGACAAGACCCAAAAGCTCTCAAAGGAAACAAGAGGTAAAGTTGACCCCTTGGGTCGACCAACCTTAAAATTAGGTCACTTTCTCACTCAAAATACCTAAGAGTTCAAGTGTAACTTTAAGCACCCTGATCTTAAACTAAAATTGGTAGACTTAAGAGGTCAAGATCCCCATCCTGGTCTACCTGGAACCGCAGTGACAAGAGAGGTCGGGTGGGGGAAACCCTGTAACCCGTGGGGACGCTCTACCGTGTAGGGGTCTTCGCGGGACTCTCCCTCTCTGGCTGCCCAGGTAATTCTCAGGTGGACGATCTTTCTGATCAAGGGGTCCATCAGCCTCGAACCTCTATAGTCACCCAACAATTTTTGGGTGTCTTGATTGGGTCCAGCACCTGCTTATCTCATCCAGTCCTTCAGTATTTTGCAGGAGGTCCTTGAAACCTCCTATAGAAATTCACTCTCCCCGAGGCTAAGCCTCGGCTCCCTTGTTTTTGCAGAAATCATCCACATAGCCCCTCTTTCCTCTGATTCTGAACAAAATCCCCTTCTTCCATCTCGATTCAAACTTCTGATTCTATATCTTGATTCCACCACCTGATTCGAAAATGCAGCCTAATTACCTAGCAAGACTACCATGTAAAAAACCTGAATATCTGAGATCCATGAAAGATAAAATGATTGAGGATGCCCTTGAAATCTATGAAATCAAATATAAACCCTCAACACCAATAGGAAACATTCAGGTTGATGTTCCAACAACCACAACTTTCATCATAAACTGTGCCCAAATTCTATTGACTGAAATTTCAAAAGGATCAACCCGAGATATGCTCATGACAGGATACATTGAGATAGAAAAATTACACCAATCTGAATACCTTCAATGCTTGACAAATCCTGTACTTTGGGAACAACACCAAGATGCCCTTATAAAACGGGTAGAAATGATGAAATCAGTAGAACAAATTATCAACCAGAAATACCCGTATATACCAGAAATAGAGGATGAACCATCTTGGAACAGTATTAAGAAACAATCCAGTTTCCCAGATCTCGGGATTGAGGCACAAAGTGGTTGTGAAATCCCAACCCAGATAGAAGACAATGTTGAATTAGGTTGGGATATTGCAGGAGAACACAATGATGAGCCAAACTTAGACCATGAATTGCCAAGCCTAGAATTCCAAAACGCCTGCAATAATGAGATCACTACTGAACCTTTTGAGGGTATAAATTCCGCCCCTTATTTTGATAAGGTGGCCCTCGAAGGTTATTCAGACTTTGGTTCTAATAATTCTGCCCACATCCTAAGCCTAGAACCTAGATCTGAAACTTATTGGAAAGATTATGAGGCCCCTTATGAGAAAGATCAAATTTTTACAGAATATGATTCTGGGCCTCTATTTGATGAATATCCCTCTCCAACATCTTCAGAAAATATGATCGATTTTCCAGAGAACATGCCAATTTATGATACAGAGACTGAGAAGTTGGACGAGTTGGATTTTAATTGGGTCAATCCTACCAGCTTGGAGCTTGAGCCTAGACAAAATACCTTTTCGAGCCCAGAATGGACATATAGGCTAGACCCCAATCAGGCTGCTGATTCCACATCTGAGGATTTTTGCTGTGGTGGAATTCATGATCATGAATCTCATTTTCGCCAACACTCCGACAATTTCAAATCTGACTATAATTGCGGAGAGATTCCCCTTCCTGAACACGCCAGGCCCATCTACGACCTCAGTTCACATGACTCTGACTCCGACTCTGAGGTCCCGATTCCCGAGATCACTGATAACACAGAATCATTCCTTCTCGATCCTCATGAACCAAAAAGAGAAAATGCCAAGAGTGATTGCAACCCAGAATCCAAATTTTTTCTCGAATCCGATTTCTTTCATCCTACAGACACTCTTCCGGCATTTGATAGTTACCCAGAGGACTCTCTACAGGAAACCACCTATCAACCGTTTCTAGAAGAGCCCTCATACACAGTTGCCACCTCGTCTGCACACACAGAACTAATCAAAACCTCTTCCCAACCTCGACCCGCAACCGGACTCAATTTCTATTCAGATTCACCTCTCACCGAGCCGATTGCATTTCCACATCGGGTTTGGAACACTGAT
Organism: Thalassia testudinum; assembly: GCA_037157565.1. Classification (NCBI taxonomy): domain Eukaryota; kingdom Viridiplantae; phylum Streptophyta; class Magnoliopsida; order Alismatales; family Hydrocharitaceae; genus Thalassia; species Thalassia testudinum. The sequence goes on from JAZHRO010000007.1 coordinate 13,550,347, forward strand.
CAGACTACATACCACGCCCCATCATTCTCCGATCACCCCTGTAGGGTTTCCGCGTCATTCATTGATTATTCTACGAATCCCTACTCTGACCAGGCTGATTCGACTCAGCCAAACCCTGCGTTTACACTTCCACATCCATCTGAGCTTCATAGTATATGGTGGGTTCCACACCTTTTTATCCACATCTATCAACCCACCAGATTGATTGGGTTTGGGCTGCATCATCAGCCTGTTGATCTGAACAAGCACCTGGTTGGACCAACCAGGCTCTTAATCAAGGTGCTTGTATTACAAAACTTAGCTGATTTGACCATCCCCTCTCCATCGCATTTCCCGCTTGGCTGAAGGCATCAAATTTAGCGCTCAACGGGAGGCAGCCCGTCATTCTCTTTGAAAACCTGAAACTTGTTCTGACACCTTTTTGCACTTAAAGTTCACACTTTAGGACAGCCGACTCCACCTCAGGTGCTTGCGTCTGAGATTAGAAATCGTCCGCAACAGTCACCCCGACCCATTTACTCATCAAAACATCTGTCCTAATGTATGAACTAAGTTGAATAAAAACCCCCTAGGTTACAATGAGGACATTGCAAATCTTAGCCATGGGGGGGTATGAAAGTGCAAAACTTGTAAGAAAAGGTTTCAAACAAAAAATTCACATATGCCAAAAACACCATAAAAATTAAAAATTTTCGAAAAAGAATAAGAGGAAAAGAGGAGAAGGAAATTTTGTGAAGGAGAAGGAGAAAAGAAACAAAATGAAAAAGGAGCAGAAAATTATGAGAAAAGGTGATAGTCATTAGTAAGGAACTAAGGAATTAACCTAAGTTCTAGACCTCATTCAAGAAAATAACTGAAAAGTGCATAATGAGATTAGTAAGAACGCAAACCTTAGGCATTCTTGAATAGACTCTTAGTACCCATTAAGATCTAGACATTCCTCAAGAGGTTGAGGAAAATGAAAAGCTGAAGTATTAGGTCTAAGGCTTAGGAAGTATTTGGCCTCATTAACTAATTTTTGGTTTACGGGACTCAGTAACCTAAGCACCCTAACCTCACACACAGCCTGGTTCAGTAAGCGTAAAAATCAAAATCACGCAGAAGCGTCGCAAAATTCTGAAAAGAACACCTAGAATAGGAGCGGCCGATCAACACAAGTTGATTTAAACGAGTTCCCAGCGTGGAGAGGCGGGAAATCCCCTCGAAGATGTGTAACAAAATATCATCTCCTCGGTGCTTGTCTCTTAGGATATTCACATATCCTACTGGGGGCATGTAAGCACTCTGCTGGTTCAGATTCCATGGATGGCATTATCTCGAAGTGTCAATTGCCAGGGTCTGGATTCGGCCACGGAACACCATGGATGGGATTATCTCGAAATCTCAATAGCCAGGGTTCCGGGGGTTGCCATGGGCGGTGCTATCTCGAAGCATCGATCGCCAGGAACCCTTGAGGATTGATGATGGGAGCAAGGAATCTGATACAGACCGTGTTGAAAAGCCAGTCCTAGGCTAGAACTAAAAAGAAAGAGAGAGAGAAAACTCTCCAAACAAAATAACTTTCTATCTCTCTCTTACAAAACGCACTGCGAACTGAGCCAGGGCTAAAATCATTTCAAGCACGGGTGCTTTAACCACAAAGTCCAATAAACCTTAGGTTAGTTCTTGTGGGCCTTAAAAACCTTTGCTAAAGACTGAGGCTAAGGCTAGACAGATTTGGATCTTGATTGGTACTAGAGTACCTTTTAGGCCTATGGTTAGCATTCTAACCTAATCTATGCTCAAATAAAAAAGCACTTATCTAAAGCTATTAAAAACTTCATGGTCTAGAGCAAGGGTTGAAACCTTAAGTTTTTGCTAAGGGACTAGCAAAAGCTAGGCATGGGGGTATGATGAGAACCTCATCATGAGCCATAACTAGCTCATTTTGACCCAATACAAAGGATAAAAGCTCCTACATAACTCAAGGAAAGGCTTAACTCAGAGAATTCTGAGTTTAAGGAGAAAACAAGTCATAAGGGGTAAAAATGCAATTTTACCAATATAATCTGCATACAGGGTAATTCAGGGTCCAAACATTGGTCAAAGCAACTTAATAAGAATAAAAGTGGGATGAGATGATCTAGCAAGGGCTACAGCAATTCCAAGGAACTAAATGATAATCTGTAACCCTAAAATAAACCCACTTCAATTCACGAGGTTCAAGGCAAAGCAAAAATGGAATAAACCCTCTAAAATTCATATAAAAATAATCTCTAGGGTTTAGAACCTTCAATTTGACCTTAGGAACCCATCTTGACCTACATTGAGAACCATACCCAATTAATAACTTAATTTGGGTTTTTGCGTAAATTGACCAGTCAAACAAGGTTTACTCTAGAAATAAAATTCACCATCAGATTCCTTAGGTCCTAATTAGTCATGTATAAAAACTTGAGCCTAAGAAGAAACCTTCTTGACCAACTTTACACTTTGGTCCTCATATATTTACTTTTTGGCCCTCAACTTTTGAACCCTCACATTTTGGCCCCTAACTCTCCTTCGTTCTTTGCGTTCAGGTCCCCCCTGCAAAACCTGCCAGCGCCATGCTCCGGCGACCTTGCGCGGAGCATGGCGCCGCGCAGGGTGAGGGGGAGAGTCTGGCAAGTAAACCAGGGGTGCCCTGCGTCGTCAGCCGTCGCAGGGACACCCCCCTGCTCGCTGTAACCCACCATACCGGCCGTGCGAACGCACGGACGGTATGGGTTTCCATCTCCGGCGTCCTCCGGCGAGGGAGACACGTCGTCTCCCTCCGCCTTCCTCCCTGATTCGGTCCCTATAAATACCCCCGTCGCTCCACCGTTCTTCCCAGCTCGGATCTGACGGAGAAAACCCCCAACTTTCCTCTCTTCTCACTCCGGCAGATGCCCACCAGCTCTGGCGGTTCTTCCTCCTCCTCCTCTTCGCTCTGCCGCAATACCAGCAGCAGAGACTTCTTCCCCTACTCTTCCCGCGCCACGCCGCACCCAGCTGGCGCCTCTCCGGCCCTCTGCTCGCCGCCGCCCCTTCCCCCGGGCATCTTCTTCTCCGGCGACAGTCGATACGACTGTCGCCCGCTCCGGCCCCTCCTCGTCCTGCTAAGTAGGTAGAACTCCTCCTCTTCCTCCCCTCTTCCTTTTCCTCACTTTAAACATCTACTGTCACCCTCGATTCCGACCACTCACCCTCACCTTCTCCGCCTCCGGCCATCCTCCGGCGAGCCGCTCCCATCACTCCAGCAACCCACACGGCTCGCCGACCACCGCAGAACCTCCGCCTCCTCACCCTGATCAACCTCCGCCCTTCCACTTCCCCCACATCACCCTCTGCAACTCCACCGAACAAACCCATCTTCCGACCCACAGTCCGACCTAGGGCAGCCCTTAGGCTCTGCCCCGCCGCCTGCACACCCCCCGACCACCTTCGTCGTGCCACGGCGAAGGTCCTCCGCGTTTCTGATTGGGCCGAGAGGCCGTTTTTCTGTGGGCAGGTACCTACGCTCGTCGCCGCCATTGTTGAAGCGAAGCAGCTTCTTCACCTGCTGCCCCAGGTGCGAAGCGCCCAGGTCACCCTCCCAGGCTGTGCGGGGGCACTTTGGCGAAGCGTTAGGCTGCAGTTGAGTCGAAGCTCTCGCGCGAAGCCCCCGCGCTTCGCCTCGACTGCCGCTGCTTCCTCCGCGCAGGCACCCAAATTGGGGTGGGACATTTAGTCCCACCTCGTAACCTTTCAGAGGAGAGCGCCTGCATAAAGGCAAAAAGCGCCTTATGCTCGTTGCCTCCTGAGCACGGGGTGAGGTCCCTCTCACTCACTCGCTCTCTCGACCCGGTCTCGTCCGCGCTCACGCCTCGCGGACCTGGCCCGACCCGACTTAGACTGACCTGCACTCCTCGCCCACAACGGACGCCGGTGGGCCTGGACCCGGGCGCGACCCGTACCCGGCTACCCGGCAGCTCTGGGAGAGCTATCCTATGAGCGGATTCTGTGAGAGAGAGAGACGAGGGGGGAGGGTAGAGATAGGTTTTTCCCCTCTCTGATCAAGCTGTGTAAGTGTGCAGGCACAGGTGAAGAAGAACCGTGGAAGAAGACGAAGGCTGAAGGAAGGAGGATCACCGAGCGGCACTGTAGCAGCGGCGGTTTAAGTCGTCTGATTGGAAAATCAGACGACGTCCTGAAGGCAAGGAAGGAGAAGGAAGGCGAGGCAGAGGAGAACGCAGAGAGGCCAAGACAAGAACTGAAAGAAGAAAAAGAGCATGAGAAGAAGATCTGAAGAAAGGAAAAGAAGAAAGAAAGAAGAAGAAGAAGAAGAACAGGACCGCTCTGCAGGAGAAAGGAAAGAAAGAAGAAGAAGAAGAACAGGACCGCTCTGCAGAAGAAAGGAAAAGAAGAAAAAGAAGAAGAACAAAAAGAAGAGAGCAGAAGATCTGAGAAGGAAGAAGAGGAGAAGCAAAGAGAAAAGAAGAAAAGCCAACAAATTCTCTCTCTCTCTCTTTCTTTATTTTTGTAAAAGAAACTTGTACCCCTAGAATACAACTTGCTCCCTGAGTTCGACCTCGGGAACTCTTTATTTCCGAGTAACAAATTGTATTAAACTGGTAATCACCTCCCTCTATACTATACTACGACGAAATAATAAAACTATAGAGGAAGGCGCCCCATCAATACCCTAGTTGAAGAATGCTTGACAACAAATTCCTCAAAGGACTACCAGACTCAACAAGCTTTAAAAGACCCTAATCAATAAAGTGATGAGAAAAGGTCAATACCCCCAACACTAATTATCAATCTTGGAGGACACCCACAGGAAGTAAAGAAGGAAATCTACTTGCAGATACAGATTTGGAGGGAAGCCCTGAAATGCAAACCTTTTATTTTGGGGATCCAATCAGTCATGAACCTTTTCAAGACATGAATTCACATGACAATCAAGATTTCGATGTCCCAAATAATATGGGGGAATTTGAGCAAAGGTGGGTTGGATATCATGAGAGTGCTAACTTGGACATCTCTAGTCAGGCTCACATGGGAAATATGGAGATGTTTTTACCTAAGGATTTTGATAACCAAATGTGCTTTGATAGATCTAAAGTTGGCACGATTGCTCAATCTGGGTCACATCCTATGAGAAGCGAATCCGTCTTCACTCCGACATCACATCAGTCACATTTTTCTCTTCCAACCTACCAAGGTGATGAAGGAAGCCTTGAGTTTGAATTTTTTCCTCCTGACTCTAATTTTCGATTATTGGGGGATACCTTTCAAGATTCAGGTAGGGAAACAGAAAGGCCACCTAATGTTGAGGAGTCCGATACATATGAGGGTGAAATATTGAGTAAAATGAATTGGGCACTTACTCATAATCCTAGTTAATCTAATGGATAGCTTGATTCATAGACTAAGATAGATTCCGATGAATACGAAATTAGTACTAATGAGGATGGGATGATTTCTGACGAGGATTTTAGTGACCTCTTTACAGAGGTTCAAATCTCACAAGTACCCTCATATAATCCTAGGCTTGGAGAAAGCATGATTTTCGATATCAATCACTATTATGAAGACCCTTACGATTTAGACCCTGTTGCTGACTTGCATGATGATTTTCATAATAATCCACTTCCTCAGCAACCTCTCATTGAAGTTTGGAACAAATTTGGCATCATGACACGCATTCCGATTACCCTCCATTCTTTGACCCTATTCTGCAATTTTTTATAGAGAGACTCTTTGGTATAAGGATACACCATCAGTTGGTCAAAGTTGTGGACCAATGATTCTTTGAGCAGATGAGCACATTTTCATATTGATTTTTATAACTCTATCTTCTTTAAGTATTAAGCCACTTGATCAAGTCTTAGCCTAGCTAAACTTAGCACGAGGCACTAAACTCAGTGCTTCCTAAGAGGCAACCAAGAGGTTTCAAGCTGACAGGATTCACGATTACAACTCAGGTGATTTCTTTCCTTGCCCTTTTGCATATATTTAATTTCTAATGAGGACATTGTCCGAAATAGACATGGGGGGTGGTATTTCTCAAGTTCTAAGTACAAAATTGTTAGTTTGAACTAATTTTATTTCTTTTTATTAAAAAATAAAATAAAATTAGGAAAAGAAAACTTAGCTATTAAAAGCTTGTCAACTTTAGGAAATGATACATTAGGGACCTAATCACTTAGACTCCTCAGATCTTCGGACTTAATCAGTCTGGGTGTCCACTAAAATGTGGACTTAGTCTCAACTCCTTGCCACTATAATTTATTTTAATCTAGTCAATAAAGTAGGGTGATAAGTATACGACTTATCTACCCGCCCTCTGATTTGGGGGGATTTTTAGTCTAAGCATCTACACACGTTTTTGCACTAACTCACTCATCGGTGATTCTAACAGCAATTGGATATCTAATGAAACTTCTAAGGTGGTATGGTTGGTAAGTGGTCAGTGGTAATAGCTCATCGACCGGTTGTCCAGAGCCTAGCCATTGGACCAGTCTCTTTTAATGCTTTTAGGTAAATCTTAGATCAGGGAAGCTACCCACTTGAAAAAAGAAGAAAAAAAAATTTGATGATACCCAAAAAGATAAAGAAAAGAAAATAGAAAAAAGAGAAAATAAAGAAAAAAATAATAAAGCCACAGTTCACCGCACGAGTATGGCTGGCAAGTCACTGATGGTAATAGCTCATCGGTCGATTGTCCAGAACCTAGCTTAGGAAATGCAAAAAAATTCCAACAACACTTAGGAAAGAAGCAGGGAAGTAGAATAAAACTGGGGAGATATACATTAGACTCACCCTTGTGTTGAGCACATAAAAGATATAAAAAGGTAGGGAGAAAGCTACTGATCAAAAAGATAAACCCTAAGGTAGAATTTTTAGGTCATCTAGGGGAATCCAAAGTCCATTTCAGTTACAGTTGAGTGAGTCTATCACTTTCACAATAAGATGCTCAGTACTAAGATTCCTTTTCAAGTTTTGGGTAGGTTGGGTAGCCGTAAAAAGTTATCCCGAAATTCTCAACTCCAAAAATTCAAAAAAAATTAGAAAAGATCGAAAAATATATATATTTGCTTCCATATAGAATAAGGCGAGGACTCGGGCGATCGGCATTTTGGTAGGCAACCTGGGCACTATTGAATCTTTGCGATTTAGGTTCTTAGTAGAAATTTCCTCCGATGGACAAGCAACTTCTACCTAAGTAATCAATTCTTAGTTCTAGTTGTAAATCGCATTTAGATTAAACATTGCTAAGGACTAGCAAGGGTGGGCATGGGGGTATGATGACTCTACAATTACTAGTTTTAATAACATCAATTAGAGTCAATTTTGAGTGTACTTGTGCGATAATGACATATTATAATGGGCTTGGGAGCATTGCATGCATATATTGTGATCTTTACATTTTAATTGCTTGGAATCAATGTTTAATGATCATGTGCACAAGTCCATATTGAAATAGGTCTCAAATGAGCAATCAGACCGTACGGATGGATCCGGATCGACGAACAGAGTCCAACGGACTCAAAATCACCTTGATCCGACCTTCGTAGCACCCATAACAATCTTGGGAAGTTCTGACCATTGATCTATTGATCAATGGCCCAAAAGATGACATGTGGCACCCGCTCCTTTGATGATCGTGCACCCCGCAATAACTCTTCATCGTGCATGGGTGAGATCACAACCATAGATCCACCATCGGATGGCTGACATCGTAGAGGCCTTAAGCCATCCACATGACCATCTGCGTGGATAGCACAACAGGTGTGCCTTCAGCCCTTCATGCGCCCAATGCAGGATCGAGACTTCAGGCACCTCAAATCAGCTGAGCGTAGGTTGGGGTGCAAAATTGGACTGCCCTATCGTCGATGTACAGCTGAGATCGCGGCTATGTGGGTGCACAGATGAGCACTGATGAAGCACGTGCCCATCGTCACATCTCTTATAAGCTATCTCATGCACGATCAAGAGGCACGGGTGAGATTTAAATCTAGTCGTCCAATATTTGATCAGACAACTTAAATGATCCTTGCACTATGCGCATGGAGGGCAGCTGTGTGGGTGAAGGCATGAGAGCGGGGGCAAGGGTGACGGATACGACATGTCTTTAGCGACATTTTGAATGTTGCTATTGACCCAATGACAAATATGAGCCCTTTCCTCAACTATAAAAAGGGTCATACCCCTCCCATTTACCCCAATCTTACACCCAAGAGCTACCACCACCTTCTAGTGCTTTGAGCAAGGTCATGAAGATGTTGAGCCACCAATAGAAGCTCCTCCACCGTCGTGGTTGCCTTGACGCCGTCTTCATCCTTATCTTAGTTTTATTTTATGCGATAGTGTAGTACATGTTTTTCATTTGAAGCATTCATCTATATTTTGTTCATCATAACATTTGATAATTAATTGAATACATCTTTGATATATTATTCGCATCATGATTCTCTAAACCTATTCTCTCTCTCTCCCTCTCTATCTCTCTCTTTCTCGTTCTCTCCTTCCTTTTGCAAGAAAATTAAAAGCGATACTTTTGTGACACTAAAGCAATTAGCTGATCAATACTTTGCCTCCCTGGGTTCAACACTCGGACTCACATCCGATTCATTATTTAAAATTGACGTCGTAAATGCACTACAACAAACATTTTTATGCAAACGCATCCGCGACCGTCATACATCTAACATTTTCTAAATTGGTAAAAAAATAAATAAGAAAATTTTTAGTTATACCTTAAAACCCTCCGAGAGTGAAAATCTCAAACCTGCTATTTCAAAAGCACAAAATACATTAAAAAACTAATTAAACCCTAACTATTAAAGATTAATTTAATAAAAAAGAAGGAAATGAGTTAGGTTTTTTACATGTTTCTTTGGGTTTGTTAGTAACTCAACTAGACCCTAATTCTTAAACTCTAATTAAATCACAAATGTTAAACCAAACCCTAACCATGTAAATATTGTAAGTAAATTATGGATGAAGTTAATTCCATTCTTTAGAAGTTTTGTTGTGATAATGTAATTACATTCATGATTGTTTTGGAATTGTAATATTTTGTACAAGTGTGATGATCAAATTAATGACTGTTGGGTATAACTTCTTGCAATCAAATTACATTCATAGTGATATTCTAGGGTCAAATTAGGGACAATTCTAGAATCGATTCTAGAGAGAATGTTAGGTTGAGAATTTTTCAACCTCGAAAAGCTTAAAGGGCTCTCTTCCTCCAGATATCTCATGTCATATTGATTTGAAAAGATAATGATGGTGCCATCACCTAAGGATCAAACTTGCAATTTGTAAAAGGAAGTCCTAGTTGATGCCATCTTTACGACTTTAAGAATCATCATAGAAAACTTTGTTGCATTTTATTGTAATCACTAAAGATCTATAAATAAACATTACTTATTAGTAATTGTAGCATAAATAAGCTTGTATTCTATTTTAATGTAATGTAAAAGATGCTATCAACTCTCCCAAGGACATAGCACTTTTTAATAGCATGAACTTGATGAAATTCTTGTGTGATTTTCTTCTTTCTTATAATTCGATGTAACTAGAAATCAACTCTACATCCTAGGAGCGTATATATTCCCTTGATTGTATGAGGGGTCAAATGTTACACAATCTAGTTTCTTATCTCTCTATCTCATTCAATGCCCAAACATAAGGACACTTGTCTCTCTATTACTTGCATGCAACTAGAGCTTACATAGGAGCACTAGGTTATTCAAATAAAACCTTCAACATTTGTCATTATCCTGATAAACTAAAGTCATAATGTGAAGTACATATATATAGATGGAAGTGACAATATCAACAAGTATAACTAACATAATTTAACCAAAAAATTATCAGAAAAAATGACAGTGGGGAAGGGGGTTGTGGGTGGCTCTAGGACGAGGGGGGAGTGATGGCTGTAGGAGGAGGGGGCTGGGGCGGAGGGGCAGCTGTAAGAGGAGGGGGCAACGGAGCCGATTAAGAGGGAGGGGGAGGAGGAGAGGCCGAGCAGGGGGGTGGGTAGGGGGTTTGGCTAGAGGAGGGCAAGGTGGAGGATGATGAGAGGGCAAGGGTGGAGGAGGGTTTTGACGGTGGGGTAGGGTGAGGTGGGTTTCACAGAAGGAGGGGGAGGTGGAGGAGGAGAGGGCAAAGGAGGAGGGTGGACAAGAGGAGGAGGTCAATACCTTGAGGAGAGGGGTTGTATGGAGGAGGAGAGAGCGGGTGGAGGAGGGTCGTGGAGAGGTGGAGAAGGAGGGTAGAGGTCATGGAGGAGGAGGAGGAGAGGGGGCAAGAGGGGGTTAGTGGGGAAGAGGAGGGTGAGTGGAGGTGGGAGGGGAGTTGGGTGAGGAGGAAAGGGTGGTACCTCAAGGATGATAGGAGGTGCGACGGTGACGAGGAGGTTGTCAAGCAGGCAACGAAGGGGAGGAGAGGACCGCACGATGAGGAGGGGCGTGAGTTCAGGGGGAGGGGGAGATTGAGGAAGGTGATGAGTCGCTGTAGCGGGCGTGGCGAGCCTAATACTACACAATTGGTGGCACTTTTGTGAAAATTGTTTCCAATGTCATTAAAAAAATTTTCATTTGCGTGAGAACCAAAATTTCAAGACATTGATCTGTGATGGAAATCTCAAAATCGTTGTCAATTGTATGCGGGAACAGTTTCGTAACTATCGTCGATTTCATGATATTTCACTCTTGGAAGCAATGCGAGTGTGGTTTCCATGCCACTTTAGACGACGGTTACATGAAAACCCATCATAGATGACCACATTTGGTGATGCTTATGGAACCGTCACAACAATTGCAATGCGAAACGTGCCTATTCTAATAGTGAAAACTACTTCCTAACCCTCTCAGCTTAGGATTTCTTTAACTATTCATGCTAATCAAATACACTAATGCATCACTAGAATGAGGGTGGCACAACCTCTTGCAATACTTCTCTCATACAGCTGACGAAGAGAAGAAAAACAACGGGATTCCCAAAAGCAACTTGGCTCCCAAATCAAAGTAACATGAATAAAAATAGATAATAATAATTCCTGTGGAACCTCATAATATAAAGACAAATCGATCTTTCTGAATCGCAAGAACCACGCTTTGGATCACAATAATTACAAGCGTTGAGGAGTGAAAGCACTAGAGAAAATATAACAGATTTACTTGTAGAAAGCTCTTGAGGTGAGTTTAATAATGGGGGGTCAAGGGTCCTATTTATATGTGTTTTTTGACTTAATTTAGAAACTCTAGAAATACAACGTTGGCTTTCAGTCAATTAATTTTAAAGCTTGATCGATTCCATATAGATCAAATAAAGTATAAAATTGATTGACTTTTGATATTAAATAGAAATTTTACCATTAGAGGCCTTTCATCGATTAAAAATATTGAGTGATCAAACTGGATTTTGTTGATCAATTATAAAAAGTTGGTCAATCAACAATATTGAAAACTTAGTGTTTTAGCTAAATTTCAAAGCTAATGAGTTTCAAAATTCATTGATTATTATCTTTGAGGTTCCTTAAAATATACTAGACTCAATAAAGTTAAGAAGAGTCTTCAAGATCTTCATCAAGAGATTGATTCCACTTTTGCAATGATCAATGATACAGTGGATTCGCACCCGGAAAGGATTGGAGTTTGGAAAGCTCGTTGTCGTAGTTCGCTTCACGAGAAAATTGGTCGATCAGATACAATTTATAATAAAAAATCAGAAAGTCAATCCCAACTTGAACACAGGGAGGTGAACATTTGATTTTGAAATCCGTGTTTCACTTTTTATTTGTTTTTGTCATTTTTATCTTTATTTTTTTTCTGGTATTTTAATAGAGCAAGAGATCAGGTTGATGAATTTTAAGTAATCTACTTGCAAAATAAAAAGAGAGAGACTAAGAGAGAGAGAGAGAGACAATTATGTACTTTTACAATCAAATGTTTATTACAACTAGGAAAGTGGGAAAACTATACTACAAAAGTAATAAAGATAGTGATAGGTGAGAGAAATCCCCCTCGACGGTCGCTTAGAGGATGACTCGCTCTGATGTCGCCTGGAAGAAGGTGGTGAGGAGCGGAACAAACAAGGATGGAGCCAGAGGATGGAGGATGGGGTAGGATGGCGTTGCGGTGAGGATCTTCTTCCCGATGGGAGGTGAGAGGATGGTCATCGGATGCTCCATGAAAGGGGATGAGAGGAGGGAAAATATTTGATTCTACTCTAGAGGAGCATCTCGAGCTTGGGACAAGCCCTCCCTAGAGCCTTAGAGGTGGTAAGAGGAAGAAAGGAAGAGATGGTGAAGAATGGAGGTGTAGGGGTCCTTTTTTAGTGGAGGGAAGAAGAAGAAATTCATGTAAAGGGCTATAACGACATCAAATGCGTCGCTGAAGATCTACGCCAACCACGTCCCCAAATGTCAGTAAAGGTCGGTGCCAGCCATGCACACGCCCATGCTCTGCTGTCGCTAGGGTTGGAAGTGCCACGGCCATTGGATCAGAAGTGGATGGCTATGATGGTGTGGGGATCACACCTCTTGATCACATGTGAGATGCACGTCTAGAGGTGCGTCGATGGCCGCGTGCTGCATCCGTGCTCATCCGTGCACCCACGTAGCCTCATATCGGCCGCTCGTGCATGATCAAGCGATCGAAATTAAGGTGCTTCTCTTCTGTGGCCAATTAGAGGAGCTTGGGAGTGTCGAATCCACACCATGGCTGTGCGAGCTCCTCTCAAGGCCGCCACACCACACGCCAAAGATGTTGCGATTTTCAATTAACCGCAGCCAGTGGTCAAGCGATCCTAACCATTGGATTTTCATCCAACAATTAAGATTGCACAATGGAGGCTCTCTTGAAGAAGGGTGGGTGACATGGTTTCACAAGAGTAGTTGGATGGGCATCCAACAACCCAGATCTCGTGAGGGGAGATGCCTTTGAGGAGGGGCGGCTACTGCTGTCCAGTGTTGGGCGATCTAGATGGCACCACGTGGTACCATCTGGGCCATCCATCTTCTTTCTGTTGCAGAGGGTGCGATGGTGCTTGTATTGAGATGATTTCCACGTTGTCGAATTGCAATCGTTGCTCCAGATCCATCTGTACGGTCGGATTTTTCATCCGAAGCCCATAAGGATGTCGCATTACCCCCTGATCGTTGATCTTCCTCAGATTGCATAAGGTGTTACGGGATTCTAATTAAGACGATCTTAGAGGCATTGGACTCCGATCATCATCCTGATCAGATTCGTACAGTCGAATCGTTAATCCAAGGCCTCGAAATAAATCTCCTTCCCTCTTGGTCATAAAAAGGACACAATTAACCTAGAATATACACCACTATTCTAAATGCAGATTGATGCATGCTATGCAATATTTATAATATGAAATGCAAATCTAATTCTAGGAACATGCATGAATAGTATTTTATCCTCAACAATTGTGTCTACATTATACCCCCATGCCTATCTTTTCTAGTCCCTAATAAACATTAAACTACATGCTATGTATAAAAATAGAATTAAGACTCGATCGCTTAGGCCTAAGTCATTTATTAACAATAGAAAATTTCAACTAAGGTCATAAACTACGAAAACTCAATAGTACCTGGGTGTCTGCTAGAATGCAAACCACCCAAGTCCTCGCCTTATTTGAAAAGGGAAGATACATTTTTTTGTTTTCCTTCTTTTCCTTTTTTTTTTTTTGAATTTTTGGAGTTTGAGAGTTTCAGGATAACTTTTTATGGCCACCCAACCCACCCAAGACTCAAAAAGGACTTTAAGTGCTAAGTATCTTGTGAAAGGGTGATAGACTCACTAAGCAGCCGCTAAAACGATCTTCAGGTTTCTATGATCCTTGGTGACCTTAAGAATTTCTGCCTAAAAGTTTATCTTTCCGATTGGTAGTTTTCTCCCTAGTTTTATTTATGGGGTCAACATAAGGGCAAACCCAGCGTATATCTCCCTAGTTTATTCTACTCCTCTGTTCCTTCCCTATGTGTTTTGGGAATTATTATGCCTTTTTGTGAGCTAGGCTCTAGACAACTGGCCAATGGGCTATTACCCACAGCAACTTTCTAGACATACTCATGCGGTGAGGTGTGGCTTATTTATTTTTTATTTTATTTTATTTTATTTTCTCCTTTTTTTATTTTTTTTCTTTTTGGGTACTTTTTTTCTTTTTTTTTTTCTTTTTCCTAACTAGGTGACTTCCCTGATCTAATATTTACCTAAAAGTAGTATGAAGAGAATGGTCGTGTGGCTGGGCTTTGGACAACTGGCCGAGGAGTTGTTACCACAACAACTTGCCAGCCATACCACCCTAGACAGTTCATTAGCTACCCAATTTCCGTAAAAACTACCGGAAAGTGAGTTAGTGCAAGTAGTGTGTAGATGCTTAGACTTAAAATCCCCTCAAATTAGTGGACGAGTTGATAAGTCGTGTACTTAACATCCCAATTTATTCACCAAATTAAAGTAAAATTACTTGGTGAGGACTTGAGACTAAGTCCACATTCGAGTGGACAATCGAGCTAATTAAGCCCGAAGACCTGAAGAGTCTAAGTATTCAAGTTCAATCGTATCATTTTCTAAAGTTAATAACTTCCAAATGCCTAAGTTCTCTTCTCCTAATTTCTTTTTTTTTCTTTTTAAATTTTCATTTTTTTAAGAAACTAAAAGAAATTCTACAAAATTAAAAAAATGATTTCAGGAATTAATTATCCACACCCCCATGTCTAAATGATGTAATGTCCTCATTATAAAAATAATGACAGGAAAAGGGCAGAGTAAATAGAATATCACCTAAATTTCGTGAAAATCCTGTCAGCTCCGCAGAGAGAAGAGAGTATATACACGCATTAAGTTTAATGCCTTTAGCTAGGCATAAAATTCATACAAGGAAGAAATGGAGAATTCACAAGTGCAGGTTAGAATCAAAATCAAAAGATTAATCCTCAGACCCTCCAATAGAAGATGTCCACAGATGTGGACCAAGTTGTGGTGCAGACCCATGCCCCATGGTCGAGTGGTTCTAAGGTTCTAGATGAAAATTGCCTAGAACTGAAGATTATTATGCTTGTGGGGCTGGGCCTACAGTTTGATGGTGTGTAACCCAAGACTAAAGTGTCGGACAAAAGGTAGATTTGATTTACAAGGTTTAGATGTCCACTTAAAATTCAGCTAAGAAAGATAGTCAATAATTCTGAGCTTAGCTTGCATGTCAAAGATATTCTGAGCTTAGCTTGCACATCAAAGATATCACAAGGGTCCTAATAGAAAGTAGGTGGTTTTAGGTCAACAGAAACCCTTAGATCCAAAATCATAGTTCCCTCAGAATTAACCTCCCACATTTTCATTTCCACATTTCTATCCTCCAACATCAAGTGTTCAGGTTTTGAGACCTCTAGCATATCATTTACCCCATATGATTTTCCCAAGTTTAGAAATTGTGGATGAATCAAAATTGACTTGGGTACAATGATCTCAAAAGTATGATCATTCAGCTCTTCAAGGTGTGGTTGAAGGTTAAGGCTCTCAATTGGATCATCTATTATAATAAGATCAGTATCCTCCATGTCAGCCCAATCGGATCACAATCTCCAATAATCGGGCTATCAAATAGTTCATCTTACTTCTTGAGCCCATCAGTCTCACTAAAATCATTCCCCTTAAGCTCCAGTGAGACTTCATTAAGAGATTCCTCACCCTCAGAATTAAAGAATTCATGATCCTCATTTATATATGCCTCAAAATCATATGTCATTTCATGGTCAATGGAGGCATATTTTTCGTCAATCCTTGGCTTTGGGATCTTGGGTGAGAAACTTGGTTCATCCTCAATCGGTTGCTCTAGCCCAACCTGGTTATCCCCTATCTCAGAATATGTATCCCCCTGACAGGCACCTGAGGCGGCTCGGACATTGGTTCTCATGAAAGGGGTTCATCTTGACAATCATCCTAAGATTGGACTGGGGCAACAATAAATTTCATCCTCAACCTCGATAATTTCCCAAGTATAAACTCACCCAGGCCCCTGTGCCTAACACTTTGGAGCAAATCCAATAAAGAGCTACTCAGCTTATCAATAATTTTTATCATAGGCTCCAATGCTTCAGTGCATGGTATTGGCTGAGCCTCTAAAGATTGGATGGTGTTCCTCAAGTTAGCCAACACCCTATCTTGGACCTGATTCACTTGAACCGAATGGTTCGGTTCAGGGTTGGGTGGGTTTGGATTCATTCTAGGGGAGTCAAGATATCAAGGTTCTTGGGTCCCTTCTTGATGGTAGGTCATGTCTAGTTGTTTAAAGAATAGAGGTGACCTATGTTCAGCATAATTCTTGGGAGGGTAGGTGTTATAGTCAACATATCCTTCTTGATTGTAGATCAAGTTAGGTTGATCATCAAAGGGTGGAGATCTATAATCATTGTAGCTCTAGGAAGGATAGTAATCATAGTCTTGTTGTCTAGGGTTAGGCCCTGGACACGGAGGGTTGGATTCATATCCCCAATCAATGTTATCCCAACTAGGAGATGTGTAATCATAAGTCAAGTCAGGATAGTAATTATTTTGAGGATAAGTGATGGTAGGAGGGTGGGATTGGAAATGAGAGTGTGATGTGGAAGAATACATAGTGAAACAGGAGGGACAATAAATAAAGAAAGTTGCCTTGCAAAATAATCAACCAAACCTGTCCTTAAGTGGGTTAGCCTACAGATCTACAGACTCCCAGGACCCATCTTGAGATGATAGAAATGATTTGGTCTACTTCTATCCAGCCAATCCAACCAATTAGAGGGATGTGATTGCACAACAATCATGCAACCTAAAGCACCTGAATTAAGCTAGATTCTAGCATAACTTAGGAATAATGCATTCATAGGCATCGTAATTTGCATAATGGTTAGTTTGATTTGCTGCAAAGATAATATTGTCATTTTATGTACCAATGAAAGATCATTTTAATTGCTGATGACTCGAAGCTGCAGATGACAGATCAGACTAGACAGATCTGATAAGAACGACAACGAGAGTCCAACGCTTCCAAAATTGTCTCGATCAAACAACCAGAGCATCCTGTGCAGTCCATAAAAGAGTGGAGATCATGGAGCCAAAGGACAAAGATCCAAGCCTCAAATGAAAGATCCAATCACACGGACGGATCTAGATCAATGATTGCAATCCAACTATGCAAAAATCAACCCAATCGAAGGTCTACCTCACTAGATACAAAGAAAAGAAGATGGACGGCCATGATGGTGCCACGTGGCACCATCACAGCCGCCCCCTCATCACCGCTCTACCGCTAAAGGCCATTCCTCGAGCAATGTGGGTCGTTGGATGGCCACGTTGCATCTACATTGCCCATCCAACCGCACCTCAACAAGGAAAGAAGAAACCTTAGTCATTGGATCTCCATCCAATGGCTAAGGAAAAATAGACATAAAGAGGAAAGCGTAACAAAACTCACGCGTAGCACGTTGGTTCACGTGCTTGCATTGAATCAAGCTGCTCTCGTTCGATTCGCGCCTTGCGCAAAATTGAAGGGCATTGGGTGCGACCACTATTGGCCATCAAATGTCGAGCAGAGTGCGGTGATGCAACCATGTGGTGAAACGAGAGCGGATCACTAATGAACGCAGGATCCGACGTGCATTTTCCCACGCACTTCTTCAAAATAGAAGAGATGAGCACGCATTTAATCCGTCCGATCTCTCGATCAGACGGTTGATGATTAGGTGCAAAAATGAGGCGAGCGGGCACGTCAAGAGAAGCGGGTGCATGTAGAGGAGCGAGAGCGTGTGATCATGGATCAAGGACTCTGGGCATGCCACATGTCAGCCTATCATGCACCTAGAGAGTTGAAGGCAATTTTGAAGGAGTTTTAAGGCCAAATCAGGTTCGTTGATCTCCCGATCGATGGATCTGAGTAATCCTAAGGTTGTTGCACAAGATAGAGGGTCAAAATACCCTTTTTGCCCTCTATAAAAACTATAAAAGAAGGCCCAGGGACCCCAGTTGAAGGCATCTCTTCCATCAACTCCAGACATCTCTTCCACCTTCTTCTCTGCAATTCTCCATCCCTCTACAACTCTGCTTAGGCCTTCATCCCGACTCTCTGGATCTGAGGTGCTACTACATCTCGCACAAGCATCCTACAACCGACATCGTCTCTGTACCTCCTTCTATCTCTCCCTTTCTCTCTTTCTATCTATCTATCTATCTCTACTTTTTGCATAGCAATTTCTTCTATGAAAAACTCCTTATCAATGTAATCAAATTTGATCATATGGATATCTAATTCCTCTTTATATATATATGTATATAAATACGTATTAGAACAAGTTTTATTGAAAAGCTTCTGTTAAACTCGAGATTGCTGATAAACGCCAGTTTATCATCATTTTTATGCTTTAAAACTAACTTAGCTCTTAGGATTTTACTCCGCAAATGGGTTTTTGGGCTGCATTTAGGCATAAATTAGGATAGGCATGCATTGCATTTTTTATTGTCGTTTTAATGTGTTTTTGTGAGTGTTAGGGATGTACAGATGCACAGATCCCTAAAACCCTAGCACTCAAGAAGGCAAATGGTGAAGGAGAAGCCCAGACTAGCTGGAACTCAGCCTAATCCAGCTCACCTCAGCTTGATCCAGCTTACCTCAGCTTGATCTAGCTCACCGCAGCTGGAACCTAGCTTACTTGAACTAGGGTTAGCTCATCCCAGCTCCATTCAGCTAATCTCAGCTGGATGGCAGCTCAAGAGAGTTCATCCTAGCTCACCCTAGCTCAAGTCAGCTCAGATCCAGCTCAACTTAGCTGAGTCTAGCTCATCTCAGCTCCCACTAGTTCACAGGGAGCTCTAGCTAGCTCAGCTGAGTTGACAGGAGTTCACCCCAGCTCAGATCCAGCTACATTCAGCTCCACTCAACTCCAGCCAGCTGAAGAAGAATTCATCTCAGCTCAGGAAGCTCAAGTCCAGCTCCCGGGGACTCAGCTTAGCTCAACTCAGTTGAGCTAAGCTACCTTAGCTGCCTCAACCAGCTTGATTCTCCCCGGAAGCACCAGACCTAGCTCACCTCAGCTCATTTTGGTAGAAGCTAGCTCACTTTAGCTTGGCTTAGTAGCTAGCAAAGAACTAGCAAGCTAAGCCAGCTAGAGTAGCCCCATGCCAGCCTCTTCAGCAGCAGCCAGCTCCACCTCCAGCTCCAGACTTCTTCTCCTCAGCTCCTTGCTCCAAACCCTAGCTCCAACACCTTCTCCTCTACTCCACCTTTAGCTAAGCTAGCTTAGCTTATCTTAGCTTAGCTTAGCTTAGCTAACAACCAGCTCCTTGGCCATTCATTACCTCCAAAATCAACCCTAGCTAGCTCCACCAACTCAAGCCTACCTAAGCTAGCTACCCTACTCAAGTTGGCACCACCTCCTAGCCATCCCTTCACCCCATTATCTCCACCAAAAGACACTTCAAGTTGGCGCCAAAAACCACCCCTAACCACCTTTATATTGGCGCCACTTTCAGCCCCTTAATCCACCCTACACCTACCCACATAAGCCATCCTAGCCATCCACCTAACCCCCCTTCTAGAATCCTTCTTGGCGCCAACTTAGACCCTCTTCTAGAAGCCATTTTGGCGCCAATATCAAGGGGTGTCAACACACATAACCACCCCTTAGGTGTCCCTTAAGGTGGCGCCAAACACCCTTGGCCATTGGATCCTTAACCACCTCCCTCCTTCCATCCTAGCCATCCATTTCAAAGGTCACCATAGCCCCCCTCCTATTCTATAAAAGGCCACCACCTACCACCATTTTGAGGCATCCTCCCTTAGTATATTTTCTACCTAAACCACCTATACCTACGGCCAAGAAGAAGGAGTAGAGAAGGAGATTAAAGGGGCACATCACCAGCCCTTTTGGTGCCTTCTTCTCCCCACTCTCTTCAACTTGAGCCACGCCAAGGAGGAGGACTCTTCCACTTCAAGGAGGACGGCCAGGCAAAGGAGGACTTAGGGTGGACGTCCACCCTTGGAGAAAAACTTAGGGCACGCCCCCCTAAGGCTTGCCTTGGAGGACATCACCTTGGCGGAGTACTGCAAGGAAGGAGTTGAAGGATTCTTTTCAAGCTTGGGAGCCACCAACCTTGGAGCAAGAAGCCCTCTTCTTCACCATCTATCTAGAGGATTTGTGTTTTATTTTCTTATTTGCAATTTTCTAGTAGTACAAGCTTTCCTCTACTAGGCCTTTTGTAAAACACTTTATCAATTATCTAGTTGCCTTCTTTGCAATTTTTTTTGTTTGCATTTCTATTTGCTTATTTTCAGCATTCTTCACTTCCTCTCCCTAATTATTCTAGGCCTTCACTTGTTTAGAGTGAGCTTAGGGAGAGGCTCTACTTGCCACTTTAGAGTAGTTTACTTAATTGGAAGTGTAAACACTTTTCCCGCCATAATTTCGCATGTTGCCTTAGTTCAAAAATAAAGAAAAATGGTATATTGAAAATTACCAAAAAGAAAGTTGAGATATATTCCAAGCAAGAGAATCAATTTTGCAACCATATTGCCTCCTTGGACGACCCTAGATACTCCCCTATCTAGGATATAAATTTTAAAAGCGAAAGCGGATTCGCGTGTTACAACGACGTTAAAAAACTGCTTTTACAAATCACGCGTATTTCGCTATCACTTTTTGGCGCCGCTGCCGGGGAGGCACGGCTTTGCATTAACTCATTTTCTCTTGCTTGAAGTGGATCTCATCCCCTTCTCTTTCTTTCTTTTGTGTGTGCAGGAACTACAGCGGGAAAGCGGGAATCTGGAAGCGAGAGCTTAAAGATCCTTTTCTTCCCGCGAAAGTTCAGGTTGGTTCCTCTTTCTGGTCACATAAATAATTAAAACTACCAAAAATATATTAAACTTGGCTTTCAGGACCATAAACACTTAAATTAAGTGAAGTGGTGCATTTTAAAATCCATTGTTTGCTTGTATGCTTCTTTAGCACCATTCCATTGCAAGTATTGGTGTTCTGTTTTTCGGGTCTAGATTTCTGTCCAGACTTGAAAAATTGATTCCTAACACCACAGGCCTCCTAAAATCATAAACTTTCATAGAGTGATTCCCAATTAAGTTTGGAACATCTGTTCCAAATTTCAGATCAAGTGGATTTGTATTTAATTTTTAAAAATTCGTGGATTACAGAGGGGTCACACCCTCTAATCTTCCTTTTTTGCTGCTGTCCGTGAATTTTCAGAATTTTTATACTCATCCAATTTTTGTGAAATTTATCTTGTTGGAATCCCTGTGAAATTTTACATATCATATAAAATAATAAAAATTTTCTGAGGTCGGTGGTAATACTGAAAAATCTATAATACCCACGGGTATTATTTCTGGACTTTGACACCATTACAATTAAAAATTCAAAACTATTATCAAACAAATTCCTAAAATCTTACAAAAATCTTTTCTGGAATCCTTGTTTGATTTTCTTCAAAGTAGTGGTGTTGTTTGACTTGTTTGGACCACTACTTAATTCTGAAAGCTAAAAATAATTCATTGGTAGTTAAATTTCTGTCTTAGGGATAATTGGCTTAGGGTTTCTTCTTTCTCTTTAGAGACTCAATTAAAAGGAAATATACAATCACACATACAACTGGTCTTTCCTTTGATTGTGAACTTTCAAACTTGTTTAAAAACTTAACTAAAGAAACCCTAAAATACATTCAATTAAATCAAATCCTAAAAGACAAAAATACAAAAAAAAAAAAAAATTGTGTGACAACTTGATTTTCATTGGAGCCACTCTCCAATTCCTGCACACACACAAAAAAATCAAATAACAGGGCAACAACCCAATAAACGCCCTCCACATTCCGTGTGCACTATAGAATCCTAGACCTAATTAAAATTTGTAGCAACTTGACCCCTAAGGCTTTATCAACTTAGGCTTGCTATTTAGGTCTTAAGTTTTCTTTAGTTAGTATCAATTCTGTCATCTGTATCTGGTGTTCAGGCTGAGGGGCCGTGTCAAACGACCAGGCGCGGGTTTGTACAAGCACCTGGGGTTTTCCCTGGGAAACGTTTGGGCCCAAACCTCCCCTTAAGCAACTTGGCTAGATTTGTTGATAGAACGGGTATTCACCATTGACTACTTATTTCCTATATAGACCAAGTCTTAGGTTATTATTAGGGAGTCACAATCAAGTTAGGTCTAGTTTTTGTTTGTTTGAATTGCACACTTTCTCTCATCTCTTTCTCTTCTCCTCCCCTCCCCGTTCTTCCATTTTATGCACGGGCGACGGTCTCAAAATCCGCACTTGGAAGGACCATTTGATTTCGCCCCCCACGTAAAAAGACCACTTTTTCTGTCTTCTCCTGAAAAAATGGAAACACAACAAAATAGGTCCACTGACCCTTCCACGTCTACCTCTAACCCCACCTCTAACCCTAATTCTAACCCTTCCACCCAAAACCCAACCACCAGTAACTTTCCACACTTGGAGCTCCCCAATCTTGAGTTGCCCCACACACAACATCAAGACCCCCTACCTGATCTTTTAAAATTGATGGCCGATCAAATTAATAAATTAAATTCCAATCAACAAACATTGACTAGGAACATCCAAAACCTAGCCAATCCAAGGCCAAACCCACCACCCCGTCAGCAGCCTGTTGTTCCTCTAAAAGATTTCTATGATCCATCTTATTATGAGGAACGACCAGGGGTGGTCATACCTGAGGGGGACTTTGAGATCAAGCCAGCCGTCCTGAACCTGATTAAACACTTTCATGGCCTTCCTAGGGAAGACCCTTTCAGCCACCTTGAAGAACTAACTCTTCTTGCACAGACAACCCGTTCCCGAAATGTGCAAGAAGACATATGGCTGATGCGGCTTTTTCCATTATCTCTTAAAGATAAGGCCGCTTATTGGTTCAGGACCATTGGCCGACCCATTACAACATGGCCTCAACTCAAGAGTGCCTTCCTCAAGAAATTCTTTCCCATAGGTCGTACCAATTCCTTACGAAGATCTATTACGACCTTTCACCAAAAATCTGGTGAAACTTTCCATGATTCTTGGGAAAGATTTCAAGACCTTTTAAGAAGTTGCCCGCACCACGAGATTCCTTTATGGCAGCTCGTGCAAATCTTCTATCATGGATTAGATGATCAAATCCAACAGTTTGTCGACGCCTCGTGTGGCGGCAACTTTTTAAATAAAGATGCAGAAAGTGCCTATGACCTGTTCGAAGAAATGAGTGAAAACTCATTTAATCAAGCTTCCATGAACACATTTTGCAGAACCCAAAACCCGCAGTTCGGTGTTCATGAAATAGGCACTCAATCTATCCCTGTCACCCAAGACGATCTTCAATTGATTGCTCAAAAACTCGACCAGATGCATATTAATCAAAAGAAAATTGAGGAAAGACTAGCCACTTCAACTCAAGCTCCACACCCACATCTAACCCAACCTAACTTTCCACGAAGAGAAAATTTGCACAATCTCAACACCACTCCTGCTGATTATTCTGAGGTTGCCCATGATTCACTGGGGAATTTCAATTATCCAGATCTTAACCCCACCGAAAATATTTCTGCCATCCAGGAGCCCTTTAAAAATTCTTCCAATTGGAGAAATTACCCGAACTACTCCTGGAATAATCAAGTTTCCTCCCAACCATATCATTTTAATGGGTATGGGTCGAATCCAAATTTCCATCCTGGGCCATCCCAACAAGATATCAATGCCCAGATGCTACGGACCCTGCAGGATATGCAAACAAAAATGACGGAAGTAACCCGCAACATCACAAATCTGAACAATCAGATTGGGGTTGCTCCCACGCAAAGACCTGTAGGACATCTTCCGTCCCAACCCATACCCAATCCCAATCACCAAGGGAACCATTATATGGGTAGAAATCCACATTATCCAAATCAGCCTCCTCCTAATCCACCTCAGCAGCCGCCCAGGTTCCTGCAATCACAGGCCCCCCCACCTCCTCCAAATAATAATCCGACTGCACATGCAGTTACCTTGAGGAGTGGGAAAACCACCACTGACCCCGAGCCTTCGCACGAACCTGGTAAGATACATGTGCAAGTTGACTCCCCACCTCCCCATCAGGAAGAAAAAGAACAACAACAATCTCAAGACAAGATTCCTATCCCTTTCCCACAAGCTCTCTACCCTACCACCAACAAAAGAAAGAAATCTGAGCCCACTACAGAAGAACTCATGGAGCTATTTGGGCAAGTTCATATCAATATCCCTCTCCTAGATGCCATCAAATATATACCTGCCTTTGCTAAATTTTTGAAGGATATTTGTACTCCTAAAAGGCAGGCTAAAAATCTAGGACAGGTGCATCTTTCAGAGACAGTAAGCTCTGTCATACAGAGTAAGCTGCCTCCTAAGATGAAAGATCCGGGGGCGCCTTTAATTTCTGTAATTATTGATGACACTACATTTAATCGCGCCCTCCTTGATCTTGGTGCCTCTGTAAATATTATTCCCACAAGTTTATTCGAAGAATTTCAGATCGGTGAATTAAAACCCGTCGAGGTTACCCTGCAATTAGCCGACCGATCTACAATCAAACCTCGTGGGATTGTTGAGGATGTATTAGTCAAGGTCCAGAATTGTGTCTTCCCTGCAGACTTTCTGGTTCTTGACATTGAGGCACCCGAATCATTACTGGACTCCCCGATAATCCTTGGACGCCCCTTTTTGGCTACTGCAAAGGCAAATATCAATTGCCACACAGGCAAAATGGATATCAACTGTGCAGGCCAAACTATCACCTTAGATATTTTTAAATCCTCCAGGAGATTCCATGATGATAACTTCTTTGAGGACTCAGATACTGAAATTTCTAATATGGTGGAGGAGACAATGTTAATAGATACCCTTACCGACCACAGTTTTTTTGAGGACTCTGATTCAAACTCAGTGGTCGGCGAGATCTGTGATCCGGAAACTTGTCTTGACTCCAAATTTGTTCCTGATACCCCCCCTGACCCACCCACTATTAACGCACCTAATTTTTCCACACTAACTCACCATTCCTTCCCCGACCCCTTTCTTACGGACCTGCCACCAACCCCACCCGAGTTTGGCACCCAACCTGAATTAAAACCATGGCCAGACTCGGGTCACACTTATCAATTTCCATCTCACTTTGATCCCAATATTATTTCTAATCAATTTTCTAGGGATCTAGACGAAGACACCTTTTTTGTGGGCATTCAAGTGTCCAATTATTTACATGATTTTCCGTCTTCTGTGCATACCTTCACGCCCGGCTGAATGGCGTAAAAGATAGCACTGGATGGGAGGTAACCCATCATTTTCTTGCTTTCCTTTTTTCTTCTTTTTCCAGGTTTTATTCATCCTAAACCTGACCGTTCTTCACTAAGGTGATTCCTTTTCCCTCCTAATGCATGAGGACATGGCATATCTTGAGCATGGGGGGGTGTTTTTAAATTTTTACGATCGATTTAGGATGTTTAAAACCTAAAAACATGCAATTTTCTTTAATTTATTTCCTGCTTGCATACCCAAAAAAAAAAAAAAAAAAAAATTGTTGAAAACTTTTTGAGGAAAAATTTTGAAATCAGGACTAAGGTCGAAAAATTCACTTCTGGTACAATGGGATTTAATCCTTAACAAACTAAGGATAAGGATATGGATCTGATCATTAGAATTCCAGGGTCTATTTTAGACTAGATCAGATATCCTTCTCTAAAATTCCACCTGAACTCATGATAGTTCAGGTGACTTGATCCTATTTTGTAATATGGAAAGTATTTGACTTAGTTTTTGATTCAAAAACCTGCGATTCTTGAGAAACTTCTTGTGTCAATTTTTACACACAAGCCAACAACTAAAAATTTGAAAAAACTCCCTTGTTTGGATTTAGTAAAAGTCTGAAGCAGATCATTGGTTTGAGTTCCCACCGTCGAGAAGAAGGAAAAAACCTTCTTTGAGGACGCGATGTCAACATGTTACCGCCTCGGCGCTGCTCTATATCTATATTTCATATCTTTAGACGGAGCATTAAAGCGCATTTCAGCAGCTCAAGTGTCTTGGACGGTGCTCTACCTATAGCGTCGGAGCAAGAGCTTGAGTTTGCTTGGAGCGCCCCTTTTCACCGCATCGTGTTTTGGGGTTGTGAGCTCCTGGGTGGTGTCATGGACAGTGCTATCCCGAAGTACTGGCGCCAGAGCCCCCTCGAGGAATGGTAATGGGAATGATGATACCGACACATCTGTTGTAAGACTAAGCTAAAAATAAGCATGGGGGAGAAAAAAAAAAAAAAAAAAATAATAATAATAATAACACGTCCTTATTAAGGTTGGCTTTTCACAAGCACCGACACAAGGTTTTAAAGGAATTTGCAAGTTGCGAATCAGATTCACGAGCCAGAAAAATCCTAAAAACAAAAATCTCAAGTCATCTGAATTAACAAGGGGTTAATTTGTGAATTTTCTGAGGATATATTGATCCTGTTCTATCTAATGGTTGGATCCAAAAACAAATCCTGATGTTTATCTTCAACAAATCCCGTATCTCCTGTGTTTTAATCTACCAAGGTCCCTTAATCTCTTTTTCTCCTCAAAAGTCAAAAAAAAAAAAAAAAAAATAGATTTCCCAAAAATTCCGTTTTCCAAAAAAATTAATGTTTTGCTAAGAGACTAGCAAAAGATAAGCATGGGGGTGTGATAAACGCCAGTTTATCATCATTTTTATGCTTTAAAACTAACTTAGCTCTTAGGATTTTACTCCGCAAATGGGTTTTTGGGCTGCATTTAGGCATAAATTAGGATAGGCATGCATTGCATTTTTTATTGTCGTTTTAATGTGTTTTTGTGAGTGTTAGGGATGTACAGATGCACAGATCCCTAAAACCCTAGCACTCAAGAAGGCAAATGGTGAAGGAGAAGCCCAGACTAGCTGGAACTCAGCCTAATCCAGCTCACCTCAGCTTGATCCAGCTTACCTCAGCTTGATCTAGCTCACCGCAGCTGGAACCTAGCTTACTTGAACTAGGGTTAGCTCATCCCAGCTCCATTCAGCTAATCTCAGCTGGATGGCAGCTCAAGAGAGTTCATCCTAGCTCACCCTAGCTCAAGTCAGCTCAGATCCAGCTCAACTTAGCTGAGTCTAGCTCATCTCAGCTCCTACTAGTTCACAGGGAGCTCTAGCTAGCTCAGCTGAGTTGACAGGAGTTCACCCCAGCTCAGATCCAGCTACATTCAGCTCCACTCAACTCCAGCCAGCTGAAGAAGAATTCATCTCAGCTCAGGAAGCTCAAGTCCAGCTCCCGGGGACTCAGCTTAGCTCAACTCAGTTGAGCTAAGCTACCTTAGCTGCCTCAACCAGCTTGATTCTCCCCGGAAGCACCAGACCTAGCTCACCTCAGCTCATTTTGGTAGAAGCTAGCTCACTTTAGCTTGGCTTAGTAGCTAGCAAAGAACTAGCAAGCTAAGCCAGCTAGAGTAGCCCCATGCCAGCCTCTTCAGCAGCAGCCAGCTCCACCTCCAGCTCCAGACTTCTTCTCCTCAGCTCCTTGCTCCAAACCCTAGCTCCAACACCTTCTCCTCTACTCCACCTTTAGCTAAGCTAGCTTAGCTTATCTTAGCTTAGCTTAGCTTAGCTAACAACCAGCTCCTTGGCCATTCATTACCTCCAAAATCAACCCTAGCTAGCTCCACCAACTCAAGCCTACCTAAGCTAGCTACCCTACTCAAGTTGGCACCACCTCCTAGCCATCCCTTCACCCCATTATCTCCACCAAAAGACACTTCAAGTTGGCGCCAAAAACCACCCCTAACCACCTCTATATTGGCGCCACTTTCAGCCCCTTAATCCACCCTACACCTACCCACATAAGCCATCCTAGCCATCCACCTAACCCCCCTTCTAGAATCCTTCTTGGTGCCAACTTAGACCCTCTTCTAGAAGCCATTTTGGCGCCAATATCAAGGGGTGTCAACACACATAACCACCCCTTAGGTGTCCCTTAAGGTGGCGCCAAACACCCTTGGCCATTGGATCCTTAACCACCTCCCTCCTTCCATCCTAGCCATCCATTTCAAAGGTCACCATAGCCCCCCTCCTATTCTATAAAAGGCCACCACCTACCACCATTTTGAGGCATCCTCCCTTAGTATATTTTCTACCTAAACCACCTATACCTACGGCCAAGAAGAAGGAGTAGAGAAGGAGATTAAAGGGGCACATCACCAGCCCTTTTGGTGCCTTCTTCTCCCCACTCTCTTCAACTTGAGCCACGCCAAGGAGGAGGACTCTTCCACTTCAAGGAGGACGGCCAGGCAAAGGAGGACTTAGGGTGGACGTCCACCCTTGGAGAAAAACTTAGGGCACGCCCCCCTAAGGCTTGCCTTGGAGGACATCACCTTGGCGGAGTACTGCAAGGAAGGAGTTGAAGGATTCTTTTCAAGCTTGGGAGCCACCAACCTTGGAGCAAGAAGCCCTCTTCTTCACCATCTATCTAGAGGATTTGTGTTTTATTTTCTTATTTGCAATTTTCTAGTAGTACAAGCTTTCCTCTACTAGGCCTTTTGTAAAACACTTTATCAATTATCTAGTTGCCTTCTTTGCAATTTTTTTTGTTTGCATTTCTATTTGCTTATTTTCAGCATTCTTCACTTCCTCTCCCTAATTATTCTAGACCTTCACTTGCTTAGAGTGAGCTTAGGGAGAGGCTCTACTTGCCACTTTAGAGTAGTTTACTTAATTGGAAGTGTAAACACTTTTCCCGCCATAATTTCGCATGTTGCCTTAGTTCAAAAATAAAGAAAAATGGTATATTGAAAATTACCAAAAAGAAAGTTGAGATATATTCCAAGCAAGAGAATCAATTTTGCAACCATATTGCCTCCTTGGACGACCCTAGATACTCCCCTATCTAGGATATAAATTTTAAAAGCGAAAGCAGATTCGCGTGTTACAACGACGTTAAAAAACTGCTTTTACAAATCACGCGTATTTCGCTATCAATTGCCTCCCTGTGAATGACCTGGTACTCACCAGTCTTTACAAATTTATTTGTCAACGTGTTTTCGCGCTCACTACAACTAAATAATCTTTTAAAACATGATTTACATGTTGGACAAGTTGGTACCATTTCTGGGGAGGCAACGAAAATATTTAAAGCCTTTCTTCATAGTGTTTACTTGAGATTTCTAACCTATTCTATTTGCATGTGTAGGAAGCACAGAAATCCAAGAAGAAGACGCAACAAATGGAGAAATCACAGGTTCAAATCTCAGGTATGTACTCGTAGGTTAGATTAGTTTGGTTAAAAGAAATATATCTAAAAATAAAATTAAGTGTTTGCCTGAACCTTAGGATTAGTTAGAATTTGCTTGATTATTGAAAAAAAAAATTCTCCCTTGATTTTCAGTCTAAAATAAAGTTTTATCTTAAAAGTTCAATTCCCAAAGATCCACACAACCAAAAATTCTCAAATTTTTACTGGACATGGGTTTCAAAGTCAAGAACAACATATCCAAGTTTTGGACAAATTGAAGTTATACAAAAATTAAAAATTTGCACATTGATCTATTATAAATTCAGTTACTATTCCTGATTTTTCAGAGTTCAAAATACCAAAGGAATTTTTATGCAACTCTAATTGACTTGAAATTTATGGCACTGTATTTCTGAGATAATCAAGAATTTAGGAAAAATTTGAAAAAAATATTTCTTGCCTGTTTGCTTGCCAGATTATCAAATCACAAACTGGCGGTCAAAACAGACTGCAATAGCCCAATACACTTTAAATCAGAAAAAAATAGAAAGCGTGCATTAAAATTCTTGAAATATATTTTCTGAGTGTCAAGTTAGTGGTGCAATAGGACCAATTGATTGTATTTCTTGGGTCACCACTTCCCTGAATTTGGACTTAAAAGAAGCATCGTAGAACTATCTATGCTTAGGGTTTTACATTAAGGATAGAGCATACCTACATTTCCATACTTAAAGGAAATCTATCAAACAAATTGGGATTTGCAAAAACTCTTGTATGCCACATCAGAACCTTGATTGAAGAGATTAAATCAAGTGAACCCTAAAATGCATTAACACAAGCATTCAAATCTTAAAATTCACTTCATCATAAGAAATTGCTTGTAAACCCTTTTTCTTGAGCACTTCACGTAATCCAAAACCAATTTGAAGGGAAAACACACCCTAATGCCCATTATATTACAAAAGCACATCAAACCTAAGCTTAAAACTAAGTAGACTTGCCCTAGGCAGGACTAATAGTCTTGGGGACTTGAAATAAGAGTAGGCTAAGGTTAAGGCCTTGTCTACTTAGATCCACTGGTGAAAAGAGAGGTCGGTGTAGTAACCGCGTTAACCCTTAGTGGTGTCTCGTCGTGTAGGGTGTTCTAGGGGGTCCCACCCTTCTGGCCAGCTAAGTAATTCAAGGGTTGATCTAACCTAGTCGTATTTTGGGGATCTAGGATCAGGTCTATTTAGGGTTGACACTCTAAGGACCAGTTTGATTGCTTTTATTGAAAGGGCAAGGTATTCTCTCATCTGTCTTCTCTCTCTCATCTATTAACTTTCTCTAATACATGGATGCTAAAAGGTCTCTGAACCCTAATTCGGTACCACCTTTAGAAAGTAAACTAAGGAGAAGACCTAATTCTTTTAAATACATTCCAATGACTAATTGCCATGAGGAAGAACTGATTGAGGAGGAAACCATAGACCCATACTCTTTTGCCTCACACTATTCCACCTTTTCTCTCTATCCCAACCCTTCCCTTCAACTTCTTCAGGATGGGAGAACTCTCCTCAACACCTGGGACTTGATTCCCTTGCCTACACCTCATATTCCTTGAGTATAGCCAGGCCTACCTCGAATCTCAAATGAATCTCTGGATATCAAGGATCTCTACAACCTCAAAAGACACTCTCCATGTAGGACCAGCACCTAATTGGCATGACCAACTATCTTGATCGATTTAACCAAACTCATCTCTCATTGGATCAGGGATATGCCTCAGAATCTCAATACCTAGAATATCAATCCTATCATCAAAATCACTTTGCAAATTATCCCAATTCCACCCAAACAACTTCGCCTTCTCATTGGGATAACCCTACAACACCAAACCAAGGATATGATTCTTACCCTAGGTATTCAGATGATAGATATTCTGATTCGACAGAGGAAAGAAATCTTGGAAATTATTATCCTCAGCCTGATCAAATATCTGACCATGGCTATGATCCTGAGATCACCCAATTACTCCAAGTAGTGCAGGGGATGAAAGAAGCTAATAAAAGAAATACAGATGATCTAACAGCTCAATAGAATCTGGAAAGCACAAGGTGATAAAACTGGTCCGAGTATGCCACAAGTTGGTGGTAAGTCATTCAAGGTTGAGGATCCAACCTTAAGTATGACATCTTATCCAATCCCAACCTCTACATACACTAAGCTCGCACACCAGCCATGTGATTATGAAGAACAGATCCTTTTTGATATCCCAAACACTAACTTTGAGGAATTATATCTTGATTTAGGCCCTAAATTGTAACCATTCTATTTTGAGGAGTCAATCCATGTTGGGCCAGAGTATGAGTCTTTTGTGTTTAAAGACACACAATTGGACTACATGGATGATTTGGGAGGATCAAAGCAAGATCAAGAAGATAGAAAGATTGGAGACTGTGACACTCTCAGCCAAGCACGGTTGGTTGGCTCTGATGTCATCTTGTATGAGGATTACCATGATCAGATGTGCTTAAACGATTTGATATCTACATTTGGCGATGCTAATCATTCTAAGATATCCCATATTGAAGCCGAATTTGCTTTCACTTCTGTTTCAGCTAATTCACACCCTTCTCTTCCCATCTGCCAGAGTCCCAAGGAAAACCCTGACTCTTATCCTCAACGTCTCTAGATTGAACAAGACAAACAATCCCCTTATGAAAAAGATGTTCAAGAAATTGTAGAATTACTGGGGATGACTTATGAGGATCTATCTAAAGAAGCAAAGAATTTAGATGAATCATGGAATCCTGAGGAGTTTGATTTGACTGATGAGGAACAAAAAAGCAATCCCTTAGAAGATGTAATTCAAGAGAAAGACAATTGGGATCAAATTTAGAAGTCCACAGAACTAAAGGAATTCGAGATCTTGAATAATCTAGATTCTGATCTTACTCCCCCTTGGGCTGTATTTTAAGGAATAATGAATTTTCATGCATTACATTTGAAGACTTGCATTATGATTTGGGTGACTCAAATAAGATTTTTGATCGCCCTAGGGATAAGAATGAGGATTCCGATAAGTCTGGAACTAGTGAGATGGATGATTGGATCTTATTTTACTCACCTACTCGACATCCATCCATACCTAATTCGATTTGTGAAGTAGTTTCCTATACCATTTCAGACTACACACTTGGGTTCCTCCTTTCATTTCCCATCACTTTCAAGACCCATGTGATTTATTGACCACAAACCACCCTGTATCCACCTCATCTACCTTCCTCATGCAACACTTCTTAAGGTTGCCACTATCTACTTTCCACTCTGGCACCCGCACTAATGTTTCTCTCTTTTGTAGCATCTAGCTACAAATAATTTCAAGCATATTCACTTTACTTTTCTGACCATTTAGGCTTGGTATTCACCATCAGCTGATCCACATTTGTGGATCACTGATTCTTGGATCAAACAATCATATCTTCAATTTAATCCTGACCCAACCCATTAATCTAATGATTCATTTTTGGGTTTAAGTCTGGCAAATGACATTAAACTTAGTGCTGTCCAGGAGGCAACCCAGTATTCATTATAGGTATCTCTGCATCCTCTGCATCCATGTTGACTTAGATTAATAAGAACAGTCAGGTGATATCCCCTCCTCTTTCTTATTATATTTTGATTTTCATGCATACATTTCAATGAGGACATTATAATTAATAGGCATGGGGGGGAAGACATTGCATGTCTTATTTTTATGTCAGAAAAAAAATTTGCATTTAGGCATAAAGGATTTTTATTAAGGTTTTATTAGGGATTTATTCTTAAGTTGATTCCTGAGTTTAGAATCCAGTGTAATTTCCCACTTACACGTAAAATTTGCAATGGATCCTCTGTGAAGACCGATAAACATCTTTAGTTTGTCGAGAAGAAGTAGTGCTTCTTCTCCTAAGCCCTTGGACAGTAA
The DNA here is from genome assembly GCA_037157565.1 of Thalassia testudinum. NCBI lineage: Eukaryota > Viridiplantae > Streptophyta > Magnoliopsida > Alismatales > Hydrocharitaceae > Thalassia > Thalassia testudinum. The sequence goes on from JAZHRO010000007.1 coordinate 13,583,570, forward strand.
TTAGGGAGACAAACAAACTATCTTCTAACAAATCCACCAAATAAGTGTGAGGTGCGGGTAGAAAGTCTACTGGTGCTCTAAAGCTAGTATGACAAATCTTAACTTCTCGATAATTAGATAATAATACTCAGAGTTCGACATTGTTTTCGCTCTCGATTTCTGCGTACAAGTACTTAGTGCGAATATTTTGAGAGCCACCAAATATAGCAAATATGCAGAGAGCAGGTTCTGATAAAACTAAGACTGAGGTGGCTAGTCATGACTGTCCTTTACTGAATCCTCGGCTGAAGGAGTGTATCAATATCAAGGTCAGAAATGCACCAAATAAGCCACCTGATATCCTCTTGAACACCCATAATCACAAATAATGCCTCGTAAATAAAAGTTCGTATATTATTCTACGTTGAGTTAGTGGATATTTGGATGCGAAAAAAAGAAGAAACAGAAAAAAAGAGAAAAGAAAAAATATATATATATATATATAAAATAGAGGAAAAAGAAAAGAAATATATATATATATACATAAAAAAAATTTAGAAAAGGAAAGAGCAAAAGAAAAAGATGAGTTTATGAGTTAGAGTTTATTTCAAATGTATTGAAGCAACAACACCTACCACCCTCACAATCCCCCAAATACAGCCTTGACCTACTTTTCTGTATTTCTAGCTGCCTGAATGCAGGCTGAGGAATTCTGACTTAGTTGTTGAGTTATCAGAACCTAATCAAAGTGTTAGTGCCAGGAGAGACCACCAAATATACTGGTAGATCATGTGAGATTGTGAGCTCAAAAAGAAATAAAAGAAAAGATAAGATAAGAAAAAAAATAAAAAAGAGAGAGAAAGAGACAGAATGAGTACAAAGGAACTAAGGAGAACATAGTTTCTCCACCTCCCTTTGAGTTGAATTATTTAATAATCTGGAAACCTAGGTTCTAAAGTACTAGTCTATATGCAACACCAGATGAGTGTGAGCCACCAAATACAAATCTGCTTGACTTAGAAATCTTCTACATAAGCCAAAAAAATCAGGGTTGAATTTACAGATTATCTTATAACCCCGAGGGAAGAAGTTTGCCTATTCCAATAGATTTTTACTAAGGGTCAAGTATGAGCTTTAGATGAGGATTGGCTTTCACTTGGATCCGTTGCATAGGCTACAACAAAACATATTCACGATTATTTGGATTACTAAAGCTTCGGATGAAAACAAAAGACATAAACCACTTGTCAAACTCTTGATAAAAATTACTCATGTAGGACCACTTTGCATTTAGTCATGCATTTGATAGGGACTAGCAAGATTTAGGCATCGGGGTGTGATTGCACAGAAATCATGCAACCTAAAACACCTGAATTAAGCTAGATTCTAGCATAAGTTAGGAATAATGCATTCATGGGCATCATAATTTGCATAATGGTTAATTTGATTAGCTACATAAATAATATTGTCATTTTATGTACTAATGAGAGATGATTTTAATCGCAGATGATTCGAAGCTACGAATGACAGATCGGACTGGACAGATCTGATCAGAACGATGACGGGAGTCCAACGCTTCCGAAATCGTCTCGATCAGACAACCAGAGCTTCGTTTGCAGTCCATGAAGAATGGAGATCATGGAGCCAAAGGACAAAGATCCAAGCCTCAGATGAAATATCCAACTAGATGAATGGATTTGGATCAACGATTGCAGTCCAACGATGCAAAAATCAACCCAATTGGAGGTCTACATCACCAAATACAAGGAAAAGAAGATGGACGGCGACGATGGTGCCACATGGCACCATCACAGCCACCCCCTCATCACCGCTCCAAGGGCATTCATCCCTCGATCGACGGATCTAAGTAATCTTAAGGTTGTTGCACGAGATAGAGGGTCAAAATACCCTTTTTGCCCTCCATAAAAACTATAAAAGAAGGCCTAGGGCCCCCTAGTTGAAGGCATCCCTTCCATCAACTCCTACTATCAACTCCAGACATCTCTTCCACCTTCTTCTCTACAATTCTCCATCCCTTTACAACTCTGCTCCGACCTTCATCCCGGTGCTCTGGATCTGAGGTGCTGCCACATCTTGCACAAGCATCCTACAAGTAGTATCGTCTCTCTGCCTCCTTCTATCTCTCTCTCTCTTTCTCTCTTTCTATCTATCTGTTTCTACATTTTGCATAGCAATTTCTACTGTGAAAAACTCTTTATCAATGCAATGAAATTTGATCTTATGGATACTTGATGCCTCTTTATACATATATAAATAACTGTTAGAACTAGTTTTATTGAAAAGCTTCTGTTAAAATCAAGATTGCCACCCTATGAATGACTCAGTACTCACCGATCTTTACAAATTTATTTATCGATGTGTTTTCACGCTATACTACAGCCAAAAAATCTTTTAAAATGTGATTTACGCATCGAACAAGGGGCTGGGGATAAATTTCTTCCTTTGGCTTATGCCTTTGGTTCCTATTGTACCCCCCAGCCATAGTCGTTTGATGCTACTCCCTTAGCTAGACATCAAATGGACTAGTAGAAGCAGATTAATCGAAAGAAAATCTTAGTCTAAGCCCCAAAGAGTGAATCAATCCTTAAGGCCAACGTCTACTCAGTTTTAATTAGGCTTGGGATATTGTGCTCTTGGAATGTGATGGGCCCTTTAGATGGGTTGTGCCGATAATGATAAGTTAAAATGTGTGTGTGTGCACAACTAGGGTTTGCAAACAAGGTTATTTGATAATGTATCTTTTAGGGTTTAATCTTGTTTAGTAGCTTTTAGGGTTTAATCTTTAGGTTCATTCAATCAGGGTTCTGTAGAACACTCCAAGTTTTACATGCATTGGTGATGATGTATTCCTTTAGAAATCAAATAAAATGTGGAGTGCCTGGTTCAACCCTAAAAATCAACCCTAAGTGGCAAGCTACTGATGAATCACTTTTATTTTAAGTGGTACAGCCCAAACAGCTCAATCAATTGTTCTATTCACACCACAGATTAAGTCACACAATGTCATATCCTAATCAGATTTCTACTCACTTATGTGTATTGAGTTGAAGTGTACTAGGTCCACAGGTCAGATCTCGATTAAGTGGTAGAATCAAAGTGATTGTGCGCCTTAGGATGAGAATTTGTTGGTGTTAAGTGTGTTTTTTAATTAAATCCCACAAGAGGAGAGTATTTTTTTATTTTTTAATATATACGGGTGGGTGAGGTGAGGCAAAGTGACAATCAAACAATCAAATCTATCCTAGGATTTATCCAAGCACCTAAGTTGATTTGAGTTTGAGTTATTAGGTTATGGAATGGAAATCAAGTGGGTGGGTGGGGAGAATAACTTACAAATGTCTCTATCTGCACTTTACTCCAATCTACTGCCTTCAGCACCTCGATCGGGTTCTTGCAAAACAATAAATCATAGAAGAAAGATAGCTTAGAAAAATATGTAGGTAATGTGGGAAAACGCGAGAAAAACCAAAGAGCGTTGCCTCCCTAGCAACGTGCCAAAATGATATGGCAGATTTGCATGCAGAAAGGATTAGAGTTTGGAAAACCCGTCGCTGTAGCTCGATTCATGAGAAAATCCATCGATTAGATAAAATTTATAATCGAAACTCGAAAAGTGAGTCCCGGATTGAAAACAGGGAGGCAAACGTTTGATTTTGAAATCAGTGTTTCGCTTTTTATTTATTTTTGTCATTTTTATCTTTCAATTTTTTTTTTTTTGGAATTTTATTAAAGCAAGAGATCAAGTCGATGAATTCTTGCTAATCTACTTGCAAAATAAAAAGAGAGAGATAGAGAGAGAGAAGCAATCATGTATTTTTATAATCAAATGTTCATTAGAACTAGGAAAGCGGGAAAATTATACTATGAAAGCAATAAAGATAGAGATAGGTGAGAGAAATCCCCCTGGATGGTTGCTTGGAGGACGACACACTCTGACGTCACCTGGAGGAGGGTGGTTTGGAGCGGGACGAACGAGGACAGAGCTAGAGGATGGAGGGCAGGGCAGGACAGCATCGCGGCAAAGATCTTCTTCCCATAGGGGGGTGAGAGGATGCCCGCAGGATGCTCCAAAAAGGGGGATGAAAGGAGGGAAAATATTTGATTCTACTCTAGAGGGGCATCTCGGGCTTGGGACAAGCTCTCTCTAGAGCCTTGGAGGTGGTAAGAGGAAGAAAGGAAGAGATGGTGAAGAATGGAGGTGTAGGGGTCCTTTTATAGTGATGGGAAGACTAAGAAATTCGTGTAGAGGGCTATAGTGACATCAAATGCATCGCTGAAGATCCATGCAAACCATGTCCCCAAATGTCGCTAAAGGTCGGCACCAACCATGCACACACCCACGCTCTGTTGTCGCTAAGGTTGGAAGCATTGTGGCCATTGGATCAGAAGTGCATGACTGCGTTGGTGCGGAGATCTCTCCTCTTGATCGTGCATGAGATGGCACGTCCAAAGGTGCATCAATGCCCGCGTGTTGCATCCGTGCCCATCCGTACACCCACGTAGTCTCATCTTGGCCGCTCGTGCGCGATCGGGTGGTCGAAATTAAGGCTTTTCTCTTCTGCAACCAATTAGATGAGCTTGGGAGAGTCAAACCCGCACCATAGCTATGCAAGCTCCTCTCAAGGCCATTGCACCACGTGCCAAAGATGTTGCTGCTTTGAATTAACTGCAGCTGGTGGTCAAGCGATCCTAGCCATTGTATTTTCATCCAACGGTTAAGATCGTACGATGGAGGCTCTCTTGAAGAAGGGCGAGCAACGTGGCTTCACAAGAGTCATTGGATGGGCATCCAACGGACTAGATCTTGCGAGGGAAGATGCCTTTGAGGAGGAGCAGCTACTGCTGGCCAGTGTTTGGTGGTTTAGATGGCACCACATGGCACCATCTGGGTTGTCCATCATCTTTTTGTTACAGAGGGTGCCATGTTGCTTGGATTGAGATGATTTCCACATTGTCGGACTGCGATCGTCGCTCCAGATCCATCCATACAGTCAGATTTTTCATCCAAAGCTCGTAAGGTTGTCTCATTGCCCCCTGGTTGTTGATCTTCCTTGGATCGCATAAGGTGATATGGGATTTCGATTAAGATGATCTTAGAGATGTTGGACTTCGATCGTCATCTTAATTAGATCCGTACATTCAGATCGTCAATTCGAGGCCCCGAAATAAATCTCCTTCCCTCCTAACCATAAAAAGGATGCAATTAACCTAGAATATACACAACTATTCTAAATGCAGAATGATGCACGATATGTATTATTTATAATATGAAATGCAAATCTAAGCCTAGGAACATACATGAATAGGCTTTTTTTTTCTTAATAATTGTGTTTACATCAATCATCATTTCTTGACTTTTTCCTCAAGTGTCCTGAAATGATTATTCCATAATAAAATATAATTTTATTACATCAAAATAAGGGTATCAACGTTCTCCCCCTTTTTGGTAATAACAAAATTATAATTATATATGCATAAGGATAGAGAGGATGCATAATATGTTTCTCATATTAAATGTATATAGAAATTTATCTCCCCCTTTGTAATTAATAGAAAGTTGAAATGACAAACAGAAGTAGACATATGCTCCCCCTTACTATATGACAGATGAAAATTATGACATGTTTCTTTATTAATAACCATTAACAAAATTGCATACAGAATGAAATAATTATAATTGAGAAGTGCATCATGAATATCATAAATAGATATAGATCAAGTTCCATCACAATAACATAAAGTGCAGTAAATAAAAAAGTGCTAGAAATACTGCAACCAATCCAAATAAAAAAGTTCTACAACTCATGATACTAAAATAAAGAAACAACTAAAACAAACTCAGAAATACCTCTATATCGAAGGGAAACACGATGTCCATATCAAAGTCAACGAAAAAGTTGGTGGCAATGTTGGGTCTGACAGAAGAGGAACCGAGAAAGCATAGTCGTCATCCCGAAACTGCTAACAACTATGTCCACATGATACTATCGGATGACATGACTAAGGTGCTAGTCTGCTACTATCAAGTAGGAGGTGTTGTTGTAGTCATGATACTAAAATAACGAAAAAACTAAAAGAAACTTACAAATGCCTTTATATCAGAGGGAAACTCTGCATCCATATCAAAGTCATCCAAAGTGTAGCTGGTAGTGCTGGGTCTAGTAGAAGAGGAACCAGGAAAGCAAATCTGTTGTCCTAAAATTGGTAGCAGTTGAGTCTGCGGTGTATAGTGGGATGTCCTGACTAAGGTGCCAGTCTGCAGCTTTAGAGTAGGAGGTGCTACTGTAGTTTAATCAGAAGGATGAGGTACTACTGCTAGTGGTGGTGGTGGGGCCTGTTGAGCTTTGGGAGGCCTGTGGTCTCTATATTGAAGCGCATGAATCTACTCTCGTAGCTAGTCAAGGAACTACCCCTACATGCTCAAATAGTTGGATACCTGGCTGCTGTGCTCCATCATAATTGAATTGGTCTCCCACTGATGATGCATCATCATGGAGATGCTTTCATTGATGTCCTTTATACCCATAATATTGTGCCGAGCGAACTGCCTGCCAAGGTATGGCCACTTGTGGTCGAAGAAAGATGGGAGTTAGTCAAACTGGAGGAGGACAGTAGGCATCAAACTGTTAGTAGGATGTGTAGGAAGTTGGAGTAGAAGGTCCAACCTGAGAAGGTGGAGATTGGGAAGAGGAAGAAGTAGCAGTTGCCTTAGGTAGAGGATCTTGTCATCCCTGACGTTCCTGCTCCATCTTGGAGTAGGTAAGCTCTCCAAAAATGCTGACATGAGTGATATACTATTTATGGTTTATATCCATAGGGACACTGATGTGTATATATCTAAGTAGCCTAAAATGTTTATTTATGCATGTTCTTAATATCATAGAAGCATCATGCATTATAAATAGTGCAAAACATGCATCATCATGCATTTAGGTCAATTTGTATAAATTGTATAGTAATTTGCCTCTTTTTGTGGCCAGGGACAGGGCAACATTTATCGAGGCCTCAGATTGAAGATCTAACCATACGGATCTGCTCAGGGTGACGATCGGAGTTCAACAATTACAAGATCACCTTGATCGAACCTCCATAGAATCAGATACAATTTGAGAAAGATTAGAGGTCAAGGGGCTAGGTGGTGTTAATTCATACCATAGATGAAAAATCCAACTGCACGGATGGGTTCGGATCGACGCTTGCAGCCCAACAGTGCGAAAATTGATGGGCAAGATGGTGCCACGTGGCACCATCCCAACCATCCGAACCCGCCTGCACCCCTTAGCTCAACTTCTGAAGGTGTAAGCGATGAAGGATCTCAACCATTGGATGAAGATCCAATGGCCACGATTGACTAAGCACAAAAGCCTCTACACAACATAGTTGGAGGCTTGGTGCGGTGGTCGAGCACACGTCTGCGAAGAGGGAGGCATGAGTTCGAAGCCCGCCATGCCTCAAATCAACTAAAAGAGCATGTGCGGTTAAATTTAGTCATTGGATGAAGTGCAGACAGACAATTGAGTGGCAACATGGCATGCGGAGAGGCATTCATCACACACATGTGCAATGATGTGCAATTAGATGTGCCATCACACAAGGGCGCACTTAATGTCTGAAGAGGAAGCGGTGCTTGAGACTTTTAAGCTGTCCGATCTTTTAATCGGACAGCTGAGATCTTGAGATCGTTGGAGCTCGCCTCAAGGATTGAAGAGCAGTGGCTGGTGATGTGGCACGTTGTGGTGCATTCGATCAGAAGCGAGCGGTGATGATGAGGCACACAGCTATAGCAATGTGCATCTACAGTGACACTCATAAACGTCACTAAAGGTCCTGATATTAATGTTAAAGCTTGTAAAAGGATCTTTTTGCCCTCATGACTGCGCCAATAAAAGGTCATATGCTCTCCACATATTCTTCATCCAATCCATCATCTCTCTCCCTCTCTAAGAGCTAAGAACTCAAGTTCTAAAGTTCGCTCTAGTGCTCCCAAGCTACGAGAAGCTTCAGTAGATTTAAAAACAAAATTTTCCACCTCTCATCCCCTTCGCGGAGCTCTCGCCTGCTGTCTTCTCATCCCCATTCTGGAAGTGGATCCCATGACATTGACACCCTACCTCACCCCCGGTTCTTCCTGATCCATCCTTCATCATCTGTGTTTGCTGTCCTTCTTCCAGGCAACATTCGTCCGACTCATCCTCCAAGCAGCCATCGAGGAGGATAACTTCTCTCCCTCTTCTCTTTATCGCTTTCTAGATTAGATTTCCTACTTTCTTGTTGCAGTTGTAATGACATTATTTTGAGTATAAAAGTTATTTTTTCTCTCTATCTCTTTCTCTCTCTATCTTTAGTTGTAGTGTTTATATTGCAAATAGAATAGCAACCATTGTGAGTGTTTCGTTTCTAAATAAAAATTACAAAAAACATAACTGCGGATTTCAAATCGACATAGCCTACCTATGTTCAACTCGGGACTCATTCTGAGTTTCGATAAAAATTATTTGATTGATGGATTTTCTCGCGAATCACTCTATAACGACGAGTTTTTTAAACTCAAATCTTTTCGCTACAAATTTCCACTACATCATTTTGGAGCTATTGCCAAGGAGGCAACGGATCTCAATTTCTTTTCCGCATTCCCGCACTTGCTTTCTAACTTTCTTTTATTTCTTCTATATTATCTTGCAGGTACCTCAACCAGGAATCTTCAAGCGGTAGAAAGGAGTAAAATACAGTTGAAGACAATTGTAAGTGCTCCCCCATTCTTTCCACCTACATAGACTTCATTCCACCACCTTAATTCAAATCCTAATGAACCTAGGTGCTCTCATAAACCCTAGGATTAGTTTGATTGCTTTCATTTCCACCTCCACTGACCTCACCACCATTTAAAAAAAAAAATTTAAATGTCTCACATAGGTACACAACCTCTTCTGATTCTTCTTACTCAACCAGTATCCCAATCTTTAGAACCGATACACATAACCAAACACATAATTGAGTGGAAATCAGATTAGGAATCACTTGTGTGCCTAACTCAGTGGTGCATTAAGGATAATTATTTGAGTTGTTTGGGTTGTACCACTTCATATTAAAACAACTCATCAAATAGCCTGCTCATTAGGGTTAACAATTAAGGTCAATACTAGGCACTCCACTTTATCTTGATTTCAAAGGAAAACATCCACTCATGTTTGCAAAACTTGGTGTGCCTCTTGAATTTGATTGAAATCACCCTAATTCAAACCCTAATAGCTACTTAAGTAAGATTTAAACTCTAAAAGCCACTCATCTAAATAATCTTGCTTCAAAACCCTATTTGTGCACACACTCACACTTATTCAATCAATCATTAAAGGCACAACCCATTTCAAGAGCCCACCACATTCCAAAAGCACTACTATCCTAAGCCTAATCTAAAATCAAGTAGAAGTTGGCCCTAGGAATCATTAGTTTATTTCAGGATATTTCTCATATTGTGGTGCGAATTTGTGACCTCTGCTTTCTCCAGAAGATGCTAAGTTGGGTGACCTGATTGTCAAACGACTTAAGCATGCAGGGGTTTAGCATAATTAGCAGCCTTTGAGACATGCTCCCCCTATCTCGCCATCCCAACTTAACCAGCTTTTGGATTAAGGACAACACAAAATTCGTGTTATGGTTTGAGTCTATTTTGGAGCAAAGGTCCTTAGGCTACCCAACTTAAGGACAAGCTTGTACTGTTGTGCTGTAGGGTTCTTATCCCCAGTCCTTCCAACCCTTTCTAGTTTATGCTTAGAAGGGGGTCATTGAATTCCCGCTTGGAAGGACCATTAGACCATTCAAGCAGGCATAGGTTGAATTTTAACCCAATTGATCCCATGGCTGATCAACCACCTCCCTTGCCTCAGAATCTGCAAGTGATGTTGCAAAGGCAGCTAGACCAAATACAGCAAATGCAAGAATGGTTCTAGGGAATGCATGGTCAGAGTGCTTAGCCCTTGAAGGATTTTTATGATCCTTAAAATTATGAAGAACGTCTCAGTGTCCAGATTCCAACTAGTAACTTAGAAATCAAGCCCAGGTGTTAAGCCTGATCAAACATTTCCATGGGCTTGGCTCTGAAGTCCCATTTCAGCATTTGGAGGACTTGACCACATTGGTCTCGACCACCAAAGCTTGAAATGTTGACGAGGAGCAAATGATCATAATGCTTTTCTCCTACTCTCTTAGAGATAAGGCCACACATTTGTACCTGATGTAGACACATCTATTTAAGTTAAAATGCCTATTCATGCATGTTCCTAGGCTTAGATTTGTATTTCATATTATAAATATTGCAGAGCATGCATCATTCTACATTTAGAGTAGTTGTGTATATTTTAGGTTAATTGCATTCTTTTTATGGCCAAGAGGGAAGGAGATTTATTTCAGAGCCTCAGATGGATGATCTGATCAGAATGACGATCGGAGTCTAACGCCTTTGAAATCATCTAGATCGGAATCCCATCACATCATATGAATTTCGAGGAAGATCAACAGCCAAGGGGCAATGTGACATCCATACAAGCTTCGGATGAAAAATCTGACCATACGGATGGATCCGAGCAACGATTGTAGTCTGGTGGCACAGAAATCGCCTCGATCCGAGCACCACGACACCCTCTGCAATAGAAAGAAGATGGATGACCTAGATGGCGCCACGTGGTGCCATCTAGGATTCCCAAAATCAGCCAACAGCACCCACCCACACCACTCTTCAACCACGACCTCCATTTCGAGTCGTTGGATCTTGATCCAATGGCTAAGAAGCTTTCTCCACCGTGTGCCCATAAGACGTCTTATCGTCACAAAATTTGGCTTGCCACATTAGTTGAAGCACTGATCTTTAATGGAGGAGCGCGGGATTCAAATCCCCGTGCACCCCCCAATTAAGCAATTGATGCAGCCACGTGCGTGCATAGGACAGCCACAGCCGCGTGCAGCAGCAGCAGAGCGGATGCCAGCGCATGCACAACACGGCACTTGATGCGCAGGCTAGCAAGAGCGTTGAATGGCACGGATCTTTAGCATTAGCCTAGGTGGGTCATTAGTGACTCTTCCAGCTGTCGCTAATTGCCTGTGTTTGAGAAGCCCTTCCTCCTTCCACTATAAAAGGACCTACACCCCTCCATTCTTCACCATCTCTTCCTTTCTTCCTCTTACCACCTCCAAGGCTCTAGAGAGAGCTTATCCCCAGCCTCGGATGCTCCTCTAGTGTAGAATCAAATATTTTTCACTCCCCTCATCCCCATTCATGGAGCATCCTGTTATTGTCTTCTCACCTACTTCGAAAAGTAGATCCTTGCCACGACGTCATCCTACCCCGCCCTCCATCCTCTGGCTCCATCCTCGTTCATCTTTCTCCTCACCACCTTCCTCCAGGCAACGTCAGAGAGAGTCATCCTTCAAGCGACCATTGAGGGGGATTCATCTCATTTCCATCTATCTTTACCGCTTTCTAGTGTAGTTTTCCCTGCTTTCATAGTTGTAGAAATAGTTGTTGAGATATATGTGATTATTTCTCTCTCTCTCTCTTATATTTTGCAAGTAATTAGTTAGATAAGAATTCATCGACCTAATCTCTTGCTTGCTAAAAATACCAAAAAAGTTAGAAAAGCCAAAAATGACAAAAATAAATAAAAGCAAAGCATGGATTTTTCAAACTAAACGTTTGCCTCCCCATGTTCAACCATGGACTCATCTCAAGTTTCGGTTATAAATATTATCCGATTGATGGATTTTCATATGAATTGAACTACGACGATGATTTTCCAAAATCCAACCCTTTTCACGTGAATAACTACCTCCATCATTTTGGCACCATTGCCGAGGAGGCAATGCTCTTTGGTTTTTTCATGTTTTCCCGCATTATTTACATATTTTTCTAACCTATCTTTCTTCTTTGATTTATTGTCTTGCAGGAACCTAGTCGAGGAGCTAAAGGTGGTAGATTGGAGTAAAGTGAGGGTAGAGACATTTGTAAGTTTTTCCCACTTCCTTACCCACTAGATCATTTCGTCACCTTAATAATCAAGACCTAATTTACTTAGGTGTTTTCACAAACCCTAGGGTAGAAATTATTTGTCTTGTTTTTCACAACACTCACCTCACCATCCACATAAATTAAAAGTATAAAAAAAAGTTATCTAATTGTGGGATTTTTTGAAAGAGACACACATTAATACCCACAACTCTCGACTTAAGCTGCACCACTTCACATTGATTCTACCACTTAACTGGAATCTGACCTGTAGATCTGGTACACCCTAACTCAACACAGCAATAAGTGAGTGGAAAATTTGACTAGGTTATGACCTTTTGCATGCCTTAACTAAGTGGTGCAACGGGTCAATTGATTGAGCTGTTTGGGCCACACCACTCAAATTAAAATTGATTCATCAAGTAGCTTGCCACTTAGAGTTGATTTTTAGTACTGAACCAAACACTCCACATTTTATTGCTAATTTTTAAAGGAATACATCTACACCCGTGTTTTCAAAACTTGGAGTATTCTCTTGAACTTGATTGAATACACCTAAGATTAAACACTAAAAGCTACCAAGCAAGGTTAAACCCTAAAAGTCACATCATCAAATAGCCTTGTTTGAAAACCCTGGTTGTGCACACACACACATTTGAACTGATCATTAAGGGCACAACCCATCTAAAGGGCCCATCACATTCCTAGAGCACAATCATCCTAAGCCTAATTAAAACTGAGTAGACGTTGGCCTTAAGGATGGATTTGCTCTTCGAGGCTCAAATTGAGATTGTTCTCAATTAATCTGCTTCTACTGGCCCATCTGATGTCTAGCTAGGGGAGTAGCATCAAGCGACCACGGTTGGGGGGTATCAAAGGAACTGGAGGTGCAAGCAAAAAGAAGAATCTTCTCCCCAACCCCTCCCTCTAACTGGTTGGATTGATCGAATAAAAGTAGACTAAATCATTTATAATCTTAGGACAGGTCCTGGGAGTCTATAGGTCTTTAGGCTACCGACATAAGAATAGGTTTGGTTGATTGTACTACAGGGCACCTTTCCTCTTCTAATTTCCCTCCTAATCCACAATGTATCCTTCCACATCTTTCACACATTTCCAATCCTACCCTCCTACCAACACGTATCCTGAAGATGATTACTATCCCAACTCAACTTATCGTTACCCATCTCCTAGCCAGGGTAACTTTGATTAGGGATATGAATCTGGACATCAATGTTCAGGGGCTAACCCTAGACAACAAGACTATGATTATTATCCTTCCTAGAGCTACAATGATTAGAGATCTCCACCCTTTGATGATCAACCTAACCCGATCTATAATCAAGAAGGATATGTTGACTCAAAACCTGCCCTCCCCAGTATTCCACTGAATATAGGTCACCTCCATTCTTTGAACAACCCAAGACAGCCTACTACCAAGGAGGGACCCAAGAACCTCGATATCTTAACTCCCCTAGAATGAACCCAAACCCACCCAACCTAAACCAAACCATTCGATTTTGGAGAACAAAGTCCAAGATAGGGTGTTGGCTAAGTTGAGGAATACCATCCAATCTTTGGAGGCTCAGCCAACACCATTCATTGAATCATTGAAGCCTATGATAAAAATGATTGATGAGCTGAATAGCTCTTTATTGGATTTACTCTAGCATGTTAAGGATAGGGACTTGGATGAGTTTCTACTTGGGAAATTGTCGAGATTGAGGATGAAATTTGTGGTCGCCCTAGTCCAATCTTAGGATGATTCTCAAGATGAACCTCCTTTAGGAGAGCCAATGTCTGAACCCACTCAGGCACCTGTCAAGGGGGATACATTCTCTGAGACCAGGGATGACCAGGTTGGGGTAGAGTAACCCATTGAGGATGAACCGATTGATTCACCTGAGAAACCTGAGCCAGAGAATGAAGAAAAATATGTCTCCTTGGATCATGAAATGACATATGATTTTGAGATATATATAAATGCAGATCAAGAATTCTTTGACTCTGAGGGTGAAGAATCTCTTAGTGAAGTCTTACTTGAGCATAAGGAAGATGATTTTAGTGAGACAAATGGGACTTAGGAATCTGATGAATCATTTGATAGCCCGATAATAGAAGAATTTGGTTCGGTTGGGGCTAACTTGGAGGATCTGAATCCTGATGATTCAATTAGTGAACCCATTTCTCATCCGCACCCCAAAGAGCTGACTTTTGAAATCATTATGCCCAAGTAAATCTTGACTCAACCACAATTGTTGGACTTGGGTATTTTAGATGGGGTGTACATTGATCTGGAGGTCTCAGAAACCTTGATCTTGGAGGATAGGAAGTTGGAAATAAAATTCTAGGAAACTACAATTTTGGATCTAAGGGTTCCTATTGACCTGAAACCACCTACTTTCTACCAGGACCCTTACGATATCATTGAAGTGTAACCCAAGCTCAGAATAATTGACTATCTTCCTGAGCTGAACTCTAAGTGGACACCCGAGTTGAGTGAATTAGATCTACCCATTGTCTGTCACTTTAGTCTTGCATTGCACACCACCAAACCACAGGCTCGGCCCCCAAGCACAACAATCTCTAATTCTTGGTGATTTTCATCTAGAAGCTAAGAACTACTCAACACTGGGGCATGGGTTTGCACCATAATCTAGTCCATGTCTGTGGACATCTTCTATTAGCAAGTTTGTGGAGCAATATTTTTATTTTGATTCTGACCCGCACTTGCAAATTCTCAAATTCTTCTTTGTATGTATATTATGCCTAGCTGAAGGCATTAAACTTAGCATGTGTATATACTCTGTTCTCTCTATGAAGCTAACCAGATTGACATGAAACTCAGGTGATATTTTGTTATTTCACCTGTTCCATGTCTTTATTTCTACAATGAGGACAATGCATCATTTAGGAATGGGGGGTGGATACTTAATCCTAAAATTATTTTGTTAGCTCTATAGAATTTCTTTTATTTTCGTTAAAAAAAATGAATATTCCAAAAGATAAAAAAGTGAAAAAAATAGAATTAGGAGAAGAGAAATTAGGCTTTTGGAAGTTATTAACTTTAGGAAATGATACTTTAGGGCTTGAACAGTTAGACTCTTTAGGTCTTTGGCCTTAATTAGCCTGAGTGTCCAATCGAATGTGGACTTAGTCTCAAGTCCTCTCTAAGTAATTTTACTTTAATTTGGTGAATAAATTGGGATGATAAGTACGCGACTAATCAACCCACACTCTAATTTGAGGGGACTGTAAGTCTAAGCATATACACACTATTTGCACTAACTCACTTTCCAGTGATTTTTACAGAAATTAGGTAGCTAATGAACCATCTAGGGTGGTATGGTTGGCAAGTTGTCGATGGTAACAGCTCATCGATCGGTTGTCCAAAGCCTAGCCACACGACCATTCTCTTCCTACTGCCTTTAGGTAAATCTTAGATTAGGGAAGGCATCTACTTAGAAAAAGGGAAAAAGTGAAACACCCAAAAAGAAAAAGAAAAAATAGAAAAAATAATAAATAAAAAATAATAATAAAGCCACACTTCACCGCACGAGTATGGCCAGCAAGTGGTTGTGGGTAATAGCACGTTGGCCGGTTGTCCAGAGCCCAGCTCACAAAAATGCACAAATAATTCCTAAACATGTAGGAAGAAGTGAAGAAGTAGAATAAATCAAGGAGATATACACTGGGTTCGCCCTTGTGTTGACCCCATAAAAAAAGTAGGGAGAAAGCTACCATTTGAAAAGATAAACCTTTGGGTAGAAACTCTTAAGGTCACCTGGGGTCGTAGAAACCCGAAGTTTATTTTAACGGCCACCTAGTTAGTCTTCACTCTTTTCAAACGATGCTTAGCACT
This sequence comes from Thalassia testudinum, assembly GCA_037157565.1. NCBI lineage: Eukaryota > Viridiplantae > Streptophyta > Magnoliopsida > Alismatales > Hydrocharitaceae > Thalassia > Thalassia testudinum. The sequence goes on from JAZHRO010000007.1 coordinate 13,599,427, forward strand.
TAGAGTCCCTTTCAACTCTTGGGCAAGTTAGGTAGTCATAAAAGGTTATCTCAAAACTCTCAAACTCTAAAAGTTCAAAATAACATAGAAAAGAAGTAAAAGCAAAAAAAATGTATCTTCCCTTTTCAAATAAAGCAAGGACTTGGGTGGTCTACATTCTGGCAGACACCCGGGTACTATTAAGTTTTCGTAGTTTAGGACCTTAGTTGAAATTTTCTATTGTTAATAAATGACTTAGGGCTAAGCGATCGAGTCTTAACTCTGTTTTTATACATAGCATGTAGTTTAATTTTTGCTAGGGACTAGCAAAAGATAGGCATGGGGGTATGATGTAGACATAATTATTGAGGATGAAATGCCTATTCATGCACGTTCCTAGGCTTAGATTTGGATTTCATATTATAAATATTGCATATCATGCATCATTCTGCATTTAAAGTAGTGTATACTTTAGGTTAATTGCATCCTTTTTAAGGCTAGGAGGGAATGATATTTATTTCAAGGCCTTAGATGGATGATCTAACCATATGGATTTGATCAAGATCACGATCGGAGTCTAACGCCTCCAAAATCGTCTAGATCAGAATCCCGTAGCATCATATGAAGTCTAAGGAAGATCAGTGGCCAAGGGGGCAATGTGACATCCATATGGGCTTCGGATGAAAAATTTATCCATACAGATGGATCCAGAGTGACGATCACAATCTGGCAGCGTGGAAATCACCTCGATCCAAGCACCATGGCACCCTCTGCAACAGAAAGAAGATGGATGACCCAGATGATGCCACGTGGCACCATCTAGGCCTCCCAACATCAGCTAGCAGCACCCGCCCACACCACTCTTCATTTGAAACCTCCATTCCCAGCTGTTGGATCTTGATCCAATAGCTGAGAAGCTTTCTCCATGGCATTCCCATAAGACATCTTGTCATCACAAAAGCCAGCTTGTCATGTTGGTTGAAGCACTGATTAAACGGTTTTGGCGAAGTAAAATTAGGGTTAGGAGAAACCCATAAATGTAGTTTGCAAATAATGTTATCAAATACAATTTTTAACCGAAACTCCAAGGGAGTCCTAGGTCGAACAAAGGGAGGCGACGTTTACTTTTGTTGAAATCTATGCTTCGTTTTGTTTCTTTTTTGGTGTTTTGAAATAAAAAGACAAGCGAGATAACTTCACAAAGTGGAGGATATTTCACAATGTCATTCAAACGTCTATTACAATATGCTAAAATATAAAAGAGATAGGGTGAGAAGAAATCTCCTAAATCGGTTGTTTGGCAAGACGTCGCGCTTGGCGGCAGCTTGAACGAAGAGGATGAGGTGTTGGACGACGGAGGTAAGATGCAAGAGGACGTCGGGTAGAGGAATGCTTCACCAAGGCTTTAGAATGGGGGTGAGGATCTGGAGATGATCTTCTACAGGAATGGAGATGGGAGGATGGCTCCAAGGCTTCCTATGATGGTGGTGAAATGAAGGATGAATATTTGGTGGGGTATAGAACATTAGATTAATAAGAGGCCTTTAGAGCTTGGGACTAAGCTTTAAGGGAGCTTTGGTAGGCTACTAGAGATTAGGAGTAGGTGGGAGTAGAGTAGGTAGAGATGGTTTGGAAGGGAAGGGGTCATGGTGTTTATATAGTGGTGGAATGAAGGTGTTTTGCACGCATGGGTCTTCAGCGACATTTAAAACATCGCTAAAGACCCATCGACGGTGTTGCTACACATTCAAGCGCCTTTGCTGGCATGAGGAGGCGTAGCTGCAGCTGACACAGTGCATGGAGAGCCTCAACTGTTGGATTCGCATTGCATGGCTGAGGATCGAGTGGCCTAAGCGATTCAAATCACGGAGATCATGCTCATCTGCTGGCATGTACGTTGGCAGCCGTTGGATCCATCATCATGCGACTGGGATGCTCCCTCAGATCGTGCCCTCATGGATTCAAATGCGCGCACATCCCGCCTTCGAGAAGATCCAACGAGCGAGAGCACACCCAGTTGTCTTAAATGAGCACCCCTAATTACGTGCATGCACTTTGGCGTGTCTCCTTGTGTCATCGAGATGTGTTTGATCTGGCGTGCGCAACCCTGACCGCTCGATCTCGATCGAGTGATCCAATTTGGCTGGTGCTAAGGCAATAGCAGTGGATTACTGCTCGAACCCATGCCTCTTCCTTGCGGACCAGGAGCACTACCACTGTGGTGAGGGTGTTGGTTGGTCACGCAAATGATTTAGCTTGCTGTGGCCTCGACTGTTGGATGAAAATCCAATGGTCGTGATCAGTTCTTTGAAGTGCTTTAGAGGAGACCAGGTGACGCTGGGCGATTCTCAGCCGTTGGATCACTATCCAACGGCTGGGATCATTCCTTGTGATGAGGCTTAGGAGGCTGTGGCTCATGTAGGGCGGCCTGGATGGCACCACATGGAGCCATCTGGGTCATCCATCCTCTTCTTGTAGAGGGTGCTACAGAGCTCCGATTAGAGTGATTTTTGTGCTGATGGACTCCGATCATCGCTCTGGATCCATCCGTATAGTCGAATTCCTCATCCGAAGCCTGTAAAGATGTCGCATTGCCTCTTGGACACATAAAATGTCAAAATTAATATACAGAATACACAAACTATCCTAAATGTAATGCAATTAACATTATGTAAAATTTATACTATGAAATGCAATGGTAAGACTAGGAACTATCATAAATAAGCATTTTATCCTGAATTCATGTGTGTTTATCAAGCACTAATCTTCAAGGGAGGGGCGCAGGTTCAAATCCTTGTGCCCCCCCAATTGAGCAATTGATGTAGCCGCATGAATAGCCGCGCGAACAACAACTCGAAGGTCGCACGCATGCACAGCACAGCCGCAGCGTCGCACAGCAACAATGCAGCGCATACCAGTGCACATGCACGTGACATGGCATGGGAGGCACGGGTGCGTGATGCGTAGGCCTGCCGAAGTGTTGAATGGCACGGATCTTCAACAACGGCCTGGGTGGGTCTTTAGTGACGCTTGCAGCTATCACTAATTGCCTGTGCATGAGAAGCCCTTCCTCCTTGCACTATAAAAGGGCCTACACCCCTCCATTCTTCACCATCTCTTCCTTTCTTCCTCTCACCACCTCCAAGGCTCTAGAGAGAGCTTGTCCCAAGCCCAGGATGCTCCTCTAGAGTAGAATCAAATATTTTTCCCTCCCCTCATCCCCATTCGTGGAGCATCCCGTGGCCATCTTCTCACCTATTTCGGGAAGTAGATCCTCGCCACGATGTTGTCCTGCCTCGCCTTTCATTTCCAACTTCGTCCTCGTTCATCTCGCTCCTCACCACCTTCCTCTAGGCGATGTCAGAGCAAGTTGTCGTCCGAGCGACTGTCGAGGGGGATTCTTCTCATCTCCATCTATCTTTACCACTTTCTAGTGTAGTGTTTCCCGCTTTCATAATTGTAGAAACACTTGTTGAGATATATGTGATTGTTTCTCTCTCTCTTATATTTTGCAAGTAGATTAGTTAGATAAGAATTCATCGACCTAATCTCTTGCTTGCTAAAAATACCAAAAAATTAGAAAAGACAAAAATGACAAAAACAAATAAAAGCAAAATGCAGATTTTTCAAACCAAACATTCGCCTCCCCTTGTTCGACCTAGGACTCATCTCGAGTTTCGGTAATAAACATTATTTGATCGATGGATTTTCTCATGAATTGAACTACGACAATAGGTTTTCCAAACTCGAATCCCATTCACTAGAATTTCCAAGGCAATCAGTACTGGATAATTGGAAGACCGATAGCAACACGGAATAATCTTAAATCGACTTTGGTAAAGAAATCTTCCCAGTCGAGCATACCAATTCTTTGCAACGGATGATTCTACTTTCGTCCAGCGGTCGGGAGAATCGCTTCATAGTGCTGGGAGCGATTCCAGGATCTATTACAGAAGTGTCCACACCATGAGGTGTCGAAATGGCAACTCGTGGAGATCTTTTATAATGGGTTGACTGAGCAACTTCGTAACCATGTGGATGCTTCTTGCGGAGGCAATTTCCTCAAAAAGGATGCAAGTAATGTGCATGAATTGTTTGAGGAAATGAGTGAAAATTCCATCAATCATGCCTTGAAAGATGGCGATTCTCGTGCATGTTTTGAAAACAGAGATCTAGTCGTAGTATAATGCATGAAAATGCTCGTAAAAAGTAATTTATAAAATAAGAAGACTTGAGTGTTGGTCGTTCGTCTCTGGAAGGCATTTAGAAAATGTAGATTTGAATTCAATCTAACTTGCTCTACTTATTCAGAAATGCATGCCAGTTTACAATAATTCGTATTGATGCATGACATGCTTAGTTGCAAAAGAATACAAATTTCATGCATGCAACTTTAATCACAAGGAAATATGGCAACCAACTCATGGTGATTTTCACACATAGACATAGAGATATATAAACAATGATTTCATTGATTGCATCATGGTGGCTACAGAGTGAAGCTTGCGGAAAGCTTGTACAAGAAAGCTTAAAAGCAATAAACTAACTAACAAAAAATGACTGCATACATGAATCTATGGGGGGATTAAGCATGCATTATTGGGGGAGAATATGGAGCTACACTACTAAGTAGTAATAAAGCATTAATCTATGAAGAACTATGCTACTTAGCTAACAGAAACAAGGGCATTTAGAGGTGGCTCCGATGGCATTTGACTTGGTTGAGAGGAGGAGGGGTGATTGCACAGCAAAAATACACCAGTAATTATGCCATCTTGGGTTATTTCCTAGCACTACCACTGTATCTTATGTAACTATAGTTGCATTTGTAAATTAACACATGCATGCATTTATTGAGAGGGGAGGAGAATGCGAATAATTGGCCATCTAATTAACATCTTCATCAAGGGTTGCATTACAATTTCACCATCTTCATTTTTTATTTTGACTTTGAATTCTTCTCCCTCGTGCGGCTGCAGGGCATGGGGCATGCACCACTTCACACCACTCCTCCAGCAACATGGCTGGACATGTAACACCAGCAGCATGGCTGTGGCAGGCTCCTTCTTTAAAAAGCCTTGTCCTCTCCCTTGCATCGGCAGGCTGAACACACACCACCTTCAGACAGTTTCCTCCATTGTCAGGTAAACCTCCTCCCCTCTCCCTCTCCATAAGTAGTATCTCTTCTCACTGAAGAGACACACTACGGGCAGGAGAAAGCTCACAGTGGTCCCACGACCACCACTGTGAGTTCCACCACCTCCCAGCTCCTTCGTGAGCAGGTGGGCATGGTGGTTTCACCATTTGATTTCACCGCTGAATGCCCTCACCGCCATTGTCAGAGCTTCAAGCTCGGAAGCTCTAGCAGCAGCAATGGCCGCCTGAAGCAGCGCAGGACACCGTGCGTACGCCAGCAGACCTCCACGAGCTCTCCCCACGCACGCAGAACCGGCCGCTACCAGTTGCCCACTCCCGCATGGCACTTGTTCTCAACGATTTTGTGCGGATTTAAAGCGTATTACATTGTAGTATAACCGACAAAATGTTTAAACAAATATAAAGAATTTTATTACTCGAACAACTAGAGTATCCGAGGTCGAACTCGGGGAGCAATCTCAGTACTTTGTAAAACCAAAGAATACAACTGTTAAATGCAAATATAATTGATTCAAAGAGAGAATTTTTAAAAGGATTTGTGAAAAAAAAGTGGAATTGGACGTCTGACTTCTGTATCAGACGTCTTAAATGTGATCTCTCTTTCTCTCTTCTTCTCCTTTCTGCTTCTGTATCTTCCTTCTTCTCCTGCCTTGCCTTTCTTCTTTTTTCTTCTTTTTCTTCTGATCTCTTTGCAGTCTTCACTTGGCCTCTTCTTTGTTCTTCTCTCTCTTCTACCTTGTCTTCCTTCTTCTTCTTCTCGGCGAAGACTTCTCCGTTCACTGCTACACAGCCTCTTCTTTCTTCTCTTCCTGTTCTTCAACTGCTAAGTGTTCGCTGCCTCGGTCATTTCTTCCTTCCTGCACACACCACACAGTAGCAAAAACCTACCCCTGTCCCTCTACCCAAGCGTCTCTCTTTTTCTCAAGCAGTTCACTCAAACACGCTCTCCCAGAGCCACACAGGTAGTCGGGTCGGATTCGCACCCGGGACCAGGCGCACCGGCAAGTGGTGATGCGCTAGGAGTGCGTAGGTTTAGGTCGGGTCGGATCCGCCAGATCCGCGAGATCAAGCCACGGATGAGGCGTGTGGGGGCAGTGAGGGACCTCACCCCTGTGCTTACGGAGGCAGAAAGAACAAAACACAAAAATAATTTATAGGATACCTGAGTTTTGCAATCCCACGATGTGGGACTATCTAGTCGGTCTTTCCTTCACGCGCGCCCGCAGAGCTTTTGTCACTCGATTGCCCAAGCTGATGGCTCCTTTATGCGACTGGCTGGCCTCGTTCGCTTCGCGACCTTCGCGAGAGTCTGCTGCACCTGCAGCCTGGGAAGCCTGATGCCCGAAGCTGCTCCAAGCTCCCTGCTGCTTCGGCTGTTAATGGCGGCCGGAGCGTACACCTGACATCCAACAGAATGGCCTATTGGCCCAATCAGAATAGCTAGAAACCTTCGCCGTAGCACGGCGAAGGCGGTGGGCGATGCTGCAGGTTGCAGGTCGACCTAGGCGTGCGTGCCTAGGTCGACCTGTGGCCGGAGATGGTGGGTTGGTCGGGGGGTGCTTGTGGAGGTCTGGAGTGGTAGTGATGGGGTGGAATGGGGTCCTGGTGGTGAGGCGAAGCTCACGAGGGGGTTGGTGAGCCGTGTGGAGGGGCGGAGTGGTGTGGGCAGCTCGCCGGAGGGCGGTTGGAGGCGAGAACGATGGAGGTGGTTAGGTACTGTCGAGGGGTAATCAAGTAAAATAGTAGGGGGAAAAGAGAGAGGAGAGGATGGAGAATGTATCTGGGGTTGTCTGGAAGGAAGGGAGGCGGTGGAGAGGACGGCTCGTAACTGCCGTCGTCGGGGAAGAAAGACCCTGAGGGAGGAAGCGGCGACGAAGATGAGGTCAGGAGCACGCGCGCGGGGTACAACGCGACGCGGGAGGAAGAGGCGGAGAGGACTCTGCTGCTGGTATGGCAGCAGAGCGACGAGAAGGAGGGGAAGAGGTCGCCGGAGCTTGCGGGTCATTTGGCCAGAGATGGGAGAGAGGGAATTTGGAGGGGATCTCCGTCAAAATCAAGCTTGGGTCCTGCGGCAGGGTCTGGGGGGTGTTTTATAGGTGCTGGCCACTCCTATCAGCACGTGGGGAGCGCGCAATTAGGTCTGCCGGCTCGCCAGAGTTGGAAGGAAGGTGGATACCCAAATCTCTCGTGCGTTCGCACGAGAGATTAGGTTCACACCAGCGATTGTAATTGGCTTTATAAGGAAGGGAATTCCTCAGAGAATCCCCCTTCCATTTCTGGGAGGGAATCTCTGAGGGATTAGAGAGCAATCGCTCTCTGAACCTCGCCAGAGCTCGGTTCTGCCCTAACAATGGCGGCAGGACCGGATTGCAAAGGGGGCGAAGAACTTGGGGGGCTCTTTGCAAGGATATTCAAAAGATAGGGACCTATTTATGATTTGGGTGTACTAAATTGCAAAGTAGGTCAAGATGACCTCTCCTTAGGTCCAAATTTTGGTATAAACCTAATTTGGACCTAAGGAATCCAATGGCGAAGTTGGATTTCAGGTTTGACCTCGTTTGACTGGACATTTTGCGTAAAAACCCAAATTTGGTTAATTGAGGAGCTAGGACCCTAATCTAGGTCAGACTAGGTTCCAAAGGCCAAATTAAGTGTTATAAACCCTAGAGGATGTTTTTCCATGATTTTTAGAGGGTTTACTCAATTTTTATCCTGACCAAAACCTTGTTAATTTAAGTGGGTCTGTTTTAGGGTTACCAAGTGTCATTTAATTCTTAGATTGCATATAAACCCATTTCTGATTGACTCAACCCTCTTTTTATCTTATTTGGACCATTTTACCTATGTTTTGCTTCTGAGAAATCCTGTTTATGTACTGCAATGGTAAAATTGCAGTTTTAACCTTTATTTCATGTTTTCTTCTCAGAGCACTTGTTCCCTCAGTTAAGCCTTCTTCTAGGTTATGTAGGAGCTTTTATCTTCTTTATTGGGTCAAAATGGGCTAGTTATGACTCATGATGAGGCTCTCATCAGCACTGTAGCCACTATTCATGCCTCTTAGCGCGACACTGTAGCCACCGGCTTGTTTCTTTAACTGGTGGTACAGCGCTCTCTCTCCTCACCCGCAACCCGCTCCAGCCAATCGCCCGTATCTGTGCCCGTGCCTGCATCTGCGCCCGCGCCCACTCCCGCCCATGGCGCTGTGCGCTGCACTGCACTCTCGCACTCCCCTGTGCACGAAGATAGCGTGCACGTTCCCTCTAGAGCCCGCATGAAACCCTTGCATGCCCATGCTCCAATGAAATCAGACGACGGACACTCCCGCCAGATGACTTAACTTTGCCCCCTCTCTCACACTCACCCGCCAGTCTAAGCACACACACACTCACTTGTACACACTCACGTGTACTCTCTCACACACACTTGTACACACACACACCCTTATAAAATCATGCCTACACACGTATATATTTATAAATCCACTCACATATATACATAAATATATATCTACATATATATATATATATACATGTATACATATATATCTATTTATATCTATGTAAATAGATACTTATACACATACATCTATATACATATATACTTATAAATATCTATACACATATATTACTATATATATATATCCATATAGTTATAAATATATATATACATATATATTTTTAAATATATATATACACATATATATATCTAGATATATATATATATAAACAACTACATATATACCTATATAGTTATAACCCTATCTATATACATATATATATATTTACATACACATCACCTACCTGTATCCATACACCCTTGCACTAGTCACTCCACCATGCATTATATCGTGGGAATATCTGCACCAGTTGCTGATATTCCCCGATACCCACGTAAAGCAAGCACCTCCGCACACACTCCCACACATCCATCCTACACTCTACGTGGCACTTCGTCTTGTTGATTTCGTCTTACTAGATGTGGACCAACTCGACACTGTGCTACACTCCATTTCCACTTCTACCTCCACCTTTATATATAATATATATATAGAGAAAGAGACTATATTTATTATATTAAGCTAAGTATTCCTTTCTCTACAAGCAACCTACCTTGTTTTCATTTCTCTTTTGTTTCCTACTATTAAAAAGTTAAAAAAAAAGAGTAAAAGAGGAAAGATAATCCTTGTCTTGCAGGTACTCGGTCTTGCAAATAATAGGACCAGTTTTTTGGAAACCCTAAGTTGGCTCAAAGCCAAGAACTTGATTTTGAGGGTATGCCTCAAGGACAATATTATCAACAAAAAAATCTTAAACAGAAAAAACAAAAACATAATAAATGCACCAAAGAGATACGTTCTAGGAAAGGCGTAGAAACTTCTTCACCTTTAATTCCCGCCTCCCAGAGATCGACTCTAGGCCTAAAAGTGACCAAGATAAAATTAAGTAGGCCAGGTTAAAAAAAAAAATTTGTGAAAGATGGTTAGACTCGATTTAGGTTAACCACTATACTCACTTCAACGATAATTTCACCATATTAAAACAGCCTATTCGAGTTCTACCACTCTTTTTCTAGCGCCATTGCCGGGGAGGTGCGCATTGAGGTAAGTTTCTACTCCATTCCTTTGATTTTCTCTTTTCACACCCTTCTCTTCATGGGTGTTTTTGTTTGATGGTGTGCTGGTAAACCAGTTGCAAGGAGGAGGCAAGCAGAGGAAGTCAGAGACGTGGGCAGATCCAAGGTGGGAACGAGAGCATGAAGTCGTCAGCACCGCACTGGAGCTTCGCCCACATTACTGAAAAGGTAGGTCTCTCCCTCTATTAGCAACTTAGGTTAACTTGTCACCAATATATATAACAAAAAAATAAAAAACCTAAAAACACTTCTTTGGATTTCTTGGGACAAGTGGATTAAAAATCACTTGCTTGATTGTCTGCTATCACTCCCACCGCCCCAGGATTTTCCACCAAACTTCGCATAGCGAAGATCCAAGAATCTTGATTCTTGAATCTTTCATCGTGTGAAGTATTCTTTGAGGCAAGATTAAATAGATTCATTGCCATCCCTCCTTGCCTCATTTATCCACAATTTGGGATCACATTTCTTGGTGGGGAGACTTGGAATTTAGTTAATTCCAACCCCGCCACAACCTTTCACCTGCCTAAGATTTGATCCTGAATATTTCAACCCCAAAATTTTAATTTTCTTTACATTATCTTGTGGTTGAGCCTTGTGTGTGGAACATCATTTTGGTGATTGGGAGCACTTGAATTGAAGTGCTTTGGCTTCCTTTCACACTAACCTAAAATTGACTCGTGCATCCACACATAGAAATTTCCACCTGAAAGAGATGTGGTGTAGCCCGGAGAGGTTGTGTTAATATGGTGATTTTATCGTTGAAATGCATATAGTGGTTAACCTAAATCGAGCCTAACCATATCTTTACAAAATTTTTATCCTGGCCTACTTGATTTTACCTTAGTCACTTTTAGGCCCAGGGTCGAACTCAAGGAAGTGGGATTAGAAGTGAACAAGTTTCTACACCTTTCCTACAACGAATCTATTCCGTTTGTTTATTATGTTTTTGGTGTTTTTCTATTTAAGATTTTTTTCTGATAATTTTTGTCCTTGAGGTACACCCTCAAAATCAGGTTCTTGGCTTTGAGCTAAATTAGGGTTTCAAAACTAGTCTTCGCAAGACTGAGTACCTGCAAGTCGAGGATTATCTTTTCTCTTTTATATCTTTTTCTTAATCTTTTTACTGGCATGAAAGAGAAATAGAAATAAAGTAAATATAGTATATATGTATGTCTATATATTATATATGTATAAAGGGGTGGGGGTGGAGGTGGAGATGACATGTAGCACGATGTCGAGTCGATCATTGTCTAGGAAGACGCAACCAACAGGACGAAGTGCCACATGGAGTGTAGGATGGATGGTGGAAAGATGTGTGCGAAAAACACTTTCTGTACACATGTATTGGGGAATATCAGCAACTGGTGCAGATATTCCCATGATACAACGTATGGTAAGTAATATGAAAAAATATATATATTTATATATGTAAATATATATCTATATATATATATATATATGGTTATAAATATATAGGTATATATGTAGTTATATATGTATGTATATATATATATGTATATATCTATAGATATGTAAATATATGTATAGATAGATGTATATATATGTATATATATATATATATATAATTAGATATATATGTATGTATATATAACTATATATATAGATATAGATATATATATATGTATATATAAGTATATATAGTAATATATGTATATAGTTATATATAGGTGTATATGTATATACATATATATATTAGTATAAGTATCTATGTATATATATATGTATATCTATGTATATATGTATTTATAGTTATAGATATACATATGTATGTATATTTGTATATATATATATATATGTATAAATATATGTGTATATATATGTATATATATATATATATGTATATATGCTTATACATAGTTATATAGGAACTAATATATATATAGATATATGTATATATATATGTATATATGTATATAAATATATGGATATATATCAATATAGATATATATATACGTATATATCAATATATATATATGTATATATATATAAGTATATAATAGTGTATAAGTGAGTAGGTGTGTGTACGAGAGTGTCAGTGTGTGTGTGTATGTGTCTACAGAGAGAGTGAGAGAGTGCTGTGAGAGAGAGAGAGAGAGAGGGATCGTCTGCTGGAGAAGAAGTGCGGGTGTTTAAGTCATCTGAATCCAGCGGGCTACGTCTGATGGCATGCGGAGTTGTGTGTGCACGCAGGAAGGAGCGGGCGTGGGGGAGAGACTGCAGCGCACAGCGCTGCGCAGAGAGGCGGGTGTGGGCGCAAAGAAGCGGGTGAAGACACGGGTGCGTGCAGACGGATGCGGGTGCCAGCGTATGCGGGCGCAGGCGCTGGAGCGGGCGCGGGGAGAGACGTGGGCGTGGGCTGGGGCTGGTAGCGTCGCTCCGGGTGACTGGATAAGTGAGAAACTTACCGATCACTGCACTGTAGCCACAGTGTTCCGCTGACTAGCGTGAACAGTAGCGTGAACAGTGGCTACAGTGCATGGTCGGCTCGCGCGACCGCCTGTGCCCGGTGCTGTGAGTGCGGGAGCCACTGTGCGAGCTGGCGCGTTTGCGGAAGGTCTGCGTCGGCTAGGCTGCAGGCGGAACTTCGCGACAGGGTGCGCAGAGAGGTGCACGGGTGGCCTGCTAGCATGCGTTGTGGAGCTTCGCGACAGGGCACGCGGTGGCCGACGCCTTGCTGCTGCTGCTGCGGAGCTTGAGCGGTGGTCGGTTGAGCTTCAAAGCTTGAAGCTCCTGTGGCAATGGCGGGGTTTGCTTGGAACGATGAAACAGGGAAGAGAACCACCACGCCCACCGGCTATTTGATGAGTTGGGCGGTGGTGGACTCACGGTGGTGGTTGTGCACCACAGTGAAATGCTCTTGCCTACAGAGTGGCTCCTCAGAAGGAGGGGAGGCTGCGTATGGAGGGGAGAGGGGAGTTGACGGCCTGGAGGAAGCTGCTGTGTTTGTGCTATTTTTTTTGTGTTTTTGTTGGACCAAGCTCCCTTGCAAAGAAGGTAGCCATGCCTTTTTAAAGAGGAAGAAGCTGTGCATGGCTGGCAGGGAGTGGCTATGTAGGGCAAGCTGAGCAGGACATGGCGCGAGGAAGAGGCTGCCATGCATTGCAGCCGCAGAGAAGAAATTCAAGGTTAAATAAAATTAGAAACAAAGATGGTGAATTTGCAAAGCAGCACTTAAGGAAAACGTTAATTTCACGGCCATTTTTTTCACTCTCCTCCCCTCTCAAATAAATGCATGCATGCGTATATTTTTACAAATGCGACTATGGCTACCTAATATGCACTGGTAATGCTTGGAAATAGCACAAGTTGGCACAATTGTTGGTGTATTTTTGCTGTGCATTCATACCCCCATGCTTATCTTTTGCTAGTCACTAGAAAAATAATTTTTTTGTATTGTATTTAGAAATGATCTTAAGCTGAAGATTTTCTTCTAAGGCGACATAGGTGTGTTTATTGTTGGATATTGTGAGAACCAATTGCAGAGAAGACTACCAGTACTTTAAGTCTTATGTGACATAGATCATCTCTCAACTAACCAAGACTCTTGATATTTAAACCTTAAGCACGATTTCCAGGACTCAGGAGGTTTTTGCCGTACTCGAGAGCTCAAGAGATTATGGCTTGTGCATAGTGAAGGATCAAGACTGACTAGATGAACATTAAGACTCAAGCCCAGGGTTTCACGAATTTTCAAGTACAGGTTGGTCCCAGTTTCAGCTCATGTCTTCGTATTGACCCTTAAAAAGATGACGAAAAACTCAACTCCCATTTTCTGACATTTGTGGCTCAAAGAAAATAGGGTATTTGCCTGGAAGAACTTTTTTGTAGGAATATTTTACCGACATTTATGATATATATGACTTACTTGCATCTTCTCTTTTTTTTTTTTTTTTTTCAAACACATGTCAGTATATCTCTTACAACATTATTTGGAGGAGCACACTTTTCTTTTTGGTGGGAGAGTTCCTTTTTGGTGGAAAGAGTCTCTCCTAAACACAAGACTAAAGCCTGGGATAAAAAGTCTACCTACGTGCACAGGTAAGGACTCCACCCTCCCGAATGAACACTAGGGTTGGATCTTATGTTCACCTGATCTTTCTTGATATGTGTAGTGTGAACCAAGATTACTTAGGTTCTCGACTAGAAGCAAACCAACGGATCCTGTACTGGTATCTCAGGTACAAGAATACGTCCTTAGTTAGGAGAGATTCCGATCTTTCTTGTCAATGCTCAAGTGAATTAAGCCTGAGCCTGTGCGAATCAAGCTTCTGTGGCCTAGAAAGTTTTCAAAACAGTGGTTGAATATCCATAAACACTTATTGTATTTTTGTTTCAGCCTTCTGATCATTACTAAACACTATCTTTATTTTCTTTATTTTCTTTTTTTTATAGATAGAAACTACATGATACCCTAAAATACCCAGATCCTATCGATGCCTATCCACCCCCCCAAGCCAAACGATGCTATGTCCTCATATGCATGCAGGGAAGGGTAGAGGAAGGACGAAAGATGGGGTAACGAGAGCTGAGGTGTAGGGTATACAGCAGGGTAGTAGGGTGGGTGGATGGTGGGTGGTGAAGTGAAGAGTGAGGTGAGCATGACAGTGAAGTGAAAAGTGATGGTGGATGGTGAGTGTTGTTGGGGTGCCTCCCAACGAGCGTTGAATTTAACATCCCAGCTGGACTCAGAATGAGGCACAACAGTAGTAACCCTCCAGTAGGGCAATAGTTTCTCAAACGAGGGAAGGTTCATGAGTAAGATAGGGTTTCAAACGGTGCCCATTGACCGTAAATTTATGCCCAGATTTGGGATCTTCAATCTCAACGGCCCCATTGGGAAATGGTCTTGATACCAGAAAATGACCAGTCCATTTGGACTTCAATTTCCCAGGAAAGAATTTGAGTCGGGCATTATAGAGCCAAACATGTTGAGATGGCTCAAATTCCTTCCGCCGAATACGGCTGTCGTGAAAAGCCTTAGTGTGTTGCTTGAAAGTTGAGGCAGAATCATAGGCTTCACGACAGAGCTCTTCCAGCTCCTGGAGTTGGAGTTTCCTTTCTCGACCACACAGGTCTGGGTCGAGGTTACATTGGCGAACCGCCCAATAAGCGCGGTGCTCCAGCTCCACGGGCAAATGACAAGGCTTCTCGTAAATGATTCTATAAGGAGACATACCAAGGGGAGCCTTGAAGGCGGTCCGATATGCCCAAAGTGCGTCAATCAGCTTGTCGGACCAATCCTTACGGTAAGGCCGAACCGTTTTCTGGAGAATTTGCTTGATTTGCCGGTTCGACACCTCTGCCTGGCCATTCGTCTGAGGATGATATGGGAATGCGATACGATGGTGGACTCCGTATTTCCTTAGAAGTGCCCGAAATGAAGCATGGGTAAAGTGGCTTCCTCCATCCGAGATAATGGCTCAAGGGATCCCAAAGCACACAAAGATGTGGTCTTTGACAAATCGAGTGGATATAACATGGTCAGCACGGCGCGTGGGAATAGCCTCGATCCATTTCGAAACATAATCAACAGCCATGAGGATAAATTCGAAGCCATTGGAAGGAGGAAAGGGACCCATGAAATCAATTCCACAAACGTCGAAGATTTCTGCAGCTAAGATGGGTTGTAAGGGCATCATGTCACGATGTGACATTGACCCTAACGACTAGTACCTAGTTCAATGCTTGGCATAATTGTGTGCATCCTGGTGGAGGGAGGGCCAAAAGAAACCGCACTGCAACACCTTGGCTGTAGTTTTCCTCCCAGAGAAATGGCCTCCGCAGGCCTGATCATGGCAGACGGATAGCACACTGGGAATTCGCTGTCAGGAATACAGCGATGGATGATTTGATCAGCACCTATCCAAAAAAGAAGTGGATTATCCCAGAAATAATACTTTGCTTCTACCATGAGACGCTCGCGTTTGTTTTTAGGCCAGCCACGTGGAAGGGATCCAGAAGTAAGGTAATTAGCAATGTCAGCATACCACGGTCCACTTGCCACATTAATTGCCAACAGGTGCTCATCAGGAAAAATCTCATTAATCGGCAGAGTAAGTCCAATATGGTCAGGGTCCAGTCTAGAAAGGTGATCAGCCACCACATTCTGGGCTCCGGCCTTATCGCGGATCTCAATGTCAAATTTTTGGAGTAGAAGGATCCAACGAATCAGTCTAGGCTTGGCATCCTTCTTGTGCATGAGATGGCGAATGGCCGCGTGATCAGTGAAAATAATAACATGTGAGCTCAGAAGGTAAGAGTGGAATTTCTCTAGCCAAAGACAATTGCCAGTAGTTCTTTCTCAGTGGTAGTATAATTACGCTGGGCCTCGTCCAATGTCTTACTGGCGTAGTACACCACGAAGGGGTGTCTATCGCGTCTTTGTCCTAAGATGGCTCCGACTGCATGGTCGAAAGCATCACACATGAGTTCAAAGTCGAGGGACCAATCAGGTGGCTGGAGAACAGGGGCCTTGGTGATAGCATTACGCAACTGCGTGAATGCTTGTACGTAGTCGAGGCCCATATCGAAGGGTACGACGGTTGGTAGGAGATGAGTGAAAGGTTGAGAAATCTTGGAGAAATCTTTGATGAATCTCCTATAGAAATCGATGTGTCCCAAGAAGGAGCAGATTTGTTTGACAGAGCCAGGCACAGGTAAATCCGCAATGACATCAAGCTTAGCTCTGTCAACCTCGATACCCCTATCGGAGATGATATGTCCGAGAACAATTCCCTTGTGTACCATAAAATGACTTTTTTCCCAGGAAAGCACGAGGTTAACATCAATACATCTCCTAAGGATACGGGTCAGGTTGGCAAGACATTCATCGAAAGATGGTCCAAAGATCGAAAAGTCATCCATGAAGACCTCGAGAAAGTCACCCACCATGTCATGGAATATCGCCAACATACATCTCTGGAAAGTTGCTGGCACATAGCAAAGTCCGAATGGCATCCTTCTAAATGCAAAGGTGCTGAAGGGGCAGGTAAAAGTGGTTTTCTCTTGGTCCCGGGGATCAATTGCCACCTGGTTATATCCTGAGAATCCATCCAGGAAAAAGAAAATTTTATTTCCCGCTAACCGCTCCAGGATTTGGTCAATGAAAGGTAGCGGAAAGTGATCTTTCTTAGTGGCAGCATTGAGTTTCCTATAATCTACACACACTCTCCATGATGTAGGAGTGTGTGTAGGGATGGATTCGCCCCTGTCATTGACACGGATGGTGAGTCCCTCCTTTCTGGGCAGAATGTGAATCGGACTCACCCAGGGGCTATCGCTGATCGGGTAGATTATACTCACATCCAGCAACTTAATGATTTCCTTCTTAACGACCTCCCGCATGTTAGGGTTGAGACGTCACTGCATCTCACGGGAAGGTCGAGCCTCCTCCTCCATATATATACGGTGAGTGCAGTAGGAGGGGCTAATGCCAGTTAAGTTAGATAAAGACCATCCAATGGCTGCCTTGTGTTCCATAAGGACCTTGGTTAGTTTGCACTCTTTCTCCCTGGTTAATTTTGAACTGATGATTACAGGGAGCATTTCATTTGGTCCCAGGAAAACATACTTAAGTGTACTAGGCAGCTCTTTCAGCTCTGGAGTGGATGGTGAAAGATCTGGCATTTCTTGGGACAAGAGTGTCCTAGGCTGATCAGCAAACAAGTCAGGAGGAAGAAGTTGGCCCTCAGATTGGCCAAGAAGAGGGGCTTCTTGGATAGAAGGATCCAAAAAGGAATAGCCCCAGTGGGTAGTATATGGGCTCAAGGCCCCAGTGTGGAGTTGCAAATCCGCCCGATTTGGTAGGAAAGAAAGGGCAATCCGATCTTCAAGGGTGTGGATCGGCGGTGAGTAGCCCGGATATGACTCAGACCACGAGGTATGGGAAGCAGAGAAAACCTCATCAGAAGTCTAGTCAGGAGAAGGTATGGGAATAGGGAGGGATGGGGGAATGTCACAATATGTGTTTGTCAGGCAATAGTCAGTGTTTAAAGGTAATCCACAGCAGTCAGAATAGGTCCCAACTAGTCCGATACACCCACTGACGGCCATGTCCTCGTCAGACGTATCATCCTCCATACAATCGCAATTAAAGTTCTTGGCTGCCTTGAAGATGTTAAGCTTGAGCTTCTCATATCCCACGGCAACCTCAATACAGCCCGACTCGCAGTCGATATGGGTGTAGGCTATGGCCAAGAAAGGTTGACCAAGGATGATCGGACAATCAGAAAGTGAGCTAGGAACTTCCATATCTAAAACAAGAAAGTCAACAGGAAAACAGAGACGGTTGACCCTAACCACCACGTCTTCCACCACACCCTTTGAAATTTTGACAAAATGATCTGCCAACTGTAACGTGATAGGGGTGGGTTTCAGATTTCCCAAGGAAAATTTTTCAAGCATGATGGTTGCTATAAGATTGATGGAAGATCCTAGATCAAGCAGGGCACGGTTAAAATTGCAGCCTTGGATGCTACAGGAAATAAGCAGTGTGCTCGGATCTTTCTACTTCGATGGTAGATTTGACAGTATAGCACAACTCTCATGAGGCGAGAGAACCATTGGATTCTTAGTTTTCTTTGACTATCGCCTGGGTGTTGTGTAGTCTTTGAAAAATCAGGCGACAGTAGGTATGTGGTCGATAGCCTCAAGCAGGGGTACCTTCATTTCAACATCCCTGAACAAATTACGCAGGTTATCAAAGGCCTACGTATCCTTCTTCTTGCCTTTTGGCTCCCTCAGTAGAGCCTCAGGGAATGGGACTGATTTTGGCACCAATTTGGGTGTATCGTCCTCTCGCGAATGCAGTCCGCATCCTGAATGAGAGGGCGATGAAGAAGACGGACCAGGATCAGGTCGAGGCAGATTGACGGTCTGCTTACCGCTCCTCGTAGTGATCGCATTGGATGATGCAGGTCCAGTGGGATCATAAGGCAAAGAAGGGTTCGCAATAGGGACATAAGAGTGAGGTGCTGTAGCAGGATTAGCCTGAAATCCTGGTGGAATGCTCGGAGCCTAGAGAATTTGATGTACCTGCCCCTGAGAAGGTCGTACCTGTGGTTAAGGACCACAGGGTATGAAATTTCGCGGGTTGGGAACAGGTTGGGCAAGAAGAGTGCCCTGAGATCGAGTTGCCATGTGCAGTTGACTAATCTCAGCATTCTTCTGCACCAATTGGTGCTGAAGAGAGGTCATGTTCTTTTCTTGGCGCTTTGACATTTCCATCATCATTCGCATCAATTTGTCAAGAGGACTTGATGCATGTTTGGTTTGTGGTATGCAAGGACCCGATGGCGGATTTGCCATAGGATTAGACTGGGCCCTTGGGATGACGGGTGCAGACGGTCGCATTGGTCCACCTGCGGGGTTTTGGCACTGCGGGTTGTTGTACCATGCAAAGTTCGGTTGATTTCACCACCCTGGGTTATAAGTGGCAGAGAACGGGTTGTTCCCCAAGGCGCAAGCATCTTCTATGCCAGAAGACGTGTCCACATGTAAATATGAGTCCGAGCCCACAGAGGCTTGGTCCCCAATGTCAAAATACTGGCTCGCAGAAGCCAAATCCACATGACTTACCGAATCACTTGGCGCAACACTCGGTAAGGAAGGTCTTACGGGGTTTCTTGGATTAAGCCTGGTATTGGCAGAATTGGGATTGTGACGAAGTGGTGAAGTGGGGGTGTTTGCCATAGAACAGGCAGGGTTGGCCAGAAGCTCGTCCAGCTACTTGTGCACGATGGAGACTTCATCCAATTTTTGTGCAATAAGGCTGAGATCTGTGGATGAATGGGAGGGTCCCATGTCAACTTCGTGGACATTACGGGGCAGGCTGGTATGATTAAAGGCGACAATGGAGGCATTGTTCATTGAGTTTTCGCTCATATTTTCAAATAATTCGAATGCTCCATTCTCGTCTTTATTCATGAAATTCCCTCCGCAGGAAGCGTCTGCAATCTGCTTCAAAGTCTCATTTAGCCCATTGTAGAAAATCTGGGCTATATGCCACTTAGGCAGACCGTGGTGCGGACACTTCCTGAGGAGGTCATTATATCTCTACCATGCCTCATGAAACTGTTCGCCGTTTTGTTGTGTAAATGAAGTGATAGCACGGCGAAGCGCATTGGTTCGCCCGATTGGGAAGAACTTCTTGAGAAACTCTGTTCGCATCTCTTCCCAAGAGTGGATGGTTCTCCCAAGGGTGCGTAACCACTGCGACGCTTTATCCCGCAATGAAAACAGGAACATTTTCATGAGGACAATTGGTAACCCGATATTTCTTGGTTTAACCGTTTCAGCCAATCGGGTTAGGTCTTCCAAGTGGAGAAAAGGATCTTCACTTGCAAGACCATGGAAGTGAAAATTTATCAAGCCAATTATGTTAGGTTTCAGTTCAAAGTCGTCCCCGCCCATGGGGACCCGAATTTGTCCTATGATCACTGTAGCAGTAGGATTCTGATAGGAGCTAAGAGACCTAGGCTCCTCCCGTTCGAGAGAGTTCTGCATTTCCTCCAATGTTTCCCTAATGGCCTCAATTTGTTCATTATACATTTCCATTTAGGCTTGGAGGCAGGTTATGGGATCCAAGGCTCCACCACCTGGTGGGTTTTGAGGGTGGTTTCCTCCCTCGGGATTTGGGGGTGGGCGTGCAGCCATGTTTGTGGAGGAGGAGGATGATGCAGCTTCCTTTCTAAAATTATCAGGAAATTCACACAGTTCAGGGTTTTGTGACCTCCTCCCAAAAATGCACTACCGCAGGAAGAATTAGGGGGGATAAGAAGGGAAAAAGAGATGAGAGAAAAGACGCTGCAAAGGTACACTTGATGACAAATCAATACAATCAAATTCCTAACCTCTGCAGTGTGCCCTTAGACCTAAAGATCTAAGTTACCTACTATCACGACCTACGGAACCGAGTGCGAGCACCGCGGAACCACCGAGCCATATTGAAAGGCCGTTTGCCCCAGTCTTAGACACCCGATAGCACGCGGGAACCCTCACCAGCACGTAGGCACTACACGTAGGTAGCTAGACCTCCAATCCTTAATAAGGGTCAAGTTACTTCCAATTTTAGTTAGAGGCTTAGGATCAAGTGCTTCTGGAATGTGAAGGGCATTATTTACGGGTAATGCCCAAGTGATTGATTTTGTAGAGTGTGTAAACCAAGCATGCAACGGGGAAATCTCCCCAAATTGAAGTTTTTAATTGGTGAATGGTTTTTAGAATTCAGCCTTAAGTAGTATGGATTTTAGGATTTCTCTGAATTACCAATTCAACCAAGCTCCAGGTTTTGAGAGAATACAAGTTTTCTTCTAAGCCCAACAAACCCTTCTTCAATGTCAGTTGGTTAATGCATGCTAAAATGCAATGGGCTTCCCTAGATGGAGATTTCTATGTGTGGATGCATGAATCAGTTTTAGATTAGTGTGAAAGGGAGCCAAAGCACTTCAATTCAAGTGCTCCCAATCACCAAAATGATTTCCACACACAAGGCTCAACCATAAGATAAAGAAAATCAGATTGTTCTGGTTGAAGTATTCGGGATCGAATCTTAGGCATGTGAAAGGTCGTGGTGGGGTTGGAATCAACTCAATTCCAAGACTCCCCACCAAAAAGGTGATCCCGAATTGCAGATAAATGAGGCAAAGAGGGATGGCAATCAATCTTTTTATTTTTGCCTCAAAGAATACTATTCTTGAATTTTCGCTATGCGAAGTTTGGCGGGAAATCCCGGGGCGGTGGGAGTGAAGGCAAACAATCAAACAAGTGATTTTTAATCCACTTGCCCCAAGAGATCCCAAGAAGTGTTTTTAGTTTTTTTTAGTTTTTTTAGTAAGGTGACAAGTTAACCTAAGTTGCTAAGAAAGAAAGACCTACATGTTCAGCAACATGTGCGAAGTTCCAGTGCAGTGTCGACGACTTCACGCTCTCGTTCCTGCCTTGGATCTGCCCACATCTCCGACTTTGTCTGCCTGTCTTCCCCTTGCAACAGGTTCACCTGTACAGCAACAAACAAAAACACCCATGAAAAGAAGGGTGTGAGAAGAGAAAAATTAAAGGAATGGAGTAGAAACTTACTTGAATGCGCACTTCCCCAGCAACGGTGCCATGAAAGAGATGTGGTGTAGCCCGGATAGGTTGTGTTAATATGGTGATTTTATCATTGAAATGCATATAGTGGTTAACCTAAATCGAGCCTAACCATCTCTTTACAAAATTTTTATCCTAGCCTACTTGATTTTATCTTAGTCACTTTCAGGCCCAAGGTCGAACTTAGGGAAGTGGGATTAGAAGTGAATAAGTTTCTACGCCTTTCCTACAACGAATCTATTCTATTCTTTTATTATGTTTTTGGTGTTTTTCTATTTAAGCTTTTTTCTGATAATTTTTGTCCTTGAGGTATACCCTCAAAATCAGGTTCTTGGCTTTGAGCCAAATTAGGGTTTCAAAACTAGTCTTCGCAAGACTGAGTACCTGCAAGTCGAGGATTATCTTTTTTCCTTTATATATCTCTTTTTATCTTTTTACTGGCATGAAAGAGAAATAGAAATAAAGTAAATATAATATATATGTATTTGTATATATTATATATGTATAAAGGGGTGGGGGTGGAGGTGGAGATGACGTGTAGCATGGTGTCGAGTCGATCGTTGTCTAAGAAGACGCAACCAACAGGACGAAGTGCCGCGTGGAGTGTAGGATGGATGGTGGGAAGATGTGTGCGAAAAACACTTTCTGTACACGTGTATCGGGGAATATCAGCAATTGGTGCAGATATTCCTGCAATACAACGTATGGTAAGTAATATGAAAAAATATATATATTTATATATGTAAATATATATATCTATATATATATATGGTTATAAATATATAGGTATATATGTAGTTGTATATGTATATATATATGTATATATATATATATATATATAATTAGATATACATGTCTGTATATATAACTATATATATAGATATAGATATATGTATATATGTATATAGTTATATATAGGTGTATATGTATATATATATATTAGTATAAGTATCTATATATATATATACGTATATATGTATATAAATATATGTATATATATCAATATGTATATATATGTATATATATATAAGTATATAATAGTGTATAAGTGAGTAGGTGTGTGTACGAGAGTGTGAGTGTGTGTGTGTATGTGTCTACAAAGAGAGTGAGAGAGTGCTGAGAGAGAGAGAGAGAGAGAGAGATCGTCTGCTGGAGAAGAAGCGCGGGCGTTTAAGTCGTCTGAATCTAGCAGGCGACGTCTGATGGCCACACGCAAGCGCAGGCGCGTAGGCGTGCGGAGCTGTGCGCGCACGTAGGAAGGAGCGGGCTTGGGGGAGAGACAGTAGTGCACAGCGCTGCGCGGAGAGGCAAGTGCGGGCGCGAAGAAGCAGGCGAAGATGCAGGTGCGTTCAGACATATGCGGGTGCAGGCGTTGGAGCGGGCGCGAGGAGAGACGTGGGTGTGGGCTGGGGTCGGTAGCAGTGCGCCGGGTGACCGAATAAGTGAGAAACTTACCGGTCACCGCACTGTAGCCACAGTGTTCCGCTGACTAGCGTGAATAGTGTCTACAGTGCATGGTCGACTCGCGCGACCGCCTGTGCCCGGTGCTATGAGTGTGGGAGCCGCTGCACGAGCTGGCATGCGCGCGGAAGGTCTGCGCCGGCTGGGCTGCGGGCAGAACTTCGTGACAGGGCGTGCGGAGAGGAGTGCGAGCGGCCTGCTGGTGTGCGCGGTGGCGGTGCCTTGTTGCTATTGCTACGGAGCTTGAGCGGTGGCCAGTTGAGCTTCAAAGCTTGAAGCTCCTGTGGCAATGGCGGGGTTTGCTTGGAATGATGAAACAGGGAAGAGAACCACCACACCCACCGACTCTTTGATGAGCTGGGCAGTGGTGGACTCATAGTGGTGGTTGTGCACCACAGTGAGGTGCTCCTGCCAGCAGAGTAACTCCTCAGAAGGAGGAGAGGCTGCGTATGGAGGGGAGAGGGGAGGAGATGGCCAGGAGGAAGCTGCTGAGTTTGTGGTGTTTTTTTTGTGTTTTTGTTGGACCAGGCTCCCTTGCAGAGAAGGTAGCCATGCCTTTTTAAAGAGGAAGAAGGCATGCACAGCCATGCCCTGGCTATGCATGGCTATGCATGCGGCTGTGCATCGCTGGCAGGGAGTGGCTGTGCAGGGCAAGCTGAGCAAGACATGGTGCGAGGAAGAGGCTGCCATGCATTCCAGCCACGGAGAAGAAATTCAAAGTCAAATAAAATTAAAAATAAAGATGGTGAATTTGCGAAGCAGCACTTGAGGAAAACGTTAATTTCACAGCCATTTATTTCACTCTCCTCCCCTCTCAAGTAAATGTATGCATGTGTGTAATTTTACATATGCGACTATGGCTACCTAATATGCACTGGTAATGCTTCGAAATTTGGCACAATTGTTGTATTTTTGCTGTGCAATCACCACCTAGGGAAGCCCATTGCATTTTTAGCATGCATTAACCAACTCACATTGAAGAAGGGTTTGTTGGGCATAGAAGAACTTGTATTTTCTCAAAACCCAGAGATTGGTTGAATTGATAACTCAGCGAAATCTTAAAATCCATACTAGTTAAGGCTGAAATTCTAAAAACCATTCACCAACTAAAGCTTCAATTCGGGGAGATTTCCCCGTTGCATGCTTGTTTTACACACTTTCTAAAATCAACGCACTTAGGCATTACCTGTATATAATGCCCATCACATTCTTGGAGGACTTGATCCTATGCCTCTAATTAAAACTGATAGTAACTTGACCCTTATTAAGGATTGGAGGTCTAACTACGTGCGTGTAGGGCCTACGTGTTGGTGCGGGTTCCCGCATGCTATCGGGTGTCTAAGACTGGGGCAAACAGCCTTTCAATCTAGCCCAGTGGTTCCACGGTGCTAGCATTTGGTTCCATAGGTTGTCATAGTAGGTAACTTAGATCTTTAGGTCTAAGGGCACATTGTAGAGGTTAGGACTTTGATTGCCTTGATTTGTCATCAAGTGTACCTTTGCGGCATCATTTCTCTCATCCCCTTTTCCCTTCTTATCTCCCCAATTCTTCCTGCGGTAGTGCATGTTTGGGAGGAGGTCACAAAACCCTGAATTGTTTGAATTGTCTGATAATTCTAGAAGGAAAGAAACCGAATTGTCATCCTCCTCCACAAACATGGCTGCACGCCCACCCCCAAATCCCGAGGGAGGAAACCGCCCCCCTCAAATCCCACCAGGTGGTCGAGCCATGGACCCCATAACCCACCTCCAATCCCAAATGGAAATGTATAACGAATAGATTGAAGCCTTTAGGAAAACCTTGGAGGAAATGCAGAACCCTTCTGAACAGGAGAAGCCTAGGTCTCTTAGCTCTTATCAAAATCCCGCTGCTACAGAGACCATAGGACAAATTCGGGTCCCCATGGGCGGGAACGATTTTGAATTGAAACCCAATATAATTGGCCTGATTAACTTTCACTTCTATGGTCTTACAAGTGAAGATCCCTTTCTCCATTTGGAAGACCTTACCCGATTGGCTGAAACTATTAAACCAAGAAACATCGGGTTATCAATTGTCCTCTTGAAAATGTTCCCATTTTCATTGCAAGATAAAGTGTCACAATGGCTACGCACCCTTGGGAGAACCATCCATTCTTGGGAAGAGATGCGAACAGCATTTCTCACCAAATTCTTCCCAATCGGGCAAACCAATGCGCTTCGCCGTGCTATAACTTCCTTTACGCAACAAAACGGCGAACAGTTTCATGAGGCTTGCGAGAGGTATAATGACCTCTGGAAGTGTCTGCACCACGGTCTGCCTAAGTGGCATATAGCCCAGATTTTCTATTATGGGCTAAATGAGACTTTGAAGCAGATTGCAGATGCTTCCTGCGGAGGGAATTTCATGAATAAAGACGAGAATGGAGCATTAGAATTATTTGAAAACATGAGCAAAAACTCAATGAACAATGCCTCCATTGTCGCCTTTAATCGTACCAGCCTACCCCGTAATGTTCACGAAGTTGACACGGGACCCTCCCCTTCATCCATTGATCTTAGCCTTATCGCACAAAAATTGGATGAAGTCTCCGTCGTGCACAAGAAGCTGGATCAGCTTCTGGCCAATCCCACCCGTTCTATGGCAAACACCTTTACCTCATCGCTCCGTCACAACCCTAATCCTTCCAACACCAGGCTTATCCCCAAAAACCCTGTGAGATCTTCCTTACCGAGAGTCACGCCGAGCGATTCGGTAAGTCATGTGGATCTGGCTTCTGCAAGCTAGTATTTTGACACGGAGGACCAAGCCTCCATGTGCTCGGATGCATATTTACATGCGGACTCGTCTTCTGGCTTAGAGGATGCTTGCACCCAGGGGAACAACCCGTTCTCTACTACTTATAACCCAGGGTGGCGAAATCATCTGAACTTCGCATGGTCCAGCAACCCGCAGTGCCAAAACCCTGCGGGTGGGCCAATGCGACCGTCCGCACCCATCATCCCAAGGGCCTAGCCTAATCCTGGGGCGAATCCGCCATCGAGTCCTTGCATATGGCAAACAGAACATGCATCGAGTCCTCTTGATAAACTGATGCGAATGATGACAGAAATGTCTAAGCACCATGAAGAGAACATGACCTCTCTTCAGCAACAATTGGTGTAGCAGAATGCTGAGATCAGTCAACTACGTATGGCGACTCGATCTCAGGGCACTCTTCCAACCCAACCTGTTCCCAACACATGAAATTTCGTACCCCGTGGTCCTCAACCACAGGTATGACCTTCTCAGGGGTAGGTTTATCAAATTCTACAAGCACCGAGCATTCCTCTAGTATTCCAGGCTAATCCTGCAGCAGCACCTCACCCATATGTCCCTATTGTGAACCCTCCTCCGCCTTATGATTCCACTGGACCTGCGACGTCCAATGCGATTACTACGAGGAGCAGTAAGCAAACTGTCAATCCGCCTTGACCTGATCCTGGCCTATCTTTTTCGTCGCCATCTCATTTGGGATGCGCACTGCATTCATGAGAGGACGATACACCCAAACTAGTGCCATAATCGATCCCATTCCCTGAGGCTCTACTAAGGGAGACAAAAGGAAAGAAAAAGGATATGCAGGCCTTTGATAACCTGCGTAATTTATTTAGGGATGTTGAAATCAAGGTACCCCTGTTAGAGGCTATCGACCACATACCTACTGTCGCCCGATTTTTCAAAGACTACACTACACCCAGGCAATAGTCAAAGGAAACAAAGAATCCGGTGGTTCTCTCGCCTCATGCAAGTTGTGCTATACTTTCAAATCTACCACCGAAGCAGAAAGATCCGGGCACACCGCTTGTTTCTTGTAGCATCCAAGGTTGCAATTTTAACCGTGCTCGGCTTGATCTAGGATCTTCCATCAATCTTAGCCTTAGGAAATCTGAAACCCACCCCTGTCACATTACAGTTGGCAAATCATTCTGTCAAAATACCAAAGGGTGTGGTGGAAGACGTGGTGGTTAGGGTCAACAGTCTCTGTTTTCCTATTGACTTTCTTGTTTTGGATATGGAAGTTCCTAGCTGACTTTCTGATTGTCCGATCATCCTTGGTAGACCTTTCTTGGCCACAGCCCACGCCCATATAGATTGCGTGTCAGGCTGTATTGAGATTGCCGTTGGATCTGAGAAGCTCAAGCTTAACATCTTCAAGGCAGCAAGAACTTTGATTGAGATTGCAACGAGGATGACACGTCTGACGAGGACATAGCCATCAGCGCATGTATCAAACTAATAGGGACCTATTCTGACTGCTATGGATTGCCTTTAAACACAGACGATTGCCTGACCGACCCATATTGTGATGCTCCCCCATCCCTCCCTTTTCCCATACCTTCACCTGATCAGACTTCTGACAAGGCTTTCTCCGCTTCCCATACCTCGTGGTCTGAGTCATATTCGGGCTACTCACCGCCGGTCCACACTCTTGAAGACCGGATAGCCCTTTCTTTCCCACAAAATCAGGCGGAATTGCAACTCCACACTGGGACATTGAGCCCAAATACTGCTCATTGGGGCTATCCCTTTTTCGATCCATCAATCCAAGCTTCTTCCTCCTGCCTTGTTTTCTTTTGATCCGCTTGGGACACTCTTGTCCCAAGAAATGCTAGATCTTTCACCATCCACTCCCGAGCTGAAAGAGTTGCCTGATATGCTTAACTATGTTTTCTTGGGACCAAATGAAATGCTCCCCATAATCATTAGTTCAAAATTGACCAGGGAGCAATAGCGTAAACTAACAAAGGTCCTTATGGAACACAGGGCAGCCATTGGATGGTCCTTATCAGACTTAACTGGCATTAGCCCCTCCTACTGCACTTACCGTATATATACAGAGGAGGAGGCTCGACCTTCCTGCGAGATGCAGCGACGTCTCAACCCTAACATGCGGGAGGTCATTAAAAAGGAAATTATTAGGTGGCTGGATGCGGGTATAATCTACCTGATCAGCGATAGCCCCTGGGTGAGCTCGATTCATGTCGTGCCCAAAAAGGCGGGACTCACCATCCGTGTTAATGACAGGGGCGAATCCATCCCTACACGCACTCGTACATCTTGGAGATTGTGTGTAGATTATAAGAAACTTAATGCTGCAACTAAGAAAGATCACTTTCCGCTACCTTTTATTGACCAAATCCCAAAGCGGTTAGCGGGAAATAAATTTTTCTATTTCCTGGATGGATTCTCTGGATATAACTAGGTGGCAATTGACCCCTGGGACGAAGAGAAAACCACCTTTACCTACCCCTTCGGCACCTTCGCATTTAGAGGGATGCCTTTCGGACTTTGTAACGCGCCAGCAACTTTCCAGAGATGTATGCTGGTGATATTCCATGACATGGTGGGTGACTTTCTTGAGGTTTTCATAGATGACTTTTCGATCTTTGGACCCTCTTTTGATGACTTTTTTACCAACCTTACCTGTATCCTTCGGAGATGTATTGATGTGAACCTCGTGCTTTCCTGGGAAAAAAGTCATTTTATGGTACACGAGGGAATTGTTCTCGGGCATATCATCTCCGATCGGGGTATCGAGGTTGACAGAGCTATGCTTGATGTAATTGCTGATTTACCTGTGCCTAGCTCTGTCAAACAAATCCGCTCCTTCTTAGGACACGTCAGTTTCTATAGGAGATTCATCAAAGACTTCTCCAAGATTTCTAGACCTTTAACTCATCTCCTATCGACTGATGTACCCTTTGATATGGGCCCCAACTGCATAAGAGCATTCACGTAGCTGCATGATGCTGTCACCAAGGCCTTAGTTCTCTAGCCACCTAATTGGACCCTCGACTTTGAACTCATGTGTGACGCTTACGACCTTGCAGTCGGAGCCATCCTGGGACAAAGATGCGATAGACACCCCTTCATGGTGTACTACGCCAGTAAGACGTTGGACAAAGGCCAGCGTAATTATACAACCACTGAAAAAGAACTACTGGTGGTCGTCTTTGGGCTGGAGAAATTCCACTCTTACCTTCTGGGCTCGCACGTTATTATATTCACTGACCAAGCGGCCATTCACCATCTCATGCACAAGAAGGATGCCAAGCTTAGACTGATTCATTGGATCCTTCTGCTCCAAGAATTTGACATTGAGATCCGCGATAAGGCCAGATCCCAGAATGTTGTCACTGATCATCTCTCAAGACTAGACCCTAACCACATTGGACTTACCCTGCCGATCAATGAGGTTTTTCCCGATGAGCACCTATTGGTAATTAATGTGGCAAGTGGACCTTGGTATGCCGACATTGCCAATTACCTTGCTTCTGGTTCCCTTCCACGTGGCTGGCCTAAAAACCAGCGCGAGCGTCTCATTGCAAAAGCAAAGTATTATTTCTAGGATAATCCACTACTTTTTCGAGTAGGTGCTGACCAGATCATCTGTTGCTGTATTCCTGACAGCGAATTCCCTAGTGTGCTATCCTTCTGCCACGATCAGCCCTGCAGAGGCCATTTCTCTGGGAGGAAAACTGCAGCCAAGGTGTTGCAGTGCAGTTTCTTTTGGCCCTCCCTTCACTAGGATGCATACAATTATGCCAAACATTGCACTAGGTGCCAGTCGTTAGGGTCAATGTCACATCGTGACATGATGCCCTTGCAACCCATCCTAGCTGCTAAAATCTTCGACATTTGGGGAATTGATTTCATGGGTCCCTTTCCTCCTTCCAACGGCTTCGAATACATCCTCATTGCTGTTGATTATGTTTCGAAATGGATCGAGGCTATTCCCACGTGCCATGCTGACCATGTCATATCCACTCGATTTGTCAAAGACCACATTTTTGCATGCTTTGAAATCCCTCGAGCCATTATCTCGAATGGAGGAAGTCATTTTACCCATGCCTCTTTTCGGGCACTTCTGAAGAAATATGGAGTCCACCATCGTATCACACCTCCGTATCATCCTCAGACGAACAGCCAGGCTGAGGTGTCGAACCGGCAAATCAAGCAAATTCTCTAGAAAATGGTTCGGCCTGACCGTAAGGATTGGTCCGACAAGCTGATTGACACACTTTGGGCCTGTCGGACAGCCTTCAAGGCTCCCTTAGGTATGTCTCCTTATAGAATCATTTACGAGAAGCCTTGTCATTTGCCTGTAGAGCTGGAGCTCCGTGCTTATTGGGTGGTTCGCCAATGTAACCTCGACCCAGACCTGTGTGGTCGAGAAAGGAAACTCCAACTCCAAGAGCTGGAAGAGCTCCGTCATGAAGCCTATGATTCTTCCTTAACTTTCAAGCAATGCACTAAGGCTTTTCAGGACAGCCGAATTCGGCGGAAAGAATTTGAGCCATCTCAGCAAGTTTGGCTTTACAATGCCCGACTCAAATTATTTCCAAGGAAATTGAAGTCCATGTGGACTGGTCCCTTCCTGGTCTCAAGACCATTTCCCAACGGGGCCGTTGAAATTGAAGATCCCAAATCTGGGCATAAATTTACGGTCAATGGGTAGCGTTTAAAACCCTATCTTACTCATGAACCTGCCCCTGTTGGTGAAACTATTACCCTACTGGAGGGTAACTAATTTCGTGCCTCACTCTGAGTCCAGCTGGGGACGTTAAATTCAGTGCTCGTTAGGAGGCACCCTAGCAACACTCCTCCATGTACACACTTCCATGTCATTTCACTTCACCACCCACCATCCACCCACCCTACCACCCTACTATATACCTTGCACATCGGCTCTCGTCTCCCGATCTTCACACCTTCCTCTACCCTGCATGCATATGAGGACATAGCATTGTTTGGCATGGGGGGTGGACAGGCATCTATAGGATCTAGGTATTATATGGTATTATGCAGCTTCCATCCATCTATAAATATGTACATAGCAAAAAAAAAAGGTGTGTAGTAATGATCTGAAGGCTGAAACAAAAAAATACAATAAGTGTTTATGGATATTCAACCACTGTTTTGAAAGACTTTCCAGGCCACAGAAGCTTGATTCGCTCATACTCGGCTTAATTCACTTGAGAATTGACAAGATAGATCGGAATTTCTCCTAACTAAGGACATATTCTTGTACTTGAGACATCAGTACAGGATCCATTGGTTTGCTTCTACTTGAGAGCCAAGTAATCTTGGTTCACACTACACATATCAAGAAAGACCAGGTGAACATAAGATCCAACCCTAGTGTTCATTAGGGAAGGTGGAGTCCTTATCTGTGCGCGCAGGTAGACTTTTTATCCCAAGATTTAGTCTTGTGTCTACGAGAAACTCTGTCCACCAAAAAGGAACTCTCCCACCAAAAAAAAAAAAAAGTGTGCTCCTCTAAATAAAGTTGTAAGAGATATAATAACACTTGTTTAAAAAAAAAATAAAAAAAATCTGTGCAAATAAGTCAGTATATCTCACAAATGTCTGTAAATTCTTCTCCCTAAAAAGTTTTTCAAGGCAAGCTACAAATACCCTATTTCTACCATATATTCTTTGAGCCACGAATGTAATAAAATGGGAGTTGAGTTTTCTGTCATCTTTTTAAGGGTCAATCTTAAGACACGAGCTGAAACTAGGACCAACCTACTCTTAAAGATTCGTGAAACCCTAGGCTCGAGTGTTAATGTTCATCTAGTCAGTCTTGATCCTTCACTATGCACAAACCATAATCTCTTGAGCTCTCGAGTACGGCGAAAACCTTCTGAGTCCTAGAAATTGTACTTAAGGTTTAAATATCAAGAGTCCAGGTTAGTCAAGAGATGGTCTATGTCACGTAAGACTTAAAGTACTGGTAGTCTTCTCTGTAATTGGTTCTCACAATATCCAACAAATAAACACACCCATGTCGCCTCAGAAGAAAATCTTTAGCTTAAGATCATTCCTAAATATAATACAAAATGTTTTGCTAGGGACTAGCAAAAGATAGGCATGGGGGTATGATTGCACAGCAAAAATACACCAGTAATTATGCCATCTTGGGTTATTTCCTAGCACTACCATTGTATCTTATGTAACTATAGTTGCATTTGTAAATTAAAACATGCATGCATTTATTGAGAGGGGAGGAGAATGCGAATAATTGGCCATCTAATTAACATCTTCATCAAGAGTTGCATTACAATTTCACCATCTTCATTTTTGATTTTGACTTTGAATTCTTCTCCCTCGTGTGGCTGCAGGGCATGGGGCATGCACCTCTTCGAGCCACTCCTCCACCAGCAGCATGGCTGGACATGCAACACCAGCAGCAAGGCTATGGCAGGCTCCTTTTTCAAAAGGCATTGTCCTCTCCCTTGCACCAGCAGCCTGAACACACACCACCTTCAGACACTTTCCTCCATTGTCAGGACAACCTCCTCCCCTCTCCCTCTCCATACGTAGTATCTCTTCTCATTGAAGAGACACACTGTGGGTAGGACAAAGCTCACAGTGGTCCCACAACCACCACTGTGAGTTCCACCACCACCCAGATCCTTCGTGAGCAGGTGGGCGTGGTGGTTTCACCATTTGATTTCATCGTTGAATGCCCTCGCCGCCATTGTCAGAGCTTCAAGCTCGGAAGCTCCAGCAGTAGCAACGGCTGCGTGAAGTAGTGCAAGCCACCGCGTACACACCAGCAGACCTCCGCGAGCTCTCCCCACACGCATAGGTGCTTCCCAGTGTGCTCGTGCATGCAAAACTGGCCGCTACCGATTGCCCGCTCCCGCGCGACACTGTAGCCACTGTTCACGCCTCTCAGCACGACACTGTAGCCACTGGCTTGTTTCTCACTTAGTCGGTGGCACAACGCTCTCTCTCCTCACCCGCAACCCGCTCTAGCCAATCGTCCATGTCTGCGCCCGCGCCCGCAGCGCTGTGCGCTACGCTACACTCCCACACCCGCCTGCACACGAAGACAGCGCACGCGTTCCCTCCAACGCCCGCGTGAAGCCCTTGCACACCCGCACTCCTACGAAATAAGACAGCGGACGCACCCGCCAGATGACTTAACTCTACCCTCTCTCTCACACTCACCTGCTAGTACGCGCACACACACACTCACTTGTACACACTCGCGTGTACTCTCTCACACACACTTGTACACACACACAACCTTATAAACTCATGCCTACACACATATATTTATAAATCTACTCACATATATACGTAAATATATATATATATACATATATACATATATATCTATATATATCTATATGCATAGATACTTATAAAAATACATCTATATACATATATACATGTAAATGTCTATACACATATATTACTATATATATATATATTTATAAATATATATACACACATCTATATATATATATATATCTAGATGTATATATATACACAACTACATATATACCTATATAGTTATAACCCTATCTATATACATATATATATATTTACATACACATCATCCACCTATATCCATACTCCCTTGAACTAGTCACTCCACGCATTATATCGCGGGAATATCCGCACCAGTTGCTGATATTCCCCGATACCTGCGTAAAGTAAGCGCCTCTGCACACGCTCCCACACATCCATCCTACACTCTACGTGGCACTTCATCTTGTTGGTTTCGTCTTACTAGACATGGACTAACTCGATACTATGCTACACTCCATTTCCACTTCTACCACCACCCCTATATATAATATATATATAGAGAGAGAGAGACTGTATTTGTTATATTAAGCTAAGTATTCCTTTCTCTACAAGCAACCTACCTTGTTTTTATTTCTCTATTGTTTCCTGCTATTAAAAAGTTAAAAAAAAAGAGTAAAAGAGAAAAATAATCCTTGTCTTGCAGGTACTTGGTCTTGCAAATAACAAGACCAGTTTTTTAGAAACCCTAGGTTGGCTCAAAGCTAAGAACAATTTGGCTCAAAGCCAAGAACTTGATTTTTAGGGTGTGCCTCAAGGACAATATTATCAACAAAAAAATGTTAAACAGAAAAAAACAAAAACATAATAAACACACGGAAGAGATACGTTATAGGAAAGGCGTAAAAACTTCTTCACCTTTAAATCTCGCCTCCCAGAGATCGACTCTGGGCCTAAAAGTGACCAAGATAAAATTAAGTAGGCCAAGTTAAAAAAAAAATTATGAAAGATGGTTAGACTCGATTTAGGTTAACCGCTATACTCACTTCAACGATAATTTCACCATATTAAAACAACCTATTCGAGTTCTACCAAGGGGTGGCCAATGGCGCTTAGGTTGACCCTTGGAGAGAGGTTGGAGGTGATCTAGGCCTGGCATTGAGGCCATGGTGTGCTCGTGGTGATGGATTGAGGCCAAAACAAGATGGAAGACTAGATTGGTGCAAATGGCCACCCAAAGGTCCTTTAAGTTGACCCAAGGGAGCATCTCTAGAGAAGTGTGGAAATCTCTAGAGAGGCCTATGGTGGGAGCTCGTGGGAGAGTGAGAGAGAGGATGGATGGGGGGTTTTTAGATCCACATTTGGTGGATCTAAAAATTGAATGCATCTTGGTTGCTATTTTTAGCAACTAAGGCAACACACATGGTAGAGAGTTCTAGAGAACTCTAGGCTAGGTATTTCATGTAGATGGCATGTGTGGGTGTGTGTGGGTCGAAACCTATGTGGCTAGGTTA
Source organism: Thalassia testudinum (assembly GCA_037157565.1). Taxonomy (NCBI): domain Eukaryota; kingdom Viridiplantae; phylum Streptophyta; class Magnoliopsida; order Alismatales; family Hydrocharitaceae; genus Thalassia; species Thalassia testudinum. Next base: position 13,634,347 of record JAZHRO010000007.1, read on the forward strand.
ACTAGGTTTGGTTCTAGTGGGTTTAGGTAAAGGTAGGTCTCAAATTAGGGTTGTAAACCCTAATTCATTAGGGTAAAATACAATTAAACTTTATACAAGTTTAATTGGATCTGTGAAACCCTAATTGAGAGTAAACAACTCAATTAAGGTTGGTGTAGGTCAATTGGACTCTCATTGAGTCCAATTGGACTTTGTATGCTGAGACCAGGGCTCAATTGGACTCAATGAGTCCAATTGAATAGGCTGATGGAATTGACTAAGATCCAAGTTAGGTTTATTGAGGAGTTAATTAGGTCCTTAGGGAGGTCTAGAGGTGGTGTACTAGGGTTAGGATACCTTAATTTAGGTTCCTATGGGGTTGGAATTGGGTTTAGGGATCTAGGAATTCAAGATCCAAGCTTGAATTCAAAAACAGGAACTAAAGAGCAGTTCTAGATGTCTAACAATAGTGTCAGACGTCTTAAAATGGAAGTTAGATGTCCAGACTTGTTGTCTGGATGTCCAAACAGAGGTAGGGAAGAATTAAGGCTCTATCTATAGAAATTGGATGTCCATACCAAGTGTCTGGATGTCTTAAAATGCTACAGAAGTGGGTTTTAGGTGCGCAGGTTGTGACTAAGGGTTCTAGATGTCCTGTAACTCATCTGGACATCCAAATAGAGGCTAGAAATAGGGTTTTAGGGCTTCCTAGGGTACAGTGACCTAATATAAGGGTGGCTAAGGCTTAGGGAAGCTTCTAGGCTATCCTAGGGCTAGGATGGACCTAAGTATTTTGTAATTTACTATTTTATTCCTGCTTAACAGAATAGTATACCTCAACCCCTTACATTATTGTCTACTATATCTTATTCTAGGTCTTCTGCTCCAGCTCTACTCCAACTCTGGCTTTAGGTCCAGCTTCAGACCCAGTCTCAAATCCAACTTCTGAGCTTCTTATTTCCTGCAATTTATATAATGCACCTAATTAGTATATTATAGCATTATTCTATGCGTAGCTATAGGAAGAATAGTAAAGGTGCAAATAATGCTTATGCATGCATGAACTACCCTAACTTATGCTAAGTCCTAGCCTAATTTAGGTCAATTATGACCTATGATTGCTGCGTAATCATACCCCCATACCTAAATATTACTAGTCCCTAGCAAATGCAAGACTAAATTATTCACATAAGGGTCCCTAAGGGATTGATTATTTTATCAAGAGTATGCCTAGAGATTTTTCTCCTTTTTGTTTTCATCCTATGTTCTAGAAATCCAGACAAATGTGAAAGTGCAGCTATGTAGATTTTGCAACAGATTTGATTGAAAGACCTGATTCACCTCTAAAGCCTGTACTTGACCCTTAGTAAAATTCTAGTGGGATAGGTGGACTTCTTCCCTTGGGGTATTCAAGATATTCTATGAATTCCACCCCAACTTTAAGCTTGGGTAGAGAATGTCTGAGGGATACGGGTGTTTATTTGGTGGCTCACTCTCACTTAGTGCTACATAGAAATTAGTACTTCAGAATCTAGATTCCCGTATTATCAAGTAACTCAACTCAGAGAAAGACGAGAAAAACTATGCTCTCTTTTGATTCCTTTGTATTCATTCTCTCTTACGCTCTTTGTTTTTTTTTTTCTTAGAGCTCACAATCTCACCAGATTCTCATGTATGATCTGTATTTGGTGATCTCACTTAGCATTAACACTTTAATTGAGTTCCCATAACCCTAACACTAAGTCAAAATTTCTTAGCCAGTATTCAGGAGATTAGAAGTGCATAAAAATAAGTTAAGGTCATATTTGGTGGTATTGCCTCAATGTAACTGAAATAAACACTAAATATTCACACACTTTTTTTCTTCATTTTCTAAATTTTTTCTTTTTCAATTTTTCTTTTCATTTTTTTCTTTTTCTTCTCTTTTTTTTTCTATGTATAATTTTTTTTTTAACACAACACAAGCTCGCATACATTCATGAACTTTATTGAGGAGGCATTATTAGGGATTGTTGGTACTTAAGAGACATTAGGTGGCTTATTTGGTGGAGGTGGCTATTCACGACACCGGGAGAGATGGGTAGGACGGTGTATTTCTGACCTTGACATCAATGCCCTCCTTCAGCCAAGGATTCTATGAAGAATGGTCATAACTATCCATCTTAGCCCTAGTTTTATAAAAACTTGTTCTCCGCGTATTTGCCTTATTTGGTGGCTCTCAATATTTCGCACAAAAATGTATATATAGAAATCGAGAGGGAAACCTATGCCTAATCTCTAAGTATCATCATCTAATTATCTAGGATTCCATATTCCTTGCACTAATCTTAGAGCACCAGTACATTCTACTCTCATCTCAGACTATTTAGTGGATTTTTGGAGGAAAATCTGCCTAGCTCCCAAAACACTATCCAAGGGTTCAGGAAAAGAAGCGCTGCTTCTTCTCTACAGACTAATGACGTTTATCAGTCTTTATCGTGAATCCATTGCAAATTCTACGTGTGTGTGAAAAATTATACTGGATTCCAGATTACAAGAATCAACTAGAGGATAAAATCCCTAATGCATTCTCTTAATAAAATAATCTTATTCATGGATGCACTATGTATATATGCTATAAACAAATAACCTCTTATATTCTTACTTCATGAAATTTCTCTTATCGGGTTACACTTAGCTTGACCATAAATTTAGAACAAAAGGTGAGCAGGTGAGTCGAAAGTGGTTGTTGTGGACGATTTTTAGCTCCAATGCGAGCATTGGAGGTGGAGTCTATTGTTCTTTTATTTAGGGTCCTAAAGTACATTTGACATGCAGCTCCAAGGTTTTCCTAAATGTTGGCATAAAAATTTTCTATTTTTCCATATCTACCCCCCATGCCTAAGTTCTTGCAAGTCCTCATGCATGAATATAGAAGAAAATAAATATAGTAGGGAGTAAATGGGCAGAAATCACCTGGAATTGCTCCTAAAGTTTAACATTCGGCATCGACCAACCTGACAGTATGCAATATGTGAAAAGGAAATATGCTAAAAGAAAAATATGTTATGTATAAAAATGGTATGTATAGGTGATGGATGCAGAGTAGATGTTGAGTTTAAGGCCTCCAACTGGGCGTAAACTCAATCAGATGTATCAGTTCTTGCATAAGAACCGATCAAGATTAAGAGAAAGATGTGCTTGTATGATACCAAAATCAGTGGTCTGGAGATGCGAACCAGCTGATTGTGCACCCCTACTCCAAAAATTCTAGCTATAAGAAGCTGTGGAGTAGTGGTGGAGAATAGAGGATAATTAGAGGGGGGATCATGATGTTGATTCAGCTGATTTATCATGTCCCACAATTTAGTAGGAAGTTGCTGAGGGAGTAGATCAAAATGTATCTCAGATCCAGAATATGAGTCATAAGGATCCTCATAACGATAATTGACATCAAAGATCATGCCCTCTCCAGGCTCTAGATCATATGGGGGTATCCATGGAAGTAGAAGATCTGTGGGGAGGTCACTAAAATCCTCGTTAGAAATTACTTCGTCCTCATCAGTACACATCTCTGATTCATCGGAGGCTGACTCTTTAGGCTCGAAGTTGAGCCATCCATTAGATTGACTAGGATGGTAGGTGCATCCCCAACTCATTATGCTCAAAGCTTCACCCTCATATGCATTGGGTTCTGATTGCACCGCAAAAATACACCTGCAATTGCGCCATCTTGTGCTATTTCCTAGCATTACCTGTGCATATTAGGTATCCATAGTCGCATTTGTAAAAATACATGCATACATGCATTTAATTGAGAGGGGAGGAGAGTGAATGTAATGGCCTTGCAATTACATTTTTTATCAAGTGCTACTTTGCAAAATTCACCATCTTTTTATTTTTAATTTTATTTGACTTGCAATTTTCTCGCAGCTGCTGGGAATGGTTCTTCTTCTTCGCACCTTGTCCTGACTCAGCCATGACCTGCACAGCCACTCCCTGCCGAGCCCCAGGCAGCCGCATGCACAGAAAGGGCATGGCTATGCATGCCTTCCTCCTCTATAAAGAGTGCTCGGCTTCTCCTTTGCAAAGCAGCCTAATCCTCCACATAGAAAACCCAACGCAGCACCACCTTCTTCTCCAGGCCGCCTCCTCCCCTCTCCCTCCATACGCAGGACCTCCTCCTCTGAGGAAACACCCGGCAAACAGGAGCACCTCACGGTGGTGCACAACCACCACCGTGAGTCCACCACCGCCCAGCTCACCAAAGAGCCGGTGGGCGTGGTGGCTCTTTCCTTGTTTTCCCATTTAAAGCACTGCAGCCATTACCACAAAGCTTCAGCTGTGAAGCTCAACCAGCCACCGCACGCCCTGTAGCAGCCAGCTGAGCCACACCACAGTAGCAACAAGGCGACAGCAGCACATGCAGGTCTTCCGTGCGCGCCTGCAGGAGCCCTCGCCTCCAGCTTCTTCGCGCAAGCGCCCTGTTGCGCTCTCTCTTCCACTCGCAGCCAGCCACTGCACGCCCCTCCAGCGGCTGGCCAAGCTTCAACACGCTCACCAGCCAACACCCTCAAGCACCGCGCAAGCAGCAGGTCGCCCTCGCCTCCACCGCGCACGCCAGCAACCCTCTCCGAGCCCTCTGTCGCGACGTTCTGCCCGCAAGCCAACAGCCGGAGCCACTCTTCTGCACGCGGGCTGAGGCGTCCGCACTCACAGCACCTGCAGTACCCGGTCACGCGGCTCGGACAAACACTGTAGCCACTTTTCATGCCAGTCTGCGGAACACTGTGGCTACAGTGGGGTGACCGGTAAGCTTCTCACTTATCTGGTCACCCGGTGTGCCGCAACTGGCCATCGCCCAAGCGCGCGTCTCACACCGCGACCGCTCCAGCGCCCGCCCGCACGTCTGCGTGCAGTCCTCTGCCAGCACCTGCTCCCTTTGGCCGCTCCCTTCGCCCGCGTGCCCTTGCGTGCGCCCGCTCCAGCTCTTCGCACAGAGCAGTGCACTACGGTCTTCTCTCCGCACCCAATCCCCCCAACTCGCTCCTCTCTGTGCGCAGACGCGCCTGCGCGTCGTGCGTGGACTCCAGACGTTGGGCCTAAGGCTGCAGACGACTTAAATGCCCAGTCTTCACTCCAGCAACATTCTTTCTCTCTCTCTCTTCTCTCACAGCACACTCTCCCTCTCTCTCTCTGCAAATACACATACACACACACTCACACTCTCGCACACACACACCTATACACTATTATATACTTATATATATATACATATATATATTTTTATCTATATATATTTATATGCATATATATATACTTATATCTATACAAATAATAGTATCTATATACTTATATAAATATATATACATACATATATTTATCTACATATATACATATACTTATATACGTATACATATATATATACATATATATACACATATACTTATATATATATATACAAATATACATACATATATATACATATATATATATATCTATAACTATATATACATACATATATATATATATACTATCTACATATATCTATATATACATATATTACTATATACATACACACATATATATATACATCTATATACTATCATATACATATACATATACATATAAATATATACATATATATATATATATAGATCTATACATATATCTATCTATACATATACTTATATATATATATATTTACATACCTATATATATATATATACATATACATATATAACTACATATATATACCTATATATTTATAACCATATATATATATAGATATATTTACATATATACATATATATATATTTTTTCACATTATTTACCATACGTGGTATCGCGGCAATATCTGCACCAGTTGTTGATATTCCCCGATACACGCGTACAAAAAGCGTATTGGCATTCATCTTCCACCAATCCATCTTACACGCGGCACTTCATCCTGTTGGTTGCATCTTTCTAGACGACGACCGACTCGACATCGTGCTACACTCCATCTCCGCCTCCACCCCCACCCCTTTATAAATATAATATATACCTATATATATATACTATATTTACTTTATTTCTGTTTTGCTTTCCTGTTAGTAAAAGGATAAAAAATATATAAAAGAGAAAAGATAATCTTGGACTTGCAGGTACTCTGTCTTGCGAATAGAAAGACCATTTTTGGAACCCTGATTTGGCTCAAAGCCAAGAACCTAATTTTGAGGGTGTGCCTCAAGGACAAAGATTATCAGAAAAAAAGTCTAAATAGAAAAACACCAAAAACACAATAAACGAATGGAAGAGATTCGTTGTAGGAAAGGCATAGAAACTTGACTTGTACTCCACTTCCCTGAGTTTGACCCTGTGCCTAAAAGTGACCAAGATAAAATCAAGTAGGCCAGGTTAAAAATTAATTAAAGAGATGGTTATGTCCGATTTAGGTTAACCACTATACACATTTAAACGATAAAATCACCATATTAACAACCTAACCGAGTCTGGCCAACAGGTTCCTCAATAATTCCTGCCTCAGGTAGCATATTTATTTCTTCGTTCAAGTCATCCATAACTACTTTTGGTCTTCAGATGTCAGGATTAGGGATAGAAAGTGTCATCTCAGCATCTCTAGCATCCGCATTAGGTATGTAGGTGAAAGAAGAAGAGTGCAGATCAGAAGATGTTGGCCCTAGCACAGGTTCACCTATGATGGAAAGACGATCATCAGCCATAACTAGCTCATTATTGATCTAATTAAGTCAGTAAATGCTCCTACATAACTGCCAAAGAGCCATAATTCACTGCAAATGCATTCTGATGGAGAGACAAGAAACCAGGGTTAAAACTATAATTTTACCATCATAACTTGAATACAGTACAACCATGGGTTTTCTCAGGGGTTAATTAAGGGTCAATTGGTCTTAAAAGGATAACAAGTGGGTTAGAATAGACAGAAAAGGGTTTTCACGTGTTCTGAGAATTAAATACTTTCGAAACCTTAAAAACAGACCCTCTTAATTAACTAAAGTTTGGGTCAGGATACAATTCACCTAAACCCTCTAAAATTCATATAAAAATATTCTCTATGTTTTGGTACCTTTAAATTAACCATCAGAACCTGTCTTGACACAAAATAGTCTTAGGTAGACATTTACCCAAATTTGGGTTTTTACATAAATTACATAGTCAAACGTGGTCAAAACCAAAATCCAACTTCACCATTGGATTTCTTAGGTTGAAATTAGATTTATACCAAAATTTCGACCCAAGCTGAAATTGTCTTGACCTAGTTTGCAACTTAGTCCTATCTGATTACATTTATGCCCTTAACTTTCAAAATATTTACAAAAATACCCCAAACTTTGTCATCATTTTCACAAATAGGTCCCTGCCACCATTAATCCTATTCCTACAAGCACCGGCGACCTAAAATTGGCAAGAACTCGATTCCTTGACGAATCCCTTTCAAATTTGAAAGGGAAGTTCGTTAAGGAATTCCCTTCCTTTTGAGTCAAATCCCATGCCCCAAAACCTTCTCAATCTCTCATGCGAATGCATGAGAGATTTGGGTGTCAAAAAAATCCCAACTCCAGCGAAGCTTTCCAAGCTTGGAAAGCTTGCTTCCCAAGCCCAAAACCTCCTCTAAAGGCCTATAAACTGACCTCTAGATCAAACTGTTCTCCTCAAGCTCAATTTTGACTAGATCTACCCTAAATTCCTCTCTCCTAATCCGGTCGAAAGACTCCTCGAGCTCTGATGATCCCCTCCGACCTCCCTCGTTGTCCATCCACAATACCAGCAGCGGATTCATATTCCTCGCCTTCCTCCATGTCACGCCATACCAGCGGGCATCTCTCCCTCCATCTTCCTCACCATTTCCTTCTCACCGGAGTCACCTTCGTCTCCAGTGTCGACCATACCACAACCGACGTCGCTCCTACCTCTCTTTGTCCACCAATCACATAGATAAGTTCCCTAGCTCCTCTACTCCCTTTACACACCAACCGCACTTCATTTCGACCGCCGTATCGCACTGACCACCCTCTTCGTCTTCTGCTCCGGCCACTCCTTCGACAAGGTGTTTCCACCACTACGCACCTCCATCCACCTCACCGACATGCCCAAAACCTTCGCCTCACCTTCCCACACAAAAGTCCTCTCTTATTTCATACTCTCGCTCACCTAAACTCACCCCCAAACAACCCACCTTTCTGTCATCGTTCCTCACCTCATCCAGCCACTACGCCTACTCTCATGCTACAAAACTGCCACCACTACATTCCTCATCCACCAACGATCCTCTAGAACATTTAATTGGGGCTTAGCACCCGTATTCTTGGATTTCAGGTACCAGCCCTCTCCACCATTAAAGCTGAACTTCATGTAAGCTTCAAGCTCGCTCTAGGGTGCATTCACTCCAGGTCTTAGCTCTAGGCCACGCGGATTCATCACATGCACACACCCAGGTCTCCAATTGAGGGAGATACCCTCAGCAACTGACCCAATTGAGGAAGAGTTCCACTGCAATTGTGTGTAAAGAGAAGGTGGGATGTTTAGTCCCACCTTGGAAGATTTGGAAGCGGCGCTATCACATAAATTGAATTTGTGATAGAGGCTTATCGCCTCAAACATAAGGGGTGAGGTCCCTCACACCCCTCATGTGCCTCATCCACGATATCTGCAGACTTGGTGCACCCGACCTACCTAAGCCTTCACTCCTCACTTACCACACACTGCCAGTGAGTCTAGACTCGAGTGCACGCCTACTCGATAACCCGACTATCCTGATAGTGGCCCTGGGAGGGAGGATCCCAGTGAGAGAAGGAAAGAGTGTGTAGGGATAGGGGGTTTTGCTCTTCAGTGTTCTCCACACTTAGTCGAATTTGCAGAAGCCTTTCTTCCTTGTACATCAGAAGGGCCAACGAAGAAGAAGAACAGAAGGTAGAAGAGAAGACAAGGTAGGAGAAGCAAAGGACAGAAGAAAGGAAGGAGAAGGAAGAAGGCCTCAGAAGAAAGGAGCAAGGCAAAAGAAGAAAAAAGGAAAGAAGAGGAGCCACACAAATAGAGAAGTAGAGAAAGTAGAAGAGAAGAGGAAGAGTTTTAGAAAGAAGAAAGAGATTTCTTTAGATTGATAATTGATATTGTGTCTGATTTGAGCTTCTTAATTGATACTATGCATCTCTTAACTGTCATTGTGAGGAGTAATTGGTAATTCAAATCACCATTTTACTCCATTCTTTTTACAATATTGACATTAGCTTTCATTGATATATCATTATTTCTTGAAGTTTCATTATAAATTACTCATACTATGCTTAAATTTCAATTTTTAGATTGAATTCCAAATTGCTCCCAGTGTTTGACCTCGGACTTCAAATTCAGGTAATAAATATTATTTGTTTTCAAAGTGATTTCGGCTATACTATAATGCAGCTTTTTAAACCTTGATTTTGCTCATAAACAACCTACAATGGGAAGTGGCCTAGACTGATCAGTAGTGTCACATGTAATGCTAGACTTAAGATCCATATCCTCAAATGGATCTACTTCCCTTAACATGGTTGGGTTATCTAACCAAAGAGGTATCTCCCAGGATTCAGGATAATCCAATTTGGCTTAATCCTGGAGATATTAGTCCTTTCCTCCTCAATTTCTTGAATGGAGTTCTCAAACAAACCCATTCTGAATATTTCCCTCTCCTATCTCATATCCAAGCTGAATTCTTCTTCCCCTGAATGATCTCCCAGCATTTGCTCCCGAGAATCTCCTGTGTGTCCTTTTGGCATAGTCGTTTCAGATTCTTCGAGGTCTTCAAGTCTATTTTCCACTTGATATCTCAAAAGAAGTAGTTCTTGAGTTTCCCTATTTTGTCCAATTAGCCTTGTTATCCCTGTTGTTCCCTGAAGGAGCTCCATCATATCTTGTTGATATGGAATCCAGCTTCCTCCTTGGTTTAGATCAGTGATAGCTTTGATTTTGTAAAGATAGGTTGTGGCCTTTTCCTTAGATTCTGTAATGGGGTCGCATATGCACTGGTAGTTCTTCATGGGTTCCCGGGGGTGAATCATGTCTACCCATATTCCATGGGTGAGATGCAGGAGTGTGAAATCCATATCCTGGGTTATAAGATGCGGTCCTCTGAGGAGCCAAATAGTATGGGTCATAATGTCCAGGGTCAAGGTATGGGTTAACCATTTCGATAACCCGAGAAGGATCAGGAGAAGTGAAAAGTTATCTTCACTACCTTGGGTTATGATCCTAAGGTTGAGCTAATTCAGTGACCCAAGCTCTCAGATAAGCTCGTGGGTCCAGCTCTTCTGGATCCTGATTAGGTCCAGATCCAAGGTTAGCCATTATAGCTAAGCGAGTGGAAGAAAAAGGTGGGGGAGAAGATGGTCCGGGTGAAGTGACGAATCGCCTTCGCCTCCTTGGGATCGACTCCCAAGATCCAACCAGTTGAGGTCTGAGTGACCTACTTCCTTGCATACACCAACCAACCCCTAGGTTGGTGCAGCTAGCTAGACAAGGCTAAGGCCCTGTCAATCAGATGGTCCTTATGACCATATGACAAAATTTTTCATTTAAAATTCTAATTTCTGAAGAGAAAATTCATTGTTCAACCGACTAAAAGTAATTCTTGCCTCTCAAGCAACCCAGCTAGTCTGGTTACTAGGGGACTAAGGGGAAGGTTCTTCTTTGGCTTACGCCTCTGATTCTGTTGACCACCGAGCTGCGGTCATTTGACACTACCCCATAGACTTAGTCACCAGATTTGGCAAGAGCAGTTGAAACCACCTAATAGTATGACAATGAATTCATGTTTATTTCATGTTTTAAAAATAATTTTAACCCGTTTTTCTTCTACAATGGGGTTTATGGTGAGTGGTCCACAAGGTGACCAAACTCACCGGCTAAGCCTTAGACTTGATCAACTCTAGTATAGCCCAAATGTGTGGTCTCTAGCATGTAACCCTAAAGGTGTAACCTAGGGTTCATGCAATTCTAGGGTTTTTTTTTCTTTTTCTCCTCAGTAGACCACGAAAATAAGAACAATTCTCTAATAAAAATTGGAATCAGAATACATTGAAATTTGGTAAGTAGATTCCTTTTCCGATTATCATTTCATAGAATATTATTTTGTAATTTTTACTATTTCAACTGAATTTATAGAGATTTTTAAACGTCAGGGGGTTAAATCTGGAATTTTCACCCTTGGTTGGTTTTTTGCTTTGAAACAGTATTAAATGATCTTCAAAATTTTGATAAAAATATGAAAATTAAAGCCAATCAGATCAGTTTTCAAACACCACCATTTTTAGTCAAAATAGATTCGCGGATTGCTCGGAATTGATTTTTGAATTTTAAAAAAATTTGAATCTAGGTCAGTTTGATCCCATTGCACTTCAAGAATTTTTAAAATTTTTCTACTTTGAATTTCTTCAAATGAACAATGCCATTTGAACGATGGTTTAAAAATGAAAGTATAGCCCCAATTTCAAAATTTTTCATTCATTAATTTTTCAGCAATTAAATTTTTAAATAAGAATTTGAAATCTCGCCGAAAATCAGAGAATGGTGGGAAAGTTTTTAAAAGGTGTTTGAATTTAAAATTCAAACTTTCCACCAAAATGATTTTTTTCTTTTCAAATTTTCTTATTTCAAAAACTTTTGAATTTTTTTTTTGAAGGGAAAAAAAATTTCTTCAAATGGAAAAAAATTTTCTTGAAATTTTTTTTCCTTTTCTTTTTTTCAAACAAACCGACATAAGATTCAAATGGAAACCTAATCTAACTACCAAGACTTTTTTTTATTTTTTTCTCATGAAAATAAGTAGGCTTTCTTTTTCAAATGAAATTGCTAGAAGGAAATCTAACCTAGGGTTCAAAAAAGGGAAATCCTAATCCAAGAGGAGATGTGCACCTGATGATTTTTCTGCACCCGATGTGTGCACAGATCTTGTTTTTCTTGCTTTCCTGCACATCCAACAAATAAGCAGACGAATATTTGTCACTAAAAACTAAAAAGATCGAAATCAATTCCATTGCCTCCCTAGCAACAGTGCCATTTGACAGATGGCGGTTCTCGCGCATGTTTTGAAAATAGAGATCTTATCGTAGTATAGAGCGCAAAAATGCTCGACAAAAATAATTAATAAAATAACGAGACTTGAGTCCTGGTCGTTCATCTCTTCGAGGCATTTAGAAAATGCAAATTTGAATTTGATCTAGCTTGCTCTACTTATTTAGAAATGCATGCCAATTTACAATAATTCATATTGATGCATGACATGCTTAGTTGCAAAATAATACAAATTTCACGCATGCAACTTTAATCACAAGGAAATATAGCAACCAACTCATGGTGATTTTCACACATAGACATAGAGATATATAAAAGATGATTTCATTGATTACATCATGGTGGCTACAGAGTGAAGCTCGCGGAAAGCTTGCACAGGAAAGCTTGTAAGCAATAAACTAGCTAATAGAAAATGACTACATACATAAATCTATGGGGGAATTATGCATGCATCATTGGGGAAGAATATGGAGCTACACTACTAAGAAGTAATAAAGCATTAACCTATGAAGAACTTTGCTACTTAGCTAACAAAAATAGGGGCATTTGGAGGTGGCTCCAGTGGCCTTTGACTTGGTTGAGAGGAGAAGGAGGGGCAACCAATGGTGCTTAGGCCAGCCCTTGGAGAGAGGTTGGAGGTGATCTTGGCCTGTCATGGAGGTGATGGAGATGCCATGATGTGCTTGCAGAGATGGAGGTGGAATAATGGAGGTGGAATGAGGCTAAAACTAGATGGAAGGCCAGATAGGTGCAAATGGCCGCACAAACATCCTTTAAGTAGACCCAAGGGAGCCTTTCTAGAGAAGTGTGGAAATATATAGAGAGGCCTCTAGTGGGAGCTCGTGGGAGAGTGAGAGAGAGGATGGATGTGTGGTTTTTAGATCCACATTTGGTGGATCTAAAAATTAAATGCATCTTGGTTGCTATTTGTAGCAACCAAGGCAACAACACATGATAGAGAGTTATAGAGAACTCTAGGCTAGGTATTTTCATGTAGATGGTGTGTGTGGGTGTGTGTGGGCCGAAACCTTAGTGGCTATGTTGATTAGGTTAGGTTCTAGTGGGTTTAGGCCAAGGTAGGTCTCAAATTAGGGTTGTAAACCCTAATTCATTAAGGTAAAATGCAATTAAACATGATACAAGTTTAATTGGATGTGTGAAATCCTAATTGAGAGTAAAAAAACTCAATTAAGTTAGTTCTAGGTCAATTGGACTCTCACTGAGTCCAATTGGACCGTGTGTGCTGAGATCAGGGCTCAATTGGACTCAATGAGTCCAATTGAATAGGCTGATGGAATTGACTAAGATCCAAGTCAATTAGGTTTAGTGAGGACTTAATTAGGTCCTTAGGGAGGTCTAGAGGTGATGTACTAGGGTTAGGGTGCCATAATTTAGGTTCCAATGGGGTTGGAATTGGGTTTAGGGACCTAGGAATTTAAGATCCAAGCTTGAATTCAAAAACAGGAACTAAAGAGCAGTTCTAGATGTCTGACAATAGTGTCAGACGTCTTAAAATGAAAAGTTAGATGTCCAGACTTGTTGTCTGGATGTCCAAACAGAGGTAGGGAAGCATTAAGGCTCTATCTATAGAAATTGGATGTCCATACCAAGTGTCTGGATGTCTTAAAATGCTACAGAAGTGGGTTTTAGGTGCGCAGGTTGTGACTAAGGGTTCTAGATGTCCTGTAACTCATCTGGACGTCCAAATAGAGGCTAGAAATAGGGTTTTAGGGCTTCCTAGGGTACAGTGACCTAATATAAGGGTGGCTAAGGCTTAGGGAAGCTTCTAGGCTATCCTAGGGCTAGGATGGACCTAAGTATTTTGTAATTTACTGCTTTATTCCTGCTTAACAGAATAGCATACCTCAACCCCTTACAATATTGTCTACTACATCTTATTCTAGGTCTTCTGCTCCAGCTCTGCTGAAACTCTGGCTTCAGGTCCAACTTCAGATCCAGTCTTAGATCTAGCTCCTGAGCTTCTTATTTCCTATAATTTATATAATGCACCTAATTCATATATTGTAGCATTATTCTATGTATAGCTATAAGAAGAACATTAAAGATGCAAATAATGCTTATGCATGCATGAACTACCCTAACTTATGCTAAGTCCTAGCCTAGTTTATGTCATTTAAGACCTATGATTACTACATAATCATGCCTCCATGGATACTTTTAACCGGTCCCAACAACCCAAATCGAATGTTAATGAGGTCCATGACTCTCATTCATTCGATATAGAACTAATTTGCAATAAACTAGATAAGGTGGACTAGGTTACCAAAAGAATGGAAGAGTGATGGCTGGAAACTCTGCAAATACTTCTCGATCCACCCAATCCTAGAACTTGGGATTCAATTCTTCATGAGCTCCTACTGGACAGGAGTTCGTGAATCAATTGAAGCGGCTCAACTTGTGAGCCAGCATTACTCGGAACCCCATGGGTTCCAAACTGGGGCCTTTGATCCCGGTTTCTCTGATCCCTCTCCTTCTTTCCCACCATCCTCACCTTATGATGAACTATATGTTGTATAGGAGAACGTTAGGTCCAACCCATATTCTAACTCTTATAATCCAGGTTGGAAGAATGACCCTAACTTCTCTTAGGAATATCTGAGGCAGCAGACCAAATCCGACCCAGCAACTATGCACCACAATGACCAACAGGTCAGGGTCATGAATAGACTCAACTATGAAAAGGGATGTAGCGTAGACCTGGATAGGTTGTGTTAAAATGGTTATTTTATCATTGAAATGTGTATAGTGGTTAACCTAAATCGAGCCTAATCATCTCTTTACAAAATTTTTAACCTGGCCTACTTGATTATATCTTGGTCACTTTTAGGCCCAGGGTCGAACTGAGGGAAGTGGGAGTAGAAGTGAATCAGTTTCTACGCCTTTCCTACAACAAATCTCTTCCATTCGTTTATTGTGTTTTTGGTGTTTTTCTATTTAAGATTTTTTTCTGATAATTTTTTTCCTTGAGGTACACCCTCAAAATCAGGTTCTTGGCTTTGAGCCAAATTAGGGTTCCCAAAAATGGTCTTGCTATTCGCAAGATGAGTACCTGTAAGTCAAAGATTATCTTTTCTCTTTTCTGTATTTTTTTTTATCATTTTAATGGTAGGAAAGAGAAACAGAAGTAAAGTAAATATAGTATATATATATATGTATATATTATATATGTATAAAGGGGTAGGGGTGGAGGTGGAGATGGTGTGTAGCATGGTGTCGAGTCGGTCGTCATCTAGGAAGATGCAACCAATAGGACGAAGTGCTGCGTGGAGTGTAAGATGGATGGTGGAAGATGAATTCGAACACGCTTTCTGTATGCGTGTATCGGGGAATATCAGCAACTGCTGCAAATATTCCAGCGATACAACGTATGGTAGGTGATATGAAAATATATATATATTTGTATATATGTAAATATATATCTATATGTATATATACATGTATATGGTTATAATTATATAAGTGTATATATAGCTATATATGTGTATATATATATATATAGATATGTAAATATATATATAGATAGATATATGTATAGATATATATATATATATATGTATATGTATGTACATATAACTATATAGATGTATATATATATATGCATATATATATATATATAGTAATATATGTATATAGATATATGTAGATAGGTATGTATATATATATGTATATATATATATATGTATCTATACTTATACGTAGTTATATAAGCACTAATATATGTATAGATATATGTATATACGAGGCAGCACTTGAGGAATTTGTTAATTACAAGGCCATTTTATTCACTCTCCTCCCCTCTCAAATAAATTCATGCATGCATGTATTTTTACAAATGCGACTATGGATACCTAATATGCACTGGTAATGCTAGGAAATAGCACAAGACGGCACAATTGTTGGTGTATTTTTGCTGTGCAATCATACCCCCATGCCTATCTTTTGCTAGTCCCTAGCAAAACATTTTTTTTGTATTGCATTTAGAAATGATCTTAAGCTGAAGATTTTCTTTTGAGGTGACATAGGTGTGTTTATTGCAGGATATTGTGAGAACCAATTGTAGAGAGGACTACCAGTACTTTAAGTCTCACATGACATAGACCATCTCTCGACTATCCAGAACTCTTGATATTTAAAGCTTAAGTACGATTTCCAGGACCCAAGAGGTTTTTGCCGTACTCGAGAGCTCAAGAGATTATGGCTTGTGCTTAGTGAAGGATCAAGACTGACCAAATGAACATTAAGACTCAAGCCCAGGGTTTCACGAATTTTTATCTACAGGTTGGTCCCAGTTTCAGCTCGTGTCTTCGGATTGACCCTTAAAAAGATGATGGAAAACTCAACTCCCATTTTCTGACATTTGTGGCTCAAAGAAAATAGGGTATTTGCGACTTGCCCTGAAGAATTTTTGTAGGGGGAAGACTTTAAAGATATTTGTGAGATATACTGACTCATTTGCATCAATTTTTCTTTTCTTTTTGAAACACGTGTCAGTATATCTCTTTCAACATTATTTGGAGGAGCACACTTTCTTTTTGGTGGGAGAGTTCCTTTTTGGTGGAAAGAGTCTCTCCTAAACACAAGACTAAAGCCTGGGATAAAAAGTCTACCTGCGTGCACAGGTAAGGACTCCACCTTCCCTAATGAACACTAGGGCTGGATCTTATGTTCACCTGATCTTTCTTGATATGTGTAGTGTGAACCAAGATTACTTAGGCTCTCAAGTAGAAGCAAACCAACGGATCCTATGCTGGTGTCTCAGGTACAAGAATACGTCCATAGTTAGGAGAGATTCTGATCTATCTTGTCAATGCTCATGTGAATTAAGCCGAGCCCGAGCGAATCAAGCTTCTATGGCCTGGAAAGTCTTCAAAACAGTGGTTGAATATCCATAAACACTTATTGTATTTTTGTTTCAGCCTTCAGATCATTACTAAACACCATTTTTTTTTTTTACATAGATAGATAGAAACTGTATGATACCATAAAATACCCAGATCCTATGGATGCCTATCCACTCCCCCATGCCAAATGATGCTATGTCCTCATATGCATGCAGGGTAGGGTAGAGGAAGGATGAAAGATCGAGTAATGAGAGCTGAGGTGCAGGGTATACAGTAGGGTGGTAGGGTGGGTGGTGAAGTGAAAAGTGAAGCGACCGTGACAGTGGCGTGAAAAGTGATGGTGGATGGTGAGTGCTATTGGGGTGCCTCCCAACGAGCACTGAATTTAACGTCCCCAGCTGGACTCAAAATGAGGTACAACATTAGTTACCCTCCAGCAGGACAATAGTTTCTCCAATGGGGGCAGGTTCATGAGTAAGATAGGGTTTCAAACGCTGCCCATTGACCATAAATTTATGCCCAAATTTAGGATCTTCAATTTCAACGGCCCCATTGAGAGATGGTCTCAAGACCAGAAAAGGACCAGTCCATTTGGACTTCAATTTTCCAGGAAAGAATTTGAGCGGGGCATTGTAGAGCCAAACTTGCTGAGATGGCTCAAATTCTTTCCGCCAAATGTAGCTATCGTGAAAAGCCTTAGTGTGTTGCTTGAAAGTTAAGGCAGAATCATAGGCTTCACAACGAAGCTCTTCCAGCTCCTGGAGTTGGAGTTTCCTTTCTCTACCACACAAGTCTGGGTCAAGGTTACATTGGAGAACCGCCCAATAAGCACGGTGCTCCAACTCCACGGGCAAATGACATGGCTTCCCGTAAATGATTCTATACGGAGACATACCAAGGGGAGCCTTGAAGGCGGTCAGATACACCCAAAGTTCGTCAATCAGCTTGTCGGTCCAATCCTTACGATCAGGCCGAACCATTTTCTAGAGAATTTGCTTGATTTGTCGGTTCGATACCTCTGCCTGGTCGTTCGTCTGAGGATGATACAGAGATGCGATATGATGGTGAACTCTGTATTTCCTCATAAATTCCCGAAAGGAAGCCTGGGTAAAGTGACTTCCTCCATCCGAGATAATGGCTCGAGGGATCCCAAGGCGCGCAAAGATGTGATCTTTGTCAAATCTAGTGGATACAGCATGGTCAGTACAACACGTGGGAATAGCCTCGATCCATTTCGAAACATAATCAACAGTCACGAGGATAAATTCGAAGCCGTTGGAAGGAGGAAAGGGATCCATGAAATCAATTCCCCAAATGTCGAAGATTTCCGCAGCTAGAATGGGTTGTAATGGCATCATGTCACGACATGACATTGACCCTAACGACTGGCACCTAGTGCAATGCTCAGCATGATTGTGTGCATCCTGGTGAAGGGAGGGCCAAAAAAAATCGCACTGCAGCACCTTGGCTGCAGTTTTGCTCCCAAAGAAATGGCCTCCGCAGGCCTGATCGTGGCAGAAGGATAGCACACTGGGGAATTTGCTGTCAGGAATACAGCGACGGTTGATTTGATCAGCACCTATTCGGAAAAGAAGTGGATTATCCCAGAAATAATACTTTGCTTCTGCCATGAGTCGCTCACGCTAGTTTTTAGGCCAGCCACGTGGAAAGGATCCAAAAGTAAGGTAATTGGCAATGTCGGCATACCACGGTGCACTTGCCACTTTAATTTCCAATAGGTGCTCATCAGGAAAAATCTCATTGATCGGTAGAGTAAGACCAATATGGTCAGGGTCCAGCCTGGAAAGATGATCAGCCACAACATTCTGGGCTCCGGCCTTATCATAGATCTCAATGTCAAATTCTTGGAGTAGAAGGATCCAACGAATCAGTCTAGGCTTGGCATCCTTCTTGTGCATGAGATGGCGAATGGCCACGTGATCAGTGAAGACAATAACATGTGAGCCCAGAAGGTAAGAGCGGAATTTCTCCAGCCCAAAGACGACTGCCAGTAGTTCTTTTTTAGTGGTAGTATAATTACGCTGGGCCTCATCCAACGTCTTACTAGCATAGTACACCATGAAGGGGTGTCTATCGCGTCTTTGTCCTAGGATGGCTCCGACTGCAAGGTCGGAAGCATAACACATGAGTTCAAAGTCGAGGGACCAATCAGGTGGCTGGAGAACAGGGGCCTTGGTAACAGCACTACGCAGTTGCGTGAATGATCGTATGCAGTCGGGGCCCATATCGAAGGGCACGTCAGTCAATAGGCGACGAGTCAAGGGTCGAGAAATCTTGGAGAAATCTTTGTTGAATCTCCTATAGAACCTAACATGTCCCAGGAAGGAGCGGATTTGCTTGACAGAGACAGGCACAGGTAAATCAGCAATTACATCAAGCTTAGCTCTGTCAACCTTGATACCCCTATCGGAGATGATATGCCCGAGAACAATTCCCTCATGTACCATAAAATGAATTTTTTCACAGGAAAGCACGAGGTTTACATCAATACATCTCCTAAGGATACGGGTCAGGTTGGCAACACATTCATCGAAAGATGGTCCTGATAAACACCAGTTTATCATCATTCTTATGCATTAAAACAAACCTAGCTCTTAGGATTTTACTCCGCAAACGGGTTTTTGGGCTGCATTTAGGCATAAAATAGGTTAGGCATCAATTGCATTTTTTATTGTCTTTTTAATATGTTTTTGTGAGTGTTAGGGATGTACAGATATATAGATCCCTAAAACCCTAGCACTCAAGAAGGAAAATGGTGAAGGAGAAGCCCAGACTAGCTGGAACTCAGCCTAATCCAGCTCACCTCAGCTTGATCCAGCTCACCGCAGCTGGAACCTAGCTTACTTGAACTAGGGTTAGCTCATCCCAACTCCATTCAGCTAATCTCAGCTGGATGGAAACTCAAGAGAGTTCACCTTAGCTCACCCTAGCTCAAGTCAGCTCAGATCCAGCTCAACTTAGCAGAGTTTAGCTCATCTCAGCTCCCACTAGTCCACAGGGAGCTCTAACTAGCTCAGCTAAGTTGACAAGAGTTCACCCCAGCTCAGATCCAGCTACATCCAGCTCCAGTCAGCTCCAGCCAGCTGAAGAAGAACTCATCCCAGCTCAGGAAGCTCAAGTCCAGCTCCTGGGGACTCAGCTTAGCTCAACTCAGTTGAGCTAAGCTACCTTAGCTGCCTCAACCAGCTTGATTCTCCCCGGGAGCACCAGACCTAGCTCACCTCAGCTCATTTTGGTAGAAGCTAGCTCACTTTAGCTTGGCTTAGCAACTAGCAAAGAACTAGCAAGCTAAGCCAGCTAGAGTGGCCCCATACCAGCCTCTTCAGCAGTAGCCAGCTCCAGCTCCAGCTCTAGATTTCTCCTCCTCAGCTCCTTCCTCCAAACCCTAGCTCCATTACCTTCTCCTCTACTCCTCCATTAGCTAAGCTAGCTTAGCTTAGCTTAGCTTGGCTTAGCTATGCTCCAACTCCTTGGCTTGTACCACCCCAAAAAC
Organism: Thalassia testudinum; assembly: GCA_037157565.1. Taxonomy (NCBI): domain Eukaryota; kingdom Viridiplantae; phylum Streptophyta; class Magnoliopsida; order Alismatales; family Hydrocharitaceae; genus Thalassia; species Thalassia testudinum. Next base: position 13,654,753 of record JAZHRO010000007.1, read on the forward strand.
CCACCTACCAACTCCACCCAACTAGCTCCACCTAAGCTCCACATAAGCTAACCTACTTGGCACCAACCTAACCTACCCACCACCTCCAAAAGACACCTAAAAGTGGTGCCAAAAACTACCCATAACCACCCCTTAATGGTGCCACTTTTCCCTCCAAAATCTCCCCTCATCTCCACCACACAATCCCCCTTGAACCCATCTCCACCATCCACCTAACCCCCCTTCTAGAAGACCCCATGTTGGCGCCAACATGGTGGTGTCTCTCCACCACCAAAAGACACCAACACCACCATAACTACCCCCTTTAACACCCCTTGAGTTGGCGCCAACTCTCCTTAGCCATAGGATCACCAACCACCTCCATTCTTCCATCCTAGCCCTCCATTTCAAGGGGCACCTTAACCCTCCATCCTACCCTATAAAAAGACCACTACCCACCACCATTCAAGTCATCCTTGGCTAGCAATTTCACTCTCATATTCCACCAAGAAGCCCACGTCCAAGAGAGAAGAAGAAGATTATGGGGATATTCTATCCCCTTGGTGCCATCCCCTCTTCCCTTCTCTCTTGGGTCACACCAGCCAAAGGAGAAGCCAGGCAAGGAAGATCTTGGAGGAGATCTTGAAGGTGGTCCACGCCACCTTGGAGGAGTTCTTGAGGGTGGTGCACGCCCACCCCTTGGAGAGAGCATTGAAGGTGGAAGCTGCCACCTTGGAGGAGCTCTCAAGGAAGGAGAAGGAGGCTCTCTTTTCAAGCCAAGGAGCAGCTAGGCTTGGAGCAAGAAGACTCCCTTCTTCACCATTTTTTCAAGAGGATTTGTGTTTCTTTTCTTGCTTTTAGATTGTTTAATTCTAGTAGAAGCATTCCTCTACTTGTCCTTGAAAAGAACACTCATTCTACTCAATCAAATTGCCTTCATTTAGCTTTTTATTACAGTTGTTTTTGGTTCTAGCACTTGTTTTGCCTCTTCTTCTTAATTACCCTAGGCCTCCACTTGCCTAGAGTGAGCTTTGGAAAAAGATATTTCTATCTTTTTGATTTTAGTTAATCATTTGTAGGTGTTAGTTCTTTTCGCTACAATCTGCAGTTTGCCCTCATCTTTTCAAAATACAAAAAAAAACAAAATTACATATTGAAAAATATCAAAAAGAAAGTTGAGATCTATCTGTAAGCAAGAGGATTAATTTTGCAATTTTTGCCTCCTTGGACGACCCTAGATACTCCCCTATCTAGGATATAAATTTAAAAGCGAAAGCGGATTCGCGTGTTACAGCGACGTTAAAAACCCGCTTTTATAAATCACGCGTATTTCGCAATCAGGTCCAAAGACTAAAAAGACATCCATGAAGACCTCGAGAAAGTCACCCACCATGTCATGAAATATTTCCAGCATACATCTCTAGAAAGTTGCTGATGAGTTGCAAAGTCCAAACGGCATCCTTCTAAGTGCAAAGGTGCCGAAGGGACAAGTAAAAGTGGTTTTCTCTTGGTCCTGGGGGTCAATTTCCACCTGGTTATATCCTGAGAATCCATCCAGGAAACAGAAAAATTTATTTCCCACTAACCGCTCCAAGATTTGGCCAATGAAAGGTAGCGGAAAGTGATCTTTATTAGTTGCAGCATTGAGTTTCCTATAATCTACACACACTCTCCAAGATGTAGGAGTGCATGTAGGGATGGATTCACCTCTGTCATTAACACGGATGGTGAGTCCTACCTTTTTGGGCACAACGTGAATCGGACTCACCCAGGAGCTATCACTAATCGGGTAGATTATACCCGCATCCAGCCACTTAATAATTTCCTTCTTAACGACATCCCGCATGTTAGGGTTGAGACATCGCTGCATCTCGCGTGAAGGTCGAGCCTCCTCCTCCATATATATACGATGAGTGCAGTAGGAGGGGCTAATGCCAATTAAGTCTGATAAAGACCATCCAATGGCTGCCTTGTGTTCTATAAGGACCTTCGTTAGTTTGCACTCTTACTCCCTGGTCAATTTTGAACTAATGATTATGGGGAGCATTTCATTTGGTCATAGGAAAACATACTTAAGTGTACTAGGTAGCTCTTTCAGCTCGGGAGTGGATGGTGAAAGATCTGGCATTTCTTGGGACGAGAGTGTCCCAAGCGAATCGGAAAACAAGTCAGGAGGAAGAAGTTGGCCCTCAGATTGGCCAAGAAGAGGGGCTTCTTTGATATATGGATCCAAAAAGGAATAGCCCCAGTGAGAAGTATGTGGGCTTAAGGTCCCAGGTGGAGTTGCAAATCCGCCTGATTTGGTGGGAAAGAAAGGGTAATTTGGTCTTCAAGAGTGTGGACCAGCGGTGAGTAGCCCGGATATGACTCAGACCACGAGGTATGGGAAGCGGAGAAAACCTCGTCAGATGTCTGGTTAGGAGAAGGTACGGGAATAGGGAGGGATGGGGGAATGTCATAATATGTGTCGGTTAGGCAATCTTCAGTGTTTAAAGGTAGTCCGCAGCAGTCAGAATAGGTCCCAATTACTTCGATACACGCACTGACGGCCATGTCCTCGTCAGAAATGTCATCCTCGATATAATCACAATCAAAGTTCTTGGCTGCCTTGAAGATATTAAGCTTGAGCTTTTCAGATACAACGGCAATCTCAATATAGCCTGACTTGCAATCGATATGGGTGCAGGTTGTGGCCAAGAAAGGTCGTCCAAGGATGATCGGACAATCAGAAAGTGAGCTAGGAACTTCCATATCTAAAATAAGAAAGTCAACAGGAAAATAGAGACTGTTGACCCTAACACCACGTCTTCCACCACACCCTTCGGAATTTTGATAGAACAATCTGCCAACTGTAACGTGACAGGGGTGGGTTTCAGATTTCCCAAGGAGAATTTTTTGAGCATGATGGTTGGTATAAGATTTATGGAAGATCCTAGACCAAGCAGGGCACGGTTAAAATTGCAGCATTGGATACTACAGGAAATAGGTGGTGTGCTCGGATCTTTCCGCTTCGATGATAAGTTTGATAGTATAGCACAACTTGCATGAGGCAAGAGAACCACTGGATTCTTAGTTTTCTTTGACTGTCGCCTGGGTGTTGTGCAGTCTTTGAAAAATCGAGCGACAGTAGGTATGTGGTCGATAGCATCGAGCAGGGGTACCTTGATTTCTACATCCCTGAACAAATTATGTAGGTTATCAAAGGCCTGCGTATCTTTCTTCTTACCTTTTGACTCCCTCAGTAGAGCCTCTGGGAATGGGACTGATTCTGGCACCAATTTGGGTGTATCATCCTCTCGCGAATGTGGTGCGCATCCCGAATGAGAGGGTGATGAAGAAGATGGGCCAGGATCAGGTCGAGGTGGATCGACGGTCTGCTTGCTGCTCCTCGTAGTGATCACATTAGACGATGCTGGTCTAGTGGGATCATAATGCAGAGGAGGGTTCGCAATAGGGACATAAGAGTGAGGTGTTGTAGCGGGATTAGCCTGAAATCCTGGTGGAATGCTCGAAGCCTGCAGAATTTGATGTACCAGCCCCTGAGAAGGTCATACCTGTGGTTGAGGACCACGGGGTATGAGATTTCGTGGGTTTGGAACAAGTTGGGCTGGAAGAGTGCCCTGAGATCGAGTCGCCATGCGTAGTTGACTGATCTCAGCATTCTGCTGTGCCAATTGGTGCCGAAGAGAGGTCATGTTCTCTTCATGGCACTTTGACATTTCCGTCATCATTCGCAACAATTTATCAAGAGGACTTGATGCATGTTCTGTTTGCAGTACGCAAGGACCCGATAGCGGATTCGCCATAGGATTAGACTAGGCCCTTGGGATGACGGGTGCGGACGGTCGCACTGGTCCACCCGTGGGGTTTTGGCGTTGCGGGTTGTTGGACCATGCGAAATTTGGATGATTTTTCCACCCTGGGTTATAAGTGGCAGAGAACGGGTTGTTCCCCATGGCGCAAGCGTCTTCTATGCCAGAAGACATGTCCGCATGTAAATATGCATCCGAGCACACGGAGGCTTGGTCCTCCGTGTCGAAATACTGGCTCGAAGAAGCCAGTTCCACATGACTTACCGAGTCGCTCGGTGCGACACTCGATAAGGAAGGTCTTACAGGGTTTCTCAGAATAAGCCTGGTATTGGAAGAATTGGGATTGTGATGAAGTGGTGAGGTGGGGGTGTTTGCCATAGAACGGGTAGGGTTGGCCAGAAGCTCGTCCAGCTTCTTGTGCACGATGGAGACTTCATCCAATTTCTGTGCGACAAGGCTGAGATCTGTGGATGAATGGGAGAGTCCCGTGTCAACTTCGTGGACATTACGGGGCTGGATGGTACGATTAAATGCGACAATGGAAGCATTGTTCATTGAGTTTTCGCTCATATTTTCAAATAATTCAAATGCTCCATTCTCGTCTTTATTCATTAAATTCCCTCCGCAGGAAGCGTCTGCAATCTGCTTCAAAGTCTCATTTAGCCCATAGTAGAAAATCTGGGCTATATGCCACTTAGGCAGACCGTGGTGCAGACACTTCCTGAGGAGGTCATTATATCTCTCCCATGCCTCATGAAATTGTTTGTCGTTTTGTTGCATAAATGAAGTGATAGCACGGCGAAGCTCATTGGTTCGCCCGATTGGGAAGAACTTCTTGAGAAACGCTATTCATATCTCTTCCCAAGAATGGATGGTTCTCCCAAAGGTGCGTAACCACTGCGACACTTTATCCCGCAATGAAAAAGGGAACATTTTCATGAGGACTATAGGTAACCCGATATTTCTCGATTTAACAGTTTTAGCCAATTAGGTTAGGTCTTCCAAGTGGAGAAAAGGATCTTCACTTGAAGACCATGAAAGTGAAAATTTATCAGGCCAATTATGTTAGGTTTCAGCTTAAAGTCGTCCCCGCCCATGGGGACCCGAATTTTTCCTATGGTCTCTATAGCAGCGGGATTCTGATAGGAGCTAAGAGACCTAGGCTCCTCCCGTTCGGGAGGGTTCTGCATTTCCTCCAATGTTTCCCTAATGGCCTCAATTTGTTCATTATACATTTCCATTTAGGCTTGGAGGCGGGTTATGGGATCCAAGGCTCCACCACCTGGTGGGTTTTGAGGGCGGTTTCCTCCCTCGGGATTTGGGGGTGGGTGTGCAGCCATGTTTGTGGAGGAGGAGGATGATTCGGCTTCTTTTCTAAATTTATCAGACAATTCACACAGTTCAGGGTTTTGTGACCTCCTCCCAAACATGCACTACCGCAGGAAGAATTAGGGGGATACGAAGGGAAAAGAGATGAGAGAAATGATGCTGCAAAGGTACACTTGATGACAAATCAATACAATCAAATTCCAAACCTCAACAGTGTGCCCTTAGACCTAAGGATATAAGTTACCTACTATCACGAACTACGGAACCAAATGCAAGCACCGCGGAACCACCGGGCCAGATTGAAAGGCCGTTTGCCCCAGTCTTAGACACCCGATAGCATGCGGGAACCCTGATAAACGACAGTTTGTCATCATTCTTATGCATTAAAACAAACCTAGCTCTTAGGATCTTACTCCGCAAACGGGTTTTTGGGAGACTCCCTTCTTCACCATTTTTGCAAGAGGATTTGTGTTTCTTTTCTTGCTTTTAGATTTGTTTAGTTCTAGTAGAAGCATTCCTCTACTTGTCCTTGAAAAGAACACTCATTCTACTCAATCAAATTGCCTTCTTTTAGCTTTTTATTGCAATTGTTACTTTTGGTTCTAGCACTTGTTTCACCTCTTCTTCCTAATTACTCTAGGCCTCCACTTGCCTAGAGTGAGCTTAGAAAGAAGATATTTCTATCTTTTAAATTTTAGTTAAGCATTTGTAGGTGTTAGTACTTTTCGTTACAATTCGCATTTTGCTCTCGTCTTTTCAAAACAAAAAAAAATTACATATTGAAAAATATCAAAAAGAAAGTTGAGATCTACCTGTAAGCAAGAGGATTGATTTTGCAATTTTTGCCTCCTTGGACGACCCTAGATACTCCCCTATCTAGGATATAAATTTAAAAGCAAAAGCAGATTCGCATGTTACAACGACATTAAAAACACGCCTTTACAAATCACGCGTATTTCACTATCAAACCCTCACCAGCACGTAGGCGCTACACGTAGGTAGTTAGACCTCCAATCCTTAATAAGGGTCAAGTTACTACTAGTTTTAGTTAGAGGCTTAGGATCAAGTGCTTATGGAATGTGAAGGGCGTTATTTACGGGTAATGCCCAAGTGATTGATTTTGTAAAGTGTGTAAACTAAGCATGCAATGGGGAAATCTCCCCGAATTGAAGTTTTTATTGGTGAATGGTTTTTATAATTCAGCCTTAAGTAGTATGGATTTTAGGATTTCTCTGAATTACCAAATCAACCAAGCTTCGAGTTTTGAGAGAATACAAGTTTTCTTCTAAGCCCAACAAATCCTTCTTCAATATCAGTTGGTTAATGCATGCTAAAATGCAATGGGCTTCTCTAGATGGAGATTTCTATGTGTGGATGCATGAGTCAATTTTTAGATTAGTGTGAAAGGGAGCCAAAACACTTCAATTCAAGTGCTCCCAATCACCAAAATGATTTCCACACACAAGGCTCAACCATAAGATAAAGAAAATTAGATAGTTGGGGTTGAAGTATTTGGGATTGAATCTTAGGCACATGAAAAGTCGTGGTGGGGTTGGAATCAACTCAATTCCAAGTCTCCCCACAGAAAATGTGATCTCGAATTGCAGATAAATGAGGCAAAGAGGGATGGCAATCAATCTTTTTATTTTTGCCTCAAAGAATATTTCACATGGCGAAAAATTCAAGAATCAAGCTTCTTGGATTTTTGCTATGCAAAGTAAGGCGAGAAATCCCAAGGCGGTGGGAGTAAAGGCAAACAATCAAACAAGTGGTTTTTAATCCACTTGCCCCAAGAGATCCCAAGAAGTGTTTTTGAGATTTAGTTTTTTTTTAGTTTTTTTTTTTATTTTTATTAAGGTTACAAATTAACCTAGGTTATTAAGAAAGAAAGACCTACTTGTGCAGCAACATGTGCGGAGCTCCAGTGCGGTGTCAGCAGCTTCACGCTCTCGTTCCTGCCTTGGATCTGCCCACGTTTCCGACTTTGTCTGCCTGTCTTCTCCTTGCAACAAGTTCACCTGCACAACAACAAACAAAAACACCCGTGAAGAGAAGGGTGTGAGAAGAGAAAAATTAAAGGAATGGAGTAGAAACTTACTTGAATGCTCACTTCCCCGGCAACGGCACCATGAAAAGGGATGTGGCGTAGACCCGGATAGGTTTTGTTAGTATGGTGATTTTATTGTTGAAATGTGTATAGTGGTTAACCTAAATCGAGCCTAACCATCCCTTTACAAAATTTTTAACCTGGCCTACTTGATTATATCTTGGTCACTTTTAGGCCTAGGGTTGAACTCAAGGAAGTGGGATTAGAAGTGAATTAGTTTCTACGCCTTTCCTACAACGAATCTCTTCCGTTCGTTTATTGTGTTTTTGGTGTTTTTCTATTTAAGATTGTTTTCTGATAATTTTTATCCTTGAGGTACACCCTCAAAATCAGGTTCTTGGCTTTGAGCCAAATTAGGGTTCCCAAAACTGGTCTTGCTATTCTCAAGGCTGAGTACCTACAAGTCAAAGATTACCTTTTCTCTTTTGTGTATTTTTTTTATCTTTTTAATGGAAGGAAAGAGAAACAGAAGTAAAGTAAATATAGTATATATATATGTATATATTATATATGTATAAAGGGGTGGCGGTGGAGGTGGAGATGGTGTGTGGCACGGTGTCGAGTCGATCGTCGTCTAGGAAGATGCAACTAACAGGACGAAGTGTCATGTGGAGTGTAAGATGGATGGTGGAAGATGAATGCGAACACGCTTTCTGTACGCGTGTATCGGGGAATATCAGCAACTGGTGTAGATATTCCCGCGATACAACGTATGGTAGGTGATATGTAAATATATATATATGTATATATGTAAATATATATCTATATGTATATATATATGTATATGGTTATAATTATATAAGTGTATATATAGCTATATATGTGTGTGTGTGTGTGTGTGTGTGTGTGTATATATATATATATAGATATGTAAATATATGTATAGATACATATATGTATAGATATATATATATGTATATGTATGTATATATAACTATATAGATGTATATATATATATATGTATATATATATAGTAATATATGTATATAGATATATGTAGATAGGTATGTATATATATATACATATGTATATATAGTAATAGATATATATGTATATATGTATTCATATTTGTATATATATATATATGTGTGTGTGTGTGTGTATATATATGTATATATATATTTATCTATACTTATACTTAGTTATATAGCAGTAATATATGTATAGATATATGTATATATATATATATGTATATAAATATATATAGAGATAAATATATATATGTATATATATATAAATATATAAGTATATAGTATTGTATAAGTGAGAGTGTGTGTGTGCGAGAGTGTGAGTGTGTGTATGTATGTGTCGGCAGAGAGAGTGAGAGAGTGCTGTGACAGAGAGAGAGAGAGAGAGAGAGACTGCTGGAGTGAAGAAGGCTGGAGTTAAGTCGTCCGCGCGCAGCAGGGCGTCGTCTGATGGCGCACGCGCACATGCAAGAACGTAGGCGCGCGGAGAGGCGTATGCTGGAGGGAGTGGGTGCGAGGAAGAGAGACCGCAGTGCACAGCGCTGTGCGGAGAGGCGAGTGCAGGCACTGGCAGGCGCGGGCGCACGTAGACGCGTGAGCGGGTGCTGGAGTGGGCTCGGGGTAGGACGCTGGTGTGGGTTGGGGCCGGTAGCGACGCGTCGAGTGACCAGATAAGTGAGAAACTTACCGGTCACCTCACTATAGCCACAGTGTTCCGCTGACTAGCGTGAACAGTGGCTACAATGTATGGTCGAGCCGCGTGACTGGGTGCGCCCGGTGCTGTGAGTGAGGGAGCCACTGAGCGAGTTGGTGCACGCGCGGAAGGTTTGCGCCGGCTGGTGGATTGCACGAAGAGGCGGGTGTAAGAAAAGAAGCGGGAGGCGAAGGTAGCCTGCAGGCACGTGCGGTGGCCTGCGTGCGGGTGCGCGATGGCTTACGCTGCTACTGCAGACGAGCGATGGCTAGTTGAGCTTCAAAGCTTAAAGCTCCTGTGGCAATGGTGGGGTAGGCTTGAAACGATCAAACAGGGAAGAGAACCACCATGCCCACCGGCTCTTTGATGAGCTGGGCGATGGTGGGACTCACGGTGGTGGTTATGCACCACAGTGAGGTACTCCTGCTCGCAGAGTGGCTCCTCAGTGGAGGAGAAGCTGCATATGGAGGGAGAGGGGAGGAGACGGCCTGGAAGGAGGGAAGCTGCTGTGTGTTTTTGGGTGGACCAAGCTCTCCTCGAAAAGAAGAAGCTGTGCTCTTTTTAAAGAGGAAGAAGGCATGCACAGCCATGCCTTGGCTGTGCATGGCTGTGCATGCGGCTGCAAGGTGAGCTTGAGAAGGGAATGGCGCAAAGTGGAGGCTGCCAGGTTTTGCAGCTGCGGAGAAGAAAGTCAAATAAAAATAAAAATAAAGATGGAAATTTTGTGAGGCAACACTTGAGGAATTTGTTAATTACAAGGCCATTTTATTCACTCTCCTCCCCTCTCAAATAAATGCATGCATGCGTGTATTTTTACAAATACGACTATGGATACCTAATATGCAATGGTAATGCTAGGAAATAGCACAAGACGCCATAATTGTTGGTGTATTTTTGCTGTGCAATCAAGCTACAATCAGCCAACCTGGAATGCCCATCAACCTGTTGGGCAAGCTAATTTGAACCGACAGATGGTAGAGATGCAAGGATCTATGCTCCAGCTCATGCAACAAATGAAAACATTGCTGGACAACTTGCAATCTCGGCTCATTACTAATTCTCGCCAGCCTGGATCTCTGCCATCTCAACCCATACCCAACCCTCGCAACATCCAGAATTAGGGCAATCGAGCCCAAGGGTACGGGAATCAAAGGGTCCCACACGCACATGCTCAGGTGGTTTCGCTGGATCCTTCTTTGTATGCTTCTTCATCCAATCTGGGTTATTTGGTGAATCAAGTCCCTCCGATCTTTCTTAGCCCTCCCCAAGACCTAAACCCGTATGCTTCTGCAAATTCTGTTACCTTAAGGAGTGGACGGCAAAGCCAAGACCCAAAATTACCCTCTTCTAGTCAATCACACCCTAGTGAGCCTGAGGAAGGAAAGGAGAACACTGAAGAAGAAATCAAGGCTTAGGAACCTGATTCCAAAGATCTAACTCATGTTCCATTCCCTGAAGCCTTGATTAAACCCAGGAAGAAGAAGTCTGTTGATAGTGATGAGGAGCTCTTGAATATATTCAAGAATGTTGAAATCAATATCCCTCTCCTCGATGCTATTAAGCACATTCCGGCTTATGCTAAATTCTTAAAGGATTTATGCACTTAGAAGCATAAGCCGAGTGAATCTGCCCCGAGGAAGGTGATACTCTCCAAGCAGGCTAGTTTTGTTATCCTACATCACCTTCCTCAGAAAAAGAGAGATCCAGGTGCCCCATTACTTTCATGTGTTATTAGGAATTACACTTTTGATAGGGCACTTTTGGATCTAGGTGCATCCATTAACCTAATTCTGACTTCTCTTTACGAAAAGTTCAGATTAGGTGACCTTAGGCTGACCTCAGTAACGTTGCAGTTAGCGGACCATTCGGTCACAAACCTGAAAGGCATTATTGAGGATGTTATCGTCAAGGTTAAGGACTTCTACTTTCCTGTAGATTTCCTTTCCCTTGACATGGATGTACTTGAAGATTTAAGGAACATACCCATCATTCTAAGGTGTCCATTCTTGGCTACCGCTAAGGCCAATTTTAATTGTGAAAGTGGTAGTATGGAAATCGCCTTTGGGGATAGAAAAATGAAATTTGATATTTCCAAGGTGATTAACAAATTTGAGGATTGTGGATATATTGAGGAGCTTGAGGATGATGATTTGTATGTTGAGACTTGAATGGCTTTTACCATCCTTGAGAATTCCTCTTGCACTAATGAACATAACCCACAACCCTCTATGGTAGACTTGCCACACCCTAAAGAGGTTGCTAAATTTGTTCACTTCCAACCTCTTCCATTAGACCCTCCTAATGAATCTTCATCAGCATCCTCCTTACCCTCCATCCTAAACCCACCCCAACTTGAACTGAAGCCATTGCCTGAGAGTCTGAAATATGAATTTTTAGGACCTAAGAAAATGCTCCTTGTGATTATAAGTGCACAACTGACTAAGGAGCAAGAGATGAAACTAATCAAGGTCCTAAAAGCAAATAAGGAGGCACTTAGTTGGACCATCCATGACCCTGAGATTGAGTTTTCTTATTTCAATCATTGAAATTTTATGGAAGATGGATCCTACCCTTCCTGCCAAATGCAGAGGAGATTGAACCCTAATATGCGAGAAGTGGTTATGAAGGAAATCATTAAGTGGCTTGATGCAGGAATCATTTATCCAATCTCGGATAGTCCCTGGGTTAGTCCCATGCAAATTGTTCCAAGAAAGCTAGGATTGTTGTTGTGACTAACGGGAAAGGAGAAACTATCACAACTCGTTCAGCTTCCTCTTGGAGAGTCTATATCGATTACAAGAAACTGAACACAACCACGAAAAAGGATCATTTTCCTCTACCTTTCATCAACCAAATCCTTGAAAGGTTACCCGAGTAAAAGTATTTTTGTTTCCTAGATGGTTACTCGGGATATAACCAAGTCTCTATCCATCCTGAGGATCAGGAAAAGATGACTTTTACCTATCCCTACGGAACCTTTGCATTCCGTAGAATGCCCTTTGCAATGCACTTGCGACTTTTCAAAGGTGTATGCTAGCCATTTTCTTAGACATGGTGGGAGAGTTTATGGAAGTATTCATGGATGATTTCTCCATTTTTAGAGATTCGTTTGAGTCTTTCCTAGCTAACCTAGAATTGATCCTTAAGAGATGCATCAAAACATGGTTGGTCCTTAGTTGGGAAAAGAGTCACCTCATGACACAAGAAGGCATTGTCTTGGGTCATGTAGTCTCTGAGCAGAAAATTGAAGTTGATAAAGCTAAGGTGGATGCTATCTCCAAACTTCCTCCTCCCACATCTGTTAAACAAATTCAATCATTTCTTTGTCATGTGAGATTTTATAGGAGGTTCATCAAGGATTTTTCTTAGGTTGCTCGACCTTTGAGCAACCTTCTAGCCAAATATATGCCATTCAGTTTTGATGAATCATTTCACAAGGCATTTGATTTTCATAAAACGGCAGTCACTTTTGCTCCAGTGCTGCAACCACCTATTTGGACAACCCCATTTGAGATCATGGCCGACGCTTCTGATTACGCAGTCGGGGATGTTTTCGGACAAAAAATAGACAATAAGGCATCTATCATCTACTATGCTAGCAAAACTCTGGATGAGGCCTAGAGAAACTACATTGCTACCAAAAAGGAATTGCTAGCTTAGTATTTGAGTTGAAAAAATTCAGGGCTTATCTCTTAGGATCTCATGTTATAATCTACACCGACCACTCGATCTTGAGACATCTCTTGGCTAAAAAGGATGCCAAACCTCAGCTCATCCGATGGATTCTTTTACTTTAAGAATTTGATCTTGAAATTACGGGGCACAAAATGTGGCGGCAGATCATCTTTCGAGACTCCTATGTGATTCTTCTTGTCTGGATATTCCAATTACTAATACTTTTCCAGACGAGACTATTCTTACAGTTTCTGGTGTTCGAACCCTTGGTTTGCGAACTTGGTTAATTATTTGGTCATTGGTCAAATCCCCTAGGATTGAACCAAGCAACAATGGGATAGACTTATATCTCAGGCCAAATATTACTTTTAGGATGACATTGAACTGTACCTCATCAGCTTTGATCAGATTATTCGCCATTGTGTTTGGGAGAATGAGTTTCAAAGCATACTTGAGTTCTGCCAAGCATCTGCGTGTGGTGGAAATTTCTCTAGGAAAAAGATGGCTGCAAAATTTTTGCAATCTGGATTTTATTGGTCATCTTTATTCAAGGATACCTAAGAATTCTCAAGCTCGTGGTTCCGATGCCAGGCACTCAGGAGCATAGCCAAGAGAGACATGATGCCTCTAAACCTGATTCTTCCCGTCGAAATCTTCATTTTTGGGGCATCGATTTTATGGGACCCTTCCTCCCTTCATTTGAACACCAGCACATTCTTGTAGTTGTCGACTATGTGTCCAAGTGGATTGAGCCTATTCCCACCTGAACCAATGACCACAAGGTGGTCATCAATTTTGTCAAGAAGAATGTCTACAGTCAGTTTGGGATTCCGAGGGCCATCATCAGCAATCATGGTACTCACTTCACCAATGCCCAATTCCACAATTTACTGGCAAAATGCGAAGTGAATCACAGAATTTCCACACCTTCCCACCCCCAGACGAATGGACAGGATGAGATCTCCAATTGGGAGATTAAGAACATCCTACAAAGGATGGTTAGGCTTAATAGAAAAGACTAGACTCAAAGGCTTGATGACACTCTTTGGGCCTACTGTACGGCATACAAAATGCCTATCGGCATGTCAACATTTCATCTGGTGTATGGAAAGGCTTGCCATTTACTGGTTGAGATTGAACATCAAGCATTCTGGGCAATCAAGAAATGCAACTTTGATTTAACTTGAGCTAGAAAGACCAGGAAACTCCAACTATCTGAGTTGGAGGAGCTTAGAAATGATGCATACGAGAATGCCAAGATCTATGAGGCTAGGACCAAAGCTCCTCATGACCAGCTGATTTCCCGAAAGAGCTTTGAGCCAAACCAGAAAGTCTAGCTCTTTGATTCTCAGCTTAATCTCTTTCCTGGTAAGCTTAGGTCAAAGTGAATGGGTCTTTCATCATTAACCAAATATTCCCAAATGGAGCCATTGAGATTTCTAACCTAAAGACAGGTAATTCTTTCAAGGTAAACGGAAAGCATTTGAAACCTTATGTTGACCACGTTATTCCAGAACCCATCTCAAACAAGGTTGCTTTAACTTTAATCTAACTTTCTTTGGCTAGAACCCGCTTAGCTGATGCCATTAAACTCAGCACTTGTATAGTCTGACTTAGAGCTGATTAAAGCATCATGGAATACAAGTGATATATTTCCATTTTTCCCTTTTGTCATGCCTTTTATTTTCATTGAGGACATTGCATAATTTAGGCATGGCGGGGTGGATTCATTTTTGAATCATATTATCAACTCTGTGGATTTCTTATAAATTTCCCTTATTTTTCCTTTTTATTATAAAAATAAAAAAATTGAATTAGGAAAGGAAAACTTGGGCTTTAGAAATTTTAAACCTTAAGAAATAATACAGTACGACCTGTACACTTAGATCCTTCAGGTCTTTGAGCTTAATCAACCTAGCTGTCCACTAAAATGTGGACTCGTTTCTTAAGTCTTTGCCATTTGAAAATTTATTTCAAATTGGTTAAATAAGTTGGGGTGATAAGTACACGACTTATTAACTCACCCTCTAATTTGAGGGGACTTTAAGTCTAAGTATCTACACACTATTTGCACTGACTCACTATTTGGCTGTTTTAATAGAAATTTGGTAGCTAATAAACCTTCTAGGGCAGTATGGCTGGCAAGCTGTTGATGGTAATAGCTTATCAGCTAGTTCTCTAGAGCCTAGCCACACGACCATTTGCTACTTGTTGCCTTTAGGTAAATCTTATATTAAGGAAGCCACCTACTTGAAAAGAAAAGGTATCCAAAAAGAAAATGAAAAAATAATAGAAAAGAAGAAAAGAAGAAAGAAATAAGCTACACTTCATCACACAAGTATGGCTGGCAAGTTGTCGGTGGTAATAGCTCATTGGCCAGTTGTTCAGAACCCATCTCACAAAAATGCACGTTTAATTCCAAACACTTAGGAAGAAGCAGAGTAGTAGAATAAGCCGGGGAGATATACACTGGGTTCGCCCTTGTGTTGACCCTATAAAAATAAAAGTAAGGAGAAAGCTACCGATCGTATAGATACACCTTTAGGCATAATTTCTTTTCAAGGTAACCTAGGGGCATAGAAACTCGAAGTTCGTTCTAATCACCGATCAGTGAGTCTACACATTTCACACAAAAGATGCTTAGTACTTAGAGTTCTCTTCGAGTCTTGGGTGGGTTGGGTAGCCATAGATAGCTATCTTAAAACCCTAAACTTAAAAATCTAAAAAATTAGAAAAGAAAAAAAGATGCTTCTGCTTTTGAATAAGGCGAGGGCTTGGGCGGTCTGCATTTTAGTAGGCACCCGAGTGGTATTCTGTCTTTGCAGTTCAAGTCCTTAGTAATTTGATCCTAGTGTTGAAAAATAACTTTTGCTCAAGTAATTTGATCATAATTCTCTTTATAATTAGCATATAGTTTTTGCTAGGGATTAGCAAAAGATAGGCATGGGGGTGTGACGTGTATACATCGAAGTAGCCTAAAATGTTTATTTATGCATGTTCTTAGTATCATAAAAGTATCGTGCATTATAAATAGTACATAACATGCAACATCATGCATTTAGGTAAATTTGTATAATTTTTATAGTAATTTGCCTCTTTTTGTGGCTAGGGACATGGCAACATTTACCAGGGCCTCAAATTGAAGATCTAACCATATAGATCTAATTAGGGCAACGATCGGTATTCAAAAACTCCAAGATCGACCTGATCGGACCTCCGTAGCATCAGATACAGTTCAAGAAAGATCAGAGGTCAAGGGGCCAGGTGGTGTAAATTCTACCTCAGTTGAAAAATCCAACCATGCGGATGGGTTCAGATTGATGGTCACAGTCCAACGGTGCGAAAATCGATCCAATCCAACATCCGTGGCACCACCTACGAGCATATGAACTTGGACGGCCAAGATAGTGCCACGTTGCACCATTCAAACCCACCTGCACCCCTCCGCTCGACATCTAAAGGCTTAAGAGACCAAGGATCTTGGCCATTTGGTGAAGATCCAATGGCCATGAAAGGCTGAGCACAAAAGCCTCCGTGCGACATAGTTGGAGGCTTGCACAGCAATCAAGCACGCGTCTGCGAAGAGGGAGGTGCAGGTTCGAACCCTGCCTCACCTCAAATCAGCTGAAGGAGTGCACGTGACTAAATTCAGTTGTTGGATGAAGCATGGATGGACAATCGAGTGGCGACGTGGCACGCGGGGAGGCGTTCATCACTCACATGCACGATGACATGCAATCAGATGTGCCATCATACGTGGGCTCACTTAACGTCTGAAGAGGAAGTGAAGCTCGAGGCTTTTAAGCTGTCTGATCTCTTAATCGGATGACTGAGATCTTGAGATCATGGAAGCGTGCCTCAACGGTTGAAGAGTAGCGGCCAGTGACATGTTGAGTTGTGGTGCATTCGATCAAAGGCGAGCGGCGATGATGAGGCGCATGGCTATAGCAACGTGCGTCAACAGTGACGCTCATAAATGTAACTAAAGGTCCTGATATTAATGTTATAGCTTATAAAAGGACATTTTTGCCCCCATGACTACACCTATAAAAGGCCCTACGCCTTCCACATATTCATCCCTTCCATCATCTCTCTCCCTCTCTAAAAGCTAAGAACTCAAGTTCTAAAGCTCGCTCTAGTGCTCCCAAGCTACAGGAAGCTCCGCTAGAATTAAAAACAAATTTTTCCACCTCTCATCCCCTTTGCAGAGCTCTCGCTAGCTGTCTTCTCATCCCCATTCTGGAAGTGGATCCCGTGACGTCGACACCTTGCCTCACCTCAGGTTCTTCCTGATCCATCCTCCGTTATTTGTCTTCGCTCTCCTTTTAGACGACGTCTGGTCGGCTTGTCCTCCAAGCAGCTGTCGAGGATAACTTCTCTCTCCCTTCTCTTTATTGCTTTCTAGATTAGATTTCCCTCTTTCTAGTTGTAGTTGTAATGACATTATTTTGAGTATAAAAGTTATTTTTTCTGTCTCTCTTTCTCTCTCTCTTTTGTTGTAATGTTTATATTGCAAATAGAATAGCAATCAATGTGAATGTCCACTTTATAAACAAAAATTACAAAATAATATAACTACGGATTTCGAATCGACGTAGCCTCCACGTGTTCGACCTAGGACTTATTCTGAGTTTTGGTAAAAATTATTTGATTGACGGATTTTCTTGCGAATCGCACTATAACGACGGGTTTTCTAAACTCAAATCTTTTCCCTACGAATTTCCGCTACATCAGATGCTGAAGTGGTGGAAGATATGAGATAGGAGGGTGCCAAAAGGGAATCCACTCATGGGTTTCCTCTCCATAAAGGTGAGGATGAAGTGGTTCCAATTGAATGCCTTGCTAGTCATGTAGGCATAAAGAGCCACGAGCATAGGACCAGGACAATTCTCTAATGAGGTGGATTTGGACATGAAATTCCAAAGAAATATGTAGTTAAGGAACCATGGGAGAGGACAGAAATATGGCGAATTGGTAGGCTTGCTGATGTAGACACAACTATTGAGGATAAAATGCTTATTCATGCATGTTCCTAGGCTTAGATTTGTATTTGATGTTATAAATATTTCATAGCATGCATCATCCTGCATTTAGAGTAGTTATGTATATTTTAGGTTAATTACATCCTTTTTATGGCCATGAGGTAATGAGATTTATTTCAGGACCTCGAATGGACGATCTGACTGTATGGATTTGATCAGGATGATGATCGAAGTCTAACGCCTTCGAAATCGTTGAGATCGGAATCCCGTAGCACCATATGCAGTCTGAAAAATGTCAATAGCCAAGGGACTAGGTAACGTAATTCAGAGCCTCAAATGCCAAATCCGACTACATGAACGGATCCGGAACGACGATCGTAGCCCAACAACACGAGAATCGACCCAATCTGACATCTGTGGTGCCACTTGCAAAGCGAAGAGAATGGACGGTAATGATGGCACCACATGGCACCATCATAGCTGCCCAAACCCGTCCAAGCCTCACCACTCCATCTCGCAGGCGTATCATCATGCGATCCTAGCCGTTGGATCATTATCCTACGACTGAGAATCACCTCAGCACACCACTATACTCCAAAGAAGAATGCAGGGACAAAATCCCAATAATTGGATCGAGATCCAACGTCAGGAGAGGGTGCGTACACTTTCATCTTCTCGACAATCAACGCCAGTAGCGTGTTGGGTATTGCCCTTGCCCGCGATGCAAGGACCACCGTTCGAACACCACGGCAACACCTGATCTTATGGAGCACAGGTGCAATCGAATTGCATTCATTAGATGATCATCAAGCGGCGAAGAGTGCGGCAACATGGCGAGATGAGATTCGCTTGATGGGCCACACGCTAGATCACGTAATAACTCATGCTCGATCACATGCACGTAATCCACAACGCTGGTCCTCGAGCGATCTCAGCCTCTCATCGCTCATCCAACAGCCACGATCCTCTCACCGTGCCCGTTAAAACCTTAAGCACACTGTCAACATGATTTCAAGTGCGAGCTCTGCGCAAACATCATCCATCAGATTTAGATCGAATGGTCCTCAATGCTTCAACCTCGCAGCAGCTGTGCATGCAGAGGGTGCCCATGCGTAAGCGCCAGTTGGCCCTTTAGTGACATCCGAGGCAAATCTTCAACGACACATCTGATGTCGCTATAGCCCGTGGATGGATTTCCTCTACTTCCCTTCACTATAAAAGGACACCTACACCTCCCCTTCCTCTTCATCTCTTCCTTCCTTCATCTCACCATCTCCAAGGCTCTAAAGAGAGCTTGTCCCAAGCCTGGGATGCTTCTTTAGAGAAGAATCAAATATTTTCCCTCCCCTCATCCCCATTTGTGGAGCATCCCACAACCATCCTCTCACCTCCCTTTGGGAAGAAGATCGTTGTCGCGATGCCATCCTACCTTGCACTCCATCCTCATTCATCTCGCTCCTCACCACCTTCTTCTAGGCGACGTCAGAGCGAGTCGTCCTCCAAGCTACTGTCAAGGAGGACTTCTCTCACCTATCTTTATCTTTATTATTTTTGTAGTATAGATTTCCCACTTTCCCAATTGTAACAAACATTTGTTTCGAAATATATGACTATTTCTCACTCTCTCTCTCTTATATTTTGCAAGTAGATTTGCTAGATAAAATTTCATCAACCTGATCTCTCGCTCTATTAAAAATACAAAAAAAATTAGAAAAGACAAAAACAACAAAAACAAATAAAAGCGAAACAGGTATCTTTCAAAACCAAATGTTCACCTCCCCATGTTCGACCCGGGACTCACTTTTCGAGTTTCGGTTATAAATTTTATCTGATCGATGGATTTTCTCATGAATCAAACTATGACAACGGGTTTTTCAAAATCCAATCTTTTCCACATGCGAATCCACCCCAATCATTTTGGCACCGTTGCCGGGGAGGTAACGGTCTTTGGTTTTTTTCGCATTTTCCCGCATTACTTACATATTTTTCTAACCTATCTTTCATCTTTGATTTATTGTCTTGCAAGAACCCGGTCGAGGAGCCAAAAGTGGTAGATTGGAGTAAAGTGTGGGTAGAGACATTTGTAAGCTTTCCCCCACCACCCCCACCCTAGATTTCATTTCACCACACTAATAACTCTAACCCAAATCAACTTAGGTGCTTTTTATAAACCCTAGGATAGATCTGGTTGTTTGTTTGCCACCTCCACCCATCTCATCCCCATATATATAAAAAAAAACTCTTCTCTTGTGGGATTTACTAAAAGTGATACACATTAAATACCCACAACTTTCGACTTAAGGCGCACCATTCCACTTTGATTCTACCACTTAATCAGGATCTAACCTGTGGACCCTGTACACTTCAACTCAATACACATAAGTAAGTAGAAATCTGAATAGGTTAAACATCTGTGTGCCTTAACTAAGTGGTGCAACAGGCTAATTGATTAAGCTGTTTGGGCTGCACAACTAAAGGTAAAAGTTGTTCATCAGTAGCCTGCCACTTAGGGTTCATCTTTAGGGTTGAACCAGACACTCCACAATATTTTTTGATTTCGAAAGGAATATATCATTACCAGTGCTTTCAAAACTTGGAGTGTTCTCTTGAACTTGATTGAATAAACCTAAGATTAAACCTTAAAAGCAACTAAACAAGGTTAAACCCTAAAAGACACATCATCAAATAACCTTGTTTGCAAACTCTAGTTGTGCATGCACATACATTTGAATTGATCATTAAGGGCACAACCCATCTAAAGGGCCCATCACATTCCAAGAGCACATTCATCCCAAGCCTAATTAAAACTGAGTAGATGTTGGCTTTAAGGATTGATTCACTCTTCGGGGCTTAAACTGAGTTTTCTTTTTTATTAATTTGATTCTGTTGGTCCATCTGATGTCTAGCTAAGGTATTAGTGTCAAACGACCATGGCTGGGGAGTACACTAGGAATTGGAGGCGCAAGCCAAAGGAAGAACCTTCTCCCTAGCCCCTCCTTCTAACTGGTTAGATTGACCAGATAAAAGTAGACCAAATCAGTTATAATCTCAAGACAGGTTCTGGGAGTTCGTAGGTCTTTAGACTAACCCACCTAAGGGTAGGGTTGATTGCTTGTATTGCAGGGCTCCTTTCTCTCTTCTGATTTCCCTCTTATTTTACTATGTATCCTTCCACATCCAACACTCATTTCCCATCCTACCCTCCTACCACCACTTATACCCAAGATGATTACTATCCCAACTTGACTTATAATTACCCATCCACTAGTAGGGATAACTTTGATTGGGGATACGATACTAGACCTCAGTGTTCAGGGCCTAACCCTGGACAACAAGACTATGATTACTATCCTTCCCAGAGCTACAATGATTGTAGATCTTCACCCTTTGATGACTGAACCAACCCAATCTACAATGAAGAAAGATATGTTGATTGTAACAATTACCCTCCCCAGTATTCCACTGAATATAGGTCGCCACCATTCTTTCAAAAACCCGAGACGGCCTACTATCAGCGAGGAACCCGAGAACCTCAATATCTTGACTTCCACAGAATGAACCCAAACCCACCCAACCTTGAACCGAACCATTTGGTTCAGGTGAACCAGGTCTAAGATAGGGTGTTGGCTAACTTGAGGAACACCATCCAATCTTTAGAGTCCTCAGCCACCACCATGCACTGAAGCATTGGAGCCTATGATAAAAATTATTTTTGAGCTAAATAGCTCTTTATTGGATTTGCTCCAACATGTTAGGGATAGGGGCCTGGGTGAGTTTCTACTTGGGAGATTATTGAGGTTGAGGATGAAATTCGTGGTTACCGTAGTCCAATCTTGGGATGATTCCCAGGATGAACCCTCTTTAGGAGAGCCAATGTCTGAACTCGCTCAAGCGCCTGTCGAAGGGATACATTTCTGAGACAGGAGATGACTAGGTTGGGCTAGAGCAACCCATTGAGGATGAATCGATTGATTCACCTGAGATCCTCGAGCCAAAGAGCGAGGAAAAATATGTCTCTTTGAACCAGGAAATGACAATCGATTTTGAGACATATATAAATGAAGATCATGAATTCTTTGACTCTGAGAGTGAAGAATCTCTTAGTGAAGTCTCACTTGAGCATAAGGAAGATGAATTTAGTGAGACAAACAGGCTTGAGGAATCTAATGAACCATTTGATATCCCAATCATTGAAGAGTATGATCATGTTGGGGCTAACTTGGACAATTCGAATCCTGATGATTCAATCAATAGCCCCATTCCTCAACCACACCCTAAAGAATTGAATGATGATATTTTTGAGATCACCAGACCCAAGCCAATCCTGATTTAGACAAAATTGTTGGACTTGGGTATTTTAGATGGGGTGTACAATGATTTGGAGGTCCCGGGAACATTGATTTTAGAGGGTAGAACTGTGGAAATGAAAATCTGGGAAGCTACTTATGAGGAAACTATGATTTTGAATATAAGGGTTCATGTTGACCTGAAACCACCTATCTTCTATCAGGACCCTTACGATATCTTTCACGTGCGACCCAAGCTTGGAATAATTGGCTATCTTCCTGAGCTGAACTATAAGTGGATACCTGATTTTAATGAATCAGATCAATTCATTATCTGACACTTTAGTCTTGGGTTGCACACTACCAAACCGCAGGCCTGGCCCCGCAAGCACAATAATCTTAGGTTCTGGGTGATTTTCATCTTGAACCTTATAACCACTCAACCCTAGGGCATGGGTCAGCACCATAATCTAGTCCACATCTGTGGACATCTTCTGCTGGCGGGTTTGAGGATTAATCTTTTGAATTAGATTATGATCCATACTATGAATTCTACATTTCTTCCTTGTATGCATTTTATGCCTAGCTAAAGGCATTAAACTTAGCACGTGTGTATACTCTCTTCTCTTTGTGGAGCTGACTGGATTTTCACAACATTTAGGTGATATTCTATTTACTCCAACCTTTACATGTCATTATTTTTACAATGAGGACATTGCATCATTTAGGAATGGGGGGTGGATAATTAATTCCTGAAATCATTTTGTTAACTCTGTAGAATTTCTTTTAGTTTCTTAAAAAAATGAAAATTAAAAAGAAAAAAAGAAAGAAATTAGGAGAAGAGAACTTAGGCATTTGGAAGTTATTAACTTTAGGAAACGATATGATAGGACCCGAACACTTAGACTCTTCAAGTCTTCGGGCTTAATTAGCTCGGTGTCCACTCGAATGTGGACTTAGTCTTGAGTCCTCGCAAGTAATTTTACTTTAATTTGGTGAATAAATTTGGATGATAAGTACACGACATATCAACCCGCCTTCTGATTTGAGGGGATTTTAAGTCTAAGCATCTACACATTATTTTCATTGACTCACTTTCCACTGATTTTTACTAAAATTGTGAAGCTAATGACCTGTCTAGGGTGGTATGGCTAGCAAGTTGTTGATGGTAACAGCTCATCGGCCATTTGTCTAGAGCCCAGCCACATGACCATTCACTTCATAATGCCTTTAGGTAAATCTTAGACCAGGAAAGCCACCTACTTTGGAAAAAGAAAAAAAAGTACCTAAAAAGAAAAAAAAGAGAAAAATGAGAAAATAAAAAATAAAAAATAAAAAAATAAAACCACACTTCATCGCATGAGTATGGCTGGCAAGTTGCCATGGGTAACTGCCCATTGGCTGGTTGTCTAGAACCCAACTCACAAAAATGTACAAATAATTCCCAAAACACTTAGGGAAAAAGTGGGAAAGTAGAATAAATCGGAGAGATATACACTAGGTTTGCCCTTGTGTTGACCCCATGAAAAAAAAAAAAGTAGGGAGAAAGCTACCGATTGGAAAGATAAACCTCTAGGTAGAAATCTTTAAGGTTACCTAGGGTCGTAGAAACCTGAAGTTCATTTTAATTCCTGCTTAGTGAGTTTATCACCCTTTCACAAGATGCTTAGCAATTAGAATCCTTTTCGAGTCTTGAGCAGGTCGGGTAGCCGTAAAAAGTTATCCTGAAACTCTCAAATTTTAAATATCCAAAAAAATTAGAAAAGAAGAAAAACAAAAAAATGTATCTTCCCTTTTCAAATAAGGCAAGGACTTGGGCAGTCTACATTCTGACAGACACTCGGGTACTATTGAGTTTTCGTAGTTTAAGACCTTAGTTGAAAATTTCTATTATTAATAAACAACTTAGGCTTAAGCGATCGACTCCTAATTTTATTTTTATACATAGCATATAGTTTAATTTTTCTAGGGACTAGCAAAAGATAGGCATGGGGGTATGATGTAGACACAACTATTGAGGATAAAATGCCTATTCATGCATGTTCCTAGGCTTAGATTTGCATTTCATGTTATAAATATTACATAGCATGCATCATCCTACATTTAGAGTAGTTGTGTATATTTTAGGCTAATTATGTCCTTTTTATGGCCAGGTGGGAAGGAGATTTATTTCAGGGCCTCGGATGGATGATCTGATCGTACGAATTTGATCAAGATGATCAGAGTTTAATGCCTTCGAAATCATTAAGATTGGATTTTCGTAGCACCATATGTAATCCAAGAAAGGTCAACAGCCAAGGGACTAGGTGACGTAATTTGGAACTTCAAATGCCAAATCCGACTGTGTGGATGGATCCGAATCGAAGATTGCAGCCCAGCGGCATGAGAATAGACCTAATCGGACATCCGTGACGCCACCTACAAAGCGAAGAAAATGGACAGTCATGATAGCACCTCGTGGTGCCATCATAGCTGCCCAAACCTGTCCAAGCCTCATCGCTCTATCTCGCAAGCGTACCATGATGCGATCCTAGCCATTGGATCATAATCCAATGGTTGAGAATCACCTGAGCATGCCACGCTACTCCAAAGAAGAACGTGGGGACGAAATCCCAACTGTTGGATCGAGATCCAACAGAAAAGAGAGGGTGCGCAAACTTTCATCTTCTCGACAATCCACATTGGTAGCGTGTTGGGTATGCCCTCACCCATGACGCAAGGACCACCATTCGAACCCCACTGCGACGCCTGATCTTGTTGAGCATGGGTGCAATCGAATTACGTTCGTTGGATGATCATCAAGCGGCAGAGAGTGTGGCAACGTGGCGAGATGAGATTCACTTGATGCACGCACACACTAGATCATGCAATAACTCATCCTCGATCACACGTGCGTGATCTGTAGCACTGGCCCTCAAGCGATCTCAGGCTCTCATCACTCAACCAATGGCCACGATCCTCTCGCCATGCCCATTCAAAGCTTAAGCGCACACTTAGCACGATTTCAAGCGTGAGCTCCGCGCAAACATCAGCCATCAGATTTAGATTGGATGGTCCTCAACGCTTCAACCTCGCAGTAGCTGTGCATGTAGAGGTGCGCATGCATGAGCGCCAGCTTGCCCTTTAGAGACATCCAAGGCAGATCTTCAATGATGCATTTGATGTTGCTATAGCCCATGGATGGATTTCCTCTACTTCCCTTCACTATAAAAGGACCCCTACACCTCCCCTTCCTCTTCATCTCTTCCTTTCTTCCTCTCACCACCTCCAAGGCTCTAGAGAGAGATTGTCCCAAGCCCGGGATGCTCCTCTAGAGTAGAATCAAATATTTTCCCTCCCCTCATCCCCATTCGTGGAGCATCCCGTGACTGTCCTCTCACCTCCCTTCGGGAAGAAGATCCTTGCCGCGACACTGTCCTACCCTGCCCTTCATCCTCTGGCTCCATCCTCATTCGTCCTGCTCCTCACCACCTTCCTCCAGGCGACGTCAGAGTGAGCCATCCTCCAAGCGAGTATCGAGGGGGATTTCTCTCACCTATCTCTATCTTTATTGCTTTCGTAGTATAGATTTCTCACTTTCCTAGTTGTAACAAACATTTGTTTCGAAATATATGACTGTTTCTCTCTCTCTCTTATATTTTGCAGGTAGATTAGCTAGATAAAATTTCATCAACCTGATCTCTTACCCTATTAAAAATACCAAAAAAAATTAGAAATGACAAAAATGACAAAAACAAATAAAAAAGAAATGCATATCTTTCAAAACCAAATGTTCACCTCCTCGTATTCGACTCTGGACTCACTTTTCGAGTTTCGATTATAAATTTTATCTAATCAACGAATTTTCTTGCAAATCGAACTACGACGACGGGTTTTCCAAAATCGGGTTTTCCAAAATCCAATCCTTTCCGCATGCGAATCCGCCCCAATCACTTGCCCAAGTCGAAACATTCGGGAGTCATTAAGGTCTCCGTAATGGTCTCGTAGGAGGTGTCATGATGTAATTGATGGTAGGTGGGACCAGTGGAAGGACAACCGAGAATCTAAAAGAGGACATTGACATTGACCAATACCTCAATGTCGTAGACATTGGACATGAGCTGAATGTCAAAGCACTCGCTGACATTGAGAAGGTTGGAATAGAAGTGAGATGCCATGGGGTTGACGTCATTAATACGACTACCTTTAGCGCCTGCGTAGAAATTCCTATCGAGGAGATGACCTATCTTATAAACGGTAAGCTTATCTCTAAGAATAGGAAATATGCTCTTGAAGTAATTGAGGTTGATCGAGCTACCCACACATAGAGAAAGCTTGGAATGTAAAGAGAGTTATGCCTTGCATCATTGTTAATGAAATATCGGTCAAATGTATCATGGCATGGTGTAAAAGAGGAGGCACGGGAGCATTTAGGAGCCATAATGTCAGTTCTATTCAGTTTTGGTTGATCAAAATAGGTCGGTTGATCAATCAAAAGGAGGTTTTGGTTGATCAAAGAACAAAAATTTATCTATCAAAACAGACAATAGTAAAAAAAAAAAAAGTTATGAATGGATAGAATAGGGTGGAAAAATCAAGAATGCGAAGAACACGAAGAACACGTGGCTAGAAAAATGTAACAACACAAGAACTCATCAAAACAAGCTCAACTCTTAGTAATATGTGTAAGAAAAAATAGAAGGAATAGAAGTATACCAGGATTGACACGAATCGATCCAAGGAGGCAGCACCAGAGAAGAGGAAGAAAGGTGAATGACCGGCCGTCGGAGAGGCTGACGAGGTGGTGGTGGCATAGAGGAAGTCTCCAAAGAGGAGGTGGTTGCGGGGTTGGTTGGCCAAAGCTTGGTCGAGGGTGGCGGTGGAGATTGATTGATGGAGTTGGGAGATAAGGAGGTTTGGTTGGTTGGTGGAGGAGAAGGGGGACCATGGTGGTGAGTATGAGGAGTGGGACCTATTTGGTGGTGGTGTTGAGTGAAAGACATAGGGTAAAGTAATTTTTATGAGTGAAAAAGAGGTAGGAAAAAGTTGTATTTATAGAGTTTAGGTTATCCAAATAAGGTAGGAGATAATAACGAATGAGATCAAGGATTAGAGTTCGATAGGTAATCAAATTGTGGTGATTTGATTCGCAAAACCCCAATCTCGGCAATTTGATTTTCTCCCAGATTTGGTCGATCAAAACAAATGTTTGGCCGACCAAATTAAAATTTGGTCTATCAGAAAGGAAAATTGATTGATAAATTTGATTTTTTAATGGAGGAAAATTTCCTGCCCAAATATTGATCCATCAATATTATGATTGGTCGATTAACTTATGAAAGTTTTGTTGGGAATTTTCCTGTCTAAGACTTTCAAATCTTTATTGATCAAGAAAAGGTTTTGGTCAATCAACGATTGATCGATCAAAAGAAAAATTTGATCAACCAACAACTAACAAGACAAGGAAAGCAAGCAACAGTCAAAGTTCAGTTAGTCTTTTTTTTTTTAAATAGAAAGGACGACTACTAGTCTTAGTAGTTGTCTGAGATTTTATTAATCAAATCAAAAAGTAAATGACTACAAATGGGATAGCCACGTATCGGCCAATGAATTCAAATCTAAGCACATATTTTCGACCCACGCCCTCCCATTATTAAAAACTACATTGTTCCTTGCTTTCTAGACCGCCCACATCGCAGTTGCTATCTTCACCCTTTATATGGTCAAATTTGATAGTTGGATCCAAAGATCTTCCCATGATGGCACCGTAGAGGAGAGGGTTTGAATCCATACTTCATTGGTAATCAAACACGAACCAAACAAATGTCTGATATCATCACTGCCAAAGCCACATAATGGGCACTCAGTATGAGGCACCCCCATCAAGCGAGACCTCAACGCCGCCATTAGTAGTCCCTCTCTTCTCGCCATCCAGAGGAGCACTTACACCTTTAGTGGGAGCTTTAACTTCCAAACAATAGCACTTTGATGCCTATGCATGTCCTGCTCACTACCCTCAATCATGCAATCATAGTAGGCCTTGGCCGGGGAGTAGATGCCACTCCTCCACATGAAGCCATCAACCCCCTCACACAGCCTGAAAGTCTCCAACATCTCTTGTAACCTACCTACTTCCTCGCCCAATCTGGATGCATACTGATCCCTGATTGCGCAACAATCATAGATTCTAAATTACCTAGATTAGGATAGATTTCTAGTATAATTATAAATATTGCATTCATTCCATGCATAATTTGCATTTATATCATGTTTACTTGCTTATTTATAAATAATGTGTTTTATGAACCATTTATAATATAATGTTTTATCTTGTGATTACATGTCCATACCGGAAAAATAAATTAAGAGAAAGACCAAGAAATAAGACGGAAGAAATGAGAAGAAAAGATCTAAAAAGCCAAAGAATAGAAGAAGAAATAAAAGGAGAACAAAGAAAGATGAATAAACCCATAAACCTATCCACCACCAAATAAATATATTCCTAAACCCACCCAATTAAGCATCAAGCCAATTTCCTTTTCTAACCTCAATTTCCCCTTTAGGTACTAATTAGGCTCACCTAGATTTAATTGGACCTACCTACCCACCACCACCCAACCTAAATAAACCTCACCTAAACATACCCACGCACACCCCCACCAACAACACACATCCACGTAGACCCTATGTACACCGACATCTACGTAACTTAACCTATCCACGTACTCAACAGCCCGATTTATCCCCTCCAACGAGTATCCCACTTCCGTCCCTCCTCTCAGTCGTCCACCGTACTCCCAACAACTCTGCCTTACTCCCTCCTCTCCGTTTTTCTCCAGCCAAAAAGCAAAAAAAAAATCCCACGCCCTAAAGCGGCAAATATCCTTGGAGCGGTTCCCCCCCTCTCCCGTTCGATTTTTCAGCACCCATCCCCAAGGGCGAGATCTCTTTCCCCCTCCAGAGGCCAATGCCCAATACCCTTCTCCCCCCTCCTCTCTTCCTATCCTCCAACGAACCACCCTCTCCTCCTCCACGGTGCTCCTCCTCGAAGGGCTTCACCCAAACAGCCAAGACCAAAAAAAAAATCAACAAGGGACGGCCAGCACATCTCCTCTTCTCCTGTAAAGGTGCCGCCCTCCTCTCTTCTTCAACAATAAAGGACGGCCACACTCTCTTCTCCAACAAGGGCCGGCCACCACCTTATCTAAGCTCTTCTTCTCCTCCGCCTCTCCTTGCTCTTTTAGTTTTATTAGATGATAATATTAGTTATTGTATATTTTCTTTTGTGGCATGTTAGGCGTTATTCCTATTAGATGTTAATATTGATTAGTGCATGACTTCATTTGACGTATTAGGTTTGATTTGGGGTAATGTTTGATGTGAATAAATGCAAGTGGTTGTTGATGCCTTGTTTAGTTTAAAGTTCTTGCTATTGTGATGGAATATGGCGTGTTAATGCAACCTTAGGAACCATTAGGAAGCATCCCAAAACCCCGATTTCAAATCTTAATGTAACCTTAAACTAATCCTTAAAACTAGGGTTGTTTGTGGGTTGGGTACCTACCTCATTTGTACTTGACTCGACCTAACCCAGTCTCTAGTTCATGACCTGACCCGACCCATTTAAACGGACACCTAATAGATATGGTTTCCAACTATGCTAAATTGGGTCATGGGTACCCGTTGGGTCTCCAGTTGATTAATTTAGCTAAAATATAAAATTTACATGAAATATAATTTAAACAAAATTATAAAAAAAATATCATAATATTCTTTAAAATCGTAAAATACTTTTATAAATATATAAAAATATATATAAAATATTTATTTTAAAAATAACTTTATATAAAATATAAAATTGACAAGAAAAAAATTATTCAATAAAAATAATTTAAAAAATTTTTAAAAAGTAGAAAAATAAAATATGTAAACTTAAATATGTAACAACATCTTCAAGATTACTAACTTTAACCATAGAAACACCAACCAAAAAATATAATAAATTATTTTCACATGCCAAAATAATTGGAAGTACTCCAAATTGAAAAGATTCTCGGGTACATTATTTTGTTTCTCATAATCAATGCTTCAATTATTGCCTAAATAGTGACAGATCTTTCTTGTAATTTTTTAGATAGTAGGAATATGAAAACTAACTTGGAATGCTGAAGTAAAATCTTTCCTACCGTTAACCCCTTACCTTATCAGTTATCACCCATTCTTCTACATGCCATACAATTACGCAAAAGAAAAAGCCGTTGGAAAATGCATACATTGTTAAAGTTTATAGGCCAAGTGGTAAGATAATTAGGTTTGTGTAAGTGAGTGGGTTTAATTAATTTGAGTTTATCATCACCTCATTGATTTCTTTTTTCTGGATTAATGAATTCTTCATTTGGTGTTGCTACTAAGAAAAAAAAAAAACATAGTTTCACTCGTTCAAGGAACACAAAGGGAAAGCCCTTGCTACTTGCTTCAGTTGCTATGACAAGAAATGCTGCATAGCCAAGATCAATGTCACTAGGTAGGAAAGCTATTGCAAGATCAGAATGAACACAACAGTGTTCCCATAACAATAAAGTGTACAACAGTGCCTTTAGCTACAAAACTATAAATCAAGTGTTGTGTACTCATGACTCTAATTCAAGA
This sequence comes from Thalassia testudinum, assembly GCA_037157565.1. NCBI lineage: Eukaryota > Viridiplantae > Streptophyta > Magnoliopsida > Alismatales > Hydrocharitaceae > Thalassia > Thalassia testudinum. The sequence goes on from JAZHRO010000007.1 coordinate 13,685,213, forward strand.
TCTGTCAACCTGCGTACATAATAATAACCAGCCTCAGATCTTACATACATCATACATACATCCACTTATAAAATGCCATTTTTATAAGGAACAAATCTATTGATACCCAGTGCCTTTGTGAAGACCCAAATAGCCTTACTCTCATGGTCAAAACTTCAATTTAAGATACTCACTGCCCATGTAAAAGCAACAAATAGGAGCATAATCAATAGTGCCATATCTTTCATCAAAGAATACATGAAAAGGTATGCCCAAACCTCCTTACTTGAAGGTTCTTCCAAGAATCTTGGGAACCGGTTCGATCAAATTGTTATGTGGCAAATCCCTAGAGGCAAAATTAAGATGTTGATGAGGAGTAAAGCATCTACCAAGTAAAGAAAAAAAGGATAGATACATATAGAATAAACTTACAGAAAAACCAAAGTGGTGTTCTTAGCCAGGAAGTGAGGAAAAGGTCCAGCGAGATTGTTGCTGCTAAGGCTCCTGTGTTCAATCCCACAAGAATTAAATGAACAAGGAAGATGGCAAGTAAGGTGCAACTCAAGCAACCAAACTGCAAAGCATCTTATTCTTGCATCCGCATTTTCTCACTCAAACTAACTTCATCTAAACTCGCACATGTATCTTGTTTAGTTTATTCACAACCGAATTTTTCTTGTTTGGAGCACTGAAAGTTCAAATTGCTTTCCAAGGGGCGAGGGCAATTGAAGGAAAAACATTAGCAAATGTACTTCATGTCATTGCTTTTTTGTCTATTTGAAAGTTCAGGCACTCATATAAAATGCACATGTATTTCTCTTGTATCAACTTGCTATATTTTAGAAGATGGAACTCTCAAGACATGGAAAATTAGGTCCCCAAATAAGTGAAATCACCAGAGGGCTTGAAGTTCCTAGATGGTTGCTAAGAAAAATCTAGTTTAGCAAATGGCATTTTTTGAACTTCCACACATTCTAGAGATTTTAACCTTTTGGAAGCCTTATAGAGTAAAACCCATGCCTCAAGTGTAATTGACGACTTGCTCAGTAGATAATGATAGAAAATGTATTTAATGCAAACAAAAGTTGAAATTATAGTTCTCACAAAGTTCCATGAAGTAGATAATTGTGTGATTAAGTTGTCAATTACCGAACAATAGTTTATTTCTTTTTTTCTTTTTTAAGAGAAATAGCTTATTTCTTTTTGTAAAAAAAAAATCAAATCCTATGTAATAATATCTAGCAATAATATTTTCCTTTCCATTGTATTGGATTGCCCTTTGCATTACACTTTGTTAAATATATCCAAGATTTTTGAAAATAAGTAGATGTATTTTGGTTATGAAAATAAGCAGATATACTTTGAACCTTAGCCAAAAGCGAGTTAATTGAAAACAAGTAGCAAGGATGGACTTACCTCTATAAGTTCTTGTGATTAATCATCGAGGTCTAAAGGGGCATTTTCTTCGCTTACATTCGTTATGCAAGAATACAATCCATATAAAAATGTATACAAATAGTAACAAATTATTAGAGGAAAATAAAAGAAATTACCTAATTCTAGTAATCCAAGTTCTTACAAGTTTTCCTCAATTGTAAGGTGAACATTTGATTTCCGCAATCAATCTTGCTCGCAAATAAGTGTCTCGACCATCTTAAGAGTTAAAGAGCTTCAGAATGAGTCAAGTATGCATCCACCAGTGCTAAATGTAGATTCAGATGCAACAATTGATGTTGGAATTGCTAACAAGTAATGAGTCATTGATGACAAGATATGAAATCTAGTGCCATTCAATCTCCACCAAACTAATATTCCAAAGGACTTATTATTGCAGTCTTCACATTCTTCATCTAAATTTTTGTCAAGTTCACTTTTGCTACCAACTCCACCTTGACTTGTATGTTGATCATATAACATAGTCATAAGATCCTATCTTTTTGAAAAAAAAACATAGTCATAAGATCTTCAATATTTTCTACATCATCAACGTCTAATTCATTTACTTCGCATGCCTGACTAGATGCTTGGATATTTGAATTGGAGAAGCTTGAAGCATATAATTCGAACATAGATGACAAACTTGTTGCACCTTCTCCTTCAAAACTTTTGTTTTGTCATTTCATATAATTGATTGATCAACCAATTTACATTTCCCAATTTATATCAGGGATAAAAAATAATAGCAATAAACAATAACACATTTATGTTCTCAATATTTGACAAGTACTTATCATATTTCACCTTCATTTTAGAAGCCATGAATTGAATGTGTGGATCACAACTTTACACCTTCTTGAAAGAACCAACCCAATTCCCAGCATGACTTTCATGTATTAATTACCCGTAACATACTGTGATCTAGAAAGTTTTATGATAGTATTGTAGAATACCTTTAAAAAAGGCAATAGAGTGCAAGCATGCTCCCAATCGTATCTTCCAGGTAAGCCTCTATTTTTAGAAGATGTGAGATCATCAACATATTTTAAATCCACAATCTCCAACAAATCCAATGACTTCTCAAACTTAATAGTAGATTCAAGCATTAAGTAGGTCGAGTTCCACCTAATTTTCACATCCAACGAAACTAGACTCTTAGAAGATATCTCCTCTTTTTCAATGCAAGATTCAAATTTCTGTGATTGGCCATTGGAAGGCCTAACATACTTCATAGCAGGGCGAATTCTAAAAATTGAGTCATCAACATACGTTAAGCCTTCTTTCACAATAAGATTCAATATGTGCATGGCACATCTCATATGCAAATGCTCACCATTGAAGATAGTTGCTTTCCAGCTATTAAGCCTCCTCTTTCTATATTAAATGCCCACATCATTAGAACTCACATTATCCACTGTCACAGTTAGAACCCTTTCTATCCCCCATTCAAGTAAACAATTCTAAACTGCTTTCCCTATAGCTTCACCAGAATGTGCAAATATCTGATGAAAGTTGATAATTTTCTTGTGCAAGTTCAAATCAAAATCAATAAAATGTGCGGTGAGGCACACATAGGTCAAATTCTAACAAGTCCATGTGTTAGTGGTATGACAGACTCTAGAAGCTAATTTTCCAAAGAAGTTCATAAGCTGCTTCTTTTCTTCCATAAATCGGTGAAAGCAATCATAGGTAATTGTACAATGAGAAGGTACTTTAAATTTTGGGACAACAATGCTACAAAAGTGATGAAATCCTTCACGCTCAACACTTTTAAATGGCATCTCGTCAACAATTAGCATCTTCACAAGAGCTTTTTAACACTCTTCTTGATTAAATTTATGAGATATAGGTGAGTAGATCTCCATTGTTGTTCGTTGTCTTCCATCGAACTTCTCACATCTTAATAAGTGGTTTTTCGAACTATTGGTTCCATAAGTTGGACATTTGAGAGCATCACCACAATATTTGCAGGTTCCTTGTCTTTTATTTAAATCTTTACAATCATCATTAACAATATAATGTGCCCATACCCAATATTTTCGTGAAGATGAACTTCCACTAGCCCTTTTGCAAGAATTAGAAGGGCAGGGAGGCTTTTCAGAGGGAAACTCCTCAATCGATGGTACAACACCATGACTGGAATCCAAACATATAGACATACTTTCTATGGTGAAATAATTGGTGTTGTAAGCCAAAGATCATATGTCTCAAATGAAGATATTAAAACATAAAAATCATTAAATTGGCTACGCAAACACAAATTATCTACCCACGATCTAAACATCTAATATTAAAGTTCCACAAAGACCTAATTATAAAGATGATCTTTTTTTAGTACCCATCAAGCTAAATACAAGAACTAGAAACAAACATATTTGTGAGATTAATTTATACAAGAACCAACATTAACATTCAATCAATAATTCCACATTATTATAAAAGCCCATCTATTGCGACTCACAAAAAGAATCAAAATGGTAGAAAACACAAAACCAAGATTAGATTCAAAATGTAATCACACAAAATGACCTAGCCATAGGGTGTATCGATTGATAGGTTCCTTTCAAAGATGCAAAACAACGGAGCTTCATCCCTACCCAAACATAGCATTGGCAATTCTTTACATTAATTTCAAATCACCTACATAGGCATATCTATTATCCAAGAACTTATTGTCCATTTCAATAATTAATAAGAAAAATGGCATCTTCTTCCCTCATAGATCCATTTCCACATCTGCATGCATTTCCCCCAAAGAACCATTTCAAATCACCCACACAGCCACATCCAGGACCTTATGACCCTTCTCCATAGCATATTTGCCATATCATCGAAATGGACCTTACAATCACCCATAAGTTCCACACAAGCAAGATCCAAAATGGCCCCATCATTAGAGACCCATTTAAAAATGCATGTTATGATCCATCAACAAAGATATCAAAATGGCACAAATCATTGATGAAGAGAAACCATCATCAAAACCCAACAAGATGAAGAGATTAAAATAAAATCTTTGCATACCTCGCTACCATTGACACCTCGCCGACTTGCAGCCAATGTCGATAGAGATGTCGAACACGGCACACTTCACCGTCGGTCCCCCGCTACTAGTAGGGAATTGTATAGTGCACACATGGCACACCTTACCGGTGATTGAACAACAATCATAGGACTTAAATGACCTATATTGAGTTTGAACTTAGCATTATTGTAGTATAATTCATGCATTAATAGCATACATTGCATCTTTCCTACTTAGATAATCATGAAATAATGCTATAATAATGTACTGATTAGTATATTATTTGCTTTGTAGGCAATGAAGGCTCAGGAGATAGCTTGAAGCTGGATCTAGAGCAAGAAAGAGGTTGGAGCTGTAGCAGAGCTAGGGTAAAAGCCTTGGAATAAAGATGAAGACAATGTAGGGAAGAGGTATACTACGCTAATTGTAGGATTTTAATGTCTAAATTAAATTATAAAGAACATAAGACATTCCCACACTTATTCTTAGTCTTAGGACAGCCCTAGACACCTTCCCAAACCCTAGCCACCCTCATGTTAGGTCACCTTACCCTCGAATACCTATTTGGGGGCTATTGAGGAGTTTTAAGTTGTTTTGTTGTAGCAAAGCCTCAATCGCTCGAAAATATTTAAATTTATAACTCAGAATCAAAGAGTTAGAGGTCAAACACAAGGAGCAATTAATGAAATTCACAACATTAATCTCATTTAGAATCAATGAATACAATCAATTGATCACAAAATTGATATGCAATGAATGAAACTAATTGAATATAAATCAATGTATCTCAAGATTGTATGATATTAAAAAAGAAAAGAGAATCAAAACAATGGTGATTTGAATCACCACTTATTCTCTTAACTAAGTATGCATTTAGTAACTCTAATCAAATACTCAATGTTAACTTTATTACTTAAATCATTCAACAGTGCTAAATCAGACCGGACGTTTTATGTAGCACAGGCACAAGGCTCTCAGAAAGCCTTCTCTTTCTCTCTTCTCTTTCTCAAAGCCTTCCTTTTCTTTTAAGCAGGACCCTTCTTCTTCTTGTTCAAAGCCTTCTTTACAAGCCTTCCCCTTCTCCTTCACAGCGTAGGGGAATCAACTCCGTTCAACGACTAAGTGTTGTACAGGGACTTTCTTTTAGAGAGCAAAACCCTCCCTACTCTCTCAAGACCCAACATATAGTCAGATCCAGATACAGGTTATCGGGTTGAAAGCATGGACCAGGTCTGTGAGCGTGTTATCTCAGGCGAGGAGTGCTCATAGGTCGAGTAAGCAGGTGTGAGGTGTGTAGGGACCCAACCCCCGGTGCTTAGGCAATAAGGCCTGATCACATAAACAATATATGTGTGCACACGAGTCTATATCCCCACAATGTCGAACTATGGCGCTAGCTCTTTCTCACGTGCAGCTACAGGATGAAGCTTCGTCTAATTGTAGTTACGCTGGAGCTTTGTTCTCTAATTGTCGCTTGATAGTGGCAAGTTCGTACGTGGAGTGGTTGGAGTTTGGAAAACCCATCGCCATAGTTCGATTCACTAGAAAATCCATTAATCAATTAAAATTTATAATCAAAATTTGAAAAGTGAGTCCTAGGTCGAACACGGGGAGGCGAACGTTTGGTTTTGAAAATCTACATTTCGCTTTTTTTTTTTTTTGTCATTTTTGTCTGTTCTAATTTTTTTGGTATTTTTAGCATGCAAGAGATTAGGTCGATGAATTCTTATTTAACTAATCTACTTGCAAAATATAAGAGAAGGAGACAGAGAGAAAGAGATAGAGAGAGAGAAACAATCATGTATTTTTATAATCAAATGTTTATTACAACTAGGAAAGTGGGAAAACTATAGTACAAAAGCAATAAAAATAGAGATAGGTTAGAGAAATCCCCCTCGATGGTCGCTTCGAGGATGACTCTCATTGACGTTGCATGGAGGAAGGTGGTGAGGAGTAGGATGAACGAGGATGGAGCCAGAGAACGGAGGGTGGGGTAGGATGGCGTTGCAGCGAGGATCTTCTTCTCGAAGGGAGGTGAGAGGATGGTCATGGGATGCTCCACGAATGGGAATGAGAGTCGAGAATAAATGTTTATTTTCTACTCTAAAGGAGCATCTCAAGCTTGGGACAAGCTCTTTCTAGAGCCTTGGAGGTGGTGAGGAGAAGAAAGGAAGAGATGAAGAAAAATGAGAAAGGTAGGGGTCCTTTTATAATAGAGGAAAGAATCAAATTCCTATACAGGGCATTTAGTGACAGTTATAAACATCGCTGAAGATTTGCTACGGACGTCGTTGAAGATCCTGTGCCTACCCTCGTCCTCGCTAGGGTGCACATCACATGCCCCTACTACCGCACCGCTGGCGCACGCTCCATGCACTCTTGTCGAGCATGCACGCACGCATTGTTGCTACCTTGTACATGTGCATGCCCCACGCGCACGTGCACCTACACTGTTGTATGCATAAGGTGGCGCGTGCGTGCACATGGGTGGCCTGGGTTGCGCCATGTGGCTTGACATGGGTCGTCCATCTTCTTTTCTTTGTAGGGGCTACTGCAAAGGTTGGGTTGAGTCTATTTTCGTGCCATTGGGTTACGATCGTCGACCTAAATCCATTCACGTGGTTGGATTTATCGTTTGAAGCTCCGAATTGTGTCACCTAGTCCCTTGGCCGTTGATCTTCCTTGGACTACATATGGTGCTATGGGACTCCAATCAAGGAGATTTTAGAGGTGTTGGACTCTGATCATCGTTCTGATCAAATCCATATGGTCGGATCATCAATCCGAGGCTCCGAAATAAATCTCCTTTCCTGACCACAAAAAGGATGCAATTAACCTAAAATATGCACTACTTAAAATGCAGAATAATGCATGCTATGCAATATTTATAATATGGAATGAAAATCTAAGCCTAGGGACATGCATAAATAGGCATTTAACATAAATGCATGTGTCTACATCATACCCCCATGCCTATCTTTTCCTAGTCCCTAACAAAATTAAACTACATGCTATGTACAAAAATAGAATTAAGACTCGATCGCTTAGGCCAAAGTTGTTTATTTTTCTGAGAAAGGCCAAAGTTGTTTATTAATAATAAAAAGTTTTAACTAAGGTCCTAACTACGAAATCTCAACAGTACCCGGGTGTCTGCCAAAATGCAGACAACCTAAGTCCTCGCCTTATTTTAAAAAGGAAGATATATATATTTTTTGTTTTTCTTCTTTTTTAATTTTTTTTGGACTTTTGGAGTTTGAGAGTTTTGGGATAACTTTTTGTGGCTACTCGACCTACCAAAGACTCGAAAAGGACTTTAAGCGTTAAGCATCTTGTGAAAAGAGTAAAAGACTCACTAGGCGGCCATTAAACGGACTTCAGGTTTCTATGACCCTAGGTGACATTAAGAGTTTTTGCTTAAAGGTTTATCTTTCCAAAAGGTAGCTTTCTCCCTACTTTTAAAATTTTTTTATGGGGTCAACATAAGGGCGAACCCAGTGTATATCTCCCCGATTTATTCTACTTCCCCACTTCTTCCCTAAGTGTTTTGGGAATTATTTGTGCATTTTTGTGAGCTGGGCCCTGAACAACCGGCCAATAGGCTATTACCCATGACAACTTGCCAGCCATACTACCCTAGAAAGTTCGTTAGCTACCTAATTTCTGAAGAAATCGTCGATAAGTAGTTAGTGAAAATAGTGTATAGATGCTTAAACTTAAAGTCCTCTCAAATCAGAGGGTGGGTTGATAAGTCGTGAACTTATCACCCCAATTTATTTACCAAATTACAATAAAATTACTTGGCAAGGACTCGAGACTAAGTCCACATTCTAGTGGATACTCAGGCTAATTTAGCTCGAAGACCTAAAGAGTCTAAGTGTTCAACTCCTAAAGTATCATTTCCTAAAGTTAATAACTTCCAAATGCCTAAGTTCTCTTCTCTTGATATCTTTCTTCTTTTTTTTTTTTAAGAAAATAAAAATAAAAGAATTTCCACGGAGTTAACAAAATTGATTTCAGGAATTATTATCTACCCTGATGCCTAAATGCTTTAATGTCCTCATTGTAGAAAATAAAGACATGAAACAGATGAAATAATAGAATATCACCTGAGTTTTGTGATAATCCAGTCAGCTTTGCAGAGAGAAGAGAGTATACACACATGTTAAGTTTAATGCCTTTAGCTAGGCATCAAATGCATACAAGGAAGAAATTGAGAATTCACAAGTATAGGTCAGAATCAAAATCAAAAGATTAATCGTCAGACCCGCCAGCAGATGTCCACTGATGAGAACACCATCATGAGCCCTAACTAGCTCATTTTGACCAAGGAAAGAGAACAAAAGCTCCTACATAACCAAATGAAGGGCCTAACTCAAGGAATAATCAGTTCAAGAGAAAAGCAAGAAATAAAGGGTAAAACTACAATTTTACCATTGCAGTGCAACAACGGGATTTCTCAAGGGTTAAACATAGGTCAAATGGTCATAACAAGATAAAAAGTGGGTTGGTTCAATCAGAAAAGGGTTAATGTGAAATCTGGGAATTAAATGACTTCTTGTAACCCTAAAACAGACCCACTTAATTCAACAAGGTTCTGGTCAGGATAAAATTCAACTAAACCCTCTAAAATTCATGGAAAAATATCCTCTAGGGTTTAGAACCTTTAATTTGGCCTTTAGAACCTATTATGACCTAAATAGGGGTCCTAGTCAAATATTTACCCTAAATTAGGTTTTTACGTAAAATGCCAAGTCAAACATGGTCAAACCTAAAATCAAACTTCACCATTAGATTCCTTAGGTCCAAATTAGGTTTATACCAAAATTTAGACCTAAGGGGAGTTCACCATGACCTACTTTGCAAAACAGTCCAACCCAATTACATTTATACCCCTAGCTTTTGAAAACCCTTGCAGGCATCCCTTAACTTCCTCGTCGTTCTTTGCAATTAGGTCCCTTCACCATTATAGTAGAGCAATCCTACTCAAGCGATGATTCAAGGGGGTACCTCCTTGATACCTCAGAGAATCCCTCTTAAATTTGAAAGGGAGATTCTTTGAGGAATTCCCATTTGTATGAAACCAATCATGAGCTCTGATTTCCACCCAATCTCTCTTGCAAACACATGAGAGATTTGGGTATCTCTCGACCTTCCAAGTCTAGCGAGGTTGCCATGCTTGGAAGCTTGCCTTCAAAGCACAAGGCCCTTTGCCTGCGACTATAAAAGAGACCCCAGATCCTCCTATTTATCTCAAGCTTGTTTTGGCTTGAGAATACCCCAAACTTCCTCCCTTCCCCTCAGGCCAAAAAGCCCAACAAGCTCCGGCAACTCCTTCCTCTTGTTCTCATCGCTCTACCACCATACCAGTGGCAGAGTTGCCTTTGCCTCCTTCGTCCGCGTCGCGCCACACCTGTGCTCGCGCCTATCTACCTCTCATCGTCGCCGCCTCTCTCTCCCTCTCTTAGTCTTCATCTCCGATGACGGCACATACGAGCCATCCGCCTCCTCTACTCCCCCTTCGTCTATCACCTCGCAGATAAGTCCCCTTCCTCTACTATTTTTTTCCCCCTCATCTATTTCTAATTTCACACCCCGACGACCACATATCATGGTCACCTTCTCCACCTCTGGCAGACCACCGGTGAGGTGCGCCAACCACTCCATGCACCCACCCACCTCGCCAACCCCCTCAAAAGCATCACCTCATTCCGCTGATCATTTTCCCCCTCTCCATTAACCGCCACACCCTCCACTCACTTCCCCCGAACACACCCAACTCCACGGCCACAGAACGACCAAGGCACGCATGCCCAAGCCATCCTGCGCTACGCCAACACTCGAGCTACCTTCGCCGTGTCACGGCGAAGCTTTCTGAGAGATCTGACAAGGCCGTGAGGCCATTTTCGTGTCGACAGGTACAGGTGCCTTGCCCGCCATTAAAGCGAGCTTGAAGGAGCTTGCTAGCTTCACAGCAGGCTCTAGTCTTCAGGGTCCCAGACGTGCGGACTTCCTTTGTGCACGCTTCTCGCCCAGCAATTGGAGTCCTAGACCCTTGCAGCCACTGCAATTGAGTGCGACACTTGCGAGCGTGCGCGAGAAAGTAGGTGGGACATTTAGTCCCACCTCGGTCATTTTCGAGGGAAAGGTGCGGCATAAATTGAAAAAGTGTCAGGGGCTTATCGCCTCCTGACACAGGGTGAGGTCCCACTCATCCCATGCCTCATCCGCGACCTACGTCCCTGCAGATCTGGCTCTGACCTGATCACCCGTGCTCTCCTCGGCCACTACCTACGTCAGTGGGCCTGGTCCCAGGCATGCTCACCCCATCCGTTTACCCGAGAAGGCTCTGGGAGAGCAAGCCTAAGAGAGAAAAGGGAGAGAGTTCGCGGGGGAGGGTAGGGGTAGGTTTTGCTCTTGTAGGGAAAGGAAGAAGAAAGAGGAAGCTGAAGGAGAAGCTAAGGAAGGAAGAAGAAGCTAAGGAGAAGCCGTAGAGAAGAAGGAAGGAGAAGGAAGCCTCAAAGCCAATGGAAGAAAAAGATAAGCAAAATCTAAGAAGGCTCGACTGAAGTCAGAAGCAAAGAAAGAGAAAGAAGAGAGAAAGAAGAAGCTAAAGTCAGAAATCAGAGAAGGAAGAAAGAAGAAGAGCAAAGAAAGCAAAAGGCAGAGAGAGCTAAAGAGAAGCATTGCACTGTAGCATCAAATACTTAAGACATCTGATATTTACATCAAACGTCCATCTTTATATTTTTGAGCTTCTCTACACATTGATATCATTTTTGCTTCATAACTTTGATTGGTCATTGCATTTTATAAAGTTGAAAGTTGTATTCTTGGTTTTTAAATCCCAATTTGCTCCCTGTGTTCGACCTTGGATTCATATTTTTCGAGTAATAAACTTTTATTTGTTTTCAAAGCGATTTTGGCTATACTACAACGCATTCATTTTAGACTCGATTTCGCTTCGACAAACATTTTGGCGTTGTTGCCGGGGAGCAACGGGTAATTTAGAAATCTTGATCACAACTTTTGATTCAATACTAACTTGATCTATTTCTTCTGTTGTGATTGTTTTAGGGGAGGAAAAGAAGACAACCACACAACAACCACACCAGGGGCAGGTAATTTCTTATTAGCCCTCTCTCTTAATCCCTTTAATTCTAAAAAGGAAAAATAAAGAAAAAATCAATTTAGGGCTACCTACTTTCCATATCTAGTTAATCCATCAAAGTTGCCTGATTTTAATTTCAACACAATTTGAATTGTGCATCCATTTAAGGTAACTAGGGCTAGCACCTTCTTGATTGAGCCCTAGATACCATCTTTGTGGCAACTAAATTGGACCAATTAGAGCCAGCTTAAGGATTGCAATTTAAGGTTTTTAGAGAGACATCTTCTCTAAGCAAGAAGCAATTTTTTTCAAAAAGAGGTCTGCCTAAGCTTTGATTGAAAAGACTTATCCAAGAGAAACCCTAAAAATCAAGCTCTTAAGTCACTTGAATCCTAAAAGAAAGGACCTAAAAGCTTTCAAAGGACAACTAGGTGAAGTTGACCCCTTGGGTCAATCAACCTTGAAATTAGGTCACTTTTTGCACTCAAAATATCCAAAGTTCAAGTGGAACCCTAAGCACCTTTGATCTTAATTAAAAGTGGTACTTAAGAGGTCAAGGTCCCCATTTTGGTCTACTTGGAATCTCAGTAACAAGAGAGGTCAGGTGGGGGAAACCCTGTAACTTATGGGGACGCTATATCGTGTAGGGGTCTTTGCAGGACTCTCCCTCTTTGGCTGCCCAGGTATTTCTCAGGTGGACGGCTTTTTTCGAGTAAGGGGTATCATCCGCCTCAAACCTCTACAGTCATCCAAATTTTTTGGGTGTCTCAATTGGGTCCAGCACATTCTAATCTCATCTAATCCTTCAGTGCATGTTTGGTAGGAGGTCCTTGAGACCATCCTTAAGACCTCCTTTAGAAATCCACTTCCGCAAAGGCCAAACCTTGATGCCCGAGTTTTTGCAGCAACCCCACCATATAGACCTCTCCTCTAATTCATCAGAACCAAGTTCTCCTTCTTCCATCATGGCACAACCAATTGAAGAAGAGAACAACCTTGAACACCAACTTCAGCGCTTGAATGATCTATTCCAGAACTTTGTAAACCCGCCACAGCATCCTATGATGCAAGATTACTATAATCCTGCTGCGGTGGCGATCGAGCCTTGAGTCCAAATCCTGGCTGGAGGTCTTGATTCTGAACTCAAGCCCAACATGATTCATGCCATTCCAAAATTCCACGGGCTTAACTCCGAGGATCCCTTCAAGCACATCAAACAACTCAAACATCTGGCCTAGACCTTCGGGTCAGATGTACAAAATCAGGATATTCTACTCATGAAGATGTTTTTCTTCTCCCTCATGGACAAGGCTGCTCATTGGTATCAGACTCAAACATGTTCGGTCAACACATGGGTTGAACTCCAGTCTGAAATTTTGAAAAAGTTCTTCCCTGTTGGCCGGATGAATGCCTTGCACCACCAGATCACTCACTTCACTCAACAATCGAGAGAACCTCTTCATGAGGCATGTGATCGATTCTTGGATCTCATTCGAAAGTGCCCTCATCAAGGAGTTCCTAAATGGGAATAAGTCTAGTCTTTTTACTAGGGACTCCATGAAGACATTCGATTGTTCGTCAATGCAACCTGCGGAGGAAACATCATTGGTCAACACGAAGACATGGTGTGGGAGATTCTCAAGAATATATGCAAGAACTCCATCAATAATCACTCCATGGGCTTATTCGACCAGACGAATGCCCGTGCATCAACAAATCCTAGGGGAGCACATGAGACGCAGGGCCTGTCTACTTCTGTCAACTTGGAACTGATGGCCAGTCGGTTGGACAAGGTCTCTATCATAGAGAAGAAGGTGGACTAGCTGACTCGGCATCTGCAGTGAGCCACCTCTATGCAAAACTTGTTTGCACAGCCACCTCTTGCGAGGGAAACTGTGCAGAACATCTATCACCGATCTTCTCTGGGGATGGACCCGATCCACCCCCGTCTGACTCCAGGACCGGAGGGACCTCCGATCCAATCTATTCTAGTTGGGGGAACTCTGAACCCTCATACTTTGATTTTCCTGAGGCTCCTCAAACCTGTGAGGACCTCAACGCCATCTAGAATGACCCATTCTCCAATACCTATAACCCTGGATGGCGGAATCATCCCAACTTCCTGTGGGAGAGAAATACTCAGAATCAAAGACCACCTTATCAACACCGTCCACAAGCTCCTCGTTTATATCAACCTCCTCAACCTCGACCTAACCCCACCTATCAATCTGGACCAAACCAAGTAGATCAAATGACTCTTATCCTTCAAACTCTGGCTGACATTCAAAAGACGAATGTGGCAATACAAAAACAGCACAAGGACGAGATCATAGAGGTTCACAATCAACTTGCCTAGATGGAGAATTCCTGCCATCCTGGCACACTCCCTTCGCAACCTCTGCCGAATCAAAATAACGTGTCGATCTAGAGGCGTGTTATGAACCCAAATCTAGGCCACGCCCACATGATTTAGCAGGTCCCTTCTGTTCCATCACCCGGCTGGATGGAAGCTTTGACATCTTACGTAGGGTTTCAACAACAGCCACCTATTTTACCAACCCTAAACCAAAACCAGGCAGGACTAAACTTTGTAACCCGTAGTGGTAAAGCAACTCAAGACCCACCTTATCCAAACCACTCCAAGCTTGGTAGTAACCCAAGCCCTAGGATAGTTATCCAGGACACCCATATCCCAGATCAAGAACCTAGACCTATTCTAGAGGAACCAACCAAGGTTTCATTTCCCGAGGTTTTGACCAGAGGAAAAAGGATAACCAAACCCGTGACTCCTGAGGAGGATCTGGTCAAGCACTTTGAATAGGTCCATATAAATATCCCCTTGATGGATGCAATCCGCCACGTATTGGCTTATGCACGATTTCTAAAAGATGTGTGTACACCCAAGCGTAAGCTGCGAACCAAAAGTGGGAGTCTGATTGTACTATCAGAGTAAGCCAGCTCTATAATCTTGAGCAAACTCCCACCTAAGGCTAAAGACCCAGGTACTCCCTTGATTTCATGTACTATTGGTGATACCCAATTCGACAGAGAATTATTAGATCTAGGTGCCTCCATAAACCTAATACCTACATCCCTCCTTGACCACCTTGAAGAATCTGAGCTTAAACCGATAGAGGTGACGTTGCAGTTAGCTAATCGATCCATCAAGTCACCTAAAGGAGTACTCGAGGATGTCATCGTTAGGGTACGGGATTTCTACTTCCCGATGGATTTTATAGTCTTAGATATGGATGCACCTGAAAACCCAAGGGATACACCGATTATACTAGGGAGACCTTTTCTGGACACTACTAGGGCCAATATAAACTGTGAGGAGGGCCAAATAGAATAGAAATTCGGGAACCAAACACTGAAGATTGACATCTTTAAGTCCCAACAAGGGATTAATTGCAGTATTATAGAACAAATATGTGATATCAAAGCCGTGGTTGATGAACCGTATATCGAGGACAACCTGATTATTCCTGGTCAACCACCAGAAGATCAAAACCCACAAATAGAGGAGTCTAACCCTGATCTAGATACACCCATAACTCCTTCCCTTTCTCCTGATACACACCCTGAACCGCCTATTGCTACTGATAACCCCATTCTGGAACTCAAGCCTCTTCCCGATCATCTGAAATATGTCCTTTTGGGTTCCAATCAGATGTTTCCTATGATTATCAACTCCAGACTCACACTTGACTAGGAATCCCGTCTGATTATTATTCTCTAGCAACATCGCAGAGCCATTGGATGGACTCTCAGCGATTTGACTAGTATTAGTCCCTCTTATTGCACACACCGAATCTACACCGAAGAGGGCACACGACCTTCATGGGAAATGCAGAGATGTTTGAATCCTAATCTGTAGGAGGTCATGAAAAAGGAGATCATTAAGTGGTTAGATGTAGGGATCATCTACCCGATCTCTGATAGTCGGTGGGTGAGTCCAATCCAGGTTGTGCCTAAGGCAAGACTCACCGTCATTACAACTGAAACCGGAGAAGTCATACCGACTTGTGTGGCTAACTCGTGCAGAGTCTGCATTGATTACAAAAGACTCAATTCCTCCATGGAGAAGGATCATTTCCCACTACCGTTTATTGATCAGATCCTCGAGAAACTAGCGAGAAATAGGTTCTTCTGCTTTCTGGATGGGTACTTTGGTTATAACCAAGTAGCAATCCATCTTGAGGACCAAGAAAAGACCACCTTCACCTGCCCCTTCGGGATGTATGCATTTCGAAGGATGCCTTTTGGTCTCTGCAATGCACTCGCAACTTTTCAATAGTGAATGCTTGCCATATTCTCAGATATGGTAGGTGATTATCTGGTAGTCTTCATGGATGACTTTTCAGTATTCGAAGCATCATTTGATGATTGCCTCCTGCACTTGGTCCAAATCCTCAGGCGGTGCATTGACGTGAATCTGGTTCTTTCTTGGGAAAAGAGCCATTTCATGGTGCCTGAAGGAATTATCCTGGGACATCTAATTTCAGAGAAAGGCATCCAAGTTGATCGAGCCAAGGTGAACTTGTTTTTCAAACTCCCTATTCCTAGCTTGATCAAGGACATCCGATCTTTTCTGGGGCACGTTGATTTTTACCGTCGATTTATCCCTAATTTTTCGAAAATCGTGCGCCCCTTAACCACTCTTCTCTCTAAGGATGTACCTTTCAAAATCTCCAAGGAATGCACTCAAGCATTTGAAATCCTCCATGACCAAGTTACCCAAGCCTTGATTCTACAGTCCCCTGATTGGTCTCAACCCTTTGAGAACATGTGCGATGCATCTGATTTCGCTGTAGGAGAGGTACTGGGGCAGAAAATTGATGGGAAACCCGTGGTCATTTACTACGCTAGCAAAACACTTGACGAGTCTCAGCATAACTACACAGTTACTATGAAAGAGCTGCTTGCCATAGTATTTGCCCTGGAAAAATTCAGATCTTATCTCATGGGTTCCCGTGTTATCATCTACTTGGATCACACGGCTGTGAGGCATCTCCTTGAAACGAAGGATGCGAAACCTTGATTAATCCACTGGATCTTGCTGATGCAAGAATTTGACCTCGAGATTCATGACAAAGCAGGAAAATAAAATGTGGTAGCTGATCACTTGTCCCGCCTTCCTTCTAAGATCATTGACCATTTCAGACCCATCACGGAACATTTCCCTGATGAGCACCTTCTGACTATCAATACAGGGCTTCCATGGTTTGCTGATATAGTAAACTACTTGGCATCACATCAGATCCCATCTGATTGGTCGAAGGCCAGGAAGGACAAATTACTTTCCAATGCCAAGTATTACTTTTGGGAAGACCCGTATCTTTTCTGCATCGGTGCTGATCAGATAATCCGACAATGTGTCACGAAAGCAGAAATCCAAGGCATACTCTCTTTCTGCCATGACCAAGCATGCAGTGGACATTTTTCAGGACATAAAACCGCAGCGAAAGTCCTCCAGTGCAACTTCTACTGGCCCACAATTTTAAAGGACACGTACAATCATTGTAAGGCATGTATCTGTTACTAGACCTTGGGCAACATGAGCCATCGTGATATGATGCCTTTACAGTCGATTCTCGTATGCGAGATTTTTGACATTTTGGGGATTTATTTTATGGGACCCTTCCCTATCTTGGACGGCTTCGAGTACATTTTACTTGTTGTTAACTATGTGTCCAAATGGATCGACGTCATTCCGACCTGAACCAATGATCATAAAGTTGTTATCAAATTCATTCTTCAGAGTATCTTCTCACGATTTGGGATTCCACGTGCTATAATTTCCGAAGGAGGGACCCATTTCACCAACGCTCAATTCAGGTAACTGATACCAAATATGGGGTGTCACACCGAATCTCTACTCCTTACCACCCCTAAACTAATGGTCTAGCTGAGCTATCAAACCGAAAGATCAAGAAAATCCTCCAGGTTATTGTTCAACCTGATAGGAAGGACTGGTCATCCCGGCTTCCGGAAGCTTTGTGGGCTTATAGGACCGCCCACAAAACTCAATTAGATATGTCTCCCTTCAAACTAGTGTATGGGAAGGCATGTCACCTCCCCATAGAACTGGAGCATAAAGCCTATTGGGCAGTATGGAACTGCAACCTAGATCTTTCTAAGGTTGGAACCTATAGAAAGCTTCAAATGAGCGAGATCGATGAATTACGCCACGATGCGTATGAGAACTCACGAATTTACAAAGAGCGGGTTAAAGCCTTTCATGACAAGTGCATATTTAGAAAGATCTTCCATCCTCGTCAAAAAGTCCTACTCTTCGATGCTAGACTCAAACTGTTCCCAGGAAAACTGTGATCAAAATGGATCGGACCCTACCTAGTCTGATGAATCTTTGGAAATGGAGCCATTGAGATCAGTCCACTCAGCCACGATTCTGAACCTTTCGTCGTGAACAGTCAAAGACTCAAACTGTTCATTAACATGATCGATACAAATTTGGCTAAGATATCCTTTACCCTCCATTCTCCCAGAGCTCATTGCGCCTAGCCGATGGCGTAAAACACAGCGCTTAACGGGAGGCAACCCGTCATTCTTGAAAAATACAAAACCTTTCTTGACATTCCTATGCTGAATTCATATTGCACTTTAGGGTTCATCCATTAAAACAACCAACTCCACCTCAGGTACCCATACTCGAGTCTAGAAATCGTTCGCAACAGTCACCTCGACATGTTCACCCACCCAAAACCTGTCCTAATGAATGAACTAAGCTGAATACAAACCCACCTAATTTACAATGGGGACATTGCAAATCGTAGGCATGGGGGGATATGAAAGTACAAAACTTCATGAAAATTCATCTCATAAGAAAATATTTCAACAAAAAATCACATATCATAAAAAACACAAAAAAAAAAATAATAAAAACTTGAAAAAGAACAAAAGAAATTGAGGGGAGAAAATTTTTTGAGGCCATATAAACCATAAGGAGAAAATGAGGAGGAAAAGAGCAAAATGTCAAAAAAGGAGCACAAAATGACAAAATGAAAAAGAAAAAGAGATAGTCATTAGTAAGAGATTAAGGGATTAACCGAAGTTCTAGACCACATCAAGGAAAAGAGAAATAAAGGAAAAGGTGCTAATGAGACACAAAAGGAGATTAGTGGGAATGCTGATCTTAGGCCTTTTAGGCTAGACTCTTAGGCTTAAACATTCAAGTATCTACTAAGATCTGGATAATCCTCAAGAGGTTGGGGAAAATGCGAAGCTTAAGTATTAGGTCTAAGGCTTAGGAAGTATTTGGCCTCGTTAACTAACCTTTGGTTTACGGGACTTGGTAACCTAAGCACCCCAATCCACACACAGTCTGGTTCAGTGTGCATAGCTATCAAAATCATGCAAAAGCATTTAAATGTTTTGAAAAAGTTGCCTAGATTAGGAGAGGCCGATCAACACAAGTTGATTTTGACAAGTTCCCAATGCGGAGAGGCGGGAAATTCCCCTCGAAGATGCGTAACAACATATCGTCTCCTCGGTGCTTGTCTCCTAAGATAATTACATATCCTACTGGGGGCACATAAGCACCCTGTTGGTTTAGATGCCATGGGTGGCATTATCACGAAATATCGATTGCCAGGATCTGGATTTAGCAAACAGAATGCCATGGGTGGGATTATCTCGAAATCTTGAAAGCTAGGGTTCTGGAGGTTGCCATGGACGGTGTTATCATGAAGCATCGATTGCCAGGGACCTTTGAGGATTGATGATGGGGACGAGGAATTCGATACAGACCGTGTTGAGAAGCCAATTTGAAGCTAGAAATAAAAAGAAAAGAGAGAGAAAACTCTGCAAACAAATAAATCCTTTGTCACTCTCTTACAAAGCATGCACTACAAACTGAACCGAGACTAAAATATGTCTCAAGGACGGATGCATTAACTGCGGAGTCCAACGAACCTTAAGATAGTTCCTGTGGGCCTTAAAAGCCTTCCTAAACTATCGAGGCTAAAGTTGATCAAGTTCGGATTTTGGTTGGTACTTGAGTACCTCTAGGTCAACGATCGACATTTTAACCTAATCAAAAAGAAAAAAAAGCACTCATCATAATATGTGAAAGGAACTCATGGTCTAGAACAGAAGTTAAAACTTTAAAATTTTGCTAAGGGCCTAGAAAAAGTTAAGTATGGGGGTATGATGGGAACACCATCATGAGCCCTAACTAGCTCATTTTGACATAGAAAAGAGAAAAAGGCTCCTACATAACCAAATGAAGTGCCTAACCCAAGGAATAATCAGTTTGAGAGAAAAGCAAGAAACAAATGATAAAATTACAATTTTACCATTGTAGTGCAACAACAGGATTTCTCAGGGGTTAAATATAGGTCAAATGTTCTTAACAAAATAAAAAGTGGGTTGGTTCAATCAGAAAAGGGCTAATGTGAAATCTGGGAATTAAATAACTTCTTATAACCCTAAATTAGACCTACTTAATTCAACAAGGTTTTAGTTAGGATAAAATTTAACTAAACCCTCTAAAATTCATGGAAAAATATCCTCTAGGATTTAGAACCTTCAATTTGACCTTTAGAACCTATTGTGACGTAAATAGGGGTCTTAGTCAAATATTTACCCTAAATTGGACTTTTGTGTAAAATACCTAGTCAAACATGGTCAAACCTAAAATCCAAGTTCACCATTGGATTCCTTAAGTCTAAATTAGGTTTAAACCAAAATTTGGGTCTAAGGGGAGTTTACCTTAACCTACTTTGCAAAACAGTCCAACACAATTACATTTATGCCCCTAGCTTTTGAAAACCCTTGCAGACACCCCCTAGCTTCCTCGTCGTTCTTTTCAATTAGGCCCCTTTGCCATTACAGCGGAGGAATCCTACTCTGGCAAGGATTCAAGGGGGATATCTCCTTGATTCCTCAGAGAATCCCTCTCAAATTTGAAAGGGAGAATCTCTGAGGAATTCTCGTTTGTATGAACCCAATCATGAGCTCTGATTTCCACCCAATCTCTCATGCGAATGCATGAGAGATTTGGGTATCTCTTGACCTTCCAAGTTAGGCGAGGTTGCCATGCTTGGAAGCTTTCCTTCCAAGCATAAGGCCCTCTGCCTGCAACTATAAAAGAGACCCCAGATCCTCCCATTTATCTCAAGCTTGTTTTGGCCTGAGAATACCCCAAACTTCCTCCCTTCCCCTCTAGCTAAAAATCCCAACAAGCCCCGACGACTCCTTCCTCTTCTTCTCGTCGCTCTCCCACCAAACCAGTGGCAGAATTGCCTCTGCCTCCTTCGTCCTTATCGCGCCACACCTGCACCCACGCTTATCTCCCTCTTATCGTCGCCACCTCTCTCTCTCTCTAGGTCTTCATTTCTGGCGACGATACATACTAGCCATCCACCTCCTCTGCTCCCCCTTCATCTATCACCTCGTAGATAAGTCCCCTTCCTCTACTCTTTCTTTTCTGCTCATCTATTTCTAATTTCACACCCCGACGACCACAATCATGGTCACCTTCTCCACCTTCGGCAGACCACCAGCGAGGTGCTCCAACCACTCCACTCACCCACCCACCTTGCTAACCCCCTCAAAAGCATCACCTCATTCCACTGATCATTTTCCCCCTCTCCATTAACTGCCACACCCTCCACTCACTTCCCCCGAACACACCCAACTCCATGGCCATAGAATGACCTGGGCACGCACACCTAGGCTGTCCCATGCCACACCAACACCCGGGCTACCTTCACTGTTTCACGGGGAAGCTTTTTGAGAGATCTGACAAGGCCATGAGGCCATTTTCGTGTCGACAGGTACAGGTGCCCTGCCCGCCATTAATGTGAGCTTGAAGGAGCCTGCTAGCTTCACAGCAGGCTCCAGGCTTCAGGAATCAGGGTCCCAGACGTGCGGACTTCCTTTGCGCACACTTCTCGCCCAACAATTGGAGTCCCAGACCCTTGCAGCCGCTGCAATTGAGCGTGACACCTGCGGGCGCACGCGAGAAAGTAGGTGGGACATTTAGTCCCACCTCGGTCGTTTTTGAGTGAAAGGTGCAGCATAAATTGAAAAAGTGTTAGGGGCTTAATGCCTCCTGACACGAGGTGAGGTCCCACTCATCCCACGCTTCATTCGCGACCCACGTCCTCGCGGATCTGGCTCTGACCCAATTACCCGTGCACTCCTTGCCCACCACCCACGCCGGTGGGCCTGGTCCCAGGCGCACTCACTCGACCCGTTTACTCGAGAAGGCTCTGGGAGAGCAAGCCTAAGAGATAAAAGAGAGAGTTCGCGGGGGAGGGTAGGGGTAGGTTTTCTCTTGCAGGGAAAGGAAGAAGAAAGAGGTAGCTGAAGGAGAAGCAAAGGAAGGAAGAAGAAGCTAAGGAGAAGAAGCTGTAGAGAAGAAGGAGAAGGAAGCCTCAAAGCCAAAGGAAGAAGATAAACGGAATCTAAGAAGGCTCGGCTGAAGTCAGAAGCAAAGAAAGAGAAAGAAGAGAGAAAGAAGAAGCTAAAGTCAGAAATTAGAGAAGGAAGAAAGAGGAAGATGAAGAACAGAGAAAGCAAAAGACAGAGAGAGCTAAAGAGAAGCATTGCACTGTAGCATCAAATACTTAAGACATCTGATTTTTACATTAGACATCCATCTTTACATTTTTGAGCTTCTTTGCACATTGATATCATTTTTGCTTCACAACTTTGATCGGTCATTGCATTTTATAAAGTTGATAGTTGTATTTTTGGTTTTTCAATCCCAATTTACTCCCTGTGTTTGACCTCGGATTCATATTTTTCAAGTAATAAACTTTCATTTGTTTTCAAAGCAATTTTGGCTATACTACAACGCATTCATTTTAAACCCGATTTTGCTTCGACAAACATCCACAGATGTGGACCAAGTTGTGGTGCAGGCCCATGCCCCAGGGTCGAGTGGTTCTAAGGTTCTGGATGAAAATCACCCAGAACCTAAGATTGTTGTATTTGCAAGGTTGAACCTATGTTTGGTGGTGTGCAACCCAAGACTAAAGTGTTAGACAATGGGTAAGTCTAAATCACTTTGCCTATTTGTCCATGTGGAATTTGGCTCAAAAATATAATCAATTATGCTATGCTTGGGTTGCACATCAAAAACATCATAAGGGTCCTTGTAGAAAGTAGGTGGTTTCGGGTCAACAGGAGCCCTTAGATCCAAAATCATTTTTCCCTTAGAAGTAGCTTCACAAATTTTAACTTCCAAATTCCTATTCTCTAAAATCAAGTGTTTAGGCTCTACGACCTCTAGCATATCATTCACCCCATATGATTTACCCAAGTTCAGAAATCATGGCTGAATCAGAATTGACTTGGGCACAATGATCTCAAAAGTATGATCATTCAGCTCTTCGAGGTGGTTGAAGAATAGAGCTACTAATTTAATCTTCTTGTAAATGAGGATTCAGATCCTCCAAGTTAGCCCCAACCAGATCATAATCATCAATAATTGAGCTATCAAAAGGTTTGTCATGCTCCTCGAGCCCATTAGTCTCACTAAAATCATTCTCCTTAAGCTCCAGTGAGACTTCACTAAGAGATTCCTCACCCTCAGAATCAAAGAATTCATGATCCTCATTTATATATGTCTTAAAATCATATGTCATTTCATGATCCATGGAGACATATTTTTCATCATTCCTTGGCTCTGGGAACTCAGGAGAGAAACTCAATTCATCCTCAATGGGTTGCTCTTGCCCAACCTGGTCATCCCCGATCACAAAACATGTATCCCCCCCAACAGGTGCCTGAGCAGGTTCAGACATTGGCTCTCCTGAAGGGGGTTCATCTTGAGAATCGTCTCAAGATTGGACTAGGGCGACTACAAATTTCATCCTCAACCTCAACAATTTCCTAAGTAGAAACTCACCCAGGCCCCTATCTCAAACATTTTGGAGAAAATAAAATAAAGAGCTATTCAACTCATCAATCATTTTTATCATAAGCTCCAATGCTTCAGTGCATGGTGTTGGCTGAGCCTCTAATGATTGGATGGTGTTCCTCAAGTTAGCCAACACCCTATGTTGGACCTGGTTCACCTGAACCGAATGGTTTGGTTCATGGTTGGGTGGGTTGGATCTATTCTAGGGGAGTCGAGATATTGAGGTTCTTGGGGTCCTCCTGATTGCACAGCAATTCACGCCTTTAATTAGGCCAACTTATGCTATTTTCTAGCATTAAGCATTTAGATTAGATAGCCATGCACACATCTTTTGAAGTATTTGCATTTGTGCATGATGAGAGCCTCATCATGAGCCATAACTAGCTCATTTTGGCCTAATAAAGAGAGTAAAAGCTCCTACATAACCTAGAAGATGGCCTAATTGGAGGAATAAGTGTTCTGAGAAGAAAACATAAAATAAAGGTTAAAACTACAATTTTACCATTTCAGTACATAAACGGAATTTCTCAGAGACAAACTTAATTCAATAAGGTTTCGGTCAAGGTAAAAATCAAGTAAACCCTCTAAAAATCATGGAAAAATATCCCCTAGGGTTTAGAACATTCAATTTGGCCTTTGGAACCTAGTTTAACCTAGAATAGGGCCCTAGCTCATCAATTGACCTAATTTGGGTTTTTACACAAAATGTTCAATCAAACGTGGTCAAACCTAAAATCCAACTTCACCATTGGATTCCTTAGGTCAAAATTAGGTTTGTACCAAAATTTAGACCTAAGGGGAAGTCATCTTGACCTACTTTCTCACCAACCTTGCAATCATGTCCTTCTACCATTATTGGGGAAGATTCTTCTCCGGCGAGGTTGACAGGGGGGGTACACTCAAATTCCTCAAAGATCTCCCAGAATTGGAAGGGAGATTCTCTGAGGAATTCCCTTCCATCTAAGCCCGATCTTGATCTCTAATTTCTTTCCAAACTCTCGTGCGAACGCACGAGAGATTTGGATCTCAACCACCTTCCTTCTAC
Organism: Thalassia testudinum; assembly: GCA_037157565.1. Classification (NCBI taxonomy): domain Eukaryota; kingdom Viridiplantae; phylum Streptophyta; class Magnoliopsida; order Alismatales; family Hydrocharitaceae; genus Thalassia; species Thalassia testudinum. The sequence continues at coordinate 13,709,700 of JAZHRO010000007.1, forward strand.
GACGAGACAGCAGTGGCCAAAAGCCTACCCTCCATGCACTAGAAATCTTGGTAGCACCTATAAAAAGACCTCGAACCCTCTGCGAGATCTCAGACTTGTCTTAACCATAGAATCCTCCAAATTTTCTTCTCTCCTCTCTCCGGCCAAGGAACCCGCAAGCTCTGGCGACTACCTCTCCTCCTTCTCATCGCTCTGCTGCCATACCAGCAGCAGAGTCTACTTCTCCTCATCCTCCCGCGTTGCGCTGCACCAAGCGCACGTTTCCCCGACCTCTTCCTCATTGCCGTCATCTCCCTTAGGGTTATCTTCTCCAACGACGGCAACTACGAGTCGTCTAACTCTGCTACCCCCGTTCTCTCCCAACAGTCTAAATAAGTTCCCCATCTTCCCCTCTTTCATTTCCTCAATTATTTCACTCAATCGACCCTCGACCGTTCCTGTTCACCTCCACCTTCCTCATCTCCGGCCACCCTCCGGTGAGACGCTCCCGTCGCTCCGCCGCCCCACACGTCTCGCCGACCATCACATAACCTCCGCCTCATCTCACTGAGCATCCTCCACTCATCCACGGTGCCGCCACACCACCACAGCAACCCCCCGAACACACCCACCCATCCGGCCACAGAGCGGCCTAGGCACTCACGCCTAGGCCGCCCCGCGGCCTGCCACATAGCTGATCACCTTCGCCGTGACACGGCGAAGGTCCCTCGATGATCTGATTAGGACACGAGGCCATTTTCGTGTCTGACAGATTCCACGCTCCGGCCGCCATTGACGACGACTCGACGAAGCTCCAAGCTCGCTCCAGGCTTCAGGACCGCAAGGCTCGAGGTGCTGCGAATTCGGGGAGGTCGTGCGAAGGGAGCTGACCCAGCAGGTGAAGCCAACAGAGCCTGCAGTTGAGGAATTGAAGGCGTGATAGGCTGCGGGCGCGTGAAGAACAGCAGTGGGCTTTAGTCCCACATCGGTAAGCCATGACGCACGCACACCCTTTAAATTGTTTTTGTGAAATATTCTCTTCGCCTCCAGTTACACTTGGGGTGAGGTCCCTCACCCATTACACTATGCCTCGTCCGTGGTTTCACCTCATGGATCTGGCGTGACCCGACCGGACCTTGTCCTGAGCACACCTCGCACACCACCCTCACGTCGGTGCGCCTGGTCACGAGTGCACGACCCGACTCATTTCACTGGCTCTGGGAGAGCGTGCTGAGGTTGGTTTACAGAGAGAGAAAGAGAGACGCGTGGGTAGATGGATAGGTTTTTTTGTGCCTAGTGTGTGCAAGACGTAGGTTCTTAGCCACTGCAAGAAAGAAGGAAGGAAGCTCTGCAGCCAAGGACGAGAGGCAAGGCAGAGAAGAACAGAACCAAGTAAGATTGAAGAAGAAGAAGACAAGGGGCAAACGAAGACTCAAGAAGGCAAAGGAAAAGAATGAAGAACGTCAGACCTTGGTCGCAGGAAGAAAAGAAATAGAGGGAGAGAAACAAAAGCATCAAGGAAGAAAAGGAGTTTCATTTTAAGACGTTTGATATTGTATCAGATGTCCATTTTTTGTTTTCTCGGAGCAATTTCTTTTTATAATTCTCATTGAACTCGGATACAGTTATTTTCATTTAAAAGGTTGTGTTCTCAAGTTTTGAAAGTACCTAAATTGCTCCCTGTGTTCGACCTCGGATACTCCGATTTTCGAGTGATAAAATCTTTATTTGTTTTCGTGGAAATTTCGTCTATATTACAATGCATTCATTATTAAAACACGATCTAGCCACGCTAACATTTTGGCACCGTTGCTGGGGAGCAACGGGCACTTTTAAAGCTTTTGATCATAACTTTTGATCCAATATTTGATCTAATTCATCTCTTTTATTGTGCTTATCTCAAGGAAAGTAGAGAAAAGAAGAGCAGCTGCACAACACACACTCCAAGGAATAGGTAATCTTCAATAGCCCTCTCTCTTAACTCCCTCAAAGTCTGAAAGGGAACAAAAGAAAAATCAACTTAGGGCTACCTGTTTCATACTTAGTAATTCATCAAAGTTGTCTGATTTTTCATTTCAACACATTTTTAACTGCTCATCCAACTAAGGTAACTAGGGCTAAAACTTTCTTGATTGAGCCCTAAATACTAAATTTTGAGGCAACTAAATTGGACCAACTAAAGCCAACTTAAGTATTGAAAAGCTAGGGTTTCTAGAGACACATCTTCTCTTAAACAAAGAAAAAAGTTTTTCCAAAAAGAGGTGTGCCTAAACCTTGTTTGAAAAGATCTATACAAGAGGAACCCTAAGCAAATCAGGCTTTTAAATCCATTTGAACCTTAAAAGAAAGGACCCAAAAGCTCTCAAAGGAACAAGAGGTGAAGTTGATCCCTTGGGTCAACCAACCTTAAAATTAGGTCACTTCTTCACTCAAAATACCTAAAAGTTCAAGTGGAACCTTAAACACCTTGATCTTAAAGTAAAAAAGGTAGACTTAAGAGGTCAAGGTCCCCATTTTGGTCTACCTGGAACTGCAGTGACAAGAGAGGTCGTGTGGGGAAAACCTTGTAACTCGTGGGGACGCTCTACCGTGTAGGGGTCTTTGCGGGACTCTCCCTCTCTGGCTGCTCAGGTATTTCTCAAGTGGATGACCTTTCTGACTAAGGGGTACCATCAGCCCCGAACCTCTATAGTCACCCAACAATTTTTGGGTGTCTCGATTGGGTCCAGCACTTTCTAATCTCATCACATCCTTCGGTGCATGTTCGGTAGGAGGTCCTTAAGACCATCCTTAAGACCTCCTTTGGAAATTTACTCTCGTCGAGGCCAAGACTCGACGCCCTTGTTTGTGCAGCAACCCCACCACATAAATCTTTCATCTGATTCAGAACCTGGTTCTCCTTCCCCCATCATGGCACAACCCATTGAAGAGGAGAACAACCTTGAACACCAACTTCAACGCCTTAATGATCTCTTTCAAAACTTTGTAAACCCACCACAGCGACCTATGATGCGAGATCACTATAATCCCACTGCGATGGCGATCGAACCTCGAGTACGAATCCCGATTGGAGGTCCTGATTCTGAACTGAAGCCCAATATGATTCATGCCATACCAAAGTTTCATGGGCTTGACTCTGAGGATCCATTCCAACAAATTAAACAACTCAAGCATCTGGCCCAGACCTTCGGGTCAGATCTACAAAATCGGGATATCCTACTCATGAAAATGTTTTCGTTCTCCCTCTTGGACAAGGCCGCCCATTGGTATCAAACTCAGACCCGTTCGATCAACACATGGGAGGAACTTCAGTGCGAATTTTTGAAAAAATTCTTCCCCGTTGGCCGGACGAATGCCTTGCGCCACCAGGTCACTCATTTCACTCAATGACCGGGAGAAATTCTTCATGAAGCATGGGATCGATTCTTAGATCTCATGCGAAAGTGCCCTCATCACGGAGTTCCTAAGTGGGAACAAGTCCAGTCTTTTTACTAGGGACTCCGTGAAGACATTCGTTTATTCGTCAATGCAATGTGAGGAGGAAACATCATGGGTCAACATGAGGACATGGTGTGGGAGATTCTCGAAAACATGTGCGAGAACTCCATAAATAATGACTCCATGGGCTTATTTGACAGGACGAATGCCCACGCATCGACGAATCTAAGAGGGGCACATGAGATGCAGGACCAGTCCACTTCCGTTGACTTGGACTGATGGCCAGTCGGTTGGACAAGGTTTCTATCATAGAAAAGAAGGTGGACGAGCAAACTCGGCATTTGCAGCAAGCCACCTCTGTGCAAAACTCTTTTGCACGACCACCTCTGGCAAGGGAAACTGTGCAAAACATCTACCACCAATCTGCCAAGGGGATGGACCCATATCCACCCCCGTCTGCCTCTCGGACCGGAGTGACCTCCGATCCATTCTACTCTAGTTGGGGGAACTCTGAACCCTCGTATTCTGACTTTCCTGAGGTTCCTCAGAACTGCGAGGACCTCAACGCCATCCAGAATGACCCATTCTCCAATACCTACAACCCTGGATGGCGAAATCATCCTAACTTTCAGTGGACGGGAAATTCTCAGACTCAAAGACCACCATATCAACCCCGTCCACAAGCCCCTCATCCATATCAGCCGCCTCAGCCTCAGCCCAATCCCACCTACTAATCCGGGCCAAACCAGGATCAACTGACTCTTATCCTTCAAGCATTGGCTGACATTCAAAAGACGAATGCGGCAATGCAAAAACAGCACAAGGACGCGATCACAGAGGTTCGCAACCAACTGGCCCAGATGGCCAATTCCCGCCAACCTGGCACCCTTCCTTCGCAACCTCTGCCCAACCCAAATAACGTGTCAATGCAGAGGTGCATTATGAATCCAAATTCAGGCCACGCACATTTGATTTATCAGGCCCCTGCTGCTCCATCGCTAGACGGGATGGAAGCTTCGACATCTTATGCGGGATTTCAGCAGCAGCCACCCCTCTTACCAAACCCAAACCAAAATCAGGCCGGATTAAACTCTGTAACAACACGTAGTGGTAAAACAACCCAAGACCCACATTATCCGAACCACTCCAAGCCTGGTAATAGCCAAGACTCTAAGATAGTCATCCAGGATACCACTGTCCCAGATCAAGAACCTGGACCTATTCTAAAGGAACCAACTAGGATCCCATTTCCTGAGGCCTTGACCAAGGGAAAGAGGATAACCAAACCCGTGGCCCCCGAGGAGGATCTGGTCAAGCTCTTTGAACAGGTCTAGATAAACATCCCATTGATGGATGCAATTTTCCATGTACCAGCTTACGCAAGATTCTTCAAAGACGTATGTACACCTAAACGTAAGCCGCAAACCAAGGATGGGAATCCGATCGTACTGTTAGAGCAAGCCAGCTCTGTCATCTTGAGTAAACTCCCACCCAATGCTAAAGACCCAGGAACTCCCCTGATTTCTTGTAAAATTGGTGAAACCCAATTTGATAGAGCCTTACTAGATCTAGGTGCCTCCATAAATTTAATGCCTACGTCCCTCCTTGACCACCTTGAAGAATCTGAACTTAAACCAACTGAGGTGACATTGCAGTTAGCTGATCGATCCATCAAGTCACCTAAAGGAATACTCGAGGATGTCATTGTTAGGGTACGGGATTTCTACTTCCCAGTGGACTTCATAGTACTGGACATGGATGCACCTAGGAACCCAAGGGACACACCAGTCATATTAGGGAGACCCTTTTTGGCCACTGCTAGGGCCAACATAAATTGCGAAGAGGGCCAGATAGAATTAAAATTTGGGAATCAAACCCTGAAGATTGACATTTTTAAGGCCCAACAAGGGATTAATTGCGGGGTTATAGAGCAGATATGTGATATCAGAGACGTGGTTGATGAATTGCATACAGAGGACAACCTGATTATCCCTGATCAACCACTAGAAAATCAAAACCCGCCAACAGAGGAGTGCAAACATGATCTAGACACACCTATGACTCCAACCCTTATTCCTGATACAAACCCCGAACCACCCGCTGCTGCTGACAATCCTGTCATGGAACTCAAGCCCCTTCCCGAGCATCTGAAGTATGTCTTTTTAGATTCCAAGAAAACGTTTTCTGTGATTATCAACTCTCGACTCACACCTGACCAGGAACTCCGTTTGATTACTGTTCTCCGGCAACATCGTAGAGCCATTGGATGGACTCTCAATGATTTGACTGGTATAAGCCCTTCATACTGCACACATCGAATCTACATAGAAGAAGGCGCACGACCTTCAAGAGAAATGCAAAGACGCCTAAACCCTAACCTACAGGAGGTCATGAAAAATGAGATCATAAAGTGGTTAGATGCAGGGATCATCTACCCGATCTCCGATAGTCGTTGGGTGAGTCCAATATAGGTGGTGCCTAAAAAGGCAGGACTTACCATCATCACGACTGAAACCGGAGAAGTCATTCCTACTTGAATAGCTAACTCGTGGAGAGTCTGCATTGATTACAGAAGACTCAATTCCTCCACGAAGAAGGATCATTTCCCACTATCGTTTATTGATCAGATCCTCGAGAAACTAGCGGGAAATAGGTTCTTCTGCTTTCTTGACGGGTACTCCAGTTACAACCAGGTGGCAATCCATCTAGAGGACTAAGAAAAGACCACATTCACCTGTCCCTTCAGGACGTACGCGTTTCGAAGGATGCCTTTCGGTCTCTGCAATGCACCTGCAACTTTTCAGCGGTGCATGCTTGCCATATTCTCAGATATGGTAGGTGACTATCTGGAAGTCTTCATGGATGACTTTTCAGTTTTTGGAGCATCATTTGACGATTGCCTCCAACACTTGGTCCAGATACTCAGGCAGTGCATCGATGTGAATTTGGTTCTTTCCTGGGAAAAGAGCCATTTGATGGTGCTTGAGGGAATTGTCCTGGGACATTTAATCTCGGAGAAAGGCATCCAAGTGGATCGAGCTAAGGTTAACCTGATTTCCAAGCTCCCTGTGCCTAGCTCGATTAAGGACATCCGATCTTTTTTGGGGCACGTCAGTTTTTACCGACGATTTATCCCTGATTTTTCAAAAATCGCACACCCCCTGACCACTCTTCTCTCCAAGGATGTGCCCTTCGAAATTTCCAAGGAATGCACTCAAGCATTTGAGATCCTATGTGACCGAGTCACCCAAGCCCCGATCCTACAGTCCCCTAATTGGTCTCAACCCTTTGAGATCATGTGCGATGCATCTGACTTCGCTGTAGGAGCGGTTTTGGGGCAGAAAATTGACGGGAAACCTGTGGTCATTTACTATGCCAGCAAAACACTGGATGAGGCTCAGCGCAACTGTACAGTTACTAAGAAAGAGCTGCTAGCTGTAGTATTTGCCCTAGAAAATTTCAGATCATACCTTCTGGGTTCCCGTGTTATCATATACTCGGATCCCACAGCTGTGAGGCATCTCCTTGCAAAGAAGGACGCGAAACCTCGATTAATCCGATGGATCTTGCTGTTGTAAGAATTTGACCCTGAGATTCGCGACAAAGCGGGAAAGCAAAATGTGGTAGCTAATCGCTTGTCCCGTCTTCCTTCTGAAATAATTGACCCTTCCGGACCCATCACAGAACATTTTCCTGATGAGCACTTCCTGGCTATCAGTACAGGTCTTCCATGGTTCGCAGATATAGTAAATTACCTGGTATCACATCAGATTCCGTCCGATTGGCAGAAGGCCAAGAAGGACAAATTGTGTTCCGATGCCAAGTATTACCTATGGGAAGACCCGTATCTATTCCGCATTGGTGCTGATCAGATAATTCGACGGTGTGTCGCAGAAGTGGAAATCAAAGGCATACTCTCATTTTGCCATGACCAGGCATGCAGTGGACATTTCTCAGGACATAAAATCGCATCAAAAGTCCTCCAGTGTGGCTTTTACTGGCCCACAATTTTCAAGGATGCATACGATCACTGTAAGGCATGTTCCCGTTGCTAGACTTTGGGCAACATGAGCCATCAAGACATGATGCCTCTACAACCGATCTTGGTATGCGAAATTTTTGATATTTGGGGGATTGATTTTATGGGACCCTTCCCGATCTCGGATGGCTTTGAATACATCTTACTCGTAGTTGACTACATGTCCAAGTGGATAGAAGCCATTCCGACCCGAACCAACAATCATAAAGTTATCAAATTCATTCATCAAAACATTTTCTCAAGGTTCGGGATTCCACGAGCAATAATTTCCGACGGAGGGACCCATTTCACAAATGCTCAGTTCAGGTCACTGATGACCAAATATGGGGTGTCACACCGAATCTCTACTCCTTACCACCCCCAAACTAATGGTCTAGCTGAGCTATCAAATCGGGACATCAAGAAAATCCTTCAGGTTACTGTTCGACCTGATAGAAAAGATTGGTTTTCTTGGCTTCCGGAAGCATTGTGGGCCTATACGACCGCCCACAAGACCCAATTAGGAATGTCTCCCTTCAGACTAGTGTACAGGAAGGCATGTCACCTCCCCGTCGAATTGGAGCATAAAGCCTATTGGGCAGTACGGAATTGTAATTTAGATCTTTTTAAGGCTGGAACCCATAGAAGACTTCAAATAAGCGAGATTGATGAATTACGCCACGACGCGTATGAGAACTTGCGAATTTACAAAGAATGGGTTAAAGCCTTTCACGACAAACACATTTCTAGAAAGATCTTTCATCCCGGTCAAAAGGTTTTACTCTTTGATGCCCGACTCAAATTATTCCCAAGAAAGCTACGATCTAAGTGGGTCAGACCTTACCTAGTCCGACAAATCTTTGGAAATGGAGCCATTGAAATCAGCCCACTCAGCCACGATTCTGAACCCTTTGTTGTGAACGGTCAGAGACTCAAACCGTTCATTGACATGACCGATACAAATTTGGCTGAGTCATCCTTTACCCTCCATTCCCCTTGAGCTCATTGCACCCAGCCGATGACGTAAAACTCAGTGCTTAACGGGAGGCAACCTGTCATTCTTTGAAAAACCCGAAACCTTTTCTGACATTTCTATGCGGAATTCATATTGTACTTTAGGGTTCATCCATTAGAACAGTCGACTTCACCTCAGGTATCCCTACCCAAGATTAGAAATCATTCGCAACAAGTCATTTCGATCCGTTCACTCACCACACACCTGTCCTAATGCATGAACTAAGCTGAAATCGAACCCACCTAATTTACAATGGGGACATTGCAAATCTTAGGCATGAGGGGGTATGAAAGTGCAAAACGTCAAGAAAATTCATATCAAGAAAGGGTTTCATTCAAAAAAAGAAAAAAAAAAGACTTGAAGGAGGGGAGAAACAATTCAGGGTCATACAAAATGAGAGGAGGAAAAGAGTAAAATGCCAAAAAAGGAGCACAAAATGAAAAAGAAAAAAAATAGCCATTAGTAAAAGATTAAGGGATTAACGAAAGTTCTAGACCAGATCAAGAAAAGAGAAAAAGTGCTAAGGTGACATAACAAGAGATTAGCGGGAACGCTGATTTTAGGCCTCTTGGGCTAGATTCTTTAGCTTAAAATTTCACGTATCCACTAAAATCTGGATAATCCTCAAGAGGTTGTGGAAAATGCGAAGCTTAAGTATTAGGTCTAAGGCTTAGGAAGTATTCAGCCTCATTAACTGACCTTTGGTTTGCGGGATTCGGTAATCTAAGCACCCAAATCCACACACAGTCTGGTTCAATGCGCATAAATATCCAAATCACGCAAAAGCATTTAATGTTCTGAAAAAGTCACCTAGATTAGGAGCGGCCGATCAACACAAGTTGATTTGGATGAGTTCCCAATGCGGAGAGGTGGGAAATTCCCCTCAAAGATGCGTAACAACATATCATCTTCTCGGTGCTTGTCTCTTAGGATATTTAAATATCCTACTGGGGGCATGTAAGCACCCTACTGGTTCAGATACCATGGGCGGCATTATCACGAAATGTCGATCGCCAGGGTTTGAATTCGGCCACGGAATGCCATGGGCGGGATTATCTCGAAATCTCGAAAGCCAGGGTTTTGGGGGTTGCCATGGGTGGGATTATCTCGAAATCTCGATAGCCAGGAACCCTTGAGGATTGATGATGGGGACGAGGAATCCGATACAGACCGTGTTGAGAAGCTAATTCGAAGCTAGAAATAAGAAGAAAAGAGAGAGAAAAGCTCTCCAAACAAATAAATCTTCTATCTCTCTCTTACAAAAATGCACTGCAAACTGAACCTAGGCAAAAATGTCTCAAGCACAGGTGCTTTAACCGCGGAGTCCAACAAACCCTAGGTTAGTTTCTGCAGGCCTTAAAAACCTTTGCGGAGGACTGAGGCTAAAGCGGGTCAGGTCCGGATTTTGGTTGGTACTTGAGTACCTCTAGGCCTATTGTCGGCATTCTGACCTAATCACAAAAGAAAAGGAGCGGCACTTATCATAATTGTTGACAGACACTCAGGGTCTAGAATGGAAGTTAAAACCTTGAAATTTTGCTAAGGGACTAGCAAAAGCTAGGCGTAGGGTATGAAGAGAGCCTCATCATGAGCCATAACTAGCTCATTTTGACCTAATAAAGAGAGTAAAAGCTCCTGCATAACCTAGAAGAGGGCCTAATTGGAGGAATAAGTGTTCTGAGAAGAAAACATGAAATAAAGGTTAAAACTGCAATTTTACCATTGCAGTACAAAAATGGAATTTCTCAGTGACAGACTTAATTCAACAAGGTTCTGATCAAGATAAAAATCAAGTAAACTCTCTAAAAATCATGGAAAAATATCCCCTAGGGTTTAGAACATTCAATTTGGCCTTTGGAACCTAGTTTGACCTAGAATAGGGCCCTAGCTCATCAATTGACCTAATTTGGGTTTTTACGCAAAATGTCCAGTCAAACGTGGTCAAACCAAAAATCAAACTTCACCATTAGATTCCTTAGGTCCAAATTAGGTTTGTACCAAAATTTGGACCTAAGGGGAGGTCATCTTGACCTACTTTGCAATTTAGTACACCAAATCATATTTTAGTCCCTATCTTTTGAAAACCATCACAATAACCCCCCTATCTTTCTCGCCAATCTTGCAATCAAGTCCTTCCACCATTATTGGGGAAGATTCTTCTCTGGCGAGGTTGACAGGGGGGCACGCTCAAATTCCTCAGAGATCTCCTCCCAGAATTGGAAGGGAGATTCTCTGAGGAATTCCCTTCCATCTAAGCCCGATCTTGATCTCTGATTTCTTTCCAAACTCTCGTGCGAACGCACGAGAGATTTGGATCTCAACCACCTTCCTTCTCCGACGAGATAGAGGTGGCCAAAAGCCTACCCTCCACGCACCAGAAAGCTCGGCCAGCACCTATAAAAAGACCTCGGACCCTCTGCGAGATCTCAGACTTGTCTTAGCCGTAGAATCCTCCAAATTTTCTTCTCTCCTCTCTCCGGCCAAGGAACCCGCAAGCTTCGGCGACTACCTCTCCTCCTTCTCATCGCTCTGCTGCCATACCAGCAGCAGAGTCTACTTCGCCTCATCCTCCCGCGTCGCACCGCACCAAGCAAACGTTTCCCCGACCTCTTCCTCATCGCCGTCATCTCCCTCAGGGTTATCTTCTCCGATGACGGCAACTACGAGCCGTCTGACTCCGCTACCCCCGTTCTCTCCCAACAGTCCAGATAAGTTTCCCATCTTCCCCTCTTTCATTTCCTCACTTTATTTCACTCAATCGACCCTCGACTGTTCCTGTTCACCTCCACCTTCCTCATCTCCGGCCACCCTCTGGCGAGACGCTCTCGTCGCTCCGTAGCCCCACACGTCTCGCCGACCATCACATAACCTCTGCCTCATCTCACTGAGCATCCTCCACTCATCCACGACCCTGCCACACCACCACAGCAACCCCCCAAACACACCCACCCGTTCGACCACTGAGCGACCTAGGCACTCACGCCTAGGCCGCCCCACGGCCTGCCACATAGCTGATCACCTTCGCCGTGACACGGCGAAGGTCCCCCGGTGATCTGATTAGGCCGCGAGGCCATTTTTGTGTCTGACAGATTCCACGCTTCGGCTGCCATTGACGATGACTCGACGAAGCTCCAAGCTCGCTCCAGTCTTCAGGACCGCAAGGCTCGAGGTGCTACGAATTCGGGGAGGTCGTGCGAAGGGAGCTGACCCAGCAGGTGAAGCCAACAGAGCCTGCAATTGAGGAATTGAAGGCGCGATCGGCTGCGGGCGCGCGTAGAACAGCAGTGGTCTTTAGTCCCACATCGGTAAGCCACGACACACGCACACCCTTTAAATTATTTTTGTGAAATATTCTCTTCGCCTCCAGTTACACTTGGGGTGAGGTCCCTCACCCATTACATTGCACCTCGTCCGTGGTTTCACCTCACGGATCTGGCGTGACCCGACCGGACCTTATCCCGAGCACACCTCGCGCACCACCCTCACACCGGTGTGCCTGGTCACGGGCGCACGACCCGACCCATTTAACCGGCTCTGGGAGAGCATGCTGAGGTTGGTTTACAGAGAGAGAAAGAGAGATGCGTGGGTAGATGGATAGGTTTTGCTGTGCCTAGTGTGTGCAGGACACAGGTTCTTAGCCGCTGTAAGAAAGAAGGAAGGAAGCTCTGCAGCCAAGGACGAGAGGCAAGGTAGAGAAGAACAGAACCAAGGAAGACTGAAGAAGAAGAAGACAAGGGGCAGACGAAGACTCAAGAAGGCAAAGGAAAAGAATGAAGAATGTCATACCTTGGTCGCAAGAAGAAAAGAAATAGAGGGAGAGAAACAGAAGCATCAAGGAAGAAAAGGAGTTTCATTTTAAGACGTTTGATATTGTATCAGACATCCATTTTTTGTTTTCTCTGAGCAATTTCTTTTTATAATTCTCATTGAACTCGGATACACTTATTTTCATTTAAAAGGTTGTGTTCTCAAGTTTTGAAAGTACCTAAATTGCTCCCTGTGTTCAACCTCGGATACTCCGGCTTTCGAGTTATAAAATCTTTATTTGTTTTCGTGGAAATTTCGTCCATATTACAACGCATTCATTATTAAAACATGATCTAGCCGCGCAAACAGTGCATTTTATGGAGAGGAAGATAAAGAGAGAGATTGAGCATCCATTCATCCATTTCATCCCTTCCATGGCACCTCATTTCCATTTAAATTCCACCACTTATTCAATCCAATAAAAGCCTACATTCATTTCCAACAACCTAAGTGCCTACATGCAATACTCCTTTTTTTTAAATATCCTAACAACCTATGCCCACACCCACCACCCTACCTCCCATTATCTATAAAAGAACCCTCACCTCAACCTTTGGGAGAGGTCGGCCCATCCCCTCACATTAGCACACACATTCGATCACCTCCACTTCCACCCTCAGTCGCACACACACAACACCACACCATCATCTACCTGCCAGCCACTCCAGCTCTCCTCTCTCCCTCTCCTAGCGCTCAGTACCCTCTCACCAGTTGAGAGGGACGTTGGGAACAGAGTTCTCTTTTGTGGCTGCATCCACCACAGTGAGAGAGCACCACCACTCAGCTCCATCACGAGCAGGTGGGCATGGTGTATTCTTTTTATTTGTTTTCGTTAGTTTTGGTTCATTTTGTTTTATTTGTTTTGTTTCTAGTTTGTTCTCTCTATTTTACTTTGTAGCACCATTGATAGAGCTTCAAGCTCTGAAGCTCCAGCTCGTACACCACTGTGTTCATTTTAGCCACCTCCACGCGCCACCGTGTGCCTTAGGCTCCCCTTCCGCACACGTGTGTGTGCCTTCCAACTCCACAGCACCCTCCACATGTCGCACCACCTCAACCGGTTACCACTCTCCTTGTGGCACTGTAGCTCACTGTTCACCACAGCTAGTGTGACATTGTAGCCACCGAAGGGTTTCTTACTTATCCGGTGGCAGAGTGTTCTCTCTCCTCCCATGCAACTGCCTCCAGTCAGTCAGTTGCACCTTCACCCAGTGCTCGCGCCACTTTTGTGCTTGTGCCTCACCCCTCAGCGCACAACCCTTGTGCACTGTGGGCACTTCCTCGCACCCTTGTGTGCGGGCGTTGCCCCCTGTCTCTGTACACGTGCTCACACTTCACACCTACACTCACCAGACGACGTGTGAGTTCTCCAGATGCCTTAGCCCCTCACCCCTCAGCGTGCAGCTCTTGTGCACTACAGCTTCTCCTCGTGCCCTTGAGTGCATGCAGGTTCTCCCCTCCCTCCAGTGCGTGCGCATGGCTCCTGTCACCCTTTCACTGTCTCACACACCCTTTCCCTCTCACGCAGACACACACACTGACACCCATTGACACTCACCTACGCACACATTCACACACACCTATACGCATATACACATACATATATTCACATATTCCCTCCCCCATATATATCTATATATACATAAATATATATATATACATATACATATATATAGTTGTATAGACTTATATGGTCATATATACTTATATATACACATATCACATTCTCCCATACATACATTCATCTCACATCTCCTACCCACATACTCGTGCACTCACCCCTTCACTACGCACCGTATTGTGGGAATATTCACACCAGTTGTGACTATTTCCCGATACCTGTGCAAAGCAAGTGCTTCCACCCACATTCACACATATCCGCTCCACACTCCACGTGACACTTAGTTTTGTTGGTTGCGTCTTGCTAAACGTGAACCAACTTAACATAGTGCTACATCCCATCCCTATTTCCATCCCCACCCCTATATATATAGTATCTATATATCTATATCTATTCTATATCCACTTACATATCTATTATACATATATATATATACACAAAGCTAAGTATCTCTTTTTATTTCTTTCCTTGCATTTTATTTTGCTTTCATTTGTCTTCTATTCTTGCTATTAAAAAGACCAAAAAAAGTATAAAAGAGAAAAGATAATTCTAGTCTTGCAGGTACCCGATCTTGTGAGTGACAAGATCAATTTTAGAATCCTAAATTGGCTTCAAGACAAGGGCCATTTGGCTCAAGGATAAGGACTTCATTTTTGAGGGTGTGCCTCAAAGACAAAATTATCACAAAAAATCTTAAAAGTAGAAAAAAAATAAAAAACAAAATAAATGCAAGGAAGAGATACGTTCTCAGAAAGGCATCGATACTTCTTAATCTCCTACTTCCCGCTTCCCTGAGATCGACCCTAGGCCTAAAAGTGACCAAGATAAAATCAAGTAGGCCAAGTTAAAATTTTTGTCAAACTAGTGTAGACTTGATTTAGGTTAACTCACTATACTAATTTCGATGATAATATCACCATATTAAATAAGCCTATTTGAGTCTGCAACACCTCCCTAATAGTAGGTCATCTCAGGTTGTTCAAAGAATGGAGGTGACCTATATTTAGTGGAATACTGGGGAGGGTAAGTGTTATAATCAACATATCCTTCATGGTTGTAGATCTGGTTAGGTTGATCATTAAAGGGTGGAGATCTATAATCATTGTAGCTCTAGGAAGGATAGTAATCATAGCCTTGTTGTCCAAGTTTTGGCCCTGGACACTGAGGTCCAGATTCATATCCCCAATCAAGGTTATCCCGGCTAGGAGATGTGTAATAAAAAGTCAAGTTGGGATTGTAATCATCTTGAGGATAACTGCTGGTAGGAGGGTAGGATGGGTAATGTGTGTAAGATGTGGAAGGATATATGGTAGAATAGGAGGGAAATCAGAAGAGAGAAAGGAGCCCTGCAATACAAGCAATCAACCCTGTCCTTAGGTGGGTTAGCTCAAAGACCTACAGACTCCCAGGACCTGTCTTGAGATTATAAATGATTTGGTCTATTACTATCCAGTCAATCCAACCAGTTAGACGGAGGGGCTGGGGAGAAGGTTCTTCCTTTGGCTTGCACCTCTGATTCCTAGTGTACCTCCCAGCCATGGTTGTTTGGTGCTACTCCCCTAGCTAGACATCAGATGGACCAGGAGAAGGAGATTAATTGAAAAAAATCTCAATTTCATCCCTGAAGAGTGAATCAATCCTTAAGGCCAACGTCTACTAAGTTTTAATTAGGCTTGAGATGATTATGCTCTTGTAATGTGATGGGTCCTTTAGATGGGTTGTGCCCTTAATGATTGATTCAATTGTGTGTGCGTGCACAACCAGGTTTTGCAAACAAGGTTATTTGATAATGTGTCTTTTAGGGTTTAACATTGTTTAGTAGCTCTTAGGTTTTAATCTTAGGTGTATTCAATCAAGTTTAGAAGAACACTATGTTTTGAAAACATAGGTGTAGATATATTCCTTTAAAAATCAGAAATAAAATGTGGAGTGCCTGGTTCAATCCAAAAATCAACCCTAAGTGGCAAGCTACTTGATGAATCAATTTTAATTTGAGTGGTGCAGCCCAAACAGCTCAATCAATTGGCCTATTGCACCACTTAGTTAAGGCATAAAAAAAGTATTAACCTAGTCAAATTTTCTACTCACTTATTGGTGTGTTGAGTTAAGGTGTACCAGATCCACATGCCAGGTTTCGGTTAAGTGGTAGAATCGATGTGAAGTGGTATGCTTATGTCGAGAGTTGTGGGTGTTAATGTGTGCTTCTTTCAGAAAATCCCACAATCAGATAACTTTTTTTTTATTATTTATGTGGATGGCGAGGTGAGTGGAGTGACAAACAATTTCTATCCTTGGGTTTGTGAAAACACCTAAGTAGATTAGGTCTTTGATTATTATGGTGGTGAAATGAACTAGTGGGTGGGGAAGTGGAGGAAAACTTACAAAAATATCCACCCGCACTTTACTCCAATCAACCTCCTTTAGCTCCTCGATCAAGTTCCCGCAAGATAGTGAATCGAAGAAAAAAGATAGGTTAGAAAAATATGTAAATAATGCGGGAAAATGCAAAAAAACCAAAGAGCGTTGCCTCTCCAGCAACGATGCCAAAATGATAGAGGCAGATTTGCACACGGAAAGGTTGGAGTTTGGAAAACCCGTTGTCATAGTTCGATTCATGAGAAAATCCATCAATCAGATAAAATTTATAATCGAAACTCGGAAATTGAGTCTCGGCTCGAACACGGGGAGGCGAACGTTAGGTTTTGAAAATCTACGTTTCACTTGTATTTGTTTTTGTCATTTTTGTCTTTTCTAATTTTTTTCGTATTTTTAGCAAGCAAGAGATTAGGTCAATGAATTCTTTCTAACTAATCTACTTGCACAATATAAGAGAAAGAGATAGAGAGAGAAACAATCATGCATTTTTATAATCAAATGTTTATTACAACTATGAAAGCGGGAAAACTATAGTATGAAAGCAATGAAGATAGAGATAGGTGAGAGAAATCCCCCTCGACGGTCGCTTGGAGGATGACTCGCTCTGACGTCGCCTGGAGGAAGGTGGTGAGGAGTGGGACGAACAAGGATGGAGTTAGAGGACGGAGGGTGGGGCAAGGCGGCATCCCGGTTAGGATCTTCTTCTCGAAGGGAGGTGAGAGGACGGCCGTGGGATGCTCCATGAATGGGGATGAGGGGCGGGAACAATTGTTTGTTTTCAATTCTAGAGTATCCCGGGCTTGAGACAAGATCTCTTTAGAGCCTTGGAGGTGATGAAGAGAAGAAAGGAAGAGATGAAGAAAAATGGGAGGGGTAGGGGTCCTTTTATAGTGGAGGAAAGAATCAAATTCGTATACAGGATATTTAGTGATGGTAATAAATGTAGTTGAAGATCCGTCACAAACGCCATTGAAGATCCCGTGGAAACCCTCGCCCTCGCTGTCTCATGCATCACACGCCCCTGCTACCGCACTACTGGCACACGCTCCACGAGCCCTTGTCACGCACACATGCGCATGCTGTTGCTATTGCTGCTACCACTACCATGCTCGTGCTGTTGCACCTGTGCACGCACACGCTTACGCTGTTGTACGTGTGCGGTGGTGCGTGCGTGCACATGGGCTGCCTGGGTTGCGTCACGTGGTGTGACTTGGGCCATCCATCTTCTTTTCTTTGTAGGGGCTACTACAGAGACCGGGTTGAGTCGATTTTTGTGCTGTTAGGCTGGGATCATCGACCCGAATCCATCAGTGTGGTCAGATTTATTGATTGAATCTCTGATTTGCATCACTTTGTCCCTTGGCCGTTGATGTTCCTCGGACTGCATATGGCGCTATGGGACTCTGATCAACGAGATTTCGGAGACGGTGGACTCCGATCATCGTCGTGATCAAATCTGTACGGTCGGATCTCCAATCTGAGGCTCCGAAATAAATCTCCTTCTCTCCTGACCATAGTAGGGACACAAATAACCAAAAATATACACAACTACTCTAAATGCAGAATGATGCATGCTATGCAATATTTATAATATGGAATGTAAATCTAAGCCTAGGAACATGCATAATTAGGTATTTTAACCTAAATGGATGTGTCTACATCATTGTTGTAGGTAGATAGGTGAAGTAGTTTCACGGCTTCAAGAGCTAGAGTGGAGGTCTGGAAGCATCTCACGATGGTGGATGGTGGCAGGCAGAACATCGATGGCGATCAGGACTTGAAACACAAGATGCGGCCTCATGACCACATTAAAACATCTCAGGACACTTGCCAAGTGTTGGTGAAGGTGGTCGTGGTGTTTGCATGGTGTGGGAGTGGGCGTGGAGGTCAGGCAAGGTCGTAGACGGAAGTGCGATGGAGGTTGTGTCCGGTGGAGTGTTCGAGCGGGTGAATCTAGGAATTATGTGAGGGGTTTTGTGTGGTGAGTTGAGGTGGAGTGGTGGCATTTGGTGGTGTGTGGTGTTGGGGAGGCATCGCCAGAGCTTCGCCAGAGCGAGGGAAGACATAGGGGAAGAGAGGGTAACGGTGGTCGAAATAAGAGTTTAAAGAGCTAATTTTAAACTAGATGTAGAGAAGGAGAGGTAAAGACCTAATTTACCTGTTGAAAGGGGCAGGAGGTCACAGGCTTTGATTGTCTGACGTCGTGGAAGAGAATTCCTCCAGTGGTGAACAATGAGGAAGAAGAGGGTTCAAGGGACTTTTGCTAGTGTTGTGAGAAGAGGACGGTGAGGAAGGCAATCCTGCTGCCTATGGTATGTGGCAGCGGGCGAGGAAGTTGAGGGAGAATGCATCGCCGGAGCTGGTCAGAGGAGGCCGGAGGGAGAAGTTTTGGGCGAAGAAGTGCAGCCAAACCAAGCTAGTTTGGAGCGGTTGTGCACGAGGTTTCATAGAGCTTCAGGGCAAGCTTTAGAATAAGGAAGAGGGTTTCCATAGCTTGGGATTGCAGGAATAGGATCGTTGATTCTTGTGCATTCGCACGAGCAATCAACACAGATTTAGGACTCAAAATTGATCCCAGATGATTTTCCTTAATGTGAACATCAATCCCACCAAATTTCGTGGGATTTGTTGACGATTCGAGTAGGATTTATGGAGGTCAAAGCTTGTGTGGAGGCCGGCTTTGACCTCAATGGTAGTAGGGACCCTCTTGCAAAGAAGATAACAAAGTTAGGGACCAGATTGCAGGGTTTTCAAAAGTTGGGGGCATGTATGAGAAAGAAAGAGTTAGACTGGACCAAAATGCAAACTAGGTCAAGATGATCTCTCATTGGGCCCAAATTTTGGTACAAATCTAATTTGGACCCAAGGAATATGTTGGTGAAGTCAGATTTCAGTTTTGACCAAGTTTGACTAAATAATTTGCGTAGAAACCCAAATTAAGATAACTTTCTACCTAAAACTCTGTTTAAGGTCAAAATGGGTTCCAATGGTCAAACCAAAGGTACCAAACCTCATGGAATATTTTTCTATGAATTTTAAAAGGTTTAAATGGAATTTATCCAGACCAAAACCTCAGTAATTTAAGCAGGTTTGAAATTAGGATTTCAGGTTATGGATCAGTTCTCGAAGTGCGTGAAAACCTATTTTTATCTACATGGACCCTCTTATTAGACTTTAATAATCATAAGACCTTAGATTAACCCTTGAGAAATCTCGTGATTATTCCACATTGATGATATGCTATTCAAATTGCAGAATTAACCTTATTTGAATGTATTCCTCTGAAAATGGATATGCAATGAATTACAGCTTTCCGGCAATTATGTAGGAGCATTTGTCAATTGATTCTGATTAATTAAAGCTAGTTATGGCTCATGATGATGTTATCATCATACTCCCGTGCCTAACTTTTGCTAGTCCCTAAGTAAGATCTTATGGAAAGAACTAAAGTTCTTGACCATGCATTGAAGTTTAGATGCTTGATTTGTTCTACTCTTTAGAAATTAGGTCAGAATGCTAATAGTAGGCCTAGAGGTATTCAAGTATCAATCAAGATCCAGACCTAACCAGCTTCAGCCTCAGTCTGTCGTAAAGGTTTCTAAGGCCCGCAAAAACTACCTAGAGGTTCGTTGAACCCAGCGGTTAAAGCACCCATGCGTAGAATGTAGCATGTCTAGGTTCAGTTGCTAGTGCATTTTTTTAAGAGAGAGATAGAAGGATTTTCATTTGGAGAGTTTTCTCGCTTTCTCTTCTTAAATTTCCCTAGGTCCAGCCTTTAATTGGCCTTAAACACGATCTGTATCGGATTCCCTGTCCCCACCATCAATACTTGAAGGGTCCCTAGATTTCGATGCTTCAGGATAGCATCTCCCATGGCAACCCCCAGAACCCTGGCTTTCAACACTACGAGATAGTGATGTCCATGTCATTCTGTAGCTAAATTCAAGCCTTGGCAATCAACATTTCGAGATAATCCCGCCCATGTTACCTGAACTAGCACAAGGTGCTTGCATGCCCCCAATAAGATATTTAGATATCCTAGGAGACAAGCACCGAGGAGACGATATATTATTATGCATCTTTGAGGGGAATTTTCCACCTCACCGCATTGGGAACTCGTCCAATCAACTTGTGTTGTTGAGCCACTCCTAAGCCAGATCTTCGAGATGACTTTTCAGAACAGAACACTTTTGGCATGATTTTTCTTTATTAAGTACACTGAACCATATTTAGTGTGTGATTTTTGGGTGCTTAAGTTAACAAGTCCCACAAACCAAAGGGCTGGCAATGGAGTCTAATACTGCATAAGCCTTAGACCTAATACATCAGCCTCGTACTTTCCTCAACCTCTTGAGGACTAATTCGGATCTTACCGGATATATGAATGTTTAAGCTCTAAAACAAGTCCAAGGGGCCTAAGATCAACACTCATACTAATCTCATGGTCTCTGTTTTCATGACTTAATTTTTTCTTTTCTTTTTGATTAGGTCTAAAACTTAGTGGATTCCATAATCAATGGCTAATGACTATCATTTTGTCTTCTTGCTCTTTTCTTTTGCTCCTTTTTGACATTTGAATTCTTTTCTCTTTTCCTCCTCGAGAAAGATTTGCAATTATTTATCAAAATTTCCTACCCTTTCTCCAATTCTTTTTCTTTTTCAATTTTTTTTATCATTTTTTTAATATATATTTTTTGTGGAAGCTCCTTAGAGAATTGAATTTTTATCTATTTTCACTTTAACACCCCCCTATGCTTAAGTTTTGCAATGTCTTTATTATAAACCAGGAGGGTACAAATAAGTTTGGTTCAGAGTTTAGAATAAGGTCAAAGGGTGGGTGAACGAGTTGGGATGGCTGTTGTGAACAATATCTAGCTCTGATACAAGTATCAAAGGTGGAGTCAGTTGTTCTAAAATTGAACTCAAGAGTGTAATAGGAGTGTAGCTCAAAAGATGATCAGAAAGGTCTTGGGTTTTTGGAATGACGAGTTGCCTCCTATTAAGCACTAAATTCAAATTGCCTTTAGTTGAGCAGAAGGTGGTCAAGGAGAAGGGGCGGTCAAATTAGAAGAGTTTTGTAGAATAAGCACCTTGATCAATAGCCTGGTTAGTCCAACTAGGTGCTTGTTCAGATCAATAGGCCGATGATGCAACCTAAACCCAATCAGTTTGGTGGGTTGATGGATGTGAATCAATAGATGTGGAGCCCACCAGGTACTTTGAGGCTCAAACAGATGTTGAAATGTAAATCTAGGGTTTGGCTGAGTCGATTCAGCCTGATCAGAGTAGGTATCCTCAAATAAAAATGAAGCTGTAGAGGATGTACGAACCCTACTGGTAGGATCATAAAAAGATAAGAAGTGATTATTGGTCTGGTCAATGTTCGAAACCCGATCAAAAGATGGAGGAGAATCATATGCAACTAGATCAAAGAGAGGTGAATCAGAGTAGTTGATTCCGATGTTAGGTTGGGGTTGAGATGGGATTTTGGAAGGCTTAGTATGTAGATTAGATGGTGTGGCTTCTTTGAGGTCCAAATCATTGGCCTCAACATCAGAATCAAAGAACAGATCATGGATGCTGAGGTTGTAAACTAGTTCATAATCATCAGGAAATAAAGGTTCTCCAAAATTAGAGTATGATTTGAAATCATCGGAGAATTTGCGAAGATCAATGTCTGAGCCTGATTCTAGATCAGGATTTCCACCATTGAATGAATCAAGATGTTTAGAATCAGCAACCTAACTTGGATCTAACCTATTCTCAAATTCTGGGCTTGGAAAGGTGTCTTTATTAGGCATAGGCTCAGGTTCTTGCCTCTTAGGATAGACCTAATCAATTCCCAGCTCTTCTAACTCCTCTGTTTCTGTATCATAGATCAGTTTGCCTCCTGAGAAATCAATTTGCATCTCTAAGGAGGTTGGAGAGGTGTAATCATCAAACATAGGCCCATAATCATAGTTTAGGTGTAAAATTTGATTTTCTTCATATTGGGCCTCATGATCATCCAAAATAGGCTCAAATCTAGATTCTAGGTCAAAGGTAGGGATTGGGTCACTAGAATCTAGACTAGGTTCTGTTGGGATGTTAGAATCATTCCCAAGAATTACCTTATATGATAAGGCTTGGGAATTACATTCCCGAGAAGTTCTGATTCAGGTTTATCATTATAGGTGTCTAGGGAATCTAGGCTTGATGGACCAACTTCTGATTTTTCTAAGGCAGGTTCAGAATTGGGAACACTGGCAATTGGATCCTCCCAACCCTCATTAAGATCAAGAATGTCAATTGTTATGAAGGTTGAATCTGATTCCATTTGGTTTGGGGGTCCACAACAACCTTATTCTCAAACTCGGGGTTTGGGAGATCATCAATTTCTAACTTTTGGTATGGGTAAATTTGATTTATGACCTATTTGAACATAGTTATCAAGATTTCCCCTTTCTCAAGGTCATTTTCGTGTTTTCAAAGTCGTGGATTTGTCAGACATTGAAACTACTCGAAATTATGCAATCTTTTTATTTCAATAAATACTGTCATGAGAATATCTCGGGTTGAACCATTTGTCATTTGTGTTATTATCAATTGGGCATGATTTGTAATGAAGGTTGTTGTTGCTGATACATTAACCTGAATGTGTCTAGATGGATCTGAGTTTTCGTAATATTCATCATGATGTCTCAAAGTATCCTCAATCATCTTTTCTTTCATGCTCAGTTGGGATTCAGGTTTCCTAAAAAGTCTTCCTATGTCAGGTTGCATTTTCAAATCAACTGGGTGAATCAAGACGTAGAATCAAATTTAGGTTCAGATTGAAGTGATTGGATCATATCAGAAATGCCACAAAAAGATTAATTCTAATGAAAGTCTCTAGGTCAATGACCTAGGGACCTTTGTTGTGTATTTGATCTAAAGAATAGATGAGGGATTGGATGTGAATTGGACCCAATCAAGGCACCCAAAGATTTTTGGATGACTAAGGCTTGTTTCGAGGAGGATGATCCCTCTGAATCAGAAATCCACACACCTGAGAAGTACCTGGGCAGCCAGGAAGGGAGAGCCTCATAAAGATCCCTACACAATAGAGTGTCCCTATGGTTTATAGGGTTTCCCCCACCCAACCTTCCTTGTCACTATGGTTCTAAGTAGACCAGAATGTATGAATTGAGATCTTAAGTTTACCAATTTAAGCATAGTTTGTGCCTTAGATTTCACTTGATTAGAAGTTAATTCAATTTGTGACCTAATTTGGAGGTTAATTGGCCCACAAAGTAGACCAACTTCAACTGACCTACCCTAAAAGATGAAGAATGAAATCTGAGCCAAGCCCAAAGATCACCCTGAATTTACTCTTAGGTTATTATGTCCAATGTTTTAGGGTTCAAGTGAATTTAGAGACTGATTTTAGGGTTCTTCTGATTATATCTTTCCAAGTAAGGGTTTGGGTAGCACACAAATGTTGGAGGGTCAATTTCCTTTAATTTAGGTAAGTGTGTACTAATACTTCAAAACCCTAGAGTAGAAACCCTAATTGACTCTATTTCAAATCCAATTTGATCTCAAATGTACACCTTGGACTCAAACAAGAAGGTGAGTAGTCCAAGATGTTTAAAATTAAGCATAAATCCCTAGTAGGTATAGACAATTTGGGTAGGGATCTCTAAACAGAATCGTCTCAATCTTTAATCAAATATTGAATTGAAATCGTAAATCAGGAAAGTTGCCTTTAAAAATGATGATTACTAAGAAAATAAGGTAGATGAATCCTAATTAATTTTGTTTCGTTTTTCTCTGTTCCAAAAGATTAGGAGATTGATTAGGGAAGAAGAGAGAGTTACCTACCCCTGGAGTGGTTGTTCTACATGGAAGACTTCTTCGTGATATACCTCACAAAATCACAAACAAAGCAAATAAGGAAAGTTAGTGCTTAGATAGAAATCAAGAAAGATATGACTAATGTGTGAATTGCATGTTGCACCCCGGCAATAGTGCTAAAATGTTTGGGGGCTATTGAGGAGTTTTAAGTAATTTCGTTGTAGCAAAACCTCAACCGCTTGAAAACATTTAAATTTATAACTCAGAGACAAAGAAGAGTCCGAGGTCTAACACAGGGAGCAATTAATGGAATTCACAACATTAGTCTCATTTAGAATCAATGAGCATAATCAATTGATCACAAAAAGGATATGCAATGAATGAAACTGATCGAATATAAATCAATGTATCTCAAGGTTGCATGGAATCAAAAAAGAAAAGAGAATCAAAATATTGGTGATTTGAATCACAACTTATTCTCTTAATTAAGAATGCATTCATTAACTCTAATCAGATACTCAATGTTAACTTTATTACTTAAATCATTCAGCAATGCCAAATCAGATCAGATGACTTATGTAGAATAGGCATAAGGCTCTAAGAAAGCCTTTTCTTTCTCTCCTCTTTCTCAAAGCCTTCCTTCTTTTTCAAGCACGACCCTTCTTCTTCTTGTTCAAACCCTTCTTCACAATCCTTCCCTTTCTTCTCCTTCGCAACATAGGGGAACCAACTCCCTTTAGCGACTAAGTGTCGCACAGGGGATTTCTTTCAGGGAGCAAAACCCTCCCTCGCTCTCTCAAGACCTAGCGTATAGTCAGATCTGGATATGGGTTATTGGGTTGAAAGCATGGACTAGGTCTGTGGGGGTGTTATCGTAAGCAAGGAGTGCTCATAGGTTGGGTAAGCAGGTGTGAGGTGTATGGCGACCCGAACCCCAGTGCTTGGGCAATAAGGCCTGACAGAAAAATAATATATGTGTGCGCGCGAGTCTGTATCCCCACAATGTGGGACTATAGCACCAGCTTTTTCTCGTGTACAGTTATAGGACGAAGCTTCGTCCAATTTGAGCTACGCTAGAGCTTTGTTCACTAATTGCCGTTGCAGGGAGATAGATGAAGTTGTTTTGCAGCTTCAGGAGTTGGAGTTGAGGTCTCGAAGCATCTGACAATGGCAGATGGCAGCAAGAGAAATGTCGATGGTGATTGAGACCTGAAACACGAGATATGGCCACATAGCCACATTAAAACATCTCACGAGACTCACCAAGTGTTGGCAAAGGTGGTTGTGGTGTTTGCACGGTGTGGGAGAGGGCATGGAGGTCGGGTGAGGTCGCAGACAGAAGTGCAATGGAGGTTGTGTCTGGTGGCTTGTTTGAGTGGGTGAATCAAGGAATTAGGTGAGGGGGTTTGTGCGGTGAGGTGAGGCGGAGCTTTTAGAGGTGGAGTGGCTGCACTTGGTGGTGTGTGGTGTTGGGGAGGCATCACCGGAGCGGGGGAAGATGGAGGGGAAGAGAGGTGAACGGTGGTCGAAACAAGAGTTTAAAGAGCTAATTCTAAACTAGATGAAGAAAGGGAGAGATAGAGACCTAATTTACTAGTTGAAAGGGGCAGGAGGGTGCCAGCTTTGATTGGCCAGTGCCGTGGAAGAGAATACCTCTGGTGGTTGAATAGCAAGGAAGAGGAGGGTTTAGGGGAGTTTTGTCGGTGTTGTGGGAAGTGGAGGACGGTGAGGAAGGCAATCCTATTGCCTATGGTATGTAGTAGCAAGCGAGGAAGTTGAGGGAGAATGCATTGCAGGAGCTGGTTAGAGGAGGATGGAGGGAGATGTTTTTGGTGAAGAAGTGCAACCAAACCAAGCTAGTTTGGAGCAATTGTGCATGAGGAGGTTTTATAGAGCTTCAGGGCAAGCTTTACAACAGGAAAGAGGGTTTCCATAGCTTAGGATTGGAGGAATAGGATCCCTTATTCTTGTGCGTTCGCACAAGCAATCAACACAGATTTGGGACTCAAAATTGACCCCAGTTGATTCTCCTAAGTGTGAACATCAATCCCACCCAATGTAGTGGGATTTGATGAAGATTCGAGTAGGATTCGTGGAGGTCAAAGCTTGTGTGGAGGTCGGGTTTGACCTCAATGGTGGTAGGGACCTTCTTGCAAAGAGATAACAAAGTTAGTGACCAGATTGCAAGGTTTTCAAAAGCTAGGGGCAAGTATGACAGAGAAAGAGTAAGATTGGACCAAAATGCAAACTAAGTAATGATGATCTCTGATTGGGCCCAAATTTTGGTACAAACCTAATTTGGACCCAAGGAATCTTGTGGTGAAGTCAGATTTTAGTTTTGACTAAGTTTGACTAGATAATTTGAGTAGAAACCCAAATTAAGGTAACTTTTTCTCTGAGACTATTTATGGTCAAAATGGGTTCCGATGGTCAAATCAAGGATACCAAACCTCATGGAATATTTTTCTATGGATTTTAGAAGGTTTATATGGAATTTATTCTTACCAGAACCTCAGTAATTCAAGCAGGTCTGAAATTTGGGTTTCAGGTTATGGATCGGTTCTCAAAGTCTGTTAAAACCCGTTTCTATCTGCATGGACCCTCTTATTAGACTTTAATTCTCATTTGACCTTAGATTAACTCCTGGGAAACCTCGTGATTATTCTGTATTCATGATATGCTGTTAAAACTCCAGAATTAACCCTATTTTAATGTATTCCTCTCAGAATGGATATGCAATGAATTACAACTCTTTGACGATTATGTAGGAGCATTTGTCAATTGATTTTGATTAATTAAAGCTAGTTATGGCTCATGATGATGTTCTCATCAATACCTCAAAGCCCATCTTCCAACCCATCTCTGGACATCCAGGTAGGATGCTGGACATCCAGGCCCCTTAGATATAACCTGCAGAACTTAGAGCACAATCTGCTGGAATATTGGACATTTAGATAAGGTGTCAGATGTCCAATTTCTACAGAAACCCAAGACAAAACCTTAAATCCACACTGATTCAGCATTGGATGTCCAGACTAGAAACTTAAACTTTTGATTTTGAAGTATAAGTCCCCTGATCTTGAAATCAGATCTCTGGAACCCCTCTCTAGCTGTTGTTTTCGAAATCAAGCCTAGATCTTGATTTCTTAGGCCCCTAAACCCAAACCTAAATTAAGGTGCCCTAAGGGTAATACACTACCCAAAGAACTTAATTACAATCTCACTACACCCAATTGACTTGGATCTGGGTCAATTACACTTCACCTAGTCAATTGGACTCGTAGAGTCCAATTGAGCTCAAACCTCAACCAAAACAAATCCAATTGGGCTTAGTGGAAGGCCAATTGACTCAAGCCTAACCTAATTGGGAGATTTCTTTCCCAATTATACACATACCCATTCAATTAAACTTTGGGTGAGTTTAATTGTACTTATTACTTTAGTATTAGAATTTATGAACCTAGTTTTTAGAAACCTACCTAAACCCAACTGCCTCGACCTATACGAGTCAACCTAGACCACCTAGCCACCACCCATATCTACGCACACACATACATACACCACCACTTGGCTGTCTACTCTAGAGTATTCGTCAGGCATGTTTCGCGTGTTTAAAATCAGGGTTACAAGTAACCGTCATCGGAGTTGCAAAACACGTCGATCAGATAAAATTTATACCGAAACTCGAAGGGAGTCCTGGGTCGAACACAGGGAGGCGACGTTTACTTTAATTGAAAACCATGCTTTGATTTATTTCTTTTTAGTATTTTAGGGTTTTGTTATTTTTTTTTTATATTTTTGTAAGAAGAAAACAAGCAAATGAATCACAAGATAGAGATGGAACGAAAATGATATAGATATCACTTCAATGCCTATTATGATCTACTATAAAAGCATAAAAAGAGAGGGGGGTGGGAGCAAATCTCCCGAATCGGCTGTTCGACGAGACGATGGTGCCTGGCAGAAGCTCAAACGAAGGAGGTGAGGAGTGGGACGATGGAGGTTAGATGCAGGAGGATGTCAGGTTGAGGAAAGCTTCGACGTGGCTTCGGAATGGAGGTGACAAGACAGAGATGATCTGCTACCGGAATGGAGGTGGGAGGACGGCTCCAAGGCAACTTATGAAGGGGGATGGGAAGTTGGAGGAATATTTGGTGGGGTAGAGGTTCGCTACACTAATAGGCGCCTTCGGAGCTTGAGAATAAGCTCTAATGGAGCATTAGTAGGCTTGCTAGAGCTTGGGAGTAGGTGGGAGTAGAGTAGGTAGAGATGGCTTGTAAGGGAGGGAGTGAAGGTCCTTTTATAGTTGAGAAGAGGCAAAAATAAGTATGGGACCATTAGTGACATTCAGACCGTCGCTAGAAGCGTTGCTATAGGTAGCTCATGCCCGCTCATGCCCACAGCTGGCTTTGTTGGCACGTGAAGAATTAGCGATAATTGTAAGCGTCACTGTAGATCCAGCTCATGCGACACTAGTGCGTACTGTCCCCACCTCTCTTTGCCACGCACGCATGCACGCTCACGCGCTAGCACTTCACTGTGCGCATGCGCACCTACGCGCACGCACGTGCACTTGTGTTGCTGTGCGCGTGCGGTGGTGTGTGTGTGCACTGGGTGGCCTGGGCTGCGCCACGTGGCATAATTTGGGTTGTCCATCTTCTTTTTATTGTAGGAGCTACTACAAAGGTCGGATTGAGTCGATTTTTGCGTCGTTAGGCCGCAATCATTGATTTGAATCCATCTGCGTGGTTGGATTTGTCATTTGAAGCTCTAAATTATGTCACCTAGTCCCTTGGCCGTTGATCTTCCTCGGATTGCCTATGGTGCTACGGGACTTCGATCGATGCTATTTCAGAGGCATTGGACTTCGATCATCGTCTTGATCAGATACGTTCGGTCGGATCATCAATCTGAGACTCTAAAATAAATATCCTTCTCTACTGACCACAAAAAGGACACAATTAACCTAAATTATATACAACTACTCTAAATGCAGAATGATGCATGCTATGCAATATTTATAATATGAAATGCAAATCTAAGCCTAGGAACATGCATGAATAGGCATTTTACCCTCAATAAATGTGTTTATATCATACCCCCATCCATATCGTTTACTAGTCCCTAGCAAAATTAAACTATATGCTATGTATAAAAGCAGAATTAGGTTTAGATCGTTTAAGCCTAAGTCGTTTATTAACAATAGAAAATTTCAACTATGGTCCTAAACTACGAAAACCCAACAGTACTAGGGTGCCTACCAGAATGCAGACTGCCCAAGTCCTCACCTTATTTGAAAAGGGAAGATACATTTTTTTATTATTTTTCTTCTTTTCTAATTTTTTTGTACTTTTCTAGTTTGAGAGTTCCAGCATAACTTTTTACGGCTACCCGACCTGCCTAAGACTCGAAAAGGATTCTAAGTGCTAAGCATCTTGTGAAAATAGTGAAAGACTCACTAGGTAGCTGCAAAATCAGACTTTGGGTTTCTATGACCCTAGGTGATCTTGCCTAGAGGTTTATCTTTTCGAACTGTAGCTTTCTCCCTACTTTTATTTATGGGGTCAACACAAGGGTAAACCCAGTGTATATCTTCCCGGTTTATTCTACTCCCCTACTTCTTCCCTAAGTGTTTGGGGAATTATTATGCTTTTTTTATTTTTTGTTAGCTGGGTTCTGGACAACCGACCGATTAGCTATTACCACTGACAACTTGCCAGCCATGCTCATGCGGTGAAGTGTGATTTTATTTATTTATTTTTTATTTTCTCCCTTTTCTATTTTTTTCTCTATATTTTCTTTTCTTGTCTTTCTTTTTTCATTTTTTTTAAGTAGGTGACTTTCCTGATCTAATATTTACCTATAGGTAGTACAATGAAAATGGTCTTATGACTGGGCTCTGGATAATCGCCTGATGATCTGTTACCACTGATAACTTACCAGCCATATCCCCCTAGATAGTTCATTAGCTACCCAATTTTCGAAGAAACTGCAGAAAAGTGAGTCAGTGCAAAAAAAAAGTGTGTAGATGCTTAGGCTTAAAGTCTCCCTAAATCGGAGGATGGGTTGATAAGCCGCATACTTATCATCCCAATTTAGTAGCCAAATTAAAAATGAATTTGAATTGGCAATGACTTGAGACTAAGTGCACATTCAAGTGAACATCCAGGCTAATTAAGTCCAAAGACCTGAAGAGTCTAAGTGTTTAGGTCCTCTCGTATCATTTCCTAAAGTTAATAACTTCCAAATGCCTAGGTTCTCTTCTCCTAATTCTTTTTTTTTATCTTTTTGATTTTTCAATTTTTTTCTTTTTTTTTAAAGAAACTAGAAGAAATTCTACAGAGTTAACAAAATGATTTCAAGATTAAGTATCCACCCCCCATGCCTAAATGATGCAATGTCCTCATTGTAAAAATAATGACATGAAAAGGGTAGAGTAAATAGAATATCACCTAAGTGTTGTGAAAATCCAATCAGCTCCTCAGAGAGAAGAGTGTATACATATGTGCTAAGTTTAATGCCTTCAGCTAGGCATAACATACATACAAAGAAGAAATTAAGAATTCACAAGTGTGGGTTAGAATGAAAATAAAAATATTGATCCTCAAACTCGCCAACAGAATATGCCCACAGATGTGGACAAAGTTATGATGCAGACCAATGCCTTAGGGTCGAGTGGTTCTAAGGTTCTGGATGAAAATCACCCAGAACTGAAGGTAGTTGTGTTTGCAGGACCGGGCCTGTGGTTTAGTGGTGTGCAACCCAAGACCGAAATGGCAGACAATAGGCAGATTTGGTTCACTAGTTTCAGATGTCCACTTAACATTCAGCTCAAAAAAATAATTAGTTATTTCGAACTTAGGTTGCACGTGAAAGATATCGTAAGGGTCCTGGTAGAAAGTAGGTGGTTTCAGGTCCATAGGTACCCTTAGATCCAAAATTAAAGTTCCCTCAAAATTAGCCTCCCAAATTTTTATTTCAATAATTCTATCCTCCAACATCAAGAACCCAGGCTCCGGGATCATTCACCCCATATGATTCTCCCAAGTCCAGAAATCGTGGCTAAATCAAGATTGACTTGGGCACAATGATCTCAGAAGTCAGCTCTTTAGGGTGCTGATGAGGACTGGGGTCACTAATTGAATCATCAAGATTCAGATCCTCCAAGTTAACCCCAACCGAACATAAATCTTCAATGAACGGGCTATCAAATGGTTCATCAGATTCCTCATGCCCATTTGTCTCACTAAAATCATTTTCCTTATGTTCAAGTGAGACTTCACCTAAAGATTCTTCACCCTCAGAATCAAAGAATTGATGATCCTCATTTATACATGTCTCAAAATCATAAATCTTTTCATGATCCAAGGAGACATAATTTTCTTCGTTTCCTGACTTGGGGATCTCGGGTGAATCAATTGTTTCATCTTTAAATGGTTGCTCTAGCCCAACCTGGTCATCCCCGGTCTCAAAAAATGTATGGCGCCTGAGCAGGTTCAGACATTGGCTCTCCTGAAGGGGGTTCATCTTGAGAATCATCCCAAGATTTGACTAGGGCAACCACAAATTTCATCCTCAACCTTGACAATTTCCCAAGAAGAAACTCACCTAGGTCCCTATCCCTAACATTTTGGAGCAAATCCAATGAAGAGCTATTCGACACGTTAATCATTTTTATCATAGGCTCCAATGCTTCAGTGCATGGTGTTGGCTAGGCTTCTAAAGATTGTATGGTGTTCCTCAAATTAGCCAACACCCTATCTTGGATCTGGTTCACCTAAATCGGCTGGTTCGATTCAGGTTTGGGTGGGTTTGGGTTAAATCTAGGGGAGTCAAGATGTCGAGGTTCTCAGGTCCCTCCCTAAAAGTCGGTTGTTTTAGATTGTTCAAAGGATGGTGGCAACCTATATTCAGTGGAATACTGGGGAGGGTAGGTGTTATAATCATTATATCCTTCCTAATTGTAGATCAGGTTGGTTTGGTCATCAAAGGATGGAGATCCATAGTCATTGTAGGTTTGGGAAGGATAGCAATCATAGTATTGTTGTCTAGGGTTAGGCCCTGGACATTGAGGTCCGGATTCATATCCCCAATCAAAGTCATCCTAGCTAGTGGATGGGTAATTACAAGTCAAGTCGGGATAGTAATCATCTTGGGGATAAGTGGTGGTAGGAGGATAGGATGTGAAATGTGTGTAGGATGTGGAAGGGTACATGGTAGATAAGGAGGGAAAATGGAGAAGAGAAAAGGTGCCCTACAATATAATCAACCAAACCTATCCTTATGTGAGTAGCCTAGAGTCCTATAGACTCCGAGGACCCATCTTGAGATTATAAACGATTTGGTCTACTTTTATCCGGTCAATCCAACTAGTTAGAAGGAGGGACTATGGAGAAGGTTCTTCCTTTGGTTTACGCCTCCGGTTCCTAGTGTACCTGCCAGCCACGGTCGTTTGGTGCTACTCCCCTAGCTAGACATCAGATGGACCAGCAGAAGTAGATTAATTGAAAAAGATCCCAGTTTGGGCCCCGAAGAGCGAATCAATCCTTAAGGCCAACGTCTACTCAATTTTAGTTAGGCTTGGGATGATCGTGCTCTTGGAATGTGATGGGATCTTTAGATTGGTTGTTCCCTTAATGATCAGTTAAAATGTGTGTGTGTGCACAACCAGGGTTCTTAAACAAGGTTATTTGATGATGTGTCTTTTAGGATTTAACCTTTTTAGTAGCTTTTAGGGTTTAATTCTTAGGTTGGTTCAATCAAGATTTAGTAGAATACTCCAAGTTTTGAAAGCACGGGTGATGATATGTTCCTTTAAAAATAAAAAATAATGTGGAGTGCCTGGTTCAGCCCTAAGTGGCAAGCTACATGATGGATCAATTTTAGATTGAGTGGTGCAACACAAACAGCTCGATCAATTGGCCTATTACACCACTTAGTTAAGGTACACAAGAATGCTTAACCTATTCAGATTTCTACTCACTTATGTGTATTTAGTTGAAGTGTACTGGGTCTACGGTTAGATCCCAGTTAAATGGTAGAATCAAAGTGACTGTGTGCCTTAGGATAAGAAGTTGTGGGTGTTAAGTGTGTAGCTTTCAGAAATTCCCACAAACAGATGACACTTTTTTTTTTATGTGGATGACGAGGTGAGTGGAGGTGGTAAACAAACAACCAAATCTTTCCTAGGGTTTATAAAAAGCACCTAAGTTAATTTGGGTTTGAGTTATTAGGTTATGGAATGAAAACTAAGGTAGGGGTGGTGTGGGGGACACTTACAAAACACTCTACTCGCACTTTACTCCGCTCTACCGCACTTGGATCTCCATGCTAGGGTACCTGCAAGATGGTAGATCAAAGACAAGTAGGGTTAGTGCTATGTAAATGCAAAGAAGCACATTAAACAACAAAGTAAATTCTGTTGCCTCTTCGGCAACGACACCAAAATGATCGCACGAGTTTTGCATGTTAGAAATCGAGGTTATGAGTAACTCATCGTTGTAGTTGCAAAACACGTCGATAAAAAAAAATTTATACTGAAACTTTAAGGGAGTCCAGAGTCGAACACAGGGAGGAGACATTTACTTTAACTGAAAACTGCACTTTGATTTGTTTCTTTTTGGTAGTTTAGGGTTTTGTTATTTTCTTTCTGTATTTTTGTAAGAAGAAAATAAGCAAACGAATCACAAGTTAGAGATGGAATTAAAATGGTATAGATATCACTTCAATGTCTATTATAATATACTATGAAAGTATAGAAAGAGAGTGGGGTGTGAGGAAATCTCCCGAATCGGTTGTACGGCGAGATGACGGTGCTTGGTGGAAGCTCAGACGAAGGAGGTGAGGAGCGGGATGACGAAGGTGAGATGCAGGAGGAAGTCGGGTTGAGGAAAGCTTCGGTGTGGCTCCAGAATGGAGGTGACAAGATGGAGATGATCTGCTACTGGACTGGAGGTGGGAGGATGGCTCCAAGGCAACTTATGAAGGGGATGGGAAGTTGGAGGAATATTTGGTGGGGCAGAGGTTCGCTACACTAACAGGTGCCTTAGGAGCTTGAGAACAAGCTTTAATGTTGGTAGGCTTGCTAGAGCTTAGGAGTAGGTGGGAGTAGAGTAGGTAGAGATGGCTTGGAAGGGAGGGGGTGTAGGTCCTTTTATAATGGAGAAGAGGCAAAAATAGGTGTGGGACCATTAGTGAGTTCCAGGCCGTCGCTGTAGGCAGCTCAAGCTCGCTCATACATGCTCATGCCAATAGCTAGCTTTGCTGGCACTCGAAGAAT
Organism: Thalassia testudinum; assembly: GCA_037157565.1. Taxonomy (NCBI): domain Eukaryota; kingdom Viridiplantae; phylum Streptophyta; class Magnoliopsida; order Alismatales; family Hydrocharitaceae; genus Thalassia; species Thalassia testudinum. Next base: position 13,744,048 of record JAZHRO010000007.1, read on the forward strand.
TAGTGACGGCTGTAAGCGTCGTTGTAGGTCCAGCTCATGTGTCGCTATAGTCCAGCTCATAAGTCGCTGGTGCATGTTGTCCCCGCCTCTCTTTGCCGTGTGTGCCCGCATCTCAAGCGCTGGCGCTGCACTGTGCACATGCACACCTGTGTGCACGCGCATGCACCCGCACTGCTGTGTGCGTGTGGTGGCACGTGTGTGCGCTGGGTGGCCTAGGCTGCGCCACATGACGTAATCTGGGCTGTCCATCTTCTTTTCATTGTAGGGGCTGCTACAGAGGCCAGATTGAGTCGATTTTCGCACTGTTAGGCTGCGATCGTCAACTCGAATCCATCCGCGCGGTTGGATTTGTCATTTAAAGCTCTGAATTTTGTCACCTAGTCCCTTGGCCGTTGATCTTCCTCGAACTGCATATGGTGCTACGAGACTCTGATCGAGTCCATTTTAGAGGCACTGGACTCTGATCATCGTCTTGATTAGATCCGTATGGTCGGATCATCAATTTGAGGCTCTGAAATAAATATCCTTTTGTCCTGACCACAAAAAGGATGCAATTAACTTAAATTATATACAACTACTCTAAATGCAAAATGATGCATGCTATGTAATATTTATAACATGAAATGCAAATCTAAGCTTAGGAACATGCATGAATAGGCATTTTTCCCTCAAAAATGTGTTTATATCATACCCCAATCGCTATGTTTTGCTAGTCCCTAGCAAAATTAAACTATATGCTAAAAGCAGAATTAGGGTTAGTCCCTAGCAAAATTAAACTATATCATACCCCAATGCCTATTTATAAAAGTAGAATTAGGGTTAGATCGCTTGGTCCTAAGTCATTTATTAACAATAGAAAATTTCAACTAAGGTTCTAAACTATAAAAACTCAACAGTACTCGGGTGCCTGCCAAAATGCAAACTGCCCAAGTCGTCACCTTATTTGAAAATGGAAGATGCCTTTTTTTATTATTTTTCTTCTTTTCTAATTTTTTTGTACTTTTGGAGTTTGAGAGTTCTTGGAAAACTTTTTACGGCTACCCAACCCACCCAAGACTCAAAAAGGATTCTAAGTGCTAAGCATCTTGTGAAAATAGTGAATGACTCACTAGGCGGCTGTTAAAATGGACTTCGATTTTCTACAACCCTAGGTGACCTTACCTAGAGGTTTATCTTTTCAAGCGATAGCTTTCTCCCTACTTTTATTTATGGGGTCAACACAAGGGTGAACCTAGTGTATATCTCCCCGGTTTATGTGGATGAAGGAGGTGAGGAGCAGGATGACGGAGGTGAGATGCATGAGGACGTCGGGTTGAGGAAAGCTTCGGCATGGCTCTGAAATGGAGGTGAGAAGACAAAGATGATCTGCTACCGGAATGGAGGTGGGAGGATAGCTTTAAGGTGACTTATGAAGGGGGATGGGAAGTTGGAGGAATATTTGGTGGGGCAGAGGTTCGCTACACTAATAGGCGCCTTGGGAGCTTGAGAACAAGCTCTAATGGAGCGTTGGTAGTCTTGCTAGAGCTTAGGAGTAGGTGGGAGTAGAGTAGGTAGAGATGGCCTGGAAGGGAGGGGGTGTAGGTCCTTTTATAGTGGACATCCAGGTCGTCGCTGGAAGCGTCACTGTAGGTAGCTCATGCCCACTTACACCTATAACTGGCTTTGCTAGTGCACGAAGAATTAGCGATGGCTGTAAGCATCATTGTAGGTCCAGCTCATGCGTCGCTAGTGCGTGTTGTCCTCGCATTTGCCGCACGCGCACATGCTCACGCATTGGCGCTGTGCTGTGCACATGCACCCCTGTGCGTGCATGTGCACCCGCACTGCTGCACACGTGCGGTGGCGTGTGCGTGCACTGAGTGGCCAGAGCTGTGCCACGTGGCATAATCTAGGCCGTCCATCTTCTTTTTGTTGTAGGGGCTGCTACAGAGGTCGGATTGAGTCGATTTTTATGACGTTAGGCTGTGATCGTTGGCTCGAGTCCATCTGGGCAGTTGGATTTGTCATTTGAAGCTCCGAATTATGTCACCTAGTCCCTTGGCCGTTGATCTTCGTCGGACTGCATATTGTGCTACAGGACTCCGATCGAGGCAATTTTAGAGGCATTGGACTCCGATCGTCATCATGATTAGATCCGTATGATCGGATCATCAATCCGAGGCTTCGAAATAAATATCCTTGATTGCGCAGCAATCATAGGTCTTAGTTAGCCTAGATTAGGCTAGGACTTAGCATAAGTTAGGGTTATTCATGCATGCATACGCATTATCTGCATCTTTACTGCTTTCCTTTAGCTATGCATAAAATAATGTTATAATGTGCTGATTAGGTGCATTATGTCGATTGCAGGGAATAAGCTGATCAGGAGCTGGATCTGAAGGTGGATCAGGAATAACAGGAGTTGTAGCAGAGCTGGAGCAGAAGGCCTAGTTTAGATGTAGGAATAATAAAGTAAGGGGGTTAAAAGTTTTCTATTCTATTAAGTAGAAATAAAGCAGTAAAATGTGAAGAGCTTAGGTCCATTCTAGCCCTAGGATAGCATGGAGACTTCCCCAAGCCTTAGCCACCCTTAGATTAGGTCACAACACCCTAGGAAGCCCTAAAACCCCAGTTCCAACCCTTCTCTGGACGTCCAAAAAAGTTTTAAGACGTCCAGGACCCTTAGCCAACTCCTACACACTTCAAACCCACTTCTGCAGTGTTATTGGACGTCCAGACACTTTGTCAGATGTCTAATTTCTGCAGAATACCCAAAACAAAACCCGAAATTCTTCTTGACTCTGATTGGACGTCTAGACAACAAGTCTGGACTTCTGATTTTTGAGTATAAGATGTCTGATTCTATTATTAGACGTCTGATACTGCTCTCTAATTCCTATTTTTAGATTTAAGCCTTGATCTTGGATCACTAGGTCCCTAAACCTAATTCCAACCCCATAGGAACATAAATTAAGGTGCCATAACCCTAGTACATCACCTCTAGACCTCCCTAAGGACCTAATTAGGTCCTCACTAAACCTAATTGACTTGGATCTTAGTCAATTCCATCAGCCTATTCAATTGGACTCATTGAGTCCAATTGAGCCCTGATCTCAGCACACACTGTCCAATTGGACTCAGTGAGAGTCCAATTGACCTAGACCTGACTTAATTGAGTTGTTTTACTCTCAATTAAGTTTCCACACACCCAATTAAACTTGTATTAAGTTTAATTGCACTTTACCCTACTGAGTTAAGGTTTATAACCCTAATTTGAGACCTACCTTGACCTAAACCCACTAGAACCCAACCTAATCAACCTAGCCACCTAAGTTTCGACCCACACACACCCACACACACCATCCACACGAAAATATCTAGCCTAGAGTTCTCTAGAACTCTCTACCATGTGTGGTTGCCTTGGTTACCAAAAATAGCAACCAATAGCCATTCAACTTTTAGATCCACATTTGGTGGATCTAAAAACCACCATCCACCCTCTCTCTCTCACTCTCCCACGAGCTCCCACCATAGGCCTCTCTAGAGAATTCCATAATTCTCTAGAGAGCTTCCCTTAGGTCTATAAAAAGACCCCTTGGGTGGCCATTTGCACCCATTCACTTCCTTAGCATCCATTCCACTTAGAATGGCCACTTCAATCTCTACTCCACCTCCACGAGTTGAGCACCACCATGGAGCCCACCATCTCCACGCTAGGAAGCTGCATCAGCTCCCCAACCTCTCTCCAAGGGCTAGCCTATGTTCCATTGGCCGCCCCTCCTTTTCCTCTCAACCACTCAAAGGCCATCAGGGACCACCCTTGAATGCCCTTCCATTCTGCTAGATTTAGATTATGCTCTTCGTATATTTACTGCTTTTATTTACTGCTTAGTAGTGTAGTCTTACTTCTCCCCCAATGATGCATGCGAAATCCCCCCATCGATTCTTGTATGCGATCATTTTCTGGTAGCTAGATTTAATTTTCAAGCATTTATGTACAAGCTTTCCTCTAGATTCCTTGTGCAACAACTCCCAAATGAATGAATGAAAACACATTTTTATATATATATATCTCTATCTGTTTGAAATTACCATGAGCTTAATGATTGCTATTATCTTTTGTGTGATTAATGTTGCATGTTTCTAACTCTTAATATTCTTGCAACTAAGTATGTCGTACGTAAATGCGTAATAATCACGAACCGTCATGCGATTCTAAACAAAGTAGAGTGGCAAAAAGATCGATTTCAAAAGTAAAAGCAACACCTCCTAGAGACGAACGACCGGGACTCAAGTCTCGTTATCTTTAGAAATCAATTTTTGACGAACGTTTTTGCGTGACTATACTACGATTTCCGACGACTTTCAAATGCGCGAAAATGGCTTTCTGCCAAATGGCGCCGTTCCCGGGGAGGCAACGTCATTTTTCTTGATTTCGATCTTTTAATCTATCACTGACAAATCTGCCTCTTCTTTGTTTTTGATGTGTAGGACAACACGAAACGAAACCGAGATCTGTGCACACACCAAGCGCGGTGAAGAAAAATCAGGTGCACATCATCTATCTTAGATTAGGTTTCTCTTTTTGAACCCTAGGAGTAGATTTACTTGCTGCAATTTCTTTTCAAAAATTCATTGTGAAAAAAAAAAAGATTTTTCTCATTTTCGTGAAAAAGAAAAAAAATCAAAAAGGAAAATTTTGAAAAAAAAATCTAGATTAGGTTTCCTTTCGAATATAGGTTACTTTAAAAAAATAAGAAAAAAAATATTTTCTATGAACCTTTTGAAAAATATTTTTTGAAAAAAAAATGTGCAAAAGTTTTGAAAAAAAAAAAACATCCTTTATGGTGGAAAGCCTAGATTTGAATTCAAACCTCTTTAAAAGGCTTTTCCACCATCTTCTGATTTTCTGCTAGATTTCAAATCTAACTTAAAAATTTGATTGCCGAAAAATTCGTTAGCAAAAAATTTTGAAATTTGGGCTAAACCTTCATTTTCAAACCATCTTTCAATTTCCGCCATTACTTTAAAAAAATTCTAATTATAAAATTTTTAAAAATTTACGAAGTGTATAGGGGTCAGATTGAACCAGTTTCAAAATTTTTCAAATTTCAAAAAGCAATTCCGAGCAATTCGCAAATCTATTTGACTAAAAGTGGTGGGGTTTGAAAGCTAATCTCATTGGCTTTATTTTCCATATTTTTATCAAATTTTTGAAGATCATTTGGTACTGTTTCAAAGTGGAAAATCGACTAGGAGTCAAAATTTCAGATCTGACCCCTTGACATTCAAAATTCTCTAAAAATTCGGTTGAAAAATTAAAAATTCCAAAAAAATATTCTATGAAAAAATGATTAAAAAAGGAATCTACTTGAGACATTTCAAATTAATTTGATTCCAATTATTAGTATAAAATCAACAATAATTTTGTGGTCTGCTGAAACAGAGAAAAAACCCTAGAAGTGCATGCAACTTAGGTCAAACCCTTAGGGTTACAACTAGAGACCACACATTGGGCTAACTTAGACTTAATAAAGTCTAGTTAGCCAGTGAACTTGGTCACCTTGTGGGCCACTCACCACAAACCCCACTGAAGAAAATGGGTTAAAATTAACTTTAAAATACAAAATCAACCCGAGTTCGTTGTCGTACTACTGGGTGAGATTAATCTCTCTTGCCAAACCTGGTGACTAAGTCTGCGGGATAGTGTCAAATGACTGCAGCTCGGGGGTCAACGGAACCGGAGGCGTAAGCTAAAGGAAGAACCTTCCCCTTAGTCCCCTCGTAACCAGACTGGCTAGGTTAGCTTCAGTGGTGGGATTCACTTTCAGTCGGTTGTACGATGAACTTATCTTCAGGAATTCAAATCCTAATGAAAAATCTGGTCACCTGATCTATAAGGACCATTTGATTGACATGGCCTTAGCCTTGTCCTGCGTGGCTACACCAACCCAGGGGTTGGGCGATGTATGCATGGAAGGAGGTCACTTCGACCTCACTTGGTTGGACCTTGGGAGCCGCTCCTAAGGAGGCAAGTCACTTCTTCTATCTGCTGAGCTGTGATGGCTAACATTGGATCTGGACCTAATCAGGATCCAGAAGAGCTGGACCCACAAGCTTATCTGAGAGCTTGGTTCTCTGAATCAGCTCAACCTTGGGATCAGAACCCAAGGTGGCGAAGATGACTTTTTGCTTCGCCTGATCCTTCTCCTCGGGTTACCGAAATGGTTAACCCATATTCTAACACTGGATATTATGACCCATACCAGTCGGTCCCTCAAAGGATCGCATCTTATAACCCAGGATATGGATTTCATGCTCCTGCTTCTCACCCGTGGAACATGGGTAGACCTGATTCACCTCCTGTAACCCCTGAAGTGCTACCGGTGCATATGTGGCCACATTATAGAATATAGAGAGCTATAGCGAGCGCTAAGGAAAAGGCCTCATCCTATCTACGTGAAATCCAGGCTATCATTGAGCCGAACCAAAGACAAAGTTGGATTCCGCATCAACAAGCTGTGATGGAGCTCCTTCAGGAAATAGCAGATATAACAAGGTGAATGGGACAAAACGAGAAACTCAAGAACTATTGCTTTTGAGATATCAAGTGGAAAATAGCATTGAAGACCTCAAAGAATCTGAAACAACTACGTCGGAAGAACACACAGAAGATTCTCGGGAGCAGATGCCCGAAGATCACTCAGGGAAAAAGGAATCTAGCATGGATATGAGGCAGGAGCAGGAAGTATGCCGAATGGGTTCATCTGAGAACTCCATTCAGAAAATTGAGGAAAGGACTGATATCTCCAGGACTGAGCCACAATCAGATTATCCTAAATCCTGGGAGACACCTTTTGGGTTGGATAACCCAATTGAGATAAGGGAAGCAGATCCAATTGAGGATAAGGATCCTAAGGCAGACATTACATGCGACACTACTGATCAATCTAGACCACTTCCCATTGTAAGTGAACCTGTGCTAGAGCCAACATCTTCTGATCTGCACTCTTCTTTTTTCACCTATATCCCTAATTTAGATATTAGAGATTCTAAGATGACACTTTCTATCCCTGATCATAACATCCGAAAACCAGAAGTAGCTAAGGATGCTTTGATCGAAGAAATAAATATGCTACCTGAGGCAGGAATTATTGAGGAACCCAATGCATGTGAGGGTAAAGCTTTGAGCAGAATGAGCTGGAGATGCACCTATCATCCTAGTCAATCTAACAGACGGCTCGACTTTGAGCCTAAGGAGACAGCCTCTAATGAGTCAGAGATGGGTACTGATGAGGACGAAGTAATTTCTGATGAGGATTTCAATGACCTCCCCACAAATCTTCTACTTTCACGGATACCCCCATATGACCCAGAGCCTGGAGAGGGAATGATCTTTGATGTCAATTATCATTATGAGGATCCCTATGACTCAGATTCTGGTTCTGGGATACATGTTGATCTACTCCCTCAGCAACTTCCTGCTGAATTGTGGGACATGATAAATCAGCTAAATCAACATCATGATCCCACCTCTGATTATCCTCTATTTTCCACTACCACTCCACACTTTCTTATAGCTAGACTTTTTGGAGTAGGGGTGCACAATCAGTTGGTTCGTATCTCCGGACCACTGATTCTAGGAGCATACGAGCATATCTTTCTCTTAATCTTAGCTGGCTCCTATGCTAGAAATGACACATCTGATTGAGTTTTCGGCCAGCTGGAGGCGTTAAACTCAACACATATAGATACCATTCGCCCCATGTTCCACCATCATTTATATATAACCATTTTTATACATAGCATATTTTTGTTTTAGCATATTTCCCTTTTATATTCATATTAACAGGTTGGTCAGTGCTGAATATAATTTCAGGAGCAATTACAGGTGATTTCTACCCATTCTCTCCCTGCAGCATTTATTTTCTTTTACATTCATGCATGAGGACATGCAAGAACTTAGGCATGGGAGGGTAGATATAGAAAAACTGAAAAAAAATTTATGCCAACACTTAGGAAAACCTCGGAGCTACATGCAAAACGTACTTTAGGACCTTAAATAAAAGAACAACCAACTCCACCTCCAGTGCTCTCATTGGAGCTAGAAATCGTTCGCAATAGCCACTTCCGACTCACCCGCCCACCTTTTGTTCTAAATTTAGGGTCAAGCTGATTGTAACCCGATACGGGAATTCACGAAGTACAAATTATATGAGGTTACATGTTTATAACATATATAGATATTGCATTCATGAATAAGATTATTTTATTAAGAGAATGCATTAGGGATTTTATCCTTTAGTTGATTCCTGTAATCTGGAATCCAGTACAACTTTTCACACACACGTAGAATTTGCAATGGATTCACGGTGAAGGCTGATAAACGTCTTCAGTTTGTCGAGAAGAAGCAGTACTTCTTTTCCTGAACCCTTGGACAATGTTTTAGGAGTCAGGCAGATTTTCCTTCAAAAATCCACCAAATAGTGTGAGATGAGAGTAGAGTGTACTGGTGCTCTAAGATTAGTGCAAGGAATCTAGAATCCTAGAAAATTAGGTGATGATACTCTGAGATTAGACATAGTTTTCGCTCTCGGTTCCCGCGTATACATTTTTGTGCGAAATTGTGAGAGCCACCGAATAAGGTAAATATGCAGAAAGCGAGTTTTCAAAAAACTAGGGCTAAGGTGGATGGTTATGACCATTCTTTACGGAATCCTCAGCGGAAGGAGGGTATTGATGTCAAGGTCAGAAATACACTATCCTATCCATCTCTCCCAGTGCCGTGAGTAGGCACTTCCACCAAATAAGCTACCTAATGTCTCTTGAGTACCACCAATCCCCAATAATGTCTCCTTAATAAAGTTCATGGATGTATGCCAGTTGTGTTATGCTAAAGTAAAAAAAATTATAAAAAAAAGAGAAAAAGAAAAAGAAAAAAAATGATGAAAAGAAAGAAAAACTGAAAAAAAAAATTAGAAAAAGAAGAAAAAAGAAGAAAAGAATGAATATTTAGTGTTTATCAAGGCAATACCACCAAATAAAATTGAGCTCCACTAAATATGGCCTTAACCTATTTTTCTTGTGTTTCTGACCGCTTGAATACTGGCTGAGGAATCCCGACTTAGTGTTAGGGTTATGAGAAATCAATTAAAGTGTTAATGCCTAGTGAGACCACCAAATACAGATCCTATGTGTGAATCTAGTGAGGTTGTGAGCTCTAAGAAAAAGAAAGAAAAAGAGTAAGAGAGAATGAATACAAAGGAATCAAAAGGGAGCATAGTTTTTCTTGTCTTTCTCTGAGTTGAGTTACTTAGTAATCTGGGAATCTAGATTCTGTAGTACTAGTCTCTATGTAGCACCAAGTGAGAATGAGCCACCAAATATATAATCCTCTCCCTCAAAGATTCTCTACCTAAGCCCAAAGCCAGGGTGAAATTCATAGAATATCTTGAATACCCCGAGAGAAGAAATCCGCCTATCCAGCTAGAATTTTTATTAGGGGTCAAGTACAGGCTTTAGAGGTGTATTAGTTTTCACTCGAATCCGTTGCAAAAGCTACATAGCTGCACCTTCACGATTGCCTGGATTTCTAGAGCATAGGATGAAAACAAAAAGGAGAAAAATCTCTATGCAAACACTTGATAAAATAACCAGTCCCTTAGGGACCCTTGCTATAAATAATTTAGTCTTGCATTTGCTAGGGACTAGCAAGATTTAGGCATGGGGATATGATTGCGCAGCAATCATAGGTCTTAATTGGCCCAGATTAAGCTAGGACTTAGCATAAGTTAGGGTTACTCATGCATGCATATGCATTATCTGCATCTTTACTGCTTTCCACTAGCTATGCATAAAATAATGTTATAATGTGCTGATTAAGTGCATTATGTCGATTGCAGGGAATAAGCTGATCAGGAGCTGGATCTGAAGTTGGATCAGGAATAATAGGAGTTGTAGCAGAGCTGGAGCAGAAGGCCTAGTTTAGATATAGGAATAATAAAGTAAGGGGGTTAAAAGTTTGCTATTCTATTAAGTAGAAATAAAGCAGTAAAATGTGAAGAGCTTAGGTCCATCCTAGCCCTAGGATAGCCTAGAGACTTCCCCAAGCCTTAGCCACCCTTAGATTAGGTCACAACACCCTAGGAAGCCCTAAAACCCTAGTTCCAACCCTTCTCTAGACGTCCAAATAAGTTTTAAGACGTCCAGGATCCTTAGCCAACTCCCGCACGCTTCAAACCCACTTCTGCAGTGTTATTGGATGTCCAGACACTTTGTCAGACATCTAATTTTTGCAGAATACCCAAAACAGAACCCGAAATCCTTCCTAACTCTGATTGGACGTCCAGACAACAAGTCTGGACTTCTGATTTTTTAGTATAAGATGTCTGATTCTATTATTAGACGTCTGATACTACTCTCCAATTCCTATTTTGAGATTTAAACCTTGATCTTGGATCACTAGGTCCCTAAACCCAATTCCAACCCCATAGGAACATAAATTAAGGTGCCCTAACCCTAGTACATCACCTCTAGACCTCCCTAAGGACCTAATTAGGTCCTCACTAAATCTAATTGACTTGGATCTTAGTCAATTTCATCAGCCTATTCAATTGGACTCATTGAGTCCAATTGAGCCTTGATCTCAGTACACACTGTCTAATTAGACTCAGTGAGAGTCCAATTGACCTAGACCTGACTTAATTGAGTTGTTTTACTCTCAATTAAGTTTCCACACACCCAATTAAACTTGTATTAAGTTTAATTGCACTTTACGCTACTGAGTTAGGGTTTATAACCCTAATTTGAGACCTACCTTGACCTAAACCCACTAGAACCCAACCTAATCAACCTAGCCACCTAAGTTTCGACCCACACACACCATCCACACGAAAATATCTAGCCTAGAGTTCTCTAGAACTCTCTACCATGTGTGGTTGCCTTGGTTACCAAAAATAGCAACCAAGAGCCATTCAACTTTTAGATCCACATTTGGTGGATCTAAAAACCGCCATCCACCCTCTCTCTCTCACTCTCCCACGAGCTCCCACCATAGGCCTCTCTAGAGAATTCCATAATTGTCTAGAGTGCTTCCCTTAGGTCTATAAAAAGACCCCTTGGGTGGCCATTTGCACCCATTCACTTCCTTAGCATCCATTCCACTTAGAATGGCCACTTCCACCTCTACTCCACCTCCACGAGTTGAGCACCACCATGGAGCCCACCATCTCCACGCTAGGAAGCTGCATCAGCTCCCCAACCTCTCTCCAAGGGCTAGCCTATGTTCCATTGGCCGCCCCTCCTTTTCCTCTCAACCACTCAAAGGCCATCATGGACCACCCTTGAATGCCCTTCCATTCTGCTAGATTTAGATTATGCTCTTCGTATATTTACTACTTTTATTTACTGCTTAGTAGTGTAGTCTTACTTCTCCCCCAATGATGAATGCGAAATCCCCCCATCGATTCTTGTATGCGACAATTTTCGGGTAGATAGATTTAATTTTCAAACATTTATGTACAAGCTTTCCTCTAGATTCCTTGTGCAACAACTCCCAAATGAATGAATGAAAACACATTTTTATATATATATATCTCTATCTTTTTGAAATCAGCATGAGCTTAATGATTGCTATTATCTTTTACGTGATTAATGTTGCCTGTTTCTAACTCTTAATATTCTTGCAACTAAGCATGTCGTACGTAAATACGTAGTAATCACGAACCGGCATGCAATTCTAAACAAAGTAGAGCAGCAGAAAGATCGTTTTCAAAAGTAAAAGCAACGCCTCCCAGAGACGAATGACCGGGACTCAAGTCTCGTTATCTTTAGAAATCAATTTTTGACGAACATTTTTGCGCGACTATACTACGATTTCCGACGACTTTCAAATGCGCGAAAATGGCTATCTGTCAATCCTTCTCTCCTGACCATGAAAAGGACGTAATTAACCTAAATTATATACAGCTACTCTAAATGTAGAATGATGCATGCTATGCAATATTTATAACATGAAATGCAAATCTAAGCCTAGGAACATGCATGAATAGGCATTTTACCTTCAATAAATGTGTTTATATCAAGTATTCTAGAGTGGCCTCCAAGTGGAGCCACCTTGAAGGCTAAAAATAGTCTTCAAGGAGTCAACAACCTACCTCCTTAGGAAGTGGAACTAATAAGACCCACTCGCTACCTCCCTTGCCGCCACCTAAGCCTAGTTCTAGAGAATTCTATAATTCTATAGAGGGCCACCCGCTTAGTCTATTTAAGGACCTAAGGGGATGGCTAGAGATTCCTACACTTATTCCTAGCCGTAGGACAACCCTAAACACCTTCCCAAACCCTAGCCACCATCATATTAGGTCACCTTAGCTTGGAATGCCTAAAAAACCATCTTCCAGCCCATCTCTGGATGTCCAGGTGTTCGAGGCATAAATTGCATTTTAAAGTAAATTAGTCGTAGTATAGCAAGAAGTACGTCGATACAATAAAACTTATGAGATGTGAGTCCCAGTTGAACTCATGGTGGCAGAAAATGTTTCCAATTTCAAACTAAATTAGAATGCTAACTAGAGAACATGCTACTAACTGCAACTAACCAATATATATAATACTAATCACAATATGTAGATCATGTAGATTGTTTGACAATGAATTGCAAAATAAAATTAGGACATGTACTTGCTATCTATTTATAACTAGAGCATGAATAAAAACTACTATCTAGTAGAATAAGGGCACCACGGGTGGTCTGTGGTGGCCTTTTGGAGAGACTGGGGAGTGCAATGACAGACCACCAATGTGGCTTGCTAGGCACTTCAGAGGAAGAGAGCTAGAGATGGAGAGAGTCAGAGAAGAAGGTCTGAAGAACTGGAGAGGGTCTGGAGTAGTTGGGAAGAGTTAGGAAAAGCTTACTTTAACTGGGGGGCCCTAGGCCTTCTTTTATAGTTTTAAAGAGGGGCAAGATGGGCGTTTGAGCCCTCTAAATCGTGCAACTACCTTGGTATGATCAGATTCGTCGATCTGGAGATCAACGAACCAAATCGCACCTGAATAGGCCTTCCAAAATGCCTTCATCGCACGGATTGCCTCTGGTTGCACCACGTGGAATGCTCAGCACCCTTGGATCACGATCGAATGACCCCGCTTGCTCCTCGCGTGTGCCCAATGCTTGCTTCGCGCTCTTCTCTCTCCTTGCACATGCCTTCGCATTCAAATCCCACACCTTAACTTTAGTAGTTCGATCTTTCAATCGGACGGCTTAAATGCTCGCCCACACCGCCTTTGCTGATGGGCTCATGAGATCGCGTGTGACACATGCGTCGGATTGTGCATCTTCATCTGATGTCCTTTTGTGTGCCATGCGATTGCACTCCGCCGCTTGATGGCCATCCAATGGATGGATTTCCTTTGTTCCCACGACTGCCTTGGATCAGGGAGGATTGCGAGTCGAACCCGCATCATTGCTTCTCTCGCCAACGCGTGAGCCAATGCGCTATGTGGCCAGATTGTTGTGGTTTCCTCTTTGCGTCCAGCTATCCTCAATAGTTGGATGGTGATCTAACGACTGAGGCGTGATCATCCTTGATGAAGTGCGAAGAGGCCGGTGACTTGGGCGCTTCATGGCCATTGGATTGCCATCCAACGGCCTAAGACGCCTAGCGAGATGCCTTCAGGAGTTGGGGCCGATGTGAGGGGTGGCTGTGATGGTGCCATGTGGCACCATCGTAGCTATCCATCTTCTCTCTTTTGTAGATGATGATGTAGGCCTCCAATTGAGATGATCCTTACGTCGTTGGATTGAGATCATTGATCCGGATCCATACGTGCGATTGGATTTATCATCTGAGGTTTGGATTTTCTCCTATTTGTGTCTTGGCTCTTGCTCTTCTACAGATTCCATAGGATGCTACGGGAGTCTGATCGATGTGATCTTGGAAGAATTAGACTCCTGTCATCGTTCTGAGAAGAGTTGTATGGTTGGATTGGTCTTCCACAACCTCGAAATACCTACCATTATTAATGCCTCTTAATTAGCACATAATATGACATTATTATTTAGAAAACTAATAAATCAGCTATGATGCAAATGCATGCAAAATGGCTAAGTTAAGCTAGGTTCTAACTTAATTTAGTTGGATTAGGGCCTATGATTGCTATGCAATCATACCTCCATTCCTTAATCTTGCTAGTCCCTAGCAAGTGCAAGACTAAATGCATTTTATCATGAGTTTCATCCAGAAATTTAGAATCTGGAAAATCGTCAACGTGTAGTGGTGTAGCTTCTGCAATGGATCCAAGCAAAAAGTCAACATACATCTAAAGCTCGTACTTGACTCTTAGTAAAATTTTGTTAGGATAGGCTAACCTCTTCTCTCGGGGATATAAAATATCTTCTGGTTTCAGTCCCAGCTTTTTGGCTTAGGTAGAAGATGCCTAAGTTGGACAGATTTGTATTTGGTGGCTCACTCTCTTTTGGTGCCACATAGAGACTAGTATTTCAGAATCTATATTTCCAGATTATTAAATAAATTAACTTAGAGAGAGGCTAGAAAATTGTGCTCTCTTAAGTCATTTGTACTTTTTCTTCTCTCTCTCTTTCTCCTTTTTCTTCTCTTTTTTTTTCTTCTTTTTCTTCTTAAGCTCACATCTCAGTAGATTTGTAAATATATTTGGTGGTCTCTCATGGTATTACACTTCAATTAGGTTCTGATAACCCTATGACTAGGTTAGAAGCCCTCAGCCCATATTCAGGCGATCAGAAATACAAGAAAAGTAGGTCAAGGCTGTATTTGGCGGTTCATGAGGTTGGTAGGTGTTGTTGCCTCAATATACTTGACTTAATTTAAACATAACTCATGCTTTTCAACATAGCATTTTTTTTCTTTTTTTTTTTCATTTTTTTCTTTCATTTTTTTTCTTTCATTTTTTTTTCTTTTTTTTATATACTAATATAATGCCATATCTATTAACATAATGCAACATAACATACGTACTTTTATTCACGAGGCATTATTCGGAATTGGGGTTATTCAAGAGGATATCAGGTGGCTTATTTGGTGGAAGTGCCTATTCTCGGCATCGAGAAGGGCATGGATAGGACAACGTATTTCTGACCTTGATATCAGTACCCTCCTTCCGCCGAGGATTCTGTGAAGGATAGTTATGACTATCCACCTCAGTCTTAGTTTTATTTGAACCTGCTCTCTGTGTATTTGCCTTATTTGGTTCTCTCACAAGGATTCTCTCAAAGAATTTATACGCAAGAATTGAGAGAGAAAACTATGCCTAACTCCAAGTATCATTATCCAATTATGCAGAATTTAAGATATTTAAGATTTCTTACACTGGTCTTAGTGCATCAGCAGACTCTCCACTCTCACCTCACACATGTTTTTGGTGGATCTACTACAAGATGGTTCACCTAACTCCCTGATTACTGTCAAAGGGTTCAGATGAAAATGCAATGCTTCTTCTCGACAAACTAGAGATGTCTATCAGTCTTCACATTGGATCCATTGTAAATTCTACATGTAAGTGTGAAATTTTACTAGATTCTAAGTTCAAGAATCTACTAAAGAATAAATCCTTAATAAAACCTCTTTATAAAATGATCTATTCCCCCCAGGTGTTGGTAGAAAATTTTCAATTTATATGTACTACCCCCCCATGCCTAAGTTCTTGCATGTCCTCAAGTATGAATAAAAGAAATTGAAATAAGGCATGGTGCAAGTGGATAGAAACCACCTAGAACTGCTCTTGACTTGTCATCTAGCTCATGCCAACACTACAATGGTAATCACAATATGCAGAATACTATGCAAGAATGAAATATGCTATGTATAATAGATATCTATATATGTATAAGTCTAAATGTGATGCCTAAATGATGCCTAAATGCTAAGTCTAAATGCTATGCCTAATTGCTATGCTAAGTTTAACGCCTCTAGCTGGGCAGCATCAGATGGATCAATGATTATAGAGGAGTTGGTTAAGATCAAAAGGCAGATGTGCTTGTATGCTCCAAGAATCAATGGTCCGCACATGCGGACTAGCTGATGGTGCAATCCTATTCAAAAAAGTCTCTCAATAGTATTGTGTGGAATAGGGACAAAGAAAGGATGATGGTCACAATGCCAATCCCACTCAATGATTTCGTTCCAAAAGTTTATGAGCATTTACTGAGGAAGTGGGTTGATATGAAACTCGAAATGCCAGTCAGCATTAGAGTTTGGATCATAAGGGTCTTCATAATGGTGATTAACATTGAAAATCAAGTTCTCCACAGACCTTGCATTGTATGAAGGTATTGGAAGTTCCCTAAAATCCTCATCAAAAATCATTTCATCCTCATCAGTACTAATCTCAGATTCCTTGGAATTTGTCTCAGTCTCTGAGTCAAGCCATCCATTAGATTGACTTGGATTATAAGTCCCCAATTCCTTGAACTCAGTATTTCACCTTCATACATGTCAGGTTGCTCAAAATCCCCCAATAATTGAAAATCAAAATCAGGAGTAGAAAATGCAAACTCTGAATTTCCTTCATCACCTTGGTCAGTGGATGGGGAAAGATGAGAATAACAAGATGTCGGAGTGAAAATAGATTTGCTTCTAAGGGTAGTTAAGTCAACTCCCAATTCATTAAGGCACATGTGATTGTCAGAATCCCTAGGCAAAATTGCATTACCTAGGTGTGATTGACCAGTGGTGTTGAAGGTTGTAATCCCTTGATTTTCACTGAATCCAACCTGACTTTGCTTTAATTCCCCTAAATTGTTTGAGAATCTAAAACTAAATCATCCTGTGAATCCTCACGTTGGGGATCCTTGATCATATAGAAGTCATATTCTAGTTCCCAACTGACTGATCCCTCAATCTGAAAGGTTTGCATCTCAGGGCTTTCACCAAGATCTATGTCCATAGGTTGAATTTCTTCCTTGATTCCATTAGATGTCTCCCATAGTTGTAGATGAATGTTAGGGGTACTACTCCTTTTCTCCTCACTTTCTTGAATGAGGCTCTCAGATGAGATAATTTGGGTTATTCCAGGCTCGTGTTTCTTGATCACCTCAGATATCTCTTCTTTCATTTCAACATCACTTATTGAGACATCAACATCATCTACTTTGGGTGTGTGACTCAAAGAATCCCTAAAAGCATTCCCAAGTTTCATAAAATCCACTAGGCTAGCCTAAACTTGGTATTGCAAAAGGAGTACATCTTGAAGTGTGCGAGTTTGTTGATTCATCTTAGCCATGGATTCTAGTTCTTTAAGGGCTTCCATCAGAGATTCTTCAGTTGAAATTAAAGTCTGTCTCTGCCCTGGATCAGTAGTGATCTGGATTTGATGTAGATATCTAGCAATTGTGTCCTTGTACTTTGCTATTGTTTGTTGTAGCATGAGAAGTAGTTGCGAGTCCATTGGCAGTTTCCCAGTGGTGATCTATGTGGATATGGCCTCAGATGCGAGTCTCAAGGAAGATGGAGGGTTGGTATGGAGAATCATAAGGGTGGTAGGTGGGCTCAGTGTAGTCACAGGTTGCGATTGAATCCTCAACCTTGACTGGTGCATTATACACCTATGGTACATTCTCACTGAATTCAGGGCCCATAGAGGTTATGTCTTGGGTTCTTTGTCTTACATCCTGAATTGTTTTTCTCAAGTCCTCAGATTCCCTTTTTTTGACCTCCTTTGCTTCTTGGACTATTTGGATCAGCTCAGCAATCTGGGAGCTTTTGTGAGGGGTTGGAGTATGCCTTTGGTGGGACCAGTCAAGATATTTAGTCATCATGATGAAATCCCGATCTTGCATGGATAGTGTTTCTAAGGGTTGTGATGTTTGTGTGGATGTCCAAGAGGGTGAGGTGGGCATGTCCTAGGCTTGAAGAGCACGCATATACGAATAATGAGGAGCAATCTCTTACCCATAAGAAGTTGTGATCATAGTTGGGTTGGGAGGAGAACCCTGATGATGGTAGGATGAGAAAGAGTATGGGTCCATGATCAAGATGGTCAAAAGACACTAGAAGGGTCATAGTGACCCTACACCAATTACAAGGACTGGTGGCAGAACAAGGCAAAGGCTTTGCAATCAAATTGGTCCTTAAGATCAGATTTCATTTTAAGTTCAAATTACTGAAAAAATTCGTCGAGAAACCAACTGAAGGTAACCCCCGCCAGTCAAGCTAACCCGACCAGTTTGGTTACGAGGGGCCTAAGAGGAAGGTTCTTCCTTTGGCTTTCGCCTCCGGTTCCTCTATACCCCTTAGCCATGGTAATTTAACACTACCCCACAGGCTTAGTCACCAGGTTTGGCAAAAGAGGTTGAAATCACCCAGTACTACGATAATGAATTTGGGTTGATTTACGTATTTTAACAATTTTTCTTAATCCTTTTTCATCATGGGGTTTGTGGTGAGTGGCCCACAAGGTGACGAAGCTCATCAGCTAGCCACTAGACTTGATTTAGTCTAGTTTAGCCAAAATGTGTGGTCTCTAGAAATTTGACCCTAAAGGTGTGACCAAGGGTTCATGTAGTTCCAGGGTTTTAGTAGACCAGCAAGAGTAAAATAGTTCTCTGAGGTACAAATGGAATTCAAATTATTTGAAATTGGACAGATAGATTCCTTTTTCAATTATATTTTCAGAGAATATTTTTTTCAAATTTTTACTATTTCAACCAAATAAATAGGAATTTTTAAATGTCAGGGGTTAGATTTGAAATTTTGACCCCTAGTTGATTTTTTATTTTGAAATAGTATCAAATAAACTTTGAAAATTCCATAAAAATATGGAAATGAAAGCTAATGAGATCAGATTTCAAATGCCACTAGTTTTGGTCAGATCAGATTTGCAGATTGTTAGGAATTGCTATTTAAAATTCAAAATTTTCCAAACTTGGGTCAGTTTGGCCCTTGTAATTCATGAATTTTTAAAAATTACACGATCTGAATTTTCTCAAATAAATGGTGACATTTGAAAGATGGTTTGAAAATGAAGCTTGCACCCAAATTTCAGAATTTTTTACTTAATATATTTTCTATAAATGAATTTTTAAAATGCTCCTTAAAATCAGGCCGAAAATCAGGAATGTGGTGGAAAGGCTTTCAAAAGGTTTGATGTTTAAATTTCAAACATTTCCACCAAAACACTTTTTGAAAATTTTTTTGTCAAAATTTTTCAAAATTTTTTTTGGAGGGAAAACATTTTTGAAATTTTCTCTTTTCTTTTCAAGCAACTTCTAACCTAGAATTCAAAAGGAAACCCTAATCTAACTACCTTATTTTATCTTTTTTTCATGAAAATAAACCTAATTTATTTTTTTTTTTCAGAAAGAAAAATCTAACTAAAATTCAAATTTAGAAAGAAACCTAAAACTAAGGTAGAGAAGATGTGCACATGATTTTTTTTAAAATCTACGCTTGATGTGTTCGTAGATCTAGTTCATCCTATTTTCCTACACATCAAAGAGTGCAAGCAAATAAAGATTTGTTACTATGAAGTTTAGAGAATCAAAAATCAGAAATTCTATTTCCTCCTTGGCAACGGTGCCAATTTGTTCGAGGCGTAAATCAAGTTTTAAAGTAAATCAGTTGAAGTATAGCGCAAATTACGTCGAAATAAATAAAATTTATGAGATATGTCCCAATCGAACTCAGGGAGGCAGTAAACATTTTCAATTTCATATTGAATTAGAATGCAAACTAGAGAACATGCTACTAGCGGTAACTAACCAATATATATAATACTAATCACAATATGTATATCATGCAGATTGTTTGACAATGATTGCAAAATAAAATTGGGACATGTACTTGCTATCTATATATAACTAGAGCATGAAAAAGAATTACTATCTAGCAGAATAAGGGCACCACGGGTGGTCCGTGGTGTTCTTCTGGAGAGGCTAGGGAGAGCAATGGTGGACTACCAAGGTGGCTTGGTGGGCACTTCAAGGGAAGAGAGCCAGAGATGAAGAGAGTTGGAGAAGAAGGTCTGAAGAACTAGAGAGGGTCTAGAGGAGTTGGGAAGAGTTAGGAAGAGTTTGCTTTAAATGAGGGGCCCTAGGTCTTCTTCTATAGCTTTTATGAGGGGTAAGATGGGCATTTGAGCCCTCCAAACCATGCAACTACCTTGGTATGATCAGATCTATCAATCGGGAGATCAATGGACCAAATCACACCTCAATAGTCCTTCCAAAACACCATCATCATGTGGATTGCCTCTGGTTGCAGCACATGGCATGCTCAGCACCCTCAGATCATGATCGGACGACCCCTCTTGCTCTTTGCGTGCACCCAATGCCTGCTCCGTACTTTTCTCCCTCCTCGCGTGGGCCTTTGCATTCAAATCTCGCACCTCAACTTCAACCGTCCGATCAGACAACTTAAATGCTCACCCACACCTCCTTTGTTGGTGGGCTCATGAGATCGCACGTAACGCACATGTCGATCGTGTGTCTTCAATTGATGTCCCTTCGTGTGCCATGTGGTTGCGTCTCCACCACCTGATGGCCATCCGATGGATGGATTTCCTCTGCACCCGTGACTGCCTTGGATCAGCAAGGATTGCGAGTCGAACTCGCATCATTGCTTCTCTCGCCATCGTGTGAGCCAACGCGCTATGCAACCAGATTGTTGTGGTTTCGTCTTTGCGTCCATCTATCCTCAGCTGTTGGATGGACATCGAACGGTTGAGGCATGATCATTCTTGATGAAGTGAGAAGAGGCCGGTGACGTGGGCGCTTCTTGGTAGTTGGATGGCGATCCGATGACCCAAGACGCTTGGTGAGATGCCTTCAGGAGTTGGGGTCGGTGTGAGGGGTGGTTGTGATGGTGCCACGTGGCACCATCATGGCCATCCATCTTCTCTCTTTTGTAAATGATGATGCAGTTCTCCGATTGAGATGATCCTTGCACTATTGGGCTATGATCGCTGATTCGGATCCATCTGTGTGGTTGAATTTATCATCTGAGGTTAAGATTTTCTCCTATTTTCTTCTTGGCTCTTGCCCTTCAGCGGATTCCATAGGATGCTACATGAGTCTGATTGATGTGATCTTGGAAGCATTGGACTCCCGTCATTGTTCTGAGCAGATCCGTATGGTTGGATCGGTCATCTGCAGCTGCAAATTACCTACGATTGTTAATGCCTCTCAATTAGCACATAATATGACATTATTATTTACAAAACTAATAAATCAGCTACGCTGTAAAGTATGATGCGAGTGCATGCAGAATGCCTAAGTTAAGCTAGCTTCTAACTTAATTAAGGTGGATTAGGGCCTATGATTGCTGCGCAATCACTAGGTAGGATGCTGGACGTCTAGGCCCCTTAAATGCAAGCCACAAAACCTGGAACCCAATCTGTTGGTATATTGGATGTCCAAACAAGGTGTCAGACGTCCAATTTCTATAGAAATCCAAGATAGAACCTTAAATCCACACTAATTCAACATAGGACGTCCAGACCAGAAACTTAGACTTCTGATTTTGAAGAATAAGTTGTCTGATCTTTATATCAGACATCCAAAACCCCTCTCCAGTTGCTGTTTTTGAAATCAAGCCTAGATCTTGATTTCTTAGGCCCCTAAATCTAATCCTACACTATAGGAAACCTAAATTAAGGTTCCCTAAGACTAGTACACTACTCTAAGACCCTCTTAAGAACCTAACTAGGTTTTCACTAGGCCCAATTGACTTGGATCTAAGTCAATTACACTTCAGCTAGTTAATTAGACTCATAGAGTCCAATTGAGCTCAAACCTCAACCAAAACAAGTCCAATTGACTCAAGCCTAACCTAATTGGGAACTTTCTTACCCAATTACGCACAAACCCACTCAATTAAACTTGTGCTGAGTTTAATTGCACTTATCACTTTAGTATTAGGTTTTATGAACCTAGTTTTTGGAAACCTACCTAAACCCAATTGCCTAGACCTATAGGACTCATCCTAGACCACCTAGCCACCAATCATACTCACACACACACACACATACACCACCACTTGGCTGTTCACTCTAGAGTATTCTAGAGAGGCCTACAAGTGGTGCTACCTTGAAGACTAAAAATAGTCTTCAAGGAGTCCACAACCTACCTCCATAGGAAGTGGATCTAAGAAAACCCACTCCCTACCTCCCTAGCTACCACCTAAGCCCATTTCTAGAGAATTCTATAATTCTCTAGAGGGCCACTCCCTGATCTATTTAAGGGCCTAAGGGAACGACCATGCACCCAATCTTGGATACCACCTCCATCTCCAACCTCATTGGAGAGCTCCTCCACCTTCAAGCACCATCACCTTCACATCCAAAATCCAGGGAACTCCACCACCTTCTGAAGAGGCCAGCCTACACACCTTGGTTGTCCCTATCTTCCCTCCTACCACCACCAGCCACACAGCCATTGGAGACCACCACCAATGTCCTAAGTTCTAGTAGCTAGATTAATGTTCTTCATATTTTAATTTCCACATTAATATCTTGCTAGTAGTAGTAGTATCCTCTCTAAAAATTCATGCATAATCTACCCTAGATCCATTCATGCATTTCTTTTCTATTAGAGTTAGTATTTTCAAGTTCCATGTATAAGCTTTCCTATAGTGCTATTGTAATGGCAAAATTTGCAAAGAAATAAGAATCATCAGTTGCCTACCTCATCTACATATATTGCAATAAACATGTCAGTTCCAGAGGATATTAATGATTTAGTGATAAATTCATGATGAAGTGTGTTTCACGTGGTAAAAATCGGGGTTTGGAAGACCTGTCGTCGTAGCTCGCAAAACAAGTGTATCAGATAAAATTTATAACTGAAACTCGAAAATTGAGTCCCAGGTCGAGCACGGGGAGGCGAATGTTTGGTTTTGAAAGATACACGTTTCTCTTTTATTTATTTTTGTCATTTTTATCTTTTATAATTTTTTTGGATATTTTAGTAGGGCAAGAGATCAGGTTGATGAATTCTGGCTAATCTACTTACAAAATATAAAGAAAAGAGAGAGAAGAACAATCATCTATTTATGAATAAATGTTTATTACAACTATGAAAGAAAGAGAAAAAGATAGAAAGAGGATGACTCACTCTGAAGTTGCTTGGAGGAAGGTGGTGAGTGGGATGAATGGGGATGGAGCTGGAGGACAGAGGATGGGCAGGATGGTGTCACTGGAAGGATCTTCTTCCTGAATGGCGGTGAGAGGACGACAATGAGATGCTCCATGAATGGGGATGAGAGGTGGGAAAACTATTTTCTTTTCTACTCTAGAGAAGCATCCTGGGCTTGGGACAAGCTCCATCTAGAGCCTTGAAGGTGGTGAGAGGAAGAAAGCAAGAAATGCTTTGGAATGGAGGCAGGTAGGTCCTTTTATAGTGGAGGAGGAGAGACAAAATCGTCCATGGGTAGTTAGTGACGGTTGTATTCATCGCTAAAGATCCACCCAACTGTCGCTGAAGATCCACGCCCTTCAATTCCTTTGCTAATGCACGCATAGTGCAAGTCATTAATGACAGCTACAAGCATCACTAAAGGCCTGCCCAACTACTGTTGAAGATCGTGCCCTTGCCACACACATCCTGCTGGCACATGCATTGCGTGCTCCTTGTTGCATGCATGCTCGCATGCTGGCACCACGCTGCACTTGTGCGTGGGTGGCTCCATGAGGGCGTGCACCTACGTTGCTGTGCGCGTGCGATGGTGCGTGTGTGAGCATGGGTGGCCTAGGTTGTGCCACGTGACTCGACTTGGGCCATCCATCTTCTTTCTATTATAAGGGCTGCTACAGAGGTCGAATTGAGTCGATTTTCACGTTGTTGGGCTGCGATCATCGACCCGAATCCATCTGCATGGTTGGATTTATCGTTTGAAGCTTTGAATTATGTCACATAGTCCCTTGGCCATTGATCTTCCTTGGACTACATACGGTGCTACAGGACTCCGATTGTTGTCTTAATCAGATCTGTATGGTCAGATTGTCAATCCGAGGCTCTGAAATAAATCTACTTCTCTCCTAACCACAAAAAGGATGCAATTAACCTAAAATATATACTACTATAAATGCAAAATGATGCATGCTATGAAATATTTATAATATGGAATGCAAATCTAAGCCTAGGAACATGCATAAATAGGCATTTTAACCTAAATGGATGTCTACATCATACCCCTATGCCTATCTTTTGCTAGTCCATAGCAAAATTAAACTACATGGTATGTA
This sequence comes from Thalassia testudinum, assembly GCA_037157565.1. Lineage (NCBI taxonomy): Eukaryota > Viridiplantae > Streptophyta > Magnoliopsida > Alismatales > Hydrocharitaceae > Thalassia > Thalassia testudinum. The sequence continues at coordinate 13,768,243 of JAZHRO010000007.1, forward strand.
TAAAAACAAAATTAGGACTTGATCACTTGGCCTAAGTCGTTTATTAACAATAGAAAATTTCAACTAAGGTTCTAAACTACGAAAACTCAACAGTACCTGAGTGTCTGCTAGAATACTGACCACCCAAGTCCTCGCCTTATTTGAAAAGGGAAGATGCATAGTTTTTTTGTTTTTCTTCTTTGCTCATTTTTTTCGGACTTTTGGAGTTTGAGAGTTTTGGGATAACTTTTTATGGCTACCTGACCCGTCCAAGACTCGAAAAGGACTCTAAGTGCTAAGCATCTAGTGAAAAGAGTGAAAGACACACTAGGCAGCCGTTAAAATGGACTTTAGGTTTCTACAACCCTAGGTGACCTTGCCTGGAGCTTTATCTTTTCCAATGATTGCTTTCTCCCTACTCCTTTTATTTATGGGGTCAACATAAGGGCAAACCCAGTGTATATCTCCCCAGTTTATTCTACTTTCCTACTTCTTCCCTAAGTGTTTTGGGAATTATTGTACATGTTTATGAGTTGGGCTCTGGACAACCTGCTAATGGGCTGTTACCCATGGTAACTTGCCAACCATACTCGTGTAGTGAAGTATGGTTTTATTTATTTTTTTATTTTCACATTTTTCTTTTTTTTTCTCTTTTTCTTTTCCTAAGTAGGTGGCTTCCCTAATCTAAGATTTACCTAAAGGCAGTACAATGAAAATGGCATTGTGGTTGGGCTTTGGACAACCGACCAATGGGCTGTTACCCATGACAACTTGCTAGCCATACCACCCTAGATGGTTCATTAGCTACCCAATTTCCATTAAAATTGTCGAAAAGTGAGTCGGTGCGAATAGTGTGTAGATGCTTAGACTTAAAATCCTCTTAAATCAGAGGACGGGTTGATAAGTCATGTACTTATCATCCCAATTTATTTACCAAATTAAAATGAAATTACTTGGCAAGGACTCGAGGCTAAGTCCACATTCAAGTGGACACCTAGGCTAATTAAGCCCGAAGGCCTGAAGAGTCTAAGTATTTAGGTCCTATCGTATCATTTCCTAAAGTTAATAACTTCTAAATGCCTAAGTTCTCTTCTTCCTAATTTCTTTCTTTTTTATCATTTTGAATTTTCAATTTTTTTAAGAAACTAAAAGAAATTCTACAGAGTTAACAAAATGATTTCAGTAATTAATTATCCACCCCCCATGCCTAAATGATGCAATGTTCTTACTGTAAAAATAAAGACATGAAAGGGTGGAGTAAACAGAATATCACTTGAATAACGTGAAAATCGATCAACTCCGCAGAGAGTGTAGAATATAAACACGTGCTAAATTTAATGCCTTCAACTAGGCATAACCTACATATAAGGAAGAAATTGAGAATTCACAAGTGTGGATCAGAATTAAAATCAAAAGATTAATCATTAGACCCACCAGTAGAAGATGTCCACAGACATGGATCGGATTATGATGGAGACCCATGCCCCAGGGTTGAGTGGTTCTCAGGTTCTGGATGAAAATCACCCAGAACAGAAGGTTGTTGTATTTACAGGGCTGGGCCAATGGTTTGGTGGTGTGCAACCCAAGACTAAAGTGTCAGACAAAAGGTAGATTTGATTCACTAGGTTCAAATGTCCTTTTAGATTTCAACTCAAAGTGACAATCAATGATTCTGAGCTTAGGTTGCACGTGAAAGATACCATAAGGGTCCTAGTAGAAAGTAGGTGGTTTCAGGTCAATAGGTACCCTTAGATCCAAAATAGTAGTTCCCTCAGAAGTAGCTTCCCAGATCTTTATTTCCGACTTCCTATCCTCCAAGATCAAGGTTTCTGGGACCACTAGATCATTGTATGTTCACGGGCGTTTTGTGCGGATTTAAAGCGTATTATGTTGTAGTATAACCGACAAAACGTTCGAACAGATACAAAGTTTTTATTACTCGAAGACCGGAGTATCCGAGGTCGAACACAGGGAGCAAATGGAACTTACCACTAAATCAAAATGTAATTGAACACTCTAATTTACTCAAAATATCAATTCAGGTATGAATGTATGCGATTAAAAGGAGTTAGGGCAAAAAAATATGAAATTGGACGTCTGATCTTGTGATCAGACGTCTTAAAAGCATCTCTCCTTTTCTTCTTGATTATTCTTCTTCTTCTTCTTCTGCTGCAGTCTTTGCTCTGTCTTTTCTTCTTCTGATCTCTACAAAGTTCTTCACTTGGCTTCTCTGTGCCTTTGCATCTGGCTTGCTCTTTTCTTTCTTCCCCTGCGAAGGCTTCTTTCTTGCTACTTCTTCTCTGCCTTGTTTCTTCCTCTTCTATTCTTCTCTACCGTTCCTTCTTCTTTCTTTCTTTTCCTTCTCGCGGCCAAGTCCTTCTCCTGCGATCAGATTGCCTGCACAGGAGCAAAACCTAACCCTTCTCCCTCTACCCGCGCATCTCTCTCTCTCAAGCAATTCACTCGAACCGCTCTCCCAGAGCCACGGTCTTAATCGGGTCGGATCGTACCCGGGACCAGGCGCACCTGCAGGTGTGTGATGCGCGAGGAGTGCGTAGGTCTAGGTTGGGTCGGATTCGCCAGGTCCGCATGGTCAGGCCGCGGACGAGGCGGGTGGGGTCAGTGAGGGACCTCACCCCTGTGCTTACTGAGGCGATAAGAGTAAAACACAAAAACAACTTATATGGTCCCTGAAGGTTGCAATCCCACGATGTGGGACTATCTGGTCTCACCTTCACGCGCGCCTGCAGAAGCCTCGTCGTGCGATTGCCCCGCAGCTGCTGGCTCTGCTAGCGCTCCTTGGCTGGACTCGTGCACCTCGCGACACTCGCGCTAGTATGCAGCACCTGTAGCCTGGAAGACCGGGTGCCTGGAGCTTCGTGGGAGCTTCATCAGAGGTCGTCCATGGCGGCAGCGGCTCGAACCCTGTCATACACAAAATGCGCCTCTCGGCCAAATCAGAATAGCTAGAGACCTTCGCCGTGGCACGGTGAAGGCGGTGGGCAGTGCTGCAGGCCGCAGGTCGGCCTAGGCGTGCGTGCCTAGGTCAACCTGTGGCCGGAGATGGTGGGTTGGTCGGGGGTTGATTGTGGAGGGCTGGAGTGGCAGTGGTAGGGTGGAGTGTGTTCCTGGAGGTGAGGCGGAGCTTTCGAGGTGGTTGGCGAGCAGTGTGGAGGGCTGGAGTGGTGTGGGCGGCTGGCCGGAGTGCGGTCGGAGGCGAAGACGATGGAGGTGGTTAGCGTCTGTCGAGGGTCGATCAACAGAGATAATAGGGGGAAAAGAGAGAGGAGAGGATGGAGAGGAGTTCTAACCTAACTGTAAGGACGAAAGGGGACGGAGGGCGAACAGCAGTACCTGCTGTCGCCGGAGAAGATGACGCCCAGTGGGGGAGGACGACGGCGACGACGGGGCTGAGGCGGCGTGCGCTGGTACGGCGCGACGCGGAGGAAGGTCAGGAAGTTAACTCTGCCACTGGTTTTGTGGCAGAGCGAAGAGGGAGGGGAGGGGGCCTCGCCGGAGCCTGCTGGGAGTTTGGCCGGGCAGGAGAGGAATTGGGGGTGGAACCTCGGCCAAACCAAGCTCAGCCTCTTCGGCCGGAGTTGTGGGTTCTTATATAGGCGCTGGACTTGGTGTGCAGGGCGTGAAGGGCACGTAATTGCCTGAGGTTGGTCGCCGGAGATGGAAAGGAGTTAGGATACCCAAATCTCTCGTGCGTTCGCACGAGAGATTGGGTTCACACCAGGGATCGATATCGGTCTTAAATGGAAGGGAATTCTTCAGAGAATTCTCCTTCCATTTCTGGGAGGGAATCTCTGAGGGATTAGAGAGCAATCCCTCTCCGAACCTCGCCGGAGCTCGGTTCTGCCCTAGCAATGGCGGCAGGACCGGTTTGCAAAGGAGGCGAAGAACCTAGGGGGTTCTCTGCAACGGTATTCAAAAGATAGGGACCAATTTGTGATTTGGGTGTACTAAATTGCAAAGTAGGTCAAGATGACCTCTCCTTAGGTCCAAATTTTGGTATAAACCTAATTTGGACCTAAGGAATCCAATGGAGAAGTTAGATTTCAGGTTTGACCTCGTTTGACTGGATATTTTGCGTAAAAACCCAAATTAGGTTAATTGAAGAGCTAGGACCCTAATCTAGGTCAAACTAGGTTCCAAAGGCCAAATTAAGTGTTCTAAACCCTAGAGTATGTTTTTCCATGATTTGTAGAGGGTTTACTTGCTTTTTGTTCTGACCGAAACCTTGTTAATTTAAGCGGGTCTGTTTTAGGGTTACCAAGTGTCTTTTAGTTCTTAGATTGCACATGAACCCATTTCTGATTGACTCAACCCACTTTTTATCTCATTTAGACCATTTGACCTATGTTTTGCCTCTGAGAAATCCCGCTTATCTACTGCAATGGTAAAATTGCAGTTTTAACCTTTATTTCATGTTTTCTTCTCAGAGCACTTGTTCCTTCAGTTAGGCCTTCTTCTAGGTTATGTAGGAGCGTTTATCTTCTTTATTGGGTCAAAATGAGCTAGTTATGGCTCATGATGAGGCTCTCATCATACCCCCATGCCTAGCTTTTGCTAGTCCCTTAGCAAAATTTCAAAGTTTTAACTTCCGTTCTAGACCCTGAATGTCTGTCAACAATGATAAGTGCTTCTCCTTTTCTTTTGTGATTAGGTGGGAATGCCGACAATAGGCCTAGAGGTACTCAAGTACCAACCAAAATCCGGACCTGTTCCGCTTTAGCCTCAGTCTTCTGCAAAGGTTTCTACGGCCCATAGAACCTAACCTAGGGTTTGTTGGACTCCGCGGTTAAAGCACCCGTGCTTGAGATATTTTTAGCCTAAGTTCAGTTTGCAGTGCATTTTTTTGTAAGAGAGAGATAGAAGATTTATTTGTTTGGAGAGCTTTTCCCTCTCTTTTCTTTTTTTATTTCCAGCTTCGGATTAGCTTCTCAACACGGTCTGTATCGGATTCCTCGTCCCCATCATCAATCCTCAAAGGTCCTTGGCTTTCGAGATTTCGAGATAATCCCGCCCATGGCAACCCCCGGAACCCTGGCTTTCGAGATAATCCCGCCCATGGCATTCCGTGGCCGAATTCAGACCCTGGCGATTGACATTTCCTGATAATGCCACCCATGGTGTCTGAACCAGCAGAGTGCTTACATGCCTCCAGTAGGATATTTAAATATCCTAAGAGACAAGCACCGAGGAGATGATATGTTGTTACGCATCTTCGAGGGGAATTTCCCGCCTCTCCGCGTTGGGAACTCGTCCAAATCAACTTGTGTTGATTGGCCGCTCCTAATCTAGGTGACTTTTTCAGAATATTAAACGCTCTTGCGTGTTTTGGATGTTTTATGCGCACTGAACCAGACTGTGTGTGAATTTGGGGTGCTTAGGTTACCGAATCCCGCAAACCGGAGGTCAGTTAACGAGGCTGAATACTTCCTAAGCCTTAGACCTAATACTCAAGCTTCGCATTTTCCTCAACCTCTTGAGGATTATCCAGATTTTAACGGATACGTGAATTTTTAAGCTAAAGATACTAGCCCAAAAGGCCTAAGACCAGCGTTCCCGCTAATCTCTTGTTATATCTCCGTAGCACTTTTCTTTTCTTTTTCTTGACTCGGTCTAGAACTTCAGTTAACCCCTTAATCTTTTACTAATGACTTTTTCTTTTTCTTTTCCTTTTGTGCTCCTTTCTTCATTTTTGCTCTTTTTCTCCTCCTTATGATTATATGGCTCACAACATTTCCTCCCTCCCCATTTTTTTTGTTCTTTTTCGTAATTTTTCAATTTTTTGTGTTTTTGACATATGCGAATTTTTTGTGAGAATCCTTCTGATTTTTTTCTTGGTTTTGTATGTATGCACTTTATCACCCCCCCCATGCCTAAGTTTTGCAATGTCCTCATTGTAAACAGAGGGTGGGAATTAGTGTTGAGGTCAGGGGCTTAGAACAGGATATATCGGGTGGGTGAATGGGTCGGGAATGAGTGATGCAAATGATTTTAAGCTCTGATACGTGTACCAGAGGTGGGATCAACTGTCTAAGGCTGAACTCAAGGTGCAATAGACGTGGAGTACAGACGGATAATCAGACGGGTCTCTATTTTTGAGATGACGGGTTGCCTCCCGTTAAGCGCTAAATTTAATGCCTTCAGCCGAGCGAAAAATGGGGTGGAGAGGGAGTGGTCAAATCAATGGAGTTTTGGAAAACAAGCACCTTGATTAAGAGCCTGGTTGGTCCAACCAGGTACTTGTTCAAATCAGTGGGCTGATGATGCAGCCCAAACCCAATAAGTCTGGTGGGTTGATAGATGTAGATTAGCATATGTGGGACCCACCAAATGCAGTGATGTTCTGATAGATATGGAAGTGAAAACTCGAGTTCGGGCTCAGTCGAATCAGCCTGGTGGGGGTAGGGTTCCGAAAAATAATCAATGTAAGGTGTGGAATCCCTACAGGGACGGTCAAAGGATGGAGGCTCCTGATTTGTGGTCTGATCAGTGTCCGATACCCGGTATAGATATGGAGTTGAATCATCTGCAATCGGCTCAGTGAGAGGTGAATCAGAATAGAAATTGAGTCTGGTTGCAGGTCGGGATGGGGAACGGGTTTTGATTGGTTCTGTATATGTGGAGCAGGTGGCTTCAAAGAAGATTGACAGGTTATAATTAGGAGGCAGATTTTCTCCGATGTTATGGTCAGATTCGAGATCGTCGGAGAGTTTGCGAAAATCAAAGTTTGAATGAGATTCTAGATCATGAGTTCCACCATAGAATAAATCATATGTTGTATATTCAGCAGCCTGACTGGGATCTAGCCTAAATGTTAATTCTGAGCTTACAAAGGTGTCCCTATCTGGTAGAGGCTCAGGTTCAAGGTTAGTAGGGTAGAGCCAATCGAAACCCCGCTCGTCCAACTCCTCGGTTTCTGTATCGTAGATTGGCATGACTTCCGAAAACTCGATTAGTTCCTCTGAGGAGGTTGACGAGGGATATTCATCAAATCGAGCCCAAAATCATATTCTTCATTAAAAGGTTGATCTTCTTCATATGGGGCCTTGAAATCTTCAATATAGGTTTCAGATCTAGGTTCTAGGCTTAGGATGTGGGTGGAATTACTAGAATCTAGGTCTGAATAACCTTCGAGGGCCACCTTATCAGAATAAGGGACGGAATTTACACCCTCGAGAGGTTCAGTTCTACTCTCATACTTGCAGGAGTCTTGGGATTCTAAAATGGGTTCATCATGGTCTTTTCTTGCATTTGGAGCTTCCCAACCTTCTTCAATATCAGGTGCATTATACTCCATCTGGGTTGGGAATCCACAACCATTTTGTGCCCCAAACCCGAGATCAGATTTATCCTCGATGTTGTCCCAAGATAGTTCATCCTCTGTTGGCGGTATGTACGGGTATTTCTGATCAATCACTTGTTTTATTAATCTCATTATCTCTTCCCGTTTTTCAAGACTATCTTGGTGTTGCTTCCAAAGTCTAGGATTTGTCATACATTGAAGGTATTCACTATTATGCAATTTTTCTATCTCAATGTATGCAGTAATGAGCAAGTCACGGGTTGATCCTTTGTTGGCTTCTGCTAATAGTACTTGGGCACAAGTTATGACAAAGGTTGTGGTTGTTGGGACATCAACCTGAATGTTTCCTACTGTTGTTGAGGTTTCTTCATTTTCATAAAATCTCATGGCATCCTCAATCATTTTATCTCTCATGGATCTCCGGTATTCAGGTTTCTCGACTGGTAGTCCTAGGTGGTTCGGCTGCATATTTGGATCAGGTGGTGGAATCACGATCAGAGTTTGACTCAAGATGTGTTATGAAACGATCAGATCTGAATAACGAGTCCCACTGAAAATGAGTGTGTGTGCTCTATAGAGAAAAGATGCAGGACTGGAGATGTTCTTGACCCAATCAAGACACCCAAAAGATGTTTGGATGACTATGGAGGTTTGGGGCGGATGGACCCCTGGATCAGAAAGTCATCCACCTGAGAATTACCTGGGCAGCCAGAGAGGGAGAGTCCCGCAAAGACCCCTACACGGTAGAGCGTCCCCACGGGTTACAGGGTTTCCCCCACCCGACCTCTCTTGTCACTGAGATTCCAGGTAAACCAGAATGGGGACCTTGACCTCTTAAGTCTATCACTTTTTATTTCTAAGGTGCTTTTAGGGTTCTCACTTGAACTTTAGATGTTTTTGGTATTGTGACCTAATTTAGAGGTTGGCTGACCCAAGGGGTCAACTTCACCTGACCTGTCCTATAGATGGCAGAATGATTCTAAGCTCGGAGCCTAGAGATCACCCTGATTTGACTCCCAGGTTATTAGGTCAAAAGGAAATTTTAAGATTCAAGTGATTTTAGAGCTCAATTTTAGGGTTTGTCTTATTTAACTTTCTTCAATCAAGGGCTTGGGTAGCACACTGATGCGGGAGGGTTTATTTCCTTTTGCACAGGCATGTGTGACTAGCGCTTCAAGGCCCTAATGTGGAAACCCTAATTTGGTTCTATTTCCAATCCTCTTTTTCTTTTTCAAAAGTTCTCTTTGGACTTATAAACAAGAAGTGTGTGGTCCGCCGAGATTAAGCGTTTATTTTCAATTAGGCACAAGAATTTGTGGGATGGGAAAAAAAATCACTCCAACTTCAAGAATATTTGCAGAAATTTTTGCAAAATCAAGAAATGTTTTGCCTTAGAGATGGTGATTACTATATAAAGAAGGCAATTGATTCCTAACTTGATTTTCTTCCTTTTGTCTTTCAAAGATTAGGGGATGATTAAGGAAGAAAAGAAATTACCTGCCCTGGAGTGGTTGACTTGCGGGAGAGATTTTCTCATGAAGTACCTGCAAGATCACATCAAAGAAAAGTAGGGCAAGTTAGTGTTCAATATGATAAAAAGAATGTAGAGACTAGTGGTAAATTGTGCAGTGCTCCCCGGCAACGGCGCCAAAATGTTCACGGGCGTTTTGTGCAGATTTAAAGCGTATTATGTTGTAGTATAACCGACAAAACGTTCGAACAGATACAAAGTTTTTATTACTCGAAGACCGGAGTATCCGAGGTCGAACACAGGGAGCAAATGGAACTTACCACTAAATCAAAATGTAATTGAACACTCTAATTTACTCAAAATATCAATTCAGGTATGAATGTATGCGATTAAAAGGAGTTAGGGCAAAAAAATATGAAATTGGACATCTGATCTTGTGATAAGACGTCTTAAAAGCATCTCTCCTTTTCTTCTTGATTATTCTTCTTCTTCTTCTGCTGCAGTCTTTGCTCTGTCTTTTCTTCTTCTGATCTCTGCAAAGTTCTTCACTTGGCTTCTCTGTGCCTTTGCTTCTGGCTTGCTCTTTTCTTTCTTCCCCTGAGAAGGCTTCTTTCTTGCTGCTTCTTCTCTGCCTTGTTTCTTCCTCTTCTATTCTTCTCTGCCGTTCCTTCTTCTTTCTTTCTTTTCCTTCTCGCAGCCAAGTCCTTCTCCTGCGATCAGATTGCCTGCACAGGAGCAAAACCTAACCCTTCTCCCTCTACCCGCGCATCTCTCTCTCTCAAGCAATTCACTCGAACCGCTCTCCCAGAGCCACGGTCTTAATCGGGTCGGATCGTACCCGGGACCAGGCGCACCTGCAGGTGTGTGATGCGCGAGGAGTGCGTAGGTCTAGGTCGGGTCGGATTCGCCAGGTCCGCGTGGTCAGGCCGCGGACGAGGCGGGTGGGGTCAGTGAGGGACCTCACCCCTGTGCTTACTGAGGCGATAAGAGTAAAACACAAAAACAACTTATATGGTCCCTGAAGGTTGCAATCCCACGATGTGGGACTATCTGGTCTCACCTTCACGCGCGCCTGCAGAAGCCTCGTCGTGCGATTGCCCCGCAGCTGCTGGCTCTGCTAGCGCTCCTTGGCTGGACTTGTGCACCTCGCGACACTCGCACTGGTATGCAGCACCTGTAGCCTGGAAGACCGGGTGCCTGGAGCTTCGTGGGAGCTTCATCAGAGGTCGTCCATGGCGGCAGCGGCTCGAACCCTGTCATACACAAAACGCGCCTCTTGGCCAAATCAGAATAGCTAGAGACCTTCGCCGTGGCACGGCGAAGGCGGTGGGCAGTGCTGCAGGCCGCAGGTCGGCCTAGGCGTGCGTGCCTAGGTCAACCTGTGGCCGGAGATGGTGGGTTGGTCGGGGGGTGATTGTGGAGGGCTGGAGTGGCAGTGGTAGGGTGGAGTGTGTTCCTGGAGGTGAGGCAGAGCTTTCGAGGTGGTTGGCGAGCCGTGTGGAGGGCTGGAGTGGTGTGGGCGGCTCGCCGTAGTGCGGTCGGAGGCGAAGACGATGGAGGTGGTTAGCGTCTGTCGAGGGTCGATCAAGGGAGATAACAGGGGGAAAAGAGAGAGGAGAGGATGGAGAGGAGTTCTAACCTAACTGTAAGGACGAAAGGGGACGGAGGGTGAACAGCAGTACCTGCTGTCGCTGGAGAAGATGATGCCCAGTGGGGGAGGACGACGGCGACGACGGGGCTGAGGCGGCGTGCGCTGGTACGACGCGATGCGGAGGAAGGTCAGGAAGTTAACTCTGCCACTGGTTTTGTGGCAGAGCGAAGAGGGAGGGGAGGGGGCCTCGCCGGAGCCTGCTGGGAGTTTGGCCGGGCAGGAGGAGAGGAATTGGGGGTGGAACCTCGGCCAAACCAAGCTCAGCCTCTTCGGCCAGAGTTGTGGGTTCTTATATAGGCGCTGGACTTGGTGTGCAGGGCGTGAAGGGCACGTAATTGCCTAAGGTTGGTCGCCGGAGATGGAAAGGAGTTAGGATACCCAAATCTCTCATGCGTTCGCACGAGAGATTGGGTTCACACCAGGGATCGATATCGATCTTAAATGGAAGGGAATTCTTCAGAGAATTCTCCTTCCATTTCTGGGAGGGAATCTCTGAGGGATTAGAGAGCAATCCCTCTCCGAACCTCGCCGGAGCTCGGTTCTGCCCTAGCAATGGCGGCAGGACCGGTTTGCAAAGGAGGCAAAGAACCTAGGGGGTTCTCTGCAACGGTATTCAAAAGATAGGGACCAATTTGTGATTTGGGTGTACTAAATTGCAAAGTAGGTCAAGATGACCTCTCCTTAGGTCCAAATTTTGGTATAAACCTAATTTGGACCTAAGGAACCCAATGGAGAAGTTAGATTTCAGGTTTGACCTCGTTTGACTGGATATTTTGCGTAAAAACCCAAATTAGGTTAATTGAAGAGCTAGGACCCTAATCTAGGTCAAACTAGGTTCCAAAGGCCAAATTAAGTGTTCTAAACCCTAGAGTATGTTTTTCCATGATTTGTAGAGGGTTTACTTGCTTTTTGTTCTGACCGGAACCTTGTTAATTTAAGCGGGTCTGTTTTAGGGTTACCAAGTGTCTTTTAGTTCTTAGATTGCACATGAACCCATTTCTGATTGACTCAACCCACTTTTTATCTCATTTAGACCATTTGACCTATGTTTTGCCTCTGAGAAATCCCGTTTATCTACTGCAATGGTAAAATTGTAGTTTTAACCTTTATTTCATGTTTTCTTCTCAGAGCACTTGTTCCTTCAGTTAGGCCTTCTTCTAGGTTATGTAGGAGCTTTTATCTTCTTTATTGGGTCAAAATGAGCTAGTTATGGCTCATGATGAGGCTCTCATCATTGTACACCCCATCTAAAATACCCAAGTCCAACAATTGTAGCTGAATCAGGATTGACTTGGGTCTGGTGATCTCAAAAATATCATCATTCAATTCTTTAGGGTGTGGTTGAGGAATGGGGCTACTGATTGAATCATTAGGATTCGAATCGTCGAAGTTAGCCCCAACATGATCATACTCTTCAATGATTGGGCTATCAAAAGGTTCATCAGATTCCTCAAACCCGTTTATCTCACTAAAATCATATTCCTTACGCTCAAGTGAGACTTCACTGAGAGATTCTTCACCCTTAGAGTTAAAGAATCCATGATCCTCATTTATATATGTCTCAAAATCGATTATCATTTCCTGGTTCAAAGAGACTTTTTTTCTTGCTCCCTGGCTCGAGGATCTCGAGTGAGAAACTCGATTCATCGTCATTGTGTTGCTCTAGCCCAACATGGTCATCCTCGGTCTCAGAAAATGTATCCCCCCGATAGGTGCCTGAGTGGGGTTAGACATTGGCTCTCCTGATGGGGGTTCATCTTGAGAATCATCCCATGATTTGACTAGGGTAACCATAAATTTCATTTTTAACCTCGATAATTTCCTAAGTAGAAACTCACCCAAGCCCCTATCCCTAACAATTTGAAGCAAATCCAATAGAAAACTATTAAGTTCATCAATCATTTTGATCATAAGCTCCAATGCTTCAGTGTATGGTTTTGGCTAAGCTTCCAAAAATTGGATGGTGTTCCTCAAGTTAGCCAACATCTTGTCTTGGACCTGGTTCACCTGAACTGAATGGTTTGATTCAGGTTTGGGTGGGTTTGGGTTAAATCTAGGGAGTCAAGATATCGAGGTTCTCGGGCCCCTCTTTGATAGTAGGTTGTTTCAGATTGTTTAAGGAATGGTGGCAACCTATATTTAGTGGAATACTAGGTAGGGTAAGTGTTATATTCAACAAATCCTTCATGGTTGTAGATCTGATTAGGTTGATCTCCAAAGGGCGGAGGTCTATAATCTTTGCAGCTTTGGGAAGGATAGTAATCGTAGTCTTATCGTCCAAGGTTAGACCCTGGACACTGAGGTCCAGATTCATATCCCCAATCAAAGTTGTACCGGCTAGTAGATGGGTAGTCATAATTCAAGTCGGGATAGTAATCATCTTGGGGATAAGTGTTGCTAGGAGGGTAGGATGGGAAATGCATGTAAGATATGGAAGGATACATGGTAGAATAGGAGGGAAATTAGAAGAGAGAAAGGAGCCTTGTAATACAAGTAATCAACCCTGTCCTTATATGGGTTAACCTAAAGACCTACAGACTCCCAGGACCCATCTTGAGATTATAAACGATTTGGTCTACTTCTATCCAGTTAATCCAACATGTTAGAGGGAGGGGATAGGGAGAAGGTTCTTCCTTTGGCTTGCGCCTCCGGTTCCTAGTGTACCCCCTAGCTGCGGTCGTTTGATGCTATTCCCCTAGCTAGATATCAAATGGACCAATAGAAGGAGATTAATAAGAAAAAAATCTCAATCTGAGCCATGAAGAGCGAATCAATCCTTAAGGCCAACATCTACTCAGTTTTAATTAGGCTTGGGATGATTGTGCTCTTGGAATGTGATGGGCCCTTTAGATGGGCTGTGCCCTTAATGAATGATGACGAGTGAGGAAATAGCGTATTTTGAAATTGTTGGAAAACGTAGTATAGTCGCAAAAACCACTCGTCAAAGATATTTGTGATAACGAAACTCGCATAGATCTTTATTCTTTTTAGAACTTGAGTTCTGGTCATTCGTCTCTGGGAGGCGTGAAAATGAATCGAGATTTGGATTGGCTTTTATAGCCTAAATCTAACCTAAGCTACTATTTTTGTCTTTTTGTGTTTTTGATTTTTTATTTTGAAAAGTGAATTGAAACCTAGATCTAGATAAACTAGCAAAAACCTAAGTGACTATGTGCATCTAAATAAGGCCATGGTGGCTGTGCATGGTGTAAACAAACCAAAGTGTCATATAGGGAAGCAAACATGAGGACAATCAATCACAGAAACATCATGAAATTATTTATGCGTAAAAAATTATCACACATCATCTACACTAGAAAGCATATAAATAGAAGAAAATCCCTCATGCTGGAAAGTTGCCACTAGGGCTATCGGCCTTGTGTGAGGGTGTAGGCTAGACCTTGGGTATGCAAACTCGTCTACACTCCTCCCAAAAGAGGTGGCCGGCCACAAGAGGCTATGGGTGAGCCTTCATGGCCATCCAAGAAGAAGAAGAAGATGGGGGTGAGTGCACCCAAGTGGAGAGAGGAGGGTGTTGCTCCCTTTCTCTACTAATGGCTGTCCTTGAAGCTTTGGAGAGAAGCTTCTCTAGCTAGCCGTCCATGGAGCCTTGGAGGAGAATGAGGAGGACTACCTTAAGGTTTTGGAGGGTTGAAGCAAGTTTTAGAGTGGAGAGTATGGGTGGCAGAGTGTATGGAGATGGTCCAATTTCGTAGCTCTCCCTTTGCCCTTATGGAAGGCTCCATTTGGTTGCCACTTTTGGTGGCTCCAAAAATAGCCAATGCCACATTTTCTGGATCTAGGTTTGACACAAGTTTTTAGGGTTTCCAAGAGAGTGTGCATGGGTTTGGTGGGAGTAAAATGGGAAGGTGTGCGTGTGTGTGTGGATGTGTGTTTTTCGTAGCGCTAGGTTGTGGGTTTTGGTAGGATTAGATGCTAAATAGGTTGGGTCAATCTAGATTAAGTGGGTGTGAACCTAATCAGGCTTAGGAAAGTCTAATTGTGTAGGAGTAAACCTAATTAGGTCTAGGTCAAGTCTAAGTAGATGTGTGCATGTTTGCATGTGATTTGGCTAGGGTAACCCAAATAGGTATGGGTTAATTAGATCCTAGGTGGATCTAATTGGGCTCGGGTGCACCCAATCAATTGTAGATGCACCCAATTAGGTATGGGATGGTTCAATTGGGTTAGGGATAGGACAAGTAGGGCTATGGATAGTGGACTAGGCTTAGGAGGTCTCTACTTAGGTTTCTTAGGGTGTCCGGAGGGGTTCCTAGGTCAAAATAGGCAAGCTTGGGCTTCCAACACCAAAATCAGGAACCAGATAGCAATATCAGATGTCCAGGAAAGTGGTCAGATGTCTTATACTACAAAATTGGACATCTGGACACTAAATTAGATGTCCAATTCTGTGTCAGTATGAGTTTTGGCTTCCTGGATTGTTATTCTGCAGAAATCAGACGTTCAGCCAGATGTCTGGACATCCTAAAAGGTGCTGGAGAGTGGGTTTTAGGTTTTCTAAGGTTGGTTTTGGTTCCTAAGTGTTTGGGAGAGGGATAGGGTGGGTAAGAACATGGATAGTGCTATCCATGTTTGGGTTTTAAGGCTAAGGTGCCCTAATCGAGGTTGTTTTGGGTTTGGGAAGGCTGTCCTAGGGTTTCTAAGGGTAGGTATAAGGCTATCCTCCTCACTCCTCTTATCTGGATCAGTCTTCTTCTTCCTTGATTGCTTTATTCCACTATCTCCATCCTGGATCACTTTATTATCTGCAAATAGCAATAAAAACCATTAACTAGCAGGATATCTCATTTTATTCTAAATAGACTGATGCAATGCATGATATACAAGATATGAGTACAATATCCACAATTTAAGCTAGGTTCAGACATTATTTAGATTGATTAGGACCCATGATTGCTGTGCAATCAGTCGATTAAAATGTGTGTGCGTGCACAACCAAGGTTTGCAAATAAGGTTATTTGATGATGTGTCTTTTAAGGTTTAACCTTTTTAGTAGCTTTTATGGTTTAATCCTTAGGTTGGTTCAATCAGGGTTCAGTAGAACACTCCAGGTTTTACAAACACTGGTGATGATGTATTCCTTTAGAAATCAGAAAAAATATGGAGTGCCTAGTTCAGCCATAGAAATCAACCCTAAGTGGCAAGCTAATGATGAATCACTTTTATCTTAAGTGGTGTGGCCCAAATAGTTCAATCAATTGGCCTGTTGCAACACTTAGTTAAGGCACACAGATGTTTAACCTATTCAGATTTCTACTCACTTATGTGTATTGAGTTGAAGTGTACCAGGTCCACAGGTCAGATCCCAGTTAGGTGGTAGAATCAAAGTGATTGTGCACCTTAGGATGAGAATTTGTAGGTGTTAACTATCTCTTTTAATTAAATCCCACAAGAGAAGAGTATTTTTTTTATTTTTTAATATATATGCGGGTGGGTGAGGTGAGGTGAAGTGACAATCAAGCAATCAAATCTATCCTAGGGTCTATGCAAGCACCTAAATTGATTTGAGTCTGAGTTATTAAGTTATGGAATGGAAATCTAGTGGGTGGGTGGGGGGAATAACTTACAAATGTCTCTGCCTGCACTTTACTCCAATCTACTACCTTCGGCTCCTTGATCAGGTTCCTGCAAGATAATAAATCGAAGAAGAAAGATAGGTTAGAAAAATATGTATGTAATGTGGGAAAACGTGAGAAAAAAACCGAAGAGTGTTGCCTCTTCGACAACAGCGGAAAAATGATTAAGGTGTTTCATGTGGTAGAAATCGGGATTTGGAGGACCCGTCGTTGTACCTCGCAAAACGCTTCTATTAGATAAAATTTATAATCAAAACTTGAAAATTGAGTCCTAAGTTGAACACAGAAAGGCGAAAGTTTGGTTTTGAAGGATATGCGTTTCTCTTTTATTTACTTTTGTCGCTTTTATCATTTATAATTTTTTTGGTATTTTAATAGGGCAAGAGATCAGGTTGATGAATTCTAGCTAATCTACTTGCAAAATATAAAGGAAAGAGAGAGGGATGGAGAGAGAGAGAGAAGAACAATCATCTATTTATGAATAAATGTTTGTTACAAGTACGACAGTGGAAAAACTACACTACGAAAGCGAAAATGATAGAAAGAGGTGAGAGAATCCCCCTCAACGGTCGCTTGGAGGACAACTCGCTCTGACATCTCCTGGAGGAAGGTGGTGAGGAGCGGGACGAACGGGGATAGAGTTGGACGACGGAGGATGGGACAGCATGGCATCGCAACGAGGATCTTCTTCCCAAAGGGCAGTGAGAGGATGGCCATGGGATGCTCTACGAATGGGGATGAGATGTGGGAAAGCTATTTTCTTCTTTACTCTAAAGGAGCACCCTAAGCTTGGGACAAGCTAGCTTTAGAGCCTTGGAGGTGGTGAGAGGAAGAAAGGAAGAGATGCTTTGGAATGGAGGAGGGTAGGTCTTTTTATAGTGGAGAGACAAAATCGTCCATGGGTAATTAGTGACGGTTTTAATCGTTGCTGAAGATCTGCCCAACTGTTGCTGAAGATCCGCACCTTTCAATTCCTTTGCTGGCGCACGCACAGTGTAGGCCATTAGTGATAGCTACAAGTGTCACTAAAGGCCCATCCAATTGCTATTGATGATCGCGCCCCCGCCGCTCACGCCCCGCTGGCATGCGCATTGTGCGCTCCTTGTCACGCGCACACTCGCATGCTAGCATCGCACTGGCGTTGCCTTGCACGTTGCACTGCACTTGCGCATGCATGCCTCTGTGCATGCGCACCTGCGTTGCTGTGCATGTGCGGTGGTGCATGCGTCCGCATGGACGGCATGGGTTGCTTCACACGGAACGACCTGGGCCGTCCATCTTCTTTCTGTTGTAGGGGCTGCTACAGTGGTCAGATTTAGTCGATTTTTGCACCGTTGGGCTGCGATCGTCGACCTGAATCAATTTTCTTGGTTAGATGTGTCAAAAGCTCCAAATTATGTCACCTAGTCCTTTGGTTGTTGATCATCCTTGGACTGCATATGCTGCTACGAGACTCCGATTAAGGTGATTTTGGAGGCGTTGGACTCCGATCGTTGTCCTGATCAGATCCGTATGGTTGGATTGTTAATTCGAGGCTTTGAAATAAATCTACTTCTCTCATAACCACAAAAAGGACGCAATTAACCTAAAATATACACAACTACTCTAAATGCAGAATGATGCATGCTATGAAATATTTATAATATGGAATGCAAATCTAAGCCTAGGAACATGCATAAATAGACATTTTAACCTAAATGGATGTGTCTACATTAATTAGCTTTTTGCTAGTCACCATTGCATAATAGAAATCATTCAGACTGAAACACACACATTCACTTTTGTGATTTATTTGACTCGCACACGTGTTTTTTGTGTCAACAACATAGTTGACGTATCTCACTCACACTCTTGAGACTGGAATCCGATTTTAAGCAAGTAAAGAAAGAAAAGTCAAAATCAAATTTTCTTTTATATGCCTCCCTGAGATCAATTGGGACTCACCATCTCGTTATTAATTTTTGTTGTTGAAATTGTAATTCGCACTATAGTATGATGCTTTCTTAATCGAATGCGCATTTTGTGGAATTCAACAAATGGCACCTTTGCTAGAGAGGCAACGTTATTTTGGTTTTTGATTTTTGAGCTTAACCATAATATATTTGCTTCTACTTGCTTTTGGTGTGCTGGAACAGGAAAAAGTGGATTCTACATACACATCAAGTGCAGTTGAAGAAATCAAGTGCCCACGAAATTTTTAGTTAGGTTTCCTTTGAATCCTAGGACTAGATTTGATTTTTTAAGAAAAAAAAGTGAAAAAATATGAATATTTTTGTGTAGGAAAAAAAGAAAAAGTAGATTTTAGACTTAGTTTTCTTTCGAATCTTAGGGTTAGAGTTGCTTTTGAAAAAAAAGGAAAAAATCCAAAAAAAATCTCTAAAAAAATTAAAAAAAATAAAAAAGCATTTCCCAAATTTGAAAAAGAAAAAAAAGCATTTTGTGAAAAAGGCTCATTTTTGAATTCAAACCCTTTCAAAAGCCTTTCCACCACTCAAAATTTGGCCAGATTTTTTTGCAATTTCAAAATTCAATTGCCGAATATTTTATGGCCCAAAAATTTTGAAATTTGGGTTGAATTTATATTTCCAAATCAGCTTTCAAACAGCATCATTCATTTGAAAAAAATTCAATTTGTGCAATATTTGAAAATTCACAAAATAAAAGGTGATCAAACTAACTCAGATCCGAAATTAATTTAAATTTCAAAAAGTGATTTTAAACAACACACAAATTAGATTTGACTAAAAATGGTTGGTTTGAAAGCTTTCCAAATTAGCTTTCATTTCCATATTTTTCCTAAATTTTTAAAGATAAATTGATACTATTTCAAAAGGAAAAACCAACAAGGGGTCAAAATTCTAGATCTGACCACTCGACAGTTAAAAATTGATATTTATTCATTTGAAATAGTAAAAATTCAAAGAAAATATTCTTTGAAAAGTTAATTGAAAAAAAAATCTTCTTATCAAATTTGAAATCATTTGAATTCAAATTGTGCCATGGAGAATATTTTTAAGTTTAACTGTGGTCTGCTGCCTAAACACTTAGTCCATTGCATGAACCCTAGGTGCAACTTTTAATGTTACAACCTAGAGACGACACTTGACTAGCATAGACTTAATCAAGTCTAGTGGTTAGTTGGTGAGGTAGGTTAGCTTGTGGATCACTCACCAAAACCCAAATTGAAGAAAAAATGGTTAAGAAAAATTTCGTGAAATACAGTAATTAGCCTAAATTTGTTACTAAATTGCTAGGTCATCACAACCACTTTAGCTGAATCCATTGCCAAATCACCAGGGCAATATCAAATGACCGCGTCTAAGGGGTACAAAGGAATCGGAAGCGAAAGCCAAAGGAAGAACCTTCCCCTTAGTCCCCTCGTACAGATTGGCTGGGTTAGCATGAGGGGCTGGGATTATTTTCAGTCATTTTTGTAACAAATTTTTCTTCAATAATTCAAATCTTAAAAAGGAAATCCGGTCGCCTAATCTTAAGGACCACTTGATTAACAAGGCCTTAGCCTTGGTTGGCTTAGCTGCATCAACTCGAGTTGGCTGTTGTGTGATGACCTAAGTCCCGCCAACTGACGAGACCAGAGTCGCGGTGTGCTAACACTAGCATAATCACCACAAGATTGTAGTCACACAACACATAATCATAAAATATAAACATAGCCAACAAACAATTCATACTGCAAAATTTAAAGGAACACAAATTTAATACTAACTGGAGGATTTATCGTAGTATATAAGTCCAAGGAGATGTACAATGGAAATCTCCTGGCAAACTGCCAAGTACACCTGAGTACGGAACTAAAAATACGTTAGTAAAAACTAAGTAGAGTAGAAATAATAATAGTAGAGTGCAATAGTAACTAAGAACAAAGAAAATGGGTACTATAGCTTTAATTAATCAATTTATTAGACATCTCATTATCCGATTCTATTTCTTAGCTTGGAAGCCCAAGTTATTACAATTCACAATCTATTAATCGATGTCTCAGGACACGAGACGATTTTGTTTAACTTCCTATAGTGCAAGACCGGTATAAGCCACCCTCCTAGCTGGGAGGACTACTTATACCCACTGAGTTGCTGCTCTCTATCACCTTGGGGTCATTGCAAAAAAGGATGGTGCCTACATCGTATAGCATGAACACATACAAGCACTATGTATGCTGAACCACAGATAGCTAATGACCCACCCACTAGTCGAGAAAGAAGTCAGTCCAAACCCTTGAGCCCTACAATCCTCTATCCTAGTTGGCCGGTAAGCCTAACCAAAGAGTCGTAAGGAGACTAGCAGCTCCCTAAACCAACTCATAACTGATCTGGAAAGACCAAAGCTGTAACCAAAATTCGGCAAGTAGCTGGTTGAAACCAATTATCTAATTCCTTTACTTTCTGACAATTCTGTCGTATTATATATCCTATTTCCAGATAACTGTATCTTTCATTTTCAAACCATCTTTAGTAATTTCTCGTTATCAATTCCATAATTAACTAATATTCACATTATCCTTCAACTTACCTATTTCTAGGAAATTTCTAGTTTCTGATCTTGGTTCTAATCAAATCATCATTTAACCATCCTGATGATGTCAATTTTACTAAAAATAGAGTTCCTTTTGTACATGCGATGATAAAGCCATATCCAACAATGCTTCATTAATTTATAACTCATTTATTGAAAATTATGAAATAATCTGTCATTAACTTCTCTTACTCTGGCAGTTAACAATATTACTTTGGTTATTCTCATTCCAAGTCAACGACTTGATTTTATCATGTATATTTAATATTCCAATACCCAGAGCAACAAGAATACGTAAACAGGTCTAATCTCAGCAAGAGGTAAGAACGCACACTAGACGGTGCAACACGCGAAGAAAAACACTTGTAGATAAATTGTATGGAAAATGAGAGACTACTCTACCTAATGTCACTGGAAGGTCACGGTGACTCCAAACACTGTGCACCTAGCCTGCGGGTAATATCCATAGCCACCTTGAAATCCGTGCTTGTACCGAGGGCAAGACCAACGTCGAGACACAAAAGGAATAATTTAAAATGTCATAATCTTTTACTGAAATTTTCACGTAACAAATAATTTCCAAAACCAAGTTTAAAATTTACCCATGCATAGTTCGTGGAGAGACGATTCTAATGGATCTTGGAATGAGAAAAATGAATAGCATTTGACCCCAGAACAGATCAAAGCAACGGTCACATACGTAAATCCTTTCTCCATGCGCCTCGAGGATCGGAGTAGAATTCGCCCGGTCTAACTGTACTATGTGTCCGACATCCTCGAGAACCCTAAGATCGAGTCTTGGATCTCCTAAATCCACCTTCGGATTGCTTAGATCAATGTAAAATAATTTTGATCGTCAAATCCCCCTAGTATATAAGGAATCCTTTCACAGGGACTGAAATGAAATAATAAAACTTTTTTATTTTTAAAACGTAATTTTCTCAACCCTTCAACCTTTCTTCTACTCCTCTTCCACTTCTTCTTTATCTTTTTCTTCATGCAAGCATGCACGACCCATGCACGTAGAGCGTGCATGGCCACAGACCCAGCCACGCTAGTCGCCGCCACCCTAGTTAACTACTGCTGACACTCATCGGACCTCCAGTGACCAATGGAGACCCTCCTCCAGCCACCTCCTCTCTTGCTCCTCTACCTCATCTCTCCTTCTCCCTCCATGCGTGCCAGTTAATACATTCATACAAGGATGTAGGTCCCTCACCGACATTACCACTGGTTCTGCTCGCCCACATCAGACCCTCATCGACGCTCCATCGTCGGCCACCCATGCCGACCTTCTCCCCTCTCCCTTCTCTTTCCTTTCTCCCCATCTCTCTCTCTCTCTCTCCCACTTTCTCTCTTTCTCTCCTCTCCTCACGGTCTTTCCTTTCTCTCTTTCCCTCTCTCTCTTCCTTCCTCTCGATCTCTCTCACTTTTTCTATTTTTGGTGAATGTGGAAAATTGGGGGGGTTTGGTTTTATAGAGAATGGGGAGGAGAGAGAGAGGTGGTGGGAGTTTAGGAGAAAAAAGTGAAGGATTACGATTAAGTTCTTTTTTTTCTTCGTTTATAACTATGTTCATTCTTGTAACAAGATCAAATGAGCTCTAATTTTAGCGAAACATGCATCATCGGAATTGTTACGAGATAGGGAATCTGGTAATATTTATGGATTTCTAAATGGAGGTCGTTTACAACATACAATCCCCAAGGTGAATTGTGCACGACTTTTCCCGTAGTTCACACACGTTTCGTGCATCCGAGGTCCGATCGCCACATGGAACATACCATAGAAATCCTTATGACACCAGAAAGTTAATAGTACTTTCGAATCATCGATAAGAGATACAAATTGCAAAAATAAAAAACACATGGGTTTTTCAATCTAATTACGCATTTTAAATTCATGTAGGCTTCGATTTACATACGAAAAGTGTCGATGTATTTGTCTTGACATGCTTAGTTTGAAATAACTCAGAAATATAGGTTTGGGTTGTTACTTGATGTATGCAAAGGAGGTGGTTACTTAGACCTCAATTGGTTGGACCTTGGGAGCCGATCCAAAGGAGGTGGAGGTGATTCGTCGCATCTCCCGGACCTTCTTCTCATCTACCTTTTCTTGCTTGATTAGTTAAGATGGCTAACCCTGAATGTAGACCTAGTTAGGATCTAGAAAATTTGGACTCGATGGCTCATCTGGAAGCCCAAGTCATTGAATCAGAACAACCTTGGGAACCAAACCCAAGATGGCAAAGACAACTTTTCGTATTGCGTGATCCTTCTTCTCAGGTTGCTGAAATGGTTAACCTAAATCCTGACTCAAGTCATTATGGTCAATACCAAATGGCTCCACAAAGAACCCCATCTTATATCCCAAGGCATGATTTTCACACTTCTGCATCTCACCCATGGAACATTGGTAGACCTAATTCACCCACTAGAACCCTCGATGAATTGCCATTGCATATGCGACCACATTTCAGATTGCAACAAATGATAGCTAGGACTAAGGAAAAGGTCGCAATTTATTTGAACGAAATCCAAACTACTATTGATCTGAAATAATGACGAACTTCGATTCCAACCTAAGAATCTTTAGCGATGGCCCTTAAGGAATTAGAATCACTGATAAGGCTAACTAGATAGAATCAAACACTTCAAGAAATACTACTTTTGTAGTATCAAGTGGAGAATAGCCTTGAGGACCTCAAAGAACCTGGAGTAACTACACTTGAAAGTGCTACAAGGGATTCTTTGAGGCAGATACTTGGAATGAATTCAAGGGGAGAAACATCTAGTGTGGATATGGGACATGAGCCCGGAATATCTCGAATGGACTCATCTGAGAACCCCATTCATTTGAGAAAGGATTAGTATCTCCAAGATTGACTCGCAATCTGAATACCCTGAATCCTAGAAGATACCTCATGGGTTGGACAACCCGATTAAGATAAAGGAAGTAGATCCACTCGAGGATATGGATCTTGATGGAAGCCCTAAGGTACAAGCATTCCATTTGGAAGAGTCAATCATTCTTGATGAACATACGTGCTTGGATGAATTGAGTTGAACATCTGGATTTGACACTACTAATCACTCTGAGTCACTTCCCATGGGAAGTGAATCCATTTTCAATCCAACATCATCTGATCTGCATCTTTCTCCTTCTGCCTACCAGGGTGATGATGGAAACTCTGAGATTGCACTCTCTATTCCAAAATCTAATATCCAAATTTCAGGAACGACTTTGGTTGATTTTCTTAGGGAAATGGAAATGCTATCTGAACTAGTAAATAACGAGGAACCTACTATGTATGAGGGTGAAATAGTGAGAAGAATGAACTGGGGACTGATGTATACACATCTATTTAAGTTAAAATGCCTATTTATGCATGTTCCTAAGCTTATAGATGCATTCCATATCTTAAATATTATATAGCATGCATCATTCTGCATTTAGAATAGTTTGTATAAATTTTATGTTAATTTGCATCCTTTTGTGCCCAAGTGAGAAGGAGATTTATTTCAGGGCCTTAGATTGATGACCCAATGGTATGGATCTGATTAAGACAATGATCGGAGTCTAATGCCTCTGAAATCACCTTGATCGGAGTTTCGTAGCACCTTATGCAGTCTGAGGAAGATCAATTGCCAAAGGTCTAGGTGACACAATTTGGAGCTTCAAATGACAAATTCAACCACACCGATGGATCCAAATCGATGATCGCAACCCAACAACATGAAAATTGACCCAATCCAATGTTTGTGGTGCCACCTACAAAGCAAAAAAGATGAACGAATATGATGGCTCCATGTGGCTTCATCATAGCTCCCAACGCTGCTAGCCATTCCTCTTCTCTCGAGCATCCTTTAATCTGGACCATTGGATGAAGTGGATCTTCATCCAACGGTTACAGACGCTAGCTCCATGGATCAGGCTTCTCGATAATCTACGCCGGTGGCACATTGGGTAACACCCCCGCCCGTGATGCAAGGGCCCACAATCGAAGCCTTGCGGGTGGATTAATTAGCTACAGAGCAC
This sequence comes from Thalassia testudinum, assembly GCA_037157565.1. Lineage (NCBI taxonomy): Eukaryota > Viridiplantae > Streptophyta > Magnoliopsida > Alismatales > Hydrocharitaceae > Thalassia > Thalassia testudinum. Next base: position 13,792,832 of record JAZHRO010000007.1, read on the forward strand.
GCATGGGTAAAATTCGCCCGTTGGTTTGATCAGATGGCATTGAAGCTCCCATGTGGTGCTACCCTATGAGTTGGATGAGCTTGGCACACACACACTGGTGTTCATGCACAATTGCACGCAGTATCCGATGCGCGCTTGAGGTGCATGATCCTTGCACCATCTCAGCCTTCTACTTTCTATCTAATAGCTGCTAATCGTCGTCGCCAAAGCTAGCAATGCACATGTGCTACACACGTGTGTGCGAGCGCCAGTAGGCCCTTTAGGAATGCTTGTCGCGAATCTTCAGTGATGACTTGAATGTCGCTGTAACACATGGTCGGATTTTTTTCTCTTCTACATTATAAAAGGACCCTTACCCCTCCCATTTTCTCTTCATCTCTTCCCTTCTCTCCCTTACCATCTCCAAGGCTCTGGAAAGAGCTTGTCTTAAGCTTGGGATGCTCCTTTAGAGTAGAAAATCAAATGTTTTTCTCTCTTCTCACCCCCCTTCATGCAGCATGCTGTGGCCATCCTCTCACCACGTTCCAGAAGAAGATCTACACTACGATGCTACCCTACCCCATCCTCCTTCCTCTAATGCATTCTTCTTTATCCTACTCCTCACCAGCGACATCTAGGCGATGTCAGAGTGAGTCATCCTCCAAGTGACCGTTGAGGGGGACTCTTCTCAACTCTCTCTTTCTTTTATTGCATTCTAGTGTAGTTGCAATTATCTTGATTATCTGTAACAAATTCTTTTAGACATACATTAATGTTCTCTCTCTCTCTCTCTCTCTTTTTCTTATTTTGTAAGTAGATTAGCTAGATTTTATCGATCTGATTTTTTACCTTATAATTACCAAAAAAATCATAAATGATAAAAACACAAAAAGTAAATAAAGTCGAAGCATGGTTTTCAAACCAAACGTTCTCCTCCCTACGTTCGACCCAGGACTCACTTCAAATTTCGATATAAATTTTATTTGGTAGTGATATTTTGTGACTACGATGATGGGTTCTCCAAAACCCTGATTTTACTCGCGAATTGATGTTCATCATTTTGGTGCCGTTGTTGGGGAGGCAACGCTCTTTGGTTTTTCTTGCATTTTCTGCCTTACAAAACTTTTTAGCTCACTTTGCTCCTTTCTTTCTGTGATTATAGGTACCCTTCCAAGGTGAGCTAAAGTGGAATAGATCAGAGTAAAGTGTGGTTTGAAGGTTCTATAAGTATATCCCCAACACTCGCACCCTAGATTTCATTTCCCCACACTAATAAATCAAACCCAAATCGACTTAGGTGCTTTCATAAACCCTAGGTTAGTCCTGGTTATTTGATTGTCATTTCACCTTACCTCACCCACCCGCATAAATTTAAAAAAATAATAAAAAATACTCTTAACTTGTGGGATTCAATTAAAGAGACACACTTAACAGCCACAAATTTTCATCCCAAGGTGCACAATCACTTTGATTTTATCACTTAATCGAGATCTGACCTGTGGATCCGGTACACCTTAACTTAACAGATAAATAAGTGAGTAGAAAATTTAAATGGGTTAAACATTCTTGTGTGCCTTAATCAAGTGGTGAATCAGGGCCAATTGTTTGAGCTTCTTAGACTGCACCACTCAATTTAAAATCGATTCATCAAGTAGAGGGGCGGTGATGTCAGGGGCGATAGCAAGCGAAGCTAGGGCGGCGACCGGTGGAATCAGGGAAGGTGAAGGCTGGCATACTTGGAGGTCGAGGGTTTGGAGGCGGAAGGAGCGGAGGGACTCTGTTGTGAACAGTAAAAGGGTGATGGAGGTGAGATGGTCTGATAGAAGGGGCGTAAAGGTGCAAGGCAAGATCTTATGTTTCCGCTGCCGACGATGGGGACATGTGGCAGCTACTTGCCGATCTCTCGTGGTGTGCTTAGAATGAGGGGGATTTGGTCACAAGAGGGATTCGTGTAGGGGTCCTGGGGGGTAGATGAAAGAACATCTTTTCCCACGCTTTGGAATTTTGAATTCTAGGGCTTTGCAGGCACCTCCTTTACCCCCTTCTTTGCACAGCTTGGGGGGGCTTACGGCTGATGTGGAGGTTCCTATGACTGAAAACATCAAAGCGGCAGAGATGGCTTTGCATGGAGCGCTGGTTGGGGAGGTTATGTATGGAAGACCGACGACGGAGAATGTTCGCATCCTGGTAAACTCTCTTTCCCTTTCGACCAACTCTTGGCAGTCTGCTTTTTTATCAACTACACGGTTTCTCCTCTTTGGATTGGGAATGGTGGATGTTGAGAGGCTGCGATTTCAGACATCCTACTATGATGGCCTCACGGTGATTTGGAGGCTGGTTTCTCCTTTTGATGGAGCTTTGCCGGAGAGGCCACCCCAGAGAGTGGGGTCCAGATCGGGAAAGCTTGAGATCGAGGGATTGCCTCTACCTCTAAGGTCGAAGGAGGTCGTATCATCAATGATATCAGGATTTGCATCAGTGGCAGAAGATGCGTTTGTTGGACTGCTTGAGGGTGATGGGCACTTGTTGAATGTGATGGTCGATGTATTTAAAGTTGGCTCGGTACCTGATAAACTGATTCTAAGATGTGGTTGGAGCTCATGGTTGCTGAGGCTGAGGTTCTCGGTGGGTGACACTGTAGCAAAGAAAGATAAGTCATCTGGACTTGAAGCTAGTGACGAGGTGGCTGCGCAGGACCTGTGCACGGCTCCATTTGAAGAACCCCCATCTATCAAAAATCGTAGGGACCTTCCTATGGGGGAAAAGGGGGAGGTTTTGAATATAGAGAAGGAGGATTCAGGTGGGGTGGAAACATCAGGACCAATGTCCATGGTGGCAAGGGATGTGCTGCCAGGTAGTGTGGAGATTGAGGAGCAGGGGGTTCGAGAGATGCAGCTTGAGTATCTAAAGGATAAACAGGATCTGCATGAGATTGAGGGCCTTAAATTTGATGGTAGTTCTTGCGCTAAAACTGGTAAGGGCAGATCACCTTATATCCTTAGATAGAGGAAGTCAAAGGCTGTCAGTTTGATGGATGAAGACAAGATTGCTGAGGTTATACAGGTATGTAAGTGCCAAACCCTCAGGGGGGAGGGGTCTCGTGAGGATAGATGAGAATCCTCACTTGGAACGTGTGTGGGTTGCACAACAAAAGCCGGAGGGCTTCTCTGATGAGATATTTGAGAGAATGGGGGATTGAATGTGCGATCATTCAAGAGACGCACATTGAAAGCAACTCTGATAAGCTTTGGTATGACTTGCTGGCTTCAGGGATGAATGAATGTGTGAAGATTGATGCATAGGGGAGATCGGGCGATATTGCCATCTGGTGGATGAAGGGGTGGGCTCAATGTCTGGAAGTTCACAAAGCCAGGCATATGTTGACTTGCAAATTCCAAATTCACCAAGGGCATGAGTATATCTAGGTTACTGGGGTATATGGCCCTTGTGCTGCGTCTACTAGGTAGGAGATGTGGGAGGAGTGGACTACTGTGGCTGAGTTGGTGCAGGGGGTGCATGGTTGACTGGTGGGGATTTCAATTGTGCTAACAGGGGCAGACAGGCCTAATGTTGTCACAGATAGCTTAGCGGTTGGCTTCCAGATGGTGGTTCAATCTCTTCATCTGAGTGAGTATCCATCTTCTGGTGTGGAATTTACATGGCTCAATGGACATGGGCTGGCATCCAGACTAGACAGATTTTTTGGGAATGTGAACATTCTTGAAAGATTTCAGTTGTTGACTGTTAGTGGTTTAGACCGACCTTTCTTTGATCACACCCCTTTGGTGTGGGATAGTGGGGAAGAAACCCAAGTTGGCTCTTACTTCAAGCCTAGAAGATCTTGGCTGAATGAGCTGGGCTTCTGTCAGATGATCAGCTTTTGGTGGCAAGCTAAAATGGTGGAGGGCTCTGCTACTGTCAAATTGGCAACCAAGCTGACTGACTTGCGCACTATCCTAAAGAGTATGGAGTTACTGTTAGCATGATGAGGCAGCAAAGGAGGAGGGAGGCTTTGAATAAAATTCAGGAGTTGGACTCTAAGGAAGCTACTGGCCCTTTATCTGAGGAAGAACTTGCTGAGAGGAAGGTGTGGCAGGGTGTGATACTGGATGAAGACCTTAAACAAGAAATCGATTGGAGGGAGAGATCAAGGCAATTATGGCTTAAGGAGGGAGATGCCAACACGAAATTCTTCCATCTTGCGGCTAGCTCTCGGAGGCGTGTTAATTTTATATCTTCTATTCTCAGAGATGGACACAGGATCTCCTCCACTCAGGAGATAAAATCTGAAGCCATTATATTTTAGAGATGTTTCTCGGGTAGCTAAGAGGGGGAAATGGAGAATGGCAGGGAGTGATGCTCCTAGGGTGATGAGTGAATAGGCCTCTCAGCTGACTGCAATCATCACTGAACATGAGACCCTGCAGGCAATTAAAGAGCTCAACATGGAAGGGTCCCCGGGCCCTGATGGAATACAAGTCTTCTTCTACAGAGAGATGTGGAGTGTGGTGGGCAAGGAAGTGATGGATGTCATTAAAGAATTTGAGAAGGGAAATGCTGGGTTCGAGAGGATCAACAAGTCATATCTCTTTGTACTACCTATATCAATGGGTGCAGAAAAATTCTCAGACTTTCGGCCGATCTGCCTTTCAAATTCCATATACCTTGTCATCAGCAAGATTTTGGCTAACCAGCTGAGAATAGTTTTACATAGCCTGATCCATCCAATGCAAGCTGCATTCCTGCCTAACAGATCACTCCAAGAATCATTCATTTTGGCTCAAGAAATGGTGAGTGGATGGCACAGAAGGAAATGCAAGGCATTCATGTGGAAAGTTGATTTCCAGAAGGCGTATGATTTGATCTCTTGGTCGTATCTCTAGGAGGTTTTTAAAATGAGAGGTTTTCCTCCTTTATGGATCCAATGGATGAAACGTTGTATCACAACTGCTTCCTTTTCCCCACTGATCAATGGAAAGCCTTGCGGTGGTTGGATTCAGCCTCAGCGTGGGGTTAGACAAGGATATCCTTTAGCCCCTTTGGTTTTTAACCTTGCAGTGGATGGGCTTGCAAGGTATGCTTGCAGATTGGTAGAGGAGGGTCTAATCAAAGGGTATTCATTATCCAATAGGAGAAATCTGGCCCCCATTTTGCAATATGCAGATGACACGGTATTCTTTGTGGAAGGGTCCAAGCCTGCGGCACATGCTCTGGGGTTATTGGCAAGGATCTTTGGGGATATTTCAGGCCTATGTTTGAACAAAGAAAAGTCTATCTTGATATGTTCTGGCATGAATGAACAGGAGCAGATGGATGTGGAGAATACATTGGGATCACCTCGAGCTAAACTTCCACTGAGGTACCTAGGACTGCCATTGAGGGCTGCAAAACTGAAGAAATCTGATTGGAATGTCTTGTTTAATAAGGTTTCTGGAAAACTGAAAGGATGGAGTAGTAAGTTCTTATCTAAGGGTGGGAGACTAATCCTTCTTAACTCGGTCATTACATCCATCCTGGTCTTTTATTTTAGCATATTCAAGGCCCCAAAGTCTATTTGGAAGCGATTAGATGTTATGAGGAAAAAAATTTTTTGGAAAGGAGCTGGTCATGAGGGCGACTTCATGTAGCCCATCAAATGGAACAAAATCTATAGGCCAAAGGAGATTGGTGGTATGGGGATTAAGGCTCTCAAGGAGTTCAATGAGGCTTTACTGATTAAATGACCCATCAAGATTCTGGACTGCAAGGAGGGTTTGATGGCAGATCTGATAAGGGACAGCTATGGTGGATCAAATAGCAATCTGCAGAGGCTACAACCATTGAAACCTTCCCCCTTTTGGCGATAAGTTATCAGTGCAATCAACAGGTACTAGCACATGCTGCAGCCTAGACTCAGAGATGGCAGAGATTTTAGTTTGTGGAACGAGCAGTGGTCTGGTCTGGGGGTGCTAAAAGAGGTGTATTCGAGAGCTTATGCTACTGCTACAGACAACGAGGCCAAAGTCAGTAGCTTGTGGTCTGCTGTAGAGGGCTGCTGGCGGCTGGAAGGGCTGGAACACTACAGATCAGGCACTCGATTATGGGAGGATAGGCATAACCTGATGGCTGCTCTATAGCAGGTGCACCCTAGGGAGAATGTGACTGATACATATTTCTGGTAGGGTGTATTTTCAATGCAGCAGGCGTATGAGAAGGTCATTAGGTCTAACATTGAGGTGGAGTGTGACCCTATTGACAGGAAGATTTGGTTATTGAAAGTCCCCTTGAAGGTTCAGATATTCTTGTGGCTCTACAGACAGGAAGGCTTGATCACTAGTGATCTTAGACACAGAAGAATGGGGACTACTTTGAATGCTTGCCATCTCTGTGGATTGCACTCTGACAGTACATCACATATTTTCTCGTCTTGCCTGATCACCGACAAGATTTGGAGGATGATTTGCTTGGAACCTCTTCCTACCTGGGATTCCCTGTAGCAGAGGTTCATTGCTCCTGGCCAGCCATATGGGGGTATGGCTGCCATTTTGTGGTGTGTGTGGAGGGTGCGTAATGATAAATTTTTTCAGGAGAGACCGGTTAGATGTGAGAACATTGTAAATTAATGCTGGTCCCTCATACATAGTTGGGGATCTCTTTTGTAATGTTTTGTTTGATATGAAATATACTGTCCTCTGGCAATCCTCAATATTTCAAAAGAAAAAAAAATCGATTCATCAAGTAGCTTGCCACTTAGTGTTCAATATTTATGAACTAACCTGACACTCCAGATTCTTTTTGAGTTTTAAAGGAATACATCATCACCTATGATTTCAAAACTTAGAGTGTTCTACTAAACCTGATTGAACAAACTTAAAGTTGAACCCTAAAAGCTACTAAACAAGGGCGAACCCTAAAAGACAAATCATCAAATAACCTTGTTTACAAACCCTAGTTGTGCATGCACACACATATTAAGTAATCATTATGGGCACAACCTATCTAAAGGGCCCATCACTTTCTAAGAGCACAATCATCCTAAGCCTAATTAAAACTAGGTAGACATTTGCCTTAAGGATTAACTTACTCTTTGGGACTCTAATTGAGATTTGTTTCGATTAATCTACTTCTACTGGTCCATCTGATGTCTAGCTAGGGGAGTAGCGTCAAACGATCGCAGTTGGGACGTATAAAATGAACCGGAGGTGCAAGCCAAAGGAAGAACCTTCTTCCCAATCCCTCCCTCTAACTGGTTGGATTGACGTAATAGAAGTAGACCAAGTCGCCTCTTTCATCTCAAGATGGCTTTTGAGAGTTCATAGGTCTTTAGGCTACCCACCTAAAGACAGGTTTGGTTGATTGTACTGTAGGGCACCTTTCTCTATTTTGTTTTCCCTCTTGTTTCACATGTATTCTTCCACGCCTGACCCTTATTTCCAATTCTACCCTCCTACCACCACTTATCCCCAAAATGTTTACTGTCCTAACTCAACTTATGACTCCCCATCCCCTAGTCGGGATAACCTTGCTTGGGGATATAATTCCGGACCTCAATGTCTAGGACCTAACCCTAGACATCATGATTATGAATATTATCCTTCCCAGAGCTGCACTGAGTATAGATCTCTAGCCTTTGATGATTAAACCAACCTGATCTAGAATCAAGAAGGATATGATGATTATAACACCTACCCTCCCTAGGATTATACTGAATATAAGTCACCACCCCTCTTTCAACAACCTGAAATGACCTATTATCAGGGAGGAACTCAAGAACCTCAATTTCTTGACTCCCCTAGATTTAACCCAAACCCACCCAACCCTAAATCGAACCATTCGATTCAGGTGAACCAGGTCCAAGATAGGGTGTTGGCTAACTTGAGGAACACTATACAATCTTTATAAGCTCAACCAACACCATGCACTGAAGCATTGGTGCCTATGATCAAATTTATTGATGAGCTTAATAGTTATTTATTGGATTGGTCCAAGATGTTAAGGATAGAGTCTCGGGAAAGTTTCTACTTGGGGAATAGTTGAGATCGAGGATGAAATTTGTGGTTGCCCTAGTCCAATCATGGGATGATTCTCAAGAAGAACCCCCTTCAGGAGAGCCAATGTCAGAAATTGCTGAAGCACCTGTCGAGGGGGACACATTTATGAAATCAGGGATGAGCAGGTCAGTTTAGAGCAACCCATTGAAGATGAATCGATTTTCTCACCCGAGATCCCCGAGTCAGGGACAAAGGAAAACTATGTCTCCATGGGTAAGGGAACGATAATGATTTTGAGACTTACATAAATGAGGATCAAGAATTTTTTAATTCTGAGGATGAGGAATCTCATAGTGAATTCTTACTTGAAGTTATGGAAAATGATTTTAGTGAGACAAACGGCCTCGAGGAGCATGATGAACCATTTGATAGCCCGATAATTGAGAATTACGATTTGATTATGGGTGACATGGAGGAGTCAGATCCTATTAGAATAGATGATCCAATCAATAGCCCCATTCTTTAACCACACCTCGAAAGGATTAATTATGATTTTGATTTGGAAATCATTGAATCCAAGTCAATTCTCATTCAGCCACAATTGTTTGACCTAGATGTTTTAGATGGGGTGAATAACATGCTGGAAGTCTTGGAATCCAAAATTATGATTGTAGAGAACAGGAGTATGGAAATGAAAATCTGCGAGGCCAATTTTGGGGGAAATAAAATTCTTAATCTAAGGGTTCCTTTATTCCTTAAACCATAAACCTTTTACCAGGACCCTTATGATATCTTTGATTTTCAGGATGTGCAACCCAAGATCAAAATAATTGATTATCTTTTTGACTTGAACTCTAAATGGACATCTGAACCTATTTGATGTAAACACATCCATTTAGGTTAAAATGCCTATATATGTATGTTCCTAGGCTTAGATATGCATTCCATGTTATAAATATTGCATAGCATTCATCATTCTACATTTAGAGTACTTTATGTATATGTTAGGTTAATTGCATCCTTCTATGGCCAGGAGAGAAGGAGATTTAATTCGGAGCCTCAGATTGATGATTCAATCATACAGATCTGATTAGGATGACAATTGGAGTCCAATGCCTCCGAATTCGTCTTTATTGGAGTCTTGTAGCACCTTATGCAGTTTGAGGAAGATCAAATGCTAAGGGACTAGGTGATGCAATTAAGAGCTTCAAATGACAAATCCGACTGCACGGATGGATTCGGGTCGACGACTGCAACCCAACGACGTGAAAAAGGACTCAATCCGACATCTGTAGCAGCCCCTACAAAGGAAAGAAGATAGATGACCCAAATCACGCCATGTGGAGCTATCCAAGCCGCCTAAGGGTGCGCACCAGCAACAATGCAGAGTGCTGATGAGAGCCTCATCATGAGCCATAGCTAGCTCATCTTGACCCAAAAAGGAGAATAAAAGCTCCTACATAACCTAGAAGAAGACCTAAATGAAAGAATAAGTGCTCTGAGAAGAAAACATGAATTAAAGGTTAAAACTGTAATTTTACCATTGCAATACATAAACGGGATTTCTCAGAGGCAAAATATAAGTCAAAAGGTCTAAATAAGATAAAAAGTTGGTTGAGTCAATCAGAAATGGGTTCATGTGCAATTTAGGAATTAAATGACATTTGGTAACCCTAAAATAGACCCGCTCAAATTAACAAGGTTTTGGTAAGGATAAAAATCAAGTAAACCCTCTAAAAATCATGTAAAAATATCCTCTAGGGTTTAGAACACTTAATTTGGCCTTTGGAACCCAGTTTGACCTAGATTAGGGTCCTAGCTCTTCAAGTAACCTAATTTGGGTTTTTATGCAAAATATCCAATCAAACGAGGTCAAACCTAAAATCCAACTTCACCATTCGATTCCTTAGGTCCAAATTAGGTTTGTACCAAAATTTGGACCTAAGGGGAGGTCATCTTGACCTACTTTACAATTTAGTACACCCAAATCACAATTTAGTCCCTATCTTTTGAAAATCCTTGCAGAGAGCCCCCTAATTTCATCGCCACATTTGCAATCAGGTCCTACCGCCATTGTTAGGGCAGAACCAACCTCCAGCGAGGTTTAGAGAGGGATTACTCTCTGATTCCTCAGAGATCCCCTCCCAGAAATGGAAGGGAGATTCTCTGAGGAATTTCCTTCCATCTAAGGCCAATCACAATCTCTGGTGTGAACCCAATCTCTCATGCGAACGCACGAGGGATTTGGGTATCTAACCTCTTTCCTTCTCCGGCGAGCCATCAGAGGCACAAGCATGCCCTCCACGCTCTGAAAGCACGGCCTAGTGCCTATAAAAGAACCTCTAAACCCAGCCGCTCATTTTTAGCTTGACTTGGCTGGACGTCCACCTCCAAGTCGTCTCTTCTTCTCCGGCCAAGAACCCAGTGAGCTCCGGCGAGCCCCCCTCCCCTCCCTCTTCGCTCTGCCACAAAACCAGTGGCAGAGTCATCTTCTTGATTCTTCTCTGCGTCGCGCAATACCCGCGCACACCGCCTCGGCCCTGTCGTCGCCGCCGCCTTCCTCCACTGGGCAGCTTCTTCTCCGACGACAGCAGGTACAGCTATCCGCCTCTCCATCCCCTTCATCCCTATAAGTAGGTTAGAATTGTTCTCCATCTTCCCCTCTCTCTTTTCCCCCTTTTATTTCATTTAATTTCCCCTCGACCATCGCTGACCACCTCCATCTTCCTCGCCTCCGACCGACCTTCGACGAGCCGCTCCCACCATTCTGCCCCTCCACACGGCTCGCCGACCAACTCAGAGGCTCTGCCTCACCACAAGTAACACCCTCCGCCCATCCACCATCCTTTTACGCCTCCACCATAGTCCCTCAAACACACCCACACCACCGGCCACAGGTTGACCTAGGCACGCACACCTAGGCCATCCCACGGCCTGCCGCATGGCTCACCACCTTCGCTGTGCTACGGCGAAGGTGCCCAGCTGGTTTGATTAAGCCGAGAGGCTTGTTTTGAGTGTGACAATATCGAAGCCCCTGCTGCCATTGACGACGGTTGAAGAAGCTTCAAGCCAGCTCCAGGCGTCAGGTTCTCCAGGCTTCAGCTGCAGCATATTCGGGGCTGCCCTACGAAGCCACCTAAGTCCAGCAAGGAGCACAATGACGGCTGCAGCTGTGGGGATTGCACTAAGGTTCTACGGGCTCGTGCGAGAGCGGGGCAGGCCTGATAGTCCCACATCGGCGAGATACGAGGTGCAGGTATGCTTTAAATTGATTTTGTGTAATACGCTCGTTTCCTCCGAACGCATAGGGGTGAGGTCCCTCACCTGACCCACGCTCGCCTCGTCTGCGGTTTCACCTCATTGATCTGGCGGGATCCGACCCGACCCATCCTGAGCACACCTCGTGCATCACCCCACCTGCCGGTGCGCCTGGTCTCGAGTGCAAAATCCGACCTGATTACCCATGGCTCTGGGAGAGCGTCCTTTGAGTGAATTGTAGAGATAGAGAGAGACGTTCGGGTAGAGGGGCAGGGTAGGTTTTGCTCTGTGCAGGCAGGCTGAACGTTGAGGAAGAAAGACTTAGCTGCGAGGAAGAAGAAGAGAAGAAGTAGAAGAAGAGGCTGAGCAAGGTAGAGAAGAGAAGGAAGAAAGAAGGACTGCAAGAAAAGAAGCAAGATAGAGATATGAAGGAAGAGGGAGAGACTGCTGAGAAGAAGAAGACAGAAGAGAAAGAAGCCTTTGCAGAAGAGAGAAGAGAAAGAAGAAGAGAGGCCAAGACAGAAGACTAAGAAGAAAAAGAGACTGCAGGAGAAGAAAGAAAGCAAGATCAGAAGAAGAAGAATAATCAAAGAAAAAGGGAAAACACTTTTAAGACGTCTGATCACAAGGTCAGACGTCCAATTTCAGTCTTTTGTCCTAATTACTCTTTAACCGCATACATTCATATTTGAATTAAAGTTTTGAGTAAATTAGAGTGTTCAATTACATTTGAGATTAGTAGTAAATTCCAATTGCTCCCTGTGTTTGACCTCGGATACTCCGGTTTTCGAGTAATAAAATTCTTTATTTGTTTGAACGCTTTGTGGGCTATATTACAACGTGACATTATTTTAAAACCCGATCGAGAGTGTACAAACAAGCACGCACAGTAGTATGAGTACGTACAGCACTGCGGGCGCACAGCGGCGTGGTGCGTGCAATAGCACGAGCGCACGCTATTAGCAAGCATGCAGCGCGCGTTGCTTGTGCGGCGCGTAAGGCACGGGCATGCAAAGCGCATGCCAGCAAGCACGCGAGCGCCGCGCATGGCCGCATTGGTCTTCAGGAACGTTTGTGGGGGCTCTTCAGTGACATTTATGGATGTCACTAATTGTCCATGTGCGAAAAAACTTCTCCACTATAAAAGGACCCCTACCCCTCCCATTCTCTTTCATCTCTTCCTTTCTTTCCCTCACCACCTCCAAGGCTCTAGAGAGAGCTTGTCCCAATCCTGAGATGCTCCTCTAGAGTAGTAAACCAAATTATTTTCCTGCCTCTCACCCCCCTTCATGGAGCATCCCATGGTCATCCTCTCACCACTTCGGGAAGTAGATCCTCGCCGCAATGCCGTCCCATCACTCCCTCGATCTTCCAACATTGTTCTCCTTCATTCAGCCTCTCACCACCTTCGTCTAGGCACCATCAGAGCGAGTCATCCTCCAAGCGACCATAGAGAGGGATTCTTCTCAACTCATTCTATCTTTTATTGCTTTCTAATGTATTTTCAATTAGTTATAAAATAAATTGTTCAATATTCTGAAATATTTCACTCTACCTCTCTCTTTCTCTCTCTCTGTCTCTCCTATTTTGTTAGTGTAGAGTAGAATAGATAACAATTCATTTGATCTCTTGCTTTCTAAAAATACCAAAAAAATCATAAAAAATAAAAACAACAAAAACAAATAAATTCGAAATGCAGATTTCTACAGAACCAAACGTTCGCCTCCCCGTGTTCGACTTGGGACTCTCTTTTGAGTTTCTATTATAAATTTTATCTGGTTAGTGAGTTTTCTACGAACTATGACAACGGGTTTCAAATGCAAATCTTTTCGTGTACGAAAACCTCGTTGATCATTTTGGCACCATTTTCAGGGAGGCAACGCTCTTTATTTTTTTTTTCCAACATTTTTTTGCCTTAACTTTTTAGCTCACTTTCCTCCTTTCTTTCTGTGATTACAAGCACCCTTTCAAGGTGAGCCAAAGTAGATAGATCAGAGTAAACTATGGTTAGAAGGTTCTATAAGTATACCCCACCACCGACACCTTAAATTTCATTTTCCCACACTAATAACTTGTTGAAGCGATTGGTTACTACGCTTTCAAATTTGGTTTTGAAAACCTGTCATTGTAGTTTGAAAAGCGAAGAACCGGGTTCAACAAATAAAATTTATACCAGAATAGAAATCCCAAGTCGAACTCAAGGAGGCGGACGTTTGATTAAAAATACGCGTTTGTTTTATTTGTCACGAAATAGAATAGCTGGTTGAAAACTATCTATCTATTTAACAAATAATGAATAGAAGAGAGAGAGAGGGAATATTACAAATAAAAGCAAAAGGGATGTAGAATAAACATTGATTTCATTATAAAAAATTATTCATTACACTACTCATTACGACTAGAAAGCGGTAAATGACTACACAAGAAAGCAGTAAATCTACTCTAGAAAGCAGGAAAATTAATGGAGAGAGAGATATCCTCCTTGATGATCGCTTGGAGAACGAGCCAGATGGAACGATGCCTGGAAGATGGGGAATGCAGCGGGAAGTACAAGGATGAAGCAGGAAGAATGGGAACGAAGCAGCACGTCGTTGTCGTCGTAGGATCCACTTCCCGAATGTAGAGAGAGGACAACTGTAGGATGCTCCACGAAAGGGGATGAAGGTGGAAAAATTAAGATTTTTACTCTAGAGGAGCATCCCAAGTTTAAAACAAGCTCTTAGAGCTTTGAAAGGGGTGAGCGAAGAGAAGAAGGGATGAAAATTTCGTATGGAGGGGGTCTCCTTTTATAGTTGCAAGGAGTGAGGGCATTTTGGTCATTAAATGTTGAAAATCATTAATTTAGGACCTTTAGTGACGGATGAATCCGTCACTAAAGGCTTGAACATGGCCTTAGTGGGCGACGCACACGCCTGCTCGCCTCCCCGTGCCTTAACACGCATGCACGTTGTTTGCACCTCAAAACACGCCTATAAGGACGCCTTCTTATGCTATTTTCTAGCATTAACTATGTATATTATAATCCTATAGTCGCATCTGTAAAAATACTTGCATTCATGCATTTAATTAAGAGGAGGGAAGAATGAAATAAAAGGGCTTCATAATTTACATTTCCCTCAAGTGCCTCTTTACAAAAATCCATCTCTTTTATTTTTTATCTCCACTTGATTTTTATTTCTCCCGCTGCTGCAACTTCTTCTCCGCTGCCTCTCCCTGCTGTCCTGCGGTCCTTCCCGCTGCTGCAATGCTGCAACTTCCCGCGCGCGTCCGCCCTCTCCCTGCCCAAGCCATTCCCTGCGGCTGCCATTCCTCCCATTCCCCGCATGCTGCATGACCATGCTCTCTTCTTCTATAAGAAGCCACGGGTTCTTCTTCTTCGCGGAGGGCTGGCTGCAGCAAGAAAGAATCACCACCAGCAGGCCGCCACCTTCCTCTCCTCCCTCTCCCCTCCATACGTCGGTCCTCCTCCGAGGAGAAACCCGACGGGCAGGAGCTCACTGTGGTGCACACTACCACAGTGAGACCATCACCGCCCAGCTCTTCAAAGAGCCGGTGGGCGTGGTGGCTCTCTGTTTTCATTTGTTTTCCGTTCCTGCCCTTCCCGCCATTGCTGCTTCTTCAAAGTCTGAAGCTTGAAGCAGCAGCAGCAGCTAAGCGGAAGCAGCAGCAGCAGCTAAGCGGAAGCAGCAGCAGCAGCTAAGCGGCGGCAGCAGCAGCAGCTAAGCGGCGGCGGCCCCCGCAGCTTCCGCGAGCGTCTGCAGGCGCCCCAGCCCCTCTGCACGCGCCTGCAGGCCTTCCCCGCCTCCGTTCGTCTGCTCTGTCGCCCGCCTCTGCGCCCGCAACCGGTCGCTGCGCTCCTCAGCAGCGGCCGGCCAAGCGTCTCCCTGCCTCCCTACCAGCCTCTGCAAGCGCCCGCGCGTGCCTGCAGACTCCCCGCCTCCTTCTCCGGGCGCGCTGTCGCGAGCCTCCGCACTCGCAGCAGGTCGACGCAGACTCCTCATCTCCTCTGCGCGAATACGCGCCCACGACCATCAGACGACGGCCTTCGACTGCAGACGACTTGAAACGTGCTCCCTCGCCTCCTGCAGTGCGGCTGCCTCCGTTCTCTCCTCTCCTGCCAGCTCTCTCCTGCATTCTCTCCCTCTGCCGATCTCTCTCTCTCTCTCTCTTTCTCTTTTTTTCACTTACAGCAACACACACACACCCATTCACCGACACACACACTCACACACTAATAGTAACTTATATACATACATATATATATATATATATATATATATATATACATATATATAAGTATATATATATAGATATATGTATATGTATATATATATATATATATATATATATATATATACATATACATATATCTATATATATATACTTATATATACAAAGTATATCTATATAGTTATGTATACATACATATAATATAATATATATATACATATACATATATAATATATATATATATATATATACACATACTCATATACATATATATATATATACATATCTAAATACTTATACATATACACATATATATATATACATATATATCTAGATACATATATACCTATATACATATATATATATATATCTATATAGTATTATATATATATACTTATATACATATATACATAGCTATATACATATATACATATATATATATATATATATATATATATACACCTATATATATATATATATCTATCTATATATATCTATACATATATACTTATACATTTATATACATACATATGTACATATATTTTCACGTTATTTACTATACGCTGTATCGCGGGAATATTTGCACCAGTTGCTGATATTCTGCGATACAGCGTGTACAAAAAGCGTGGTCCCATACATCATCCATCCTCCATCCACACTCCACGCGGCACCTAGTTGTGTTGGTTGCGTCTCTCTAGACGTCGGCTGACTCGACATAGTGCTACACTCCATCGTCACCTCCACCCCCACCCCTTTATATATATACTACATATAAATATATATCTATAGCTACTATATTTACTTTCTATCTGATAGCTTCCTTAGTAAAAAGATAAAAAAAAGGTATAAAAGTGAAAAGATAATCTTTGATTTGCAGGTACCCCATCTTGCAAGTAGCAAGACGTGTTTTGAAACTCTGTTTTGGCTAAAAGCCAAGGACACAATTTTGAGGGTGTGCCTCAAGAACAAGGATTACCAGAAAAAAAACCTAAATAAGAAAAATACCAAAAACAGAATAAACGAACGGAAGAGACGCGTTTTAAGGAAAACGTAGAAACTCGACTTGAACCCCACTTCCCTGAGTTCGACCCTGGGCTTAAAAGTGACAAGATAAAATCAATTAGGCCAGGTTAAAAATTTTGTAAAGAGATGGTTAGGTCTGAATTAGGTTAACCACTATACACATTTCAACGATAAAAATATCATATTAACAACCTATCCAGGCCGACCATCATAGCTTTTCTGGCGCCGCTGCCGGGGAGGTGCGCTTTCGAGTAAGTTTCTATCCAATTCCTTTAAATTTGTCTCTTCTCTCTTCACGGGTATTATTGTTTTTGGTGTGCAGGTGAACCTGGTGGAAGGAGAAGAAGGCTGACAAAGTCGAGGACGTGAGCAGATCCAAGGCGGGAACGAGAGCGTGAAGATGCCGACATCGCATTGGAACTTCGCACACGTTGCCGAACAAGTAGGTTTTCTTTTCTCATCAAATTAGGGTTAACTTGCCACCACACAAAAAAAAAAAAAAAAATTTAAAACTAAAAATTAGAAAAACTTCTTGGGATTTCTTGAGGGCAAGTGGATTAAAATTCACTTGATTGATTGGTTGTCTTCACTCCCACTGCCCCGGGATTTCCTGCCTTACTTCGCATAGCGAAAATCCGAGAATCTTCATTCTTAGATTTTTCGCCGTGGGAAGTATTCTTTGAGGCAAAGAAAAAGATTGCTTGTTGATTAGCCCATAGTTGTGGGTTATTTAAGTACTTAAGTGCCTACAGATTAGGTTAATTCTAACATTTATTTAGTATAAATTAGGATGTAAATAGATTAATTCATAGTTTTAATCTAATTACATAATCCATACATTGCATTCATTTAATTAGATAACCAATTAGGTATATTGTTTTTATTAACATAGAAGTTGAGGGTCTATACATAAATAACCCTAATATTTTAATAATATTTGCTTTATTCGTCTTCTTTCAGAACGGCTGGCTGCCGCTCCAACGCCCGGCTGCTGCAGTGATGAAGCCATTCAAGGGGGAGCGGATGTGGTGGATCTGGTCGGCGACTGATTTCAAAATTGTTCAAGACACTATAAAAGGAGCACGGAAGCTGCCGGCTGCAGCAGGCCTCCGCCACCGACTCACCACTGTGCAGAGAGATCCTCTCTCTTCCACTCCACACTGCCGGCCTCTACCGTGGCGGCGAGTCTCCACCACCGTGGGCGTGTGGTGTGACAGGCCACACCGCCATCCGGAGCTCGCCCGCATTACCGTGAGCACCTTAGCGTGCAACTCCCTCGCCGTCGTCGTCGACCACCGTCACCAACCTACTGATCAGCCACCCTCTCAGTAACTTAAGACGTCTGGGAAATTTCCCAGACGTCTGAAGTTACCCTCTCACTTCACCGCACACGCCTGAAGTCGCCTGCAGATCCCTTCCCGCACCTGCAGAACCTTCAGCGCACCCACGTCCGTCAACCTTCAGCTCAAACACGCACAACCGCCTGCAGTCCACGCCGTTCACCACTGTGTCTGCAGAACCGCCAGCAACCGACCTCTGCGCCCTCCACCGCTCACCGGCTGCTGACCTGCGCACGCCTGCAGATCAGCCCGCGCTCTCCTCCAACGCCTGCAGACCAGCCTGCAGCATCCTCCAACAGCCGTCTGCAGCTTCCACCGCGCAAGCCAGCGCCCGCCTGCAGACGCCCGCCTGCAGACCACCGCGCGCCAGCGCCCTCTGCAGACCACCGCGCCAGCGCCCGCCTGCAGATCAGCCCGCGCACACGCCAACCACCTGCAGACGCCCGCCTGCAGACCACCGCGCGCCAGCGCCCTCCGCAGACCTTCCGCGCGCCCACGCACAGCCGCCTGCAGCACCTCCGCCGGAGCTCGTCCGGCCACCTCCGGCCGCCGCGCGACTCGCCGTCACCACCGATTCGAAGCCCTTGATCCAAGGGACCTCCGCCGAGCTTCCCGCGCCCAGCCATCGGCTCCTCGTCGCGCAAGACAACGGGGAAGAATTCCCCTGTTTTGCTACAGTAAAGCATTGATTAAAATTTACATTTTCTGCCATTGCCAGATTTTATTCATATTCTATTCACTCTGCATTGCGGAAAATATCCTGTAGTTTATCATAATTGCCATTTCAGCATTATTTCTTGCTTAAACCTTAATCTAAAGGCAATCTTGGCTTGGTTCTTGTCCAAATTGAATCCGAACAAACATTTTTAAGTGGCGCGAATTTTAATACGTTATTGCCTCCCTGTGGAAACGACCCGCTCCTCTGCGAGTGGTTATTTCTTATTAAAAATTGATTAGTCGATTTTTCCACCACATTAAACTACAAACGACTTAAAAGTGAAAGATCGACCCGATCAAATGGCGCCGTTGCCGGGGAGGCAACAGACGCAATAATTTCGCCTAATTTTATCTTCATTATTTGTCAATTGCACAGAAATTTGACCATCTATTATTTTCTTTTCTGTGCGAGAAATTTTGTGCAAGAATCAGCCACTGTGAGAGGCGACCCTTGACGTCGCCAGACGAGAAGTGGACAAGCAATTTTGAAAGGAGGAGAAGGACGAGGACGCGACGGACACCACTGTATTTAATCGCTAATTTAATTAAAATAGAATTAAGACTGAAGACTTAATTTTTTCATTACAGTTAGTTTGAAACCCTTGTTCTGGGGCATATTTTGAGGGTTTGTTCCCTGATTTTGTTTTGGACCCGTGTTGGGTAATTTTTGGGAGCCTGTTCCCTTTTCTTTAGATTTAGGTTTATTTTTTTTATTATTTCTTTTATTTGCTTGTGCATAAGTAGTTCTAAAAAAAAAAAAAAAAATGAGCTGCCTGCTAGAAGCTGCCTGCCCTAGGACGAACCATTTAGGTCTGTATGAGCAGCCTCTAGATTTGCTTTTCTGCATTGCGTGCATTTTTGCATCGAAGATCGCTGGAGGCAAGGTACGCATTCTCTTACTTTGCATCCTATTTTTGATCACGCATTGCATTTGGGATTTAATGCAAAGACCACCTAATCTGTACTGAATAAATCTAACAAGTGGTCACATTTTTTTTTTAGAAAAAGGACTAATTAAAGGAAGGACATTTTAAAAACCAAGGATTTCATTTTCAAACTTGGCGTGCGATTCAAAGTTTAAAATCTTTTACGGTGTATGCACACTTATTTCACTTGCACCACGACACGCTTCTAGACACTCCTTAGGTTTGGAAATACTAGGACAAGAGCCCTCCTTTCGTTGGATTCTGAAGTGTTCGGAACTTGAGATCAAAGGTTTTGTAAATCCAAAGAGGGGGATACCCTGTCACGGATTTTTGGGGGTAGTTGAGGAGCACCGCGAAAGCACAGCTTCAAAGGAAGGCTTAGGCCTACTTGCATCCCTCGATCTTCCGTCTTTGGATTTACTTGACCATTTGAGATTTAGGGAAGATTACCTAAGTTCCAACTAGGTCTTTTTAGGCGAGCCGTAGGTTGACAATAGGCGCGTAATTGATTGGGTAACTTGTTTTGTCACCTACAATTTGAATTAAATTCAAAAGCCTAAATCTGTAAAGACCAAACAAGTCCGTTTGAATTGTGTTTGTAGTGCATGCTTGGTAGGCGTTCTCTTAGGAGACAACTTGTATTTGATCCTGAACCAGAAAGAATCCTAAGAAAAGACCTCCCAAGGGTAGAAATGGCCGGTCAAAGGAGCCTTAAGGAATATTTCATCCCAACCAACCAAGCTGGCCCAGCACTACGTAGACCTGGAGGGGATAATCCATATGAGATCAAAAGTAGTACCATATCCTTGCTACCCTCCTTTTATGGTACTACTAGGGAAGATCCTTACAGGCATATTGAGGAATTCACCGAGGTCTGTTCCACGGTGAAGCTGCAGGGCGTTACTGATGACGCTCAAATGCGGACCCTTTTTCCCTTCTCCCTAAAGGACAAAGCCAAGTATTGGTATCACACCCTTGATAATTTAAATACTTGGGATGCCCTTAAAAAGGAGTTTTTGAAGAAGTACTTCCCCATGAGCAAAAGAAATCACTTTAGGAGGGAAATCATGAGTTTTGCTCAAAAGGATGGGGAAGCTTTCCATGATGCGTGGGAGCGCTTTAACGATTTGCTGAGACTTTGCCCACATCACCAGGTGCCTAAATGGCAACTGGTTGAAAGGTTCTACACCGGACTTAATGATTCGCATAGGCAAACTGTGGATGGTGCCTGTGCAGGAACCTTTCTATCTAAGACTGAGGATGAAGCTTGGAACTTATTTGATACTTTGAGTGAGAATTGTATTCACTTGAATTCTGCCTACATGGATAGAAAGCCCACTCTCATGCAAAGAAAGTTGGAGGCGAATGAAGCAAGGGACACCCAGAATTTAGCTTATCAAATTCAATTACTGAATCAAAACATGGAAAGGCTTATGTCGAACCCGAGTTCATTCACACCTAACACCTCCACATCCCAAGCTTCCGAATGTGTAATTTGTCAAGGCAATACACACGCCACTGTGGATTGCCACTTAGCCTCCCAATTCCCTGAGCTTGTACAAGCAGATTTGAATGCCGCTCAAGGGTTCCGTCCAAGACCTCGTAATGATCCTTTCTCCAACACTTATAATGAGGGATGGAGGAACCACCCAAACTTTTCATGGAGACAAGGAAATGTCTCAAATTCAGGGAATTACAAACCGCAATCCTTTCAAAACCATCAAATGAACCAACCTCAGACCTTTGCCCAACCTAAAACCTCTGAGATGGATGAATTGAAGGCGATATTGAAAACTATGCAAGAAAGTCAAAGTGCCATCATCCAATCTCATGACAAGGCTATACATGAGATGAAATCACAAATTGGACACCTTGTTGAGGCCGTTAGACAGAGGGAGACTGGGAAGTTTCCAAGTGCTGCTGAGGAAAATCCTAAAGGAAAAGGGATTGTCTTTAGGGAGCATGCTCAGGCGGTGACTATTCTGAGGAGTGGGAAAGAAATTTTCAAACCCGATGCTCCTATAGTCTCACCCCCTAAAAAAACATCCACCCCGACTTTCACCCCCACCGAAGAAGATTTGCCCAAATCTCCTCCGCTTGAAATCACCTCACCGGAAGAAGTTGCCCCCGTTCCACCCCTTACTCGACATGACAACCCTTCCACCCAGAGATCGAGAGTGCCATTTCCAGAGCGCTTATCCACCTCTGGGCAGACTTCTGCTGGCTCATCTGGAGCCAAAGATAAGACGGATGAGATTATGGAAACTTTCAAGCAAGTACAGATTAACCTGCCTTTGCTTGAAGCTATCAGGCAGATTCCGTCTTATGCCCGCTTCTTAAAGGACTTGTGCACGAAAAAGCGGCAATCTAGAAAACAGGTCCAGTCTAAAGTTGTCCTGCCTGATTCTGTTAGCTCAATTGTTCAACATGGCACACCTCCGAAACTTAAGGACCCAGGGGCCCCATATATCTCTGTAGTTATTGGTGACTTACAAATTGATGAGGCTCTGCTTGATCTGGGTGCGGGGGTGAACATCCTTCCGAGCTATGTATATGAACAACTTGGGGGAGGCAATCTGAAGCCTAGCCCTGTAGTCCTTCAAGTTGCTGATCGATCACTTAAGACACCACGGGGAATTTTGGAAGATGTCCTCGTAAGAGTGGAGGATTTCTTTTTTCCCGTTGACTTCTTAGTTTTGGACACTGACCCTACCAACAAGCCAACCAAACCCTCCATCATTTTGGGCCGCCCCTTCCTTGCAACTTCCCATGCTTCAATTAATTGCAATACTGGGGCATTGAAAATGGGCTTTGGGAATAGGAAAATCCGGCTTAATGTGTTTGATGCTTACAAACAAGCTGGACTTGAGGATTGTTCTCAAGTTGAGGTGATACATGACCTGATTGAAGAGGCAACTCCTGCAATGTTATGTGATGACCCCCTTCAGCATGTCATGCTAAATGAGCATTCCCATCTCTTGGAGGAATGTGAAGGGGATATACTAGAACTAGAGGAATTGCTAGGAGTTTCTGCTGAGTCTCTTCCCCCATCATTTCCGCCGAAGGCAGATTTGCTACCTGAGATGGG
Source organism: Thalassia testudinum (assembly GCA_037157565.1). Taxonomy (NCBI): domain Eukaryota; kingdom Viridiplantae; phylum Streptophyta; class Magnoliopsida; order Alismatales; family Hydrocharitaceae; genus Thalassia; species Thalassia testudinum. The sequence goes on from JAZHRO010000007.1 coordinate 13,815,363, forward strand.
GACATCTATTATGAAACCCTCAACCATACAAGCCCCCAACCTTGAGTTGAAACCCCTCCCTGACACTCTCAAGTATGTTTTCCTAGGTGCCAATGATACGCTCCCAGTTATCATTTCGGCTGTGCTGTCTGAGGCACAGGAGGGAGCCTTGATTGAATGCCTGTCTAGGCATAAGGAAGCTATTGCTTGGAGCATTGCTGACATTAAGGGTATAGACTCTACACTCTGCATGCACCACATTTATACTGATGATTCCATCAAGCCTTTTAGGGACATGCAGAGACGTCTGAACCCTAATATGAGGGAGGTTGTAAAAAAGGAAATCCTGAAGTGGTTGGACGCTGGGATCATATATCCCATTGCTGATAGTAAATGGGTCAGTCCCATTCATGTGGTGCCAAAGAAGGCAGGCTTTACTGTGGAACTCAACGACCAAGGTGAACAAGTTGTCACTAGACCCTCAACTGGATGGAGGGTCTGTATTGATTACCGCAAGCTGAACACCGCTACCCAGAAGGATCACTTTCCTTTGCCTTTTATTGATCAAATTCTCGAAAAATTGGCAGGGAATAAGTATTATTGCTTTCTCGATGGATATTCTGGGTACAATCAGGTGGCAGTCTTTCCTGATGACCAGGAAAAGACGACATTCACGAGTCCTTACGGTACTTTTGCATTCAGGCGTATGCCGTTTGGATTATGTAATGCCCCTGCAACTTTCCAGCGGTGTATGATGTCTATCTTTTCGGACATGATTGACGAGTGTGTCGAAGTATTTATGGATGACTTCTCTATTTATGGCTCGTCTTTCGACCAGTGTCTCATGCACCTGGAGAATGTGTTGAAACGATGTAGGGAGACTGGTTTAGTCCTCAGCTGGGAGAAAAGTCACTTCATGGTGCAGAAAGGAATTGTACTTGGGCATGTTGTATCTGAGCAAGGTTTGGAAGTAGATAAAGCCAAGATTGATTCTATTTCCAAACTTCCATTGCCTAGGAATGTCAAACAGATTAGATCCTTTCTGGGCCATGCTGGCTTTTACAGGCGCTTTATTAAAAATTTTAGTAAGATTTCTAGGCCACTTTGTGACTTATTGGCGAAGGAATCTTCCTTCAGTTTTGATTCAAAGTGTGCCGAGGCTTTTCAAACTCTAAAGGAGGCCTTGATCTCTGCGCCTGTTCTCCAAGCTCCTGATTGGGCACTCCCCTTTGAGCTTATGTGTGATGCTTCGGATTATGCAGTGGGAGCAGTCCTTGGACAAAGGGTTGAGGGAAGACCTCATGTGCTGCATTATGCAAGCAAGACTTTAACTGAACCTCAGCAAAACTACACCGTCACTGAAAAAGAATTACTTGCTGTAGTTTTTGCTCTAGAGAAGTTTAGGTCTTATTTACTTGGGTCTAAGGTGGTTATTTTTACTGATCATGCAGCAGTGAAACATCTCATTGCTAAGAAAGATTCTAAGCCACGTCTAATTAGGTGGATCTTACTCCTTCAAGAATTTGACTTGGAAATACGTGAAAAGAAAGGAGTAGAAAATGTTGTGGCTGACCACCTGTCTCGTCTTCCTCTTAACGACTCTATTTCTGAAGACATTCGCGAGACATTCCCCGATGAAACTCTGATGGCGGTAACACCAACTTTACCTTGGTATGCAGACATTGTAAATTACTTGGTCACTGGACAAACTCCTGGCTCTTGGGATAAGCAGAAAAGAAAGAGATTCATTTCTCAAGCAAGATATTTTCATTGGGAAGAGCCAGAATTATTTAGAATTGGACAAGACCAAGTTTTGAGACGTTGTGTGCCTGAAGAGGAACAACAAAGTGTGCTGACATTTTGCCATGCACTTCATTGTGGAGGACACTTTGGTGCTAAGAAAACTGCTTTTAAGGTTCTCCAGTCTGGTTTTTGGTGGCCTTCCTTATTTAAGGATTCTCATAATTTTGTTAAGGCCTGTATTAGATGTCAACGGACTGGAACGATTGGGAAGAAGAATGAAATGCCTCAACATCATATTCAATCTGTTGAAATTTTTGATGTGTGGGGAATTGACTTTATGGGCCCCTTCCCGTCGTCCCATGGTTTTGAATATATCTTGGTGGCAGTTGATTATGTCTCTAAATGGATAGAGGCCATTCCGACGCGCACAAATGACCACTCTGTGGTTTTGAAATTTGTGAAGGCCAATATCATATCCCGTTTCGGCTGCCCCAAGACTATTATAAGTGATGGGGGACCTCATTTCCGAAACCACCACTTCAATCGGTTAATTAAGAGTTTGGGAGTGACTCACAAGGTTGCTACCCCTTACCACCCTCAGACAAGTGGTCAGGTTGAAGTATCAAATAGGGAGATAAAAAATATTTTGGAAAAGACCGTTAGACCTGATAGGAAAGATTGGTCCCAAAAGCTCGATGATGCTTTGTGGGCTTATCGAACGGCCTATAAGACCCCTTTGGGTACTTCTCCCTTTCGGATTGTGTATGGAAAAGCGTGCCATTTACCTGTTGAGTTGGAACATAAAGCACTTTGGGCTATTCGAAGTGTTAACATGGATTTAGAGAAGGCAGGTAAGGCACGATTTCTAGAATTAAGTGAGCTTGAGGAGCTGAGGAATGATGCTTATGACACCTCTCAAGCTTATAAAGAAAGAACTAAGGTCTTGCATGACAAGTTTATTCTTCGAAAGACCTTTGAACCCAACCAACAAGTCTGGCTTTTCAATTCCAGACTTAAGCTTTTTCCTGGGAAATTAAAATCTCGTTGGGATGGGCCTTACATAATCACCAAAGTATTCCCCCATGGAGCTGTGGAGATCAAAAATCCTTCCTCTTCAGCAACTCCCTTTATCGTCAACGGTCAACGGTTAAAACCGTACATAACTTTAGATGGCCATCTTGTTGACGAAGTCACTCTTGAGGAGCCTTAGCTCCTACCATTCTCCGCCTCAGGTAATATCTTCCTTTAGCTATTTTTGATTTTCAATGAGGACATTGTTTGAACCAGGCATGGGGGAGAGGACCTGAGGCATTTTGTTTATAGCATGCATATAAAAAAAAAAAAAAAGGTTTTGAGCTTAACTGGCTAGATCTTGCCGTCTTAAGCAAATCAGAACTCTAGGGTAGACTAAGTTAATTCTAGGGTCAAACTTTAGAAGCTAAATAAGCTACTAGCTTTAGACCTTTAGGGTCCTTTGTGGACTTAAAAACTTAAGTAGGAGTTAAGTTGCGGACCATTCTTCAAGAGGTTGAGGAAGGGAAGCTAGGGTTTGAGTTAAAAGGTGGGGTAGTACCTGGAGTCTTATTCTACCTTTTGGTTTACAGGTCCTTGTAACCCAAGCATCCAAATTGTTCACACTTGGTCTGGTAATTAACTTAATTTCTGAAAAGAGATTTGGTTCTCTTAGTTTTGACTTAAGAAAGGCTTGAAAACATATTTTGATTGGAAGAGTTCCCGCCGCAGGAGAGGTCGAGCATATACTCACCTTGAGGATGCGATGGTAACATATTACCTCCTCGGCGCTTGTCTCTTAGGATATCCATCCTACTGGGGGCATGTAAGCGCATTGCGCGGTTCAGGTACCATGGGCGGCCCTATCTCGAAGTGCCGATTGCCATAGGCCTGAATTCGCTTAAGAAATCCATGGGCGATACTATCTCGAAGTGTCGATTGCCAGGAGTTCTTGGGGTCGTTATGGGCGGTGCTATCTCGAAGCATCGAAAGCCAGGCACCCTTCGAGGTATGGTAATGGGGACAATGAATCCGACACAGACTGTGTTGATAGCTGATCTGAGGTTAGACTTAGAAGAATCAAACAAAAAAAAAGTATATATATTAAAAAAAAAAAAAAAAAATTCCTTTAACTCAAATAACTCAGACCAATGCACAAGCACGGATGCTTTAATCTCAGGGATCAATAAACTTTAAGGTAGAGTCAGAAATCAGGGAAACTTGTGCTGGCAACTCGTCTTTAGCCGACCTAGTCTGTAACTTAGCAACTACTTAGGAACCTTGGGTTTAGAACCTGAACTTAATATGCTTCTGAAGGAAGACTAAGTGAGTTGACTAGTCTACTTAGAGTGCTAGGTTTCGCTTAATTTTGCTAGGGACTAGCAAAAACTAGGCATGGGGGTATTTGATTAGCCCATAGTTGTGGGTTATTTAAGTACTTAAGTGCCTACAGATTAGGTTAATTCTAACATTTATTTAGTATAAATTAGGATGTAAATAGATTAATTCATAGTTTTAATCTAATTACATAATCCATACATTGCATTCATTTAATTAGATAACCAATTAGGTATATTGCTTTTATTAACATAGAAGTTGAGGGTCTATACATAAATAACCCTAATATTTTAATAATATTTGCTTTATTCGTCTTCTTTCAGAACGGCTGGCTGCCGCTCCAACGCCCGGCTGCTGCAGTGATGAAGCCATTCAAGGGGGAGCGGATGTGGTGGATCTGGTCGGCGACTGATTTCAAAATTGTTCAAGACACTATAAAAGGAGCACGGAAGCTGCCGGCTGCAGCAGGCCTCCGCCACCGACTCACCACTGTGCAGAGAGATCCTCTCTCTTCCACTCCACACTGCCGGCCTCTACCGTGGCGGCGAGTCTCCACCACCGTGGGCGTGTGGTGTGACAGGCCACACCGCCATCCGGAGCTCGCCCGCATTACCATGAGCACCTTAGCGTGCAACTCCCTCGCCGTCGTCGCCGACCACCGTCACCAACCTACTGATCAGCCACCCTCTCAGTAACTTAAGACGTCTGGGAAATTTCCCAGACGTCTGAAGTTACCCGCTCACTTCACCGCACACGCCTGAAGTCGCCTGCAGATCCCTTCCCGCACCTGCAGAACCTTCAGCGCACCCACGTCCGTCAACCTTCAGCTCAAACACGCACAACCGCCTGCAGTCCACGCCGTTCACCACTGTGTCTGCAGAACCGCCAGCAACCGACCTCTGCGCCCTCCACCGCTCACCGGCTGCTGACCTGCGCACGCCTGCAGATCAGCCCGCGCTCTCCTCCAACGCCTGCAGACCAGCCTGCAGCATCCTCCAACAGCCGTCTGCAGCTTCCACCGCGCAAGCCAGCGCCCGCCTGCAGACGCCCGCCTGCAGACCACCGCGTGCCAGCGCCCTCTGCAGACCACCGCGCCAGCGCCCGCCTGCAGATCAGCCCGCGCACACGCCAACCGCCTGCAGACGCCCGCCTGCAGACCACCGCGCGCCAGCGCCCTCCGCAGACCTTCCGCGCGCCCATGCACAGCCGCCTGCAGCACCTCCGCCGGAGCTCGTCCGGCCACCTCCGGCCGCCGCGCGACTCGCCGTCACCACCGATTCGAAGCCCTTGATCCAAGGGACCTCCGCCGAGCTTCCCGCGCCCAGCCATCGGCTCCTCGTCGCGCAAGACAACGGGGAAGAATTCCCCTGTTTTGCTACAGTAAAGCATTGATTAAAATTTACATTTTCTGCCATTGCCAGATTTTATTCATATTCTATTCACTCTGCATTGCGGAAAATATCCTGTAGTTTATCATAATTGCCATTTCAGCATTATTTCTTGCTTAAACCTTAATCTAAAGGCAATCTTGGCTTGGTTCTTATCCAAATTGACTCCGAACAAACATTTTTAAGTGGCGCGAATTTTAATACGTTATTGCCTCCCTGTGGAAACGACCCGCTCCTCTGCGAGTGGTTATTTCTTATTAAAAATTGATTAGTCGATTTTTCCACCACATTAAACTACAAACGACTTAAAAGTGAAAGATCGACCCGATCACTTGTATCCCTCTTTTGCCTCACTTATCTTTAATTCAGGATCACATTTTTTGGTGGGGAGACTTGGAATTGAGTTGATTCCAACCCCACCACGACTTTTCAAATTTGCCTGTGATTCGATCCTGAATACTTCAACCCCAAAAATTTTATTTTCTTTATCTGTTGGTTGAAGCCTTGTGTGTGGATATCTTTCTAGTGATTAGGAGCACTTGAATTGAAGTGCTTTGGCTCCCTTTCACATTGGTATAAAATTGATTCGCGCATCCACACATAGAAATCTCCATTTAGGGTAGCCCATTGCATTTTAGCATGCATTAACTAATTGATAATTGAAGAAGGGTTTCTTGGGCTTTAGAAGGAAAACCTGTATTTTTGCAAAAACCCGGAGATTGGTTGAATTGGTAATTCAGCAAAACCCTAAAATTCATACTACCTAAGGCTGAACTCTAAAAACCATTCGCCAATAAAAACTTCAATTCGGGGAGATTTCCCTGTTGCATGCTTGTTCTTACACACTCTTAAAATCAATCACTTGGGCATTACCCGTAAACAACGCCCTTTACATTCCAAAAGCACTTGACCCTAAGCCTCTAATTAAAACTGGTAGTAACTTGACCCTTTTAAGGATTGGAGGTCTAACTACCTACGTGTAGCGGCTACGTGCTGGTGAGAGTTCCCGCGTGCTATCGGGTGTCTAAGACTGGGGCAAACGGCCTTTCAATCTGGCCCGGTGGTTCCGTGGTGCTCGCATTCGGTTCCGTAGTTCGTGATAGTAGGTAACTTAGATCTTTAGGTCTAAGGGCACACTGTAGAGGTTAGGAACTTGACTGTATTGATTTGTAATCAAGTGTACCTTTGCGGCGTCATTTCTCTCATCCCTTTTCCCTTCTCATCTCCCCAATTCTTCCTGCGGTAGTGCATGTTTGGGAGGAGGTCACAAAACCCTGAACTATTTGAATTGACTGATAAATCTAGAAAACAAGTCGAATCATCCTCCTCCTCCACAAACATGGCTGCACGCCCACCCCCAAATCCCGAGGGAGGAAACCGCCCTCAGAATCCACCAGGTGGTGGAGCCTTAGAACCCATAACCCGCCTCCAAGCCCAAATGGAAATGTATAATGAGCAAATCGAAGCCATTCGGGAAACATTGGAGGAAATGCAGAACCCTCCCGAACGGGAGGAGCCTAGGTCTCTTAGCTCTTATCAGAATCCCGCTGCTACAGAGACCATAGGACAAATTCGGGTTCCCATGGGCGGGGACGACTTTGAATTAAAACCAAACATAATTGGCCTAATCAATTTTCACTTTCATGGTCTTGCAAGTGAAGACCCATTTCTCCACTTGGAAGACCTAACCCGACTTGCTGAAACCGTTAAACCAAGAAATGTCGGGTTATCTATAGTCCTCATGAAGATGTTCCCGTTTTCATTACGGGATAAAGCGTCGCAATGGTTACGCACCCTTGGGAGAACCATCCACTCTTGGGAAGAGATGCGAACAGCATTTCTCAAGAAGTTCTTCCCAATCGGGCGAACCAATGCGCTTCGCCGTGCTATCACTTCATTTACGCAACAAAACGGCGAACAATTTCATGAGGCATGGGAGAGGTATAACGACCTCCTCAGGAAGTGTCCGCATCACGGTCTGCCTAAGTGGCATATAGCCCAGATTTTCTACTATGGGCTAAATGAGACTTTGAAGCAGATTGCAGACGCTTCCTGCGGAGGGAACTTTATGAATAAAGACGAGAATGGAGCATTCGAGCTGTTTGAAAATATGAGTGAAAACTCGATGAACAATGCTTCCATTGTCGCCTTTAATCGTACCAGCCAGCCCCGAAATGTCCACGAAGTTGACACGGGACCCTCCCATTCATCCACTGATCTAAGCCTTATTGCACAAAAACTGGATGAAGTCTCCGTCGTGCACAAGAAGCTGGACGAGCTTCTGGCCAACCCCGCCCGATCTATGGCAAACACCACCTCTTCACCACTTCGTCACAATCCAAGTTCTTCTAATACCAGGCTTATCCCGAGAAACCCCGTTAGACCTTCCTTACCGAGTGTCGCGCCAAGCGACTCGGTAAGTCATGTGGAACTGGCTTCTGCGAGCCAGTATTTCGACACGGAGGACCAAGCCTCCGTGTCCTCTGACGCATATCTACATGCGGACGCGTCTTCTGGCATAGAAGATGCTTGCGCCCTGGGGAACAACCCGTTCTCTGCCACTTATAACCCAGGGTGGCGTAATCACCCGAACTTTGCATGGTCCAACAACCCGCAGCGCCAAAACCCCGCGGGTGGACCAATGCGACCGTCCGCACCCGTCATCCCAAGGGTCCAGTTTAATCCTATGGCAAATCCGCCATCAGGCCCTTGCGTACCACAAACTGAACACGCATCAAGCCCTCTTGACAAATTGATGCGAATGATGACGGAAATGTCAAAGCGCCATGAAGAGAACATGACCTCTCTTCAGCACCAATTGGCGCAGCAGAATGCCGAGATCAGTCAACTACGCATGGCGACTCGATCTCAGGGCACTCTTCCCGCCCAACCTGTTCCAAACCCGCGAAATTTCGTGCCCCGTGGTTCTCAACCACAGGTACGACCTTCTCAGGGACAGGTTAATCAAGTTCTGCAAGCTCCGAACATTCCACCGGGATTTCAGGCTAATCCTGCTGCAGCACCACACTCTTATATCCCCATTGCAAACCCTCCTCCACCGTATGATCCCACTGGACCCGCATCGTCCAATGCTATCACTACGAGGAGCGGTAAGCAGACCGTCGATCCGCCTCGACCTGATCCTGGCCCATCTTCTTCTTCGCCCTCTCATTCGGAATGCATACCGCATTCGCGAGAGGATGATGCACCAAAACTTGTGCCAGAATCAGTCCCATTCCCTGAGGCTCTACTAAGGGAGCCAAAAGGCAAAAAGAAAAATACGCAGGCCTTTGACAACCTACGTAATTTGTTCAGGGATGTAGAAATCAAGGTACCCCTGCTCGAGGCAATCGACCACATACCTACTGTCGCTCGATTTTTCAAAGACTACACAACACCCAGGCGACAGTCAAAGAAGACTAAGAATCCGGTGGTTCTCTCGCCTCATGCGAGTTGTGCTATACTATCAAACTTACCACCGAAGCAGAAAGATCCGGGCACACCACTGATTTCCTGTAGCATCCAAGGCTGCAGTTTTAACCGTGCCTTGCTTGATCTAGGATCTTCCATCAATCTCATACCGACCATCATGCTCAAAAAATTTTCCTTGGGAAATCTGAAACCCACCCCTGTCACGTTACAGTTGGCAGATCATTCTGTCAAAATCCTGAAGGGTGTGGTGGAAGACGTGGTGGTTAGGGTCAACAGTCTCTGTTTTCCTGTTGACTTTCTTGTTTTAGATATGGAAGTTCCTAGTTCACTTTCTGATTGTCCGATCATCCTCGGTCGACCTTTCTTGGCCACAGCCCGCGCCCACATCGACTGCGAGTCGGGCTGTATTGAGATTGCCGTTGGATCTGAGAAGCTCAAGCTTAACATATTCAAGGCAGCCAAGAACTTTGATTGCGATTGCATTGAGGATGACACGTCTGACGAGGACATGGCCGTCAGCGCGTGTATCGGACTAATTGGGACCTATTCGGACTGTTGCGGATTACCTATAAACACTGATAACTGCCTGACCAACGCATACTGTGACGTTCCCCAATCCCTCCCTTGTCCAGTACCTTCTCCTGGCCAGACTTCTGACGAGGTTTTCTCCGCTTCCCATACCTCGTGGTCTGAGTCATATCCGGGCTACTCACTGTCAGTCCACACTCATGAAGACCGAATTGCCCTTTCTTCCCCGCCAAATCAGGCGGATTTACAAATCCACACTGGGACCTTGAGCCCATATACTTCTCACTGGGGCTATTCATTTTTGGATCCATCTATCCAAGAAGCCCCTCTTCTTGGCCAATCTGAAGGCCAGTTTCTTCCTCCTAACTTGTTCTCCTACCCGTCTGGGACACTCTCGTCCCAAGAAATGCCAGATCCTTCCCCATCCACTCCCGAGCTAAAAGTGCTGCCTAATACACTCAAGTATGTTTTCCTGGGACCAAATGAAACGCTCCCTGTAATCATCAGTTCAAAATTAACCATGGAGCAGGAGTGCAAACTAACTAAGGTCCTCCTAGAACACAAGGCAGCTATTGGATGGTCTTTATCAGACTTATCTGGTATTAGTCCCTCCTACTGCACTCATCGTATATATACGGAGGAGGAGGCTCGACCTTCTCGCGAGATGCAGCGACGTCTCAACCCTAACATGCGGGAGGTCGTTAAGAATGAAATCATTAAGTGGCTGGATGCGGGTATAATCTACCCGATCAGCGATAGCCCCTGGGTGAGTCCGATTCACGTTGTGCCCAAAAAGGCAGGACTCACCATCCGTGTCAATGACAGGGGCGAATCCATCCCTACACGCACTCCTACATCTTGGAGAGTGTGTGTAGATTATAGGAAACTCAATGCTGCAACCAAGAAAGATCACTTCCCGCTACCATTTATTGACCAAATCCTGGAGCAGTTAGCGGGAAATAAATTTTTCTGCTTCCTGGATGGATTCTCAGGATATAACCAGGTGGCAATAGACCCCCGAGACCAAGAGAAAACCACTTTTACCTGCCCTTTCGGCACCTTCACCTTTAGAAGGATGCCGTTCGGACTTTGTAACGCGCCAGCAACTTTCCAGAGATGCATGCTGGCGATATTTCATGACATGGTGGGTGACTTTCTTGAGGTCTTCATGGATGACTTTTCAGTCTTTGGACCATCTTTCGACGAATGTCTTGCCAACCTGACTCGCATCCTTAGGAGATGTATTGATGTAAACCTCGTGCTTTCCTGGGAAAAAAGTCATTTTATGGTGCACGAAGGAGTTGTTCTTGGACATATCATCTCCGATAGGGGTATCGAGGTTGACAGAGCTAAGCTCGATATCATTGCTGATTTACCTGTGCCTGGTTCTGTCAAACAAATCCGCTCCTTCTTGGGACACGTCGGTTTCTATAGGAGATTCATCAAAGACTTCTCCAAAATTTCTCGACCCTTAACTCATCTCCTATCAACCGACGTGCCCTTCGACATGGGCCCTGACTGTATACAAGCATTCACGCAACTGCGTAATGCTGTCACCAAGGCCCCTGTTCTCCAGCCGCCTGATTGGTCCCTCAACTTTGAACTTATGTGTGACGCTTCAGACCTTGCAGTCGGAGCCATCCTGGGACAAAGACGCGATAGACACCCCTTCGTGGTATACTACGCCAGTAAGACGTTGGACGAGGCCCAGCGTAATTATACTACCACTGAAAAGGAACTACTGGCAGTCGTCTTTGGGCTGGAAAAATTCCGTTCTTACCTTCTGGGCTCTCACATTATTGTTTTCACTGATCACGCGGCCATTCGCCATCTCATGCACAAGAAGGATGCCAAGCCTAGACTGATTCGTTGGATCCTTCTGCTCCAGGAATTTGACATTGAGATTCGTGATAAGGTCGGAGCCCAGAATGTTGTGGCTGATCACCTTTCCAGACTGGACCCTGACCATATTGGACTTACTCTGCCAATTAATGAAGTTTTTCCTGATGAGCACCTATTGGCAATAAATGCGGCAAGTGGACCGTGGTATGCCAACATTGCCAATTACCTTGCTTCTGGATCTCTTCCACGTGGCTGGCCTAAAAACCAGCGTGAGCGTCTCATGGCAGAAGCAAAGTATTATTTCTGGGATAATCCACTTCTTTTTCGGATAGGTGCTGATCAAATCATCCGTCGCTGTATTCCTGACAGTGAGTTCCCCAGTGTGCTATCCTTCTGCCACGATCAGGCCTGTGGAGGCCATTTCTCTGGGAGGAAAACTGCAGCCAAGGTGTTGCAGTGCGGTTTCTTTTGGCCCTCCCTTCACCAGGATGCGCACGCTTATGCCAAACATTGCACTAAGTGCCAGTCTTTAGGGTCAATGGCACGTCGTGACATGATGCCCTTGCAACACATCCTAGCTGCGGAAATCTTCGACATCTGGGGAATTGACTTCATGGGTCCCTTCCCTCCATCCAACGGCTTCGAATTCATCCTCGTGGCCGTCGACTATGTTTCAAAATGGATCGAGGCTATTCCCGCGCGCCGTGCTGACCATGTTATCTCCACCCGATTCGTCAAAGACCATATCTTTGCGCGTTTTGGGATCCCTCGGGCCATTATCTCGGATGGAGGAAACCACTTTACCCATGCTTCTTTTCGGGCACTTCTGAGGAGATACGGAGTCCACCATCGTATCGCATCCCCGTATCATCCTCAGACGAACGGCCAGGCGGAAGTATCGAACCGGCAAATCAAGCAGATTCTCCAGAAAACGGTTCGGCCTGACCGTAAGGATTGGTCCGACAAGCTGACTGACGCACTTTGGGCGTATCGGACCGCCTTCAAGGCTCCCCTTGGTATGTCTCCATATAGAATCGTTTACGGGAAGCCTTGTCATTTGCCTGTGGAGTTGGAGCACCGCGCTTATTGGGCGGTTCGCCAATGTAACCTCGACCCAGACTTGTGTGAACGAGAAAGGAAACTCCAACTCCAAGAGCTGGAAGAGCTCCGTCGTGAAGCCTATGATTCTGCTCTAACCTTTAAACAGCGCACTAAGGCTTTTCATGACAGCCATGTTCGGCGGAAGGAATTTGAGCCATCTCAGCAAGTTTGGCTCTATAATGCCCGACTCAAATTCTTTCCTGGGAAATTAAAGTCCAAATGGACTGGTCCTTTTCTGGTCTCAAGACCATTCCCCAATGGGGCCGTCGAAATCGAAGATCCCAAATCTGGGCGTAAATTTACGGTCAACGGGCAGCGTTTGAAACCCTATCTGACTCATGAACCTGCCCCCGTTGGAGAAACCGTTGCCCTGCTGGAGGGTAACTAATTCTTTGCCTCATTCTGAGTCCAGCTGGGGACATTAAATTCAGCGCTTGTTGGGAGGCACCCTAACAGCACTCACCATCCACCATCACTTTTCACACCTCTATCGCAATCACTTCACTTTTCTCTTCACCACCCACCATCCACCCACCCTTCCACCCTGATCTATACCCTGAACCTCAGCTCTTGTTACCCGATCTTCCTCTGCCTTTCCCTGCATGCATATGAGGACATAGCATTGTTTGGCATGGGGGGGTGGATAGGCATCCATAGGATCCGGGTATTTTATGGTATCAGACAATTACCACCTATTTATAAATATGCAAGAAAAAGAAAAAAGAAAAGAAAAGAAAAAAAAAAATATATATATATATATATATATATATTAGTAATAAATGGTGTTTAGTAATGATCTAAAAGCTGAAACAAAAATACAATAAGTGTTTATGGATATTCAACCTCTGTTTTGAAGAATTTCCAGGCCACAGAAGCTTGATTCGCTCAGGCTCGGCTTAATTCACTTAAAGCATTGACGAAATAGATCAAAATCTCTCCTAACTAAGAACGTTTCTTGTACCTGAGACACAGTACAGGATTCGTTGGTTTGCTTTTTCTTGAGAGCTTAAGTAAACTTGGTTCACACTACACATATCAGGAAAGATCAGGTGAACATAAGATCCAACCCTAGTGTTCATTAGGAAAGGTGGAGTCCTTACCTGTGCGTGCAGGTAGACTTTTTATCCCAAGCTTTAGTCTTGTGTTTAGGAGTGGCTCTTTCCACCAAAAAGAAACTCTCCCACCAAAAAAAAAAAAAAAAAAGTGTGCTCTTTCAAAATGTGTTGTAAGAGATATACTGACATATGTTTCAAAAAAAAAAAAAAAAAAAAAAAAAAAAAAAAAAAAGATGTTGCAAAAGAGTCAGTATATCTCATAAATGTCGGTATAATTTGTTTTTCGAAAATGGGAGTTGAGTTTTCCGTAATCATCTTAAGGGTCAATCCGAAAACACGAGCTGAAATTGGGACCAACCTGTACTTAAAAATTCGTGAAACCCTGGGAGTGAGTCTTAAGGTTCATCTGGTCAGTCTTGATCCTTCACTATGCACAAACCATAACCTCTTGAGCTCTCGAGTATGGAAAAACCTCCTGGGTCCTGGAAATCGTACTTAAGGTTTAAATATCAAGAGTCCTGGTTAGTTGAGAGATAATCTTTGTCATGTAAGACTTAAAGTACTGGTAGTCTTCTTTACAATTGGTTCTCACAATATCCGATAATAAACACACCGATATCATCTCAGAAGAAAATCTTCAGCTTAAGAACATTTCTAAATACGGTTTTGCTAGGGACTAGCAAAAGATAGGCATGGGGGTATATGTTTGCACCTCAAAACACGCCTATAAGGACGCCTTCTTATGCTATTTTCTAGCATTAACTATGTATATTATAATCCTATAGTCGCATCTGTAAAAATACTTGCATTCATGCATTTAATTAAGAGGAGGGAAGAATGAAATAAAAGGGCTTCATAATTTACATTTCCCTCAAGTGCCTCTTTACAAAAATCCATCTCTTTTATTTTTTATCTCCACTTGATTTTTATTTCTCCCGCTGCTGCAACTTCTTCTCCGCTGCCTCTCCCTGCTGTCCTGTGGTCCTTCCCGCTGCTGCAATGCTGCAACTTCCCGCGCGCGTCCGCCCTCTCCCTGCCCAAGCCATTCCCTGCGGCTGCCATTCCTCCCATTCCCCGCATGCTGCATGACCATGCTCTCTTCTTCTATAAGAAGCCACGGGTTCTTCTTCTTCGCGGAGGGCTGGCTGCAGCAAGAAAGAATCACCACCAGCAGGCCGCCACCTTCCTCTCCTCCCTCTCCCCTCCATACGTCGGTCCTCCTCCGAGGAGAAACCCGACGGGCAGGAGCTCACTGTGGTGCACACTACCACAGTGAGACCATCACCGCCCAGCTCTTCAAAGAGCCGGTGGGCGTGGTGGCTCTCTGTTTTCATTTGTTTTCCGTTCCTGCCCTTCCCGCCATTGCTGCTTCTTCAAAGTCTGAAGCTTGAAGCAGCAGCAGCAGCTAAGCGGAAGCAGCAGCAGCAGCTAAGCGGAAGCAGCAGCAGCAGCTAAGCAGCGGCGGCCCCCGCAGCTTCCGCGAGCGTCTGCAGGCGCCCCAGCCCCTCTGCACGCGCCTGCAGGCCTTCCCCGCCTCCGTTCGTCTGCTCTGTCGCCCGCCTCTGCGCCCGCAACCGGTCGCTGCGCTCCTCAGCAGCGGCCGGCCAAGCGTCTCCCTGCCTCCCTACCAGCCTCTGCAAGCGCCCGCGCGTGCCTGCAGACTCCCCGCCTCCTTCTCCGGGCGCGCTGTCGCGAGCCTCCGCGCTCGCAGCAGGTCGACGCAGACTCCTCATCTCCTCTGCGCGAATACGCGCCCACGACCATCAGACGACGGCCTTCGACTGCAGACGACTTGAAACGTGCTCCCTCGCCTCCTGCAGTGCGGCTGCCTCCGTTCTCTCCTCTCCTGCCAGCTCTCTCCTGCATTCTCTCCCTCTGCCGATCTCTCTCTCTCTCTCTCTTTCTCTTTTTTTCACTTACAGCAACACACACACACCCATTCACCGACACACACACTCACACACTAATAGTAACTTATATACATACATATATATATATATATATATATATACATATACATATATCTATATATATATACTTATATATACAAAGTATATCTATATAGTTATGTATACATACATATAATATAATATATATATACATATACATATATAATATATATATATATATATACACATACTCATATACATATATATATATATACATATCTATATACTTATACATATACACATATATATATATACATATATATCTAGATACATATATACCTATATACATATATATATATATATCTATATAGTATTATATATATATACTTATATACATATATACATAGCTATATACATATATACATATATATATATATATACACCTATATATATATATATATCTATCTATATATATCTATACATATATACTTATACATTTATATACATACATATGTACATATATTTTCACGTTATTTACTATACGCTGTATCGCGGGAATATTTGCACCAGTTGCTGATATTCTGCGATACAGCGTGTACAAAAAGCGTGGTCCCATACATCATCCATCCTCCATCCACACTCCACGCGGCACCTAGTCGTGTTGGTTGCGTCTCTCTAGACGTCGGCTGACTCGACATAGTGCTACACTCCATCGTCACCTCCACCCCCACCCCTTTATATATATACTACATATAAATATATATCTATAGCTACTATATTTACTTTCTATCTGATAGCTTCCTTAGTAAAAAGATAAAAAAAAGGTATAAAAGTGAAAAGATAATCTTTGATTTGCAGGTACCCCATCTTGCAAGTAGCAAGACGTGTTTTGAAACTCTGTTTTGGCTAAAATCCAAGGACACAATTTTGAGGGTGTGCCTCAAGAACAAGGATTACCAGAAAAAAAACCTAAATAAGAAAAATACCAAAAACAGAATAAACGAACGGAAGAGACGCGTTTTAAGGAAAACGTAGAAACTCGACTTGAACCCCACTTCCCTGAGTTCGACCCTGGGCTTAAAAGTGACAAGATAAAATCAATTAGGCCAGGTTAAAAATTTTGTAAAGAGATGGTTAGGTCTGAATTAGGTTAACCACTATACACATTTCAACGATAAAAATATCATATTAACAACCTATCCAGGCCGACCATCACACGTCCATCAGATCTCGGTTGTTTGATCGTGAGATCGAATGGCCGAGAGAGCACCTCGCCGCGCCTCATCCACACGCCTCAACATGTAAGATCCTGCGTCACACGAGGCGTCAGATGGCACATGGATGCTATTGGGTGCGTGTAGCCACTGGATCTCCATCGAGCGGCTGATCGTGCCCGCGAGCCCACCCCAATTTGAGGCATACAGGGGCCCTATCCTGTGCCTCAACGTTGTATTAAGGCGCTCGACCAACGCGCTACAGGTGCGTTTATGTCGAGCGCTTAACTTAAGCGTGCGCGTTTCGCAGGCATTGGATCTTGATACAACGGCGGAGAAGCGCTGGCACTAAGTGCTTCAGCGGGTGTGTGCAGCAAGTTGGGCAGCCAAGATGTCACCACGTGGCGACATCTTGGCTGTCCATCTTCTGGGTGATGTAGATGGTGCCATGGATATCAGATTGAATTGATTTTCATGCCGTTAGGCTACAATCGTCGATCCGAATCCATCCGTGTGGTCGGATTTATCGTTTGAAGTGTGGATTAACACCATCTTGGCCCTTGATCTTCTAGGGTTCCTCGGTCTCTATCTGATGCCATGAATATCCGATTAGGGCGATCTTAGAGTCGTTGAACTCCAATCGTCGCCCTGATTAGATCTGTACGATTGGATCTTCAATCCGAGGCCCTGATAAAAAGTTGCCCTGTCCCTGATCATAAAAAGAGACAATTAACCTCCAACTTTACGGACCCAACTTTACCATAGCATAGAATTGCAAGCATGGGTTTGGCATAATAAGCAGCCCTCGGGGTACGCTCCCCTTGCTTCACGGACCCTACTTTACCACCTTCGGGAGTATGGAGAACACCAAATTCATTGTGTGGTCAGAGTTCATTTCTGAAGCATAGGTCCTTAAGCTACCCAATTTAAGGATAGGTTTGGTTGATTGTATTGGAGGGCACCTCTCTCCGTTCCATGTTCCCTCCTACTTCACCATGTATGCTCCCACATCCTACACACATTCCCAATCCTACCATCCTACCACTACTTATCCTCAAGATGATTACTATCCTGACTTGACTTATGATTATCCATTGATGAACACATGTGAATTCTTGATAAAATGCTTATTTATGATTGTTCCTTAGCCTAACATTGCATTCCATAAGTATAAATAATGCATAACATTCATTACATTGCATTTAGGATAATTTGTGTATGTTGTATATTAATTTTGACATTTTATATCGCCAAGAGGCAATGTGACATCTTTATGGGCTTCAGATGAAAAATCCTACCGTATGGATGGATCCGGAGCGACGATCGTAGTCTATCAGCGTAACAATAACTTTGATCAAAGCTCCGTAGCACCCTCTACATGAAGAAGATGGACGACCCAGATGGTGCCACGTGATGCCATACAGGCCATCCTACATGAGATGCAGTTCCCCACCCACACCTCAAGGAGAGAATCCCAGTCGTTGGATCTCAATCCAAGGGATGAGAATCGCCCAACGTCACCCAGTCTCCTCTAAAGCACCTCAAAGAACTGACCACGATCGTTGGATTTTCATCCAGTGGTCAAGGCCACAGCAAGCTAAAGCATCCAAGTGACCTACTAGCACCCTCACCACAGTGGTAGCGCACTCGTCCTCAAAGAGTTGGCGAGGATTCGAGCGGCAATCCGCTGCTACCACCTCAACACCAGCCAAATTAGACTGCTCGATCGAGGATTGTGCATGCCAGATCAGATGCCACATGATGACGCACCAACACATGCCAGATCTGACGCGCACCTTTTGGAGCGCTCATTTAAGATGACTAGGTGCATTCTCCTTCATCATATCTTCATTAGTGGGCGATGAGCACGATTCAAATCTCACGAGAGCGTGATCCACACGCACTCTTCAACCGCGTGATCGGGATCGAATGGTGGATATCCACCCTTGCTAGCAAAGACATGAAGGGCGCGCGATCTGTGAGCGCGAATCCACCTCTGATCTCCACCCTTAAATGCTCATCCAATGGGTCGCAGACCTCCAGAGCCTCCAGCTGCGTTATGTGGGGATAATAGCTATGGTGCGCGCGATGCACATGCGCATGCGTCTAATGCACTGCATTGATGTGCATGGTTGCGACAAACACCTCCCTTTCACCTATTGAAACCCCCCTTCACCTCCCCTTTGAACATCATCTCTACCTTTGCTATTCCCACCTAGCCTAGAGCGCTAGAAGCCCATCAAAGCTCCCAAGAGCTCATTCCCAAGCTCTAAAGGTCCCTTACTAGTGTAGTTGTTCCCTAGCCCCACCAAATATTCCTCCTCCTTCTCACCACCTTCATAGGGAGCCTTGGAGCTGTCCTCCCACCTCCATTCTGGTAGGAGATCATCTCCAGCTCCTTATCTTCGTTTCGTGCCTTGGTGGAGCATTCCTCTACTTGGCATCCTTCGATATCTCATCCCCGTCGTCCAGCCTCTCACCTCCTCCAAACAAGCTGCCACCAAGCGATGTTGATGAGCCCATATTTGTGGGCTAATTGGTTACTTAATTGCATAGACATTATATTAATATTGACATATAAATGGCATATAATAAGATGTAAATAGATTAGTCTAACTATTCACTTATTTGCATATTTCATGCATTGCATTCATATCTAAATGCATTTATAATTAACTTAGAATTGCATGCATTTAATTAGTTAACCAATTAGGTGCATTACATGCATCATTTTGGTTTAACATAGAAGTCAAGGGTTTGTTCATAATTAACTCATCATTTCTTTTTCATTTTATTTATTTATTCTCTTCTTTGTTGACGGTAGAAGGGATCAGCTGGCCACCATTGATGGATCGGAAGAAGCGGATCTCCATCACTCCTCCATTTAAATTGCAGACTACTATAAGAGAGGGGGAGTGGCTGCCATGCTTGAGGAGGCCACCACCCACTCCACCACCGTGCATCGTCACCACTACAGGCCTCCACGGCCAAGCTCCACCACACCATGGGCTGGTGAGGTGGCAACTCGCCATGCCAAGCCAGTGGACTCGTGCCATCACCGTGCGCATGTGTCTCTGACGACCACGCAACCTTCACCGTGCAACCGCCAGATCACCTTCCCTGTCCATGCACCACCAACACCTCCATCTTCTTCTTCTTCTATTTCTTTTAACCTAAAAGGAACCCATAACCTCCTCGCCGCACCACCTTCACTAATAGCACACACGGCAAGCAGCTGCGCCTCACACCCATCCACGCCACGCCTCCACGCGTAGCCTGCCCTTCTCCTCCATGCGCTCACATGCTCACGCAGTAGCTGCAGCTGCAGCAACACATGCGGCTTGCGCATTCCTCAATGCTGTGCCCCCTCGCCTCTAGCGTGCGCATCTCCTTGTTGTGCCCCCAGTGCACCCTCTACTCTAATTGCATGCGACCTCTACACGCAAGCCCTTCACTGCCTGACCCTCGATGCACTGCTCCTGCCCGCACCCAATCACTTTTCATGACAAGCAAGAATACCGTGTGCTTCACCTCCTTCGCTAGCTCCCCGTTTAGTTGCACACACGCACCCACATGCCTGTCGCACGCACAACCAGTAGCCGATCCTCTCCACGTGTGCCTCTTCTTTGACTTCAATAGTAGCAGTGCGCCACCATCGCTGCCACCTATGCATGCTGAGAGCTACGACCATCGCATTGTGCGAGCGCAGTTGCAATGCCACCAGCACCTACGTGCAGCCCTAGTTGCACGTGCATGCATCTCCATGCGATCCTCCATTGGCGTGCTCCACCGTCTCGGCAGCAATCGTGCGCCACCATCTCTGTTCCCTCCTATTTGTAGACAACAAACAGGGGTTGCAGTTGGCCACCCACCATCCTTTCCTCCTCGCAGCCGCCATCTCCGGCCATGATTTTTCAAACCACCACCACCATTGGAAGCAGCTCGGAGGTCTTATCCTTCATCGTGAATCTCGCCTCCAGCCATAGCTTGCCATGCACGTACTCTAAGCACGAAGGGAATCCCTTGTTCCACTCTCAATTAATAATTACATTAACTACCATTGTGAGATTTTA
This sequence comes from Thalassia testudinum, assembly GCA_037157565.1. Taxonomy (NCBI): domain Eukaryota; kingdom Viridiplantae; phylum Streptophyta; class Magnoliopsida; order Alismatales; family Hydrocharitaceae; genus Thalassia; species Thalassia testudinum. The sequence goes on from JAZHRO010000007.1 coordinate 13,835,956, forward strand.
TTAGTATTATATTATGCCACATTGCAAAATATATCCTTCAGATGTGCATAATTGCTATTTCATCATTAGCTCTTGTTGTTTACTTAATCTGAAACCAATTTTGACTCGATTTCTTGATGAAATTTATCGTGAACATTTATTTTTAACCTGTATGAGTTTTAATAGGCCATTGCCTCCATGTGGATACGACCCACTCTTCTTGAGTGATTTATTTTAATTCAATACTTTGATTAGTAGATTTTCCGCCACTTAGAAATACAAACGACAAATCATTTTAATTATCATCTTGTTAAGCGAAAATCAACTCGTCAGACGTCTCACTGAAAAGCCGATTTGGAAGATTTCTTCTCACCCCAATCACTTATCTCTTTCTTCATTTTCCACTTGTTGTAATAAGCATTTGAACATTATTTTGATATATCCAATTTGTTTTGTTCTATATTGTGAGCTATCATGTTTGTTTGTTCATTACAACAAATACAATAAAAAAACAAAACCTTATGGTACCAAAAAGAAACAACACGAAGCATGGATTTCAACAAAAACAATTGTCTCCTCCCTATGTTCGACCCGGGACTCCCTTGGAGTTTCGGTAAAATTGTATTTGATAACGTGTTTTGTGACTATAGCGATGGGTTTCTCCTAACCCCAACTTTCCATTCACCAAAACACATTTATCACCCATCCACTAGCTCGGATAACTTTAATTGGGGATATGAATCCGAACATCAATGTCCAGGACCTAACCCTGGACATTATGATCATGATTATTATCCTTCCTAAAGCTACACTGATTATAGATCACTGCCCTCTTATGAACAAGCCAACCCGATCTACAATTAGGAAGGATATGACGATTTTAACACCTACCCTCCCCTGGATTATGCTGAACATAGGTCACCACCATTCTTTGAACAACCAGAAATGACATGCTATTAGGGAGGGACCCAAGAACCTCAATTTCCTGACAGCCATAGATTTAACCCAAACCCACCCAACCCTGAACCAAACCATTCGGTTCTGGTGAACCAGGTCTAGGATAGGGTGTTGGCTAACTTGAGGAACACTATACAATCTTTAGAAGCTCAACCAACACCATGCACTAAAGCATTGGAGCCCATGATAAAAATGATTGATGACCTTAATAGTTCATTATTGGATTGGCTCCAAGATGTTAACGATAGGGGCCCGGGTGAATTTCTACTTGGGAAATTGTCGAGATTGAGGATGAAATTCGTGGTTGCCTTAGTCTAATCACGGGATAATTCCCAAGATGAATTCCCTTCAGAAGAGCCAATGTTAGAACCTGCCTAGGCACTTATTGGGGGGGACATTTTTTATGAAACAGGGGATGACCAGGTTGGTCTAAAGCAACCAATTGAGGATAAATTGATTTTCTCACCTGAGATCCTAAGCTATGGGGTGAGGAAAAATGTGTCTCTATAGACCAAGGAACAACAAATGATTTTGAGACATATATAAATGAGGATCACGAATTCTTTGATTGTGAGGGTGAAGAATCTGTAGGTGAGGTCTCACATGGGGTGAAAGAAAATGGTTTTAGTGAGATAAACGGGCCTAAGGAATCTAATGAACTATTTGATAGCCCGATCATTGAAGAATGTGATCCCATTGGGGCTAACATGGAGGATCTAAATCCTAATTTACTCTAAGCTTCAATCAATAGCCCCATCCCTCAACCATATTCTGAAGGGATTGATTATGATTTTGGTTTGGAAATCATCGTACCCAAGTCAATCTTGATTCAACCATGATTATTTAACTTTGGCATTTTATATGGGGTGAACAATGATTTGGAGGTCCTGGAAACATTGATTTTTGAGGATAGGAATTTGGAAGTTAAAATCTGGGAAGGTACTTCTGAGGGAAATACAATTTTGGATCTAAGGGCTCTTGTTGACCCGAAACCACCTACCTTGTATCAGGACCCTTATGATATCTTTGATGTGTAACCCAAGCTCGGAATAATTGGCTGTCTTTTTGAGCTAAACTCTAAGTGGACACTTGAGTTTAGTGAATCAGATCTACCCATTGTCCACCACTTTAGTCTTATGTTGCACACTACAAAACCACAAGCCCAGCCTTGCAAACACAACAATCTTAGGTTCTGAGTGATTTTCATCTAGAACCTTAGAACCACTCGACCTTGGGGCTTGGGTCTGCAACATAATCTGGTCCACATCTGTGGACACTTGCTAGTAGGTCCTGAGATCAACATTTTTATTTTGATTTTGATTAGCACCTATGAATTCTTAACATCTTTGTTTCTATAATATGCCTAGCTAAAGGCAATAAACTTAGCACATGTGGATATTCCATTTTCTCTTCGGAGCTGACTGAAGTTTCATGAAATTTAGGTGATTCTATTTATTCCACGCTTTTCATGTCTTTATTTCTACAATGAGGACATTGCATCATTTAGGCATGGGGGGTGGATACTTAGTATTAAAAATATTTTATTAGCTTCATGGAATTTCTTTTATTTTCTAATAAAATAAAATAACAAAATTAGAATTAGGAGTTAACTTTAGGAAATGATACTTTAGGACCTGAACATGTAAACTCTTTAAGTCTTCAAGCTTAATTAGTTCGGGTGTCCATTAAAATGTGAACTTGGTCTCGAGTCCTCACCAAGTACTTCTATTCTAATTTGGTCAATAAATTGGAGTGATAACTACACGACTTATCAACCCTTCCTCTGATTTAGGAAAACTTTAAGTCTAAGTAACTACACACTATTTGCACTGACTCACTTTTTGGTGATTTTTATGGAAATTAGGTAGCTAATGAACTTTCTAGGGTAGTATGGCTGGCAAGTTGTCATGGGTAATAGCCCATTGGCTGGTTGTCCAGAGCCAAGCTACATGACCATACTCATTTCTACTACTTTTAAGTAAATCTTAGATCAGGGAAGCCACTTACTTAGAAAAAGAAAAGAAAAAAATGATGATACTCAAAAATAAAAGGAAAAAAATAGAAAAGGGAGAAAAAAATAAACCACACTTCACTACACGAATATGGCAAGTAAGTTGCCATGGGTAATAGTCCATTGGCCGGTTGTCCAGAGCTCAGCTCACAAAAATGCACAAATAATTCCCAAAACACATAGGGAAGAAGCGAGGAAGTTTAATAAATCAGAGAGATATACACTGGGTTCGCCCTTGTGTTGACCCCATAAAGAAGAAAGTAGGGAGAAAGCTACCGATCGGAAAGATAAACTTTAAGCAGAAACTCTTAAGGTCACCTAGGGTTGTAGAAGCTTGAAATTCATTTTAATAGCCGCTTAGTGAGTCTATCACATTCACAAAGATGCTTAGAACATAAAGTTCTTTTCGAGTCTTGGGTGAGTTGGGTAGCCATTGAAAGCTACCTCAAAACTCTCAACTTCAAAACTCCAAAAAAATTAGAAAAGAACAACAAGAAAAAAATGTGTATCTTCCCATTTCAAATAAGGCGAGGACTTGGCCAGTCTGCATTTTGGTAGGCACTCGAGCACTATTGAAGTCTACATAGTTCAGGACCTTAGTTGAAATTTTTCTATTGTTAATAAACAACTTAGGCCTAAGTAATCGAGTCCTAATTCTGATTTTTATACAGCATTTAGTTCGATTTTGTTAGGGAGTAGCAAAAGATAGGTATGGGGGTATGATGTAGACTAATCCATTTAAGTAAAAATGCCTATTTATGTATGTTCCTAGGCTTAGATATGCACTCCATGTTATAAATAATGCATAGCATGCATCATTCTGCCTTTAGAGTAGTTTCTGTATATGTTAGGTTAATTATGTCCTTCTATGGCCAGGAGAGAAGGAGATTTAATTTGGAACCTTAGATTGACAATCCGACCATACAAATCTGATAAGGATGATGATCGGATTCCATTGCCTCCAAAAGCATTTTGATCAGAGTCCTATAGCACCTTATGTAATTCAAGGAAGATCAATGGCCAAGGGACTAGGTGATGCAATTCGAAGCTTCAAACGACAAATCAAACCACATGGATGGATTCAGATCAACGAATGCAGCCCAATGGCGTGAAAATTGACTCAATTCGACATCTGTAGCAGCCCCTACAAAAAAAGAAGATAGACGGCCCAAATCACACCACTTAGCACTACCTAGGCCACACAAGGGTGTGCACCAACAGCAGCTCGAGTGCGCACAGCAGCGCAGCGCGTGCAGCACCGCGGGCACACTGTAGTGCAGGTGCGCACCAGCAGCAAGTGCGCAGCGCTCGCAGCGTGTTCAGCGTGTGGGGCATGGGCACGTGTAGCGCAGACTAGTAGCGTCAGCGCATGCCAGCGAGAGGATGAGCACCGTGCACAGGTGCATTGGTCTTTAGCGACATCTGCGACGGGTCTTCAGTGACATTTATGGACATCACTAATTGTCCATGTGCGAAAAGCCTTTCTCCTCTACTATAAGAGGACCCTTACCCCTACCATTCTTCTTCATCTCTTCCTTTCTTTCCCTCACCACCTCTAAGGCTCTAGAGAGAGCTTGTCCCAATCTTGGGATGCTCCTCTATAGTAGAAAACCAAATTATTTACCCACTTCTCATCCCCTTTCGTGGAGCATCCCTTGGCCGTCCTCTCACCACTTTGGTAAGAAGATCCTCGCCACGGTGCCGTCCCGTCTTGCCCTTCATCTTCTGACATCATTCTCCTTCATCCAGCCTCTCACCACCTTCGTCTGGGCATCGTTAGAATGATCCGTCCTCCAAGCAACCGTCAAGGGGGATTCTTCTCAACCCATTCTATCTTTTATTACTTTCTAGTGTAATTTCAATTAGTTGTAATATACATGGTTTGATTTTATGAAACGTTTCTTTTTCCCCCCTCTCTTTTTCTCTCTCTCTCATTTTGTTAGTGTAGAGTAGAATAGATAATAATTCATCTGATCTCTTTCTTTCTAAAAATAGCAAAAAAATCATAAATGACAAAAATAACAAAAATAAATAAAATCGAAACACGGATTTCCACAAAACCAAATGTTTGCCTCCCCGTGTTCGACCCAGGACTCCCTTTCGAGTTTCGATGATAAATTTTATCTGGTTAGCGAGTTTTCTATGCAATACGACGATGGGTTTCCAACGCAAATACTTTCATGTACGAAAACCTCGCTGATCTCTATTAAACAAGATCTAGCCATTGTCCGACATTTTCAACTTGGGTTGCACACCACCAAACCATAGACTCGGCCTCGCAAGCACAACAATCTCCAATTCTGGTTGATTTTCATCCAGAGCCTTAGAACCACTTGACCCTGTGGAATGGGCTTGCACCATAATCTAGTCCATATATGTGGAAACTTGCTAGCAGGTCCTAAAATCGATCTTCTTATTTTAATCTTAACCTACACTTGTGAATTCTCAATTTCTTCCTTGTTTATATATTATGCCTAGCTATAGGCAATAAACTTAGAATGTGTGTATATTCCACTTTCTTTGCAGAGCTAACTGGATTTTCACAAAATTTAGGTGATATTCTATTTATTCCTCCCTTTTCATGTCTTTATTTTTACAATGAGGACATTACATCATTTAGGCATAGGGGGTGAATACTTAATCCTCAAATTATTTTGTTAGCTCTATAGAATTTCTTTTATTATCTTTAAAAAAAAAATCAAAATTCAAAAAGACAAAATAAGAAACTTAGAATTAGTAGAAGCGAACTTAGGCATTAGGAGTTATTAACTTTAGGAAACAATACTTGAGGACCTGAACACTTAGACTCTTCAGGTCTTCGAGCTTAACCAGCTAGGGTGTTCACTAAAATGTGGACCTATTTCTTGAGTCCTCACCACGTTAATTTTACTTTAATTTGGCTAATAAATTGGGTTAATAAGTACACGACTTATCAACCTGCCCTCTGATTTTAGGGACTTTGAGTTTAAGCATCTACACACTATTTGTACTGATGCACTTTTCAGCACTTTTTACAGAAATTTGGTAGCTTATGAACTTTCTAGGGTAGTGTGGTTGGCAAGTTGTCATGGGTAATAGCCGTTTATTGGTTGTCCAGAGCCCAGCTACATGACCATCTTTCTACTGCCTTTAGATAAATCTTATATCATGGAAGGCAACTACTCACAAAATGAAAAAAAATATATATATATACTCAGAAAGAAAAAAAAGAGAAAGAAAAATAAAAAAATAGAAAAAGGAGAGAAATTAAAAAAGCCACACTTCACCGGATGAGTATGGTTAGAAAGTTGTCATTGATAACAACCCATTGGTCGTTTTTCTAGCACCCAACTCACAAAAAAATGCACAAATAATTCCTAAACACTTAGGGAAGAAGCGGGGAAGTAGAATAAATCGGGGAGATATATATTGGGTTCGTCCTTGTGTTGACCACATGAAAAAATTAAAATACATAGGGAGAAAGCTATCGATCTGAAAGATAAACCTTGAGGTAGAATTTCTTAGGTCACTTAGGGCTGTAGAAACCTGCTATCCATTATAACGGCCGCCTAGTGAGTCTATCACTTTTTTATGTTAAGATGCTTAGAATTTGAAGTTCTTTTCGAGTCTTGGGTGGGTTGGGTAGCCATAGAAAGCTGCCCCAAAACTCTAAACTCAAAAATCTAAAAAAATTAGAAATGAAGAAAAAAATGAAAAAAAAGTAACTTCTCTTTTCAAAATAAGGCGAGGACTTAGGCGATTTGCATTTTGGCAAGCACCCGGTACATTGAGTCTTTGTAGTTTAGGCCCTTAATTGAAATTTTCTATCGTTAATAAATAACTTAGGCCTAAGTAATTGAATCATAATTATGTTCATATACATAGCATTTAGTTTGCTTTTGCTAGGAATTAGCAAAAGATAGGCATGGGGGTATGATGTATACGCATCTATTTAAGTTAAAATGCCTATTTATGCATGTTTATAAGCTTATAGATGCATTACATTTTCTAAATATTGCATAGCATGCAACATTTTGCATTTACAATAGTTTGTATAAATTTTAGGTTAATTTGCATCTTTTATGGCTAGGAGAGAAGGAGATTTATTTCGAGGCTTCAGATTGATGATTTAATCGTATGAATCTGATCAAGATGATGACCGAAGTTCAATGCCTCTAAAATTGCCTTGATTGGAGTTTCGCAGATTATGTAGTATGAGGAAGATCAATGGCTAAGGGGCTAGGTGGCACAATTCAGAGCTTCAAATGACAAATTTAACTGCATGGACGGATTCGGATCATCGTTCGTAGCCCAACAATGTGAAAATCAACCCAATCCAATGTCCGTTATGCCACTGACAAAGCAAAGAAGATGGACAGCCATGATAGCACCACATGGTGCCATCATAGCCACCCAACGCTGCTGGCCATCCCTCTTCTCTTAAGCATCCTTTAATCAGGACCGTTGGATCTTCATGCAAGGGTTGCAGACGCTCGTGCCATGGATCAGACTACTCGACAATCCACACCAGTGGCACATTGGGTAGCACCCTCGCTCGCGACTTAAGGACCCACGATCGAAGCCTCGTGCAAGGATTAATTCGCTGTAGAGTGCATGCGAGTGAAGTTCACCCATTGGATCTAATCAGATGGTGTCGAAGCTCACATGTGGCGTAGCCCTGTCCACCGGATGAGTGCGGTGTGCACACACGGGTGATTCCACGCAATCGCACTTGGTATCCGACATGTGCGATCCCCATGCCATCTTAGTCATCTGCTTTCGATCCAATAGCTGCCAATTGTCCTCGCCAAAGCCAGCAGTGCATGTGCAGCCCATGCATATGCGGGAGCACTAGCAGGCCCTTTAGCAATGCTTGTGGCAAATCTTCAGTGACAACTTGAATGTCGTTATAGCACTTGGTTAGATTTTTGCCTCTTCTCCTGCACCATAAAAGGAACCCTACCCTTCCTATTTCTCATCATCTCTTCCCTCCTCTCCCTCACCACCTCCAAGGCTCTAGAGAAAGCTTGTCCTAAGCCTAGGATGCTCCTTTAAAGCAGAAAATCAAATATTTTGCCCGCTTCTCACCCCCTCTCTTGGAGCATCCCATGGCCGTCCTCTCACTTCCTTCTGGAAGAAGATCCTCGCTGTGACATCGTCATGCCCCATCCATCCGTGGATGCCGTTCTTCTTCGTCCCGCTCCTCACCACTGTCATCTAGGTGGCATCAAGTGAGTCATCCTCCAAGAGATTGTCGATGGGGACTCTTCTCACCTCTATCTTTTATTGCATTCTTGTGTAGTTGTAAATATCTTGATTATCTGTAACAAACTCTTTTAGACATACATGGATGTTCTCCCTCTCTCTCTCCACTTCTTATTTTGCAAGTAGATTAGCTCGATTTTATCTATCTGATCTCTTACCTTATAAATGCCAAAAAAATCATAAAAGATAAAAACACCAAAAACAAATAAAGTCGAAGCATGATTTTCAAACCAAACGTTTGCCTCCTTATGTTCGACCTAGGACTCACTTTGAGTTTCGGTAAAATTTTATTTGGTAGCTGATGAACGTGTTCCGCATGGTAAAAATCAAGGTTTGGAGGACCTGTTGTTGTAGCTCACAATACATGTCTACCAGATAAAATTTATAATCGAAACTCAAAAAGTGAGTCTTAGGTCAAACATGGGGAGGCGAACGTTTGGTTTTGAAAAATCCATGTTTCACTTTTATTTGTTTTAGTCAATTTTATCTTTTATAATTTTTTAAGAATTTTTTAGAAAGCAAGAGATCAGATTGACAATTGCTTATCTAGCTAATCTACTTGCGAAAATATAAGAGAGAGAAACAATCATGGATTTCTAATCAAATGTTTTTCTACAACTATGAAAGTGGGAAATATTACACTGTGAAAGTGAAAAGGATAGAAAGAAGTCTGAGAATCCCCATGATAGTTGGTCGGAGGATGACTCGCTCTAACGTCTCCTGGAGGAAGGTGGTAAGGAGCAGGACGAAGGAGGACATAGCTAGAGGATGGAGGATGGGGAAGGATGGCATCGCAGTGAGGATCTCCTTCCTGAAGGGTGGTGAGAGGACGACCACGAGATGCTCCACGAATGGGGATGAGAGGTAGGAAAACTATTTTCTTTTCTACTCTAAAGGAGCATCCCGGGATTGGGACAAGCTCTCTATAGAGCCTTAGAGGTGGTGAGAGGAAGAAAGGAAGAGATGAAGTGGAAGGGGAGGTGTAGGGGTCCTTTTATAGTGAAGGGAAGAGGGCAATTCGTGTAGAGGGCATTTACTGACATCAAAGGCGTCATTGTAGATCAGCTCTAGCCAATCCCCTAAATGTCGCTAAAGCTTGCTGGCACTCGTGCTCTATCTCCGCTGGCATTTGTTGGATCCCCTCCCCGTCGTTCGATCAAGATCTGATGACTCACATGCACCCACTGATCGCGCCCTTTGAAGATGCACACCATTGGCATTGAAGAGAGGGGCACACACATTGTTGGATCGGCATCAAACGGCTTACAACGCTAGCTAGCATCTTAAGTTCGCGTCGAGTACGATCGTGCGTGTGATTTCACGTGATCGCATGTGTGCATGAATCTAGCCCAAGGGATTGCACTCCGTGGAAGCTTCGTGGCCTCTCGATGAAGATCTAGCTGTCGAATTTCAATTGATGCAGAAAGGACGCTTTAGCGGGATTCGAACCCACAGCCCTTTGATCTGCGGAGGGTGCTTAGCCACTATGCTAAGCCCTCCTTTGTGTCGTGAAGAAGAGAGCGGTGCGAAGGCCTCTCAGCTGTTCGGTCAAGATCCAACGGTTGGGAGTGGAGGTCGCGGATGAAGAGTGGGCACCTTCAGTTACTGCTTGCCAATGTTGGGCAGCCTTGATGGCACCACGTGGCACCATCTGCGCCATCCATGTTCTGTCTATTGCAGATGGTGCTACGGTGCTCAGATCGAAATGATTCTGACATTGCTGGTGTGAGATCATCGCTCCGGATCAATCCCCAAGGTCAGATTTTTCATTCGAAGCTCATATGGATATCGCATTGCCCCCTAGCCGTTGATCTTCCTCGGACTTCATACAATGCTACAGGACTCCGATCTAGATGATTTCAGAGGCATTAGACTCTGATCATTGTCCTGATCAGATTCGTACGGTCCGATCGTCCATCCGAGGCCTTGAAATAAATCCTCTTCTCTCCTGACCATAAAAAGAACCTAATTAACCTAAAATATATACAACTACTCTAAATGCAAAATGTTGCATGCTATGCAATATTTATAACATGAAATGCAAATCTAAGCCTAGGAACATGCATAATTAGCTATTTTAACCTAAATAGATGTGTCTATATCATACCCCATGCCTATCTTTTGCTAGTCCTTAGCAAAATTAAACTACATGCTATGTATAAAATCAGAATTAGGATTCGATAGCTTAGGCCAATGCTGTTTATTAACAATAGAAAATTTCAACTAAGGTCTTAAACTACGAAGACTCAATAGTACTTGGGTGTCTGCCAGAATGTAGACTGCCTAAGTCCTCACCTTATTTGAAAAGGGAAGATACATTTTTTTTTGTTTTTTCTTCTTTTCCAATTTTTTTTGTACTTTTGGAGATTGAGAGTTCTGGGATAACTTTTTATGGCTACCCGACCCGCCCAAGACTTGAAAAGGACTCTAAGTGCTAAGCATCTAGTGAAGAGAGTGAAAGACTCACTAGGTAGCTGTTAAAACGGACTTCGGGTTTCCACGACCCTAGGTGACCTTACCTAAAGGTTTATCTTTTCGAATGGTAGCTTTCTCCCTAGTTCTTTTATTTATGGGATCAACACAAGGGTGAACTCAATGTATATCTCCCCAGTTTATTCTACTTCCCCGCTTCTTCCCTAAGTGTTTTGGGAATTATTGTGCATTTTTTTGAGCTGGGGTCTGGACAACCAGCCAATGGGCTATTACCCATGGCAACTTGCCAGCCATACCCGTCCGGTGAAATGTGATTTTATTTGTTTTTGTTAATTTTCTCCTTTTTCTATTTTTTTCTTTTTTTTTCTTCTCTATTTTTTTTTCTAAGTAGGTGACTTCCCTAATCTAAGATTTACCTAACGGCAGTATGAAGAAAATGGTCTTATGGCTGGGCTTTAGACAAACGGCCGATGAACTGTTACCACCGACAACTTACCAGCCATACCACCCTAGATAGCTCATTAGCTACCCAATTTTCGAAGAAACCATCGGAAAGTCAGTTAGTGGAAAAAGTGTGCAGATGCTTAGCTTAAAGTCCCCTCAAATCAGAGGGTAGGCTGATAAGTCATATACTTATCACCCCAATTTATTGACCGGCTTAAAAGAGAATTACTTCACGGTGACTCGAGACTAAGTCCACATTCGAGTGGACACCCAGGCTAATTAAGGCCGAAGACCTGAAGAGTCTAAGTGTTTAGGTCCTCTCATATCATTTCCTAAAGTTAATAATGCCTAAAAGCCTAAGTTCTCTTCTCCTAATTCTATTTTTTTCTTTTTTTCCTTTTTTTTATCTTTTTGAATTTTCAATTTTTTTTGAAGAAAATAAAAGAAATTCTACAGAGCTAATGAAATAATTTTAGGATTAAGTATCCACCCCCCTATGCCTAAATGATGCAATGTCCTCATTGTAAAAGACATGAAAAGGGCTAAGTAAATAGAATATTACCTGAATTTCATGACAACCCGATCAGCTCCATAGAGAGAAGATTGTATACACACGCGCTAAGTTTAATACTTTCAACTAGGCATAATATACATACAAAGAAGAAAATAAGAATTCACAAATGCAGGTCAGAATCAAAATAAAAATATTGATCACAGGACCTGCCAGTAGGAGTCCACAAATATGGACTAGATTATGGTGTAGGCCCATGCCCCAGGATTGAGTGGTTGTCAGGTTCTGGATGAAAATCACCTAGAATCGAAGGTTGTTAAGCTTGTAGGGTCGGGCTTGTGATTTTGTGGTGTGCAACCCAAGACCAAAGTATCAGACAACAGGTAAAGATGGTTCAATAGGTTTGGATGTCCTCTTAAAGTTCAACTTAGAAAGATAATCAATTATTTCGAGCTTGGGTTGCACATGAAAGATATTGTAAGGGTCCTAGTAAAAAGTGGGTGGTTTTAGGTCAGCAGGAACCCTTAAATCCAAACTCCTGCTTTCCTTGAAGTTAACTTCCTAGATCCTCACTTCCAAATTCCCATCCTCCAACATCAATTGTTCGGGCTCTGGGATCTCTAGCATATCATTCACCCCATAAGATTTACCCAAGTCCAGAAATCATGGCTAACTCAGAATTAACGTGGGTACAATGATTTCCAAATCAAAATAAATCCCTTTGGGGTGTGGTTGAGGAATGGGGCTATTGATTGAATGTTCTAGTAAATGAGGATTCGAATCCTCCAAGTTAGCCCCAACCAAATCCAAATCTTCAATAATTGGGCTATCAAATGGTTCGTTAGATTCCTCAAACCCATTTGTCTCACTAAAATCATCTTCCTTACACTCAAGTGAGACTTCACTAAGAGATTCTTCAACCTCAGAGTCAAAGAATTCATGATCCTCATTTATATATGTCTCAAAATCGATTGTCATTTCCTAGTTCAAAGAGACATATTTTTCCTCGCTCCCTAGCTCGGGGATCTCGGGTGAATCAATTGGTTCATCCTCAATGGGTTGCTCTAGGCCAACCTGGTCATCTCCAATCTTAGAAAATGTATCCCCCCCGATAGGCTTTTGAGTAGGTTCAGACATTGGCTCTCCTGAAAGGGGTTCATCTTGAGAATCATCCCAAGATTGGACTAGGGCAACCATAAATTTCATCGTCAACCTCAACAATTTCCTAAGTAGAAACCCACCCAGACCCCTATCCTCAACATTTTGGAGCAAATCCAATAAAGAGCTATTTAGCTCATCAATAATTTTGATCATAGGCTCCAATGCTTCAGTGCAGATGTTGGCCAAGCTTCTAAAGATTGTATAGTGTTCCTCAAATTAGCCAACACCCTATCCTGGATCTGGTTCACCTAAACTGACTGGTTTAATTCAGGGTTGGGTGGGTTCGGGTTAAATCTATGGGAGTCAAGATATCGAGGTTCTTGGGTCCCTCCCTGATAGTAGGTCATTTCATATTGTTTAACGAATGGTGGCGACCTATATTCAGTGGAATACTGGGGAGGGTAAGTGTTATAATCAGCATATCCTTCATGGTTGTAGGTCTGATTAGCTTGATCATCAAAGAATGGAGATCTATAATCATTGTAGCTCTGGGAAGGATAGTAATCCTAGTCTTGTTGTCTAGGGTTAGGCCCTGGACACTGAGGTCTGGATTCATACCCCCAATCAAAGTTCTTTTGGCTAGTGGATGGGTAATTACAAGTCAAGTCGAGATAGTAATCATCTTAGGGATAAGTGGTGGTAGGAGGATAGGATGTGAAATGAGTGTAGGATGTGGAAGGATACAGGGAAGAATAAGGGGGAAATCGTAAGAGAGAAAGGAGCCCTACAATACAAGCAATTAGCCCTATCCTTAGGTGGGGTAGCCTAAAGACCTACAAACTCCCATGACTCATCTTGAGATTATAAATGATTTGGTCTACTTCTATCTAGTCAATCCAACCAGTTAGAAGGAGGGGTTGGGGAGAAGGTTCTTCCTTTGGCTTGCACCTTTGGTTCCTAGTGTGCCCCCCAGTCGCGGTCGTTTGACGCTACTCCCCTAGCTAGACATTAGATGGACTAGCAGAAGCAGATTAATTGAAACAAATCTCAGTTTGAGCCCCAAAGAGCAAATCAATCCTTAAGGCTAACGTCTACTCAATTTTAATTAGGCTTGGGATGATTGCGCTCTTGGAATGTGATGGGCCCTTTAGATGGGTTGTGCCATTAATGCTTGATTCAAATGTGTGTGCATGCACAACCAGGGTTTACAATCAAGGTTATTTGATGATGAGTCTTTTAGGGTTCAAGCTTGTTTAGTAGCTTTTAGGGTTTGATCTTTAGGTATATTCAATCAAGGTTCAGTAGAACATTTAAACCCTAAACACGTAGAAAAAGGTTTAACCTATTTAGATTGAACCCTAAAAGATTTCAAACAAGGGTAAACAAGAATGTTTAACCTATTTAGATTTCTACTCACTTATGTGTATTTAGTTGAAGTGTACTAGGTCCACAGGTCAAATCCTGGTTAAGTGGTAGAATCAAAGTGATTGTGCACCTTAGGATAAGAAGTTGTGGGTGTTAAGTGTGTAGCGTTTAGTTAAATCCCACAAGAGAATAATAATTTTTTTTATTTTTTTATATATACGGGTGCGTGATGTGAGTGGAGTGACAATCAAACAACCAAAATCTACCTTAGGGTTTATGCAAGCACCTAAGTTTATTTGGGTTTGAATTATTAGGTTATGGAAAGAAAACTAGGGTGGGGGTAGTTCGGGTACACTTACAAAACCTTCATCCGCACTTTTCTCTGATCTAACCGCTCTGGCCTGCCTCGGACGAGTACTTGCAATCATAGTAAGATCAGAGAAAAAGTGAGATAAAAGTTAGGTAAGGCGGAAAAACATGGAAAAAAACCAAAGAGCATTGCCTCCCCGGTAACGGTGCCAAAATGATCAATGTGTTTTGCGTGGTAAAAATTGGGATTTGGAGGACCTATTGTCGTAGCTTGCAAAATGCATCTATGAGATAAAATTTATAACCGAAACTCGAAAAGTGAGTCCCAAGTCGAACACGGGGAGGTAAACGTTTGGTTTTAAAAAATCTACATTTTTCTTTTGTTTGTTTCTGTCATTTTTATCTTTTATAATTTTTTTGGAATTTGTTAGAAAGTAAGAGATCAAATCAACAATTGCTTATCTAGCTAATCTACTTGCAAAAATATAAGAGAGAGAGAGAAACAATCATGGATTTCTAACAAAAATTTTTTTTACAGCTACGAAAGCGGGAAAGATTACACTACGGAAGCAAAAAAGATAGAAAGAGGTGAGAGAATCCCCCTTGAAGGTTGCTTGGGGGACGACTCGCTCTGATGTTGTTTGGAAGGTGGCGAGGAGCGAGACGAAGGAGGATGTAGCCAAAGGACGGAGGATGGGGCAGGACGGCATCGCAGCAAGGATCTTCTTCCTGAAGGGTAGTGAGAGGATGGCCACGTGATGCTCCATGAATGGGGATGAGAGGTGGGAAAACTATTTTCTTTTCTACTCTAGAGGAGCATCCCGGGCTTGCGACAAGCTCGCTTTAGAGCCTTGGAGGTGGTGAGAGGAAGAAAGGAAGAGATGAAGAGGAAGGGGAGGTGTAGGGGTCCTTGTATAGTGAAGGGAAGAGGGCAATTTGTGTGGAGGGCATTTAGTGACATCAGTGGCATCGCTGTACATCCATGCCAGCCAATCCCCCAAATGTCGCTAAAGCTTGCTGACGCTTGTGCTCTATCTCCGCTAGCATCTGTTGGATCCCCTCCCCAGCGTACGATCAAGATCAGAAGGCTCACACGCACCCGCTGATCATGCCCTTTGAAGACGCACACCGCTAGCGCTGAAGAGAGGCACGCGCACACCGCTGGATCGGCATCAGACAATTGACAATGCTAGTGGATGTCTTAAGTTCGCCCTGCGTATGATCGTGCGTGCGATTTCGTGTGATCTCACACATGCATGAATCTTGCCCGTGGGATTGCGCCGCATGGAAGCTTTGTGGTCGCTCGATGAAGATCTGGTGGTCGAATTTCAATTGATGCGGCGAGGATGCTTTAGAGGGATTCGAACCCAGGCCCCTTTGATCTGTGGAGGGCGCTTAGCCACTATGCTAAGCCCCTCTTTGTGTCGTGAAGAGGAGAGCGATGAGAAGGCCTCTCAGCTGTTGGATCAAGATCCAATGGCTGGTAGTGGAGGTCGCGAATGAAAAGTGGGCTCCTTTAGTTCCTACTAGTCGATGTTGGGCGACGTGGATGGCACTACATGGCTCCACCTGGGCCGTTCGTCTTTTGTCTATTGCAGAGGGTGCCACAGTGCTCAGATCGAGAAGATTCCCATATTGTCAGATTGCAATCGTCACTCCAGATCCATCCGTGTAGTCAGATTTTTCATCCGAAGCCTATATGGATATCGCATTGTCCCCTGGCCAGTGATCTTCCTCGAACTTCATATGATGCTATGGGACTCCAATCTAGACAATTTTGGAGGCGTTAGACTCTGATCGTCATCCTGATCAGATACGTACGGTCCGATCGTCTATTTGAGGCTCTAAAATAAATCCTCTTCTCGCTTGACCATAAAAAAGACCTAATTAACCTAAAATATATACAACTACTCTAAATGCAAAATGATGCATGCTATGTAATATTTATAACATGAAATGCAAATCTAAGCCTAGGAATATGCATGATTAGGCATTTTAACCTAAGTAGATGTGTCTATATTAGTAGCGATATTTTGCGACTATGACGATGGGTTCTCCAAAAGCCTAATTTTACTCGCGACACTAACGCTCATCAGGGAGTTATTCACAATCCTAGTCAATCTAATGGATGGCTCGACTCGGAGACTAAGATTGCTTCCAATAAATCTGAAGATAGTATCGATGAGGATGAGATAATTTCTGACGAGGATTTCAATGACCTATTTGCAGAACCCCCAATCTCACATGTATCCTAATATAACCCAGGGTCTAGGGAGAGCATGATTTTTGATGTTAATCACTATTATGAAGAACCCTATGATCCAAACTCTGATGCTGACATACATTTTGATCATCATATCAATCCACTTCCTCAGTAATTTCTCATTGAATTTTGGAACATGATTGATCAGCAGAATTGGCATCATGATCCTCATTTTGATTATCCTTCACTTTTTGCCCCTATTCTACATTCTAATATAGATAGACTCTTTGGACTAGGGATGCATCATCATCTGGTTCACATTTGCGGGCCACTGATTCTGGGAGCACACGAATACATCTTCCTTTTGATCTTGACCTACTCTTCTGCAATCACTGATCTACCTGATTAAGTATTTGCCCAGCTAGAGGCATTAAACTCAGCATTTATAAATACATCTGCTTTCTTTTTATACAAAGCATATTTCTTTTTCGCATATTTTCTTGCATATTATACATCAGGATATTGGCATATGCTGAACAAAAATTCAAGAGCGATTTCAGGTGATTTCTAGCCACTTACTACTGATCTTAATTTATTTTCTTTATATTCATGCATGAGGACATGGACGAACTTAAGCATGGGAGGGGGTAGAATAAATTAAACTGAAAATTTTATGCCAACATTTAGAAAACCTTCGAGCAACATGTTAATTGTACTTTAGGGTTGACGTGCGCTTGTGCGTGTGTGTTAAGAAGTATCATTATAGTCGCACTTGCAATGTCGATTTTAAAGTAAATAAACGGAGGTGAGTCTAAGTGTCGGTCTCAAGGAGGCGTGAAAATCGAATTTTTCTTATCACTTGTTGTCATGGAAAGCACCGGGTTTTGCTTGTGGAGGTGAGGTTTGAAAAGTGAGAGAGAGATAGAGAGAGAGAGAGATTAGGGTTAGAGTGTTTCATGCTTGAGCATGCAACTTAAACAGAAATTAAAGTAACAATTGAATAGAAAATAGCTTCATTAATCATGCACGTTTAGTTCATAGCTTACAACATTAAATACATGCTCAAATAAAAGTAATGGAAAGCTTAAGAGAGAGAGAGGGAGAGGGGAGAGCGACGAGGCAGCCATGGTGGTGGAGGAGGCTCCGTCGACGGCTTGTCATCTCCGACGATTACAAGAGGGCCTAAAGCTACCTAAGAGAGGGGTGGAGTGGTTGCAAGGGAAGTGAATGCCTTGAATGAGTGGTTGGAGGGGGTTTAAATAGGGTTAAGGTCTTTCTAAAAGAAGAAGGGGCTTTAGCGACGTCTAGGACGTCGCTAAAACCACTCCAAAAGCATCGGTGACGCCCTCCAGCCCATTGGTCAACCGCCTGCATCGTTCTTCTTCGCGCTCAATCCGCGGCCGCTGTGTGAGATCCGTCCGATCGAAGATCGGGTGGCTGAGATCTTCTCTTGGAGGTGCTCGGATCGCGCCTTGGGCATGTGTGTGCGCGGGCGTCGTCGCCCAACGTGCGCGTGTGCGTGAGCGCTCGCGATTTGTGGCTGCGCCGCGTGGTGCAATCTTGGCCGCCCACTGCTGATCGGGCGGCCCAATTTCTCTGCGCTTCCTTCATCTTCGATTTCACACACCGCCTGGCTCGAACCCGCATCGCGTGCGTATGGGCGTGCGTGCTAACGGTTGTGCCACTCCAGCGCTTTGTCGCGGCGACCACGCGGTTCTTGGTCGTTCAATCGAAGATCAACGGTCGAGATTTGATCTCAGCTGATGGTTGAAGTGGCGGGCGGTGGAGCAGGGGCGACGTGGCGCAATGAGGGCCGTTGATCTCCAGATCAACAGTCAGAACTTCTTGGGCCCATTGTAGGAGCTCCGGATGTCGGATTTGGCCGATCTTGAGTCCGTTGGACTCCGTTCGTCATTCTGGATCCATCCGTGTGATCCGATTGCTTATCTGCGGCTTGCTTTGACAAGTACTTACACAAATGGCCATTAATACAGTTTTATAAGCAATCTTTGTACATGATGCATGCAATGCTCCCATTCTACTTATGTTGTGCCTTTTATTCTTAAGATGGGCCCTATTTAACCGAATTATCACCCCCTTGTGCAGTGTTATCATACCCCCATGCTTACTCCTTGCTAGTCCCTAGCAAGATTTATTCTAACCTTTATTTTCTTTTAGAATTTAAGAAGTAATTGCTTAGACACTTCGTCACTTGTCAATAGGAGGAAATATATGAAGATCTTAATCTACAAAGACTAAGCAACGCCGGGGTGTTTGCCGAAATACGGATCGCCCGAATCCTTGCTTTAATGTATATAACTATACATATGTATATGTATATATATATATATATTTTTTTAGAATTTTTTTTCGGAATTCAGTGTGGGTTGGTAACTTTTTATGGCTACCCAACCGACCCAAAACTCGGTCAAAACCTTAAGTGCTAGGCATCTTTGTGTGAAGATTGTGAAAGACTCACTTAACAGTAATTCAGACCGACTTTGGGTTTCTATGCCCCTAGGTGACCGGAAAAGAAAATATATTTGCCTGAAGGTGTATTTGTTCGATTGGTAGCTTTCTCCCTACATTTGTTTTAATTGGGGTCAACACAAGGATTTTTCTAGTGTATATCTCCCCGGCTTGTACTACTTCCCTGCTTCTTCTTTAAGTGTTTTGGTTCTTTTTGTGCAGTTATTGAGCTGGGCTCTGGACAACCGACCAATGGGCTGTTACCCATGATCACTTGCCAGCCATACTTGTGCGGTGAAGTGTGGTTTATTTTCTTTTCTTCTTATTTTATTTTCCTTTTTCGTAGGTGGCTTCCCTGATCTCAAATGTGCTTAGAGGCAATGAAGAAGAAATGGTCTGTGGCTGGGTTCTGGACAACCTGCCAATGGGTTGTTACCCACAACAACTTGCCAGCCATACCACCCTAGAGAGTTCATTAGCTACCCAATTTCTATCAAAATCTCCGAGGAGTGAGTCTGTGCAAAAATGTGTGCGGATGCTTAGACTCAAAGTTTTTCTAAGTTAGAGGGTGAGTTGATAAGTCGTATACTTATCACCTTATTTAGTAGGTGGATTAGAATAGCTTAAGGTTGCAAGGATTCGAAGCTCAATCCATATTTTAACGGACACCAGGGCTGATTAAGCCTGAAGGCCTGAAAAGTCTAAGTGTTTAAGTTCTTTTTGTATTATTTCCCACTATTGACAAGTTTCTAATGCCTAAGTTTTCTTCCTAAATTCATTTTTTTTTATAATTATTTTATTTGATTCAGAGTGATTAAATGAGCTCAGGATTATGTAATTTATCACCCCCCATGCTTAAGTTGGACAATGTCCTCATTGGCAAGTACATGGATGCATAAGGGTTCAAAAAGATAGTACTTGAGTGACGTAAAATACCGGATCAGTCTGAATCCTCTGGGTTGCCTCCTAGGAAGCACTGAGTTTAATGCCTCCAGCTAGGCAATGCTCTGTGTCATCCCTCAACGAGGGTGACACTCTCCTTTGGGGGAACCTGGGCCAGGAAATGCTTCAATCTTTGACCATTAACTGTAAAAGTGTGCCCAGTGTTAGGATCAGCAATTTCAACTGCCCCATTAGAGTAGGGCTTAACCACCTGTAATGGTCCTGTCCATTTGGACCTGAGTTTCCCCGGGAAAAGTTTTAGGCGGGCGTCAAACAGCCAGACTTGCTGGTTAGGCTCAAAGGTTTTTCTATGAATGAGTCAGTCGTGGACGGCTTTCATTTTCTCCGTATAAAGTCGACTATTTTCAAAAGCGTCCAGACAAATTTCTTCGAGCTCAGATAATTGGAGCATCCGTTGCGCATCGGCTAATTGGGGATCCATGTTACATTGCTTGACAGCCCAGTAAGCTCGGTGTTCCAATTTGACAGGAAGATGGTAGGCTTTGCCAAAGACCAAGCGATAAGGCGACATGCCTATCGGGGTCTTGAAAGCGGTCATGTATGCCCACAGGGCATCATTGAGTCGTGTGGACCAGTCTTTCCTGTCAGGTCTCACAGTCTTCTGTAAAATGTTCTTGAATTGTCTATTTGAGACCTCAGTCTACCCATTTGTTTGTGGATGATACGGGGTAGCAATGCGGTGGTTCAGCCCATATTTTCTAAGTAGGGCACGGAATTGGGAATGGATAAAATGGCTGCCACCATCATTGATCATGGCCTTGGGTATTCCAAACTGGGAAAAGATGTTCTTCTTAACAAAGTCCATGACAGTCTTGTGATCGCATCGGCGGGTGGCGATGGCTTCAATCCATTTGGAACGACGCCAAAAACTAATGTGCGCTTGTGCGTGTGTGTTAAGAAGTGTCATTATAGTTGCACTTGCAACGCCGATTTTAAAGTAAATAAACGGAGGTGAGTCTGAGTGTCGGTCTTAGGGAGGCATGAAAATCAGATTTTTCTTGCCACTTGTTGTCACGAAAAGCGTGGGGTTTTGCTTGTGGAGGTGCGGTTTGAAAAGCGAGAGAGAGATAGAGAGAGATTAGGGTTAGAGTGTTTCTTGCTTGATCATGCAACTTAAACAGAAATTAAAGTAACAACTGAAGAGAAAATAGCTTCATTAATCATGCATGTTTAGTTCATAGCTTACAACATTAAATACATGCTCAAACAAAAGTAATGGAAAGCTTAAGAGAGAAAGAGAGATAGAGGGGAGAGCGACGAGGCAGCCACGGCGGTGGAGGAGGCTCCGTCGGTGGCTCGTCATCTCCGATAATTACAAGAGGGCCTAAAGCTAGCTAAGAGAGGGGTGGAGTAGTTGCAAGGGAAGTGAATGCCTTAAATGAGTGGTTGGAGGGGGTTTAAATAGGGTTAAGGGCTTTCTAAAAGAAGAAGGGGCTTTAGCGACATCTGGGACATCGCTAAAACCACTCCAAAAGCGTCGATGATGCCCTTCAGCCTGCCGGTCAACCGCTCGCGTCGTTCTTCTTCGCGCTCAATCCGCGGCCGCTGCGTGACGATCGGACGGCTGAGATCTTCTCTTGGAGGTGCTCGGATCGCGCCTCGGGCATGCGTGTGCGCGGGCGTCGTCGCTCGATGTCCGCGCGCGTGTGAGCGCTCGCGATCTGTGCCCGCTCCGCATGGCACAATCTCGGCCGCCTGCTGCTGATCGGGTGACCCAATTTCGTTGCGCGCTTCCTTCATCTTCGATTTCACGCACCGCACAGCTCGAACCCGCATCGCGTGCGTGCGGGAGTGCGTGCTAACCGTTGCACCACGCCCGCGCTTTGTCGCGATGACCATGCGGTTCTCGGCTGTTCGATCGAAGATCGACGGTCAAGATTTGATCTCAGCTGATGGTTGAAGTGGCGGGCGGTGGAGCGGGGGCAACGTGGTGCAATGAGGGCCGTTGATCTCCAGATCAACGGTCAGAACTTCTTGGGCCCATTGTAGGAGCTCCGGATCTCGGATTTGGCCAATCTTGATTCCGTTGGACTCCGTTCGCCGTTTGGATCCATCCGTGCGGTCCGATTGCTCATTTGCGGCCTGCTTTGACAAGTACTTACACAAATGGCCATTAATATAGTTTTATAAGCAATCTTGGTACATGATGCATGCAATGCTCCCATTCTACTTATGTTGTGCCCTTTATTCTTAAGATGGGCCCTATTTAACCGAATTATCACCCCCTTGTGTAATGTTATCAAGGGTCCATAGTTTAAGAACAATCGACTCCATCTCCAATGCTCGCATTGGAGCTAGAAATCATCTGCAATAGCCACTTTTGACTCAATCGCTCACTTTTTGTTTTAAATTAGGACTAAGTTGAATGTAACTTGATAAGGGAACAATATTAAAATACAATTATAAGAGGTTAATTGTATATAGCATCTATATATATATTGCATCCATGAATAAGGTTTTTATCAAGAGGGTTTATTAGGGATTTTATTCTTTAGATGATTCTTGTAATCTAGAATCCAGTACAATTTTCATACTCACACATAAATTTTGCAGTGGATTCGCTGTGAAAACTAATAAACATCTTTAGTTTGTCAAGAAGAAGTAGTGCTTCTTTTCCTGTACCCCTAGACAGTGGTTAGGGAGTCAGGCAAACCTTCTTCTAGAAGATCAACCAAATAGTGTGAAGTGAGAGTAGAGTGTTACTGGTGCTCTAAGACTAGTGCAAGGAATCTTAATTTCTAGATAATTAGATAATGACACTTGAACTTAGGTGTAGTTCTAGTTCTTGGTTTCTGCGTATGAACTTTGTGTGATCTTCAAGAGAAACCAAATAAAGCAAATATGCAGAGATCGAGTTCTAATAAAACTTGGACTAAGGTGGATAGTTACGACTGTTCTTCATAGAATTCTTGACCGAAAAAGGGTAGTGATATCAAGGTCAGAAAATATGTTGTCCTACCTGTCTCTTTCCTCGTGTCGAGAGTAGGCACTTCCACCAAATAAGCCACTCGATATTCTCTTGAACACCACCAATCCACAATAATGCCTGTAGAATAAAAGGTTCCTATGTCGTATGCTCTATTGCGACGTGTTGAAAAAGAAAAAAAAAGAGAAAAAAATTTTTTAGAAAAAGAAAAAAATAGAAAAAATGAGTTTATATGAGCGTTAGTGCTTATTTCAATTGCAATGAGGCAACATTACCCACTACTTTTGAGATCCACCAAATATGGCCCTAGCCTACCTTTCTGTATTTTTGATTGTTTGAATACTAGCTGAGAAATTCTGAATTAGTGTTGGGGTTATTGGAAATTTATTAAAGTGTTAATGCCATGTGAGGCCACAAATATGGATTCTACTCGTAAATCAGGTGAGATTGTGAGCTTGAGAAAACAAAAAGAAAAGAAGAAAAGGAAAAGAGAGTAAGTACAAAGGAACCAAAGAGAGCATAGTTTTCCTGCTTCTCTCTGAGTTCATTTGCTTGATAGTTTGGAAATGTAGATTTCGTAGTACTAGTCTATATGTAGCACCAAATGAGTATGACCCACCAAATATAAAATCACTTGACTCAGAATCTTCTACCTAAGATAAAAGCTGGGGTAGAAATTAGGGAATTTTTGTTATACCTCGAGGGAAAAAGTCTGCCTATCCCGATAGAATTTTACTAGGGATCAACTATAGGTTTTAGAGGTGAATCAACTTTTCACTCGAATCTGTTGCATAAGCTACATAACTACACTCTGACAATTATCCGGATTTCTACATTCTCGGATGAAAACAAAAAGGAAAAGAATCTCTAGCTTTCAACTTGATAAATCAGTCCTCTGGGGACCCACTTGTAGATAACTTAGTTTTGCATTTGCTAGGGATTAGTAAGATTTAGGCATGGGGGTGTGATTGCGCAGCAATCATAAGACTTAAATGACTTGAATTGAGTTAGAACTTAGCATCATTGTAGTATAATTCATGCTTTAATAGCATACATTGCATCTTTCCTACTTTACTTAGATAATCATGAAATAATGCTATAATAATGTACTGATTAGTGTATTATTTGGCTTGTAGGCAATAAAGGCTCAGGAGATGGCTTGAAGCTGGATCTAGACCAAGGAAGAGGCTGGAGCTGCAGCAAAGTTGGGGTAGAAGCCTTGGAATAAAGATGAAGACATAATGTAGGGAAGAGGTATACTACACTAATTGTAGGATTTTAATGTATGAATCAAATTATGAAGAACATAGGATATTCCCACACTTATTCCTAGCCTTAGGATAGCCCTAACACCTTCCCAACCCCTAGCCACCCTCATACTAGGTCACCTTAGCCTAGAATACCTCAATACCCATCTTCCAGCACATCTCTTGACGTTCAGGTAGAATGCTAGATGTACACGCCCCTTAGATATAGCCTGTAGAACCTAGAGCCCAATCTACTGCAATATTGGATGTCAAGACAAGGTGTCCGATGTCCAATTTCTGCACAAACCCAAGACATAACCTTAAATCCACATTGATTCAACATTGCACGTCTAGACTAGAAACTTAGACTTCTAATTTTGAAGTACAAGTTGTTTGATCTTTAAATCAGACATCTAGAACCCCTCTCCAGTTGTTTTTATAATCAAGCCAAGATCTTGATTTCTTTGGCCCCTAAGCCCAATCCGACAACCTAGGAAACCTAAATTAAGGTGCCTTGAGCCTAATACACTACCCTAAGACCCTCCTAAGAACCTACTTAGGTGGTGGACCTAAGAAGACCAACTCCCTACCTCCCTAGCTGCCACCTAAGCCTTATTCTAGAGAATTCTATAATTATCTAGAGGGCCACCCCCTTAGTCTATTTAAGGACCTAAGGGGACAGTCGTGCACCTATTATTGGATACCACCTCCATCTCCAACCTCATTGGCGAGCTCCTTCACCTTCAAGCACCATCACCCTCACATCCAAAATCTAGGGAACTCCACCACCTTCTCAAGAGCTCAGCCTACACACCTTGGCTGCCCCTCTCTTCCCTATTACCATCAGCCACACAGCCACATAGCCGTTGAAGACCATCTCCAATGTCCTGAGTTCTAGTAGGTAGATTAATGTTATTCATGTTTTAATTTCCGCATTAACATCTTGCTAGTAGTAGTAGTATCCTCTCTGTGAATGCATGCGTAATCTACCCTAGATCCATGCATGCATATCTTTTCTATTAGCTAGAAATAGTATTTTCAAGTTCCATGTACAAGCTTTCCTCTAGAACCATTGTAATGACAAAATTTATGAGGAAATAAGAATCATTAGTTGCTTGCTTCATCTATATATATTGCAATAAACATGTCTATTCTAGATGATATTAATGATTTAGCGATATATTCACTTTCTGCTAGTTGCCATCGTGTAATAGAAATCGTGCAGATCAAGACACACACATTAACTTTTGTGATTTATTTGACTTACGCACATGTTTTTTGTGTCAACAATTTAACCGATGCATCTTTCACTCGCACTCTCGAGACTAGAATCTGATTTTAAGCAAGTAAAGAAAGAAAAATTAAAATCAGTTTCGCTTTTGTATGCCTCCCTGAGATTGATCGGGACTCACTATCTTGTTATTAATTTTTGTTATTGAAATCGCAATTCGTGCTATACTACAACGTTTTCTTAATCACATACAGATTTTTTCAGAATTCAACAACCACCAATTCACCTCTGTTGATAGGGCACTGCAGAGTGCGCACACGACACACTGCACCGCTGGTCTGCCACTACCAATAGGGCACAATACAGTGTGCACACTTCACCGCTGATCCACCACTATCGATAGGGCACTACACAGTGTGCACACTTCACCATCGATTCGCCAATGTGGGTTGCAAGGAAGGGGGGATTTGCTGCTGTTGTGGCCTATGGGGAAGGGATTGAGGTCTGAGGAGTGAGGAGTATAGGGGAGTTCATGAGGAGTAGGGGTGTTGTGGGGAAGGGATTGGGAGAAAAATGGCTAGTGGGTAATTGTGACTCGTAAGAAGAGCCTGGAGAGGGGAGTTAGGAAAAATGGGCATTGGGTTCCAAAGTCCAAACAAATGACTGTGAAATGTGAGGAGAGGGTAGTCGGGCACCCATTGGGCCATTGGGCTTAATGGGCATTGGGCTTCTCATTTGATGGGTGATGCTATCATATTTATGAACTTGATGGGGGATGAAAATTTGTGAGCAGAGGAGAGTTCTGAATCATCGCCATCGAATCACTTTTGTTGGGTACCCATTGGGTCATGACAAAAACGAGATGGGTCATGTAACGGGTTACTTAATGGGTACCCGTGGTTGCTTCGATGGGTATCCGAACAGAGCTGCAATAAGTAATAGGTCACATTTAACGGGTACGTGACCCACACATGATAAATGTGTACCCGACCGAGTAGGGTTAAAAGTAATGGAACGGGTCAGGTACTCGAGATTAACGGGTCAAACGAACACCCCTACCTAAAACCCCTTAGATAATCCCCTTGGTGGTTTCCTATATACCCAAATAAGCCCTCTTACACCAGCCTACATAAGACCTCCAAAGCTACCTATTTGTATGCCAAGTCCATACACCCAATAGGACTTTTAATGCTGCAAAATTTTTGACCTCAGATTAGTCCCAAAACCATCCCACAACCTTCCATTAGGAACCCCTTCTGTGGCCACATTTAGGAGCCACCTAGACTTAATTTCCATATCTGAAAGTTAACCTACCTTGGACCCCTAAACCATCCTAGAGACATCTGGTGTCAGACCCGAATAGGTTGTTAATATGATGATTTCATCGTTGAAGTGTGTATAGTAGTTAACCTAAATCGAACCTAACCATCTCTTTACAAAATTTTTAACCTGGACTACTTGATTTTAGCTTGGTCACTTTTAGGCCCAGGGTCGAACTCAGGGAAATGGAGTTATAAGTCAAGTTTCTATGCCTTTCCTACAATGAGTCTCTTCCGTTCGTTTATTGTGCTTTTGGTGTTTTTCTATTTAGATTTTTTCTGGTAATCTTTATCCTTGAGGCACACCCTCAAAATTAAATTCTTGGCTTTGAGCCAAAATAGGGTTCCAAAACTGGTCTTGCTATTCGCAAGACGGAGTATTTGCAAGTCAAGGATTATCTTTTCTCTTTTATATATTTTTTTCTATCTTTTTTATGGGCATGCAAGAGAAATAGAAGTAAAGTAACTATGGTATCTATATATAGATATGTCTATACTATATATGTATAAAAGGGTGGGGGTGGAGGCGACGATGGAGTGTAGCACGGTGTTGAGTCAGTCGTCGTCTAGAAAGACGCAACCAACAGGACGAAGTGCCGCGTGTAAGGTGTAGGATGGAAGGTAGAAGATGAATGCGAACACGCTTTTTTTACGCGTGTGTCAAGGAATATCAGCAACTGGTGCAGATATTCCCACGATACCACGTATGGTAAATAACGTGAAAATATATATATATGTATGTATATATAGTTATAGATATATATATGTATATATATCTATAACTATATATACATACATATATATATATTTTCACGTTATTATATTTATGTATATTTCTATATATATGTATATATATAAGTATATGTGTATATATATGTATATATATATATAAGTATATAGATGTAAATATATATATATATGTATGTATATGGACTAATACATATTTATATAAGTACTAATATATATATAGATATATGTATAAATATATATATATATATATGTATATAAGTATATGTATATATGTAAATATATATGTGCATATATATATATATATAAGTATATAGATATATGTATATAGATATGTATATATATAAATATATATGTACATATATATATGTATATGTATAAGTATATAGATATATATATATATATGTATGTATGTATACTAATACATAAGTATATAGGTACTACTATATGTATAAATATAAGTATATATATATATGTATATATATATATCAATATATATATGTATACGTATATATATATATGTATATAATAGTGTATAGGTATGTGTGTGTGTATGGAAGTGTGTGTATGTGCGTGTGAGCGTCGGTAAAGAGAGAGTGAGAGAGTGTTGTGAGAGAGAGTGAGAGAGAGAGAGAGAGATGCCGCACTGTTGGAGGTGAGGGAGGTGAGTTAAGACGTCTGTAGCTTCCAAGCGTCGTCTGGAGGTCCTCAAGCGCACGTGCAGACACGTATGCGCGCAGAGGTCGTGCGCTGGAGGGAGTGGCACAGAGAGAAGGTCGCAGCACACAACGCTGCGCGGAGAGGCGTACGCGGGTGAGTGAAGCGGGTGATGCGGGCGTGCACAGGCTAGTGAAGCGGGCGAAGGCAGGCGTATGCAGGTTGGCTGACGCGCGGGCAGGCACGCGAGCGGGCGAAGGCCGGTTGCGGCGCACCGGGTGAAGTGGCTTCGGCTGGTGGCTTGCAAGCGGAAGGTTACGACAGAGCGCGTGGAGAGGGCTGCTGGCGTGTGCGGTGGAGGGCGAGGGCGACTTGCTGCTCGCATGGAGGCTTGTAGGTGATGCTGGGGTGCTTGGCCGGCCGCTGCAGAGGTGCATAGTGGCCGGTTGTGGGCGAAAGCGAGAACGCGACAGGGCAAAGAAGCAGGAGGCGATGATGCCTGCAGGCACGCGCTGGAGGCAAGGGCTCCTGCAGGCGAGCACGGAAGGGCCTGGGGCTGCTGCTGCCGCCTTACCACTGCTGCTGCCGCTGAGCTTCGAGCTTTAGACCTTGAAGCTTGCGGCAATGGTTGAAGGTCTTCAAATGGTGAACCAAGAAACGAGCCACCATGCCCACCGGCTCTTTGAAGAGCTGGGCGGTGGTGGTCTCACTGTGGTGGGTGTGCACCACAGTGAGGGCTCCTGTCCACCGGGTGTCTCCGAGGAGGGCCGACGTGTGGAGGGAGAGGGAGGAGAGGATGGTGGCCTGGAAGTGGGCTGCGTTTGGTTTTTGAAGTGGAGGACCAGGATGGCTGCAAGAAGAACCGTGCTCTTTTTAAAGAAGAGGAGAGCATGCACAGCCATGCCCTGGTTGTGCATGGCTCAAGGATGGCTCATGGCAGGGAGATCATGTATGCGGCTGGCAGGGAGGGGTGTGAGCAGGGAATGGCGCGAGGAGAAGAGGAAGATGCTCCATGCAGCCGCAGGGAAGATTTCAAAATCAAGTGAAATAAAAATAAAAAGATGGTGAATTTTGCAAAGTTGCACTTGAGGAAAAATGTAAATTGCGAGGCCACTTATTTTATTCTCCTCCCCTCTCAATTAATTGCATGCATGCGTGTGTTTTTACAATGCAACTATGGAGACCTAATATGCATTGGTAATGTTAGGAAATAGCACAAGACAACACAATTGCAGGTGTATTTTTGCGGTGCAATCATACCCCCATGCCTATCTTTTGCTGGTCCCTAGCAAAACATTTTTTTGTAATGTATTTAGAAATGATATTTAAGCTGAAGATTTTCTTCTGAGGCAACATAGGTGTGTTTGTTGTTGGATATTGTGAGAACCAATTGTAGAGAAGACTACCAGTACTTTAAGTCTCACATGACAAAGATCATCTCTCCACTGACCAGGACTCTTGATATTTAAACCTTAAGTATGATTTCCAAGACCCAGGAGGTTTTTGCCGTACTCGAGAGCTCAAGAGATTATGGCTTGTGCTTAGTGAAGGATCAAGACTGACCAGATGAACATTACGACTCAAGCCCAAGGTTTCACGAATCTTTAAGTACAGGTTGGTCCCAGTTTCAGCTCGTGTTTTCCAATTGACCCTAAAGAAGATGACGGAAAACTCAACTCCCATTTTCTGATATTTGTGGCTCAAAGGAAAACAGGGTATTTGCGACTTGCCCTGAAGAACTTTTTTATGGTAGAGACTTTATAGACATTTGCGAGATATACTGACTTATTTGCTCTCTTTTTTTTTTGAAACACGTGTCAGTATATCTCTTACAACATTATTTGGAGAAGCACACTTTTCTTTTTAGTGGGAGAGTTTTTTTCTTTGTGGAAAGAGTCGCTCCTAAACACAAGACTAAAGCCTGGGATAAAAAGTCTACCTGCGTGCACAAGTAAGGACTCCACCTTCCCTAATGAACACTAGGGTTGGATCTTATGTTCACCTGGTCTTTCTTGATATGTGTAGTGTGAACCAAGTTTACTTAAGCTCTCAAGTAAAAGTAAACCAACGGATCCTGTACTGGTGTCTCAGGTACAAGAATATGTCCTTAGTTAGGAGAGATTCTGATCTATTTTGTCAATGCTCAAGTGAATTAAGCCCGTGCCTGAGCGAATAAAGCTTCTGTGGCCTGGAAAGTCTTCAAAATAGAGGTTGAATATCCATAAACACTTATTGTATTTTTGTTTTAACCTTTAGATCATTACTAAACACCATTTTCATTTTCATATATATATATATATATATATATATATATAAACTGCATGATACCCTAAAATACCCAGATCCTACGGATGCCTATCCACCCCCCCATGCCAAACGATGCTATGTCCTCATATGCATGCAAGAAAGGGTAGAGAAAGGATGAAAGATCGGGTAACGAGAGCTGAGGTGCAGGGTATACAGCAGGGAGGTAGGGGGGTGGATGGTGGGTGGTGAAGTGAAAAGTGAAGTGATCGTGATAGTGAAGTGAAAAGTGATGGTCGATGGTGAGTGTTGTTGGGGTGCTTCCCAACGAGCACTGAATTTAACGTCCCCAGCTAGACTCAGAATGAGGCAAAGAATTAGTTACCCTCCAGTAGGGCAACAGTTTCTCCAACTTGGGCAGGTTCATGACTCAGATAGGGTTTCAAACGCTGCCCGTTGACCGTAAATTTACACCCAGATTTGGGATCTTCGATCTCGACGGCCCTGTTGGGGAATGGTCTTGAGACCAGGAAAGGACCAGTCCATTTGGACTTCAATTTCCCAGGAAATAATTTGAGTCGGGTATTATAGAGCCAAACTTACTGAGATGGCTCAAATTCTTTCCGCCGAATACGGCTGTAGTGAAAAGCCTTAGTGCGTTGTTTGAAGGTTAAAGTAGAATCATAGGCTTCACGACAGAGTTCTTCCAGCTCCTGGAGTTGGAGTTTCCTTTCTTGACTACACAGGTCTGGGTCAAGGTTACATTGGTGAACCGCCCAATAAGCGCAGTGCTCCAACTCCATGGGCAAATGACAAGGCTTCCTGTAAATGATTCTATATGAAGACATACCAAGGGGAGCCTTGAAGGCTGTCCAATACGCCCAAAGTGCGTCAATTAGCTTGTCGGACCAATCCTTACGGTTAGGCCGAACCGTTTTCAGGAGAATTTGCTTGATTTGCCGATTCGACACCTCTGCCTGGCTGTTTGTCTGAGGATGATACGGAGATGCGATACGATGGTGGACTCTGTATTTCCTCAGAAGTGAACAAAAAGAATCATGGGTAAAGTGGCTTCCTCCATCTGAGATAATGGCTCGAGGGATCCCAAAGCGTGCAAAGATGTGGTCTTTGACAAATTGGGTGGAAATAACATGGTCAGCACGACACGCGGGAATAGCCTCGATCCATTTCGAAACATAGTCAACGGCCACGAGAATGAATTCGAAACCGTTGGACGGAGGAAAGGGACCCATGAAGTCAATTCCCCAGATGTCGAAGATTTCTGCAGCTAGGATGGGTTGTAAGGGCATCATGTCACGACGTGACATTGACCCTAACGACTGGCACCTAGTGCAATGCTTGGCATAATTGTGTGCATCCTGGTGAAGGGAGGTCCAAAAGAAACTGCACTGCAACACCTTGGCTGTAGTTTTCCTCCCAAAGAAATGGCCTTCGCAGGCCAGATCATGGCAAAAGGATAGCACACTGGGGAACTCGCTGTCAGGAATACAGCGATGGATGATTTGATCAGCACCTATCCGAAAAAGAAGTAGATTATCCCAGAAATAATACTTTGCTTCTGCCATGAGTCGCTCGTGCTGGTTTTTTAGGCCAGCCACGTGGAAGGGATCCAGAAGCAAGGTAATTTGCAATGTCGTCATACCACGATCCACTTGCCACATTTATTGCCAATAGGTGCTCATCAGGAAAAATTTCATTGATCGGCAGAGTAAGTCCAACATGGTCAGGGTCCAATCTGGAAAGGTGATCAGCTACAACATTCTGGGCTCCGGCCTTATCGCAGATCTCAATGTCAAATTCTTGGAGCAAAAGGATCCAATGAATTAGTCTAGGCTTGGCATCCTTCTTGTGCATGAGTTGGTGAATGGCCGCGTGATCAGTGAAAATAATAACGTGAGAGCCGAGAAGGTAAGAGCGGAATTTCTCCAGCCCAAAGATGACCACCAGTAATTCTTTTTCAGTGGTCGTATAATTACGCTGGGCCTCATCCAACGTCTTACTGGCGTAGTATAGCACGAAGGGGTGTCTATCGCATCTTTGTCCCTGGATGGCTCCGACTGCAAGGTCAGAAGCGTCACACATGAGTTCAAAGTCGAGGGACCAATCAGGCGGCTGGAGAACAGGGGCCTTGGTGATAGCATTACGCAACTGCGTGAATGCTTGTATGCAGTTGGGGCCCATATCGAAGGGTACATCGGTCGATAGGAGATGAGTTAAAGGTCGAGAAATCTTGGAGAAGTATTTGATGAATCTCCTATAGAAATTGACGTGTCCCAGGAAGGAGCGGATTTGTTTGACAGAGCCAGGCACAGGTAAATCAGCAATGACAACGAGCTTAGCTCTGTCAACCTCGATACCCCTATCGGAGATGATATGTCCGAGAACAATTCCCTCGTGCACCATAAAATGACTTTTTTCCCAGGAAAGCACGAGGTTTACATCAATACATCTCCTCAAGATACGAGTTAGGATGGCAAGACATTCGTCGAAAGATGGTCCAAAGTCCGAAAAGTCATCCATGAAGACCTTGAGAAAGTCACCCACCATGTCATGGAATATCGCCAGCATACATCTCTGGAAAGTTGCTGGTGTGTTGCAAAGTCCGAACGGCATCCTTCTAAATGCGAAGGTGCCGAAGGGGTAGGTAAAAGTGGTTTTCTCTTGGTCTCGGGGGTCAATTGCCACCTGGTTATAACCTGAGAATCCATCCAGGAAACAGAAAAGTCTATTTCCTGCTAACCGCTCCAGGATTTGGTCAATGAATGGTAGCAGAAAGTGATCTTTCTTGGTTGCAGCATTGAGTTTCCTATAATCTACACACACTCTCCAAGATGTAGGAGTGCGTGTAAGGATGGATTCGCCCCTGTCATTGACACGGATGGTGAGTCCTGCCTTTTTGGGCACAATGTGAATCGGACTCACCCAGGGGCTATCGCTGATCGGGTAGATTATACCTGCATCCAGCCACCTAATAATTTCTTTCTTAACGACCTCCCGCATGTTAGGGTTGAGATGTCGCTGCATCTCGTGGGAAGGTCGAGCCTCCTCCTTCGTATATATACGGTGAGTACAGTAGGAGGGGTAAATGCCAGATAAGTCTGATAGGGACCATCCAATGGCTGCCTTGTGTTTTATGAGGACCTTAGTTAGTTTGCAGTCTTGCTCCCTAGTTAATTTTGAATTGATGATTACAGGGAGTGTTTCATTTGGTCCCAGGAAAACATACTTAAGTGTATTAGGCAGCTCTTTCAGCTCAAGAGTGGATGGTGAAAGGTCTGGCATTTCTTGGGATGAGAGTGTCCTAGGCGGGTTGGAGAATAAGTCAGGAGGAAGAAATTGGCCCTCAGATTGGCCAAGAAGAGGGGCTTCTTGGATAGATGGATCCAAAAAGGAATAGCCCCAGTGAGAAGTATATGGGCTCAAGGTCCCAGTGTGGAGATGCAACTCCACCTGATTTGGCGGGAAAGAAAGGGCAATCTGGTCTTCAGGAGTGTGGACCGGCAGTGAGTAGCCCGGATATGACTCAGACCACGAGGTATGGGAAGCGAAGAAAACCTCATCAGAAGTCTGGTCAGGAGAAGGTACGGGATAAGGGAGAGATAGGGGAACGTCACAATATGTGTTGGTCAGGCAGCCATCAGTGTTTATAGGTAATCCACAGCAGTCCAAATAGGTCCCAATTAGTCTGATACACGTGCTAATGGCCATGTCCTCATCAGATGTGTCATCCTCGATGCAATTGCAATCAAAGTTCTTAACTGCCTTGAAGATGTTAAGCTTGAGCTTTTCAGATTCAACGGCAATCTCAATACAGCCCGACTCGCAGTCGATATGGGCGCGGGCTGTGGCCAAGAAAGGTTGACCGAGGATGATCGGACAATCAGAAAGTGAACTAGGAACTTCCATATCTAAAACAAGAAAGTCAACAGGAAAACAGAGACTATTGACCCTAACCACCATGTCTTCCACCACACCCTTTTGACAGAATGATCTGCCAATTGTAACGTGACAGGGATGGGTTTCAGATTTCCCAAGGAGAATTTTTCGAGCATGATGGTTGGTATAAGATTTATGGAAGATCCTAGATCAAGCAGGGTACGGTTAAAATTGCAGCCTTGGATGCTATAGGAAATAAGCGGTGTACTCGGATCTTTCTGCTTCGGTGGTAGATTTGAAAGTATAGCACAACTCGCATGAGGCGAGAGAACCACCGAATTCTTGGTTTTCTTTGACTGTCGCTTGGGTGTTGTGTAGTCTTTGAAAAATCGGGTGACAGTAGGTATGTGGTCAATAGCCTTGAGCAGGGGTACCTTGATTTCTACATCCCTGAATAAATTACACAGGTTATCAAAGGCCTGCGTGTCTTTCTTCTTGCCTTTTGGCTCCCTCAGTAGAGCCTCAGGGAATGGGACTGATTCTGGCAATAATTTGGGTGTATCGTCCTCTCGCGAATGCGGTGCTCATCCTGAATGAGAGGGAGATGAAGAAGATGGGCCAGGATCAGGTCGAGGTAGATCAACAGTCTAGTTGCCGCTCCTAGTAGTGATAGCATTGGACGATGTGGGTCCAGTGGGATCATACAGTGGAGGAGGGTTCGCAATAGGGACATAAGAGTGCGGTGCTGCAGCGGGATTAGCCTAAAATCCCGGTGGAATGCTCGGAGCTTACAGAATATGATGAACCTGCCCCTGAGAAGGTCGTACTTATGGTTAAGGACCACTGGGTACAAAATTTCGTGGGTTTGGGACAGGATGGGTGGGAAGAGTGCGCTGAGATCGAGTTGTCATGCGTAGTTGACTGATCTCAGCAATCTGCTGCACCAATTGGTGTTGAAGAGAGGTCATGTTCTTTTCATGGTGCTTTGACATTCCGTCATCATTCGCATCAATTTATCAAGAGGACTTGATGCATGTTCGATTTGCGGTATGCAAGGGCCTGATGGCGAATTCGCCATAGGATTAGACTGGGCCCTTGGGATGACGGGTGCGGACGGTCGCATTGGTCCACCCACGGTGTTTTGGCATTGCGAGTTGTTGGACCATGCGAAGTTTGGATGATTTCGCCACTTTGGGTTACAAGTGGTAGAGAACGGGTTGTTCCCCAGGGCGCAAGCGTCTTCTATGCCAGAAGACATGTCCGCATGTAAATACGCTTCTGAGAACATGGAGGCTTGGTCCTCCGTGTCGAAATACTAGCTCGCAGAAGCCAGATCCACATGATTTACCGAGTCGCTTGGCGTGACACTCGGTAAAGAAGGTCTTACGGGTTTTCTTGGGATAAGCCTGGTGTTGATAGAGTTGGGATTGTGACGGAGTGGTGAAGTGGGGGTGTTTGCTGTAGAACCGGTGGGGTTGGCCAGAAGCTCATCCAACTTCTTGTGCACGACGGAGACTTCATCCAATTTTTGTACAATAAGGCTTAGATCAGTGGATGAATGGGAGGGTCCCGTGTCAACTTCGTGGACATTTCTGGGCAGGCTAGTATGATTCAAGGCGACAATGGAGGCATTGTTCATTGAGTTTTCACTCATATTTTCAAACAATTCAAATGCTCCATTCTCGTCTTTATTCATAAAGTTCCCTCCGCAGGAAGCGTCTACAATCTACTTCAAAGTCTCATTTAGCCCGTAGTAGAAAATCTAGTCTATATGCTACTTAGGCAGACCGTGGTGTGGACACTTCCTGAGGAGGTCATTATACCTCTCTCATGCCTCATGAAATTGTTCGTCGTTTTGTTGTGTAAATGAAGTGATAGCACGACGAAGCGCATTGGTTCGCCCGATTGGGAAGAACTTCTTGAGAAACGCTGTTCGCATCTCTTCCCAAGAGTGGATGGTTCTCCCAAGGGTGCGTAACCACTGCGACGCTTTGTCCCGCAATGAAAATGGGAACATTTTCATGAGGACTATAGGTAACCCGATATTTCTAGGTTTAATAGTTTCAGCTAATCGGGTTAGGTCTTCCAAGTGGAGAAAAGGATCTTCACTTGCAAGACCATGGAAGTGAAAATTTATTAGGCCAGTTATGTTTGGTTTCAATTCAAAGTCGTCCCCGCCCATGGGGACCCAAATTTGTCTTATGGTCTCTGTAGCAGTGGGATTCTGATAGGAGCTAAAAGACCTAGGCTCCTCTTGTTCGGGAGGGTTCTGCATTTCCCCCAATGTTTCCCGAATGGCCTCAATTAGTTCATTATACATTTCCATTTAGGCTTGGAGGCGGGTTATGGGATCTAAGGCTCCACCACCTGGTGGGTTTTGAGGGCGGTTTCCTCCCTCGGGATTTGGGAGTGGGCGTGCAGCCATGTTTGTGGAGGAGGAGGACAATTCGGCTCCTTTTCTAAAATTATCAGGCAATTCAAACAGTTCAGGGTTTTGTGACCTCCTCCCAAACATGCACTACCGCAGGAAGAATTGGGGAGATAAGAAGGGAAAAGAGATGAGAGAAATGACGCCGCAAAGGTACACTTGATGACAAATCAATTCAATCCAATTCCTAACCTCTACAGTGTGCCCTTAGACCTAAAGATCTAAGTTACTATCACAAACTAAGGAATCGAATGTGAGCAATGCAGAACCACCAGGCCAGATTGAAAGGCCATTTGTCGCAGTCTTAGGCACCCGATAGCATGCTGGAACCCTCACCAACACGTAGGCGCTACACGCAGGTAGTTAGACCTCCAATCCTTAAAAAGGGTCAAGTTACTACCAGTTTTAGTTAGAGGCTTAGGATCAAGTGCTTCTGGAATGTGAAGGGCGTTGTTTATGGGTAATGCCCAAGTGATTGATTTTCAAAGTGTGTAAAACAAGCATGCAACGGGGAAATCTCCCCGAATTGAAGTTTTTATTGGTGAATGGTTTTCAGAGTTTAGCCTTAAGTAGTATGGATTTTAGGATTTCGCTGAAATACCAATTCAACCAATCTCCCGGTTTTGAGAGAATACAGGTTTTCTTCAAAGCCCAACAAACCCTTCCTCAATATTAGTTGGTTAATGCATGCTAAAATGCAATGGCCTTCCCTAAATGGAGATTTCTATGTGTGGATGCACGAATTAGTTTTAGATTAGTATGAAATGGAGCCAAAACACTACAATTCAAGTGCTTCCAATCACCAAGAAAAATGTCCACACATAAGGCTCAACCAAAAGATAAGGAGAATCAAATTGTTGGGGGTTGAGGTATTTGGGATCGAATCTTAGGCAAGTTGAAAAGTTGTGGTGGGGTTGGAATTAAGTCAATTCCAAGTCTCCCCACCAAAAAGGTGATCCCGAATTGTAGATAAGTGAGGCAAAAGAGGGGTGCAATCAATCTTTTTGTGTTTGCCTCAAAGAATACTTCACACGGTGAAAAATTCAAGAATCAAGATTCTTGGATTTTCGCTATACGAAGTAAGGTGAGAAATCCCAATGTAGTGGGAGTGAAGACAATCAATCAAACAAGTGAATTTTAGTCCACTTGCCCCAAGAGATCCCAAGAAGTTTTTCTAGTTTTTTAGTTTTAATGATTTTCTTTTATTAAGGTGACAAGTTAACCCTAGTTGCTAAGAAAAGAAGACCTACTTGTTCGGCAACGTATGCGAAGCTCCAATGTGGTGTCGACGTCTTCACGCTCTCGTTCCTGCCTTAGATCTGCTCACGTCTTCGACTTCATCTGCCTACCTTCTCCTTGCACCAGGTTCACCTGCACACCAAAAAACAAAAACACCCTTGAAGAGAGAAGAGAAAAAATGAAAGGAATGGAATAGAAACTTGCTTGCAGGCGTACATCCCCGGCAACGGCACCAGAAAAGTTGTGGTGTTGGACTCGAATAGGTTGTTAATATGATGATTTTATCGTTGAAGTGTGTATAATGGCTAACCTAGATCGGACCTAACCATCTCTTTACAAAATTTTTAACCTGGCCTACTTGATTTTATCTTGGTCACTTTTAGGCCCAGGGTCGAACTCAGGGAAGTGGGGTTACAAGTGAAGTTTCTACGCCTTTCCTACAACGAGTCTCTTCCGTTCGTTTATTGTGTTTTTGGTGTTTTTCTATTTAGATTTTTTTCTGCTAATCTTTATCCTTGAGGCACACCCTCAAAATTAAGTTCTTGGCTTTGAGCCAAAATAGGGTTCCAAAACTGGTCTTGCTATTCGCAAGACGGAGTACCTACAAGTCAAGGATTATCTTTTCTCTTTTATATATTTTTTTCTATCTTTTTATGGGCATGCAAGAGAAATAGAAGTAAAGTAACTATGGTATCTATATATATATATATGTCTATACTATATATGTATAAAGGGGTGGGGGTGGAGGCGACGATAGAGTGTAGCACGGTGTCGAGTCGGTCGTCGTCTAGAAAGACACAACCAACAGGACGAAGTGCCGTGTGTAAGGTGTAGGATGGAAGGTGGAAGATGAATGCGAACACGCTTTTTGTACGCGTGTATCGAGGAATATCAGCAACTGGTGCAGATATTCCCGCGATACCACGTATGGTAAATAACGTGAAAAAAAAAATATATATATATATGTATGTATATATAGCTATACATATATATATGCATATATATGTATGTATATTTGTATATATATGTATATATATAAGTATATGTGTATATATATGTATATATATATATAAGTATATAGATGTATATATACATATATGTATGTATATGGAGTAATACATACTTATATAAGTACTAATATATGTATAGATATATGTATAAATATATATATATATGTATGTATATAAGTATATGTATATATGTAAATATATATGTATATATATGTATATATAAGTATATAGATATATGTATATAGATATGTATATATATAAATATATATGTATACTAATACTTAGTTATATAAATACTACTATATATATAGATATAAGTACATATATATATGTATGTATATGTATAAGTATATATATATATATATATGCATATGTATGTATGTATACTAATACATAAGTATATAGGTACTACTATATGTATAAATATATATATATATGTATATAAATATATGTATATATATATCAATATATATATGTATGTATATAATAGTGTATAGGTGTGTGTGCGTGTGTGTGTATGGAAGTGTGAGTGTATGTGCATGTGAGCGTCGGTAAAGAGAGAGTGAGAGAGTGTTGTGAGAGAGAGTGAGAGAGAGAGAGAGATGTCGCATTGCTGGAGGTGAGGGAGGCGAGTTAAGACGTTTGCAGCTTCCAAGCGCCGTCTGGAGGTCCTCAAGGGCATGCGCAGGCACGTATGCACGTAGAGGTCGTGCACTGGAATGAGTGGTGCAGAGAGAAGGCCGCAGCGCACAGCACTGTGCGGAGAGGCATACGTGGGCTAGTGAAGCGGGTGACGCGAGCACACACGGGCGAGTGAAGCGGGCGAAGGTAGGCGTACGTAGGCTGGCAGACACGCGGGCGGGCGCGCGGGTGGGCGAAGGCCGGTTGCGGCGCGCTGGGTGAAGTGGCTTCGGCTGGTGGCTTGCAGGCGGAAGGTTGCGACAAAGCGCACGGAGAGGGCTACTGGTGTGCGCGGTGGAGGGTGAGGGTGACCTGCTGCTCGCGCGGAGGCTTGCGGGTGCTACTGGGGTGCTTGGCCGGCCGCTGTAGAGGTGCGTAGTTGCCGGTTGCAGGAGGAAGCGAGAGTGCAACAGGGCGAAGAAGCGGGAGGGCGCCTGCAGGCACTCGCAGAAGGGGCTGGGGCTGCTGCTGCTGCTGCCGTTGGGCTTCGAGCTTCAGACCTTGAAGCCTGCGGCAATGGTTGAAGGTCTTCAAAGGGTGAACCAAGAAAAGAGCGACCACGCCCACCGGCTCTTTTAAGAGCTGGGCGGTGGTGGTCTCACTATGGTGGGTGTGCACCACAGTGAGGGCTCTTGTCCGTCGGGTGTCTCCGAGGAGGGCCGACGTGTGGAGGGAGAGGGAGGAGAGGACGATGGCCTGGAAGTGAGCTGCGTTTGGTTTTTGAAGTGGAGGACCAGGCTGGCTGCAAGAAGAAGAACCGTGCTCTTTTTAAAGAAGAGGAGAGCATGCACAGCCATGCCCTAGCTGTGCATGGCTCAAGGTTGGCTCATGGCAAGGAGATCATGTATGCAGCTGGCAGGGAGGGGTGTGAGCAGGGAATGGCGCGAGGAGAAGAAGAAGATGCTCTATGCAGCTACGGGGAAGATTTCAAAATCAAGTGAAATAAAAATAAAAAGTTGGTGAATTTTTGCATAGATGCACTTGAGGAAAAATGTAAATTGCGAGGCCACTTATTTTATTCTCCTCCCCTCTCAATTAAATGCGTGCATGCGTGTATTTTTACAATGCGAATATGGAGACCTAATATGCATTGGTAATGCTAGGAAATAGCACAAGACGGCACAATTGCAGGTGTATTTTTGCGGTGCAATCACCATCCTACTAAGATCCCTTAAGTACTATAATCATATATCCCTCAAACTCCATCTTTAGCCTTTGTAATCCTATCTAAAACCAACTCAAATTTAGACCTAGAACATATCTTATTCCAAGCCTATCTAGTCCCCTTAGGAACCTATATCCTACACCCATGGGCCCTGCTTAGGTGCAATGACCATCTCTTCCTGTCACCTTAGTCTTCCCTCTTCTATTCTATCATTCTTCTTAGTTAGTTAAGCATTTAGAATCATTACATCTAGGTTAGAAATAAAAAAAAAAGGAAAAAGGAAAGACATAAAACAAATAAAAATATATATAAACAAAATTTAAGAGAGAAGAAACCAAGTCAATAGACCCAATTGCCTTCTTGCGAATGACTCAGGACTTAACAATTTTGATTTTATAAATTTTATTTGCTTCGATGTATTTTTGCGCTATACTACAATGAAAATAATCAAAAATGTGATTTTACATCTGAACAATCCCCGCACAAGAACACCTTCCACCCATTGTAGTTTGGATCCCATAAATCTATGACCTTTGTATCTTTCCTAACCACTCTATCAAAGGAGTGAGGAAAAGGATCCTTCATGTATCCCTCACTAGTCTTGTTATCCTCCCAAAAGCGAAAGTGAGCGCCGTTTCCTAACTTAGGCTCCAACAAGCACCACTGATTGCTAACCAACGTTGAAATTGAGGACCAGAAAGGGATGTAAAACATCCCTCGAGGTTCCTCCTCCATATGAATCAACAACTAGCTTTTGTCACATCCCACCCTCTCCCTTAAGGATCACCACTCCCCACTTCAATAAAAGGGAATCTACAAATTCCCAAAGACCCCATACACCCAGACCACCCCTCTTCTTCGGTTTGAAAATGCTGCTCCACTTCATGGGTTGCATGGATCTTCCCTCATGTCCTGTGTCCTTCCAGAAGAACCACTTCCTCATTAGTTCCATCTTCTTGATCACTGTCCCAAGAGGCTTGAAAATGGAGAATAGAAATACTGGAATGGTAGATAACACCGAGTTGAGGAGAATGAGCCTTCCCCCCTTAGATAGCAACTTCCCACACTGATCGAAGAAACATGCAGACATCTTCTCCAGGAGATCCTTCCAATCAGCCATCGACATCCTCGTCACTCTCAACGGTAGGCCCAGATATTGGATAAGTAGATGCACAATCGGTGTCCCCAAAGTGGTATAGATGATATCCTAGCTGGAGGCCACCACCCCGAAATAGATGAATGACAACATCACTCCATTTATTTTCAGCGTAGAGATCTCCTCAAATATCTTCACTATTAATCTCAAGTATTTGGCCTCTCTGTGCCTCCCACCGATTAAAAAAATTGTATCATCAACATACTAAAGAATAGGAGTCAAAGCACGATTATTCGTCAGCGAATAACCATGAAATAGGCACCAGTGCACGCTTTGATGGTGAAGTGTGCCAAAGTATCCACAGCTAGAATAAAGGCCAACGGTACCAATAGGCACCCCTACTTCACCTCTTTTTGGGGTAAAATCCACCAGCTAGAGGGTTTACCATTCACTAGCGATGAGACAGAAGAGGTGGTGATGCAACGCTTTAGCCATTGGACCCATCTCTCAGGGAAGCCCCTCCTAAAGATTTCCCATAACTATGACCACAAGATAGAGTCATAGTCTTTAGAAAAGTCTACCTTCCACAAAAAAGCACCCTTCTTCCTTCTCACCCAACTAAAAACCATCTCTTATTCCATGATAAATGACTCCTGAAGTGAGCACCCTTTCAAAAAGGTAGCCTAGACCAGGCTAATCAAACCTCGTAGCACATCTCATAGTCTATTGGCAAGCACCTTTACAATGTTGGAACTTCTCTATCACCTGCATGACCTTTGGGCCTACCACCGACCAAAAGTCCCTATAAAACAACACTAGGAACCCATCCGGGCCTGGGGAGCCCTCGGCCTTAAGGCCC
This sequence comes from Thalassia testudinum, assembly GCA_037157565.1. Taxonomy (NCBI): domain Eukaryota; kingdom Viridiplantae; phylum Streptophyta; class Magnoliopsida; order Alismatales; family Hydrocharitaceae; genus Thalassia; species Thalassia testudinum. The sequence continues at coordinate 13,878,691 of JAZHRO010000007.1, forward strand.
TTCAAGGCACCCACAACCTACTCTTCCCCAATCAACCTGCACAGTTTGTCTCCATCCTCCTCCCCTATACATGGCATGTCTGAGGTGTTGAGATGCCACTCTTCCCTCAGCCTTGCGCAGGTGGTATCGAGGAAATAGTGACTTGACAACTTGCGCATTTCTTGAGCTGACTCTACGCTTTGCCCCTCAAACGATAATGCTGACAAGTGGTTGAATCTTCTATGTGCACTAGCAAAACCATAGAAGAATTTAGTGCTCCATCACCCTCTTTTAGCCATAACCGACGAGAGTGCTAGCACTAATCTATTTGTCACTAAAGATCCTCCTTAGAGATGATGGACTGAAGCTCTCTTCTCTATTGTATCTCTTCTTTTGATAGTGGCCCATTTTCCACCTTGGCATCTGCTAAACGTGCGAGTTGCTACGCTAATGTGTTTGGTTTTGAAAAACCTGTCCTCGTAGTATGAAAGAGAAGAGCTCATGTTCAACAAATAAAATTTATTCCGTAAAAAATCACGGGTCGAACTTAGGGAGGCTATGTCGATCTATATTCGCAATTATATTTTTTTTAGAATTTTTCTTGAAAAGTGAGGCGATGTAATTACAATGAAGACATAATAACAATCAGACTAAACTAGAGAGAGAGAGAGAGAGAAAACATGCATTCAAAAATTCAAAATGTTTATACAATAAAACCAAAGAAGAATTACACTAGAAAGCGGGAAATTAGCTACACTAGAAAGCAGGAAAATTCTACACTAGAAAGCTGTAAAGAAGAATGGGAGAGAGAAGTTATCCTCCTCGACGATCACTTGGAGGACGATCCGGACGAGATGCCACCTGGATGAAGGAGGATGGAGTAGAAAGAAGGAGATCGAAGCAGGAGGATCGAGAACAGAGTAGCACGTTGTCGTCGTCACAGGATCTGCTTCTGAAAGGGGAATGAAAATTTGACTTTATCTTGTGAGGAGCATCCCGAGTGTGGGACAAGCTTCTCTTGAGCTTTGGAGAGGTAGAAAAGAGAAGGAAGGGATGAGAATTTCGTATGGAGGGGGTCTCCTTTTATAGTTGCAAGGAGTGGAGGCAATTTGGTCATTACAACTCTAAAACATTAATTTAGGACCTTTAGTGATGGATAAAACCGTCGCTAAAGGTCCAAACGTGGGCATAGTGGGCGGTGTGTGTGCACCCGCTCACCTCCTCGTGCGTAATGCACGGACACGTCCAGCTGATCTCAGCCGTCCGATCGCAAGATCGGACAGCTTAAATCACGTCTCCTTTACGCGCTCGCCGGCATGTGATTCCGCGTGAAGCGTGGCGTGTAATACGGTGTGAGTGCAATTGTGCGCGTGCGATCGTTCGATCGCGATCGAACGGCCAATCACACTCGCTCGCTCGTACCGCTCACCTGCTCCAGCGGATTCGAAACCACGCTAGCACCTCGCGATAAGGCATTCACCCACTACGCTACGTCGTCCAAATGGTCGTGCGGATGTTTTGAGCGACGCGTGATAATGGCCATTGGATCAAGATCCAACGGCCCAGATTGCGCGTTGGATTTCCTTAGGTGAGGCAGCGGCGGTCCTGAGGGCCGGTTGGATGGTTGAGATGGCACCACGGGGCTCCATCTTGGCCATCCATCTTCTGGATGATGTAGATGGTGCCACGGGTGTCGGATTGAGTCAATTTTCACACCGTTTGTCTACGATTGTCAATCCAAATCCATTCGTGTGGTCGGATTTGTCATTTGAAGTGTGGATTCACACCATCTTGGCCCTTGATATTCTAGGGTTCCCTGGTCTCTATCTGATGCTACAGATGTCTGATTAGGGCGATCTTGGAGTCGTTGAACTCCAATCGTCGCCCTGATCACATCTGTACAATTGGATCTTCGATTTGAGTCCCCGATAAAAAGTTTGCCCTATCCCTAAACATAAAAGGAGACAATTGTCCTCCATTTTATTCAAACTACTCTAAATGCAAGATGATGCATGTTATGCAATATTTATTGTATGCAACACAATCCTATGCTTAAGAGCATGCATAAATAGACATCTTAAGTAGTGTAAACATGTTTACATCATACCCCCATGCCTATCTTTTGCTAGTCCCTAGCAAAAACTATATGCCATTTATAAAAGAATCAAGTTGGATTATTTAGGCTTGAGTTATTTTCAATCATTAAGAAAATATCTACTTTGGACCTGAACTTTCAAAGACATAACGGTGCCCGAGTTTCTACCAAAATGCAGACTGCCTTAAGCCCTTACCTTATTCAAAGAAAATTTTCTTTTTCTCTTTTTTTTTTCTTTTCTAATTTTTTTGGATTTTCAAGTTTTAGGGTTTAAGAGTGGCTTTCTACAGCCATTCAACTCACCCAAGATTTAATGAGAACCCTAAGTTCTAAGCATCTTATTGTGAATGTGATAGACTCATTGACTGACAGTTAAAACAAACTTCGTATTTCTACGCCTCTAGGTGACCTAAAAAAGAGAAAAAATTCTGCCTAAAGGTGTATCTTTACAACCGGTAGCTTTCTCCCTACTTTTATTTTTTTTTTGGGTCAACACAAGGGTGAATCCAACGTATATCTCGGTTTATTCTACTTCTCCGCTTCTTCCTAAGTGTTTTGGGATTTTTCAGTGCATTTATTGAGCTGGGTTCTGGACAACCGGTCGATGAGCTGTTACCACCGACAACTTGCCAGCCATACTCGTGCAGTGAAGTGTGGTTTATTTCTCTTTTCTTTCTTTTTTCTTTTCGATTTTTTTTTTGAGTAGGTGGCTTCCATGGTCTAAGATTTACCTAAAGGTAGCAAAAAGAGAAAGGTCTAGTGACTGGGCTCTGGACAACCAACCTATAGGCTATTACCCACGATAACTTGCCAGCCATATCACCCTAGAAGGTTCATTAGCTACCCAATTTCCGTTAAAATCGTCGAACAACAAGTCAGTGACAAGATAGTGTGCAGATGCTTAAAACTCAAAATTCCTTCAAATCAGAGGGCGGGTTGATAAGTCATGTACTTATCACCCAAACTAATTTACTCAAATTACAATAGAACTAAGGTTGGCAAGGACTCGAAAAACAAATCCACATTTTAGTGGATACACGGGCTGATTAAGTCCAAAGACTTGAAGGGTCTTTGTGTTCAGATCCTAATGTAAAATTTCCTAAGATTGAAAAGTCCCAATGTCCAACTATTCCTTCCTAATTCTTTTTTTTTATGTATAGATAAGAAGAGAAAAATAATTTACATGAATTTCACAAAGCTGACCAAATGATTCAAAATTGAATCCACCCCCCCATGCCTAGCTGATGCAATGTCCTCATTGAAAAAGAGACATGAAGAAAGGGTAGAGTATGAAAGATGTCACCTAAATATGAAGCTCGTATCAGCTTTGTGTCATATGTACAACTGCTAAGTTTAATACCGTCAGCTAGGCGAAGTCCAGCCAAAGAAGTCACAGAATGGTTAGAGCAACCGTGTCTGAGACAGGTTCTGGAAGAATACGGTCAATAACAGGCTTCAGACGTTGACCATGGACTTTAAATGTGTTACCCGTCTTTGGGTCAGAAATCTGAACGGCTCCATTTGGAAAAATCTGGTCAATTATGAATGGGCCATTCCATTTAGATCTAAGTTTGCCAGGAAAGACCTTAAGTTTAGAATCGAATAACCAGACCTTCTGGTTCAGCTCAAAGCTCTTGCAGGAAATCAGTTGATCATGTAGAGCTTTGGTCCGAGCCTTGTAGATCTTGGCATTCTCACATGCATCATTTCTAAGCTCCTCCAACTCAGATAGTTGGAGTTTCCTTGTCTTCCCAGCTAAATTCAGATCTAAATTGCATTATTTGATCGCCCAGAATTCCTTGTGTTCAATCTTTACGGGTAAATGGCATGCCTTTCCATACACCAAATGGAATGGAGACATGCCGATGGGCATTTTATATGCTGTACGGTCGTCCCAAAGAGCTTCCTCAAGCTTTTGAGTCTAGTACTTACGATCAGGCCTAACTGTTCTTTGTAGAATGTTCTTGATCTCTCGATTGGAGATCTCGGCTTGTCCATTCGTTTGGGGATGGTAAGGTGTGGAAATTCGGTGATTAACCCCGTATTTGGCCAACAAATTTCGGAATTGGGCATTACTAAAATCAGTGCCACCATCACTGATGATGGCCCTCTAAATCCTGAACTTGCTGAAGATATTTTCTCAACAAAATCGATGACCACCTTATGGTCATTGGTTCGGGTGGGATTAGCCTCAATCCATTTGGACACATAATCAATAGCAACAAGAATGTATTGATGTCCAAATGAAGGGAGAAAGGGTCCCATGAAATTGATGCCCCAAACATCAAAAATTTCGACAGGAAGAATTGGGTTTAGGGGCATCATATCTCTCTTAGTTATGCTCCCGAGTGCCTGACATCAAGAACATGACCTTGAAAAATCCTAGGCATCCTTAAATAAAGACGGCCAATAGAAGCCAGATTGTAAGATTTTTGCAGCCATCTTTTTCCCGGAGAAATGCCCACCACACCCAGATGCATGGCAGAACTCGAGTATACTGTTGAATTCATTCTCTAGCATACGTCGGTGAATAATCTAATCAGAGCCGATGCGGTGCAATTCAGGGTCCTCCCAGAAGTTGTATTTGGCCTTAGATTTGAGTCTATCCCGTTGTTGCTTGGTCCAATCCTGGGGGATTTGACCAATGACCAAATAGTTAACAATGTCAGCAAACCATGGGGTGTGGACACCTAAAACTGTAAGAATAGTTTCGTCTGGAAAAGTGTTAGTAATCGAAATGTTTGGAAGAGAAGAATCACCTAGGAGTCTTGACAAATGATCCGCTACCACATTTTGTACCACGATTTTATCTTTGATTTCAAGATCAAATTCTTGAAGCAGAAGAATCCAACGAATAAGCCGGGGTTTAGCACCCTTTTTGGCCAAGAGATGTCTCAAGGCCGAGTGGTCGGTATAGATGATAACATGAGACCCTAAGAGATAAGCCATGAATTCTTCCAAAGAGAACACTACAGCTAGTAATTCCTTTTCAGTAACAGTGTAATTCCTCTGGGCTTCATCCAGAGTTTTACTAGCATAGTAGATGACAGAGGGCTTTCTATCAATTTTCTGACCCAAGACAGCCCCGACCGTGCAACCAGAAGCATCGGTCATGATCTCAAAAGGGGCTATCCAAATTGGTGGTTGCAAAATTGGAGCACACGTGGTTGCCATTTTTAGGAAATCAAATGCCTTTTGGCATGATTCGTCAAAAACAAACGACGTTTCTTTGGCAAGAAGAGTGCTCAGGGGATGAGCAACCTTTGAGAAATTCTTGATGAATCTTCGATAGAATCCCACATGACCAAGAAATGGTCGGATTTGTTTAACAGATGTGGGAGGAGGAAGTTTAGCGATTGCATCAACCTTAGCTTTATCCACTTCAATTCCCCGTTCAGAGATTACATAACCCAAAACAATGCCTTTTGGGGTCATGAAATGACTCTTTGCCCAGCTAAGGACCAATCATGTTTTGATACATTGCTTAAGAATCATTTCCAGATTAGCCAAACAAGAGTCAAATGATTCTCCAGAAATAAAGAAATATCCATGAAAACTTCCATAAACTCTCCCAACATGTTATACACCTTTGAAAAGTCGTAGGTGCATTGCATAACCTGAAAGGCATCCTACGGAAAGCAAAGGTTCTATAGGGACAGGTGAAAGTAGTTTTTTCCTGAACCTCGGGATGGATAGGAACTTGGTTGTATCCCGAGTAGACATCAAGAAAATAGAAGTACTTCTACCTGACTAATCTTTCCAAGATTTGATCGATGAAGGGCAAGGGAAAATGATCCTTTTTAGTAGCTGTGTTCAACTTCCTATAATCAATACAAACCCTCCAAGTGGAAGCTGAATGAGTTGTGACAGATTCTCCTCTCTCGTTAGTCACAATGGTAATCCCAACTTTCTTCGGAACAATCTGCACGAGACTTACCCAAGGACTATCAAAGATTGGATAAATAATTCCTACATCGAGCCACTTGATGATTTCCTTTTTGACCACTTCTCGCATATTTGGATTTAATCTCCTTTGCATCTGGAGAGAAGGGCGGGATCCATCTTCCAAGAATATTCTATGATTACAGTAAGATGGCTTGATCCCCCTGAGGTCATGAATGGTCCAACCAATTGCCTCTTTATGTTCCTTCAGGACCTTGATCAATTTAGTCTCTTGCTCCTTTGTCAATTTAGCACTGATAATCACAGAGAGCGTCTTCTGAGGTCCTAAAAATTGATATTTCAAATTTTCAGGCAATGGTTTCAGTTCAAGCTGGGGCGGTTGATGATTGATGGGAAGGTAGATGCTGAAGACTCCACAAGAGGAAGAGGTTGTGAGTGAACAAAATCAATAACCTCATCAGAAGATGGCAAGTCAGCCATAGAGGGTTGCGGGTCGAATTTGTCATCAAAGGAGGAATTTTCGATTGAAGAAACCATCAAACAAGTTTCAATGTTTCCATTATCCTCCTTAAGTTCAATAAATCCACAATCCTCAAATTTATTGATCGCCTTAAAAATATCCAATTTCATTCGTTGATCCCCAAAGGCGATTTCCATGCTACCACTTTCACAATTAATATTGGCCTTAGCAGTAGCCAGGAAAGGATGCCCCAGAATGATGGGTATGTTCCTCAGATTATCAGGTACATCCATGTCAAGGACAAGGAAATCTACAGGAAAAAAGAAATCCTTGACCTTAACTATAACATCTTCAATAACACCTTGCAGATTTGTGACTGAGTGGTCCGCTAACTGTAGCGTTACTGAAGTTGGCCAAAGTTCACCTAATCCAAACTTCTCGTAAACAGAAGTCAGAATTAGGTTGATGGATGCACCCAGATCCAAAAGTGCTCTATCAAATGTGTAATCTTCGATGATGCAAGAAATCAATGAAGCACCTAGATCTCTCTTTTTCTGAGGGAGGTGGTGCAGGATAACAGAACTAGCCTGCTCGGAGAGTACAACCTTCCCCGGAACAGATTCTCTCGACTAACGCTTTTGTGTACATAAATCCTTTAAAAATCTTGCGTAAGCCGGTATGTGCTTGATAGCATCAAGGAGCGGGATGTTGATCTCAACATTCTTAAATAGATTCAGAAGCTCCTCATTGCCATCAACAACTTCTTATTCTTTGATTTGATCAAGGCTTCAGGAAAAGAAACATGAGTCAATCTTTGGAATCAGGTCCTGAGACTTGATTTCTCCTCCAAAATTCTCCTCTCTCTCCTCAGGTTCTTCAGGATTCAGAAGATCAGAATAGTGTGGTTGTGGATCCTGAGTCTGCTTACCACTCCTCAAGGTGACAAAATTTGCAGATGCATAAGAATTTGGGTCTTGGGGAGGGTTAGGAAAGATTGGAGGGGATTTATTAGCTAGGAATTATTGATTTGCAAAAGAAGAAGAAGAGGAGGAGAAACCCTGCTCAACAACCTGAGCATGTGTGTGTGGGTCCCTCTGATTTCCATACCCATGGGATTGGTTGCCCGAATTTACAATATTTCGCGGGTTGGGTCTGGGTTGGGATGGTAGAGATCCGGGTTGACGAGAGTTAGCAATGAGCCCGGACTGCAAGTTGTCCAGCGAGGTTCTCATTTGCTGCATGAGCTGGAGCATGGATCCTTGCATCTCTACCATTTGTCGATTCAAATCAGCTTGCCCTGCGGGTTGACGAGCATTCCAAGCTGGCTGATTGACCTGATTCGGAGGCAACTAAGTATATACATGACCCTGACCCATTGGTCATTGCAGAGCATAGTTGCCTGGTCGGAATTGGGTTTGTTGCCTTGGGTTTTTCCAAGGGAAGTTAGGGTGGTTTCTCCAACCCGGATTATAGGCATTAGAGTAGGGGTTGGATTTAACATTCTCTTGTACAGCACAGACATCCTCATAGGGTGAGGATGGAGAGAAAAAAAGGGAAGGATCAGAAAAACTAGGATCAAAGGCCCTGGTTTGGAACCCGTGGGGTTCTGAAAAATGCTGACTCACAGGTTGAGCTGCATTGAGTTGTTTCATGAACTCCCGTCCAGAAGGAGCTCGTGAAGAATGGAATCCTAAATTTTGGGATTGAGTGGATCAAGAGTTGTTCATAGAATTACTAGCCATCCACTATTCCATTCTCTTAGCAACCAAGTCCACCTTATCAAGTTTGTTACAAATCAATTCCATATCAAATGAATGAGAGTCATGGACTTCGTTCACATTTGATCTGGGCTACTGGGACCGGTTAAATGTATCCATGGAGGCATGATTGATTGAATTCTCACTCATTTCTTCAAATAAATCATGTGCACTATCTGCATCTTTATTGAGGAAATTGCCTGATAAACACCAGTTTATCATCATTTTTATGCTTTAAAACTAACCTAGCTCTTAGGATTTTACTCCGCAAACGGGTTTTTGGGCTGCATTTAGGCATAAATTAGGATAGGCATGCATTGCATTTTTTATTGTTGTTTTAATGTGTTTTTGTGAGTGTTAGGGATGTACAGATTCACAGATCCCTAAAACCCTAGCACTCAAGAAGGCAATTGGTGAAGGAGAAGCCCAGACTAGTTGGAACCCAGCTTGATCCAGCTCACCATAGCTGGAACCTAGCTTACTTGAACTAGGGTTAGCTCATCCCAGCTCCATTCAGCTAATCTCAGCTGGATGGCAGCTCAAGAGAGTTCACCTTAGCTCACCCTAGCTCAAGTCAGCTCAGATCCAGCTCAACTTAGCTGAGTCTAGCTCACCTCAGCTCCCACTAGTTCACAGGGAGCTCTAGCTAGCTCAGCTGAGTTGACAGGAGTTCACCCCAGCTCAGATCCAGCTCATTCCAGCTCCAACTCCAGACTTCTTCTCCTCAGCTCCTTCCTCTAAACCCTAGCTCCATTACCTTCTCCTCTACTCCTCCATTAGCTAAGCTAGCTTATCTTAGCTTGGCTTAGCTATGCTCCAACTTCCTTGGCTTATACCACCCCAAAAACCAACCTACCAACTCCACCCAACTAGCTCCACCTAAGCTCCACATAAGCTAACCTACTTGGCACCAACCTAACCTACCCACCACCTCCAAAAGACACCTAAAAGTGGCGCCAAAAACTACCCATAACCACCCCTTAATGGCGCCACTTTTCCCTCCAAAATCTCCCCTCATCTCCACCACACAATCCTCCTTGAATCCATCTCCACCATCCACCTAACCCTCCTTCTAGAAGACCCCATGTTGGCGCCAACATGGGGGTGTCTCTCCACCACCAAAAGACACCAACACCACCATAACCACCCCCTTTAACACCCCTTGGGTTGGCGCCAACTCACCCTAGCCATAGGATCACCAACCACCCTCATCCTTCCATCCTAGCCCTCCATTTCAAGGGGCACCTTAACCCCCCATCCTATTCTATAAAAAGCCACCACCTACCACCATTTTGGAGCATCCTCCCTTAGTATATTTTCTACCTAAACAACCTATACCTACGGCCAAGAAGAAGGAGTAGAGAAGGAGATTAAAGGGGCACATCACTAGCCCTTTTGGTGCCTTCTTCTCCCCACTCTCTTCAACTTGGGCCACGCCAAGGAGGAGGACTCTCCCACTTCAAGGAGGACGGCCAGGCAAAGGAGAAAAGCTTAGGGTGGACGTCCACCCTTGGAGAGAAACTTAGGGCACGCCCCCTTAGGGCTTGCCTTGGAGGTCATCACTTTGGCGGAGTATTGCAAGGAAGGAGTTGAAGGATTCTTTTCAAGCTTGGGAGCCACCAACCTTGGAGCAAGAAGCCCTCTTCTTCACCATCTATTTAGTGGATTTGTGTTTTCTTTCTTTATTTCAATTATCTAGTAATAGAAGCATTCCTCTACTAGGCATTTTTGTTAAACACTTTATCAATTATCTAGTTGCCTTCTTCGCATATCTTGTTTGCATTTCTATTTGCTTATTTTCAGCATTCTTCACTTCCTCTCCCTAATTATTCTAGGCCTCCACTTGCTTAGAGTGAGCTTAGGGAGAGGCTCTACTTGCCACTTTAGAGTAGTTTACTTAATTGGAAGTGTAAACACTTTTCCCGCCATAATTTCGCATGTTGCCTTAGTTCAAAAACAAAAAAAAAAATGGTATATTGAAAATTACCAAAAGAAAGTTGAGATATATTCCAAGCAAGAGAGTCAATTTTGCAACCATATTGCCTCCTTGGACGACCCTAGATACTTCCCTATCTAGGATTATAAATTTAAGAGCGAAAGCGGATTTACGTGTTACAACGACGTATTTTAACAAACCGCGTATTTTCGCTATCATTGCCTCCACAAGAATCATCCACATGATTTCTGAGTTGCTCAGTAACCCATGATAGAAGATCAGCACGAGTTGCCATTTCGGCACCTCGTGGTGTGGACACCTCTACAATAGGTCCTGGAATTTCTCCTAGGCCACATGAAACTGCTCCCCCGACCGCTGGGTAAAGGTAGTGATTGCCCGTCTCAAAGCATTGGTACGTTCGACTGGGAGGAATTTCTTCAGAAAGGTCGATTTCAACTCATTCCAAGTTGCAATTGGTCTTCCTATTGTCCTATACCAATGCGCGGCCTTATCCCTAATAGAGTGGGGGAAGAGCCTCATGATCATTTGCTCCTCGTTTACATTTCGTGCCTTGGTGGTTTGGACCAAAGTGGTCAAGCCTTCCAAGTGCTAAAACGAATCTTCGGAGCCAAGCCCATGATAATGTTTGATCAGGCTTAACACCTAGGGCTTGATTTCTATGTCACTGACTGGAATCTGGATGCCGGGACGTTCCCCATAATTTAAAGGATTATAAAAATCCTTCAAAGGTTGAGCGCCCTGCATTCTCTAGAACCATTCCTGCATTCTCTGCATTTGTTCCAGCTGCCTTCAAAATTCTTCCTGTGGATTTCCAGGCAGAGGAGGCTGTTGGTCGGCCATGGGATCAATTTGACCAAAATCCAATTTGTGCTTCCAAGAATACTCTAATGGTCCTTCCAATCGAGGATTCAATGACCGTCTTCCTAGCATAAACTAGGAGAAGGTCGGAAGGACTGGGGATAGGGACCCTGTAGCAAAACAAAACAAGGTTGTCCTTAAGTGGAGTAGCCTAAGGATCTACTGACTCCCAAAACCTACCTTAAGATTGTAAATGATTTACTCTACTTGCGTCTGTTCAATCCAACCAGTTAGAAGGAGGGACTGGGGAGAAGGTTCTTCCTTTGGCTTTCGCCTCCGGTTCCTAGTGTACTCCAGAGCCGCGGTCGTTTGACGCTACTCCCCTAGCTAGACGTCAGATTAATCAGTACAAGTAGGTTAATCAAAGACAATCTCAGACTAGGCCCTGAAGAGCAAATCAGAACTTAAGGACAACGTCTACTCAATTTTATTAAGGCTTGGGATTGTGGTGCTTATGGAATTTGATGGGCCCTTAAAATGGGTTGTGCCCTTAATGATTGATTGAGATTTGTGTAAGTGCATGCACAACTAGGGTTTTCAAGCAAGATTATTTGTGATACGTGGATTTTAATGTTCAAATCTTGCTTAAGTAGCGTTTAAGGTTTCAAATTAGGTGGATTGCAATCAAGTTTCTAGGCAAACCAAGTTGTTAAACACAGGTGAAGATCGTTTTCCTTTAAAACCAGAAAGAAAATGGAGTGCCTGGAATAGACCTAGATTGAAAATCCTAAGGAGGAGCTACTTGATGAGTTGATTTTAAGTAGAGTGGTACGGCCCAAACAACTCAAACAACTGGTCACAAATGCACCACTAAGTTAGGCAAATAAAGATGGTTAACCTAGAATGATTTCTACTCTTTTATGTGTTGCTTTGTGTGTACCGGTTCCACAGATCAGAACCTGGTTGAGTAGAAACAAATCAATTCGGTTAAGTGCCTTGAATGTAGGTGTACGTTGTGTGTTTGTTGAAAATTACCCCACAAGATTATCTTTTGTTGTTTTTTTTTAAATGAGGGTGGAATGAATGTGAGTGAGAATCCAAACAACCAAACTATTCCTAGGATTTATGCAAACACCTACGTTAATTGGAATTTGGATTTAATGTGACAAATGAAATCTATGGAGGGGGAAGAATGGGGAACACTTACAGTTGTCTTCAACTGCACTTTACTCCGGTCTACTGCTTGAAGATTCTTGATAGAGGTCTTTGTAAAACAATAGACACAAGAGAAAGCAAGTTAGAAAATAATAAAGTGTAAGAAATGCAAAAAAAAAGATTGGAAATCGTTTCCTCCCCGTCAACGGGGCCAAAATGTTCAACGTGCGAGTTGCTACGCTAACGTGTTTGGTTTTGAAAAACCTGTCAACATAGTACGAAAGCGAAGAGCTCGTGTTCAACAAAAAAAATTTAGTCCGGAATGAAAATCCCGAGTCGAACTCAGGGAGGCTACATCGATCTATATTCGCAATTATATTTTTTTTTGAATTTTTCTTGAAAAGTAAGGCGATACAATTACAATGAAGCCATAATAACAATCAGACTAAACCAGAGAGAGAGAGAGAAAACATTCATTAAATAATTCAAAATGTTTCTATAATAAAACCAAAGAAGAATTACACTAGAAAGTGGGAAATCAGCTACACTAGAAAGCATGAAAATTCTACACTAGAAAGCTGTAAAGAAGAATGGGAGAGAGAAGTTATCCTCCTTGACAATTGCTTGGAGGATGAGCGGAATGAGACACCGCCTGGACGAAAGAGGATGGAGTGGAAAGAAGGAGATCGAAGCAGGAGGATCGAGAACGGAGCAGCACGACATCGTCGTCGCGGGATCCGCTTCCAAAAGGGGAATGAAAATTTGACTTTATCTTGCGAGGAGCATCCTGGGTGTGGGACAAGCTTCTCTTGAGCTTTGGAGAGGTAGAGAAGAGAAGGAAGGGATGAGAATTTCGTATGGAGGGGGTCTCCTTTTATAGTTGCAAGGAGTCGAGCAATTTGGTCATTACAACACTAAAAACAATAATTCAGGACCTTTAGTGACGGATAAAATTGTCGTTAAAGGTCTGAACGTGGGTGTAGTGGGCGGTGCACACGTGCCTGCTCACCTCCTCACACGTAACGCACATGCACGTCTAGCTAATCTCAGTCGTCCGATCGCGAGTTCAGACGGCATAAATCGCGCCTCCGCTTACCTCCTTTGTGCGCCCGCTCGCATGTGATTCCGCGTGAAGCGCGGAGTACGATACTGCGTGAGTGCAATTGCGCACGTGCGACCATTCGATCGCGATTGAATGACCAATCGTGCCAGCTCACCCGCACTGCTCGCCTTCTCTTGCGGATTCGAACCTGCACCAACCACTCGTGATAAGGCGTTCACCACCTGTGCTACGTTGTCCAGATGGTCGCGCGGATGTTTTGAACGGTGCGTGCTCATGGCCGTTGGATCAAGATCCAACGGCCCTGATCGTGTGTTGGATTTTCTTTGGCGAGGCAGCGGCGGTCCTGAGGGCTGGTTGGATGGCTGAGAAGGCACCACGTGGTGCCATCTTGGCCGTCCATCTTCTGGATGATGTAGATGGTGCCACGGGTGTTGGAACGGGTCGATTTTCATGTCGTTAGGTTGCGATCGTCGATCCGAATCGATCCGTGTGGTCGAATTTGTCATTTGAAGTGTGGATTCACACCATCTTTGCCATTGATCTTCTAGGGTTCCCCGATCTCTATCTAATGCCATAGATGTCTGATTAGGGTGATCTTGGAGTCGTTGAACTCCAATCGTCGCCCTGATCACATCTGTATAGTTGGATCTTTGATCCGAGGCCCCGATAAAAGGTTTGCCCTATCCCTGAACATAAAAGGAGACAATTAACCTCCATTTTATTCAAACTACTCTAAATGCAAGATGATGCATGTTATGCAATATTTATAGTATGCAATGCAATCCTATGCTTAAGAACATGCATAAATAGACATCTTAAGTAGTGTAAACAAATTTACATTAGCATCAAGATGCTCTAATCCATCCAACGCCACCTTCCTCTTTGTATTTCTAGTAGCTGCATTTGACCTCTTGTACTCAAATAAAAGTTGACGCAAGCCCTTTAGCATTGTGATGAGGCATTGCATGGTGATGATCTATGTTGCATAAACTGTCTACTTGTGTGTGTTCTTAGGAATATAATTGCATTCAGCATAATGCATAACAAGCATCATTTTGCATTTAGATTAGTTTGTACAAGTTCTAGGTTAATTTCTCTTTTTGTGGTCAGGCAATAAGGTGATATTTATCGGGGCCTCGGATTGAAGATCCAACCATATGGATCTGATCTGGGCAACGATCAAAGTCCAATGCCTCCAAGATAGCCCTGATCAGATTTCCATAGTATCAGATGCAATTCGAGAAATATTAGAGGTCAAGGGTTAAGGTGGTGTAAATCCGTACCTCAGATGACAAATCTAACCGCACGGATGGATTTGACTCGATGACCGTAGCCCAACGACGTAAAAATTGGTTCAATCCAACAATCGTGGCATCCCTTACAAAGAAAAGAAGATGGATGGCCATGATGGTGCCACGTGGCACCATCACAGCTAACCAACATCGCCTGCAGCACCTCCTCTTCGCCCGTACAATGAATCCCAGTCATTGGATCTCGATCCAATGGCTGAGAGCATCCACTGGGAAAATCATGACCTCGATTATCCGCGCTTGTAGTGTGGTGGGAAGCAGCGTGGATTCAAGAACCTGAGGCCTCAAATCGAAGGTGTGGGAGAGGCGCGGTGTAATTGACTGTGTGATACCCATCCAGTGGCTGCGGAGGGGAGACATGGTGTGACATCGAGTGCTGGATGGTGGAAGATGCGCACGCACGTGACAGCACACAATCATACGTGCCATCACATGAGGGTACGAGTAACTTATGAAGGTGAAGCGACTCACGTGATCTAATTCGTCCGATAGAATGATCGGATGGTTGAGATTAGTTAGGTGCGATGAAGAGGCAACGGCTGAAGAGAAAGACGTGCAGACGTGACTTCCTTTGAGTGCTTGGATCTTCATCGCACGGCAGAAGATGAAGGTGCGGCAACAGCAATGTTTGCCTTTAGTGACACTTATATGCATCACTAAAGGTCGCATATTTATTTTTAAGGCTTCAAAGACCTTTTTGCTTCAATTTTTGCACCTATGAAAGGGCCACCCTTGCTACATATTTCACCATCCCTTCTTTTCTCTTACCCCCTCCAAACCTCAATGAGCTGGTCCCATACCTAGGATGATGCTCCACTATTGCTAGAGTAAAATAATTTTTCATCTTCTCACCCCTTTCATGGAGCATCCCATGGTTGTCTTCTTGCCACAATTCGAGAAGCGAATCCCACTATGACACCACCCTACTTCATCCTCTGTCCTCGAGCTTCGTTCCCCTTCATCCAGCATCTCATCCCTATTGTCCGGGCATTCGGTCAATGTAGCTCGTCCTCCAAGTAGCCGTCAAGGAGGATTTTCTCATCCCTCTCTTTTTACCACTTTCTAGTTGTAGAAATTAGTTGTAATGAACATGTTGCTATGGTTATGAAATATCGGTTAACTCTTGCTCTTTTTCTTTGTATTACTCTCTCTTTTCTATTATTTATTCTTTAAGTAGAATAGCTAGTATCAATTAATTTCAGCCAGCTAATCTACTTTGTGAAAAATAATTCTAAAGATGATTTTTAGTCAAATGTTTGCCTCCCCGTGTTCGACTCGAGACTCACCAGAGTTTCAGTAAATTTATCTAATAGTGGATTTGTATGCAACTACAACGATGGGTTTCTAACTTAATCTTTTAGAGTATGAAATCTCATTCATCATTTTGGTGCCGTTGTCGGGGAGGCAACGCTCTTTGATTTCCCACATTTTCTGCCTTACTTATCTTTTACCTCACTTGTCTCCATTCTTATTGTGATTGTAGGTACTCACTTGAGGCATGCAAAAGCAGTAGATTGGAGCACAGTACAATTGAAGGGTTTGTAAGCATACCACACCACCCACCCCTTAGATTTCATTCAACCACCTAATAACGCAAACCTTGATTAACCTAGGTGCTTGTATAAACCCTAAGGTAGATTGGTTGTTTGTTTGTCACTCCCACCCACCTCACCCCCACATAAAAAGAAAATTTGATTGTGGGATTTATTAAACATACACACCTTATATACGCACACATTTCAAGCACCTTACTTTGATATGATTCAATCACTTAACTAGGAATCTGACCCAAGGACACAGTACACCTGCATGAGTTATACAACTGATTGGGTGCCTTAATCAATGGTGCGTCAGGCCACTTTTCTGATTTGTTTGGGCCGCACCACTTAACATAAAACTGATTCATCAAGTAGCTTGCCACATATCAACTTTTAGGAATTAACCAGACACTCCACATTCTTTTAAGTTTTAAAGGAAGTCATCTTCACCTATGTTTTCAAAACCTGGTGTGCCAATTGAACCTTGAATGAATAAACCTAAAGTTCAGCCCTAAAAGCTACTAAACAAGGTTGAACATTAAAAGACACATCATCAATAAACCTTATTTGAAAACCCTGGTTTTGCACACACAAACATATTAATCAATCTTTAAGAGCACAACCCAGATAAAGGGCCCATCACATTCCCAAGCACATTCAAACCTAAGCCTAATTAAAATAGAGTAGTCATTGCCCTTAAGGATTTGACTCACTCTTCGAGGCCCAGATGGAGATTATTTTCAATTAATATGCTTCTATTGGTCCATCTGATGTCTAGCTAAGGGAGCAGAGTCAAGCTTCCGTGGTTGCAGGGTATCAAAGGAACCTGAGGCGAAAATCAAGGGAAGAACCTTCTCCCCAATCCCTCCCTCTAACTGGTTGGATTATCTGGAAAGAAGTAGACCAAATTGTTTCTTTCATCTCAAGATGGGTTTTGAGAGTTTGTAGGTTATTAGCCTACCCCACCTAAGGACAGGTTTGATTATTTGTACTGTAGAGCACCTTTCTTTTCTCTTTCCTCCCACTTTGCCATGGATACTGCCATATCCTACTTGCATTTCCACTCCTAGCCTCCTAACACATCTTATCCCCAATATGATGTTTATTATCCCGATCAGTGTTGTACTCAACCATCTACTAGTTGGGATAACTCGGATTGGGGTACAATTACGAACCTTCGTGTTCAGGGTCTAACTCTGGACATCATGGTTGTGATTTCTATCCTTCTTCGAGCTATAATGATTATAGATCTCTGCCTCTATATGATCAACACAACCTGATCTACAATCAAGAAGGATATGCAGATTATAAACCATACCCTCCCCAAGATTACATCACATATAGGCCACCACCCCTCTGTGAACAACCTGAAATGACTTATTATCAGAAAGGGTATCAGGAACCTTAATTTCTTGACTCCCCTGGGTTGAACCCAAACCCACCTAACCCTAAATCAAACCATTTGGTTCAGGTGAACTAGGTCTAAGATAAGGTGTTGGCCAACTAAAGGAACACCATTCAATCTTTAGAAGCCTAGCCAACACCCTACATTGAAGAATTGGAGCCTTTGATTGAAATGATTGATGATCTTGACAAATATTTGTTGCATTGGCCCCAAAATGTTAAGGATAAGGACCCATGTGAGTTTTTACTTGGGAAATTATCAAAATTGAGGATGAGATTTGTGGTTGCTTTAGTTCATTCTTGGGGTGATTTCCAAGATGAACCCCCTTCAAGAGAGCTAATGTTAGAACCCGCTCAGGCATCTATAGGGGGATACATTTTATGAGATCGGGGATGACCAAGTTGTTCTAGAGCAACCAATTGAGGAAAAATTGATTTTTTCACCCGAGATCCCTGAACTAGGGTACAAGGAAAAATATGTCTCCGTGGAGTAGGAAATGATTGATGATTTGGAAACATATATAAATGCGGATCCAGAATTCTTTGATTCTGAAGGTGAAGAATCTTTATGTGAAGTTTCACTTGAGTTTGAGGAAGATAATTTTAGTGAGACAAATGGGGCCGCGTTGTATGATAAATCATTTGATGGCCCTATAACTAAATATTTTGATTTAACTGGGGTTAGCATGGAGGATTCAGATCCTAATTTCATAGATGATTCAATTCATACCCCATTCTCTACACACACCCCATTGAGCGTAATGATATTCTGCTTTTGAGATCACCGAAGCTAAATCAATTTTGATTAAGCCATAAATTTTGGACTTGGATATTTCATATGGGGATGATGACATTTGTGAAGTCTTGGAAACTGTGATTGTGGAGGATAGGAATCTGGAAATGAAGATCTGGGAAGCCAATTCCGAGGGAAATAGAAGTCTTAATCTAAGGGTTCTTATTTGCCTGAAACCACCAACTTTTTATAAGGACCCTTATGGCATTTTTGATTCTGAGGATGTGCAACCTAAGCACAAATTCATTGATTATCTTTTTATTCTTGTTTTATCTATTTATCGATCTTTTGGACTTGGGTTGCATCCTCACAAATTGCAAGCTTGATCCTGCTTGCTTAATGATGTCAGGTTCTGGTTAATTTTTATCCAGAACCTTAGATACATTTGACCGTGGGGCATGGGTCTGCGTCATAACCTGGTCAACATTTGTGTACATTCTCTACTGGCAGGTCGTGAGGTTAATCTCTTTCTTTTGATCCTAACCAGTAGTTGTGAATTATTTGTTTCTTCCCTTTGTTTGTATAGTGTGCCTAGCTGAAGGCAATAAATTTAGCATATATACAGTCAGTTTTCATCTTGGAGTTGACCTACTAGTCATGAAATTTAAGTGCTTTCTTCTCTACTCTGCTCTTTTTCATGTCTTTTTAATACAATGAGGACATTGCATTAGATAGACATGGGGTGGGTGGATATCCTTATCTGAATTATCTTGTTAGCTCCATAGATTCTTCTTATTTTCTCTTATTAGAAAAAAAATATTGAATTAAGAAACTAGAACTTGGGCATTAGACTTTCTCAACAATAGGGAATGATACGATAGGAGCTAACACTTAGACTGTCTAGGTCTTCAGGCTTAATCAGCCTGGGTGTTCACTAAAATGTGGACTTATTTCTCAAGTCCTTGCCATCTTTAATTTGTTTCTAATTAGTAAAATAAGTTGAGGTGATAAGTACACTACTTATCAACCTGCCCTCTGACTTGAGGGGACTTATAGTCTAAGCATCTACACAATATTTGTATTGAATCACTTTTCGGTGATTTTAACAGAAATTAGGTAACTAATGAACCTTCTAGGGTGGTATGGCTAGCAAGTTATCGTAGGTAATAGCCCATTGGCCAGTTGTCTAGAGCCCAGCCACACGACCATAATCTTTTTTCTACCTTTAGGTAAATATTATATCAGGGATGCCACCTACTTAGAAAAAGAAAAAAAAGAAAAATACCAAAAGAAAAAAGAGAGAAATAGAAAAGAAGTAAAAAAATAAATAAGCCACACTTCACCGCTTGAGTATGGCTGGCAAGTTGCTGTAGGTAACAGCTCATTAGTTGGTTGTCCAGAACCCAGCTTACAAAATGCACATTTAACTCCAAACACTTAGGAAGAAGCAGAGAAGTAGAATAAGCTGGGGAGATATACACTGGGTTCATCTTTGTGTTGACCCAATAAAAATAAAAAGTAGGGAGAAAGCTACCGGTCAGGTAGATACACCTTTAGGTAGAATTTCTTTTAAGGTCACCTAAGGGCACATAAACTTGAAGTCTATTTTGATTACCGATCAATGAGTCTGTCAAAGTCACAAAAAGATGCTTAGGACTTAGAGTTCTTTCCGAGTCTTAGGTAGTTTGGGTAGCTATAGAAAGCTGCCTCGAAACTCTAAACTCAAAAATTCAAAAAAAAAAGAAAAGAAAAAAAGAAAAAAAAAGATGTATTTGCTTTTGAATAAGGCAAGGGCTTAAGCTGTTTGCATTTTGGTAGACACCCGGGCATTGTTAAGTCTCTGTAGTTTAGTTCTTTAGTAGAATTTTCTTAGTGTTGAGAAATAAATATTGCCCAAGTAATTTGTTCCTAATCCTCATAAATAGCATATATTCTTGCTAGGGACTAGCAAAGGATTGGCATGGAGGTGTGATGTAGACAAATCTATGTCACAAAAATTGTGTATTTATGCATGTTCTTACGCATATAATTGCATTAAGCATTATAAATAATGCATAACATGCATCATTCTATATTTAGATTAGTTTGTACAAATTCCAGGTTAATTTGTCTCTTTTTTATGGCTAAGGGATAAGGTGATATTTATCAGGGCCTCATAATGAAGATCTAACCATATGGATCTGATCAGGGTGATGATCAGAGTCCAATGCCTCCGAGATCGCCCCAATCAAATTTTCGTAGTATCAGATGCAGTCCAAGAAAGATCAGAGGTCAAGGGTCAAGGTGGTGTAAATCTGTACCTCAGATGACAAATCCAATTGCATGGATGGATTCTGATTGATGATCATAGCCCAATGACACGAAAATTGGTTCAATTTGACAACCGTGGCACAACTAACAAAGAAAAGAAGATGGAAGGTCATGATGGTGCCAGGTGGTGCCATCACTATTGCCTAATACTACCCGTAGCACATCATCTTCGCCCGTACGATGAATCCCAGCTGTTGGATCAAGATCCAACAGCTGAGAGCATCCGTACGGAAAATCAAGACCTCGACTATCCGCACTCATAGCATAGTGGTCGAGTGTCTTAAGAGTGAGGAAGCAACGCAGGTTTGAGACCCCAAGCACCTCAAATTGAAGGCACGGGTACAATTGACCGTGCGATGTGCATCTAGCGCCTACGGAGGTGAGACATGGTACGACATCAATCACCGGATGGAGGAGCGTGCGCACACGCACGATGATGCACGATCATACGTGCCATTGCACGCGGGCACGTGATGATGCGCGATTATACGCACCACCGCATGCGAGCGCACAGAACGTACGAAGGTGAAGCGGCTTGCGCAATCTAAGCCATCCAATAGAACAATCAGATGGCTAAGATGAGTTAGGCACAATGAAGAAGCAACGACTGAAGAGAAAGAGGTGCGGACGTAGCTTCTTTTGAGCACTTGGATTGTCATCACACGACCAAGGATGAAGGCGCAACAACAGCAATGTGCATCTTTAGTGACAGTTATATGCATCACTAAAGACCGCATATTTATTTTTAAGGCTTGAAAGACCTTTTTGCCCCATATTTTTGCACCTATAAAAGGGCCACCCCTACCACATATTTCACCATCCCTTCTCTTCTTCTCTTACCCCCTCCAAAGATTTACAAGCTGGTCTCATACCTGGGATGCTTCACTAGAGGTAGAGTAAAATAATTTTCCATCTTCTCACCCCCTTTGTGGAGCATCCCATGATTGTCTTCTCATTACCAATTGGGAAGCGGATCATGCTACGATGCCACCCTACTTCATCCTCCATCCTCCAACTCTGTTCTTCATCGACCATCTCACCCCATTGTCCGGGTGCTCCGTCAATACTGCTCGTCCTCCAAGCAGCCGTCGAGGAAGATTTTTTCATCCCTCTCTTTTAACCGCTTTCTAGGGTAGATTTCCAACTTTCTAGTAGAAATTAGCTGTAATGGTCATGTTGCTATAGTTATGAAATATTGGTTCACTATCTTTGTTTTTCTCTATATTATTCTCTCTTTTCTATTATTTATTCTTTAAGTTGAATAGCTAGCGTAGATTAATTTCAACCAACTAATCTGCTTGTGAAAAATAATTCTAAACACAGTTTTCAATCAAACATTCTCCTGGCCGAGTTTGACTCGGGACCCACTAGAGTTTCAGTAAATTTATCTGATAGTGGAGTTTTATGCAACTACAACGATGGGTTTCCTACTCAATCTTTTAGCGTATGAAATCTCATTCATCACATGGCTGTCCCCTGTAGCTCCTAGGTCTCCCACTAAGAGGTGACCATCTCCCTGAAGCCTTCTTCATTCAACCACAATCTTTGGAATTTAAAATATGTGTGATCTAACTCCTTCCCCACTCTCCCATAGAATGGGCCAAGGCCATCACCGAGGCCAACTAGAGGTAACCCATCAAGCTCACATTGCACATGAATCTATCTAACTTGGACATCTGACCACTACCATTCCTCCATGTATACATAGATCCAAACATTGGAAGATCATGGAGATCTAACTTTGACACCACTTATTGGAACCCAAAGGTGGATGAATCCATGTGACCATCAGGCCTGTCGACAGAAGATAACCTAGTGTTGAAATCTCCCCTAATCAACCAAGCTCCTCCCTGCACCCATTCCACAGCCACTGATAGCTCCTCTCAAAGTTGTGGCCTCTCACTTTGGAAATGAGGCCCATAGACACTTGAAACATAGCAAGCAAAGTTGTTGCTACACCTGACAAGCCTGCATGCGAGGATGAAGGAATCTACAAAACAATTAGTAACCTATAATGTCTCCTTCCACCAAATGCAAAAATCGCTAGCCCTCCCATTAGCCTTCACGCACTGGAGATCCCTCGAACCATTCATCAAAAGAGGTTGCCACCCAGATAGCTCCTCTCTGTCAATATGTGTCTCCTGGAATAGTCCACAATCAACCCTCCACTGCCTCAAGTAGTGACCCAGGGCCCCATGCTTGACTCTATCCCGCAGCCCACGCATGTTCCAAAATAACACTCTTAACATGTTACTGCATGTGTGCCCTTCCCTTCCGATGAAGTACAAATGACGTTCAAAACATTAGCGACCTCATCTTCATCGGGTGTATCAGGAGATTGTACTAGTCCTTGGCTTCTTAGATTGTATCTACCTCACCTACTAGACCCATCCCACCTCCTTGTAGTAGCTCTAAAGGTGAACCTACCAGATTGCCTCTGGACCATGTTCTATGGGCTTACTTCAATTTCAAGTTGCATTCTGCCTTGTCTGATGTTCTCAAGCAGCACTACAACGTTGGAGTGCTCCTCCTCCTCCATCATTCCCTCCAAATCATCCACCAAGCCCTCATCCTCCCCTCCGATCTTTCTTTTCTTTTTTCCTGCAAATTCTCCTCCTACGGTCTCACTCACGACCTCCCTCCACTGCATTTCCTCAATCTCATCTCAGCTAGCCTCTCTCTCCCCCGCATCCAGCCTCCCACCAACCACTGGGTGGATCCGCACCTCTAGTCGGAGCAGCCACGATCCGAGAATCCACCTCTATGCCTTAATAGTACCTCCACTTGTACCATGCTCTCATCTCCTTCCACTAAACTGACTGCCATGCCTTCTTTAACTACACCAAAACCTGCCACCACCTGACCAACCATCGCCAAGGAGTAGAGGTGCAAGGGTAGTTCCCGAATGGATATGAACCCACTTCTAAGGACAACCCTTTGTGGTGACCATTTTGGTAATGTGCCGTCGAAGGGGGACACAAGTTTCCATAGGATTGGGAGGTCTTCCAAGATGGAGGTTCTGAACTTTAGTCTCTCCACATCACCATCCGACATACCAAACACTAAAAACCCTGTTGCACCAAGCATGGAAACCTTTCAAAGAGAGGAAGAAATGGCAAGAGAGGTTACCATCTCACGTATCTTCTCTAGAGAAGAGACCTCCACATGACTTCCTCAATCACAACACCACGAAGGATATTCTCCACTGCTAGCACTTCCAGCATCATGGGAACCTCCATGTCGATTACCAAAGGAGAGGGAGGCAGTGGGGGCTGCCGTCCACCCTACACTCACCATGCCTGATGGATTCCACTTCACAACTCCTCCTGGATGCCCCCCTTTCCTTGCATAAACGTCAGGGTTTTTCCTTGGGCTGACCACGATAGGGATTTTCCCCTACGCAGGACCCTCCCTTAGAACATGACCTCCATGGTTTTTGACCACCGCCTTTGCCTTGCATGTATCACGCTGGTGCCCTAGACCTCCAAACGAAAGCCACACTAATGCATTCCTGCAAACAACCACCATATGACCACATTCTCGATAACAAAAGCAAATGACCTCCGTTCCACTCCTTCTTTGGTAGGGATCGTCCTTCCACCATCATCCTCCACTCCTCTCCCCACCTTCATGCCCCCTCACGACCAGTCGCTTCCCTATAGGCAAGGATCGCCCCTTCTGTTGTCCTGATGTCCCATCCTCTCCCCGCTTCTGGTTTGCCCCCTGCTGGAGAAGTTGAGATCCCCAAGGACTGATCTTGCTATAGGATCAAGTTTAGTTAGTCTTGTTAAGCCTAATTTTCTTCTTATAGTTATAAATCTTTCTTTTGCCAGAGGTTTGGTAAAGATGTTAGCTAGTTGTTTTTCTATTTGAATAAACTCTAAGGTGATTTTCTTTTTCTTTTTTTCTTTTGAAACTGAAAGGAAAGCTATCGTGCTACGATAGCAATCCGAGAGAGCATTTTATTCATCAAAAAGAAAATAGGATCTTACGAAGTAGATCCCCATATACGTATGAGGGACCAACATACATTTACAATTTGTTCCACACAAACTGGTCTCTCCTAAAAAAAAACTCGTTCCTCGCCCTCCAAATAATGCAAATATGTATATGCAGTTTATCCCGTATCAGAAATTTTTGCTAGAGTAAGTCCCACGTAGGAAGTGGTTCCCTACAAACTATTCTCCAAACCACATCAAGCACCACACAAGATGAGAAAATGTGTCTAGAACTGTCAATGGGTAACCCACAAAGCAAGCACAATTGTAATGCAATGCCCATCCTCCTATGTCTAAGATCCCCTGTAATCAATCCATCTCTCTTGCATAACCACAAGAAAATTTGGATTTTAATTGGAATTTTCAATAGCCACAATTTCCTTGCTATCATATCCGCCTCCTCAGAACTGGACAACATTCTGATCTTGTCATATGCTGAGCTGGAGTGAAGATCCTATCCCATCGATATTGATCCTCTATTCCAGCCACCAGCCTAAAAACCATCAAGTCTAGCTGCAGCCTTGTCTTCTCCTCCCATGTTTTGGTGCCTTCTCTACTTGAATCAGCCCCATCAATTTGCCAAGACTCCTCCAATTCAGACCAATACCTGCTAACTGGATCCCACTTATTTGCAGCAACTGCGTACACTCTTGGATAAGCCTCCTTCGGTAGTCCCAGCGTTGACCACTTCTCTTGCCATAATTTGAAGGAGCTACCATCACCAAGAACCGGTTGGAACATCAGTCAATTGCTCCTCATTACTTGCACCACAGATGCCCAAAATGGAGACTATTTAACTGGATGAAGTCTGTTCAGCGAACTCAGGGAACTGCCATAGTTATCTTCAATAAGAATTGCCTAGTTCTTACTATCACCACTAAATAATTTGATGACCCATTTAAGAAGCAAGGCATCTTTGAAATCTTTAAGAGATTTTATTCCCATTCCACTATGCTCTTTTGGCATACGCAAATGATCCCACTTTAGGGGCTGCAAAAATCTCCCTTCATACCTCGATCCCTTCCAAAAAAAATGCTTCCGCATTACATCAATGCACTTCCAAATAGATTTAGGTGCTTTGAATAGAAAAAAAAAAGATGAGGATGGAGGTAATCACAGAATTCAAGAGAATAAGTCTACCACGCTTGGATAGGTATCAGCTGCTCCAACCTTCTAGTGTGACTGCAATTTTATCGAACAAAATATTCCAATCACTTTTCTTCAGTTTGTGCACTTCAAAGGTAGTCCCAAGTATCTAATCGGAAGTGTAACCAAGGGCATACCCAATAGAGAAGATATGGCTGTTTGCTCTTCACTAGTTAGCCCAAACAGACCAAAGATGGCTTATCCCTATTTAATTTCTGACCAGATATCTCTCCAAAAATCTTGACCATATGCAATAGTGCTTGTGCTTCCTGTTCTTTCCTCTCTACAAAAAATATGGTGTCATCGGCATATTGCAGTACCGGAGCCATGGCATTCCTATTAAAGATGGGATAGCCTCTAGTCATACCAACCTCCAACAATCTACATGCATACCTTGGTAGAGTGTCAACTACAAGGTTAAAGACAAGTGGAGAAAGAAGGCATCCTTGCCTAACCCCACATTGCAATTGAATGCATGCCCCACATGGTCTACCATTGATAAAAGGGGAAAAAGAGTAGTGGTGATGCATCTTTTCATCCATTGTAGCCATATAGATGGGAAACCTCTCCTCTTGAAAACCTCCCATAGATAAGTCCATGACAATAAATCATAAGCCTTTCCAAAATCTACTTTCCATAGAAGTGCCTTACACTTTCTCCAGTGCCATCTTATCACCATTTCCTGAGCGATAATGAAGGGTTCCTGCAGCAATCTGTTGGGAAGAAAAGCATATCGAACAGGGAGAATATGATCTTGTAGAGCACTTCGAAGTCCATTTGCCAGAACTTTACTCACCACCAAATATATAGAAATCGAGAGAGCAATGGGCCTAAAGTTTGAGAAACTATCTGGTCTTTGTTTCTTTGGAAGCAAAAAGAGATATGATCGGTTTATCTTGTCGAAATCGTAGTTGCCCCTTTCAAACTCCCTGATTGCCTCCATCACCTCCTCTCTTAAAATAGTCCAAAACACTTTGTAGAAAAGGACTTGAGCTCCATTCGAACCTGGCGAACCCTCATTGTTTAGATCATTTATAGCATCCAACACTTCTTTTTTAGAAATAGGAACCACCAAGTTACCGGCTTGATCATTAGAAATATGAGGAAACATAGATCCTACCATTCTCCAATCTCCCCTACCTACTGCCTGAGAAGTATCCTTGAAATACCTGATAACTGCAGCACGGATTTCTTGTAGACAGGAAGTTCTCTGATCACCCACAACAATAGAAGAAATAGAGTTGTGTCTTCTACGTGGGCTAGCTGCTAAATGAAAGTACTTAGTGTTAGCATCCCCCACTTTAAGCCATAACTGTCCAGAGCATTCTCGCCAATCCATTTCCCTCTTCAAGTCCTCCTTAGCTATCACATCCCGCCATTCTTTTCTTGCTTCTTGTTCATGGTCAGACAAAGGTGAAATCGACTCCTTAGCATCCAAACAATATACTTCCAAAAAGGCTTCATGACACTTTTTCTCTCTCAAGGCTTTTGTCTTCCTTTGCCTTCCTTCTACCTTAGCTTCTCCTCCTTCTTCTTCTTCTGGCCTCCTCTTCCTCAGCTCCTTCCTTTGCCTTCAGCTTTGGCCTTCTCCTTCTTCAGCCTTCTGCCTCCTTCTCTTTCTCTACCATCTGCCTTCTCTTCTTCCTCTTCTAGCCTTGGCTTCAACTCCTGCCTCAGCCTTCTTCCTTAGCTTCTCCTTCAACTTTCTCTTCTTCTTCCTTCTGGCTGCGGGTAAGTGTTGGCCTGAAGAACCTGCAGCAAAACCTACCCCTACCCACATACAGCTCTCCTCACGTTCTCTCTTAAGATACGCTCTCCCAGAGCCATACAGTCAGTTGGGTAATCAGGTCAAGTGCGTACCCGGGACCAGGCCCACCGGTGTGTGGTGGTAAGTGAGGAGTACAGTCGAGTCGGGTCAGGCCAGATGTGTGTGGGCAGTGTCGCGGATGAGACCGGGTCGGGTGAGAGGGACCTCACCCCGTGGTAACTGAGGAGATAAGGCTATGGCACAAATTCAACTTATGCCCCTTCGGGCGCTTCGCAGCCGTCGATGTGGGACTAAACGTGCCTTCTTTCTTTGTGTGTCTGCAGCAGAGGGTGGTTGCCTCCAATTGCCCTAACTGCTGAGGCTCTTGTCTTCAATTGAGGTCCTAGGTACATGCGCGAAGGGATTCCACGCAACCTGGGTCGGAAGCCTGGAACTGGCAAGGCCTGGAGCGGCTTGGAACTTGCTTCAAGCTCTGTCACCAATGGCGGATGATGCCTGAACCTGAAATCAGAAGAACAGCCTCACGGCCTCGTTAGAGCACTCAGGGAGTGTCACCAGAGCATGGCGAATGTGCTGGGGGTGGTGGCATGGCATGGCAGTGCCTGTGAGTGCATATCTGGGTCAAACTGTGTGAGTGTGATTGGGTGTGTTAGGGGGTGCATTTGGGTGAGTGGCACGGTGATGTGAGTGAGGTGAAATGATCAGTGAAGTGTGGCGAAGGTTCTGCGAGGGTTAGCAAAGGTTGCAGTGGCCTGTGGAGGTTGAATGGCCTCGCCGGAGGTGGTGGCCAAAGATGAAGGTGATGAGGGTGATGGAGGTCGACAGTGGTTGATTTTGGGAAACAGATAGTGGAGAAGAAAGTAGAGGCGAGAGAGAACTTAGCTAGGATGTTAAAAGATGAATGGGGCAGAGGTGATGTCGGTCAACGTGTAGCCGACGCCAGAGACGAAAGTGGCTCCGGTGGGGGTTGGACGGCGAGGATGAAGAGGGAAAGGGCATCTACTAGTACAGTGAGATGCGACCGAAGTCAGGGAGGAGGAATCCATGCAGGTATGGCGGTCGGACAACGAGAAGGAGAAGGGAAGATTGTCGGACATCGAGGAGCCTTCGGCTGTAAGGAGAAGAGATGAATTGTCAGGATTCACAGCCAATTTCGAGTGTGGGGTCATCGGAGGGGTCTGGGCCCGTTTAAATAGAGCTTTAAAGATCGGTTAGGGCTTGGGAAGCAAGCTTCCCAAGAAAGGAAAGCTCGCAGGAGTTGGAATCCATTAGGATACCCTTGTCTCTCATGCATTCGCATGAGAGATTGGGAAAGAATATGGGATCAAAGATGGGTTTAGACGAGAGAGAATTTCTCAGAGAACTTCCTTCCAATTTTGAAGGAGATCCTCTGAGCAATCAGTGAGAACTCTCCTTCCAAAGCTCGTCGAAGTAGGATTCCTCCACTATAATGGTGGAGAGACCTAACTGCGAAAATGATGAAGAAGCTAGGGAACTGTTTGTAAGGGTTTTTGAAAGATAGGGGTACAAATGTAATCAAGCTAGACCTTTTTGCAATCTAGGTCAAGGAAAACTCAACTTGGGTCCAACTTTTGGTACAAACCTAATTTTGACCTAAGGAATTCAATGGTGAAGTTGGATTTTGGGTTTGACTACGTTTGACTGGAAAATTTATGCAAAAAACCCAATTTAGGGCAAATATATGTCTAAGACCCCATTCTAGGTCAAGATGGGTTCTAATGGCCAAATTAAAGGTTCCAAGCCATAGAGAATATTTTTCTATGACTTTTAGAGAGTTATTTTTTCTTGACTAGAGCCTTGGTTAATCAAGTGGGTCTACTTTAGCGTTTCAAGAAGTCATTTAATTCACAGGATACACACAAACCCTTTTCTGTCAAATCCAGCCCACTTATTATCCTATTAAGACCCTTTGACCTTTTTTTAGCCCTTGAGAAAACCTGTTGTTGTATTGCATTGGTAAAATTATAGTTTTACCCCTTATTTCTTGTGTTTCTCTCAGAAAGGTTCTGCAGTGAATTAGTGATAAGATGATTTTCGCTTTTGAATAATGTGATTAAGATGATTTGTCATTTTAGGATTAAAGTGGTAGAAAATTGCTTAACAAAATAATTAAAATAAAAATTAAACCGCTCATAGAAGAGCAGGTCGTGTCCATAAGGAGACATTGATGCAATACATTCACGAATATTTTTTTCTGTGATTTATTTAATCAAGTGCGCAATCTGTACTCAAATTTGATGCAAAACAAGGCGAAAAGAATGAACATGTGATAATTTAAGAATGTGAGGGTATGTATGTAATTTTCCTTCCTTGAACTACCTTGCAATGGTATGTAACATAATTAAATCCCAAGACATTAGTCTTTCACCTTGTAAGTTTGACGACATTTCATGCATGTATTTATAATTCTAAACCAACAGATAAAGATAGGAATGCATGTAAACAATACTTGTGAGGGCATCCATATAATTTCAGATGAATAAAATATTCAAAAAAACATAAATCCAATTACACTATTGGCATTGAATGTAAATTCTAATTGCTCCCGTACTGTAGCAAAATAGGGGATAACTCCGCTTGCTATGCGTGAGAAGAGGAAGGATCGGCTGGAGGCGTGGTCGTGCAAGAAGGTCGTCGGTGGTGAGGGCTGCATGTGGAGGTCGTGGCATGGTCATTGGTGGTCGGTGGCGGCCGGCCGGAGGAGATAAAGCTCGCTGGTAAGGAGGCTTGTCAGCAGTGAACGGCAACTGGAGGTGCTGCTACCGAAGCCGAGGGTGGTCAGAGGATAGAGACGAGATGGATGGCATAAAAGGCGCGTGGAACGGAGGACGGAGAAGCTGGCTGCGCGTGGAGGACCGATGGTGGCATTTGGGATCTTTTTGTTAATGCAGCAGGTGGCAAAGGAGGAAGAAGAAGGAGAGGAAGCTGCATATGGGACTTTTGGGAAGGAGGTGTGGATGCGTCGGCGGTGGCCCCAGAGGCGTGTGCTGCAGGGTGCTAGGGGCGTGTGCTGTAAGGGTAGTGCCTGAAGGTGCGTGGAGGTGTTGGTGTGCGGAGGAGAGGGTGGAGGCTCAGCTCTGTTTGCTACAGCAGGCATGGCGAGGGTGCGTGGGCACTGGTCTCGCGTGTCAAGGGCTGCTGTGAGTGGCAGGCACGTGCGGAGGGATGCGGACGGAGCGCACATGGGCTGGTGGATCGCAGGTGTGCACGATGTGTGTGATGTAGGAGGTGCGTAGGTGAGGAGCTGGTGGGGCGTGCAGCAGTTGGGATCTGCGTGTGGAAGGGAAAATGTAGCATGGTGATGTAGGGACTCTTGGTGGTGTGGGCTGTCACACTACATGCCCACGGTGGTGGAGTCATACTGCTACGGTGGAGTTCGGTGGTGAGGAGTGGATGAAAAACAAAGTTCTCTATGCAATGAGGAAAAGGGGTGGTGGCCACACATTGCATGGTCGTCTCCTCCTCCCCTTGTAGCTGAATTTGAAATCCAAAGAGGCGGGATCAGATGCTCTTCATGGCCAATGAATGCTTGCAGCTGTGCGTGAACGGTTGCGCGAGGAGAAGAAGCAGCCATTACCTGTGGAGGAAGAGAATAAGAAAATAATAAAATATTATGATTATTTTTGTATAAACCCTTAACTTCTATGTTAAATTAAAACAATGCAAGTAATTCATCTAATTGATTAATTAATCAAATGCATGCAATTTTAAATGCATGCAATGAATGAATTATGCAATTAAGCTAAAAATATGAATTAATTTATTTACATCCTAATGTATGCTATCTAAATGTTAAAATTAACTTAATGTCTAGACACTTAAATATTTAAATATCCCACAAATATGGGCTAATCAAATACCCCCATGCCTAGTTTTTACTAGTCCCTAGCAAATCCAAACAAAAACCTAGCACTCCAAGTAGACTAACCAACCCAATCGGTCTTCCTTTAGAAACATGTTAAGTTTAGACTTTAGACCTAGGGTTCATGTGTAGTTGTTAAGTAACAGACTAGGCCGGCTAAAGACGAGTTGTAGTTACAAATTTCCCTGATTAATGACTCTGCCCTAAGTTTAATTGATCCCTGAGATTAAAGCATTCGTGCATGTGCTTGGTCTGAGTTATTTGAGGTTGGTATGAGTGCTAACCTAGAAAGGAAAAAAAAAATTATATATATATATATTTTTTTTGTTTGATTCCTCTAAGTCTAACCTTAGATCAGCTATCAACACGGTCTGTGTCGAATAAATTGTCCCCATCACCGTACCTCGAAGGGTGCCTGGCTTTCGATGCTTCGAGATAGCATCGCCCATAGAGACCCCAACAACTCTTGGTAATTGACATTCGAGATAGTATCGCCCATGGGTTTCTTAAGCAAATTCAGGCCTGTGGCAATTGGCACTTCGAGATAGGGTCGCCCATGGTACCTGAACTGCACAATTCACTTACATGCCCTCAGTAGGATGGATATCCTAAGAGACCAGCGTTGAGGAGGCAACATGTTATCAACGCATCCTTAAGGTGAGTATATACTCCACCTTTTATCTAGAAACATGAGCAAAGCCCTCTGGCTTTGGTCATAGTTTTGTGTGGAACCATAACCAAAGACCCTTCCGCCACGCAACTTTTGGTGACGCTAATTGGTGATGGTTCTAAACAAACCCTTCTTTGTTGTAGTGACTCCAAGTGGATTGCTAATGGAGAATTCATTGTAGAAACTTCTACAACTGATTCAATAAATGTTGATGAGGAGCTTGCTAGCAATATTAAAGGTGATAAAATCAAGGAGATGTTGGATGAACTTAGTAGTAGATAACAATGTAGATGATGGTGACATGTCACAAAGTTGTAACAACTTTTATGATGCTATTAAGGTAGCCGATGAACCGATTGCTCTTGGAGTGAGCTCTATGTCTAGGTTAACATTTCTATTAAAATTAGCTCGGATGAAGGTTATCAATAGAGCTACATCAAAATTAATGTCCGAGGTACTTGAATTTATCAAAGAGCTCCTACCTAAGCCAAAAGGGTATCCGGAGTTGTGGTATACTGCAAAGAAAAAGATTAGGGTATTGAGCTTGAGTTGCGAAAAGGTTAATGCTTGTTTGAACGATTGCATGTTGTTTTGAAGCGAATATGCTAGACTTTATACTTGCCCGGAATGTGGTGTGTCAAGATATATAGTTGGAAAATCTGGGAATCAGCCTGGCAAGAAACAAGTAGAGAAGATCCTACGATACTTTCCATTGATTCCAAGGCTTTAATGGCTATTTATATTAAGACTGCAAAATGGATGAAATGGCTTGAGGAGAACAAATTACAAGATGGATGCATTTGTTGCCCCATAGATTTGGATGAGTGGGTGAAATTTGATAATACACATGTATCATTTGCGTAGAAATCACATAACTTAAAATTGGGCCTTGCAAGTGATGGATTTAATCCATTTAAGAATATGTATCCCTCATATTCAATATGGCCAATGGTAATGGTAACTTACAACTTACCTTGATTGTGGATACAATCGTCGTTTATGATGCTGATATTGTTGATCCTAGGCCCAAAGCAACCAGGAAATCCTATAGATATATATTTTCAACCGTTGGTAGATGAATTGAAACTATTGTGGGATAACGGTATTCAGACATATGACATAAGAAAGAAATAATTCTTTATGATGCATGCTGCATTACTGTAGACTATTAATGACTTTCCAACATATGCAAATCTATCAGGATGGAGCACAAAAGAAAAATTGCCATGTCCAATTTTTATGAATGACACACATCATCTATCTCGCAGTACCTGAATTGGTTTTGGATTGTCAGTCAATAGTACATGATGGAGCTCGAGCAAAAAGTCCTTATTTTTTGGATCCAGAGGGAGGATCTAGGGTTAGTGAAAATCAATAAGTTGGAACCACTTTGTAAATAGATTTTCTATATAGAATAGAGAAATCGAAAAATGAAAATTCTAACAAATTGGAAAAAGTCTAATTTGTCTGAAGCAAAATGAGTAAAACTTTTTCGATCCAAAGTGTATCATAAGGTAATCTTTATGAAAGTAGAAAGTTGTGTTACTTGGGTCGTCGCAAATTCCTTTCAATTGACCACAGATGGCAAACAATATAGTTCAAAGGAAGATTTGATGGTAAATCTTGTCGATATTCTTCTAGAAATCCAAGAAATAAGCTTAGTACGGATTCTACTATATTGTCAGCAGTAACAATAATGCAGAAATTGCAAGAACTTGGAAACATAAGATTGGGTCATCTTTTTAAAAAAGACCTTATTAAATTAAAGCATTCAAGCTTTAAGAAAAAAACATTTTCTTCATGCAGCTCTCGTATTGGAAGGATCTGGCAGTCTGTTACAACTTGAATGTGATGCACATAGAGAAAAGTGTCATGGAGAATATGTTGGATGTCTTAAATTTAATAGATAGTCCAAAAGACACAATAAAAATAAGATATAGAGATTTTTGGAATTCATCCAAAGCTACACGACAGAGAAAGATGCCGTTATTGTTAAATTCCCAGATGCTACGTACAGCTTATAGAAGGATCAGATACAGAAAATATTCTCATTTTTGAAGGAGATACGGGTGCCAGATAGGTACTCATCATAGTTGTTATGCTATGTTAGTGAAACTTAGAAAAAGATTAGTGGGTTCAAAAGTCATGACTCGCATGTTTATATGCAAGTGTTTTTTCTATTGACTATACAAGAAGTCCTATATGATCTTGTTGTAGACGTTTTTACAGACATGAGTCGATATTTCAAAGCTATCCGTTCAAAGACTTTAGATGTTGAAATGCTACCCTACTTAGACAAACAAGTTGTCATCACATTGTGCAAAATAGAATAGATTTTCCCTCCAACTTTTTTCAATATAATGGTGCATTTAACAATACATTTGGCAAATGAAGCAAGGATCACAGGGCTAGTTCAGTACAAATGAATGTATCCTATAGAGAGGTATATGAAAAAACTAAAAGATTATGTGTTAAATTAATCTAAGTATAAAGGGTCAATTGTTGAGGGATATTTAATTGAGGAATCCATGAATTTCTATAACATGTACCTAGGTGATATAGACAACGAATTCAATCGTTTAGAGAGAAATTATGACAAGGGATACAATGAACATGACAAATTGCCCTTCGATTTTTGAAATTTAAGGAAGGTCAATTCTGCACATAGGCTTCATTGAGATTCTAGAAGTAGATCGCGATTGGCAAACTTGTATATATTAAAGCAAATTCTTGAAGTCGACCCTTTCTACGATAAATTTAGACAATCATTATATCCAAATGCACGCAATGTACTCTTTCCTGAGTGGTTTAAGTAGGGTGTTACTAAAATGAAAGAAATAATGACCCGTGGTGGGTGGAAGATTTTGACGTAATATCTGATCGTTCGTTAACTTATAGACGTTATCGTTCTGGGTACATCATAAATACTTTAGATACAGAATCAAATCTGTTGATGATGTAAGGGCTACACAGCAAGCTGACATTGTTGTCCCTT
The DNA here is from genome assembly GCA_037157565.1 of Thalassia testudinum. NCBI lineage: Eukaryota > Viridiplantae > Streptophyta > Magnoliopsida > Alismatales > Hydrocharitaceae > Thalassia > Thalassia testudinum. The sequence goes on from JAZHRO010000007.1 coordinate 13,913,613, forward strand.
ACGAATTAGCCAACGGGTCAGATGGTTGTTATGGACAATTTAAGGAAATTCTCGAGATTAGTTTCAGATATGATCGCAGACTTATTCTATTCAAGTGTTAATGGTTTGATGTTTTCAAGGAAGGCATCAGGTTTAAGGTTGATAAGGAGTACAAGTATATAAGTCTGAATAATAACCCTCGAATTCTTCAGAATAGTAAATCATTCACTTTAACTTATCATGTCTCTCAAGTCTTCTAACGGGAATTATCCAGCCACTTTTGCTATTATTAGTCAAGTAGAAGACATGAGAGACTTGACAGGATAAAGTGAACGATTCACTATTTTGAAGAATTTGATGGTTATTATTTAGACTTATATACTTGTGCTTCTAGGCAACCTTAAACCTGACGCCTTCTTTGAAAACATCAAACCATTCACTTAAAGAGGACAAGTCTGTGATCATATCTGAAGCTAATCTTAAGAATTTCCTCAATCTGTTCATAACAACAATCACATTCGCCAACTAATTCGCAAGGGACCACCACCAGCTTGCTATGTAGCCATTATATCATCAACAGATTTGATTTTGTATATGAAGCCATTTATGATGTACCTAGAATGGTAATGTTCATAAGTCTATGGATGAATGAATATTACGTCAAAATCTTCCACCCACTGTAGGTCGTTATTTTCTTTTATTTTAGTAACACACTGCTTAAACCACTCAAGAAAGAGTACATTACCTGCATTTGGATATAACGACTAAATTCAATGTAGAAAGGGTCAACTTTAGGAATTGACTTTAATATATACAAGTGTGCCAACCGCTAATCTACTTCTGAAATCTTAATGAATTCTGTCAACAAAATTGACCTTCCTAGAATTTCAATAATGGAAAAACAATCTTCATCTTGTTCATTGTATGCACCGTCATAATTCTCTCTAAACGATTGAATTTGTTGTGTGTCTTACCCAGATACATGTTAAGAAATTCATGGATTCCTCAACTAAATATCCCTTGCCAAGTGACCCTTCTGGTTTAGCTTTATTTAACACGTAATCCTTCAATTTTTTCAGATACCACTCTATAGGATACATCCATCCATACTGAATTGGCCCTGTGATCCTTGCTTCATTTGCAATATTTATTGTTCAATGCAACATTATGTCGAAAGAAGCTGGAGGAAAAATCTATTCCATTTTGTACAATGTGATGACAACTCGCTTGTCCCAGTAGCATAGCATTTTAGCATCTAAAGCATTCGAACAGATAGCTTTGAAATATCGACTCATGTTTGTACAAGCATCTACAATGGGATTAGATAGGAATCCACGTATAACCAATTGAAGAAACACTTGCATATAAAGATGTAAATAATGTCCTTTTAACCCACTAATCTTTTTATGAGTTTCATTAACAAGCATGACAATTGTAATGAGTAGCCATCCGACACCTGATTCTCCTTCAAAAACGAGAATATTCCTGAATTTGCTTCTACTTTATGTTGTATATAGCATCTGGGAATTCAACACAATTGTCATCTCTCAGTTGTATGCAGCTTTGGTTGAATGCCCAAAATCTTCATATCTTTTCTTATTTTTATTATCTTTTGGACTATCTATTAAATTTAAGACATCCAACATATTCTCCATGACATTTTTCTCTTTTTGCATCAATCACATTCAGGTTCTAACGGACTGCCAGATTTTTCCAATATGTGAGTTGCATGAAGAAAATACTTTTTTTTTCTTAAAGCCTGAATGCTTTAATGCAGTAACGTCTTTTTTAAAAAGATGAACCAATCTTATGTTTTCAAGTTCTTGCAATTTCTACATTATTTTACTCTTGAAAACATAATACAATTTGTGGTTAGCCTATTTCTTGAATTCCTAGAGGAATATCGACAAGATTTGCCATCAAATCTGCCTTTGAACTGTGCTATTTTCCATCTGTGGTGAATTTGAAGGAATCTACCGTGACCTAAGTAAACCAACTTGCTTCTTTCAAGCAATTAGAGATGATGTGTGTCATCCATACAAATTGGACATGCCAATTTTTCTTTTGTACTCCATCCAGACAGATTTGCATATGCTATAAAGTCATTGATAGTCCATAGCAATGCAACACACATCATAAAGAATCTTTCTCTCCCACGTCGTACATCTGAATAACATTTTCCCACAATAGTTTCAATTCATCTACCAATGGTTGCAAATATATATCTACAGCATTTCCTGGTTGCTTTGGGCCTAGGATCAACAAAGTTAGCATCATAAACGATGATCACATACACAGCTAAGGTGGTAAGTTGTAAGTTACCATTACTACTGGCCATATTGAATATGAGGAATACATATTCTTAAAGGATTAAATCCATCTCTTGCAAGGCCCAATCTTATGTTACGTGATTCCTGCGTGATGTAGACACATTTAATTAGGATAAAATGCCTATTCATGCATGTTCCTAGGCTTAGATTTGCATTTCATATTATAAATATTGCATAGCATGCATCGTCCTGCATTTAGAGGAGTTGTGTATATTTTAGGCTAATTACGTTCTTTTTATGGCCAGGAGGGAAGGAGATTTATTTTAGGGCCTCGGATGGACGATCCACTGTACGAATATGATCAAGACGATGATCGGAGTCTAACGCCTCCAAAAATGTCTAGATTGGAATCCCATAGCATCATATGAAGTCCGAGGAAGATCAATGGCCAAGGGGTTAATGTGACATCCATACGGGCTTTGGATGGAAAATCCGACTGTACAGATGGATCCTGAGAGACAATCACAGTCCGACAGTGTGGAAACCATCATGATTTCAGCACCGTGGTAGCCTCTACAATAGACAGAAGATGGATGGCCCAGATGGCTCCACATGGCACCATCCAGGCCGCCCAACACCGACTAGCAGCAACTGGAAGGTGCCCCCTCATCATCATCAATTCTCAACTGTTGGATCTTGATCCAAAGGCTGAGAGCTCTCCTCCACTACGCACCTTAAGACATTTGCGCGACCATCTGGACAACTTGGCGTAATGGTGGAGGCGTGAGCTTTCAATGGAGGGGCGCAAGTTCGAATCATCGCAACCCCCCCAATTGGCCAATTAAGCGCACAGCTGTGGGCTCAAGGGTACAACGCATAGTGCGCATAGCTCAGCATGGCCACGTGCACAGTGCGGCACTAGCACGTGACTATGCGCGCGATAAGGAGCATGCAATGCATGCGCCAGCGTGAGTAAGCCTGAGCTGGAGGCAACAGCGATAGCTTGGGCGGACCTTTAGTGATGCTTACAGCCATCACTAATTGCTTGTAGGCACAAGGCTAGCTAGAGGCATGAGAGGTGGGGGTGCGATCTTCAGCGACAGCTGCAGGGGTCTTTAGTGATGCTTACAGCTATTACTACAGGCCTCTACACGAATTTCTTCTTCCCTCTATTATATAAACACCCCTACACCCCCCATTCCTCTTCATCTCTACCTACTCTACTCCCACCTACTCCTAAGCTCTAGTAGCCTACCAAAGCTCCATTAAAGCTTACTCTCAAGCTCTAATGGCCTCCTATTAAAGTAATGATCCTACTTCCCACCAAAAATTCATCCTTCATCATACCGCCTTCATAGGTTGCCTTGGAGCCATCCTCCCACGTCCATTCCGGTAGAAGATCGCCTCCATCTCCTCACCTCCATTCTAGAGCCTTAGTGAAGCATTCCTCTATCCGACGTCTTTCTACATCTCACCTCCATCATCCTACATCCAAGCTTCCGCCAGGCATCATCGTCATGCCGAACAGCCGATTTGAGAAATTTCCTCTCATCCCTATCTCTTTTATGCTTTCATAGATTATTGTAACAATCATTTGCGTAATATATCATAGTTATGTTCCGTCTCATTTTGTAAATTTGTCTTGATTGTCTTTTTATTTCAAAAAAACCACAAAGAAATAAAATGAAGCACAATTTGCAAACAAAGTAAACGTTGCCTCCCTGTGTTTGACCTGGGACTCCCTTGGAGTTTTGGTTATAAATTTTATTTGATAGATGCATTTTTGCGAGCTACAATGGCAGGGTCTCCAAACCCTAATTTTAATTCGTGAAACAAGCCTCATCTTTTTGGCGCCGTTGCTGAGGAGGCAATGGAATTTACTTTCTTATTTTCTATGCTTCTTTGTATTTACATATTATTAACCTCATTTGTCTTTGATCTACTATCTTGCAAGTACCCTAGCATGGAGATCTAAGTGCGGGTAAAGTAATTTGTAAGTGTCCCCCACATTCCCCCTACTAGTTTCATTTCGCCACACTCATAACCAAGACCTAATCTACTTAGGTGCTTGCATAAACCCTATGATAGAAAGTGTTTGTCATGTTTGTCACCTTCATTCATCTCACCTTCGCATATATCAAGAAAAAAAAGATACCTTTCGTGGGATGAATCAACATACACACTTTGTACACCGACATTTGAGGCACGTAACTTAACTTGATTTTTATCTACTCAACCGGGATTCCGACCTGTGGAACCAGTATAGACAAATCAAAACAAAAAGGAGTAGAAATTAGTCTAGGTTAATCATCTTTGCGTGCCTAATTGGTGGTCCATCTATGTCACTTGATTGAATTGTTTGGACCGTACCACCCAATTTAAAATTGATTCATTTTGTAGCCGCCTCGTAGGATTCAATATTTAGGTCAAGCCAAGCACTCCATATTTCTTCTTGATTTATAAAGGAAAAACACTTGAACTTGTGATTTCAAATTTGGTTTGCCTCCTGAAAACTTGGTTGAATATACCTAATATTTGAATCCTAAAAGCTACTAAGCAAGATTCAATCCTTAAAATTCACCTTATCCTTAATAATCTTTCTTGAAAATGTTTTGGTTGTGTACATACACACATTCTCAAACAAATCATTATGGGCACAACCCGTTAAGGGCCCATCACATTCCAAAAGCACCAATATCCCAAGCCTAACTAAAACTGATTAGATGTTGTCCATAAGGACTAATTCGCTCTTCGGTGTCTAGATTGAGATTGTTCACAATTAACCTATTATACTAGTCAATATGATGTCTAGCTAGGGGAGTAGCGTCAAACGGCTACGGCTGCAGGTTACAGTAGGAACCGAAGGCACAAGCTAAAGGAAGAACCTTCTCCCCAGTCCCTCCTTCTAACTGCTTGGATTGACTGGATACAAGTAGAGTAAATCGCCTATAATCTTAAGATGGATTCTGAGAATCTGTAGACCTTTAGGCTACCCAACCTAAGGACAGGCTTGTATTTTTTGTGTTGTAGGGTCCATTCTCTTCCCTATCCTTCCGACTTCCTTCTAGTGTATGCTTGGAAGGAGGTCATTAAACCCTCATTTAGAAGGACCTATTGACCATTCCTGGAGGTAGAGGTTGAGTTTTAGCCAAGCAGATCCCATGGCTGATCAACAACCACCTCCCTTGCCCCCAAACCAGCAGGAGCTGATTCAGAGGTAGTTGGAAGAATTACAGTAGATGCAACAATGGTGCCAATGAATGAATGGTCAGGGCACTCAGCCCTTGAAAGATTTTTATGATCCTTTAAATTATAAGGATTGTTCTAGCATTGTGATCCCCGTCGGTGATGTTGATATCAGGCACTAGCTTTTGAGTCTAATTAAATACTTTCACGGGCATGGCTCAGAAGACCCATTCCAACATTTGGAGGACCTAATCACTTTGGTTCGGACCACCAAATTGCAGAATGTGGATGAAGAATGGATGCTCATGAGGCTTTTTCCTCATTCACTCTGGGATAAGGCCGCACATTGGCATCGTACCATTAGAATGATTGCTACCTAGATAGCTTTGAAATCGGCCTTCCTGAAGAAATTCTTTCCAATTGGGTGAACTAATGCATTGTGATGGGCAATTACCACTTTTGCCCAGTGGTAGGGGGAACCATTTCATGGGACCTAGGAGAGATTCCAGGATTTGTTGCAGAAGTGTCCACACCACGAGGCACCTAAATGGCAACTTGGGCAGAGTTTTTTATCACGGGTTGAATGATCAACTCCATAATCATGTGGATGCTTCTTGCGGAGGCAATTTCCTCAACAAAGACGCAGGTAGCACGTATGATTTGTTTGAGGAAATGAGTGAAAACTCTTTAAACCATGCCTCCATGGAAACCTTCAACCAATCCCAACAAACTAGATTAAATGCCAATGAGGTCCAAGATTCTCATACATTTGATATGGAATTGATCTGCAATAAATTAGATAAGATGGATCTGGTTGCTAAACAAATAGAAGAGTAGATGTTCGGAAACTCTAATTTTTCTAGATCCACTCAATCCCAGGGATCGGGATTCCATTCTTCACAAGCTCCTATAGGACGGGAGTTTGTAAACTAGCTGGAGTCGGCCGGACCTTCGGGCCAGCTCTTCTCGGAACCTTATGGGTTCCAAACAGGGGCCTTTGATCCCAGTTTTTCTGATCCTTCTTCATCCACATCTTATGAGGACGTTCATGCTGTGCAGGAGAATGTTAGGTCCAACCCTTACTCGAATTCCTACAATTCTGGTTGGAAAAACCACCCTAACTTCTCTTGGAACGATCAGGGGCAGCAGACACAATATCAACCCAACAACTATGTATTGCAAAAACCAATGGGCCAGGGTCATGTATATACTCAGTTGCCCACGAATCAGGTTAATCAGTCCATGTGGAATGCTCAACAATCTGCCGGGCAGGCTGATTTAAACCTGAAGATTGTAGAAATGCAAGGGTCAATGCTCAAGCTCATGCAACAAATGAAAACTTCGTTGGACACCTTGCAATCCAAACTTGGTGCAAACAACTTACAGCCTGGATCTCTACCATCAAAACCTGTGCCAAACCCAAGGAATGTACAGAACCAAGGCGTTGGGCCTCAAGGGTTTGGTAATAATGGGGAGTCGTATGCTCAAGTTTGTGCTATCTATCATGCTTCCCCAGCCCCTCTCGAAGTGAACCAAGTTCCTACCATAATCAATCAGGAGCCTCCAGTTTTGCCCAACCCTCCCCAAAACACTAACCAATAGCATTTTACCACGGCAAATACCATCACCTTAAGGAGTGACAGTAGACACAAGGGACCTACCCAACCCCATGGCAACACCATTAGGCCTTGTGGTAAGAATTATAGACTCCCAACTAGGAATGTGATCAACAAAACATCAAAGTCTAATTTGGGAGTATGTTGTTGTTGTATGGTCAAATAGAAAAAGTCAGAGGAGAAATTGGAGGAAAGGATGTCTTTACTTCAGGCTTTCAAATTGATAATCATTTTACTCCTTAAGGCTATCGGATCAATCCCCACCTACGCCATTAGTTTACTGAATTCATATAAAGCAAAGCATAGAGCAGAATCTGAAAACATTAGGAGAGTAGTTTTGTCTGATAACACAAGCACACTGATCTTAAACAAGCTACCTCCTATGAAGTAGGACCTGAGAGCCCCGTTGATTTCTTGCACAATAGAAAACATCACTTCTGACTGGGCCCTTCTCGACTTGGGCACTTCCATTAATGTGATCCCTACCTCACTGCACATGGAATTGGGTCTAGGCTACCTGAAACACACTGACATAACCTTGCAGTTAATCAATAGATGCATTAAAAAACCAAGGGATATTTTGAAGGATGTTTTAGTTAAGGTTAATGATTTGCATTACCCTACCATTTTTATGCTCCTGGACATGGAAGCACCAAAACAGCTCAACCACACCTTAATTATTTTGGGAAGACCTTTCTTAGATACTGCCAAGGCAAGGATTGATTGTGAATCGGGAAATATAGAAATGGCCTCTAGAAATAAAATGAATCGATTTAATATTTTGAGGTCTCAAAGAAGGATAAAATTAAGTGTGGTTTGATGGAGGAGCTTAGTAGAATAGAGGAGGTAATGGCCATACATACACCTTAGACAATCTTTTAAGGGCCAACTCAACCCAAACTTAGGAACAAAATCACACGGTTGCAGGGATAATTGAGAACAATAAAGACATACAACAAATTGTGGCAACTCGGGATGAGGAAGATATTTTTGAATTTGGAAATTTGTTGGATGATTCACATGATCAAATTAAAATGCAACAATGTCCTCATCCTGAATTTTTAAAGTTTGAGGTTCAACGTTTGGGTGGGAATCATGACAATCAAGATGGTTGGATTAAGCACCCAAATTGTGACGATGAAATTGAATTTTGGGGAGAAACTCTTGAAATGTTAGATATTCTAGAGTACTCACAAACCCCCAACTCTTCACCAAACCTTCACCTTCCTTTTTCACCTAACCATTGCAAAAATTCTATATCCACCAGTGCCACCTTTATAGTAAATCAACAAAACTCCTATTGGAGATCATTTAGGCTCTCCCTGTACCACCAACTTGCCACTTTCATTGATCATCTCTTTGGTAAGCCCATTTTTACTCTCTAGGACCAAAATTTAGGGGCCCAGAAACTGTGTTATTACAGCCTCAATGTTAGTTATTTTTGATTGAGGACCTCGCCTAGCTGAAGGCAGTAAACTCAGCATGTGTAAAGACTATTTCAAACTGACCAGAATCTTACAGAAACCAGGTGCTATTCATCCATTTCTGCTCTCCTACATGCTTTCATTTTAACAATGAGGACATTGCATTAGCTAAGCATGGGGTGGTGGATATCATATGAAATAATATTTTTGTCAGTCATAACAGTAGTTTCCTATTACTTTTTTTAAAAAAAAATTGAGAATTCAAAAAGAAAAAAAATATATATAGAATTAGGAGAAGAGAACTTAGGCTTTTGGAAGTTATTAACTTTAGGAATTGATACGATAGGACCTGAACACTTAGACTCTTCAAGTCTTCGGGCTTAATTAGCTCAGGTGTTCACTCGAATGTGGACTTAGTCTTGAGTCCTCACTAATTCAATTTCATCTTTATTCTAATAAATAAATTGGGATGATAAGTACACGACTTATGAACTTGCCCTCTAATTTGAGGGGATTTTACGTCTAAGCATCCACACACTATTTGCACTAACTCACTTTCGAATGATTTTTACAGAAATTGGGTAGCTAATGAACTATCTAGGGTGGTATGGCTAGCAAGTTGTCGTAGGTAACAGCCCATTGATTGGTTATCCAGAGCCCAGCCACAAGACCATTTTCTTCGTACTGCCTTTAGGTAAATCTTAGATCAGGGAAGGAACCTACTTAGAAAAAGAGAGAGAAAAAAAAAGAAAAAGGGGAAAATAAAAAAATAAACAAATAAAACCACACTTCACCATATGAGTATGGTTGGCAAGTTTCCATGGGTAACAGCCCAGTGGCGAGTTTTCCAAAGCCCAGCTCACAAAAATGCACAATAATTCCCAAAACACTTAGGGAAGAAGCATGGAAGTAGAATAAACTGGGGAGATATACATTGGGTTCACCCTTTTGTTGACCCCATAAATAAAAGTAGTAGAGAGAAAGCTACCGTTCGAAGAGATAAACCTTTAGGAAAGGTCACCTAGGGTCGTAGAAATCCGAATTCCATTTTAACGACCGCCTAGTGAGTCTATCACCCTTTCACATGATGCTTAGCACTTAGAGTCCTTTTCACGTCTTGGGCGGGTCGGGTAGTCATAAAAATTTATCCTGAAACTCTCAAACTCCAAAAGTCCAAAAAAATCAGAAAAGAAAAACAAAAAAAAATTCCCCTTTCCATATATGGTGAGGTCTTGGGCAGTCTGCATTCTAGCAGACACCTAGGTACAGTTGAGTTTTCGTAGTTTAGGACTTTAGTTGAAATTTTCTATTGTTAATAAACGACTTAGGCCCAAGCGATCAAGTCCTAATTCTGTTTTTATATATAGCATGTAGTTTTATTTTGATAGGGACTAGCAAAAGTAGGCACGAGGGTATGATGTAGACACATTTAATTAGGTTAAAATGCCTATTCATGCATGTTCCTAGGCTTAGATTTGCATTTCATATTATAAATATTGCATAGCATACATAATCTTGCATTTATAGTAGTTATGTAAATTTTAGGTTAATTAGGTCCTTTTTCTAGCCAAGAAGGAAGGAGATTTATTTCAAAGCCTTAGAAGGACGATCCGACTATACGGATCTAAACAAGATGACAATCGGAGTCTAATACCTCCAAAAATGTCTAGATCGGAATCCCATAGCATCATATGAAGTCTGAGGAAGATCAATGACCAGGGGGCAATGCGACATCCATACGGGTTTCAGATGGAAAATCTGACTGTACGGATGAATCTGGAGCGACGATCGCAATCCGACAACAAGGGAATCATTCCGATTAGAACACTGTGGTACCCTCTACAACAGACAGAAGATGGATGGCTCAGATGGCACCGTGTGGCACCATCAGGCCACCCAACATCGGCCAGCAGCAACTGGAAGGCACCCCCTCATCATCTTCATCATCAATTCTTAGCCGTTGGATCTTGATCCAACAGATGAAAGCTCTCCTCCATCGCGTGCCTTAAGATGTCTGCGTGACCATCTGGGTGACTTGGCACAATGGTGGAGGCGTGGGCTTTCAACAGAGGGGTGCGAGTTCGAATCCCCGCAGCCCCCCCAATTGGCAAATTACGCTCACAGCTGTGCGTGCACAACTCAGCACGGCCGCGCACACAAGCACGCACAGCATGGTGCCAGTACGCGAGCGTGCGCGTGACAAGGAGCACCCAATGCACCCCCCAGCGTGCGTGAGCATGAGTTGGAGGCAACAGCGACAGCTTGGGTGGACCTTTAGTGACGCTTACAGCCGTCACTAATTGCTTGTAGGTGCAAGGCCAGCTGTAGGCCTGAGCGGTGGGGGCGAGATCTTCAGCGACAGCTGCAGGAGTCTTTAGTGACGCTTACAGCTATTACTACAGCTCTCTACACGAATTTATACTTCTTCCCTCCACTATATAAACACCTTTACACCCCCCATTCCTCTTCATCTCTACCTACTCTACTCCCACCTACTCCTAAGCTCTAGTAGCCTATCAAAGCTCCATTAGAGGTTACTCTCAAGCTCCAAAAGCCTCCTATTAGGGTAATGATCCTACTTACCACCATAAATTCACCCTTCATCCGACCACCTTTATAGGTTGCCTTGGAATTGTCCTCCCACCTCCATTTCGGTAAAAGATTGCCTCCATCTCCTCACCTCCAATCCAAAGCCTTGACGAAGCATTCCTCTACCTAGCATCCTCCTACATCTCACCTCCATCGTCTTGCATCTCACCTCCTTCATCCAAGCCTCCGCCAAGCACCGTCGTCTCGCCGAATAGTCGATTCGAGAGATTTCCTCTCATCCCTATCTCTTTTATGCTTTCATAGATTATTATAACAAACATTTGCGTAATATATCATATTTGTGTTCCAACTCATTTTGTGAATTTATCTTGCTTGTCTTTTTATTACAAAAAAACAAAAAGGAAACAAAACGAAGTGCGATTTTCAAACAAAGTAAACGTCACCTCCCCATGTTCAACCTGGGATTCCCTTCGAGTTTCAGTTATAAATTTTATTTGATAGATGCATTTTTGTGAGTTACAATGATGGGTTCTCAAAACCTTAATTTTAATTTGTGAAACATGCCTCATCACTGCACAAGTGATACATGTTTGTTATCAAATTTCATCCACTCATCAGAATTTACTGGGTGACAAATGCGGCCATCACGTGATTTGTTCTCCTCATGCTATTTCATCCTTTTTGTAGTCATACTTGATATGAATAGTTGTTGAAGCGTACATATCTATGGATAGAATCATAGGATTTTCTCTGCTTGTTTCTTGCAAGGTTGATTCCCAGATTTTCTAACCTTATATCTTGACGCACCACATTTAGAGCAAGTATCGTGACTAGCATATTTTCTTCTGAACAAGATGCAATCGTTCGAATAAGAGTAAATCATTTCGCAAATCAAGCCCTATATCCTAATATGTTTCTTTGCAACATACCACGGCTCCGAATAACCTTTCAGCTTAGATAGGAGCTCTCTGGTAAATTTAAGTACCTCGGACATTAATTTAGATGTGTTCTATTGGTAATCTTCATTCGAAATAATTTCAATAGAAATGTCAATCTAGACATAATGCTTACTCTAGGAGAAATCAGCTCATTACTGCCTTAATAGTATCATAAAAGTTGTTACAACTACATAACCTGTCACCATCATGTACATTATTATCTACTACTCTAAATTCATCCAACATCTCCTCAATTTCATCACCTAAATATTACCAGTAGGGTCCTCATCCACATTCATTGAATCAATTCCAAAAGTTTCTATGATGAATTCTCCATGAGCAATCCACTTGGTGTAATGCTGCCACCAACCATTATAGATTATGTGCTCTAACATAGTGTTACTATCATGTACTTCTCCATTTAGGCACCATCGATAAGGATAGAAAATCAACTGTAGAAATTCCCCTCATCAGAATGATTTCCTATTGTCATGAAATGCCCAATCCAATAGCTCCCTTCTTCCACTCATATATCGAATGTAATATGAATTTCCCAAACTAATCCAAAACTTATCCATAGTGACAAATTTTCATGTTTAACACTGTATAATTATTAACATATATAAAGTTCTCAGGTTAATATCATATTATATCTATAAACATCTAAAGAAGAAATGGTACTCTTAAATGTACCTAAATCACCCACTAATTATGAATAGATATGGATATGTTATATATGTTTGTATTTTGATTATGATTTTCACTTTAATAGCCCATCCTTGAAGATTTGATCACAACACTACTTATATGTAACCAATGCCTGGTGAAATTTCAGTAGCATCTCCCTGCACTTCTTCAGTATACCTCTCAAGACTAACTTTAATAAGATTCCCAATAACCTCATATAGTGGCATGTAGGAACTTAGCTAAGATCAATTGGTATACCGAAGAAGAGTAAGAAGATGACACCTAACTTTCACAAGACATTGATTACATGATGAAACAATAACTAAGTTATGATCAAATCTTCAAGGGCCCCCATTGATGACGATGGTGTAATGTGTGTAATGTGTGAATGACAATGATAACAATGACACCGATGATCTACAATGTGTATATAACACAATGGTTGTATGATGATGAATGATTATTGTTATGATCATGTCGTTGTAGTATAGGGTGTATAATATAACCTTAAGGATGTCGTATAGTGGTGAGTATGGGTGAGTACCAGTCATTACAACCATTATTATCATTTGCTTATTTATCTAATTTTTACTGGTTTTGTTCCAGGTCGTTCTCTGGGAGGCAATTTATTGAATTTAATTCGGTCACTCTTTGATTATCTCCAAAATTGTCTTCTTATTCAAAAAGAAACTTTACACTTAAAGAATGAATGAATGTTTTATTTACCTAGTTACTAAGAAGTGCTTGCAAAAATACTAACTATGAACAAGCATCAAACAATCTATTATTATACTCTAAACTATGTATTTACAAGTTATACTATTAACACTAATACGTTAGTTCATACTACATTAGGATACCATAGTGTAAAAACTTAACTTACTAGTCATTTATTTATAGTGACATATATATTAGTTTTAGTGACAGATATAAACGTCGCTAAATCTCAGAAAACACTATATACAACCTAAAGAAGCAAATTGAGGTCTTTAGCGACGTTTATAGTGTCGTTTTATTCTATTAGTAATTATGTGGGTTTACTTATACGTATGTATATTACTTATTCTACTGCTGTATGTACAGTAAGTCTTTTCTGTTCTTGTTATCTCGTGTTCTCTCTTTTTCTTCTCTGTGTTATAACTTAACTCGTCTGTTCTTTTCTTCTGTGTTAACTCTTCTGTCTTAAGATACTTCAGAGGCTGCGGTGGGGAGGGGGTTAGGCTAATGTCATTAGTTTAAAACGTGCTTAGTTTGCGGGCGCGCTTTTCGAGGGATACGCTGCACCCAGAGGGCGGGACCAGACCTCTACTAAGCGCGCCCTAATCTCGGATTAGGTGGCTTAATTACGTTTTCATACAGCACCAGGCCTCAGCCCAACGCCTTAAAGCTCGCACACGCTCGGGCCCCTGGCCCCACTCACATATCAGAGTTCAGCACACATCGGGTAATCAGATCAAATCGGCCGTGTTTCGGGTGCCCTGCGCCCGTGACGACTGCTTAGGGTATAGCATAAATTATATTTATATGGCTGCGTTTGGTTTGCAGCACACGATGTGGCGCTATTCCAGCGCCACATCGTGCGCTGGAAATCAGACGCATCTGCGTCTGTGCGTGTTTTTGGCCCTCGATTTGGGGGCCATAAATTATTAAAAAAAATAAAATAAAATATGGTAAATAAAATATTTACGTAATACTACATAATTGATTAATTAATTTTGAATTTTAAATATTTTTACTATACAAATAAATTCGCTAAACTAGGCTGATTATACAGGTTGATTTAGGTGATTAAATAGTTAATTACTTATAAAATAATTAGTAAATGGTCTAGTTGACCTTAAACAGTTTTAATTTACATACTTAAGTATTTAATACATATTTTTTTTGTATTTTTACGAATTTATTTATGTTTTATTTAGGCTAAAATAGCAATTCTGTGTAGTTTACAATTAAAACTAAGTTACAGTAAGCTGTACTAGGTATAAATACACTTTAATTAGCTTAAATTACTTACTATAAATATTATCCTAAGTTTATAGATTTATTTAATTTAATTATAGCTCTAAATTATTAATTTAGCTAAGTTAATCTATAATCTAGCTACTAAATATGTAAATAGGAATCTGTATCTTTATATAAAGATAATTAAGTAAATACATACATAATAGTTTAGTATTTATACATATATTTACATAGATTACATATGTACATAGATATATATATATATATACAAGTTTGTACAGTAATTACAGTATATCTATGTATTTATACTTACATAATTAGTCTGTATATTATAGTTAGAATGATATAGATAGGTATATTTATAGTTTTAAAATAAGTATGTATAATTAGGTTTTAGTAGGAAGTTAGGAAATGAGGGAAGAAGGGTTAATTAAGTTTTGATTTCAACTTAAACAGCAGCTAAGCTACTGTCAGAGAAGATGGAGAGGGATGAGAAGGTGTGCTGTTCAGGGTGAGTTTTGTAGCAGCAGCAGTGGCTTAAGCCACTGCCAAAAGGGCTAACTGCTGCTGCAGTTAGTCCACTTGAAGAGAGGGATGTATTCACAGATGAGAGGGGAATTGTAGAGAAGAGGAGAATTTAGAGATGGAGGGAAATGTAGCTGCAAGTTGCAGCATGTTACTGTATAACTGGGAATAAGAGAAAATTCAAAACAAACTAAAAATTTTGAGAGTTGAAATCCAAATCTGATAAGGGTTTAAATCTCACGAAAATCTCATGTAAATTCAGCTCAAACACTCATTAGGAAAAACCCTATCAGAAGCATCCTTTCAGATCAAAACTCAAATGGCATTGAGTTAGTCTTCCTAATGCCATAGACAGCATGAAGGAAGACTTAGCTCAATCAATTAAAACCAACAACATACAATCCCAGTTTCTTGCAACCTTAAGGAGTATGGAAAACTCCTTAGGTTAGAGAATCACCATACAGAAATGATCATCAACACAAATAGTGTATGGCAGTTCTGAAATAGCAAAAAGAGACTAAGAATGCATTAAGGAAATTTAATGGAAGCTGGCGAATGCATTCAAAACAAAGTATAAACAGAATCATGAAAGGCTCTTCTGATTGGTTCTCTGTCACCAGAGAACTTCTCAGAGTCCTTGCCCACAATGAAAACCAAAAATCCCTTCAATTTGTCAGATCTGTCAAAACATTTCAGAGAGTAAAAATCCTTTAAAATCCAAATCAAAAGTGCTCTGACAAACTGAGGCAATCCATTTAAAACAGAGGGGCTTTTGTGAAACAAATGGAGTGAGTGAGAAGCCCCAAATGGTGCTTGTGATGCCACTTTCAGATCTGAGGCAATGCACCATCAGATCTGAAATTGGGTCAGGATGTGTGGGTGATTGATGAAAAATTCGTCGTTAAAAGGAAAAACAAGAATCAGAATTTGGATGATGGAAAAACAAAACATGAAGAGGGAGATAAATTGAACAATGAACAGATGATTCTTCCCCTCTGATCTGGACTGATCAGAGGAGGTGAGGGAGGGGATCTAATACTAATTCTACTCCTAAGACTAATCTAACTACAGCTAACATTAAACACTAACAATTAAAACTAAATCTATTCTAAACTACTGCAAACTAAATCTAACACTACTTGTGCAGAATTAAAAACCTAAACTAAAAGGAAGAATGGGACCTATGGGTCCTTAGCCGGCGGCTAAGGAGGAAGAAAGGAGGAGGGTACTCCAGCGGAGGGAAGAGTCTGCTAGTGAGACTCCAGGGTCGTCCTCAGGTGCTACGAGGTCCTTAGCGACGAGGAGGGTCGAGAGCAGGCGATGATTCCACAGCCGGTGGCTGTGAAATCAGGGTCTAGATGAGGAGAGACTGGAGTGGACGAACTGATCGCTAAGAGATGTAGGAGGGAGCGATCCTTTGCGCGCGACACCACTGAGGTGCTTAAGTAGCAGCTCAGTGATTGGAATCACCGCAAGGGTGAGGTTAATCAAAATTAAGCCGGCGGTGAGGATGGAATGGGTAGAGCGCGCGGCGAGTCAAGAGAGAGATCTGACCGTCAGATGAGATCTGGGAAGAGAGGTGAACGCACGCACCGAATCGCGCGAAGGTTCCATTTGATTCCAGCCGCAGATCGAGATCAAAAGTGCGATGGACGGTCGAGAGTGGCTGTGTTCTTCGCGTGCTACAGTGCGCGTGAAGAACACAGGCTTCTCTCTGAAATGAGGGAAAACTTGCAGGAAGACCCTTGAACGAAGGGGTAGAAGAATAGCGTGCAGGTCCAAAAGTGAAAAGAACTATAACTGGAAGGGCCTTGCAGTCATACAGAAGGGTCCCTGCGGCTTGCAAAAAGGTCCAAGAAGGAGTTTTGAAGGGTAGAAATGTAATGCATGAAGGACCTAATTGTAATCTATTTATTTCTAAGCCTAAATGATGTCCACTTGCTTTCAAATTTTTACATGTGCTTAATTGAACATTTAAGACATTGATTTTACTTCTGATTTATCTTTTCAAACTTGTTTATGTGTTCAATTGATGCATGGATCATCATTTGTTCTTTTGTTTTCAGAATATCTCATTTTTGTGACCTAATTAGGCGGTTTTAACACACATTAAAAGTTTTAGGTCTTTTCTTTAATTCCCACACTTAACCCTTTTTATATGTTAATTTGATATTGTTTTGCTTAGTGTCTAGCTTAATTTCGACCTTTTAGCTTTGATGAGTAGCCACTCATCATACCCCCATGCTTACGTTTTGCTAGTCCCTTAGCAAACAATCTGTTGAAGTGTAAGGCAATTTAAGTATCAGCAAGGTAAGTGTGTAAAGATATCTTTTTCTTCTTTCAAAATTTTTTAAGTGTTTATGATGATGATCTTCAAGCTGAAAAATTTTCTAATACCAACTGTGTTTTTGGACATTGTGAGAACCTTGTTACTGACGATAACCTACCAGAACTCGAGGCTTAAATGACGTAGGCCATCTCTCAACCAACAAGGACTCTTGATATTTAAACCTTAAGTCGAATTCCAGGACTCAGGGGGTTTTACAGAGACTCAGAATGCTATGAAGTTATGGCTGTGCTTTGTGATAAGTCAGGACTAACCAGGTGAATTCTAAGGCTCAATCCTGGGGTTTCACTTCTTTTTAAGTCCAGGTTGGTCCTAACTTCAGCTCATGCTTTTGGATGACTCAAAAATTGATGGTATTCAATCCCAACCCTTATTGTATTTGTGGCTCAGAGAAGAATTTTTTTTTTGGTGGACAAACAGGGTATTGTTTTGAACACTATAAACATTTTTGGTGGAAGAGTTATTTTTCTGAGGTTTTTGGAGAACATACTTGACTTTTTTTTTTTTTTTTAACAGTATGTCTCCGGAACTTATTTGGTAGAGCGCACTGTATTTGGTGGGTGGATTTCTTTTGTGGAAAGAGCTTCTCCTAGACACAAAACTAAAGATTAGGACAAAGAGTCTACCTACACGTACAGGTAAGGACTCCACCTTCCCTAATGAACACTAGGGTTGAGGTTTAGGTTCAAGTGGTCTTTCCTGACACTGTGTAGTGTAAGCCAAGGTTACTTAGACTCCTAAGTGAAAGCAAACCAACGAATCCTGTGCTGGTGACTCAGGTACAAGAATTATCCTAAAGTTAGGAGAGATTGTGGTCTATCTTGTCAAGGCTCGAAGTGTATTAAGCCTAAGCTTGTTTCAAGCTCCTATGGCCCGACAGGTCAAACCAGTAACGGTTGAATGTCCATAGACACTTATTCTATTATTATTTTTTTTTTTTTTCAGCTATAAGATCACTTATCTTTTCTTTCTTTTTCTTTTTCTTTTTCTCCCTCCCCTCTTGAAATGAATGTCCTCCTTTGATAATGAAGTACATGTCCCTTATTGTATTTTTGGAATTTTTCTGATTTGTTATTTTTTTGTATTTTTAGCTTTGTAAATTTTTTTTTAAAAAAATTTTCAAAATTTTTCAATTTTTTTGAAGTATATAATAATTTTTCTTTGATAATACTATATGTACTATAGTTGTGTCTACAATTGCATTTTGGTTTAAATGGTTTACCATTTACACCCCCTCATGCTTAATGTTTCAATGTCCTCATTGAATGAAAGGGTGGATGCAAATGCATGCTCTGCTTTTCACTATCCTAGACTGGGTGATGAAGGGAAGTCGGAATGAGGAGATAAAATCTCTGTGCGGACGATTTTAAGTCTGATCTAGGATCAGAGTGAATAGTCGGGCTAGGAAGTGAAATGCATGACATGTGTGTCAATGAATGTATGCTCAGAATGAAAGGGTAGACACTATATGCAAATAAAGGCAAGAGTAAGAAAGGTGTAAAACAACTATATACAAGGGTAGGTGTTTGCTAAGTTTAACGCCTTCAGCTAGGCGAAAACTTAGTTGGTAGCTCAAAATGTAGGAGCGAAATGGTGGAATTGACAAGTCTGAGATCATGCGGCTCAATGAAAGGTTTCAGTCTTTGTCCATTAACAATAAAGGGTTCAGATTTGTCAAGTTCAGTCATCTCAACAGCTCCATTATCAAAAAGTCTCAAGATCATGTCGATTCAGTGTTATGCACTGGTTGTGAAATGTCATGTGTTTGGTCTTGCAGTGCTGGTCTAGGTTGGACATACCTTTGAGCAGGTATGTTCCTAGGGTTGGGTTGTGCTTGTGATGGGAGTGAATGTGGTTGACGGGACTCCGTCAAGTGTGATAGCTGGGCTCTCATCTCAGCTAAGGCCGCGTCCTGTCTTTGCTGCATAGCAATATTCTGTTGTTGCATATCAGCAAGAGTTTTCATGATAGACCCCAACTGGTCATCTCATGTAGGACTAGATTGAGAGTATTGGGTGGGCCTGGGTTGGGGTTGTTGGTAGGTACGCGGTGGATATCCGTGTGATTGTGGAGGTGGTGCTCGGATCGGGTTGTGCAGTGGTGGTGCAGAAGGTTGTTGAAAAGGAGGTCTCTGTGAATTTCCCGACCACGAGAAATTTGGATGATTACGCCATCCAGGGTTATAGGTTTGTGTGAAAGGATCATTGTGAATGGCATGAAGCTCCTCCGAAGCTCCAGAAGGTGTAGGGAAGTCAGTGAAGGGAGGAACAAAGGTTCCTCCAACCGGTGAAGGATATAGAAATGGAAAATCCGGTAATGCAGTTTGTGTCACAGAAAGGTTATTCACAGTTTCCCTCCCTGTGGGAAACTGAGAAGAAGTGTTTTGTGCTGGTGACTGAGAAGAAGAAGATGGGTGTTTTGAGAGAAATTTCCATACTTCATCTACTTTCTTCTCGATTAAGCCCACTTTATCCAGTTGACTAGCCACTATCTCTAAGTCTTTGCTACTGGATTGGGCTTCATGTACCCCCGTGTGTGAGTGGGAATGTGAAGACTTTCTATTAAACACGCTCATTGAAGCATTATTAATAGAGTTTTCGGCCATTCCTTCAAAGAGCTCAAAGGCTGAGTCCTCGTCCCGACACAGGAAATTGCCTCCACAAGCGGCATCTACAAAATTCCGTGTGTCATCATGGAGCCCATGATAGTAGATCTGAACCTGTTGCCAGCGTGGGACACCATGGTGGGGACATTTTCTTAGAAGCTCGTGGAATCTCTCCCAAGCCTCGTGCATAGGTTCTCCTGAATTCTGGGTGAAGGTGGTGATGGCACGCCTTAAGGCATTAGTGCGGCCTACAGGAAAGTACTTCTTTAAGAACTCATGTTCTAAAGAAGCCCAGGAATCTATAGGTGTAGTCCGTGCAAGGGTTCTAAACCAAAAGGCTGCCTTATCTTTCAATGAAAAGGAGAACATTTTCATCAAAAGCGTGTGCTGATCATGTCCTTGCGGACCCAAAGTTTGGGCAAGATTTTTCAGCTCCTCTAAATGCTGAAAAGGGTCCTCAGAAGCAAGTCCATGGAAGTGAGGAATGAGTGCTATAATGTTTGGCTTCAGTTCAGCAGCACAACCCCCATTGGGATAACGTACCATAGGCATTGGTTGGGCAACTGTGGGATTATAATAATCTCGTAGTTGGGGTCTACGGATTTGGGGTGGTGCCTGAGGATTTCTAAGTGGAGGTGGTTGTGGTGGGGGGTTAGCTAAAAGATTAACAGCTTGAGCTAGCTGTTGCACCTGTTGGGTTAAGGTATTCATTTGCAGTTGTGTATCGAATAGGTGCTAAAGATTAGGCATAGGTTCTCTCTCCGGTGGTAGGTTAGGAGGATTAGGATAGGGTGGAGGTTGGAACCTAGGAATTGGTGGTTGTGGTGGTGGAGGATGTCCAACAAAGTGTGGAGGAAGTTCTTCAAAATCCTCAAAGTGTGAAGAATCAAGATCATCCTCTTGGCGAGGGGGCTTGTGAAAAGTATTTTGAGACTCAGGAGGTAAGGGATTAGAAGTGGAAGGCAAAGAAGATGATGCAGTAGCTTGGGTAGCAGTACCCAAGGGGAGTACAAGTTCTGGGTTTTGGGATCTCCTACCTTCCATTGAGTTGGTTTTTTGAAATCCCGTTTACTCTAATTCGATCCAACTCAATGGGAAAAAATTTTTAACGTTCACAATAAAATAGAAGAATCCCAATAAAATCTCAATTCAAGAAGACCAATCAATCGAAATGAATCGGAGAAAATTTTTCCTAGAGGCTGCTACGCAAAGTATGTTATACGCAAACAATTGTTTCAAGCAATTGTACGTATCCTAAGATAAACCTAGCGAAGTGCAGACCTCTAAAATCCACTGGGAATCTGGATAAGACTGAGCGTGTGAATCCAGATCCTGTGGTTGCAGAAAGATGAGGTAGAAACCCGTGTATTGTGGCCTTAAGTGATCGTGCTATGTGCACGATAACATTCAACACAAGGCGGTTAAAATCTCAAACATGGTTTCACCCAATTTTACTATCTCCTTTTTGCTTTGATTGAAGTGATTAAAATGTGTTTTCTATGCTGCTCGTTTCACTTTTTAGTAAATTCAGTACAAATAGTGGTCTTCTTAACTTTAAGTCAAATGCAAATATGGCAAGAGTTAGAGTTAGGTAAGAAATGCGTACCTGACTCCAGCAAACTTCTAATGCAGATTTGACTTAAATCAAAATCTAGCAGGAAAGATGTGCAACCCTAAAAATGGATGCCTAAAGTTTTGCTGCTGCTAGATATGTATGAGGTCTTTTTTGATTTTTTGATTTTTTTGAAATTTTTTTTTTTTGAAAAATTTTATATGCAATTCAAAAGTAAGGAAAGAAATTAAGAAGATAAAGAAATAAAGTCCAGATAGTCCAAAATTATTACAGAAATTGTGTGAGAACAAGCTCTCACAACTTATGACTAACAATTGTTCCTAATTAATAAACCTAAAACTATCTACACTAAAACTAATACTAAAATCCTACAGCACTTCGAGGCAAAACTCCACCGGGAAGACGGGTCTGGAGAGCAACGACTCCACCAGGAAGACGACACTCCTCCTCCTCAAGTGCTATGGAAAAACAAATGATTAGTAAATGACTAAAAGAATGTATACACAATTAATTCAATGAAAGAAAAAAAAAACAATTATAATGAATGAATGAATGAATGAAATAAAGAATTTCTATATACAAAAGAATAAAAAGAAAATTTTGGTGCAAAGAGCGTTGCCTCCCCGGCAACGGCGCCAAAAAACGATGGTGATGGTGTAATGTGTGTAATGTGTGAATGACAATGATAACAATGACACCGATGATCTACAATGTGTATATAACACAATGGTTGTATGATGATGAATGATTATTGTTATGATCATGTCGTTGTAGTATAGGGTGTATAATATAACCTTAAGGATGTCGTATAGTGGTGAGTATGGGTGAGTACCAGTCATTACAACCATTATTATCATTTGCTTATTTATCTAATTTTTACTGGTTTTGTTCCAGGTCGTTCTCTGGGAGGCAATTTATTGAATTTAATTCGATCACTCTTTGATTATCTCCAAAATTGTCTTCTTATTCAAAAAGAAACTTTACACTTAAAGAATGAATGAATGTTTTATTTACCTAGTTACTAAGAAGTGCTTGCAAAAATACTAACTATGAACAAGCATCAAACAATCTATTATTATACTCTAAACTATGTATTTACAAGTTATACTATTAACACTAATACGTTAGTTCATACTACATTAGGATACCATAGTGTAAAAACTTAACTTACTAGTCATTTATTTATAGTGACATATATATTAGTTTTAGTGACAGATATAAACGTCGCTAAATCTCAGAAAACACTATATACAACCTAAAGAAGCAAATTGAGGTCTTTAGCGACGTTTATAGTGTCGTTTTATTCTGTTAGTAATTATGTGGGTTTACTTATACGTATGTATATTGCTTATTCTACTGCTGTATGTACAGTAAGTCTTTTCTGTTCTTGTTATCTCGTGTTCTCTCTTTTTCTTCTCTGTGTTATAACTTAACTCGTCTGTTCTTTTCTTCTGTGTTAACTCTTCTGTCTTAAGATACTTCAGAGGCTGCGGTGGGGAGGGGGTTAGGCTAATGTCATTAGTTTAAAACGTGCTTAGTTTGCGGGCGCGCTTTTCGAGGGATACGCTGCACCCAGAGGGCGGGACCAGACCTCTACTAAGCGCACCCTAATCTCGGATTAGGTGGCTTAATTACGTTTTCATACAGCACCAGGCCTCAGCCCAACGCCTTAAAGCTCGCACACGCTCGGGCCCCTGGCCCCACTCACATATCAGAGTTCAGCACACATCGGGTAATCAGATCAAATCGGCCGTGTTTCGGGTGCCCTGCGCCCGTGACGACTGCTTAGGGTATAGCATAAATTATATTTATATGGCTGCGTTTGGTTTGCAGCACACGATGTGGCGCTATTCCAGCGCCACATCGTGCGCTGGAAATCAGACGCATCTGCGTCTGTGCGCGTTTTTGGCCCTCGATTTGGGGGCCATAAATTATTAAAAAAAATAAAATAAAATATGGTAAATAAAATATTTACGTAATACTACATAATTGATTAATTAATTTTGAATTTTAAATATTTTTACTATACAAATAAATTCGCTAAACTAGGCTGATTATACAGGTTGATTTAGGTGATTAAATAGTTAATTACTTATAAAATAATTAGTAAATGGTCTAGTTGACCTTAAACAGTTTTAATTTACATACTTAAGTATTTAATACATATTTTTTTTGTATTTTTACGAATTTATTTATGTTTTATTTAGGCTAAAATAGCAATTCTGTGTAGTTTATAATTAAAACTAAGTTACAGTAAGCTGTACTAGGTATAAATACACTTTAATTAGCTTAAATTACTTACTATAAATATTATCCTAAGTTTATAGATTTATTAATTTAGCTAAGTTAATCTATAATCTAGCTACTAAATATGTAAATAGGAATCTGTATCTTTATATAAACATAATTAAGTAAATACATACATAATAGTTTAGTATTTATACATATATTTACATAGATTACATATGTACATAGATATATATATATACAAGTTTGTACAGTAATTACAGTATATCTATGTATTTATACTTACATAATTAGTCTGTATATTATAGTTAGAATGATATAGATAGGTATATTTATAGTTTTAAAATAAGTATGTATAATTAGGTTTTAGTAGGAAGTTAGGAAATGAGGGAAGAAGGGTTAATTAAGTTTTGATTTCAACTTAAACAGCAGCTAAGCTACTGTCAGAGAAGATGGAGAGGGATGAGAAGGTGTGCTGTTCAGGGTGAGTTTTGTAGCAGCAGCAGTGGCTTAAGCCACTGCCAAAAGGGCTAACTGCTGCTGCAGTTAGTCCACTTGAAGAGAGGGATGTATTCACAGATGAGAGGGGAATTGTAGAGAAGAGGAGAATTTAGAGATGGAGGGAAATGTAGCTGCAAGTTGCAGCATGTTACTGTATAACTGGGAATAAGAGAAAATTCAAAACAAACTAAAAATTTTGAGAGTTGAAATCCAAATCTGATAAGGGTTTAAATCTCACGAAAATCTCATGTAAATTCAGCTCAAACACTCATTAGGAAAAACCCTATCAGAAGCATCCTTTCAGATCAAAACTCAAATGGCATTGAGTTAGTCTTCCTAATGCCATAGACAGCATGAAGGAAGACTTAGCTCAATCAATTAAAACCAACAACATACAATCCCAGTTTCTTGCAACCTTAAGGAGTACGGAAAACTCCTTAGGTTAGAGAATCACCATACAGAAATGATCATCAACACAAATAGTGTATGGCAGTTCTGAAATAGCAAAAAGAGACTAAGAATGCATTAAGGAAATTTAATGGAAGCTGGCGAATGCATTCAAAACAAAGTATAAACAGAATCATGAAAGGCTCTTCTGATTGGTTCTCTGTCACCAGAGAACTTCTCAGAGTCCTTGCCCACAATGAAAACCAAAAATCCCTTCAATTTGTCAGATCTGTCAAAACATTTCAGAGAGTAAAAATCCTTTAAAATCCAAATCAAAAGTGCTCTGACAAACTGAGGCAATCCATTTAAAACAGAGGGGCTTTTGTGAAACAAATGGAGTGAGTGAGAAGCCCCAAATGGTGCTTGTGATGCCACTTTCAGATCTGAGGCAATGCACCATCAGATCTGAAATTGGGTCAGGATGTGTGGGTGATTGATGAAAAATTCGTCGTTAAAAGGAAAAACAAGAATCAGAATTTGGATGATGGAAAAACAAAACATGAAGAGGGAGATAAATTGAACAATGAACAGATGATTCTTCCCCTCTGATCTGGACTGATCAGAGGAGGTGAGGGAGGGGATCTAATACTAATTCTACTCCTAAGACTAATCTAACTACAGCTAACATTAAACACTAACAATTAAAACTAAATCTATTCTAAACTACTACAAACTAAATCTAACACTACTTGTGCAGAATTAAAAACCTAAACTAAAAGGAAGAATGGGACCTATGGGTCCTTAGCCGGTGGCTAAGGAGGAAGAAAGGAGGAGGGTGACTCCAGCGGAGGGAAGAGTCTGCTAGTGAGACTCCAGGGTCGTCCTCAGGTACTACGAGGTCCTTAGCGACGAGGAGGGTCGAGAGCAGGCGATGATTCCACAGCCGGTGGCTGTGAAATCAGGGTCTAGATGAGGAGGAGAGACTGGAGTGGATGAACTGATTGCTAAGAGATGTAGGAGGGAGCGATCCTTTGCGCGCGACACCACTGAGGTGCTTAAGTAGCAGCTCAGTGATTGGAATCACCGCAAGGGTGAGGTTAATCAAAATTAAGCCGGCGGTGAGGATGAAATGGGTAGAGCGCGCGGCGAGTCAAGAGAGAGATCTGACCGTCAGATGAGATCTGGGAAGAGAGGTGAACGCACGCACCGAATCGCGCGAAGGTTCCATTTGATTCTAGCCGCAGATCGAGATCAAAAGTGCGATGGACGGTCGAGAATGGCTGTGTTCTTCGCGTGCTACAGTGCGCGTGAAGAACACAGGCTTCTCTCTAAAATGAGGGAAAACTTGCAGGAAGACGCTTGAACGAAGGGGTAGAAGAATAGCGTGCAGGTCCAAAAGTGAAAAGAACTATAACTGGAAGGGCCTTGCAGTCATACAGAAGGGTCCCTGCGGCTTGTAGAAAGGTCCAAGAAGGAGTTTTGAAGGGTAGAAATGTAATGCATGAAGGACCTAATTGTAATCTATTTATTTCTAAGCCTAAATGATATCCACTTGCTTTCAAATTTTTACATGTGCTTAATTGAACATTTAAGACATTGATTTTACTTCTGATTTATCTTTTCAAACTTGTTTATGTGTTCAATTGATGCATGGATCATCATTTGTTCTTTAGTTTTCAGAATATCTCATTTTTGTGGCCTAATTAGGAGGTTTTAACACACATTAAAAGTTTTAGGTCTTTTCTTTAATTCCCACACTTAACCCTTTTTATATGTTAATTTGATATTGTTTTGCTTAGTGTCTAGCTTAATTTCGGCCTTTTAGCAATGATGAGAAGCCACTCATCATCAAGGGCCCCCACTTGTTCAAAACGTCTCTGAACTAAGGACAACAGTTATGACATGCTATATAGAAAATGCATTGTGCATGTAAGTGAAATATACATGCACTTTGCATTGTCCGTATAACGTGATCCTGAGTTTCGATGGGTCAGTATTTTGACATGATTATCCCCTCCCAAAACTTATAACCAAGGGTTAAAACTCCTATTATTTGTCCTCATGTGCATCCTTTTTACGAGTGTGTGTATCTACAAATTCAACATATATATAATATAACACATTCAACAAAATAAATGCCATTGAAACACATAATTAATTAAGTGGGTACACTCCCCTTAATTTTTTTTTGAAACAGAAAGGAGAGCTATCGTCTTACGATAGTAGTCCAGAGCAGTACATTATATGAACACGTAAGGGAAATTACCCCACATTGAAATGCAAAATTATGCCATTGAAATACATTCCCCTTAATTATGCCATTGAAACACAAAATTATGTAACTCACATAATTAATGCCACTGAAATACATTCAACAAAATTTAGTGGGTACACCCCACATTAATTTACATAAAATAATTAAACGTAGTTCATTGACATACACATACATATACATATTTCAAATATAATTAAATATAACTATCATAAGGAATTGCAATCAGAGTGACATCCTGATGATGCAAACAACCTAAATTAAATCAGACAAGATTAAGATAATTTGCAATCAACGTAAATTAATTTACATAAAAAATTGAGGGGAATTAGGAGAGCGAACAGGGTGTAGGTGATGGGGACGGTGGTAGCAGAGGGAGGGGCCAAGGTGGAGGGTATGGGGGCAGGGGGTGGGTGGGCCAGCAGTAGGGCGAGTGTTCCCAATGGGGTAGGGGTGAGGGGGTGAGATGGTAGGTGGGGTGGGTGGTGGTGGAGGGGACGAGCTGGCAGGTGGGCGTAGGTGTAGAGGGGCAACGACCATTGGGGTAGCAGGGGTCCTATTGGCTAGAGAAGATGACAAGAACACTCACAGCAGGGAGGGAGAGGCGATGAGTGAGGAAGCTCAAGTCATGAGGGGGAGGATGGTGGGAGCAGCGAGCTGGTAAGGAGGAAGTGTGGAGGAGAGGAGATGATTTTGTGGGGGGATGGGTGCATGGGTCACTTATAGTAGTGATGTAGACACAACCATTTAGGTTAAAATGCCTATTTATGCATGTCCCTAGGCTTAGATTTGCATTCCATATTATAAATATTGCATAGCATGAATCATTCTACATTTAAAGTAGTTGTGTATATTTTAGGTTAATTGCATCCTTTTTGTAGTCAGGAGAGGAGATTTATTTTGAAGTCTCGGATTGACAATCCGACCGTACAGATTTGATCAGGATAACGATCGGAGTCCAATGCCTCTGAAATCACCTTGATTGAAGTCTCGTAGAACCATATGCAATCCAAGGAAGATCAACAGCCAAGGGACTAGGCGATGTAATTTGGAGCTTCAAATGACAAATCTGACCATGTGGATGGATTCGGGTAGACGGTCATAGCCCAATGGCATGAAAATCGATTAAATTCGACCTCTGTAGCAGCCCCTATAACAGAAAGAAGATGGACAACCTAGATTGTGCCACGTGGCTCAACCTAGGCCACCCACGCGCACACGCACAGCAACACGAGTGCACACGTCATGGAGGCACTCACACAGGTGTGCACGCGAAGGTGCATGACATGAGCACGCGGAGTGCGCGCCAGCGCAGCGGTGGGTGGGTGCGTGGGCTGTCTTCAATGACATTTGCGGTGGATCTGCAGCAACGTTTATGACCGTCACTAAATGTCCTATACACGAATTTGATTCTTTCCTCTACTATAAAAGGGCCCTTACCCCTCCCATTTTTCTTCATCTTTTCCATTCTTCATCTCACCACCTCCAAGGCTCTATAGAGAGCCTATCCCAAGCCTAGGATGCTCCTCTAGAGTAGAAAAGAAAATAGTTTTTCCACCTCTCATCCCCATTCGTGGAGCATCCCGTGGCTGTTCTCTCACCACCCTTCGGGAAGAAGATTCTCGCCATGACACCGTCTTGCCCCATCCTCCGTCCTCCGGCTCCATCCTCCTTCGTCCTGCTCCTTACCACCTTCCTTCAGGCGACGTCAGAGTGAGTCGTCCTCTGAGCAACCATCGAGGGGGATTTCTCTCATCTCTTTCTATCTTGTTTCACTTTCGTAGAGTTGTTTTACTGCTTTCATAATTATAGAAAACATTCATGAGATAAATAGATGATTGTTTCTCTTTCTCTCTCTCTCTTTCTTTTTCTGTCTTAAATTTTTGCAAGTAGATAAAGTTTTCATCGACCTAATCTTTTGGTTGATAAATATACAAAAAAATTAGAATAGATAAAAATGACAAAAAAAAAGCAAAGTGCGGCTTTTTATAAAACCAAATGTTCGCCTCCCTGTGTTCAACTTAAGACTCACTTTTCGAGTTTCGGTTATAAATTTTATCTAATAGACGTGTTTTGCGAGCTATGACGATGAGTCGTCTGGATCCTAATTTTAACACACGAAACACATTGAATCATTTTGGTGCCATTGCTGGAGAGGCAATGCTCTTTGATTTTTCTAGCATTTTTTTTGCCTTAACTTTTATCTTACTTTTTCTCTAATCTTACTATGATTGCAGGTACTCTTCCAAGGTGGGCCAAAGTGGTTAGATTGGAGAAAAGTGTGGATGAAGGTTTTTGTAAGTTTATCCCTACCACCCCCACCCACTGGTTCATTTCACCACACTAATAACTCAAACCTAAATCAACTTAGGTGCATTTTATAAGCCCTAAGATAGATTTGGTTGTTTGTTTGCCACCTCCACTCATCTCACCCCCATATATATAAAAAAGCAAAAAAAATACTCTTCACTTATGGGATTTTTTTAAAGCTACACACTTAATACCCACAACTTCTCACCCTAAGGCGCACAATCACATCGATTCTACCACTTAATCGGGATCTAACATGTGGACCTGGAACACTTAACTCAACACACAAATAAGTGATTAGAAATCTAAATAGGTCAAACATTTCTGTGTGCCATAACTAAGTGGTGCGATAGGCCAATTGATTAAACTATTTGGGCCGCACCACTTAAGATAAAAGTGATCCATCAAGTAGCTTGCCACTTAGGGTTGATTCACGGGGTTGAACCAGGCACTCCAAATTATTTTTTATTTTTAAAGGAACATATCTACACCAGTGCTTTCAAAACGTGGAGTGTTCTCCTAAATTTGATTGAATATACCTAAGAGTAAACCCTAAAAGCTATTAAACAAGGTTAAACCCTAAAAGACACATCACCAAATAACCTTGTTTCCAAATCCTAGTTGTGCATGCACACACATTTTAACTGATCATTAAGGGCACAACCCATCTAAAGGGCACGTTACATTCCAAGAGCACAATCATCCCAAGCCTAATTAAAACTGAGTAGACGTTGGCCTTAAGGATTGATTCGCTCTTCGTGACTCAGACTAAGATTTTTTTCGATTAATCTGCTTCTGCTGGTCCATCTGATATCTAGCTAGGGGAGTAGCGTCAAACGACCGCAGCTGGGGGGTACACTAGGAACTGGAGGTGCAAGCCAAAGGAAGAACCTTCTCCCCAGTCCCTGCTTCTAACTGGTTTGATTGACCGGACAAAAGTAGACCGAATCATTTCTAATCTCAAGATGAGTCCAAGGAGTCTGTACGTCTTTAGGCTAACCCACCA
Source organism: Thalassia testudinum (assembly GCA_037157565.1). Classification (NCBI taxonomy): domain Eukaryota; kingdom Viridiplantae; phylum Streptophyta; class Magnoliopsida; order Alismatales; family Hydrocharitaceae; genus Thalassia; species Thalassia testudinum. Next base: position 13,943,998 of record JAZHRO010000007.1, read on the forward strand.
AAGGACAAGGTTGATTGCTTGTCCTGCAAGGCACCATTCTCTCTTCTATTTTCCCTCCTATTATACCACGTATCGTTCCACTTCTTACACTCATTTCCCATCCTATCCTCCTACCACCACTTATCCCCAAGATGATTACTATTCTGACTTGACTTGTAATTACCCATCCACTAGCTGGTGACTTTGATTAGGGATATGAATATGGACCTCAGTGTCCAGAGCCTAACCCTAGACAATAAGACTGCGATTATTATCCTTCCCAGAGCTACAATGATTATAGATCTTCATCCTTTGATCACTAAACCAACTTGATCTACAATTAGGAAGGATATAATGATTATAACACCTACCCTCCCTAGTATTTCATTGAATATAGGTCACCACCATCCTTTAAACAACCTGAAATGACCTACTATCAGGGAGGGACCCGAGAACCTCGATATCTTGACTCCCATAGATTTAACCCGAACCCACCCAACCCTGAACCGAACCAGTCGGTTCAGGTGAACTAGATCTAGGATAGGGTGTTGGCTAATTTGGAGAACACTATACAATCTTTAGAAGCTCAGCCAACACCATGCACTGAAGCATTGGAGCCTATGATCAAAATAATTGATGAACTTAATAGTGCTATATTGGATTTGCTCCAAAATGTTAGGGATACGGACCTGGGTGAGTTTCTACTTGGGAAATTATTGAGGTTGAGGATGAAATTTGTGGTTGCCCTAGTCAAATCTTTCTATCTTGTTTCACTTTCATAGTGTAGTTTTCCTACTTTCATAATATTAGAAAACATTCATGAGATAAATAGATGATTGTTTCTCTCTCTCTCTCTTTCACTCTCTCTTATATTTTTTCAAGTAGATAAGGTTTTCATCAACCTAACCTCTTGCTTGATAAAAATACAAAGAAATTAGAAAAGATAAAAATGCTAAAAACAAATAAAAGTAAAGCACGAATTTTTATGAAACCAAACGTTCGCCTCTCCGTGTTCGACCTGGGACTTGCTTTTTGAGTTTCAGTTATAAATTTTATCTGATAAATGTGTTTTGCGAGCTACAACGACTGGTCCTCCAAACCCTAATTTTAGCACGCGAAACACGTTGAATCAAGTAGCAAATGGAGATGGTTGATTGAATCAACCGTTGGAAATTGGTGATGGTTCATCGGCCATGTCCTTTATTGTGCACGCATGCGAAAAGAAATTTTCGCTTGTACTCAAGGTGAGACACATTAGCAATTTTTAATCGATTAACCATAGCGATGCATTATTTTCTATGCACGTACGCATGCAAAAGGAAGATTTGGCATGTGTTAATCGACTCACGACTGTTAATCCAATAACCATTGCGATGTCATGGTTTTTTCTACTCGCATGCGAAATGAAAATTTCCCTCATTCTAGTGGCAACTATTGATTAGATTTTGCGACGATTACATAGAAACCGTTGCCAAATTAGTAAAAAATACCCCTCCATATCACGGAGAGCGCTCCTACCTTAAGGCTTGTGACATTCAAATGCATAACTGTCCTAAATATTAACTATTCACGACAATTTCATGCCCGTAGTGAATTAAACATCGCCAATATTAGTTTTTCTAGTAGTGATCTTTTCTCTTAGTGAAGAGGGTTGGATCAAATAATCCACTTTTAAAGTCACTTTCTATTAGATACTTTCTTAATCTTTCACGCCAAGCTTGAGGGGCATTTTTTAGTCCATATAAGGCTTTGTTTAGCTTGAAAACATGATCAAAATTTTCTGAGCTTTTAAAGCTAGGTGGTTGTTTTACATAGACTTGTTTTATGAATCCATTGAGAAAAGAGCTTTTGAAGTCCATTTAGAATAGCTTGAATCTCGTATGGGCAGCAATGTCTAGCAACATGCTAGTGGATTCTAATCTAGCCGCAGGTGAATAGGCCTCATCTAAATCAATTCTTTCTTGATTATAGCCTTGGCCACAAGTCTAGATTTATTTCTTATCACCTTTCTTGATTCATCAAGCTTATTTCTGAAGACCCATTTTGTTCCAATCACAGATTGAGTTTCTAATCTAGAGACAAGTTCCTGGACATTGTTTTTTTCAAATTGATTTAGTTCTTGCATTGCACCAATCCAATAGTCCACAATGAAGGCTTCTTTCACAGTTTTAGGTTCTAGTTGGGATACAAAATTACTTGGTGCAAGGTTGTTTAGAGAATATCTGGTTTCAATTCCTTTTGTAACCTCACCAATCACATGATCCTTAGGATGGCCATTAGTATAGGTTAGATCTTTAGGTAAGTCTCTGGTGATGGTTTCTTCAAGGATGTTTGCGTTAATACCCCTATTTTGGTATAACCAAATTATGTTTTTATTGTAGACTAACCATTACATGTTAAGTCAAAATATAGCATGGATGCATCCTCATCAACATTTATCAAATACATTAAGCATGAAAAGGACTTGAAGAATTTTAATTTTATTGAATCTAGAATTATGTACAGAACCTCAATAAGAAAACAAATGTAGGTTTTCGTTTTTCACAAAAATCGTTGTCTTTTGAACCTATGTCAATTCTACTATTGATCAACCAAACTTTCTTTTTTATCAACGAACTTATTATCCTCATTAGTAGAAAATACACTGTTCTCGACAATAAATTTTCAACCGTTAGATAATGGTCGACAATAAAAATATTCTCCACCGTTATAAGACTTAATGGTTGCCAAAAGTCTGGTCATTAATTGTCTCACCTACCTAGGTGGCGAACTTGTTGAGAGCATTCTCGACCATTTATAACGGTCAAGAAAAACAAGATACTCGACCCTTATTAGATAAATGGTCGAAGATAACCTCCACGGAAATCATCGATGTGAAAAGTTATTTTTTGAAATGCAATCGTTGACCGTTCAATCTAAAATGGTCGAGAAAAGTCTACCCAAAACTACAATGCGCACTCGACTCCCTTCCTTCTTCCTTCCTTCGTAGATCGTCTAACTCTTCCCTTTCTGGTAAACTGTAGTTTATCATCATCCTTAGCATCCATCCACATCTAGTTCCTAAGCTTTTGTCCACTGCATTGCATTTTATCATTGCATTTAGCATGCATGTGCATTTAGGGTTTAGAGCATACATTAGCATTCATTTCACATTATCTCATGTAGTTTCTGTTTGATTGCCAGGGATGAATGCATTGGAAATCAGAGAAACCCTGGCAGTATGGAAGGCACTTGGAACATTTGTAAAGGCAGAAGCTTCAGCAGTTGGACCCCAGCTCAACTCAGTTGGATCTAACTCAAATCCAACTCCTACCCTACTCCCTCTCCACCTTAATGGCTATCCACCTACATTAAAACCACCAACCATTGGTGTCAAAACTACACTCCTTGGCACCCTTTCACATGGCACCAAGGAAGGTTCCTAACCATCCTCTTTGGCACCCTTTCACATGGTGCCAAGGAAGCTTCCTAACCACCATCCAAACCACTCTCCTTAGCACCCTTTCACATGGTGCCAAGGAAGCTTCAGAACCACCATCTATTCTAGCCAATAAAAAGACCCCCAATCCTACCATTAAAACCATCCTTGACAACCAACAATTCTTCCTATCAAACACCTACAACCACCATACATCCCACTGCCAAGAAAGAAGGAGAGAAGAAGATTAAGGGAGCAACTTACCTGCTCCCTTGGTGCCTTCTACCTCTTCTCTCTCCTTTCTTGTGCCATGCCAAGGAGCAAGCTCTTCACTAAGGAGGACAGCCAAGCAGGAGGAAAGAAGGGCGGAGGATGTCCACTCCTGAGAAGAGCAATTCAAGTAGCTATAAGGAAGTCTTCAAGTCTGGGAGCCACCATTCTTGGAGCGAAGGTTGCCTTAGCTACTCAGGAGAACTTTTTGTCTTTTATTTTGTTCCATTTTAATTCTTGTTAAGCAATCATCTACCTAAGGATTAACTAAGTGGTACCTCTACTTCTTTGAGCTCCCTAGGTACGTTGTAAATATTTCTTCTTAATAGCAAATTGTCTTTCTTCATTCTTGAATTTTCAATTTCAAGTAGCAACTTTATTTACTTTAGTGCATCACATCTCTCTTCTAATTATCCTAGGCGCACTTGCCTAGGGTGAGCTTAGAAGAGAAGACTTCTCTTCTCACTTAGGTTCTAGTTGTTAGGCAAGTTTCTTTAGCGTAGTTCTATCTTCGCACTCATATCCCGCTTATTCCAAAAATAAAACTTTACAAAAATCAAAAAAAGAAAAAGTGAAGTGTTGATATGAGAGACGAGAGAGAGAATCACTTATTTGACTAACAAATTGGCCGCCTTGAACAATCCTAGATACCACCACTATCTAGGAATATAAATTTAAAAGCTGATCGATTTTGCGCATTGCAACGATATTAAAACCACCATTTATAAAATCGTGCAAATCTCGCATCACTTCCCGACAAGTGATCATCCTCTCCTCTGTCGACTCCAGCGTGCCACCTCTCACCGGCGACCATGTGGTCATCCTTCAATGCCCAACCCTCGGTAAGGCCTCCTTGCCACCTTCTCTTCGATCTCGTCGATGGCTCCTCCATCACCCTTCCCCTACCCTCGATGAACAACACCTCAGCACCACTACCATGACCTCCTCCCCATCCTCGCGCCACCTCCTCCCACCACATCCTCCTCCTCCCACCACCACCGCCATAGACCACCACCACCTTCTCCTCCTCATCCCACCACCAGCCAACGACGACCACCACCTCCTCCCCAAAGCACCACCCACGCACCAGCTCCTCCTCCTCCCACCACCAGCTACAGACCACCACCACCACCACCTCCTCCTCCTCCTCCCACCACCATCTGTGCACCCCCTCCTCCTACCCCCTCCTCCTCCTACTCCCACCACCACCACAGCAGACCACCACCACCACCACCACCTCCTCCTCATCCCACCACCAGCCAACAATCACCACCACCTCCTTCATAAACCAATAGCTGCTGATCACCTCCTCCCACCTCCTCCTCGTCCTCCCACCCCCAACCGCTGATCACCACCACCACTTCCTCCTCCCACTACCACCACCTCCTCCTCATCCCACCACCAGCCAATGACCACCACTACCTCCTCCCCATCCCACCATGGGCCATCTACCACCTCCTCCCACCTCGTCCTCCTCATCCTACCATCGCCGCAGACCACCACGTCTTCCTCCTCCCACAACTCTGGACCCCTCCCTCCTCCAACAAGAACACCACCACCTCCCCATGAAAATATAATTAGTTAATTAGGTTTTTGTATAATATATTATTGTTGATTGCGTAATTTAATCTTAATTGAAATATGTAGCTTATTTACCGTTTGTAATTGATGTTTATGGGGTGTACCCACATATATAGGGGTTAAATGTGGGGTGTGCCCACATGTAGTTTGAGTAGAAGTTCTAGTTTAATTTGAGTTAAAATTTAATGGTTGTGTACCATGTTATTATTAGGATTGAAATGTATGGTGTGAACGTATTTGTTGCGATATCTTTCCCTATCTACAGGATTTGAGAAATATTCCATTTTATAGGGAAACTCTACCAAAATTTTTAAGAAGAGTGTTTACATGTAGGTGCTGGTTTAGGGTCAATGTTTTGTGTTTTGGGCTTTGTGCATATGGTTTAGGTTTAGTGTTTAGCATTTAGTGTTTAGGGTCTTGGGTTAGTATTCTAGGTTCAGTATTTTGGGTTTCTCGTTTTGCGTTTAGATTTTAAGTTCTAGACTTAGGAATTAGAGTTTTGATTTTAGGTGTAGGATTTCTTATTTTCTATTTAATGTTTAGGTTTAGGGTTTACGATTTATGATTTAGAGTTTTGAGCTTAGGATTACGAAATTGGATTTTAGTTTTTAGCTTCAAGTTTTTTATCTTGGATTTAGGATATTGAGTTTAGACGTACGAAATTTTGGCTTTGAGTTTAGATCTATGATTTTTGGCTTTGAGTTTAGATTTATGATTTATGGTATTGAGTTTAGAATTTTGGTTTCAGGTTAGGATTTAGGGTTTTGAATTTAGATTTAGGATGTAGGGTTTTATGTTAAGGGTTACTATTTTTTGTTATTGAATTTATGGTTATGAGTTATAGGTTATATCTTTCATGTTTATAGCTAGAAAATGATATAAATAAAATTTTCATAGATATACACACTTGCATAAATTAGATGCACCTAATGACAAATAGTAGGAGTTCTAACCCCTAAGGTATAGGTTGTGAGAGAGATATAAATGTGTCAAACTACTAGCCCATCGAGACTTTTGATTATGTTATACGGACAATGCGGAGTGTGTGTCTACTGCACTTACATACATGATAAGTTGTCTTTATAGCATGCCATAAGATTCAATCGTTTTTAGTTCGGTGAGGATCCAGAGCTAAAGAGGTAAAGAGGGTCCTTGAAAATTTGATCATAACTTAAGGTTACTTCTTGCATGCAGCTAGTGTTTGAAGAAATTTTGGTCGTATTTTCTTGCTTTTCTCCGATATACCAACCAATCTTAGCTCTGTTCTTGAAGCACCATTTATTGGGGGCAATTGGGAATGTAGTTAAAGTTAGCCTTGGGGGTATACTGGAGAAGTGCAGGGAAATGCTACCAAAATTTCTCCAAACACTGGTTGCATGTAAGAAGTAACGTTATGATCAAATCTTCAATGATGGGCTATCAAGTGAAAATCTTCTTAAAGTAGGCATTTTTTCCTTATTCGAAACTAACTTATGAGTGGTTTTCATTGGCATTTAGGTAAATTATCATGGATAAGTCACGGATTAGTCTGAAGAATTTGAATGATCATGAATATAAGAATGGGGTGATTTCATTTCTGGAGTGGGTATTTAATGATGATAGGAAGACATTTAAACGAAGAGAATTCCTTTAGTTGATTTTATGCCCGTGTAGACACTATTTGAATAGGTTTCTCCATGATCGAGACAGTTTTCGAGCATATGATATGTAATGGTTAGTGGTAGCATTACGTAAATTGGACAACTTATGATAAGAAAATCATAGTAGATGTCAGAAATGAGAGAATTGATGCTTTTGAAGAAAGTGATGATAATCAGGGAGATGAATTTGATGAAATGTTACATGATATGAGAGTAGCAAACCCTGAGAATGTAGTTGACGATGAGACATTACAAGATTATAATGAGTTTTATGATGCAATCAAGGCAGTAGAGGATCCTATTACTCCTGGAATAACATCAATGTCGAAGTTGTCATTCCTTCTAAAATTGTTTAATATGAAAGTGATGAATAAAGCTATAGCAATATTAATGTCTAAGGTCCTTGAATTCATTGAGAAGCTATTTAATACTCCTGCTGGGTACCCTGGGTCATGGTCTGATGCAAAAAAGCAGATACGTGGGCTCAGACTGAAATGCAAGAAGAGTGAAGCTTGTCGTAATGACTATGTCCTGTACAGAAATGAGCACTCAGGGTTGACTATCTTGAATGCGGTGAGGAGAGGTATAAGGTAGGTAAGTCAATAAAGACATGTGGGAAGAAACAACTAGAAAAGGATCTCTGTTATTCATTTACAGTAAACCAGCAAAACTGACAGCATGGCATGAGGAGAATAAATCCAAAGACGGATGCTGTTAACGGACCTAATCGATGCTTTAAAAGATGCGTAGTAGTATAAGTCAAAATCTCTCGAAAATAAATATAATTTATAACTCGAATTTGAAGTCTGAGGTCATTCACTAGGAGCAAGTATTGCAATTAATCTAAAGATAACAATTTAAGCACAAGATAAGCAATTTGTAACAAAACTCCAAGCAATAATGATATATAAATGAAGGCAAATGTCAATAGTGTAAAAAGATTAGGGTAAAATGGTGATTTGAATCACCAATTACCCTAGTTACAATAATAGCAAATATTTGAATAATATCAAGCAAGTTTAATCCACGCAAGCCAAGTGCAGAGTGTATTGTTAGAGATATCAAACGACAAGGCTCCAAATTAGACGAATTAAACCCTTGGTTGCTACAGTGCTTTTGCACAGTTCTCAGCTTCTCTTCTTTGGCTTTCCTTCTTCCTTTCCCTCTCATCTCTTCCTCTTCTTCTTACGCACAAAGGCTTCGCACAACTCCTCAACGACTAAGTGTTGAGGCTTCACTCTGTAGAGCTAAACACCCCACCTTCTCCTTTATTTCTCTTCTGAATTTAACCAGGTAATCAGGTATGCAACTGTAACCGGATCCAGGTGAGTAGGCTTGTGGGCATGGGTCGCAAGCAAGGAGTGAAAGGGCTCGTTAGCAGGGGACCTCACCCCCCATGTGTTGAAGAAATAAAGCCTCGGCACAAATTGAATTTATGTGCTATTGAAGGCGCACCGCTCTACGATGAGGGACTAATCCTACCTTCCTTTGCATGAAACTACTGCTGCCTCCTTCAAATTGGTGTGGGGGAAGCAGTCAATGCCCTTAATTGATTGCCTAGGAAGCTTCCTGTGCTGAGTCTACATCGCCAGAGTGGCAAACCTAGAGCGAACATCTGAAGAACACACCTCGAGCTCACTCGAAGCAACTACAGCAATGGCATGCTGACCTATTTTTGTGAAAACAGAAATATGGTCTTTCAACCTCGTCAAACCAGCTCAAAAGATCCACCAGAGCATGATGAACGTGGCAGTGATGGTTTTGTGATGTGGGGTGGTGTGTGTGCATAGGGCGAGGTTAGGCAAAGCTGTGAAGGTGGAGGTGTTTGGGGAGGCGAACGAGAGATCAAAGCCCAAAATTTCTTTGGTGCTTTTGATCAATGAAGCAAGGTGATGCTCACTGTCTTGGTGGCGGGCAGAGAGATCGTCTATGGCGGCGGGAATGCTTCGTCGGAGGTATGCCGACGAGGTGGAAGACGGCGGGTGTGTGGGCGTGTGAAGGGTCGAATCGGAGCGACAGTGATACTGTGGTGCTAAGCAGATGATAGGGAGTCGTTGAGACTAAGAAGAAATTGAAGGAGGATGAAGGAGGCATCGATTGCGGTATGGCCAGTGTCGAAGAAGGAATGTGCTTCGGTGGTGGTAACGGCGACGACGAAGGGTTAGAGGGCACCTCGTCGGTATTGTAAGGTGCAGAAAGATGTGGGGAAGAAGAACTGACCGCCTATCGTACATGGAGGTCGATGAAGAGGCTGGAGGTGGAGAGTCACTGGAGCGAGGTGGAGTGAACTGGATGTTGACAAAATGGTGTTTTTTGGCTCTATTTCTTGTTGAGGTAAGGCAGGGATGAGAGGTCTTTTATAGGGATTAGGTGAGCTTGGATAATAGGAAACAAGATCCATAGCTTACATGGGAATCAAGAAGAACCCCACTATTTTAGTGGGTTCACACACACTAATCAGAGGGAGTTAGGAGTTGAAATTGATCCTAATAGGTTTCCCTAAGTTTGAACATCAATCACACAAAATTTGGTGGGATTTGATTGGGGTTTGAATGGGATTCCGTTTGGTCAAAGCTCTCCAGAAGGTCGATTGACCTCCAATGGTGGCAAGCACTAAATTGCGAAGAAGATGAAGTTGGGAGGCTTTTTGCAAAGATTTCAAAATATGTGGGGCTATTTGAGAGAACAAGAGTCAGACTAGGACCAAAATGCAAAGTAGGTCAAAATGATCTCAGATTGGGCCTAATTTTTGGTACAAAGCTAATTTATACCTAAGGAATCTAATGATGAAGTTGGATTTTAATCTTGACCAAGTTTGACTAGATAATTCATGCAAAAACTCACATTAAGTCATTTGTCGATCTGAGACTATTTTTTGGTCAAATTAGGTTCAGATGGTCAAATCAAAGTTACCAAACCTTAGAGAATATTTTTCTATGATTTTTAGAAGGTTTAGATAAATTTTATCCTCTCCAAAACCTTAGTTAATTAAGCAGGTCTATTTTTAAGATTTTAGATGTCAATTAATTCTTGAAATACGTGAAAACCCATTTTGTTATGCATGAACCCACTTATTAGACATTAATGACCATATAACCTTTAATAAGCCCTTGAAATACCACATGGTTATTCTATATTTATGGAATACTGTTAATTTTGTAGAAATAACCTTGTATTCTTGTCTTCTTTTCAAAAAAGGATAATATGCCCTTAGGATCTTCTGATGGACATGTAGGAGCATTTATCAACCCTTTTAAACCAAATTGAGCTAGTTATGGCTCATGATGGTGTCCCCATCATACCTCCATGCCTAGCTTTTTCTAGCCCCTTAGCAAATTCTATTGATCAAATCGGTTATCTAGATCAGATGTAATAGTTAGGATGCCCTACTAAGCTACATCTCTAGGAATTAGATCTTAATACTAACAATTAGCCTAAAGTCACTCAAGTACCAGCCCAGATCCAGACCTGATTAGCTTTCGCCTCAATCTGTCGTGAAGGTTTCTAAGGCCCGCAAGAACTATCGTAAGGTTTGTTGGACCTAATGGTTAAAGCACCCGTGCTTGTAACATAGTTAGCCCAGGTTTAGTTTGCTAGTGCAATTTTTTTGTAAAAGAGAGGGATAGAAGAAGATTTCCATTTTTTGGAGAGCTTTCTCTCTCTTTTTCTTTTCATTATATTTTTCCTTAGATCTAACCTCAGATGGCCCTAAACACATTCTGTATCGGATTCCTTGTCCCCACTATCAATCCTTCCTGGGTTCCAAGCAATCGATGCTTCGAGATAGCGCCGCCCATGGCAACCCCCAGAACCCTGGCTTTCGACACTTCAGGATAGTGCCACCCATGGCATTCTATAGCTAAATCCAAACTTTGGCAATCAACATTTCGTGATAATGTCGCCCATGACATCTAAACCAGCACAAGGTGATTACGTGCCCCAGGTAGGATACTTAGATATCCTAGGAGATAAGCATCGAAGAGACGATATGTTATTGCACATCTTTGAGGGGAACTTCCCACCTTTCCATGCCAGGAACTCATCCAAACCAACATTTTTTTCCGAGCCGCTCATAATCTCGATCTTAGGACCATTTTCAGAATAACATAAATGCTTTTTGGTATGATTTCATATTTAAGCACATTGAACTAGACTGTGTGTGATTTAGGGTGCTTAAGTTATCGAGTCCTGTAAACCAGACGTCAGTTAACAGGGTCGAATAATCCCTAAGCCTTAGACCTAATACATAAGTTTTGCATTTTCCTCAACCTCTTGAGGACTAATTCGGATCTCAACAAGTACATGAGTGTTTAAATCGAAAACAGATCCAAGAGGCTTAAGGTCGATATTTGCCACTAAGCCATTAAGTTTTAGCCTTTCAGGTCTTAATTCAACATTCGATCCAACCTAGAAGTTAGGTAAGTTCAATATGATTTTGAAGGGACTCAATTTCTTTCTTTTTTCTTTTTGCTCCTTTCTTTCTTTCAATTTTTCCCTCAAAAGGATCTTCTTTTTCTTCAACCTCCATTATATATATATTGTGAAATCTTTTATGATTTGATTTTCATGATGTTTTGCACTTTAATAACCCCCAATACCTACGATTTGCAATGTCCTCATTGTAAATTAGGTGGGTTCTGATAGCGAAATACGTGTGATTTGTAAAAGCAGGTTTTTAACGTCGTTGTAACACGCGAATCCGCTTTCGCTCTTAAATTTATAATCCTAGATAGGGAAGTATCTAGGGTCGTCCAAGGAGGCAATATGGTTGCAAAATTGATTCTCTTGCTTGGAATAAATCTCAACTTTTTTTTTTTGGTAACTTTAAATATACCATTTTTTTAATTTTTGAACTAAGGCAACATGCGAACTGATGGCGGGAAAAGTGTTTACACTTCCAATTAAGTAAACAACTCTAAAGCAGCAAGTAGAGCCTCTCCCTAAGCTCACTCTAGGCAAGTGGAAACCTAGAATAATTAGGGAGAGGAAGTGAAGAATGCTGAAAATAAGCAAATAGAAATGCAAACAAGATATGCGAAGAAGGCAACTAGATAATTGATAAAGTGTTTAACAAAAATGCCTAGTAGAGGAATGCTTCTACTACTAGATAATTGAAGTAAAAGAAAACACAAATCCTCTAAATAGATGGTGAAGAAGAGGGCTTCTTGCTCCAAGGTTGGTGGCTCCCAAGCTTGAAAAGAATCCTTCAACTCCTTCCTTGCAGAACTCCGCCAAGGTGATGACCTCCAAGGCAAGCCCTAAGGGGGCGTGCCCTAAGTTTCTCTCCAAGGGTGGACGTCCACCCTAAGCTTTTCTCCTTTGCCTGGCCGTCCTCCTTGAAGTGGGAGAGTCCTCCTCCTTGGCGTGGCTCAAGTTGAAGAGAGTGGGGAGAAGAAGGCACCAAAAGGGCTGGTGATGTGCCCCTTTAATCTCCTTCTCTACTCCTTCTTCTTGGCCGTAGGTATAGGTGGTTTAGGTAGAAAATATACTAAGGGAGGATGCCCAAAAATGGTGGTAGGTGGTGGCTTTTTATAGAATAGGAGGGGGGCTATGGTGACCTTTGAAATGGATGGCCAAGATGAGTTGATGGAGGTGGTTGGAGATCCCATGGCCAAGGAGAGTTGGCGCCACCTTAAAGGGCACCAAGGGGTAGTTATGGGTGTTGACACCGTTTGGTGTTGGCGCCAAAATGGGCATTCTAGAAGGTCATTAGGTGGCGCCACCTTAAGGTTCTAGAAGGGGGGTATGTGGATGGCTAGGATGGCTTATGTGGGTAGGTGTAGGGTGGATTTAAGGGGCTGAAAGTGGCGCCAATATAGAGGTGGTTAAGGGTGGTTTTTGGCACCAACTTGAAGTGTCTTTTGGTGGAGATAATGGGGTGAAGGGATGGCTAGGAGGTGGCGCCAACTTGAGTAGAGTAGCTAGCTTAGGTAGGCTTGAGTTGGTGGAGCTAGCTAGGGTTGATTTTGGAGGTAATGAATGGCCAAGGAGCTGGTTGTTAGCTATGCTAAGCTAAGCTAAGATAAGCTAAGCTAGCTTAGCTAAAGGTGGAGTGGAGGAGAAGGTGTTGGAGCTAGGGTTTGGAGGAAGGAGCTGAGGAGGAGAGTCCGGAGCTGGAGCTGGAGCTGGCTGCCACTGAAGAGGCTGGCATGGGGCTACTCTAGCTGGCTTAGCTTGCTAGTTCTTTGCTAGCTACTAAGCCAAGCTAAAGTGAGCTAGCTTCTACCAAAATGAGCTGAGGTGAGCTAGGTCTGGTGCTCCCGGGGAGAATCAAGCTGGTTGAGGCAGCTAAGGTAGCTTAGCTCAACTGAGTTGAGCTAAGCTGAGTCCCCGGGAGCTGGACTTGAGCTTCCTGAGCTGAGATGAATTCTTCTTCAGCTGGCTGGAGTTGAGTGGAGCTGAATGTAGCTGGATCTGAGCTGGGGTGAACTCCTGTCAACTCAGCTGAGCTAGCTAGAGCTCCATGTGAACTAGTGGGAGCTGAGATGAGCTAGACTCAGCTAAGTTGAGCTGGATCTGAGCTGACTTGAGATAGGGTGAGCTAAGATGAATTCTCTTGAGCTGCCATCCAGCTGAGATTAGCTGAATGGAGCTGGGATGAGCTAACCCTAGTTCAAGTAAGCTAGGTTCCAGCTGTGGTGAGCTGGATCAAGCTGAGGTGAGCTGGATCAAGCTGAGGTGAGCTGGATTAGGCTGAGTTCCAGCTAGTCTGGGCTTCTCCTTCACCATTTGCCTTCTTGAGTGCTAGGGTTTTAGGGATCTGTGCATCTGTACATCCCTAACACTCACAAAAACTCATTAAAACGACAGTAAAAAAAGCAATGCATGCCTATCCTAATTTATGCCTAAATGCAGCCCAAAAACCCGTTTGCGGAGTAAAATCCTAAGAGGTAGGTTTGTTTTAATGCATAAGAATGATGATAAACTGGCGTTTATCGCACCCCCATGCTTATCTTTTGCTAGTCTCTTAGCAAAACTTAAAACGGAATTTTTGGGAAATCTAATTTTTTTTGACTTTGGAGGAGAAAAAGAGATCAATGGACCTTGGCAGATTAAAAACACTAGAGGTACGGGATTTGTTAAAGATAAACATCGGGATTTGTTTTTGGATTCAACCATTAGATAGAACGGGATCAATATATCTTCCAAAAAATTCTCAAATTAACCCCTTGTTAATTCAGATGACTTGAAATGTTTGTTTTTAGGAATTTTTTTTGGCTCATGATTCTGATTCTCAACTTGCAAAATCCTTTAAAACCTTGTGGCTGTGCTTGTGAAAAGCCAACATTTATAAGGGCGTGTTAATTTATTTATTTATTTATATATATATATATTTTTTCTCCCCCATGCTTATTTTTAGCTTTGTCTTACAACAGATGTGTCGGGATCATCATTCCCGTTACCATTCCTCGAGGGAGTTCTGGCGCCAGTACTTCGAGATAGCACTGTCCATGACACCACCCAGGAGCTCACAACCCCAGAACACGATGCGGTGAAAAGGGGCGCTCCAAACAAACTCAAGCTCTTGCTCCGACACTATAGGTAGAGCACCGTCCAAGACACTTGAGCTGCTAAAATGCGCTTTAATGCTCCGTCTAAAGATATGAAATATAGATATGGAGCAACGCCGAGGCGGTAACATGTTGACATCGCATCCTTAAAGGAGGCATTTTCCTCCTTCTCAGCGGTGGGAACTCAAACCAATGATCTGCTTCAGACTTTCACTAAGTCCAAACAAGGGAGTTTTTCAAATTTTTAGTTATTTTAAGTGTTGGCTTGTGTGTGAAGAGTGACACAAGAAGTTTCTCAAAACATGCAAGTTTTTGAATCAGAAGCTAAGTCAAATAGTTTCCATATTGCAAAATAGGATCAGGTCACCTGAACTATCATGAGTTCAGGTGGAATTTTATAGAAGGATATCTGATCTTGTCTAAAATAGACCCTGGAATTCTAATGATCAGATCCATATCCTCATCCTTAGTTTGTTAAAGATTAAATCCCCTTGTACCAAAAGTGAATTTTTCGACCTTAGTCCCGATTTCAAAATTTTCCCTCAAAAAGTTTTGAACATTTTTATTTTTCTGGGTATGCAAGCAGGAAATAAATTAAACAAAGATGCATGTTTTTAGGTTTTGAAAATCCTAAATCGATCGTAAAATTTAAAAACACCCCCCCATGCTTAAGATATGCCATGTCCTCATGCATTAGGAGGGAAAAGTGATCACCTTAGTGAAGAACGGTCGGGTTTAGGAGGAACAAAACATGGAAAAAGAAGAAAAAAGGGAAAGCAAGAAAAAATGATGGGTTACCTCCCATCCAGTGCTATCTTTTACACCATTCAGCCGGGCGTGAAGGTATGCACGGAAGACGTAAGATCATGTAAATAATTGGACACTTGGATGCCCGCAAAAAAGGTGTCTTCTTTTAGATCCCTAGAAAATTGATTAGAAATAATATTGGGATCAAAGTTGGATAGAAAATGATAAATGTAGCCCGAGTCTGGCCATGGGTTTAAATTAGGTTGAGTGCCAAACTCAGGCTGGGTTGGTGGCAGGTCCATAAGAAAGGGGTCGGGGAAGGAATGGTGAGGATTGGGTGAAGTTAGTGTGGAAAAGTTAGGTGCGTGAATAGTGGGTGGGTTGGGGGGGTATCAGGAATAAATTTGGGGTCAAGACAAGTTTCCGAATCACAGATTTCGCCGACCACTGATTCTGAATCAGAGTCCTCAAAAAAATTGTGGTCGGTAAGGGTATCTATTAACATTGTCTCCTCCACCATATTGGAAATTTCAGTATCTGAGTCCTCAAAGAAGTTATCATCATGGAATCTCCTGGAGGATTTAAAAATATCTAAAGTGATAGTTTGGCCTGCACAGTTGATATCCATTTTGCCTGTGTGGCAATTGATATTTGCCTTTGCAGTGGCCAAAAAGGGCCGTCCAAGGATTATTGGGGAGTCCAGTAATGATTCAGGTGCCTCAATGTCAAGAACCAGAAAGTCTGCAGGGAAGACACAATTCTGGACCTTGACTAAAACATCCTCGATAATCCCACGAGGTTTGACTGTAGATCGGTCGGCTAATTGCAGGGTAACCTCGACGGGTTTTAATTCACCGATCTGAAATTCTTCGAATAAACTCATGGGAATAATATCCACTGAGGCACCAAGATCAAGGAGGGCGCGATTAAATGTAGTGTCATCAATAATTACAGAAATTAAAGGCGCCCCCGGATCTTTCATCTTAGGAGGCAGCTTACTCTGTATGACAGAGCTTACTGTCTCTGAAAGATGCACCTGTCCTAGATTTTTAGCCTGCCTTTTAGGAGTACAAATATCCTTCAAAAATTTAGCATAGGCAGGTATATATTTGATGGCATCTAGGAGAGGAATATTGATATGAACTTGCCCAAATAGCTCCATGAGTTCTTCTGTAGTGGGCTCAGATTTCTTTTTTTTGTTGGTGGTGGGGTAGAGAGCTTGTGGGAAAGGGACAGGAATCTTGTCTTGAGATTTTTGTTTTTCTTTTTCTTCCTGATGGGGAGGTGGGGAGTCAATTTGCACAGGTATCTTACCAGGTTCGTGTGAAGGCCCGGGGTCAGTGGTGGTTTTCCCACTTCTCAAAGTAACTGCATGTGCAGTCGGATTATTATTTAGAGGAGGTGGGGGGGTCTGTGATTGCAGAAACCTGGGCAGCTGCTGAGGTGGTAGATTAGGAGGAGGCTGATGTGGATAATGTGGATTTCTGCCCATATAATGGTTTCCTTGGTGATTAGGGTTGGGTATGGGTTGGGACAGAAGATGTCCTACAGGTCTTTGCGTGGGAGTAACCCCAATCTGATTGTTCAGATTTGTGATGTTGCGGGTTACTTCCATCATTTTTGTTTGCATATCCTGCAGGGTTCGCAGCATCTGGGCATTGATATCTTGTTGGGATGGCCCAGGATGGAAGTTTGGATTCGTCCCACACCCATTAAAATGATATGGTTGGGAGGAAACTTGATTATTCCAGGAGTAGTTCGGGTAATTTTTCCAATTGGAAGAATTTTTAAAGGGCTCCTGGATGGCAGAAATATTTTGAGTGGGGTTAAGATCTGGGTAGTTGTAGTTCCCCAGTGAATCATAGGCAACCTCAGAATAATCAGCAGGGGTAGTGTTGAGATTGTGCAAATTTTCTCTTTGTGGAAAGTTAGGTTGGGTTAGATGTGGGTGTGGAGCTTGAGTTGAAGTGGCTAGTCTTTCCTCAATTTTCTTTTGATTAATATGCATCTGGTCGAGTTTTTGAGCAATCAATTGAAGATCGTCTTGGGTGACAGGGATAGATTGAGTGCCTATTTCATGAACACCGAACTGCGGGTTTTGGGTTCTGCAAAATGTGTTCATGGAAGCTTGATTAAATGAGTTTTCACTCATTTCTTCGAACAGGTCATAGGCACTTTCTGCATCTTTATTTAAAAAGTTGCCGCCACACGAGGCATCGACAAACTGTCGGATTTGATCTTCTAATCCATGATAGAAGATTTGCACGAGCTGCCATAAAGGAATCTCGTGGTGCGGGCAACTTCTTAAAAGGTCTTGAAATCTTTCCCAAGAATCATGGAAAGTTTCACCAGATTTTTGGTGAAAGGTCGTAATAGATCTTCGTAAGGAATTGGTACGACCTATAGGAAAGAATTTCTTGAGGAAGGCACTCTTGAGTTGAGGCCATGTTGTAATGGGTCGGCCAATGGTCCTGAACCAATAAGCAGCCTTATCTTTAAGAGATAATGGAAAAAGCCGCATCAGCCATATGTCTTCTTGCACATTTCGGGAACGGGTTGTCTGTGCAAGAAGAGTTAGCTCTTCAAGGTGGCTGAAAGGGTCTTCCCTAGGAAGGCCATGAAAGTGTTTAATTAGGTTCAGGACCGCAGGCTTGATCTCAAAGTCCCCCTCTGGTATGACCACCCCTGGTCGTTCCTCATAATAAGACGGATCATAGAAATCTTTTAGAGGAACAACAGGCTGCTGTCGGGGTGGTGGGTTTGGCCTTGGATTGGCTAGGTTTTGGATGTTCCTAGTCAATGTTTGTTGATTGGAATTTAATTTATTAATCTGATCGGCCATTAATTTTAAAAGATCAGGTAGGGGGTCTTGATGTTGTGTGTGGGGCAACTCAAGATTAGGGATCTCCAAGTGTGGGAAGTTACTGGTGGTTGGGTTTTGGGTGGAAGGGTTAGAATTAGGGTTAGTGGTGGGGTTAGAGGTGGACGTGGAAGGGTCAGTGGACCTATTTTGTTGTGTTTCCATTTTTTCAGGAGAAGAAGACAGAAAAAGTGGTCTTTTTGCGTGGGGGGCGAAATCAAATGGTCCTTCCAAGTGCGGATTTTGAGACCGTCGCCCGTGCATAAAATGGAAGAACGGGAGGGGAGGAGAAGAGAAAGAGATGAGAGAAAGTGTGCAATTCAAACAAACAAAAACTAGACCTAACTTAATTGTGACTCCCTAATAATAGCCTAAGACTTGGTCTATATAGGAAATAAGTAATCAATAGTGAATACCCGTTCTATCAACAAATCTAGCCAAGTTGCTTAAGGGGAGGTTTGGGCCCAAACGTTTCCTAGGGAAAACCCCAGGTGCTTGTACAAACCCGCACCTGGTCGTTTGACACGGCCCCTCAGCCTGAACACCAGATATAGATGACAGAATTGGTACTAACTAAAGAAAACTTAAGACCTAAATAGCAAGCCTAAGTTGATAAAGCCTTAGGGGTCAAGTTGCTACAAATTTTAATTAGGTCTAGGATTCTATAGTGCACACGGAATGTGGAGGACGTTTATTGGGTTGTTGCCCTGTTATTTAATTTTTTTTTTTTGTGTGTGTAGGAATTGGAGAGTGGTTCCAATGAAAATCAAGTTGTCACACAATTTTTTTTTGTATTTATGTCTTTTAGGATTCAATTTAATTAAATGAGTTTTAGGGTTTTTCTCTTTAAGCTTTCAAACAAGTTTGAAAGTTCACAATCAAAGGAAAGACAAGTTGTATGTGTGATTGTATATTTCCTTTTAATTGAGTCTCTAAAGAGAAAGAAGAAATCCAAAGCCAATTATCCTTAAGACAGAAATTTAACTACCAATGAATTATTTTTAGCTTTCTGAATTAAGTAGTGGTCCAAATAAGTAAAACAACGCCACTACTTTGAACAAAATCAAACAAGGATTCCAGAAAAGATTTTTGTAAGATTTTATAAACTCGTTTGATAATTGTTTTGAATTTTTAATTGTACTGGTGTCAAAGTCCAGAAATAATACCTGTGGGTATTATGAACTTTTTAGTATTACCACTGACCTCAAAAAATTTTTATGATTTTATATGATATATAAAATTTCACAAGGATTCCAACAAGCTAAATTTCACAAAAATTGGATGAGTATAAAAATTCTGAAAATTCACGGACAGTAGCAAAATAGGAAGATTAGAGGGTATGACCCCTCTGCAATCCACGAATTTTTAAAAATTAAATACAAATCCAATTGATTTGAAATTTGGAACATATGTTCCTAACTTAATTGGGAATCACTCTATGAAATTTTATGATTTTAGGAGGCCTGGGGTGTTAGGAATCGATTTTTTTTAAGTCCGGATAGAAATCTGGACCCGAAAAATAGAACACCAATACTTGCAATGGAATGGTGCTAAAGAAGCATACAAGCAAACAATGGATTTTAAAACGCACCACTCCACTTAATTTAAGTGTTTAGGGTCCTGAAAGCCAAGTTTAATATATTTTTGGTAGTTTTAATTATTTATGTGACCAGAAAGAGGAACCAACCTGAATTTTCGCGGGAAGAAAAGGACCTTTGAGCTCTCTCTTCCAGATTCCCGCCTTCCCGCTGTAGTTCCTGTACACACAAAAGAAAGAAAGAGAAGGGGATGAGATCCACTTCAACCAAGAGAAAATGAGTTAATGCAAAGCCGTGCCTCCCCGGCAACGGCGCCAAAAAGTGATAGCGAAATACGCGTGATTTTTAAAAGCAGGTTTTTAACGTCGTTGTAACACGCGAATCCGCTTTCGCTCTTAAATTTATAATCCTCGATAGGGAAGTATCTAGGGTCGTCCAATGAGGCAATATGGTTGCAAAATTGATTCTGTTGCTTGGAATAAATCTCAACTTTTTTTTTTTTGGTAATTTTCAATATACCATTTTTTTTATTTTTGAACTAAGGCAACATGCGAACCGATGGCGGGAAAAGTGTTTACACTTCCAATTAAGTAAACAACTCTAAAGCAGCAAGTAGAGCCTCTCCCTAAGCTCACTCTAGGCAAGTGGAAACCTAGAATAATTAGGGAGAGGAAGTGAAGAATGCTGAAAATAAGCAAATAGAAATGCAAACAAGATATGCGAAGAAGGCAACTAGATAATTGATAAAGTGTTTAACAAAAATGCCTAGTAGAGGAATGCTTCTACTACTAGATAATTGAAGTAAAAGAAAACACAAATCCTCTAAATAGATGGTGAAGAAGAGGGCTTCTTGCTCCAAGGTTGGTGGCTCCCAAGCTTGAAAAGAATTCTTCAACTCCTTCCTTGCAGAACTCCGCCAAGGTGATGACCTCCAAGGCAAGCCCTAAGGGGGCGTGCCCTAAGTTTCTCTCCAAGGGTGGATGTCCACCCTAAGCTTTTCTCCTTTTCCTGGCCGTCCTCCTTGAAGTGGGAGAGTCCTCCTCCTTGGCGTGGCTCAAGTTGAAGAGAGTGGGGAGAAGAAGGCACCAAAAGGGCTGGTGATGTGCCCCTTTAATCTCCTTCTCTACTCCTTCTTCTTGGCCGTAGGTATAGGTGGTTTAGGTAGAAAATATACTAAGGGAGGATGCCCAAAAATGGTGGTAGGTGGTGGCTTTTTATAGAATAGGAGGGGGGCTATGGTGACCTTTGAAATGGATGGCCAAGATGAGTTGATGGAGGTGGTTGGAGATCCCATGGCCAAGGAGAGTTGGCGCCACCTTAAAGGGCACCAAGGGGTAGTTATGGGTGTTGACACCCTTTGGTGTTGGCGCCAAAATGGGCATTCTAGAAGGTCATTAGGTGGCGCCACCTTAAGGTTCTAGAAGGGGGTGTATGTGGATGGCTAGGATGGCTTATGTGGGTAGGTGTAGGGTGGATTTAAGGGGCTGAAAGTGGCGCCAATATAGAGGTGGTTAGGGGTGGTTTTTGGCGCCAACTTGAAGTGTCTTTTGGTGGAGATAATGGGGTGAAGGGATGGCTAGGAGGTGGTGCCAACTTGAGTAGAGTAGCTAGCTTAGGTAGGCTTGAGTTGGTGGAGCTAGCTAGGGTTGATTTTGGAGGTAATGAATGGCCAAGGAGCTGGTTGTTAGCTATGCTAAGCTAAGCTAAGATAAGCTAAGCTAGCTTAGATAAAGGTGGAGTGGAGGAGAAGGTGTTGGAGCTAGGGTTTGGAGGAAGGAGCTGAGGAGGAGAGTCTG
Organism: Thalassia testudinum; assembly: GCA_037157565.1. Classification (NCBI taxonomy): domain Eukaryota; kingdom Viridiplantae; phylum Streptophyta; class Magnoliopsida; order Alismatales; family Hydrocharitaceae; genus Thalassia; species Thalassia testudinum. The sequence goes on from JAZHRO010000007.1 coordinate 13,965,338, forward strand.
GAGCTGGAGCTGGAGCTGGCTGCCACTGAAGAGGCTGGCATGGGGCTACTCTAGCTGGCTTAGCTTGCTAGTTCTTTGCTAGCTACTAAGCCAAGCTAAAGTGAGCTAGCTTCTACCAAAATGAGCTGAGGTGAGCTAGGTCTGGTGCTCCCGGGGAGAATCAAGCTGGTTGAGGCAGCTAAGGTAGCTTAGCTCAACTGAGTTGAGCTAAGCTGAGTCCTCGGGAGCTGGACTTGAGCTTCCTGAGCTGAGATGAATTCTTCTTCAGCTGGCTGGAGTTGAGTGGAGCTGAATGTAGCTGGATCTGAGCTGGGGTGAACTCCTGTCAACTCAGCTGAGCTAGCTAGAGCTCCCTGTGAACTAGTGGGAGCTGAGATGAGCTAGACTCAGCTAAGTTGAGCTGGATCTGAGCTGACTTGAGATAGGGTGAGCTAAGATGAATTCTCTTGAACTGCCATCCAGCTGAGATTAGCTGAATGGAGCTGGGATGAGCTAACCCTAGTTCAAGTAAGCTAGGTTCCAGCTGCGGTGAGCTAGATCAAGCTGAGGTGAGCTGGATCAAGCTGAGGTGAGCTGGATTAGGCTGAGTTCCAGCTAGTCTGGGCTTCTCCTTCACCATTTGCCTTCTTGAGTGCTAGGGTTTTAGGGATCTGTGCATCTGTACATCCCTAACACTCACAAAAACTCATTAAAATGACAATAAAAAAAGCAATGCATGCCTATCCTAATTTATGCCTAAATGCAGCCCAAAAACCCGTTTGCGGAGTAAAATCCTAAGAGGTAGGTTTGTTTTAATGCATAAGAATGATGATAAACTGGCGTTTATCAGGTTCGAGTTCAACTTAGATTGTACATTAGAATAGGTTCAAAGGGTGGGTGGAAGGGTCGGGGTGACTGTTGCAGATGATTTCAAACTTTCATACAAATACCAAAGGTGGAGTCGGCTATTCTAATGGACAAACCCTAAAGTGTAATATGAGTTTAGTAAAGAGTTATGTCAAAATAATTTCAAGTTTTTCAAAAAGATGATGAGTTACCTCCCGTTAAGCACTAAATTTAAAGCCATTAGCTGGGCACAATAAGCTCAGGTAGAATGGAGATCAAAAGATAACACAGCCAAGTTTATGTCAGTGAGTTTAATGAACGGTTTGAGTCTCTGACCGTTCATGATAAATGGTTTAGAATCAAGGCTGAGTTCACTGATTTTTATAGCCCCATTTCCAAAAACACATCGAAAAAGGAATGGTCCAATCAATTTTGATCAGAGCTTGCCTAGGAATAACTTCAGTTTGGCATCAAAGAGTAGGACCTTCTGATCAAGATGGAAATTTTTTCTTGATATGTGCTTGTCATGAAAGGCTTTAATCCATTCTTTGTAAATTCGCGAGTTTTCATACATGTCACTGTGTAGTTCCTCGATCTCACTCATTTGTAATTGTCGATGGGTTCTAGCCTTAAAATGATCTAGATTGCACTTCCGTACTGCCTAATAGGCTTTGTGCTCCTTTTCAATGGGTAGGTGACATGCCTTCCCGTACATGAGTCTGAATAGAGACATACCTAATTGGGTTTTGTGGGTGGTCCTATAGACCCACAAAGCTTCCGGAAGGTGGGTCGACCAATCCTTCATATCAGGCCGAACAGTGACCTAAAGGATTTTCTTGATCGCCCGATTAGACAGTTCATCCAATCTATTGGTTTAGAGGTGATACGAAGTCGTGATTTGGTGCGACACCCCGTATTTTGTCATCAGGGATTTAAATTGTGCATTCGTGAAATGGGTCCTTCCATAAGAGATAATTGCACCTGGGACACCGAACCATGAGAAGATGTGCTGATGAATGAACTTGATTACCACCTTATGATCGTTGGTTCAAGTCGGGATAGCTTCGATCCATTTGGAGATGTAGTCTATAGCAAGGAAAATGTATTTGAAGTTGTCCAATTTGGGAAAGGGGCCCATGAAATCAATCCACCATATATCAAAGATTTCACACACGAGAATTGGCTATAAAGGCATCATATTGCTATGGCTCATGTTGCCCAAGGTCTAGCAACGAGTGCATTCCTTACAATAATCGTGTGCATCCTTAAAAATTGTGGGCCAATAAAAGCTACACTTGAGGACTTTAGCTATGGTTTTATGTTCGAAGAAATGTTCGCTGTAGGCCTGGTCATGGTAGAACGGCAAGATGACCTGAATTTCTGCTTCCAGGGGGCATCGTCTGGTGATTTAATCAGCACCAATGCGGAAGAGGTACAGATCTTCCCATATGTAGTACTTGGCATCAAAAAGCAATTTGTCTTTCTTGGCCTTCAACTAAACAAACAGGATCTGATGAGATGCCAAGTAATTAACCACATTAGTGTACAAAGGAAGTCCCAAATTAATAGTCAGGAGGTGCTCATCAAGAAAATGCTCCATGATCGGGTTGGAAGGGTTGATGATAACAGAAGGAAGGCAGGACAAGTGATCAGCTACCACGTTATATTTTCCAGCCTTATCGCGAATCTCGAGGTTGAATTCTTGCAATAACAAGATCCAGCGGATTAGTCGAGGCTTTACGTCCTTCCTCGCGAGAAGGTGCCTCACGTCTGTGTAATCCTAGTATATGATAACACGGGAACCCAAAAGATACGATTGAAATTTTTCCAGGCCAAATACTATAGCTAGTAGCTCTTTCTCAGTAACCATATAGTTATGCTGAGCCTCGTCAAGCGTCCTGCTATCATAGTAGATGACCATAGGTTTCCTGTCAATTTTCTGCCCAAGCGCGACACTTACTACATAGTCAGATGCATCGCACATGATCTCAAAGGGTTGAGACCAATCAGGGGATTGCAAGATATCTGCTTGGATGACTCGGTCACATAGACTTTCAAAAGCACAAGTGCACTCCTAAATGATTTCAAAGGAGACATCTTTCGTTAGAAGATTAGTCAGTTGGTGCACGATTTTTGAGAAATTGGGAACGAATCAACAGTAAAATCTGACATGCCTTATAAAAGATCTGATGTCCTTGACCGAGCTAGGCATAGGTAGTTTGGAAATCAAATTAACCTTAGCCCGATCAACCTGGATGTCATTCTTGGAGATAAGATGTCCTAGGACAATTCCCTCAGGAACCATGAAATGGCTCTTTTCCAAGGAAAGAACCAAATTCATGTCAATGCATCGCCTGAGGATTTGGACCAAGTGAAGGAGGGAATCATTGAAAGATTCCCCAAATACTGAGAAGTCGTCCATGAAAACTTAAAGGTAATCACCTACTAGATTAAAGAATATGGCAAGCATGCACTGCTGAAAGGTGGCAGGTGCATTGCAGAGCCCAAAAGGCATCCTGCGAAATGCGTATGTCTCATAGGGGCAGATGAAGGTAGTCTTCTCTTAGTCCTCAGGATGGATTGCCACATGATTATAACCGGAGTACCCATCCAAGAAGTAGAAGAATCGATTTCCCACCAATTTCTCAAGTATCTGATCAATAAATGGCAGTGGGAGATGATCCTTTTTCATGGAGGCATTCAGTATTTGATAATCAATGCAGACTCTCCACAAGTTTACGATACGGGTCAGAATAGTTTCTCCAGTTTTAGTCGTAATCACGGTGAGCCCTGCCTTCCTAGGCACAACCTGGATCGGACTCACCCAACAATTGTCCGAGATCGGGTAGATGATCCCAGCATCTAATCACTTAATGATCTCCTTTCTCACGACATCTTGCAGGATCGGATTCAAACGTCTTTGCATTTCATAGGATGGCCGTGAGCCCTCTTCAGTGTAGATGTGGTGTGTGCAATACAAAGAGCTGATACCAGTCAAGTCATCGAGAGTCCAACCAATGGCTCTCCAATGCTGCTAGAGGACAGAAATCAATCGTGTTTCATAATTAGAGGTTAGTCGGGAATTGATGATTGTAGGAAACGTGCGATTAGAACCCAAAAAGACATATTTTAGATATCAGGGAGGGACTTCAATTCCATGACAGGATTGTCAGCAGTAGCAGGCGGTTCAAGGTGGGGTTCAGGAGCAAACGCAGGAGCTGTAGGTGTGTCTTGGTCTAGTCTAGGCTCCTCTAACTGTGAGGTTTGTTCCTCTTGTGGTAGAATATCATGGATAAGTAGGTTTTCCTCAACAAACAGATCTTCAACCACGGACTTGATATCGCAAATCTGCTCAATAGCCCCACAATTGATTCCCTTTTGGGCCTTAAAGATGTCGATCTTTAGTATCTTGCTCCAAAATTTTAACTCAATTTGGCCCTCCTCACAATTTATATTGGCCCTAGCTATGGCCGAAAAAGGCCACCCTAATATGATTGGTGTGTTCTTTAAGTTCTCAGGGGCATCCATGTCTAGAACGATGAAATCTATGGGAAAATAAAAATCACGGATCCTAACTATGACATCTTGAGAATTCCTTTAGGTGACTTGATGGATCGATCTACTAATTGCAAAGTTATCTTTGTCAATTTGAGCTCAGATTCTTCAAGGTGACCTAGTAGGGATGTGGGTATCAGATTTACAGAAGCTCCTAGGTCTAATAAAGCTCTATCAAACTGTATATCACTGATTACATAGGAGATCAGAGAGGTACCGGGGTCTTTTTCCTTAGGCGGGAGTTTGCTAAAAATGATGGAGCTGGCTTGCTCCAACATACGGTGGGTTCCCGCCCTTGGTTCACGGCTTACACATAGGTGTACATACATCTTTCAGGAATCTCACATAGGCTGATACGTGGCATATCACATCCATCAAGGGATGTTTATTTGGACCTACTCAAAGAACTTGACCAGGTCCTCCTCAAGTGCCACAATTTTGGGTTTCCCTTAGTCAAGGCCTCGGGAAATGGAATCTCAGTCGGTTTCTCTAGAATTGGCTCAAGCTCTTTACCAGGGATAGGGGTGTCTTGGATGACCAATCTAGGTTTGGGATTTATGATATCAGGTTGGTTATTGGTAGGAAATGGTGGGTCCTGTGTTGCCTTGCCACTACGGGTGGTGATGGAATTCAATCCCGCCTAACTTTGGTTTGGGCTAGGCAAAATAGGTGTCTACTGCTGAAACCCAGAATAAGAAGTGAAAGCTTCCATCCCGTAAGGAGATGGAGCAGAAGGGGTCTGATAAACGTAATGAGCCTAGCCCTAAGATGGGTTCATAATGCACCTCTAGTTCGGCACGTTATTTGGATTAGGTAGAGGTTGTGAAGGGAGGGCACCAGGTTGGCAAGAATTTGCCATCTGTGTAAGCTGATTATGACCCTCTGTGATCTCATCCTTATGTTATTTTGGCATAGCCGCATTCGTCTTTTGAATGTCAACCAGGGTTTGAAGGATTAGAGACATTTGATCTTCCGTGTTGGCCTGGTTTGATAATTTGGATTGGGCCTAGGCTGAGGCAATTGATATGGACGAGAAACTTGTGGTCGATGCTAATATTCAGTCTCTAATTTTGATTGTTCCCTGACCACGTGAAATTAGGATGATTACGCCATACAGGATTATAAGTGTTTGAGAAAGGATCATTCTGGATGGTGTTGAGGTCCTCGCAGATTTGAGGAACCTCAGAGAAATTGGAATATGAGGGTTCTGAGTTCCCCTAACTTGAGTAGGAAGGCCCGGAGTTTTCCCAAACCTTGGATCAGAAAGGGGTGGATAGGGGTCCATCTCTTGAGAAGATCGGTGGTAGATGTTATGCACAACCTTCCTACCAAAGGGTGGTTGTGCGAATGGATTTTATGCAAAAGTGGCTCACTGCAGATGTCGAGTCATTTCATCCACCTTTTTCTTGATGATTGAGACCTTGTCTAGGTGACTGGCCATCAATTCCAGATCCATAGAAGCAATAGGCTTAGAGTCTCGTGTGCTCCCCATGTATTCATCAATGCATGAGCAGTCGTCCGGTTGAACATGCTCATGGATTCATTATTAATGGAGTTCTCACACATATTCTCAAGAATCTCCCATACATTGTCCTCGTGTTGACCCATGATATCCTCGTGGAGTTCCTGGTAAAAAGGCTGGACTTATTCCCATTTAGGAACTCCATGATGGGGGCACTTCCGCATGAGACCCAGAAAGCAATCCCATGCCTCATTAAGCAGTTCCCCTACATTTTGTGTGAAATGCGTGATCTGGTGACTCAATGCATTTGTCCGACCAATAGAAAAAAACCTTTTCAGAAATTGGGATTGCAGTTCAGCCCATAATGTTGATCACACGAGTTAGGGTTTGGTACTAGTAGGCAACCTTGTCCATGAGAGAGAAGGAGAACATCTTCATGACCAAGATATCCCGATTTTGATCTTCTGACCTGAAGGTCTGGGCCAGATGCTTGAGTTGCTTGATATGCTGGAAGGGATCCTCAGAATTAAGCCCATGAAATTTAGGGATATCATGAATCATGACGGGCTTGAGTTCTGTATTAGGCCCTCCAGCCGGGATTTGAACTCTTGGTTCGATTGCTACCGCAACGGGATTGTAATGATCTCGCATCATAGGACGCTGCAATGGATTCATAAATGCCTAGAATAGATCATTGAGGCACTAAAGCTAATTTTGGAGATTGTTTTCTCCTTTTGCTGGTTGCTCCATGATTTTGGATGAAGGAGATCTTAGTCTCAGATGAATCAAAAGAGATATCGATCTGGTTAGGAGGTTTCTCAAACAAAGAAGTCGAGCCTTGGCCTTACGAGAGTGAAAAACTAGTGGAGACCTCAACGGTGGTCTTAAGGACCTCCTCCCGTACATACACCGATAGAATAGATGAGGGACAGAAGGTGTGATGGACCTAATTAAGACATCCAAAGATTTTTAGATGACTATAGAGGTTCGAAGCAGATGATGCCTCTAGATCACCAAGTCATCCACCTGAGAATTACCTGGGCAGCTAGGAAGGGAGAGTCCCGCAAAGACTCCTACAAGGTCGAGTGACCCCACGGGTTACAGGGTTTCCCCCACTCGACCTTCCTTGTCATCGCGGATCCAAGTAGACTGATAAACGCCAGTTTATCATCATTTTTATGCTTTAAAACTAACTTAGCTCTTAGGATTTTACTCCGCAAATGGGTTTTTGGGCTGCATTTAGGCATAAATTAGGATAGGCATGCATTGCATTTTTTATTGTCGTTTTAATGTGTTTTTGTGAGTGTTAGGGATGTACAGATGCACAGATCCCTAAAACCCTAGCACTCAAGAAGGCAAATGGTGAAGGAGAAGCCCAGACTAGCTGGAACTCAGCCTAATCCAGCTCACCTCAGCTTGATCCAGCTCACCTCAGCTTGATCTAGCTCACCGCAGCTGGAACCTAGCTTACTTGAACTAGGGTTAGCTCATCCCAGCTCCATTCAGCTAATCTCAGCTGGATGGCAGCTCAAGAGAGTTCATCCTAGCTCACCCTAGCTCAAGTCAGCTCAGATCCAGCTCAACTTAGCTGAGTCTAGCTCATCTCAGCTCCCACTAGTTCACAGGGAGCTCTAGCTAGCTCAGCTGAGTTGACAGGAGTTCACCCCAGCTTAGATCCAGCTACATTCAGCTCCACTCAACTCCAGCCAGCTGAAGAAGAATTCATCTCAACTCAGGAAGCTCAAGTCCAGCTCCCGGGGACTCAGAGTTGAGCTAAGCTACCTTAGCTGCCTCAACCAGCTTGATTCTCCCCGGAAGCACCAGACCTAGCTCACCTCAGCTCATTTTGGTAGAAGCTAGCTCACTTTAGCTTGGCTTAGTAGCTAGCAAAGAACTAGCAAGCTAAGCCAGCTAGAGTAGCCCCATGCCAGCCTCTTCAGCAGCAGCCAGCTCCAGCTCCAGCTCCAGACTTCTTCTCCTCAGCTCCTTGCTCCAAACCCTAGCTCCAACACCTTCTCCTCTACTCCACCTTTAGCTAAGCTAGCTTAGCTTATCTTAGCTTAGCTTAGCTTAGCTAACAACCAGCTCCTTGGCCATTCATTACCTCCAAAATCAACCCTAGCTAGCTCCACCAACTCAAGCCTACCTAAGCTAGCTACCCTACTCAAGTTGGCACCACCTCCTAGCCATCCCTTCACCCCATTATCTCCACCAAAAGACACTTCAAGTTGGCGCCAAAAACCACCCCTAACCACCTCTATATTGGCGCCACTTTCAGCCCCTTAATCCACCCTACACCTACCCACATAAGCCATCCTAGCCATCCACCTAACCCCCCTTCTAGAATCCTTCTTGGCGCCAACTTAGACCCTCTTCTAGAAGCCATTTTTGGCGCCAATATCAAGGGGTGTCAACACACATAACCACCCCTTAGGTGTCCCTTAAGGTGGCGCCAAACACCCTTGGCCATTGGATCCTTAACCACCTCCCTCCTTCCATCCTAGCCATCCATTTCAAAGGTCACCATAGCCCCCCTCCTATTCTATAAAAGGCCACCACCTACCACCATTTTGGAGGCATCCTCCCTTAGTATATTTTCTACCTAAACCACCTATACCTACGGCCAAGAAGAAGGAGTAGAGAAGGAGATTAAAGGGGCACATCACCAGCCCTTTTGGTGCCTTCTTCTCCCCACTCTCTTCAACTTGAGCCACGCCAAGGAGGAGGACTCTTCCACTTCAAGGAGGACGGCCAGGCAAAGGAGGACTTAGGGTGGACGTCCACCCTTGGAGAAAAACTTAGGGCACGCCCCCCTAAGGCTTGCCTTGGAGGACATCACCTTGGCGGAGTACTGCAAGGAAGGAGTTGAAGGATTCTTTTCAAGCTTGGGAGCCACCAACCTTGGAGCAAGAAGCCCTCTTCTTCACCATCTATCTAGAGGATTTGTGTTTTATTTTCTTATTTGCAATTTTCTAGTAGTACAAGCTTTCCTCTACTAGGCCTTTTGTAAAACACTTTATCAATTATCTAGTTGCCTTCTTTGCAATTTTTTTTGTTTGCATTTCTATTTGCTTATTTTCAGCATTCTTCACTTCCTCTCCCTAATTATTCTAGGCCTTCACTTGCTTAGAGTGAGCTTAGGGAGAGGCTCTACTTGCCACTTTAGAGTAGTTTACTTAATTGGAAGTGTAAACACTTTTCCCGCCATAATTTCGCATGTTGCCTTAGTTCAAAAATAAAGAAAAATGGTATATTGAAAATTACCAAAAAGAAAGTTGAGATATATTCCAAGCAAGAGAATCAATTTTGCAACCATATTGCCTCCTTGGACGACCCTAGATACTTCCCTATCTAGGATATAAATTTTAAAAGCGAAAGCGGATTTACGCGTTACAACGACGTATTTTAACAAACCGCGTATTTTCGCTATCACTTTTTGGCGCCGTTGCCGGGGAGGCACGGCTTTGCATTAACTCATTTTCTCTTGCTTGAAGTGGATCTCATCCCCTTCTCTTTCTTTCTTTTGTGTGTGCAGGAACTACAGCGGGAAAGCGGGAATCTGGAAGCGAGAGCTTAAAGATCCTTTTCTTCCCGCGAAAATTCAGGTTGGTTCCTCTTTCTGGTCACATAAATAATTAAAACTACCAAAAATATATTAAACTTGGCTTTCAGGACCATAAACACTTAAATTAAGTGAAGTGGTGCATTTTAAAATCCATTGTTTGCTTGTATGCTTCTTTAGCACCATTCCATTGCAAGTATTGGTGTTCTGTTTTTCGGGTCTAGATTTCTGTCCAGACTTGAAAAATTTATTCCTAACACCACAGGCCTCCTAAAATCATAAACTTTCATAGAGTGATTCCCAATTAAGTTTGGAACATCTGTTCCAAATTTCAGATCAATTGGATTTGTATTTAATTTTTAAAAATTCGTGGATTACAGAGGGGTCACACCCTCTAATCTTCCTGTTTTGCTGCTGTCCGCGAATTTTCAGAATTTTTATACTCATCCAATTTTTGTGAAATTTATCTTGTTGGAATCCCTGTGAAATTTTACATATCATATAAAATAATAAAAATTTTCTGAGGTCGGTGGTAATACTGAAAAATCTATAATACCCACGGGTATTATTTCTGGACTTTGACACCAGTACAATTAAAAATTCAAAACTATTATCAAACAAATTCCTAAAATCTTACAAAAATCTTTTCTGGAATCCTTGTTTGATTTTCTTCAAAGTAGTGGTGTTGTTTGACTTGTTTGGACCACTACTTAATTCTGAAAGCTAAAAATAATTCATTGGTAGTTAAATTTCTGTCTTAGGGATAATTGGCTTAGGGTTTCTTCTTTCTCTTTAGAGACTCAATTAAAAGGAAATATACAATCACACATACAACTGGTCTTTCCTTTGATTGTGAACTTTCAAACTTGTTTGAAAACTTAACTAAAGAAACCCTAAAATACATTCAATTAAATCAAATCCTAAAAGACAAAAATACAAAAAAAAAAAAAAAAAAATTGTGTGACAACTTGATTTTCATTGGAGCCACTCTCCAATTCCTGCACACACACAAAAAAAATCAAATAACAGGGCAACAACCCAATAAACGCCCTCCACATTCCGTGTGCACTGTAGAATCCTAGACCTAATTAAAATTTGTAGCAACTTGACCCCTAAGGCTTTATCAACTTAGGCTTGCTATTTAGGTTTTAAGTTTTCTTTAGTTAGTACCAATTCTGTCATCTGTATCTGGTGTTCAGGCTGAGGGGCCGTGTCAAACGACCAGGCGCGGGTTTGTACAAGCACCTGGGGTTTTCCCTGGGAAACGTTTGGGCCCAAACCTCCCCTTAAGCAACCTGGCTAGATTTGTTGATAGAACGGGTATTCACTATTGACTACTTATTTCCTATATAGACCAAGTCTTAGGTTATTATTAGGGAGTCACAATCAAGTTAGGTCTAGTTTTTGTTTGTTTGAATTGCACACTTTCTCTCATCTCTTTCTCTTCTCCTCCCCTCCCCGTTCTTCCATTTTATGCACGGGCGACGGTCTCAAAATCCGCACTTGGAAGGACCATTTGATTTCGCCCCCCACGTAAAAAGACCACTTTTTCTGTCTTCTCCTGAAAAAATGGAAACACAACAAAATAGGTCCACTGACCCTTCCACGTCTACCTCTAACCCCACCTCTAACCCTAATTCTAACCCTTCCACCCAAAACCCAACCACCAGTAACTTTCCACACTTGGAGCTCCCCAATCTTGAGTTGCCCCACACACAACATCAAGACCCCCTACCTGATCTTTTAAAATTGATGGCCGATCAAATTAATAAATTAAATTCCAATCAACAAACATTGACTAGGAACATCCAAAACCTAGCCAATCCAAGGCCAAACCCACCACCCCGTCAGCAGCCTGTTGTTCCTCTAAAAGATTTCTATGATCCATCTTATTATGAGGAACGACCAGGGGTGGTCATACCTGAGGGGGACTTTGAGATCAAGCCAGCCGTCCTGAACCTGATTAAACACTTTCATGGCCTTCCTAGGGAAGACCCTTTCAGCCACCTTGAAGAACTAACTCTTCTTGCACAGACAACCCGTTCCCGAAATGTGCAAGAAGACATATGGCTGATGCGGCTTTTTCCATTATCTCTTAAAGATAAGGCCGCTTATTGGTTCAGGACCATTGGCCGACCCATTACAACATGGCCTCAACTCAAGAGTGCCTTCCTCAAGAAATTCTTTCCCATAGGTCGTACCAATTCCTTACGAAGATCTATTACGACCTTTCACCAAAAATCTGGTGAAACTTTCCATGATTCTTGGGAAAGATTTCAAGACCTTTTAAGAAGTTGCCCGCACCACGAGATTCCTTTATGGCAGCTCGTGCAAATCTTCTATCATGGATTAGATGATCAAATCCGACAGTTTGTCGACGCCTCGTGTGGCGGCAACTTTTTAAATAAAGATGCAGAAAGTGCCTATGACCTGTTCGAAGAAATGAGTGAAAACTCATTTAATCAAGCTTCCATGAACACATTTTGCAGAACCCAAAACCCGCAGTTCGGTGTTCATGAAATAGGCACTCAATCTATCCCTGTCACCCAAGACGATCTTCAATTGATTGCTCAAAAACTCGACCAGATGCATATTAATCAAAAGAAAATTGAGGAAAGACTAGCCACTTCAACTCAAGCTCCACACCCACATCTAACCCAACCTAACTTTCCACGAAGAGAAAATTTGCACAATCTCAACACCACTCCTGCTGATTATTCTGAGGTTGCCCATGATTCACTGGGGAATTTCAATTATCCAGATCTTAACCCCACCAAAAATATTTCTGCCATCCAGGAGCCCTTTAAAAATTCTTCCAATTGGAAAAATTACCCGAACTACTCCTGGAATAATCAAGTTTCCTCCCAACCATATCATTTTAATGGGTATGGGTCGAATCCAAATTTCCATCCTGGGCCATCCCAACAAGATATCAATGCCCAGATGCTACGGACCCTGCAGGATATGCAAACAAAAATGACGGAAGTAACCCGCAACATCACAAATCTGAACAATCAGATTGGGGTTGCTCCCACGCAAAGACCTGTAGGACATCTTCCGTCCCAACCCATACCCAATCCCAATCACCAAGGGAACCATTATATGGGTAGAAATCCACATTATCCAAATCAGCCTCCTCCTAATCCACCTCAGCAGCCGCCCAGGTTCCTGCAATCACAGGCCCCCCCACCTCCTCCAAATAATAATCCGACTGCACATGCAGTTACCTTGAGGAGTGGGAAAACCACCACTGACCCCGAGCCTTCGCACGAACCTGGTAAGATACATGTGCAAGTTGACTCCCCACCTCCCCATCAGGAAGAAAAAGAACAACAACAATCTCAAGACAAGATTCCTATCCCTTTCCCACAAGCTCTCTACCCTACCACCAACAAAAGAAAGAAATCTGAGCCCACTACAGAAGAACTCATGGAGCTATTTGGGCAAGTTCATATCAATATCCCTCTCCTAGATGCCATCAAATATATACCTGCCTATGCTAAATTTTTGAAGGATATTTGTACTCCTAAAAGGCAGGCTAAAAATCTAGGACAGGTGCATCTTTCAGAGACAGTAAGCTCTGTCATACAGAGTAAGCTGCCTCCTAAGATGAAAGATCCGGGGGCGCCTTTAATTTCTGTAATTATTGATGACACTACATTTAATCGCGCCCTCCTTGATCTTGGTGCCTCTGTAAATATTATTCCCACAAGTTTATTTGAAGAATTTCAGATCGGTGAATTAAAACCCGTCGAGGTTACCCTGCAATTAGCCGACCGATCTACAATCAAACCTCGTGGGATTGTTGAGGATGTATTAGTCAAGGTCCAGAATTGTGTCTTCCCTGCAGACTTTCTGGTTCTTGACATTGAGGCACCCGAATCATTACTGGACTCCCCGATAATCCTTGGACGCCCCTTTTTGGCTACTGCAAAGGCAAATATCAATTGCCACACAGGCAAAATGGATATCAACTGTGCAGGCCAAACTATCACCTTAGATATTTTTAAATCCTCCAGGAGATTCCATGATGATAACTTCTTTGAGGACTCAGATACTGAAATTTCTAATATGGTGGAGGAGACAATGTTAATAGATACCCTTACCGACCACAGTTTTTTTGAGGACTCTGATTCAAACTCAGTGGTCGGCGAGATCTGTGATCCGGAAACTTGTCTTGACTCCAAATTTGTTCCTGATACCCCCCCTGACCCACCCACTATTAACGCACCTAATTTTTCCACACTAACTCACCATTCCTTCCCCGACCCCTTTCTTACGGACCTGCCACCAACCCCACCCAAGTTTGGCACCCAACCTGAATTAAAACCATGGCCAGACTCGGGTCACACTTATCAATTTCCATCTCACTTTGATCCCAATATTATTTCTAATCAATTTTCTAGGGATCTAGACGAAGACACCTTTTTTGTGGGCATTCAAGTGTCCAATTATTTACATGATTTTCCGTCTTCTGTGCATACCTTCACGCCCGGCTGAATGGCGTAAAAGATAGCACTGCATGGGAGGTAACCCATCATTTTCTTGCTTTCCTTTTTTCTTCTTTTTCCAGGTTTTATTCATCCTAAACCTGATCGTTCTTCACTAAGGTGATTCCTTTTCCCTCCTAATGCATGAGGACATGGCATATCTTGAGCATGGGGGGGTGTTTTTAAATTTTTACGATCGATTTAGGATGTTTAAAACCTAAAAACATGCAATTTTCTTTAATTTATTTCCTGCTTGCATACCCAAAAAAAAAAAAAAAAAAAAAATTGTTGAAAACTTTTTGAGGAAAAATTTTGAAATCAGGACTAAGGTCGAAAAATTCACTTCTGGTACAATGGGATTTAATCCTTAACAAACTAAGGATAAGGATATGGATCTGATCATTAGAATTCCAGGGTCTATTTTAGACTAGATCAGATATCCTTCTCTAAAATTCCACCTGAACTCATGATAGTTCAGGTGACTTGATCCTATTTTGTAATATGGAAAGTATTTGACTTAGTTTTTGATTCAAAAACCTGCGATTCTTGAGAAACTTCTTGTGTCAATTTTTACACACAAGCCAACAACTAAAAATTTGAAAAAACTCCCTTGTTTGGATTTAGTAAAAGTCTGAAGCAGATCATTGGTTTGAGTTCCCACCGTCGAGAAGAAGGAAAAAACCTTCTTTGAGGACGCGATGTCAACATGTTACCGCCTCGGCGCTGCTCTATATCTATATTTCATATCTTTAGACGGAGCATTAAAGCGCATTTCAGCAGCTCAAGTGTCTTGGACGGTGCTCTACCTATAGCGTCGGAGCAAGAGCTTGAGTTTGCTTGGAGCGCCCCTTTTCACCGCATCGTGTTTTGGGGTTGTGAGCTCCTGGGTGGTGTCATGGACAGTGCTATCCCGAAGTACTGGCGCCAGAGCCCCCTCGAGGAATGGTAATGGGAATGATGATACCGACACATCTGTTGTAAGACTAAGCTAAAAATAAGCATGGGGGAGAAAAAAAAAAATAATAATAATAATAATAATAACACGTCCTTATTAAGGTTGGCTTTTCACAAGCACCGACACAAGGTTTTAAAGGAATTTGCAAGTTGCGAATCAGATTCACGAGCCAGAAAAATCCTAAAAACAAAAATCTCAAGTCATCTGAATTAACAAGGGGTTAATTTGTGAATTTTCTGAGGATATATTGATCCTGTTCTATCTAATGGTTGGATCCAAAAACAAATCCTGATGTTTATCTTCAACAAATCCCGTATCTCCTGTGTTTTAATCTACCAAGGTCCCTTAATCTCTTTTTCTCCTCAAAAGTCAAAAAAAAAAAAAAAAAAAAAAAAAAAATTAGATTTCCCAAAAATTCCGTTTTCCAAAAAAATTAATGTTTTGCTAAGAGACTAGCAAAAGATAAGCATGGGGGTGTGATAAACGCCAGTTTATCATCATTTTTATGCTTTAAAACTAACTTAGCTCTTAGGATTTTACTCCGCAAATGGGTTTTTGGGCTGCATTTAGGCATAAATTAGGATAGGCATGCATTGCATTTTTTATTGTCGTTTTAATGTGTTTTTGTGAGTGTTAGGGATGTACAGATGCACAGATCCCTAAAACCCTAGCACTCAAGAAGGCAAATGGTGAAGGAGAAGCCCAGACTAGCTGGAACTCAGCCAAATCCAGCTCACCTCAGCTTGATCCAGCTCACCTCAGCTTGATCTAGCTCACCGCAGCTGGAACCTAGCTTACTTGAACTAGGGTTAGCTCATCCCAGCTCCATTCAGCTAATCTCAGCTGGATGGCAGCTCAAGAGAGTTCATCCTAGCTCACCCTAGCTCAAGTCAGCTCAGATCCAGCTCAACTTAGCTGAGTCTAGCTCATCTCAGCTCCCACTAGTTCACAGGGAGCTCTAGCTAGCTCAGCTGAGTTGACAGGAGTTCACCCCAGCTTAGATCCAGCTACATTCAGCTCCACTCAACTCCAGCCAGCTGAAGAAGAATTCATCTCAGCTCAGGAAGCTCAAGTCCAGCTCCCGGGGACTCAGCTTAGCTCAACTCAGTTGAGCTAAGCTACCTTAGCTGCCTCAACCAGCTTGATTCTCCCCGGAAGCACCAGACCTAGCTCACCTCAGCTCATTTTGGTAGAAGCTAGCTCACTTTAGCTTGGCTTAGTAGCTAGCAAAGAACTAGCAAGCTAAGCCAGCTAGAGTAGCCCCATGCCAGCCTCTTCAGCAGCAGCCAGCTCCAGCTCCAGCTCCAGACTTCTTCTCCTCAGCTCCTTGCTCCAAACCCTAGCTCCAACACCTTCTCCTCTACTCCACCTTTAGCTAAGCTAGCTTAGCTTATCTTAGCTTAGCTTAGCTTAGCTAACAACCAGCTCCTTGGCCATTCATTACCTCCAAAATCAACCCTAGCTAGCTCCACCAACTCAAGCCTACCTAAGCTAGCTACCCTACTCAAGTTGGCACCACCTCCTAGCCATCCCTTCACCCCATTATCTCCACCAAAAGACACTTCAAGTTGGCGCCAAAAACCACCCCTAACCACCTCTATATTGGCGCCACTTTCAGCCCCTTAATCCACCCTACACCTACCCACATAAGCCATCCTAGCCATCCACCTAACCCCCCTTCTAGAATCCTTCTTGGCGCCAACTTAGACCCTCTTCTAGAAGCCATTTTTGGCGCCAATATCAAGGGGTGTCAACACACATAACCACCCCTTAGGTGTCCCTTAAGGTGGCGCCAAACACCCTTGGCCATTGGATCCTTAACCACCTCCCTCCTTCCATCCTAGCCATCCATTTCAAAGGTCACCATAGCCCCCCTCCTATTCTATAAAAGGCCACCACCTACCACCATTTTGGAGGCATCCTCCCTTAGTATATTTTCTACCTAAACCACCTATACCTACGGCCAAGAAGAAGGAGTAGAGAAGGAGATTAAAGGGGCACATCACCAGCCCTTTTGGTGCCTTCTTCTCCCCACTCTCTTCAACTTGAGCCACGCCAAGGAGGAGGACTCTTCCACTTCAAGGAGGACGGCCAGGCAAAGGAGGACTTAGGGTGGACGTCCACCCTTGGAGAAAAACTTAGGGCACGCCCCCCTAAGGCTTGCCTTGGAGGACATCACCTTGGCGGAGTACTGCAAGGAAGGAGTTGAAGGATTCTTTTCAAGCTTGGGAGCCACCAACCTTGGAGCAAGAAGCCCTCTTCTTCACCATCTATCTAGAGGATTTGTGTTTTATTTTCTTATTTGCAATTTTCTAGTAGTACAAGCTTTCCTCTACTAGGCCTTTTGTAAAACACTTTATCAATTATCTAGTTGCCTTCTTTGCAATTTTTTTTGTTTGCATTTCTATTTGCTTATTTTCAGCATTCTTCACTTCCTCTCCCTAATTATTCTAGGCCTTCACTTGCTTAGAGTGAGCTTAGGGAGAGGCTCTACTTGCCACTTTAGAGTAGTTTACTTAATTGGAAGTGTAAACACTTTTCCCGCCATAATTTCGCATGTTGCCTTAGTTCAAAAATAAAGAAAAATGGTATATTGAAAATTACCAAAAAGAAAGTTGAGATATATTCCAAGCAAGAGAATCAATTTTGCAACCATATTGCCTCCTTGGACGACCCTAGATACTTCCCTATCTAGGATATAAATTTTAAAAGCGAAAGCGGATTTACGCGTTACAACGACGTATTTTAACAAACCGCGTATTTTCGCTATCATAGACCAATATGGATAACTTGACCCCTTAAGTCTACCAATTTTAAGTTTAGAAAGAGGGTGTTTAGGATTTCACTTGAACTTTAGAATGTATTTGTGAGTGATGACCAAATTTGAAGATTGGTTGACCCCGCAAGGTGAGTCAACTTCACTTGTATTTGTCCTTAATTATTAGGTTCTAATTTTAGTATTCAAGTAATGTTTAGCGCATTGATTTTATGGTTTGCTTATTTATGCACTTTCAATCAAGGCTTAGGACACACTTTTTTAAGAGTAGACTCTTTCTTTTAAATAAATGTGTCTCTAAAACCCTAAAATGGAAACCCTGATTTGGCTTTACTTGATCCAAATGATTTTTGTCCAAATGTGGTACTTAGGGCTCAATCAAGAAGGTGAGTAGCCCTAGATACCTTAAACCCTAAATAGGTGCAGAAATCAAGATTTGGATTTTTCTAGAAATAAATCAAATCAGGCAACTTGTGATGATTGATTCTAAATATGAAAAAGCAGGTTGATCATAATTGATTTTTTTCTTTTTTATCTATTCTTAGAACTAGGGGCTTTTAAGGAAAAAGGAAATGAGGTTTACCTTCCCTTGGAGTGTTTGATGCATGACTGATCTTCCATGGGTGAATCTCTTAGACAAATCACAGCCAAAGAGATAAAGCAAGTTAGAACCGAGTCAGAAATTGTAATCATGAGATCAAATTGCACGTTGCTCCCCGACAATGGGGCCAAAATGTTAACGAGCGAAATTGATGCGAGAGACGACCATGGGGCGATCGGTGGAAGAACCTGGGATGACGAGGGCTGGTCTACATGGAGATCTAAGGTGTGGAGGCAGAAGGAGAGGAGAGGATCTGACAATACTGGTAGAAGGGATGCGGATATGAGGAAGACATATAGAGGGAGTTTAAGGGGTAGTAGAAAGAACGTGTGCTTCCGGTGCCAACGTTGGGGCCATATGGCGGCTGTATGTCGCTCTCCCATTGTGTGCCTTGCATGTGGTAGTTACGGCCATAAGAGGGACTCATGTAAGGCAACTGATGGGCAGATGAAGGGTCGTTCAAACATGCGCAATGGAGATTTGAATGTTAGGGCACAGCCGCCACCACCGCTGCCCCCTCGTAACTATGGGGGTCACACGGTCGATGTTGAGGTTCCTATGACAGAGAACATAAGAGCGGTAGAGTTGATACTGAGAGGGGCGTTGATCGGTGAGGTAATGGCCGGTAATCCATCTTCAGAAACCCTGCACAATTTGGTAAGCTCTCTCTCTCCATCGACCAACTCTTGGCAAATCGCTTTTCTGTCACCAGCACGGTTTGTGCTCTTTGGCTTGGGGATGATGGATGTCGAATGGTTGTGTTTTCAATCAAGCTCTTTTGAAGGTTTAACGGTGATTTGGAGGTTAGTCTCTCCCTTTGATGGAGCCTTGCTGGAGAGGCCACCTCAAAGATTAGGCTCCAGGTCGGGGAGACTTGAGATCAAAGGTCTGCTGCTACACCTGAGGTCAAGAGAGGTGGTGGTGACCATGATATCTGGATTTGCCCTAATGGCAGAAGATGCAGAAGTTGGGCTGATGGAGGGCGATGGACGGGTCCTGAGTGTGATGGTTGATGTCTTCAAATCAGGGTCGATCACCGACAGACTGATTTTGAGATGAGGGGGTAGCTCTTGGCTATTACTATTGAGTTTCATTGTGGGTGACATTGCTATGAAGAAGATGCACGGTAAGTCGTTTGATTTGCAAGCTGTTGAAGAAGTGAACTTGCAGGTCTTGTGCAAGCCTTCTCCTAAAGAGGCTTCGATAACAAAAAAGCACAAGGACCATCATCTGGGGGAAAGGGGGGAGATGATGGCTGAGGAGTAGGTGGAATCAGTCAGGGAGAAAACAATGATGCCTGTGATCAAAGATGCAGGGAATCCACAACCAGATGTTGATGACACTGAGATGCAAGTGTTAAAAGAGATTTCGCCTAACTCTTTGAAGACCCAACAGAAGTTGCAAGAGGTGGAGGGTATAAAATTTGGTACTGGATCTAACACCAAATCTGGTAAGGACAGGTCACCCTATAGACTTAGACAGAGGAAACCAAAGTCCGATCTGTTTTTGGATGAGAACACGGTTGCTACAATTATGCAAGTCAGTAAATGTCAAAACCAAAGGGTGGAGGGATCTCATGAAGGAAGATGAGAATCCTCACATGGAATGTGTGCAGGTTGCGTGACAAAAGCAGGAGGGCTTCTTTGATGAGATACTTGAGATAGTGGGAGATCGATTGTGTGATCATACAAGAGACTCATATTGAGAATGAGTCTGATAGAGTATGGAATGACATGATGGCTGCGGGGGCGAATGAATGTGTGATGCTTAGTGCACATGGTAGGTCGGGGGGCATTGTTATTTGGTGGAGAAGGGCGTGGGCACACATTTAGGTCGGGGGGCATTGTTATTTGGTGGAGAAGGGCTTGGGCACACATTTTGGACATACATAAAAGCTCGACATCTGATGACATGCAAGTTCCAAACTCACCAGGGGCAAGATATTGGCTGGATTACAGGTGTGTATGGCCCTTGTGCTGCATCTGTGAGACAGGAACTCTGGGAGGATTGGGCTGCTACGGCTGAACTAGTGCAAGGGGAAGCTTGGCTGATAGGAGGTGATTTCAATTGTGTGCTGACAGGGACAAATAGGCCATATGGTGCTACAGACAGTTCATCTGTTGGATTTTAGTTGGTAGTTCAATCCATTGGCCTGAATGAATATCCATCATCAAGAGTTGAGTTCACTTGGCGTAATGGTAATGGCATATTATCTAAGATTGATAGATTCTTTGGGAATGTGACTATCCTTGATAGATTTCAATTGTCAAGTGTTGTGGGTTTGGACCGCCCTTTCTCTGACCATACTCCTTTGGTCTGGGATAGTGGTGAAGAGATCCAAGCAGGCTCATACTTCAAGTTTAGAAAATCTTGGCTAAGAGAGCTTGGATTCCATGAGATGATTGGCTCATGGTGGTAGACCAAACAGGTGGAGGGCTCAGCTACAATAAGGTTTGCCTCCAAGATGGTAGCTCTATGTACAGTTCTGAAAGAATATGGAGATACTGTGGTCACACTGAGGTAGCAGAGGCATGTAAAGGCTTTGAACAACATCCAGATGCTAGATTCTAAGGAAGCAGTAGGCCCTCTATCTGAGGAGGAGCTTGTAGATAGAAGAATGTGGCAGGAGGTGGTAGTGGAGGAGGATTTCAAATAGGAGATTGATTGGAGGGAGAGGTCAAGACAGTTGTGGCTCAAGGAGGGAGATGCCAACACAAAATTCTTTCACCTTGTGGCCAACTCTTGGAGGCGAGTAAATTATATCTCTTCCATTCTCAAAGATGGGCACAGACTGTCTCTATGCAGGAAATAAGGGCAGAGGCTATCAGGTAGTACAGGGGGTCTTCACAAGCAACAAAGAGAGGGGAATGGAGGATGGCTGTGAATGATGCGCCAAGAGTTACAAGTGATTAGGCCTCTCAACTAACAGCTACTATCACTGAACAGGAAACTATGAATGCCATTAAAGATCTAATATGGAAGGCTCCCCTGGACTTGATGGTATCCAAGTGTTCTTTTATAAAGAAATGTGGAGTGTGATTGGCCAGGAGGTGATGGAAGTCATAAGAGAGTTTGAGAAGGGCAATGCAGGTTTCAATAAGATCAATAAATCTTATCTTTTCTTATTGCCAAAGACTATGGGAGCTAAGAAGTTTTCAGACTTTAGACCAATTTACTTGTTAAATTCCATCTACTTAGTGGTGAGTAAGATATTGGTAAACAGATTGAAAACTATTCTACAAAGCTTGATTCACCCTATACAATCTGTCTTTCTACCCAACAGACCCCTTCAAGAATCTTTCATTATGGCCCAAGAAATGGTGAGTGGATGGCACAGAAGGAAATGTAAGGCATTTATGTGGAAAGTGGACTTCCAAAAGGCCTACGACTCGATGTTGTGGCCATACATTTGGGAGGTTTCCAAAAGGAGAAGTTTCCCCCGCATATGGATCCAGTGGATGAAGCATTGTATCACAACTGCTTCCTTCTCCCTGCTGATCAATGGGAAACCATGTGGTGCTTGGATTCAACCTCAATGTGGGGTTAGACAAGGATGTCCTCTAGCCCCCTTGATTTTTAATCTTGCAGTTGATGGGCTCGCAAGATATGCATGTAAAATGACAAAGGCAGGGGTCATCAAAGGATATTCACTTTCCAATAGGACTTTGGCTCCTATTTTACAGTATGCAGACGATACGATTTTCTTTGTGGAAGGGTCCAATTCTGCTACCCATGCTTTAGGGCATATGGTGAAGATTTTTGGAGACATCTCAGGTCTGAAACTAAATAGGGGAAAGTCTACTTTGATATGCTTCGGCATGAATGAGTAGGAACAGAACACACTAATGGCTACATTGGGTACACCTCGATCTAAGCTGCCAATTAATATCTTGGACTGCCATTACGATATGCAAAAATGAAGAAGAATGATTGGAATGTTTTTTTCGATAAGATCTTTGTCAAATTGGAAGGGTGGAGTAGTAAATTTTTGTCAAAGGGTGGGAGACTAATTCTCCTAAATTCAGTGATAACCTCTATCCCGGTGTTCTACTTCAGCATCTTTAAAGCCTCGAAATCTACTTGGAAACGGTTGGACGTAATGCAGAAGAAATTTTTTTGGAAAGGGGCAGGATATGAGGGGAGGTTCATGTAGCCTGTGAAATGGGAACAGATCTGCCAGCCAAAGGAAATGGGTGGACTGGGGATTAAGGCACTTAAGGAATTCAATGTGGCTCTTCTAATCAAATGGGTGATCAAGATCTTTGAGGGCAAGGAAGAAATCTGGATAGACCTGATCAAAGATTGCTATGGTGGTTCCAACAATGCACTGAAAAGGTTACATCGAATCAAGCCATCCCCTTTTTGGAGATCGGTCATTGGTGGGCTGCCTTCCTCTATAGTTTTATTATTTCGTTGTAGTATAGTATAGAGGGAGGTGA
Source organism: Thalassia testudinum (assembly GCA_037157565.1). NCBI lineage: Eukaryota > Viridiplantae > Streptophyta > Magnoliopsida > Alismatales > Hydrocharitaceae > Thalassia > Thalassia testudinum. Next base: position 13,988,003 of record JAZHRO010000007.1, read on the forward strand.
TTACCAGTTTAATACAATTTGTTACTCGGAAATAAAGAGTTCCCGAGGTCGAACTCAGGGAGCAAGTTGTATTCTAGGGGTACAAGTTTCTTTTACAAAAATAAAGAAAGAGAGAGAGAGAGAATTTGTTGGCTTTTCTTCTTTTCTCTTTGCTTCTCCTCTTCTTCCTTCTCAGATCTTTTGCTCTCTTCTTTTTGTTCTTCTTCTTTTTCTTCTTTTCCTTTCTTCTGTAGAGCGGTCCTGTTCTTCTTCTTCTTCTTTCTTTCTTCTTTTCCTTTCTTCAGATCTTATTCTCGTGCTCTTTTTCTTCTTTCAGTTCCTGTCTTGGCCTCTCTGCGTTCTCCTCTGCCTCGCCTTCCTTCTCCTTCCTTGCCTTCAGGACGTCGTCTGATTTTCCAATCAGACGACTTAAACCGCCGCTGCTACAGTGCCGCTCGGTGATCCTCCTTCCTTCAACCTTCGTCTTCTTCTACGGTTCTTCTTCACCTGTGCCTGCACACTTACACAGCTTGATCAGAGAGGGGCAAAACCTATCTCTACCCTCCCCCCCGCGTCTCTCTCTCTCATAGAATCCGCTCATAGGATAGCTCTCCCAGAGCTGCCGGGTAGCCGGGTACGGGTCGCGCCCGGGTCCAGGCCCACCGGCGTGCGTGGTGGGCGAGGAGTGCAGGTCAGTCTAAGTCGGGTCAGGCCAGGTCCGCGAGGCATGAGCGCGGACGAGACCGGGTCGAGCGAGCGAGTGAGTGAGAGGGACCTCACCCCGTGCTCAGGAGGCAACGAGCATAAGGCGCTTTTTGCCTTTATGCAGGTGCTCTCCTCTGAAAGGTTACTAGGTGGGACTAAATGTCCCACCCCAATTTGGGTGCCTGCGCGGAGGAAGCAGCGGCAGTCGAGGCGAAGCGCGGGGGCTTCGCGCGAGAGCTTCGACTCAACTGCAGCCTAACGCTTTGCCGAAGTGCCCCCGCACAGCCTGGGAGGGTGACCTGGGCGCTTCGCACATGGGGCAGCAGGTGAAGAAGCTGCTTCGCTTCAACAATGGCGGCGACGAGCGCAGGTACCTGCCCACAGAAAAATGGCCTCTCGGCCCAATCAGAAACGTGGAGGACCTTCGCCGTGGCACGGCGAAGGTGGTCGGGGGGTGTGCAGGCGGCGGGGCGGAGCCTAAGGGCTGCCCTAGGTCGGACTGTGGGTCGGAAGATGGGTTTGTTCGGTGGAGTTGCAGAGGGCGATGTGGGGGAAGTGGAAGGGCGGAGGTTGATCAGGGTGAGGAGGAGGAGGTTCTGCGGTGGTCGGCGAGCCGTGTGGGTTGCTGGAGTGATGGGAGCAGCTCGCCGGAGGATGGCCGGAGGCGGAGAAGGTGAGGGTGATTGGTCGGAATCGAGGGCGACAGTAGATGTTTAAAGTGAGGAAAAGGAAGAGGGGAGAAAGAGGAGGAGTTCTACCTACTTAGCAGGAGGAGGAGGGGCCGGAGCGGGCGACAGTCGTATCGACTGTCGCCGGAGAAGAAAATGCCCGGGGGAAGGGGCGGCGGCGAGCAGAGGGCCGGAGAGGCGCCAGCTGGATGCGACGTGGCGCGGGAAGAGCAGGGGAAGAAGTCTCTGCTTCTGGTATTGCGGCAGAGCGAAGAGGAGGAGGAGGAAGAACCGCCGGAGCTGGTGGCCGTCTGCCGGAGTGAGAAGAGAGGAAAGTTGGGGGTTTTCTCCGTCAGATCCGAGCTGGGAAGAACGGTGGAGCGACGGGGGTATTTATAGGGACCGAATCAGGGAGGAAGGCGGAGGGAGACGACGTGTCTCCCTCGCCGGAGGACGCCGGAGATGGAAACCCATACCGTCCGTGCATTCGCACGGCCGGTATGGTGCGTTACAGCCACCAGGGGGTGTCCCTGCGACGGCTGACGACGCAGGGCACCCCCGGTTTACTTGCCAGACTCTCCCCTCACCCTGCGCGGCGCCATGCTCCGCGCAAGGTCGCCGGAGCATGGTGCTGGCAGGTTTTGCAGGGGGACCTGAACGCAAAGAATGAAGGAGAGTTAGGGGCCAAAATGGGAGGGTTCAAAAGTTGAGGGCCAAAAAGTAAATATATGAGGACCAAAGTGTAAAGTTGGTCAAGAAGGTTTCTTTTTAGGCTCAAGTTTTTATACATGACTGATTAGGACCTAAGGAATCTGATGGTGAATTTTATTTCTAGATTAAACCTTGTTTGACTGGTCAATTTACGCAAAAACCCAAATTAAGTTATTAATTGGGTATGATTCTCAATGTAGGTCAAGATGGGTTCCTAAGGTCAAATTGAAGGTTCTAAACCCTAGAGATTATTTTTCTATGAATTTTAGAGGGTTTATTCCATTTTTGCTTTGCCTTGAACCTCGTGAATTGAAGTGGGTTTGTTTTAGGGTTACAGATTATCATTTAGTTCCTTGGAATTGCTGTAGCCCTTACTAGATCATCTCATCCCACTTTTATTCTTATTAAGTTGCTTTGACCTATGTTTGGACCCTGAATTACCCTGTATGCAGATTATACTGGTAAAATTGCATTTTTACCCCTTATGACTTGTTTTCTCCTTAAACTCAGAATTCTCTGAGTTAAGCCTTTCCTTGAGTTATGTAGGAGCTTTTATCCTTTGTATTGGGTCAAAATGAGCTAGTTATGGCTCATGATGAGGTTCTCATCATACCCCCATGCCTAGCTTTTGCTAGTCCCTTAGCAAAAACTTAAGGTTTCAACCCTTGTTCTAGACCATGAAGTTTTTAATAGCTTTAGATAAGTGCTTTTTTATTTGAGCATAGATTAGGTTAGAATGCTGACGATAGGCCTAAAAGGTACTCTAGTACCAATCATGATCCAAATCTGTCTAGCCTTAGCCTCAGTCTTTAGCAAAGGTTTTTAAGGCCCATAAGAACTAACCTAAGGTTTATTGGACTTTGTGGTTAAAGCACCCGTGCTTGAAATGATTTTAGCCCTAGCTCAGTTCGCAGTGCGTTTTGTAAGAGAGAGATAGAAAGTTTTTCTGTTTGGAGAGTTTTCTCTCTTTTTTTCTTTTTAGTTCTAGCCTAGGATTGGCTTTTCAACACGGTCTGTATCAGATTCCTTGCTCCCATCATCAATCCTCAAGGGTTCCTGGCGATCGATGCTTCGAGATAGCACCGCCCATGGCAACCCCCGGAACCCTGGCTATTGAGATTTCGAGATAATCCCATCCATGGTGTTCCGTGGCCGAATCCAGACCCTGGCAATTGACACTTCGAGATAATGCCATCCATGGAATCTGAACCAGCAGAGTGCTTACATGCCCCCAGTAGGATATGTAAATATCCTAAGAGACAAGCACCGAGGAGATGATATTTTGTTACGCATCTTCGAGGGGATTTCCCGCCTCTCCACGCTGGGAACTCGTCCAAATCAACTTGTGTTGATCGGCCGCTCCTATTCTAGGTGTTCTTTTCAGAATTTTGCGACGCTTCTGCGTGATTCTGATTTTTACGCTTACTGAACCAGGCTGTGTGTGAGGTTAGGGTGCTTAGGTTACTGAGTCCCGTAAACCAAAAATTAGTTAACGAGGCCAAATACTTCCTAAGCCTTAGACCTAATACTTCAGCTTTTCATTTTCCTCAACCTCTTGAGGAGTGTCCAGATCTTAATGGGTACTAAGAGTCTATTCAAGAATGCCTAAGGTTTGCATTCTTACTAATCTCATTGTGCACTTTTCAGTTATTTTCTTGAATGAGGTCTAGAACTTAGGTTAATTCCTTAGTTCCTTACTAATGACTATCACCTTTTCTCATAATTTTGTGCTCCTTTTTCATTTTGTTTCTTTTCTCCTTCTCCTTTAGAAAATTTCCTTCTCCTCTTTTCCTTTTATTATTATTATTTTTTTTTTTTTTTTGAAAAATTTTTAATTTTTATGGTATTTTTGGCATATGTGAATTTTTTATTTGAAACCTTTTCTTACAAGTTTTGCACTTTCATACCCCCCCCATGCCTAAGATTTGCAATGTCCTCATTGTAACCTAGGGGTTTTTATTTAACTTAGTTCATTCCTTAAGACAGAAATTTGGATGAGTGAATGGGTCGGGTTGAATTTTTGCGGACGATTTCTAATCCCAGATGCAAGCATCTGAGGTGGGGTCGGCTGTCTATAAGGGTGAACCTTAAGTGCAAAAAGGTGTCAGAAAAAGTTTTGGATTTTTAGGAAAATGACGGGTTGCCTCCCGTTAAGCGCTGAGTTTTACGCCATCGGCTGGGCGCAATAAGCTCAAGGGGAATGGAGGACATAAGATGTTTCAGCCAAATCAGTAGAAGTTACATCAATGAACGGCTTGAGTCTCTGACCGTTCACGATGAAAGGTTCAGAATCGTGGCTGAGTGGACTGATTTCGATTGCTCCATTTCCAAAAACCTGTCGGACCAGATATGGTCCGACCCACTTGGATCTCAGTTTTCCTGGGAAGAGTTTTAGTCGGGCATCAAAGAGTAGGACCTTCTGACTAGGATGAAAGATCTTTCTCGAGATGTGTTTGTCGTGGAAGGCTTTAACCCGCTCCTTGTAGATTTGCGAGTTCTCGTACGCGTCTAGGCGTAATTCATCGATCTCGCTGATTTGGAGTTTTCTGTGGGTCCCAGCCTTGGAAAGATCTAGATTACAGTTCCGTACTGCCCAATAGGCTTTATGCTCCAGTTCTACGGGAAGGTGGCATGCCTTTCCATACACCATTCTAAAGGGAGACATGCCCAATTGGGTCTTGTGGGCGGTCCTATAGGCCCACAATGCTTCCGGAAGTCGGGACGACCAGTTCTTCCTGTCAGGTCGAACAGTGACTTGCAGGATTTTCTTGATCTCCCGATTAGACAGCTCAGCTAGACCATTAGTTTGGGGGTGGTAAGGAGTAGAGATTCGGTGAGACACCCCGTATTTGGTCATCAGTGACCTAAACTGAGCATTTGTGAAATGGGTCCCCCCATCAGAGATTATTGCACGAGGAATCCCGAACCTTGAGAAAATGTTTTGATGAATGAATTTGAGAACGATTTTGTGATCACAGGTTCGGGTCGGTATGGCTTCGATCCATTTGGACACGTAGTCCACAGCCAACAGAATGTATTCGAAACCATCCGAAACAGGAAAGGGGCCCATAAAATCAATCCCCCAAACATCAAAGATTTCGCATACTAGAATCGGTTGCATAGGCATCATGTCGCGATGGCTCATGTTGCCCAAAGTCTGGCAACGACTGCATGACTTGCAGTGATTGTATGCGTCTTTGAACAGTGTGGGCCAGTAAAAGCCGCACTGGAGGACTTTTGATGCGGTTTTATGCCCGGCGAAATGGCCACCGCATGCCTGGTCATGGCAGAAAGAGAGGATATTGTTAAATTCCCCTTCCGGGACACATCTCCGGATGATCTGATCGGCACCTATGCGGAAGAGGTATGGGTCTTCCCAAATGTAATACTTGGCATCGGAGCGTAATTTGTCCTTCTTGGCCTTCGGCCAATCAGACGGGATCTGATGAGATGCCAAGTAATTTACTACGTTAGCAAACCATGGATGGCTAGTACCAATAGTCAGCAGGTGCTCATCGGGAAAATGCTCAGTGATGGGTCCGGGAGGGTCAATTATTTCAGAAGGAAGACGGGACAAGTGATCAGCTACCACATTTTACTTTCCTGCTTTGTCGCGAATCTCAAGGTCAAATTCTTGCAACAGCAAGATCCATCAGATTAATCGAGGTTTCGCGTCCTTCTTTGCAAGGAGATGCCTCACAGTTGTGTGATCCGAGTATATGATGACACGGGAACCCAGAAGGTACGATCTGAATTTTTCTAGGGCAAATACTACAGCTAGCAGCTCTTTCTCAGTAACCGTATAGTTACGCTGAGTCTCATCGAGTGTTTTGCTGGCGTAGTAAATGACCACAGGTTTCCCGTCAATTTTCTGCCCCAAAACCGCTCCTACAGCGAAGTCGAATGCATCGCACATGATCTCAAAGGGTTGAGACCAATCAGGGGACTGTAGGATCGGGGCTTGGGTGACTCGGTCACGCAGGATTTCAAATGCTTGAGTGCATTCCTTGGAAATTTCGAAAGGAACATCCTTGGAGAGAAGAGTGGTCAGGGGGCGCGCGATTTTTGAAAAATCAGGGATAAATCGTCGGTAAAAACCGACATGCCCTAAAAAGGAGCGGATGTCCCTGATCGAGCTAGGCATAGGAAGGTGATAAATCAGATCAATCTTAGCTCGATCCACTTGGATACCTTTCTCCGAAATTGAGTGTCCCAGGACAATTCCCTCAGGCACCATGAAATGGCTCTTTTCCCAGGAAAGAACCAAATTCACATCGATGCACCGCCTGAGTATCTGGACCAAGTGTTGGAGGCAATCGTCGAATGATGCTCCGAAAACTGAAAAGTCATCCATGAAGACTTCCAGATAATCACCTACCATATCTGAGAATATGGCAAGCATGCATCGCTGAAAAGTAGCGGGTGCATTGCAAAGACCGAAAGGCATCCTTCGGAAAGCGTATGTTCCGAAGGGGCAGGTGAACGTGGTCTTTTCTTGGTCCTCAGGATGGATTGCCACCTGGCTATAACCGGAGTACCCGTCAAGAAAGCAGAAGAACCTATTTCCCGCAAGTTTTTCGAGAATTTGATCAATGAAGGGTAGTGGGAAATGGTCCTTCTTCGTGGAGGAATTGAGTCGGCGGTAATCTATACAGACTCTCCACGAGTTGGCTAATCGGGTAGGAATGATTTCTCCGGTCTCAGTCGTTATAGTGGTGAGTCCTGCCTTCTTGGGCATGACCTGAATTGGGCTCACCCAACGACTATCGGAGATCGGGTAGATGATTCCGGCATCTAACCACTTGATGATCTCCTTTTTCACGACCTCCTGCAGATTGGGGTTTAAGCGTCTCTGCATTTCACGAGAGGGTCGTGTGCCCTCTTCTGAATAGATATGATGAGTACAATAAGAGGGACTTATTCCAGTCAAATCATCGAGAGTCCACTCGATGGCTCTGCGATGTTGCTGGAGGACAACAATCAGACGGGATTCCTGTTCAGGACTGAGGTTGGAATTGATAATCACAGGAAGGGTCTGATTAGAACCCAAAAAGATGTATTTCAAGTGAGCAGGAAGGGGTTTCAGTTCGAGGATGGGGTTATCAGCAGCAGCGGGTGGTTCAGTATAGATGTGAGGTTCGAGGGTGGGAGTTACTGGGTTATTCATATCTGGATTCGACTCCTCTGTTTGCGGGTCAAGATCCTTCTGTGGTTGATGAGGCATAATCGCGTCATTCTGGAAGTGTGATTCATCAACCAAGGTCCTGATGTCACAAATTTGTTCGATGACGCCGCAATTAATTCCTTGTTGGGCCTTATATATATCAATTTTCAGTGTTTGATCTCCAAACTTAAGCTCTATTTGGCCCTCCTCACAGCTGATGTTGGCTCTAGCAGTAGCCAAGAAAGGTCTCCCTAGAATGATTGGTGTATCCCTAGGGTTCTCAGGTGCGTCCATATCTAAGACTATAAAGTCCACTGGAAAATAGAAATCCCGCACTCTTACGATAACATCCTCGAGAATCCCTTTTGGTGACTTTATAGATCAATCTGCTAATTGTAATGTCACCTCGGTTGGTTTTAGCTTAGATTCTTCTAGATGGTCAAGTAAGGATGTGGGTATCAGGTTTATGGATGCACCCAAGTCTAACAATGCTCTATCAAATTGGGTACCACCTATCTTGCAGGAAATCAGGGGAGTACCAGGATCTTTTGCCTTGGGTGGGAGTCTACTGAGGATTACAGAGCTGGCTTGCTCTGACAGAACAATTGGGCTCCCTCCCTTGGTTCGCGGCTTACGCTGGGGTGTACATATATTCTTTAGAAATCGTGCGTAAGCTGGTACGTGGCGGATTGCATCCATCAAGGGGATGTTTATGTGGACCTGCTCAAAGAGCTTGACCAGGTCCTCCTCTGGGGCCATGGGTTTGGTGGTCTTCTTTCCCTTGGTCAAGGCCTCGGGAAACGGGATCTTGGTTGGTTCTTCTAGGATAGGTCCAGGTTGTGGATCCGGAACAGCGGTTTCTTGGATAACTATCCTAGGTTCATGGTTATCAGGCTTGGAGTGGTTTGGATAATGCGGGTCTTGAGTTGTTTTACCACTACGTGTTGTTACAGAATTTAATCCGGCCTGATTTTGGTTTGGGTTTGGTAAGAGGGGTGGCTGCTGCTGAAATCCCGCATAAGAAGTTGAAGCTTCCATCTCGTCTGGAGATGGAGCAGTAGGGGCCTGATAAATCCATTGTGCGTGGCCTAAATTTGAATTCATAATGCGCTTCTGGGTTGGCACGTTATTCGGGTTAGGAAGAGGTTGGGAAGGGAGTGTGCCTGGCTGGCGATAATTTGCCAACTGGGCCAGTTGAGTTTTAACCTCTGTAAGTTCGTCCTTGTGCTGTTTTTGAATAGCCGCATTTGTTCTTTGAATGTCAGCCAGAGTCTGAAGGATTAGGGACATTTGATCCTGATTTGGCCCTGATGGATAAGTAGGGTTGGGCCGAGGTTGAGGTGGCTGGAAATGACGAGAGGGCTGTGGGCGGGACTGAAAAGGTGGTCTTTGGGTTTGGGAATTTCCCGCCCACTGAAAATTGGGATGGTTTCGCCATCCAGGGTTGTAAGTGTTGGAGAATGGGTCGTTCTGGATGGCGTTCAGGTCCTCGCAGGTCTGAGGAACCTCCTGAGAATCAGGGAAAGGGGGAATGGAGTTCCCCGGGCTGGTGTAGAAAGGATCGGATGATCCTCCGATCCGAGAATCAGATGGGGATGGATATGGATCCATCCTAGGGGCATATCGGTGGAGGATGTTTTGCACAGTCTCCTGTGTGGAAGGAGGTTGTGCAAAGGAGTTACGCGCGGAGGTGGCTCGCTGCAAGTGCTGAGTCAGCTCATCCACCTTCTTCTCAATGATTGAGACCTTGTCCAATCGACTGGCCATTAATTCCAGGTCGACTGATGCGGACAGGCCCTGCGTCTCATGTGCTCCCTTAAGATTCGTCGCTGCGCGGGTATTCGTCCTGTCGAATAATCCCATGGAGTCATTGTTGATGGAGTTCTCGCACATGTTTTCGAGAATCTCCCATACGGTGTCTTCATGTTGACCCATGATGTTTCCTCCGCAAGTTGCATTGACGAAAAGGCGGATGTCCTCACGGAGTCCCTGGTAAAAAGATTAGAGTTGTTCCCATTTAGGAACTCCGTGATGGGGGCACTTTCTCATGAGATCCTGAAAACGATCCCATGCCTCATGGAGAGGTTCTCCTGATTGTTGAGTGAAGTGTGTAATCTGATGGCGCAAGGCGTTGGTCCGACCAACGGGAAAAAACTTTTTCAAAAACTCGGATTGAAGTTCTTCCCAAGTGTTGATCGGCCGGGTCTAAGTTTGATACCAATGGGCGGCCTTGTCCATAAGAGAAAAGGAGAACATCTTCATGAGAAGAATATCCTGATTTTGCGCATCTGATCCAAAAGTGTAGGCCAGATGCTTTAGCTGTTTGATGTGCTGGAAGGGATCTTCAGAATTAAGCCCATGGAATTTAGGTATAGCATGAATCATGTTGGGCTTTAATTCGGAATCAGGTCCTCCAGTCGGGATTCTGACTCGAGGCTCAATGGCCACCGCAGCAGGATTGTAGTGGTCTCGCATCATAGGACGCTGTGGTGGGTGCACGAAGTTTTGGAAGAGGTCATTGAGTCGCTGGAGCTGGTGCTCCAGATTATTTTCTTCCTCAACTGGCTGAGCCATGATGGGGGAAGAAGAAGAACTTGGTTATGAATCAGAAGAGAGAATAATGTGAGGGTGTTGTTGCACAAACACGGGCGTCGAGGCTTGGCCTTGACGGGAGCGAATTTCTAAAGGAGGTCTTAAGGGTGGTCTTAAGGACCTCCTTCCGTACATGCACTGTTGGAAGAGGTAAGTTTAGAAGGTGCTGGACCCAATCAAGACACCCAAAAATGTGTTGGGTGACTATAGAGGTGCGGGGCAGATGGACCCCTTGATCAGAAAGATCGTCCACCTGAGAATTACTTGGGCAGCCAGAGAGGGAGAGTCCCGCGAAGACCCCTACACGGTAGAGCGTCCCCACGGGTTACAGGGTTTCCCCCACCCGACCTCTCTTGTCACTGCGGTTCCAGGTAGACCAGAATGGGGATCTTGACCTCTTAAGTCTACCAATTTTAAGATAGGGTGCTTAAGGTTTTCACTTGAACTTTAGTCTTTTAAGTGCAAAGAATGACCTAATTTAAGGTTGGTTGACCCAAGGGGTCAACTTTACCTCTTGTTTTCTTTGAGAGCTTTTAGGTCCTGTCTTTTAGGGTTCAAGTGTTTAGAGAGCCAATTGTTTTAGGTTTTCTTTGAATAGGTATTTTCAGACAAGGGCTTGGGCACACTTCATTTGGTTTTCTCAATTCTTGCTTAAGGAGTGTGTCTCTAAATCCCTAGTGTTGGATCCTAGGTTGGCTCTACTTGGTCCAGTTAATTCTTTGTTGGGTAATTAGGGCTCAAGCAAGAATGTGTTAGCCCTTAAATACCCTTAATAGTGTGCAGGAGTAATGAGTTGAAAACATGCAACTCTTTATGGTTACTAAGTATGGAAGACAGGTTAGCCCTATATTGCTTGTTCTTTTCTTTTCTTCCTCTTTAGAGTTTAGGGGTTAATAGCAAGAGGAAAAAATTTTACCTGTCCTCGGAGTGGTTGTCGTGCGGTTGCTTGTTTTCTTGATTTCCTATAGCTGCACAAAAGAGAGGAGATTATCAGAAACTAAAAAGAAACAGGAATGTTTACCTCTAGAATAGCCGTTGCTCCCCGGCAACGGCGCCAAAAACTGGTGGGGTGCCTTCCTGTATAGTTTTATTATTTCGTTGTAGTATAGTATAGAGGGAGGTGATTACCAGTTTAATACAATTTGTTACTCGGAAATAAAGAGTTCCCGAGGTCGAACTCAGGGAGCAAGTTGTATTCTAGGGGTACAAGTTTCTTTTACAAAAATAAAGAAAGAGAGAGAGAGAGAATTTGTTGGCTTTTCTTCTTTTCTCTTTGCTTCTCCTCTTCTTCCTTCTCAGATCTTCTGCTCTCTTCTTTTTGTTCTTCTTCTTTTTCTTCTTTTCCTTTCTTCTGCAGAGCGGTCCTGTTCTTCTTCTTCTTCTTTCTTTCTTCTTTTCCTTTCTTCAGATCTTCTTCTCGTGCTCTTTTTCTTATTTCAGTTCTTGTCTTGGCCTCTCTGCGTTCTCCTCTGCCTCGCCTTCCTTCTCCTTCCTTGCCTTCAGGACGTCGTCTGATTTTCCAATCAGACGACTTAAACCGCCGCTGCTACAGTGCCGCTCGGTGATCCTCCTTCCTTCAGCCTTCGTCTTCTTCTACGGTTCTTCTTCACCTGTGCCTGCACACTTACACAGCTTGATCAGAGAGGGGCAAAACCTATCTCTACCCTCCCCCCCGCGTCTCTCTCTCTCACAGAATCCGCTCATAGGATAGCTCTCCCAGAGCTGCCGGGTAGCCGGGTACGGGTCGCGCCCGGGTCCAGGCCCACCGGCGTGCGTGGTGGGCGAGGAGTGCAGGTCAGTCTAAGTCGGGTCGGGCCAGGTCCGCGAGGCGTGAGCGCGGACGAGACCGGGTCGAGCGAGCGAGTGAGTGAGAGGGACCTCACCCCGTGCTCAGGAGGCAACGAGCATAAGGTGCTTTTTGCCTTTATGCAGGTGCTCTCCTCTGAAAGGTTACGAGGTGGGACTAAATGTCCCACCCCAATTTGGGTGCCTGCGCGGAGGAAGCAGCGGCAGTCGAGGCGAAGTGCGGGGGCTTCGCGCGAGTGCTTCGACTCAACTGCAGCCTAACGCTTTGCCGAAGTGCCCCCGCACAGCCTGGGAGGGTGACCTGGGCGCTTCGCACCTGGGGCAGCAGGTGAAGAAGCTGCTTCGCTTCAACAATGGCGGCGACGAGTGCAGGTACCTGCCCACAGAAAAATGGCCTCTCAGCCCAATCAGAAACGCGGAGGACCTTCGCCGTGGCACGGCGAAGGTGGTCGGGGGGTGTGCAGGCGGCGGGGCGGAGCCTAAGGGCTGCCCTAGGTCAGACTGTGGGTCGGAAGATGGGTTTGTTCGGTGGAGTTGCAGAGGGTGATGTGGGGGAAGTGGAAGGGCGGAGGTTGATCAGGGTGAGGAGGCGGAGGTTCTGCGGTGGTCGGCGAGCCGTGTGGGTTGCTGGAGTGATGGGAGCGGCTCGTCGGAGGATGGCCGGAGGCGGAGAAGGTGAGGGTGATTGGTCGGAATCGAGGGCGACAGTAAATGTTTAAAGTGAGGAAAAGGAAGAGGGGAGAAAGAGGAGGAGTTCTACCTACTTAGCAGGAGGAGGAGGGGCCGGAGCGGGCGACAGTCGTATCGACTGTTGCCGGAGAAGAAAATGCCCGGGGGAAGGGGCGGCAGCGAGCAGAGGGCCGGAGAGGCGCCAGCTGGGTGCGGCGTGGCGCGGGAAGAGCAGGGGAAGAAGTCTCTGCTTCTGGTATTGCGGCAGAGCGAAGAGGAGGAGGAGGAAGAACCGCCGGAGCTGGTGGGCGTCTGCCGGAGTGAGAAGAGAGGAAAGTTGGGGGTTTTCTCCGTCAGATCCGAGCTGGGAAGAACGGTGGAGCGACGGGGGTATTTATAGGGATCGAATCAGGGAGGAAGGCGGAGGGAGACGACGTGTCTCCCTCGCCGGAGGACGCCGGAGATGGAAACCCATACCGTCCGTGCGTTCGCACGGCCGGTATGGTGGGTTACAGCGACCAGGGGGTGTCCCTGCGACGGCTGACGACGCAGGGCACCCCCGATTTACTTGCCAGACTCTCCCCCTCACCCTGCGCGGCGCCATGCTCCGCGCAAGGTCGCCGGAGCATGGTGCTGGCAGGTTTTGCAGGGGGACCTGAACGCAAAGAACGAAGGAGAGTTAGGGGCCAAAATGCGAGGGTTCAAAAGTTGAGGGCCAAAAAGTAAATATATGAGGACCAAAGTGTAAAGTTGGTCAAGAAGGTTTCTTCTTAGGCTCAAGTTTTTATACATGACTAATTAGGACCTAAGGAATCTGATGGTGAATTTTATTTCTAGATTAAACCTTGTTTGACTGGTCAATTTATGTAAAAACCCAAATTAAGTTATTAATTGGGTATGGTTCTCAATGTAGGTCAAGATGGGTTCCTAAGGTCAAATTGAAGGTTCTAAACCCTAGAGATTATTTTTCTATGAATTTTAGAGGGTTTATTCCATTTTTGCTTTGCCTTGAACCTCGTGAATTGAAGTGGGTTTGTTTTAGGGTTACAGATTATCATTTAGTTCCTTGGAATTGCTGTAGCCCTTGCTAGATCATCTCATCCCACTTTTATTCTTATTAAGTTGCTTTGACCTATGTTTGGACCCTGAATTACCCTGTATGCAGATTATACTGGTAAAATTGCATTTTTACCCCTTATGACTTGTTTTCTCCTTAAACTCAGAATTCTCTGAGTTAAGCCTTTCCTTGAGTTATGTAGGAGCTTTTATCCTTTGTATTGGGTCAAAATGAGCTAGTTATGGATCATGATGAGGTTCTCATCAGTCATCCTAGCAATTAAAACTAACTGGCATTTGATGCAGCCCAAGCTTGGAGATGGCCGTGATTTTAGTTTGCGGAATGAGCAGTGGTCAACTACGGGGATTTTAAGAGATGCCTTTCCAAGAGCACACGCTGCAGCTGCAGATAAAGAAGCCCCGGTTAGCAGCCTGTGGTCTGTTATAAGGAACTGCTGGAGGCTTGAAGGATCTGAATTATGCAGAACAGGTACATAGTAGTGGGAGGATAAGTAGAATCTACTATCTGCGTTGTAGTAGATTTGTCCTAGACAGGGCACAGCTGATACGTATGGCTGGAATGGGAAGTTTACAGTGCAACAGGCCTATGAAAGATTATCAGGTCAAACACAAATGTGGTGATTGACCCGATTGATAAGAAAATATGGCTATTGAAGATTTCACTGAAAGTGCAAATTTTCTTATGGCTTTGTAGGAGGGAAGGTTTGATTATGGGTGACTCTAGACACAAAAGAATGGGGACAATCTTAAATGCATGCTATCTCTATTGATTACACACTGACAGTGTATCTCATATTTTCTCCTCATGTTTGGTCACAGACAAGTTATGGAGGAAGATATGTCAGGAACCTCTACCTACTTGGGACTCCCTTTGGTAGAGGTTTACTACACCTGGACGACGATACAGGTGTATGGCCACCTCCTTGTGATGTGCATGGAGAGCGAGAAATGAAAAGTTATTTTAGGAGAGACTAGTTCGGTGTGAGCTAATTGTAAATGAGTGCTGGTCCCTCATACATAGATGGGGATCCAATATGTAATTAGTTTTATTTGTTTAACTTGAAAGAAAATGCCCTCTGGATTGCTATCGTTTCACGATAGCTTTCCTCACAGTTTCAAAAAAAAAAGATGCGTCGTAGTATAGATCAAAATCACTCAAATAAATACAATTTATAACTTGACTTTAAAGTCCAAGATCATCCACTAGGAGCAACTATTGCAATTAATCTTAGGATAACAATTTAAGCACAAGATAAGCAATTTGTAACAAAAGTCCAAGCAATAATGATACATAAATGAAGGCAAATGTCAATAGTGCAAAAAGATTAGGATAAAATGGTGATTTGAATCACCAATTACCCTAACTAGAATAATAGCAAATATTTGAATAATATCAAGCAAGTTAATCCACGCAAGCCAAGTGCATAGTGTACTGTTAGAGATATCTGACGACAAGGCTCTAATCAGAGAACTTAAACACTTGGTTGCTACAGTGCTTTTGCACTATCTCATCTTCTCTTCTTTGGCTTTCCTTCTTTCTTTCCCTCTCAGCTCTTCTCTTCTTCTCATGCACAAAGGCTTCGCACAACACCTCAACGGCTAACTGTTGAGGCTTCACTCTATAGAGCAAAACCCCCCCTCCTCTATTTCTCTTCTAAATTTAACTGAGTTACCAATCTGGTAATCGGGTATGCACAGTAACTAGATCTGGATGACCAGGCTTGTAGGCGTGGGTCGTAAGCGAGTAGTGAAAGGGCTCGTGAGTAGGGGACCTTGGTATAGACACATCTATTTAAGTTAAAATGCCTAATCATGCATGTTCCTAGGCCTAGATTTGCATTTCATGTTATAAATATTACATAGCAAGCATTATTCATTTAGAGTAGTTGTATATATTTTAGGTTAATTAGGTCCTTTTTATGGTCAGGAGTGAAGAGGATTTATTTCAGGCCTTCGGATGGACGATCAGACTATATGGATCTGATCAAGACGACGATCGGAGTCTAACACCTCCAAAATCATCTAGATCGGAATCTCGTAGCATCACACGAAGTCCGAGGAAGATCAACGGCCAGGGGGCAATGCGACATCTATACAAGTTTCAGATGCAAAATTTGATCGTATGGATGGATCCGGAGAGATGATCGCAGTCCAGCAATGTGGGAATCATCTCGATCTGAGCACCGTGGCACCCTCTGCAATAGAAAGAAGATGGATGGCCCAGATGGCGCCACGTGGTGCCATCCATGCCACCCAACAACGAAAAGCAATCCTAGCACTGGCACCTCTTCATCCACATCATCAATTCTCAGTCGTTGGTTCTTGATCCAATGGCTAAGAAGCCATCCACGCCGCTCTTTAGAGGATCCTCCACACGACCATCTCACGTCATAACATAGTGTTGGATAGAGGCACTCCCAAAGGAGGGGCATAGGTTCGAATCCTCGCAGCCCCCACTAATTCCTAAATTAAGCCAGCACCAAACGCAGCACGTGCACAAACGCACGCACACAGCCACTCGCACCACATGCGCACAGTAGCACGCAGCGTAAGCGCCAGCGCATGCACCGTGCGACACAGCGCATGATAGCTGCACGACCACTACACCACGGGGCATGAGCGGCAGGGGGCGCGATCTTTAGTGACAATCAGGCAGGCCTTTAATGACTCTTGCAGCAGTCACTAATGGCCTGTGCATGCCAGGAAAGGAATTGAAGGCGTGGATCTTCAGCCACTGAAAGGGCAGATTTGCAGCGACATTTACGGACATCAGTAATGACCCATATACGAATTTATCCTTCCTCCACTATAAAAGGACCTACCCACCATCATTCAAAACCAACTCATCCTTTCTTCCTCTCACCACCACCAAGGCTCTAAAGAGAGCTTGTCCTAAGCCCAGGATGCTCCTCTAGAGTAGAAAAGAAAATAGTTTTCCCACCTCTCATCCCCATTCGTAGAGCATCCCATGGTCGTTCTCTCACTGCCCTTTAGGAAGAAGATCCTCGCCGCGATGCCGTCCTGCCCCATCCTCCTTCCTTCAGCTATGTCCTCCTTGGTCCTACTCCTCACCACCTTCCTCCAAGTGACATCAGAGCGAGTCATCCTCTGAGAGACCATCGAGGGGGATTTCTTTCATCTCTTTCTATCTTTTTCGCTTTCGTAGTTCTAACAAGCACTTGCTTATGAATAGATGATTGTTTCTCTTTCTCCCTCTCTCTCTTATATTTTTGCAAGTAGATTAGCTAGAATTCATTGACCTGATCTCTTACCCTTTTAAAATACTAAAAAAATTAGAAAAGATAAAAATGACAAAAAGAAATAAAGCAAAGTGCAGATTTTTCAAAACAAAATGTTCGCCTCATCATGTTCAACCTGGGACTCACTTTTTGAGTTTCGGTTATAAATTTTATTTGATAGACGCATTTTGCGAGCTACGACGATGGGTCCTCCAGACCTGATTTTCACGACACAAAACACGCCTCCATTAGACCTCACCCCTCGTGTGTCGAGGCAATAAAGCCTCTCACAAATTCAATTTATGCATTGTTAAAGGAGTGCCACTCTACGATATGGGACTAATCCCACCATCATTCATGTGAAACTGCTACTGCCTCCTTCATTGAATTGGCATGGGGGAAGTGGACAACACCCCCAATTGATAGACTAGGAAGCTTCCTAGGCTGAGTTCGCGTCGCCTGAGTCGCAAACCTGGAGCTAACGTTTGAAGAACATGCCTCGAGCTCGCTCGAAGCAGCTGCAGCAATGGCGTGTTGACATGTTTCCCTAAAAGAAAAAATATGGTCTTTCGACCATGTCAAACTAGCTCAAAAGGTCCACCAGAGCATGGCGAATGTGGCAGTGATGGTTTTGCAATATGGGTAGGTGTGTGTGCATAGGGAAAGGTCAGGGCGGAGCTACGAAGGTGGAGGTGCTCGGGGAGGTGAACGAGAGATCAAAGCCTAAAATTTCTTTGGGGCTTTTGATCAGTGGAGTGAGGTGATGCTCAATGACTTGGTGGCAGGAGGAGAGATGGTCTATAGCGGCAGGAATGCTTCACCGGAGGTATGCCGACAAGGTGGAAGACGATGGGTGTATGGGCGTGCGAAGGGTCGAATCGAAGCAGCGGTGATACTGTGGTGATGAGCAATTGATAGGGAGTTAGGAGAGCTTGGGATAGGAGGTCTTTTATAGGGCTTAGGAGAGCTTGGAGAATAGGAAACAAGCTCCATAGCTTGTTTGGGATTCAATAAGAACCCCACAAATTTTGTGGGTTTGCACACACGAATCAGAGGGAGTTAGTTGTTGAAATTGATCCTAATAGGTTTCCCTAAGTTTGAACATCAATCCCACCAAATTTGGTGGGATTTGATTGGGGTTTGAATGGGATTTCGTTTGGTCAAAGCTCTCCAAAAGGTCGGTTGACCTCCAATGGTGGCAAGCACTAAATTGGGAAGAAGATGAAGATGTTGGGAGGCTTTTTGCAAAGATTTCAAAATATGTGGGGCTATTTGAGAGAACAAGAGTCAGACTAGGACCAAAATGCAAACTATGTCAAAATGATCTCAAATTGCGCCCAATTTTTGGTACAAAGCTAATTTGGACCCAAGGAATCTAATGATGAAGTTGGATTTTAGTCTTGACCAAGTTTGACTGGATAATTCATGCAAAAACCCACATTAAGGCATTTATCAATCTGAGACTATTTTTTGGTTAAATTGGGTTCAGATGGTCAAATCAAAGTTACCAAACATTAGAGAATATTTTTCTATAATTTTTAAAAGGTTTAAATAAATTTTGTCTATTCAGAACCTTAGTTAATTAAGCAGGTCTATTTTTAGGATTTTAGATGTCAATTAATTCTTGAAATACGTGAAAACCCATTTTGTTATGTATGGACCCACTTATTAGACATTAATGACCATATGACATTTAATAAGCCCCTGAAATACCACGTGGTTATTTTATATTTATAGAATGCTGTTAATTTTGTAGAAATAACCTTGTATTCTTCTCTTCTTTTCAAAAAAGGATAATATGCCCTTAGGACCTTTTGATGGACATGTAGGAGCATTTATCAACCCTTTTAGACCAAATTGAGCTAGTTATGGCTCATGATGGTGTCCCCATCATACCCCCATGCCTAGCTTTTTCTAGTCCCTTAGCAAAATTCTATTGATCAAATCGATTATCTAGATTAGATGTAATAGTTAGGATGCCCTACAAAGCTGCATCTCTAGGAATTAGATCTTAATACTAACAATTGGCCTAAAGGCACTCAAGTACCAGTCCAGAAACAGACCTGATTAGCTTTCACCTCAATCTGTCGTGAAGGTTTCTAAGGCCCGCAAGAACTATCCTAAGGTTTGTTGGACCTAACGGTTAAAGCACCTGTGCTTGTAACATAGTTAGCCCAGGTTTAGTTTGCCAGTACATTTTTCTGCAAGAGAGAGGTATAGAAGAAGATTTTCATTTTTTGGAGAGCCCAGATTTGCATTTTTTGGCTCTATTTCTCGCTGAGGTAAGGCAGGGATGAGAGGTCTTTTATAGGGATTAGGTGAGCTTGGAGAATATGAAACAAGCTCCATAGCTTACATGGGAATCAAGAAGAACCCTACTATTTTAGTGGGTTCACATACACGAATCAGAGGGAGTTAGGAGTTGAAATTGATCCTAGTAGGTTTCCCTAAGTTTGAACATCAATCCCACAAAATTTGGTGGGATTTGATTAGGGTTTGAATGGGATTTTGTTTGGTCAAAGCTCTGCAGAAGGTTGGTTGACCTCCAATGGTGGCAAGCACTAAATTGCGAAGAAGATGAAGAAGTTGGGAGGCTTTTTGCAAAGATTTCAAAATATGTGGGGCTATTTGAGAGAACAAGAGTCAAACTATGACCAAAATGCAAACTAGGTTAAAATGATCTCTGATTGGGCCTAATTTTTGGTACAAAGCTAATTTGGACCCAAGGAATCTAATGATGAAGTTGGATTTTAGTCTTGACCAAGTTTGACTGGATAATTCATGCAAAAACCCATATTAAGGCATTTATCGATCTGAGACTATTTTTTGGTCAAATTGGGTTCAGATGGTCAAATCAAAGTTAGAAGGTTTAGATAAATTTTATCTTGACCAGAACCTCAGTTAACTAAGCGGGTTTGTTTTCAGTGTTTCAAATGTCTATTAATTCTTGAAATACGTGAAAACCCATTTTATTCTGCATGGACCTACTTATTAGACAATATTAACCATATGACCTTTTATAAGCCCCTGAAATATCCCGTGGTTATTCTGTATTTATGCAATGCTGTTAATTTTACAGGAATAACCTTGTATTCTTCTCTTCTTTTCAAAACAAGGTAATATGCCCTTAGAACCTTTTGATGGATATGTAAGAGCATTATCAACCATTGAGTTAATTATGGATCATGATGGTGTTCCCACCAGATGCATTCGTCATCCAACAAATTATGATGTGTGGAATAGGTTTAATGAGAATCATGTATTATTCGCAGAGGAGGCACAAATGTGAGACTAGGACTTGCAAGCGATGGATTCAACCCATTCAAGAACTTGTATCCGTCATATTCTATATAATCGGTGGTCATGTTAACTTATAACTTACCTCCATGGTTATGCATGTAATCTTCATTCATGTTGTTGACTCTCCTTATCCTAGAGCTGAAGCAACCAGGAAATGCGATAGATGTTTATCTCCAACTGTTGATTGATGAACTAAAAGTCGTGTGATACAGTGGTGTTCAAACATATGATGTATAGAAAAAATAATTCTTCTAGTTGCATGGAGCATTAATATGGATAATCAATGATTTTCCAACATGTGGTAATTTGTCAAGATGGAGTACGAAGGGGAAGTTCACATGTTCGATCTGTATGGATGATACTCATCACCTGAGATTACTTGAATGCAAGAAGTTTTGTTACTTAGGACACTGTAGGTTTTTGCCCATTAAACACAAATGGCGAATGTCACAATTCAAGGACATCAGAGAAAGGTTATCCTCCAGACAGAGTTCAAGCACATCTAAAAAATGGACCGATGATTGGCACACTTGTACATTCTGAAGCAAATTTCAGAAGTGGATGAATTTTACAATGAATTCAAGAATCCTTTGTGCCATCAACATGCGACTTGCAGTTCAATAATTGGTTTAAGGATCTTGTAAATAAACTGAAAGAACAGGGGGATCCATGGGGGGTATATGATTTTGATGTAATTGCTCGTACATCTTTGACATGCGGGTGTTACCATTCAGGTTACATAATTAACAGTTTCTGATAAGCCAAATTTTGTACGCATAAAGATTTACTTAAAAACTTATTACAGTTGGGTACAAATGCGCTATCAGATAAATTTTATCAAAACTTAAAGTGAGTCCCTAGTGGAACACAAGGTGGCGAATATTTCATTAAAAATCATGTTTAGAATTATTGTCACAAAGTAGATTAGCTAGTCAAATTAAATCTACACAAACTATTCCACTTAAATAATAAACAATAGAAAAGAGAGATAGAATAATACAGGGAAAAGAGAGAGTGTGTGAACTAATATTTCATAACCATAGTAGAATGTTCATTACATATACTTGATACAACTACAAAGCTGACAATCTACACTAGAAAGCCATAAAAAGATAGGGATGAGAAAATCCTCCTCAATAGCTACTCAGAGGACGAGCCATGTTGACAGCGCACCTGGAAGAGGGTGGTGAGATACTGGATGAGGGAGAACAGAGCTGGAGGATGGAGAATGAAGCTGGGCGACGTTGTAGCAGGATCTGCTTCCCGAATGGTGGCGAGAGGACAACCACGGGTGCTCCACGACTAGGGGTGAGAAGATGAAAAAATTATGTTTAAGACTAGTGGAGCATCCAGAGTATGGGACTAGCTCTTTAGAGCTTTAAAGACGGTGAGAGGAGAAGAAAAGGGATGAAAAAATATGTGGGGCATAGGGTCCTTTATATAGTTGAGGTACAAGGGCAAAAATGCCCTTCAAAATCTTAAAAATTAAATGCAGGGCATTTAGTGACGAATATATGAGTCACTGCAAGTAAGCATTGTTGAAGCCGCGTGCTCGATCTCCACCATTCATCACCAATCGTTCACTCCATAGCGTGCCACGTCACTGCCTCTTCGTCTTCTAGCGTTGCACAGCTTGGCTCAATCATGGTCTTCTGATCAAGATCAGACAAACCAAATCATGTCGTTGCCGCTTTCACTTTGCTCGTTTAGAGACGATGCGACACTCTCACTACCATCTGATCAACAATCAATGGTTCATATTACACTCGACCAGGCCTTCAGATCGCTCCTCAATGCGTCAAATGGCTCGTTAGATAGGACATCAACAAACACGTGTGGATCGCGTGCGTCCAAGCATGCCACATTGCCGCATCTGATACCGCTCAATTGCCATCCAACAGGCGAATTTTGCCCATGCTTGCCTTCACTGAATCTAATCTGCTCGCGAGGACTCGATCACATGGAGGCATTCTCTATTGTGCTTTCTCTGCAGGTTGTCTCAAAGATGATGTGATGCTCACGCTCTCTACCATTGGATGAAGATTCAACGGCTGAGATCTTGCAGTGGAGAAGCCTTTGAGGAAGGGTGGACTGATGGTGCTCTTGGATGGCTGGGATGGTGCCATGTGGCACCATCCTGGTCGTCCAACTTCTTTGGCTTGTAGATGGTGCCATAGATGTTGGATTGGACTAATTCTTACTCCATTAGGCTGCGATTGTGGATTTGAACCCATTCATGTGCTTGGATTTGTCATCTGAAGTCTGAATTTTCACCATCTTGTCCCTTGACCTCTGATATTCCTCAGACTACATCTGATACTGTAGAAGTCCGATTAGGGCAACCTCAGAGGTGTTGGACTTCGATCGTTGCCATGATCAAATCTGTATGGTTGGATCTTCAATCTGAGGCCTCAATAAATACCATCCTGTCCCCTGACCACAAAAAGAGGTAAATTAACTTATAATTTGTAGAAACTAATCTAAATGCATGATGATGCATGTTATGCAATATTTTTTTTTTGAAGTGAAAAGGAGTGCTATCAAATCGCCGATAGTAGTCCGGGAGAGCTTTTATTGATTAAATGAGGGAAAAGAATTACATGAGTGAACCCCATTGATGTATGAGATTCTAGCAATTGTTTACAATATTATCCACATTCATTGGTCTCTCCTGAAATAAACTCTCATTTGTAGCTCTCCACATCGACCATAAGACTGCCACCATGGGTAAATATGGCTTATTCAACCTCAAGAAGGAACTCCATAGATTATCCCACATGGCAATAGTTTCCCTGCATACCTCCCTCCAAACACAATCTGTTATCATGCATGTGGAAAAGATATGAAGATTGGAGTCGTTGTGAATCCCACACAAATGGCAGAACTGAGCAGGGGTCCCCATTCTCCTATGCCTCATATCTCCTGTTATCAGGCCATCTCTTCTGCACAACCACAAAAAGATGTGTACCTTCAGTGGTACTTTCAATTTCCATAGCTTCTTCTCAATCTCATCCACCTCTGCCAACTTAGAAGAAATGATGAGTTTTTCATAGGCAGTCACTAACGAGAAAGTCCCATCCCATTTGTATGTATCACACTCCTCAGGCGTAGGTCTGAAAGCAGCAAGTTCCTACAGGAGGCGTTCATTTTTTGCCCATGTTCTTGCTCCATGGCCATTCTCCACCTCATTATTTAACATCCAATTCTCAGAAGCCATGTCCCAATAGTCACACACCAAAGCATTTTTATCAGTAGCAGCTGAAAATGCAATAGGGTACATGTCTTTTATCACCCCACCAGGTAGCCATTTTTCCAACCAGAATTTGAAGCTTTTCCCATCACCCAAGATAGACTTGAATAAAATCCAATTATCTACCAAAGCGCACACCATAGAGGACCAGAAGGGAGACAGCTTATGAGGATTCAAGTGGCTCTTCTCATCATTTGACACCCCATAACTATCTTGAATGATTTCTGTCATGATCTTTGTTCCCCTTGGAGCAGCCAAACTACCCATTTCAATAGCAGGGTATCATTCAACTCTTTGAGGGATCTGATTCCCATGCCACCATACTCCTTAGGCAAACAAATTGAATCCCATTTTACAAGTTGGAGGAAGGCACCTTGGTAAGAAGCCCCTTTCCAGAAGAACCTCTTGCGCATAACATCAAGTTTTTTCCAAATTGACTTTGGAGCTTGGAGAACAGAGAAGAAGAAGACTGGAATGGATGTGATAACTAAATTTAATAAAATATACCTCCCCCCTTTCGACAAGTAGCGACTACTCCAGCCTTTTAGTTTCGTAGCCACCTTTTCAAAGAGAAAAGACCAATCTATTTTCTTCATTTTTGTGCACTTCAGTGGTAATCCTAGGTATTTGATTGGCAGTGAAATCACAAGCGTGCTAAGGATGGTGGAGATGTCATTTAGGTCTGTACCGTTCATACCAAAGCAGACCAAGCAAGACTTACTTCCATTTACCTTTAAACCAGAGATCTCACCAAAAATGTTGACCATATTATATAGCGCCTACGCTTCCCTCTTCCCACCTTCCACAAAAAAAAATAGTGCCATGCGCATACTGAAGAATGGGGGCCAAAGCCCTACTGTTTGTCATCGAGTATACCCTTATCAACTCGTCTGCTGCTAGCTTACAAGCATATCTTGCCAAGGTATCCACTGCAAAATTGAAAATGCAATATTTATAATGCAACAGGAGGGAGTTGTTGTCAGTTGTGACCTAAGAACTAGTTGTGATGGGTATTTCGATCAAATTGAAGAGAATGTAGAAATGAGTTTCAGGTTTGATCGTAGGGTGGTTCTATTCAAGTGTGATTGGTTTGATGTTTTCAAAGAAGGAGATCGATTTATAGTCGATAAGAAACACGATTTCTTGAGCTTAAGTAAGAGCCGTTGCATTTCTCAGTCATCAAAACCATTCACTCTAGCCTATCAGGAGTAGCACGAGTATTCTACATGCCTGATAATAGTAGAAATGGGTGGATAATGCCGGTTAGAGCTCTACCGTGTGAACAATACGATGCAGGAAAAGATCTTGACCCAGATGTTGAATCTGAAGCATATCAGTAAAACCCACAAAATGATGAAGTTGGCCCTGGTGCAACTGATATTCATATATAAGGTAATTTGTCAAAAATATTAGTCCGTAACACACAAATAAAAATAATTTAATAAATTTTTAGTTGCCTATTTTCTTTAAACTTCTTTTAAATTTTTTCATTATTTTTCCAAGCTTATGTTCATTTATTTTTCAAAATTAAAATGTATTTTATTTCCTTATCATATAAGTTCTTTACATTCTTACACTGTTTCTACACCATTTCTGAACCATTTCATCACTACGGTGTGGTTCTTTTACCACTTTCCTTTTTAAAATGCACTTTTAATGTTAAATATGAGGTGTGCCCACTTAGGTTTATTTCATGTGTAGGGTGTGCCCACTTAAGTTTATTTTATGTGTGGGGTGTGCCCACTTAAGTTTATTTTATTTATGTATGATGCATTTACTTTTTTCCTTTGTAATTATGTAGGGTGTGCTCACTTACATTTGATATGCATATTGAATATTTTGTGTTGAATGTGGAGAAGAGGAAGAGGAAAGGGAAATAGAGGAAGCAAGGGAATGTGAAAGGAAAGGAAAAGGGGGAGGGAAATGGAGGGGGGAATGGAAGGGAAGGAAGGAAAATGAAGGGAAGGGGAATGTGAAGAAGAGGGAGGGAAAGGAGAATGGATGGGTGAAGGGGAATGCAAAGCAGAGGGAGGGGAAGGGGAAAGGGAAATGGAGGGGGGAAAAGGGAAGGAAAGAAGAGGAAGGGAAAGGGGAAGGGAAGTGAGGGAAGGGAATGTGAAAGAAAAAGAAGAGGAAGGGAAAGGAAAAAGGAGAAAGGGAATGGATAGTGAAGGGGAATGTGGAGAAGAGGGAGGGAAAGGGGAAAAGTAAATTGAGGGGAAAAAGAGAAGGAAAAAGAAGAGGAAGGGAAAGGGGAAGGGGAAAGGGAATGGATGGGTGAATGGGAATGTGGAGAAGAGGGAGGGGTAGAGGAAACCTAAATGGAGGGGGAAAAGAGAGGGAAAAAGAAGAGGAAGGGAAAGGGGAAGGGAAATTAGGGAAGGGCATGAGAAGGAAAATGAAGAGGAAATGTATGGGGAAGGCATTTTTTTTCTATGCTTCTTTTATTTTCATTTATTTCTATATTTGTTTCATAGAGAATTTTTTAAATATCACAATATATAATGGAAATGTTGTCAAAATTTTTTTAAATATCTGATTATTTGTTTTGTTTCTACACAGGTTCAAGTTAAGAAGAAAGCTAATAGGAGTGGCAAGGATGTTTCCACCTCCAAGTAGCCTGACGACCTCTGCCAGGGGCCTTAGCCTCAGGCTTCCCACCGGCAGCACTCAACTCAACTGCCCTGTGAGGAGCCCCACCTGTAATTTTTGAAGCTTGGAGATGTGGCTCGATATCTCTAATGTCAAGGGAGGGGGGTAGGGGGAAAGAGAAGAGTCTGATGCCTCCTTCGATGATTTTCAAGGCAGAGGATCTTGACTACAAGGAAGAGGACGCACCCGCCAATGAGGAGGAGGAGGATAGTACTTCATTTGATGAGGAAGATGTTGGGATCGATGATCAGCTAGAGCAGTCAGCAGACCCAGATACTTTCCAACCGGGAAGTTCTGCACCACGCGATTGCCATACTATTATAAAAGTTTAATAAATGTTACAATTTATTTATTTCTTTGTTATTTTATTTTATTTTATAATTCTATCTTTCAAGTGCACATAGGGGAAGAGGTCACAAGCAAAATTGGGACTTAGAGAGAATTCCGCATGAGATCCACATTTCAGTTAGTATCACACCAACGGGCAAAGTAGTGGAGTATCCTCCATTAGTTAATAGACTGGGTACATTGACGAAGGCAATCATCCTACTCTCCTGCTTCGATTGGAGGAAGATGCCAAAGGAGCTGAAGAGGCAGATCATTCTAGAGTCAAAGGTAATTGGTTAAAATTAATAATTTATTTACATTACTTTATATAACTTTAAATTACATAACAATTTCTATTCTCCAACTAATGCAGACAATCTTCGATTGGGGCGACGATCTGAATGTCCCCAAATATATCGTCAGGCACATGGCCAAGATTCACAAAAATGAGAGATTAGAGATGAAGAGTAAGGTAAACGATGAATTTTAATTGTATTTGTTTATTTCGTTTACCATAATTCTACTATTTTTTCTAACACTACAAAAATATTTTTTAGTATTATAAGAACATGAATAATGATATGACATTGCATAATGGGCCTCTTCTAATACAACCGCATACTTGGAAGGAAGCATACGAGCATTGGCATAATCCAGCAACGTAGGTTAAGTATTACATATATTATCATTTAACTAATTTTTAAGTTAATAAATTATACCTTTATTTCAAGAGCAGGCCAAGAACAATAAGGAAAATAGGGCTAAAGCTCTATCAAAGACCCATGTCTTGGGTAGGACCATAGGCAGGATGAAATCGCTATACATAAGTATTTTTAATTATTATTTTCTTTTAAGGCTTACAATATTTTTAATTTGTTTCAATTAACTCTTTCAAAATATTGCAGTCCGCCATGCATGAAGGTGACTAGCTTAACCGGGTGGGAGTATATCAGGCCACTCATAGCAAGCTGAGTAATGGAGAAACAAAGAGTGGCTTCATGACACATACCAACAGAGACATGTAAGTTAAAATATACAATACTTTTATTTCATTTCGTAATTATAATTAAATGAAGTTACTTAACGTAATTCAATTTCTTTCTGGATAATATGGTGAACTTAATACATCCTCCTGAAGATGCCAACTCTAGCACAGTTCAGCAGTCAGGATAGGGAGGCATTTTGGACCGTCATGCCACTTGAGCATGGCGAGTACATTCGCAGCATAGGGAGGAGCGTGATCGTCTCCACCTAGTATGGGAGAAAGGGGGCATCATCCTCTTTTGCTGAGGTACAAGAGATGAGGAAGGATATTGCAGCATTAGACCGCTAAGACGAGGAGAGGCAGCAGATCGATGAGTTGACCATGAAGGTTAGGGACACTGCGATGCAGTTCAGGGAGTTGAGAGAACAGTTGCAGCAGTCGACTTAGACCATCAAGGAGCTCCTGAAGGTACTTCAGCAGGGAGGTATCGATCACCCATCCTTTCATCAGTATAGAGATCGTCGCGATGACGATGATTTAGATGGTGGTGCTGGAGGTGTTGGTGCCACAGCTTATTGTTGTATTTTTATATACACTACCGTTTGTACATATACTTTGTATACATTATTACATACATGAAACTTTTATTCTCATTTCTAGTGTTTTGAATGAATGCAAATGTTTTTAGTAGTTTGATTATATTTTTATAGGATTTTTAGTTTTCTACAGGTCTCTCACATAACTAAAACCTTAAGTAAAAAAAAAAATGCTATTATTTTCTGTCATTTTATAATGGTCGAGAATAGTCTGCCACTAAAATTACAACACATTATCAACTGTTAAAAAGCAGATTAGAATATTAGTATTCTCAACCATTATAAACAAGCAGTCAAGAAGATCACTATTATTGACCATTGTAAAATGGTCAAGAATAGTCATATTCTCGACCGTTTGATTTTAACGGTCTAGAAAACCACCTTACTCAACCATCTGAATAGTAGTCAATGTAGATGTTTATGTCGACGGTGCATTTATAGCGGTCGAGAAAAACATTTCTCAACTATTGAAAACAGATGACAGAAGCAACCACATGTCAAATGAGGGTCTGCCTTTTCTCCATCGGTAACATTTAAGAATGGTCGAGAAAACGTAATAGTGACAGTACATTCCTCGACCCCTTTTCTCGATCATTTTTTTCACATTCCCAACTATTTTTAATAGTCGACAATAGTGAATATTCTTGTAGTGCCTAATCAATCAATTACCTCTAATGGTCATATTTCCTTTTGATCAATTAATCCAATTGATTTAATCGATCAAATATATTCCAACTATCTAATTTCTTTCAAAATCGTATAGTCAATCAAATAATCCTTTTGATCAAATAATCCATTTAATCGATGAAACTTGAATCGACCAATACTTTGTTTTAATTGACCGAAGATAGTTTTGATTGGCCAAACAATTACTTTGATCAATCAAAGTCATATTTCCAGAATTGTTGAAAAACACGTATAAATAGAACCTTCAACCTCCTCTTCAAAGACACCTCAAGAGCTTTCAAAGAGAACAACACACTTACTCTTTGTAGTGCTTTAACACCTCTACATCTACAACTATTGTTATTCAAAGCACGCTCTCTTGCAATTCAAGAAAGCTCTATTTGTTTTTAAGTATTGCTAAGGTTCCATAGGAAATATTCTATATTCTTCTATTCTGTTGTTCTTGATCTGGGAATCCAAGTTGTATTGGAAGTCCCACTGTTCTTTTCTTGGTCAGGTGTAAAAGAAGACATTTGTAAGAGGTTGTGCAGCCCTCATTCTCTATTTGTTTTTAAGTATTGCTAAGGTTCCATAGGAAATATTCTATATTCTTCTATTCTGTTGTTCTTGATCTGGGAATCCAAGTTGTATTGGAAGTCCCACTGTTCTTTTCTTGGTCAGGTGTAAAAGAAGACATTTGTAAGAGGTTGTGCAGCCCTCATTCAAGTGGTATGTGATAGTCGATTTGACTAGTGTTGACTAGTTGAGAAAATTCTAAGCTGGGAGGCTTAGGTAATGATTTTCATCCAAAAGGGTTTCCACTCTAAAATTAGGTGTTACCTTTTGGGTTTGTTCTTATACATTTTTTTATTTGTGGTGAAAAATTAGGTGGTAATTTAAAATTAGGTGAATAGTGTAATATCTATTTATAACGCTATCTTCCATGGTCTATCAAGGATGAGTTCAATCGAGTCTCAGTATGCAAAATGGAATACTAAGTTTGGAATACTCTTGAAGTTACTCATAAAGGAACTTCAAAGGTTAAGGAAACTTGGATCGACCACCTTACCCAGAAATATGAGCTCTTTTGTACGAAGAAAGGAGAAACCAAGAAGGAAATGTACACCAGATTCACCGATATTATCAACTCCTTAATAAATTTAGATCAGAAGATCACAAATGAGGCATTGGTTCGAAAGATTCTCTGATGTTTGACTAGTGATTGGGAAAATAAGACAACAGCTATTTAGGAATCTAAGGATCTTTCTATGGTAAAGTTGGATGATCTTATCAATAGCTTAGTGACCTATGAGGTTCAGCTCAAGCACATGCAAGAACACAAAGAAGAAGCTAAGAAGAAGAAAGACCTCGCTCTGAAAGCTGATACTAACTCCAAAGAATTAGAAAATGAAGGTAAGGAAGACATAGCCTTACTCTCCAGAAAGTTCAAAAGATTCTTGAGGAATAAGAAAAGCTGGAAGAAGAAAAAGAAAGAACCACAAGAAAATGAGGTTATTTGCTACAACTACAAGAAGAAAGGGCACATGAGAAAAGAATGCCCTCAACTTAGGAAAGAAGTCAAAAAGAGAAAGGTCAGAAAACCATTCAAGCATGACACAAAGAAGAAGGCCCTACAAGTAACTTGGGATCATAGCGATACAAGCTCAAAAAAAGAGAGTGAAGATACTTCAATTGAAGATGCAGTCTGCAGACTTATGGTGATTGAAGATGAGGTATGTTCTTTTACTTTTGATGAATTATTAGAAGTATTTTATGAGCTGCATGATTTAACTAAAGCACTTAAAGTAGCTAAGAAAAAATTAACTAAAGACCTACATGAAGAAATTAACTTAAGGAATAGTGCTGAATCTCTTAATCAACAATTGTCTCAAGAGATCACCTCTCTTAAGGCTCATATTGACTCACTTCATATAGAATTAGGAAAAGTCTATTGCTCTTGTAAATGACCTAGCTATGTTCACCAAAGGAAGAGCACATCTAGAAAGGCAATTAGGCACACCAACCCAAACCACTACAAATTTTGGGTTAGGGTAATAATGATCATGAACCATAAACTTCACAATCTAACACATAAATTCCCTCTAGCCCTAAATCCAAGAATAGGTCCACGATTAAACAGACACCTGCTAACAAAACTAGACCCAAACGAAAATGGGTACCAAAAGAAGATTTGTATTCTTATTTTGTAAGAATCTCTCAAGGATTAATAAAGTACTTAGACTAGATCTATCATCAAAAAGATGGACACCTTGTAGCTGTAAGGAGAATCACTAGACCACACAGACATAAACCAATGATAGGTCCAAGGAAAAGGAAGATGGGTCATGGACAATGGTTGTTCGAAGCACATGATAAGAGAAGACTTATTTATTCCTCAATCAAAACCACAAGGAAGGTGGTTCAGTCACATTTGGCAATAACCACAAGGGCCAATTACTAGTATTTGCCAAATTAGTAACTCGAAAACTTCCTTTGATAATGTTCATCTTGTTGGTGACCTAAAACATAACTTGGTTAGTGTAACCTAGATGTGTGATAAAGTCTATAAAGTTACTTTCACTTCAAAAGGTTTTAAAATTAGGGATACAAATTCAAAGGAAATCCTTTTACTCAGAGACAGATCAAAAGACATCTACACTATTGACTTTGACAAATGTAATGATCTTAATTGCTTGGTTGCATCAAATGCTGAGTCAATATTGTGGCAATGTCGACTCGGTAATGTTCACATGTGAAATATAAACAATCTTGTGAAACATGACTTAATACGAGGGCTCCCTAAGATTTCCTTTGGAAAGAAAAATCTCTGTTCAACCTATGAATAGGAAAATTGCATAAAACATTTTTCAAACCTAGAAACATGGTCAGTACTTCCAAGCCACTTGAGTTGATCTACTTAGATCTTTTCAGACCAACCAAGTATGAAAGTCTAAATGGGTGCAAATATTGTCTTGTCATAATTGATTACTTCTCCAGATTTACTTAGGTATTATTTTTAAGTTCTAAAGATTCTACTTTAAAGGAATTTAGAAAATTAGCCAAGAGAATTCAAACTGAATCTGGCTTACCCATCACTAGGATTAGGAATGATCATGGAGGAGAATTTGAGAATAAAAATTCCTAGATTTCTACTCTGATTTCAGGATAAAACAAGAATTTGCATTTCCTAAAGTAGCTCCTCAAAATGGTATTGTAGAAAGGAAGAATAGAACCCTACAAGAGTGCCTATGCTATGCTGTGCGAGTCAAAGCTACCCCGATATTGTTGGGCTGAGGTTATAAGCACTACTTTTTATATCCAAAATATGACCTTAACTTGACCTATTCTTGAGAAAACACCCTTTGAACTTTACTTTGATAGGACTCCTAAGATCTCTTACTTTAAAGCATTTGGTTGTAAGTGTTTCATACTGAATACAAATGAGAACCTGGATAAGTTTGATGCAAAAAGTGAGGAAAGAATCTTTCTAGGATACTAAAGAGTCTTCAATAACAAGAAATTGGTAGTTGAAGAGACTTTGCATGTGTATTTTGATGAAACAAATCAGTTAGGTTATGCATCAACCAAAGATGATAATCAACCTCTAGATGATCCTTCAAACATACCTGAAGACACCATCTCTAATGAACTTCCTAAAGACTTAACCTACACTAAAGACCATCCTAAAGACTTAGTGATTGGTGAAGTCTCAAAGGGAATTCAAATCAGGTCATCCTTTAATAACCTTGCACATAGCATGTTTGTATCCAAAGTAGAACCAAAATCCATGAAAAAAGCATTCAATGAGGATTGTTGGATTGTAGCAATGCAAGAAGAGTTGAATCAATTTGAAAGAAATGATGTTTGGAAATTAGTTTCTAAGCCAAAATCACAATCTATCATTGGAACAAAATGGGTCTTTTGAAACAAGCTTCATGAATCAACAATGGTTGCAAGAAACAAAGCTAGACTTATGCTCAAGGCTACAATCAGGAGGAAGGAATTGACTTTGATGAAACTTATGCTTCCGTAGCTAGACTAGAATCCATTAGAATGTTACTAGCTTTTAGTGCTCATATGGGATTTAAACTATTCCAAATGAATGTCAAAAGCACATTTCTAAATAGGTTTCTAAAAGAAGATGTCTATGTGAAATAACCTCCTGGCTTTGAAAATACTAGTAACCCTGATCAAGTTTTCAAACTTAATAAAGCTTTATATGGACTTAAACAAGCTCCTTGAGCTTTGTATGAAATGCTAAGAAACTACTTAATAGAAAATGATTTCAAAATTAGCTTAATTGATCCAACTTTATTTACTAAAAGAAAAGATAATCAACCAATCTTAATCCAAATTTATGTTGATGATATAATATTTACTGCTACTAATGATCTTTTATGCCAAGAGTTTGCAAAAGTCATGCAGGATCAATTCAAGATGAGCCTGATCGAAGAATTAATGTTCTTCCCAAGGTTGCAGATTGATTAGCTAAAAGATGGAATCTTCATCTTGCACATGAAATACACAAAAAAAATTCTAAAGAAATTTGTAATGGACAAAATGAAAGAAAGAGACACACCAATGGCTACCACTACTCAACTAAAAGAAGATGAGTCAAGTAACTGTGTAGATAAAAAATTATATAGAAGCATGATAAGATCCTTGCTTTACTTGACTACTAGTAGACCTGACATACTTTTTAGTGCCTATATGTGTGCTAGATTTCAAGTAAACCCTATAGAATCTCACCTAAATGCCTTAAAAAGGATACTTAGGTACCTACTTAACACTGTTAATCTTGGTCTATTCTACCCCAAATTAGCCACACTTGACTTACTTTCCTATTGTGATGCTGATTATGTAGGAAGTCAAACTGATCGCAAGAGTACTAGTGAAATGTAGACAAAATTCCCTAATAGCTTGGGTCAACAAGAAATAGAGCAGTGTTTCCTTACCTACAACTGAAGCTGAGTACATTGTTGCCTCTTTAGCATGTTCACAAATCTTGTGGATGAAACAAACACTTAGAGATTTCAGACTAAACTTTGAAAACACAAGGATTCTTTGTGATAGTACTAGTGCAATAAACCTATCCAAAAACTCTATTCAACACTCTAAGGCAAAACATATACATCTCAAGCATCATTTCCTTAGAGATTATTCTATAAAGAAGGAAATACTCTTAGAATTCATTCAAATAGGAAAACAAGTAGCTGATATCTTCACAAAACCTCTAAAAAAAGAAACATTTATACTGATAAGAAGAGACTTAGGCTTAACAAGACTTGCTAAATTTTGATTGTTTATTGTTTTGTCTTGATAGCCATTGGTTGACCAAACAAATTGTGTTGATTGATCAAATGGTTATTCTGATCGATCAAGCTTTGAATCTTTTCGGCAAGAAATTTTCCACCAAAATTTTCAAGTTTTGATCAACTAATTGTTGGTTTTAATCGATCTAGTTCTAAAAATTCAATTTTCTATGATCAATCTCTCTTTGTGATCAACCAAAATTGAATTTGGTCGACCAATCTGTGTTTTGATCGATCAAATCTACGTAGATTTGATCTCACCGAGATTTCATTTAGTGGTTCTAATCACTTGATTTGATCACTAATCAGGATCATTCTTTGATTTCAATCTCTAATCACCTACTACCTTATTTGCTTTACCTATTCTCTATAAAAATAACTTTTTACCATCACTTTTTACCACTACAAAAACACTTCATCAACCAAACCTCACTACACCTCCAACCAAAACACAATAGCCCACCAAGTGGTTCCCTCTCCACCACCACCATTGACCAAAATGCCACAACCTTCTCCAACAAAGCCTTAGTCGACCACCCACCAGCATCCTCTCCTCTTCGACGAACCACCTCATCACCGCCCCATCCTACGATCATCCAACCATCTCTGACGACCACTCCGATGTCTGATGACCACTACCAGCCATCTGACCTCCTCCTCACTGTCGACCAAAACGATCGTTGTCGATCATTAGTATATCCCCTTTCTCTACTTATTTTCTATCAAACTTGTCACTTTGATCTTCTTTTGATGTGTTTTTCTTGTATTTTTCATATTTTTCCAACCACTGCTCTTCGTGTTCTTCATTGTTCTTCCTTGTTCTTCATTCATTCTTCCCATTTATTCTGTTCGAATCTTATCTTTTTTGGTTCTATCAATTTTTTATCGATCAAAATGTTGGTGTTGGTCAATGAAAAATATTGTGTTCAAAACTGTGAAAAACTGATTTTGATCAACCAATTTTGATTTTTGATCAACCAACTAATGATCGACTAATCCCAAAACCTAATTGACCTTTCTTTCAGCTCTGCAACTTGAGTTGCTTCCTATCTATTTTCTAATCGACCAAAAATGATTACTTGATCGACCAATTGACCCTTATGATCGATCAACTAGTTATTTTTAATCGACCAATCTGTGTTTTGATCGACTAACTTGATTCTTTTAATCAACCAAAACTGTAACAGACTTGCTCCAATGGCCCCTAAATGTTCTTGTGCCTCAACCTCCACCCCCAAAGATGATACCTTTGATTGTTTCTTCATCAGTGACGAGGCGCGTTACAACTTTTCGCTTTACTCCAGCCTTTCACTTCTTGTCAGTTGACCTATTTGCCTTGACTACTTCGATCTCATCTTCTTGGGTCTTAAAGACGAACTTACCTATCATATGATAGGTCACCTCTTTTATCGGACATTTTATGTGAGTGCTAGGGGTAGTCGTATCAAGGGCACATAGCCTATGGCTTGTCACCTTTTCGACTGCAACCTTTGCAACATTGGTGAAGGTTTTGATATCCAGTTGACATCCAATGTCCATAGCATTGAGGTCTTTGTCAATGTTGATGTTCTTTCTAAGGTCCTTGGTTGTCCCTCCTTTGGTCCTACCTAACTTAAGATGCACCATGACATATCTTATTAGGTAATTAGGGAGATGTTGATGACTCCCAAATCTTTTGACTTGGGCAAGCCCACCAAGTCATTGTATTTTTGTCCTCTCCCTCAGTTCCTCAACTGCATACTTCTTTGGAACTTCATGTCCAAATCCACTTCTTTTGAGAATTGTCTAGGTCTCATGCTCATGCCTCTATATGCCCTTATGACTAAGAAAGAGTTCATTTGGAACCACTTCATCCTCACCTTCATGGAGGGGAAACTCACAAGCATTTTCCAATTTGGTGCTCTTCTCTCCCATATCTTCTTGAATTTTAATGTCCCCATGGACATTAATCAAAAGCAATTCATCTCTCGCATTTCCATTTTTGGAGAGCTTAACTACTCCAAAATGGAATAGGACCATCAAGCTCATCAAGATCCTCCTCAAGCAGTAGTTTCCTCTTCTTAGCCTCCTCCTTCCCAGGCTGATCCTTCCTCTGGTCTACCTCTTTACTCTCCCTACCAGCATTTTGATGTTTATTGCCCTCCTCCAATTTGACCCTCTCCCTGATTCTATTACTCAGAGTGCCCTACCTTGACAGATAGTTTATTAGACACGATAGTTTGGGAGTCCAGAATGTGACAAACGACATCTCTCTGATGATGCGTCACCAGAAAGAGACAAGATAGATGATGATGGAGCATGGCACTTAGGCTTCTACATACCTGAGTAGGCAGGGTCATTTTTTGGATGAGCTTGGAAAGTAGGTCCACTTGCATACTATCTCTAACCACAGAACCCCCCTCGAGGCCGATGTTCAGTAGCAGCAACTCCTCCTCAATGTACCTTAGCACCATCCACCTCCTGACAGACAGAGCATACTGGCTCCTTAGTCCAGCAGCAGTCCTGTGGATCTACAGACCATCAGATCTCTGTAGTTCCGGGACGTAGACAATGCCTTTCCTCTACTACAGGACCCAACACCAGCACGCCTCCATTCTCTCTGGATGATTTTGATATCGATGTGGAGTTTCTATCAGATATTGAGACGATCCTTAGTTTCTTTTAGATTTCATTTCTTATGCTAACTTGTAAAACATTATATTTTATTTCTATCTTTGGATTGTGAAGTATCATGCTTTGTGGTACTTTTATTTGTTATGTGAGCACTATAGTATCTTTATTTGAGATATCTTGTTCTATAAATATTGTTGTTTCTCTGCTTATTGAAAATGAGATATGTTTATTTGCATAGCTTGTAATTCTATTGCATAGTAGCATGTCATGAATTGCATGAGTATTTCAAAAAGGGGGAGCATGATCTACCTGTCAATCTCATTGTTTAAAGCTTTTTGTTAACAACAAAGGGGTTAGAAAAATTCATGCATACTTAATTAGAATTTTGTTTTCAACAAAAAGCGGGGGAATGTTAATGTCCTTATTTTGATATAACAAAATTATGTTTTTATTGTAGACTAACCATTACAAGAAAAGTCAAAATATAGCATGAATGTGTCCTCATCAACATTTATCAAATACATCAAAGGACGAAGAGGACTTAAAGACTTTTTAATTTTATTGAGTCTAGAATTGCATACGGAAACTCAATAAGAAAAAAAACATAAGTTTTCATTTTTCACAAAAATTGTTCCCTTTTGAACTTATGCCAATTCTACTATTGATCGACCAAACTTTCTTTTTGATAGACCAGATCCTCATCAACCAACTTTTTGTCTTAATCGATTAATTACCTCTAACAATCATATTCTCTTTTGATCAATCAACCCATTTGATTTGATAAATCTATTCCAATAGTCAAATTTCTTTTGAAACCTTAGAGTTGATCTAATAATCCTTTTAAATAATCGACCTTGAATTGATTAATACTTTGTTTTAATCGACCAAAGATAGTTTTGATCGGCCAAGTATTTATTTTGATCGATCAAAGCTGTGTTCCCAGAGTTGTCAAAAAAGACCTATAAATAGGACCTTTGATCCCCAATTCAAAGATACACCTCAATAGCTTTCAAAGAGAAAAACACACCTACTCTCTCTAGTGCTTTTGCACCTCTACGCCTACAACTACTACGATTCAGGAAAGTTTGATTTGTTTTTAAATATTGCTAACATTCCATAGGAAATATTATTATGTGCTTTTATTTTGTTATTCTTGATCTGGAAATTCAAGTTGTATTGGAAGTCTCGTTGTTCTTCTCATGGTTAGGTGTAAGAGAAGATGCTCGTAAAAGGTTGCACCACCCTTGTTCAAGTGGTATGTGATAGTGGATTTGACTAGCATCGACTAGTCGAGAAAATCCTAACCAAGTAGGCTTAAGTAGTGGTTTTCACTTGTAAGGGTTCACTCTAAAATTAGGTGTTATTTTTCTAGTTTGTGCTTATACATTTTTTAGTTGTGGTGAATGTTGTTTTAGTTCTATTTTAAATAGATATTATAATGTTCACCCTCTCTCCAGTGTATACTTAATCTTTTAGGCTCTGCTTGCGCTCACAATTTGAGGGATCTTCTAATGTTTGATGATCATCTCTGGTTGAAGCCTTTTCTATTTGATCTGATTAACCAAAGGAGACATGCAAAGTCTCTTCAACCCCCAAGTTCTTTTGGTTGTAAACTCTATAAGCTTTACTTCTAGAGGAGTATCCTAATAAAATTCCTTCAACACTTTTTGCATCAAACTTATCCAAGTTTTCTTTTCTATTGCAGATAAAACATTTGCACCCAAATACCTTAAAGTAAGAAATTTGGGTGTTCTATCTTAGTAAAGTTCAAAGGGTGTTTTCTTTAGCATTGGTTCGATGGAGGCTCTATCATGGATATAGCAAGGAGTGTTTACTATCTCATCCCAAAAATACCTAGGTAACTTTGACTCTCACAACATAGTCTAGGCACACTCTTGTAGGGTTCTATTCTTTCTTTCTATAAGACCATTTTGGGGAGTTGCTCTTAGAAAGGAAAATTCCTATTTTATTCCATTGGTTGAGTATACAAATCTTGAAAGTTTTGATTTTCAAATTCTCCTCCATAATCACTTCTTATCGTAGTGATGGAAAGGCCTATCTTAGTTTGAAGTCCTTTTGCTAAATTTCTAGGTTCATCAAAAGTAGAATCATTAGACTTTACGAACAATACCCAAGTAAATCGAGAAAATTCATCAATAATGACAAGACAATATATACACCCATTTAGGATTTCATACTTGGTTGGTCTAAAGAGGTCTAAGTGAATCAACTCAAGTGGCTTTGAGGTGTTGACCATGTTTTTTGGTTTGAAAGAGGTTTTATGAAATTTGCCTAGTTCGCAAGAGTTGTAAAGATTTTTCCTTTTAAAGGAAATCTTAAGCAATCCTCATACTAAGCCATGTTTTACAAGCTTATTTATATTTCGCATGTGAATATGACCAAGTCAACGATGCCATAGTATTAACCCATCATCTGATGTAACTAAGCAATTAAACTTGTTTCAGTTGTCAAAGTCAATAATGTAGTTATCTTGTAATCTATTTCCAGTCAAAAGACCTTCCTTTCTTTCCTTATCCTTAATCTTAAAGCCTTTTGAGGTGAAATTTACTTTGTAACCTTTATCACAAAGTTGACTTACCCTATGTAGGTTGTATTTTAAACCACTTAGAAGATGAAACTTATCAAAGGAGGTTTTGGGGTTACTAATTTGGCCAGTACTAATAATATGACCCTTGTGGTTGTTGCCAAATGTGAATGAACCACCTTCCTTGCGGTTGAGGTTGAGGAACATGTATTCTTTGCCTGGCATGTGCTTTGAGCAACCACTATCCATGACCCATCTTCCTTTTCTTTGGACCTGTCATTGGTTTGCATCTGTAAGGTTTAGAGTTTCTTCTTATAGTTACAAGGTGTCCATCTTTCTATTGTTGATAGCTCTAGTCAGAATACTTTATTAGTCCTTCGTTAGGGTGTCCTACAAAATAGGATTGCAAATCTCTTTTTGGTACCCATTTTCTTTTGGGTCCAGATTTGTTAGCTGACACCTGTTCAAGTGTGGACCTACTCTTGACCATAGGGCTAGAAGGACTTTGTGTGTTGGTTTGTGAAGTAGGACCTTCATGATCATTCTTAGGAATATATCCTAACCCAAATTTGGTTGTGGTTTGTGTCTGTGTGCCTAATAATTTCTCAAGGTTGGCTCTACCCTAAGTGAATTTGTCTAAATCTTTTACTAGAGTAGTAGACTTTTGTTTCAATTTTTCTATTTCTACATGAAGTGAATCTACTTGAGTCCTAAGTGAGATGATCTCTTGTGAAAGTTATTGATTTTGTGAAGCAAATTTGTGTTTCAATTCTGTTTCTTCATCTAAGTCTTTAGTCAATTTTTTGTTTGCTAATTCAAGTGGTTTAGCTAAGTAATGCAACTCATAGAATGCTTGTAAAAGTTTATCAAATGAAAAAGAAGATACCTCATCTTCAATTGCCATGAGTCCATACAGAGCTTCTTCACCTGATGTGTCTTGTTCTTCTTCTTTAGTGGAACAAGTGTTGCTATCATCCCAGGTGACTTGAAGGGCTTTCTTCTTTCCTTCTCTACTGTATTGTTTCTAAACCTTCTTCTTTTCAACTTCCTTCTTGAGTTGATGGCACTCTTTTCTCATATGCTCTTTCTTCTTGCAGTTTAGCAGATGGCTTGGTTTTCTTATGGTTCTTCCTTCTTCTTCCAGCTCTTTTTGTTCTTTAAGAAACTTCTAAACTTCCTATCGAGTAGGGTTATATCTCCATCATCTTCGTCTTCTGATTCTTCAGAGTTGGTGTCAGCCTTCAAAGCAATGTCTTTCTTTTTCTTGCCTTCACTTTTATGCTCGAGTAGAACCTCATAGGCCATTAGCCTACGTATGAGATCATCCAACTGAACACAGAGAAATCCTTAGATTCCTGGATTGCTATTGTCTTTGTCTCCCAGTTGCTGGTGAGAGATCGAAGGACCTTATGAACCAGGGCTTCATTCGCAATCTCTTGATCTAGGTTTCTTAAGGAGTTGATGATGTTAGTAAATATTATGTACATCTCCTTGATTGACTCCCCCCTTTTCATGTGAAAGAGCTTGTACTTTGTGTAAGGAGATTGATTCATGTCTTCTTCAGTTTTGAAGTCCCCTCATGGGTAACTTCAAGAGTGTTCTAGATCTCATATGTTGTTTTGCAGACAGAGATGCAGTTGAGCTTCTCCTTGGACAGTCCATAGAAGATAACATTCATGGCTTTAGCATTATGAGTAGCCATCTTCTTTTGATCTGTGGTGATAGGTACATATTCTTTCTTTTCCAGTTGCA
The DNA here is from genome assembly GCA_037157565.1 of Thalassia testudinum. Lineage (NCBI taxonomy): Eukaryota > Viridiplantae > Streptophyta > Magnoliopsida > Alismatales > Hydrocharitaceae > Thalassia > Thalassia testudinum. The sequence continues at coordinate 14,028,611 of JAZHRO010000007.1, forward strand.
TGTATTTTGAAGCTATCACATCCCAGACCTCGTAATCCATGGATTCTAAGAATATCAACATTCTGTTCTTCCAATATCTATAGTTGGTGCCATCAAAGAGTAGAGGTCTGATAGTAGATTGCCCCTCAGTGTATACCTTACAGGATTTTGATATCCTTACTGCGAAGAACAAGTCTCTGATACCAGATGTGAGTGCATACAAAGCCTATAGAAACTAAGTATAGAGTAGAGGGGGTGAATAGTGTACTATCTATATCGATTGCAAATTTTAAAATTTCATTCACCATAGATCAAAAATAAGTATAAACAAACCAAAGAGAGATGACACCAGGATTTAGAGTGGAAACCCTCGTGGGTAAAAATCACTACCTAAGCCTCTCAGCTTAAGATTTCTTCGACTAGTCGACGTTAGTCAAATCCACTAACGCATCACTTGAATGAGGGTAGCATAACCTCTTACAATACTTCTCTTATACACCTGATCAAGAAAAGAAAACAATAAGACTCTCAAAAACACTTGGGTCCCAAATCAAAGCAACAGGAGTAAAAATGGATAATAGTAATTCATATGGAACTTATAATTTAAAGACAAACCGAGCCTTTTGAATCACAAAGACCCATGCTTTGGATGGCAGTAAGAGCACAAATATGCAAAAGCACTAGAGTATAAGAGATTTGCTTGTAAAAAGCTTTTGAGGTGTGTTTTACAACGAGGGGTTGAGAGTCCTATTTATATGTGTTTCTCAACATGATTTAGAAAGTTTGGAAATATGGCTTTGGTCGATAAAATTTTCTTTTGGTTGATTAATTTTAATGTTTGATTGATTAAAGTAGGAAATTGATCAACTTTTGATACTGAATAGAAATTTGACCATTACAGACCTTTGATAAATTAAAAATATTGAGTTGATCGATTAAAGTGGTTTTGGTCGATCAATTATAAAAAGTTGGGGGATCAACAGTATTGAAAACTTGTGGTTTTAGTTAAATTTCAAGGCTAATGACTTTCGAAACTCCTCAGTTGTTATCTTTGAGGTTCCTTACAATATACTAGACTCAATAAAGTTAAAAAGAGTCTTCAAGATCATCATCAATAGATTGATTTCACTTATGGCACGATCATCATTGCTTGACTTTATCTTCAAGTGTCTTGAAATGATTAGTCCACAATAAATCATAATTTTGTTACATCAAAAAAAGGGTAACAACACCACTTGCCCTAAGAGGCAATCCTGAACTGTATTTTCGACCTGAGATGCCATTTCGACACTCAAAAGCTTTACCATAAAACCTTGATCGACAAAAGTGTCACGCCATAGGATGCACATGATAACTACTTTATCATACGTGGCATATATTTTATGATGGGGACTTTTCTCTCTATAGGCATAATTTTGTTCTGAGAAACCATTTCTCAACAAGAGCATTGTTCTTGTTGCCATCACAACAATGGGAGTTTCAATAGAGGAAACTACACTAAGTCCTTCCTAAGAGTATACATATCCACACCATCTGTACAGTAGCTTCATAAGCCACATTTACTTCAACATTCACATGGTAGCTTATATGCTTCCAAAGTAAATATCATACCATTCAAGTGTACTATACTATCCACATTTTAGATTTCATCTCAACTAAATGAGATTGGTTGACTCAATGCATCTCAAATCTTTGATATCACCTTTTTAATCATGTTCCAATTAGTGTCTGGGAGCTCTTTGCAATTTATCTAGAGTGTCTTGTGGTTGATAGCAATTATCCTCCCACTATCACATACATCTCTATTCAGAAATGTACTTGGTTTATATATCGTATACACACAACATGTTTTCTCTTTCTCAACCCTTTGAGTTGGCATCTTCTACATAAGAAGACATCAAAAAACATTTGCATTGACTTTCATCATTGGAAAATCAACCAAGCATGTCACATTCCAGAAATATTTAAGTTTACCCTGGAAATTAATTATCCATACAAAGTCTCAGATTCCATTTGTAGATATTGTTGGCTCATCATATGAGAAAACACTTATCTATATATGGTATTATGCCCCCACTCTTTCTCATGATTTCAGACATCATTGAATTCATCCATAATGCCTCATGAATTCAATTCTGATTGTCTAATTGAAACATTTTTAGGTTTTACTACCTTGAAACATTTTCAAGAAGTATATATTGATTCAACTCAAATTTAATTTGGGATCTTGAACAAATTCCATTTATCTTACAAGATTCCTTGTTTCCTTTATGGTTCAATTCTCATTCTATGCATTGATCTTCACGAAATCTAGTATTCCACAAGACATACTTTTTGAGAATTCCCATATAGGAATAGGAGCATTTCCATATCCTTTGTGACCATTGAAACTCATAATTATGTCTATATCCAACTAGCTTGGATATATTCTGGTCTCAACCATTGATCTGCAAGGCTTAATCAGGATGAGTTCTGCATCTCTCCTATTATGGATTATTCTTGGATCGAATTCTGATTGCTCATTTATCGTTTTAGAATCTAATATTCCATAAGTCAAAATTACCATTTTGGAATTCTTATCATAGTTGACAACTATTGCCATGTTTAAAGTCCCAAACTATTTCAATCTATCAGAGAATGCAAGAAACATGGATAGGACATTAGCCAAGTAGATTCAATCTTGGTAGCCTTATCTTGGTTGGGTTCAGGTAACTCTCCAAGAATCCATCCTTGATTGGATTATGTATTCAATCTTTGGAAATCTAGCATTCTACAAATCAAGAAAGTTTGATTAATTGACATCACAAGACTGATAACCATTATTATACTTGTGTTCACCAAGGATTGTTGTTAACGCGCTTTGCTCGAGTTAAAGAAATACATTGTAGTATAGCGAAGAAAGAAAATCAACACTTAAAATTTATAATCTCGAATGTGAGTCCGAGGTTATCTCAAGGAGCAAGATAATCGCAATTTAAACCGCTAATCAAGTCAATAAAATGAAGCACAAGGAGCTTGATATAAAAGAAATATAGCACTCAATGAATATTGCTATCAAACTCAAAAATAAATGTAATTGTTTGAGCTAGAAAAATGTGTTTTTCAACTAAACCAAAGCCTCAACACTTGACAAAGCTGAGCACAATTTGGACAAAAGCTCGGCCCAAGCACAAAATTGACCCAATTCTCAACATAAAGGCCCACCAATGCAAGCAAAAACTTCAGCCCAAAGCTCCAGCCAAAGCAACCAAAATCAACCCAAGAATGCTTCACACCTGCATGTGTGCAGGTGTGTGTGCGTGTGAGAGGATGGGGACCTTACCCCTTGAAGCTTGGGTTAACCGTAAATCCATAAATTTCCTTTTATGTGCAATTTCAGCTCTTCCTTCAACAATATGGGACTAAGTCCCCTTCCTCCTTTGTTGCCTCCAACATTCTGCAACATGGAGGTAGATGATGGTTGAAGCTTGATTCACCAGAAATCCAACGATCCTGATGGAATCCCCCAACGAATCTACAGGAGGAGAGGGGGGTATCATCATGGATGGCTCACCGAATGAACGTGGTCAATGTTGGAGAAGAGGAAGGTGACGGCGAACACTTGAAACAAAAACGTGGGTCTTTGGCCCCAATTAAACCCTTAAGGACCATTGCCCTGAGGTGACGAAGGTAGTGGTGGTGGTGATTGGTGTTTGGTGGTGTGGAGTGGCCAGACGGATGCGATGAAGCTGATAAACGGAGATGGAGCCCGGCCAAAGGATTTATGGATGAAAATCCTCAGTTTCTTAAGGGCTTTTGATAAACAAAGATGGAGTCTAGACGGACACAGTGCTTTTGGTGTAAGTGGAGAGGTGGGAGGTGGAGTGGCATTGTGGTTCAAACTCACTGGAGTTCTTGCCAGACATGGAGAAGATGGTGAGGGACAATGAGAATAAGGGGTTGATTCCTAAACCTAAAGGCCCTAAGCTAGTTTATGGGTGATGAGCAGGTTTTTCGCAATGAAAAGTTAAGGTTTTGAGAAATCCATCGTCGTATTCGCAAAACTCGTTATCAAATAAAATTCTACCAAGACTCGAAAGGGAGTCCTAGGTTGAACACGGGGAAGCAACATTAGTTTCTTGAAATCCATGTTTCAATTTGTTTCTTTTTGGAGTTTTTAGGTTTTGTTGTTTTTTTGGGATTTTAGGAGAATGATAAAATCACTTACAATAAAGAAAGTAGAGAGATGAACCACAACTTGATAGCTTGAAGTGAAATAATGTTTATTACAATAACAATAGGCTAAACAAACTAAAAGAGATAAGGGTGAGAGGAAATCTCCCAAAAAAGATATCTGGCAAGACGACAGTGCTTAGCAACAGCTTGGATGGAGGAGGAGAGATGCTAGACGTCGAGGATGAGGTGTAAGATGAATCTGGGTAGAGGAAAGCTTCACCAAGCTAGGAGTGAGGATGAGGAGGTAGAGGTGATTGTCTACCTAAATGGAGGTGAGAGGACAGCTCTAGGATTTCCTATGATGGTGGTAAAGTAAAGGATGAATATTTGGTGCAACATGGGATTTTTGCACTAATAGGAGAATCCGTGAAGCTTGGGAGAGCTCTTGGGAGTTTGGAGGGCTCTTTAGAGCTTTGGAGTAGGTGGGAATAGCATAGGTAGAGATAAGGAAAAATAGGAGGTGTAGGGGGTTTATATAGGTGTAGGAAAGGGGTGTATTTGCATGCATGTGTCAACAACGATATTTAAAACGTCATTGAAGACACGCCTTGGACGTTGCTGAGGCCATCACTCACCCCTGCTAGCATAAAGTGGAGCTGCTGCAGCTGGCACAGTGCGAGGAGCACCACAGCTGCTATATTCCCATCGTGTGGTCCAGAGATTGTGTGACTTGTGCTTCTCAAATCACTGGGATTGCGCTCTTGCTAGCGTAGGTATTGACAGTTGTTGGATTCGAGTCAACGATTGCAGCCCAACGACGTGAAAATCAACTCAATTCGACATCTGTAGCAGCCACTACAACAGAAACAAGATGGACGGCCTAGATCGCGCCACGTGGCGCAACCTAGGCCACCCACATGCACACACACGCCACTGCATGTGCACAGCAACGTGAGTGCATGCGTGCGCACGGAGGTACACATGCGCAGCGACAGCGCACGCGGGCTCATTAGCGGAGGCTCACGACACGGAGGCGCAGAGCGCGTGCCAATGCAGCAGCGGGTGGGTGCATGGGCTATCTTCAGCAACGTTTGTGGCGGATCTTTACTGACGTTTGTGACCATCACTAAATATCCTGTATACGAGTTTGATTCTTTCCTCCACTATAAAAGGACCCCTACCCCTCCCATTTTTCATCATCTCTTCCTTTCTTCCTCTCACCACCTCCAAGGCTCTAGAGAGAGCTTGTCCCAAGCTCGGGATGCTCCTCAATAGTAGAAAATCAAATAGTTTTCCCTCTCCTCATCCCCATTTGTGGAGCATCCTGTGGTCGTCCTCTCATCGCCCTTCAGGAAGAAGATCCTCGCCGTGACACCATCCTGCCCCATCCTCTGTCCTCCGGCTCCATCCCTGTTCATCCCGCTTCTCACCACCTTCCTCTAAGTGATGTCAGAGCGAGTCATCCTCTGAGTGACCGTCAAGGGGGATTCCTCTCACCTCATTCTATCTTTTTACGCTTTCATAGTGTAGATTTTCCACTTTCATAGTGTAACAAAATTCAATTTTAAATAGATGATTGTTTCTCTCTCTTTCTCTCTCTTTCTTATATTGTTGTAAGTAGATTAGATAGAAGTCATCGGCCTGATCTCTTGCCCTATTAAAAATACCAAAAAAATTAGAAAAAACAAAAATGACCAAAAGCAAATAAAAGCGAAGCGCAGATTTTCAAAACCAAACATTCGTCTCCCCGTGTTTGACCTGGGACTTACTTTTCAAGTTTTGGTGTAAATTTTATCTGATAGACGTGTTTTGCAAGCTACGATGATGGGTCCTCCAAACCATGAATTTAATTCTCAAAGCGCACCCCCATCATTTTGGCACTATTGCCGGGGAGGCAACGGAATTTACTTTATTGTTTTCTATGCTTCTCTACAATTACATAGCCCTAACCCCGATTATCTCTGATCTATTGTCTTGCAGGTACCCTAGCATGGAGATCCAAGTGCAGTAAACTAGAGTAAAGTGGGGGTAGAGTGCTTTGTAAGTGTCCCCTACTTCCCTACCCACTAGTTCATTTCACCACACTAATAACTCAAACCCAAATCAACTTAGGTGCTTTTTATAAACCCTAGGATAGATTTGGTTATTTGTTTGTCACCTCCACTCATCTCACCCCCGCATATATAAAAAAAAAAGAGAAAAATACTCTTCTCTTATGTGGTTTTTTGAAAGCTACACATTTAACACCTACAACTTCTCACCCTAAGGTGCACAATCACATTGATTCTACCACTTAACCAAGATCTAACCTATGGTCCCTTTACACTTAACTCAACACACAAATAAGTGAGTAGAAATCTAATTAGGTTAAGACTTTTTGTGTGCCTTAATCAAGTGGTGCAATAGGCCACTTGCTTGAACTATTTGGGCCGTACCACTCAATCTAAAATCGATCCATCAAGTAGCTTGCCACTTAGGGTTAATTCTTAGGGCTGAACCAGGCACTCTACACTATTTTTTATTTTTAAAGGAACATACCAGCATCCACTCTTTCAAAACTTGGAGTGTTCTACTAAACCTTGATTGAACCAACCTAAGAATTAAACCCTAAAAGCTACTAAACACGGTTAAACCCTAAAAGATACATCATCAAATAACCTTGTTTGTAAACCCTGACTGTGCATGCACACACATTTGAATCAATCATTAAGGATACAACCCATCTAAAGAGCCCATCACATTCCAAGAGCACAATCATCCCAAGTTTAATTTAAATCGAGTAGACATTAGCCTTAAGGATTAATGCACTCTTTGGTGCTTAGACTGAGAATTTTTTTGATTAATCTACTTCTACTGGTCCATCTGATGTCTAACTAGGGGAGTAGCATCAAACGACCGCGGCTGCGGGGTACACTAGGAATCGGAGGCATAAGCCAAAGGAAGAACCTTCTCCCCAGTCCCTCCAACTAATTGGTTGGATTGACCAGATAAAAGTATACCAAATCGTTTATAATCTCAAGACAGGTCCTGGGAGTCTATAGGTCTTTAGGCTACCCACATAAGGACAGGTTTGGTTGATTGTACTGCAGGGCACCTTTCTCTCTTTTATTTTCCCTCCTATTCTACCACATATCCTTCCACTTCTTAAACGCATTTTCCATCCTATCCTCCTACCACCACTTATCCCCAAGATGATTGCTATACCGACTTAACTTCTAATTACACATCCACTAGCTGGGATAACTTTAATTGGGGATACAAATCCGGACCTCAGTGTCCAGGACCTAACCTTGGACAACAAGACTATGATTGCTATCCTTCCCAAAGCTACAATGGTTATGGATCTCCATCCTTTGGTAACAAAACCAACCCAATCTACAATCAGGAAGGATATGTTGATTATAACACCTACGCTCCCCAGTATTCCATTGAAAATAGGTCGTCACCATTCTTTGAACAACCTGAAATGACCTACTATCAGGGAGGGACCCGAGAAGCTCGATATCTTGACTCGCCTAGATTTAACTCGAACCCACCCAAACCTGAACCGAACTAGTCAATTCAGGTGAACCAGATCCAGGATAGGGTGTTGGCTAATTTGAAGAACACTACAAAATCTTTAGAAGCTCAGCCAATACATGCACTAAAGCATTGGAGCCTATGATCAAAATGATTGATGAACTTAATAGTTCTCTATTGGATTTGCTCTAAAATGTTAAGGATAGGGACTTGGGTGAGTTTCTTCTTAGGAAATTATCGAGGTTGAGGATGAAATTTGTGGTTGTCCTAGTCAAATCTTGGGATGATTCTCAAGATGGACCCCCTTCAGGAGAGCTAATGTCTGAACCCGCTCAGGCACCTGTCATGGGAGATACATATTCTAAAATTGGAGATGACCTAGCTCGGTTAGAGCAACCCATTGAGGATGAACCGATTGATTCACCTCAGATACCTAAACTAGGGAGTGAGGAAAAATATATCTCTTTGAACCAGGAAATGACAATTGATTTTGAGACATATAAATGAGGATAATGAATTCTTTGACTCTAAGGGTGAAGAATCTCTTAGTGAAGTCTCACTTGAGCATAAAGAAGATGATTTTAGTGAGACAAATGGGCTCAAGGAGCATGACGAACCATTTGATAGGCCGTTCATTGAAGATTTGGGTTCAGTTGGGGCTAACTTGGAGGATTTGAATCCTCATTTACTAGAAGATTCAATCAGTAGCCTGATTCCTCAACCACACCCTGAAGGGAATGATTTTGATTTGGAAATCATTGTACCCAAGTCAATTCTGAGTCAGCCATGATTTCTAGACTTGCGTAAATCTTATGGGGTGAACGGTATGCTAGAGGTCCCGGAGCCTAAGCACCTGATGTTGGAGGATAGAAATGTTGAAATGAAAATTTGGGAGGTTAATTTTGAGGGAAAAACAAGTTCGGATTTAAGGGTTTCTGTTAACCTAAAACCACCTACTTTCTACCAGGACCCTTACGATATCTTTCACGTCCAACCCAAGTTTGAAATAACTGATTATTTTTCTGAGCTGAACGTTAAGAGGGCATCTGCACCTATTAAACCATCTTTACCCATTGTCCAACACTTTGCTCTTGGGTTGCACACCAGAAAACCACATGCCCGACCCCGCAAGTTTCACAACAATCTTAGGTTCTGGGTGATTTTCATCTAGAACCTTAGAACCACTCGACCCTGGGGCATGTGTCCACACCACACCTTGGTTCACATCTGTGGACATCTCCTGCTGACGGGCGTAAGGATCAATCTTTTTATTTGATTCTGACCCGCAATTGTGAATTCTCAATTTCTTCTATGTATGTATATTATGCCTAGCTGAAGGCATTAAACTTAGTGCGTGTGTATACTCTCCTCTCTATGGAGCTGATCGGGTTGTCACAAAATTCAGGTGATATTCTATTTACTTCGCCTTTTCATGTCTTTATTTATACAATGAGGACATTGCATCATTTAGGCATTGGGGGTAGATATTTAATCCTAAAATCATTTTGTTAACTCCGTAGAATTTCTTTTAGTTTCTTTAAAAAAAATTGAAAATTCAAAAAGTCAAAAAAAAAAAAAGAAATTAGAAGAAGAGACCTTAGGCATTTGGAATTTATTAACTTTAGGAAATGATACGATAGGACCTAAGTACCTAGACCCTTCAGGCTTTCGAGCTTAATTAGCCCGGGTGTCCACTCGAATGTGGACTTAGTCTTGAGTACTCACCAAGTAATTCTATTTTAAATTGGGCAATAAATTGGGATGATAAGTATGCGACTTATCAACCCGCCCTCTGATTTGAGAGGAATTTAAGTCTAAGCATCTACACACTATTCTCACTAACTCACTTTTTGGCAGTTTCTTCATAAATTTGGTAGCTAATGAACTATCTAGGATGGTATGGCTAGCAAGTTGTCGGTAGTAATAGCTCATCGGCCAGTTGTCTAGAGCCCAGCCGCAAGATCATTTTCGTTGTATTGCCTTTAGGTAAATCTTAGATCAGGGAAGCCACCTACTTAGAAAAAAAAAAAAGAAAAAATATAGAAGAAAAAATAGAAAAAGGAGAAAATAAAAAAAAAAACAAATAAAACCACACTTCACCGCACGAGTATGGCTGGCAAGTTACTATGGGTAACAGCCCATTGACCGGTTGTCCAGAGCCCAGCTAACAAAAATGCACAATAATTCCCAAAACACTTAGGGAAGAAGCGGGGAAGTAGAATAAACCGATGAGATATACACAGGGTTCGCCCTTGTATTGACCCCATAAATAAAAGTAAGGAGAAAGCTACCATTTGAAAAGATAAACCTCTAGGCAAGGTCAACTAGGGTCGTAGAAACTCAAAGTCCGTTCTAACAGTAGCCTAGTGAGTCTTTCACTCTTTTCACTAGATGCTTAGCACTTAAAATCCTTTTCGAGTCTTGGGCATGTCGGGTAGCCGTAAAAAGTTATCCCAGAACTCTCAAACTCCAAAAGTCCAAAAAAAATTAGAAAAGAAGAAAAATAAGAAAAAAATTTATCTTCCTTTTTCAAATAAGGCGAGGACTTAGGCAGTCTACATTCTAGCAGACACCTGGGTACTATTGAGTCTTCGTAGTTTATGACCTTAATTGAAATTTTCTATTGTTAATAAACGACTTAGGCCTAAGCGATCGAGTCCTAATACTATTCTTATAATAGCATGTAGTTTAATTTTGCTAGGGATTAGCAAAAGATAGGCATGGGAGTATGATGTAGACCATCAATTTAGGTTAAAATGCCTATTTATTCATGTTCCTAGGCATATATTTGCATTCCACATTATAAATATTGCATAGCATACATCATTCTGTATTTAGAGTAGTTGTATATATTTTAGGTTAATTGCATCCTTTTTGTGGTCAGGAGAGAAGGAGATTTATTTAGGAGCCTCGGATTGATGATCCAATCATATGGTGACGTAATTTGGAGCTTCAAATGACAAATCCAACCACAAAGATGGATTCAAGTCGACAATTGCAACCCAACAGCGTGAAAATCGGCTCAATTCAACCTCTATAATAGCCCCTACAACAGAAAGAAGATGGACATCCCAGATCATGCCACGTGGCTCAACCCAGGCAGCCCATGCACACGCACGTGCCACCACATGCGCACAGCAGCACAGGTGCACGCGTGCAGCAGCATAGGTGCACGTGTGCATGCAGAGGCAAGCACACGCAGTAGCAGTGCACGCGGGCACACATGTGGAGGAGCGTGACACGAGGGTGCTGAGCGCATGCCAGTGCAGTGGTCGGTGGGTGCGTGGGCTATCTTCAGCAACATTTACAGTGAATCTTCAATGACATTTATGACCGTAACTAAATGTCTTGTATATGAATTTGATTCTTTCCTCCACTATAAAAGGATCCCTACCCCTCCCATTTTTCTTCATCTCTTCCTTTCTTCCTCTCACCACCTCCAAGGCTCTAGAGAGAGCTTATCCCAATCCCAGGATGCTCCTCTAGTGTAGAAAATCAAATAGTTTTCCCAACTCTCATCCCCATTCGTGGAGCATCCTGTGGCCATCCTCTTACCACCCTTCGGGAAGAAGATCCACGTCGCGACGCCGTCTTGCCCCATCCTCTGTCCTCCAGCTCTGTCTCCATTCGTCCTGCTTCTCACCACCTTCCTCCAGGTGACAACAAAGTGAGTTGTCCTCCGAGCGACCATCGAAAGGGATTTCTCTCACCTCATTCTATCTTTTTATGCTTTCGTAATGTAGATTTTCCACTTTCATAATGTAACAAACATTTGTTTACAAATAGATAATTATTTCTCTCTTTCTCTCTCTCTCACTTATATTGTTGCAAGTAGATTTGATAGAAGTCATTGACCTAATCTCTTGCCCGATTAAAAATAACAAAAAATTACAAAACACAAAAATGACCAAATGCAAATAAAAGCGAAGCATGGATTTTCAAAACCAAGCATTCGTCTCCCTGTGTTCAACCCGGGACTCACTTCTCGGGTTTCGGTTAAAAATTTTATTTGATAGAAGTGTTTTACGAGCTACAATGTGGAGTCGTCCAAACCCCGAATTTAATTCGCAAAGTGCACCCCCATCAATGGGCATACTATTGATAAGGCAAGGCACTAGATTATCGTGCCAAGAGCTACTGCCTCCCTGGCTCTCGATCATTGAATGAAGATCCAACGGTCAAGATTTCATCAGGCCATCTTCATTTGGCATTGAGCGGCAGGTTGAGCAATGGATTCTCAGTCGCTGGATTGAGATCCAATGGCTGGGATCTCCTCTTGGCGACGTTAGGTGTTCTTGATGGTGCCATGTGGCACCATCTAGACCGTCCACCTTTCTTTGCTTGCAAAAGATGCTGTGGTGTTCGGATCGAGATGATTTTCGCGTTGTCGAACTGTGATCAACCCTCTGGATTCATCCGTACGGTTGGATTTTGCATTTGAAACTTAGAAATGTCACGCTCCATCTCCTGGTCACAATAATGTAAGAAGTATTGTACAATTTATACACATTACACTAAATGCAATATAATGAATGTTATGCAATATTTGTACTATGGAATGCAATGCTAGGCTTAGGAACTATCATAAGTAAGCATTTAATCATAATTACATGCGTGTTTATCATAACCCCATGCTTATCTTTTACTAGTCCCAAGCAATATTAGCCTAAATGCTATGTATAAAAATAGAATCAAGATTTGATTACTTAGGTAAGATTCGTTGATTATATTAGAAAATTTCACTAAGGACCTAATTACAGAAACTCAATAGTGCCCAGGTTCTTGCCAGAATGCAAACCGCCCAAGTCCTCACCTTATTTGAAAAGGGAAGATCCACATTTTTTCTTGTTTTCCTTCTTTTCTAATTTTTTTGGAATTTTGGAGTTGAAAGTTTCGGGATAACTTTTTATGGTTACCCGACCCGCTCAAGACTTCAAAAGGACTCTAAGTGCTAAGCATCTTGTGAAAAAGTGATAGACTCATTGAGCGTTCATTAAAATAGATTTTAGGTTTCTACGACCCTAAGTGACCTTAAGAATTTCTGCTTAAAGGTTTATCTTTCTGATTAGTAGCTTTCTCCCTACCGTTATTATTTTTTTATGGGGTCAACATAAGGGCGAACCCTGTATATATCTCCCTAGTTTATTTTACTTGCCGCTTCTTCCATAAGTATTTTGGGAATTATTTATGCATTTTTATGAGCTGGGCCCTGGACAATTGGCCAATGGGCTGTTACCCACGGCAACTTGCCATCCATACTCGTGCGGTAAAGCATGATTTTTTTTCCTCCTTTTTCTATTTTCTTTCTTTTTAAATTTTTAGTATCATTTCATTTTTTTATCTTTTCTATTCCTAAGTAGGTGGCTTTTCTGATCTAAGATTTACCTAAAAGTAGTAGAAATGAGTATGGTCATGTAGCTAGGCTCTGGACAACTGGCCAACGGGCTGTTACCCAAGATAACTTGCCAGTCATACTATCCTAGAAAGTTCATTAGCTACCTAATTTTCGTAAAAGCCATCGAAAATTGAATCAATGCAAATAGTATGTAGATGCTTAGACTTAAAGTCCCCTTAAATCAAAGGGCAGGTTGATAAGTTGTGTACTTATCACCTCAATTTATTGGCCACATTAGAATAAAATTACTTGGCAAGGACTCGAGAGCAAGTCTACATTCGAGTAGATACTCGGGCTGATTAAGCCAAAAGACCTAAAAGTTCTAAGTGTTCAGGTCCTAAAGTATCATTTCCTAAAGTTTGCAACTCCTAATGCCTAAGTTCTCTTCTCCTAATTCTAGTTTTTTTTTTAAATAACAAGAGACTATTTTTACTTGTTGACAACATGATTAAATCACAAAATATCCAACCCCTATGCCTAGCTAATGCAATGCCCTCATTGTAAAAAGCGTACAGGAGGGCAGAATAGGAAGAATATCACCTAAATTCCGTGAAAGTCCAGTCAGCTTCAACAATCTATACACATGCAAAGTTTAGTGCCTTCAGCTAAGTGATGTCTAGCCAACAAAGATTAGGGCAAGGTGAGAGCAACCTTGTTCGAAACGGGTTCAGGGAGCACATGGTCAACATAGGGTTTGAGACATTGCCCGTTGACCTTGAAGGAATTACCCGTCATTGGGTCAGAAATTTCGACGACCCAATTAGAAAAAATCTACTCAATAATGAACAGGTCATTCCACTTAGACCTAAGCTTGCCGAGGAAGAGCCTAAGTCGAGAATCAAAAAGCTAGACCCTCTGGTTCGATTCAAAGCTCTTACGAGAAATCATCTAGACATGAAGTGTTTTGGTCCTTGCCTTATAGAGTCTGGCATTCTCGTAGGCATCATTTCTAAGCTCCTCCAACTCAGATAGTTGGAGTTTCCTGGTCTTCCCGGCTAACTCCAGGTCAAGATGGCATTTCTTGATGGCCCAAAATGCCTAGTGTTCTAATTCTACGGGTAAGTGACTTGCCTTACCAAACACCAGATAGAAAAGAGACATACCGATAGGAATTTTGTAAGTCGTACGGTAAGCCCAAAGAGCATCATCCACCTTTTGGGTCTAATCCTTCCTATCAGGTCTAGCCATTTTTTGTAAAATGTTCTTGATCTCCTGATTGAAGACCTTGGCCTATCCGTTCATCTGGGGGTGGTAGGGTGTGGAAATTCGACGATTTACGCCATATTTTTCCAGGAAATTCCTAAACTGGGCATGAGTGAAATGCATGTCACATCACTGATAATGGCTCGAGGAAACCCGAATCGACTAAAGTTATTGTTCTTCAGAAAATCGATGACCACCTTGTGGTCATTGGTCCAAGTGGGAATTGGCTTAATCCATTTGGACACGTAATCCACAGCAACCCGAATATACTGGTGTCCAAATGGAGGAAAGGGTCCCATGAAATTGATGCCCCAAATGTCAAAAATTTCGATAGGGAGTGTTGAACGTGTTTTGCGAATCGCTACGCTTATGAGATTGGTTTTGGAAAACCTATCGTTGTAGTTCAAAAAGCGAAGAATTCATGTTCAACAAATAAAATTTATACCGAAAAGAACTCCGGGTCGAACACAGGGAGGCTACATTGATCTATATTCGCAATTATATTTTTTAGGATTTTTGTTAAGCAAGGCGATATAATTACAAGGGAGTTATCAAAATAAGAGAGAGAGAGAGAAAGAGAACATGCATTCAATATTTTAATTGTTTATAAAAGTTACACTAGAAAGCGGAAAATCAATTACACTATAAAGCAGGAAAAATTCTACACTAGAAAAGCTGTAAATAAGAATGGGAGAGAGAAGTTATCCTCCTCGACGATTGCTTGGCGGACGAGCCGGACGGGACGACGCCTGGACGAAGGAGAACGAAGCAGGACAAAGAAGGATGAAGCAGAAGAACGGGAACGGAGCAGCACGCCGTCGTCATCATGGGATCCACTTCCGAAGGGGAACGAAAATTGGACTTTATCTCGCAAGAAGCATCCCGGGTGTGGGACAAGCTTCTTTTGAGCTTTGGAGGGGTAAAGAGGAGAAAAAAGGGATGATAATTTCGTATGGAGGGGGTCTCCTTTTACAGTTGCAAGGAGTGGGGGCAAAATGGACATTATAACTTCAAAATAGTAAATGAGGGGTCTTTAGTGACGGATAAATCCGTCACTAAAGCTCCCTTCGTGGGCGACGTGGGCGGCTCGTGCGCGCCCGCTCGACTGCTCGCGCGCGCAACACCCGCGCACGTCCATTGATTTCCAGTCGTCCGATCGCGAGATTGGACGGCTTAAGATGCATCCGCACCCGCGCGCTGCGCGCGTCTGATTGTGCGTTTAATCGCACGTCTAATTGCGCATCGACTCTATCGGGCACGCGCGGCCGTCCGATGTCCATCCGACACTCCACCCGCACCCAATCACTCGCGCCCACCGCTCCTCACCGCGAATCGAACCCACACCCCGCGCTCGCGATAGCGCGCTCGACTGCTGCGCTATGGGGCGCGGATGGTCGAGCAGGCATTTTTAAATGCGAGCGCCCGCAGCCGTTGGATTAAGATCCAACGGCGGAGAGCGATTGGGCGCGGGGCTTTCACAAGGCGCAAGCGGCCATTTGGGCAGCTGAGATGGCACCACGTGGTGCTATCTTAGCCAGCCATCTTCTGGAAGTTGTAGATGGTGCCACGGATGTCGGATTGACTTGATTTTTGTGTCGTTGGGCTACGATCGTCGATCCGAATTCATCCGTGCAGTCGGATTTATCATCTAAAGTGCGGATTTACACCATCCTAGCCCTTGATCTTCTAGGGTTCTCGGGTCACTATCTGATGCTACGGATGCCTGATTAGGGCGATCTTGGAGTCGTTGAACTCCAATCGTCGCCTTGATCACATCCATATGGTTGGATCTTTGATCCGAGGCTCTGATAAAATATTTGCCCTGTCCAAGCACATAAAAGGAGACAATTAACCTCCATTTTATTCAAAGTATTCTAAATGCAAGATGATGCATGTAATGCAATATTTATATCATGAAATGCAATCTTATGCTTAAGAACATGCATAAATAGACATCTTAAGTAGTGTAAATGTGTTTACATCATACCCCCATGCCTATCTTTTGCTAGTCCCTAGAAAAAACTATATGCTATTTATAAAAGAATTAGGTTAGATTATTTGGACTTGAGTTATTTTTCAATCATTAAGAAATTGTCTACTTAGGAACTGAACCTTCAAAGACACAACAGTACCCGGGTATCAGCCAAAATGCAGACCGCTCCAAGCCCTCGCCTTATTAAAAGAAAAATTTCTTTTTCTCTTTTTCTCTTTTCTAATTTTTTTGATTTTCAAATTTTTAGGTTTAAGAGTAGCTTTCTACGGCCATTCAACTCACCCAAAATTTGATGAGAACCCTAAGCTTTAAGCATCTTATTGTGATTGTGATAGACTTATTGACCAGCAATTAGAATGGACTTCAGATTTCTACGCCTCTAGGTGACCTAACCAGAATTCTACCTAAAAGTGTATCTTTACAACCGGCAGCTTTCTCCCTACTTTTATTTTTTTATTTTTTTTTTTACAGGGTCCACACAAGGGTGAATCCAGTGTATATCTCCCTGGGTTATTCTACTTCTCCGCTTCTTCCTAAGTGTTTTGGGAATTTTTGGTGCATTTCTGAGTTGGGTTCTGGACAACCGGTCGATGAGCTGTTACCACCGACAACTTGCCAGCCATACTCGTGCGGCGAAGTGTGGCTTATTTCTTTTTGTTCTTTTCTCCCTTTTTTTTTTTTTTTTTAAGTAGGTGGCTTCCCTAGTCTAAGATTTACCAAAAGGCAGCAAACTAAGAAAGGTCCAGTGACTGAGCTCTGGACAACCTACCTATGGGCTGTTACCCATGATAACTTGCCAACCATATCACCCTAGAAGGTTCATTAGCTACCCAATTTCCGTTAAAATCGTCGAACAACGAGTCAGTGCAAAGAAAGTGTGTAGATGCTTAAGACTTAAAATTTCCTCAAATCAGAGGCCAAGTTGATAAGTCGTGTACTTATCACCCAAACTTATTTACTCCAATTATGAAAGAATTAACATGGCGAGGACTCAAAAACAAATCCACATTTTAGTGGATACACAGGCTAATTAAGTCCAAAGACCTGAGGGGTCTTTGTGTTTATATCCTAATGTAAAATTTCTTAGGATTGAAATGTCCTAATGTCCAACTAATCCTTCCTAATTTTTTTTTTAATTTTTTAAATAAGAAGAGAGACAATTTACATGGAGTTCACAAGGCTAACCAAATAATTCAAGAATGAATCCACCCCCCCATGCCTAGCTGATGCAATGTCCTCATTGAAAAAGAGACATGAGAGAAAGGGTAGAATATGAAAGATGTCACATGGATATGAAGCTCGTATCAGCCTTGTGTCATATGGACAATTGCTGAGTTTAATGCCGTCAGCTAGGCGAAGTCCAGCCAAAGAAGTCACAGAATGGCTAGAGCAACAGAGTCTGAGATGGGTTCTGGAAGATTACGGTCAACAACAGGCTTTAAACGTTGACCGTTGACTTTAAAGGTGTTACCCGTCTTTGGGTCAGAAATCTGAACGACACCATTAGGAAAAATCTGATCAATTATGAATGGGCCATTCCATTTAGATCTAAGTTTAGCAGGAAAGAGCTTAAGTTTAGAATCAAATAACCAGACCTTCTGGTTTGGCTCAAAGCTCTTGCGGGAAATCAATTGATCATGTAAAACTTTGGTCTGAGCCTTGTAGATCTTGGCATTCTCATAAGCATCATTTCGAAGCTCCTCCAACTCAGATAGTTGGAGTTTCCTGGTCTTTCCAGCTAGATTCAGATCTAAATTACATTGTTTGATTGCCCAGAATGCCCTGTGTTCAATCTCTACGGGTAGATGGCATGCCTTTCCATACACCAAACGGAATGGAGACAAGCCGATGGGCATTTTATACGCCGTACGGTAGGCCCAAAGAGCGTCCTCAAGCTTTTGAGTCCAATCCTTATGATCAGGCCTAACTATTTTTTGCAGAATGTTCTTGATCTCTCGATTGGAGATCTCGGCTTGTCCATTAGTTTGGGGATGGTAAGGTGTGGAAATTCGATGATTAACCCCATATTTGGCCAATAAATTTCGGAATTGGGCATTAGTAAAATGAGTGCCACCATCACTGATGATAGCCCTCAGAATCCCGAACCTACTGAAGATATTTTTCTTAACAAAATTGATGACCACCTTGTGGTCATTGGTTCTGGTGGAAATTGCCTCAATCCATTTGGACACATAATCAACAGCAACAAGAATGTACTGATGTTCAAATGAAGGGATAAAGGGTCCCATGAAATCGATGCCCCAAACATCAAAAATTTCTACAGGAAGAATAGGGTTTAGGGCATCATGTCTCTCATGGTTATGTTCCCGAGTGACTGACATCGAGAACATGACCTTGAGAAGTCCTGGGCATCCTTGAATAAAGACGGCCAATAGAAGCCAGATTGCAAGATTTTTTGTAGCCGTCTTTCTCCCGTAGAAATGTCCACCATACCCAGATGCATGGCAGAACTCGAGTATACTGTTGCATTCTCCAGTATGCATCGGCGAATAATCTGATCAGAGCCGATGCGATATAGTTCAGGGTCCTCCCAAAAGTAGTATTTGGCCTCAGATTTGAGTCTATCTCGTTGTTGCTTGGTCCAATCCTGGGGGATTTGACTAACGGCCAAATAGTTAACAATATCAGCAAACCATGGGGAGTGAACACCTAAAACTGTAAGAATGGTTTCATCCGGAAAAGTGTCAGCAATCGGAATGTACGGACAAGAAGAATCACCTAGGAGTCTCGACAAATGATCCGCTACCACATTTTGCACCCCGGCTTTATCCTTGATTTCAAGATCAAATTCTTGAAGAAGAATCCAACTAATAAGCCGAGGTTTAGCATCCTTTTTAGCCAAGAGATGTCTTAAGGTCGAGTGGTCGGTATAAACAATAACATGAGACCCCAAGAGATAAGCCCTGAATTTTTCCAAAGCAAATACTACAGCTAGTAATTCCTTCTCAGTAATAGTGTAATTCCTCTGGGCTTCATCCAGAGTTTTACTAGCGTAGTAAATGACAGAGGGCTTTCGATCAATTTTCTGACCCAGGACAGCCCCGACCGCGTAATCAGAAGCGTCGGTCATGATCTCAAAAGGGGCTGTCCAAATTGGTGGTTGCAAAATTGGAGCACAGGTGACTGCCGTTTTCAGAAAATCAAATGCCTTTCGGCATGATTCGTCAAAAACAAATGGCGTTTCTTTGGCAAGAAGATTACTCAAAGGACGAGCAACCTTCGAGAAATCCTTGATGAATCTTCGATAAAATCCCACGTGGCCAAGAAATGATTTGATTTGTTTAACAAATATGGGATGAGGAAGTTTAGCGATAGCATCAACCTTAGCTTTGTCCACTTCAATTCCCCATTCAGAGATTACATGACCCAAAACGATGCCTTCTTGGGTCATGAAATGACTCTTTTCCCAGCTAAGGACCAGTCGTGTCTTGATACATCGCTTAAGAATCATTTCTAAATTAGCCAAACAAGAGTCAAATGATTCTCCGAAAACAGAGAAATCATCCATGAAGACTTCCATAAACTCTCCCACCATGTTGGAAAATATGGCTAGCATACACCTTTGAAAAGTCGCAGGTGCATTGCATAACCCAAAAGGCATCCTACGAAAAGCAAAGGTTCCGTAGGGACAGGTGAAAGTAGTTTTTTCCTGATCCTCGGGATGGATAGGAACTTGGTTATATCCCGAGTAGCCATCAAGAAAACTGAAGTACTTCTGTCCAGCTAATTTTTCCAAGATTTGATCAATGAAGGGCAGGGGAAAATGATCCTTTTTAGTGGCTGTGTTCAGCTTCCTGTAGTCAATACAAACTCTCCAAGAGGAAGCTGAACGAGTTGTGACAGATTCACCTCTCTCATTAGTCACAACAGTAATCCCGGCTTTCTTTGGAACAATCTGAACGAGACTTACCCAAGGACTGTCAGAGATTGGATAAATAATTCCTGCATCAAGCCACTTGATGATTTCCTTTTTGACCACTTCTTGCATATTTGGATTCAATCTCCTCTACATCTGGCGAGAAGGGCGGGATCCATCTTCCAAAAATATTCTATGATTACAGTAAGATGGCTCAATCCCCCTAAGGTCATGAATGGTCCAACTAATTGCCTCCTTATGATATTTTAGTACCTTAATCAATTTAATCTCTTACTCCTTTGCCAATTTAGCACTAATAATCACAGGGAGCGTATTCTGCGGTCCTAAAAATTGATATTTTAAATTCTCAGGCAATGGTTTCAATTCAAGCTGGGGTGGGGTAATGATTGATGGTAGGGTAGATGCTGAAGATTCAACAAGAGGAAGAGGTTTTGAGTGAACAAAATCAGTAACCTCTTCCGAAGATGTCAGGTCAGAGGGTTGCGGGTCAAATTCATCAACCAAAGAGGAACTTTCAATTGAAGAAACTGTCAAACAAGTTTCAATATTAACATAATCCTCATCAAGTTCCTCAATAAATCCACAAACCTCAAATTTGTTGATCTCCTTAAAAATATCCAATTTCATTCGTTGGTCCCCAAAGGCGATTTCCATGTTACCGCTTTCACAATTAATGTTGGCCTTTGCGGTAGCCAGGAACGGACGCCCCAGAATGATGGGCGTGTTCCTCAGATTATCTAGTACATCTATGTCAAGGACAAGGAAATCTACAGGAAAATAGAAATACTTGACCTTAACTATAACATCTTCAATAATGCCTCGCGGGTTTGTGACCGAATGGCCCGCTAACTGTAGCATTACTGAAGTTGGCCGAAGTTCACCTAACCCAAACTTCTCGTAGAGAGAAGTCGGAATTAGGTTGATGGATGCACCGAGATCCAAAAGTGCTCTATCGAATGTGTAATCTCCGATAACACAAGAAATCAAAGGAGCACCAGGATCTCTCTTTTTCTGAGGGAGGTAGTGCAGGATAACAGAGCTAGCCTACTCGGAGAGTACCACCTTCCTCGGAACAGATTCTCTCGACTTACGCTTTTGTGTACATAATTCGTTTAAAAATTTTACGTAAGCCGGTATGTGCTTGATAGCATCAAGGAGCGGAATATTGATCTCAACATTCTTAAATAAATTCAAAAGCTCCTCATTGCTATCAACAGACTTCTTCTTTGCTTTGGCTAAGGCTTCAGGAAAAGGAACATGAGTCAGATTTTTGGAATCAGGTTCCTGAGCCTTGGTTTCTCCTCTAGAATTCTCCTCTCTCTCCTCAGATTCTTCAGGATTCAAAAGATCAGAATAGTGTGCTTGTGGATCCTGAGTCTTCTTACCACTTCTCAAAGTGACAGAATTTGCAGAAGCGTAAGAATTTGGGTCTTGGGGAGGGTTAGGAAAGATTGGAGGGGCTTGATTGACCATGAATTGTTGATTAGCAGAAGAAGAAGACGAGGAACCCTGCTCAACCACCTGAGCATGTGCGTGCGGGTCCTTCTGATTTCCGTACCCTTGGGCTTGATTGCCCGAATTTATAATGTTTCGCTTGTTGGGTACAGGTTGGGATGGTAGAGTTCCAGGTTGACGAGAGTTAGCAATGAGCCCAGATTGCAAGTTGTCCAGTGAGTTTTTCATTTGCTGCATAAGCTGGAGCATAGATCCTTACATCTCTACCATTTGACGGTTCAAATCAGCTTGCCCTGCAGGTTGACGGGCATTCCAAGCTGGCTGATTGACCTGATTCGGAGGCAACTGAGTATATACTTGACCCTGACCCATTGGACGTTGCGAAGCATAGTTGCTGGGTCGGAATTGGGTCTGTTGCCCCAGATTTTTCCAAGAGAAGTTGGGGTGGTTTCTCCAACCTGGATTATAGGCATTCGAGTAGGGGTTGGATCTAACATTCTCTTGTACAGCACAGACATCCTCATAGGGTGAGGATGAAGAGAAAGAAAGGGAAGGATCAGAAAAACTGGGATCAAAGGTCCCAGTTGGGAACCCATGGGGTTCCGAGAAATGCTGACTCATAGGTTGAGTCGCATCGAGTTGATTCACGAACTCCCGTCCAGAAGGAGCTCGTAAGGAATGGAATCCTGAATTTTGGGATTGAGTGGATTGAGAGTTGTTCATGGAATTACCAGCCATCCACTCTTCCATTCTTTTAGCAACCAAGTCCACCTTATCAAGTTTATTACAAATCAATTCCATATCAAATAAATGAGAGTCCTGGACTTCATTGACATTTGATCTGGGTTGCTGGGACCGGCTAAAAGTATCCATGGAGGCATGATTAATTGAATTCTCACTCATTTCCTCAAATAAATCATGTGCACTATCTGCATCTTTATTGAGGAAATTGCCTCCGCAAGAAGCATCCACATGGTTTCTGAGTTGCTCATTCAACCCAAGATAGAAGATCTGCACGAGTTGCCATTCTGGCACCTCGTGGTGTGGACACCTCCGCAATAAGTCCTGGAATCGCTCCCAAGCCACATGAAACTGCTCCCCCGGCTGCTGGGTAAAGGTAGTGATTGCCTGTCTCAAAGCATTGGTACGACCGACTGGGAAGAATTTCTTCAGAAAGGCCGATTTCAACTCATTCCAAGTTGTAATTGGTCTTCCTATTGTCCTATACCAATGCGCGGCTTTATCCCTAAGAGAGTGGGGGAAGAGTCTCATGATCATTTGCTCCTCGTTAACGTTTCGAGCCTTGGTGGTCTGGACCAAAGTGGTCAAATCTTCCAAGTGCTGAAACAGATCTTCGGAGCCAAGCCCATGATAATGTTTAATCAGGCTTAACACCTGGGGCTTGATTTCTACGTCACCAGCTGGAATCTGGACGCCGGGACGTTCCCCGTAATTCGAAGGATCATAAAAATCCTTCAAGGGCTGAGCGCCCTGCATTCTCTGGAACCATTCTTGCATTCTCTGCATTTGTTCCAGCTGCCTTCTAAATTCTTCTTGTGGATTTTCAAGAAGAGGAGGCTGTTGTTCGGCCATGGGATCAAATTGACCAAAATCTAACTTGCACCTCCTAGAATGTTCCAACGGTCCTTCCAATCGGGGATTCAATGACCGTCTTCCCAGCATAAACTAGGAGAAGGCCGGAAGGACTGGGGATATGGACCCTGCAGCACAACAAAACAAGGCTGTCCTTAAGTGGGGTAGCCTAAGGATCTACTGACTCCCAAAACCAGCCTTAAGACTGTAAGTGATTTACTCTACTTACGTCTATTTAATTCAACCAGTTAGAAGGAGGGACTGGGGAGAAGGTTCTTCCTTTGGCTTTCGCCTCCGGTTCCTAGTGTACCCCCCAGCCGCGATCGTTTGACTCTGCTCTCCTAGCTAGACATCAAATTAATCAGTACAAGTAGGTTAATCAAAAATAATCTCAGACTAGGCCCTGAAGAGCGAATCAAATCTTAAGGCCAACGTCTACTCAATTTTATTAAGGCCTGGGATTGTGGTGCTTATGGAATGTGATGGGCCCTTACAATGGGTTGTGCCCTTAATGATTGATTGAGATTTGTGTAAGTGTGTGCACAACCAGGGTTTTCAAGTAGATTATTGACAATGTGTGAATTTTAATGTTCAAATCTTACTTGAGCAGCTTTTAGGGTTTTAAATTAGGTGAATTGCAATCAAGTTTCTAGGCAAACCAAGTTGTAAAACACAGGTGAAGATTGTTTTCCTTTAAAATCAAAAATAAAGTGGAGTGCCTGGAATATACCTAGATTGAAAACCCTAAGGAGGAGCTACTTGATGAGTTGGTTTTAAAATAAAGTGGTGTGGCCCAAACAACTCAAACAACTGGCCACAAATGCACCACTAAGTTAGGCACTCAAAAATGATTATCCTAGAATGATTTCTATTATGTTATGTGTTGCTTTGTGTGTACCGGTTCCACAGATCAGAATCCGGTTGAGTAGAAAGCAAATCAAGTTGATCAAGTGCCTTGAATGTGGGTGTGTGTTGTGTGTTTGTTGAAAATTACCCCACAAGATTATCTTTTTGTTATTTTTTTTTAAATGAGCGTGGAATGAATGTGAGTGAAAATCCAAACAACCAAACTATTCCTAGGATTTATACAAACACCTAGGTTAATTGGGATTTGGATTTAATGTGCCGAATGAAATCTATGGAGGGGGAAAGAATGGGGAAGCACTTACAGTTGTCTTCAACTGCACTTTACTCCAGTCTACCGCTTGTTGATTCCATGATGGAGGTCTCTGTAAAACAATAGACACAAGAGAAAGCTAGTTGGAAAACAAATAAAGTGCAAGAAATGCGAAGAAAAGATCGGAAATTGTTGCCTTCCCGGCAACGGCGCCAAAATGTTGAACGTGTTTTGCGAATAGCTACGCTTATGAGATTGGTTTTGGAAAACTTGTCGTTGCAGTTCAAAAAGAGAGGAATTCATGTTCAAAAAATAAAATTTATACCGAAAAGAATTCCGGGTCGAATACAGGGAGGCTACGTTGATCTATATTCGCAATTATATTTTTTAGGGTTTCTGTTAAGCAAGGCGATATAATTACAAGGGAGTTATCAAACTAAGAGAGAGAGAGAGAGAGAAAGAGAGAGAGAGAGAAAGAGAACATGCATTCAATATTTCAATTGTTTATAAAAGTTACACTAGAAAGCGGAAAATCAATTACACTATAAAGCAGGAAAAATTCTACACTAGAAAAGCTGTAAATAAGAATGGGAGAGAGAAGTTATCCTCCTCGAGGATTGCTTGGCGGACGAGCCGGACGGGACGACGCCTGGACGAAGGAGAACGAAGCAGGACAAAGGAGGACGAAGCAGAAGAACGGGAACGGAGCAGCACGCCGTCGTCATCGTGGGATCTACTTCCGAAGGGGAACGAAAATTGGACTTTATCTCGCAAGAAGCATCCCGGGTGTGGGACAAGCTTCTTTTGAGCTTTGGAGGGGTAAAGAGGAGAAAAAAGGGATGAGAATTTCGTATGGAGGGGGTCTCCTTTTACAGTTGCAAGGAGTGGGGGCAAAATGGACATTATAACTTCAAAATAGTAAATGAGGGGTCTTTAGTGACGGATAAATCCGTCACTAAAGCTCCCTTCGTGGGCGACGTGGGCGGCTCATGCGCGCCTGCTCGGCTGCTCGCGCACGCAACACTCGTGCATGTCCACTGATTTCCAGCCGTCTTATTTCGAGATCGGACGGCTTAAGATGCGTCCGCACCCGCGCGCTGCGCGCGTCAGATTGTGCGTTCAATCGCACGTCCAATTGCGCGTCGACTCTATCGGGCGCATGCGGCCGTTCGATGTCCATCCGACGCTCCACCCGCGCCCAATCACTCGCCCCCGCCGCTCCTCGCCGCGGATCGAACCCGCGCCCCGCGCTCGCGATAGCGCACTCGACCGCTGTGCTATGGGGCGCGGATGGTCGAGCGGGCGTTTTTAAATGTGAGCGCCCACAGCCGTTGGATTAAGATCCAACAGCGGAGAGCGATTGGGCGCGG
The DNA here is from genome assembly GCA_037157565.1 of Thalassia testudinum. Classification (NCBI taxonomy): domain Eukaryota; kingdom Viridiplantae; phylum Streptophyta; class Magnoliopsida; order Alismatales; family Hydrocharitaceae; genus Thalassia; species Thalassia testudinum. Next base: position 14,054,288 of record JAZHRO010000007.1, read on the forward strand.
AGCTTTCACAAGACGCAAGTGGCCATTTGGGCGGCTAAGATGGCACCACGTGGCGCTATCTTGGCCGTCCATCTTCTGGAAGTTGTAGATGGTGCCACGGATGTCGGATTGACTCGATTTTTGTGTCGTTAGGCTGCGATTGTCGATCCGAATTCATCCGTGCGGTCAAATTTATCATCTGAAGTACGGATTTATACCATCCTGGCCCTTGATCTTCTAGGGTTCCCGGGTCACTATCTCATGCTACGGATGCCTGATTAGGGCGATCTTGGAGTCGTTGAACTCCAATTGTCGCCCTGATTACATCCATACGGTTGGATCTTTGATCCGAGGCCCTGATAAAATATTTGCCCTGTCTAAGCACATAAAAGGAGACAATTAACCTCCATTTTATTCAAAGTATTCTAAATGCAAGATGATGCATGTAATGCAATATTTATATCATGAAATGCAATCCTATGCTTAAGAACATGCATAAATATACATCTTAAGTAGTGTAAATATGTTTACATCAGGGAGTATCGAATTTAGGGGCATCATTTCTCTTTTGGTCATGTTCCCGAGTGTCTGGCATCGGGCGCATGACCTTGAGAATCCCTAGACATCCTTAAATAACGACGGCCAATAGAATCCGAATTGCAAAATTTTTACAGCCGTCTTTTTCCCGGAAAAGTGTCCACCACACGTAGATGCAAGGCAGAACTCAAGTATACTATGGAACTCATTATCCGAGATGCATTGACAAATAATCTAGTCAGTGCCGATGCGGTACAGCTTGGGATCATCCAAAAAATAATATTTAGCCTCGTACAAAAGTCTATCCAGCTGTTGCATGGTCCAATCCTGGGGGATTTTACCAACAGCCAAATAATTAATGATATTTGCAAACCAAGTGTTCAGATACTCGATACTGTAAGGATAGCCTCATCCAGAAAAGTGTCAAAGATAGGGATATTCGGATGAGGGGAATCAATCAAGATTCTTGAAAGGTAATCTGCCATTACGTTTTGTGCCCCGTATTTGTCTTTGATTTCAAGATCAAATTCTTGAAGTAAAAGAATCTAGCGAATAAGTTAGGGCTTGGCATCCTTTTTTGGCCAAGAGATGGTTCAAGGCCGAGTGGTTGGTGTAGATGATAACACGAGAAACTAAAAGATAAGCCCTAAATTTTTTCAAAGCAAAAGCTACAATTAGCAACTCTTTTTCAATAACGGTGTAGTTCCTCTAGGCCTCATCTAGGTTTTGCTAGCGTAGTAGATTACAGAGGGCTTCTTATCTATTTCTTGACCTAAGACAAACCCGACAACATAATTAGATGCGTCAGCCATAATCTCAAATGGGGTTGTCCAGACCAGTGGTTGCAACACCGAGGCACAGGTGACTGCCATTTTCAATAAATCAAATGCCTTACAACATGATTCATCAAAGTCAAATGGCATGTCTTTGGCCAGAAGGTTACTCAAGGGTTGAGCAACCTTCAAGAAGTCCTTGATGAATCTTCGATAAAAACCCACATGACCCAAGAATGATCTAATTTGTTTCACAGATGTGGGCGGAGGAAGTTTAGAGATTGCATCCACCCTAGCCTTATCAACCTCAATTCCCCGATTAGAGACCACATGACCCAAGACAATGCCTTCTTGAGTCATAAAGTGCCTCTTTTCCCAACTAAGGGCCAGCCGTGTCATGATGCATCTCTTGAGAATTAATTCCAAGTTAGCTACACATGACTCGAAGGAATCTCCGAAAATGGAGAAACCATCCATGAACACCTCAAGACAATCTCCCACCATGTCAGAAAAGATGGCCAGCATGCACCTTTGAAAAGTCGCAGGTGCATTGCAAAGCCCAAAAGTCATCCTACGGAATGCGAAGGTTCCATAGAGACATGTGAAAGTTGTCTTTCCTGATCTTTAGGATGGATAGGGACTTGGTTATATCCCGAATAACCATCCAGGAAGCAAAAGTACTTTTTCCCAGTTAACCTTTCTAGGATTTGATCAATGAATGGCAAAGGGAAATAGTCCTTTTTGGTGGTTGGTTCAACTTCCTACAATCAATACAAACTCTCCAAGTGAAAGCTGAACGAGTGGTGAAAGATTCCCCTTTCTAACTAGTCATGACTACTATCCCTACCTTTTTGGGCACAATCTAAACAGGGCTAACCCACGGGCTATCTGAGATCATGTAAATAATGCCTGCATCGAGCCACTTGATTATTTTCATCTTGACCACTTCCCGCATATTAGGGTTTAGTATCCTTTGCATTTCACGAGAAGGGAAGGATCCATCTTCGATGAAAATACGATGATTACAATAAGATGGCTCAATCCCCTAAGGTCATGGATGGTCCAACCAATTGCCCCCTTATTCTTCTTAAGGACCTTAATCACTCTCAATTCTTGTTTGCTGATAACATCATCATTAGCCATTTATAGCCTTAATTAGTCATAATCAAGGATTAAATACTCCAACATAATCGCTAGAGAGCCCTAATTCACTTCAAATCCATTCTGAGAGAATAATAGTAAAATAGGGGTAAAATTGCAGTTTTAATGGCATATCTCAATTGCAGTATAATCATGGGATTTCTAAGGTGTTAAATAAAGGTCAAACGATCTTAAATGTCTAACAAGAGGATCCGTGTAGATAGAAAAGGGTTTTCGCATGTTTTGAGAATTAAATGACTTCCGAAATCCTAAAAATAAACCCACCTAATTAACTAAGGTTCCGATCAGGATAAAACTCACCCAAGTACTCTAAAATTCAAATAAAAATATTCTCTAGGGTTTGATACCTTCAATTTGACCATCAGAGCCCGTCTTGACCGAAAATAGAGTCTCAGACATACTTTTGCCCTAATTTGGGTTTTTGCGTAAATTACCTAGGAAAAATAGGTCAAAAAAAAATATTACTTCACCATTGGATTCCTTGGGTCAAAATAAGGTTTGTACCAAAATTTGGGTCTAATCTGAGATCATCCTGACCTAGTTTGCAATTTGATCCTGTCTGACTCTTTTATCTCACATATATGCACCTAACTTTTGAATAAATTACATTTAGGTCCCCAACTTTATAGTTTTCTTCCTCAAGTAGACCCCTGCCACCCTTAACTCCTAATCCTAATCCTCTGGTGACCCTAATTTGGCAAAATCTCTACGATTACTTGATGAATCCCTCTCAAAATTGAAAGGGAAACTCGTCAAGTAATTGCCTTCCTTTTTAGCGAGATCCAAAGCTCCAGATCTTGCCCAAATCCTAATGCAAACACGTAAAAGAATTGGATATCCTATTCCGACGGACCTTCCAAGCTTGGGAAGCTTGCTTCCCAAGCTCTAATCACCTCTAATGGCCTATATAAGACTCCCTAGGGTTGACCTTTCTGCCCAAGCTCGAATTCAATAGAAATAACCCCCAATTCTTCTCTCCTCTTTCGGCTGAACTCCTCAACGTCCAGCGACCTTCTCTATCTCAATTCCTCGTCCATTCGCAATACCTCTAACGAACCTATCTTCCTCATCTTCCTCCGCATCATGCTGTACTTACCGATGCCCCATCCTCCACCTTCCTTGCCGATTCCTACTTACCGAAGCATTTTCCTCCACGATGCTAGCCATACCATAACCGGTGTTGCTCCATCCCCTTCTTCCATTAGATTAGGATTAGTTTAGTTAGGTTAGTATCTTTGGTTAGTTTACTCCCTCAAAAACCTTGTTTCAACCCCCGACGCCGCAAATCGCCATCATCTTCCCCATCTCCAACCACTCCTCCGACGAGGCATTCCCATCGCTACATCGCTCCATCCGCCTTGCCGAAACTCCCATAAGCTTTGCCTAGCCTTCCTACACAAAAGCCCTCTCATTATATCTTCATTCACCCACCCAACACTCCCCCTGAACACACCCATCACCAGCTTCTGTCCCTGACTCCGTCCGTCCACCATACACCTCCACACGCCATGAAACCACTGCCACAACATTCCATGACTCACGATGACTCTCCTAAAGTGCTGTAACATGGCCAAGAGGCTTTATTATTGATTTGTAGGTACAAGTCAATTTCGCCATTGAAGAGCAAGTTTCATGCTTGCTCGAAGTTCGCTCCAGTGCTTATTGGTTCCAGGTGTAACCTCCAGACGATGCGGAACCCTTTTAGGTTTAGTTCTAGGTAGTTAATTGGAGGAGACTACATCCTCTTTACCTTTAATTGAGTAATGAAGCAACTGAGGCTGCTGCTGCCGGCTGCACAAGAAAAAAAGTTGTGGGATTAGTCCCACATCGGGCCCAAAAAGACATGTAGAGGAGCATAAGAGGTTTTCCTGCATAAGGCTTGTTGCCTCAAGACAACAGGGGGGTGAGGTACCCCACACACCCCACGCACGCCTTGCCCATGACACTGTTCCACGTAGGCCTAGCTACGACCCAACCCGCCTAACCCGTGTACACCTCGACTGCTACCCCATGCCAGCAACCCTGGTCCCGGGAGCGCTCTAGACCCGATTACCCATTACTGTGCAAGGCTCTGGGAGAGCAGAACCCAGAGAGAGAAAGAGAGAGAGAGTGCAGGGGATGGGGGATTTTTGCTCTGAAGATAGATGGCTGACACTTAGCCGTTTGAAGAAGAAATCCCCTATGCGTGAAGTTGGAAGGAAGAATGCCTGGACAGTAGAAAGAAAGAAGAAGAAGAGCTGAAGGGAATAGAAGAAGCCAAGGAAGAAGAGGAGAGGTTCTATAGAAAAATAGAAGGCTTAAGACGTCTGATTGCTTACCTACTGTTGGTTAATTTGAATTGATAGAGGATATAAGTGGTGATTCAAATCACCATTGTCTTTTATTATTTTCTCTTTTTATCCTCATATTCTAGAGATACATTGGATTTCATTGAATATTTAATGTGACAGGTTATTATTCATTAAAAATCTATACTTTGCTTAATTACTTGTGCACATTTACATTATTTGTTGAGATTAGTGATTGAATTCCTACTTGCTCTCAGTGAATGACCTTGGACATTCATTCGAGTATAAATTTTATCTACTTTTAAGCAATTTAGACCTATACTACGATGCAGCTTTTATAACATCGATTTCGCTCGTTAATATTTTGGCACTGTTGCGGGGGAGCAGTGTGCAATTCATCACTATTCTCTACTTTATCTGATCATATTTGAGCATTGACTTGCTCCGTTTGCTTTATTGCGATTTTTTGAAGTACTTTACGAGGAGATCTTCCATGCAAATCAACCACTCAAGGGCAGGTAACTTCTCTATTTTTCCCTAATCAACCTCCTAATCTTGGGAAGACAAAAAGGAAATTATCAATTAGGAATCACCTACCTTATTTTTCATAGTAATCATCATTTAAAAAGGTAAGTTTCCTGATTTGCAAAATTTTTTTGAAGTTGAAGCGATTCTGTTTAGAGATCCCATCCTTGATTTCTTGTACCTATTAGAGAATACATTTAAATTCTAAGTCACTTTGGGCTAACACATTTCTTGCTTGAAGCCCAAGGTGAACATGTCAAGATCAATTGGACTTGGAAATAGAGCTAATTAGGGTTTCTGCATTAGGGTTTTGAAGTGCTAGTACACATTTTTGCCTGAATTAAAGGAAAGTTACCCTCCCGCATTTGTGTGCTACCTAAGCCCTTGATTGAAAAGATCTAATCAGAAAAACCCTAAAATCAGGCTCTAAATTCACTTGAACCCTAAAATCCTTGGACCTAATAACCTGAGAGTCAAATAGGGTGATTTCTGGGTCTTGACTTAGATTTCATTCTACCATCTTTAGGGCAGGTCAGGTGAAATTAGCCTACATTATTGGCCAACTAACCTCCAAATTAGGTCACAAGTCAAATTAACTTCTAATCAAGTGAAATCAAAAGCACAAATTAGGTCATAAAACTGGTAGACTTAAGAGGTCAAGTAATCCATTCTGGTCTACCTAGACCCCCAGTGACAAGGAAGGTCGGGTGGGGGAAACCCTGTAACCCGTGGGGATGCTCTACCATGTAGGGGTCTTCGTGGGACTCTCCTTTCTTGGCTGCCTAGGTAATTCTCAGGTGGACGACTTCCTAATCAAGGGGTATCATCTGCCCCGAACCTCTACACTCATCCAAAAATCTTTGGGTGCCTTGATTGGGTCTAAATAACATCTAGTCCCTCATCTATTCTCTAGAGCACATATACAGGAAGGTCCTTAGGTTTTTGCTTTTAACCTAAGAGACCTCATTAGATCTTCTTGGGGATTTCTTTCAGATCTAATCAACTCCAATCTGAACCTGAGTTTTGATTCTACATCTTGATTCCACCATTTGATTCAAAAATGCTGCCTGACATGTTAGGAAAGGTGATTAGGAAACCTGAGTCCCAAATGACTATCAAAGATAAGATGATTGAGGCTACTTATGGATACCATGAAGAATATTATAGAGCCTTAGATAGGGACATTTAGGACAAATTTGCAAGAACAACAACCCACATTGTGAACCATGTTGAAATACTTTATACTCGAGCCTTACATGGTTCAACCCGGGAGGATCTTTTATCAGAATTCAGTGAATTATAGAGATTACACAGTACCAAGTGTCAACAAAGCTGTTCGAATCCACAATTTTGGGAAACATATCAAAGTCTCATAGAAAAACATGGGGACATGCTAAATACACTAGAAAAGACAATTATTCGAAGATACCCATACATTCCTTCAGAAGACGATGAGGCATCTTGGAGCAACATTGAGGAGCAAAATCTCCCAAATCCTGGGTTCAATGATAAAGGTTGTTGTGGACCCCCAGCCCAAATCAATTCAGATTCAAATTATATATAGATTGATACGCCTGATCTTAAGATGGGTTGGGAGGATCCAATTGCAGGTGATCACTATTTTGATCTAGCCCTAGAGATACAAGAGCCTGCTTCACCAAGTTTAGATTTCCTAGACATCTGTGATACTAAGATTGAATCAGAACATCTCAAGGGTGTAAATTCCATCCCTTATTCCGATAAGGTGACTCTCGAGAGCAATTACGACATCCCTGTAGAGCCCAACCAAGATTCTAGTGATCCAACCCACACCCTTAACATAGAATCTAGATCTGAGCCTTACTGGGATGATCACAAGGCCCAAAGTGATGGAAATCAGATTTTGAATTTGAATTATGATTTAGGGACTATATTTGATGAGGGCACCTCTCCAACCTCCTCAAAATATAGATTCATTTTTCAGAAGTCACTCCAATCTACATTACAGAAATCGAGGTGGAAGAGTTGGGTTTTGATTGGGTCTTTCCTAGCAACTAAGGACCCGAGCCCATGCCTAATAGGAACAACTTTTTGAGCACGGAATCTGAAAATAGGTTAGATCCAAGTCAAGTTGCTGAGTCTACATCTTTTGATTTATTCTGTGATGGAACCTCTGATCCTGAATCAAATTCAGAACATGATTCTTGCAAGTTCTCTAACAATTTCGAATCTTACCCTGATTTCGGGGAATTATGGTTTCCTGACAACTCAAAACCAATTTACGACATCAGTAATAATGACCTGCCCTTTGATTCTGAGGCTGTGGTCAATGATCCGAAAGAAAACACCTCTTCTACAGCACATACGAAACCCTCCCAAACCTATTTTCAACCTTGACCTACAACCGCACTCAATCTTTACTCTAATTCTCTTCTCAATGAACTGATTGCACATGATTCTCCTCCACATTTCGATCAGGTTTCAGATATCGATCAAACTACAAATCATGACCCATCCTTCTTTGATCACTTTCATAGAGTTCCTACATCCTCCATTGATTCATTCTCTTTTGCGAATCCCTACTCCGACCAGGATGATCCGACTCAGCCAAACCTTAGCTTTTCACTTCAACATCATTCCGAGCTTTATAGTATCTGGTGGGTACCACGTCTCTTAATCCACATTCATCAACCCTCCAAATTGATTGGGCTTGGGCTGCATCATCAGCCTGCTGACTTGAACAAGCACCTGGTTGGACCAACCAGGCTATTGATCAAGGTGCTTGTTCTATAAAATTAGTTTGATTTGACCACCCTTCTCCATACCATTTTCCACTCGACTGAAGGTTTTAAATTTAGCGCTTAACGGGAGGCAACCCGTCAATCCAAAAACCTGAGATCCTTCTGATTATCCTTTCTGTACTTCACGTCTATTGCACTCTAAGTTCGATTTTAGAACAGTTGATCTCACCTCTGGTACTCGTATCAGAGATTGAAATCGTCTGCAAGAGTCTTCCTAACCCATTCACCCATCCGATAATCCTGTTCTAATTCTTGAACCCAAAACTATTACATACCCTTTATTTACAATGATGACATTACAAAACATAGGCATGGGGGCATGTTAAAGTGCAAACATACAAAAATTTTTCAGTTTCTGAAGGTTTCTCACAAAAAAAATACATATTACAAAAAGCCAAAAAAAATAAAAAATTGAAAAAGAATAAAAAAATGGGAAAAGGGAGGAAATTTTGAAAAATTGAATGCATATCATTCTTAATGAGGAAAAGGGGAGGTGGATTTGAGATGTCAAAAAGGAGCACAATTTGAAATAAAGAGTTAGTCATTAGTAAAAGATTACGGAATCTATTTATGTTCTAGACTAAATCAAAAGAAAGAAATATAAGTAAAAAAAATGCTAAGAGATAAAAGCGATTAGTATGAGTGTTGATCCTAGGCCTTTTGGGCTGTGTTTAGGCTTAAAAATTTAAGTATCCATTAAGATCTAGATAATCCTCAAGAGGTTGAGGAAAATGCGAAGCTTAAGTATTAGGTCTAAGGCTTAGGGATTATTTGGCCTCGTTAATTGACCTCTAGTTTGCGGGATTCGATAACCTAAGCACCATAATTTACACATAGTTTGGTTCAATGTGCTTAATATCAAAATAACGCAAATGCATTAATTCTATTCTAAAAATGTCACATAGATTAGGAGCAGCTAATCAACACAAGTTGATTTGGATGAGTTCTCAACGCGAAGAGGTAGAAAATTCCCCTCAAAGATGCTCAATAACATACTGTCTCCTCGATGCTTATCTCTTAGGATATCTAAATATCCTACCAAAGGTGCGTAAGCACCTTATGCTGGTTTAAGTGCCATGGGCGGGATTATCCTAAAATATCAATTGCCAGGGCCTGAATTTAGCTACAAAATGCCATGGGTGGCACTCTCTCGAAGTGCCGAAAGCCAGGGTTCTAGGGGTTGCCATGGCTAATGCTGTCTCGAAGAATCGAATGCTAAGGACCCTGCAAGGATTGATGGTGGGAGGTAGGAATCCGATACAGATAGTGTTGTAAAGCCAATCCGAAGCTAGAAATAAAGAAAAGAAAAGAGAGAGAAAGCTCTGGAAAAATGCAAAAAAAATCTCCTATCTCTCTCTTACAAAAATGCACTGCAAATTGAACCCAGACTAAAATTGTTTTAAGCACGGGTGCTTTAACTGCAGAGTTCAACAAACCTTAGGTTAGTTCCTATAGGCCATAGAAACCTTCACGGCAGACTAAGGCTAAAGTTGGTCAGGTCTGGATCTTGGTTGGTACTTGAGTACCTCTAGGCCTATTATTGGTACTCTAACCTAATCTAACAAAAAACACACATCAGAAATCTAAGCATAAAAAGGCATGGTGAAGAATTTGAGTTAATTTCATGAGATTTCGCTAAAGGACTAGCAAAAGTTAGGCATGGGAGTATGATGATAATATCATCATCAGCCATATCGAGCTTTAATTAGTCATAACCAAGGATTAAATACTCCTACATAACCACCAGAGAGACCAAATTCACTATAAATCCAATCTGAGAGAATAATAGTAAAACAGGGGTAAACTATAGTTTTAACAGCATATCTCAATTGCAGTACAATAATGGGATTTCTAAGGGGTTAAATAAAGGTGAAATGGTCTTGAATGTCTAACAAGAGGATCCGTGTAGACAGAAAAGGGCTTTCGTATGTTTTGAGAATTAAATGACTTTCGAAACGATAAAAATAGACCCACTTAATTAACTGAGGTTTCGGTCAGGATGAAATTCACCCAAACCCTCTAAAATTGATAGAAAAATACTCTCTAGGGTTTGGTCATTCAATTTGACCATCAGAACTCATCTTGACCTAAAATAGAGTCTCAAACTGACTTTTTCCTTAATTTAAGTTTTTGAATAAATAACATAGTTAGACTAGGTCAAAACCAAAATCTAACATCACCATTGCATTCTTTGGGTCCAAATTAGGTTTGCATCAAAATTTGGGCCCAATCTGAGATCATCTTGACCTAGTTTGTAATTTAGTCTTATCTAACTCTTTTATCTCACATGTATGATCCTAACTTTCGAATAAATTACATTTGGGTCCCTAAATTTATCATTTTCTTCAAATGTCCCTGCTGCCCTCAACTCCAAATCCTAAAGCTTCGGCAACCCTAATTTGGAAAAATCTCTACGGTTACTTGACGAATCCCTCTCAAAATTGAAAAGGAAGGGGGCAAACATGAGAGGTGAGAGAGGTGAGGGGAGAGGAGAGATCGACCATGGTGAGGGATGGTCAACTTGGCGGTCGAGGGAAGGGCGGAGGAGAGAGCGGAGAGGGGAAATCCAAAAGGGTAGTGATCGGATGGATGGGGACCGAAAAGAGAGGGAGATAGGAAGAAGGATTAACAGAGAAGTCTGTTATCGCTGCCGAAGGAGAGGCCATTTAGTAGTGATCTACAGATCCCCTCTTGTCTGCTTGGCTTGTGGTGGTCACAGGCATAAGAGAGATGCCTGCACGAGGTGGAGAAGGGGACCTGATAAGTCGTCTACATGGCACCCTAAGCTAACACATAACTTTAGGCCACTGCCGCCGCCAGACAACTATAAGGGTTTTACCATTGATGTTGATGTTCCAGTGTCTAAGGATACAAAGATCTCTGAACTTATTCTCAGAGGTGCTCTGGTAGGAGAGGTGATGGCTGGAAATCCGTCAACAGACCGCATGAAAGGTTTGGTAAAATCCCTTTCTCTCTCTGTTGAAGGTTGGAAGATTTCTACCCTATCGCCTACGAGATTTGTTTTGTTTGGTTTGGGTATGATGGATGTGGAGCAACTTCGATTTAAATTATCCAATTTTGAAAACCTAACGGTGATCAGGCGACTTGCTTCGCCTTTTGATGGGACCTTACTAGATAGGCTGCCTCAAAGGGTTGCTGTCCGAGAAGGGAATCTAGAAATCAGTGGTCTGCCTTTGCATCTTAGATCGCAAAGTGTGATAGCTTCTGCCCTGGCTGGACATGAGACTGTTGTTGTGGAGGCAGAGGTTGGTTTGAGGGAAGGGGATGGCAGAACAATTCATGTTAAAGTGGAGATTCTCAAAGGGGGAGCATTACCGGAGAAGATCATACTCAGATGTCGTGGCAGCTCATGGCTTCTACAGCTGCAAATTAAGGCAATGGTGAAGGAAATCTATGAGCAGAAAGAATAGAGAACCTATGCAGAGATTGCTCATGAGGAACATCACCTGGATCACACAGAGGGAGGTGGATCTGAAGGAGCTCCTAAACCAAAAAAAAAGAAAGATTATCATCATAAGGAGATGGCTGAGGAGGAGATGGTGGTGATGGGGGATGACCAAATTGCACAAGAGGGTGAACAATCTGTGGGGGTGTTGCAGGAAGTTTCAATGAATTTGGTGGTACAAAATTCTTCTTTCAATATTGAAGGTGAACAGAAATATGGGGCTGGAGCTTTGTCAAAATCAGTATTGGGGAGATCCCCATATAAACTAAGGAAAAGGAAAATGGATTTATCTACCAAGAAGGTGGATGAAAATTATGTTGCTTTGGTACTTGGTGTTGAACGCAGGCTGCAAGCAAATGGGGGGGGTTCTCAAAAGGGGAGATGAGAGTCCTTTCTCAGAATGTGCGTGGGTTGCATGATAAGGTTCGACGTGCCACACTTATGAGATATTGATGAATCCATTTTAATGGACTATTATTACACCTATATTAACTTTATTCTTACAATTTATGTTTGTTAATACCTACATTAGATCATAAAATGATTGCATCTATTATATTGCACTCTATAACTTATTATGTAATTATTTTATGTTTCATTATTGTAGGAATAATTTGTGCAGAGAAAAGGGTGGTGGAGATAAATTTCCCCCTTAGCCGCCGGCCTCAACAAACACCAACAGCCGCCGGCCAAGTTTAGTAAGGGATTTGAAAATCCCTTGACTTGCGGATGGGGGGGAGGAGATAAAAGAAAAGAGAGGGCTCTTGGCGAGGAAGTCAGTCTTCTTTTCCCCCTACAAGGATCATTTCCACCTTCCCCACCATGGAGAGGGCATACACTATGGAACTTGTGTGCAACCACGCACCATCGGTCCCTCTCTGTTGCAGCACTGCCTCAACCTCCAACGCGCAGCCTTCGCGCCCTGCTAGCGCCTCCAGCCTGCTCCCCAATGCATCGCAACTGCCATAGCTTCCACCTCGCACCCCCAGCGTGCAGTGACCCCCCCACCACATGCAAAGCAGACACCGCAGTCGCAGCCCTTGTGCGTAGCCACACCCTCTCCAACAAGAGCGCGCCTCCATCCTCACCAGCCTGCCCCACTGCGCACACCGCCACAACCTCTACATGCCCTGCAAGCACGCCTCTAGTGTGCAGCGCCCTCACCAAACCGCCCGCAGGCAGCCGCACGCCCGCAGCCAAGTACGCCCGCAGGTAGCCATGCCCGTAGGCAGCATGTGCCCTCGCGGGCCCTTGTGCGCTCGCCATCGCGCAGGCACGCCTGCACGCAGCAGCTCTTCCTCCTCTCCATGCACGGTTCATCTCCTCCGACAGAACCCAACATCAGCGTTCTTCTCCTCCACCGTCCGGCCACCGCGTCACCACAATCGTAAGCACTCGTCGAGGTGCACATCCCATCGACTCTCGCTGTCAACCCCGCACGACCGTTTAAGCAAGGAAGAGAGAGGAGAAATCTTCTTTTTTTTCTTCAACTAAAATTTACATTGCATGCCATTGCCACTTTAATATTATTATTTTAGTCAGGCCACATTACATGGATGCACTTATAGTTTCGTGAATTTACTTAATTAGTGTTATGTGCATCATTCAACATTGAAATTCAAATCAGATTTGCATGCAAGTCAAACTTACATGATATGCCACTACACATGCATCATATACATACTTTATGGAGCTTGATTTCTGACATGAAAATTGCATAAATAGCCTTGAACTTTTAAGGAAATTGCAAGCTCCTTTTAGAGTAGCATACTCCTCGCATTGAAGTCGCGAAGTTGTTTGCAAACATTATATTCCTCTACTCGTGAATTTATTGATTCTATTCCTTTGTGGATGCGATATTTTTATTGTGGTTAAATTTGATATTTACTTTAATTTATGATTGAGAAATTTTCCACCACATAAAACAAAACTACATATTAATTTATTGCTATCATCTTCATAAATAAGCGAAAATCTCTCTGTTAAATGGCGCCATTGCCAAGGAGGCAACAGACGTAATAGATTCACTTTATTATTTTTGAGTACTCTGAGTTGCGAAATTATCTAATCATTCTTTACCTTATTGTTCGAGGAATCTGACAGGGCGACAAACACAACAGAGCGACGACATTGACCTTGAACGACGAACACGGTGGGTGTGCACGACGGAGACGATCTTTTTGGTGGACCTTGACGCCACCTGAGGCCAGCAACAGAAGCACGTAGGCCTTGATCCCACACGTGTGGAAGGAGGATTGGTGACTGGAGATCAGTTTATACTTAGATTTAGTTTAAATAGACATTAGAACTTAATTTTTATCTTTTGGACCCTTGCCGGGTATTTTTGGGGACGTGTTCCCAGTGTTTCTTTATTTCTTATCGCTCTTGTATGCGGGAGCATATTTTCAGGAGCGTGTTCCCATTTATTTAGATTATAGCATTATTTGAATTGTTTGAACTACATGTTGGTTAGTTAGTTAGATTAGGTTTGTTTGCTTATTATTATTAAAAATATATATATATTCGAACTGCCTGCTAAAAGCTGCATATCTATAGGACGACCATCTAGGACTGAATGAGCAGCATCTAGCTTTTCTTACTGCATTGCATACATTCTTGCACGAAGAAAGCTAGAGTAAGGTACGTTTTTTTGTCTTGAGCATCAAATACCTGTCATGCATCTGCATTGAACCTAAATCTAAGATCACTAAAGTGCTTGAATCAAATTAATTCAGTGGTTATCAGTGGTTACTTTAAAAATTGGGACTGCTAAGAGGTTGGACCTTAAAATCTGTGACTTAAAATTATGTGCAAAAGGATCTTGTTTGCGAGGTTTCAAAACTCAAAAACACGAACGTATGATTGCACACCTAAGACACTGTGCACCTCACATATAAGGTCACTAGATAAATTTCTACCTCACCTCTTTGTACCACAAGGGAAGTTAGTCGGAAATCAACAAGCTTATCCACCAAGTTACTTCGATTCTTGTGCGTGGGCTCGATTGAAGACTTCCATCCTTTGCGAGTAGGTTATAGGCACCAACGAAGGTTGGCCTAGGAAGCGTAATTCTTGCAAAACTTATTTGGCCACCAACTGAACATTTAATTCTAAGACCTACAATCTACTAAAAATAGATCCCACTGAATTTACATTTGTTTTGACAGCGCTAGAACTCTCTAGGAAGTTTCTACTTGTGTTTTGAATTCTTTTAAATCCTAAGAGAGTTTAACCTATTTAATTGAAAGAAATGGGTTATCCTTACTCCTATCATTTTAACTAGGATCCCATACCCCGAGCATATTCATCCGTTGATTGATACATTGATAATTCATGCGATCATTCTTATTCTTATCCTGGGAGTACTAGCCCGATAACTCCCACTTTTGAGCAGAGCCTAGGAGCGGGATTTTCCAATCCTGGAATCCCTACTTCTATGCAAACACCCAACACTCGCACCCTTTATGATTTTCTGTATTGAGGTTGGACCGATACCCTTAAACAACCAGAGCCTGAAATTGACTATCCTCCCCAACCTGATAGTAGTAGCCTTTCCTCTTTTATGATAGAAATGCAAAAACAACAAAAGAAAATGATGGAATCCATGGGAGAGATGTTGAGAAATAGTCAACAATTAAACAAAGAGATAAGACAGCTTAGCTATGCTCTTCCCAATAATTCTGATCCCTACCCATAGGACCATGATCATGAAAATAATTCTGAGGAAACCAATGACAATAGGGATCCAATTTTATGTAGCTATCACTTAGACTCTCCCAATGAGACACGACCACTAGAGGAGAACAATCCTAGTGATTATCCACCTGAGCTATATTGAAGTCAACAGAAAGGGATGATGGCACCTCTTGAGGACCTTGACCCTAATGGCAGTATTTTCCTTACTCCTAATAACCTGGGTCAAGGTTGTATTGTTCCTATCACTTCCCCTACTAATTATCTGGTGGAATCCCATTCTACCCTTAGTGAGCCTACTCCTGACCCTCCACTTAGGGAATCAACACTTACCATTCAGCATCTTGAGGATTTAAATGCATCCAATGAAGGTGACCCTAAGGAAATGGAGGATGAATTAGATCAATTTTGGTCTCAGGGATATAAAGAGTCTATTTGAGAGGACAAGGATGCCCCAATGGAGGAACATGGACTAAAAATCTGGAGTGAATCACAGGAGAATTATGTATTATTTGAGGATTTACCCCTAGAGGATATAAATAATATGGTGAAATCCTAATTCCTCCCTTCTTTCGATTTTGAGAGTCATCCTCCATCAAAATAAGAGTTGATATTAAAGGAGGACAAACACAATAGTGAGAAGCCTAGGGAAGACTCTCGAGGACAAAACATGTTCATTGAGGATTTATGCCTCGAGAAGAACAAAGAATTGCGTGATACAGGCTTACTCCAAAACATCAAGATGGATCCTCTGTCAAAAATAATTGATGATACTGAAGCAACTCCTTTCTTCACTAATGAATCACATATACACCCCAACAAAAATTTGAGTGAACCAAAAGAATTCGGGGATGAGATTAATGATAATGATTCCGTTGTTTCTACCCTACCCTCAAAGGAATATAATTTGGAGTCCACCATTAATTCACATATACTGGAAGGTGAAAATATGACTCCAATCATTAATGATAGGCAGGGTAACGTGAAGTTGTCTACAATTGTTAGGGAGAATACACAATCTGAATCATTGTTGGAATTAGATCTAACACCAACTAAGCCCTCATTGGACTTAATCATTACCTTCCAACACTACAAACAACCCTTACACTCCTTAACCAATCCTTGGCTCAGATCTCTACTCATGTACATTCTTTTTGGAGAACATATCAGGCCAGTACATTCTCGGGAAGAATGGCATGTGTGGATTGATGCTTGTACTTTTAGTCTCACCATTCAAGGGTTTGAAATAATAATATTTATATCTTTTAAAACTTGTCCTGCTTTGGAGGATCCTTGTTATCCTCCACTTATTCCGTTTTGGGAGGTCTCTTTTCATATTCCTTTTGTTATTCCTAGACCTCCTCAGGTAGCCAACGGGGTTTTCTACTTTCATACCTTCTGCCGAGATTTTGGGATTACGTTGCATCATCAGCCCGCCAACATCCGTGGCTACCTATTTTCAAGGCCCGCACTGTTACGCATATTTTTCGGGCTTAACTTTTTCTGTCTGGAACCAGACTTACAGGTTTCTTATAAGTCTAGCTACTGACAGAAAATGCAGCGCTTGTTGGGAGGCAACCCAACATTCTGAATAACACCGTCATTAGGTGATTTCCTTCCTTTCTCCCCCTGTTTTAATTTTTACAATGAGGACATTGTAGGATTTAGGCATGAGGAGGTGCATTTTGCATCTTAGAAAGTATTCATGCTTTGCATTTAGGTTAGCATACAAAAAAAAAAATTCTATTTTCTTGAGCTGAATGGGTTAGTCCCTAGCAAAACATCTTTGTCATGGAGGTTTTTCTTCTTGAATTATTTCCTAAGTCTAGAATCCAGTGCATTTACTTCATGTGCACGTAGACTGGGTAATGAATCTTTGAAGAAAACCATTAAGCATTTTTAGTCTACTGAACCCTTGGATAGTTAATAGGGAGTCAGACATACTATCTTCTAGTGGATCCACCTCATATTTGAGAGAATAAAGTGGAGAGATTACTGGCGTGCTAAGTCTAATGTAAGGACTCTTAAGTTTTGGATAATTAGATGATAATACTTTAGAGTTAGGCATAGTTTTCGCTCTCTGTTCCTATGTGTGTACTTTGTGTGAATTCTTGAGAGTCACTAAATAAGGCAGGTACACAGAGATTGAGTTTTAATAAAGCTATGACTTTGATGGATGGTTACGCCCGTCCTTCATAGAGTCATCGGCTAAAGGAGGGTAATAGTGTCAAAGGTCAAAAATACGCCTATCCTATCCATTCCTTCCCGATGTCGAGAATAGGCACTTTCACCAAATAAGCCACACAATATCTTCTTGACCATCATCATCCCTAATAATGCCTCATAAATAAAAGTCTATGTCGTGTTATGTTGATTGATAAAGAAAGAAAAAGGAAAAAAACGAAGAAACAATTATATTGAAAAAAAAAAGCGAAGAAGAAAAGAAAAAGAAAAGAGTCAAAGTTTATAATTTTATCTTTGTAACATTATTTCTAAGGCAACAAAAACACCTATCGCGATCCATCAAATATGACCCATACCTACCTTTTAGTATTTCTGATCGCCCAAATACTGGCTGAGGACTCTAACTTAGTTGTAGAGTTATTAGGACTTTAATTGAAATGTGAATGCCATGTGAGGCCACAAAACAGTGAGTACACTTACTAAATCCAGTGAGATTTGTGATCTCAGAAAGAAAAGACAGAAAAGAGTGAGCGCCAAGAAACATCAAGAGAACACAGTTGTTTAGCCTTTCTCTGAGTTGACTTGTCTAATAGTCTAGAGATCTAGAGTCTGTAGTATTAGACTACATGTAGCACCAGATGAGTGTGTACCACCAAATACAAATCCATTCAACTCGATATCTCCTACCTAAGCCTAAAGCCAGGGTCAATTTACAGATTATTTTCTGCTTTATCCCCAAGGGAAGTAGTTGCCTATCCTGATAGAAATATTTACTAAGGGATAAGTACGAACTGCAAATGTAAGTTGTTTATTTTCACTTGGATTCGTTACCTAGGCTAGTATCACTTGACATTTGTTTGGATCTCTAATGTTTTGAAATAAAAAAGGAAGAAATCTTATGATTACTTCTATTATTTTTCATTTTTTGCTAGGGACTAGCAAATCTTAGGCATGGGGGTATTTGATGAGTCAATTTTAATGGACTATTATTACGCCTATGTTAACTTTATTCTTACAATTTATGTTTGTTAATACCTACATTATGTCATAAAATGATAGCACCTATTATATTGCATTCTATAACTTATTATGTAATTATTCTATGTTTCATTATTGTAGGAATAATTTATGCAAAGAAAAGGGTGGTGAAGATAAATTTCCCCCTCAGCCGTCGGCCTCAACAAACACCAACAGCCGCCGACCAAGTTTAGTAAGGGATTTAAAAATCCCTTGACTTGCGGATGGGGGGGAGGAGATAAAAGAAAAGAGAAGGCTCTCGATGACGAAGTCGGTCTTCTTTTCCCCCTGCGGGGAACATCTCCACCTTCCCCACCGTGGAAAGGGCATGCACTGTGGAACTCACGTGCAACCACGCACCGCCTGTCCCTCTTTGTTGCAGCACTGCCTCAACCTCTAACGTGCAGCCTCCACGCCCTGCAAGCGCCTCCAGCCTGCCCCCTCACAGCGCCACTGCTACAGCTTCCACCGCACACCCCCAGCATGCAGCGCCCCCCCACCACGTGCAAAGCAGACACTGCAGCCGCAACCCTTGTGCGCAGCCACACCCTCTCCAGCAAGAGCACGCCTCCATCCTCACCACCCTGCCCCACCACGTGCACCGCCACAACCTCCGCGCACCCTACAAGTGCACCTCCAGCATGCAGCGCCCTCACAAGACCAGCCGTAGGTAGCCGCACGCCCACAGCCAAGTACACCCACAGGCAGCAGCACCCGCAGGTAGCACGCGTCCTCACGTGCCCTTGTGCACACGCCATCGCACAGCCACACCCACAAGCAGCAGCTCTTCCTCCTCTCCACTCATGATTCATCTCCTCCGATAGAATCCAACACTGGTATTCTTCTCCTCCACCGTCTGGCCGCCGCCGGCCGCCTCATCACCACCATCGTGAAGTACTCGTCGAGGTACACCATCCCGTCAACTCTCGTCATCAACCCCGCACAGCCATTCAAGGAAGGAAGAGAGAGGAGAAATCCTCTGCTTTTGCTTCAATTAAAATTTACATTGCATGCCAATGCCACTTTAATATTATTACTTTATTCAGGCCACATTACATGGACACACTTATAGTTTCGTCAATTTACTTAATTAGTGTTATGTGCATCATTCAACATTGAAATTTAAATCAGATTTGCATGCAAGTCAAACTTACATGATATGCCACTACACATGCATCATATGCATACTTTAGGGAGCTTGATTTTTGATGTGAAAATTGCATAAATAGCCTTGAACTTTTAAGGAAATTGCAAGCTCTATTTAGAGTAGCATATTCCTCGCATTGAAGTCGCGAAGTTGTCTGCAAACATTATAATCCTCTACTCATGAATTTATTGGTTCTATTCCTCCTTGTGGATGCGACATTTTATTGTGGTTAAATTTGATATTTACTTTAATTTTTGATTGAGAGATTTTCCACCACATAAAACATGACATATTAATTTATTGCTATCATCTTCATAAGTAAGCGAAAATCTCTTTGTCAGATATCTCAGAGAATGGGACACTGAATGTGCTCTCATTCAAGAAACACATATAGAAAGGGAGAATAGTCCCATGTGGAATGACTTGAAGGTGAATGGGTATGCTAGTTGTGTGGTAGTAGAAGCAAATGGCAGATCTGGAGGGATGGCCTTCTATTGGAAGGAGGCATGCTTGGAGGTGCTTGAAGTCTTTAAATTTAGGCATGTTATCTCTTGCAGATGTAAGATGATCCAAGGGGAGATGGAATGTCTTTTTACTGGTGTATATGGCCCATGTGTGATGAGCAATCGGTCTAAACTATGAGAGGGCCTGACAGACATTGCGAGACACTCCTAAGGACTGCCATGGCTAGTCGGGGGTGACTTTAATTGTACCTTGATAGTCTGACAAACCAAGTGGGTTAATGGACAATGCCTCCCTTGGCTTCCAAATAACAATACAAGAACTGGGATTATCTGAATTCCCTACTGTTGGAGTGGAATTCACTTGGAGAAGTGGTAATGGTTCATGTTCCAAATTGGATAGATTCTTTGGGAATGCAGAGCTGATGGAAAGATTTCATCTGTTGTCAGTGGTAGGGCTGGTGCACCCCTTCTCAGACCATATGCCATTGGTCTGGGATAGTGGGGACAATATACATGTGGGTTCCTACTTCAAATTCAAAAGATCTTGGCTCAGAGAGCAGGGTTTCCATGAGATGGTGGTTTGCTGGTGGCGTTCTAACCAGGCTGAAGGTACAACAACTATCAAATTGGCTGCGAAACTTGCCCCACTACGATCTATGCTAAAGGAGTATGGCGCAACAGTTGCAGTAGTGAGGAACCAAAAACATACTGAAGCGCTGGCGGTAGTTCAGTACCTGGATGGGAAAGAGGAGGCTACCAGTCTAACTGAGCAAGAGTGGCGAGACAGGAAGCAATGGCAGGACATTGTGGCTAAGGAAGATTTAAAAAGAGAAATGGATTGGCGGGAGTGCTCATAACTTTGGCTTAAAGAGGGGGACGCTAACACCAAATTCTTTCACTTGCCAGCCAGTGCACGTAGAAGATATAATTTAATTTCTTCCATTGTGGTTGATGATCAGGAAATTTCATCTAGCCATGAAATCAGAACAACAGCTACCAGATACTATAGAGACATTTCTCAGGCTGCAGCAAGGGTTACATGGAGAATGGCAGGATCTGTCTTCCCTCGCATCTCTGCGCAATAGGCTGACAGCTTGGTGACATCCATCTCTAAAAATGAGGTTTTGGAAGTAGTTAATGATTTGAATTCTGAAGGGTTGCCAGGTCCTGATTGTATGCAAGCCTTCTTTTACAAAGAATTTTGGACTATGCTGAAGGGGGATATGATGGAGGTAATTGGGGAATTTCAAAGGGGCAATTATGGCTTCAATAAAATTAACAGATCCTACCTGATTTCACTTCCAAAAAAACCAGGTGTGAACTGTTTCCAGGAGTTTAGACCAATTGCTCTGTCTAACCCATTTATTTATTGGTGAGTAAGGTTTTGGCGAACAGACTAAGGAAGGTTCTTCAGGATATCATTCTACCAATACAATCTGCCTTCCTCCCCAATAGGTCACTACAAGAATCTTTCATTATGGCACAGAAGATGGTGATGGGCTGGCACAGAAGAAAATGCAAAGCATTCCTTTGGAAAGTTGACTTCCAAAAGGCCTATGATTCTGTGTCATGGCAGTATCTATGGGAAATATTTAAGAGAAGGGGGTTCCCAGCGAAGTGGCTACAATGGATGAAAAGATGTATCACCACTGCGTCCTTCTCACCCTTGATTAATGGAAGACCATGTGGAATGTGGATCCAACCTCAACGTGGTGTTAGGTAGGGATGTCCTCTAGCTCCACTTGTGTTCATCCTTGCAGTTGACACTCTAGCGAGATATGCATGTAGACTTTCGGAGGCCGGGCTCATTAGAGGATATTCCATCTCCAACAGGTGTGCTTTGGCTCCAGTATTATAATATGCCGACGATATAGTATTCTTTGGGGAAGGGAATGAACATGCAGCTCAGGCATTATTTCACATGGTACAGATATTTGTGGAAATATCAGGTCTGGATTGAATGGTGGTAAATCCTCTTTGGTGTGTTTTGGGCTAACGGGAGAAGAGCAAACAACCATCTCCTCAACATTAGTTATGCCATTGGTTACCCTACCAATCAAGTATTTGGGATTACTTCTAAAATGCACTAAACTAAAGAAAAGTGACTAGCACACCTTATTTGATAAAATCTCTGTCAAGTTACAAGGGTGGAGCAGCAAATATCTATCCAAAGGGGGCAGACTTATCCTCTTGAACTCAGTAATAACCTCCATCCCAGTCTTTTTCATCTCAATGTTTAAAGCACCCAAGTCCATCTAGAAGCATATTGATGTGATGAGAAAATGGTTCTTCTAGAAGGGAGCAAATCATGAAGGTAAATTTTTCCAACCAGTGAAGTTGCTTAATTTATGCAAACCGAAAGATCAAGGTGGTATCGGAATTAAATCCCTTAAAGAGTTCAATGATGCTTCATTGCTTAAGTGGGCCATCAAACTATTTAATGGGGAACATAAGAATTGGGTGGATCTTATTAAAGAAAATTATAGAAGCTCACATAGCTCTCTAGACCGGCTCTAACCAATTAAGCCATCCCCTTTCTGGAAGTCTATGATACAAGCCATGAAGAACAACTGGCAGATGTTTAAACCTATCTTAGGTAATGGACAGTCATTAAAATTTTGGCAAGAGGAATGGTCACCTTTGGGGCAACTAAAGAATGCATATCCAAGAGTTTATGCAGCTGACATGAACAAAGGGGCTACAGTCTGCAGTTTCTGGTCTGATGGGTGTGATGAGTGGTGAATTGAGGGGGGGTGAATCCAGCATAGAAGGCACAAGAACATGGGAGGAAAGAACACACCTGGAGCAAGATCTGAGGGCTTTTAGACTTTCTTCTGGTAGTGTTGACAAATATTGCTGGGATGGAACTTTCACTTCTGTAAAAGCATATGACAAGCTCATGAGGCATTCCCACTCATTGGAAATGGATGTGATAGGGAAAAAGGTATGGGCGTTGAAGATCCCAAATAAAATACAGATTTTTCTATGACTATGCAGGAGGGATGGACTAGTGACAAGTGATATCAGACACAGATGAATGGGTATGGTATTGCAGTCTTGCCTACTATGTGGTTTGCCGACTAATAGTTCCATCCATATCTTTTCTTCTTGCATAACCACTGATGCAATATGGAGAAAAGTTAGCAGGGAACCTCCCCCCACTTTGGATGACCTGTGGAAAAAAAATTTGTTGCATGATAATGTACCTGTTCACATGGTGACAGTCATGTGGTGTGTATGGAGAGCAAGGAATGATTTTTTGTTTCAAGAGAGACCAATATGTGTGGAGCAAATTGTAAATGCTTGTTAGTCTCTCATACATATGTGGGGTTCTACGTTGTAATCATGTTTTATGTTGATTAATAAAATGCTCTCCCTGATTGCTATCCATGCACGATAGCTTTCCTTTCTATTTCAAAAAAAAAAATTGAAAGGGAAACTCGTCAAGTAATTGCCTTCCTTTTCAGCCAGATCGAAAGCTCCAGATCTTGCACAAATCCTAATGCGAACATGTGAAAGAATTGGGTATCCTATTCCGGTGAACCTTCCAAGCTTGGGAAGCTTGTTTCCCAAGCTCTAATTACCCTCTAATGGCCTATATAAGATTCCCCAAGGCAAATCATTCTACCCACGCTCAAATTTGACCAGAATAACCCCCAATTCTTCTCTCCTCTTCCAGCCAAAGTGATCCTTGACATCAAGAGACCTCCATCTCCATTCCTCATCCATTTGCAATGCCGGTGATGGACTTGTCTTCCTCTACGTCATGCTGTACTCGCCAACACCCCGTCCTCCGTCTTCCTCGTCGATTCCTACTCATCAAAGCATTTTCTTCCCCGATGTCCACGATAATCAGTGCCGCTCCATCCCCTTCGTCCATTAGATTAGGATTAGTTTAGTTAGGTTAGTATCTTAGGCTAGTTTACTCCCTCAAAAACCTTGTTTCAACCCCTGATGTCACAAATCACCATCGTCTTCCCCGTCTCCAACTGCTCCTCCGGCGAGGTGTTCCCAATGCTACACCACTCCATTGGCCTCACCAAAACTCCCATAAGCTTCACCTCGCCTTCCCGCACAAAAGCCCTCTCATTATCTCTCCATTCCTGCACCCAACACTCCCCCCAAACACACCCATCACTAGCTTCTGTCTCTGACTTCATCCGTCCACCATACACCACAAGCCACGAAACCATTGCCACCACATTCCATGACTCACGGTGACTCTCTTGAAGTGCTTTAACATGACTGAGAGGATTTATTATTGATTTGCAAGTACAAGTCAACTCCTCCATTGAAGAGCAAGTTTCAAGCTTGCTCGAAGTTTGCTCCAGCACTTGTTGGTTCTAGGTGTAACCTCCAGACGACGCTGAACCCTTTCAGGTTCACTTCCAGGTAGTTAATTGGAGGAGACTACATCCTCTTCACCTTCAATTGAGCGACGAAGCAATTGAGGTTGCTGCTACCAATTGCACGAGGAAAACAGTTATGGGATTAGTCCCACATCAGGTGCAAAAAGATGTGTAGAGGCACATAAGAGGTTTTTCTGCATAAGGCTTGTTGCCACAATACCACAGGGGGGTGAGGTCCTCCACACACCCTACTCATGCCTCACCCATGACACTGTTCCACGCGGGCCTATCTCCGACCTGACTCGCCTAAGCCGCACACACCTCAGCTGCTACCCCACGCCGGCAACCCTAGTCCCGAGTGTGCTCTAGACCCGATTGCCCGTTACTGTGCAAGGCTCTGAGAGAGCGGAACCCAGAGAGAGAAAGAGAGAGAGCGCGTGCGGGTTGGGGGTTTTTACTTTGAAGATAAATGGCTGACACTTAGTCGTTTGAAGAAGAAATCCCCTGTGCATGAAGATGGAAGGAAGAAGGCCTGAATAGTAGAAAGAAAGAAGAAGAGCTGAAGGGAATAGAAGCCAAGGAAGAAGAGGAGAGGTTCTGAAGAAAAAGAGAAGGCTTAAGACATCTGATTATTTGCCTACTGTTGGTTAATTTGAATTGATAGAGGATATAAGTGGTAATTCAAATCACCATTGTCTTTTATTCTTTTCTCTTTTATCCTCATATTCTAGAGATACAATGGATTTCATTGAATATTTAACGTGACAAGTTATTATTCATGAAAATCTATACTTTGCTTAATTACTTGTGCTCATTTACATTATTTGTTGAGATTAGCGATTGAATTCCTACTTGCTCCAAGTGAACGACCTTGGACTTTCATTTGAGTATAAATTTTATTTGTTTTCAAGTGATTTTGACTTATACTATGACACAGCTTTTATAACATCGATTTCGCTTGTTAACATTATTCCTTAGTCAAATCAGCACTAATAATCACAGGGAGTTATCCTTAGGTCCTAAGAACTCGTATTTTAAATTCTCAGGCAATGGTTTCAATTCTAGCTGAGGTGAGCTCAACATATAGGGTAAGGAGGATGCTGATGAAGATTCATTAGGACGATCCAGTGGAAGAGGTTGGGAGTGAACAAAATCAACAACCTCTTCAGGGTGTGGCGAGTCTGCCACTGAGGAATGTGGGTTATGTTCACTAGTGCTTGTCGAGTTCTCAAGTACATTGATCGACATACACGCCTCAACATTGAAATCATGATCCTTGAGCTCCTCAATAAATCTGCAATCCTCAACTCCTTTTATCGCCTTGAAAATATCAAGTGTCAATTTCCTATCTCCAAAAGCGATCTCCATACTACCGCTCTCACAATTGATGTTGGCCTTGGCGGTAGCTAGGAACGGGTGCCCCAGAATGATGGGCATGTTCATTAAATCTCCAAGTACATCCATGTCAAGGACTAGGAAATCTATGGGAAAATAGAAGTCCCTGACCTTGACAATAACATACTAAATAACGCTTTTCGGTGTGGTGGCCAAATGGTCCACTAACTGTAGTGTTACTAAGGTTGGCCTGAGTTCACCTAACCGAAACCTTTCATAAAGAGAGGTCAGGAATAGGTTGATGGATGACCTAGATCCAATAGTGCCCTATGAAAAGTATAATCCCCAATGACACATGAAATCAAGGGGGCACCTGGATCTTTCTTCTTTCGAGGAAGGTGGTGCATGATAACAGAACTCACCTGCTTAGAGAGAATCACCTTCCTCAGGATAGGTTCTTTTGGCTTACGCTTTTGGGTACATAGATCTTTCAAGAATTTAGCATAAGCCGGGATGTCCTTAATAGCATTGAGGAGCGGGATATTGGTCTCCACATTCTTGAATAAATTCAGGAGCTCCTCTTTGTCATCTAGGGTTTTCTTCTTCCTGGTTTTCACTAAGGCCTCAGGGAATGGGATGTAGGTGATGTCCTCAATTTTAGGTCCCTAGTCCTTGTTTTCTTCCTCAACCTCCTTTTTTCCCTCGAGCTCCACAAGGGCTTTGTTGCTAGAAGGTAGTTTGGGGTCTTGGGTTTGTTTCCTACTCCTCAAGGGGACAGAATTTGCAAACACATATGGGTTCGAGTCTTAGGGAGGGTCAAGAAAGATAGGAGGAGATTGATTAACCAAATAACTAGGGTTAGAAGGACCCTACTCAACCATCTGAGCATGTGAGTGTGGGTCCCTATGATTCCCATACCCTTGATCTCTATTGCCCTGATTTTGAACATTGCGAGGGTTGGGTATGGGTTAGGATGGTAGAGATCCGGGCTGTCGAGTGTTGGCAATAAGTTTGGATTGCAACTTCTTCAGTGATGTCTTCATTTGCTGCATAAGCTGGAGTATAGATCCTTGCATTTCTACCATCTACTCGTTTCAATCAACCCACCCTGCGGGTTGTTGGGTATTCCAAGATGGTTGAGTGACCGATCTCGGGGGCAACTGGGTATATACTTGACCCTAACCCATAGGTTTTCGAGGTGCATAGTTGCTGGGTCATGTTTGAGTCTGTTGCCCCTGATTTTTCCAGGAGAAGTTAGGTTGGTTCCTCAAACTTGTGTTATAAGTGTCGGAATAGGGGTTGGACCTAGCATTCTCTTGTATCGCATATGCATCCTCATAGGGCGAGGATGGAGAGAAGGATTAGAAAAACTAGGATCAAAGGCCCTAGTTTGGAACCCATAAGGTTTCGAGAAATTCTAGCTCATAGGTTGGGCCAACTCTAGTTGGTTCACGAAGTCCTGCCCTGTGGAAGCTCATGTGGGATGGAAATCAAAAATTCTGGGATTGAGTGGGTGTAGAAGTGTTTCCTAAGTTTCTAGCCATCCACTCTTGCATCCTTTTAGCAACCAGGTCCACCTTATCCAATTTGTAGCAAATCAATTCCATCTCAAATGAATGAGAGTTCTGAATCTCATTAGCATTTGACCTAGGTTGTTGGGACTGGTTGAAAGTATCCATGGAGGCATAATTTATCGAATTCTCGCTCATTTCCTCAAACAGGTCATATGCGCTATCTGCATCCCTATTAAGGAAATTACCTCCGCAAAAGGCATCCACATGATTACGAAGTTGTTCAACCAACTCGTGCTAAAATATCTACACGAGTTGTCATTTTGACACCTCGTGGTGTAGACACTTCCTCAAAAAATCCTGGAATCGCTCCCAGGCACCATGAAGCAGTTCCCCCAGCTGTTGGGCAAAAGTGGTAATCGACAATCACAAAGCATTGGTCCATCCAATTGGGAAGAATTTCTTCAGGAAAGTTGACTTAAGAGTAACCCATGTTTCTATTGGCCTTCCAATGGTCCGGTACTAATGAGAGGCCTTATCCCTGAAAGAATACAGGAAAAGCCTCGTGATCATTTACTCTTCATTCACATTCCTAGCTTTGGTGGTCTAAACCAGGGTGGTTAGATCCTCCAAGTGTTGGAATGGGTCCTCCAAGCCATGCCCATGGAATGCTTAATCAGATTTAAGACTTAGGGCTTGATTTCTACGTCTCCGGTGGGAATCATGACACCAGGACGTTCCCCATAATTTGAAGGATCATAAAAATCTTTCAAGGGCTAAGCGCCCTGATCATTCATTCATTGGAACCATTACTACATCTACTACTATTCTTCCAACTGTCTCTGATCTGCTTCGGGAGGGGAGGTGGTTATTGATTAGCCATGAGATCTGCTTGGGACACAACCTCCACCTCCGGGAATGGTCTAAAGGTCCTTCCAAGTGAGGGTTCAATGACGTCCTTCCAAGCATGCACTTGGAAGGAACTCGGAAGGATGGAGGAAAAAATGGAACCTTGCAGCACAAAAATGCAAGCATGTCCTTAAATTGGGTAGCCTAAGGACCTATGCCTCAAACATAAACTCCAACCACACCACAAATTTGGTATTGTCCTTGCTCCCAAAGATGGTAAAGTTGGGCTAGCGAGTAGGGGGAGCATGTCCCGAAGGCCACTAATTATGCCAAACTCCTACTTACTTAAGTCGTTTGACAATTGGGTCCCCTAACTTAGCACCTTTTGAAGCAAGCCGATGTCACTAATTCCATGTGCGTTCAAGAGAGTACCATGAAATGGACTTTGTGAATCCTAGGGCCAACGTCCACTAAATTTTAGTTAGGCTTGGGATAGTAGTGCTTTTGGAATGTAATGGGCCCTGTTAATGGGTTGTGCCCTTAATAGTTCATTTGAAAATGTGTGATTATTAACAACCAACAGTTTTCAAGCAAGATTATTGAGGATGGAGTTTTAGGATTCAAATCTTGCTTAGTAGCATTTAGGATTCAAATATTAAGTGTATTCATCCAAGTTTTTTAGAGGCAAACCAAATTTAAAAGCATTCGTTCAAGTATTTTCCTCTATGAATCAAGAAAATATGGAGTGCCTAGCTTGACCTAACTATTTGATTCCTATGGGGCAGCTACAGGATGAATCAGTTTTACATTAGGTGGTGCAACCCAAACAATTCAGCCAATTCGCCCAGATGCACCACCAATTAAGGCACACAAAAGGTGATCAACCTAATCTAATTTCTACTCTTTTATTTGTGTTGATGCGTGTATCGGTTCCACAAGTCAGAATCTTGGTTGAGTAGATATAATCAAAAGATGTTATGTGTCTTAAATGTGGGTGTGTGCAGTGTGTATGTTGATTTTGTCCCACAATCAGAAAGTATATATTTTTTTATGTTTTCTTTTTTATAGGGGGGTAAGATAAGTGTAGATTGCAAACAAGACAAATAATTTCTATCTTAAGGTCTGTGAAAACACCTACGTAGATTAGGTCTTGATTATTAGGGTTTCGAAATGATCTAGTGGGTGGGGAAGTGGGGGGAACTTCCAAATATCTCTACCTGCACTTTACTCCAATCTACCACCTTCAGTTCCTCGATCGGGTTCCTACAAGACACTGAATCAAGGAAGGAAGATAGGTTAGAAAAATATGTAAGTAATGCAGAGGAACACGGAAAAATCGAATCAAAGTCCGTTGCCTCCCTGGAAACGGCACCAAAATGAGTGGGTTTCTTGTGAAGAAAAGTTAGGGTTTCGAGAAACTAGTTGTCGTAGTTGCAAAACTCACTATGAAATAAAATTTTACCAAAACACAAAAGCGAGTCCTGGGTCAAAAATGAGGAGAAGTTGTTTGTTTTCTGAAATCCACATTTCAATTTGTTTCTTTTTGGGGTTCTTAGGTTTTGTTATTTTTTTGGGATTTTAAGGGAATGATAAGATCACTTACAATAAATAGAATAGAGAGGTGAACCACAACTTGATAGCTTGAAGTGAAACAATGTTTATTACAATAACAATAAGCTAAACAAACTAAAATAGATAAGGGTGAGAGGAAATCTCCCAAAACGGATATCTGGCTAGACGACACTTGGTGGCAGCTTGGACGGATGAGGAGAGATGTTGGACATTGGGGATGAGGTGTAAGACGAATCCAAGTAAAGGAAAGCTTCACCAAGCTAGGAATGGGGATGAGGAGGTGGAGGCGATCGTCTACCTAAATTGAGGTGGGAGGATAGCTCCAGGATTTCTTATGAAGGTGGTGAGATAAAGGATGAATACTTAGTGGAGCAAGGGATTTTTGCACTAATAGGGGAATTCCTGAAGCTTGGGAGAGCTCTTGGGAGTTTGGAGGGCTCTTTGGAGCTTTGGACTAGGTGGGAATAGCATAGGTAGAGATAGGGAAAAATGGGAGGTGTAGGGGGTTTATATAGGTGTAGGAAGGGGGTGTTTTTGAGTGCATGGGTCAATAGTGACATTTAAAACGTCGTTGAAGACCCACCTTGGACGTTGCTGAAGCCATCACTCACCCCCGCTGCCGTGAACTGGAGCCGCCGTGGCTGGCACGGTGCGAGGAGCACCACAGCCGCTAGATTTCTATCGCATGGTCCAGAGATCATGCGGCTCGTGCTTCTCAAATCACGAAGATCGCACTTCTACTAGCGTGGGTATTGACAGTTGGATTCTTGATCATTTGGCTAGAGGCAGATCACACGGAACGTGCCTCCGCGAGATCAAACGGCGAAAAGTGTGCGTAGTTTACTTAAGTGAGCACCCTCGATCATGCACTTTTGATTCGGCGAGCCTCCCCGCATTATCGCACATGCGTCAAATCGTGTGTGCACACTCCTAATCGCTTGATCAAGATCGAGCGATCCAATTTGGCTAACATCGAAGAGGCCGCAATGAATCGAAGCTTGAACCTGCACCTCTCCCTTGAGGGACAAGCACACTACCGATGAGGCAAGGCACTAGATTATTGTGCCAAGAGCTACTGCTTCCATGGCTCTCGACCGTTGGATGAAGATCCAACAGTCGAGATTTCATCAGGCCATCTTCCTTTGGCATTAAGCGACGAGTTGAGTAGTGGATTCTCAACCATTGGATTGAGATCAAATGGCTGGGATCTCCTCTTCAGGCATTTTGGAGGGGAGCTAGGCGACGAGTACTCTAGATGGTGCCACATGGCACCATCTGGACCATCCACCTTTCTTTGCTTGCAGAAGATGCTACGGTGCTCGGATCGAGATGATTTCCACGTTGTTAAACTGCGATCGTCACTCGGGATTCATTCGTTTGGTCGGATTTCGCATTTGAAACATAGAAATGTCACGCCCTATCTCCTAGCCACAATAATGAAGGAATTATTGTACAATTTATACACATTACACTAAATGCATTATGATGAATGTTATGCAATACTTACACTGTGGAATGCAATGCTAGGCTTAGGAACTATCATAAGTAAGAATTTAATCATGAATACAAGCATGTTTATCAATGGGAGATGAGAAGAATATTTACTACCTAAATTGGACGAACGAGGGAGGATTACGTCTAGCGTTGACTGGCCGGACACGAAGAAGACCATGAGCTCAATGATGGAAACGACGATGACGACGAGGTCGAAACGACCTAGCCTTGGCCAACTAAGGTTGGAAGGTGTTACGAACCCGTGGCTTCAGGCGTCTTTTAAGACGTCTGGGAGGTGACCAAGACGTCGGACCAGATGTCTGGAACCCATTCCAGACGTCTGGGATTCGGTTTCGGTGGCACGCGCGGTTTCGTCTGCATGCCTGTGCGCGCAGACCTGCAGATGCTCTTTTTCCCTCTCCTCCACAGGCGCTGCCCCCTCCGTCTCGATCTCTCTCTCTCCCCGTGCGGCTTTAAAAATCCACACCCTCTCCCTCACTCTCATCACCTCCGCTCCCCTCCTCTTCTCCTTCTAGCCAGTGCGTGAGTGCGAGCGTGAGCGAGCGGCGGCGGCGACAGTCGTGGTGAGTGCGGGAGGAGGTGCTACGCGAGGGAGGAGGCGTCGGCCGTGAGGGCTCGAGCCTGCCAGGGCAACGGGAGCCGGTCGGCGGGGGTGCAGCGGGCACAAAGTGACGCGAGAGGATTGCTGCAGCTCGAGCAGCAGGTGGACGAGACGCGGTGCAGCCGAGCATCGCGAGCGGAGGGCGAGTCGCGCCCTGGTTCTGGAAATTTTTCCAGAATCAGATGTCTGGGCTTCCAACCAGACGACGGGGAAGACGTTTAGAGGACTGTCCAGACGTCTGGTAAGTTATTTTAGTACCTTCTTCTTTCCTTCGATCGTCCGTACTGAGCACGAGGAATGGATACGCGCAGGTTCTAAGATTCGCATCCAACATGAATCAGACGTCTGGCAGTGGTGCCTGACGACGGGAGCGACTTCCAGACATCCGGGGTGACCATCGGACGTCTGGGAACTAGGCCAGATGCCCCCGCAGGCTTCTGGACGTCTGAGAGACCACGCAGAGTAGAGGTAACCTCTGATCCACTTTTTAAGATGTCTGGAAGAGGTTCCAGATGTCTGATTTTGCACTATTCGTCGTTTTCGACCCGTTTAGGGCCCATTCGGAGTCTGTTTTCCGCATTTCGAGTTGCGTGCTTTTCAGAATTAAATCCTCTACCCGTCTACAGTGGTTGGATACTATTTTGAGAAACTCCTTGTGTTTGATCCTTGTGATAGGACCCCATTCCATTGTAGTCTCGGGGCTTGCGGAGGTACGCGGGATTCCCGACCACGCCCCCAGTACGCTTATTGTAACCAGTAGAGTGGCTTTTAAGTTTATTAGTATAATCTGTTAAATTATGGAACCATAAATAGAACCTAGGGTGTTGCATGAATCCTAGGAAAGAGAAACTAGAATGAATAGTAGATCCTAGGGTGTTGCATGAATCCTAGGGCTGGAAAAACTAGATTGTATGATAGATCCTAGGATATGGCATGAATCCTAGGATGGGAAATCTAGTGGCATATATGAATACTGTAGTCTTGGAAAATGTGGAAAGGAAATAATCGCTACCTGTAAATTGGTTTAATAGCTGCCTGTTATAAATAAATACACGTGATTGAGAACATGGATTGTATGAACGTGAAACTGGAAAGGTGAAACCTGAATGTGCTGAGTTAAAAGAGCTGGAACCCTGCGGGGAATTAGGAGTAGAACTCCTGGAAGGTGAATGGAATAGAATTGGGGAAGTGAGCTAGCCCTTGAGTACGGAGTACCAAGGAGAGCGACTGTCCCCCTGTTTACTGCAGAGCGGAGCCAGCCGCCCCAGGACCCGGGGTTAGGTCTGGCCACTTTGTACCGACTTGCTGGCCCTCGTGTACGTAGTACCGAGGAGAGCTACTAGTGTAGGGAGGTACTAGCTACCCCACAGGCCCCGGGGTTCTGCTAGCCTCCTACACCGACTTGTTAGGCCCACTGGGGCAAACCAGGGTAGTCAGGCGAGGGTGCGCGGACTGTGGAGGGGCAAGGCCCCTGTTTGGTTACTGTGGAGGGGTTGGACCCCTGTTACTGAGAGGGCTCTACCCTGTACTGGTTCCGTGCTGTGCTTTGGGCGCACCCGTTAACGGAAACGACTGACCGCGTTCCAGTGTGGGTTAGCTACCTGTGCGTTTATCGCGCGTACCGTAGTCACCGTTACGCCTGTCCGTGACCTTGGGGTGGTTGACTGAGAGTAGGATCACCACGGGGGACTCTCCCGGCCAGGAGAGCACCATGTGCTACTTCTACTTTTTGGAAAAGACTACAATCAAGATCGTTCCCACGAGGAACATTCGAGATCAAGTGAAGGATCTGAGAAATAGATAAATTTTGAAACAATAGAAAGACGTAACTAAAGGAAGAAAGAAAATTAAAATAGCTACTATACACTTTACTGTTTCTTTAGTTTAGCTGCCACTCTACTCAGCGTTTTGCTGACGTGTTACATTCGTTACCTTTCAGGACCAGGTGTTGAGCAGCCAGGGTCAGCGGCTGCAGAGGACGCTGGGCCGAGTAGGGTCCAGTAGAATTACCATTGTTCTCTTGTACCTCTTTTTGTTTCACTGTAGTGAGTAGTTCTTGTTACCGCTGTACTTTTCTTTACCTGCAGTTCATATTATGTTATGAATGTTGTTCTACTGTTGTGGTGGTACATACTGTAGTGGTTTCTTTCCTTACTGCTGTATTTTCTTACTGTTAGTTATATTCATGCTGAATGTGATTTATTTTACTGCTCTTTTGGTTACTTCCTCGTTGGACGACTAGGTCTTGGGATTAGTAGAGTCGGTCCGGTTCTCGTGTCTCGTAGGGACTCAGGAATCGGGTCGTTACAGAAGGAGACGAAGAACATGGTGGTACTATTTTGTCCATAGCATGCATGGAAGAGGGTGAAGGGAGGAGGTCACTGTAGTTGGAGAAGAAGGTGTCCATGCATTGACAAAGAAGGTGAAACACTGTCAAATCTTGACTAATTTGTGCTTATGAACATGCAAGAACTTATATAGAGGTGGATTTCGCAATGAATTCCTTCAAAATTGCAAGAATGTTTGCAAAGTTTGGCAAGCTCAGTCTCGTTTGATTTTGGTTGATTAGATGCTAGAAGCTCCAAATTGGAGTTCAAGACTTTATTCAATTGATTGAGCATTATTTTGTGACCAATCCCTCTAAATTTGGAGGGATTTAGTGGAGATTTAAAGGAATTTCTCTTGTCAAAGGTGGAAGTTGTTGGGTTGTTTCCTCTGTTGCAACATGACTCATTTGGTATGAGGAAGAACGGAAAGGACCTACTTATGCAAAAAGTCTAAACATAGGGGTGTTTGAGCAATAAATAGAGAATTCTATGCTTAAATGCAATCGAGGTCAAGATAGACTTTGATTGGGCTAAAAAATTTGTGGTTAACCTAATTTGGACCTAAGGAATCTAATGGTGACCTCAAATTTGGGTTTGACGATGTTTGACTGGGTAATGTATACTGTATCCCAAGAATGAAGTAATTTCCCGCCTAAGTCTTTATTTTTGGTCAAAATGAGTTCCTTTGGTCAAAGTAAAGGTTCCAAACCTCATAGAATATTTGTCAATGATTTTTAGGAGGTTTAGATTATATTTATTTCCACCAGAACCCATTCAATTTAAGTAAGCCTGTAATTAGGATTTTTATTATTAAATTAATCCTCAGATCTCAGAAAAGCCTGATTCAGTCAGTTCGAGCTCACTTCTTGGGAATTTACATTCATTTGACCCTAGATTAGATAATAATTAACCCCTCAGTTAATCTATATTCGTGATTTCTTGTTAAAACAACAAAATTAACAGAATTTCCTATCTTCTCGCATTTAGCACAGAACAGAATTATGACCTTATGATGATTATTAAGGAGCATTTATCACTTAAATTAAACTAAATTAGGTCAGTTATGGGAGACGATGATGTTACCAACATACCCTCATTCCTAACTTTTGCAAGGCCCTTACAAAATCTTATAGACACAGTCTAAATCTCTAAACCAGAATTTCTCGTTAGAATGACTTATCATACCACACCTCTAGAGATTAGATCAAAATACCAACCTAAGCCTAGAGGTACTCAAGTAACAACCAAGATGCAAACCCGACCAACCTCAACCTTAGTTCTACAACAAAGGTTTCTATGACCCCAAAATTTGTCTAGAGTTTTGTTGACCCCAGCAGTTAGATCACCCGTGTGTTCATGCAACAAGGACTAGGTTCAACTTGCTAGTGTATTTTGAGAATAGTAAGAAAGATGTTTTTGAGATTTTTCACTTTTTGTAATTTTTTTGTGATTCCCCTAAATCCAACATTGGGTGGTGCTATCAAATTCCTCGTCCCCATTATCAATCCTTGAAGGGTCCCTGGCAATCGATGATTCGTGATAGCACCACCCATGGAAACCCTCAAAACCCTGGCAATCGACACTTTGTGATAGTGTCGCCCATGGCATTCTGTAGCTTAATTTAGGCCTGGCAATCGACATTTCAGAATAATTCCACCCATGGCACTTGAACCAGCATAAGGTGCTTACATACCCCCAGTAAGATATTTAGATATCCTAGGAGACAAGTGTTGAGGAGATGATATGTAATAACATGTCTTCAAGGTGAGTATTTACTCCTCTAAGTGGCTGGAACTCCTCTAATCAACTTGTGCTTCCGAGCTACTACTAAGGCAGATATTTTTCGAAATAGAATAGTTTTTGGCATTTTTCTCTGTTAAACTCACTGAACTCGATAGTGTATGAGATGTGGATGCC
Organism: Thalassia testudinum; assembly: GCA_037157565.1. NCBI lineage: Eukaryota > Viridiplantae > Streptophyta > Magnoliopsida > Alismatales > Hydrocharitaceae > Thalassia > Thalassia testudinum. The sequence goes on from JAZHRO010000007.1 coordinate 14,090,278, forward strand.
TAGGTTACCAAGTCCCACAAACCAAAGGGTAGACAATGAGGTCGAATAGTCCTTAAGCCTTAAACTTAATACATTAGCTTTGCAACTCCCTCAACCTCTTAAGGAATAGTCTAAATCATAAGAAATACATCATTGTTGGTACCTCACCCTTACCTCCTTTTCCTTAACACTTCAGGACTTAATTCATCATCCAATCCAACCCAGAACTTAGGTATGTTCCATACTCAACTACTAGGATTAACCATTTTCTTTGTTTTTACTCCTTTTTGTATTTTCTCCTTTTCCTGCTCCTTACAGATTTTCAAATTTAGCTCAAAAGTTTAGTCCCCTTTCATTTCCTTTTATATGAGAACCCTTTGAAAGAATCGAATTTCGAGTCATTTTGCACTTTATTGCCCCCCCATGTCTAAGTTTTGCAATGCCCTCGTTGTAAACTGCTGGGTTCGAATTCAGCTTAGTTCATATTTTAGAATAGGTTCACAAGTGTGGGTGATCGGGTCGGCATGGCTATGCGAACGATTTCAAGCTCCAATACAAGTATCGAAGGTGGAGTCGGTTGTTGTAAAGTACAAACCCTAAAGTAAAATATGAATTTAGGTCAGGAAGGTTAAGAAGGATCTCAGGCTTTCAAATGTTGGGTTGCCTCCCATTAAGCACTAAGTTTAATGCCATCAGCTACGTGCAATGTAGCTCACAGGGAATGGAGATCAAAAGAATCAATAGCCATATTTGAATCGGTAAGCTCAAGGGAAGGTTTCAGTCTTTTGACCATTCACTACAAAAGGGTTCGAGCAGTGGCTGAGTTCACTAATTTCAATGGCTCCATTTCCAAAGATCCTCCATACTAGAAAAGTTCGGTCCATTTCGATCGCAGTTTTCCAGGAAAGAGCTTGAGTTGGGCATCAAAGAGAAGCACTTTTTGACTAGGATAGAAAGATTTTTGTGAGATGTCCTTATCATGAAAGACCTTAATCCACTCCTTGTAGATACACGAGTTCTCGTACGCATCATTCCGTAGTTCATTGATCTCGTTCATTTCCAAACGGTGGTGAACTCCAGCCTCCTTGAGATCAAAATTACATTTTTGTACTGCCAAGTAGGCCTTATCTCTATCTCTATAGGAAGGTGGAATGCCTTCTCCTAAAGTAGTCTGAACAGAGGCATCCCGTGCAGGGTTTTATGGGTGGTCTTATAAGCCCATAATGCTTCCAGAAGTCTGGTCGACCAATATTTTATGTCAAGTCTGACAGTGATTTGAAGAATTTTCTTGATCTCTCGATTGGAGAGCATGGCCAGTCCAATAGTTTATGGGTGATATGGAGTCGAAATTCAATGCGACACCTCATATTCTTCAACAATGATTGGAAGTGCACATTCACAAGTGAGACCCATCATCGCTGATGATGGCCTTAGGAACCCCAAATCTAGAAAAGATGTTCTCCTGGTGAAGCGAAGAACAACTTTATGATCATTTGTTATTATGGAGACGACTTTAATCCATTTTAAAACGTAATCAACAGCAAGTAAGATATACTCAAAGCCATTAGATATGGAAAAAGGTCCCATAGAATCAATCCCCCAAATGTCAAAGATTTTGTACATTATGATCAGATTTAAGGGCATCATATCGCATGGGCCCATGTTATTGAGGGTCTGGCAACGGGCACATGCCCTATAATAGGCTTGTGTGTCTTCGAAAAGTGTGGGCCAAAAGAACCTACACTGGAGGATCTTCACTGCGGTCTTACACCCAGAGAAATGGCCACCGCAGGCCTAATCATGATAGAAAAATATAACATCATTGACCTCATCATTAGAAATGCATATTCTAATTACTTCGTCATTGCCAATGTGGAACGGATAGTGATCTTCTTGAAAATAGTACTTGGCATCAGAAATCAGCTTGTCTCATCTAGTCTAGGCCCAATCAAATGCGACTTTCCAGTGACCAAGTAATTCATGATATCAACAAACCAGGGAAGTCCATTAATGACCAAAAGATGTTCATCTGGAAAGTGCACGATAGTAGGTCTAGATGGGTGATTTAAACACGTTTATATCACATAAACCGTCTATTTTTTCACGTTCTTAGACATAGAATTGCATCATATATTATAAATATTGCATAACATGCATCATCTTGCATTTAGGTTAGGTTATATAAAGTTTAGGTTAATTTTTCCTTTTTGTTGTTAGGTAACAAGGGAACATTTAATTGAGGTCTCGGATTGAAAATCCAACCATATGGATCTGATCAAGGTGACGATCGGAGTTCAAAGACTCTAAGATCGCCCTAATCGAACTTCCGTAGCATCAAAAGTAGTTAGAGAAAGATTAGAGGTCAGGGACCAGGATGGTGTAAATCCATACATCAATTGACAAATTCTACCGCATGGATGGGTTCAGATCAATGATCGCAGCTCAACAGTGTAAAAACTGGTCCAATCCAACATCTGTGGCACCATCTACAACTCATAGAAGATGGACGACCAAGATGGTACCACGTGGTGCCATCCCAGCCGCCCAACTGGCCAAAGGAGTGTTGCATGATGCCCTCTTCGATTGCGTGATTAATCTCGGCTGTTGAATCTCAAATCCAACGGTCGAGATCACATCAAGGAGTACCCACACGCTGATGAAGATTCAATGCTTGAGCACACTCAGCCGTTGGATCTTCATCCAATGGTCAAGTGCGCTTGAGCCTAAGTTAAAATCGAGACCATTTACGGAGACATCGTAGTGGTCTTGGGCTCGTCTCTCAACCCGCGAATGCAAGTATGAATCTCGACGAGGGGGGTGAGGGCAGCAGCGGGCGCGCCAATCAAAATGCGACCGCATGATCCTCATCGATTGGCCATGGAGGCGACAACGTGGCGTGCCAGATGAAGACTACGCTGCACACGCGTGATGATGCGCTTCTGCAAGTGCCATCGCATTAACAGGCACACAATGAAGTACGGGCACGGTGCGTTTAAGTCGTCTGATCTCGCAGTCGGACGGCTGAGATCACGAGATCGTGGCTTATGCATTGAGGCGCATGGAAGGAGAGAAGGCGCGGGCGCACCTGCACATCGCCCACGATCTGGGCTTTAGTGACGGTTTTATTCATCACTAAAGACCCCTGATTTAATGTTTGAAAGTGTTATAGCCTATTTGCCCCTCCAATCTACACCTACATATAGCCCTACGACCCCCACACTTTCTTCATCCCTTCCTCTCTTCTCTCACCCCCTCCAAAGCTCTAAGAGCTTGTGCCAAACCCGAGATGCTTCATTAGTGTTAAAATTATAATTTTTCCACCTTCTCATCCCCTTCGTGGAGCATTCTACGGTGGTCCTCTCATCGCCATTCGGGAAGCGGATCTCGCTGCGATGTCGTCTTGCCCCATTCTCCATCATCATTCATCGCTCTCCTTCATCTTGCATCTCACCACCTTCGTCCGAGAACTTCGTCGTTGCGGCTCATTCTTCAAGCAGTCGTCGGGGAGGATAACTTCTCTCTACCATCTCTTTTATCACTTTCTAGTGTAGATTTCCTACTTTCTAGTGTAGTAAGTAGCTGTAATTGTAATGAACATCAACTTGTGGTTATAAGATCCATGTTTATTCTATCATTGTTTTCTCTTTATTTGTAATATTCTTTCCCTTTCTTCTATTTTTTATTCTTTAAGTAGATAGCTAGTTTAGATTTAATTCGACTAGTTAATCTGCTTCGTGACAATAAAACAAACATGATTTTTAATCAAACGTCCGCCTCCCTGTGTTTGACTTGGAATTCTTTTCAAGTTTCGGTAAAATTTATCTGTTAACAATTTTTTTCGCAAATCGCACTACGAAAATGGATTTTCAAAACTCAAATCCATTTGCGTAGATTTTTCCGCCACAACATTTTGGCGTCGTTGCCAAGAAATTTTCGATTCAACATTTTGGCACCGTTGTCAGGGATTATTCGTATAACATTTTGGCACCATTGCCAGGGATTATTCGTATAACATTTTGGCACCATTACCAGGGATTATCCATTCAACATTTTGGCGTCGTTGCTGGGGAGGTGATGCTCTTTTATTTTTCGCTTTTTCCCACCTTACTTATCTTTTACCTCACTTCTCTCCTTTCTTATTATGATTGAAAGTTCTCTCTCGAGATAGGCAAAAGCAGTAGATTGGAGTAAAGTGTTGTTAAAGGGTTTGTAAGTTCACCCCCACCTCCTACCCACTAGTTTTCATTCCACCACGTAATAACACAAGCATAAATCAACCTAGGTGTTCTTAAAAGCTTTAAGGTTAGTTTTTGATTGTTTGTTTGTCACCTCTAGCCACCTCACCTTCCACATATAAAAGAAAAATTAAAAAAAAAAATCTCACGGAGGTACACAACCTCTTCTGATTCTTCATACTCAACCGGTAACCCGAACTTTGGGACTGGTACACTCACCAACATATAATTGAGTAGAAATCAGATTAGGCAATCACTTGTGTGCCTAAGTGGTGCATCAGGCTAATTGTTTGATTTGTTTGGGCCGCATCACTTTAACTAAAATCAACTCATCAAGTAGCTTCCAAATCGGTTCAACTTCTAGGGACTTACCAGGTACTCCACATTCTTTTAAGCTTTAAAGGAAAACATTTTCACCTGTGCTTTCAAAACCTGGTGTGCTAACTGAACTTGATCGAATACACCTAAAGTTGAATCTTAAAAGCTCCTAAGCAAGATTCATACAATAAAATTCACCACATCCAAAAATAATCTTGCTTGAAAATCATTAGTTGTGCATGCACACACATATCAATCAATCATTAAGGGCACAATCCAGACAAAGGGCTCATCACATTCCAAAGCACATTCAAACCTAACCTTAATTAAAACAGAGTAGGCATTGGCCTTAAGGATTGGACTCGCTCTTTGGAGCCCAAGCTGAGATTATTTTTTATTAATCTGTTTCTACCATTCAATCTGATGTCTAACTAGGGGAGCAGAATCAAACGATCGCAGTTGGAGGGTATACCAAAAACCTGAGGTGCAAGCCAAAGGAAGAACCTTCTCCACAGTCCCTCCCTCTAACTGGTTGGATTGACCAGAAGGAAGTAGATCAAATTGTTTCATTATCTCAAGACTGGTTCTTGGAGTTTGCAGGTCTTTAGGCTAGCCCACTTAAGGACAAATTTGTTTATTTGTATTACAGGGCACCTTTCTTCCTCCCATTCTATCATGAATCCTTCCACATCCTATTCGCACTTCCACTCCTACACTCCTACCACTACTTATTCCTAAAGTAATTATTATTCCAACCAAATTTATTTTCATCCATCTTCTAGTTGGGATAATCCTAATTGGGGATACAGTTCCAGACCTCCATGTTATTGGTCTAACCCTGGACACCATGATTTTGATTCTTATCCTTCTTCAAGCTACATCAATTATAGATCATCGACCTCATTTGGACAACCTAATATGATCTACAATCAAGAAAGATATGTTGATCCTTACCTTTCCCCAAATTACACTACTTATAGGTCACCACCCCTCTTTGAACAACCTGAAATGACATATTATCAGGGAGGGTATCAAGAACATCAATTCGCTAACTCCCCTACACTGAACACAAACCCACCCAACCCTAAACCAAACCATTTCATTCAGGTGAACCAGGTCCAAGATAAGATGTTAGCTAACTTAAGGAATACCATACAATCTTTAGAAGCTCTGCCAACACCTTGCCCTGAAGAATTGTAGCCCCTGATTGAAATGATTGACGATATTAACAAGTATCTGTTGGATTAGCTCCAAGATGCTAAGGATAAGGGTGCGGGTGAGTTTTTACTTGGGAAGTTATTTAAATTAAGGATGAGATTTGTGATTACTTTAGACCAATCTTGGGTGGATTCCCAGGATGAGCCCCTAACAGGAGAACCAATGTCAGAATCTACTCAAACACCTGTAGGGGGGACACATTTTACGAGACCAGGGTTGACCAGGTTGTTCTAGAGCAATCAAACAAGGATGATTTTATTTCTTCACCTAAGATCCTTGAGCTGGGGTACGAGGAAATGTATGTCTCACATGAGTTTAGAAAACACGATTTTACTGAGACAACTGGGCTTGAGGAATTCGATAAATCATTTGATGACCCTAAAATTGAAGAACTTTATCCTGTTGGGGCTCGCATGGTGGATTCAGATCGTAATTTCATGAAGGATTCAATTCAAAGCCCCATTCTTCAATTACACCCCTTTGAGTATATTGATGATTTTGGTTTTGAGATCACTAGACCCAAGTCAATTCTGATTCAGCAACAAATCTTGGACTTTGACATTTTAGATGGGGTGATTAATATGCAGAAGGTCCCAAAATTTGAAAACCTGATTGCAGAGTATAGTAAGTAGGAAATGATGATATGGGAAGTCAATTCCAGTTAAAGCAAAAGACCAAGTCTAAGGGTTCCAATTTTTCTAAAGCTCCCAACTTTCTAGCAGGACCCTTATGACATCTTTTCAGAGGATGTCCAACCCAGGAGCACATTCATTGACTATCCTTTTGAACTTGATTTCTTTGTAACCCGACTTTTTGGATTTGGGTTGCACCCTCACAAATCACAGGCCCAACCCTACTTACATACTGATCTCAGGTTTTAGATAATTTTTATCTAGAACCTTAGATATACTCGACCATGGGATATGAGTCTTCATCACAATCTGGTCCACATCTGTGGACATCTTCTCCTAACAGGTCCAAAGCTAAATTTTCTCATTCTGATGATGACCTGCACATGTGCATTCTTTATTTCCTCTTCTTTTTATAGTGTGCCTTGCTGAAGGCACTAAATTCGTCACATATATAGTTTCTTTTCATCTTGGAGCGGACCTATTATTCACACAATTTAGGTACCTTCTACTCTACTCCACTCTATTTTATGTCTTTTTAATACAATGAGGACATTGTATTAGATAGGCATGGGGGGTGGATATTCATCACTGAATTATTTCGCCAGCTCCATAGATTCTTTTTATTTTTTTTATTTAAAAAAAATTAAATTTGGAAAGAGAACTTGGGCTTTAGAAAATTTTCAATCTTAGAGAATAAAACTATATGATTTAAACACTAAGACCCTTCAGGTCTTCGGGCTTAATCAGCCTAGGTTTCCACTAAAATGTGGACTTTTTTCTTGAGTCCTCGCCATTCTAAATTCTTATTTTAATTGGTTAAATAAGTTGAGGTGATCAGTACATGACTTATCAACTCACACTCTAATTTGAGGGGATTTTAAGTCTAAGCATTTACACACTTTTCACACTAACTCACTTTTCGACAGTTTTAATGGAAATTGGGTAGCTAATGAACCCTCTAGGGTGGTATAGCTAGAAAGTTATCATGGATAACAGCCCATTGGTAGGTTGTCTAGAGCCCAATCACATGACCATTCTTTTCCTGCTACCTTTAGGTAAATCTTAGATTAGGGAAGTCACCTACTTAAAGAAAGAAGAGAAAAGAAAAATATCCAAAAAGAAAAGGAAAAAAAATAGAAAAGAAGAAAAGAAAAGAAAAAAAAAATAAGCCACACTTCACCGCACGAGTTTGGCTATCAAGTTATCGTTGGTAATAGCCTATTGGTATGTTGTCTAGAACTCAATTCAAGAAATGCACGTACAATTCTAAAACACTTAGGAAGAAGCGGAAAAGTAGAATAAGCCGGGGAGATATACACTAGGTTTGCCCGTGTGTTGATCCAATAAAAATAAAAGTAGGGAGAAAGCTACCGGTCGAATAGATACACCTTTAGGCAGAATTTCTTTTCAAGGTCACCTAGGGACGTAGAAACCCGAAGTCCGTTCTAATCACCAATCAGTGAGTATCACATTTCACATAAAGATGCTTAAAACTTAGGATTCTCTTCGAGTCTTGGGTGGGTTGAATGGCCATAGAAAGCTGCTCCGAAACCCTAAACTCAAAAATCCAAAAAAAATTAAAAAAGAAGAAAAGAAGAAAAAGATCCTTCTTTGAATAAGGTGAGGGCTTGAGGCAGTCTGCATTTTAGCAGGCACCTGGGCATTGTTGTGTCTCCATAGTTAAGGTTGTAGTTGAAATTCATAAGAGTTGAAAAAATAACTATTTCCCAAGAAATCCAACCTAATTCTTTTGTAAATAATATGTAGTCTTGCTAGGGACTAGAAAAAGATAGGCATGGGGTGTGATGTAAACACGTTTATATCACATAAACCATCTATTTTTGTGCGTTCTTAGACATAGAATTGCATCATATATTATAAATAATGCATAACAAGCATCATCTTGCATTAAGGTTAGGTTGTATAAAGTTTAGGTTAATTTTTCCTTTTTGTGGTCAGGTAATAGGGCAACATTTAATCGGAGCCTTGCTTGAAGATCTAACCGTACGGATCTTATCAGGGCGATAATCGGAGTTCAACAACTCAAAGATCGCCCTGATCGAACATCCATAGCATCAGATGCAGTCCAAGAAAGATTAGAGGTCAAGAGGCCAGGATGGTGTAAATTTGTAAATTAGATGATAAATCCGACCGCACGAATGGGTTCAGATCGATAATCACAACCCAACGGCGCAAAAATTGGTCCAATCCGACATCTGTGGCACCATTTACAACTCATGAGAGATGGACGAGCAAGATGGTACCAGGTGGTCCATCCTAGTCACCCAACCGGCCAAAGGAGTGCTGCACGATGACCTCTTTGATTGCATGATTAATCTCAGCCGTTGGATCTCAAATCCAACGGTCAAGATCGCATCAAGGAGTACCTTCATGCTGATGGAGATTCAACACTCGAGCTCTCTCAGCCGTTGGATCTTCATCCAACGGTCGAGCATGCTTGAGACTAAGTTAAAATCGTGAGCATTTGTGGAGACACCGTAGGGGTCTTGAGCGCTCCTCTCAACCTGCGAGTGAGAGTTTGAATCGCGGTGAGGGAGGCAAAGACAGTAGCGGGAGCGCACAATCAAAATTCAGGCGCACGATCCTCATCGAGCAGCCATGGAGGCGGCGACGTGGCACGCCAGATGAAGACTGCACTACACGCGCATGATAATGCGCTTCTGCATGTGCCATTGCACGCACAGGCACGCGATGAAGTGCGAGAGCAGTGCATTTAAGCTGTATGATCTCGCGATCGGATGGCTAAGATCATGAGATTGTGGCTTATGCGTTGAGGCACGCAGAACGAGAGAAGGCGCGGGTGCGCATGCACGTCACCCAAGATCTGGGTTTTAGTGACGGTTTTATCCATCACTAAAAACCCCTGATTTAATGTATTAAAGTGTTATGACCTATTTACCCCCTCTAATCTACACCTATATATAGCCCTATGACCCCCATACTTTCTTCATCCCTTCCTCTTTTCTCTCACCTCCTTCAAAGCTCTAAGAGCTTGTCCCAAACCCAGGATGCTCCATTAGAGTTAAAATTATAATTTTTCCACCTTCTTATCCCCTTCTTGGAGCATTCTGCAGTGGTCCTCTCACTGCCATTTGAGAAGCGGATCCCGCTGCGATGTTGTCCTACCCCGTTCTTCCTCGCACTTCATCATTCTCCTTCGTCCTGCATCTCACCACCTTTGTCCGGGCACTCCGTCATTGCAGCTCGTCTTTCAAGTAGCTGTCGAAGAGGATAACTTCTCTCTACCTTCTCTTTTACAGCTTTCTAGTGTAGATTTCCCACTTTCTAGTGTAGATTTTCTGCTTTCTAGTGTAGCGAATAGTTGTAATTGTAATGAACATCAGCTTGTGGTTCTGAGATCCATGTTTATTCTATCTTTGTTTTCTCTTTATTTGTAATATTCTTTCTCTTTCTTCTATTATTTATTCTTTAAGTTGATAGCTAGCTTAGATTCAATTTGACCAGTTAATTTGCATCGTGACAATAAAACAAACGTGATTTTTAATCAAATGTCCACATCCCTATGTTCGACCTTGAATTCTTTCTGAGTTTCGATTAAATTTATCTATTGACGGCTTTTCTTGCAAATCACACTTCAACAATGGGTTTTCAAAACTCAAACTCGTTTGTGCAGATTTTTCCACCACAACGATGGGTCAATGATCGAAGAAGAAGACTGGATAAATTATCAACAACTATATTATGTTTTCCTACCTTATTGCATATCTCGAGGTCAAATTCTTACAAGAGCAAAATCCATCAAATCAACCTCGGCTTAGCGTCCTTCGAAGTAAGTGCCTCACAGTGGTGTGATCCGAGTAAATAAGGACATGGAAGGCTAGGAGGTATGATTAGAATTTCTCCAGACCAAGTACTATGACCATCAACTCTTACTCCGTAATTGTATAATTATGCTGAGCCTCATCCAGTGTTTTAATAGCGTAATATATTACCACCGATTTCTCATCGATCTTTTTGTTTATCGCTCTGAAACTGATTTTAAAATCATTGCATTGCAGTATAGATTGAATCAGTGTGAAAAATAAATAATATTTATTACTCAAATATCAGAAATGAAATCCGAAGTTGAACACAAGGAGCAAGTGGCAATTTAATACTCAAGATCACAATTTGAGTAAAAGATATGAGAAATTGCAATCAAGACTTAATAGAAATGAAGGGAAAAAAGAAGGGGTTAAAATGTTGATTTGAATCACCAAATTAATCCTACAATTTAACCACAATTATTTCAAATATTTGCACAGTATTAACCACAATTAATTCACGCAAGATGAGTAAGCAATAGATACTGAGAGGCTTTGATATGTGAAGTCAGATGATGGATGCATGGATTAGACGTCTTAAATAGCCAGTTGCTATAGTGCCTCCAAGAGACTCAAGGGTTCTTCCTTTCTTCTCTGCTGTTCTCTTCTTTCTTCCTTTCATTGGCTCTTTTCCTCTTTTTAAGACTAAGTGTTGCACAACTTCCCGCAAGGTCAAATTGCAAACTAGGTTAAGATGATCTCAGATTGGGTCCAAATTTTGATACAAACCTAATTTAGACCCAAGAAATTCAATGATGAAGTTAGATTTAGGTTTTGACCTAGTTTGACCAAGTAATTTATGTAGAAACCCAAATTAGGGCAAATGTCTCTCTAGGACTCTATTTTGGGTCAAGAAGGGTTCTGATGGTCAAATTGAAGGTACCACAACCTAGAGAATATTTTTTTATGAATTTTAGAAGGTTTAGATGAATTTTATCCTGACCAAAATCGCAGTTAATTAAGTGGGTCAGTTTTTAGGATTTCAGAAGTCATTTAATTCTCAAAACACACAAAAACCCTTTTTTGTCTGTTCTAACCCAATTGTTAGCCTTTTAGGACCATTTGACCTTTATTTAACCATTGATCAAATGCGTGATTGTACTGTAATTGAGTTATACTGTTAAAATTACAGTTTTAAACCTGTTTTCTTATCTTTCTCTCAGAATGATTATACAGTGAATTATGGCCTTCAGACGGTTATGTAGGAGCATTTGATGGCTTAATCAGATCAAATTGAGCTAGTTATGGCTGAGGATGATTTTCCCATCATACCCCCATGCCTAACTTTTGCTAGTCCCTTAGCAAAATCTCATGAAATTAACTTAAATTCTAAACCATGCCTTTTTATGCTTAGATGTGTGCTTTCTTTTGTAGATTAGGTCAGAATGCCGATAGTAGGCCTAGAGGTACTCAAGTACCAACCAATTTCCGGGCCTGACTAGCTCTAGCCTCAGTCCGCCGCGAAGGTTTCTAAGGCCCACAGGAACTAACCTAAGGTTCGTTGAACTCCGCGGTTAAAGCACCTATGCTTGTAACATGTTTTAGTCTAGGTTCAATTTGCAGTGCATTTTTGTAAGGGAGATAGAGGAATTTTTTTCTTTGTTTTTGGAGAGTTTTCTCTCTCCTTTCTTCCTTTATTTCTAGCTTCAGATTGGCTTTACAACACGGTCTGTATCGGATTCCTAGCTCCCACTATCAATCCTCACAAGGTCCCTAGCAATCGATGCTTCGAGATAGCACCATCCATGGCAACCCCCAGAACACTGGCTTTTGAGATTTCGTGATACTCACGCCAATGGCATTCTGTAGATACATTTAGACCCTAACAATCGACATTTAGTGTAAATATCGTCTATGGCATCTGAAACAGCACAAGGTGCTTACATGACCCCGATAGGATATTTAGATATCCTAGGAGATAAGCACCGAAGAGACGGTATGTTGTTGTGCATCTTCGAAGGGAATTTCCTGCCTGTCCACATCGAGAACTCTTCCAAATCAACTTGTGTTGATCAGTTGCTCTTACTCTAGTTAGCTTTTTCAGAATAGAATTAATGCATTTGCGTGATTTTGATAATTAAGTGCACTAAACCAGACTGTGTGTGGATTGGGGTGCTTAGGTTACTGAGTCCCGCAAACCAGAAGTCAATTAACAAGGCTGAATAATCCCTAAGTCTTAAACCTAATACTTAAGCTTCGCATTTTCCCCAACCTCTTGAGGACTATCCAGATCTTAACGGATACTTAAATTTTTAAGCCTAAACACAAGCCCAATAGGCCTAAGATCAGCGTTCATACTAATCTTTTGTTGTCTCTTAGCACTTTTATTTTTATTTCTTTATTTTGATTTGGTCTAGAACTAAGTAGATTCCTTAATTTTTTACTAATGACTATCTCTTTTTTCTTTTCAAATTGTGCTCCTTTTTGACATTTATAGCACTTCCCCTTTTCCTCCAAAAAAATGATATGCAATTAATTCACTCAAAATTTCCTCCCATCTCCATTTTGTTTGTTCTTTTTCAGTTTTTTTTTTATTCTTTTGGAATATGTAATTTTTTTATTAAACCCTTTCTTGTGAAGTGATTCTCATGGCGTTTTACACTTTAATACCCCCCATGACTACAATTTATAATGTCCTCATTGTAAATTAAGTAGGTTTGAATTCAACTTAGAATGTACATTAGAATAGGTTTTGGGTGGGTGGACAAGTCGGGGTGACTGTTGCAGACGATTTTAAGCTCAAGTACAGGTACCAGAGGTGGAGTCGATTGTTTTAATGGACGAACCCTAAAGTGCAATCTGAGTTCAGCATAAGATGTGTCAAGAAGGATTTCAGGTTTTTCAACAAGATGATGAGTTTCCACCCATTAAGCGTTAAGTTTAACGCTATCAGCTGGGCGCGATGAGCTCAGGGAGAATGGAGGGCAAAAGATACCTCAGCCAAGTTTGAGTCAGTGAGTTTGACGAATGGTTTGAGTCTCTGACCGTTCACGACAAAAGGTTTAGAATTAAGGCTGAGTTCACTAATTTAAATAGCTCCATTTCCAAAGAGTCATCTCACCAAGAATGGTCCAATCCATTTTGATCTGAGTTTCCTGGGAACAGTTTGAGTATGGCATCAAAGAGTAAAACTTTTTGACCAGAGTGGAAAGATTTTCGTACAATGTGCCTGTCATGGAAGGCCTGAACCTACTCTTTATAGATACGTGACTTCTCATATGCATCATTGTGTAGTTCCTCGATCTCACTCAATTGCAATCGACGGTGTACTCCAGCCTTCATTAAATCCAGATTGCACTTCCATACTACCCAATAAGCCTTGTGCTCCATCTCGACGAGAAGGTGACATGCCTTTCAGTACACTAATCTGAAGGGAGACATGCCTAATTAGGTTTTGTGGGCGGTTCTATAGGCCCACAAGGCTTTCAGAAGGTGAGTAGACCAATCCTTCCTATTAAGCCAAACAGTGACCTAAAGAATCTTCTTCATCTCTTGATTCAACAGTTTTGCCAGTCCATTATTCTGGGGATGGTAAGGAGTCGAGATACGATGCGACACCCCATACTTTTTCATCAGGGACTGGAAGTGCACATTGTTAAAATGAGACCTGCCATCGCTAATGATGGCCTTAGGAACCCCAAATCTGGTAAAGATGTTCTCCTGGATAATTCGAAGGATAACTTTATGATCACTAGTTCTCGTGAGGATGGCTTCAATCCATTTAGAGACATAATCAATAGCAAGTAGAATGTACTCGAAGCCATTAGACCTGGGAAAGGGTCTCATGAAATCAATTTCCCATATGTCAAAGATTTCTCACACAATAAATGGGTTCAAGGGCATCATATCCCACGGGCCCATGTTGCCGAGGGTCTGACAATGAGTGCATGCCCTGCAATACATCTGTGCATCTTTAAACAAAGTGGGCTAAAAGAACCCACACTGGAGAATTTTTGTTGTGGTTTTACGCCAAGAGAAATGGCCACCGCAGGCCTGGTCGTGAGAGAATGATATCACGTCATTGACTTCGTCGTCAGGAATGCATCTCCGGTTCACCTGATCATTACCAATGTGGAAAAGATATGGTTCCTCCCAAATATAGTACTTGCCCTCGGCAATCAATTTGTTCCACCTAGAAGTCGCCCAATCTAGCGAAAGTTTCCCCATAACCAAGTAATTTACAATATCAGCAAACCATGGGGGATTGTGAATGGCTAGCAGGTGCTTGTCCGGAATATGCTCGGTGATTGGACCAAATGGGTCGATGACGGAAGAAGGAAGACAAGACAAATGGTCAGCTACCATGTTATGTTTTCCAACTTTTTCACAAATCTTGAGATCGAATTCTTGCAATAGCAAGATCCAGCGGATTAGTCAAGGTTTCGCGTCCTTCTTCGAAAGGAGGTGCCTCACAGAAGTGTGATCCGAGTATATGATAACATGGGAACTCGAAAGATAAGATCTGAATCTTTTCAAGCCAAATACGATGGCTAGCAGCTTTTCTCAATAATTGTGTAGTTACGCTGAGCCTCGTCAAGTTTCTTGCTAGCGTAGTAGATGACCACAGGTTTCCCATCTATTTTCTGCCCAAGTACTGCACCCACAACATAATCAGATGCATCGCACATAATCTCAAAGGGTTGAGACCAATCAGGGCACTGCAAGATAGGAGCTTGGGTAACTCAATCACGTAGGATCTCAAATGCCTGAGTGCACTCCTCGGAAATTTCAAAGGGAACATCCTTAGATAGAAAATTAGTTAGGGGGCATGCGATTTTTGAAAAATAGGGAATAAATCAATGGTAAAAATCAACGTGCCCCAGAAAGGATAGGATGTCTTTGACCGAGCTAGGCATAGGGAGTTTGGAAATCATATTCACCTTGGCTCGATCAACCTGGATGCCTTTTCCAGAGATTAGATGTCCTAGGACAATTCCCTCAGGTACCATGAAGTGGCACTTTTCTAAGGAAAGAACCAAATGCACGTCGATGCACCGCCTGAGGATTTGGACCGAGTGCAAGAGGCAATCATCAAATGATTCTCCAAATACTGAGAAGTCATCCATGAAGACCTCAAGGTATTCACCTACCATATCTGAGAATATAGCAAGCATGCATTGCAGAAAAGTAGCGGGTGCATTGCAGAGACCGAACGGCATCCTTCGAAATGCGTATATTCCGAAGGGGCAGGTGAAGGTGGTCTTCTCTTGGTCCTCAGGATGGATTGCGACCTGATTATAACCAGAGTACCCATCCAAAAAGCAGAAGAATCTATTTCCCTCTAGTTTCTCGAGTATCTGGTCAATGAACGGTAGTGGGAAATGATCCTTCTTCATGGAGGAATTGAGTCTTCTGTAATCAATGCAGACTCTCCACAAGTTTGCTATACAGGTCGGTATGGTTTCTCTAGTTTCATTTGTGATGACGGTGAGCCCTGCCTTCTTAGGCACAACTTGAATTGGACTCACCCACCAACTGTCAGAGATTGGGTAGATGATACCTACATCTAACCACTTAATGATCCTTTTTTTCATGACATCCTGCAAATTTGGATTTAGGTGTCTCTGCATTTCACGGGATGGTCGTGAGCCTTCTTTAGTATAGATGTGATGTGTGCAGTATGAAGGGCTGATACCAATCAGATCATCAAGAGTCCATCCAATGGCTCTTCGATGTTGCTAAAGAATAGAAATTAGGCATGTTTCCTGATCAGTTGTGATTCGAGAGTTGATAATCACAGGAAACATCTTATTGAAACCCAAAAAGACGTATTTCAAATGATCGAGAAGAGGCTTTAATTCCATAACTGGGTTGTCAGCAGCAGTAGGTGGTTCAGGGTGGGTGTCGGGAGCAAAGGAAGGAGTTATGGGAGTATCTAGGTTAGGTTCAGACTCCTTTAATTATGGGTTTTGATCTTCTTGTGGTTGATCAGAAATAGTCAGGTTTTCCTCGATACATAGATCATCAACCACAGCCTCGATATCGTAAATTTATTCTATAACTCCATAATTAATTCCTTATTAGGCCTTAAAGATGTCGATCTTCAGTGTCTTGCTCCCAAATTTTAATTCAATTTGGCCCTCCTAGCAATTAATATTGGCCCTAGTAGTGGCTAGAAAGGGTCTCCCGAATATGATCGGTGTATTATTCAAGTTTTCAGGAGCATCCATGTCTAAGATAATAAAATCTACGAGAAAGTAGAAATCATGTACCCTAACTATGACATCCTCGAGAATTCCTTTTGGTGACTTAATAGATCGATCGGCTAACTACAAGGTCATCTCTGTCAGTTTAAGCTCAGATTCCTTAAAGTAGTCTATTAGGGATGTAGGTATCAAATTGATGGAAGCTCCAAGGTCGAATAAGGCTTGGTCAAATTGTATATCACCGATAACATATAAGATTAGAGAGGTGCCTAGGTCTTTTGCCATAGGCAGGAGTTTGCTCAAAATAATAGAGCTAGCTTGCTCCGACAGTACGATTGGGTTCCCGCCTTTTGTTCGCGGCTTACACTTGGGTGTACACACGTCTTTCAGGAATCGTGCGTAAGCCGATATGTGGCAAATTGCATCCATCAAGGAGATATTTATTTGGACCTACTCAAAGAGCTTAACCAGGTCCTCCTCAGGTGCCACGGGTTAGGGTTTCCTTTTTCCTTTACTCAAGGCTTCCGAAAATGGAACTTTTGCAAGTTCCTCTAGAATTGGTCCAGGTTCGTGATCTAGGATAGAGGTATCCTAGATGACTATCCTAGGGTTTGGGGTTGCATTACCAGGCTGAAAGTGGCTTGGATAAGGTGGGTTTTGTGTTGCTTTGACACTACAGGTAGTAACAGAATTTAGACCTGCCTGATTCTATGTTGGTATGGGAAAAAGAGGTGATTGCTACTGATAACCCATGTATGATGTCAAAGCCTCCATCCTATTGGGTGATGGAGCAGAAGGGGCCTGATAGACAAAGTGAGATTAGCCCTGAGTCAGGTTCATAATGCACCTCTAGTTCAGCACATTATTCGGATTAGGCAGAGGTTGTGAAGGAAGTGCACCAGGTTGGCGGGGATTTGCCATCTAGGCGAGTTGATTGCGAACCTCTGTGATCTCGTCTTTGTGCTATTTTTGCATAACCGCATTCCTTTTCTGAATGTCAGCCAAAGTCTGAAGGACAAGAGTCATTTGATCTGCATGAGTAGGCCCGGATTGATAAGTTGGGTTGGGCCGGGGCTGAGGCGGCCGATATGAATGACAAGCTTGTGGTCGGGGTTGATATTGAGGTCTCTGATTTTGGTTGTTCCCTGACCACGTGAAATTAGGATGATTACACCATCTAAGGTTGTAGGTGTTTGAGAATGGATCATTCTGAATAGCGTTGAGGTCCTCGCAGGTCTGGTGAGCCTCGGAAAAGTCTGAATATGAGGGCTTAGAGTTCCCCTAACTAGAATAGGTGGGTCTAGAGTTTCCTTCAAACCCAGAATCAGTCGGGGGGGGATACAGGTCCATCCCCTGAAAAGATTGATGGTAGATGTTATGCACAGTCTCCCTACCAGAGGGTGGTTGTGCGAACAGGTTTTGCGTAGAGGTGGCTCGCTGTAAGTGTCGAGTTAGCTCATCACCTTCTCAATAATAGAGACCGTATCCAGCAGACTGGCCTTCAGTTCCAAGTTGTCGGAAGAGGATAGGCCCTGCGTCTCATGTGCTCCCTTTGGATTCGTCAATGCACGAGCATTCGTCCGGTCGAACATGGCCATGGATTCATTATTGATGGAGTTCTCACACATATTCTTGAGAATCTCCCACACGGTGTCTTCATGTTGACCCATGATGTTTCCTCCATAGGTTGTATTAATGAATAATTGAATATCCTCACAAAGTCCTTGGTAAAAAGACTGGAATTCCCATTTAGGAACTCCGTGGTGGGGGCACTTTTGCATGAGATCCAGAAAATGATCCCATGCCTCGTGAAGCGAGTCTTCTGCTTACTACGTGGAATACATGATCTGGTGCCGTAGACTATTTGTCCAACCAACAGGGAAGAACTTTCTCAGAAACTCGGATTGTAGTTTCGCCTAGGTGTTGATTGGATGCGTTTGGGTTTGGTACCAGTGAGCAGGCTTGTCCATGAGAGAGGAGAACATTTTTATGAGTAAGACATCTCAATTTTGAGCTTCCGACCTAAAGGTCTAGGCCAGATCGTTGAGTTGCTTGATATGTTAGAAAGGATACTCGGAATTAAGCCCATGGAATTTGAGAATAGCATGAATCATGTTGGGCTTGAGTTCAGTATCAGGACCTCCAATGGAGATTTGGACTCGAGGTTCAATTGCCACTACAATGGGATTGTAGTGATCTCGCATCATAGGATGCTGCAGTGGGTTCACAAAGGCTTGGAATAGATCGTTGAGGCACTGAAGCTGATTTCCAAGATTGTTTTCTTCTGCTGGTTGTTCCATAATGATGGATGAAGGAGAGCTAAGTTCAGATGAATCAGAAGAAATATCAATCTGGTTGGGTTGTTGCACAAACAGGGAGGTCGAGGCTTGGCCTCGATGGGAATGAGTAATTAATGGAGGCCTCAAGGATGGTCTTAGAGACCTCCTCTCGAACATGCACCGATGGAGTAGATGAGAGGTAAAATGTGATGGACCCAATCAAGACACTCAAAAATTTTAGATGACTATCAAGGTTCGGGACGGATGATACCCCTTAGTCAGAAAGCCATCCACCAAAGAATTACCTGGGCAACCAGAGAGGGAGAGTCCCGCGAAGACCCATACATGGTAGAGCGCCCCTACTAGTTACAGGTGTTAGTTCAACCACTCGTATATAATATTTTGATAATTTTACAAAATGAAGAAAATGAAACAAAAAATAAAGCGTAGGATATTGTTTTCTCTCTATAATAGCATATTTGTAGGATTTCAAAAAGCTTTCCAAGACGGGAGATTAAAAGTGTGAAGACAAGTAGCATAAGTATTAGGTCTTAGGCTTTTTCATGTAAACTTTCAAAGGTTATAATTTTCATTTTATTTGAATCTAGAAATATTGTAAAGAGCCCCCAAACATAACCTATAAATAGCAAACTTAGGCTCTCTACACTTAGGATAAATTAGAAACAAAAACCCAACACTTATACTTTTATCAGACGTCCAGAAAAATGGTCAGACGTCTGATTTTCCACTTTAAGACGTAAGACAAGTATATCAGATGTCTAATTTCCAAGAGTTCTGCCTTTGGTTTGTCTCCTCATAAACATCAGTTGAAGCATTTCACTTTCAGACGTCGATAACCTTACACAAACGCCTAATTCTTTACCCAGACGTCCTTAGACTAACCGCTAGACTAAGCTTAGGCAAAAATGAATTTCCAGACGATTAGACACACTTTCAGACATCTGCCTTTGAACTGTTGGCCATGATTTTCTGTGCGTATCTCTTTACGGCCACATAATCTTTTGGCAGAAAAAGTAGTGAAGAGTTTTTAGGTTTTCAGACGTCTGGTGATGTCCTCAGACGTCCATAACAACGTCTGATCCTCTAAACCTAGAACTCTGTTTGGATCGGATGAAAATAAGAATGAATCCACCCTTTATTAGACGTCCAATAACCTAATCAGACGTCTTATGTGAAAATTTCTGACGTCCTTCTCTTGATCCAATAGAGTCAGTTAAGGATGTCCTACAATATTAGACGACCAAAAGTATAATCAGACGTCCTATAAGATGTCTGATCCTAAAATTAGATGTCTGATATTGCTGTCAGACTCATCATTGCCCTGATTTGGTGTGGATTTCATCCTAAACTCTTGGGATTTGTCTCCAACGACTAGAAGAGCTCTCCCAAGTATTCTTGAAGGTTCCAAACTTGCCTATAAATAGACTAAAACTTCTCTTAGGCAACACACACCTCTTGAGATACAATTCCATTAGAAAAATCACTTGCTCACTACTCTAAGCACCATCTTGCCCTTGTGCTGTGCCAATATCTGATCAAAGGGTAAATCCATACTCCCGGCTCACTCCGTTCTGCAAATCCTCAGGGAGTTCTTTTCATGCTTAGTAGATAAGAAAGCAACAAAATTATTGGGGTGCTCTATAGGTGTTATTTTACTTCTTAATTTTTGTACTTTGGATATCCGGCCTGTCGGGTCCCCGTCTCTTCATTTTGAAGGAAGAAACCTCCGTTTAGGGATTGAAGGTGGGATTTGTAATTGAGGTACACTACCCTCATTCAAGTAGGGATTGATAGTGGATTGATCACCTTGTGATCGAAAATCCTAAGTCAAGAGATTGGCTTAGGTGGTGGTTTTCATCCATCTTGGGTTTACACCTAAAAATAATTATGTACATTGTTTGATTGAATTTTTTATTACAATATTCTATAATTTCACTATTCACCCCTCCTCTAGTGCAATTTCATTTGGTATCAAAGCAGGTTTTCCGCCTACAGGAGTAACATCTACGGAAAGATCACATGGAGGGGAAGGTCATTTCAACAAGCAGATTAGAGGGGCAATCCACCACTCGACCACCACTCTTCGAAGGAACCAACTACACTTACTGGAAGCTGAGAATGAAGATGTCGCTTCAAGCCAACGATTTCTCCATTTGGGAGAAATGCGAATCCGCATACATCATTCCCGAGAAACCAGAAACTGGTTACACAGTGGAGCAAATCCATCACCTTGGATTGAATGCTAAGGCAATGAACTCACTCTACTACTCACTCAGCTCGGAGGAATTCAACCGCATCAGCCAATGCAAAATCGCCCACGAGATCTGGAGAACCTTAGAGGTAACTCACGAAAGTACATCTAAAGTTAAATCCTCAAAGATAAACTTGTTATTGCAGGAATTCGAAGCTTTCTCTATGAAGGAGAATGAAAGACTTGGGGACATGTACACCCGATTCACATTAATCGTGAATAACCTCAAGTTTTTAGGAAAGACATTTATAAAGGGGGAGCTTCAAGTGAAGCTCTGTAAGTTCCCCACTTGGAGGGGGTGAGATCAGTGTGACGTAAAAAATGTGTAATTGAAATATAAACAATCTCACAAATAGTCAATCACACAAAGACACAAAGTATTTTTAGGTGGAAACCCAAACCGGGTGAAAACCACCACCTAACCCTCTCGAGTTAGGATTTTCCGATCAACCTAGTTGATCAAATCCACTAACCGAATCACTTTAAAAGGAGGGTGATTCAACCTCAGTACAACCACGCTACAAGTACGAGGGTAGCGTTCCTCAACCCCTTCTCTCCACGAGAAGGATTTTGTCCCACGAAGGAGACGGGAATTCGCACAGCGAATACCCAACCAAAAGACAAAGGTAAAATAAACAACAAACCTATAGAGCCAACAAAGTAATAAACCTAAGCTTCTATAGGATTTAGGAAACTCCCCTTTGCAAGGAGTGCGTCGACGATGACGCGGGTGCGTGAGCCACGCAACGGCGCAATGTCGCTCTCGTGAACAACGGCGGGAGAGCGGGTGCGCGAAGGCTTGATGCTCTCAAGATGATGGAGCTTGAGCTTAGAGAGCAAGATCTTTTCTGGACACAAAAGAGTGTGGAAGTGTGTAGCTAAGTGTATCCAAGTGTGTCTCTTGTGTTTCTAAGTGTATCTCTTGTGTTTTTTTTTTTGGTGTGTAAAGGCTCCCCTCTATTTATAGAGGCCTTAGGAAGGCTTTGGAAGGCTTAAGAAAGGTTCTATAGCCGTTGGGAACAAAGCCCAAGTGAATCAGCCCGAAATCAGGAACAATCATTGTTCTGACAGGCTTATCAGACGTCTAATTCTAGCATCAGACGTCTGGTAGTTCACTATAAGACATCTGATTAAAAGGTCAGACGTCTGATTTTGGGCGGGTCTCTCCCTGACTTGG
This sequence comes from Thalassia testudinum, assembly GCA_037157565.1. NCBI lineage: Eukaryota > Viridiplantae > Streptophyta > Magnoliopsida > Alismatales > Hydrocharitaceae > Thalassia > Thalassia testudinum. The sequence continues at coordinate 14,112,379 of JAZHRO010000007.1, forward strand.
ATCAGATCTAAACAGGGTTTTTACGCAAATCCATCAGACGACATACAGGACGTCTGGCACTATGTCTGGACGTCTGGAAACCTACTTTTACTGTGGGAATTGATTTCCAAACGTTGCAACGGCTAGAAAATCTCTGAGAAGAGATTTTGGGTCAGCCGAGGCAAAACGGTCATTTATCAGACGTCTGGAAAGGCCTAAGGACGTCTGATAAGGCTCTAACGGTCATATTCTTGAGTGTTTGGTAAGCCAGCCAACGGTCCACTAATTGGACGTCTGGCAAAGTCATCAGACGTCTCCTAAGATGTCTGGTCTAAGGTCTGGACGTCTGATTTCATCAGACAGAACCAACTATGTCCAGCCTAACAGTTATCAGACGTCTGAAACAATAGTCAGACGTCTTAAAATACTTTATCAGACGTCTGATTTGGGAATTAGACGTCTGGAAGTGCTGTTTGAACCCTATATTGATTTTCTAAGTATTCTACAGAAAACCTAAGTATCCTAGGGTTGTGCTGGTGTTCCTAGGACTGCTGTTAGGGTTCTTTGAGGCTCTTTAACATGAAATATCTAAGGAAATAAAGAGCAACAAAAGAAACGAAAAATACAACAAGTACAAAAGAAGGAAATCTATCCTATTCTTCATTTCCTTCCATCTTCAATCTTTCGCTCCATGCGAACCTCCTCTGTTTTCCGTCAAGCTCCTCCAATCCGTCCTGGATGCGAGCTCGAACTCTGTCTAAACATGTCCACATTTGCAATTGACCTGAAATCTAGGACTCAAATTGCAAATGTTAAATAACACGTGTTTTGTTATCATCAAAACAAATGATCGTGGTGCTCTAGCACCAACAAGCTCCTTTGCTCCCTTGGACCTGAGTGAGAGCAAAAGGTAACGGCAATAGACGAAGCTAACCAACTAGAGGATCTAGACATGGAAAATCTACTTGGGAACCTCATGGCTTATGAATCAAAAATGGAGCAAAAGAAGAAATCAAACTCATCGGAGCCAAAGAAGAAAACCTTAGCCTTCAAAGCTACTTCAGATGATGAGGTAAGTACCGAAGACGAAGAATTTGTTTTATTAGCTAAAAAGTTTAAATAGTTTCTCAGAAATAGAAGAGAGATCAAGGGAAGGAAAAGAGAGGAAGAACCTCTAATTTGCTATAATTGCAAAAAGAGAGGTCACATAAGGAAAGATTGTCCCTTACTCAAAAAGGATGATAAGAAGAAACCCAAGAAGCCTTCCGACTGCAAGAAGATCTCCAAACCGAAAGGATTCAAGAAGAAGGCATTTCAAGCAATGTGGGATGACTCCACCTCCGAAGAAGAAGAGGAGGAGGAAACAAATGAAGAAACAGCATGCTTGGGATTAATGGTAACAAATGATGGTTCTGAGTCTGAATCTGAGGAACCTAAGGTAAACTCCTACTCTTTAGATGAATTACAAGATGTCTTTGATTCACTATATGTAGATCTTAAGAAAACAAAATCCCAAAGCAAGGCTTTAAAAGAAGAAAACTTAGAAAATAAAAGATTAATCAATGATCTTGAAGAAAAGAATCTAATTCTTACAAAAGAAACCACTGCTTTAAATAGGCAAATAAGAAATCTAATGATTGAGAAAGAGTCATTAACAAATGATTTGTATACGGCAATGAGTGAACAAAAATTTCTAGATAGAGAAGAATTACTCGATAAAATCCATGTGCTTGAAAAATCAAACTCTTTTAAAAAGGATGAAAATAGCTTACTTAGAGTAAAGATTAGGGCATTAGAAGATAAACTAGACATAATGAAAATAGAGATAAATCACCTCAAAGAAAAGTCAAATCAACTTCTTGAGGACCTAGCCAAATTTACAAAAGGGAAAGATAACTTGGACAAACTCATTGCCCATTAAAAACCTTCCTCAAGTAAATTTGGACTTGGCTTTTATGAACCTAGTCAAAGTGAGCCGAAAAAGGACCCTCCTCTAAAGGAGACCACTAACAAATACGGATCTACTTTACAATGGATACCGAAAAGATAACTCTCACTTTGTTTTGTAGGGATGAAAGGACATCATAATGTCAAAATTGGGTATACAAATTGAAGGATGGACGACTCAAATTAGAAAGACCTATAGAAACACCAAGTCACCATCGAAGATCTTTTGTAGGAGGAAGAATGTCTACAAAGAGGAAGACAAGGAGACCACCGCCACCAAGGAGGCCGATGGGTGATGGACTCCAGATGCTCCAAACATATGACGAGAGACAAGCGCCTATTTTTGGACCTCCAACCTACGGATGGAGGAACAGTTACATTTGGCAACAACCACAAAGGCCATATTATTGGCCTTGGTAAAATAGGTAACCCTCTCTCTCCCATCTCAAATGTTTCTCTAGTTAAAGGACTAAAACATAATCTTTTAAGTGTCAGTCAAATATGTGATAAGGGCTTTAAAGTAGTATTTACTTCTAAAATGTTTGAAATTATGCATGCATTAACCAATGAAACCCTTCTTAAGGGAACTGGATTTAAAGACATTTATGTCATAGAATTTGATAAAAATGGCACTTATGAATGTCTTATAGCAAATGATGAGTTAAGTATATGGCATAGAAGACTAGGACATGTTCATATGAAGCTGGTTCAAAAACTAGCTAAACATGAACTAGTCCAAGGTCTTCCTAAAGGAAAATTTTTAAATGAGCCTATTTGTGATTCATGTAAATTAGGTAAGATTATAAAATCTAATTTTAAAAGCAAAGAAGTTATATCCACATGAAGACCTTTAGAACTACTTCACCTAGATCTGTTTGGACCTACAAAATATGAGAGCCTCAGTGGATGCAAATATTGCCTTGCAATTGAAGATGATTTTTCGAGGTTTTCATGGGTCTCCTTGAGATCCAAAGAAGGAGTGTTTTCCATCTTTTCTATTTTTTGTAGGAAAGTTCAAACTGAAAAAGGCTACCAAATCACTAGTATCCATAGTGATCATGGGGGCGAGTTTGAAAATTCCTTGTTTGATGATTTTTGTCAAGAGTATGGTATTGCTCATGAGTTTTCTTTTCCTTGAACACCTCAACAAAATGAGGTGGTTGAGAGAAAGAACCGTACTCTTCAAGAGTGTGCTCGAACATTTCTCATAGATTCGGGGTTACCGAAGTACTTTTGGGCTGAGGCGGTTAACACGGCTTGTTACGTGTTAAATCGCACCTTAATTCGATCCGGATAGCGAAAAACTTGTTTTGAACTATACTATGGGAAAATACCCAAAATTAGTTATTTTAAAGTTTTTGGATGTCGATGCTTTGTCTTGAATACCCACTCTAATTTAGATAAATTTGATGCCAAAGGTGAAGAAGCCATCTTTATTGGTTATTCCTGACGTAGTAAGACATATCAGATTTTTAACAAGACCACATTAATAGTGGAGGAAACCCTCCATGTTTCCTTCAATGAATCTCCTCACTCCACTGACCGAGTCAATATAGATGATTAAGATGATTCTATAATTGATGTGTCTAATATTCCAAACTCCAATATCCATAATCTTCCAAAAGATTGGATATATCAAAGGGATCATCACGAAAGTCAAGTCATTGGAAGTGTTTCTGATGGCGTTAAAACCCGATCTTGTTTTAGTTGCTCCTTTGGTCTCTCCACCTTTATATCTCAAGTTGAACCCAAGAGTGTCGAGGAAGCGTGCTCCGAAGAACCTTGGATGATGGCCATGTAGGAGGAACTCAACCAATTCCAAAGGAATGAAGTTTGGGATCTAATACCTAAGCCTGAAGGGCAAACGGTAATAGGAACCAAATGGGTATTCCGGAACAAGTTGAATGAATCTGGTATGGTTATTCGAAACAAGGCTCGATTGGTAGCACAAGGGTACAACAAAGAAGAAGGAATTGATTTTGATGAGACCTACGCTCCCGTAGCTTGACTCGAATCAATTCGCATGCTTCTTGCTTATGCCGCCTTTCTTAGCTTTAAACTCTTTCAAATGAATGTTAAGAGTGCATTTCTTAACGGATTCATTAAGGAGGAAGTTTTTGTAAAACAACCTCCTGGTTTTGAGTCTCATGATAAGCCTCATTTTGTCTACAAATTAAACAAGGCACTATATAGTCTAAAGCAAGCTCCTAGAGCTTGGTATGAAAGGCTCAAAGAGTACTTGTTAAATGCAAAATTCTCTATAGGGGAAGCTAATTCCAAATTATTCATTCAAAGAAAAGGAAAAGACATTTTATTAGTTCAAATATATGTAGATGATATTATATTTGGTGCTACTAATGAATCTATGTGTAGAAAGTTTTCAAAAATTATGCAGGAAGAATTCGAAATGAGTTTGATGGGTGTGCTCAAGTTTTTCTTGGGCTTGCAAATCACTCAGCTCGAAATTGGAACCTTTGTGTGTCAATCAAAATATACAAAGGAGATGCTGAAGAAATTTGATATGAACAAAAGTAAAGGGAAGAACACTCCTATAAGTGTCACAACTTCCCTAGACTTGGACGAATCAGGTACGCCCATAGATCAAAAGCTCTATCGTAGCATGATTGGATCTTTACTATATTTAACTTCCAGTAGACCTGATATTTTGTTTAGTACCTTCTTATGCGCTAGGTTTCAATCAAACCCTAAACAATCACACCTAAATGCTGTAAAATGAATATTTAGATATCTAGTTGACACATCTGATTATGGCTTATTCTACCCTAGGAGCGCACAATTCAACTTAGTTACATATAGCGATGCGGACTACGCAGGTAGCCACACCGATAGGAAGAGTACTAGTGGGACGTGCTAATTCTTGGGCGAATCACTAGTCTCTTGGTTCTCAAAGAAACAATCTAGTGTAGCTTTATCAACTACGGAAGCTGAATACATAGCCACCGCACTAGCATGTTCCCAAGTGCTTTGGATGAAAAATACTTTGAAGGATTTTAACTTGATATTTAATAAGATAAAAATATTATGTGACAATACTAGTGCTATCAACCTCTCAAAAAATCCCGTACATCACTCTCGCACAAAACATATTGATGTTCGACATCACTTCTTGAGAGATAATGTACTTAAGGGAGAAATTGAAGTTGAATTTATTTGTACTGAATTATAATTAGCTGATATTTTTACTAAACCTTTGAATTATGATCGCTTTAATTATATACGTAGGAAACTACGCATATGTAAGCTAAGTGATATTTGAAGAATTTAGTGATTTAATGGAACTTCCTTTGTCATGAGCATAGATGGAGCCTTGATTTTACTAAGTTAGAAGCCTTCATTCAGTTCAAACATCCAAATGTACATTCTATGCAATATCAGACGTCTGATTAAACCATCAGACGTCTTATACATAAAAATTCGTTGTCTAAACATCTGGGGCAGACGACGATTTTATCTAACGAGAGCGATGACAAAAGAGTCATCTCAGACGTCTGTCATCCTTCACAGACATCTGGGGCATCGTCCAGATGTGTTGATAGACGTCTATATATGAGTCAGAACATATACAATCAGTCGAACGTCTGAATCTGTGGTTAGACGTCGCATAGGTCGTCTGACAGGAAAATCAGATGACCCTGTAACTTTAGGCCAAAATCCAGGAAGGTCTGTCTGCAGAAATCGGACGTCTAATTTTATATTTAGACGTTTTCTATGTCGTCTGAGACAGAAATCAGACGACAACCTGGAGAATAAATCATTTTCCAGGGAAGGATGCCTGCAGAAATCAGACGTCTAATTTTAAAATTAGTCATCTGATTTAACGTCTGATGGATAAAACAAACATCTCCATCAAAGGGGCTAAAATCCCTAAGTTAAATCCCGACGTCTGACATCATCTCCAGACGTCTGATCGGGGAAAAATCTGCGAATCGCGACTGTTCTCTGGATGGTTTGAAATGCAAATCTCCCCAACTTCAGGGGGAGACTTGCTCCGTGACCTTGGGATATAAGATCCCCTTCGCAAGGTCCCACTCTCCTCTCCCAAATCCCTAGCGCTCTCCCTCACACCTAACAGCCCACAACTGCAGTTGGCGAAGTTCTGCTCGCCGCCAGACGACCGTCGCGCCTCCTCGACGACTGGCGGAGCTACTGCTCCTCTGCACGCATCCTCCCTGCCTCTCGACCATGCATTTGGAGGCCTCCGTCCTCCCGTGGGTATACCCTCTCAACTCCTAGGGCATCTCCATGCTCTTTTACCCACAACCTTGTAGCATCTAGTAGCATCTTGTTCTCCTTCTTGATTCACTCAGCCTACTTGCGCATCTCATGACATTATCAGCCCTAGAACCCTAACCCTTGGTCAAGCCAACCTTGTTAGCCTTAGCTGCATCTTCCATGGCAAGGGTATTACCTCACGAGGTTCAAGCCGACATTTTAGTGGCTTGAATCCAAAGGTATATTGCCACAACTACATGGTAGGTTGTACTGCCTCAAGGCATACTGGCACATACTTTTTCAATGATGATTGCATTGTTTGAATCTGTGTTGTTGAAATATTTTGGGTGAATGTTGTTTGGTTGGTTGAATGTTCTTGTGCGGATGTTTTTGCAGGTATTCTATCCTCAAAACACCACCCATTTTTTCCAAAACTTAACCACCCATTCCACCAAATATGCCTCCTCGTAGGAAGCAAGTTGAGGGATCTTCCACTTCCTCTTCCACCTATTTGGCAGATCAACTGCGGGGCGACATCGCTAGGCAGCAATTTCGTCGTTTCGCGAATGCCAAAGTTAAATGCCCTCGTTTTATTGTTTGGAATGATTTTGCCCATTTGAACCTTCGGGAACACTTCCAAACTCTCCATCTCTTTCAATATTTTGACTGTCAATTCCACTCCGACATTGAAACTCTTGGTGTGTTCCCTAATCTTTGCCATCTCTTTTATGCCAACATCGTTGAGGACTACAGCAGCGATGAACTTGAACTCCATACCCGCCTATTTGGTCATGAAATACACATCACATCCAAAACTATTTCCGACCTTCTAGCCATCCCCAATTAGGGAAATGACTTCAATGACATTCTGAGGCAATACGACCCAGAAGTCATCAATCAAGAGTTAGTTCTCCCTGAAAAATATGTTGAAAACCTTGGCACCCTACCATGCAAAAATCTCAAACCCCTTCCACGTCTACTCTCTCACATTTTTGGGTGGGACCTCCTAAACAAATCGGGAGGTTTTGATTACATCTCACGCCAACATAAGGCGCTCCTTTTTGCGACCGTCCATCATATTCCTTTCAGTTATTGCTGCCTCATTGTTCCTGTCATGAATGAAGACCATGGGGCATCACTTCCGTTTGGGTCTATTCTATCCAAAATCTTTTCAACCCATCGGATTTCCATAACTGACCAAGCAGTTGACAAGAAGATTGAGCCTTACAATCGGGCCACAGCCGCCAAGATGCATATACTTAGGGAGCATCTTGAGCTCGCCGACGAGCCCATTGAAGAAGAGCCCCTTCCACCCTTTCCAGACTTCCATGAACCACGGCCCCTTCAAATAGAAGCTCCCCGCTCGAGCTTTGATGAAGCATGGGATCCAGCCACAGATTCCCTCTCGTCGGCATCTCCCTCCTGCTGCGTCGAACAGGCGAGATGTACACCTACATGTGAAGCATGCGCCGCGACATCGATGAACTTAGATCAGACGTTCAAAACTTGCAGATGGGACACGGACCCACTCGTCACCGCCGTCGCCAAGATCAAGAAGAATAGTTTAGTGCTTCTATTTTTCTATCTTTTTTCTTTCTTTTATTCCAAGTTTGTATTAAGGGGCCTTGACCCCGTACTTAATATTCTTGGGAACAAATAACTAGTCCGTGCTTAAATATTTCTATTCCTAATCAATTTTCTTTAATGCCTTGTCATCTTTAAATCATACAATTTTATTCATGCACTCCACTTTGTAGATATCACTCTTGTAGTTTGGATTTCAACTCACTTTAACAACCCTTCATGATGATATTCAAAAAGGGCGAGAAGAATGTAGGTAAGAACTTAGGGAATAATATAAAAACAAACTTCTTAAATAGATAGAGACTACTAAGTACAACCTTTAGGGGGAGAAAATAGGAACCTACAACTATATTTTGAAAATCATCAAAAAGGGGGAGATTGTTAGTTCAACCACTCGTATATAATATTTTGATGATTTTACAAAATGAAGAAAATGAAATAAAAAATAAAGTGTTGCATATTGTTTTCTCTCTGTAATAACATATTTGCAGGATTTCAAAAATCTTTCCAAGATGGGAGATTAAAAGCGTGAAGACAAGTAGCATAAGTATTAGGTCTTAGGATTTTTCATGTAAACTTTCAAAGGTTGTAATTTTCATTTTATTTGAGTCTAGAAATATTGTAAAGAGCCCCCAAACATAACCTATAAATAGCTAGCTTAGGCTCTCTACACTTAGGATAAATTAGAAACAAAAACCCAACACTTATACTTTTATCAGACATCTAGAGAAATGGTAAGACGTCTGATTATCCACTTTAAGACGTCTGACAAGTATATCAGATGTCTAATTTCCAAGAGTTCTACCTTTGGTTTGTCTCCTCATAAACATCAATTGAAGCACTTCACTTTCAGACGTCGATAACCTTACACAGACATCTGATTCTTTACCCAGACATCCTCAGACTAACTGTTAGACTAAGCTTAGGCAAAAATGAATTTCCAGACGTCTAGACACACTTCCAGACATCTACCTTTGAACCATTGGCCATAATTTTCTGTGCGTATCTCTTTACGGCCACATAATCTTTTGGCAGAAGAAGTAGTGAAGAGTTTTTAGGTTTTCAGACGTCTGGTGATGTCCTCAGATGTCCATAACGACGTCTGATCCTCTAAACCTAGAACCCTGTTTGGATCTGATGAAAATAGGAATGAATCCACCCTTTATTAGACGTCCAATAACCTAATCAGACGTCTTATGTGAAAATTTCTGACGTCCTTCTCTTGATCCAATAGAGTCAGTTAAGGATGTCCTACAGTATTAGATGACTAGAAGTATAATCAGACGTCCTATAAGACGTCTGATCCTAAAATTAGATGTCTGATATTGCTGTCAGACTCATTATTGCCCTGATTTGGTGTGGATTTCGTCCTAAACCCTTGGGATTTGTCTCCAACTGCTAGAAGAGCTCTCCCAAGTGTTCATGATGGTTCCAAACTTTCCTATAAATAGACTACAACTCCTCTTAGGCAACACACACCTCTTGAGATACAATTCCATTAGAAAAATCACTTGCTCACTACTCTAAGCTCCATCTTGCCCTTGTGTTGTGCCAATACTCTGATCAAAGGATAAATCCATACTCCTGGCTCACTCTATTCTGCAAATCCTCAGGGAGTTCTTTTCATGCTTAGTAGATAAGAAAGTAACTAAATTATTGGGGTGCTCTATAGGTGTTATTTTACTTCTTAATTTTTGTACTTTGGGTATCCAGCCTGTCGAGTCCTTGTCTCTTCATTTTGAAGGGAGAAACCTCCGTTTAGGGATCGAAGGTGGGATTTGTAATTAAGGTACACTACTCTCCTTCAAGTAGTGTAGTTAGTGGATTGATCACCTTGTGATCGAAAATCCTAAGTCAAGAGATTGACTTAGGTGGTGGTTTTCACCCATCTTGGGTTTCCACCTAAAAATAATTGTGTACATTGTGTGATTGAATTTTTTATTACAATATTCTATAATTTCACTATTCACCCCCCTCTAGTGCAATTTCAACAGTGTTTCTCCCACCCGACCTCTCTTGTCACAGATGATCTAGGTAAACCAGAATGGGGACTTTACCTCTTAAGGCTACCAATTTCAAGTTAAGAGCAAGGGTGTTTATGATTTCTCTTAAACTTTTAAGATATTTTTGTGCAAAGTGACCTAATTTAAATATTGGTTAACCCAACAAGGTGGGTGAACTTCACCTATTTTGTCCTTTAAGAAATTTAGGTCCCTCTTTTAATGTTCAAATGAAATTAAGAGCCTGATTTTAGGGTTTGTTTGAATAGATCAATTCAATCAAGGCTTAGGCACATAATGTTTGGGAAGATTAATTCTTGATTAAGCAAATGTGTCTCTAAAACCCTTAACTGGAAACCCTAATTGGCTCTAATTGGTCCAATTCAATTTTGTCCAAATGTGGTACCTAAGGTTTCAAGCAAGAAGGTGATAGCCCTAAATACCTTAAGAACTTAAGTAGGTGCACAAATCAAGGTTTGGATGTTTCTCTAGGCTGTATCAAATCAGGCAACTTGGTGATTTTTCTAAGAATAAAATGCAAGTAGCCTTAACTAATTTTTTTTTCTTTTTTAGCTTTTTAGAATCAGGGGCTTAGAGGAGGGTGAATGGACTTTACCTGCCCTTGGAATGGCCGATGTGCGGCTAATCTTCTTTCAATGAGTCCCTGAAATAGATCACAATTAAAAGAGATAGAGCAAATTAGTACCAAATTAGATATTGCAATCAAGAGATCAAATTGCACATTGCTCCCCAACAACGGCACCAAAATGTTTGTTGCTCTGAAACATGTTTTAAAATCATCCTGTTGTACTATAAATTGAATCAGCATGAAAAGTAAATAATATTTATTACTCAAATATCAGAAATGAAGTCCGAGGTCGAATACAGGAAGCAAGTGGCAATTTAATACTCAAGATCACAATTTGAGTAAAAGATATGAGAAATTGCAATCAAGACTTAATAGAAATGAAAGGCAAAAAGAAGGGGTTAAAATGGTGATTTGAATCACCAAATTAATCCTATAATTGAACCACAATTATTTCAAATGTTTGCATAGTATCAACCACAATTAATTCATGCAAGATGAGTAAGCAATAGATCCTGAGAAGCTTGGATTTGTGAAGTTAGATGGCAGATGCGTAGATTCGACATCTTAAATAGCCAATTGCTACGGTGCCTCCAAGAGACTCAAGGGTCTCTTCTTCCTTTCTTCTCTATTGTTCTCTTCTTTCTTCCTTTCATTAGCTCTTTTCCTATTTTTGTGACTAAGTGTCGCACACCATCTTGCAAGAGCAAAACCCCCCTCCCCTCTCTTTTCTTCTCCTTAAACCCCTCTTAGACATATGCTAATCGATTCCAGGTACATGGGTAAATGGTTCAGACCTCAGACCTGCGTGGCGTGGCCACGGGCAAGAGCGTGCGTGGATTCGTGTGAGGGGACCTCACCACATGCTATTGAAGCAACGAGGATAAAGCACAGATTCCTTTTATTTCCACACACTGCTTCGTCAGCTACCGATGTGGCACTAAAGGCGATGCCCTTCTACGCATGTGCTGCTGCAGTGACGAGCTCTCCAATTGGAGTAGCTGTTGAGGACGACACCTTCAATTGGCGCCCTGGGACCCTTTCTGGAGATGTTCTGCGATGCCTGGGATGGTTACCTGGAGCTTCAGGTGCTGAAAAAGGATTCAAGCAAGCTTGAAGCTTACCTGCCAATTGCGATCGGAGCTCAATACCTGAAATAAGCAGAACAAACTTTTGGCCTTGTCAGATGCATTCGGCAGGATCGCTGGGGACCGGCGAATGTGGTGAGGGGTTCAGCATGGAGTGAGAGTGGCTATGGTGGTCAGATGGAGTCGGGACCAGAGGTGCAGTGATGGGTTGTTCAGGGGAGAGTTTGGGTGATGAATCGGTGAAATAGATAGAGGGCTTTTGGCCATTGGGTCAAGGCAGAGGTCGTGGGCTAGTTGGCGAGGGCGATGGATGTGTGCAGCGAACAAAAGCCCTCGTCGATGGTGTCACCAGAGCAAAGGAAGGTGAAGGCATTGAGGGAGAATCAGTGGTTGTGCGTGTGTTGCGAGAGTGGGAGAATATTGTAGAGAAGAAAAGGGAGAGATAGAGGGACTTAGGGATGAGGTAGAGAGGTGGAGGACTCCGATGTTGGCCGATCGGAGCTGGAGAAGGAGGAAGAAGCGGCAAGGCTGCAACGTCATCTGAGATAGAGGCACGACTTCCCTTTGACTGGAGAGGTTCACGAGGATGAGGGGAAGCTAGTCGGCCGTCCAATTTGATGGTTGGACGACTGGAGGTGGAGAGGGGAGAGGAGTCGCCGGAGCTAAGTTCGAAGGTGGCCAAAGATGGAGTAAGGAGGATTTGTCAAGCCAAAACATGCTAAAGAGGATGGGTTGACCTCTGGGATCCATTTATAGGCCACGGGGTGTGGTTTCAAGCTTGGAAACAAGCTTGCAAACTTCATGATTCTCGCGCACGTTTGGCATGCGTACCTTCAAAAGGTTCGCATGAGGATTCAGGAAAGATATAAAGTCTAAGGAATGGCTCAAATGGAAGGTAACTTTCCAAGGAATCTTTAGTTCAAATTTAGGAGCTTTATTGAGAATCGAGCAAGAAATTCTCGTTTGAAACTTCACAGTGAAAGTTCAACCTTCCAAAAATGGTGCAAGGACCTATTTGTGAGGATGATGACAAAAGATAGGGACCTTTTTGAAAGGATTTTGAAAGTTAGGGGCATGTGTGTGAGAGAAAAGACTCAGACAGGACCAAATTGGAAACTAGGTTAAGATGATCTCAGACTGGGAGCAAATTTTGATACAAACCTATTTGGACCCAAGGAATCCAATTATGAAGTTTGATTTAGGTTTTGACCTAGTTTGACTAGGTAATTTATACAAAAACATAAATTAGGGCAAATGTCTGTTTAGGACTCTATTTTAGGTCAAGACGAGTTTTGATGGTCAAATTGAAGGTACCACACCCTAGAGAATATTTTTCTATGAATTTTAGAGGGTTTAGATAAATTTTATCTTGACCAGAACCTCAGTTAATTGAGTCTATTTTTAGGGTTTCAGAAGTCATTTAATTCTCAAAACACGTGAAAACCCTTTTTTATCTATTCTAACCCACTTGTTAGCCTTTTAGAACCATTTGACCTTTATTTAACCCCTGACCAAACCTGTGATTGTACTGCAATTGAGATATACTGTTAAAATTACAGTTTTAACTCTATTTTCTTGTCTTTCTCTCAAAATGATTATGTAGTGAATTATGGCCTTCAAACAGTTATGTTGGAGTATTTAATGACTTAATCAGATCAAATTGAGCTAGTTATAGCTCATGATGGTGTTCCCATCACTTTTGTCCAAGTGTCGCTCCTACTGCGTAGTCAGACTCATCGCACATGATCTCAAATGGCTAAGACCAGTTAAGATATTATAGGATTGGAGCCTGAGTTACTCGATCGTGCAGGATCTTGAAAGTACGACCACACTCACTTGTCCGCTAAAAGGGTGTGTCCTTTAAGAGAAGATTCATCAATAAGCGTGCAAGTTTGGAGAAATCTGATATGAACCGTCAATAGAAACTGACATGCTCTAGAAATAATCTAATGTCTTTGACCGAGGAAGGCACAAAAAGTTTGGAAATCGAATTCACCTTAGCTTGGTCAACTTGGATACCTATTTCAGATACAAGGTGTCCAAGTACAATGCCCTTAAGAACCATAAAATGACACTTTTCCCAAGAGAGAAACAAATTCACTTCAATGCATCATAAAAGGATCTGAACCAAGTGCAGTAGGCAATCATCGAAAGTGTAACTGAAAATCAAGAAGTCATCCATGAAGACTTTAAGGTTTTTACCTATCATATTGGAGAAGATGGCTAGCATGCACTGCTGAAAGGTGGCAGGCGCATTGCATAGCCCACATGGCATCCTACAGAACGCATAAGTCTCATAGGGGCAGGTAAAGGTGGCCTTCTCCTAATCTTCTAAATGAATTACCACTTGGTTATATCCAGAGTACCCATCCAAAAAGTAGAAAAATCGATTCCCTACCAGCTTTTCAAGGATCTGGTTAATATATAGGAGAGGGAAATGGACTTTCTTCGTGGAGTTGTTCAATTTCTGATAGTCTATGCAGACTCTCCACAAGTTCGCAATCTGAGTTGGGATGGTTCCTCTAGATTTAATAGTAATCATGGTGAGTCCCTCCTTTTTAGGCACAACCTAGATAGGACTCATCCAGTGGCTATTAGAGATGGTGTAGATGATTCCTACATCTAACCACTTAATGATTTCCTTTTTCACAACCTCTTGGAGATTTAGGTTAAGTCTTCTCTGCATCTTCCGAGAAGGTCATGAGCCCTCTTATGTATAGATATGATGAGTGTAATAAGAGGGACTTATTCCAGTCAAGTCATCTAGAATCCAACTGATGGCTCTATGATGTTGCTAAAGGATAGAGATCAGTTATGTTTCCTGATCAGGAGTGAGTAGAGAATTGATAATCACTAGAAACATCTAATTTGAACCCAAAAACACATAATTCAAATGGTCTAGGAGTGGTTTCAACTCCAAAACTAGGTTATCAGTAGTAGGTGGGGGGGTTCAAGGTTAGCCTCAGAAGACAAGGTGGAAGCTAGAGATAGGTCTAGATCATATTTGGGCTCCCTTATCTATGGGTCGAGATCTTCTTATGGTTAAGGCCCTTGGAGAATTGGGTTCACCTTGGGAATCAAATCCTCAACTAAAGAGCTTACATCACAAACTTCCTCAATTGCCCCACAGTTTATTCCTTTCTAGGCCTTAAAAATATCGATCCTTAACATCTTATCCCTAAATTTTAACTTAATTTGTCCATCTTCACAATTGGTATTTGCCCTAATAGTCCCTAGGAACGGTCTCTCCAAGATAATCAAAGTGTCTCCCAGATTCTCAGGAGCATCCATGTCCAAAACAATAAAATCCATTGGGACATAAAAATCTCTTTCCCTAACTAGTACATCCTCGAGAATTCTTCCTGGTGACTTGATCGACTATCAGCAAATTGCAAAGTCACCTCAGTCAATTTGAGCTCAGTTTCCTTAAAGTGGTCTAGTAGGGAGGTGGGAATCAGTTTTATGAAGGCCCCTAAATCCAATAAAGCTCGATCGAACTCTATGTTTCCTATCTTGCAAGAGATCAAAGGGGTGCTGGGATCTTTTACTTTCTGTGGGAGTCTACTCAAGATTATAGAGCTAGCTTGCTCTAACAAAACAGTTGGAATCCCATCTTTTTTTCTTAGCTTATGCTTTAGTGTACACAAGTCCTTTAGAAATCGTGCGTAAATCGGTATGTGGCAGATCACATCCATTAAGGGAATACTTATTACTTGCTGAAAGAGCTTCACCAAGTCCTCCTCAGGTGCCACAGGTTTGGATTTCCTATTTCCCTTGGTCAAGGCCTCTGGAAATGGAATATCTTTAGGCTTTTCTAGGATTGGTTCAGGCACTAATTCTGGAGTAGGTTTGTCCTTGGTATCCATCTTGGACTTGGGCCCAGAACTACTCGGACCAAATTGACTAGGATAAGTGGGTCTTGAGTAGTTTTTCGACAATTAGTAGTGATGGAGTTTAGGCCTACTTGGTTTGGATTTGGAGTTGGCAGATAGGAGGTTGCTGCTAAAATCCTATGTACGAAACAGAAAATTCTGACCTATCAGGTGGAGGTGCCTAAAGGGCCTCATAAACGCATGTGCTTGGCCCTGATTTGGGTTCACAACGTGCCATTAGTGAGGCACATTGCTCAAACTCGACAGAGGTTGCAAAGAAAGTGCAGCAGACTGGCGAGTCCCAACCATCTATGCAAGTTGATTACGAACCTCTACAATTTCTGCATTGTGCTGTCTTTGCATGGTATCATTGGTCTTTCACATATCAGCTGATGTAAACACATTTACACTACTTAAAATGTCTATTTATGCATGTTCTTAAGCATAGGATTGCATTTCATGATATAAATATTGCATTACATGCATCATCTTGCATTTAGAGTAGCTTGAATAAAATGGAGGTTAATTGTCTCCTTTTATGTGCTTGGACAGGGCAAATATTTTATCGGGGCCTCGGATCAAAGATCCAACCGTATGGATATGATCAGGGTGACGATTGGAGTTCAACGACTCCAAGATCGCCCTAATCAGGCATCCGTAGCATCAGATAGAGACCGGGGAACCCTAGAAGATCAAGGGCCAGGATGGTGTAAATCCGCACTTCAGATGGAAAATCCGACCACACGGATGAATTCGGATCGACGATCGCAGCCGAACGACACAAAAATCGAGTCAATCCGACATCCGTGGCACCATCTACAACTTCCAGAAGATGGACGGCCAAGATAGCGCCACGTGGCGCCATCCCAGCCGCCCAATCGGCCGCAGGAGTCTGGTGAAGACCGCGCACCATCTCCTCTCCGCCGTTGGATCTCAATCCAACGGCTGTGGACGCATCGTTTTAAAAGCATCCGCGCGACCATTTGGGCGAGGCAGCGCAGCGGTCCAGCGCCTTATCGCGAGGCGCTGGCGCGCGTTCGAGCCTCGCCAAGCGATTTCTGAGGTGGGCGGGCGCGCTCCAATTGACCGCACGATCGCGATCCAACGGCCGCGCGCGCCCGATAGCGCCGACGCGCAATTGGACGCTCTGGTGAACGCGCGATCGTACGCGCAGGCGGGCGGGCGGCAGCGGTGAAGGCGCGATTTTAAGCCGTCCGATCTCGCGATCGGACGGCTGAAAATCAAGCGGCGTGCGTAGGCGTTACGCGGGCGGCTAGCCGAGCGGGCGCGCGTGGGCGCGGCGGCGACGGCGACGGCGGGGCTTTAGCGACGGTTTTATCCGTCACTAAAGATCCCTTATTTATTATTTTGAAGATGTAATGTCCATTTTGCCCCCACTCCTTGCAACTATAAAAGGAGACCCCCTCCATACGAAATTTTCATCCCTTCCTTCTCCTCTCTACCTCTCCAAAGCTCAAGAGAAGCTTGTCCCACACCCGGGATGCTTCTCGCGAGATAAAGTCCAAATTTTCGTCCCCCTTCGGAAGTGGATCCCGCGACGACGACGGCGTGCTGCTTCGTTCCCGTTCTTCTGCTTCGTCCTCCTTCGTCCCGCTTCGTTCTCCTTCGTCCAGGCGTCGTCCCGTCCGGCTCGTCCTCCAAGCGACCGTCGAGGAGGATAACTTCTCTCTCCCATTCTTATTTACAGCTTTTCTAGTGTAGAATTTTCCTGCTTTATAGTGTAATTGATTTTCCGCTTTCTAGTGTAACTTTCATTTCGTTTGCTTGTATAAACAATTGAAATATTGAATGCATGTTCTCTTTCTCTCTCTCTCTCTCTCTCTCTCTCTTAGTTTGATAGCTCCATTGTAATTATTTCGCCTTGTTTATCAAAAATCCTAAAAAAACATAATTGCGAATATATATCAACGTAGCCTCCCTGAGTTCGACCTGGAATTCTTTTTCGGTATAAATCTTATTTGTTGAACACGAATTCTTCGCTTTCGAACTACAACGATAGGTTTTTCCAAAACCAAACACGTTAGCGTAGATTCGTAATCGTTCAACATTTTGGCGCCGCTGCCGGGGAGGCAACGATTTCCGATCTTTTCTTCGCATTTCTTGCACTTTATTTGTTTTCTAACTAGCTTTCTCTTGTGTCTATTGTTTTGCAGAGACCTCCATCAAGGAATCAACAAGCGGTAGACTGGAGTAAAGTGCAGTTGAAGACAACTGTAAGTGCTCCCCCATTCTTTCCCCCTCCATAGATTTCATTCGCCACATTAAATCCAAATTCCAATTAACCTAGGTGTTTGCATAAATCCTAGGGATAGTTTGGTTGTTTGGATTTCTACTCACACTCATTTCACCTTCATTCATAAAAAAAAATAATAACAAAAAGATAATTTTGTGGGGTAACTTTCAACAAGCACACAACACACACCCACATTCAAGGCACTTGATTAACTTGATTTGTTTTCTACTCAACCGGGTTCTGATCTGTGGAACCGGTACACACAGAGCAACACATAACAGAGTAGAAATCATTCTAGGTTAACCATCTTTGAGTGCCTAACTTAGTGGTGCAATTGTGGCCAATTGTTTGAGTTGTTTGGGCCGCACCACTTTATTTAAAACCAACTCATCAAGTAGCTCCTCCTTAGGGTTTTCAATCTAGGTATATTCTAGGCACTCCGCTTTCTTTCTGATTTTAAAGGAAAACTATCTTCACCCGTGTTTTACAACTTGGTTTGCCTAGAAATTTGATTGCAATTCACCTAATTTGAAACCCTAAAAGCTACTTAAGCAGGATTTGAACATTAAAATTCACACATTATAAATAATCTTGCTTGAAAACCCTGGTTGTGCACGCACTTACACAAATTTTAATCAATCATTAAGGGCACAACCCATTGTAAGGGCCCATCACATTCCATAAGCACCACAATCCTAGGCCGTAATAAAATTGAGTAGACGTTGGCCCTAAGGTTTGATTCGCTCTTCAAGGCCTAGTCTGAGATTGTTTTTGATTAACCTACTTGTACTGATTAATCTGATGTCTAGCTAGGGGAGTAGCGTCAAACGACCGCGGCTGGGGGGTACACTAGGAATCGGAGGCGAAAGCCAAAGGAAGAACCTTCTCCCCAGTCCCTCCTTCTAACTGGTTGGATTATACAGACGCAAGTAGAGTAAATCAGTTACAGTCTTAAGGCTGGTGTTGGGAGTCAGTAGATCCTTAGGCTACCTCACTTAAGGACAGCCTTGTTTTGTTGTACTGCAGGGTCCCTATCCCCGGTCCTTCCGACCTACTCCTAGTTTATGCTGGGAAGACGGTCATTGAATCCCCGATTAGAAGGACCATTAGAACATTCTAGGAGGCGCAAGTTAGATTTTGGTCAATTTGATCCCATGGCCGAACAACAGCCTCTTCTGCCTGGAAATCCACAGGAAGAATTTCGAAGGCAGCTGGAATAAATGCAGAGAATGCAAGAATGGTTCCAGAGAATGCAGGGCGTTCAACCCTTGAAGGATTTTTATGATCCTTCAAATTACGGGGAACGTCCCGGCGTCCAGATTCCAGCCGGTGACGTAGAAATCAAGCCCCAGGTGTTAAGCCTGATTAAACATTATCATGGGCTTGGCTCCGAAGATCCGTTTCAACACTTGGAGGACTTGACCACTTTGGTCCAGACCACCAAGTCTCGAAACGTAAACGAGGAGCAAATGATCATGAGGCTCTTCCCTCACTCTCTTAGGGATAAGGCCGCGCATTGGTATAGGACAATAGGAAGACCAATTACAACTTGGAATGAGTTGAAATCGGCCTTTCTGAAGAAATTTTTCCCAGTCGGTCGTACCAATGCTTTGAGACGGGCAATCACTACTTTTACCCAGCGGTCGGGGGAGCAGTTTCATGTGGCCTGGGAGCGATTCCAGGACTTATTGCGGAGGTGTCCACACCACGAGGTGCCGAAATGGCAACTCGTGCAGATTTTTTATCATGGGTTGACTGAGCAACTCAGAAACCATGTGGATGCTTCTTGCGGAGGCAATTTCCTTAATAAAGATGCAGATAGTGCACATGATTTATTTGAGGAAATGAGTGAGAATTCAATAAATCATGCCTCCATGGATACTTTTAACCGGTCCCAACAACCCAGATCAAATGTCAATGAAGTCCATGACTCTCATTCATTTGATATGGAATTGATTTGTAATAAACTTGACAAAGTGGACTTGATTGCCAAAAGAATGGAAGAGTGGATAGCTGGCAATTCTATGAACAACTCTCAATCCACTCAATCCCAAAATTCGGGATTCCATTCTTCACGAGCTCTTTCTGGACGGGAGTTCGTGAATCAACTTGATGCGACTCAACCTATGAGTCAGCATTTTTCGGAACCCCATGGGTTCCCAACTGGGGCCTTTGATCCCAGTTTTTCTAATCCTTCCTTTTCTTTCTCTCCATCCTCACTTTATGAGGATGTCTGTGCTGTATAAGAGAATGCTAGATCCAACCCCTACTCGAATGCCTATAATCAAGGTTGGAGAAACCACCCTAACTTCTCTTGGAAAAATCCGGGGCAACAGACCCAATTCCGACCCAGCAATTATGCTCCGCAATGACCAATGGGTCAGGGTCAAGTATATACTCAGTTGCCTCCGAATCAGGTCAATCAGCCAGCTTGGAATGCCCGTCAACCCGCAGGGCAGGCTGATTTGAACCATCAAATAGTAGAGATGCAAGGATCTATGCTCCAGCTCATGCAGCAAATGAAAAACTCACTGGACAACTTGCAATCCGGGCTCATTGCTAACTCTCGCCAACCCGGATCTCTACCATCCCAACCCGTACCCAACCCACGAAATATTACGAATTCGGGCAATCAAGCCCAAGGGTACGGAAATCAGAGGGACCCACACGCGCATGCTCAGGTGGTTGAGCAGGGTTCCTCGTCTTCTTCTTCTGTAAATCAACAATTCATGGTCAATCAAGCCCCTCCAATCTTTCCTAACCCTCCTCAAGACCCAAATTCTTACGCTTCTGCAAATTCTGTCACTTTGAGAAGTGGTAAGAAGACTCAGGATCCACAACCACATTATTCTAATCTTTTGAATCCTGAAGAATCTGAGGAGAGAGAAGAGAATTCTAAAGGAGAAATCAAGGCTCAGGAATCCGATTCCAAAGATCTGACTCGTGTTCCTTTTCCTGAAGCCTTAACCAAAGCAAAGAAGAAGAAGTCTGTTGATAGCAATGAGGAGCTTCTGAATTTATTTAAGAATGTTGAGATCAATATCCCGCTCCTTGATGCTATCAAGCACATACCGACTTACGCAAGATTTTTAAAGGAATTATGTACACAAAAGCGTAAGTCGAGAGAATCTGTTCCGAGGAAGGTGGTACTCTCCGAGCAGGCTAGTTCTGTTATCCTGCACAACCTCCCTCAGAAAAAGAGAGATCCTGGTGCTCCTTTGATTTCTTGCGTTATCGGAGATTACACATTTGATAGAGCACTTTTGGATCTCGGTGCATCCATCAACCTAATTCCGACTTCTCTTTACGAGAAGTTTGGGTTAGGCGAACTTCGGCCAACTTCAGTAACGCTACAGTTAGCGGATCGTTCGGTCACAAACCCGCGAGGCGTTATTGAAGATGTTATAGTTAAGGTCAAGGATTTCTATTTTCCTGTAGATTTCCTTGTCCTTGACATGGATGTACCAGATAATCTGAGGAACACGCCCATCATTCTGGGGCGTCCGTTCCTGGCTACCGCAAAGGCCAACATTAATTGTGAAAGCGGTAGCATGGAAATCGCCTTTGGGGACCAACGTATGAAATTAGATATTTTTAAGGCGATCAATAAATTTGAGGATTGTGGAGTTATTGAGGAACTTGATGAGGATAATGTTAATATTGAAACTTGTTTGACAGTTTCTTCAATTGAAAGTTCCTCTTTGGTTGATGAATTTGACCCGCAACCATCTGACTTAACATCTTCGGAAGAGGTTACTGATTTTGTCCACTCACAACCTCTCCCTCTTGTTGAATCTTCAGCATCTACCCGACCATCAATCATCACCCCACCCCAGCTCGAATTGAAACCATTGCCCGAGAATTTGAAATATCAATTTTTAGGACCTCAGAATACGCTCCCTGTGATTATCAGTGCTAAATTGACAAAGGAGCAAGAGATTAAATTGATTAAGGTCCTAAAGGAACATAAGGAGGCAATTGGTTGGACCATTCATGACCTTAGGGGGATCGAGCCATCTTACTGCAATCATAGAATATTCTTGGAAGATGGATCCCACCCTTCTCGCCAGATGCAGAGGAGATTGAATCCAAATATGCGAGAAGTGGTCAAAAAGGAAATCATCAAGTGGCTCGATGCAGGAATTATTTATCCAATCTCTGACAGTCCCTGGGTAAGTCCCGTTCAGATTGTTCCAAAGAAAGCCGGGATTACTGTTGTGACTAATGAGAAAGGAGAATCTGTCACAACTCGTTCAGCTTCATCTTGGAGAGTTTGTATTGATTACAGGAAGCTGAACACTGCCACTAAAAAGGATCATTTTCCCCTGCCCTTCATTGATCAAATCCTGGAAAAATTAGCCGGGCAGAAGTACTTCTGTTTTCTTGATGGCTACTCGGGATACAACCAAGTTCCTATCCATCCCGAGGACCAGGAAAAAACTACTTTCACCTGTCCCTACGGAACCTTTGCTTTTCGTAGGATGCCTTTTGGGTTATGCAATGCACCTGCGACTTTTCAAAGGTGTATGCTAGCCATATTTTCCGACATGGTGGGAGAGTTTATGGAAGTCTTCATGGATGATTTCTCCATTTTCGGAGAATCATTTGGTTCTTGTTTGCTTAATTTGGAAATGATTCTTAAGCGATGTATCAAGACACGATTGGTCCTTAGCTGGGAAAAGAGTCATTTCATGACCCAAGAGGGCATCGTTTTGGGTCATGTAATCTCTGAACGGGGAATTGAAGTGGATAAAGCTAAGGTTGATGCTATCGCTAAACTTCCTCCTCCTACATCAGTTAAACAAATCAGATCATTTCTTGGCCATGTGGGATTTTATCGAAGATTCATCAAGGACTTCTCGAAGGTTGCCCGCCCTTTGAGCAATCTTCTTGCCAAAGAAACACCGTTTGTTTTTGACGAATCATGCCAAAAGGCATTTGATTTCCTAAAAACGGCGGTCACCTGTGCGCCAATTTTGCAACCACCTATTTGGACAACCCCATTTGAGATCATGACCGATGCCTCTGATTACGCGGTCGGGGCTGTCCTGGGTCAGAAAATTGATCGAAAGCCCTTTGTCATTTACTACGCTAGTAAAACTTTGGATGAAGCCCAGAGGAATTACACTGTTACTGAAAAGGAATTACTCGCTGTAGTATTTGCGTTGGAAAAATTCAGGGCTTATCTCTTGGGGTCTCATGTTATTGTTTATACCGACCACTCGGCCTTGAGACATCTCTTGGCTAAAAAGGATGCTAAACCCCGGCTTATTCGTTGGATTCTTCTTCTTCAAGAATTTGATCTTGAAATCAAGGATAAAACCGGGGTACAAAATGTGGTGGCGGATCATTTGTCGAGACTCCTAGGTGATTCTTCTTGTCCGGACATTCCGATTGCTGACACTTTTCCGGACGAAACCATTCTTACAGTTTTAGGTGTCCACACCCCATGGTTTGCTGACATTGTTAACTATTTGGCCGTTGGTCAAATCCCCCAGGATTGGACCAAGCAACAACGGGATAGACTCAAATCTGAGGCCAAATACTACTTTTGGGAGGACCCTGAACTGTATCGCATCGGCTCTGATCAGATTATTCGCCGATGCATACCGGAGAATGAATTCAACAGTATACTTGAGTTCTGCCATGCATCTGGGTGTGGTGGACATTTCTCCGGGAAAAAGACGGCTGCAAAAATTTTGCAATCTGGCTTCTATTGGCCGTCTTTATTCAAGGATGCCCAGGATTTCTCACAGTCATGCCCTCGATGCCAGGCACTCGGGAGCATAACTAAGAGAGATATGATGCCCTTAAACCCTATTCTTCCTGTCGAAATTTTCGATGTTTGGGGCATTGATTTCATGGGACCCTTTATCCCTTCATTTGGACATCAGTACATTCTTGTCGCTGTTGATTATGTGTCTAAATGGATTGAGGCAATTCCCACCCGAACCAATGACCACAAGGTGGTCATCAACTTTGTCAAGAAAAATATCTTCAGTAGATTCGGGATTCCGAGGGCTATCATCAGTGATGGTGGCACTCATTTTACTAATGCCCAATTCCGGAGTTTATTGGCCAAATACGGGGTTAATCATCGAATTTCCACACCTTACCATCCCCAAACGAATGGACAAGCCAAGATCTCTAATCGAGAGATCAAGAACATTCTGCAAAAAACGGTTAGGCCCGATCGCAAGGATTGGACTCAAAAGCTTGAGGATGCTCTTTGGGCCTACCGTACGGTGTATAAAACACCTATCGGCATGTCTCCATTCCGTCTGGTGTATGGAAAGGCGTGTCATCTACCCGTAGAGATTGAACACAGGGCATTCTGGGCAATCAAACAATGCAATCTAGATCTAAATCTAGCTGGGAAGACCAGGAAACTCCAACTATCTGAGTTGGAGGAGCTTAGAAACGATGCTTATGAGAATGCCAAGATCTACAAGGCTCGGACCAAAGCTCTACATGATCAAATGATTTCCCGCAAGAGCTTTGAGCCAAACCAGAAGGTCTGGTTATTCGATTCTAAACTTAAGCTCTTTCCTGGTAAACTTAGATCTAAATGGAGTGGCCCATTCATAATTGATCAGATCTTTCTAAATGGTGCCGTTCAGATTTCTGACCCAAAGACGGGTAACACCTTTAAAGTCAACGGTCAACGTCTGAAGCCTGTTGTTGACCATAATCTTCCAGAACCCGTTTCAGACTCTGTTGCTCTAGCCATTCTGTGACTTCTTTGGCTGGACTTTGCCTAGCTGACGGCATTAAACTCAGCAGTTGTACATATAACACAAGGCTGATACGAGCTTCATATCCAGGTGACATCTTTCATATTCTACCCTTTCTTTCATGTCTCTTTTTCAATGAGGACATTGCATCAGCTACGCATGGGGGGGTGGATTCATTTTTGAATTAGTTGGTCAGCTTTGTGAAATCCATATAAATTACTCTCTTTCTAAAAAAAAAAAAAAAAAATTAGGATGGATTAGTTGGACATTAGGACTTTTCAATCATAAGAAATTTTACATTAGGATCTGAACACAAAGACCCCTCAGGTCTTTGGACTTAATTAGCCTGTGTATCTACTAAAATGTGGATTTGTCTTTGAGTTCTCGCCATCTTAATTCTATTATAATTGGAATAAATAAGTTTGGGTGATAAGTACACGACTTGTCAACCCACCCTCTGATTTAAGGAAATTTTGAGTTTTAAGCATCTACACACTTTCTTTGCACTGACTCGTTGCTCGGCAATTTTAATGGAAATTGGGTAGCTAATGAACCTTCTAGGGTGATATGGCTGGCAAGTTATCGTGGGTAACAGCCCATAGGTAGGTTGTCCAGAGCCCAGTCACTGGACCTTTCTCTTTTTGCTGCCTTTAGGTAAATCTTAGACCAGGGAAGCCACCTACTTAAAAAAAAAAAAAAAAAAAATCAAAAAGGAGAAAAGAACAAAAAGAAATAAGCCACACTTCGCCGCACGAGTATGGCTGGCAAGTTGTCGGTGGTAACAGCTCATCGACCGGTTGTCCAGAACCCAGCTCAGAAAATGCACTAAAAATTTCCAAAACACTTAGGAAGAAGCGGAGAAGTAGAATAAACCGGGGAGATATACACTGGATTCACCCTTGTGTTGACCCCGTTAAAAAAAAATAAAAGTAGGGAGAAAGCTACCGGTTGTAAAGATACACCTTTAGGCAGAATTGTTTTTGAGGTCACCTAGAGGCGTAGAAATCCGAAGTCCGTTTTAATTGCCGGTCAACGAGTCTATCACAATCACAATAAGATACTTAAAAGTTAGGGTTCTCATCAAATCTTGGGTGAGTTGAATGGCCGTAGAAAGCCACTCTTAAACCCTAAAATTTGAAAATCCAAAAAAAAAAAAAAAGAGTAAAAACAGAAAAAGAAATTTTTCTTTGAATAAGGCGAGGCTTGAGGCGGTCTGCATTTTGGCTGATACCCGGGCACTGTTGTGTCTTTGAAAGTTCAGTTCTTAAGTAGACAATTTTTTAATGATTGAAAATAACTCAGGTCCAAATAATCTAACCTAATTCTTTTATAAATAGCATATAGTTTTTGCTAGGGACTAGCAAAAGATAGGCATGGGGGTATGATGTAAATACATTTACACTACTTAAAATGTCTATTTATGCATGTTCTTAAGCATAGGATTGCATTTCATGATATAAATATTGCATTACATGCATCATCTTGCATTTAGAGTAGCCTGAATAAAATGGAGGTTAATTGTCTCCTTTTATGTGCTTGGACAGGGCAAATATTTTATCGGGGCCTCGGATCAAAGATCCAACCGTATGGATATGATCAGGGTGACGATTGGAGTTCAACGACTCCAAGATCGCCCTAATCAGGCATCCGTAGCATCAGATAGAGACCGGGGAACACTAGAAGATCAAGGGCCAGGATGGTGTAAATCCGCACTTCAGATGGAAAATCCGACCACACGGATGAATTCGGATCGACGATCGCAGCCGAACGACACAAAAATCGAGTCAATCCGACATCCGTGGCACCATCTACAACTTCCAGAAGATGGACGGCCAAGATAGTGCCACGTGGCGCCATCCCAGCCGCCCAATCGGCCGCAGGAGTCTGGTGAAGACCGCGCACCGTCTCCTCTCCGCCGTTGGATCTCAATCCAACGGCTGTGGACGCATCGTTTTAAAAGCATCCGCGCGACCATTTGGGCGAGGCAGCGCAGCGGTCCAGCACCTTATCGCGAGGCGCTGGCGCGCGTTCGAGCCTCGGCAAGCGATTTCTGAGGCGGGCGGGCGCGCTCCAATTGACCGCACGATCGCGATCCAACGGCCGCGCGCGCCCGATAGCGCCGACGCGCAATTGGACGCTCTGGTGAACGCGCGATCGTACGCGCAGGCGGGCGGGCGGCAGCGGTGAAGGCGCGATTTTAAGCCGTCCGATCTCGCGATCGGACGGCTGAAAATCAAGCGGCGTGCGTAGGCGTTACGCGCGCGGCCAGCCGAGCGGGCGCGCGTGGGCGCGGCGGCGACGGCGACGGCGACGGCGAGGCTTTAGCGACGGTTTTATCCGTCACTAAAGATCCCTTATTTATTATTTTGAAGATGTAATGTCCATTTTGCCCCCACTCCTTGCAACTATAAAAGGAGACCCCCTCCATACGAAATTTTCATCCCTTCCTTCTCCTCTCTACCTCTCCAAAGCTCAAGAGAAGCTTGTCCCACACCCGGGATGCTTCTCGCGAGATAAAGTCCAAATTTTCGTCCCCCTTCGGAAGTGGATCCCGCGACGACGATGGCGTGCTGCTTCGTTCCCGTTCTTCTGCTTCGTCCTCCTTCGTCCCGCTTCGTTCTCCTTCGTCCAGGCGTCGTCCCGTCCGGCTCGTCCTCCAAGCGACCGTCGAGGAGGATAACTTCTCTCTCCCATTCTTATTTACAGCTTTTCTAGTGTAGAATTTTCCTGCTTTATAGTGTAATTGATTTTCCGCTTTCTAGTGTAACTTTCATTTCGTTTGCTTGTATAAACAATTGAAATATTGAATGCATGTTCTCTTTCTCTCTCTCTCTCTCTCTCTCTCTCTTAGTTTGATAGCTCCATTGTAATTATTTCGCCTTGTTTATCAAAAATCCTAAAAAAACATAATTGCGAATATAGATCAACGTAGCCTCCCTGAGTTCGACCCGGAATTCTTTTTCGGTATAAATCTTATTTGTTGAACACGAATTCTTCGCTTTCGAACTACAACGATAGGTTTTTCCAAAACCAAACACGTTAGCGTAGATTCGTAATCGTTCAACATCAGCCAATGTCTGCAGAATCAAGCTCATCTGGTCTTCTTTGCTAGGCCTGGTTTGAATGTTTGGGTTGGGCCTAAGATGAGAGGGATGATATGGTCGCGAATTTTATGGTCAGGGTTGGAATTGAGGTCTAGAGTTTTGATTATTTCTTAACTAGGAGAAATTTGGATGATTGCATCATCCAGGGTTGTATGAGTTAGAGAATGGATCACTCTGGATGGCTTGGAGCTCCTCGTAGGTTTGAGTAGCTACAGAATAATCAAGGTACAAAGGTTTAGAGATATGCCAACTATGGTAGGGAGGTTCGAAGTTCCCTTCAAAACCTAGATCAGACAAGAGTGGATATGCATCCATCCCCTAATATGAGTGATGGGCGTTATGCACAACCTCCCTCCTTATGGGTGGACACACATACGTGCTTGACTGAGAAGAAGTGACTCTCTAAAGTTGGTTTGTCAAATCATCCAACTTCTTCTCAATGATAGAGACCTTATCCAATCGACTGGCCACTAACTCCAGATTGACGGATGCGGATAAGCCTTGTGTTTCATGTGTCCCTCATGTGTTTGTCAATGCATGGATAGTTGTCTAGTTGAACATACCCATAGACTCATTGTTTATGGAGTTCTCGCACATATTCTCGAGAATATCCCAAACAGTGTCTTCATCTTTACCCATGAAGTTACCTCCACAGGCTACATTGACAAATAATCTAATGTCCTCATGAAATCCTTGATAAAAAGAATGCACACTTTCCCATTTAGGAACTTTGTGATGAGGGCATTTCCGCATGAGATCCAGAAAGTGGTCCCATGCCTCATGAAGTGGTTCTACTGCATTTTGCGTGAAATGTGTGATTTGGTGACTCAGGGCATTAGTGCACCCTACTGGGAAGAATTTCTTGGGAAATTCAGCTTGTAAACCCTCTCAAGTGTTGACCAGTCAAGTTAGAGACTGATACCAATGGCCATCCTTATCCTTCAGTGAGAAGGGGAACATTTTCATGAGCAGGGTGTTCTGGTTTTTAACATTTGGCCTGAGCGTCTGAGCCATATGTTTTAACTCTTGGATATGTTTGAAAGTGTCTTCAGAGCCCAACCCATGGAAGTGGGGGATTAGGTTGATAATATTCGGCTTCAACTCTGTATCAGGTCTCCCTACAGGGATTTGCACCTTGGGTTCGATAGGCACAGCTACAAGATTGTAGTGATCTCGCATCTGTGGATGCGGTCGTGGGTTGGTCAACACATGAATCAAGTTAGTGAGAGTCTGCAACTGGTCCTACAGGTGTTGAATATCACCCCCTTCTTGTTTTGGATTCTCCATGGAAGTAGAGGATGGAGAATAGGGATTAGATATAGATGGATCGAAGAGATATCGAATAGATCAAAAGGAGACCCAAACAAGTAGGTCGAAGTTTGACAATGATGGGTGTGCCTTGCTAATGGAGGTCTCAAGATAGGTCTCAAAGACCACTCATACATGCACTACAGAAGAGATGAGGGACTAGAAATGTTTTGGGGCCAATCAAGGCACCCAAAAGAATTGGAATACTATGGCAATTCGAGGCGGATGGATGTCTAGATCAAAAACTCACACACCCAAGAATTACTTGGGTTGCCAGGAAGAGAGTGCCCCACAATGACCCCTACATGGTAGAGCGTCGCCACGAGTTACAAGGCTTTCCCTGCCCGACCTTCCTTATCACCGTAGATCCAAGTAGACCAAAATGTGCAAATTAAGCCCTAAGTCTACCAATTTTAAGCCTAATTGTGCCTTGAATTATCACTTGAATTAGAGATTGATTCAAATTTTGACCTAATTTGAGGTTGGTTGATTCACAAAGTGAACCAACTTCACCTTACCTACCCTAAAGTTGAGGATGGAATTTGGGTCAAGTCACCCGAACCACCCTGTTTTGGTTCTCAACAAGCTTTTAGCTCCCAATTTTAAGATTCAAGTGATCTTAAAGCCTTGAGTTTAGGGTTTGATGATAAAATCAACTCAATCAAGGGCTTAGGTATCACACAAATGCGGGAAGCTCTATTTCCATTATAAATGGCAAGTGTATACTGATGAGTCCATTTTAATGGACTAATATTACGTCTAAGTAACTTTAATTATATCTTTTAGGTTTATTAATAACTACATTAAGTTATAAAATGTTTGCATGCATCATGATTTAGGTTTACATCTATTCTATAACTTAATATGTAACGATTTTATGTTCTTTTTATGTGTAGGAAAAGTATTTGGCAAAAGAATAAGGAGGGGAGGGTAAATTACCCCTTCAAACAACTGGCAACTATTCTTTTACCCATCCTCCAGGCACCCTCAACAACTGCCGGCCAAAAATAGCTAAGGGATTTGAAAATCCCTTAACTCACGCACGTGCAAAGGAGAGGAGTTAAAGAGGAGGCGGAGAAAGGAGAGGAGGATCATCATCCAGAAATGGTGTAACCCGTGTGCACTGTGCACCAAGCCTGCACCTGCCATCACCACACCACCCCACCCGCTCCTGCAAGGCCCTTCCTCCTTCCAGTGGCTAGCGCTCCCCGCAGGCACCGCATGCCAAGCACCACTAGCGCTCGCGTAGAGCCACTGCCACGCCCCCGCAGGTCTGCCTCCAGTGCCTCCTCTGGCGTTCTTCTCCTCCGCCAGCCGGCCACCTCTGGCCATCTTCGTCGACGCCGCGGCCTCCATCGAATAGGCCTCATCTTCGCCAACCTCCCTAGTACGTTAACAGCCCCGCCAACGATCCTCCCCACATGCAAGCAAGAGAGAGAGCAAACGCACTATTTTGAGGGAGATTAAAAATTACATTTACTGCCATTGCCACCAAAAATTAATTTTCATTTATGATTATTTTATTATGGTAAAATTGCGAATGCACACTCATGCTTTCTGATAATTGCACGTTATTGATATTCACCTATTTCAAGATTGGCTTTGGGCTTAACATGTGCGCCAATTTTCTCTAGTATATGTCAATTAAAAATTGCATAAAATCATCATATATTTATTAAAGATTTCAGTGAGGGAAAATTGCACATATACCCTTACCTTTTTGAGTTATTGTAAATCTTCTTTCCATCGCATTTTATGTCGGATTTGACTAGGGATTTCGCACTTAACCGAAAGAATATGAAATAATTGAGAGTTTATTGCATAATTGCCTCCCTGTGGACACGACCCACTCTTCTGTGAGTGGTTATTTTTATTGTTGATTAGTCGATTTTTCCACCACTTAAATACTACAACACATAGTGGAAAATCGACTTGTCAAATTGGCACCGTTGCCGAGGAGGCAACATACGTAATAGATTTACTTCATTATTTTTGAATATTCTGAGTTGCAAAATTATCTGATTAATTCTTTTTATTGTGCGAGGAATCTGACGAGGCGACGAGGCACAACAGAGCGGCGACAGCAACCACGATTTAAGCCACACGAGGAAAAGACGAAGGAGACCAAGATCCTACTTTCACAGAGGATTCTCCGTCGTCACAAATTTATTTCTGTCTTTTCGCCCTTGTAGTAATTAGGGCTAAATTTTTGGGGGTTTGTCCCTGTATTCTTTAGCTACTAGGGCTTACAATATTTTTGGTGTGTGCGTGATTCTATTTTCTACTTTCCTGCTTTTTAAACCAACAAAGAAAATATCGAGCTGCCTATTTAGAAGTTGCATGCCCTTGGGTGCATGCATTTAGGGGTGATTGAGCAGCACATTAGATCTTATTATTGCATTGCAAGCATATTAGCATGAAGATTGCTGGAGATAGGTACATCTTTCTAACTTTTGCATCCAGCTCCTGTTCAAGCATTTGCATTCAAATTGAAATTCAAGACCACCAAGCTATTTGAATTTACTAATTCAGTGGTCACATAACTAAAAGTGGAACTGACAATCAGATTCAACCCTAAAAGCAATTCACATTTGATCTGATTCTAAGGGACTTGTCTGCGATTTCAAAAGAAATTACAAAGATTTGCGGTGTGTTGCACACTTTTGACACTAAGCACGCACATTAGGCACCGCACTAAGGCTCAATCCCTTAAGGCTATAGGCACCGATCTCTATATCGGTACAAACCCTCCTATTGTGCTTTGTGGTGGTGGTGATACTATCTTTTGACCAAGTGTTTTGATACTCCACGGAGGGGGACACCCCTTAAAGGAACAAAAGGATAGTTAAGGGGCACCGCATACGCATCGCTTCAAAGGAAGGGTTCGCCCTACTTGCATCCCTCTATTCGTCCTTGGAGTAACTTCTCACTTAATCACCTGGGAGTATCATCCAAGCAAAGTACAGGTCCTAGGGCACTCGAAGGTTGAATTAAGGCATGTAATTGCAGTAAAAAACTTGTTTGGCCATTTATATTAACTAATTCGACCTCCGCAATAAAGAAGGTTAAGATTTCAAGTCCACACCCCTCTTATACCACTTACGTGGGAACGGAGGGATAAGTCTTGATCTTTTGACTTATCTTTGGAGTGGAGGTTTAACTTACTCAATAAAAACCTGAACTGTGTTTTGTATGATTGGTAGACGCTCTCTTGAGAGTAATCTAGTGTTTGATCCTAAGTCTGAGAGAATTCTTAGGAGAGCTCACCTAGGAGAGGAAAAAGAAGGAATGGCTGAGCAAGGTGCAAATCAACAAAGGACCCTAAGGGACCATTTTATTCCAACTAACCAACCTGCACAAGCACTAAGACAATCGGCAGGGGATAATCCGCATGAGATCAAGAGCAGTACCATATCTTTATTGCCCTCTTTTTATGGTACTACTAGGGAGGACCCCTACTGGCATTTGGAGGAATTCACCGAGGTCTGTTCCACGGTGAAGCTCCAGGGCTTTACTGATGAAGCCCTAATGAGGACTCTATTTCCTTTCTCCCTAAAAGATAAGGCCAAGCACTGGTGTCATACCCTCGATGCAAGGGTAAATGATTGGGCCACCCTTAAGGGAGAATTTTTAAAAAGTATTTTCCTATGAGTAAAACCAACCATTACAGAAGAGTGATTATGGGTTTTACTCAACAGGAAGGGGAGCAATTTCAAGAGACTTGGGAGCACTTTAATAACCTTAGGTTATGCCCCCACCATCAAGTGCCAAGATGGCAGTTGGTCAAATGGTTCTATAATGGATTATCTGAAAGGCATAGGCAAACCATTGATGCAACTTGTGTAGGAACCTTCATGACCAGAACTGAGGATGAAGCCTGGGCATTATTTGAAACATTAAGCGACAACTCCATACATCTGTCCTCTGCCTATCAAGAAAGAAAACCATCAATCTTGCAGAGGAAGATAGAGGCCCATGAAGCCGAGGCTTCTCAGGATTTGTCTTATCAGATTCAACTATTGAATAAAAACTTTGATAGGCTTTTAGCAAACCCCGGCATGAACCCGCAAGCAGCCTCTATTTTTCAGGCTTCAAGAGAATGCTCCATTTGCCGAAGCACAACGCATGCCACTGCGGAGTGCCATCAGGAAAACTAATTCCCTGAATTGACTCAGGCCGACTTGAACACGGCCCAGGTTTCCGCCCCCCTCGCAATAACCCTTACTCCAACACTTACAATCCAGGGTGGTGGAACCATCCAAACTTCTCTTGGAAGCAAGGTGATGCTTCTAACTCAGGGAATACAAGACCGTTACCTCTTCAACCCACATACCAACCTTCGTATGAAAATCCTCCTCTGAATAAGCCCTCTGAGAAGGATGAACTGAAGCCCATGATGAAAGCAATTCAAGAGCATCAGAATATGGTTATCCAATCTCAGAATAAGATGATTACTGATATGCAATCCCAAATTGGTCATCTTACTGAGGCAGTTAGGCAACGTGATCCGGGTAAGCTGCCTAACTCTTCTGAGGAGAACCCTAAGGGAAAGGGGGTTGTATTCAGGGAGCACGCCCAAGCAGTGACCGTGTTGAGGAGTGGAAAAAAGATTGACAAGCCTGATAACACTCCTATGGTTACATCTCAGAATTCCCCTTCCACACCTGACCTGACTTCCATCTCACCCGAGGAAGAGCCACACCACTCTCCCTCGCACAAAATCACCCACAATGAGGATGTCGTCCTTCCACCACCCCTTTCCCGCAATGACGACCCCTCTACCCAGAAGTCGAGGGTGCCCTATCCAGAGCACCTATCTGCTCCTAGGGAATCTTCTGTTGGCTCGTCTGGAGCCAAGGATAGGACGGAAGAGATTATGGATTACTTTTAGGCAAGTCCAGATTAACTTGCCTCTGTTGGAAGCAATTAAACAGATTCCATCCTATTCCAAGTTTCTGAAGGGCCTGCGCACCCAGAAGTGCCGATCAGGGAAACAGGTCCAAACCAAGGTCATCCTACCTGACCATGTTAGCTCAGTACTCCAGCATGGAACACCCCCCAAAATGAAAGACCCAGAGGTCCCGTATATTTCAGTGGTTATAGGTAACCAACACATTGACGAGGCTCTGCTCGATCTGGGTGCGGGGGTAAACATTCTACCAAGCTCTGTCTACGACCTTTTGGGAGGAGGAAAGCTGAAGCCTAGTCCAGTAATCCTCCAGGTTGTAAACAGATCACTTAAGACACCGCGGGGATTGTTGGAAGATGTCCTTGTGAGAGTGGAGGATTTCTTCTTCCCCATTGACTTTCTGGTACTTGATACTAACCCATCTAATAAGCCCACAAAGCCATCCATTATTCTGGGATGCCCCTTCTTGGCCACAGCCAATGCCTCTATAAATTGTAGATCTGGGGCACTTAAAATGGGCTTTGGGAACAAGAAGATTCGGTTGAATGTTTTTGATACTTACAAGCAACCTAGATTTGAAGATTGTTCTCAGATTGAGGTCATTGATGAAATAATTGAAGAGACTACTCCAGCACTCTTATGTAGAGATCCCCTTCAGAAGGTCATATCTAAGGACCATCCCTTGATTATTAAAGAAACTGAAAGGGAAATGTCCGAATTAGAAGAGTTGCTAGGGATACACACTGAGTCTCTGTCCCCACCCTGGAGTGTGAAGGTAGATCCACTGCCTGAGGCGGGGACATCTCAACTAAAACCCTCAATCCAAAAGGCTCCTGAATTGGAGTTGAAACCCCTCCCGAGCACATTGAAATATGCTTTCCTTGGCCCTAATAACACGCTCCCCGTTATTATCTTGTCTGCATTATCTAAATTGCAAGAGGGAGCTCTGCTTGAGTGTTTACAAAGGCACAAGGAAGAAATTGCCTGGACAATTACTGATATTAAGGGTGTTGATCCCTCTCTTTTTATGCATCATATATACACAGACGAGTCCGTGAAGCCTTTCCGAGATATGCAGAGAAAGCTCAATCCAAATATGCGGGAGGTTGTTAAAAAGGAGATTCTGAAATGGCTGGATGCAGGGATTATCTATCCCATTTCAGATAGTAAATGGGTTAGTCCTATTCACGTAGTTTCGAAAAAGGTAGGAATCATTATGGAGGAGAATGACCAAGGAGAACTAGTGACCACTAGACCCTCAACTGGTTGGAGGGTCTGCATTGATTATTGCCATTTAAACACGGCTACCCAAAAAGACCATTTCCCCTTACCGTTTATCGATCAAATTCAAGAATGATTGGCGGGGAACAAGTACTTTTGTTTTCTTAACGGGTACTCTGGGTATAATTAGATAGCCATTTTTCCTGATGATCAGGAGCATACCACCTTCACGAGTCTGTATGGCACTTTTGCGTTCCGTCGAATGCAATTCGGGTTATGTAATGCTCGTGCCACTTTCCAACGTTGTATGATGGCTATCTTTTCTGATATGATCGACGAGTTCATTGACATTTTCATGGATGACTTCTCCATTTATGGCTCATCGTTTGACCTATGCCTTTTGCACCTTGATAAAGTCTTAACCCGTTGCAAGAGGCAAAGCTGGTGCTTAGCTGGGAAAAGAGCTACTTTATGGTCCAGCAGGGCATTGTGTTAGGGCATATAGTTTCCGAGAGAGGATTAGAGGTGGACACCGCAAAAATCGATTCCATCTCTAAGCTTCCATTGCCTGTCAATGTTCGTCAGGCTAGATCTTTCCTTGGCCATGCTGGATTTTATAGGTGCTTCATTAGAGATTTCAGTAAAATCTCTAAGCCACTCTGCAACCTGTTAGCGAAGGATGTCTCCTTCGATTTTGGTGATAGATGTGGCGAGGCTTTCAAAGTTTTGAAGAAAGCCCTCATTACCGCGTCGATTCTCCAAGCAACAGATTGAACCCTCTCGTTTGAGCTTATGTGCGATGCTTCTGATTTTGCAGTGGGAGCTGTCTTAGGTCAAAAGGTTGATGGCAAACCTCATGTGCTGCATTATGCCAGCAAGACCCTTACAGATCCTTAGCAAAACTACACGGTCAGTGAAAAGGAATTACTTGCTATAGTATTTGCTTTGGAAAAGTTTCGGTCTTATCTTTTGGGATCCAAGGTTGTGGTGTTCACTGATCATTCAGCCCTTAAGTATCTTCTGGCTAAAAAGGACACCAAACGTCACCTAATTCATTGGATTCTGCTACTCCAAGAATTTGACCTGGAAATTAAAGACAAGAAAGGAGTTGAGAATGTGGTAGCAGACCATTTGTCTAGGATTCCTATTAAGGCATCAAACCCTGCTAGCGGTATTCAAGAGACTTTCCCTAATGAGTCTCTAATGGTAGTGGAAGCTAAAACTCCTTGGTTCGCTGACATAGTGAACTATCTGGTCACGGGCATTACCCCAATACTTGGGATAAGCAGAAGAGAGACAGGTTTCTCGCCAACGCTAAATTTTATCACTGGGAGGAACCTGAGCTTTTTAGAATAGGCCCTGACCAGCTATTTCGCCGTTGCGTCCCTGATAAAGAACAAAGAAGTGTTCTGAGTTTCTGCCATGACCTCCACTGTGGGGGACATTTTAGTGGGAAGAAGATTGCCCATAAGGTTCTTCAGTCTGATTTTTGGTGGCCCACATTATTCCGAGATGCACATACGTATGTGGGCGCATGTCTACGTTGCCAGCAGACGAGAACCATTGGAAAAAGGGATGAGATGCCCCAACAACCTATCCTCCCTGTTGAAATCTTTGATATTTGGGGCATTAACTTGATGGGTCCCTTTCCTGTGCCCTTCGGATATGAATACATCCTTGTGGCTGTTGACTATGTATCGAAATGGATAGAAGCCATACGCACGTGAACCAATGACCATTCAGTGGTCTTGGGCTTTGTTAAGGCTAATATCATTTCTCGGTATGGGTGCCCAAGGACGATCATAAGTGATGAAGGACCTCACTTTAAAAATGTACACTTCACAAGACTACTCCAAAATTTAGGAGTCAACCATATGATAGCTACACCTTATCATCCCCAAATGAGTGACAAGTTGAAGTGTCCAATAGGGAGATTAAGTAAATTTTAGAAAAAAACTGTCAGGCCTGATCAAAAGGATTGGTCTAAAAAACTAAATGATGCTCTTGGGCCTACAGAACTGCGTATAAGACTCCCTTGGGCATGTCTCCTTTCCGTCTTGTCTACGGAAAAGCATGCCACCTTCCCGTTGAAATCCAACATAAAGCTTATTGGGCTATTAAAAATGTTAACTTGAATTTGGATAAAGCGGGAAAAGCACGTATGTTAGAATTAAGTGAGCTTGAGGAGCTTCGTAATGAAGCTTATGAAACTTCTCAAGCTTACAAGTAATGTACAAAAGTCTTCCATGACAAGCACATCATTAGAAAGACTTTTGAGCCCAACCAGTGGGTCTAGCTTTTCAATTCTGGACTTAAATTATTTCCTGGAATGCTCAAGTCACACTGGGATGGGCCATACGTTATTATCAATACTTTCCCTCATGGAGCTGTAGAGATTAGGAACCCTATTTCAGGTGCGAGCTTTAAGGTAAATGGCCAGCGACTTAAACCATATATTACTCTTTCAGATGGCCAGGTTTTGGACGCACTTCGACTTGAGGAGCCTTAGCTCCTCCCACTGTCCTCCTCAGGTGATATTCTTCTATGTCTGCATTTTTCCAATGAGGACATTGTCAATCTTAGGCATGAGGGGGTATAACTTGAGAATGTTTATAGCATTTATAAATATTTGCATACATATTTATATATATATATATAAAACGTTCTCTTTTCTTGAGCTGAATGGGTTAGTTCCTAGCAAAATACCTTTGTCATTGGATGCTTTTCTTAAAATTATTTCTTAAGTTTAGAATCCAGTATATTTATTTCACGTGCACGTAGACTTGGTAATAGATCCTTGAAGAAAATCAATAAGCATTTGTAGTCTACTAAACCCTTGGACAGTTCATAGGGAGTCAGGCATACTATCTTCTAGTAAAATCCACCTTATATTTGTGAGAAAAAAGTAGAGAGATTACTGGTGCGCTAAGTATATTGCAAGGACTCTTAAGTTTTGGACAATTAGATGATGATACTTCAGAGTTAGGTGTAGTTTTTTGCTCTCTGTTCCTATGTACGTACTTTGTGTGAATTACTAAGAGTCACAAAATAAGGCGGATACATAGAGTTGGGGTCTTAATAAAGCTATGACTATGGTGGATGGTTACGACCGTCCTTCATAGAGTCATCGGCTGAAGGAGGATAATAGTGTTAAAGGTCAGAAATACGCTTATCCTATCCATTCCTTCCCAGTGTCGAGAATAGGCACTTCCACCAAATAAGCCACACAACTTTCTCTTGACCATCATCATCCCTAATAATGTCTCGTAAATAAAAGTCCGTATCGTGTTGTGTTGATTGAAAAAGAAACAAAAACCAGAAGAAATAATAAAAAAAAGGGAAGAGAGAAAAGAAAAAAAAGAAGAAACAGAAAGAGCAAAAAGAAGAAATAGTTATATTACAAAAAAAAAAGTCCAAGTTTGTAATGTAACACTGTTTCTGAGGCAACAGAACACCTATTGCGTTCCACCAAATATGACCCATACCTATCTTCTAGTATTTCTGATCGCCCGAATATTGGTTGAAGACTCTAACTTAGTTGTAGAGTTATTAGTACTTTAATCGAAATGTGGATGCCATGTGAGGCCACCAAACAGTGAGTACAATTACTAAATCTGGCAAGATTTGTAATCTCAGAAAGAAAGAAAAGAGTGAGCGACCAGGAATATCAAGAGAGCACAGTTGTTTAGCCTCTCTCTGAGTTGACTTTTCTACTAGTCTAGAGATCTAGAGTCTGTAGTACTAGACTACATGTAGCACCAGATGACTGTGTGCCACCAAATACAAATCCATTCAACTCAATATCTCCTACCTAAGCCAAACACCGAGGTCAAATTACAGATTATCATCTACTTTATCCCCGAGGGAAGCAGTTGCCTATCCCGGCAAAAATATTTACCAAGGGTGAAGTATGAAATCCCAATGCAAATTGGCTTTTTCACTTGGATCTGTTACTTAGGCTATCAGCACTTCACATTTGTCTGGATTTCCAAAGTTTTGAAGTAAGTAAAGAAGAAATCTTATGATTACTTCTATTATTTTTCATTTTTGCTAAGGACTAGCAAATCTTAGGCATGGGGGTATTTGATGAGTCCATTTTAATGGACTAATATTACGCCTAAGTAACTTTAATTGTACCTTTTAGGTTTGTTAATAACTACATTAAGTTATAGAATGTTTGCATGCATCATGATTTAGGTTTACATCTATTCTATAACTTAATATGTAATGATTTCATGTTCTTTTTATGTGTAGGAAAAATATTTGGCAAAAGAATAAGGAGGAGAAGGTAAATTACCCTTTCAAACAATCGGCAACTATTCTTTTCCCCATCCTCTAGGCACCCTCAACAGCCGCCGGCCAGAAATAGCTAAGGGATTTGAAAATCCCTTAACTCACGCATGCGCAAAAGAGAGGAGTTAAAGAGGAGGCGGAGAAAGGGGAGGAGGATCATCATCCAGAAACGATGTAACCCGTGTGCACTGTGCACCAAGCCTGCACCTGCCATCACCGCACCGCCCCACCCACTCCCGCATGGTGCTTCCTCCTTCCAGCACCTAGCGCTCCCCGCTAGTACCACACGCCAAGCACCACCAGTGCTCCCCTCCCACGCTGCAGGCGCTCGCACCATCACCTCTGCCTGCTCCAGCCCTCCTGCAAGCGCTAGCACCGCACCACCCGCTCCCGCAGGGCACGCCTCTCTCCAGTGCCAGCAGCCGCTCTGCCCTACTCCACCTGCCTCAAGTCAGCGCCTGGTGATCCTTTCTGCAGACCGCCTCGCCACAAGCGCTCCACGCAGGTGCTGCGCGCTCACCGGCCACCGTAGCACAGCGCCCCCCCTCCGTAGGCACTGTATGCCAAGCACTGCAGGCGCACGCCTTCACCTGCAGGACCTGTTCAGGCGTAGCACCAAGCTCCTGCACCCGCCTTCAAGCACCTGCAGGCTCTCCGTCTCCCTCCGCAAGTAGCCTGCAAGCTCCCACACAGTGCCTCCTCCTTGCGCGCCTCCATCGCCCTCGCAGGCACCTTCTCCTGCCTGCAAAAGCTACCACCGCAAGTGTTGGCACCCCTCCAGCGTCCCCTCAAGCCAGCGCCCCTCTCCAGCACCTAGCATTCCCAACAAGCACCGCACCCGCACCTCCAGCGCTGCGCGTAGAGCCAACGCCACACCCCCGCAAGTCCGACTCTAGCACCTCCTCCGGCGTTCTTCTCCTCCGCCGGCCACCTCTGGCCATCTCCGTCGACGCCGCAGCCTCCATCGGATAGGCCTCGTCTTCGCCAACCTCCCAAGTGCGTTAACAGCCTCGCCGACGATCCTCCCCGCATGAAAGCAAGAGAGAGAGAGCAAATGCTCTATTTTGAGGGAGATTAAAAATTACATTTACTGCCATTACCACCAAAAATTAATTTTCATTTATGATTATTTTATTATGGTAAAATTGCGAATGCACACTCATGCTTTCTGATAATTGCACGTTATTGATATTCACCTATTTCAAGATTGGTTTTGGGCTTAACATGTGCACCAATTTTCTCTAGTATATGTCAATTGAAAATTACATAAAATCATCATATATTTATTAAAGATTTCAGTGAGGGAAAATTGCACATATACCCTTATCTTTTTGAGTTATTGTGAATCTTCTTTCCATCGCATTTTATGTCGGATTTGACTAGGGATTTCGCACCTAACCGAAAAAATATGAAATAATCGAGAGTTTATTGCATAATTACCTCCCTGTGGGCACAACCCGCTCTTCTGTGAGTGGTTATTTTTATTGTTGATTAGTCGATTTTTCCACCACTTAAATACTACAACGCATAGCGGAAAATCGACTTGTCATATACTTCAGACCATAATGTGTAAATCCTAACTGGCTCTATGTCAAGTCCAATTCGATTCCAAATATGGCACCTTGGACTCAAATAATAAGGTGAGTAGTCTAAGGTGTTTTAAGTACCTAGTAGGTGCAAGTAGCAAGGAATGGGTATTCTAAATCGAATCAAATCAAATCAAATCTGATCATAATCAATCAATCGAGATAATCAGAAATATTTGCCTTGAATGATATTACTAGAAAAATAAGGCAGAGTTGGATTCCTAATTTATGTTGTTTCCTTTTTTATCTTCCCAAGAAAGAGAGGGGATTAGGGAAGAAAGTAACCTGCCCCTGATGTGGTTGCTCCGAGCAGATGATCTTGAGCACTTGATTCACCTCGAAACAATCGAACACGACAAGTTAGAAATGAATCAGAATGAAAATGACTAGTGGTGAAAATGCATGTTGGTCCTCAACAATGGCGCCAAAATATTAATGCTCCGTCAAGTTTAAGAAATACGTTGTAGTATAGCAAAGAAAGAGAATCAATACTTAAAATTTGTAATCTCAAACGTAAGTCCGAGGTCATCTCAAGAAGCAAGATAATCGCAATTTAAACTGCTAATCAAGTGAATAAAATGAAGCACAAGGAGCTTGATATAAGAAGAAATATAGCACTCAATGCATATTGCTATCAAACTTAAAAATAAATGTAAGTGTTTGAGGTAAAAAAATGTGTTTTTCAACTAAACCAAAGCCTTAACACTTAGAATTTTCTAAGCCAAGGAAGAGCCTTCGTAAAGCCAAGCACAATTCGGACCAAAGCTCAGCCCAAGCACAAAATTGGCCCATTTCTTAGCACAAATGCTGACTAATGCAAACCAAACCTTTAGCCTAAAGCTCCAACCCAAGCAACCAAAATCGGCCCAAGACCAGTTCACAACTACATGTGTGCGGGTGTGTGTGTGTGTGAGAGGATGGGGAACCAACCCCCTGAAGCTTGGTTGTGCCACAGATGCACAAATGTCCTCTTATGTGCGATTCCCGCTCTTCCTTCAACAATGTGGGACTAAGTCCCCTTCCTTCTTCCTTGTCTCCAACATATTGCAGCGTGGAGGAGGTGGGCGATGGTTGAAGCTTGATTCACCATTGGATTTCTAATCCAACAATCCTGATGTAATCCCCCAACAAATTAGTGATAATTGTACATCCAATGACAATAATTCCATCAACTAGAGTTAGTTTTGAGGATATATGTGCGTTAATGACATACCATAATGGGCTTGGGAGAATTGCATGCATGACAAATTAAGATTGCTTATAATCAAAGTTTAATGGCTATGTGTATAAGTGCATGTTGAAATAGGCCTCAGATGAGCAATCGGACTGCACGGATGGATCTAGATAGACGAATGGAGGCCAACAGACTCAAAATCGCTTAAATCTGACATCCAGAGCTCCCCCAACAAGCCCAAGAAGATCAGATCAACGGCCCACAAACGACCATGTGGCGTCACTCACCGTGCTCTAACCAACGCAGCAACCCTGCTTCATCACGCAGAAGTATCCTAAGCTATCCGAGACAAGGATCGGACGATTGAGGAATCACAAGTGCACGGGCCTCGCCAACGCACTCTTCGTCGCATCAAGATTCAATCTCGGTCGTTCGATCGCCATCGGACAACTGAGCATTCGTGCACAATTGAGACAAAGCACGGAGGCAACGCAGCGGTCAACACCCCACAGCACAAACGTGTGAAGCACATTCAATTTGCACTGGTTGTGTCCGCGCATGCAATTGAAATTCAGCTGCTGATGGGTGCGCAGACGGATTAGATGGAGGCACACTGTGCTATCTCGAGCATCCAACGTAAATGTGCGTGATGACACGCATTCATCGCGCGTAGGGCGCGATCCAGCGCACCCGGTTGCCCGCAATCCCAGCCGTTGATGCGTGATCGGGCGATCAGCATTCTTCTCGTTAGGGCACACATCTGCAGGTTCCTAAGGCGACGTGGCATGCCCTCAGCTATCCAATGGCGATCCGCACCTCGAATCCGATGACTGAGGATGCATGGGCACGGCTAGAGAAGAAGAACAGGTGCGCCTAAGGACCGGTGTGCGTAGGGCTTCAGCGACACTTTTGGAAGGGATTTAGCAATGTCTCGGATGTCGCTAAAGACCCTTACCTCTTTTGGAAGCCCTTTCATACTATATAAACCCCCTCAACCACCCCATTCAAAAGCATTCAATTCTCATTCACTCTCCATGCAACACTAGCCCTCTCCTAGCTCTACCAAACACTCCATATCCACCTTCGAAGTTATCGAGTCACCGACGAAGCCGCCCTCCACCGCCGTAGCCACCTCGCCTCCTTCTCGCACTTTCTTTTACTCTAGTTTTATGTTGCACTATTTTAAGCTTTCATCTGTTATTATAGTTATAAACGATCTCTAATTGCATGCTATATGTTGATGTTGCTTCTTATATCATTATTCACATCTCCTTAAGTGATTGTCATGTTTTAAGTGCATGCTCTAACCCTACTCTCTCTCTCTCTTTCGCTCTTGTTTTCGGAAGCAAACCACGCAACCATTTCGTGACACCCAAAGCGACTAAAACTAATCTGATTTCACGCTCCCCCGAGATCGACACTTGGACTCACAAATCCATATCTTAATTTAAAATCGACGACACGAGCGCATGCTACAATGACATAATTAAACCGACACATTTTGCACGAGTCAGTTTTTAGAGCCGTTGCTAGGGAGGCAACAGATTTCTTTTGTTTCTTTCATCTCGCATTAGTATTCACATCTTCTAACTCATTTTTCTCTCTCTACTTGATTGGTTGCAGGAACTCAATGCCTTGGCGAGGGAGGAGCGCGATCCAAGACAATAGACAAGGAGTACAATGTTGCGAAAACTGTTGAGAGTATTACTCCACCCATTGATTATTTGCTTGCCTAAAAGAAATACAAAAAATATAAATAAATTTAAAATTGGTGTGGTTAATGGCTACTTGACCCACATTCCAAATTCATCACCCAACGAAAAAAAAATACACTGTAACGTTCTTGAAGAAATAATCTTTCTGGAGTGTTCTTCTTTTGAGTGGTGTTTGTGAAGCCACCATGATTTGACTAGGGCTGCACCACTCACCATAATTAAAATCAACTCACCTAGTAGAACTGCATGAACACTAGGGTGAATATATTAGGGTTGTTTCTCTAGGGCCACATCATTCTAAAGGAAATCGACTTTCACCTGTTGTGTGAAAAACCTTGTGTGCCCACTTGAACATTGTTTGAAAACATTAAGGAATTTCAACCCTAAAAATCACTAAAGCAAGGACGAATCATTGAAAGACATCACATCCTAAAAACCTCCCTTGAAAACCATGTTTTGTTGAGTGCACGCACACGCTCAATTGGACTAACTACGAGGCACAATCCCAAATAATGCCTCATCACATATCCTGAGCACAACAACAAACCTAGGCTTCATTAAAATGGAGTAGACGTGCCCTAGGCAGGACTAGTCTAAGTCTTTGAGGTGTGATTAGGT
This sequence comes from Thalassia testudinum, assembly GCA_037157565.1. Classification (NCBI taxonomy): domain Eukaryota; kingdom Viridiplantae; phylum Streptophyta; class Magnoliopsida; order Alismatales; family Hydrocharitaceae; genus Thalassia; species Thalassia testudinum. Next base: position 14,156,584 of record JAZHRO010000007.1, read on the forward strand.
TTGCTAGGCACTTGGCCTTCATTCCCATTGTAAAATCAGGTGTTTAGGCTGTAGGGAAGTGTCAGACGACTGTGGTTGTGGGGTCTACGGAACCGACAGTGCAAGCCAAAGGAAGAACCTTCCCATCAATCCCCTTGTAATCAACCTGGCCAGATTAACATCAAGAAGGGAGGTTAAGTGCTTGCAGATTTGATCATTCCCTTTGAAGCTTCTAGGTCACCAAAGGTATACATTATAAGGACTAGACTTGCTTGCTTATTTGTGCACATACTTCTCGCACTTGTCTCTCTCCACATCCCTCCCCGTTCTTCTCTAGTGTATGCACGGGAGACGATCACTTCATTCTAAGTTGTTTGTTTTAGAAAGGGAAATCAAGAGGAGACTTGATTTTTCAAGGGAAATGGCTGACCCAAGAATTAATTGGATTGAGAACCAACCTCAACCTGATGCTATGGTCATCATTCAAGCCCAAATCTCTACCAACCACCAACTTCAACAACAATAGATCCAAACCATCATGCAAGCTATACGTCGATTGCAAAACTCACAAGGGTAACCCCTACCTAACCCACCACAACCTCCCTAGGACCAACCAAGGCCTCTCCATGATTTTTACAATCTGTCTACTATCCGAATCGAGCCACATCTTAGGGTCCCCGAAGGGGGAGATGATTTTGAGCTAAAACCTAATGCCCTTAGCCTGCTACTTTCATAGGAGCTCAAATGAGGGCCCCTTCCAACACCTAGAGGACCTAGATTGGATCACCCGGACCATGAAGCCATGGAACATCAGCTTAGATATTATTTTGATTAAGATGTTTTCCTTCTCCCTAAAAGAAAAAGCATCTCACTGACTTAAAACCTCAGGGAGACCCATCTCCACCTAGGAGCAACTGAGGCATACATTCTTGAAGAAATTTTTCCCCATAAGTAAAATCAATGCCCTTAAAAGAGCCATTACCATATTCACATTACAAGGTGAAGAACAATTCCATGAGATGTGGTAAAGATTTAATGAATTATTTAAAAGATGCCCATACCATGAGGTTCCAAGGTGGCAATTGGCCCAAATCTTCTACCATGGTCAGGATAGCAACCTTAGGAACTTTGTTGATGCTTCATGTGGAGGCAACTTTTTGAACTAAGATGAGGAGAGCATGTTTGAACTCTTTGAGTTCATGAGTGAGAATTCGCTCAACAATGCCTCCATGACCCAATTTAATTGATCCAGTCAACCCCGTGGTGAGATCTATGAGGTGCAAACCAATTCTGGAATGGTTGACATGGACATTATAGCCAAAAAGTTGGATCGAGTTGAGTTGGTGGACAAAAAGATGGATGAGCTATTGAACCAAACCTGAAACCCACTATAGACCCTCTCCCTAGCAAAAAGAACTTACATTGTAGATTTGGTGCAACCAATGAACCAAATACACCTGGAACAACCTCAGACTATCTTCCAGGGAGAGACCTTTGCTCCCTCAAACCTAGATTACTCTGTCCCCTCTCCCTCGGCACCTTCTATCTTTGAAGATGTCTAGGCCATCCAAGGTTACTCCAAACCTGATCCCTTCTCCAACACCTACAACGTCGGATGGCGTAATCACCTGAATTTTGCCTGGATGAACCAAAAACCAAACCAATTCCAGAAGCTACCTAGACCAAACCCTCCTTCCTATCAGCAAGGTCCACCGGTTAGACCACCCTATAATTAGAATAAGGCAGCCCCACCCTCACAAAACCAAATGTTCACTGAAAAAAATGATAGCTAATATTAATCAGAAACATCAGAAGGAAATGGCATTAGTGAAGGAACAATTGAGCCAACTGTTGGATAGCAAATAACAGGGGTCCCATCCTTCTTGGCCACAACCGAACCCGAGAAATATGATCAACAAAGGCCCCAATCCTCAAGGGTTCCAAGCCAATCCAAGGCATGCCCACATGATCCAGCAAGACTTACAGACATCCCCTTGGTTTGGTGCTTCCTCTTTTTCTTCTCAAGGATCTACCCATGGTCCCAACGCCTCAGCCAACATGGTTACCTTGAGAAGCGGCACTAAAACCCAAGACCCCAAATGGCTGACCTCTCTCGTAACCTCACTTCCTGAGATGCCTGATTCTGAGGATGAACAGGAGGAACCCAAGGACCAGGAGACTGAACTAGTTCAAACCCAAACATCATACCCTGAGGCCTTGGAAAAATGAAGAAAAAGAACAATGTAGTTGAGAATGAGGAGTTGTTAGAGATTTTCGAATAAGTTTAGATTAATATCCCTCTCCTCGAAGCAACCAAGCATATCCCAGCTTACGCTAAGTTTTTGAAGGATGTTTGTATGCCAAAGCGTAAGCCGAGAACCCAAGTACCTAGGAAGGTAGTGCTCTTAGAACAAGCTAGTTCAGTGATATTGAATAGCCTACCTCCCAAACGACCTGACCCAGGAGTGCCCCTGATATCATGTAATATTAGGGACATGACATTTGATAGAGCACTCTATTGGAAGCTTATTCCACATCTTGTTTTGGTATTAATAAAATTATTATGGATTAATGTTTGCCATTAAGTGTTTTTCATATTTAGGTGAAGGAGCAAGGCAAACAGGAAATGATGGAGGCATGATGGTGAGAAGAAAAAGGTCATGTCATGGAGGAGGCAAGATGATAAGGATGAGTCGAGGAGAAGAAGATCATCTTCGACCTTTAGTTTTTTAGTTTAGGTTTTTTTATTTATAGATTGTATGCCTCTTAACAAAGCAATATAACTTAGATCGTAAAATTAATTAGAGATAAATTAGGATTAATATTGCGATCATTTTCAAAGAACGTAATTGATTAAATCACTTAAAAAATGTACTTGTTAACCCACAAGTACTGGTACTAAAGTTTAGTATCGATACATGTGAGTTACAGGTTTGGGTTTTTTCATAGAAACAAACCTGTACACTGCGAGTACCGGTACTCATGATCAGTACCAGTACTAGAGGTAACGAGTACCGGTATTCATGATCAGTATCGGTACAAGTGGGTTACAGATTCGTGTTAAGTGTTTGAAACCCAAATCTGGAAGCAACGAGTACCGATACCCATACTTTAGTACCGGTACCAGGCAGCCGTTGGCTCAAAATTGAATAGCTAGAAAATTAATTTTGGCTATATGAACGTTGGCCTTTAAACCCCAACTTATATTAGACAACCCACTAAGGTCCTAACTCTATAAATAAACCCTTGGAACCTTAGTTTGCACATATGAAAAGAGAAGAAAAATTCCTTGAGCTATATTTTAAATTTCCACCATATTTTCAAGAGAGAAAGAAGCTTGCCATTCACTCTCTCTACATTTTTGCAAGCTCAACGACGTGTTTTTCTCACGCATCTACGAAGCGATTCACATCCATCCTAGGCTCTCAAATTGGTATTCATTTTAGTTATTGTTGGGAGGCATAGGAATTTTTGTTGTAAGAGTTCTCTTTCTTACACTAGTTCTTATTTGTATTTTGAGCTTGTTGCTCATTGGGTTGTAACAAACACATTCTCTTGTACTTGGGTTGAGGTAACCCATTAATGACCTCAATTTAGTAAATTAATTCTCTCAGGGTTGAGGGAATCAGGTTAAAAACCCTAAACTAAGAGGCTTAGATAGTGGAGTACCCAAGGGAGGGGAACCACTATACATATTGTGTCAATTTCTATAATTTGATTGATTGTACAAAACTCCCTTTTGTATTACTAATATTTTGTTTGAGTTTTTGTGTGCATAACCATACCCTATATTTTAGATCCTATCAAGTGGTATCAGAGCGAGGTTGTGAGAAGACATAACAAATCAACTCGCAATGGCATCTACATCAAGGCGCACTGAAGGACAGTCATCCACCGATCCTATTTCGATGGGACAGACTTCGGGTATTGGAAGAGGAGGATGCAAGTCTTCCTCAAAGCAATAGATGAGGAGGCCTGGACCCTCATTCAGGAGAAGTACTCGGATCCGAAGCCACAAGGAGTAGCATGGACAATGGATCAAAAGAAAAGGATCGTGGGCAATGCAAAGGCGATGAACGTACTTTATTGTGCCTTGTCAAGGGAAGAGTTCAATCGAATTTTGTCATGCGAATCCTCATACGAAATTTGGAACACTCTCAAGGTCACCTATGAAGGTACAAACAAGGTAAAGGAAACTTGTATCTCAATTCTAACCGAAAACAATGAGTGTTTCAGGATGACCAAAGGAGAAACAATCAAAGACATGTACATAAGGTTTGGGGAGATAGTTAACCCCCTAAAGAACCTTGGAGTGAAGTTCAAGGAAGAGAAGCCTGCAAGGAAGATCTTAAGATCTCTTACAAGTGATTGGTCTTCAAAGACCACAGCCATCCAAGAGGTAAAGGACCTCTCCAATCTCCCCTTGGATGATCTAGTTGGTAGCCTTATGGCTTACGAAGTCCAACTAGAAAACATGAAGAAGAATGATGTTGAATGGAGAAAGACTACACTATCAGAATTGATTTTGAAAACCTGTCGTTGTAGTTCAAATAATGAAAAAATCCGTTCAACAAATAAAATTTATACCGAAAAATATGTAAAGAAATCCCAGGTTGAACTCAGGGAGGCTACGTTGGTCAAAATTCACAATTATATATTTTTTTTGTGTTTTCACTTAAAGGGTGAAATAATCACAAGAAAATCAATATAGACAAGAAGAGAGAGAGAGAATATTCACTTGATATTGCAAAATATTTTTACAACTAAGAAAGCGAGAAAAGATTACACTAGAAAGCAAGAAATTATTACAACTAGAAAGTAGGAAAATTCTACTATAAAAAGTAGGAAAAAAAATGGGAGAGAGAAGTTATCCTCCTCGACGATCACTTGGAGGATGAGCCGGATGAGACAACGCCTGGAAGATGAGGAACGGAGTGAGAAGGAGGATGAAGCAAGAGGAACGGAAACAAGGCAGCACATCGTCGTCGTCGCGGGATCCGCTTCTGAAACGGGGGAGAAAACTTGGTTTTAGCTCTTGAGGAGCATCCTGGGTGTGGGACAAGCTTCTCTTGAGCATTGGATAAGAAGAGAAGAGAATGAAGGGATGAGAAATCCGTATGGTAGGGGTCTCCTTTTATAGTTGCAAGTAGTAGGGGCATTTTGGACATTACAACATGAAAAAAATTAATTTAGGACCTTTAGTGACGGATTTATCCATCGCTAAAGGCTTGAACGTGGCCGATGTGCATGCCGCTCATGCACCCCCTCACCTCCGCGCCCTTCAACGCTCGCACACATTCGCACATGCTAAGTCGTCCGATCAAGAGATCGAATAGCTTAAACTGCCAACATCCATGCAGCGACCCCGCATATGATCGTGCATAAGCACCGCGCGTCTGATCGCACGTGGGCACTATCGATTGATCTCCGTCGCTGGATGTGCATCGTGCAGCTTCAATCGTGCACCCACTCGCAGCAAATGCGGGCTCGAACATGCGTCGCGCACTCACGTAGCGCACTCGACCACTGTGCCATGAGTGAGTTTGTGTCGCGTGGAGAGTTTTGCGCAAGACTGATCTCAACCGTCTTAACCGTTGGATCGTCGTCCGACGGTCGAGATCAAGCATTGCATGCACCTTCAGAAGACGAGCGCACTGGATGACTGGTGGTGTGGCACGATCTCAACCGTTGGATGGGCATCCAACGACTGAGATTTGTCTAGCGGGTGAAGAAGGAAAGCTGCAGCCGATGCTGGGCGGCTATGATGGCACCATGTGGCGCCATCTGGGCTGTTCATCTTCTGAGTGTTGTAGATGGTGCCACGGGTGTCAGATTGGATCAATTTTTGCGTCATTAGGCTGCGATCGTCGATCCGAACCCATCCTTGCAGTTGGATTTGTCGTCTAAGGTGTGGATTAACACCATCTTAGCCCTTGCTCTTTAGGGTTCATTGGTCTCTATCTAGTGCTACAGATGTTCGATTAGGACGATCTTGGAGTCGTTGAACTCCAATTATCGCCCTGATCAGATTCATACGGTTGGATCTTCGCTCCGAGACCCTGATTAAAAATTCACCCTATCCCTAACCATAAAAGGAGATGATTACTATACAATTTATACAACTTGACCTAAATGCATGATTATGCATGTTGTGCACTACTTACAATGTATAATGCTAATGTAACACTAAGAACATACATTAATAGACATTTTAGGTTAATCAGATGTATGCACATCACACTCCCATGCCTATCTTTTGCTAGTCCCTAGCAAAAACTACATGCAATTTATAAAAGAATTAGGTTGGATCATTTTCAACATTAAGAATTTTTCACTCAAGATCTAAACTTTCAAAGATACAATAGCGCCCGAGTATCTGCCAAAATGCAGACCACCTCAAGCCCTCGCCTTATTCAAAGAAAAATCTCTTTCTCTCTTTTTCTTCTTTTCTAATTTTTTTGGATTTTTGAGTTTAGGGTTAAAGAGTAGCTTTCTACGGCCACTCCAACCACCCAAGATTTGATGAGAATCCTAAGTTCTAAGCATCTTATTATGAATGTAATAGCCTCGTTGATCGGCAATTAGATCGGACTTCGGGTTTCTACGCCTCTAGGTGACCTTAAAAAGAGAGTTCTACCTAAAGGTGTATCTTTACGACCGGTAGCTTTCTCCCTTTTTTTATTTTTATGGGGTCAAAACAAGGGTGTGTCTAGTGTATATCTCTCAGGCTTATTCTACTTCTCCGCTTCTTCTTAAGTGTTTTGGGAATTTTTAGTGCATTTCTTGAGTTGGGCTCTAGACAATCAGTCGATGAGCTGTTACCACCGACAACTTGCCAGCCATACTCATGCGGCGAAGTGTGGCTTATTTCTTTTGTTTTCTTTTTTCTTTCTTTTCTCCCTTTTCTTTTTCTTTTTAAGTAGGTGGCTTCCCTAGTCTAAGATTTACCTAAAGGTAGCAAAAAGAGAGTGGTCCAATGGTTGAGCTCTAGACAACCTACCTATGGGCTGTTACCCACGATAACTTGCTAGCCATATCACCTTAGAAGGTTCATTAGCTACCCAATTTCCATTAAAACCGTCGAACAATAAGTCAATGACGAGATAGTGTGTAGATGCCTAGACTTAAAGTTCCCTCAAATCAGAGGGCGGGTAGATAAGTCATGTACTTATCACCCAAACTTATTTAATCAAATTAAAATAGAATTCAGGATGGTGATGACTCAAAAAAAAAAATCCACATTTTAGTGGATACCCGGGCTAATTAAGCTCAAAGACCTGAAGGGTCTTAGTGTTCAGATCCAATTGTAATATTTCCTAAGATTGAAAAGTCCTAATGTCCAAGTACTCCTTCCTAATTCAAATTTTATATATATATATAAGAAGAGAAATAGAATTTACAAGAATTTCACAGAGTTGACAAAATGATTCAGAAATGAATCCACCCCCCCACGCTTAGCTGATGCAATGTCCACATTGAGAATAAAAGTCATGAAAGGAAGGGTAGAGTACGGAAGATATCATCTGAATAAGAAGCTCGGGTCAACTCTGAGTCAGACTGTACAACTGCTGAGTTTAATGCCATCAGCTAGGAGAAGTCTAGCCAAAGAAGTCACAACATGGCTAGAGCAACCGTGTCTGAGACGGGTTCTGGAATAGTACGTTCAATAACGGGCTTCAGATGTTGTTTGTTGACTTTGAATGAATTACCCATCTTTAAGTCAGAAATCTAAACAGCTCTGTTTGAAATATCTAGTTGATAATGAATGGGCCATTCCATTTCAACCTAAGTTTGCCAGGAAAGAGCTTAAGTTGAGAATCGAATAACCAGACCTTCTAGATCGGCTCAAAGCTCCTGCGGGAAATCAATTAGTCATGTAGATCTTTGGTCTGAGCCTTGTAGGTCATGGCATTCTCATACGTATCATTTCTAAGCCCCTCCAACTCAGATAGTTAGAGTCTCCTGGTCTTCTCGGCTAAACTCAGATCCAGATTGCACTGCTTGATTGCCCAGAATGCCCTATGTTCAATTTCTACAGGTAAATAGCACACCTTTCCATACATCAGATAAAATGGAGACATGCCGATAGGTATTTTATACATCGTACGGTAGACCCAAAGAGCATCCTCAAGCTTTTGAGTCCAGTCTTTGCGATCAGGCCTAACCATTTTCTACAGAATATTCTTGATCTCCCAATTGGAGATCTCGGCCTGTCCATTCGTCTGGGGATGGTAAGGTGTAGAGATTCTGTGACAAACCCCATATTTTGCCAGCAAATTACGAAACTGGAGATTAGTGAAATGAGTGCCACCATTGCTGATGATGGCCCTCCGAATCCCGAACCTGCTGAAGATGTTCTTCTTGACAAAATCGATGACCACCTTGTGATCATTGGTTCGGGTGGGAATCGCCTCGATCCATTTGGACACTTAATCAACAGTGACGCGAATGTACTACTGTCCAAATAAAGGGAGGAAGGGTCCCATGAAGTCGATGCCCCAAACGTCAAAGATTTCGACAGGAAGAATCGGGTTTAAGGGCATCATATCTCTCTTAGTTATGCTCCTAAGTGCCTGGCATCGAGAACCCGACCTCGATAATTCCTGGGCATCCTTGAATAAAGATGACCAATAGAATCTAGAATGAAAATTTTTGCAGCCATCTTTTTCTCGGAGAAGTGTCCACCACCGACAGATGCATGGCAGAACTCAAGTATACTTTGAATTCATTCTCCGGAATGCATTGGCGAATAATTTGATCAAAGTTGATACGGTACAGTTCAAGGTCCCCCCAAAAGTAATATTTCACCTTAGATTTGAGTCTATCCCGTTGTTGCTTGGTCCAATCTTAGGGGATTTGACCAACGGCCAAATAATAATGATGTCGGCAAACCACGGGTTTGGACACCTGAAACTATAAGGATGGTTTCATCCGGAAAAGTATCAGCAATCAGAATGTTCGGACGAGAAGAATTGCTCAGAAGTCTCGACAGATGATCCGCCACCACATTCTGTACCCTGGATTTATCTTTAATTTCAAGGTCAAATTCTTGAAGCAGAATAATCCAACGAGTAAGCGTAGGTTTGGCATCCTTTTTGGCCAAGAGATTTCTCAAGGCTGAGTGGTCGGTATATATAATGACGTGAGACCCTAAGAGATAGGCCCTAAATTTCTCCAAAATAAATACTACAGCTCGTAATTCCTTCTCAGTAACAGTGTAATTCCTTTGGGCCTTGTCCAGAGTTTTACTAGCGTAGTAGGTAACAGAGGGCTTCCTATCAACTTTCTGACCCAAAATAGCCCCGACCACGTAATCAGAAGCGTCGATCATGATCTCAAAAGGGGTTGTCCAAACCGATGGTTGCAACATCGGAGCACAAGTGACTGCTGTTTTAAGAAAATCAAATGCCTTACGGCATAATTCGTCGAAATCAAACGGCATTTCTTTGGCGAGAAGATTGCTCAGAGGATAAGCAACCTTCAAAAAGACTTTGATGAATCTCCTGTAGAATCCCACATGACCAAGAAATGATCGAATTTGTTTAATAGATGTGGGAGAAGGAAGTTTAGCAATAGCATCAACCTTATCTTTATCCACTTTGATTCCCCGTTCAAAGATTACATGACCCAAGATGATGCCTTCTTGTGTCATGAAATGACTCTTTTCCCAGCTAAGTACTAATCTTGTTTTGATACGTCGTTTAAGAATCATTTCAAGATTAACTAAACAAGAGTCAAATGATTCTCTAAAAATAGAGAAATCGTCCATGAAGACTTCCATAAACTCTCTCACCATGTTAGAGAATATGGCCAGCATACACCTTTGAAAAGTCGTAGGTGCACTACATAAGCCGAATGGCATCCTATGGAAAGCAAAGGTTCCATAGGGACAGGTGAAAGTCATTTTTTCTTGATCTTCAGGATGGATAGAAACTTGATTGTATCCCAAGTAACCATCAGGGAAACAGAAGTACTTCTACTCGGCTAATCTTTCCAAGATTTGATCAATGAAAGGTAGAGGGAAATGATCCATTTTCGTGGCCATGTTCAGCTTCCTGTAATCAATACAAACCCTCAAAGAGGAAGCTGAATGAGTTGTGACAGATTCTCCTTTCTCGTTACTCACAACGATAATCCCAGCTTTCTTGGGAACAATCTGCACAGGACTTACCCAAGGACTATCAGAGATCGGAAAATTGATTCCTGCATTAAGCCACTTAATAATCTCCTTATTGACTACTTCTTGCATATTTGAATTTAATCTCCTCTGCATCTGGCAAGAAGGCCGGGATCCATCTTCCAAAAATATTCTATGATTACAATAAGATGGCTTGATCCCCCTAAGGTCATGAATGGTCCAACCAATTGCCTCCTTATGTTCCTTCAGGACCTTAATCAGTTTAATCTCCTGCTCCTTTATTAATTTAGCACCGATAATCACAGGGAGAGTCTTATGTGGTCCTAAACATTGATATTTCATATTCTCAGGCAATGGTTTCAGTTCAAGCTGGGGCGAGTTGATGATTGAAGGTAAGGAAGATGCTGATGAAGACTCATCAGGAGGAAGAGGTTGAAGGTGAACAAAATCAATAACCTCTTCAGAAGATGGTGGGTCAGCCACAGAGGGTTGCAGGTCCAATTCATCATCAGAGGAGGAAGTTTCAAATGTAGAAACCATCATACAAGTTTCAATATTCACATTATCGTCCTCAATGATGAGAACCTCATCATGAGCCATAACTAGCTCATTTTGACCCAATACAAAGGATAAAAGCTCCTACATATCTCAAGGAAAGGCTTAACTCAGAGAATTCTGAGTTTGAGAAGAAAACCAGTCATAAGGGGTAAAAGTGCAATTTTACCAGTATAAACTGCATGCAGGGTAATTCAGGGACCAAACACAGGTCAAAACAGCTTAATAAGAATAAAAGTGGGATGAGATGATCTAGCAAGGGCTACAGCACTTCCAAGGAACCAAATGATAATCTGTAACCCTAAAACAACCCACTTCAATTCACAAGGTTCGAGGCAAAGTAAAAATAGAATAAACCCTCTAAAATTCATAGAAAAATAATCTCTAGGGTTTAGAACCTTCAATTTGGCCTTTAGAACCCATTTTGACCTACATTGAGAACCATGCCCAATTAATAACTTAATTTGGGTTTTTGCGCAAATTGACCGGTCAAACAAGGTTTAATATGAAAATAAAATTCACCATCAGATTCCTTAGGTCCTAATTAGTCATGTATAAAAACTTGAGCCTAAGAAGAAACCTCCTTGACCGACTTCACACTTTGGTCCTCATATATTTACTCTTTGGCCCTCAACTTTTGAACCCTCGCATTTTGGCCCCTAACTCTCCTTCGTTCTTTGCAATCAGGTCCCTCCTGCAAAACCCTGCCAGCACCATGCTCCGGCGACCTTGCGCGGAGCATGGCGCCGCGCAGGGTGAGGTGGGGGACCTGGCAAGTAAACCGGGGGTGCCCTGCGTCGTCAGCCGTCGCAGGAGCACCCCCCTGGTCATTGTAGCCCACCATACCGGCCGTGCGAACGCACGGACGGTATGGGTTCATGTTCCGACCATTCTCCGGTGAGGGAGACACGTCGTCTCCCTCCGCCTTCCTCCCTGTTTCATCCCTATAAATACCCCCCGCTGCTCCACCGACCAGGGCAGCCTGGATCTGACGGAGAAATCCCCAACTTCCTTCTCTTCTTTCTCCGGCAGACGCTCACCAGCTCCGGCGGTTTCCTCCCCCTCCTCTTCGCTCTGCCGTAATACCAGCAGCAGAGACCTCCTCCCCTGCTCTTCCTGCGCCACGCCGTACCCAGCTGGCGCCTCTCCAGCCCTCTGCTCGCCGCCGCCCCTTCCCCTGGGCATCTTCTTCTCCGGCGACAGTCGATACGACTGTCGCCCTGTCTCGGCCCCTTTCGTCTCCATAGCTAGGTCAGAATTCCTCCCCACCTCCCCCTCTTTCTTTTCCTCACTGTCTTTTATTTGATTAAACCCTCGACCGCTCCTGTTCACCCTCACCCTCTCCGCCTCCGACCACCCTCCGGCGAGCCGCTCCCATCACCTCAGCGACCCACACGGCTCGCCGACCACCGCAGAACCTCCGCCTCCTCACCCTGATCCTCTTCCGCCCCTCCACTTCCCACCAAACGCCCTCTGCAGATCCACCGAACACACCCACTTCTTCGCTCACAGTTTGACCTAGGACGACCTGTTGGCTCCATCACGCCCCCTGCAGACCCCCTGACCACCTTCGCCGTGCCACGGCGAAGGTCCCCCACCTGTCTGATTTGGCCGAGAGGCCGTTCTTCTGTGACCAGGTGACTCGCCCGCCGTCGCCATTACTGAGCAGGCAGAGCTCCTTCACCTGCAGGTGCAGGCACGCCTTCGCCCAGGTTCGACTCCCAGGTTGCGCGGGGAGTCTCAGCGAAACGTCCCAGGCTCGCAGATGGGGCGAAGGCCGCACGTGCAGCCACGATCGCCCACTGCTCCCTCCGCGACGGGCGCTCAATTGGGGTGGGACATTTAGTCCCACCTCGGAACTTCTCGGAGGCGCGCGGACGCATAAAGGCAAAAAGTGCCTTATGCTGTCTGCCTCCTGACCACGGGGTGAGGTCCCTCTCACCCGACCCGGCCTCGTCCGTGACCACGCTCCGCGGACCTGGCCCGACCCGATTAAACCAACCTGCACTCCTCGCCCACCACCACACGCCGGTGGGCCTGGACCCGGGCGTGACCCGAACCCGATTACCCGGTAGCTCTGGGAGAGCTTTCCCAAGAGTGGTTTCAGAGAGAAAGAGAGACGCGCGGGGAGGGGGGTAGAGTAGGTTTTGCCTCTTGACGAAAAACCCTGAAGTGTGCAGGCACAGGCGAAGAAGAAGACCCGCTGAAGAAGAAGGAGCTGCACTGTAGCAAAGGCATAGTTAAGTCGTCTAAGCACCGGGTCAGACGACGGAAGGTCAGCAGCCAGAGCAGGAAAAAGAAGGCAGGCTGAAGAAGAAGGAAGAGCAACGGCCAAAGCAGAAGAAGAAGAAGAGAGGTCAAGGCAGAAACCGAGGAAGAAGAAGAAAGAGATCTGAAGAGGAGCATCACCTCTGCAGAACGAAGAAGAAGAACAAGGAGCTCTGAAGAAAGAAGAACATCACCAACGGAAGAACAGCAGGAAGAAGAAGAAGAGCATCACCATTGCAGAAGAAGAATATCACCTCTGCAGAACAGAGAGAAAGAAGGAGATCTAAAGAAAGAGAGAAAGAAGAGCATCCCCCTCTGCAGAACAAAGAGAAAACAACAAATTCTTTCCCTCTCTCTTTATTTTTGTAAAAGAAACATGTATATCTCTAGAATACAACTTGCTCCCTGAGTTCGACCTCGGGAACTCTTTTATTTTTCCGAGTAAAAAAATTTTTATTTGAAGTGTTGGTAATAACCGGCTTTACTACAACGTTATAACAAACCCGGTAAAACCCGCGTTTCATTTTGGCGCCGCTGCCGGGGAGCAACGGCTATTCTAGAGGTAAACATTCCTGTATCTTTTAATTTCTGATAATCTCCTCTCTTTTGTGCAGCTACAAGAACTCAAGAAGACAAGCAACCACACGACAACCACTCCGAAGACAGGTAAATTTTTCCTCTCACTATCAACCCCTAAACTCTAAAGAGGAAGAAAAGAAAAGAACAAGCAATATAGGGCTAACCTGTCTTCCATACTTAGTAACCATAAAAAGTTGCATGTTTTCAACTCATCACTCCTGCACACTATTAAGGGTATTTAAGGGCTAACACATTCTTGCTTGAGCCCTAATTGCCCAACAAAGAGTTAAATGGACCAAGTAGAGCCAACATAAGGTCAAACATTAGGATTTCAGTAGAGACACACCCCTTGATCAAGAATTAAGGAAATCCAAAAGAGGTGTGCCCAAGCCATTGATTGAAAATAATTAACAAGAAAAATCCTAAAACAATTGGCTCTCTCTAAACACTTGAACCCTAAAAGACAGGACCTAAAAGCTCTTAAAGAAAACAATAGGTAAAGTTGACCCCTTGGGTCAACCAACCTTAAATTAGGTCACTCTTTGCACTTAAAAAGACTAAAGTTCAAGTGAAACCTTAAGCACCCTGATCTTAAAATTGGTAGACTTAAGAGGTCAAGATCCCCATTCTGGTCTACCTGGAACCGCAGTGACAAGAGAGGTCGGGTGGGGGAAACCCTGTAACCCGTGGGGACGCTCTACCGTGTAGGGGTCTTCGCGGGACTCTCCCTCTCTGGCTGCCCAGGTAATTCTCAGGTGGACGATCTTTCTGATCAAGGGGTCCATCTGCCCCGCACCTCTATAGTCACCCAACACATTTTTGGGTGTCTTGATTGGGTCCAGCACCTTCTAAACTTACCTCTCCCAACTGTGCATGTACGGAAGGAGGTCTCTAAGACCACCCTTAAGACCTCCATTAGAAATTCGCTCTCGTCAAGGCCAAGCCTCGACGCCCGTATTTGTGCAGCAACACCCTCACATTATTCTCTCTTCTGATTCAGAACCAAGTTCTTCTTCTTCCCCCATCATGGCTCAGCCAGTTGAGGAAGAAAATAATCTGGAACACCAGCTCCAGCGACTCAATCACCTCTTCCAAAACTTCGTGCACCCACCGCAGCGTCCTATGATGCGGGACCACTACAATCCTGCTGCGGTGGCCATTGAGCCTCGAGTCAGAATCCCGATTGGAGGACCTGATTCCGAACTAAAGCCCAACATGATTCATGCTATACCTAAATTCCATGGGCTTAATTCTGAAGATCCCTTCCAGCACATCAAACAGCTAAAGCATCTGGCCCACACTTTTGGATCAGATGCGCAAAATCGGGATATTCTTCTCATGAAGATGTTCTCCTTTTCTCTTTTGGACAAGGCCGCCCATTGGTATCAAACTCAGACCCGGCCGATCAACACTTGGGAAGAACTTCAATCCGAGTTTTTGAAAAAGTTCTTTCCCGTTGGTCGGACCAACGCCTTGCGCCATCAGATTACACACTTCACCCAACAATCAGGAGAACCTCTCCATGAGGCATGGGATCGTTTTTAGGATCTCATGAGAAAGTGCCCCCATCACGGAGTTCCTAAATGGGAACAAGTCCAATCTTTTTACCAGGGACTCCGTGAGGACATCCGCCTTTTCGTCAATGCAACCTGCGGAGGAAATATCATGGGTCAACATGAAGACACCGTATGGGAGATTCTCGAAAACATGTGCGAGAACTCCATCAACAATGACTCCATGGGATTATTCGACAGGACGAATACCCGCGCAGCGACGAATCTTAAGGGAGCACATGAGACGCAGGGCCTGTCCGCATCAGTCGACCTGGAATTAATGGCCAGTCGATTGGACAAGGTCTCAATCATTGAAAAGAAGGTGGATGAGCTGACTCAGCACTTGCAGCGAGCCACCTCTGCGCGTAACTCCTTTGCACAACCTCCTTCCACACAGGAGACTGTGCAAAATATCCTCCACCGATCCTCCCCTGGGATGGATCCGTATCCATCCCCATCTGATTCTTGGACTGGAAGATCATCCGATCCTTTCTACACCAGCCGGGGGAACTCCATTCCTCCTTTCCCTGATTCTCAGGAGGTTCCTCAGACCTGCGAGGACCTCAACGCCATCCAGAACGACCCATTCTCCAACACTTACAACCCTGGATGGCGAAACCATCCCAATTTTCAGTGGGCGGGAAATTCCCAAACCCAAAGACCACCTTTTCAGTCCCGCCCACAGCCCTCTCATCACTACCAGCCGCCTCAGCCTTGGCCCAACCCTACTTATCCATCAGGGCCAAATCAAGATCAAATGTCCTTAATCCTTCAGACTCTGGCTGACATTCAAAAATCGAATGCGGCCATTCAAAAACAGCACAAGGACGAGCTTACTGAAGTTAAAACTCAACTGGCCCAGTTGGCAAATTCTCGCCAGCCAGGCACACTCCCTTCCCAACCCCTTCCTAACCCAAATAACGTGCCAACCCAGAAGCGCGTTATGAATCCAAATTTAGGCCACGCTCAATGGATTTATCAGGCCCCCACTGCTCCATCTCCAGACGAGATGGATGCCTCTACTTCTCGTGCGGGATTTCAGCAGCAGCCACCCCTCCTACCAAACCCAAACCAAAACCAGGCTGGATTAAATTCTGTAACAACACGTAGTGGTAAGACAACTCAAGACCCGCATTATCCAAACCACTCCCAGCCTGATAACCATGACCCTAGGATAGTTATCCAAGGTACCGCTGTTCCAGACCCACAACCTGGACCTATCCTAGAAGAACCAACCAAGATCCCGTTTCCCGAGGCCCTGACCAAGGGAAAGAAGACCACCAAACCCGTGGCCCCTGAGGAAGACCTGGTCAAGCTCTTTGAGCAGGTCCACATAAACATCCCCTTGATCGATGCAATCCGCCACGTACCAGCTTACGCACGATTTCTAAAGAATATATGTACACCCCAGCGTAAGCCGCGAACCAAGGGAGGGAGCCCAATTGTTCTGTCAGAGCAAGCCAGCTCTGTAATCCTTAGTAGACTCCCACCCAAGGCAAAAGATCCTGGAACTCCCCTGATCTCCTGTAAGATAGGTGGTACCCAATTTGATAGAGCATTGTTAGACTTAGGTGCATCTATAAATCTGATACCCACATCCTTACTTGACCATCTGGAAGAATCTGAGCTGAAACCAACCGAGGTGACATTACAATTAGCAGATCGATCTATAAAGTCACCAAAAGGGATTCTCGAGGATGTTATCGTGAGAGTGCGGGATTTCTATTTTCCAGTGGACTTTATAGTCTTAGACATGGATGCACCTGAGAACCCTAGGGATACACCAATCATTCTAGGGAGACCTTTCTTGGCTACTGCTAGAGCCAACATCAGCTGTGAGGAGGGCCAAATAGAGCTTAAGTTTGGAGATCAAACACTGAAAATTGATATATTTAAGGCCCAACAAGGAATTAATTGCGGCGTCATCGAGCAAATTTGTGACATCAAGACTTTGGTTGATGAATCACACCTCCAGAATGACTTGAGTATGCCTCATCAACCACAGAAGGATCTTGACCCGCAAACAGGGGAGTCAAATCCAGATGTGAACAACCCAGTAACTCCCACCCTTGAACCTCACATCTATACTGAACCACCCGCTGCTGCTGAAAACCCCATCCTTGAACTGAAACCCCTTCCTGCTCATTTGAAATACATCTTTTTGGGTTCTAATCAGACCCTTCCTGTGATCATCAATTCCAACCTCAGTCCTGAACAGGAATCCCGTCTGATTGTTGTCCTCCAGCAACATCGCAGAGCCATCGGATGGACTCTCGATGATTTGACTGGAATAAGTCCCTCTTATTGTACTCATCATATCTATTCAGAAGAGGGCACACGACCTTCTCGTGAAATGCAGAGACGCTTAAACCCCAATCTGCAGGAGGTCGTGAAAAAGGAGATCATAAAGTGGTTAGATGCTGGGATCATCTACCCAATCTCCGATAGTCGTTGGGTGAGCCCAATTCAGGTCGTGCCTAAAAAGGCAGGACTCACCACTATAACGACTGAGACCGGAGAAATCATTCCTACCCGATTAGCCAACTCGTGGAGAGTCTGTATAGATTACCATCGACTCAATTCCTCCACGAAGAAGGATCATTTCCCACTACCCTTCATTAATCAAATTCTCGAAAAATTAGCGGGAAATAGGTTCTTCTGCTTCCTTGACGGGTACTCCGGTTATAACCAGGTGGCAATCCATCCTGAGGACCAAGAAAAGACCACGTTCACCTGCCCCTTCGGAACATACGCTTTCCGAAGGATGCCTTTCGGTCTTTGCAATGCACCCGCTACTTTTCAGCGATGCATGCTTGCCATATTCTCAGATATGGTAGGTGATTATCTGGAAGTCTTCATGGATGACTTTTCAGTTTTCGGAGCATCATTCGACGATTGCCTCCAACATTTGGTCCAGATACTCAGGCGGTGCATCGACGTGAATTTGGTTCTTTCCTGGGAAAAGAGCCATTTCATGGTGCCTGAGGGAATTGTCCTGGGACACTCAATTTCGGAGAAAGGTATCCAAGTGGATCGAGCTAAGGTTAATCTGATTTCTCACCTTCCTATGCCTAGCTCGATCAGGGACATCCGATCCTTTTTAGGGCATGTCAGTTTTTATCGACGATTTATCCCTAATTTTTCAAAAATCGCACGCCCCCTGACCACTCTTCTCTCCAAGGATGTTCCCTTCGAAATCTCCAAGGAATGCACTCAAGCATTTGAAATCCTGCGTGACCGAGTCACCCAAGCCCCGATCCTACAGTCCCCTGATTGGTCTCAACCCTTTGAGATCATGTGTGATGCATCCGACTTCGCTGTAGGAGCGGTTTTGGGGCAGAAAAATGATAAGAAACCTGTGGTCATTTACTACGCCAGCAAAACACTCGATGAGGCTCAGCGTAACTATACAGTTACTGAGAAAGAGCTGCTAGCTGTAGTATTTGCCCTAGAGAAGTTCAGATCGTACCTTCTGGGTTCCCATGTCATCATATACTCGGATCACACGGCTGTGAGGCATCTCCTTGCAAAGAAGGATGCGAAACCTTGATTGATCCGATGGATCTTGCTGTTGCAAGAATTTGACCTCGAGATTCGCGATAAAGCGGGAAAACAAAACGTGGTAGCTGATCACTTGTCCCGTCTTCCTTCTGAAATAATTGACCCCTCCGGACCCATCACGGAGCATTTTCCCGATGAGCACCTGCTGACTATTGGTACTAGCCTTCCATGGTTCGCTAATATTGTAAATTACTTGGCATCTCATCAGACCCCGTCCGATTGGCCGAAGGCCAAGAAAGACAAATTACGCTCCGATGCCAAGTATTACATTTGGGAAGACCCGTACCTCTTCCGCATAGGTGCCGATCAGATCATCCGGAGATGTGTCCCGGAAAGGGAAATCAACAATATCCTCTCTTTCTGCCATGACCAGGCATGCGGTGGCCATTTTGCCGGGCATAAAACCGCATCAAAAGTCCTCCAGTGCGGCTTTTACTGGCCCACACTGTTCAAAGACGCATACAGTCATTGCAAGGCATGCAGTCGTTGCCAGACTTTGGGCAACATGAGCCATCGCGACATGATGCCTATGCAACCGATTCTAGTATGCGAAATCTTTGATGTTTGGGGGATTGATTTTATGGGCCCCTTTCCTGTTTCGGATGGTTTCGAATACATTCTGTTGGCTGTGGACTACGTGTCCAAATGGATCGAAGCCATACCGACCCGAACCTGTGATCACAAAATCGTTCTCAAATTCATTCATCAACACATTTTCTCAAGGTTCGGGATTCCTCGTGCAATAATCTCTGATGGGGGGACCCATTTCACAAATGCTCAGTTTAGGTCACTGATGACCAAATACGGGGTGTCTCACCGAATTTCTACTCCTTACCACCCCCAAACTAATGGTCTAGCTGAGCTGTCTAATCGGGAGATCAAGAAAATCCTGCAAGTCACTGTTCGACCTGACAGGAAGGACTGGTCGTCCCGACTTCCGGAAGCATTGTGGGCCTATAGGACCGCCCACAAGACCCAATTGGGCATGTCTCCCTTTAGATTGGTGTACGGAAAGGCATGCCACCTTCCCGTCGAACTGGAGCATAAAGCCTATTGGGCAGTACGGAACTGTAATCTGGATCTTTCTAAGGCTGGGACCCACAGAAAACTCCAAATCAGCGAGATCGATGAATTACGCATAGACGCGTACGAGAACTCGCAAATCTACAAGGAGCGGGTTAAAGCCTTCCATGACAAACACATCTCGAGAAAGATCTTTCATCCTGGTCAAAAGGTCCTACTCTTTGATGCCCGACTCAAACTCTTCCCAGGAAAACTGAGATCTAAGTGGGTCGGACCATATTTGGTCCGACAGGTTTTTGGAAATGGAGCAATCGAAATCAGTCCACTCAGCCACGATTCTGAACCTTTCATCGTGAACGGTCAGAGACTCAAGCCGTTCATTGATGTAACTTCTACTGATTTGGCTGAGGCATCTTATATCCTCCGTTCCCCTTGAGCTTATTGCGCCCAGCCGATGGCGTAAAACTCAGCGCTTAACGGGAGGCAGCCCGTCATTCTCTTTGAAAACCTGAAACTTGTTCTGACACCTTTCAGCACTCGAAGTTCA
The DNA here is from genome assembly GCA_037157565.1 of Thalassia testudinum. NCBI lineage: Eukaryota > Viridiplantae > Streptophyta > Magnoliopsida > Alismatales > Hydrocharitaceae > Thalassia > Thalassia testudinum. The sequence continues at coordinate 14,176,787 of JAZHRO010000007.1, forward strand.
CCCTTATAGACAGCCGACCCCAACTCAGATGTTCGCATCTGAGATTTGAAATCGTCCGTAAAAAAAAAAAAAAAAAAATTCAACCCGACCCATCCACTCACCCAAATTTCTGTCTTAAGGAATGAACTAAGACCCCCTAGGTTACAATGAGGACATTGCAAATCTTAGGCATGGAGGGGTAGGAAAGTGCAAAAACTTGTAAGAAAAGGTTTCAACAAAAAATTCACATATGCCAGAAATACCATAAAAATTAAAAAATTTTTCGAAAAAGAATAAGAGAAAAGAGGAGAAGGAAAATTTTGTGAAGGAGAAAAGAAACAAAATGAAAAAGGAGCACAAAATTATGAGAAAAAGTGATAGTCATTAGTAAGGAACTAAGGAATTAACATAAGTTCTAGACCTCATTCAAGAAAATAACTGAAAAGTGCACAATGAGATTAGTAAGAATGCAAACCTTAGGCATTCTTGAATAGACTCTTAGTACCCATTAAGATCTGGACACTCCTCAAGAGGTTGAGGAAAATGAAAAGCTGAAGTATTAGGTCTAAGGCTTAGGGAGTATTCGGCCTCGTTAACTAATTTTTGGTTTACGGGACTCAGTAACCTAAGCACCCTAATCTCACACACAGCCTGGTTCAGTAAGCGTAAAAATCAGAATCACGCAGAAGCGTCGCAAAAATCTGAAAAGAACACCTAGAATAGGAGCGGCCGATCAACACAAGTTGATTTGGACGAGTTCCCAGCGCAAAGAGGCAGGAAATCCCCTCGAAGATGCGTAACAAAATATCATCTCCTCGGTGCTTGTCTCTTAGGATATTTACATATCCTACGGGGGGCATGTAAGCACTCTGCTGGTTCAGATTCCATGGATGGCATTATCTCGAAGTGTCAATTGCCAGGGTCTGGATTCGGCCACGGAATACCATGGATGGGATTATCTCGAAATCTCAATAGCCAGGGTTCCGGGGGTTGCCATGGGCGGTGCTATCTCGAAGCATCGATCGCCAGGAACCCTTGAGGATTGATGATGGGAGCAAGGAATCTGATACAGACCGTGTTGAAAAGCCAATCCTAGGCTAGAACTAAAAAGAAAAAGAGAGAGAAAACTCTCCAAACAGAAAAACTTTCTATCTCTCTCTTACAAAACGCACTGCGAACTGAGCCAGGGCTAAAATCATTTCAAGCACGGGTGCTTTAACCACGAAGTCCAATAAACCTTAGGTTAGTTCTTGCGGGCCTTAAAAACCTTTGCTAAAAGACTGAGGCTAAGGCTAGACAGATTTGGATCTTGATTGCTACTAGAGTACCTTTTAGGCCTATGATCAGCATTCTAACCTAATCTATGAAGGCACTTATCTAAAACTATTGAAAACTTCATGGTCTAGAACAAGGGTTGAAACCTTAAGTTTTTGCTAAGGGACTAGCAAAAGCTAGGCATGGGGGTATGATGAGAACCTCATCATGAGCCATAACTAGCTCATTTTGACCCAATACAAAGGATAAAAGCTCCTACATATCTCAAGGAAAGGCTTAACTCAGAGAATTCTGAGTTTGAGAAGAAAACCAGTCATAAGGGGTAAAAGTGCAATTTTACCAGTATAAACTGCATGCAGGGTAATTCAGGGACCAAACACAGGTCAAAACAGCTTAATAAGAATAAAAGTGGGATGAGATGATCTAGCAAGGGCTACAGCACTTCCAAGGAACCAAATGATAATCTGTAACCCTAAAACAACCCACTTCAATTCACAAGGTTCGAGGCAAAGTAAAAATAGAATAAACCCTCTAAAATTCATAGAAAAATAATCTCTAGGGTTTAGAACCTTCAATTTGGCCTTTAGAACCCATTTTGACCTACATTGAGAACCATGCCCAATTAATAACTTAATTTGGGTTTTTGCGCAAATTGACCGGTCAAACAAGGTTTAATATGAAAATAAAATTCACCATCAGATTCCTTAGGTCCTAATTAGTCATGTATAAAAACTTGAGCCTAAGAAGAAACCTCCTTGACCGACTTCACACTTTGGTCCTCATATATTTACTCTTTGGCCCTCAACTTTTGAACCCTCGCATTTTGGCCCCTAACTCTCCTTCGTTCTTTGCAATCAGGTCCCTCCTGCAAAACCCTGCCAGCACCATGCTCCGGCGACCTTGCGCGGAGCATGGCGCCGCGCAGGGTGAGGTGGGGGACCTGGCAAGTAAACCGGGGGTGCCCTGCGTCGTCAGCCGTCGCAGGAGCACCCCCCTGGTCATTGTAGCCCACCATACCGGCCGTGCGAACGCACGGACGGTATGGGTTCATGTTCCGACCATTCTCCGGCGAGGGAGACACGTCGTCTCCCTCCGCCTTCCTCCCTGTTTCATCCCTATAAATACCCCCCGCTGCTCCACCGACCAGGGCAGCCTGGATCTGACGGAGAAATCCCCAACTTCCTTCTCTTCTTTCTCCGGCAGACGCTCACCAGCTCCGGCGGTTTCCTCCCCCTCCTCTTCGCTCTGCCGTAATACCAGCAGCAGAGACCTCCTCCCCTGCTCTTCCTGCGCCACGCCGTACCCAGCTGGCGCCTCTCCAGCCCTCTGCTCGCCGCCGCCCCTTCCCCTGGGCATCTTCTTCTCCGGCGACAGTCGATACGACTGTCGCCCTGTCTCGGCCCCTTTCGTCTCCATAGCTAGGTCAGAATTCCTCCCCACCTCCCCCTCTTTCTTTTCCTCACTGTCTTTTATTTGATTAAACCCTCGACCGCTCCTGTTCACCCTCACCCTCTCCGCCTCCGACCACCCTCCGGCGAGCCGCTCCCATCACCTCAGCGACCCACACGGCTCGCCGACCACCGCAGAACCTCCGCCTCCTCACCCTGATCCTCTTCCGCCCCTCCACTTCCCACCAAACGCCCTCTGCAGATCCACCGAACACACCCACTTCTTCGCTCACAGTTTGACCTAGGACGACCTGTTGGCTCCATCACGCCCCCTGCAGACCCCCTGACCACCTTCGCCGTGCAACGGCGAAGGTCCCCCACCTGTCTGATTTGGCCGAGAGGCCGTTCTTCTGTGACCAGGTGACTCGCCCGCCGTCGCCATTACTGAGCAGGCAGAGCTCCTTCACCTGCAGGTGCAGGCACGCCTTCGCCCAGGTTCGACTCCCAGGTTGCGCGGGGAGTCTCAGCGAAACGTCCCAGGCTCGCAGATGGGGCGAAGGCCGCACGTGCAGCCACGATCGCCCACTGCTCCCTCCGCGACGGGCGCTCAATTGGGGTGGGACATTTAGTCCCACCTCGGAACTTCTCGGAGGCACGCGGACGCATAAAGGCAAAAAGTGCCTTATGCTGTCTGCCTCCTGACCACGGGGTGAGGTCCCTCTCACCCGACCCGGCCTCGTCCGTGACCACGCTCCGCGGACCTGGCCCGACCCGATTAAACCAACCTGCACTCCTCGCCCACCACCACACGCCGGTGGGCCTGGACCCGGGCGTGACCCGAACCCGATTACCCGGTAGCTCTGGGAGAGCTTTCCCAAGAGTGGTTTCAGAGAGAAAGAGAGACGCGCGGGGAGGGGGGTAGAGTAGGTTTTGCCTCTTGACGAAAAACCCTGAAGTGTGCAGGCACAGGCGAAGAAGAAGACCCGCTGAAGAAGAAGGAGCTGCACTGTAGCAAAGGCATAGTTAAGTCGTCTAAGCACCGGGTCAGACGACGGAAGGTCAGCAGCCAGAGCAGGAAAAAGAAGGCAGGCTGAAGAAGAAGGAAGAGCAACGGCCAAAGCAGAAGAAGAAGAAGAGAGGTCAAGGCAGAAACCGAGGAAGAAGAAGAAAGAGATCTGAAGAGGAGCATCACCTCTGCAGAACGAAGAAGAAGAACAAGGAGCTCTGAAGAAAGAAGAACATCACCAACGGAAGAACAGCAGGAAGAAGAAGAAGAGCATCACCATTGCAGAAGAAGAATATCACCTCTGCAGAACAGAGAGAAAGAAGGAGATCTAAAGAAAGAGAGAAAGAAGAGCATCCCCCTCTGCAGAACAAAGAGAAAACAACAAATTCTTTCCCTCTCTCTTTATTTTTGTAAAAGAAACATGTATATCTCTAGAATACAACTTGCTCCCTGAGTTCGACCTCGGGAACTCTTTTATTTTTCCGAGTAAAAAAATTTTTATTTGAAGTGTTGGTAATAACCGGCTTTACTACAACGTTATAACAAACCCGGTAAAACCCGCGTTTCACTCAAGTTCCTCAATAAAGCCACAATCCTCGAATTTATTAATCGCCTTAAAAATATCCAATTTCATTCTTTGATCCCCAAAGACGATTTCCATGCTACCGCTTTCACAGCTAATGTTAGCCTTGGCGGTAGCCAAGAACGGACGCCCCAAACTGATGGGCATGTTCCTCAGATTTTCAGGTACATCTATGTCAAGGACAAGGAAATCTATAGGAAAATAGAAATACTTAACCTTTACAATAACGTCTTCAATAACACCTCGTAGTTTTTGTGACCAAACGGTCCACTAACTACAGCGTTACTGAAGTCGATCGAAGTTCACCTAATCCAAACTTCTCGTTACGAGAAGTCGGAATTAGTTTTATGGATGCACCCAGATCCACCAATGCTCTATCAAAAGTGTAATCTCCGATGACACATGAAATCAAAGGAGCACCTGGATCTGTCTTTTTCTGAGGGAGGTGGTGCAAGATAACAGAACTAGCTTGCTCGGAGACTACCACCTTCCTCAGAATAGATTCTCTTGACTTACGCTTCTGTGTACATAAATCCTTTAAAAACTTCACGTAAGCTGGTATATGCTTGATAGCGTCGAGGAGCGGGATATTGATCTCAACATTCTCGAAAATATTCAGAAGCTCCTCATTACTATGAATAGACTTCTTCCTATAATTCCCTACTTGGAGGGGGTGAGATCAACATAACGTAAAAATGTGGAATTAAAATATAGAACAATCTCACAAAATAGCAATCACATAAAGTACACAATGATTTTTAGGTGAAAACCCAAATCGGGTGAAAACCACCATCGAACCCTCTCGAGTTAGGATTTTTTGATTAACCAAGTTGATCAAATCCACTAACATATTACCTAAGCGAGGGTAGTACAACCTTAATTACAACCATGCTACTTTATATGAAGGTAGCGTACCTCAAACCCCTTCTCTTCACGAGAAGGATTTTGTCTCACGAAGGAGATGGGAATTCGCAAAGCGAATACCCAACACAAATAGAAAAGTAAATTACAACTAAAGTCCTATAGAGCTAACAAAGTAAATCTTAAACTAAGCTTCTATAGGAGTTAGGATTCTTCCCTTTGGTGGAAGTGCATCGACGACGCGAATGCGTGAACCACGTAGTAGAGCTTCGTCGCTCTCGTAATCGCGAAGGGAGAGTGGGTGCGCAACAGGAATCAAGCTCTCTAGGTGTAGAACTTAAGCTTAGAGAGCAAGAGCTTCAAGAACTTTTCTTGGACATAAAAGATGTGGAAAGTGGTTGCTTAGTGTGTCTTGGTGTGTGTTTGAGTGGCAAAGATTCTCCTCTATTTATAGAGGCCCTAGGAAGGCTTTAGAAGGCCTTGGAAGGCTTCCACAGCCGTTGGGTGCAAGGCCTAAGAGAATCAGGCCAGAATCAGGATTAATCATTACACTGATAGGGTTATTAGACGTCTGATCCTGGCATCGAACGTCTGGAAAACCAGTTTAAGACATCTAGGAACAAAGTCAAACGTCTGCTTTTAGGCGGGTTTCCTTCCTGACTTGAATCAGATCTAAACAGGGTTCTAGTGAATTGTCATCAGACTACATACAGGACGTTTGGCACTAAGTCTAGATGTCTAGAAACCTACTTTTCTGCGGAAATGGATTCCCAAGGGAGTGCAACGACTATAAAATCTCTGAGAAGAGATTTTGGGTCAGCCGAGGCAAAACGGTTATGTATCAGACGTCTGGGGTCCTCTACGGATGTCTGATACGAGGCTAATGGTTATTTCCTTCAGTGTCTACTAAGGCAGCCAACGGTCCACTAATTGAACGTCTGGCAAAATCATCAGACATCTTCTAAGACGTCTGGACTGAGGTTTAGACGTCTGGTTTCATCAGACAGAACTAACTAAGTTCAGCCTAAATATAATTGAACGTCTGAGTCAACAGTCAGACGTCCTAAAAGTATTTATCAGAAATCTGATTTTCAGATTAGATGTCTGAAAAGGCTGTTTAAACCCTAGTTTGGTTTTCTAAGTTCTTTACATAAAACCTAAGTATTCTAGCGTTGTGCAAGTGTTCCTAGGACTACTGTTAGGGTTCTTTGAGGCTCTTTAACATGATATTCTAAGAAACAGAAAGAGCAAAGAAATAAAGACAAAAGTACATAGAAAGAGATAAATAGAATTCTATCATATTCTTCTTGTCCTTCCATCTTTAAGCTATCACTCCATGCGAAGCTCCTTTGTTCTCCATCAAGTTCCTCCAATCCGTCCTAGATGCGAGCTCGAACTTCATCTAACTATGTCTCCATTTGCAATTGACCTGAAATATAAGACTTCAAGTGCAAATGTTAAATGACACGTATTTTGTTATCATCAAAATAAACGATCACGGTACTCTACACCAACAATCTCCCCCTTTTTGATGATGACAAAATCATAAATAATGCAAAAAATCCTCCCCCTTTTTGACATAATCAAAAAGGTTTAATTGATTTTAAATTTCTTATAACTCCCCCATAAAACATGCTCCTCTATAAATGAGTTGAATTTCTTTTAACAAGAGTAGTGTCCTACCCCTTTTTGTAACAACAAAATAGCTATTATTTTTCTCGCCCTTACTAAAGGAAATTTAACTGACTTACATCTCCCCCTTAATAATTGACAATTTGGTCATAATTTTAACTCCCCTTATCTATATGCTAATGATAAAAGGATAGGGTAAAAGAGTTTTACCTCACCTACCATGGAGAATAAAATGGCCCAAATGGAGGTGGTGGATGCCACATCAGATGGGGCTCTCATCCGTAGCTTGGAGGCACGGGCATTGGCGCCGGTCTCCAATCTGGCGGTCGACGTGCGGCGAGTTGTTCGGTTGTTCGTCGTCTCGTCGGTCTTCTCATTCTCCTCCATGGTCTACTCTTTGGTTCTCCCAACTCGAGTTGACCAGCCTTGAGCTTGTAGGTCCAATCCTTTGTGTTGTAGTCACCCTTTAAACCTACAAAATAAGATTCCAAATCTTTCTTCAGTATCCAAGTGAGCTTGGATCCGAATCTGTTAGTGGGTGTCCTTGACGGAGATACTTTTTCTACCTTAGGGCTATGCAAATTTTCTACTTTGTTGATTAATTTGTTAGAATTTTCCCTAAGATATGCAATTTCTTCTTCTATAATGTTTATCTTAGTCTTTAAATCAAAAATTTCTAATTTTAGACTAACATTTTCCTTAATTAATTTAGTATTTTCATTGATTAAGTCATCATTTTTAGGACTAGCTTCTAAATCCTTAAGTTATTTTTTTAACCTTTCATTTTCATTTTTAAGAAGACTAAGGTTCTTTTTAATATTTTTATTTTCTATCTTAACTGATTTACCAACTTCAAAAAGCTCATTAAATGCATTTTGTAAATTGGAATTTACCTCGTTGTCGGAGTCGCTTCCGCTTTCGCTGTCGCTTTCTCCTAAGGCCATGAAACCAAAGCAAGTGGTTTCATTCTTCTCAGGATTTTCTTCTTCCTCTTCCTTCGAGCTTGAGTTGTCCTACGTTGCTTGGAATGCCTTCTTCTTAGATTTCTTCTCTTTTCCCTTCTTCTCCTTCTTGAGAAGTGGGCATTCTGGTCGTAGATGCCCTTTCTCGTTGCAGTGATAGCAACGTCACAGGCTTTCCTTCTTCTCTTCTTTTTTTTCTTTGATTCCCTACAAAACTTGGAAAACTTTTTAAGTAAAATCTTAAAGTCTTCATCATCGGAACTTACCTCGCTATCCGACACAACTCTGAATGCAAGGGTCTTCTTCGGCTTTGGCTCTGGTGTATCTTTCTTCTTATTCAGCTTTGTCTTGTAGGCCATTAGATTGCCTAGGAGATCCTCCATGTTAAGCTCCTCCACTTCGTTTGCCTCCTCGATGGCAGTGACCTTCTGTTCCCACTCCGGTCCGAGGGAATGAAGAAGCTTCCCTTGAAGCTCCCCCTTGATGAAGGTTTTACCTAAAGCTTTTAAACTATTTATTATGAGAGTGAACCTAGTGTTCATCTCACTTAAAGATTCGTTAGACTTCATAGAAAAAGATTCAAATTCTTGAGAAAGTAAATTTATTTTTGAAGTTTTTACCTTAGAGGTACCTTCGTGAGTTATCTCAAGTGTGTACCAAATCTCGTATGCGGTGGCGCATTGCAAGATTATGTTGAACTCCTCCGGGCTGAGCACGCAGTAGAAGACGTTCATGGTCTTCGCATTCAAAGAGAGTTCACGAATTTGTTGTTGCGAGTAGCCTCTCGCAGGTTTCTCTGGGATGTCAAATGGCGTCTCACACTTGGCCTAAATTGTGAAGTCATTGGCTTGAAGCCATGTCTTCATCCGTAGCTTCTAGTAGGGGTAGTTGCTCCCGTCGAAGAACGGCGGACGGATCGTGGACTACCCCTCGGAGATCCGGATTGCGGAACTACTTCCCTCCATGATCTTCTTGCCGAGTGTTACTCCGATTTTCCAAGAACCTACTCTGATACCAATTGTAATTCCCTACTTTGAGGGGGTGAAATCAGCATGACATAAAAATGCAGAATTAAAATATAGAACAATCTCACAAAATAGCAATCACACAAAGTACGCAATGCTTTTTAGGTGAAAACCCAAACCGCATGAAAACCTCCACCTAACCCTCTCGAGTTAGGATTTTCCGATCAACCAAGTTGATCAAATCCACTAATGTACTACTTAAGCGAGGGTATTACAACCTAAATTACAACCACGCTACTTTATACGAGGGTAGCGTACCTCAAACCCCTTCTCTTCACGAGAAGGATTTTATCTCACGAAGGAGACGGGAATTCGCAAAGTGAATACCCAACACAAATAGCAAAGTAAATTACAACTATAGTCCTATAGAGCCAACAAAGTAAATCTTAAACTAAGCTTCTATAGGAGATAGGATTCTTCCCTTCGGTGGAAGTGCATCGACGACGTGAATGCGTGAACCACACAGTAGCACTTCGTCGCTCTCATAATCGTAGAGGGAGAGCGAGTGCGCAACAAGAATCAAGCTCTCTAGGTGTAGAACTTAAGCTTGGAGAACAAGAGCTTCAATAACTTTTCTTGGACACAAAAGATGTGGAAAGTGGTTGCTTAGTGTGTCTTGGTGTGTGTTTGAGTGGCAAAGGTTCTCCTCTATTTATAGAGGCCCTTGGAAGGCTTTGGAAGGCCTTGGAAGGCTTTCATAGCCGTTTGGTGCAAGGTCCAAGAGAATCAGGCCGGAATCAGGATTAATCATTATACTAACAGGGTTATCAGACGTCTGATCCTGGCATCGGATGTTTGGAAAACCAGTTTAAGACGTCTGTGAACAAAGTCAGACATCTGATTTTAAGCGGGTTTCCATCCTGACTTGAACCAGATCTAAACAGGGTTCCAGTGAATTGTCATCAGACTACATACAGGACGTTTGACACTAAGTCTGGACGTCTGGAAACATACTTTTCTGCGGAAATGGATTCCCAAGGGAGTGCAACAACTATAAAATCTCTGAGAAGATATTTTGGGTTAGTCGAGGCAAAGCGGCCATGTATCAAACATCTGGGGTCCTCTACGGACGTTTGATACGAGGCTAACAGTCATTTCCTTCAGTGTCTACTAAGGCAGTCAATGGTCCAATAATTGGACGTCTGGCAAAATCATCAGACGTCTTCTAAGACGTCTAGACTAAGGTCTGGATGTCTGATTTCATCAGACAGAACTAATTAAGTCCAGCCTAAATATAATTGGACATCTGTGTCAACAGTCAGAAATCTTAAAAGTATTTATCAGATGTCTGATTTTTAGATTAGATGTCTGAAAAAGTTGTTTGAATCCTAGTTTGATTTTCTAAGTTCTTTACATAAAACCTAAGTATCCTAGGGTTGTGTAAGTGTTCCTAAGACTATTGTTAGGGTTCTTTAAGACTCTTTAACATGATATTCTAAGAAACAGAAAGAGCAAGGAAATAAAGACAAAAGTACATAGAAAGAGATAAACAGAATTCTATCCTATTCTTCTTGTCCTTCCATCTTTAAGCAATCGCTCCATGCAAAGCTCCTCTGTTCTCCATCAAGCTCCTCCAATCCATCCTGGATGTGAGCTCGAACTTCGTCTAACCACGTCTCCATTTGCAATTGACCTGAACTCTCAGACTTCAAGTGCAAATGTTAAATGACACGTGTTTTGTTATCATCAAAATAAATGATCACGATGCTCTAGCACCAACACTTCCTTGATCTGATTAAGGCCTCAGGAAAAGGAACATGAGTCGAATCTTCGGAATCAAGTTCCTGAGCATTGATTTCTTCTCCAGAATTCTCCTTTCTCTCCTCAGGCTCTTCAGGATTCGGTAAATTATAATAGTGTAGTTATGGATCCTGAGTTTGTTTACCACTCCTCAAGGTAACAGAATTTGCGGATGCATACGAGTTGGGTCTTGGGGAGGGTTAGGAAAGATTGGAGGGGCTTCATTAGCCAAGAACCGTTGATTTGCGAAAGAAGAAGAGGAAGGTCCCTACTCAATCACCTGAGCATATGTGTGTGGGTCCCTCTGGTACCCGTACCCATGGGCTTGATTTCCCAGATTCAAGATATTTCGTGGGTTGGGTACGGGTTGAGATGGTAGAGATCCGGGTTGACGAGAATTACATATGAGCCTGGTTTGCAAGTTGTCTAGCGGGGTTTTCATTTGCTGCATGAGCTGGAGCATAGATCCTTGCATCTCTATCATCTGTCGGTTCAAATCAGCCTGCTCTACGGATTGACGGGTGTTTCAAGCTGGCTAATTGACCTGATTTGGGGGCAACTGAGTATAAACATGACCCAGACCCATTGGTCATTACGGAGCATAGTTGCTAGGTCAAAATTGGGTCTGCTAGCCCAGGTTTTTCCAGGAGAAGTTAGAGTGGTTTCTCCAACTTGGATTATAAGCATTGGAGTAGGGGTTGGATCTAACATTCCCCTGTACAGCACAAACATCCTCATAGGGTGCGGATGGAGAGAAAGAAAGGGACGGATCAGAAAAACTGGGATCAAAGGCCCTAGTTTGGAACCCGTGAGGTTCCGAATAATGCTGGCTTGCAGGTTGAGCCGCATTAAGTTTATTCACGAACTCTCGTCCAGAAAGAGCTCGTGATGAACGGAATCCCGAATTCTGGGATTGAGTGGATCGAGAGTTGTTCATTGAGATTTCAACCATCCACTCCTCCATTCTCTTAGCAACCAAGTCCACCTTATCAAGTTTATTACAAATCAATTCCATATCAAATGAATGAGAGTCGTGGACTTCATTAACATTTGATCTGGGCTGCTGGGACCGATTAATAGTATCCATGGAGGCGTGATTGATCGAATTCTCGCTCATCTCCTTAAACAGATCATGTGCGCTATCTGCGTCTTTGTTGAGGAAATTACCTCCGCAAGAAGCATCTATGTGATTTCGGAGTTACTCAGTCAACCCATGGTAGAAGATCTGCACGAGTTGCCATTTCAACACCTTGTGGTGCGGACACCTCCACAATAGGTCCTGGAATTACTCCCAGGCAACATGAAACTGCTCCCTTGGCCGCTGGGTAAAGGTAGCGATTGCCCATCTCAAAACATTGGTACGTCCGACAGGAAAGAATTTCTTCAAAAAGGCTGATTTCAACTCATTCTAAGTTGCAATTGGTCTTCCTATAGTCCTGTACCAATGAGAGACTTTATCCCTAAGAGAATTGGGGGAAGAGCCTCATGATCATTTGCTCCTCATTCACATTTCTCGCCTTAGTGGTCTGGACCAAAGTGGTCAAGTCCTCCAAGTGCTAAAATGGATCTTCAGAGCCAACCCCATGGAAATGTTTGATCAGGATTAACACCTGGGGCTTGATTTCTACGTCTCAGACAGGAATCTAGACACCGGGACATTCCCCATAATTTAAAGGATCGTAAAAATTCTTCAAGGGCTAAGCGTCCTACATTCTTTGGAACCATTCTTGCATTCCCTGCATTTGTTCAAGCTGCCATCAAAATACCTCCTGTGGATCCTGCGACAGAGGAGGTTGTTGATCGGCCATGGGATCAATTTGGCCAAAATCCAATCTACGCCTCGTAGAATACTCTAATGGTCCTTCCAATCAGGGATTCAATGACCTTCTTCCTAGTATAAACTAGGAAAAGGTTGGAAGGACTGGGGATAAGAACCCTGCAGCACAACAAAACAAGCCTATCCTTAAGTGGGGTAGCCTAAGGATCTATAGACTCTCAGAACCCGCCTTAAGATTATAAACGATTTACTCTACTTGTGTCTACTCAATCAACCAGTTAGGAGGGACTGGGGAGAAGGTTCTTCCTTCGGCTTGCGCCTTCAGTTCCTAGTGTACCCGCCAGCCGTGATCGTTTGATGCTACTCTCCTAACTAGACATCAGATTGATCAGTGCAAGCAGGCTAATCATAAACAATCTCAGACTAGGCCCCAAAGAGCTAAGTAGTCCTTAAGGCCAACGTCTACTCGATTTTATTGAGGCCTGGGATTGTAGTGCTTATGGAATGTGGTGGGCCCTTAAAATGGGTTATGCTCTTAATGATCAATTGAGTATGTGTAATGCGTGTACAACTAGGGTTTTCAAGCAAGATTATTTGTGATGAGTAGATTTTAGTGTTCAAATCTTGCTTAAGCAGCTTTTAGGGTTAAGAATTAAGTTGAATTCAATCAAGTTTGCGGCAAACCAGGTTTTCAAGAACAAGTGAAGATTTCTTTCCTTTAAAATCGAAAATAAAGTGGAGTGCCTGGTATGAACCTAGACTGAAAACCCTAAGAGGAAGCTACTTGGTGAGTTGATTTTATGTTGAGTTGTGTGGCCCAAACAACTCAAACAATTGGCCACAATTGCACCACTGAGTTAGGCACATAAAAATGATTAACCTAGAATGATTTCTACTATTTTATGTGTTGATTTGGGTGTACCGATTCCACATATCAGAATCTAGTTGAGTAGAAGAAAATCAATTAGGTTAAGTGCCTTGAATATGTATGTATATTGTGTGTATGTTGATTTACCCCACAAAAATATCTTTTTGTTTCTTTTTTTTACATGCAAGGGTGAAATGAATGTGAGTGGAAATCCAAACAACTAAACTAATCCTAGGATTTATGCAAATACCTAGGTTCATTGGAACTTGAATTTAATGTGATGAAATGAAATCTATGGAGGGGGAAGAATGGCGAGCACTTACAGTCGTCTTCAACTGCAATTTACTCCGATCTACCGCTTGACGATTCCCTGATAGAGGTATCCGCAAAATAATAGACATAAGAGAAAGTAAATTAGAAGACAGTAAAGTGCACGAAATGCAAAAAAAAGATTGAAAACTCGTTGCCTCCACAGCAACGGCGCCAAAATATTGAACGGCGGAAGACTACACTATCGGAATTAGCTTTGAAAACCTGTTGCTGTAGTTCGAATAGTGAAGAAATCCATTCAACAAATAAAATTTATACCGAAAAATCTGTAAAAAAATCTCAGGTCGAACTCAGGGAGGCAACGTCGATCAAAATTCGTAATTTTTTTTTTTGCATTTTTGTTTAAAGGGCGAAATAATCATAAAGAAATCAATATAGATAAGAAGAGAGAGAGAGAACATTCGTTTGATATTGCAAAATGTTTTTACAACTAAGAATGTGAGAAAAGATTACACTGGAAAGCAAGAATTATTACAATTAGAAAACAGAAAAATTATACTCTAAAAAGTAGGAAAAAGAATGGTAGAGAGAAGTTATCCTCCTCGACAATCGCTTGGAAAATGAGCTGGACGAGACAATGCCTGGAAGACGAGGAATGGAGCAGGAAGAAGGAGGATGAAGTAGGAGGAATAGAAACGAGGCAGAACGTCATCGTCGTCACGAGATCCGCTTCCCAAATGGAGGCGAAAACTTGGTTTTAGCTCTTGAGGAGCATCCCGAGTGTGGGACAAGCTTCTCTTGAGATTTGAAGATGGAGAGAAGAGAAGGAAGGGATGAGAAATCAGTATGGTAGGGGCCTCCTTTTATAGTTGCAAGGAGTAGGGGCATTTTGGACATTACAACATGAGAAAACATTAATTCAGGACCTTTAGTGACCGATTTATCCATCACTAAAGGCCTGAACGTGGCCGACGTGCACGCCGCTTGCGAGGCACCTCACCTCTACTCCCTTCAATGCTCACACACGTTTGCATGCGCTCAGCCGTGTGATCAAGAGATCGGATGGCTTAAATTGCCTACGCCCATGCCGCGTGCCTGCGTGAGATCGTGCGTAAGCACCGAGCGTCTGATCGTGCATGGGCGCTATCGGCTGATCTTCGCCGCTGATGTGCATCGTGCGGCCTCAATCGCATGCCCACTCACAGCGAATGCGGGCTTGAACACGCGTCGCGTGCTCACGTAGCACGCTCAACCGCTACATTGAGAGTGAGTTTGTGTCGCACGGAGAGTTTTGCACACGGCCGATCTCGGCTGTTGGATCTTCATCTGACGGTCAAGATCAAGCGTTGCATGCACCTTCAGAAGAGGAGAGCGCTGGATGAGAGGTGGCATGGCACGATCTCGGCCGTTGGATGGGTATCTAACGGCTGAGATTTGACGAGCGGGTGAAGAAGAAAAGGTACAGCCGGTGTTAGGCAGTTATGATGGCACCACGTGGCGCCAACTGGGCCATCCATCTTCTGAGTGTTGTAAATGGTACCACAGGTGTCGGATTGGATCGATTTTTGCATTGTTAGGCTGCGATCGTCGATCCAAACCCATCCGTGCGGTCGGATTTGTCGTCTAAGGTGTAGATTAACACCATCTTGGCCCTTGCTCTTTAGGGTTCCTCGATCTCTATCTAGTGCTACGGATGTCCGATTAGGGCGATCTTGGAGTCGTTGAACTCCAATCATCACCCTGATCAGATCCATACGGTTGGATCTTCGATCCGAGGCCCCGATTAAAAGGTCACCTTGTCCCTGACCATAAAAGGAGATGATTAATATACAATTTATACAACTTGACCTAAATGCATGATTATGCATGTTATGCACTATTTACAGTGTATAATACTAATGTGACATTAAGAGCATGCATTAATAGACATTTTAGGCTAATCAGATGTATGCATCTCAAACGAGGAGGAGAAGATGTCTAGCAAAAGGAAGAATATTGCTTTTAGAGCAATTAAGGAGGACACGGACTCAACAACCTCGAAATTTGAAGATGAAGAGATGGAGATACTTACAAGGAAGCTTCAGAGATTTCTTCAAAAGGAAGGTAAGTAAATCAATAAAGTCTCAACTAATGTTATTTGTCATGAGTGCAAGAGAAAGGGGCAGTTGAGGAAGAATTGCCCTATGAACAAGAATAAGGAAGACAAAAGGAAAGATACAAAAGAAGTCAAGAAGAAGAAGAGGAGAGCTTTAAAAGTAACATGGGATAATAGCAACTCCAACATGGACATCGATTCTAACGAATCGGATGACGACGAGATCGCTCGTCTATGTTTGCCAGCAACTACGAAAGACACAAAAGAAGTGATACACCCTGATTTTTCTTTTGAAGAAATATCAGAAGCATATGAAAAACAATATCATAAAGCTAAATCATTTTAAAAAGAAACAAGATTTTAAAGAATAATTATCAAACATTAGGATTAGGAAAATCATTTTTAGAAATAAAATTAGAAATGTCAAAAGAGACTAATAATCAATTGCCTGCAAAAATAATAGAGTTAGAAGATACTTATGAGCATTTTGAGGGAACTTTAAATAATCTAAAAATAACAACTAGGTGAAATATAGAATTTTATGATGAATTAAAAGCAAAGTTTAAAAATAAAAAGAACACACAAAATCAATCACATGCACCTAGGCATGCATGGATATACCAAAAGGCTAAATCTAAGAATTATAGATCTAACACAAGAGGTCTATAAATCTTAGGGCATGAAAGGTACTAACATAAAAGGACCAACAAGATAATGGGTGCCTAGAAAAGACATTTTACATTATTTTGCAGGAATAGATCAAAGAAATCAGTAGGTGTTCAAGGCATACAACAGAACATTTCAACCTTTCTGTAGGTTGAATGAAGACCAAGAACAATGGCCTAACGGAGCTTGGTACCCACATTCATCATTCTATTACTAGTAAATTTTATGGTTTGACATTTTTTTTACCCCTTCATTTTTGTTATTGACAAAAAGGGAGAGAAAAATAAAGAGCAAATAGTAAAATTTTTAGGGGGAGCATATATTTAGGGGGAGGATTTAATTAAAAGTTTTTCCTTCATATAACATTGCTAAAAATTATTTTATCTATTTGCAAGATAGATTTGTCAACACCAAAAAAGAGGAGATTGTTGGAACCTTGTTCCACATCTTGTTTTGATGTTAACAAAATTATTATGGATTAATGTTTGCCATTAAGTGTTTTTCAGATTTAGGTGAATGAGCAAGGCAAACAGGAAATGATGGAGGCATGATGGTGAGAAGGAAAAGATCATGTCATGGAGGAGACAAGATGATAAGGATGAGTCGAGGAGAAGATCATCTTCAACCTTTAGTTTTTTAGTTTAGGTTGTTTTATTTATAGATTATATGCCTCTTAACAACGGAATATAACTTAGATTATAAAAATAATTAGAGATAAACTAGGATTAATATTGCGACCATTTTCAAAGAACGTAATTAATTAAATCATTTAAAAAAGGTACTTGTTAACCCACAAGTACCGTTACTAAAGTTTAGTATCGGTACATATGAATTACAGGTTTGGATTTTTTCATAGAAACAAACCTGTACCCTACAAGTACTGGTACACATGATCAGTACCGATACTGGAGGTAATGAGTACCAATACTCATGATCAATACCAGTACAAGTGAATTACAGATTTGTGTTAAATGATTGAAACCTAAATCTGGAAGCAACGAGTACCGGTACCCAAACTTTAGTACTGGTACCAAGTAGCCATTGGCTCAAAACTGAATCGCTAGAAAATTAATTTTCTCTAAATGAATGTTGGGATTTAAACCCCAACGTCTAGTAGACGACCCACTAAGGTCCTAACTCTATAAATAAACCCTTGGACCCTTAGTTTGCACATAAGAAAAGAGAAGAAAAATCCCTAGAGCTATATTTCAAATTTCCACCATATTTCCAAGGGAGAAAGAAGAAGCTTGCCATTCACTCTCTCTACATTTTTGCAACTCAACAACGTATTTTTCTCACGCATCTACGAAGTGATTCACGTCCATCCTAGACTCTCAAATTGGTATTCATTTTAATTATTTTTGGGAGGCATGGAAATTATTATTGCAAGAGTTCTCTTTCTTACACAA
Source organism: Thalassia testudinum (assembly GCA_037157565.1). Taxonomy (NCBI): domain Eukaryota; kingdom Viridiplantae; phylum Streptophyta; class Magnoliopsida; order Alismatales; family Hydrocharitaceae; genus Thalassia; species Thalassia testudinum. The sequence continues at coordinate 14,194,323 of JAZHRO010000007.1, forward strand.
GTTCTTATTTGTATTTTGAGCTTGTTGCTTGTTGGGTTGTAACAAACCCATTTTCTTGTACTTGGGTTGAGCTAACCCGTTGATTACCTCGGTTTAGTAAATTGATTCTCTCGGGATTGAGGGAATCGGGTTAAAAACCTGAAGCCGGGAGGCTTAGGTAGTGGAGTACCCAAAGGAGGGGAACCACTATACATATTGTGCCAATTTCTGTGGTTTGATTGATTGTGCAAATCTTTTTTCTGTATTACTAATATTTTGTTTGAGTTTTTGGGTGCATACCTATATCCTATATTTTAGATCCTATCACGCTCTTGGATTTAGGTGCTTCAATTAACCTAATCCCGACTGCCCTTTATCACCAGTTTGGATTTAGGGAGTTGAAACCCACACCTGTGACTGTCTAATTGGCTGATAGATCTATGAAAACTCCGAAAGGGGTAGTCAAGGACGTAATTGTTCTGGTCAAGGACTTCTACTTCCTGGTCGACTTTTTGGTCCTCGACATGGAAGTCCTCGAACAGCTACAAAACACACCCATCATCTTGGGCAGACCCTTCTTAGCTACGGCTAAGGAGAACATTGATTATGACACGGGATGCATGAAAATAGCCTTTGGAGACAAGAAGTTGCAATTGGATATCTTTAGGGCGGCTAAGTGTTTTGATTGTGGCTAGGTTGAGGAGCACGATCCCGTGGAACCTCTGGTGGAAGAATGCCTCACTCTTAGCTCTTTAGCAGACCATCTGACTCAACCAGTTCATGACTACCCTGACCCACGACAGTCTATGGAGATTGACCTTTGTAAAGTTGATACCTTCAGCAACCTCTATTTGAGGAGATTGATGTTGATCAACTGCCACCTTTCCCTTACCCGTCAAATGTTGTCCCACCTACACCCGAACAAAAGCTTTGCCCGATAATCTTAAGTATGTCTTCCTATGACCTGACCAGACCTTCCTTGTGATTATCAATGCCCATTTAACTAGGGATCAAGAACATAGGTTGACGACAACCCTCTCTGAACATCAGGTAGCCATTGGGTGGATAATTTCTGACTTAAGGGGAATTAGCCTACCTATTGCACTCACAAGATTTATTTGGAAGATGGGGCTCGATCTTCTAGCCAGATGCAGAGGCGATTGAACCAGAATATGCGAGAGGTTGTTAAAAATGAAATAATCAAGTAGCTTGATGCAGATATCATTTACCCAATTTTTGATAGCCCCTGGGTGAGCCCCACTCAAGTGGTACCCAAGAAAGCTGGGCTCACTGTGGTCACCAACAACCAGGGCGAATCCATCCCCACCTGCACTACTACCGCATGGCGAGTGTGCATCGATTATAGGAAGCCTAATGAGGCCACTAAGAAAAATCATTTCCCTCTGCCATTCATTGACCAGATTCTCGAGCAATTGATAGGGCAGAAATATTTTTGCTTCCTGGATGGGTATTCAAGATACAACCAAATTGTTATTACACCAGAGGATGAAGAGAAGACCATATTCACTTGCCCGTATGCCACATTCGCATTTCGTCATATGCCATTCAGGTTATGTAATGCACCCACTACCTTTCAGCGTTGCATGCTAGCCATCTTTTCAGAGATGGTGGGTGAATACTAGGAGGTCTTTATGGATGATTTCTTCGTGTTCGAGAACTCATTCGACCATTGTCTTAGCAACTTGGAAAAGATCTTGAAGCAATGTATCGAGGTCAACCTAGTTTTAAGCTGGGAAAAGAGTCATTTCATCTTTCAGGAAGGGATTGAACTTGGTCACATCGTCTCACATAGGGGCATCAAAGTTGATTGAGCTAAGGTTGATTTAATTTCCAAACTTCCACACATTAGCTCGGTCAAGCAAATCCAATCTTTCCTAGGACATGTTGCCTTTTATAGAAGGTTCATTAAGGATTTTTCCAAACTTTCTAAGCTCTTGACTGACCTTCTAGCCAGCAATGCCCTTTTTCACATGACACCTGATTGCATCAAGGCATACAACACCCATAGGGAAACAGTCTCCACTATACATGTTTTACAACCACCAGATTGGTCCCACGACTTTGAGTTAATGTGAGATGCATCAGAGTTTACTATCGGCGTAGTCCTCGGACAAAGAAGAGAGAAGAAACCCATGGTGATCTACTATGCGAGCAAAACATTGGATAAGGCTCAACAGAATTATACTGTCACAGAAAAAGAACTGCTCACCATAGCCTTTGGGTTAGAAAAGTTCAGGTCATACCTTCTAGGATCCCACATGATGGTTTACACCGACCACTCGGCTATCCGGCATTTGCTAGCCAAAAATGATGCTAAACCTAGGCCCATCAAATGGATCCTACTCTTGCAGGAATTTAACCTGAAAATACGCGACAAAGTCGGGTCCAAGAACGTCGTAACCAACCACTTCTCCAAACTTCACTCAGACCACATTAGACCCTCAGTACCCTTAACCGACACCTTCCCTAATGAACAACTTTTAGTCGTGCAAGGAAGAAGGCAACCATGGTATGCATACTTAGTCAACTATCTGGCGGTAGGTCAGACTCCGCACGGCTAGTCCAAACAGCAATAGGATAAGTTCTTGGCTGAAGCAAAGCACTATTTCCTGGATGATCCTATGCTATTTAGACTCTGTGCTGACCAGATCATTAAGAGGTGTATTCCTGAAGAGGAAGTCCAAAGTGTGCTATCCTTCTATCATGACCAAGCCTATGGTGGCCATTTCTCTGGGAAGCAGACGGATGCAAAAGTTTTGCAGCCCAATTTTTACTGCCCATCCTTATTCAAGGACACACACAGCTTTGCAAAGACTTGCTCTCAATGCCAGACATCAGGGACTATGACTAGAAAGGATATGATGCCCCTACAACCCATTCAAACTATTGAAATTTTCGATGTTTGGGGCATTGATTTTATGGATCCCTTCCCACCATCCAATGGCTTTGAGTACATATTAGTTTCAGTGGGCTATGTCTCGAAATGGATCGAAGTCGTAGCCACCCAAAGATGTGACCATAAGGCTATCATGGACTTTGTTAAGCAAAACATATTCGCTCAGTTTGGGATACCGAAAGCCATGATCAATGATGGTGGGAGTCACTTTATTCATGCCCAATTCTGTGCCTTACTTAGAAAATATGAGGTTACTCACCGCATTGCCACCCCGTATCACCCGTAAACAAATGGGAAAACTAAGGTCTCTAATAGGAAAATCAAGAATATTCTGCAAAAGACTGTGAGACCTGACCGGAAGGATTGATCCACACGATTGGATGATACCCTTTGGGTATACAGGACCACTTTTAAGATCCCGATAGGCATGTTGCCTTATCGATTAGTCTTTGGCAAGGCTTGGCTCCTTTCGGTCGAGTTGGAACACCGGGCATACTTGGCTCTTAAGCAGTGTAATATGGATTCCTAGTTGGCCGGAGCATAAAGGACACTCTAACTCTCTGAGATCGAGGAAATTCGTCGGGACGCTTATGAGAATAGTCGACTTGACAAAGAGAAGATAAAAGCCGTCCACGACAGACACATTCATAGGAAAACCTTCAAGCCCAATCAGCTAGTCTAGCTTTTTGATGCAAGACTTAAACGTTTCCCCAGGAAGCTAAGATCAAAGTGGACAGGACCATATCAGGTGGTCAAACATTATCCCAATGGGGCGGTTGAAATTGCAGATCCTAACACTAGGCAAACCTTCACAGTAAATGGCCAGAGATTAAAACATTTTCTTGCTCAGGTTCCCCCAAAGGAAGTAGTCACCCTCATTGAGAGTTGACATGGAGCTTCGCTCAGTTGGAGGCAATAAACTCAATTCTTCCTAGTAGGCAACCCAGAAGATTCAGACTGATCAGGTACACAGCAGCGCTCAGGTGATTTCTTTCTGTACCCCCTTGCATACATTTATTTGCCAATGAGGACATTGTCCAACTTAAGCATGGGGGGTGGCAATTCGCATTCTCTGAGTTTATATTATCAGCCTAAATTATATATATATATATACATATATATAAGAGAGAAAATTAGGAAGGAGAACTTAGGCATGAAGATCTTGTCAATTGTAGGAAATAATACGAGAAGAACCAAACACAAGCTTTTCAGGCCTTCAGGCTTAATCAGCCCAAGTCTCCACTAAAATGTGGATTTAGCCTCGAATCCTCGCAACCTTAATTTACATTAATCTGATCAATAAAGTAGAGTGATAACTATATGACTTATCAACTTGCCCTCCAACTCGAAGGGACTTTTAGTCTAAGTATCTGCATACATTTTTGCACTTACTCGGAGATTCTAACAGAAATTGGGTAGTTAATGAACCTTCTATGGTGGTATGGTTGGCAAATTGTCATGGGTAACGACCGATTAGCCGATTGTCCAGAGCCCAGCCACAGGACCATTCTCTTTTATTATTGCCTCTAGGTAAATCTTAGATCAGGGAAGCCACCTACTAAAACAACAAAAGAAAAAAGAAAAAAGGGAGAAATAGAAAAATAGAAAAAGAAGAAAAAGAAAAAAAAAGATAAATAAGCCACACTTCATCGCACGAGTATGGCTGGCAAGTGGTCGTGGGTAACAGCTCATTGGCCTGTTGTCTACAACCCAGCTCACTAAATGCACGGAAAAACCCAAAACACTTAAGGAAGAAGAGGGGAAGTAGAGCAATCCGGAGAGATATACACTAGAAGCACCGTTGTGTTGACCCTATACAAAATAAAATTATGGAGAAATCTACTGATCGGACAAATACACCTTTAGGTATGCATTTTCTTTTACGGTCACCTAGGGCGTAAAAACCTAAAGTCTGTTTTAATTACCATTGAGTGACTCTATCACAATCTCACACCAAGATGCTTAGCACTTGGAGTCTGTTTAGAGTTATAGGTGGGTTGGGTAGCTGTAAAAAGTTACCTATACACTTTCAACTCCAAAAATCCAAAAAAAATTAGAAAAGATGAAAAAGAAAAATATATATATATCTGTATATATGCTTTAAAGTGAGGACTTGGGTGGTTTGCATTTTGGTAGACACACAGGCATTGTTTAGTCTCTGTGGATTAGGCTCTTAGCATATATTTCCTCTCGTTGACAAGCAACATATGTCTAAGTAATCAAATCCTAATTGTGACCGAAAATAACGGCTAGGATAAACCTTGCTAGGGACCAGCAAGGGATTAGCATGGGGATATGATATCTCTACATCCAATGACGATAATTCCATCAATTAGAGTTAGTTTTGAGGATATATGTGCGTTAATGACATACCATAATGGGCTTAGGAGCATTGCATGCATGACGAATTAAGATTTCTTATAATCAATGTTTAATGGCTATGTATACAACTGCATGTTGAAACAGGCCTCAGATGAGTAATCAGACTGTACGGATGGATCCAAATTGACGAACGGAGTGCAACGGACTTGAAATCGCTTAAATCCGACATCCGGATCTCCCCCAACAAGCCCAAGAAGTTCTAGTCGTTGATTTGATGATCAACGGCCCACAAATGGCCACGTGGCACCATCCACCGCTCTCCCACTGACGCAGCACCCTCGCTTCATCACGTAGAAGCATCCTAGGCCATCTGATCCAAGGATTGGACAGCTGAGGAATCACAAGCATGCGGGCCTCGCCAACATGCTCTTCATCGTGCCAAGATTCAATCTCGGCCGTCTGATCACCATCAGACGGCTGAGCGTTGGCACACAACTGAGACAAAGCACGGAGGCAGCACAATGGTCAGTACCCCATAGCACGAACGTGTGACGCACGTTTGATTCACACTGACTGCATCTACGCATGCAATTGAAATTCAGCCGCTGATGGGTGTGCAGACGGATCAGATGGAGGCATGCGGTGCGATCTCGAGCGTCCAATGTAAACGCGTGAGAGGTGTGATCCAGCACACCTAGTCGCGCCCAATCCCAGCTGTTGATGCGCGATTGGGCGATCAGCATTCTTCATCATGCAAAGGCACACACCTGCGGGTGCCTAGGGCGACGTGGCGCGCCCTCAACTATTTGATGATGTTTCGTGCCTTAGATCTGATAGTTGAGGATGTGTGGGCGTGGCTTAAGAAGAAGAACAATGGGCGTGCCTAAGGATTGGTGGGCGTGGGGCTTCAGCGACACTTTTGGAAGGGATTTAGCGATGTCCTGGATGTCGCTAAAGACCCTTACCTCTTTTGGAAGCCCTTTTCTACTATATAAACCCCCTCAACCACCCCATTCAAAAACATTCAATTCTCATTCACTCTCCAAGAAACACTAGCCCTCTCCTAGATCCACTAAACACTCCATATCTAGCCTTGGGGTTGTCGAGCCGTTGATGGAGCCCCCCTCCACTGCTGTGGCTGCCTCACCTCCTCCTCGCACTCCCTTTTACTCTAGTTTTATGTTGCACTATTTTAAGCTTTCATCTATTATTGTAGTTGTAAATGATCTCTAATTACATGCTATATGTTGATGTTGCTTCTTATATCATGTTCACATCTCCTTAAATGATTGGCATGCTTTAAATGCACACTCTAACCCTACTCTCTCTCTCTCTTTCACTCTTGTTTTCGTAAGCAAACCACGCTACAATATTGTGACACCCAAAGTGACTAAAACTAATATGATTTCATGCTTCCTTGAGATCGACACTTGGACTCACAAATCCATATCTTAATTTAAAACCGACGACGTGAGTGCATGCTACAATGACATAACTGAACCAACGCATTCCGCATGCGTCAATCAGCACGAGGAGAGGGGGTATCATCGTGGATAGCTCATCAGATGAATGTGGTTGACGCCAAAGAAGAGGATGGCGACAGCAAACACTTGAAACAAAAACATGGGCCTTTAGCCCTAATTAAACCTTCAAGGACCTTCGCCCTGAGGTGATGAAGGTAGTGGTGGTGGTAATTTGGTACGTGTTTGGTGGTGTGGAGTGGCCGGATAGACGCAGTGAAGGTGATAAATGAAGGAGTCTGGCCGAAGGATTTGTGGATCAAAATCCTCAATTTCTTGAGTGCTTGTGAACTACAAGTCCTTGTGGTGCTTTTGGTGTAAGTAGCGAGGTGGGAGGTGGCGTGGAATCATGGTTTGAACTCACTGGAGTTCTCGTTGGATGTGGAGAAGAAGGTAAGGGACGACAAGAATAAGGGGTCAATTCCTAAATCTACAGGCCCTGAGCTAGTTTATGGGAGAAGGTATAGAAGATTTACTACCTAAATTGGACGAACGAGGGAGGATTGCGTCTAGCATTGGCTAGCTGGACACGGAGAAGACGACGAGTCTGGTGATGGAAATGGCAATGAGGACTGGGTTGAAACAACCTAGCTTTGGCCGGCTAAGGTTGGAGATGGAGAGGAAGAAGGTGGTACTATTTTTGGCCGTAGCATGCATGGAAGAGGGTGAATGGAGGAGGTTGCCAATGTCGGAGATGAAGGTGTCCATGTGTTGATGAAGAGGGTAAAACACAGTCAAATCTCGACTAATTTGTGCTTTGGAACATGCAAGAACTTATATAGATGTTGATTTCGCAACAAATTTCTTCAAAATCACAAGAATGCTTGTGAATTTTAGCAATCTCAATCTCTTTTGGTTTCGATTTATTGGAGGGTAGAAGCTCCAAATTGGAGTTCGAGACTTTGTTCAATTGATTGAGCATGATTTTGTGATCGATCCCTCCAAATTTAGAGAGATTTGGTTGATATTTGAAGGAGATTTCTCTTGCCAAAGGTGACAATCGTTGGGTTGTTTCCTCTACTGGAACATGCTTAATTTGGCATGATGAAGAAGGAAATGACCTACTTGTGAGAAAAGTCCAAACATAGGGGGTTTAAGTAGTAGATAGAGAATTATGGGCTAAAATGCAATCCAGGTCAAGATGAACTCTGATTAAGCTATAAATTTTGGATAACCTAATTTGGACACAAAGAATCTAATGGTTACCTCAAATTTGGGTTTTGACGATGTTTGACTAAGTAATTTATACTATAGCCCGAGAATGAAGCAATTTCCCGCCTAAGTCTCTGTTTTTGGTTAAAATGAGTTCCTTTGGTCAAAATGAAGGTTACAATACTCATAAAATATTTTTCAATGATTTTTAGGAGGTTTAGATTACATTTATTTCCACCAAAACCCATTCAATTTAAGTAAGGCTCTAATTAGAGTTTTTATTATTAAATTAATTGTCAGATCTCAGAAAACCCTGATTTAGTCAGTTTGAGTCTACTTATGAATTTACATTCATTTAACCTTAGATTAGGCATTGATTAACCCCTCAATTAATCTGCATTCATTATTTCTTGTTAAAATAGTAGAATTAACGAAATTTCCCATCTTCTTAATGCATTTAGCATAGAACAGAATTACGACCTTCTGATTATTAAGGAGCATTTATCACTGAAATTAGACTAAATTAGGTCAATTATGACAGATGATGACGTTACCATCAATTGTCCTAGAGCCTAACTAATTAGAACTCGAACATAGGCAATTCATACCAAATCTGAATATCTAGATCCTTATTGACATCACATGTGAATATGGGATCTTGATTTGAAACATATGGGTTATGCATTCTCTAATGCAAATTCACTTAGGATTCAGGGAATCCATCATTCGTCATCATTTGAACTTCTCTAAGTTTAACTCAAGAAGTCAAGACTATGCAGAGGTGTACAGGATGAATGAGTTAAAAAAAATTTCTTCACTCATTGAGAAACTCCTTTCATTCATCCAACCAAGATCCATTATCTAAGTCAAATCAAACCTTAAATCATATGTTAATGGTTGATGAAATTCACTAATTTCATAACTTGTGGAAAGTCCATCATTCCAAAAGATCCTAAACATTTTGTATTTAAACATTATCGCATTTGGAGTGATCGTTAATGAATGTTGCCATCCACCAATGATCACATCTCTATGTGTCCCCCTTGAGATATAACTCTATTATATTATTTCCAAAAAGGAGTGAACATAAAGGTGGAGTACCTTTCAGGTTAGAAAAGATTGTTATCAACTTTCCTTTTAATTTGACTCATAGACGTTCATGTCCAAGTGTGAGTTATCTCATAAAGGTGGAGTACCTTTCTTTATACTTGTTCAAAATTCTTATTAATGATCATATCATTACAGAATTCTTATATTTTTCTTTTCTTTTGTTTTTTCCTCTTTCTTATCTCATTTTTCTAGGTGAGTAGCTCTCCTTCCTCTGTTCAAAAACATCACCAGGAAAAACACAGGAAAACTTGGGATGCTAGGCTAGGCTTTGATCACCTAGCACTGGGAAGGCTCTCCTAGTGCAACATGGTAGCCATACCCGCAAGCACCTTTATTAGTTATGATATAAGTTAAGTTCGGTTAATTGTAAAGTCTCTTCAATCCCGACCCTAGTAAAACTCATTGTTTTCAAGGTTTTAGTTGCCTACAAGTCAAATCAAGTGTATAAAATTTAAATGCTTAGGTTACACAGCCTCCTAAATTGGAAGTTTGACCAATGAGCCCTATACTTTGTTCCATGTTGACTTTGACCTTAATCAAAAGAATTCCTCAATAATTTAGCCTAAACCCAAGTTCTAGAGGACTCCTCGAGCAGATTAAGCTAACCACAACCTGAAGGGCCTTATGGGCTAAGTTCCCTTATAACTCCTTAGACTAGCAGCTTCTAAATATTTAGATTTCACTAATCCTAGGTAGAGTTATGCATCTATGATATTTGCAATTTTTTCTATGCGAAGTAATGAAAAAATTTCATGGTGCTAACAAATTAATTTAGAGATATATGTATCCACCCCTACATGCCTATCTAATGCAATGTTCTCATTGCATGCAAGGAGTAGAGTACAACGATAGCACTTGAATGTTGCATCGAAACTCATGTTAACCAAAATATCATAGTAGGAGATTATGTACAACCTATAAGGACATTGGGTTATCTCTTAGGAAACACTAAGTGTATTGCCTTCAGCCAGACATAGTCTAACAAATAATAAGTCCAAAAATTTGGGCTACTATAGTCTAATTTCTGGGCCCCAACATATGGGTCCTTGTGGGTCAACTCATTCTTGCCAAAAAGATATTCATTAGTGCTGACAAATTGATGATGTAGGGTGATAACTATATAGTTAATACACTTAAGATATCTAAATTGGGTTAATTCCAAAGTAAACAAATCATATTGAGGTTGCAAATAGTGCATCATAACCATACTAGGCATATTAAACCCATAATTGCATTTATATATAATTTGTATACATCATAATAATCCTAGTAGGTGCAAGAATAAAGTACAAGGGTGGATTCTGAGAATAGACTGCAAAAGATATTCAAGGGAAGAAATATTTTATGAGGGGTAGAATGCAAAAAATCTAAGTTACGAGGGTATGGATGTAATTTGGTCACCAATAATCAAGGCCCTCACTCTCAAAGTAATTTGAAGTTTACCCAAGCGTCTATGAAATATTCTAGGAAGAGAGGACGTTAATAGCACAGACTCCAACCTTCATCCCCAACTCAAGCTCGAATGGCGCACCAACAAAGCCTCTCGCATGCGCCACACACATGCCTACGTAGCAATCGAGCATAGTGGCCTAGCACGTGCCTGACCACATGCTAAATGAGCCTACCACGCCCCATCCGCACGAGATCCGCCATGCCCCATCTGTACATCCCACCCACACCATGTCAAATTTGTCTTCTTCGGATAAACTCAAACCTTTCCTGTGATTATCAATTCTCGCTTATCCTCTACATAGGAATCACGACTCATTTCTACCTTGAGAGCACATATACAGGCTATAAGATGGAGCTTAGTAGATTTGACTAGCATTAGTCCTTCTTACTACACCCATAAAATATTCACTGAAGAATGATCTAGACCTACCCGACAACCACAACGTAGACTAAATCCAACATGATCCGCCAGCCCATCACACACCTGCTCGAACCGTGAGCACCAGTTACACCCTCTACGTGCCTTTATGCGTGCCCTACATGAGATCTGCCTGCAAATGGTGCATTTACCTAGCCAAAGAGCTCTTTCCTCCACCTATAAAAGGCCAACACCTCTCCAACCTTCACTATCTCTTGTCCACCATGCTCCCACATCAAATAGAGGTTAGAGAGCATCTTTGGGTGCTGTAATGCCCCCCCCGCCCATGCCACTGTCTAAGGCAGGATTTCTTCAGTCTTCTTGAAGCTCTACTGCACTTCCAACATCCCCAATGAGCTTTGTTCTGCTTTCCCTTTCCTCCGGTGCTCTTGGCACCTTGGTGGACCATTGACAAGCTTAACAACCCTATCCTGTCATTTTCCACACAAGCAATCACCGAAGTGAAGCCTCTCTCTCTTTCACACACACTCTCTCTACTTCTTTCTCCTATTCTTCTCTTCAGTTGTAATTTTTCTTCTTACTTGTACTAGACGAATAGTTTGCAATATATTTTGAGTTGTTTTCATCTTTGCACTTGACTTTGCCATTACTCCTTTATAAAAGAATAAAAAGAAGATAAAGAAAAAAAAACTACAAAAAGAAATAACATGATGAAGCGAGATTTCTGTGCCTTGGTATCTCTTCCCTGGGAATGACCTTGGACTCACCTCTAAGATAAATATAAATTTTATTTGATTCAAGAATTCATGACTGCAACGAATGTTTGGCATTTTCTTACGCAAACTTTTTGATAAGCACAAGGTGAGCCCAAATGGTTGCCAATAGGTGCTTTCTTAGGTGTTCATATAAAAGGTTTGGGTAGGTGCAAAAGTTACATGACGGTTAGTAGGGTGATGATTGTCAAGCTTCTAGAAGGTATTAGGGGTTCTTAATGGTATTATAGGTGTAGACCCTAAGATGCTTGAGTTAATTTCAACAATCTAATCAAGTTTCCTACGAGTTTCTCCCCAAATGAAAGATTCCTTCCCAATTCCATCCTCTTGTATCTCAATATTTGGGTTTTGGATCCAACCATCTTGAATTTGCTCTTCAATATTTTCTTGTTATTCACCCATCGATTGTACCTCAAACTCGAATAATTTAGGATAAGAGTTTTGCTGAGTTTTCGATTTATCAGGTAAATCTTCCAACAAAATTTTGGGTTCATGAATAGCATTTTCACAAGGAGAATCCTCATCCCGATCTTTCAAATTAGGTTGTGAATCATTTCTATCCTCAATTATGCTCGCAACCTGATGTTTTTCTTTCTGAGTTTGGGTTTAATTGGCTATTATGGGGTTTTCTATGATGTATATGGCCATAACCTTCTCTGTTTCGCCTATCCCCTCGATTGAACCACACTTGGTTTGATTTTTCTTTAATGCCTTAAAAATATTAAATTGGACTATTTGATTTCCTAAGGCAATCTCTATGTTTCCTAATTCACAATTAATCTTTGCCATGGTGATGACCAAGAAAGGCAATCCTAAAATGATCGGGGTGTGGTTGAGCTATTTTGGTGCTTCCATGTCAAGGATCATAAAATCAACATGATAGTGAAAATTGGTGACCTTGAATAGAAGATCCTCTAGAAGACCCCCTGGTGTTGTAATTGATCGGTCGACTAATTGAAGGGTTACTTCAGTAGGTTTTAGGTTGCTTAGACCGAGTTTCTCAAAGAGTGTAGTAGAGATCACATTTGTGGAAGCACCTACATCAAGGAGGGTTCGATCAGAAGAGATGTCACCTATCATACAGAAAATTAGGGAGGTACTCGGGTATTACTTCTTAGGAGGTAGCTTGTTTAGGATTAGAGAATTGGTGCGGTCAAACAAGACTACTTTTTTAACATAATCAGATTTTGCCTTATATTTTTTCATATCTGAACTCATCAAGGATTCGATGTAGGCAGGAATGGATTTGATAGCCACCAGGAGTAGGGTTATGATCAATTTGAACTTTGTTAACTTGGATATCTTTTCCTTAGATTTCTCTTTCAAATTTTCTTGTGTTTGGCCATACATCACATTTTACTCCCGAATCAGATATCATATTTGAAGCAAATTTTCATCTAACAATATTGTTATTCAAGATTTGAGAACAGGTCCTATAGTGAGTGAGTTGAGGTTGGGTGGGACCCTTGAATCTAATGCTACTCCCCATGGTAATGGCACTGGCAGTGGTAGGGTCTTGGAGAGGGCTGGGTAAAGCAAGTGTCCCCTTGTTGGTCATTGTTAGAATTGGGCAACAACTAATAATAATAATAATAATAATAATAATAATAATAATAATAATAATAATAACAACAACAAATGTGACAGAAAACTCTCGTATCGACGAATAATCGGATATTCACAAATTGAAGATTTAATTTGTTCAAACTTGCATCATATTAAATAAATTACGTAGAGAAAAATGTTGTCACCACAGGAAGGCTTCGAACATGCATATAGGTTTTAAATGTTTTCAATATCAAGTCATCAACTAGAACATATAGCAGACTAAATAAATCGCAAAAAATAGATATCGTCTCACCAAGGAGCCAAATAATGATCACATGTGGGCAAGATCCATACGAAAATCAAAGTCTAACATTTGGATTTCCCTTCATGCATTGTAATAAATATTAGAAAAAAATTTAGATAGCTTAGAAAATAAGAGATGACCCTCGGTGTCGGGCTGTAGTGCTTGGGCTAGGCGGAGCGTGTCGGTGAATGTAAGAAGAAGAGGTAGCGACGCGGTCTGAGGCCACAAGCTGTCACCACATGGCCGGCGACGGTGGAAATGCGCGGTGAAAGCTGAGCGCTGCGGCCGAGCAAAGAGGACTTCCGCTATTGTTGGTTGAGAGAGGGAGGAAGTGATGATGAAGTGGCCCTGTTGTTCACGAGGGAAGCTCCTTTGTCCCGGCCGAGGGAGAGAATAGGGGCGCGTTAACGGCGGCTGTCCCTTTGCTGTTGCGAGGGTGAGAGAAACATCGAGGCGAGGTCGAGGATGGTGATGGAGCCTCCTTTTCTGTCTCGTACGCTGGAGGAGAGTCGAGATGGCAGTTGGTCGTCGTGCACGGTGATGGTGGCCACCTCTGTGATCGCGAGCGAGCAAGAGAGAGAGCAGCTAGGCCACGGTGATCTACGAGCGGTTGAGGGAGCGGGTAATTGCAGGTCTGAGAAAGTGAGCATAAGTCCTGTCGCGAGCGTGAGCAGAGATTTTTCAGAGGGGATCGCAGTCTGTCCTGAGGGAGAGAGGGAGCGGTAAGGAGGGGAGTGGCGTCTGCGTTCTACGGCTGAGGTATAAACGGTCGGGGATGGTGTCTGCGAGAGGGGAGGAGGGCGTTTTGGTGTTGCGTCGTGGGAGGGAGAGAGATAATTAACGAGGGTGGCGGTGAGTGGTCTGAGGAAAAAACATAGCGATAGGAGGTGGGTCTTCGTGCGTCAGGAAAAAGAAATATCGTCGGGAAGTGGAGTGTCGTGGTTCCGTGATTGAGGGCAAGAGCGCGTAGTCTCTGAAGGAGAACTTACGAGCGGGCAGTGCTGTGCGATCAAAGAGGGATCGAGAGAGATTCTTTCCAATTTGAGAGAGCGAGCGGTGAAAAAAAAATGAGAGTCGTCTGTGTTCCTCCTGGGAGTGAGAACAAAGAGAGAAAACAACGAGCATTGAGAAAGAAATAGAACCCCAGGAAAGAAAGAGACCAATCAAAAGATTCAAGCGGTCTCTCAAAAATTTCTTGTTGCCAACTTAAAATGCCTAACTGATAATACAAGTTTGATTCTGAATTAATTCATGCAAAAAAATGTATACGGAAATAATACATCAATATACAATTATACATTAATTAACAAAATATATGCATGTAGAGTACATCAATTAATTAAAAATACATGAATGGCAAACACGAGACTAACTAATTTTCCAATGCATGTTCAAAATCTACTTTAATCTCCAAATTAAATATTCCTAGGTGTAATTATAGTCTAATAACGTGGACTTATCAGGCTATAGCTAGCTGTAGTCAGGAAAGCCTGATTAATCACTTGAGCATGTGTGTATAGCTCCCTCGCATTACCGAACCCTAAGTCCAATACCTCAGTTCTGCACATTCCTTGAGTTGGGTATAGGTTGGGATGGTGGAGATTATAGGTTTTTAGGAATTCACATTGAGCCCAATCTGCAAGTTATCAATAGAAGCTTTCATTTGTTAACTAAGTTGGACTATAGTCCTCTGCATCCCTATCATCTTCATGTTCAACTTAGCCTACCCTGTGTAGTGTTGATCATTCCAAGTAGACTAATTGAACTGATTTAGGGGCAAAGTGGTGTAGACTTGACCCTACCACGTTGCGCCTTGTTGCACTGTGTTTCCAAAGTTGGGCAAGTCTCTACTGCTTGGTGGTTCTCTTTCTCGTTGCTTCTCTAGGAAAAATTTGGATGGTTCCTCCAACCTAGGTGTTCGCAGTGTAGATCACGTAGAAAATTAGCACGTTGTAGTATAGCGCAAAATACGTCTTAAGCAAATAAACTAACGGAACTTAGTGAGTCCTGATCGATCATAGGGAGGTAGAAAGTACTTTTGATTTTATATGTTTATTCTCAATATGATTATTAAAAAATAGACAATCAATCACAATATCCACATTACAAAGAGATTGAATTTGATATACATGCAATAGACTAAAAACATGAATGTAAACAACTACTACTGTAAAAGAATAAGGGCACCACAGGTGGTTCATTGTGACCTTTTGGAGAGGTTGGGAAGAGCGGTAATAATCCGTCGGGGTGGCCCAACGGATGCTTTAGATGGAGGTGCAGAGACGAATGCAAAGAAGACAGGAAGAGAGAGAGGTTGAAGGAGGAAGAAGAATTAAGAGAATTGCCTTTCAAAGGGGGCCCTTAGGCCTCTTTTCTAGCTTTAGTGAAGGGCAATTAAGGTATTTGGCCCTTAAATATGTGCAAATGCTTCATATTAATCAGATCCGTTGATCGGGAGATCAACAGCCCTGATTAAGCCTTCCAAATCCTTCTTTTATCCTCAGTTTGTTCTGATGCTGCCATGTGGCAACCTATCGATCATCCATCCTCCATCGCACGACTACAGATCTTCCTTGCGTGTGCCTTCGTTTCATCTCCTTTGGCGCTCGCTGCTTTTGAGCGCCCAATCGTTAGCCATCTGATCTTACGATCGGACGGCATAAATGCACGCTCCATCGTGCCTTTGAATCCTAAAGCGCTCGCACACGCGTCTCCACATGCGTTCTTAATCCAATGCCTCCGTGCTCGCCATGCATCTGCTATCGAGCAGCCCGATGAGGATCCGGTGGTTATTTGCACCTGCGCTCATCACTTCTCCTGATTTCACACCAGACGCACTTTGATCCCATGTCAGTCTCTGTCTGTTAGGTGCCCTCTTCGCTGTGCTATGCACACGGATTGTCGTGCCTTCAATTTCTTGTGCGGCTACTCTCGGCTGTTGGATGGGAATCCAACAGTCAAGATCTCTCCTATGCGTGATGAGGCAGCTGGAGGCAGCAACATGGCTGAATTGCGATCATTAGATGATGATCCAACGACCCGCATGTTGATGCGACGGGTTACTACGCTATCGAATTTGATTTTGAAAACCTATCGTTGTAGTTTAAAAAGCGAAGAACTCAAGTTCAACAAATACAATTTATACCAGAATAGAAATCCCGGGTCAAACTCAGGGAGGCTACGTCGATCTAAATTTGCAATTATATATTTTTTCATGTTTTTGTTAAAAAGCGAAGTAATTACAATGAAATGAAGCACTATAAACAATCAGAATAAGAGAGAGAGAGAACATTCACTTGATATTTCAAAATGTTTATACAATTAAGTATGCGAGAAATTACACTAGAAAGCAGAAAAACTATTACAACTAGAAAGCAGGAAAATTCTACTCTAGAAAGTAGGAAAAAGGAATGGGAGAGAGAAGTTATCCTTCTCGACGATTGCTTGGAGGACGAGCCGGACGGGACGATGCCTAGAAGACAAAGAACGGAGCGGGAAAAAGGAGGTTGAGGCAGGAAGAATGAGAACAAGGCAGCATGTCATCGTCGTCGCGAGATTCGCTTCCGGAATGGGGGCAAAAGATTGACTTTATCTCTTAAGGAGCATTCCGGGTGTGGGACAAGCTTCTCCTGACCTTTGGAGAGGGATAGAAGTGGAAGGGATGAGAAATTCTTATGGAGGGAGTCTCCTTTTATAGTTGCAAGGAGTGAGGCCATTTTGGTCATTACATATTGAAAATCATTAATTCAGGACCTTTAGTGACGGATAAATCCGTTACTAAAGGCCTGAACGTGGCCTTTGTGGGTGGCACACGCGTGCCCGCTTGCCTCCTCGTGCCTCAACGCACATCCATGTCCATCAGATCTTGGTCGTTCGATCGTAAGATCGAACGGTTGAGAGCGCTCCTTGCCGCACCTCAACCGTGCTCCTTGCATGTGAGATCCCGCATTACGCGGGGGAGTCAGATGGCACATGGACGCTATCAGCCGCACGCAGCCATTCCATCTTCATCGTGTGGTCGATTCCGCCCGCACGCCTGCTCCAATTTGAGGCATGTGGGGACTGGATCTCGTGCCTCCTCTTCTCGTTAAGGCACTCGACCAACATGCTACGGGTGCATTTGTGTCGAGCGCTTAACTCAAGCGTGCGCACCTCGCAGCCGTGGGATCTTGATCCAACGATGGAGAAGCGCTGGCGTGAAGTGCTCCAGTGGGTGCGTACGGCCGGTTGGGTGACCGAGATGGTGCCACATGGTGCCATCTTGGCCATCCATCTTTTGGGTGATGTAGATGGTGCCACGGCTATCGGATTGAGTCGATTTTCATGCCATTAGGCTACGATCATCGATCCAAACCCATTCATGCGATTGGATTTGTCATCTGAAGTGCGAATTAACACCATCTTGGCCCTTGATCTTCTAGGGTTCCTCGATCTCTATCTGATGCTACAGATATCCGATTAGGGCGATCTTGGAGTTGTTAAACTCCAATTGTCACCCTGATCAGATCCGTACGGTTGGATCTTTGATCCAAGGCCCGATAAAAAGTCACCCTGTCCTTGACCATAAAAAGAGATAATTAACCTCCATTTTATTCAGATTAATCTAAATGCAAGATGATGCATTTTATGCAATTTTTATAGTATGTATGCAATTCTATGCTTAAGAACATGCATAAATAGACATTTTATGTAATATAAACATGTTTACATCACACCCTCATACCTATTTTTTGCTAGACCCTATCAAAAATTACATGCTATTTATAAAAGAATTAGGTTAGATTACTTGAGCATAAGTTATTTTCAATATTAAGAAAATTTGTACTTAGAATCTGAACTTTGAAAGGCACAACAGCGCCCAGGTATCTGCCAAAATGCAGACAGCCTCAAGCCCTCACCTTATTCAAAGAAAATTTTCTTTTTCACTTTTTCTTCTTTTCTAATTTTTTTGGATTTTTGAGTTTAAGGTTAAAGCGTGGCTTTCTACGGCCATTCAACTCACCCAAGATTTGATAAGAACCCTAAGTTCTAAGCATCTTATTATAGATGTGATAGATTCATTGATCGACAATTAGAACGGATTTCGGGTTTCTACGTCTCTAGGTGACCTTAAAAAGAGAGTTCTACCTAAAGGTATATCTTTATGACCGGTAGCTTTCTCTCTACTTTTATTTTTATGGGGTCAACACAAGGGTAATCCAGTGTATATCTCCCCGATTTATTCTATTTCTCCGCTTCTTCCTAAGTGTTTTGGGAATTTTAACTGCATTTCTTGAGTTAGGTTCTAGACAACCGGTCGATGAGCTGCTACCATCGATAACTTGCTAGCCATACTCGTGCGGCGAAGTGTGGCTTATTTCTCTTGTTTTCTTCTTTTTTTCGTTTCTCCTTTTCTTTTTTTTTTTCTTTTTTTTTGACTTTTTTTTTAAGTAGGTGGTTTCCCTGGTCTAAGATTTACCTAAAGGCAGCAAGAAGAGAATGATCCAATGATTGGGCTCTGGACAACCTACCTATGGGCTATTACCACGATAACTTGCCAGCCATATCACCCTAGAAGGTTCATTAGCTACCCAATTTCCTTTAAAACTACCGATCAACAAGTCAATGAAAAGAAAGTGTGTCGATGCTTTAGACCTAAAGTTCCCTCAAATCAGAGGGTAGGTTGATAAGTCGTGTACTTATCACCCAAACTTATTTAATCAAAGTATAATAGAATTAAGATGGCGAGTACTCGAAAAACAAATTCACATTTTAGTGGATACACGGGCATATTAAGTCCAAAGACCTGAAGGGTCTTTGTGTTCAGATTCTAATGTAATATTTCCTAAGATTGAAAAGTCCTAATGTCCAAGTATTCCTTCCTAATTCAATTTTTTTTTTATTGTGTATATAAGAAGAGAAATACAATTTATAAAAATTTCACAAAGCTGACAAAATGATTCAAAAATGAATCCACCCTCCCATGCCTAGCTGATGCAATGTCCACATTAAGAAAAAGAGACATGAAAGAAAGGGTAGAATATGAAAGATATCGCCTAAATATGAAGCTCATGTCAACTTTGTGTCATATGTACAACTGCTGAGTTTAATGCCATTAGCTAGGCGAAGTCCAGCTAAAGAAGTCACAATATGGCTAGAGCAACCGTGTCTAATATGGGTTATAGAAGAGTACGGTCAATAACAGGCTTCAGACATTGACCGTTGACTTTAAATGTGTTACCCATCTTTGGGTCAGAGATCTGAATGGCTCAATTTGGAAAAATCTGGTCAATAATGAACGGGCCGTTCCATTTTGATTTAAGTTTGACGAGAAAGAGCTTAAGTCGAGAATCGAATAACCAAACCTTCTGGTTCGGCTCAAAGCTCTTTTGGGAAATCAATTGATCATGTAGAGCTTTGGTCGAAGCCTTGTAGATCTTGGCATTCTCATATGCATCATTTCTAAGCTCTTCCAACTCAGATAGTTGGAGTTTCCTGGTCTTCCTAGCTAAACTCAGATCTAAATTGCATTGCTTGATTGCCCAGAATGCCCTATGTTCAATCTCTACTGGTAAATGACATGCCTTTCCATACACCAAACGAAATGGAGACATGTCGATGGGCATTTTATATGTCGTACGGTAGTCCCAAAGAGCATCCTCAAGCTTTTGAGTCCAGTCCTTGGGATCAGGCCTAACCATTTTCTGCAAAATATTCTTGATCTCCCAATTGGAGATCTCGACTTGTCCATTCGTCTGGGGATGGAAAGGTGTGCAGATTCGGTGATTAACACCATATTTAGCCAGCAAATTATGGAACTGGCCATTAGTAAAATGAGTGCCACCATCTCCGATGATGGCCCTTGGAACCCAAACTTAGTGAAGATGTTTTTCTTGACAAAATTGATGACCACCATGTGGTCATTGGTTCGGGTGGGAATTGCCTCAATCCATTTGGACACATAATCAATAGCGACAAGAATGTACTGAAGTCCAAATTAAGGGAGAAAGGGTCCCATGAAATTGATGCCCCAAACATCGAAGATTTTGACAGGAAGAATTGGGTTTAGGGGCATCATATCTCTCTTAGTTATGCTCCCGAATGCCTGGCATCGGGAACACAACCTTGAGAAATCCTACGCATCCTTGAATAAAGATAGCCAATAGAAGCCAGATTGCAAAATCTTTGCAGCCATCATTTTTCTGGAGAAATATCCACCACACACAGATGCATGGAAGAACTCGCGTATACTGTTGAATTCGTTCTCCGGAACACATCGGCAAATAATCTGATCAGAGACAATGTAGTACAATTCAGGGTCCTCCCAGAAGTAGTATTTGGCCTCAAATTTGAGTGTATCCTATTGTTGCTTGGTCCAATCCTGGGGGATTTGACCAATGGCCAAATAATTAACAATGTCAGCAAACCACAGGGTTTGGACACTTGAAACTGTAAGGATGGTTTCATTTGGAAAAGTATCAGCAATCGGGATGTCCAGATGAGAAGAATCACTTAGAAGTCTCGATAAGTGATCCGCCACCACATTTTGTACCCTTGATTTATCCTTGATTTCAAGATTAAATTCTTGAAGCAGAAGAATCCAACGAATAAGCTGGGGTTTGGCATTCTTTTTGGCCAAGAGATGTCTCAAGGCTGAGTGGTTGATATAAATGATGACATGAGACCCTAAGAGATAAGCCCTGAATTTTTCCAAAGCAAATACTACAGCTAGTAATTCCTTTTCAGTAACAGTGTAATTCCTCTAGGCTTCATCCATAGTTTTACTAGCGTAGTAAATGGCAGAGGGCTTCCTATCAACTTTCTGACCCAAAACAGCCTCGACCGTGTAATCAGAAGCATCGGTCATGATCTCAAAAGGGGCTATCTAAACCGGTGGTTGAAACATCGGAGCATAAGTGACTACCATTTTTAGGAAATCAAATGCCTTACGACATGATTCATCGAAAACAAACAGCATTTCTTTGGCGAGAAGATTACTCAAAGGATGAGCAACCTTCGAGAAATCCTTGATGAATCTTCTATAGAATCCCACATGACCAAGAAATGATCGAATTTGTTTAACAGATGTGGGAGGAGGAAGTTTAGCAATAGCATCAACCTTAGCTTTATCCACTTCAATTCCCCGTTCAAAGATTACATGACCCAAGATGATACCTTCTTGTGTCATGAAATGACTCTTTTCCCAGCTAAGGACCAATCGTGTTTTGATGCATCATTTAAGAATCATTTCTAAATTAGCTAGACAAGAGTCAAACAATTCTCCAAAAATAGAGAAATCATCCATGAAGACTTCCATAAACTCTCTTACCATGTCAGAGAATATGGCTAACATACACCTTTGAAAAGTCGCAGGTGCATTGCATAAACAGAAAGGCATCCTACGGAAAGCAAAGGTTCCGTAGGGACAGGTGAAAGTAGTTTTTTCCTGATCCTCGTGATGGATAGGAACTTGGTTGTATCCCAAGTAGCCATCAAGAAAACAGAAGTACTTCTGCCCGACTAATCTTTCCAAGATTTGATCAATGAAAGGCAGAGGGAAATGATCCTTTTTCATGGCTGTGTTCAGCTTCCTGTAATCGATACAAACCCACCAGAGGAAGCTGAACGAGTTGTGACAGATTCTCCTCTCTCGTTACTTACAACGGTAATCCTGGCTTTCTTGGGAACAATCTGCACAGGACTTACCCGGGGACTATCAGAGATCGGATAAATAATTCCTGCATTGAACCATTTAATGACTTCCTTTTTTATCACTTCTCACATATTTGGATTTAATCTCCTCTGCATCGGGCTAGAAGGGTGGGATCCATCTTCCAAGAATATTCTATGATTGCAGTAAGATGGCTTGATCCCCCTAAGGTCATGAATGGTCCAACTAATTGCCTCCTTGTGTTCCTTCAGGAGCTTGATCAATTTAATCTCCTGCTCCTTTGTTTATTTAGCACTGATAATCACAGGGAGCGTCTTCTGTGGTCCTAAAAACTGATATTTCAAATTCTTAGGTAATGGTTTCAGCTCAAGCCGAGGCAGGTTGATGATTGAAGTAAGGAAGATGCTGATGACTCATCAAGAGGAAGAGGTTGAGGGTGAACAAAATCAATAACGTCTTCAGAAGAAGGAAGGTCTACCATAGAGGGTTGTAGGTCCAATTCATCATCAAAGGAGGAACTTTCAATTGCAGAAACCATCAAACAAGTTTCAATGTTCACATTATCCTCCTCAAGTTCCTCAATAAATCCATAATCCTCAAATTTATTAATCGCCTTAAAAATATTCAATTTCATTCGTTGATCCCCAAAGGCAATTTCCATGCTACCGCTTTCACAGTTAATGTTGACCTTAGCGGTAGCCAGGAACGGATGCCCCAGAATGATGGGCGTGTTCCTCAGATTTTTCGGTACATCCATGTTAAGGATAAGGAAATCTATAGGAAAATAGAAATCCTTGACCTTAACTATAACATCTTCAATAACGCTTTGCGAATTTATGACCGAATGGTCTGCTAACTACAGCGTTACTGAAGTCGGCTGAAGTTCACCTAATCCAAACTTCTCGTAAAGAGAAGTCAGAATTAGGTTGATGGATGCACCCAGATCCAAAAGTGCTCTATAATGTGTAATCTCCGATGACACAAGAAATCAACGGAGAACCTAGATCTCTCTTTTTCTGAGGGAGGTAGTGTAGGATAACATAACTAGCTTGCTCGGAGAGTACCACCTTCCTCGGAATAGATTCTCTCGACTTACGCTTTTGTGTACATAAATCCTTTAAAAATCTCGCGTAAGCCGGTATATGCTTGATAGCGTCGAGGAGCAGGATATTGATCTCAATATTCTTCAAAATATTCAGAAGCTCCTCATTATTATCAACAGAATTCTTCTTCTTTGATTTGATCAAGGCTTCAAGAAAAGGAACATGAGTCAAATCTTTAGAATCAGGTTCCTGAGCCTTGATTTCTTCTGCAGAATTCTCCTTTCTCTCCATAGGTTCTTCAGGATTCGGTAAATCAGAACAGTGTAGTTGTGGATCCTGAGTTTGTTTACCACTCCATAAGGTAACAGAATTTGCGGATGCATAAGAGTTTAGGTCTTGGGGAGGGTTAGGAAAGATTAGAGGGGCTTGGTTAGCCAAGAATTGTTGATGTGCAGAAGAAGAAGAAGAGGAAGGACCTTGGTCAACCACCTGAGCATGTGCATGTGGGTCCCTTTGATTTTCGTACCCATGGGCTTGGTTGCCAGGATTAAGGATATTTCGCGGGTTGGGTATGGGTTGGGATGGTAGAGATCCGAGTTGACGAGAGTTAGCTATGAGCCCGGTTTGCAAGTTGTCCAGCAAGGTTTTCATTTGCTGCATGAGCTGGAGCATGGATCCTTGCATCTCTACCATTTGTCGGTTCAAATCATCCTGCCCTATAGGTTGACGGGTATTCCAAGCTGGCTGATTGACCTAATTTGGGGGCAACTGAGTATACACATGACCTTGACCCATTGGTTGTTGTGGAGCAAAGTTGCTGGGTCAAAATTGGGTTTGTTGCCCCGATTTTTTCCAGGAGAAGTTAGGGTGGTTTCTCCAACCTAGATTATAAGAATTATAGTAGGGGTTGGATCTAACATTCTCCTGTACAACACAGACATCCTCATAAAGTAAGGATGAAGAAAAAGAAAGGGAAGGATCAGAAAAAAGGGGATCAAAGGCCTTAGTTTCGAACCCGTGGGGTTTCGAATAATGCTGACTCATAGGTTGAGCCGCATCGAGTTGATTCACGAACTCCCGTCCAGAAGGAGCTTGCCACGAATGGAATCCCGAATTATTGGATTGAGTGGATCGAGAGTTGTTCATTGAATTTCCAGCCATCCACTCTTCCATTCTCTTAGCAACCAAGTCCATCTTATCAAGTTTGTTACAAATCAATTCCATATCAAATGAATGGGAGTCATGGACTTCATTAACATTTGATCTGGGTTGCTGGGATCGGTTAAAAGTATCCATGGAGGCATGATTGATTGAGTTCTCGCTCATTTCCTCAAATAAATCATGTGCACTATCTATGTCTTTGTTGAGGAAATTGCCTCCGCAAGAAGCATCCACGTGATTTCTGAGTTGCTCAATCAACCCGTGGTAGAAGATCTGCACGAGTTGCCATTTTGGCACCTCTTGGTGTGGACACCTCCGCAATAGGTCCTGGAATCGCTCCCAGGCCACATGAAACTGCTCCCCTAGTTGCTGGGTAAAGGTAGTGATTGCCCATCTTAAAGCATTGGTACATCCGACTGGGAAAAATTTCTTCAGAAAGGCAGATTTCAACTCATTCCAAGTTGCAATTGGTCTTCCTATAGTCCTGTACCAATGAGCGACTTTATCCCTAAGAGAGTGGGGGAAGAGCCTCATGATCATTTGCTCCTCATTCACGTTTCATGCCTTGGTGGTCTAAACCAAAGTGGTCAAGTCCTCCACGTGCTGAAATGGGTCTTCGGAGCCAAGCCCATGGAAATGTTTGATCAAGATTAGCACCTGGGACTTGATTTCTACGTCTCCGGCCAGAATCTGGATGTTGGGACGTTCCCCGTAATTTGAAGGATCATAAAAATCCTTCAAGGGCTAAGCGCCCTGCATTCTCTGGAACCATTCTTGCATTCTCTGCATTTGTTCTAGCTGCCTTCGAAATTCCTCCTGTGGATTTAGCGGCAGAGGAGGTTGTTGATCGGCCATGGGATCAATTTGACCAAAATCCAAATTACGCCTCCCAAAATACTCTAGTGGTCCTTCCAATCAGGGATTCAATGACCGTCTTCCCAGCATAAACTAGGAAAAGGTTGGAAGGACTGGGGATAAGGATCCTGCAGCACAACAAAGCAAGCCTGTCCTTAAGTGGGGTAGCCTAAGGATCTACAGACACACAAAACCCATCTTAAGATTATAAATGATTTACTCTACTTGTGTATGCTTAATGCAACCAGTTAGGAGGGATTGGGGAGAAGTTTCTTTCTTTGGCTTGCGCCTCCGGTTCCTAGTGTACCCCCCAGCCGCGATCGTTTAACGCCACTCCCCTAACTAGACATCAAATTAATTAGTACAAATAGGTTAATCATAAACAATCTCAGAATAGGCCTCAAAGAGCGAATCAGTCCTTAAGGCCAACGTCTACTAGATTTTATTGAGGCATGGGATTGTAGTGCTTATGGAATGTGATGGGCCCTTAAAATGGGTTGTGCCCTTATTGATTGATTGAGTATTGTGTAAGTGCATGCACAACCAAGGTTTTCAAGCAAGATTATTTGTGATGAGTAGATTTTAATGTTCAAATCTTGGTTAAATAGCTTTTAGGGTTTAGAATTAGGTTAATTTCAATCAAGTTTAAGGCAAACCAGGTTTTCAAGCACGGGTGAAGATTGCTTTCCTTTAAAACCAAAAATAAAGTGGAGTGCCTGGTATGAACCTAGATTGAAAATCCTAAGAAGAAGCTACTTGATGAGTTGATTTTAGGTTGAGTGGTGCGGCCCAAACAACTCAAACAACTGGCCACAACTGCACCACTAGGTTAGGCACACAGAAATGGTTAACCTAGAATAATTTCTACTCTTTTATGTGTTGATTTGTGTGTACCGGTTCCACAAATTAGAACCTGGTTGACAAGAAGCAAATCAAGTAGGTTAAGTGCCTTGAATGTGGGTGTATGTTGTGTGTCTATTGAAAATTACCCCACAAAATTATCTTTTTATTTTATTTTTATATAAGTGAAGGTGAAATGAATGTGAATGGAAATCCAAACAACCAAACTAATCCTAAGATTTCTGCAAACACCTAGGTTAATTGGAATTTGAATTTAATGTGACAAATGAAATCTATGGAGGGGGAAAAATGGGGAGCACTTATAGTGGTCATCAACTGCACTTTACTTCGGTCTACTGCTTGACGATTCCCTGATGGAGGTCTCTGCAAAACAATAGACATAAGAGAAAGCAAGTTAGAAAATAATAAAGTGCGTAAAATGCTAAAAGAAGATCGGAAATCATTGCCTCCCTGGCAACGGCGCCAAAATGTTGAAGCGACGGGTTACTACGCTATCGAATTTGGTTTTGAAAACCTATCATTGTAGTTTGAAATTCAAAGAACTCGAGTTCAACAAATACAATTTATATCGGAATAGAAATCCCGGGTCGAACTCAGGGAGGCTACGTCGATCTAAATTCGCAATTATATTTTTTTTTCATGTTTTTGTTAAAAATTAGAGTAGTTACAATGAAATGAAGCACTATAAACAATCAGAATAAGAGAGAGAGTGTGTGAAAACATTCACTTGATACTTCAAAATGTTTATACAATTAAGCGAGAAATTACACTAGAAAGCAGAAAAACTATTACAACTAGAAAGTAGAAAAATTCTACTCTAGAAAGTAGGAAAAAGGAATGGGAGAGAGAAGTTATCCTCCTCGACGATCGCTTGGAGGACGAGTCGGATAGAACGACACCTGGAAGATGAAGAATAGAGTGGGAAGAAGGAGGTCGAGGCAGGAAGAACGAGAATGAGGTAGCACGTCGTCGTCGTCACGGGATCCGCTTCCGAAATGGGGGTGAAAAATTGACTTTATCTCTTGAGGAGCATCCTGGGTGTGGGACAAGCTCCTCTTGAGCTTTGGAGAGGGACAGAAGAGAAGGAAGGGATGAGAAGTTTGTATGAAGGGGGTCTCCTTTTATAGTTGCAAGGAGTGAGGGCATTTTTCTCATTACATGTTGAAAATCATTAATTAAGGACCTTTAGTGACGGATAAATCCATCACTAAAGGCCTGAACGTGGCCTTTGTGGGTGGCGCACGCGTGCTCGTTCGCCTCCCCGCACCTCAATGTGCATCCATGTCCATCAGATCTTGGCTGTCCAATCGTGAGGTCGAACAGCTGAGAGCGCTCCTCGCCGTACCTCAACCATATGCCTTACACGTGAGATCTCGCATCACACGGGGGCGTCATATGGCAAGTGGACGCTATCAGCCGCACACAGCCGTTCGATCTTCATCGTGCGGTAGACCGCGCCTGCGCGCCTACTCCATTTTGAGGCGTGCGGGGGCTCAATCCCACACCTCCTCGCCTCATTAAGGCGCTCAACCAACCTGCTATGGGTGCGTTTGTGTCGAGCGCTTAACTCAAGCGCGCGTGCCTCACAGCTGTTGGATCTTGATCCAACGGCGGAGAAGCGCTGGCGTGAAGTGCTTCAGCGGGTGCGTGCGGCCGGTTGGGCGGCCAAGATGGCGTCACGTGGTGCCATCTTGGCCGTCCATTTTCTGGGTGATGTAGATGGTTCCACGGGTATCAGATTGAGTTGATTTTCATGCCGTTAGGCTACGTTCATTGATCTGAACCCATCCGTGCAGTCGGATTTGTCATCTGAAGTGTGGATTAACACTATCTCGGCCCTTGATCTTCTAGGGTTCCTCGATCTCCATCTGATGCTACGGATATCCGATTAGGGCGATCTTGGAGTCGTTGAACTCCGATTGTCGCCCTGATCAAATCCGTATGGTTGGATCTTCAATCCAAGGCCTCAATAAAAAGTCACCCTGTCCTTGACCATAAAAAGGGACAGTTAACCTCTATTTTATTCAGACTAATCTAAATGTAAGATGATGCATGTTATGCAATATTTATAGTATGTAATGAAATTCTATGCTTGAGAACATGCATAAATAGACATTTTATGTAATATAAACACGTTTACATCATCGCGATTCTCCTTTCCAAATTAGGACACAATGATGGGCGGCTGCGATGGTGCCACATGGTGCAATCGTGGCCGTCCATCTTCTTCTCCTTGTATCTGATGATGTAGGCCGCCGATTATGTTGATTTCTACGCTGTTGGATTACGAACATCGATCCAGATCCATCCATGCAGTTAGATTTGTCATCTGAGGTTTAGATATTCTTCAATTTCCCCTTGGCTCATGCTTCTTCTGCGGACTCCCTTAGGTGCTACGGGAGTTTGATTGATGCGCTCTTGGAAGCATTGGACTCCCGTCATTATTCCAAACAAATCCATAAGGTTGGATCGATCATCCGCGACCCTGGATTACCTACAATTAATAAGACCTCTCAAATAGCATGTTATTATGTATAAAACATATAAATCATCTAAGAAGCAAAGTATGATGTGTATGCATGTAGAATGCTCATGTTAAGCTAGGTTCTACCTTAATTCAGGTGAATTAGGATTTATGATTGCCATGCAATCATAACCCCATGCCTAAATCTTGCTAGTCCCTAGCATGTGCAAGACTAATGCATTTTATCAAGAGTTTACTAGAGGTTCATTTCTTTTTGTTTCATCCAAAAATTCAGAATCTAGACAACCACGAATATATAATGTTGTAGCTTTTGCAACGGATCCAAGCGAAGAGTTGATACACATTTAAAGTTTGTACTTGACCCCTAGTAAAATTCTATTGGGATAAGCAAACCTCTTCTCTCAGGGATATGAACTATTCTCTGATTTTAGCCCTGGCTTTTGGCTTAGGTAGTAGATATCTGTGTTAACTGGATTTGTATTTGGTGGCTCACTCTCTTCTGGTGCTACATGGAGACTAGTATTTCAGAATCTAGATTACTAGATTATTGAATAACTTAACTTAGGGAAGGGATAGAAAACTGTGCTTTCTTTAATCTTTTGTACGTTTTCTTTTCTCTCTTTCCCTCTCTCTCTCTCTTTTCTTTTTCTTTTTCTTCTTGAGCTCACATCTTACCAGAATTACAATTGTATTTTGTGGTCTTACATGGCATTACACTTTAATGAGGTTCTAATAACCCTACGACTAAGTCAGACTCCTCATCCTATATTCAGGCAGTCAGAAATATAGAAAAATAGGTTAAGGCTATATTTGGTGGTTTGTGGGGATGGTAGGTGTTTTGCCTCAAAACATTTTGACTTACATAACTCAAATTTCATAACATACCACCATTTTTTTCATAAGAAAATATCTCTTTTCTATGCTTTTTCTTCTTCTTTTCTATCTTCTTTTATCAATATATATATATCTACTGGCACAATGTCATTACCAACATAACATAACTTAACAATTCAACATGACATACATACTTTTATTCATTAGGCATTATTTAGGATTTTTGGGGATGATCAAGAGGATCTCGGGTGGCTTATTTGGTGGAAGTGCTTACTCTCAGCACCAGGTAGGGAATGGATAGGACGACGTATTTCTGACCTTGACATCAGTACCCTCCTTCAGCTGAGGATTCCGTAGAGGACAATCGTGGCCATCCACCTCAGTCCTAGTTTTATCATAACCCGCTTTCTGTGTTTTTGCCTTATTTGGTGGCTCTCATATGGAATTTCTCACAGAATTAGTATGCAAGAACTGGGAGCGAAAACTATACCCATCTCCGAGTGTCATTATTCAATTATTAAAGATTAAAAATTCTTTACACTAACCTTAAAGCACCAGTAGACTCTCTACTCTCATCTCACTTACGTTTTGGTGGATTTACTAGAAGATGGTTCACCTGACTCCCTTGTTGTTGTCCAAGGGTTCAGGAGAAGAAGCAATGCTTCTTCTCAACAAACTAGAGATGTTGCAAATTCTACATGCAGATGTGAGGTTATACTAGATTCTAAGCTTAGGAATCTACTAAAGAATAAATCTTTAATAAAACTTCTTGATAAAACAATCTAATACCCTACTTGTTGGAAGAAAATTTGCAGTTTTTATGGACTATTCCCCCATGCCTAAGTGTTTGCATGTCCTCATGCATAAATAAAAGAAATAAGGCAGGGTGTATGTCTATAGAAATCACCTGAAATTACTTCTGAGTTGTCGTTTAGCTCATGCCTTCACCGTAATGCCATACACAATATGCAAAACAATATGCGAAACAATATGCGAAAATGAAATATGCTATGTAAATATGATATGTATATATGTATACGTGCTGAGTTTAACACCTCCAGCTGGGAACCTCATCAGTCACATGTCCTCAAGAAGATGTATCATTTCGTCAGTAGGAGGAGGTTCCTTAGCAAAGAGTGGTTTGAGGCGTTGGTCATTAACGGTAAAAATGTGCCTAGATTTCGGGTCTCTAATTTGGACCGCCCCATTAGGATATGGGTGGACGACCAGAAATGGCCCTGTCCACTTGGACTTGAGCTTTCCACAAAGAATTTGAGTTGAGAGTCAAACATCTAGACCTAGTAGTTAGGTGTGAACTCCTTCCTCCTGATGTGTCAATCATGGAAAGCTTTTGTCTTGTCCTTGTATATTTTTGCATTCTCATAAGCTTCCTGCTTAATCTCTTTTAACTCACTGAGCTGGAGATTCCTTTCATAACCTTCAACCTCGAGGTTAAAATTACACTTCTGCACCACCCAAAAAACACAGTGCTTCAGCTCCACAGGAAGGTGACAGGCCTTTCCATACACCATGCGGTATGGCGACATTCCGAGCGGGGCCATGTACGTGGTCCGATATGCCCATAGTGCATCAATCAACCGATCAGACCAATCCTTCCTATCAGGTCTAACCATCTTTTGAAGGATAAGCTTCATTTGACAGTTTGATACTTCAGCCTGCCCATTGCTCTATGGGTGATACGGGGTAGGAATGCGATGCTGCACCCCATATTTCTTCAATAATGACCTGAAATGGGCATGAATGAAGCAACTTCCCCCATCACTTATCAGGGCGCGGGGAACTCCAAATCTCACAAAAGTGATTTCTCGGATGATGTAAACATGTTTATATTACATAAAATGTCTATTTATGCTTGTTCTTAAGCATAGAATTGCATTACATACTATAGATATGGCATAGCATGCATCATCTTGCATTTAGATTAGTTTGAATAAAATGGAGGTTAATTGTCTTCTTTTATGTTCAGGGATAGGGCGACTTTTTATCGGGACCTCGGATCGAAGATCCAACCATATGGATCAGATCAGGGCGACGATTGGAGTTCAATGACTCCAAGATCGGCTTAATCGGATATCCGTAGCATCAGATAGAGACTAAGGAACCCTAGAAGATCAAGGGCCAAGATGGTGATAATCCACACTTCAGATAAAAAAATCCAACCATACGGATGGATTTGGATCGACGATCGCAGCCTAATTGCACGAAAATCAACTCAATCCGATACCCGTGGCACTATCTACATCATCCAGAAGATGGATGGCCAAGATGGCACCACGTGGTGCCATCTCGGCCACCCAACTGGCAACTCACAACCGTTGAGGCCTCTACCACCAATGCCACTCCGCCGTTGGATCAAGATCCAACTACTGAGAGTGGATCCCAATCGGTGCCTTCATTCTCTGAAGCCAAATGAAGATGCAGCCTCGACCATTGGATCTCAATCCAACGGTCCAGATCGTGCGCCACTATAACACACTGCCCGCCCATCCATGCGCACAGTGCAGTGGATAAGGCGTTCGACCGCGATAGGGTGCGGGTTCGAACCGCGAGAAGAGTTGCGATGGGGTGCGGGCAAGTGAGCGCATTCGACCGCGTGATGGAGATTGGGCGGCTGCGTGCACCCAATCAAATCCACGTGCCATCTGATGCGGCAAGGAAATGCCTCATCGCGTGCGTTGAGGCGAGCGGTTGAAGCAGTGGGGATGCGTTCTCCATCGTTCAATCTCACGATCGAACGGTTTTTTCATCGAATGGTTGAGATTGAGAGAACGTGGATAGGCATTGAGCGCGGGGAGGTGAGCAAGTGCACGTGCGCCGCCCACTATGGCCATGTTCAGGCCTTTAGTGATGGATTTATCAGTCACTAAAGGTCCCGAATTAATGATTTTCAACATAAAATGACCAAATTATCCTCACTCCTTGCAACTATAAAAGGAGACCCCCTCCACACGAAATTGGCATCCCTTCCTTCCCTTCTCTCCTTCTCCAAAGCTCAAGAGAAGCTTGTCTTACACCCGAGATGCTCCTCGAGAGACAAAGTCAAAGTTTCGCCCCCATTTTGGAAGCGGATCCCACGACGATGATGACGTGTTGCCCCATTCTTGTTCCTCCTGCCTCGATCTCCTTCTTCCTACTCCGTCCTTCATCTTCCAGGCATCGTCCCGTCTAGCTCGTCCTCTAAGTGATCGTCGAGGAGGATAACTTCTCTCTCCCATTCCTCTTTCCAGCTTTCTAGAGTAGAATTTTCCAGCTTTCTAGAGTAGAATTTTCCTGCTTTCTAGTGTAATAGTTTTCCTACTTTCTAGTGTAATTTCTCACTGGTTTAATTGTATAAACATTTTGAAATATTAAGCGAATGTTTTTTCTCTCTCTCTCTCTCTTATTCTGATTGTTTATACTGCTTCATTGTATTACTCAGCTTTTCAACAAAAACCCTGAAAAAAATATAATTGCGAATTTAGATCAACATAGCCTCCCTGAGTTCGACTTGGGATTTCTATTCCAGTATAAATTTTATTTGTTGAACATGAGTTCTTCACTTTCAAATTACAATGAAATGTTTTTAAAATCAAATACGATAGCGTAGTAACCCGTAGCTTCAACATTTTGGCGCTGTTACTGGGAGGCAACGTTCTTTGATTTTTTTCACGTTTTCCAACTTACGAATCATTTACCTCACTTTTCTTTCTCATTGTGATTGCAGGTACTCTTTTGAGATGAGCAAAAGTGGTAGATTGGAGCAAAGTGCTGTTGAAGGTTCTGTAAGTTTTCCCCCACCTCTTACCCATTAGTTTTCATTCCACCACGTAATAACACAAACATAAATCAACCTAGGTGTTCTTATAAACTCTAAGGTTAGTTTTGTTTGTTTGTTTGACACCTACACTTGCCTCAACCTCCACATTTAAAAAGAAAAATAAAAAAATCTCACAGAGGTACACAACCTCATCTGATTTTCAAACTCAACTAGTAAACCGATCTTTGGAACCGGTACACACATCCAAACAAATAATTCAGTAGAAATCATATTAGGTAATCACTTGTGTGCCTAATTAAGTGGTACAATAGGCTAATTATTTGAGTTGATTGGGCCGCACCACTTCAATTAAAATCAATTCATCAAGTAGCTGCCACATAGGTTCAACTTTTAGGAATTTACCAGGCACTCTGCATTCTTTTAAGTTTTAGAGGAAAACATCTTCACCTATGCTTTCAAAACCTGGTGTGCCAACAAGACTTGTTTGAAAATACCTAAAGTTGAATCCTAAAAGTTACTAAGCAAGATTTGAACCCTAAAATTCACCACATCAAAAATAATCTTGCTTGAAAATCACTGGTTGTGCACGCACACACACATCAATCAATCATTAAGGACACAACCCAGATAAGGGACCCATCACATTCCAAAGCACATTCAAACCTATCCCTAAATAAAACAGAGTAGACATTGGACTTAAGTATTCGACTCGCTGTTTGGAGCTCAGAATGAGATTATTTTTTATTAGTCTATTTCTACTGTTCAATCTGATGTCTAGCTAGGGGAGAAAAATCAAATGATCACGGTTGGGGAGTACATTAGAAACCGGAGGTGCAAGTTGAAGGAAGAACCTTCTCCCCAGTCCCTCCTTCTAACTGGTTGGATTGAACAGACATAAGTAGATCAAATCGTTTCTTTATCTTAAGATGGGTTCTAGGAGTCTGTAGGTCTTTAGGCTAGCCCACTTAAGGACAGGTTTGATTGTTTGTATTACAGGGTGCCTTTCTTCCTCCCGTCTATCATGAATTCTTCCACATTTTATACACATTCCCGCTCTTTCCCTCCTGTTATGAGTTATCCTCAACATGACGATTATCTTGACTCATACTGTAATCAACCATCGGTTAGTTGGGATAACTCGAATTGGGGATACAGTTCCAAACCTCCGTGTTTAGGATCTAACCCTGAACACCATTATTGTGATTTCTATCCTTCTCCGAGCCACATTGATTATAGATGGCTACCCTTTCATGGACAACCTAATACTATCTACAATCAAGTAGGATACACTGATTCTTACCCATCCTCTGATTACACTGCCTTTAGGTCATCACCACATTTTGAACAATTCGAAATGACCTATTATCAGGAAGGGTATCTCAAATCTCAATTCGTTAAGTCCTCTGCACTGATCCCAAACTCGCCCAACCCTGAAACAAGTCATTTGGTTCAAGGTAACCAGGTTCAAGATAAGGTTCTGGCTAACTTAAAGAATATCATACAATCTTTAGAAGTTCAGCCAATACCTTGCATTGGAAAATTGGTGCCCCTGATTGAGATGATTGATGATTTGAATAAGTATTTGTTGGATTGGCTCTAGGATGTTAAGGATAAGAACCCAGGTGAGTTTCTACTTGGGAAGTTAGCAAAATTGAGAATGAGATTTGTGGTTGCTTTAGTTCAATCATGGGATGATTCCTAGGATGAACCCCCTTCAGGAGAGCTTATGTCAAAACACACTCAGGCATCTGTTGAAGGGGACACGCGTTACGAGGTTGACCAGATTGAATTAGAGCAACCAATTAAGGATGATCTGATTTCTTCACCTGAGATCCTTGAGCCAGGGTATGAGGAAACATATGTCTCCATGGATCAAAAAGTGACAGTTGATTTTGGGACATACATTAATACGGATTTTGATTTCTTTGATTCTGATGGTAAAGATTCAATTTGCGAAGTCTCACGTGAGTTTACAGAACACAATTTCTGTGAGATGATTGGGCCTATGGAATCTAATAGATCATTTGATAGTCCAATCACTAAGGAAACTGATCTTATTAGGGCTCACATGACGGATCCAGAATCGCATTTTCTAGAGGATTCAATCCAATGCCTTGATTGTTAGTTACACCCTATTGAGCTTATTGACGATTCTATTTTTGAGATTATTAGATCCAAGTCAATTCTGATTCAGTCACATCTTTTAGACTTGGACGGGGTGATTAATATGCAAGAGATCCTGAAATTTGACATTTTGAAGGAGGATAAGAGCTGGGAAATTTTAATTTGGGAAGCAAACTTTGGAGGAAATATAAGACCGAGTCTAAGGGTTCTAATTAAGCTAAAATCATCAAATCAGGACCCTTACGACATTTGTTCTAAGGATGTTCAACCCAAGCACACATTCATTGATT
Organism: Thalassia testudinum; assembly: GCA_037157565.1. NCBI lineage: Eukaryota > Viridiplantae > Streptophyta > Magnoliopsida > Alismatales > Hydrocharitaceae > Thalassia > Thalassia testudinum. Next base: position 14,229,860 of record JAZHRO010000007.1, read on the forward strand.
ATCCTTTGGAGCTTGATTTCTCTATAACCTGACTCTTTGGTCTTGGGTTGCATCCTTATAAATCGCAGGCCCGACCCCGCTTGCATACTGATTTTATGTTTTGGGTAATTTTTATCTAGAACCTTAGATATTCTCAATTATGGGGTATGGGTCTGCACCACAATCTGGTCCACATTTGTGGACATCTGCTGGCAGGTTAGAGGTTTCATCTTTTTATTCTGATTCTGACCTGCACCTATGAATTCTTTATTTCTCTTCTTTGTATAGTGTGCCTAGCTGAAGGCACTAAATTCAGCACATATACAGTTTTTCTTTATCTTGTAGTGGACTCATCATTCACACAATTCAGGTGCTTTCTACTCTATTCCACTCTATTTTATGTCCTTTTAATACAATGAGGATAATGCATTAGATAGGCATGGGGGGGTGGATATTCATCTCGGAATTAATTCGTCAGCTCCGTAGATTCATTTTATTTTTCTTTATTTATATATTAAAAACAATTGTGGAATTAGGAAAGAGAACTTAGGCTTAAGAAAATTTTAAATCTTAGAAAATATTACATTAGAATCTGAATACAAAGACCCTTCAGGTCTTTGGGCTTAATCAGCCCGTGTATCCACTAAAATGTGGATTTGTTTTTCGAGTCCTTGCTAACCTGAATTCTATTTGAGTAAATAAGTTTGGGTGATAAGTACACGACTTATCAACCCACCCTCTAATTTGAGGGAACTTTGAGTCTAAAGCATCTGCACACTAACTTTTCACTGATTTATTGATCGGCGATTTTAATGGAAATTGGGTAGTTAATGAACCTTCTAGAGTGATATGGCTGGCAAGTTATATTGGGTAACAATCCATAGGTAGGTTGTCCAGAGCCCAATCATTGGGCCATTCTCTTCTTACTGCCTTTGGGTAAATCTTAGACCAAGAAGCCACCTACTTAAAAAAAAAAGTCAAAAAGAAAAAGAAAAAAAAAGGAAAAGTAGAAAAGAAAAAGAAAATAAAAGAAATAAGCCACACTTAGCCGCACGAGTATGGCTGGCAAGTTGGTGGTGGTATTAGCTCATCGACCGATTGTCCAGAACCCAGCTCAAGAAATGCACTGAAATTTCCCAAAACACTTAGGAAGAAGCAGAGAAGTAGAATAAATCGGGGAGATATACACTGGATTCACCCTTGTATTGACCCCATAAAAATAAAAGTAGGGAGAAAGCTGTTGGTTGAAAAGATACACCTCTAGGTAGAACTCTCTTTCTAAGGTCACCTAGAGGCATAGAAACCCAAAGTCCGTTCTAATTATTGATTAACAAGTCTATCACATTCATAATAAGATGCTTAGAACTTAGGATTCTCATCAAATTTTGGGTGAGTTGAATGGCCACTCTTAGAAAGCCACTCTTTAACCCTAAACTCAAAAATAAAAAAAAATTAGAAAAGAAGAAAAAGAGAAAAAGAAAATTTTCTTTGAATAAGGTGAGGGCTTGACGCAGTCTGCATTTTGGCAGATACCCGGGCACTGTTGTGTCTTTGAAAGTTCAGATCCTAAGCAAACATTTTCTTAATGTTAAAAATAACTTATGCCCAAATAATCCAACCTAATTCTTTTATAAATAGTATATAGTTTTTTCTATGGACTAGCAAAAGATAGGCATAGGGGTGTGATGTAAACATGTTTATATTACATAAAATGTCTATTTAGGTATGTTCTTAAGCATAGAATTGCATTACATACTATAGATATTGCATAGCAGGCATCATCTTATATTTAGATTAGTCTGAATAAAATGGAGGTTACTTGTCTCTTTTTATGTTCAGGGACAGGGCGACTTTTTATCAGGACCTCGGATCGAAGATCCAATCATACTGATCTGATCAGGGCGACGATTGGAGTTCAACGACTCCAAGATCACCCTAATTAGATATCCATAACATCAGATAGAGACTGAGGAACACTAGAAGATCAAGGGCCAAGATGGTGATAATCCGCACTTCAGGCGACAAATCTAACTGCACAGATGGATTCAGATCAATGATCGTAGCCTAACGGCATGAAAATCGACTCAATCCGATACCCGTGGCACTATCTACATCATCCAGAAGATGGATGGCCAAGATACCACCACGTGGCACCATCTCAACCACCCAACTAGCCGCTCACAACTGCTGAAGCCTTTAATGCCAATGCCTCTCCGCCGTTGGATCAAGATCCAACGGCCTAGAGTGGATCCCAATTGGCGCCTTCATTCTCTGAAGCCAAATGAAGATGTAGCCTCGACTGTTTGATCTCAATCCAACAGTCCAGATTGTGCGCCACTATAACACACCGCCCACCCATCCATGCGCATAGCGTAGTGGATAAGGCGTTCGTCCACGATAGGGCGCGGATTCGAGCCGCGAGAAGAGCTGCAATGGGGCACGGGTGAGCGGGTGCATTCAACCGTGCGATGGAGATCGGGTAGCTGCGCGCTCCCAATCAAATCCATGTGCCATCTGACGCGGCGAGGAAACACCTCATCGCATGCGACGAGGCACGCGGTTGAAGCGGCGGGGATGCATTCTCAGTCGTTCGATCTCACGATTGAACGACCAAGATTGAGAGAATGTGGATAAGCGTTGAGAGCGGGGAGGTGAGCAAGCGCATGCGTGCCGCCCACTACGTCCATGTTTAAAGGTCCTGAATTAATGATTTTCAACATAAAATGACCAAATTGCCCTCACTCCTTGCAACTATAAATGGAGACCCCCTCCATATGAAATTGGCATCCCTTCCTTCTCTTCTCTCCCTCTCTAAAGCTCAAGAGAAGCTTGTCCCACACCTGGGATGCTCCTCGAGAGATAAAGTCAAATTTTTGCCCCCATTTCGGAAGTGGATCCCGTGACGACAACGATGTGCTGCCCTGTTCTTGTTCCTCCTGCCTCAACCTCCTTCTTCTGCTCCATCCTTCGTCTTCCAGGTGTCGTCCCGTCCAGCTCGTCCTCCAAGCGATCGTCGAGGAGGATAACTTCTCCCATTCCTATTTCTAACTTTCTATAGTAGAATTTTCCTACTTTCTAGTGTAATAGTTTTCTTACTTTCTGGTGTAATTTCTCACTGGTTTAATTGTATAAACATTTTGAAATATTAAGTGAATGTTCTCTCTCTCTCTCTCTTATTCTGATTGTTTATACTACTTCATTGTGATTACTCCACTTTCCAACAAAAACCCTAAAAATAATATAATTGTGAATTTAGATCGATGTAGCCTCCCTAAGTTCGACCTAGGATTTCTATTCCAGTATAAATTTTATTTGTTGAACACGAGTTCTTTACTTTTAAACTACAACGAAAAGTTTTCAAAACCAAATACGATATCGTAGTAACCCATAGCCTCAACACCAGATGAAGGATATAACAGTCTTATGATCCGCTTGTCTTGTTGGGATAGCTTCTACCTACTTTAAGAATGGTCTACTGCGAGGAGTATGTACTTAAAGCCATGCGAGTTCAGGAAGGGGCCCATAAAGTCGATGCCCCAGACATCGAATACTTCCACGACGAGAATAGATTGGAGAGGCATCATGTCTCTTCGAGTCATAGAACTGACCGTCTGGCATTGCTTACAGCACTTGGCAAACTTGTGTGGGCCAGAAAAATCTTGACTGCAAAATCTTTGCAGTAGTTTTTCGACCTGAGAAATGACCGTCACAAGCATCGCTTTGGCAGAAGGATAACATGAAATTGCACTAGAGGGGGGGTGAATAGTGAAATTATAGAATATTGTAATACAAAAGAAATTCAATCACACAATGTACTCAATTATTTTTAGGTGGAAACCCAAGATGGGTGAAAACCACCACCTAAGCCAATCCCTTGACTTAGGATTTTCGATCACAAGGTGATCAATTCACTAACCACACTACTTAAACGAGGGTAGTGTACCTCAATTACAAATCCCACCTCCGATCCCTAAATGGAGGTTTCTCCCTTCAAAATGAAAAAACGAGGACCCGACAGGCTGGATACCCAAAGTACAGAAATTAAGAAGTAAAATAACACCTATAGAGCACCCCAATAATTTAGTTGTTTTCTTATCTACTAAGCATGAAAAGAACTCCCTGATGATTTGCAGAACGGAGTGAGCCGGGAGTATGGATTTGCCCTCTGATCAGAATATTAGCACAGCACAAGGGCAAGATGGAGCTTAGAGTAGTGAGCAAGAGATTTTTCTAATGGAATTGTATCTCAAGAGGCGTGTCTTGCCTAAAAGGAGTTGTAGTCTATTTATAGGCAAGTTTGGAACCTTCAAGAACACTTGGGAGAGCTCTTCTAGCCGTTGGAGACAAATCCCAAGAGTTTAGGACGAAATCCACACAAAATCAGGGCAATGATGAGTCTGACAGCAATATCAGACGTCTAATTATAGGATCAGATGTCTTATAGGATGTCTGATTATGCTTCTGGTCGTCTAATACTGTAGGCCATCCAAGATAGACTCCATTGGATCAAAAGAAGGACGTCTGATTTTTTCACATAAGACGTCTGATTATGTTATTGGACGTCTAATGAAGGGTGGATTCGATCCTGGTTTCATCAAATCCAAATAGGGTTCTAGGTTTAGAGGATGAGACATCGTTATGGACGTCTGAGGACATCACCAGACGTCTGAAAACCTAAAGACTCTTCACCACTTCTTCTGCTAAAAGATTATGTGGCCGTAAAGAGATACGCACAGAAAATCATGGCCAACGGTTCAAAGGAAGACATTTGGAAGTGTGTCAAGACGTCTGGAAATCGATTTTTCCTAAGTCAGGTCTAACGATTACTATGAGGACGTCTGGGTAAAGAATCAGACGTCTGTGTAAGGTTATCGACGTCTGAAAGTGAAGTCCTTCGACAGATGTTTATGAGGAGACAAACAAAGGCAGAACTCTTTGAAATTAGACGTCTGAGACACTTGTCAAACGTCTTAAATTGGAAAATCAGACGTCTGACCATTGTCCTGGACGTTTGATAAAAGTATAAGTGTTGGGTTTTTGTTTCTAATTTATCCTAAGTCTAGAGAGCCTAAGTTAGCTATTTATAGGTTATGTTTGGGAGCTCTTTACAATATTTCTAGACTCAAATAAAATGAAAATTACAACCTTTGAAAGTTTACATGAAAAAGCCTAAGACCTAATACTTATGCTACTTGTCTTCACGCTTTTAATCTCCCATCTTGGAAAGCTTTTTGAAATCCTGCAAATATGTTATTATAGGGAGAAAACAATATGCTATGCTTTATTTTTTATTTCATGTTCTTCATTTTGTAAAATCATCAAAATATTATATATGAGTGGTTGAACTAACATAACACACTAGAGATTTCCAAATCAGGGACGCATCTAAGGATAATCTGATCAGCCCAAATGCGAAAGACCAATGGGTCATCCCAAAAATAGAATTTATCCTCTGATATAAATTTGAGTTTTTGATCCTTGGATAATCCCACAGGTAGCTTGCATGCGATAAGATAGTTTGCTATATCAACATACCAAGGAAAATCAACAGAGTTGATAGATAATAGAGACTCATCCGGAAATCGATCTGATATCAGCGGGGAGTACGGAATGTAGTCCTGGTCGTGCCGAGACAAGTGATCTACCACAACATTATGTGCTCCAGCTTTGTCACAGATTTTGACATCAAACACTTGCAAAAGAAGGATCCATTTGATAAGGCAAGGTTTGGCATCCTTCTTCGCCAATAAATGCCGGAGGGTGGAATGGTCAGTGTAGATGATAACTTTGGACCCAAGCAAGTACGACCTAAATTTCTCCAACCCGAATACCACAGCTAGCAATTCTTTCTCAGTGACTGTATAGTTATGCCGAGCCTTGTTCAGCGTTTTGCTAGCATAGTATATTACAAATGGATGGTGCTCCCGTCGCTAGCCAAGAACAGCTTCGACAGCGAAGTTAGAGGTGTCACACATCATCTCGAAGTCGAGCGACCAGTCGGCGGGTTGGAGAATAGGTGCACTGGAAACAGTGCTTCGCAAGGTCTTGAAAGTGCTGAGACACGAGGAGTTGAAATCAAAGGGAGTGTCAGTTACCGGAAGATTCATTAATGAACGAGCAATTTTCGAGAAATCGCGAATGAATCTTCGATAAAATCTGACATGCCCTAAGAATGATTTGATTTTCCTAACTGAGCCAGGCAAAGGTAATCGCGAAATGATTCCAGACTTAGCTTGGTCAACTTCGAGTCCATTAGAGGAGATCCTATGACCTAGTACAATGCCATCCCTCACCATAAAATGGCCTTTTTCCCATGAAAGTACTAGGTTAACCTCTATACATCTCCTCAGAATCTTTGTGAGGTTATCAAGACAAGGCAAGAAATCATCTCCAAACATGGAGAAGTCATCCATGAACACTTCTAGGTAGTCCCCGATCATGTTTGAAAAGATGGCCATCATGCATCTCTGAAAAGTAGCTGGTGCATTGTAGAGGCTGAAAGGCATCCTCTTAAAAGCGAATGTTCCAAAGGGACACAGAAAAGTCATTTTGTCTTGATCTTCCGGGTTGCTTGCAATTTGATTGTACCTAGAGTATCCATCGAGAAAGCAAAAGAAACTATGCTCGGCTAGCTATTCTAGAATCTAATCAATAAAGGGTAAAGGAAATGATCCTTTTTGGTAGCCGAGTTTAGCTTCCTGTAATCAATGCAGACCTGCCAAGAAGTCATGGTGCGGGTCGGGATGGATTCACCCAATTCATTTTTTACTACGGTGAGTTCCGCCTTTTTGGGCACTATCTGAATGGGACTCACCCACTGGCTGTCGAAAATAGGATAGATAATGCCCGCATCCAGCCATTTAATGATCTCCTTCTTGACAACCTCCAACATATTTGGATTTAAGCATCTCTGAGGTTATCTCGACGGCCTCACCCCTTCATCAGTGTAGATATGGTGCGTGCAATATGAGGGGTGAATTCAGTGGAGATTAGCAATGCCCCACCCAATAGTAGCCCTATGTGCTTGCAGAACAGAGATCAACTGGTGTTCCTGATCCATAGTCAAGTGAGCATTGATAATCATGGGATATATCTCACTTTCTCCTAGAAACACGTACTTGAGTGAATCATGTAAGGGCTGTAACTCTAGTAGCGAAGGGTGGGGAGGGGGTTTATGTAGGGGAGGAGAGGAAACAACATCGAAAATTTGTTGATCTTGACTAATGAAGAATCTGTCTGCAGTTGTCATGTAATCCTGCCTTAATATATTACTGCTGATAGGATAGGATAGTCAGGATTAGGGGTGTTAGGAGCAGATGAACACCCATGACAACCAGATCCATGGGACAAAATGTGTATCATTAGTCTCAATCCCGTGTGGATCACGATCTAAGACCCTTGATAGTGAAGATGAATATGCCATTGGGTCGCTGCAGAGGAGCCCAATGTTCCCACAGAAAGCTGAATCTTCATCTTCATTATCCTCCTCGATCAAATCGCAATCAAAGTTCTTTGATGCCCGGAAAATGTCCAGTTTAAGCTTTTCATTCCACAGGGTAATATCCATGCACCCTGATGCACAATTGATGTTTGCATGGGTGGTTTCCAAAAATGGGAGACCTAGAATAACTAGTGCATCATAGAGATTAGGAGGAACCTCCATATCAAGAACAAAAAAGTCCGCTGGAAAGCAGAATCCTTGGACTTTTACGATCACATTTTCAACCACCCCCCTTGGCATTTTTACTGATTGGTTATCCAACTGTATGGTAACCGAGGTGGGCTTTAACTCCCCAAATCAAAATTGATCAAATACTGCGATGGGAGTTAGGTTGATGGACGACCCCAAATCGAGAAGGGCCCTATCAAAAGGGGAATCTTGCAAAAAGTAGGAAATCAGTGGTGTGCCCGGGTCCTTCATTTTGGGTGGTAAGTCAGCTAAAATAACTGTGTTGGCTTCCTTAGATAATACCGCTTGTCTTCTGATTCTCTGCTATCACTTTGGAGTACAGTAGTCCTCAAAGAACCTAGCAACAATAGGGATGTGATCTATTTCTATGAGGAGAGGGACCTGAATGTGAACTTCCTTAAACATAGATTTCAGGTCCTCGAAATTTCGGGTGTCCCTTTTCCTTGCTAAATCTCACGTTAGGGCCGCAGGAAAAGGGATGGGAATTTCAGGGTCTAGGGGCTTCTTTCCGTTATCTAATGAAGATGGCTTGTGAGAGGAAGAGGGTTGTGAGCCATCTCATGGTAGAGCATAGGAAAAATCATTACCCGCTTGCCTAGGTAGCGGGTCCTATGTAGTCTTTCTGCTCCTTAAGGTGATAGCTTTTGCATCGGCGTGTTGTCCATGCAAGGGCAGAGGAGCGGGTTGGTTTGGATACACAGGGTTTGGCAACAGAGGTGGCTGACTGAGACCATAACCAGGTGGTGCGGGAGGTGCTTGCATAACAGCGTGTTCCTGCCCCTGTGGTGCTTGGAGTATAGGCAGGGCACCTTGATTTTGCACATATCTTCGGTTTGGGATAGGTTGGGAGGGCAAAGCTCCCTGTGATCTATGCTTCTGCATCATATGGTTTTGCGTGTTCTGTATGCTCTGTATTTGGTCAACCATTGCCTTCATTATTTGTAGGTTTTCATGAGTAGATTTTCGAATTAATGCCAGCAATTCCTCCTTCAGCGACTCCAAAGGGTTAGCCTGCATTGGAGGGTAGTTGCCAGCTTGGTGCAGTGGTTGATAAATAGAGCGTGTCTGTTGCTGCTAAGACGGGAATGGCTACTGTCTAGGATACATGTTTTGCGCATTCCCATATTGTCTGGTCTGGTAGTGTGGAGCTTGACTTGGTCTCTGTAGGTTACCAGACCAGGAGAAATTGGGATGCTGGTGCCAACAAGGGTTATATGTTTCAGAGTACGAGTTGTTACACCCATAACCCTAAATGGCATTGACATCTTTGTAAGCCGAAGATGTCTCAGATGAGAATTCATTAAAAGAATACGCAATTGCATCATCATGTGGTGCGTAACCCTGATTGTACAGTGCCAGATCCATATTGTTCATAGGTTCCTGGTATGCAGGATCCCGCGAAGATGGAGAGAAAACATCTCAAGTAAACGGATATGTACCAATAGAGGATGCTCGGGATGCTTGAGAAGAGTAAGATGGAGTAGTGCTGCCAGAAGATTCGGATCTCGCTCGCATTAATTCATTGAGCTTCTTATCGAGAAAATCCACCTTATCCAGCTTTTTGGAGGATAATGTCCATGTCGGCTTGGATAGACTCAACTTAAGCTTCATGGACATTAACTCGTTGCTGTCCAGGTCGCTAGGACTGGTTCATTGAGGCAGCATTCATCGAGTTCTCTGCTAAGGACTCGAACAGTTCAAATGCATTGTTCTCGTCCTTCGCAAGGAAATTCTCACCGCTAGATGCATCAGCCAGGTAAAATACTTGAGCGAGGTGCCATTTGGGTACACCATGGTGTGGGCACTTCCTGAGAAGATCATGGAATCTGTCCTAGGCGTCATGCAGCTTCTCTCCAGGGCCTTGGGCAAAGGTCGTGATCACGTGCCTCATAGCATTTGTTCGACCGATCGAGAACTTCTGGAGGAATTCGTGGTGTAATTCCTCCCACGTTCCAATTGGCCTCCCAATGGTCTTGAACTAATAACCAGTTTTATCCTTGAGAGAAAAAGGAAAAAGCTTCATGAGAATAATTCCAATATCTATATTCCTTGGTCGAACTGACTCTGCAATCCGACTCAGGTCTTTGAGGTGCTGGAAGGGATCCTCATTCGAGTTTCCATGGAAATGAGTTTGTATTAGATTTATGATATTCGACCTTAACTCGAATGCATCTCCGCCTGCGGGAATCCGGACTTGAGGTGCCTTGATTGTTGCCACCGGATCTTAGAAGTCCCGCAGTTGTTCTCTGCGTGGTGGATGCTACATCCTGTCGAGTGTTGTGAGAATCTAGTCGATGCTCTGCTCATATTTTTGCTCTGTTTCCTCGACCCTAGCTTCCAGACGAGCCATTGGGTCTTGATTCGTAGGAACCAGATAGACTCAAGGACCGGGATTAGCCATCTCACCTAATTAGGTGGAAGAAGGTTTAGAAGAGTGGTTGGGTGAGAATCGCCTTTACTACCTTGGGTTTGGCTCACAAGGTCCCTCAAGTTCAGGTCTTAACGACCTTCTTCCTTGCGTACACCAGCTCAAAGGGTTGGTGTAGTCAAGCAGAACATGGCTAAGGCCTTGTTAATCTGAGTGGTCCTTTAGATCAAATGACTGGATTTTTCATTTAAGTTTATGTTATTAAAAATTCGATGAGAGACTGATTGCAAGGAATTCCCGCCTCTCAGGCTAACCCGGCCAGTCTGGTTACAAGGGGACTACGAGGATGGTTCTTCCTTCGACTTTTGCCTCCGATTCCGTTACCCCACAGCTGTGGTCGTTTGATGATACCCTGCAGGCTTAGTTACCAGTTTTTGCAAAGGAGGTTGGAACTACTGAGTAGTTTCAAGGAAAATGCAGGTTATTTGATGTACTTTCATGAATTTTTAACCTGTTTCTTCAATTTAGTAGATGGTGGGCAATCCACAAGGTGACTCGTTGGTGTAGACTCAGATAGGTGTGTTAATATGGTGATTTTATCGTTGAAGTGTGTATAGTGGTTAACCTAAACAGAGCCTAACCATCTCTTTACAAAATTTTTTACTTGACCTACTTAATTTTATCTTGGTCATTTTTAGGCCTAGGGTCGAACTCAGGGAAGTGGGGTTAGAAGTCAAGTTTCTACGCCTTTCCTACAATGAATCTCTTCCGTTTATTTATTGTGTTTTTGGTGTTTCTCTATTTAGATTTTTTCTGATAATTCTTGTCCTTGAGGCACACCCTCAAAATTAGGTTCTTGGCTTTGAGCCAAATCAGGGTTCCAAAATGGGTCTTGCTATTCGCAAGACGGAGTACCTGTAAGTCAAGGATTATCTTTTCTCTTTTATATATATTTTTTTATCTTTTCACTAGCAGGAAAGCGAAACAGAAATAAAGTAAATATAGTATATATATATAGGTATATATTATATATGTATAAAGGGGTGGGGGTGGAGGCGGAGATGGAGTGTAGCATAGTGTGGAGTCGGTCATCGTCTAGAAAGACGCAACCAATAGGACAAGGTGCTGCGTGGAGTGTAAGGTGGATTGATGGAAGATGAGTGTGACCACGCTTTTTGTACACGTGTATCGGGGAATATCAGCAACTGGTGTAGATATTCCCGCGATACAACGTATGGTAAGTAATGTGAATATATATATATATGTATATATGTAAATATATCTATATGTATATATGGTTATAAATATATAGGTATATATGTAGTAATATGTGTATATATATATATGTATAAATGTATATATATATAAGTATATATATATATGTATGTAAATATATGTATATATATATGTATATATAGTTATATAGATATATATGTATATAGGTATGTATATTTGTATATATATGTGTATAAGTGTATGTATATATATATATATATATGTATCTGTACTTATACTTAGTTATATAGGTAATTATATATATATATATATGTATGTATATATATATGTGTGTGTATATAAGTATATAGATATAAATATATATATATATGTATGTATACTAATACTTAAGTATATAGATACTACTATATGTATATATATATAAGTATATATATATGTATATAAATATATATAGATATAAATATATATATGTATATATATATATAAGTATGTAATAGTGTATAGGTGAGAGTGTGAGTGTGTGTGTATTTACAGAGAGAGAGGGAGAGTGTGCTGTAAGAGAGAGAGAGAGTTGGAGTTGGCGTGGTTAAGGCATCTGAAGCTTCAGGCCCGACGTCTGGAGTCCACGCGTGCACGTGCAGGCACGTCTGTGCGTAGAGAGGCACTCGCTGGAGGGAGTGGGCGCGGAGAGAGGGCTGCAGCGCACAGCGCTGCGTGGAAGAGCTGAAGTGGGCAGACGCAGGCGCATGCGGGGGAAGGGAGCGGGCGAAGACATGGGCGGGTGCGGGCGCTGGCAGACGTGCGGGTGGGCACTGGAGCAGGACGCGGGGCGACATGCGAGCGCAGGTAGTGGCCAGTAGCAGCACATCGGGTGACCGAATAAGTGAGAAACTTACCGGTCACCCCACTGTAGCCACAGTGTTCCGCAGAAACGCATGAACAGTGGCTACAGTGGCCGGGTGAGCCACGCAACCGATTGCGTCCGGTGTTGTGAGTGCGAGCGACTTGCGGCTGGCTCGTGGGGGCTGGTGTGTGCATGGAAGGGTTGCACCGACTGGTTGCGGGCATGGAGAGGCGGGCGTACGCGAAGAAGCGGAAGGCGAAGGCAGCCTGCAGGCACGTGTGGTGGCTTGCTGGCTTGCGTGGTGGCCTTGCAGCTGCTGCTGCATGCGGAGCTTTGAGCTTCAAAGCTTGAAGCTCCTGCTCCAATGGCTGATGTGGCTTGGACGTTGAAACAGGGAAAGAACCACCATGCTCACCGGCTCTTTGATGAGCTGGGTGGTGGTGGTTGTGCACCACCGTGAGGTACTCTTGCCTGTAGAGTGTCTCCTCAGAGGAGGGCTTGCGTATGGAGGGAGAGGGGGAGGAGATGTCCTGGAGAAGAAGAGCTGCGTTGGGTTGGCTTTTTTTTGTGAGGATCCGTCTTTGTTGCAAAGGAGGAGCCATTCCCTTTTTAAAGAAGAAGAATGCATGCACAGCCATGCCCTTGCTGTGCATGGCTTGTGTATGGCTTGGCAGGGAGAGCTGCTGCAGAGCATGGCGCGAGGAGGAAAGTCCAGCCATGCCATGCAGCCGCGGGAAGAAAGTCAAAAATCAAAAAGAAATAAAAAATGAAGATGGAAATTTTTCAAGGCAGCACTTGAGGAATTTGTTAATTGCAAGGCCATTTTATTTCACTCTCCTCCCCTCTCAATTAAATGCATGCATGCATGTATTTTCACAAATGCGGCTATGGAAACCTAATATGCATTGGTAATGCTAGGAAATGGCACAAGACGGCCCAATTGTAGGTGTATTTTTGCGGTGCAATCATACCCCCATTCCTATCTTTTGCTAGTCCCTAGCAAAACATTTTTTTTTATTGTATTTAGAAATGTTCTTTAGCTGAAGATTTTCTCCTGAGGCGACATAGGTGTGTTTATTGTTGGATATTGTGAGAACCAATTGCAGAGAAGACTACCAGTAATTTAAGTCTCACATGACATAGATCATCTCTCAACTAACCAAGACTCTTGATATTTAAACCTTAAGTACGATTTCCATGACCCAGGAGGTTTTTGCAGTACTCGAGAGCTTAAGAGATTATGGCTTGTGCTTAGTGACGGATCAAGACTGACTAGATGAACATTAAGACTCAAGCCCAGGGTTTCACGAATTTTTAAGTACATGTTGGTCTCAGTTTCAGCTCGTGTCTTCGGATTGACTCTTAAAAAGATGAAGGAAAACTCAACTCCCATTTTCTGACATTTGTGGCTCAAAGAAAACAGGGTATTTGCCCTGAAGAACTTTTTTGTAGAAATAAGACTTTACAGATATTTACGAGATATACTGATTTATTTGCAACTTTTTTTTTTTTGAAACACATGTCAGTATATCCCTTACAACATTATTTGGAGGAGCACACTTTTCTTTTTTGGTGGGAGAGTTCCTTTTTGGTGGAGAGTCTCTCCTAAACACAAGACTAAAGCCTGGGATAAAAAGTCTACCTGTGCGCACAGGTAAGGACTCCACCTTCCCTAATGAACACTAGGGTTGGATCTTACGTTCACCTGGTCTTTCTTAATATGTGTAGTGTGAACCAAGATTACCTAGGCTCTCGAGTAGAAGCAAACCAATGGATAATGTACTGGTGTCTCAGGTACAAGAATATGTCCTTAGTTAGGAGAGATTCCAATCTATTTTGTCAATGCTCAAGTGAATTAAGCCGAGCCTAAGCAAATCAAGCTTCTGTGGCCTGGAAGGTCTTCAAAACAGCAGTTGAATATCCATAAACACTTATTGTATTTTTGTTTCAGCCTTCAGATCATTACTAAACACCATTTTATATATATATATATATATATATATATATATATATATATATATATAGAAACTGCATGATACCTTAAAATACCTAGATCCTAAGGATGCCTATCCAACCCTCCATGCCAAATGATGCTATGTCCTCATATGCATGCAGGGAAGGGTAGAGGAAGGACGAAAGATCGGGTAACGATAGCTGAGGTGCAAGGTATTCAGCAGGGTGGTAGGGTGGGAGGATGGTGGGTGGTGAAGAAAAAGTGAAGTGAGCATGATAGTGAAGTGAAAAGTGATGGTGGATGGTGAGTGTTGTTGGGGTGCCTCCCAACGAGCATTGAATTTAACGTCCCCAGCTGGACTCAGGATGAGGCACAAAATTAGTTACCCTCCAGCAGGACGCCAGATTCTCCAACAGGGACAGGTTCATGCGTAAGATAGGGTTTCAAACGCTGCCCATTGATCGTAAATTTATGCCCAGATTTGGGATCTTCAGTTTATCCCCGTTGGGAAATGGTCTCGAGACCAGGAGAGGACTAGTCCATTTGGACTTCAGTTTCCCAGGAAAGAATTTGAGCCAGGCATTATAGAGCCAAACTTGCTGAGATGGCTCAAATTCTTTCCGTCGAATACGGCTGTCGTGAAAAGCCTTAGTGTGTTGCTTGAAAGTTAAAGCAGAATCATAGGCTTCATGACAGAGCTCTTCCAGCTCCTGGAGTTGGAGTTTCCTTTCTCGACCACACAGGTCTGGGTCGAGGTTACATTGGTGAATTGACCAATAAGCGTGGTGCTCCAACTCCACAGGCAAATGACAAGGCTTCCCATAAACGATTCTATAAGGAGACATACCAAGGGGAGCCTTGAAGGTGGTCCGATACACCCAAAGTGCATCAATCATCTTGTCGGACCAATCCTTACGGTTAGGCCGAACCATTTTCTGGAGAATTTGCTTGATTTGCCGGTTCGACACTTCTGCCTGGTTGTTCTTTTGAGGATGATATGGGGATGCGATATAATGGTGGACTCTGTATTTCCTCAGAAGTGCTCGAAAAGAAGCATGGGTAAAGTGGCTTCCTCCATCTGAGATAATGGCTCGAGGGATCCCAAAGCGCGCAAAGATGTGGTCTTTGACGAATCGAGTGGATATAGCATGGTCAGCACGGCGTGTGGGAATAGCCTCGATCCATTTCGAAACATAATCAACAGCCATGAGGATAAATTCGAAGCCGTTGGAAGGAGGAAAGGGACCCATGAAATCAATTCCCCAAATGTCGAAGATTTCTGCAGCTAGGATGGGTTGTAAGGGCATCATGTCATGACGTGACATTGACCCGAACGACTGGCACCTAGTGCAATGCTTGGCATAATTGTGTGCATCCTGGTGAAGGGAGGGCCAAAAGAAACCGCACTGCAACACCTTGGCTGCAGTTTTTCTCCCAGAGAAATGGCCTCCGCAGGCCTGATCGTGGCAGAAGGATAGTAACTCGGGAATTCGCTGTCAGGAATATAGCGACGGATGATTTGATCAGCACCTATCCGAAAAAGATGTGGATTATCCCAGAAATAATACTTTGCTTTTGCCATGAGATGCACTCGCTAGCTTTTAGGCTAGCCACATGGAAGGGATCCAGAAGCAAGGTAATTGGCAATGTCGGCATACCACAGTCCACTTGCCACATTTATTGCCAATAGGTGCTCATCAGGAAAAATTTCATTGATCTGCAGAGTAAGTCCAATATGGTCAGGGTCTAGTCTGGAAAGATGATCAGCCACAACATTCTGGGCTCCGGCCTTATCGTGGATCTCAATGTCAAATTCTTGGAGCAGAAGGATCCAACGAATCAGTCTTGGCTTGGCATCCTTCTTGTGCATGAGATGGCGAATGGCCACGTGATCGGTGAAAACAATAATGTGAGAGCCCAGAAGGTATGAGCGGAATTTCTCCAGCCCAAAGACGACCGGCAATAATTCTTTTTCAGTGGTAGTGTAATTACGCTGGGCCTCGTCCAACATCTTACTGGCGCAGTACACCACGAAGGGGTGTCTATCGCATCTTTGTCCCAGGATGGCTCCGACTGCAAGGTCGGAAGCATCACACATGAGTTCAAAGTCGAGGGACCAATCATGTGGCTGGAGAACAGGGGCCTTGGTGACAGCATTACGCAGCTATGTGAATGGTCGTATGCAGTCAGGGCCCATATCGAAGGGTACGACGGTTGATAGGAGATGAGTTAACGGTCGAGAAATCTTGGAGAAGTCTTTGATAAATCTCCTATAGAAACCTACGTGTCCCAGGATGGAGCGAATTTGTTTGACAGAGCCAGGCACAGGTAAATCAGCAATTACATCGAGCTTAGCTCTATCAACCTCGATACCCCTATCGGAGATGATATGTCCGAGAACAATTCCCTCGTGTACCATAAAATGACTTTTTTCCCAAGAAAGCACGAGGTTTACATCAATATATCTCCTAAGGATACGAGTTAGGTTGGCAAGATAGTCATCGAAAGAGGGTCCAAAGATCGAGAAGTCATCCATGAAGACCTCGAGAAAGTCACCCACCATGTCATGGAATATCGCCAGCATACATCTCTGGAAAGTTGCTGGTGAGTTACAAAGTCCAAATGACATCCTTCTAAATGCAATGGTGTCGAAGGGGCAGGTAAAAGTGGCTTTCTCTTGGTCTCGGGGGTCAATTGCCACCTGGTTATATCCTGAGAATCCATCCAGGAAGCAGAAAATTTATTTCCCGCTAACCGCTCCAGGATTTGGTCAATGAAAGGTAGCGGAAAGTGATCTTTTTTAGTTGCAGCATTGAGTTTCCTGTAATCTACACACACTCTCCAAGATGTAGGAGTGCGTGTAGGGATGGATTCGCCCCTATCATTAACATGGATGGTGAGTCCTGCCTTTTTGGGCATAACTTGAATCTGACTCACCCAGGGGCTATCGCTGATCGGGTAGATTATACCCGCATCCAGCCACTTAATGATTTCTTTCTTAACGACCTCCCGCATGTTAGGGTTGAGACGTCGCTGCATCTCGCGGGAAGGTTGAGCCTCCTCCTTCATATATATACAGTGAGTGCAGTAGGAGGGGCTAATGCTAGATAAGTCTGTTAAAGACCATCCAATAGTTGCCTTGTGTTCTATGAGGACCTTCGTTAGTTTTCACTCTTGCTCCCTGGTCAATTTTGAACTAATGATCACGAGGAGCATTTCATTTGGTCCCAAGAAAACATATTTAAGTGTACTAGGTAGCTCTTTCAGTTCGGGAGTGGATGGTGAAAGGTCTGGCATTTCTTGGGATGAGAGTGTCCCAAGCGGGTTGGAGAATAGGTCAGGAGGAAGAAATTGGCCCTCAGATTGGCCAAGAAGAGGGACTTCTTGGATAGATGGATCAAAAAAGGAATAGCCCCAATGAGAAGTATATGGGCTCAAGGTCCCAATGTGGATTTGCAAATCTGCCTGATTTGGCAGGAAAGAAAGGGCAATCCGGTCTTCAAGAGTGTGGATCGGCGGTGAGTAGCCCGAATATGACTCAGACCATGAGGTATGGGAAGCAGAGAAAACCTCGTCAGAATTCTGGCCAGGAGAAGGTACGGGACAAGGGAGGGATGGGGGAACGTCACAATATGTTTTGGTCAGGCAGTCATCAGTGTTTACAGGTAATCCACAGCAGTTAGAATAGGTCCCAATTAGTCCGATACAAGCGCTGATAGTCATGTCCTCATCAGACGTGTCATCCTCGATATAATCGCAATCAAAGTTCTTGGCTGCCTTGAAGATGTTAAGCTTGAGCTTTTCAGATCCAACAGCAATCTCAATACAGCCTGAGTCGCAGTTGATATGGGTGCGGGCTGTGGCCAAGAAAGGTCGACCAAGGATGATCGGACAATTAGAAAGTAAGCTAGGAACTTCCATATCTAAAATAAGAAAGTCAACAGGAAAACAGAGACTGTTGACCCTAACCACCATGTCTTCCACCACACCCTTCGGGATTTTGACAGAACGATCTACCAACTGTAATGTGACAGAGATGGGTTTCAGATTTCCCAAGGAAAATTTTTCGAGCATGATGGTTGGTATAAGATTTATGGAAGATCCTAGATCAAGCAGGGCACGGTTAAAATTGCAGCCTTGGATGCTATAGGAAATCAGTGGTGTGCCCTGATCTTTCTGCTTCGATGGTAGGTTTGACAGTATAGCACAACTCGCATGAGGCGAGAGAACCACCGGATTCTTAGTTTTCTTTGACTGTCACCTGGGTGTTGTGTAGTCTTTGAAAAATAGGGCGATAGTAGGTATATGGTCGATAGCCTCAAACAAGGGTACCTTGATTTCTACATCCCTGAACAAATTACGCAGGTTATCAAAGGCCTGCGTATCTTTCTTTTTGCCTTTTGACCCCTCAGTAGAGACTCAGGGAATGGGACTGATTCTGGCACCAATTTGGGTGTATCGTCCTCTCGCGAATGCGGTGCACATCCCGAATGAGAGGGCGATGAAGAAGACGGGCCATGATCAGGTCGAGGTGGATCGACGGTCTGCTTACCGCTCCTCGTAGTGATAGTATTGGACGATGCGGGTCCAGTGGGATCATATGGCGAAGGAGGGTTTGCAATAGGGACATAAGAGTGCGATGCTGCATCAGGATTAGCCTGAAATCCTGGTGGAATGCTCGGAGCCTGCAGAATCTGATTAACCTGCCCCTGAGAAGGTCGTACCTATGATTGAGGACCACGGGGTACAAAGTTTCACGGGTTTGGAACAGGTTGGGTGGGAAGAGTGCCCTGAGATCGGGTCGCCATGCGTAGTTGACTGATCTCAGCATTCTGCTGCGCGAATTGGTGCTAAAGAGAGGTCATGTTCTCTTCATGAAGCTTTGATATTTCCGTCATCATTCGCATCAATTTGTCAAGAGGACTTGATGCATGTTCTGCTTGGGGTACGTAAGGGCCTAATGGCGGATTCGCCATAGGATTAGACTGGGCCCCTGGGATGACTGGTGCAGACGGTCGCATTGGTCCACCCGCGGGGTTTTGGCACTGAGGGTTGTTGGACCATGCGAAATTCGGATGATTTCTCCACCCTGGGTTATACGTGGCAGAGAAAGGGTTGTTCCCCAGGGCGCAAGCGTCTTCTATGCCAGAAGACGCGTCTGCATGTAAATATGCGTCCGAGCACACGGAGGCTTGGTCCTCCGTGTCGAAATACTGGCTCGCAGAAGCCAGATCCACATGACTTACCGAGTCGCTCGGTGCGACACTCGGTAAGGAAGGTCTTACGGGGTTACTTGGGATAAGCCTGGTGTTGGAAGAATTGGGATTGTGACGAAGTGGTGAGGTGGGGGTGTTTGCCAAAGAACGGGTAGGGTTGGCTAGAAGCTCGTCCAGCTTCCTGTGCACGATGGAAACTTCATCCAATTTTTGTGCGATAAGGCTGAGATCAGTGGATGAATGGGAGGGTCCCATGTCAACTTCGTGGACATTTCAGGGTAGGCTGGTACGATTAAAGGAGACAATGGAGGCATTGTTCATCGAGTTCACTCATATTTTCAAATAGTTCGAATGCTCCATTCTCGTCTTTATTCATAAAATTCCCTCCGCAGGAAGCGTCTGCAATCTGCTTCAAAGTCTCATTTATCCCATAGTAGAAAATCTGGGTTATATGCCACTTAGGCAGACCGTGGTGCGGACACTTCCTGAGGAGGTCATTATACCTCTTCCATGCCTCATGAAATTGTTCACCGTTTTGTTGCGTAAATGAAGTGATAGCACGGCGAAGCGCATTGGTTCACCTGATTGGGAAGAACTTCTTGAGAAACGCTGTTCGCATCTCTTCCCAAGAGTGGATGGTTCTCCCAAGGGTGCGTAACAACTACGACGCTTTATCCTGCAATGAAAACGGGAACATTTTCATCAGGACTATAGGTAACCCGGTATTTCTAGGTTTAACAGTTTCAGCCAATCGGGTTAAGTCTTCCAAGTGGAGAAAAGGATCTTCACTTGCAATACCATGGAAGTGAAAATTTATCAGGCCAATTATGTTAGGCTTCAGTTCAAAGTCGTCCCCGCCCATGGGTACCCGAATTTGTCCTATGGTCTCTATAGCAGCGGGATTCTGGTAAGAGCTACGAGACCTAGGCTCCTCCCGTTCAGGAGGGTTTTGCATTTCCTCCAATGCTTCCCTAATGGCTTCAATTTTCTCATTATACATTTCCATTTGGGCTTGGAGGCAGGTTATGGGATCTAAGGCTCCACCACCTGGTGGGTTTTGAGGGCGGTTTCCTCCCTCGGGATTTGGGGGTGGGTGTGCAGCCATGTTTGTGGAGGAGGAGGACGATTCAGCTTCTCTTCTAGATTTATCAGGCAATTCAAACAGTTCAGGGTTTTGTGACCTACTCCCAAACATCCACTATCGCTGGAAGAATTTGGGAGATACGAAGGGAAAAGAGATGAGAGAAATGACGCTGCAAAGGTACACTTGATGACAAATCAATACAATCAAATTCCTAACCTCTATAGTGTGCCCTTAGACCTAAAGATCTAAGTTACCTACTATCACGAACTACGGAACCGAATGCGAGCACCGCGGAACCACCGGGCCAGATTGAAAGGCCGTTTGCCCCAGTCTTAGACACTTGATAACATGCTGGAACCCTCACCAGCACGTAGGCGCTACACGCAGGTAGTTAGACCTCCAATCCTTAATAAGGGTCAAGTTACTACCAATTTTAGTTAGAGGCTTAGGATCAAGTGCTTTTGGAATGTGAAGGGCGTTATTTATGGGTAATGCTTAAGTGATTGATTTTTAGACTGTGTAAAACAAGCATGTAACGGGGAAATCTCCTCGAATTGAAGTTTTAATTGGTGAATGGTTTTTAGAATTCAGCCTTAAGTAGTATGGATTTTAGGATTTCGCTGAAATACCCATTCAACCAATCTCCGGATTTTGCAAGAATACAAGTTTTCTTCTAAGCCCAACAAACCCTTCTTCAATGTCAATTAGTTAATGCATGCTAAAATGCAACGGGCTTCCCTAAATGAAGATTTCTATGTGTGGATGCACGAATCAGTTTTAGATTAGTGTGAAAGGGAGCCAAAGCACTTCAATTCAAGTGCTCCCAATCACCAAAAAGATTTCCACACACAAGGCTCAACCAAAAGATAAGGAAAATCAAATTGTTGGGGTTGAAGTATTTGGGATCGAATCTTAGGCAAGTTGAAAAGTCATGGTGGGGTTGGAATCAACTCAATTCCAAGTCTCCCCACCAAAAATGTGATCCCGAATTTGCAGATAAGTGAGGCAAAGAGGGGTGCAATCAATCTTTTTATGTTTGCCTCAAAGAATACTTCACACGGCGAAAAAGTCAAGAATCAAGATTCTTGAATTTTCGCTATGCGAAGTAAGGCGGGAAATCCCGAGGTGGTGGGAATAAAGGTAATCAATCAAATAAGTGAATTTTAATCCACTTGCCTCAAGAGATCCCAAGAAGTTTTTCTAGTTTTTTTTTTTTATTAAGGTGACAAGTTAACCTAGGTTGTTAAGAAAGAAAGACCTACTTGTTCAGCCATGTGTGCGAAGCTCCAATGCGGTGTCGGCATCTTCACGCTCTCGTTCCTGCCTTGGATCTGCCCACGCCTCTGACTTCGTCTGCCTGCCTTCTCCTTGCAACAGGTTTACTTGCACACCAAAAACAGAGACACCCGTGAAGAGAGAAGAGAAAAATGAAAGGAATGGAATAGAAACTTACTTGAAGGCGTACTTCCCCAGCAACGACGCCAGAAAGATTGTGGTGCAGACTTGGATAGGTATGTTAATATGGTGATTTTATCTTTGAAGTGTGTATAGTGGTTGACCTAAATCGAGCCTAACCATCTCTTTACAAAATTTTTTACCTGGCCTACTTAATTTTATCTTGGTCACTTTTAGGCCCAGGGTCGAACTCAGGGAAGTGGGGTTAGAAGTCAAGTTTCTACGCCTTTCCTACAATGAATCTCTTCCATTCGTATATTGTGTTTTTGGTGTTCTTCTATTTAGATTTTTTCTGATAATTCTTGTCCTTGAGGCACACCCTCAAAATTAGGTTCTTGGCTTTAAGCCAAATCAGGGTTCCAAAATGGGTCTTGCTATTCGCAAGATGGAGTACCTGCAAGTCAAGGATTATCTTTTCTCTTTTATATATATTTTTTTATCTTTTTACTAGTAGGGAAGCGAAACAGAAATAAAGTAAATATAGTATATATATATAGGTATATATTATATATGTATAAAGGGGTGGGGGTGGAGGCGGAGATGTAGTGTAGCACGGCGTCGAGTCGGTCGTCATCTAGAAAGACGCAACCAATAGGACGAGGTGCTGCGTGGAGTGTAAGGTGGATTGATGGAAGATGAGTGTGACCATGCTTTTTGCACATGTGTATCGGGGAATATCAGCAACTGGAGCAGATATTCCCACGATACAACGTATGATAAGTAATGTGAATATATATATATATATGTATATATGTAAATATATCTATATGTATATATGGTTATAAATATATAGGTATATATGTAGTTATATGTGTATATATATGTATAAATGTATATATATATAAGTATATATATATGTATGTAACTATATGTATAGATAGATATATGTATAGATATATGTATATATATATATATGTATATATAGTTATATAGATATATATGTATAAAGGTATGTATATTTGTATATATATGTGTATAAGTGTATGTATATATATATATGTATCTATACCTATACTTAGTTATATAGGTAATAATATATATATATATAGATATATGTATATATATATATATGTGTGTGTGTATATAAGTATATGTAGATATGCAAATATATATATAGATATATATTTATATAAATATATATATATATGTATGTATACTAATACTTAAGTATATAGATACTACTATATGTATATATATATAAGTATATATATATATATGTATATAAATATATGTATATATGAATATATATATGTATATATATAAGTATATAATAGTGTATAGGTGAGAGTGTGTGTGTGCGAGAGTGTGAGTGTGTGTGTATTTGCAGAGAGAGAGGGAGAGTGTGCTGTGAGAGAGAGAGAGAGAGAGAGAGAGAGAGCTGGAGTTGGCGTGGTTAAGGCGTCTGAAGCTTCAGGCCCGATGTCTGGAGTCCACACGCGCACGCGCAGGTGCGTTTGCACGCAGAGAGGCACGCGCTGGAGGGAGTGGGCGTGGAGAGAGGGCCGCAGCGCACAGCGCTGCGCGGAAGGGCTGGAGTGGGCAGACGCAGGCACACACGGGCGAAGGGAGCAGGCGAAGACATGGGCGGGTGCGGGCGCTGGCAAACCCGTAGGCAGGCACTGGAGCAGGACGTGGGGGGAGATGCTCGCGTGGGCAGTGGCCGGTAGCGGTGCGCCGGGTGATCGGATAAGTGAGAAACTTACCGGTCACGCCACTGTAGCCACAGTGTTCCACAGAAACATGTAAACAGTGGCTACAGAGGCCGGGCGAGTCGCGTAACCGCTTGAGTCCGGTGCTGTGAGTGCGGGCGGCTTACGGCTGGCGCGCACATGGAAGGGTTGCGCCGGCTTGTTGCAGGCGCGGAGTGGTGGGCGTACATGAAGAAGCGGAAGGCGAAGGCAGCCTGCAGGCATGCACAGTGGCCTGCTGGCTTGCGCAGTGGCCTTGCACCTGCTGCCGCCTTGCTGCTGCTGCTGCGTGCAAAGCTTTGAGCTTCAAAGCTTGAAGCTCCTGCTCCAATGGTTGAAGTGGCTTGGACGTTGAAATAGGGAAAGAACCACCACGCCCACCAGCTCTTTGATGAGCTGGGCGATGGTGGACTCACGGTGGTGGTTGTGCACCACCATGAGGTACTCCTGCCAGCAGAGTGTCTCCTCAGAGGAGGAGGGCCTGCGTATGGACGGAGAGGGGGAGGAGATGGCCTGGAGAAGAAGAGCTGCGTTGGGTTGGATTTTTTTTGTGAGGACCAGGCTCCCTTGAAAAGGAGGAGCCGTTCTCTTTTTAAAGAAGAAGAAAGCATGCACAGCCATGCCCTGGCTGTGCATGGCTTGTGTATGGCTTGGCAGGGAGAGCTGCTGCAGAGCATGGCACGAGGAGGAAAGTCCAGCCATGCCATGCAATTGCAGGAAGAAAGTCAAAAATCAAAAAGAAATAAAAACTGAAGATGGAAATTTTTCAAGGTAGCACTTGAGGAATTTGTTAATTGCAAGGCCATTTTATTTCACTCTCCTCCCCTCTCAATTAAATGCATGCATGCATGTATTTTCACAAATGCGACTACGGAAACCTAATATGCATTGGTAATGCTAGGAAATGGCACAAGACGGCCCAATTGCAGGTGTATTTTTGCGGTGCAATCACTCGCCTCACCGACTAACTTTAGGGCTCATCGAAGTCCAAGTTAGTCTATGTGGTCCTATTGGCTCATGCACTTCTAAGATTTTTTTTTCAAATTGAAGACCACAATTCAAGTGTATACTCCAAGGCAAGATGGAATCCAAATGATTTGAAATTTAGCAAGAAGATTCCTTTTTCAATGAGCCTTGTAGAAAGTATTTTTCTAAAATTTTTACTATTTCCAACAATTAGTTATGAATTTTTAACTAACCAAAGGTCAAATTTGGAATTTAGACCCTATTTTGGTTTTTCTATTGGAAATAATATCAAATATGCTCCAAAAAATTTTGTAAAAATATGATATTGGAAGCTAGTTTGATTATCTTTCACACCCCACAAATTTTGAATAAATCTGATTTCTACATTAGTCAGAACTGATTTCTAAAATTCATAAAAGTTAATTTTCAAGCAGTCTGACCAATATGTACTCCACAAATTTTTAAAAATTCCACAGAAGAAATCTCTTTTTAGGAAAGAAGGTGTTGGAAAGAAAATTTAAAGATCAAGTTCCAGTCCAAATTTCAAGATTTTTGGAGCATTATAAACACGACTATAGAATTGTAAAGTTGACACTTACTTTCTAGCTGAATTTCTAATGAGAATGTGTGCACCTGATTTTCACAGTGCCAGCTTTTCCTCGTTCGTCGCTTCATGTCGTTGTTCTTGCACACAAAAATACTGTATTAGAGATAAAATCAAAAGTTGCCTTGCCTCCCTGGCAATGATGCCAATTTGGTCATAGCGTAGATCGCGTAGAAAATTAGCACGTTGTAGTATAGCGTGAAATACATCTTGAGTAAATAAATTAACTAAACTTAGTGAGTCCCGGTCGATCACAGGAAGGCAAAAAGCACTTTTGATTTCATATGTTTGTTCTCAATATGATTACTAAATAATAGAAACAATCAATCACAATATCCACATTACAAAGAGATTGAATTTGGTATACATGCAATAAACTAACATGAATATAAACAACTACTACTGTAACAGAATAAGGGCACCACGGGTGGTTCATGGTGGCCTTTTGGAGAGGTTGGGAAGAGCAGCAACAATCCATCAGGGTGTCCCAACGGATGCTTCAGATGGAGGTACAGAGACAGATGCAGAGAAGATGGAAAGAAGAAGAGATAAAGGTTGAAGGAGGAAGAAGAAGAATTAAGGGAATTGCCTTTCAAAAGGGCCCCTTAGGCCCCTTTCTATAGCTTTAGTGAAGGGCAATTAAGGTATTTGACCCCTTAAATCTGCGCAAATGCTTCAGATTAACCAGATCCGTTGATCGGGAGATCAACAGCCCTGATTAAGCCTTCCAAATCCTTCTTTTATCCTCGGTTTGTTCTAATGCTGCCACGTGGCAACCTGTCGATCATCCATCCTTCGTTGCATAGCTATAGATCTTCCTTATGTGCACCTTTGCTTCCTTCCTTTGTCGCTCGCTGATAGCGATTTCACACGGTTTGTTAAAATACGTCGTTGTAACGCGTAAAACCGATCAACTCTTAAATTTATATTCCTAGATAGGGGAGTATCTAGGGTCGTCCAAGGAGGCCAAATGTTTGCAATAGTGATTCTCTTGCTTGGAATACAATCTTAACTTTCTTTTTGGTATTTTTCAATATATCATTTTTTTGTTTTAAATTAAGGCAACATGCGGAATGGTGACGGGAAGGTGATTTACACTTCAATTTAAAATACTACTTCTAAGTGGCAAGTAGAGCCTCTCCTTAAGCTCACTCTAGGCAAGTGGAGGCCTAGAATAATTAGGGAGAGGGAGTGAGGAATGCTAAAAACAAGCAAATAGAAATGCAAACAAGAAATTGCAAAGAAGGCAACTAGATAATTAAAAAAAAAGTGTTTAACAAAAATGCCTAGTAGAGGAATGCTTCTACTACTAGAAAATTGACACAAAGAAAGGAAAACACAAATCCTCTAGATAGATGGTGAAGAAGAGGGCTTCTTGCTCCAAGGTTGGTGGCTCCCAATCTTGAAAAGAGTCCTTCAACTCCTTCCTTGCAGTGCTCCGCCAAGGTGATGTCCTTCAAGGCAAGCCCTAGGGGGGCGTGCCCTAAGTTCTCTCCAAGGGTGGACGTCCACCCTAAGTCCTTCTCCTTTGCCTGGCCGTCCTCCTTGAAGTGGAAGAGTCCTCCTCCTTGGCGTGGCTCAAGTTGAAGAGAGTGGGGAGAAGAAGGCACCAAAGGGGCTGGTGATGTGCCCCTTTAATCTCCTTCTCTACTCCTTCTTAGCCGTAGGTATAGGTGGTTTAGGTAGAAAAATATACTAAGGGAGGATGGGAATTATGTGGTGGTAGGGTAGGGTATTTATAGGATGGGAAGGGGGGTGGTTATGGTGTTTTTTTGGAGGGAAATGAAGGGGTGCTTGGTTATTTTTGGAGGGAAAATTGGGAGGGAAATGAAGAGGTGCCTTGGTTTTCCCTCCAAAAATACCTTCTAGAAGGAAATTTTGGAGGGAAAAAAATGGAAGGTGGAGATGGGTTTTGATGGTGGATGTAGGGTGGTGATGGAAGGGATAGTTGGCACCTAAATAAAGTAGGAGTAGGTGGTCTTTTTGCTGGAGCTTAGGTAGTAGGGTAGTAGGTTTTGGTGCCATGGAGGTGGACTAGCTAAATTAAATAGCTTAGCTAGCTTAGCTAGTAGGGAGTAGAGTTGGAGGCATTTGGAGCTAAGGTTTTCAGGGAGAAGAGTTGGAGGTATTTATCTTGAGCTGCACTACAGCTGGTGGCTGCTGAAGAGAGCTGGAAGGAGCTACCTTAGCTAGCTTAGCTTGCTAGTTCTTTGCTAGCTACTAAGCCAAGCTAAAGCAAGCTGGCTTCTGCTAAAAGGAGCTGAGGTGAGCTGGGTCTAATGCTCCCGGGGAGGATCAAGCTGGGTGAGGTAGCTAAGGTATCTTAGCTCAACTAAGTTGACCTAAGCTGAGTCCCCGGGAGCTGGACTTGAGCTTCCTAAGCTGGAATGAAGTCATCTTTAGCTGGCCGAAGTTGAGTAGAGCTGGATGTAGCTGGACCTGAGCTGGGGTGAACTCCAGTCAACTCAGCTGAGCTAGCTAGAGCTCCCTGTGGACTAATGGGAGCTGAGATGAGCTATACTCAACTAAGTTGAGCTGGATCTGAGCTGACCTGAGCTAGGGTGAGCTAAGATGAGCTCTCTTGAGCTGCCATTCAGCTGAGATAAGCTGAATGGAGCTAAGATGAGCTAACCCTAGTTCAAGTGAGCTGGAATCCAGCTATGGTGAGCTGGATTAAGCTGAGTTCCAGTTAGTTTGAGCTTCTTCATCACCAGTTGCCTTCCTGAGTGCTAGGGTTTTGGAGTTCTGACAATCTGCATATCCCTAACACTCACAAAAACACATTAAAAGGATAATAAAAAGTGCAATGCATGCCTAACCTAATTGATGCCTAAATGCAGCCCAAAAACCCTTTTGCGGAGCAAAATCCTAAGAGCTAAGTTTGTTTTAATGCATAAAAATGATGATAAACTGGCGTTTATCACACCCCCATGCTTATCTTTTGCTAGTCTCTTAGCAAAACTTAATTTTTTTTAAAAAAATGGAATTTTTGGGAAATCTAATTTTTTTCTACTTTTGAGGAGAAATAGATTAAGGGACCTTGGTTGATCTAAACACAAGAGGTACAGGATTTGTTAAAGATAAACATCAAGATTTATTTTGGATCCAACCATTAGATGAAACAGGATCAATATATCCTCCAGAAACTTCGCAAATTAACTCCTTGTTAATTCAAATGACTTGAAATTTTTGTTTTTAGGATTTTTCTGGCTCATGAATCTGATTCGCAACTTGCAAAAATCCTTGTGATTGTGAAAAGCCAACATTTATAGGAGCATGTTAATTTATTTATTTATTCTTTTTTTTTTCTCTCCCCCATGCTTATTATCAGCTTAGTCTTACAACAGATGTGTCGGGATCATCATTCCCGTTACCAATCCTCGAGGGGGCTCTGGCGCCAGTACTTCGGGATAGCACTGTCCATGACACCACCCAGGAGCTCACAACTCCAAAACACAATGCGGTGTAAAGGGGCGCTCCAAGCAAACTCAAGCTCTTGCTCCGACACTATAGGTAGAGCACCGTCCAAGACACTTGAGCTACTAAAATGTGCTTTAATGCTCCGTCTAAAGATATGAAATATAGATATGGAGCAGCACCGAGGTGGTAACATGTTGACATCGCGTCCTCAAAGGAGGTATTTTCCTTCTTCTCGGCGGTGGGAACTCAAACCAATGATCTGCTTCAGACTTTTACTAAGTCCAAACAAGGGAGTTTTTCAAATTTTTAATTGTTTTTAAGTGTTGGCTTGACACAAAAAGTTTCTCAAGACACGCAAGTTTTTGAATCAGAAGCTAAGTCAAATACTTTCCATATTACAAAATAGGATCAAATCACCTGAACTATCATGAGTTCAGGTGGAGTTTTAAAGAAGGATATCTGATTTAATCTAAAATAGACCCTGGAATTCTAATGATCAGATCCATGTCCTCATCCTTAGTTTGTTAAAGATTAAATCCCATTGTACCAAAAGTGAATTTTTCGACCTTAGTCCCTATTTCAAAATTCTTCCTCAAAAAGTTTTCAACATTTTTATTTTTTTGGGTATGCAAGCAGGAAATAAATTAAAGAAAATTGCATTTTTTTTTTAGGTATGCAAGCAGGAAATAAATTAAACAAAAATGCATGTTTTTAGGTTTTAAGCATCCTAAATCGATCATCAAATTCAAAAACACCCCCCCATGCTTAAGATATGCCATGTCCTCATGCATTAGGAGGGAAAAGGGATCACCTTAGTGAAGAACGGTCGGGTTTAGGAGGAACAAAACCTGGAAAAAAAAAAAAGGAAAGCAAGAAAAATTGATGGGTTACCTCCTATCCAGTGCTATCTTTTACGCCATTCAGCCGGGCGTGAAGGTATGCATGGAAGATGGAAAATCATGTAAATAATTGGACACTTGAATGTCTTTAATAAAAGTGTCTTCCTCAAGATCCCTAAAAAGATGAGTGGTAAAGATAAAGGGATCAAAATAAAATAGAGAAATGGAAAAAGGACCCCGATCTGGCCATGGTTTGAATTGATGATGAAGGCCAAACTCAGGTGGATCAGGTGGTAGGTCCAATAGAAAAGGGAGGGGAAAGGAGTTAGTGATATGCAAGATGGGTGAAGTTAGTGTGGATATTTTTGGTGAAAAATCAGGAAGATGAAAAGGGGGAAAGTCAAACCCTAGTTGATCTGGAAAGTCTTGGACCACATAATTATCCTTAGAATAAGAATCAATAAAATCTAGATCAATAGTGGTCAAAGCTGAATGAGATTGGATCAACATATACTTTTCAAATACTGCTTCCATTTTATTATCAGTATCCTCAAAAATTTTATGATCACTGGATCTCTTGGAAGCTAGAAATAAATCTAATGAGAAGGTCTGGTTACTACAACTTATATTCATTTTCCCAGAATGAGAATGGATATTAAATGTTGCGGTAATCAAAAGGGGTCTTCCAAGAATGGTATTAATGAGAGCCTTAGGTACCTCTATGTCAAGGACCAGAAAATTTATCGGAAATAAACAATTTCGGACCTTGATAACACTATCCTCAACAACTCCCCGCGGTTGAATGGTAGATCGATCTTCTGATTGAAATTGAACCTTAGGAGGTTTTAAATCACTGAATCGAAATTCCTCAAATAAGACTGGGGGGATGAGATTACTAGAGGTACCTAAGTTGAGAGGGGCGCGAGAAAAAATGGTGTCAGTTATGACAACTGAGATGAGCGATGTGCCCTGGTCCTTTTTTGTGAAAGGCAGCATGCTCTGAAAAACTGAGCTGGCTGTCTTAGAAAGGACCAACCTTTCTAGATTCTGATCATGACTTTTTGAAGTAAATTTTTTAGAGGCATGGGGAGAATCTAGGAGGGGAATATTCCTCTTGACTTGCTCAAATAAGTCCAAAGGATTGTGGTTAGAGGGCTCTGATTTTGGATTGTTGGATTGCAGTTTTTGAGAGTGGGAAATAGGGTTTGAATCAGGTGTTTTTGGGATTTCTTTTTCTTCTTCCTTATTGAGGTTAGGGGAGTCAATCTGCATTGGTTGAGAATCAGTTTCATCATTTGAATGTGAAGGCCTTAAATCCATGTTGGTTTCCTCACTCCTCAAAGTCTCTGCATACGCAGCTTGATGGTCACTGGGAGGAGATGGGGGGGGCTGATTTTGATAGAAACTAGGTTGGTGCTGTGATATTGGGTTAATAGGAGGCTGAACCTTGTGGTTCTGATGTTGGTATCCACCTGGGTGTTGGTTCCTGGGATTAATAAAGTTTGGTGTGGGTTGGGATGGTGAATGTCCTGCAGGTCTGAGTCGGAATATCCCCAATTTGATCATTGAGATTGTTAATAAGATGGGTTGTTTCCTTTGTTTTTCTTTGTAACTCCTGCAGGGTTTTCATCATCTGGGCATTAATGTCTTCTTGAGATTGACCAGATTGATAAGTCTGATTAGAATCATACCCTCCAAACGGGTTTTGTTGTTGGTGTGGAACCGGATTGGTCCAGGAGTGAGCCGGATAATTTCCCCTATTAGAGGAATTTTTCAATTTCTCCTGGAAAGTAGGGACATTTTGGGTGGGGTGATGATTGGGATAAACATAATTCCCTGTTGAACCATAGAAAGCCTCAGAATAATAATTATACTCAGCATGAGATGTATGCAGATTTTCTCTCTTGCGGGTGTTTAAAGGGGTGAGATGTGGAATGTGTGGAGCTTGGGTAGGTGTGGCAGGACTCCCTTGGTTGGCTAGGTTTGTTAAATCCTTATGCAACTGTTGTTGCTTAACTTGTAGCTGAGCCATGATAGAGTGGAGATTAGGTGGAGGGGCCTGATTAAGTAGCTCCTGGGTAGAAAAATAGGGGAAAGAAAAATTAGCATGCGGGTTAGAGGACCAATTTTGATTTTCCATTTTGAGAGAAGAGGAAGAATGCAGGAAAAGTCTTTTTTGGGGAGGTAAAATCAAGTGGTCCCTCCAAGTGTGGAGTTTTGGACTGCCGCCCGTGCAAAATGGAAGAAATGGCAGGGGAGGAGAAGAGATGGGGATGAGAGAAGTGTGCACACAAGCAATCAAATTCTAGACCTAACTTAATTGTGACTCCCTAGAATTTAACCTAAGACTTGGTCTACCTAGGAAACAAGTAATCAATAGTGAATACCCGTTCTGTCAACAAATCTAGCCAAGTTGCTTAAGGGGAGGTTTGGGCCCAAGCGTTTCCCAGGAAAATCCTCAGGTGCTTGTACAAACCCGCGCCTGGTCGTTTGACACGGCCCCTCAGCCTGAATACCAGATATAGATGACAGAATTGGTATTAACTAGAGAAAACTTAAATCCTATATAGCAAGCCTAAATTGATGAAACCTTAGGGGTCAAATTGCTACAAATTTTAGTTAGGTATAGGATACTACAGTGCACATGGAATGTGGAGGGCGCTATTGGGATGTTGCCCTGTTATTTAGATTTTTGTGTGTGTGTGCAGGAATTGGAGAGTGGCTCCAATGAAAATCAAGTTGTCACACAATTTTTTTTGTATTTTTGCCTTTTAGGATTTAATTTAATTATATGTGCTTTAGGGTTTTTCTCTTTAAATTTTCAAACAAGTTTGAAATCTCACAATCAAAGGGAAGACAAGTTATATTGGTGATTGTATATTTCCTTTTAATTGAGTCTCTAAAGAGAAAGAAAGAAACCCTAAGCCAATTATCCCTAAGACAGAAAATTACTACTAATGAATTGATTTTTGGCTTTCTGAATTAAGTAGTGGTCCAAACAAGTCAAACAATACCACTACTTTGAAGAAAATCAAACAAGGATTCCAAAAAAGATTTTTGTAAGATTTTAAGAATTTGTTTGATAATTGTTTTGAATTTTTAATTGTACTGGTGTCAAAGTCCAGAAATGATATCCATGGGTATTGTGGCCTTTTCAGTATTACCACTGACCTCAGAAAATTCTTGTGATTTTATGTGATGTGTAAAATTTCACAAGGATTCTAGAAAGATAAATTTCAAAAAAATTAGATGAGTATAAAAATTCTAAAAATTCGTGGACAGTAACAAAACAGGAAGATTAGAGGGTGTGACCCCTCTGCAGTCCACGAATTTTTAAAAATTAAACACAAATCCAATTGTTCTAAAATTTGTAACAGATGTTCCTAACTTAATTGGAAATAGCTCTATGAAATTTTATGATTTTAGGAGGCCTGTGGTGTTAGAAATCGATTTTTCAATTCTGGACAGAAATCTGGACCCGAAAAATAGAACACCAATACTTGCAATGGAGTGGTGCTAAAGAAGCATACAAGCAAACAATGGATTTTATAATACACCACTCCACTTAATTAAAGTGTTTAGGGTCCTGAAAGCCAATTTTAGTGTATTTTGGTAGTTTTTTAGCCTAAACGTGACAAGAAAGGGGAACCAACCTGAATTTCACGGGAAGAAAAGGATCTTTGAGCTCTCGCTTCCAAATTCCCGCCTTCTCACTGTAGTTCCTGCACACACAAAAGAAAGAAAGAGAAGGGGATGAGATCCACTTCAAGCAAGAGAAAATTAATTAATGCAAAGCCGTGCCTCCCCGACAACGGCGCCAAAAAGTGATAGCGATTTCACACGATTTGTTAAAATACGCCGTTGTAACGCGTAAGATCGATCAACTCTTAAATTTATATTCCTAGATAGGGGAGTATCTAGGGTCGTCCAAGGAGGCAAAATGTTTGCAATAGTGATTCTCTTGCTTGGAATACAATCTTAACTTTCTTTTTGGTATTTTTCAATATATCCTTTTTTTGTTTTAAATTAAGACAACATGCGGAATGGTGACAGGAAGGTGATTTACACTTCAATTTAAAATACTACTTCTAAGTGGCAAGTAAAGCCTCTCCTTAAGCTCACTCTAGGCAAGTGGAGGCCTAGAATAATTAGGGAGAGGGAGTGAAGAATGCTAAAAATAAGCAAATAGAAATGCAAACAAGAAATTGCAAAGAAGGCAACTAGATAATTAAAAAAAAAGTGTTTAACAAAAATGCCTAGTAGAAGAATGCTTCTACTACTAGAAAATTGACATAAAGAAAGGAAAACACAAATCCTCTAGATAGATGGTGAAGAAGAGGGCTTCTTGCTCCAAGGTTGGTGGCTCCCAATCTTGAAAAGAGTCCTTCAACTCCTTCCTTGCAGTGCTCCGCCAAGGTGATGTCCTTCAAGGCAAGCCCTAGGGGGGCGTGCCCTAAGTTCTCTCCAAGGGTGGACGTCCACCCTAAGTCCTTCTCCTTTTCCTGGCCGTCCTCCTTGAAGTGGAAGAGTCCTCCGCCTTGGCGTGGCTCAAGTTGAAGAGAGTGGGGAGAAGAAGGCACCAAAGGGGCTGGTGATGTGCCCCTTTAATCTCCTTCTCTACTCCATCTTCTTAGCCGTAGGTATAGGTGGTTTAGGTAGAAAAATATACTAAGGGAGGATGGGAATTATGTGGTGGTAGGGTAGGGTATTTATAGGATGGGAAGGGGGGTGGTTATGGTGTCTTTTTGGAGGGAATTGAAGGGGTGCTTGGTTATTTTTGGAGGGAAAATTGGGAGGGAAATGAAGAGGTGCCTTGGTTTTCCCTCCAAAAATACCTTCTAGAAGGCAATTTTGGAGGGAAAAAAATGGAAGGTGGAGATGGGTTTTGATGGTGGATGTAGGGTGGTGATGGAAGGGATAGTTGGCACCAAAATAAAGTAGGAGTAGGTGGTCTTTTTGCTGGAGCTTAGGTAGTAGGGTAGTAGGTTTTGGTGCCATGGAGGTGGACTAGCTAAGTTAAACAACTTAGCTAGCTTAGCTAGTAGGGAGTAGAGTTGGAGGCATTTGGAGCTAAGGTTTTCAGGGAGAAGAGTTGGAGGTATTTATCTTGAGCTGCACTAGAGCTGGTGGCTGCTGAAGAGAGCTGGAAGGAGCTACCTTAGCTAGCTTAGCTTGCTAGTTCTTTGCTAGCTACTAAGCCAAGGTAAAGCAAGCTGGCTTCTGCTAAAAGGAGCTGAGGTGAGCTGGGTCTAATGCTCTCGGGGAGGATCAAGCTGGGTGAGGTAGCCAAGGTATCTTCGCTCAACTGAGTTGAGCTAAGCTAAGTCCCCGGGAGCTGGACTTGAGCATCCTAAGCTGGAATGAAGTCATCTTTAGCTGGCCGGAGTTGAGTAGAGCTGGATGTTGCTGGACCTGAGCTGGGGTGAACTCGAGTCAACTCAGCTTAGCTAGCTAGAGCTCCCTGTGGTCTAATGGGAGCTGAGATGAGCCAGACTCAGCTACGTTGAGCTGGATCTGAGCTGACCTGAGCTAGGGTGAGCTAAGATGAGCTCTCTTGAGCTGCCATTCAGCTGAGATAAGCTGAATGGAGCTAAGATGAGCTAACCCTAGTTCAAGTGAGCTGGAATCCAGCTATGGTGAGTTGGATCAAGCTGAGTTCCAGTTAGTTTGAGCTTCTTCATCACCAGTTGCCTTCCTGAGTGCTAGGGTTTTGGAGTTCTGACAATCTGCATATCCCTAACACTCACAAAAACACATTAAAAAGATAATAAAAAGTGCAATGCATGCCTAACCTAATTGATGCCTAAATGCAGCCCAAAACCCATTTGCGGAGCAAAATCCTAAGAGCTAAGTTTGTTTTAATGCATAAAAATGATGATAAACTGGCGTTTATCACTCACCGCTTTTGAGTGCCCAATCGTCAGCCGTTCGATCTTACAATCCGATAGCTTAAACGCACGCTCCATCGCACCTTTGAATCCTAAAGCACTCACACGCACATCTCCGCTTGCTTCATGTCACACGCTCTTGATCCAGTGCTTCCGCGACGACCACACGTCTGCTGATGAGCCATCCGATGAAGATCCGACGATTAATTACGCCTACGCTCACCACTTCTGATTTCACACCAGGCACGCTTCGATCCTGCGTCGCTCGCTGTATGCTAGGCTCCCTCTCCACTACGCTACGCGTGCGGATTGTTGCACCTTCCATTTCTTATGCGGCTGCTCTCGGTCGTTGGATGGGAATCCAACAGTCGATATCTCTCCTGTGCATGATGAGGCGATTGAAGGCGACAACGTGGCTGCATCATGGCCATTGGATGACGATCCAATGACCTGCGGTTCTCCTTTCCAAATTGGGGCGCAGTGAGGGGGACTGCGATGGCGCCACATGGCACTGTCGTGGCTATTCATCTTATTCTCCTTGTATCTGATGATGTAGGCCTCTGATTACGTTGATTTTTGCATCATTGGACTGCGAACATCGATCCGGATCCATCCGTGCAATTGGATTTGTCATCTGAGGTTCGAATATTCTTCAATTTCCCCTTGGCTCTTGCTTCTTCTACAGACTTCCTAGGGTGCTACGGGAGTCTTGGAAGGGTTGTACTCCCGTCATTATTTCGAATGGATCCATAAGGTTGAATCGATCATCTACAACCCTATATTACCTGCAATTAATAATACCTCTCAAATAGCATGTTATTATGTATGAAACATATAAATCATCTAAGAAGAAAAGTACGATGTGTATGCATGTAGAATGCCCATGTTAAGCTAGGCTCTACCTTAATTCAGGCGAATTACGATTTATGATTGCTACGTAATCACTAGGTTGTACGAGTTGGAGTACGGGTTATTTCTTTGGCCTTCCTGGATGGCATGAACGTCCTTGTAAGTTGAGGATGGGAGATAGGAGGAAATAAGATCAAAGGTCCCGATTTGGAACCCAAGGGATTCCTGATAGGTCAAGATCATGGGCTAAGCCAACTCCAAATTGTTCAAAAACTCCCTTCCAGTAGGAGTTTGGAAAGAGGAATATATTGTCCCTTATTGAGATGTGGACCTATGTGTGTTTCTAGATTTCTGAGTCAAATGTGGACCTATGTATCTTCCTAGATTGCCGAGTCATCCATTTATCCAATCCCTTTGCTACTATGTCCACCTTATTAAGCTTTCTGTAAACCAATTCCATATCAAACCTAGTTGAATCATCTTAGATTTCATTCATAGTAGTCAACTTAGGTTGCATGAACCTGCCGAAGTTTCCATGGAGGCATGATTTATAGTGTTTTTGCTCATTTCCTCTAACAAATCATATGCACTATTGGCATCCTTGTTGAGGAAATTTCTTGCACATGAAGCATCCACATGACCTCTGACCTATTCATTTAGCCTGCGATGAAAGATTTGCATGAGTTGCCACTTGGGCACTTCGTGGTGTGGACACTTTCCTAATAAGTCTTGGAACCTTTCCCAAGCCCCATGCAAAGGTTCCTCAAGCTTTGGGAAAAAATGGTAATTGCCTGTATCAAAGCATTAGTCCATCCAATTAGGAAAATTTTCTTTACAAAGGAACTTTCCAAATCAATAAATTATCAATAGGCCTTGCAGTGGTTCGATAACAATACGTAGCCTTATCTCTAAGGCAGTGGGGAAATAACCTCATAAGAATTTGCTTTTCATCTATATTCCTACCCTTGGTAGTCTGTGCTAGAGTGGTTAAGTCCTCCAAGTGTTGGAATGGGTCTTAGCTAACAAGCCCATGGAAGTGCTTAGTCAAGCTAAGAACTTGGGGCATGATTTCAATGTCTCCATTGGGGATGATGAGTCTTAGACTCTCCCCATAATTTGAAGGATCATAAAAATCCTTTAGAGGCTTGGGTTGATTCTATCAAACTGATTCATGAGCCAAGCTTGCATTTGTTGTTGCTAATTTAACTGCCTTTCAATGATCTCAGCTTGGTTAGGAGGTGATGGTGGGTTGTTATCAGTCATTGGATTAGCTTGGCTGAAACTCAGTCGTTTCCTAGAGTGGTGCTCCAAAGGTCCTTCCAATTGTAGTCTTAGTGACCTCCCAGCATTCATACAATTCAGAAGAAAGGGAGGAGGTGCAAAGGGAAATAGGAGAGAAATATGTGTGTGCACAATCAAGCAGTACAATTCACTAGCCCTACTAGCTGACCTTGCGACCTAAATCTTAAGGGAAAGAATCAGGCTGGCAATAATTGCACCTCTTGCCTTTAGATCAATTTGACTAGGTTAAGTACAAGTGTGTTGAAGGGAAAGTTTTCCCAAGTCTCTTGCCCTAGGTTTGTTGAATACCCCTCAACCGTGATCATTTGACACTAACCCCCAGCCTAGACACTAGATATAGTTCAAGGGATCAAGGTAAATTATTGATCAAACATTTTCAAACCTTTAAAACTTCTCTCAATCCTACCTAGGGCACGCCTACTCTTACTTAAAATTAGGCTTAGGATGTATTATGCATAGGATAAGTCAATGGGCATTAGGGGGGTTAGTGCGCTTAATTAGTCCAATTTATGTGTGAGTGCAAAGTGGCAACCAATCCAAACAAGGTCCTTTTAATTTTTTTTGATGTCTTTTAAATTTTGACCTTACTTAATCAAGTTTTAGGGTTTGAATTCTAAGGTTGATCCAGACAATTTCTTTTTTTTAAAACTGAAAGGAATGCTATCGAGGACGATAACAATCCAGATTTAGACAAGTTCTAGGGAGCACACAATGTTGTACAAGGCATGGGTGAGAGATGATTTCCTTTATATCAAAATCTTGGTGTCCCTAAAGTAGCATTAAACCCTAAGTTGATTCCCCTAATAGGTGGCAACTTTAAAATGAGTCAATTTTAATTTACTGAGTGATGCAACCCAAACAATGGCAAACATGGCTTTCGTGCACCACTCAAACCATAGGGTTCTAATTAGGTGATTTTTAATTATTAAGAACCCTAAAGAATGGTTTTAAATAGATAAGCTTGAAATTCAAACCACTCAATTTTTATTTTTTAAAAAAAAGGTTTGCACATATAGGCTTTCTTCACCAGCACTTTACTCTAGTTTGCCACCTTAGGCTCCTTCCACCAGGCTCCTGCTCGGTGTTCCTGCACACAAATAGATAAACAACAACAAAGTTAGTTAAGAAATCATAA
Organism: Thalassia testudinum; assembly: GCA_037157565.1. NCBI lineage: Eukaryota > Viridiplantae > Streptophyta > Magnoliopsida > Alismatales > Hydrocharitaceae > Thalassia > Thalassia testudinum. The sequence continues at coordinate 14,268,377 of JAZHRO010000007.1, forward strand.
ATGCAACTAGTGGCTGATTAAGGACCTTAAAATAGGAACCTCGACTGAAACACACAATCACAACAAATTTATGTAGGGAGTAGATGACCTAATTTCACCAAAAGCATGTATGCCTAGGGGAGGATGATACTCCCAAATTTTACTAGTAATTTTATGGTACAATCTCTCCTTTATTTCCTTTCCTATCGAATTTTGTGAATAAATAAAAGTTAGTCCATCCTAAGTATTTATAAGATGAACCTCCTTCAATCACGAGCCTCTTTCCTGCTCCTACGATCCTGGAGCTTGGCTATTAATAGCATTTAATCAGGTAACTGACAGGCATCCGTTAGTGCATATGTTGGTGCCATGCTTATACGTTTCCTCTTTGGTCAATGCAGTCAATAGTTTGCTAGTTGTTCGCTGGATCAGGCAGGACCTGCTTAGCAGCCTGGTAGACAGATCTAGGTGGCCAAATACCATTAGACCGTCGGATCTTCCTTGGCTGCCATTAGACATCCATTGACCAATTAAATGCCAAGTATGTTCGTTAGAAGGAGGACGATCATATATAGGTTAAGGCTCCCATCTCTTCGCCTAGGTACCTGATGGTAACACCATCATGGGCTCTAACAAGCCACATTTAGTCAAGTTTGATTGATAAAAGCTCCTACCTAATCATTTGAGGGCCATAACTCTGTATTATTCTGATTTGAGATAAGAACTGGGAATTAGGGTTAATTCAGTAATTTTAATAGCACATCACAAACAAAGATTAACCATTGGATCACACATGGGTTAAATGAAGGTCAAATGAGCTCAAAAGTCCAAAATGTGGGTAAACACTAATAGAAATGGGGTTTCATGCATTTCTATAACTAAAGCACATAAAACCTTAATTATCAACCTGCTTAAATTAAAGAGGCTCAGCTTAGGATAAAATTCATCTAAATCTCTTAAAATTCATATAAAAATATTCTAAGAGGTTTAGTACCTTATTCCATTTGAACCTATTTTGATGTAAAATAAAGTTTCAGACGGAATTTTATCCTAATTTGTGCTTTTGTGCAAATTTCTCAGTCAAACGCGGCCAAAATTCAAATCCAATCTCACCATTAGATTCCTTGGGTCCAAATTAGGTTAAGGCCAAAATTTGGGCCCAATCGAAGTCCATCTTGACCTAGTTTGCAATTCAGTCCTAAGAATCCCTATTCTTCACATCCAAGTCCGTAACTTTCAATTTTATTGTGTTTGGGTTGATAGCTTCTCGTCATTTTCTTCATTTAGGTCCCTGCTGCCATTGGAGGTGGGAATGCACCTTAGGACAAGGTTCTCGAAGAGATTTCTCACTCAAATCAAGACCAAATCCCTCCAAATTTGGAGGGATTGATCTTGAGAGATTTCCTAACTGATTGGACAAGATCTTGGACCCTGACTTGCATCCTAGAGCTCAGGTGAGCTCAACGATTTTGGAGATATTTTTCACCAAGAATAGTGGTTAAATTAGGTTGTTTTCCTCGTTTGGAGCTCATTCTAGAGCTCTATAAAGATCCCTCTACCCTTGATCATCCTCTTTGGCTCAGTTTGGAGGCCTAAAACCCTCTTCTTCCATCTCTCCCACCATCCCCAACCATAGCTTCGATGACTCTCTATCCTCCCTTCTTCTGTACCTCCAACAAACAAATTGGAGGCACCAAGCTCCATCCCTCTTCATTGCAACCAAGTCCTGCCAAAGATCGAGTGCTCTTTGTCTCTCCTTCCTTGCCATCGTATCACTGTCAACTTCGTCTCCTCCAGTGTTGGCCAACCAAAGCAGGACGCATCTCACCTTATTTCTCTCTCTAAGTCTCCCTTCTCTCTTCCTCTCACTTCCCTAATTATTTCTACCCCTTTAGACTCTAGGATAGACTACTGCTTCACCCTCAACACCATCATCTTCCCAACAATCGACACGAGCTTCGACGAGCTCGCACCGACGCTACACTACACAAAACTGCATGCCACAACATCCCTGAGCATTTCCACATTTCACTGGTCAAACGCCCTAAAGAAATTTAGGGCTTTGATCACACAAACACCTCACCAAACACTTGCTTCTTCAGTCTCCTTCGACTTTGCTACTCACCCACACACACCCTTCCACCGATTCATGACCACTACGACACTTGCCACACTCAAGCGAAGCTCGTAAACATCTCTGATGAGGCCACAAGGTCGTATTTCCTTTTAAAGGTGCAGACCAGATCGCCGTTGCCACCACCATCTTGTTCGACATCGTGCACCTTCCTTCGACCTTCAAACTTCCCACTGCAACCTGCAACCTTTGCAACTTCAGGCCCTGAAACCCTCCAGGCATCCAATTGAGCGAAGGCATAAGCTCCAGCCCCTCAAATTGTCTATGCTCTCTACTAGAACTGCTTGCGAAAGAGAAGGGACTTCATAGCCCCACATTGTCTGCAACAAGGTCAATTTAGCACATAAAAGCAATTTGTTTTCTTAGCTCATTGCCTCAGAGAGCATGCGGTGAGGTCCCATACACACCTCATCACACGTGCTTTGATCACATAGGTTTTGCGTGTTTGAAATTGGGGTTACAAGTAACCCATCATTGTAGTTGCAAAACTCGTGCTCAAATAAAATTTATATCGAAACTCCAAGGGAGTCCCGGGTCGAACATAGGGAGGCGACCTTTACTTTGTATGAAAACCATTCCTTGATTTGCTTCTTTTTGGTGTATTAGGGTTTTTTTTTTTATTTTTGAAATAAAATGACAATCAATCACAAGAGAGAGATAGAATTGAATTTGATATATTGCATGAATGTCAATTACAATAACATAGAAAACATAAAAAGAGAGGGAGGTGAGAAGAAATCTCCCGAAGCGGTTGTTTGGCGAGAAGATGACGCCTGGCGAAAGCTCAAATGAAAGAGTTGGGAAGCAGGTCGATAAAGGTGAGAAGCGGGAAGATGTCAGGTAGAGGAAAGCTTCAGTGCAGCTTCGGATTGGAGGTGAGAAGGCAAGGTGATCTGCTACCGGAATGGAGGTGGGAGGATGGCTCCAAGGCGACCTATGAATGGGGATGGGAAGTTGGAGGAGTATTTGGTGGGGTAGAGTCTCGTTACACTAATAGGCACCTTGGGAGCTTGAGAGCAAACTCTAACAGAGCGTTGGTAGGCTTACAAGAGCTTGGGAGTAGGTGGGAGTAGAGTAGGTAGAGATGGCTTGAAAGGGAGGGGGTGTAGGTCCTTTTATAGTGGAGAAGAAGAGGCTAAAATAGGCATGGGACCATTAGCGACCTCCAGGCCATCGCTAGAAGTGTTGCTGTAGATAGCTCATGCCCGCTGGTGCACGCAGCTGGCCTTGCGCTCACAAACAATTAGCGATGGCTGTAAGTGTCACTAAATGTCCGACAGGCAATCATTGAAGATCCACTCGCTGCTTATGCTCTACTGGCGCTGCGCTGTGCACTCTCTATGTCGCGCGCACGCATGCTCACATGTTGGCCCTGCACTGTGCGCATGTGTTCCTCCACATGTGCGCGTGCACCCGCGCTACTGTGTGCGTGAGGTGGCACGTGCATGTGCATGGGCAGCCTGGGTTGCACCACGTGGCGCAATCTGGGCCATCCATCTTCTTTTCGTTGTAGGGGCTGCTACAGAGGTCAGATTGAGTCAATTTTCGTGCCGTTGGGCTACGATCATTGACTTGAATCCATCCACACGATTGGATTTGTCATTTGAAGCTCTAAATTATGTCACCTAGTCCCTTGGCTGTTGATCTCCCTCGGACTACATATGGTGCTATGGGACTCCGATCGAGGCAATTTCGGAGGCGTTGGACTTCGATCGTCATCTTGATCAGATCCGTATGGTCGGATCATCAATTCGAGGCTCCAAAATAAATATCCTCTCTCTCTGACTATAAAAAGGATGCAATTAACCTAAATTATATACAACTACTCTAAATGCAGAATGATGCATGCTATGTAATATTGATAACATGAAATACAAATCTAAGCCTAGGAACATACATGAATAGGCATTTTAACCCAAATAGATGTGTTTACATCATGCCCCCATGCCTATCTTTTGCTAGTCCCTAGAAAAATTAAACTACATGCTATGTATAAAAGCAGAATTAGGATTAGATCGCTTAGGCCTAAGTCGTTTCAACTAAGGTCCTAAATAGCGAAAAGTTAATAGTACCCAGGTGTCTGCCAGAAAGAAAACCGCCCAAGTCCTAACCTTATTTGAAAAAGAGAAGATACATTTTTTTATATTTGTCTTCATTTCTAATTTTTTTGTACTTTTGGAGTTTGAGAGTTCCAGGATAACTTTTTTCGGTTACTCGACTCGCCCAAGACTTGAAAAGGAATCTAAGTGCTAAGAATCTTGTGAAAATACTGAAAGACTCACTAGGCTGCTGTTGAAATAGACTTCGGGTTGCTACGACCCTAGGTGACCTTGCTTAAAGGTTTATCTTTTTGATTGGTAGCTTTCTCCCTACTTTTATTTATGGGGTCAACACAAGGGCAAACCCAATGTATATCTCCTTAGTTTATTCTACTTCCCCACTTCTTCCCTAAGTGTTTTGGGAATTATTGTGTATTTTTGTGAGCTGGGATCTGGACAACAGACTAATGGGCTATTACCCACGACAACTTGCCAGCCATACTCTTGCAGTAAAGTGTGATTTTATTTATTTATTTTTTAATTTTCTCCTTTTTCTATTTTTTTCTATATTTTTTTTCTTTTACTTTTTTTTTTAAGTAGGTGGCTTCCCTGATCTAAGATTTACCTAAAGGCATTACGACGAAAATGGTCTTGTGGCTGGGCTTTGGACAACCGGCCGATGAGCTATTACCACCAACTTGTTAGCCATACCACCCTAGATAGTTCATTAGCTACCCAATTTCCAAAGAAATCGTCGAAAAGTGAGTCAGTGTAAAAAGAGTGTGTAGATGGTTACACTTAAAATCTCCTCAAATCAGAGGGCAGGTTGATAAGTTGCATACGTATCATCCCAATTTATTAGCCAAATTGAAATGAATTTGAATTGGTGAGGACTCGAGACTAAATCCACATTTTAGTGGACACCCACGCTAATTAAGCCCAAAGACCTGAAGAGTCTAATTGTCTAGGTCTTATTGTATCATTTCCTAAAGTTAATAACTTCTAAATGCCTAAGTTTTCTTCTCCTAATTCTTTTTTTTATCTTTTTGAATTTTCACTTTTTTTTATAAGAAACTAAAAAAAATTCTACGGAGTTAACAAAATGATCTTAGGAATTGATTATCCACCCTCCCATGCCTAAATGATGCAATGTCCTCATTGTAAAAACAATGACATGAAAAAGGTAGAGTAAACTGAATGTCACCTGAACATCATGAGGAATCTAGTCAGTTCCGTAGAGAACGTGAAATTTTAACATGTGCTAAATTTAATGTCTTCAGCTAGGCATAAAATACAAACAAGGAAGAAATTGAGAATCCACAAGTATGGGTCAGAATCAAAATAAAAATATTGATTCTTCGACTCGCCAATAGAAGATGTCCACTGACGTGGACCAGATTTTGGTGTAGACCCATGCCTCAGGGTCGAGTGGTTCTCAAGTTCTAGATGAAAATCACCCAAAACAAAAGGTTGTTAAGCTTGCGGGGCTGGGACTATGGTTTTGTGGTGTGCAACCCAAGACCAAAGTGTCAGACAATGGATAAAGATGGTTCAATAGGTTCAGAAGTCCTCTTCACATTCAGCTTAGAAAAATAATCAGTTATTTCAAACTTGGGTTGCACATGAAATATATCATAAGGGTCCTGGTAGAAAGTAGGTGGCTTCAGATCAATAGGTACCCTTAGATCTAAAATCAAAGTTCCCTCAGACTTAGCCTCTCAAATTTTCATTTCAACAATTCTATCCTCCAGCATCAAGAGCTCAGGTTCCGGGACCTCTAGCATATCATTCACCACATATGATTTACCCAAGTCCAGAAATCGTGGCTGAATCAAGATTGACTTAGGCACAATGATCTCAGAAGTCAGCTCTTTGGGGTGCAGATTAGGAATGGGGTCACTGATTGAATCATCAAGATTCGGATCCTCCAAGTTAACCCCAGTTGAATTGGAATCTTCAATAGTCAGGCTATCAAATGATTTATTAGATTCATTAAGCCCATTTATCTCACTAAAATCATTTTCCTTAAGCTCAAGTGAGACTTCACTAAGAGATTCCTCACCCTCAGAATCAAAGAATTCATGTTCCTTATTTATATATGTCTCAAAATTATATATCATTTCATGATCCAAGGAGACATATTTTTCTTCATTTTCTGGCTTGGGGATCTCAAGTGAATCAATCAGTTCATCCTTAAAGGGTTGCTCTAGACCAATCTGGTCTCCAATCTCCGAATATGTATCCCCCCCGACAGGCGCCTAAGTAGGTTCAGACATTGGCTCTCCTGAAGAGGGTTCATCTTGAGAATCATCCTAAGATTTGACTAGTGCAAACACAAATTTCATCCTCAACCTCAACAACTTCCCAAATAGAAACTCACCCAAGTCCCTATCCTTAACATTTTGGAGCAAATCCAATAAAGAACTATTAAGTTCATCAATCATTTTGATCATAGGCTCTAATGTTTCAGTGCATGGTGTTGGCTGAGCTTCCAATAATTGTATAGTGTTCCTCAAATTAGCCAACACCCTATCTTGGATCTGGTCCACTTGAACCGACTGGTTCGATTCAGGTTTGGGTGGGTTTGGGTTAAATCTTGGGGAGTCAAGATGTCGAGGTTCTTCGGTTCCTCCCTGATAGTAGGTCGTCTCGGGTTGTTCAAAGAATGGTGGTGACCTATATTTAGTGGAATACTGGGGAGGGTAGGTGTTATAATCATCATATCCTTCCTCATTGTAGATCGGGTTGGTTTGATCATCAAAGGATCGAGATCTATAATCATTGTAGCTCTGGGAAGGATAGTAATCATAGTCTTGTTGTCTAGGGTTAGGCCTTGGACACTGAGGTTCGGATTCATATTCCCAATCAACGTTATCCTGGCTAGTGGATGGGTAATTACAAGTCAAGTCATGATAGTAATCATCTTGGGGATAAGTGGTGGTAGGAGGGCAGGATAGGAAATGTGTGAAAGGTATGGAAGGATACATGGTAGAATAGGAGGGAAATCAGAAGAAAGAAAGGAGCCCTGCAATACAACAACCAAGCATATCCTTATGTGGGTAGCCTAAAGACCTACAGACTCCCATGACCCATCTTGAGATTATAAACAATTTGGTCTACTTTTATCTGGTCAATCCAACCAGTTAGGAGGGACTAGAGAGAAGGTTCTTCCTTTGGCTTACGCCTTCGGTTCCTAGTGTACCCCCCAGCCGTGGTCGTTTGACGCTACTCCCTCAGATGGACCAGCAAAAGCATTTAATCGAAGAAACTCTCAGTCTAAGCCCTAAAGAGCGAATCGATCCTTAAGGCCAACGTCTACTTAGTTTTAATTAGGCTTGGGATGATTGTACTCTTGGTATGTGATGGGCTCTTTAGATGGGTTGTGCCCTTAATGATCAATTGAAATTGGTGTGCATGCACAACCAAGGTTTGCAAACAAGGTTATTTGATGATGTGTCTTTTAGGGTTTAACCTTGTTTAGTAGCTCTTAGGGTTTAATTTTTAGGTTGGTTCAATCAAGGTTTAGTGGAACACTCCAAGTTTTGGAAGCACGGGTGATGATATGTTCCTTTAAAAATAAAAAATAATGTGCAGTGCCTGGTTCAACCCTAAGAATCGACCCTAAGTCGCAGGCTACTTCATGGATTGGTTTTAGATTGGGTGGTGCAGCTCAAACAGTTCAAGCAATTGGCCTATTGCACCACTTGCTTAAGGCACACAAAAAGTCTTAACCTAATTATATTTCTACTCACTTATTTGTGTGTTGAGTTAAGTGTACTGGGTCCACAGGTCAGATCCTAGTTAAGTGGTAGAATCGATGTGATTGTGCGGCTTAGGGTGAGAAATTGTGGGTGTTAAGTGTGTACCTTTCAAAAAATCCCACAAGAGAAGAGTATATTTTTTTTTCTTTTTTTTTATATATACGGGGGTGAGATGAGTGGAGGTGGCAAACAAACAACCAAATCTATCCTTGGGTTTATAAAAAGCACCTAAGTTGACTTAGGTTTGAGTTATTGGTGTGGTGAAATGAACTAGTGGGTGGGGGTGGTGTGGGGGACACTTACAAAGCACCCTACCAGCACTTTACTCCAGTCTACCACACATGGATCTCCATGCTAGGGTACCTGTAAGACAGCAGATCAAAGACAAGCGGGGTTAGTGTTATGTAAATGCAAAGAAGCGTAGAAAACAATAAAGTAAATTCTGTTGCCTCCCCGGCGACAGTGTCAAAATGATCGCATGGGTTTCGTGTGTATGAAATCAGGGTTACAAGTAACCCGTTGTCGTAGTTGCAAAACTCGTGATCAAATAAAATTTATACCAAAACTCGAAGGGAGTCTCAGGTCGAACACAAGGAGGCAATGTTTATTTTGTATGAAAATCGTGCTTCGATTTGTTTCTTTTTGGTGTTTTAGGGTTTTTTTTAATTTTTTTTATTTTTGAAATAAAATGACAATCAATCACAAGAGAGAGATAGAATTGAATCTGATATATTGCATGAATGTCAATTACAATAATATAGAAAACATAAAAAGAGAGGGAGGTGAGAAGAAATCTCCCGAAGCGGCTATTCGACGAGATGACACGGATGAAGGAGTTGGGAAGCAAGTCGACAAAGGTGACAAGAGGGAGGACATCGAGTAGAGGAAAGCTTCATCACAGCTCTGAAATGGAGGTGAGAAGGCGGAGGTGATCTGCTACCGGAATGGAGGTGGGAGGATGGCTCCAAGGTGACCTATGAATGTGAATGAGAAGTTGGAGGAGTATTTGGTAGGGTACAGTCTTGTTACACTAATAGGTGCCTTGGGAGCTGAGAGCAAACTCTAACAAAGAGTTGGTAGGCTTGCTAGAGCTTGGGAGTAGGTGGAGTAGGGTAGGTAGAGATGGCTTGGAAGGAAGGGGGTGTAGGTCCTTTTATATTAGAGGAGAAGAGGCTAAAATAGTCATGGGACCATTAGCGATCACTAGGCCGTCGCTGGAAGTGTCGCTGTAGGCAGCTCATGCCTACTGGTGCGCGCAGCTGGACTTGCGCCCGTGAACAATTAGTGATGGCTATAAGCATTAGTAAATGTCCGCCAGGCTGTCACTGAAGATCCATTCGCTGCTCATGCTTCGTTGGCACTGCACTGTGCACTCTCTTTGTTGCGCGTGTGCATGCTCATGTGCTGGCGCTGCACTGTGCGCATGCGTGCCTCCACACGAGTGCACAAACCCACGTTGCTATGGGCATGCGTGTGCATGGGCGGCCTGGGTTGCGCCACGTGGCGCAATCTGGGTCGTCCATCTTCTTTTCGTTGTAGAGGTTGCTACAGAGGTTGGATTGAGTCGATTTTTGTGCCGTTGGGTTGCGTTCGTCAACCAGAATCCATCCGCATGGTCAGATTTGTCATTTGATGCTCCAAATTATGTCACCTAGTCCCTTGGCCGTTGATCTTCCTCGGACTGCATATGGAGTTATGGGACTCTGATCGAGGCGATTTCAGAGGCATTGGACTTCGATCATCATCTTGATCAGATCTATATGGTTGGATCATCAATCAGAGGCTTTAAAATAAATATCCTCCTCTCCTGACCACAAAAAGGATGCAATTAACCTAAATTATATACAACTACTCTAAATGTAGAATGATTCATGCTATGCAATATTTATAACATGAAATGCAAATCTAAGCCTAAGAACATGCATGAATAGGTATTTTAACCCAAATAGATGTGTTTACATCACGCTCGCTCACATGCCCTCGCCTGTGATTTTGCTTGCATGTTTGGGTTGGGTCCGATTACCCAAGTCCGACTTGGGTCTGAGGTGAAAGAAATTTAAGGGGGGTAGGGGTAAGTTTTGCCTCGAGATTTGTGTCTTGTTGCCTCAAGATGTGTGCCTATACACTCAATACTTGGGCACCTCTGATGCTTGGTGCTCTGGCTCTATTAAGGCCTTGTGCCTATTCTAAGGTTTGGTGATATTTAAGTGGTATGAAGCGCCTTATTGATGTCTGGTTGTGGCATTGCTTGAGGTACTGTGGATATATTTGATAGTGTTGACGTGGAAATTGACACATAGGTGGTTCAAGACAACTGTAACGATATTTGAGTTGATAATCTGGGATATATGCTTAATTTGAGGGATTAAGTGGTGATTTAAATCACCATTTTTTTTAGGGTTCCTGATTTCTTTTTACCCCACCAACTCTTAAGATGCATTTGCATTAGTGAATACATTTCTCAAGTATATTATTCATTGAATACCTTGATTGTGATTCATTGTTGTGATCATTGTTATTAATTGTGATCAGTGTTGTGAATTCCAAATTTGCTCCTTGCGAATGACCTCGGACTTATTTTTGTTTTTGAGTACTTATAAATTTTAAATATTGTTGTGAGTTTTGTCATTGTACTACGACATAATCATTTCCTAACGTGACGTTTTTTTCCTACATTGGATTTTATCATCAATTCATATTTGATTTTTCCAAGATCGCACTCCTCTTGATGAATCTACTCTCGGAAGACACACAGTTCAAGATGACAAGTGAGTGCATTCACGTGTTTGAGATCCTGCGTGATCGAGTCACCCAAGCATTGATTGTGGCGGATTCATAGCAGAAAGGGTTCAGGTTTGGAAATCATCGTCGTAGTTCAATTCGTGAGAAAATCCGTTGATCAAATAAAATTTTTAACCAAAACTCAAAAAGTGAGTCTTGGATCGAACACGTTGAGGCGAACATTTGGTTTTGAAAGATATGCATTTTGCTTTTATTTATTTTTGTCATTTTTGTCTTTTCTAATTTTTTTTGGTATTTTTAATAGGGCAAGTGATCAGGTCGATGAAATTTTATCTAACTAATCTACTTGCAAAATATGAGAGAGAGAGAGAAATAGTCATATATTTCGAAACAAATGTTTGTTACAACTAGGAAATATAGAAATCTATACTACGAAAGCAATAAAGATAGAAATAGGTGAGAGAAATCCCCCTCGACAGTTGCTTGGAGGATGACTCACTCTGACGTTGCTTGGAGGAAGGTGGTGAGGAGTGGGATGAACATGGATGGAGCCAGAGGACGAAGGGCGGGGCAAGACAGCATCATGGCGAGGATCTTCTTCCCAAAGGGAGGTAAGTGGATGGTCATGGGATGCTCCACGAAGGGGATGAGGGGAGGGAAAAATATTTGATTCTACTCTAGATGTGCATCCCAGGCTTGGGACAAGCTTTCTCTATAGCCTTGGAGGTGGTGAGAGGAAGAAAGGAAGAGATGGTGAAGAATGGAGGGGTGTAGGTCCTTTTACAGTGGAAGGGGAGAGGGCAATTCATGTATAAGGCATCAGTGACAGCTGCAATTGTCGTTGAAGATCCACCTAACTGTTGCTGAAGATCCGTGCCAACTCATGCCCACTGCTGCTGTGCTTACGTGTCCATCACGTGTCGTGTCGCACGTGCACGCTGGTGTTGCCCTGCTATGCGCTGCTAACGCTATGCTGGCATTGCGGTGTGGGTGCGCATCTGCACGTGTGTGCTGGCTGGTGCACCACAATTACTAATTTGGGGTGGGGGGGTCTGCGGGTCTCGAACCTGCACTCCTTCTTTGCAAGCCAAGTGTTCAACCATTGAGTCAAGGCTATGTTTGAGTCACGAGGAGTGCATGGATGCTGAGAGTGCAGAGGAACCTCAACCGTTGGATCTTGATCCAATGGTTGTGGTGTGAGATCTCTGACTATAAGGGGGCACCTTTAGTCCCTACTGGCTGGTGTGGGGTAGCCTAGATGGCACCAAGTGGCACCATTTGGGCAGTCCATTTTCTTTCTGTTGCCGAGGGTGCCACGGTGCTCGGATTGAGATGATTCTTGCGTTGTTGGACCGTGTCGTTGATTTGGATTCATCCGTACAGTCGGAATTTTCATCCGAAGCCCATAAGGATGTCGCATTGCCTCCCTGGCCATTGATCTTCTTTGGACATCATATGGTGCTACAGGATTCTGATCTAGATGATTTCGGAGCGTTAGACTCTGATCGTTGTCCTGATCAAATTCGTATGGTCAGATCGTTCATCCAATGCCCTGAAATAAATCTCCTTCCCTCCTACCCATAAAAAGGACGTAATTATCCTAACATATACACAACTACTCTAAATGTAGGATGATGCATGCTATGCAATATTAATAACATGAAATGCAAATATAAGCCTAGGAACATGCATGAATAGGCATTTTAACCTAATTAAATGTGTCTACATCAAGCATCAATCCTACAATCTCTTGACTGGTCTCAACCCTTCGAGATCATCTATGATGCATCTGATTACACATTAGGAGAGGTGTTGGGTCAGAAAATTGATGGGAAACCAGTGGTTACATATTATGCCAGCATGACACTGGATGAGGCTTAGCATAGTTATACGATTACGGAGGAGCTGCTGGCTATAGTATTTGGTCTCGAGAAATTCAGAACATACCTGATTGCACAGCAATCATGCAACCTAAATCACCTGAATTAAGCTAGATTCTAGCATAACATAGGAATAATGCATAAATAGGCATCATAATTTGCACAATAGCTACTTTATTAGTCATATAAATAATATTGTCATTTATGTACTAATGAGAGATGATTTTAATCGCAGATGATTCAAAGCCGTGGATCTGAATAGATCTGATCAGAACGATGATGGGAGTCCAACTCTTTCGAAATTGTCTCGATCAGACAACTAGAGCATCTTGTGCAATCCATAAAAGAGCAGAGATTATGGAGGCAAAGGACAAAGATTCGAACCTCAGATAAAAAATCCAATTGCACGGATGAATCTGGATCAACAATCGTAGTCCAATGGCGTAAAAATCAACTCAATCAGAGGTCTACATCACCAGATACAAAGAAAAGAAGATGGACGACCATGATGGCACCACGTGGAGCCATCACAATCGCCCCTCACCGCCAGCTCATCTCTGAAGACCATCGCTCGCCCCCTCTCAACCGTTGGATGGCCATCCAACAGTCCACGATCCATCTATGTCGTCCATCCAACGGTTAAGGATAACTAGACGCAAAGAGGAAACCCTAATAGAATGCACGCATAGTACATTGGCTCATGCGCTTACGCTGAATCAAGCGGTGCCCATTCGATCCTTGCAGTGCTCAAATTAGGATGGTGTCGTGAGTGGGCACTATTGCCCATTGGATCTGCATTGGAGCATGGAGGTATGACCACGTGTCGAGACTGGAGTGCACCGCGGTCGAACGTTGGAACAAACGTGCACCTAACATGCGAAATCAAACGTGAAGGCAGTAGGGGCGTGACTTAGGTATGAGATCGGATGGTCAAAATTGAATGCGTGCAAATTTGGAAATTGAGCATGTAAGGCAGATGCACAAGGAAAGAAAGGAAGCACGTGTTAAGCCGTCCGATCGTGAGGTTGAGGTGCTAAAATGAGGTGAGCGGCAAAACGAAGGAGATGAGTAGGCGTACGAGGATGAATCAGAGTCATGCGATCATCATCCAAGCATCCAGAAGTCGCCACGTGTTAGCACAAGGGTGAATCCGCACGTAGAAGGCATTTTGAAGGCTATTTTGAGGCAAAATTAGAGCCGTTGATCTTCCGATCGACGGATCTGATTGGCCTAAGGTTGTTGCACGAGATGGAGGTCCAAAATACCCTTTTTTCCCTCCATAAAAACTATAAAAGAAAGCCAAAGCCTCCCTTGGATGGAACATCTCTTCCATCAACTTCATACAACTCTATCTCTCTCCAGACCAAGCTATCCCTCTGCAACTCTGCTTCGACCTTCGTCCCAGTGCTCTGGATATGAGGTACTGCCTGATTGCACCGCAAAAATACACCTGCAATTGTGCCGTCTTGTGCTATTTCCTAGCATTACCAGTGCATATTAGGGTTCCATAGTCGCATATGTGAAAATACATGCATGCATGCATTTAATTGAGAGGGGAGGAGAGAATAAAATGGCCATGAAATTACCTTTTTCCATAAGTGCTGCCTTGCAAAATATCCATCTTTATTTTATTTTTATTTGACTTTGAATTCTTCCTGCGACTGCAAGGCATGGCCTCTTCTTCCTCGTGCCATGCTCTGCAACAGCAGCCCTGCCGAGCCATGCACAGCCAGGGCATGGCTGTGCATGCTTTCTTCTTCTTTAAAAAGAGCATGGCTCCTTCTTTGCAAAGGGAGCCTGGTCCCCACAAAAAAAACACACTGTAGCTCTTCTTCTCCAGGCCATCTCCTTCCCCTTCTCCCTCCATACGCAGGCCCTCCTCCTCTGAGGAGACACTCTGCGGGCAGGAGTACCTCACGGTGGTGCACAACCACCACCGTGAGTCCACCACTGCCCAGTTCATCAAAGAGCCGGTGGGCGTGGTGGTTCTTCCCTGTTTCTTCGTTTGAAGCCCTTCCGCCATTGCCACTGAAGCTTCAAGCTTTGAATCTCAAAGCTCCACATGCAGCAGCAGCAGCAAGGCGGCAGCAGCCGTAAGGCCCTCCAACGCAGGCTTGCAGGCCGCCCTCGCCTCCAGTGTGCGCCTGCAGGAGCCCTTGCCTCCCTCTCCGCGCGCCCTGTCATGCTCTTTCTTCCTGCAGCCAACCGGCGCAACCCTTCCACCCACGCGTCAGCTTGAGTACGCCATCTGCAAGCCTCCCACACTGATAGCACCGTCTGCACCCAGTCACGCAGCTCGCCCGAGCACTGTAGCCAGTGTTCACGCATTTCAGTGGAACACTGTGGCTACAGTGCGGTGACCGGTAAGTTTCTCACTTAACTGGTCACCCGGTGAACCGTTACTAGCCACAGCCCGTGCGCGCGTCTTGCCCCGCGCCTCGCCTTGAGTCCCGCTCCAGCGCCCGCCCGTGCGTCTGCCAGTGCCCACACCTGCCCGCGTATCTGCCCGCTTCAGCGTTTGCATCCACGTCTCCCTTCACCCGCTCCCAGCGCCTGCGTCTACCAGCACCCGACGCTTCATGAGCGCGATACGCTGTGGCCTCATCTCTCCGCGCCTACTTCCCTCCAGCGTGCGCCTCTACGCATGCGGTGAAGCCTCAGACGACGCTTGGCGGCCTCAGACGACTTAACCCGTGCGTCTTCACTCCAGCAGTGCAGTCTCTCCCTCTCTCTCTATCTCTCTCTCTCTCTATCACACAGCACTCTCTCACTCTCTCTGCTGACACATACACACACACACTCTCATACACACACACTCTCACCTATACACTATTATATACTTGTATATATATATATACATTTATATATTTATATCTATAAATATTTATATACATATATATATACTTATATCTATACATATAGTAGTACCTATATACCTAAGTATTAATGTACATACATACATATATATATATATATATATATCTCTATATACTTATATATATATATATATATACATATATATTTACATATATATATATACTTATATACATATATATATATATATATATATATAGATTATTACCTATATAACTAAGTATAAATATAGATACATATATATATCTATATATATATACATATGTATAGATATATTTATGCATATATATATATATAAATATAGATACATATATACATATATATATATATATATATACATATCTATCTACATATATATATACATATATTACTATATATATATATACATCTATATAGTTATGAAAACATACATATACATAGATATCTATATATATCTATACATCTATCTATCTATACATATATTTACATATCTATATATATATGCATATACATATATATATATATATGTATATATACATATAGCTACATATATACCTATATATTTATAACCAAATATATATATTTAGATATAGATATATATTTACAGATATATATATATATATGTATATATATATTTTCGCATCACTTACCATACGTGGTATCGCGGGAATATTTGCACCAGTTGCTGATATTCCCCGATATACGCATACAAAAAGCGTGGTCGCACACATCTTCCACCATCCATCTTACACTCCACACGGCACTTCGTCCTGTTGGTTGCATCTTTCTAGACGACGACCGACCCGACACCGTGCTACATGCCATCTCCGCCTCCACCCCCATCCCTTTATACATATATAATATATACATATACATATATACTATATTTCTGTTTCTCCTTCCTGCCATTAAAAAGATAAAAAAATACATAAAAGAGAAAAGATAATCCTTGATTTGCAGGTACTCAATCTTGCGAATAGCAAGACCAATTTTGGAACCCTAATTTGGCTCAAAGCCAAGAACCTAATTTTGAGAGTGTGCCTCAAGGACAAGAATTATCAGAAAAAAATCTAAATAGAAAAACACCAAAAACATAATAAACGAATGGAAGAGATTTGTCGTAGGAAAGGCATAGAAACTTGACTTCTAACCACACTTCCCTGAGTTCGACTTTGGGCCTAAAAGTGACCAAGATAAAATCAAGTAGGCCAGGTTAAAAATTTTGTAAAGAGATGGTTAGGTCCGATTTAGGTTAACCACTATACACATTTCAACGATAAAATCACCATATTAACACAACCTATCTAGGTCCAACCATAATCTTTTCTGGGGCCATTGCCGGGGAAGTGCGCCTTCAAGTAAGTTTTTACTCCGTTCCTGTAATTTTTCTCTTCTTACACCCTTCTCTTCACTGGTGTCTCTGTTTTTGGTGTGTAAGTGAACTTGTTGCAAGGAGAAGGCAGGCAGACGAAGTAGGAAGCGTGGCCAGGTCCAAGGAGGGAACGAGAGCGTGAAGACGCTGGCACTGCACTAGAGCTTCGCACACATGGCTGAACAAGTAGGTTTTTCTTCCTTAGCAACCTAGGTTAACTTGTAACCTTAATAAAAAATAAAAAAACTAAAAAATAAAAAATTAGAAAAACTTCTTGGGATCTCTTGGGGCAAGTGGATTAAAATTCACTTGTTTGATTGTTTGCCCTTACTCCCACCGCCTTGGGATTTCCCGCTTTACTTCGCATAGCAAAAATCCAAGAATCTTGATTCTTGAATTTTTCGCTGTGTGAAGTATTCTTTGAGGCAAACATAAAAGGTTGATTGCACCCCACTTTGCCTCACTTATCTGCAAATTCGAGATCACATTTTTGGTGGGGAGACTTGGAATTGAGTTGATTCCAACCCCACCACGACCTTTCACGTGCCTAAGATTCGATCTCGACTACTTCAACCCCAACAATTTGATTTTCTTTATCTTTTGGTTGACCCTTGTGTGTGGAAATCATTCTGGTGATTGGGAGCACTTGAATTGCAGTGCTTTGGCTCCCTTTCACACTAATCTAAAACTGATTTGTGCATCCACACATAGAAATCTCCATTTAGGGAAGCCCATTGCATTTTAGCATGCATTAACCAGTTGACATTGAAGAAGGGTTTGTTGGGCTTAGAAAAAAAAAACTTGTATTCTTTCAAAACTCGGAGATTGGTTGAATTGGTAATTCAACGAAATCTTAAAATTCACACTACCTAAGGTTGAAACTCTAAAAACCATTCACCTATTAAAACTTCAATTCGGGGAGATTTCCCTGTTGCATGCTTGGTTTACACACTCTCTAAAAATCAATCACTTGGGCATTACCCGTAAACAACGCCCTTCACATTCCAAAAGCACTTGATCCTAAGCCTCTAACTAAAATTGGTAGCAACTTGACCCTTATTAAGGATTGGAGGTCTAACTACCTGCGTGTAGTGCCTACGTGCTGGTGAGGGTTCCCACGTGCTATCAGGTGTCTAAGACTGGGGCAAACGTCCTTTCAATCTGGCCCGGTGGTTCCGTGGTGCTTGCATTCGATTTCGTAGTTCGTGATAGTAGGTAACTTAGATCTTTAGGTCTAAGGGAACACTGTAGAGGTTAGGAATTTGATTGTATTGATTTGTCATCAAGTGTACCTTTGCGGTGTCATTTGTCTCATCTCTTTTTCCCTTCTTATCCCCCCAATTCTTCCTGCGGTAGTGCATGTTTGGGAGGAGGTCACAAAACCCTGAACTGTGTGAATTGCCTGATAATTTTAGAAAACAAGCTGCATCATCCTCCTCCTCCACAAACATGGCTGCACGCCCACCCCCAAATCCCGAGGGAGGAAACTACCCTCAAAACCCACCAGGTGGTGGAGCCTTGGATCCCATAACCCGCCTCCAAGCCCAAATGGAAATGTATAATGAGTAAATTGAAGCCACAAGGGAAACATTGGAGGAAATGTAGAACCCTCCCGAACGAGAGGAGCCTAGGTCTCTTAGCTCCTATCAGAATCCCGCTGCTACAGAGACCATAGGACAAATTCGAGTCCCCATGGGCGGGGACGACTTTGAATTGAAACCTAACATAATTGGCCTGATAAATTTTCACTTTCATGGTCTTGTAAGTGAAGATCCTTTTCTCCACTTGGAAGACCTAACCCGATTGGCTGAAACTGTTAAACAAAGAAATATTGGGTTACCTATAGTCCTCATGAAAATGTTCCCATTTTCATTGCGGGACAAAGCGTCGCAGTGGTTACGCACCCTTGGGAGAACCATCCACTCTTGGGAAGAAATGCGAACAGCGTTTCTCAAGAAGTTCTTCCCAATCATGCGAACTAATGCGCTTCGCCGTGTTATCACCTCCTTTACGCAACAAAATGGCGAACAGTTTCATGAGGCATGGGAGAGATATAATGACCTCCTCAGGAAGTGTCCGCACCACGGTCTACCTAAGTGGCATATAGCCTAGATTTTCTACTATGGGCTAAATGAGACTTTGAAGTAGATAGCAGACGCTTCCTGTGGAGGGAATTTTATGAATAAAGACAAGAATGGAGCAATCAAATTATTTGAAAATATGAGTGAAAACTTAATGAACAATGCCTCCATTGTCGCCTTTAATCGTACCAGCCTACCCCGTAATGTCCACGAAGTTGACACGGGACCCTCCCATTCATCCACAAATCTTAGCCTTATCGCATAGAAATTGGATGAAGTCTCCGTCATGCACAAGAAGCTAGATGAGCTTCTGGCGAACCCCGCCCGTTCTATGGCAAACACCCCCACCTCACCACTTCGTCACAATTCCAATTCTGCCAACACTAGGCTTATCCCGAGAAACCCCGTAAGACCTTCCTTACCGAGTGTTGCACTGAGCGACTCGGTAAGTCATGTGGAATTGGCTTCTGCGAGCCAGTATTTCAACATAGAGGACCAAGCCTCCTTGTGCTCGGATGCATATTTACATGCAGACACGTCTTCTGGCATAGAAGATGCTTGTGCCCAGGGGAACAACCCGTTCTCTGCCACTTATAACCCAGGGTGGCGATATCATTCGAACTTCGCATGATCCAACAACCCGCAATGCCAAACCCCTGCAAGTGGACCAATGCGACCGTCCACACCCATCATCCCAAGGGCCCAGTCTAATCCTATGGCAAATCCGCCATCGGGTCCTTGTGCACCGCAAACAGAACACGCATCAAGTCCTCTTGATAAATTGATGTGAATGATGATGGAAATGTCAAAGCTTCATGAAGAGAACATGACCTCTCTTCAGCACCAATTGGCGCAACAGAATGCTGAGATCAGTCAACTACGAATGGCGACTCGATCTCAGGGCACTCTTCCTGCCCAACCTGTTCCAAACCCACGAAATTTCGTACCCCGTGGTCCTCAACCACAGGTACGACCTTCTCAGGGACAGGTTCACCAGATTTTGCAGGCTCCGAGCATTCCACCGGGATTTCAGGCTAATCCTACTGCAGCACCGCACTCTTATGTCCCTATTGCAAACCCTCCTCCGCCGTATGATCCCACTGGACCCGCATCGTCCAATGCGATCACTACGAGGAGCGGTAAGCAGACCGTCGATTCGCCTCGATCTGATCCTGGCCCGTCTTCTTCATCGCCCTCTCATTCGGGATGCGCACCGCATTCGCGAGAGGAAAATACACCCAAATTGGAGCCAGAATCAATCCCATTCCCTGAGGCTCTACTGAAGGAGCCAAAAGGAAAAAAGAAAGATACACAGGCCTTTGATAACCTGCGTAATTTGTTCAGGGATGTTGAAATCAAGGTACCCCGGCTTGAGTCTATCGACCACATTCCTACTGTCGCTCGATTTTTCAAAGACTACATAACACCCAGGCGACAGTCAAAGAAAACTACAAATCCGGTGGTTCTGTCGCCTCATGCGAGTTGTGCTATACTGTCAAATCTACCACCGAAGCAGAAAGATCCGGGTACACCGCTTATTTCCTGTATCATCCAAGGCTGCAATTTTAACCGTGCCCTACTTGATCTAGGATCTTCCATAAATCTTATACCAACCATCATGCTTGAAAAAATTTCCTTGGGAAATATGAAACCCACCCCTGTCATGTTACAGCTGGCAGATCGTTCTGTCAAAATTCCGAAGGGTGTGGTGGAAGACGTGGTGGTTAAGGTCAACAGTCCCTATTTTCCTGTTGACTTTCTTGTTTTAGATATGGAAGTTCCTAGCTCACTTTCTGATTGTCTGATCATCCTTGGTCGACCTTTCTTGGCTACAGCCCACGCCCATATCGACTGCGAGTTGGGCTGTATTGAGATTGCCGTTGGATCTGAAAGGCTCAAGCTTAACATCTTCAAGGCAGCCAAGAACTTTGATTGCAATTGCATCGAGGATGACACGTCTGACGAGGACATGGCCATCAGCGCGTGTATTGGACTAATTGGGACCTATTTTGACTGCTGTGGATTACCTGTAAACATTGACGATTGCCTGACCGACACATACTATGACGTTCCCCCATCCCTCCCTAGTCTCGTACCCTCTCCTGTCCATACTTTTGACGAGGTTTTCTCCTCTTCCTATACCTCATGGTGTGAGTCATATCCGGGCTACTCACCATCGGTCCACACTCTTGAAGACTGGATTGCCCTTTCTTTCCCGCCAAATCAGGCGGAGTTGCAACTCCACACTGGGACCTTGAGCCCATATACTTCTCACTGGGGCTATTCCTTTTTGGATCCATCTATCCAAGAAGCCCCTCTTCTTGGCCAATCTGAGGGCCAACTTCTTCCTCCTAATTTGTTTTCTGATCCGCCTAGGACACTCTCGTTCTAAGAAATGCCAGATCTTTCACCATCCACTCCCGAGCTAAAAGAGCTGCCTAGTACACTTAAGTATGTGTTCCTAGGACCAAATGAAATGCTCCCATAATCATCAGTTCAAAATTGACCATGGAGCAAGAGTGCAAACTAACGAAGGTCCTTATGGAACACAAGGCAGCCATTGGATGGTCTTTATCAGACTTATCTGGCATTAGTCCCTCCTACTGCACTCACCGTATATATACGGAGGAGGAGGCTCGACCTTCCCGCAAGAAGCAATGATGTCTCAACCCTAACATGTGGGAGGTCATTAAGAAGGAAATCATTAAGTGGCTGGATGTGGGTATAATCTACCCGATCAGCAATTGCCCCTGTGTGAGTCCGATTCACGTTGTGCCAAAGAAGGCAGGACTCACCATCCGTGTCAATGACAGGGGCAAATCCATCCCTACACACACTCCTACATCTTGGAGAGTGTGTGTAGATTATAGGAAACTCAATGCTGCAACTAAGAAAGATCACTTTCCGCTACCTTTCATTGACCAAATCCTGGAGCGATTAGCGGGAAATAAAATTTTCTGTTTCCTGGATGGATTTTCAGGATATAACCAGGTGGCAATTGACCCTCTGGACCAAGAGAAAACTACTTTTACCTGCCCCTTCGGCACCTTTGCATTTAGAAGGATGTCGTTTGGACTTTGTAACATGCCAGCAACTTTCCAGAGATGTATGCTGCTGATATTTCATGACATGGTGGGTGACTTTCTCGAGGTCTTCATGGATGACTTTTCGGTCTTTGGACCATCTTTTGATGACTGTCTTGCCAACCTGACCCGTATCATTAGGAGATGTATTGATGTAAACTCGTGCTTTCTTGGGAGAAAAGTCATTTTGTGGTGCACGAGGGAATTGTTCTCGGGCAAATCATTTTCGATAGGGGAATTGAGGTTGACAAAGCTAAGCTTGATGTAATTGCTGATTTACCTGTGCTTGGCTTTGTCAAACAAATCCACTCCTTCCTGGGACACGTCAGTTTCCATAGGAGATTTATCAAAGATTTCTCCAAGATTTCTCGACCCTTAACTCATCTCCTATCGACCGACGTACCCTTCGATATGGGCCCCGACTGCATACGAGCATTCATGCAGCTACGTAATGCTGTCACCAAGGCCCTTGTTCTCCAGCCACCTGATTGGTCCCTTGACTTTGAACTCATGTGTGACGCTTCCGACCTTGCAGTCGGAGCCATCCTGGGACAAAGACGTGATAGACACCCCTTCGTGGTGTACTACGCCAGTAAGACGTTGGACAAGGCCCAATGTAATTATACTACCACTGAGAAATAACTACTGGCGGTCGTCTTTGGGCTGGAGAAATTCTGCACCTTCTGGGCTCACAGGTTATTGTTTTCACTAATCATGCGACCATTCTCCATCTCATGCACAAGAAGGATGCCAAGCCTAGATTGATTCGTTGGATCCTTCTGCTCCAAGAATTTGACATTGAGATCCACGATAAGGTTGGAGCCCAGAATGTTGTGGCTGATCACCTTTCCAAACTAGACCCTGACCATATTGGACTTACTCTTCCAATTAATGAAAATTTTCCTGATGAGCACCTATTGGCAATTAATGTGACAAGTGGACCGTGGTATGCCAACATTGCCAATTACCTTGCTTGTGGATCCCTTCCATGTTGCTGGCATAAAAACCAGCGCGAGCGTCTCATGGCAGAAGCAAATTTTTATTTTTGGGATAATCCACTTCTTTTTCACATAGGTGCTCATCAAATCATCCGTCATTGTGTTCCTGACAGCAAATTCCCCAGTGTGTTATCCTTCTGCCACGATCAGGCCTGCGGAGGCCATTTCTCTAGGAGGAAAACTGCAGCCAAGGTATTGCAGTGCGATTTCTTTTGGCCCTCCCTTCACCAAGATGCACACAATTATACCAAGCATTGCACTAGGTGCCAGTCATTAGGGTCAATGTCACGTCGTGACATGATGCCCTTACAACCCATCCTAACTGCGAAAATCTTCGATATTTGGGGAATTGATTTCATGGGTCCCTTTCTTCCTTCCAACGGCTTCGAATTCATTCTCGTGGCCGTTGACTATGTTTTGAAATGGATCGAGGCTATTCCCACGCGCCATGTTGACCATGTTATATCCACTCGATTTGTCAAAGACCACATTTTTGCGCGCTTTGGGATCCCTCGAGCCATTATCTCGGATGGAGGAAGCCACTTTACCCATGCTTCTTTTCCGGCACTTCTGAGGAAATACGGAGTCCACCATCGTATTGCATCCCCGTATCATCCTCAGACGAACGGCCAGGCAGAGGTGTCGAACCGGCAAATCAAGCAAATTCTCTAGAAAATGGTTCGGCCTGACCGTAAGGACTGGTCTGACAAGCTGATTGATGCACTTTGGGCATATCAAACCGCCTTCAAGGCTCCCCTTGGTATGTCTCCTTATAGGATCATTTACGAGAAGCCTTGTCATTTTCCCGTGGAGTTGGAGCACCGTGCTTATTGGGCGGTTCACCAATGTAACCTCGACCTAGACCTGTGTGGTTGAGAAAGGAAACTCCAACTCTAGGAGCTGGAAGAGCTCCATCGTGAAGCCTATGATTCTGCTTTAAGTTTCAAACAATGCACTAAGGCTTTTCACGATAGCCGTATTCGGCGGAAAGAATTTGAGCCATCTCAGCAAGCTTGGCCCTATAATGTGTGGCTCAAATTCTTTCCTCGGAAATTAAAGTCCAAATGGACTGGTCCTTTCCTGGTCTCGAGACCATTTCCCAACGGGGCCGTTGAAATTGAAGATCCCAAATCTGGGCATAAATTTATGGTCAATGGGCAGTGTTTGAAAGCCTATCTTACTCATGAACTTGCCCTCGTTGGAGAAACTGTTGCCCTGCTGGAGGGTAACTAATCTTTTGCCTCATTCTGAGTCCAGCTGGGGACGTTAAATTCAGCGTTCGTTGGGAGGCACCCCAACAATACTCACCATCCACCATCACTTTTCACGCCACTGTCACAATCACTTCACTTTTTCTTCACCACCCACCATCCACCCACCCTACCACCCTGCTGTATACCCTACACCTCAGCTCTCGTTACCCGATCTTTCGTCCTTTCTCTACCCTACCCTGCATGCATATGAGGACATAGCATCGTTTGGCATGGGAGGGTGGATAGGCATCCATAGGATCTGGGTATGTTATGGTATCATGCAGTTTCTATCTATATATATATATATATAAAGAAAAACGAAAATGGTGTTTAGTAATGATCTAAAGGATGAAACAAAAATACAATAAGTGTTTATGGATATTCAACCACTATTTTGAAGACTTTCCAGGCCACAAAAGCTTGATTCGCTAAGGCTTGGCTTAATTCACTTGAGCATTGACAAGATAGATCGGAATCTCTCCTAACTAAGGACGTATTCTTGTACCTGAGACACCAGTATAGGATCCGTTGGTTTGCTTCTACTTGACTGCCGAAGTAATCTTGGTTCACACTACACATATCAAGAAAGACCAGGTGAACATAGGATCCAACCCTAGTGTTCATTAGGGAAGGTGGAGTCCTTACTTGTGTGCGCAGGTAGACTTTTTATCCCAGGCTTTAGTCGTGTGTTTAGGAGCGACTCTTTCCACCAAGAAAGAACTCTCCCACCAAAAAGAAAAGTGTGCTCCTCTAAATAATGTTGTAAGAGATATACTGACACGTGTTTCAAAAAAAAAAAAAAGATACGAATAAGTCAGTATATCTCACAAATGTCTGTAAAGTCTTGTTCCTATAAAAGTTCTTTAGGGCAAATACCCTGTTCTCTTTGAGCCACAAATGTCAGAAAATGGGAGTTGAGTTTCCATCATCGTTTTAAGGGTCAATCCAAAGACATGAGCTGAAACTGGGACCAACCTTTACTTAAAAATTCGTGAAACCCTGAGCTTGAGTCATAATGTTCATCTAGTCAGTCTTGATCTTTCACTATGCACAAACCATAATATCTTGAGCTCTCGAGTATGGCAAAAACCTCCCGAGCCCAGGAAATCGTACTTAAGGTTTAAATATCAAGAGTCCTGGTTAGTCGAGAGATGATCTATGTCATGTGAGACTTAAAGTACTGGTAGTCTTCTCTGTAATTGGTTCTCACAATATCCAACAATAAACACATCTATGTTGCCTCAGAAGAAAATCTTCAGCTTAAAGATCATTTCTAAATACAACACAAAAAAATGTTTTGCTTGGGAGTAGCGAAAGATAGGCATGGGGGTATGATTGCATCGCAAAAATACACTTGCAATTGTGTCGTCTTGTGCTATTTCCTAGCATTACCAATGCATATTAGGGTTCCATAGTCGCATTTGTGAAAATACATGCATGCATGCATTTAATTGAGAGGGGAGGAGAGTGAATAAAATGGCTGTGAAATTACATTTTTCCTCAAGTGCTGTCTTGCAAAATCTCCATCTTTATTTTATTTTTATTTGACTTTGAATTCTTCCCGCAGCTGCAAGACATGACCTCTTCTTCCTCGCGCCATGCTCTACAACAGCAGCCCTACCGAGAAATGCACAGCCAGGGCATGGCTGTGCATGCTTTCTTCTTCTTTAAAAAGAGCACGGCTCCTTTGCAAAGGGAGCCTGGTCCCCACGAGAAAAACACACTGCAGCTCTTCTTCTCTAGGCCATCTCCTTCCCCTTCTCCCTCCATATGTAGGCCCTCATCCTCTGAGGAGACACTCTGCAGGCAGGAGTACCTCACGGTGGTGCACAACCACCACCGTGAGTCCACCACCGCCCAACTCATCAAAGAGCCGGTGGCCGTGGTGGTTCTTTCCCTGTTTCTTTGTTTGAAGCCCTTCTGCCATTGCCACTGAAGCTTCAAGCATTGAAGCTCAAAGCTCCGCATGCAGCAGCAGCAGCAAGGCAGCAGCAGCAGCAAGGCCTTCCAGCACACGCCTGCAGGTTGCCCTCACCTCCAGCGCATGCTTGCAGGTGCCCTTACCTCGCTCTCCGTGCGCCCTGTCACGCTCTTTCTGCTTGCAACCAGTTGGTGCAACCCTTCCACATGTGCGCCAGCTCGCGCGCGCCAGCCGCAAGCCTCCCACACTCGCAGCACCGTCTGCACCCGGTCACGCGGCTCACCCGGGCACTGTAGCCACTGTTCACGTGTTTCAGCGGAACACTGTGGCTACAGTGTGGTGACTGGTAAGTTTCTCACTTAACCGGTCACCCGGCGCACCGCTACAGGCCACAGCCTGTGTGCGCGTCCAGCCCCTCGTCCCGCTCCAGTGCCCGCACCCGCCCGCGTATCCGCCCGCTTCAGCATCTGCGTCCGTGTCTCCCTTCACCCGCTCCCAGCGCCTGCGTCTGCCTGCACCCGACTCTTCACGCAGCGCGGTGCACTGCAGCCGCCTCTCTCTACACCCACTTCCCTCAAGTGCGCGCCTCTCTGCACGCATACGTGCCTACACGCATGCGTGAAGCCTCAGATGACACCTGGCGGCCTCAGACTACTTAACCCACGCGTCTTCACTCTAGCAGCGCAGTCTCTCCCTCTCTCTATCTCTCTCTCCCTCTCTCTCACACAACACTTTTTCACTCTCTCTACCGACACATACACACACACACTCACACTCTCGCACGCACACACTCTCACCTATACACTATTATATACTTATATATATATACATATATATATTTATATCTATACATATAGCAGTACCTATATACCTAAGTATTAATATACGTACATACATATATATAAATATATATATCTGTATACTTATATATATATATATATACATATATATTTACATATATATATACTTATATACATATAAATATATACATATATATATATAGATTATTAGATATATAACTAAGTATAAGTATAGATACATATATTTATACATATATATATAAATATACATACATATATACATATATATCTTTAACTATATATACATTTATATATATATAAACATATCTATCTACATATATATATATGCATATATTACTATATATATATCTACATATATATATATACATCTATATAGTTATAAATACATACATATACATAGATATCTATATATATGTATACATCTATCTATCTATACATATATTTACATATCTATATATATATATACATATACATATATATATATATACATATAACTACATATATACCTATATATTTATAACCATATATATATATTTACATATAGATATATATTTACAGATATATATATATATATTCATATCACTTACCATACGTGGTATCGCGGGAATATCTGCACCAGTTGCTGATATTCCCCGATATACACATACAAAAAGCGTGGTCGCACACATCTTCCACCATCCATCTTACACTCCACGAGACACTTCATCCTATTGGTTGCGTCTTTCTAGACGACGACCGACTCGACACCGTGCTACACGCCATCTCCACCCCAACCCCTTTATACATATATAATATATAAATATACATATATACTATATTTCTATTTCTCCTTCCTACCATTAAAAAGATAAAAAAAATACATAAAAGAGAAAAGATAATCCTTGACTTGCAGGTACTCAGTCTTGCGAATAGCAAGGCCAATTTTGGAACCCTAATTTGGCTCAAATCCAAGAACCTAATTTTGAGGGTGTGCCTCAAGGACAAGAATTATCAGAAAAAAAATCTAAATAGAAAAACACCAAAAACATAATAAATGAACGTAAGAGATTCGTCGTAGGAAAGGCGTAGAAACTTTTCTTCTAACCCCACTTCCTTGAGTTCGACCCTGGGACTAAAAGTGACCAAGATAAAATCAAGTAGGCCAGGTTAAAAGTTTTGTAAAGAGATGGTTAGGTCCGATTTAGGTTAACCACTATACACATTTCAATGATAAAATCGCCATATTAACACAACCTATCTGGGTCTGACCACTGCCTCATCTCGCACAAGCATTGTGCAAGCGGCGTCATCTCTTTGCCTCATTCTCTCTCTCTCTATTTATCTATCATCTATCTCTCTTTTTCTATTTAGCGTAGCACTTTTTACTTTTAAAAAGACTGTTTATGAATGCAATATAATTCTGATTATATATCTGATTCCTATACATATATACATCTATAAATATCTATTTGTAGTAGGTTCTACTGAAAAGCTTCTGCATAAATTATGATTGCCTCCCTGCGAACGACCCGGTACTCACTGGATTCTATAAATTTATTTGTTGACATGTTTTCACTCTATACTACAACTGAATAATCTTTCAAAATGTAATTTACGCACCAACCAAGTTGGCACCGTTGCCGGGGAGGCAACGGAAATTTTTTAAGCTTTTAAGGTGCTTATTCGGATCTCTAACTTGTTATTTTTCCATTATTTTTAGGAAGTAAGGAAATCTAAACCGGACATGACAACGGAGAAGTCACGGGTTCGAACCTCAGGTAAGTACTCATAGTTTAGATTAGTTAGATTTAGGATTTTCTTGAACCTTAGGATTAGTTAGAATTTTCTTGATTATTGAAAAAAAAATCTCTCTTGATTTTTGGGCTGAAATAAAGTCTTATCTTATCAATTCAATTCTCAAAAATGCTCATATCAAAAAATTCTTAAATTTTTAGTGGATGTGAGTCATGAAGTCAAGAACAATATATCCAAAGTTTATACAAATTGAAATTATAGAGAAATTTTAACAATTCACGCACTAATCTATTATCAAAATGGTTATTGTTCCTGATTTTTCAGAGTTCAAAATATCATAAGAATTTTTATACAATTTTGATTAATTTGAAATTTATGGCACTGACCTTTTGTGATAATCGATAATTTATGAACAATCTGAAAGAAATATTTCCTACACGTTTGATTGCATAAATTATTAATTGATGAACTATGGGTCAAAACAGATCGCAAAACCCCCAATACACTTTAAATCAGAAAAAAATAGAAAACATGCATTAAAATTCTTGAAAAAAGTTTTTTTGAGTGCTTAGTTAGTGGTGAAATAGTGTCAATTGATTACATTACTTGGGTCGCACCACTTATCAGATTTTTGGACTTAAAAGAAGCATCTTAGCACTATCTGCTTCTAGGGTTTCACATTAAGGATAGAGCACACCTGCATTTCCATATTTAAAGGAAATCTATCAAACAAATTAGGATTTGAAGAGATTAAATCAAGTGAACCCTAAAATTCACTAACACAATTATTTGAATCCTAAAATTCACACCATCATAAAATTTCTTGTGAACCATTTGCCTGCACACTTCACATCTCTGAAATCAATTTTAAGGGCAAACACCCCCCTAGCGCCCATCATATTCCAAAAGCACATAAAACCCAAGCCTAAAACTAAGGAGACGTGATCTTGGAAGGACTAATAGACTTGGGGACTTGAAATTAGATTGGGCTAAGGTTAAGTTCTTGTCTACTTTGATCCACTAGTGATAAGAAAGGTCGATACAGTAACCACTTTAATAATTAGTGGTGTCCCGCCGTGTGGGGTGTCTTAAGGGGTCCCACCCTTCTGGCCAACCAATTAATTCAGGGGTTGATCTAACCCACTCGTATTTTGGGGAGTCAGGATCAAGTCTATTTAGGGTTGACACTCTAAGGACCAGTTCGATTGCTTGTATTGAAAGGGTGGGGTATTCTTGATGGGAACACTATCATGAGCCATAACTAGCTCAATTTGATCTGCTAAAGTCAATAAAAGCTCCTACATATTAGTCAAGTCTCTTGGGCAGGTTGAGTTGTTTTGAGAAGAAAAGAAGAATAAAAGGTTATTTCTACACTATTACCAGTAATCCACAAATACAGAATAAACCACAGGGTTTTTTAGGGGTTACTAAAGGTCAAATATGCATTTAAGTCTAATAAGGAGGTTTACGCAAACAGAAATGGGTTTTCACGTATTTCAAGAATTAAATGACATCTGAAATCCTAAAAATAGATTACTTAATCTACAGTGGTTCTTGTCAGGATCAAATTCACATAAACCCTCTAAAATTCATATAAAAATATTCTCTAGGGTTTAGCATCTTTGAATTAACGATCAGAACCCGTTTTGACCCAAAATAGAGTCACAGACAGACTATTGCCTTAATTTGGGTTTTTGTATAAATTAATCAGTCAAACTAGGTCAAAACCAAAATCCAACTTCACCATTGGATTTCTTAGGTCCAAATGAGGTTTGTATCAAAATTTGGGCCCAACCAGAGATCATCTTAACCTAGTTTACAATTTGGTCCAATCTAACTCTTTCTCTCTCACTCAACCCCTCAACTTTTGAAATTCCTTGCTAATACCACCCTATCTTTGTTGTTACTCTTTACAAAAAGGTCCTTCCTCCATTTTCGTGGAGAAGTCCTACTCCAAAGAGCTTCATTTGGCAAGTACTCTGTGATTACTTGACGAATCTCTCTCAAAATTGAAAGGGAGATTCATTAGGTAATCTCCTTCCTATTGAGCCATGTCCAAGTCTCTAAATATCTCTAAAATGCTCGTGCGAATCCTTCAAAGATTTGGGTCTCCTATTTCTCGAAGCTTAGGAGCTTCCAAGCTTAGTTTTCAAGCTTGAAAGCTCACCCCTTGGCCTATAAAAGACACCCCATGGCATTCCTTACATCCTTAGCAAGAAATTGAGCCAAATCTAGCCATATTTCCTCTCCTCCTTGGCTCACTCCCCCTTCCTCCGAGCTTCTTCACCGGCCGTCATGGACTATAGCCAGCCGATCTCGACTCCCTAGCTTCTTTCGCACCTTGACATACCCCTGAGGCACTTCCTCCCCCTTTGTCGTCGCCGTTCTCTGCCATCGGAGCTCCCTTCATCTCCAGTGCCAGCCAAACTAGACCCAACATCGCTCGTCCTCCTCGTCATTCACTACCTACTCAGATCAACTCCCTTGCTCCGCTACCTCGCAACGTCATCTTTGCCACTTCGACTCGACCACCACATTGCCTTCCACAAATTCATCTCCCTCCGCTCCAGCAATGACTCCAGTGAGGTCTTCCGCACGCTCCACCGCTCCAAACACCTCGCCAACCACCTCATAAGCTCCACCATGACTTTCCCATCAAAACCTCTCTCCCTATTCACCACTTTGTTCATCCAAATTATCCACCAAACAACCCACCTTTTCGCTTCCATCTCCATCACTGTCCGCCATCATCCATGCACGAACCACCCCATGAATGTCACCATCACATTCCACGCCCTACGGTGATCCTCTTGAATGTTTTAATTGGGACTTAGCGCCCGTATTATTGATTCCATGTCTTCCACTGGAGCTCCCTAGCCACGAAGAGTTCATCGGCCGAGTTCGTGGTGTTCTATCCACGAAGAACTCAAGTGCTCGCTCCAGGTCCTATGGAAGGACCCTAGGTCTCGATCGAAGGTTTCAATTGGAAGCTTTTTCCTCAGTAGCTGTGCTAATTAGTGAGGCATCACCTTCAGTAGCACGTGAAGAAGAGCCCATGGGATTAATCCCACATCGTGGGATTTGAAGACAATTGAGCCGAATATATTATTTTTGTGTTTGGAGCTTGATGCCTCCAAACATGGGGTGAGGTCCCCTTCACCACAGCCCTTGCACACCTCATCCGCGACCCACGCCACATGGATTTGGTCTTGAGTATCCGAGTATCTGATTGTCCGAATACCTTCCTGATTGAGAGAAAGAGAAGAGGAGAATAGGAGAGAGAGCATGCGGGGTTAAGGGAGGTTTTGCTTCAGAGAGATCCTAACACTTTAGCAAAATTTGCGAGGTGTCCCCCCTTTGTGCGTGAAGAGAAGGAGGAAGAACAGAAACCAAAGCAGAAGAAGAGAAGAAGAAGCAGCCAAAAGAGGAACAGTGCTTATGCACTATAACATCACAGGGAGTGCACTGTGCACTGAAATTACAGGGCATTTGGTTGACTAGTACTATTGCATTATTTAAGTATAATTGTAATAAGGTAATTTGGTGATTCTAATCACCATTTTACCCTAATCTTTTTTGCCACATTGACTCGATTTTATATTTACATCATTTGTGCTTGAAATTGCTATTACACTGTTATATTATTGCTTAAAATTGTGATCTTGAGATAAATTTTCATATTGCTCCCTGCATTCGACCTCAGATTTCATTCGAGTATAAATTCTATTTGTTTTTCATGCTTTATCGGCTATACTATGACACATTACTTCCTAAAGCACCAATTTAGAGCGAGCAACAATTCTCTCATCTATCTTCTCTCTCTCATCTATTAACTTTCTTCTGGTACATGGATGCTAAAAGATCTCTGAACCCTAATTTGGTACAACCTTTAGAGAGTAAACTAAGGGGAAGACCCAATTCTTTTGAATACAATCCAATGACTAGTTGCCATGGGGAAGAACTGATTGAGGAGGAAACCATAGACCCATACTCTTTTGCCTCACACTATTCTCCCTATCCCAACCCTTCCCTTACTTCAACTTCTTCAGGATGGGAGAACTCTCCTGAACACCCGAGACTTGATTCCCTTGCCTACACCTCATATTCTCTAGGTATAGCTAGGCCTACCTCGAATCCCAAACGAATCTCTGGATATTAAGGATCTCTACAACCTCAAAAGACACTTTCCATGCAGGACCAACACCTAATTGGCTTGACCAACTATCTTGTCCGGTTCAGCCAAACTCATCTCTCCCCAGATTAGGGATATGCCTCAGAATCCCAATAACTAGAATACTAATCCTATCCTTGAAATCACTGTGCAAATTATCCCAATCCCACCCAAACAACTTCACCTTCTCATTGGGATAACCCTACACCAACCAACCAAGGATATGATTCTTACCCTAGGTATTCAGATGATAGATATTCTGATTCAACTGAGGAAAGAAATCCTGGAAATTGTCATCCTCAGCCTACTCAAATCCTTGACCATGACAGTGATCCTGAGATGACCCAATTAATCCAAGTAGTCAAGGGGATGAGAGAAGCTAATAAAAGAAATACAGATAATCTGACAGAATAGCTCAATAGAATCGAAAAAGCACAAGGTGATAAACTTGGTCCGAGTATGCCACAAGTTGGTGGTGAGCCACTCAAGGTTGAAGATGCAACCATAAGCATGACATCTTATCCAATCCCAACCTCTATATACACCAAGCCCACCAACCAGCCCTGTGATTGCGCAGAACATACCCTTTTTGATATCCCAAAAGCTAACTTTGAGGAGGAAGACTCACTTAAGGAATTATACCTTGATTTAGGCCCTGAATTGCAACCATTCTATTTTTAGGAGCCAATTTATGGTGAGCTAGGGTATGAGTCTTTTATGTTTAAAGACACACAATTGGACTACATGGATGATTTGGGAGAATCAGAGCAAGATCAAGAAGATAGAAAGATTGGGACTACATCACGGTGCCATGTCACGCACGTGCGCTGGCATGCGTTGGCTGCTGCTGTGCGCGGCCGTGTTGTGCGTGGCACCCTTATGCGCACGCGCGGCTGTGCACTATGCCCTTGTGTGTGTGTGCGACCATCTCTAAGTGGCGAATTGGGGGGGCTGCGAGGATTCAAACTCGCACCCCTCCCTTAGAGGCCAACATCCCAACCAATGTGCTATGGCCAGGGATTGTCACAAGAAGTTCTTGAGGCTGCAACGTCGAGGCTTCCTAACCATTGGATGATGGTCCAACGGTTAGGATTCAAAGGTGAAGATGATGAGGGGGCCCCAGTAGTCGTTGTTGGCCAATGTTGGGTAGTCTAGATGGTGCCACGTGGTGCCATCTAAGCCCTTTATCTTCTTTCTATTGTAGAGGGTACCACAGTGCTTGGATCGAGGTGATTTTTGCGTTGTCGGACTGTGATTGTCTCTCCAAATCCATCTGTACGGTTGGATTTTTATCTGAAGCTTGTAAGGATGTTGCATTCCTCTCTTGGCCGTTGATCTTCCTCGGATTGCATAAGGTGATACGGGATTCTGATTAGGATGATCTCTGAGGCGTTGAACTCTGATCATTATCCTGATCACATCCATACATTTGGATCGTCAATCTGAGACTCAGAAATAAATCGCCTTTCCTCCTGGCCATAAAAAGGATGTAATTAACCTTAAATATACACAACTACTCTAAATGCAGGATGATGCATGCTATGCAATATTTATAACATGAAATACAAATCTAAGCCTAGGAACATGCATGAATGGGCATTTTTTTCTCAATAGTTGTCTCTACATCAGGTCAAAATAAGTTTTGTACCAAAAATTGGTCCCAATCAGAGTCCATCTTGACCTAGTTTGCATTTTGGTCTAATCTAACTCCTCGCTTGTGACCACGCCCGCAAGCGTGGTCCACTGTTTACGCACGATTACCCGACTGAGTACGCAATTAAGGTCGGGTCTCTAAGAGAAAGAAGAAAGGGAAAGAGAGAGAGAGAGGGGGGGTTTTTGCCCTTCACACCTCTCTACACTTAACAGATTCTGAGAGGCCTTTGCCTCTATGCTGTGTTGTGCTTTCCTCTTCCTTAAGACACGAAGGAAGAAGAGAGGAAGCCTTTGCCTCTTCTATGGAGCTGTGTTCTATTGGTTCTGAAGTTACTGTTGGATCATTTAAGTTAGTTGACATGGAATATTTGGTTGGATTTACTATTCATTTATTTGAGATACTTGAGCTTAATTTGGTGATTCAAATCACCATTTTAACCCATTCTTTTTGTACTATGATACTTGATTTCATATATATATATCATTTTGAGATGTTCTAAATAAAGTTATGATGATAATTACTTATATTTCTTGTGATTAGTGAGATTGAATTGCCATTAATTGCTCCCTGTGTTCGACCTCAGACTTTTGTGATTTTGAACATATAAATTTAAATGATTTAAGTGATTTTTGTCCTATACTACAACACATCTCTTAAACAACGATGAATTCGCTTAAACATTTTGGCATCATTGTCAGGGAGAAATGCGTAATTTAATTTCACTGATTATAATTTCTAATATGATACTAACTTGTTCTATCTATTTTGTTGTGGTTGTACGTGCGGCTTAATCACTTGAGTTGCCTGATTTGATTCATTTTTGACATCCTCATCCAGATTTCTGCACCTACTAAGAACTTAAGGTATCTAGGGCTATTCACCTTCTTGATTGAGCCCAAGGTACCTAATTTGGAAAGAACTGATTGGACAAAAGAGCCAAATTAAGGTTTCCATCTTAGGGTTGAGAAAACACACCTGCCTGAAATATCGAGAATTGATTTGCCCGCATTGTGTGCCACCCGAACCCTTGCTTGAATTGACATAATCAAGTGAACCCTAAAATTAATGTCTAATCATCCACTTAAATCCTAAAAATTGGGACTTAATAACCTATTTGCAAATCATTTAGGGTGATTTTGGGCTCATTACCTAACTCATCCTCAACCTTAGGGAAAGTTAGGTGAAGTTGATCCACCTTGTGGGTCAACCAACCTTCAAATTAGGTCACCAAGTACAAATCAAATCTAAAGTTCAAGTGAAATCCTAAGCACCATAATTCAGGTTTAAAATTGGGTAGACTTAAGAGGTCAAGTATTCATTCAGGTCTACTTGGATCCGCGGTGACAAGGAAGGTTGGGTGGGGGAAACCCTATAACCCGTGGGGACACTCTACCATGTAGGGGTCTTTGTGGGACTCTCCCTTCCTGGTTGCCCAATTATTTCTCAGGTGGATGACTTTTTGATCAAGAGGTATCATCTACCTCGAACCTCCTTAGTCATTCAAAAGTTTTTGGGTGCCTTGATTGGGTCTATTACACCCTGTCCCTCACCTGTCTCACTAGTGCATGTTCAGGAGGAGGTCCTTAAGACCACCCTTGAGACCTCCATTAGCAGTTCACTCCCATCGAGGCCAAGCCTTGAATCACTTGTTTGTGCTACCTTTCGATCACATTGATATCTCTTTCAACTCTTCTGAGCCCAGATCTCCTTCATCTTCATCCATGGACAATCAAGGAGAAGAACCCAATATCCAAGATCATATACAACATCTCAATGATCTATTCCAGGCACATTTCAATCCACCACTGCATCCTCAAATGAGAGATCACTACAATCCCACGTTGGTGGAGATCGAACCTAGAGTACAAATCCCTGCTAAAGGGCTTGATGATGAACTCAAGCCAAACATGATCCATGCTATTCCCAAATTCCACGGCTCAAACTTCGAAGATCCCTTCTAGCATGTCAAGAAGCTAAACATTTGGTCCAAACCTTCAGGCCTGCCATACAAAATTGAGACATCTTGCTCATGAAGATGTTCTCCTTCTCACTCTTGGGTAAAGCTGCTGATTGGTTCCAAACTCTGAATTATCTAATGAACACCTTGGGGCAACTACAAAATGAATTCTTACAGAAATTTTTCCCCGTTGGTTGGACAAATGCCTTAAGGCACCAGATCACACACTTCATGCAAAATCTAGGAGAACCACTTCATGAGGCATGGGATTGCTTTTTGGATCTCATGCGGAGATGCCCCCATCACGGAGTTCCAAAGTAGGAACAAGTCCAGTCTTTTTACCATTGGCTCCATGACAAGATCAAACTATTTGTCAATGCAACTTGTTGTGGCAGCATCATGAGTTAGCATGAAGATACCATTTAGGAGATTATTGAGAATATGTGCGAGAACTCTATAAACAATGAATCTATGGGCTTTTCAAAAAAAAAAAAATGAATCTATGGGTATGTTTGACCGAATGACTACCAGTGCATTGACAAACATGCAGGAGGCACATGAGACTCAGGGCCTATCCGCATCTGTTGATCTGGAACTAATGGCCAATCCCCAGGACAAGGTCTTGATTATCAAGAAGAAGGTGGATGAATTGACTCGACACTTGCAGAGAGCCACTCAGCATAGCAAAACCCATTTACGCAACCACCCTCTGGTAGGGAAGCTATACATAACATCTATCACCACTCTTCCTAGGGGATGGACCTGTATCCACCCTGTCTGATCTTGGTTTCGGAGGAAACTCTAGACCAACCTACTCTAGTTGGGAGAACTCTGAACCCTCGTATTCTACCTTCTCTAGGGTTCCTCAGACTTGCAAGGACCTCAACGCCATCCAGGACAATCCATTCTCAAACACTTATGATCCTGGATGGCATAATCATCCCAGTTTCACATGGTCTGGGAATAATCAAAATCCAAGATCTCAATTCCAGCCCCGACTACAGGCTCCACGCCCACATCAGCACGATCAGCATAGACCCAATCTAAATTACCAATCAGGGCCTAGCAAGGAAGAGCAAATGAGCATGATTCTGCAAGCCTTGGTCGACATCCAGAAGATTAATGCATCTATGCAAAAATAGCATAAAGATGAGATCATAGAGGTTTGAAATTAGCTTGTACAAATGGCATAGACTCACCAGTCTGGTGCAGTTCCCTCCCAACCTCTACCAAATCCAAACAATATGTCAACTCAAAAACACATAGTGAATCAAATCCAAGAGCAAGCAAGCTACACTCAGCCAGACCCATCCACTCATACCTGCATGTTTACCGCATCCACCTCAGCTGATCTGAATCACACCACGACCTATCCTATTGTTCAGCAACAGGGTCCAATTCTCTCTCCTCCAACTGTGCATCATGATTGTGCCATGATCAATGTTGTGGGTAAGAGAAAAGATCGCAAACTCAAGCCCCGAGGCCCATCTCCCAAATCTCACCCAACCTATGATCAACATAACAAGGTCGAGGACAAAATCGAGAGGTGGAGACAAAAACCCATCCCCCAAGATAGCCAATCCATTCCCCTATCCCAGATCTTATCCCACCTCCACACTAGTGGACTGTCAGAATCTGACATAGCAGGACCATTGAGGAATACACAAGTCACTATTCCGTTACTTGATATCCTCATTCTCAATTCCACCTTACGTGACTTATCCAAAAAAGAGGTGGAAGAACCATCACAAGGGAAGATAGTACTATTTGAAAGTGTGACTGCCATAATCCAAAACAATCTACCTCCTAAGAAATCAGATCCAGGCACCCCGCTGATCCCCTGCAAGATCGGTGGTACAAATTTCAAGCGGGCTGTATTGGATCTTGGTGCTTTAGTCAACCTAATCCCAGCCACTCTATTTGAAAAACTATAGATTGGACAGTTAAAACCCACTGATGTTACTATGCAATTAGTTGACGGATCTGTGATCACCTCGATTGGGCTGGTAGAGGATGTGGTAGTTAGAGTCAAAGATTTCAGCTACTTAGCTGATTTCCTAGTTCTTGACATGGATGAGCCACAACTAATACAAGATATCCCCTTGATTTTGGGAAGACCCTTCTTAGCTACTGTAGGAGACATAATTAAATGTGAATCAGGGCACATGGTAATAGCCTCTGGAGAGAAGTGAACTGAGATCAATATTTTCGAGGCATCATTTAAAGGAAAAGGAAAACACTCGGCAGAACAACTAGTGTTGACGTGGAAAAATCATCTCAAAAGGACTTAGTTTTGAAAACCTGTCGTAGTGTGATTTGCGAGAAAAATCCGTCAACAAATAAGTTTATCAAAACTCAAAAGGAATTCTGGGTCGAACACAGGGAGGCGGACATTTGCTTTAAAATCGCATTTGATTTGTTCTCATGAAGTAGATTAGTTGATCGAATTAAATCTAAACTAGCTATCTACTTAAAAAATAGTGAATAGAAGAGACAGAGAATAATACAAATAAAAATAAAATAGAGATGGAATAAGCATGGATTTCATAACCATAGAATAATGTTCATTACAGCTAATCACTACACTAGAAAGTTGAAAACATTACAACTAATCACCGCACTAGAAAGCTAGAAAGATTACAATTAGAAAGTGATAAATCTACGCTAGAAAGTAGTAAAGGGAAGGTGGAAAGAAGTTATCCTCCTCGACAGCTGGTTGAAGGACGAGCTGTGTTGACGGAGCACCCAGAAGAATGTGGTGAGATGCGGGACGAAGGAGAACAATGACGGACGACGGAGAACGGGGCAGGGCGACATCGCAGTGGGATCCACTTCCCGAACAGGGGTGAGAAGACGATTGTAGGATATTCCACGAAGGAGGTGAGAAGGTGGAAAATTATTTTTGTAACTCTAATGGAGCATCCCTGGTTTGGGACAAGCTCGTAAACCCTTTTAGGGGGTGAGAGAAGAGAGGAAGGGATGAATGATATGTGGAGGGCGTAGGCCTTTTTATAGGTGTAGAGGTTGGGGCAAATAGGTCAATTTAACCTTAAAAAATTAATGTAGGGGTCTTTAGTGAAGGATTTAAGCATCACTAAAGACCCCAAACATGGGCTTAGTGCACGTGCACTCGCTGCCTTCTCGCATTCCCGTGCGCTCAACGCATGCACACATTCACACATGATCAACCGTCTTTTAGTGAGATCGGACGGCTTAAAAGCCATCGTGCCTCATCATGCCTACACGTTAGATTGGGCGTCAACGGCGTGTTGGATCGCACATACGTGCCTCGAGCCCATCCGTGTAGCCACGTCACTTTGCATCTAGCCGTCCGCTTTCCATCCAATGGTCGAAATCTGCCGTACCTTGCACCTACGCTGAATTGAGGTCACGGTGAGCTTCTGTTAGTTACTTGAAATAGGGTTTTAAATCGTTGCATTGTAGTATAGTCGAAATCTCACGAAAAACAAATAAAATTTATACTTGAAAAGTCTGAGGTCATTCACTGGGAGCAAGTAGGAAGTCGATTATCAAAATTGCAATTTTAAATAATAGAGATAAGAAATTATGATCAGAAATTGATTCAGAATAATGTGACAATAATATCAAGTGTCAAACTGCAAAAAGAATGGAGTAAAATGGTGATTTGAATCACCAATTACTCCCTACAATAATAGCAATTGGAACTCAATAACTATGTAGAAATAAACTCAAATCAGACATCTGCATGAATGATCAAATGTCTTAAACGTTTGATGAACATTGATCTCTCTTCTGATTTTCTTCTCCTTCTCTTTCTTTGTGCTTGTCTCTCTTCTTCTATGGCTCTTCTTCTTTTCCTTTCTTTCTCTGCTTTCCTTCTTTTTCTTCTCTGCTTCTCTTCTTCACGCAGAGGGGGAAAGGGTCTTCAGATTTGGCTAAGTGCCAACCACTTCTCCAGAGATCAAAACCCCCTTAACTCTGCATGCTCTCCCCTCTTTCTCTCCTTGGGTCATGCTCTCCCAGAGCCTTCAATAGTATCAGGTATATGGGTAATTGGACCTAGAGCGCACTCGGATCCAAGCTCACCGACAGTGGGTGGTGAGCAAGGAGTGGATAGCGTAGGCGGGTAGTCGAATTTGCACCAGGTCCGTAGGGGCAGTGTCGTGGATGAGGCACGTGAGAGGGTGCGGGGGACCTCACCCCCCAAGTGATTTGAGATATGCCACTATCACTTTTTCAATTTATGCGGGCGCAAGCTCTCCTTAGCATTTGAGGTGGGACTAAAATACCACCCTTCTTCGCACGTTCGCTACCGCAGTGATGATGGCTTGAATTGGCACAATTGAGGAGAAGGATGCCTCCAACTGGTGCCCTGAGATCTTGCCTAGGAGTATTCCACGCGGCCTAGGATGGCTGCCTAGAGCTTCAAGCACTGAAGAAGGCTTCAAGCAAGCTTGAAGCTTGCCTGCTAATGGCTACAGGAGCTCGACACCTAAAACAAACAACCTCTCAACCCTGTTAAAACACTTCAAGAGAGTCGTCGTGGGTCATGGAATGTGGTGGCAGTGGTCTCGTGACATGTGAGTGTGTGATGAGTTCTGGTGGAAGCAAAAAAAGAAGGTGGAGGTGGTTGTGTTCGGTGGAGGATTTGGGCGAGTAATCCCCTCAATTTCTTGAGGGGTTTTACTTGCGTGGATATGGTGGATGTGTGGGATGTGGTAGCAATGAGTTTGGGCATGTGTGGTGGCTGCTAGGGCTCACCGGAGTTCTACCTATGAGATGGAAGACAGAATTGCGGAGGGCATCGGCAGGGTCGAAATGATATCTTGGAGATGTTGATGTGATGAGGAGAAGTTGAGGAGTTGATTGAAAGGGGTAGCGGACAACGAGGAGCGGAGATGGCGCCGATTGTGGTATGGCTGATGTCGGAGAAGGAAACAGCTCCGAAAGGGGTTGGATGGTGAGGACGAGGAAGATAGAGATGCCAATTGGTACTGCGTGACGTGGAGGAGAGAGGGAAGGATAATCCATCACTGATATTGCGAACGAACGATGAAAGGAGGCAGGGAGAGTCGCTGGACGTCGAGGAGCACTTCAGCCGAGAAAGAGGAGAGGGATTGGAGGTGTTCCAGGCCGAATTTGAGTGTGGGAGAGAGGGAAGGATAATCCATCACTGATATTGCGAACGAACGATGAAAGGAGGCAGGGAGAGTCGCTGGACGTCGAGGAGCACTTCAGCCGAGAAAGAGGAGAGGGATTGGAGGTGTTCCAGGCCGAATTTGAGTGTGGGAAGACCGTTGTACCTCGGGGGTTCTTTTATAGGCCATCAGAAGGTGAATGGAGCTTGAGAATCAAGCTCTCAATCTTGGAAAGCTTCACCGGAGATAGAAACCCAAATTTCAATTGATTCGCATGGCACTTTGGGCAAGACTTGGAGCCCAAGATGTGGCTTAAATGGAAGGCAACTTGGTCAAGAATCTGAGTATCTATTTTGGGACTAATAGATTGAGAATCAAGTGAGAAATTCTCGCTTGATCTCAACAGTGAAGCTCAGGGTTGCCTTTAATGGATTCAAGGACCATTTTGCGAAGACGATGAAGAAATTTGGGGGCTATTTGTAAGGATTTTGAAAGTTAAGGGATATGTGTGATCAGACAGGACCAAGTTGCAAACTAGGTTAAGACAATCTCAAATTGGGCCCAAATTTTGGTATAAACCTAATTTGGACCTAAGGAATCCAATGGTGAAGTTGGATTTTGATTTTAACCATGTTTGACTAGGTAATTTATGCAAAAACCCAAATTAGGGTAAATGCCTGTCTAAGCCTCTATTTTGGGTCAAGACGGGTTCTAATGGTCAAATTGAAGGTACCAAACCCCAGAAAATATTTTTATATGAATTTTATAGAGTTTAGATAAATTTTATTCTAACCAGAACCTCAGTTATTTAGGCAGGTCTATTTTTAGAGTTTCAAAAGTCATTTAATTCTTAAAACACGTGAAAACCCTTTTCTGTCTATTCTAACCCACTTGTTAGCCTTTTAGGATCATTTGACCCTAATTACCCCCTGGGAAAACCCATAGTTGTACTGCATTCATGATATGATGGTAAAATTATAGTTTTAACCCTGGTTTCTTATCTTTCTCTCAGAATGATTATGTAATGAATTACAGTCCTCTGACGGTTATGTAGTTACTGACTTAATCAGATCAAATTGAGCTAGTTATGGCTCATGATGGTGTTCCCATCACTCCCCATCCTAGCTTTTGTTAGTCCCTTAGCAAAATCTCATGGAATTAACTTAAATTCTAGACCATATGTCGTTTTATGCTCAGAACTTTGATGTGTGCTTTCTTTTGTAGATTAGGTTAGAGTGCCGATAGTAGGACTAGAGGTACTCAAGTACCAACCAAGATCCGAACCTGACTAGCTCTAGTCTCAATTTACCGTGAAGGTTTCTAAGGCCCACGGAACTAACCTAAGATTCATTGAACTCCACGGTTAAAGCACCCATGCTTGTAACATGTTTTAGCCCAAGTTCAGTTTGTAGTGAATTTTTGTAAGGTAGAGACAGAAGAATTTTTATTTTTGGAGAGTTTTCTCTCTCTTTTCTTTCTTTATTTCTAGCTTTGGATTGGCTTTACAACAAGGTCTACATCAGATTCCTAGTTCCCCCATCAATCCTCACAGGGTCCCTAGCAATCGATGCTTCGAGATAGCACCGCACATGGCAACCCCCAGAACCTTGGCTTTTGAGATTTCGGGATAATCTCGCCCATGGCGTTCTGTAGCTAAATCCAGACCCTGGCAATCGACATTTCATGATAATTTCGCCCATGGCATCTGAACCAGCACAA
Source organism: Thalassia testudinum (assembly GCA_037157565.1). Lineage (NCBI taxonomy): Eukaryota > Viridiplantae > Streptophyta > Magnoliopsida > Alismatales > Hydrocharitaceae > Thalassia > Thalassia testudinum. Next base: position 14,311,649 of record JAZHRO010000007.1, read on the forward strand.
GGTGCTTACATGCCCCTTGTAGGCTATTTAGATATCCTAGGAGACAAGCACCAAGCAGATGATATGTTATTGCTCATCTTCGAGGGGAATTTCCTGCCACTTTGCGTCAGAAACTCTTCCAAATCAACTTGTGTTGATCAACCGCTCCTAATCTAGTGGAAGATTTCAGAACAGATTTAATGCATTTGCATGATTTTGATAATTAAGCACATTGAACCAGACTGTGTGTGGATTGGGGTGCACCTGCCACCTTGAGGAAATCCATAGTGGGCATGTACCCTAAAGACCCTGGATTGGGGTATCACTAAAGCCACCATGAGGAAATCCTTAGGATTTAATCACTAAAGACCCCAAACATGGGATTAATGCATGTGCACCCGTCGCCTTCTCGCCTCCTCATGCACTCAACACATGCACACGTTCGCGCAAGATCAGTCATCCGATCGTGAGATCGAACAGCTTAAAAGCCATCGCACCTTATCGCGTCTGTGCGTGAGATTGGGCGTCAATGGCTCGTTGGATCACGCATATGCACCCCAAGCCCATCCATGCGGCCACGTCGTGCTCCATCTGGCCATCCGCTTGCCATCAAATAGCTGAAATTGGGCATGCCTTGCACCTACGTTGAATTGAGCTGTGTGGTGAGCTTCGAACTCGTGCCCTCATCTCATGCGTGGAGCACTCAACCAATGTGCCAAGTCACCCCTTTGTCTCCAAGATCAAGGCATGTGCATCTGCTCCTGACTGTTGGATTTCGATTCGACGGTCAAGATTTGATGATCGATTGAAAAGAAAGCAGCGGTGGGCTTTCATGGCCGGTGTGGGTAGCTGAGATGGCACCACGTGGCGCCATCTTGGCCATCCATCTTCTGTGTCTTATAGATGGTGCCACGGATGTCGAACTGGACCAATTTTCAAGCCGCTGGGCTGCGATTATCGATCCGAACCCATCCGTGTCGTCGGATTTGACATTTGAAGAATTGATTTACATCACCTGGTCCTTGACCTCTGATCTTTCTCGGACTGCATATAATGCTACGGAAGTCTGATCAAGGTGATCTTTGAGTCGTTGAACTCCTCTAGTCAACCTGATTAGATCCGTATGGTTGGATCTTTAATCTGAGGCCCTAATTAAATGTCGCCCTATCACTTGACAATAAAAAGGAGAAATTAACGTAAAATTTATACAACTTTATCTAAATGCATGATGATGCATGTTATGCAATATTTATAATGTATGATGCAACTTATGTCTAAGAACACGCAAAAATAGTTGGTTTATGTGAGATAAACATGTTTACATCACACACCCTACATATCTTTTGCTAGTCCCTAGCAAAATTACATGCTATAAATAAAAGAATTAGAACCATATTTCTTGGGCAAAAGTTACTTTTCAACACTAGAAAATTTCTACTAAGGACCTGAACTATAGAGACACAATAGCGTCTGAGTGTTTGCTAAAATGTAGGTTGCCTCAAGCCCTCGCCTTATTCATAAGCAAAAGGATCCTTTTATCTTTCTTCTTTTTCTAATTATTTTTTTGAATTTTTATGTTTTGGGTTTCGAGGCAGCTTTCTATGACTATCCAAACCATCCAAGACTTGAAAAGGACTCTATGTGCTAAGCATCTTGTGAAAAGAGTGAAAGACTCACTAAGTGGCTGTTAAAATGGACTTCGGGTTTCTACAACTCTAAGTGACCTTAAGAGTTTCTGTCTAAAGGTTTATCCTTCTGAATGGTAGCTTTTTCCCTACTTTATTTTTTATGGGGTCAACACAAGGGCGAATCCAGTGTATATCTCCCCGATTTATTCTACTTCCCTGCTTCTTTCCTAGATGTTTTGGAAATTATTTGTGCGTTTTTGTGAGTTGGGCTTTGGACAACCGTCCAATGGGCTTTTACCCATGGCAACTTGCTAGCCATCTCGTGCGGTGAAATGTGATTTATTTTTCTATTTTTTTCTCCCTTTTTCTATTTTACTATTGTTTTCTTTTTTCCTTTTCATTTTTTTCAGTATCAATGTTTTTTTTTTTTCTAACTAGGTAGCTTCCCTGATCTAATATTTACTTACAAGCAGTAGAATGAGTATGGTCATGTAGCTAGGCTCTGGACAACCGACCAATAGGCTATTACTCACGAAAACTTACTAGCCATACCACCCTAGACAGTTCATTAGCTACCCAATTTCCATAAAACCCACCAAAAAGTGAGTCAATGCAAACAATTGTAGATGTTTAGACTTAAAATCCCCTCAAATCAAAGGGCAAGTTGATAAGTCACGTACTTATCATCCCAATTTATTCACCAAATTAAAGCAAAATTACTTGGTGATGACTCAAGACTAAGTCCACATTCGAGTGGACACCCTAGCTGATTAAGCTCGAAGACCTGAATTCTCTAAGTATTCAGGTCCCAAAGTATCAATTCCTAAAGTTTGCAACTCTTAATGCCTAAGTTCTCTTCTCCTAATTCTATTATTATTATTATTATTTTTGAATGACAGGAAATTACTGTTATGGGATGACAAAATGATCATTGCACAAAATATCCACCCCCTATGCTTAGCTAATGCAATGTCCTCATTGTAAAGATAAAAGCATACAGGAGGGCAGAATTGGAAGAATAACACCTGATTTCCATAAGATTTTGGTCAACTCCAAACAACCTTTACACATGCTAAGTTTAGTGCCTTCAACTAGGCGATGTCATGAATAAAAAATAACTAACATTGAGGCTACAATAATACAGTTTCCGAGCCCCTAGATATGGGTCCCGAAGAGTGAAAATGGGCTTGCCAAAGAGATGATCAATGAAAGTTGATGAGTCCATTTTAATGGATTATTGTTACGCCTAAGTAATTCTATTCTAACATTTTATGTTTGTTAATAACCACATTAGGTCATTAAATGATTGCATGCATCATTATTTAAGTTTACATTTATTCTATAACTTATTATGTAATTATTTTATGTTTCATTATTGTAGGAATAATTTGTGCAAAGAAAAGGGTGGTGAAGAGATATTCCCCCCCCCCCCGCCCCCCAAATCTCTCAACCTTCGGCTGGCCTCAACAACTCCATCAACAACCGCCGGCCAAGTTTAGTAAGGGATTAGAAAATCCCTTGACTTGCATCGGGGGAGGAGATAAAAGAAAGGCTGAAGGGCTTGGATGAGGGATCATCGTGAAAAAGATACTGCATGCACTGGGAAGAAGGCGTGCACTGTGTGCGCCTCCACCCTAAACTCCACATAGCAGCGATGAATTCCATCCTCTCCCATCGCCTCCAGCCTGCCACCGTGCGCCCTTACAAGCACACTCCAGCCTGCCACCGCATACCTCCAAGCACGCGCTTTATCTTCTACAGTCGTGCCCTTGCAAGCCTAGCAGTCACTGCAGCCCTCACGTGCAACCACCACCATCGGTCCCTCTCTGCAGCCTCCGCGCAGACCACCCCGCAGCCCTACAGCCTTGCAAGCATGTTGCCTCCGTGCCCTGCATGCCATCCTGCTTGCCCACTGCAGTGCCCCCATCGCACGCAAAGGACCACCTCACCACGCTGCCCTCACCGCACTCGCGTGTGGCCAAGCATGCCCGTAGGCAGACCACCCGAAGGTAGCCATGCCTGCCCACAGGTAGCCACGCCCACAGGCAGCGCCCTTGTGCGTGCACCCATCGCACAGCTGCATGCCCGCAGGCAGTAGCTCTTCCTCCTCTCCACACATGGTTCATCTCCTCTGACAGAACCCAACGCCGCAGTTCTTCTCCTCTACTGTCCGGCCGCCACGTCACCACCATCGTGAAGCACTCGTCGAGGTGCACCATCCCGTCGACTCTCGCCTCCATCCACGCACGGCCCTTCAAGCGAGGAAGAGAGAGGGGAAATCCTTTATTTTTGCTTCAATTAAAAATTACATTGCATGTTATTGCCACTTTAATATTATTATTTTATTCAGGCCACATTGCATGGATGCACTTATAGTTTTGTTAATTTACTTTATTAGTGTTATGTGCATCATTCAACATTGAAATTCAAATCACATTTGCTTGCAAGGCAAATTTACATGATATGCCACTACACATGCATCATATACATATTTTAGGGAGCTTGATTTCTGACGTGAAAATAGCATAAATAGCCTTGAACTTTTAAGGAAATTGCAAGCTCCATTTAGAGTAGCATACTCCTCACATTGAAGTCATGAAGCTATCTGCAAACATTATAATCCTCTACTCATGAATTTATTGGTTCTATTCCTCCCTGTGGATGCGACATTTTTATTATGGTTAAATTTGATATTTATTTTGATTTTTGATTGAGAGATTTTCCACCACATAAAACACAATGACATATCAATTTATTGCATCATCTTCATAAATAAGCGAAAATCTCTCCGTCAAATGGCACCGTTGCCGGGGAGGCAACAGATGCAATAGATTCACTTTATTATTTTTGAATATTCTGAGTTGCGCAATTATCTTATCATTCTTCATCTTATTGTGTGTGGAATTTGATGGGGCGACAGGCGCAACAGAGCGGCGACATCAACCTCGAGCTAAGCCACACGAGGAAAAGACGTAGGAGTCCTGGATCCTGCTTTCACTGGGGATTCTCCATCGTCACAACATTTATTTCTGTCTTCTTGCCCTTGTAGTAATCGAGGCTGAATTTTTTCGGGGTCTATCTCCACATTCTTTAGCTACTAGGGTTTACACTTTTCTGCGTGCGTGATTTCAATTTCTACTTGCTTGCCTTTGAAACCAACAAAAGAAAATATCGAGTTGCCTTTTTAGAAGTTGCATGCCCTTAGGTGCGTGCATTTAGAGGTGATTAAACAACACATTAGATCTTATTATTGCATTGCAAGCATATTAGCATGAAGATTGCTGGAGACAGGTATGCCTTTCAAAATTTTGTATCCGGCTCTTGTTCACGCATTTGCATTCAAATTAAAATTCAAGACCACCAAGTTGTTTGAATTTATTAATTCAGTGGTTGCGTACTTAAACGTGGTACTGATAATCAGATTCAACCTTAAAATCAATTCACATTTGATCTGATTCTAAGGGACTTGTCTGCGTTTTCAAAAAAATGAAAAGATTTGCGATGTGATGCACACTTCTGACACTAAGCATGCACATTAGGCACTGTACTAAGCCTCGATCCCTTAAGGCTATAGGCATCGATGTCTTTATCGGTGCAAACCCTCCTATTGTGCTTTGTGGTGGTGGTGGTACTATCTTTTGACCAAGTGTTTTGATACTTCACGGAGGGGGACACCCCTTAAAGGAACAAAAGGGTAGTTAAGGGGCATCGCATACGCATTGCCTCATAGGAAGGGTTCACCCTACTTGCATCCCTTTGTTCATCCTTGGAGTAACTTCTCACTTGATCACCTGGGAGTATCATCCAAGCAAAGTATAGGTCCTATGGCACTCGAAGGTTGAATTGAGGCACATAATTGCAATGAATAACTTGTTTGGCCATCTATATCAACCAATTCTACCTCCGCAACAAAGAAGGTTAAGATTTCAAGTCATCACCCCACTTATACCACTTATGTGGTAACGGAGGGATAAGCCTTGACCTTTTGACTTATCTTTGGAGTGGAGGTTTCACTTACTCAATCAATAAGAACCTAAATTGTGATTGATATTGTATGCTTGGTAGACTCTCTCTTGAGGGTAGTCTAGTGTTTGATCTTGAGCCTGAGAGAATTCTTAGGAGAGCTCACCTAGGAGAGAAAAGAGAAGGCGTGGCTGATCAAGGAGCAAATCAACAAAGGACCCTAAGGGACTATTTTATTCCAACTAACCAACGCGCACAAGCACTGAGATGACTGGTAGGGGATAATCCATATGAGATCAAGAGTAGTACCATATCTTTGTTGCCCTCCTTTTATGGTACTACTAGGGAGGACCCCTATTGGCATTTGGAGGAATTCATCGAGGTCTGTTCTATGGTGAAGCTCCAGGGCTTTACTGATGAAGCCCTGATGAGGACTCTATTTCCATTCCCCTTAAAGGATAAGGCCAAGCATTGGTATCATACCCTCAATGCAAGGGTAAATGATTGGGTCACCCTTAAGGGAGAATTTTTTGAAAAAGTATTTTCCTATGAGTAAGACCAACCATTACAGAAGAGTGACTATGGGTTTTACTCAATAGGAAGGGGAGCAATTTCATGAGACTTGGGAGCGCTTTAATGACCTTCTTAGGTTATGCCCCCACCATCAGGTGCCAAGATGGCAGTTGGTCGAAAGGTTCTATAATGGATTATCTAAAAGGCATAGGCAAACCATGGATGCAGCCTATGCAGGAACCTTCATGACCAGAACTGAGGATGAAGCCTGGGCATTATTTGAAACTTTAAGCGACAACTCCATACATTTGTCCTCTGCCTATCAAGAAAGAAAACCATCAATCTTGTAAAGGAAGATAGAGTCCCATGAAGCCAGGGCTTCTCAGGATTTGGCTTATCAGATTCAATTATTGAATAAAAACTTTGATAGGATTTTAGCAAACCCTAGCATGAACCTGTAAGCAGCCTCTATTTTCAGGCTTCAAGAGAATGCTCCATTTGCCAAAGCACAATGCCCGCGACTGCGGAGTGCCTTCAGGTAAATAAATTCCCTTGGTTGATTCAGGCCAACTTGATTGCAGCCCAAGGTTTCCGCCCTCCTCCTCGCAATAACCCATATTCCAATACATAGAATCTGAGGTGGCTAAACCATCCAAACATCTCTTGGAAGTAAGGTGATGCTTCCAACTCATGGAATACATGACCCTTACCTCCCCAACCCATATACCAACCATCTTATGAAAACCCTCCTTAGAATAAGCCCTCTGAGATGGATGAACTTAAAGCCATGATGAAAGTGATGAAAGAGCATCTGAATATGGTCATCCAATCTCAGAATAAGATGATTACTTATATGCAATCCCAAATTGTTCATCTTACTGAGGTAGTTAGGCAACGTGATTTGGGGAAGCTGCTTAGATCTTCTGAGGAGAACCCTAAGGGCAAGGGGATCGTATTCTGGGAGCACACCGAAGCGGTGACTGTGCTGAGGAGTGGAAAGAAGATTGACAAGCCTGATAACACTCCGACGGTTACACCTCAGAATTCCCCTTCTACACCTGACCCGACTTCCATCTCCACCGAGGAAGAGCCACATTGCTCTCCCTCACACAAAATCACCCACAATGAGGATGTTGTCCTTCCACCATCCCTTTCCCACCATGATGACCCCTCTACTTAGAAGCCGAGGGTGCCCTATCCGGAGCACCTATCTGCTCCTGGGGAATCTTCTGTTGGCTCATCTAGAGCCAAGGATAGGACGGAAGAGATTATGGACACTTTTATGCAAGTCCAAATTAACTTGCCTCTGTTGGAAGCTATTAAATAGATCCTATCCTATGCCAAGTTTCTCAAGGACTTGTCACCCAAAATTGCCGATCTAAGAAACAGGTCCAAACCAAGGTCATCTTGCCTGACCATGTTAGCTTGGTTCTCCAGCATGGAACACCCCCCAAAATGAAAGACCCAGGGGCCCCATATATTTTAGTGGTTATAGGTAACCAACACATTGACGAGGCTCTGCTCGATCTGGGTGCAGGAGTGAATATTTTACCGAGCTCTGTCTACGACCTTTAGGGAGGTGGCAAGCTAAAGCCTAGTCTAGTAATCCTCTAAGTCGTAGACAGATCACCTAAGACACCATGGGGATTGTTGGAAGATGTCCTTATGAGAGTAGACGACTTCTTCCCAGTTGACTTTCTAGTGCTTGATTCTAGCCCATCAAATAAGCCCACAAAGCCGTCCATTATCCTAGGACGCCGCTTCTTGGCCGCAGCCAATGCCTCTATCATTTGTAGATCTGGGGCACTTAAAATGGGCTTCGGGAACAAGAAGATTTGGTTGAATGTTTTTGATACTTACAAGCAATTCGGATTTGAAGATTGTTCTCAGATTGAGGTCATTGCTGAAATATTGAAGAGACTACTCCAGCACTCTTATGTAGAGATCCCCTTCAAAAGATCATATCTAAGGACCATCCCCCAACTATTAAAGAAACTGAAAGGGAAATGCCCAAATTAGAAGAGTTGCTGGGTATACACACTGAGTCTCTGTCCCCTCCCTGGATCGTAAAGGTAGATCTGCTACCTGAGGTAGGGACATGTCAACTTAAACCCTCAATCCAAAAGGCTCTTGAGTTGGAGTTGAAATCCCTCTTGAGCACATTAAAATATGCTTTCCTTGGCCCTAATAACATGCTCCCCGTTATGATCTCATCTGCATTATCTAAATTACAGGAGGGAGCTCTGCTTGAGTGTTTACAAAGGCACAAGGAAGTAATTGCCTGGTCAATTGCTGATATTAAGGGTGTTGATCCCTCTCTTTGCATGCATCATATATACACGGATGAGTCTGTGAAACCTTTCCGAGACATGCGGAGAAGGCTCAACCCAAATATGCGAGAGGTTGTTAAGAAAGAGATTCTGAAATGGTTGGATGCAGGGATTATCTATCCCATTTCAGATAGTAAATGGGTTAGTCCTATTCATGTAGTACCCAAAAAGGTAGGAATCACTATGGAGGAGAATGACCAAGGAGAGCAGGTGACCACTTGACCCTCAACTGGTTCGAGGGTTTGCATTGATTACCGCTGTTTGAACACGGCTACCCAGAAAGACCTTTTCCCCTTACTATTTATCGATCAAATTTTGGAACGATTGGCGGGGAACTAGTACTTTTGTTTTGTTGACGGGTACTCTGGGTATAATCAGATAGTCGTTTTTCCTGACGATCAGGAGTGTACCACCCTCACGAGTTCGTATGGCACATTTACGTTCCACCGAATGCCATTCAGGTTATGTAATGCTCCTGCCACTTTCCAACGTTGTATGATGGCTATCTTTTTTGATATGATCGACAAGTTCATTGAAATTTTCATGGGTGACTTCTCCATTTATGGCTCATCGTTTGACCAATGCCATTTGTACCTTGATAGTCTTAACCCGTTGCGAAGAGGCAAAGTTGGTGATTAGCTAGGAGAAAAGCCACTTTACGGTCCACCAGGGCATTCTGTTAGGGCATATAGTTTCCGAGAGAGGATTAGAGGTGGACATTGCAAAAATTGATTCCATCTCTAAGCTTCCATTGCCCGCCAATGTTTGCCAGGTTAGATCTTTCCTTGGCCATGCTGGATTTTATAGGTGCTTCATTAGAGATTTCAGTAAAATCTCTAAGCCACTTTGCGACCTGTTAGCGAAGGATGTCTCCTTTGATTTTGATGATAGATGTGGTGAGGCTTTCCAAGTCTTGAAGAAAGCCCTTATTATCGTGCCGATTCTCCAAGCACCTGATTAGACCCTCCCATTTGAGCTAATGTGCGATGCTTCTGATTTTGCAGTGGGAGCAATCTTAGGTCAGAGGGTTGATGGCAAACCTCATGTGCTGCATTATGCCGGCAAGACCCTTACAGATCCTCAGCAAAACTTCATGGTCACTGAAAAGGAACTTCTTGCTGTAGTACTTGCTTTGGAAAAGTTTCGATCTTATCTTTTGGGATACAAGGTTGTGGTGTTCACTGATCATTCTGCCTTAAAGCATCTTCTTGCTAAAAGGGACACCAAACCTCGCCTAATTCATTGGATTCTGCTAGTCCAGGAATTTGACCTGTAAATTAAAGATAAGAAAGGAGTTGAGAATGTGGTAGAAGATCATCTGTCTAGGGTCCCTATTGAGGCATCAAACCCTGTTGGCAGTATTCAAGAGACTTTCCCTGATGAGTCTCTGATGGCCGTGGCGGCTAAAACTCCTTGGTTCACTGACATAGTGAACTATCTAGTCATGGGCATTACCCCCAGTACTTGGGACAAGCAGAAGCGAGACAGGTTTCTTGCTAGTGCTAAATTTTATCACTGGCAGGAACCTGAGCTTTTTAGAGTAGGCCCTAACCAGCTTTTTCGCCGTTGTGTCCCTAATGAAGAACAAAGAAGTGTTCTGAGTTTCTACCATGACCTCCATTGTGGCGGACATTTTAGTGGGAAGACTGCCCATAAGGTTCTTCAGTCTGACTATTGGTGGCCCACATTATTCCGAGATGCACATACGTATGTGGGTGCATGTCTACGTTGCCAACAGACGGGAAACATTAGAAAAAGGGATGAGATGCTCCAGCAACCTATCCTCCTTGTGGAGATCTTTAATTTTTGGGGCATTGACTTCATGGGTCTCTTTCTTGTGTCCTTCAGATATGAATACATCCTTGTGGCTATAGACTATGTATCGAAATGGATAGAAGCCATACCCACGCGAACCAATGACCATTCCGTGGTCTTGGGCTTTGTTAAGGCTAATAACATTTCTCGATATGGGTGCCCAAGGACGATCATAAGTGATGGAGGACCTCACTTCAAGAACGTACACTTCACAAGACTACTCCAAAATTTGGGAGTCAACCACTTGATAGCCACACCTTACCATCCCTAAAAGAGTGGACAAGTTGAAGTGTCTAATAGGGAGATTAAGTGAATTTTAGAAAAAACTGTTAGGCCTGATCAGAAGGATTAGTCTAAAAAACTAAATGATGCTCTTTGGTCCTACAGAATCGCATATAAGACTCCCTTGGGCATGTCTCCTTTCCTTTTTATCTATGGAAAAGCATGCCACCTTCTCATTGAAATCCAACATAAAGCCTATTGGGCTATTTAAAACATTAAATTGAATTTGGATAAAGCGGGAAAGGCACGTATGTTAGAGTTAAGTGAGCTTGAGGAGCTTCATAATGAAGCCTATGAAACTTCTCAAGCTTACAAGTAATGTACAAAGGTCTTCCATGATAAGCACATCATTAGAAAGACTTTTGAGCCCAAATAGTGGGTTAGGCTTTTCAATTCCAGACTTAAATTATTTCCACGAAAGCTCAAGTCCCGTTGGGATAGGCCATACGTTGTTATGAATACTTTCCCTCATGTAGCTATAGAAATTCGAAACCCTACTTCAGGTGCAAGCTTTAAGGTAAATGGCCAGCGACTTAAACCTTATATTACTCTTTCAGATGGCCAGGTTTTGGACGCACATCGGCTTGAGGAGCCTTAGCTCCTTCCACTCTTCTCCTCAGGTGATATTCTTCTATGTCTGCATTTTTCCAATGAGGACATCGTCAGTCTTAAGCATGTGGGGGTATAACCTTAGAATGTTTATGGCTTTTATAAATATTTGCATACATTTTTTTTTAAAAAACTCTTATTTTCTTAAGCTGAATTGGTTAGTCCGTAGCAAAACATCTTTGTCATGGAGGTGTCATTAAAGAATTTTCTTCTTAAATTGTTTCTTAAGTTTAGAATCCAGTACATTTACTTCACGTGCACATAGACTGGGTAATGGATCTTTGAAGAAAACCAATAAGCATTTTTAGTCTACTGAACCCTTGGACAGTTAATAGGGAGTCAGGCGTACTATCTTCTAGTAGATCCACCCCATATTTGTAGGAAGAAAGTAGAGAGATACTGGTGCGCTAAGTTTAGTGCAAGGACTCTTAAGTTTTGGATAATTAGATGATGATACTTCAGAGTTAGGCATAGTTTTCACTCTCTATTCCTGTGTGCATACTTTGTGTGAATTCCTGAGAGTCACCAAATAAGGTAGATACACAGAGATTGAGTCTTAATAAAGCTATGACTATGGTGGATGGTTACGACCGTCCTTCATAGAGTCCTCGGCTGAAAAAGGGTAATAGTGTCAAAGGTCAGAAATACGCCTGTCCTATCCATTCCTTCCCAATCCTGAGAATAGGCACTTCCACCAAATAAGCCACACAATATCCTCTTGACCATCATCATCCCTAATGATGCCTCATAAATAAAAGTCTATGTCATGTTATGTTGATTTATAAAGGAAGAGAAAGGAAAAAAAAAAGAGAGAGAGAGAAGAAACAATTATATTATAAAAAAAAAGAAAGAGAAGAGAAGAAGAAAAGAGAAAGAGAAGAAAAAGAGAGTCCAAGTTTGTAACATTGTTTCTAAGGCAACAAAAACACCTATCGCGATCCACCAAATTTGACCCATTCCTACCTTTCAATATTTCTATTCGTCCGAATACTGGCTGAGGACTTTAACTTAGTTGTAGAGTTATTAAAACTTTAATTGAAGTGTGAATGCCATGTGAAGCCACCAAACAGTGAGTTCAATTGCTAAATGTAGCCAAATTTGTGATCTCAGAATGAAAAGAAAGAAAATAGTGAGCACCAAGGAACATCAAGAGAGCACAGTTGTTTAGCCTCAGTCTGAGTTTTCTTGTCTAATTGTCTAGAGATCTAGAGTCTATAGTAGTAGACTACATGTAGCACCAGATGAGTGTGTACCACCAAATACAAATCCATTCAACTCAATATCTCTTACCTAAGCCGAAAGTTGGGGTCAATTTACAGATTATTTTCTGTAATATCCCCGAGGGAAGTAGTTGCCCATCTTGAGAGAAATATTTACTAAGGGATAAGTATGAACTGCAAATGCAAATTGGCTTTTCACTTGGATCTATTACCTAGGCTATTATCACATCACATTTGTCTGGATCTCTAAAGTTTTGAAATAAGAAAAGAAGAAATCTTCTGATTACTTCTATTATTTTTCATTTTTGCTAGCGACTAGCAAATCTTACGCATGGGGGTGTTTGATGAGTCCATTTTAATGGACTATTTTTACGCCTAAGTAATTCTATTCTAACCTTTTATGTTTGTTAATAACTACATTAGGTCATTAAATGATTGCATGCATCATTATTTAAGTTTACACTTATTCTATAACTTATTATGTATTTATTTTATGTTTCATTATTGTAGGAATAATTTATGTAAAGAAAAGGGTGGTGAAGAGATATCCCCCCCCCACAAATCTTTCAACCTCCTGTCGGCCTCAACAACTCCATCAACAGCCGTCGGCTTAGTTTACTAAGGGATTTGAAAATCCCTTGACTTGCACCGGGGGAAGAGATAAAAGAAAGGCTGAATGGCATGGAGAAGGGATCATCATGAAAAAGATAATGCGTGCACTGTGAAGAAGGCATGCATTGTGCATGCCTCCACCACAAACTCCACACAACAGCGGCGCGTTCCATCCTCTCCCATCGCCTCTAGCCTAGCACCGCGTGCCCTTACAATTGCACTCCAACTTGCCACCGCGTGCCTCCAAGCGCTCGCTTCATCTTCTCCTGCAGCCATGCCCTTGCAAGCCCAGCAATCACCGTAGCCCTCGCGCACAACCACCACTGCCTGTCCCTCTTTCCAGCCTCCACGTAGACCACCCTGTAGCCTTGCAAGGGCATTGCCTCTACACCCTGCAAGCCATCCTGCCTGCCCACTGTAGCACCCCCACCGCATGCAAAGGACCACCTCACCACGTTGCCCTCACCGCACCCACATGTGGCCAAGAACTCCCGCAGGTAGCCACACTCGCCCGCAGGTAGCCACGCCCACAGGCAACGCCCTTGTGCACGCTCCCATCGCCCAGCCGTACGCCCGCAGGCAGTAGCTCTTCCTCCTCTCCACACATGGTTCATCTCCTCCGACAAAACCCAACACTGGTGTTCTTCTCCTCCATCGTCCAATCGTCGCGTCACCACCATCGCGAAGCACTCGTCGAGGTGCACCATCCCGTCGACTCTCACCGCCAACCACGCATGGCCGTTCAAGCGAGGAAGAGAGAGGAGAAATCCTCTGTTTTTGCTTCAAAAGAAAATTACATTGCATGCCATTGCCACTTTAATATTATTATTTTATTCAGGCCACATTGAATGGACGCACTTATAGTTTTGTGAATTTATTTTATTAGTGTTATGTGCATCATTCAACATTGAAATTCAAATCATATTTGCATGCAAGTCAAATTTACATGATATGCCACTATACATGCATCATATACATACTTTAGGGAGCTTGATTTCTGATGTGAAAATTGCATAAATACCCTTGAACTTTTAAGGAAATTGCAAGCTCCATTTAGAGTAGCATATTCCTCGCATTGAAGTTGCAAATCTATCTGCAAACATTATAATCCTGTACTCGTGAATTTATTGGTTCTATTCCTCCCTGTGGATGCAACATTTTTATTGTGGTTAAATTTGATATTTATTTTGATTTTTGATTGAGAGATTTTCCACCACATAAAACACAAGGACATATCAATTTATTGCTATCATCTTCATAAATAAGCAAAAATCTCTCCATCAAAAGTGGCAAGCTGGTGGTGCAGGGATAGCCCAAATGGTCTCCAATAGGAGTTTTGTTGATTTAGTACAAAGGTGGTGTGGGTGGATATAGAAATTATGCAATGGTTGGGTGAATAAGGACGATGAGGGTTTTGTGATGTGTCGAGGATTTGTGGGTACTCTAGAATACCTAACCTTTCAAGAGTTTCTCCCCAAAGTTCAATTTCATCCTCACAATCAAGGTGCTTAATCTAACCATCCTGATCCTCATGATTCCTACCCAAAAGTTGATCCTCAAACTCTAAAAATTTAGGATGAGGACATTGTTGGATTTTAACCTTGACATGTGAATCATCCAACAAATTTCCAATTTCATGAATATCTTCCTCATCCCTGGTTGCCACAGTTGTTGTATGTCTTCATTGTCCTCAATTATCCCTACAACCATGTGATTTTCTTCCTAAGTTTGGGTTGAGTTAGCCCTTAAAAGGTTCTCTAGCGTATGTATGGCCATTACTTCCTCTATTCTGCCAAGCTCCTCCACTAGGCCACACTTAATTTTATCCTTCTTTGAGACCTCAAAAATATTAAATCGATTTATTTTATTCCTAGAGGCCATTTCTATATTTCCTGATTCACAATCAATCCTTACCTTGGTGGTAACCAAGAAAGGTCTTCCCAAAATAATCGAGGTGTGGTTGAGCCATTTTGGTTCTTCCATGTCCAGGACCATGAAATCAGCAAGGTAATGCAAATCATTAACCTTGAATAAAACATCCTCCAAAGGACCCCTTGGTTTTGTAATGATCTATTAGCTAACTGCAAGGTTATGTCAGTGTGTTTCAAGTAGCCTAGACCCAGTTCCATATGCAGTGAGGTGGGGATCACATTAATGGAAGCACCCAAGTCGAGGAGGGCACAGTCAGAAGTAATGCTTCCTATTATGTAGGAAATCAGTAGGTCTCCTAGGTCTTGCTTCTTAGGGGGTAGCTTGCTTAAGATCTGTGTGCTTGTGTTATCAGACAAGACTACTCTCCTATTATTTTTAGATTTTGCTCTATGCTTTTCTTTATATGAATTCAGTAAACCTTTGGCGTAGGCGAGGAGTAATCCAATAGCCGCGAGGATTAAAATGATTGTCAATTTAAAAACCTGAAGTAAGGACATCCTTTCCTCCAATTTCTCATCTGACTTTTTCTGTTTGCCCATACAACAACATACTCCCAAATCAGACTCTGATGTTTTGTTGATCACATTCTTAGTTGGGAGTCTAGAATTCTTACGACGGGGCCTAATTGTGTTGACATGGGGTTGGGTGGGTCCCTTGTGTCTATTACCACTCCTCAAGGTGATGGTATTTGCAGTGGCAAAATGCTGTTGGTTAGTGCCTTAGGGAGGGTTGGGCAAAACAAGAGGCTCCTGGTTGATTATTGTGGGAACTTGGTTCACTCCGGGAGGGGCTGGGGTAGCCTGATAAATAGCATGAGCTTGAGCATGCGGCTCCCCACCATTACCAAACCCTTGAGGTCAAGCTCCTTGGTTCTATACATTCCTTGGGTTTGGTACTAGTTGTGATGGTAGAGATCCAGGCTGTCGATTATTTGCACTAAGTCCAGATTGCAAGGTGTCCAATGAAGTTTCCATTTGTTGCATGAGCTTGAGCATTGACCCTTGCATTTCTACCATCTTCATGTTTAAATCAGTTTGCACGAAGGGTTGTTGAGCTTTCCACATGGACTGATTAACCTGATTCGAGGGCAACTGTGTATATACATGACCCTAACCCATTGGGTTTTGTGGTACATAGTTGTTGGGTAGATATTGGGTCTGCTGCTCCTGATCTTTCCAAGAGGTGTTAGGGTGATTTTTCCAACCAGGATTATAGGAATTTGAGTAAGAGTTGGACCTAACATTCTCTTGTAAAGCATGAACATCCTCATAAGATGAGGATGAAGAAGGATCAGAAAAACTAGGATCAAAGGCCCTAATTTGGAACCCACAAGGTTCCAAGAAGAGCTATCCTGAAGGTTGAGCCGACTCCAGCTAGTTCACAAACTCCCATCCCATAGGAGCTTGCAAAGAATGGAATCCCGAGCCCTAGGATTGAGTGGATCTAGAAAAATTAGAGTTTCTAGGCATCCACTCTTCCATTCATTTAGCAACCAAATTTAGCTTATCTAATTTATTACAAATCAATTCCATATCAAATGTATGAGAATCTTGGACCCCATTGGCATTTGATCTAGTTTGTTGGGATAGGTTGAAGGTTTCCATGGATGCGTGGGTTAAAGAGTTTTTGCTTATTTCCTCAAACAAATCATACATGCCATCTACGTCTTTGTTGAGGAAATTGCCTCTGTAAGAAGCATCTACAAGATTATGAAGTTGATCATTCAACTCATGATAAAAAATGTGCACAAGTTGCCATTTAGGCACCTCATGGTGTGGACACTTCTGCAACAGATCCTAGAATCGCTCCCATGCCCCATGGAATGGTTCCCCCAGCCGCTGGGCAAAAGTGGTAATTGCCTATTACAATTCATTGGTTCGTCCAATTTGGAAGGATTTCTTCAGGAAGGCTGATTTCAAAGCTGTCAAGGTAGCAATCGGTCTTCTAATGGTGCGATGCCAATGTGCGGCCTTATCCCTGAGTGAATGGGGTAAAAGGCTCATGAGCATCTATTCTTCATCCACATTCCACGATTTAGTGGTCTGAATCGAAGTGATCAGGTCCTCCAAATGTTGGAATGGGTCTTCTAAGCCATGCCTGTGAAAGTGTTTAATTAAACTCAAAACTTGGGGCTTGATATCAACATCACCGGCTGTGATCACAATGCTAGGATGATCCACGTAATTTGAAGGATCATAAAAATCCTTCAAGGGTCGAGTGCCCTGACCATTCATTCGTTGGAACCATTGCTGCATATGTTGCAATTCTTCCAACTGCCTCTAAATCAACTCCTACTGGTTCGAGGGTGGGGGAGATGGTTGTTGATTAGCCATGGGATCTGTTTGGCTATAACTCAACCTCTGCCTCCAAGAATGGTTTATAGGTCCTTCAAAGTGAGGGTTCAATGACCCCCTTCCAAGCATACACTGGAAGGAAGCCAGAAGGATGGGAAAAAGGAGCCTTGCAGCACAAAAATGCAAGCCTGTCCTTAGGTTGGGTAACTTAAAAATCTACAGACTCTTAGAATCCATCTTAAGATTATAAATGATTTACTCTTCTTTTATCTGGTCAATCCAACCAGCTAGAAGGAGGAGTTGGGGGGAAGGTTCTTCCTTTGGTTTGCACCTCCAGTTCCTTTGATACCCCCAACTGCAGTCATTTGATGCTACTCCCTTAGCTAGACATCAGATTGACCAGTATAAGCAGGTTAATCAAGAATAATCTCAATCTGGGCCCTGAGGAGCGAATCAATCCTTAAGGCCAATGTCTACTCAGTTTTAGTTATGCTTGGGATGATCGTGCTCTTGGAATGTAATGGGCCCTTTTGATGGGTTGTGCCCTTAATGATTCATTTGAGAATGTGTATGTGCACAACCAAAAAGTTTTCAAGTAAGATTATTGAGGATGAAGTGTGTTTTAGGATTCAGATCTTGCTTAGTAGCTTTAGGATTCAAGTATTACGTATATTCAACCAAATGTTCGAGAGGCAAACCAAGTTTGAAAGCACGTGTTGAAGTATTTTCCTTTATAGACCAAGAAAATATGGAGTGCCTGGCTTGACCTAACTATTGAATCCTACGAGACAGCTACAGGATGAATTTCTTTTAGATTAGGTGGTGCAGCCCAAATAATTCAATCAACTGACCCAAATGCACCACCAATTAAGGCACAAAAGATGATTAACCTAATCTGATTTCTACTCCATTATGTGTTGATTTGTATGTGTACCGGTTCCATAGGTCGGAATCTCGGTTGAGTAGATAAAATCAAGATAGGTTATGTGCCTCAAATGTGGGTGTTCGTAGTGTGTATGTTGATTTATCCCATAATCGAAAGGTTATTTTATTTTATTTTATTTATATGTGGGCGTGAGATGAGTGTATGTGGTAAACATGACAAACAAATTCTATCCTAGTGTTTATGCAAACACCTAAGTAGATTAGGTCTTGGTTATTGACGTGGCGAAAGTGAAACTAATGGGGGGGAATGTGGGGGCACTTACAAACCACTCTACCTGCACTTTACTCTAATCTACCATATTTGGATCTCCTTGCTAGGGTACCTGCAAGACAATAAATGAGAAATAAGTAGGGTTAGTAATAAGTAAATGCAAAGAAACATGCAAAACAAGAAAGCAAATTCCTTTGCCTCCCTAGAAACGGTGCCAAAATGATCGACGTGTTTTGGCGTATGGAAAGTTGGGGTTAAGAGAAACTCATCACTATAGTCACAAAACACGTTATAAAATAAGATTTTTTATTGAAACTCCAATGGAGTCCTGGGTTGAACACAGGGAGGCGACATTTGTTTTCATTTAAATTTGTGCTTCGTGTTGTTTCTTTCTCATATTTTATGATTTTGTTATTTTTTTTTGTGTTTTTGTAATAAAGAGACAAGAAAGATAACTTCACAAAATGGAAAGAACTTTGTGATGCAAATGTTTATTACAATATGCTAAGAAGATATAAAAGAGATAGGGGTGAGAAGAAATATCCTGAATTGGTTGTTAGGTGAGAGGATGATGCTTGGCGGTAGCTTGGACAGAGGAGGTGAGAGGCTAGATGAAAAGGATGAGGTGCCAGAGGACACTAGCTAGAGGAATGCATCACCAAGGCACAGAATGGAGATGAGGAGGTGGAGGTGACCTTCTACCTGAATGGAGGTAGGAGGACTGCTCCAAGGCTCCCTATGAGGATGGTGAGAGGGCCAAGGAATATTTTGTGGGGTAAGGGTACACTAGTAAGGCACTTTTGGAGCTTGGAAATGAGCTCTTGGGAGCTTTAATGGGCTTTTAGAGCTCTAGACTAGTTGAGAATAGCAAAGGTAGAGATGGTTTGGAAGGGAAAGGGCCATGGGGTTTATATAGTGGTGGAAGGGAGGTGTTTTGCCAGCACAGGTCTTCAACGACCTTTAAAACATCACTGAAGACCCGCTAGGGGTGTCGCTATTGCATTCACACACCCCTACTGGTGTGAGGAGGAGCTCTAGAGCTGGCACAGTGCAGGGACACTTGCAATCATCAGATCGTAAGCTGAGGGCGTGGATCGCATGGAGATTGTGCGCTCGCTGTCTTTCAAATTGCGTGCCTACTTGTTGAGGAAGCATTTCCACCGTTCAATCTTGATCATGCGATTGAGGAGCATGCGCAGATCACGCCTCTTGCAAGATTTGAATTGTGCTCATCGCGTGATCGCGAAGACCGGACAACGGATAGTGTGTTTGATCATCTTAAATGAGTGCTTCAAATGGCATGCGTCTGCCTTGGCATGCGTCTACGTGTCATCGTCCAGCGTCTGATCGCACATGCATAAATTTCACTGCTTGATTAAGATCAAGCGGTCCAATTTCTTTGGTGCTAAGGTGGTCCTAGCGAATCAAAGCTTGAACTTGCACCACTCGCTTGAGAAGTGGGTGCACTACCATTTGGGCACAGGTGTTGGATGGTCGCTTGGAGATGGAGGATTACTGTGCGCCTCGACTATTTGATGAAGATCTAATAGTCATGATCAGATCTTCCTTGCTACGCTTTGAAGGAGGCCGAGTGCGGTTGGGTGCTTCTCAGTCGTTGGATTGAGAACCAACGACTAGTATCACTCCTTGTGGTGAGGTTGGAGAGCGGTGCCTCATGTAGGGCGGCCTGGATGGCACCATGTGGCACCATTTGGGTTGTCCATCTTCTTCTTCTTGTAGAGGGTGCTACAATTTGTTCGGGGTGATTTTTAAGCTGATGAATGGCGATCGTCGCTCCGGATCCTTCCGTACAGTCGGATTCTTCATTGAAGCTCGTAAAGATGTCGCACTACCTCTAGGACATATAAAATGTTGGAATTATTGTATAGAACACATAAACTATCCTAAATGCAATGCAATGAATGCTATGTAATATGTATACTATGATATGCAATGCTAGGCCTAGGAGCTATCATAAATAAGCATTCATGAATTCATGCGTGTTTATCAGAAGCTTGCCTGAAGACATATAAAAGAGTCCCCATCTCCAAGCTGAACTCCTTAATGAGTTTTAGGCCCAAAAACCCTCTTCTTCTCTACTTCCGACCGGTTCCAAACTCCATTCCGGCAACCTCCTCCGTTCGGTCTCCTCGCGTGCTACCACATACTATAGGCAGTAGGTCCAATTTCCCTAGCTTCTTCCGTACCTCGCCATACCTGCGAGGAGCTCCCTCTCCCTTTAGACGTCACCGTCTTCTCCTCGGAGACACCATCGTCTCTAGCACTGACCAATCATAGCCGGTGCCATCTCCGCATCACCTTCATCTTCATCCTCCCTCATTCAACTTTGCATCACCCACTGATCTGCTTCACACACTCAACACCCACTCCAGTATGCCTCCAAGCCCGCACCACCGTCATCTCCCTCATCTCCAACTTACCTCCAGCAACCTCACAAATCTGCTACACTACACCAATCCGTGCCCCCACCAATCTAGAAGCCTCTGCCGTGTCCTCACTAGCAAAACCCCTTAAGTAATTAAGGGGATTAGCTACTCATGCACTCCACCTGACACAAGTACCATCGGTCCACCTTCTTGAGGTCGTCAAACCTCCACACTTACTCGCACAGCACGCCACACCCACCAATGCACTTGCCGTTCTACGATGATCCTTCTGAGCATATTTGACATGGTTGCGAGGTTGTCTTTTGCTTTTCAGGTGATCATTGGACCTCTGCCACCGCCCTCGACTTCGCTGACCTCATCTTTAGTCATCCAGCCACAATCCTTCCAGGATCTACTTCCAAGCTTCCGGGCTGACTCCCAGGCTTCCCCCCACGTTCGCAATTGAGGCAGCAAGTGTTTCTCTCAGCCTCAATCATAGGAGTTTTCAGCTACTGCTATGTTGTGACGAAGAAGGGATAAGATAGTCCCACATCGTAGAAATCAAAAGTCGCCTGTGTGCATAAAAGGAATTTCTACCCGTAACCCCTCACCCAAGACACGGGGGTCGGGTCCTCAGCCACCTTCACTTGCTTACCTGAGCACTCACTCCTTGCTTGCGACCACGCCTACAAACCTGGTCCACTATTTACACCCTATTACCCAGCCGATTACCCTATTAAGGTCGACTCTCTGTGAGAAAGAAGGGGAAAAAGAGAGACAGAGAGGGGCGATTTTTTCCCTTCGCACCTCTCTACACTTAGCAGATTTTGAGAAGCCTTTGCCTCTGTGTTGTGTTGTGCTTGCCTCTTCCTTGAGGCACGAAGGAAGAAGAGAGGAGGCCTTTGCCTCTTCTGTGGAGCTATGTTCTGCTGGTTCTGAAGCTACTATTGAATCATTTAACTTGGTTGACGTGAAATATTTAATTGGATTTACTATTCATTTATTTGAGATACTTGAGCTTAATTTCAAGGGTTAATTTGGTGATTCAAATCACCATTTTAACCCTTTCTTTTTGCACTGTGATACTTGATTTCATATATATATCATTTCGAGTTGTTCTAAATAAAGTTCTACTCATAATTGCTTATATTTCTTATGATTAGCGAGATTGAATTGCCATTAATTGCTCCCTGTGTTCAACCATGGACTTTTGTGATTCTAAGCATATAAATTTAAATGATTTGAGCGATTTTTGTCTTATACTACAGTACATCTCATAAACAACAACGAATTCTCTTAAACAGATATATTCCTTTAAAAATCAGAAATAATGTGGAGAGCCTCGTACAACCCTAAAAATCAACCCTAGGTAGTAAGTTACTTGAAGGATTGTTTTAAACTGAGTGGTGCAGCCTAAACAGTTCAAGCAATTGGCCTATTGCACCACTTAATTAAGGCACATAAAAATGTTTAACCTAATCAAATTTCTACTTACTTTTTGTGTGTTGAGTTAACGTGTACCAGATCCACAAGTCAGATTACAGTTAAGTGGTAGAATAAGTGTGATTGTACCTCGTGGGTGTTAAGTGTGTCTCTTTAATTGAATCCCACAAGAGAAGAGTATTTTTTATCATTATTATCCTTTTAATTTATGCGAGTGGGTAAGGTAAATGGAGTGACAATCAAACAACCAAGATCTAACCTAGGGCATATGCAAGCAACTAAGTTGATTTAGGTTTGAGTTTTTAGTGTGGTGAAATGAAATCTAGGGTGGGGGTGGTGGGGATACATGATGAGTCAATTCTTCGCTTTTAAAGTCATTTGTCACATAAAATGATGTGTCGTTTGTAGTTTTATGTGGTGGAAAAATCGACTAATCAACAATTAATATAACCACTCAATTAGGAGCGGGTCGTGTCCACAGGGAGGAAATGGCCAATTTAAACTCCCAAGGTCAAAAACCAATGTTCACTACTAATTTCGTCAAGAAATCAAGCCAAAATCGCTTTTCAATCAAGATAAAAAGACTTTAACATGCTAATTTTGCATTTACGAGAAAGAAGGAGGTTCTTTGCATAAAATCACCATAATAAAATAATAGTAAATAAAAATCTTTTTTGTGGCAATGGCATGAAATGTAAATATTAATATCACCAAAAATAGAGGATTCTACCTCTCTCTTCACCGCACAAGGGAGAGAGGTTCGTTCGAGGAACCCTTCTGGGAGTCAGCTGGCCGGAGTGAGGGCTTCGCGGCGGTGGCCGTGGCAGGTTGCGAGATGCCGGAGCCGACCGGACGGAGCTTCGACGAAGGGTGATTTCCGACGGAGGTTGCACCTGCTGAGGATGGTGGTGCGGCACTGCTCGCGCGGGCACGCACGGGCACGTGCGGTCACGCACAGGCATGTGTGGGTGCTCGCAGGCAGAGTGCACCTGCTGGAGGCGGCACGCGCTGAAGGGGCGGGCGCATGGGAACGGTGCTACTGCAGGTGGCGCACAAGTGCGTGCGAAGGTGTTGGCACGTAGAGGGGAGCGGAGGCGATGTGCGCTGAAGGGGCGGGCGCGTGGAGCTGCTGGCTGGGTGCTGGAGAGGACACGCACACGTGGAAGAGAAGGCGTGCCTGCTAGGTGGTAGCGGGTGCTGTAGGCAGGTGTCCTGGCGCTGGAGAGGCGGGCGCGCGGTGCTGTGCAGCAGCTGCTGCTGGACACTGCAAGCTGCAGGCGAGGGGAGTTTGTGCAGGTTGTGCAACCGTGCACCGACAAGCGGGCGCTCGGACTGCACGCTGGGAGGATGGCAGCTCTCAGCTGCTACTGAATGTTTGCGGAGATGGAGGAGCAGGTGATGGCCTGTGCGTAAGTGTGCAGGCGCAAACAAGGGAAGTTTTGTTGAAGTGGAGGGGAAATAGAGCAAGGAGAAAACAGAAGAAGACAGAAGGAGATATACGAGGTCAGACGTCTCGGATCATACTTAGACATCTTGACTGGCGCGGGGGTGAGGAACTGAAGGTGGTTGATGGCGGTGGTTGCTGGTAGTGGTTGCATGGCCCTCAGGCGCACGCTCGCAGTGATGCACAAGCCTCAGATGGCACGGCGATCTATCACCCCGCCTACCTGCAGTGGAGTGGTCTTGTGCTCGCGGAATGAGGCCGGTGGTGTGGAATGAAGAAACTCTAGGCTCTGTGCAGTGGTGGGTCGAAATGGTGGTGGCCTCCCTTCTGATGATGCAGCTATCTTCTTTTATGCTGCAGGAGGAGGCACACAGGCAGATGTTGGTGAAGCGACAATATCGTGGGGTGGAAAGATCCACAATTGTCGCTGTGCATTTAGCTCACACACTCTCCTGCATGTAGCCGTTGGAGAAGAAACAAATAAAATAAAGAAAAGAAATAAGGGGTTAATTATGTGCAAACCCTTAAAAGAAATGTGAAATAAAATAATGCATGTAATGCAACCTAAAAGATTAACTATTCTAATGCATGCTATTCTAAATGAATTCTAAGTATGAATGCAATGCATGAAATATGTGAATAAATGAATACCTAGACTAATCTATTTACATCTTATTGTATGCAATTTATATGCCAATATTAATCTAATTCCTAGGCATTTAAATAACTAATTAGCCCACAAATATAGGCTCATCAAATGCCCCCATGCCTAGTTTTTGCTAGTCCCTAGCAAATTCAAGCAACAACCCAACTCTTCAAGTGGACTTAGCCAACCCAACTGATCTTCCCTTAGAAACATGTTAAGTTCATACTTTAGAGCTAAGGTTCCCAAGTAGTTGCTAAGTTACAGACTAGGTTAGCTAAAGATGAGTTGCAGGCAGAGGTTTCTCTGATTTCCAACTCTACCCTAGGGTTTATTGGTCCTAGAGATTAAAGCATCCGTGCATGTGCACTAGTCTGAGTTATTTAAGGTTGGTTTGATTGCCAACCAGGAAAGAGAGTAAGAAAGAGACTTTTTTTTTTTTAAATTAATAATTTTTTTTTGTTTGATTCCTCTAAGTTTAACCTTAGATAAGCAATCAGCACGATATGTGTCGGATTCATTGTCCCCATTACCAAACCTCAAAGGGTGCCTGGCTTTCGATGCTTCAAGATAGCACCGCCCATAGCGACCCCATGAAATCCTGGCAATCGACACTTCGAGATAGTATCGCCCATGGATTTCTAATGTGAATTCAGGCCTATGGCAATCGGCTCTTCGAGATATGGCCGCCCATAGTACCTGAACTATACAATGCGCTTACATGCCCCTAGTAGGATATATATCCTAAGAGACAAGCACCAAGGAGGTGACATGTTATCATCGCATCCTCAAGGTGAGTATGTACTCCACCTCTCCTACGGTAGGAACTCTTCCAATCAACTTGTGCTTTCAAACTTCTCCTAAGCCAGAACTAAGAGAACCAAAATTTTTTCCCAAGAAAGAAATTAAGGTGATCAAGACCAAGTGTGTGAATTGTGGATGCTTTGGTTACGAAGACCCGTAAACCAATAGGTAGAAAAAGCACTAGATACTACCCAGCCTTTAACTCAATCCCTAACTTTCCTTCCTCAACCTCTAGAGGAATGGTCTGCAACTTAACTCCTACTTGAGTTTTTAAGTCCACAAAGAACCCTAAAGGTCTAGAGCTAGTACTTCAACTTAGCTTCTAAAGTCAAACACCTAGAGTCAACATAGTCTAACCTAAACTTCTGGTTTGCCTAAGAATGTAGGACTTAGCCAGTTAAGCTCAATGATGTAATTTTTTTTTTTTACGATCAAATGTATGCAATGCAGAATATTTAAATTAAATGCATGAATGTACTATTGGTGGGGGGCTGCCTTCCTCTATAGTTTTATTATTTCATCATAGTATAGTATAGAGGGAGGTGATTACCAGTTTAATACAATTTGTTACTCGGAAATAAAGAGTTCCCGAGGTCGAACTCAGGGAGCAAGTTGTATTCTAGGGGTACAAGTTTCTTTTACAAAAATAAAGAAAGAGAGAGAGAGAGAATTTGTTGGCTTTTCTTCTTTTCTCTTTGCTTCTCCTCTTCTTCCTTCTCCGATCTTCTGCTCTCTTCTTTTTGTCGGTCCTGTTCTTCTTCTTCTTCTTTCTTTCCTTTCTTCTGCAGAGCGGTCCTGTTCTTCTTCTTCTTCTTTCTTTCTTCTTTTCCTTTCTTCAGATCTTCTTCTCGTGCTCTTTTTCTTCTCTCAGTTCTTGTCTTGGCCTCTCTGCGTTCTCCTCTGCCTCGCCTTCCTTCTCCTTCCTTGCCTTCAGGACGTCGTCTGATTTTCCAATCAGACGACTTAAACCGCCGCTGCTACAGTGCCGCTCGGTGATCCTCCTTCCTTCAGCCTTCGTCTTCTTCCACGGTTCTTCTTCACCTGTGCCTGCACACTTACACAGCTTGATCAGAGAGGGGCAAAACCTATCTCTACCCTCCCCCCGCGTCTCTCTCTCACAGAATCCGCTCATAGGATAGCTCTCCCAGAGTTGCCGGGTAGCCAGGTACGGGTCGCGCCCCGGTCCAGGCCCACCGGCGTGCGTGGTGGGCGAGGAGTGCAGGTCAGTCTAAGTCGGGTCGGGCCAGGTCCGCGAGGCGTGAGCGCGGACGAGACCGGGTCGAGCGAGCGAGTGAGTGAGAGGGACCTCACCCCGTGCTCAGGAGGCAACGAGCATAAGGTGCTTTTTGCCTTTATGCAGGCGCTCTCCTCTGAAAGGTTACGAGGTGGGACTAAATGTCCCACCCCAATTTGGGTGCCTGCGTGGAGGAAGCAGCGGCAGTCGAGGCGAAGCGCGGGAGCTTCGCGCGAGAGCTTCGCTTCAACTGCAGCCTAACGCTTTGCCGAAGTGCCCCCGCACAACCTGGGAGGGTGACCTGGGCGCTTCGCACCTGGGGCAGCAGGTGAAGAAGCTGCTTCGCTTCAACAATGGCGGCGACGAGCGCAGGCACCTGCCCACAGAAAAATGGCCTCTCGGCCCAATCAGAAACGCGGAGGACCTTCGCCGTGGCACGACGAAGGTGGTCGGGGGGTGTGCAGGCGGCGGGGCGGAGCCTAAGGGCTGCCCTAGGTCGGACTGTGGGTCGGAAGATGGGTTTGTTCGGTGGAGTTGCAGAGGGTGATGTGGGGGAAGTGGAAGGGCGGAGGTTGATCAGGGTGAGGAGGCGGAGGTTCTGCGGTGGTCGGCGAGCCGTGTGGGTTGCTGGAGTGATGGGAGCGGCTCGCCGGAGGATGGCCGGAGGCGGAGAAGGTGAGGGTGAGTGGTCGGAATCGAGGGCGACAGTAGATGTTTAAAGTGAGGAAAAGGAAGAGGGG
The DNA here is from genome assembly GCA_037157565.1 of Thalassia testudinum. Lineage (NCBI taxonomy): Eukaryota > Viridiplantae > Streptophyta > Magnoliopsida > Alismatales > Hydrocharitaceae > Thalassia > Thalassia testudinum. Next base: position 14,338,677 of record JAZHRO010000007.1, read on the forward strand.
AGGAAGAGGAGGAGTTCTACCTACTTAGCAGGATGAGGAGGGGCCGGAGCGGGCGACAGTCGTATCGACTGTCGCCGGAGAAGAAGATGCCCGGGGGAAGGGGCGGCGGCGAGCAGAGGGCCGGAGAGGCGCCAGCTGGGTGCGGCGTGGCGCGGGAAGAGCAGGGGAAGAAGTCTCTGCTGCTGGTATTGCGGCAGAGCGAAGAGGAGGAGGAGGAAGAACCGCCGGAGCTGGTAGGCGTCTGCCGGAGTGAGAAGAGAGGAAAGTTGGGGGTCTTCTCCGTCAGATCCGAGCTCGGAAGAACGGTGGAGCGACGGGGGTATTTATAGGGACCGAATCAGGGAGGAAGGCGGAGGGAGACGACGTGTCTCCCTCGCCGGAGGACACCGGAGATGGAAACCCATACCGTCCGTGCGTTCGCACGGCCGGTATGGTGGGTTACAGCGACCAGGGGGGTGTCCCTGCGACGGTTGACGACGCAGGGCACCCCCAGTTTACTTGCCAGACTCTCCCCCTCACCCTGCGCGGCGCCATGCTCCGCGCAAGGTCGCCGGAGCATGGTGCTGGCAGGTTTTGCAGGGGGACCTGAACGCAAAGAACGAAGGAGAGTTAGGGGCCAAAATGCGAGGGTTCAAAAGTTGAGGGCCAAAAAGTAAATATATGAGGACCAAAGTGTAAAGTTGGTCAAGAAGGTTTCTTCTTAGGCTCAAGTTTTTATACATGACTAATTAGGACCTAAGGAATCTGGTGGTGAATTTTATTTCTAGATTAAACCTTGTTTGACTGGTCAATATACTCAAAAACTCAAATTAAGTTATTAATTGGGTATGGTTCTCAATGTAGGTCAAGATGGGTTCCTAAGGTCAAATTGAAGGTTCTAAACCCTAGAGATTATTTTTCTATGAATTTTAGACGGTTTATTCCATTTTTGCTTTGCCTTGAACCTCGTGAATTGAAGTGGGTTTGTTTTAGGGTTACAGATTATCATTTAGTTCCTTGGAATTGCTGTAGCCCTTGCTAGATCATCTCATCCCACTTTTATTCTTATTAAGTTGCTTTGACCTATGTTTGGACCCTGAATTACCCTGTATGCAGATTATACTGGTAAAATTGCATTTTTACCCCTTATGACTTATTTTCTCCTTAAACTCAGAATTCTCTGAGTTAAGCCTTTCCTTGAGTTATGTAGGAGCTTTTATCCTTTGTATTGGGTCAAAATGAGCTAGTTATGGCTCATGATGAGGTTCTCATCATACCCCCATGCCTAGCTTTTGCTAGTCCCTTAGCAAAAACTTAAGGTTTCAACCCTTGTTCTAGACCATGAAGTTTTTAATAGCTTTAGATAAGTGCTTTTTTATTTGAGCATAGATTAGGTTAGAATGCTGACCATAGGCCTAAAAGGTACTCTAGTACCAATCAAGATCCAAATCTGTCTAGCCTTAGGCTCAGTCTTTAGCAAAGGTTTTTAAGGCCCACAGGAACTAACCTAAGGTTTATTGGACTTTGTGGTTAAAGCACCCGTGCTTGAAATGATTTTAGCCCTGGCTCAGTTCGCAGTGCGTTTTGTAAGAGAGAGATAGAAAGTTATTTTGTTTGGAGAGTTTTCTCTCTCTCTTTTTCTTTTTAGTTCTAGCCTAGGATTGGCTTTTCAACACGGTCTGTATCAGATTCCTTGCTCCCATCATCAATCCTCAAGGGTTCCTGGCGATCGATGCTTCGAGATAGCACCGCCCATGGCAACCCCCGGAACCCTGGCTATTGAGATTTCGAGATAATCCCATCCATGGTGTTCCGTGGCCGAATCCAGACCCTGGCAATTGACACTTCGAGATAATGCCATCCATGGAATCTGAACCAGCAGAGTGCTTACATGCCCCCAGTAGGATATTTAAATATCCTAAGAGACAAGCACCGAGGAGATGATATTTTGTTACGCATCTTCGAGGGGATTTCCCGCCTCTCCGCGCTGGGAACTCGTCCAAATCAACTTGTGTTGATCGGCCGCTCCTATTCTAGGTGTTCTTTTCAGAATTTTGCGACGCTTCTGCGTGATTCTGATTTTTACGCTTACTGAACCAGGCTGTGTGTGAGGTTAGGGTGCTTAGGTTACTGAGTCCCGTAAACCAAAAATTAGTTAACGAGGCCAAATACTTCCTAAGCCTTAGACCTAATACTTCAGCTTTTCATTTTCCTCAACCTCTTGAGGAGTGTCCAGATCTTAATGGGTACTAAGAGTCTATTCAAGAATGCCTAAGGTTTGCATTCTTACTAATCTCATTGTGCACTTTTCAGTTATTTTCTTGAATGAGGTCTAGAACTTAGGTTAATTCCTTAGTTCCTTACTAATGACTATCACCTTTTCTCATAATTTTGTGCTCCTTTTTCATTTTGTTTCTTTTCTCCTTCTCCTTCAGAAAATTTCCTTCTCCTCTTTTCCTTGTATTTTATTTATTTATTTATTATTTTTTTTGAAAAATTTTTAATTTTTATGGTGTTTTTGGCATATGTGAATTTTTTGTTTGAAACCTTTTCTTACAAGTTTTGCACTTTCATACCCCCCCCATGCCTAAGATTTGCAATGTCCTCATTGTAACCTAGGGGTTTTTATTTAACTTAGTTCATTCCTTAAGACAGAAATTTGGATGAGTGAATGGGTCGGGTTGAATTTTTGCGGACGATTTCTAATCCCAGATGCAAGCATCTGAGGTGGGGTCGGCTGTCTATAAGGGTGAACCTTAAGTGCAAAAAGGTGTCAGAAAAAGTTTTGGATTTTTAGGAAAATGACGGGCTGCCTCCCGTTAAGCGCTGAGTTTTACGCCATCGGCTGGGCGCAATAAGCTCAAGGGGAATGGAGGACATAAGATGTTTCAGCCAAATCAGTAGAAGTTACATCAATGAACGGCTTGAGTCTCTGACCGTTCACGATGAAAGGTTCAGAATCGTGGCTGAGTGGACTGATTTTGATTGCTCCATTTCCAAAAACCTGTCGGACCAAATATGGTCCGACCCACTTGGATCTCAGTTTTCCTGGGAAGAGTTTTAGTCGGGCATCAAAGAGTAGGACCTTCTGACCAGGATGAAAGATCTTTCTCGAGATGTGTTTGTCGTGGAAGGCTTTAACCCGCTCCTTGTAGATTTGCGAGTTCTCGTACGCGTCTAGGCGTAATTCATCGATCTCGCTGATTTGGAGTTTTCTGTGGGTCCCAGCCTTGGAAAGATCTAGATTACAGTTCCGTACTGCCCAATAGGCTTTATGCTCCAGTTCTACGGGAAGGTGGCATGCCTTTCCGTACACCAGTCTAAAGGGAGACATGCCCAATTGGGTCTTGTGGGCGGTTGGCAGCGAAATACGCGTGATTTGTAAAAGCAGTTTTTTAACGTCGTTGTAACACGCGAATCCGCTTTCGCTTTTAAAATTTATATCCTAGATAGGGGAGTATCTAGGGTCGTCCAAGGAGGCAAAAATTGCAATAATGATTCTCTTGCTTGGAATACAATCTCAACTTTCTTTTTAATATTTTTCAATATGTAATTTTTTTTGTATTTTGAAAAGACGAGGGCAAACGGCAGATTGTAGTGAAAAAAACTAACACCTACAAATGATTAAAAATCTAAAAGATAGAAATATCTTCTTCCTAAGCTCACTCTAGGCAAGTGTAGGCCTAGGGTAATTAGGAAGAAGAGGTGAAATAAGTGCTAGAACCAAAACAAACAACTGCAATAAAAAGCTTAAAAGAAGGCAATTTTTGATTGAGTAGAATGAGTGTTATTTTCAAGGACAAGTAGAGGAAAGCTTCTACTAGAATTGAACAATTTAAAAGCAAGAAAAGAAACACAAATCCTCTTGTAACAATGGTGAAGAAGGTTGTCTTCTTGCTCCAAGCCTAGCTGCTCCTTGGCTTGAAAAGAGGGCCTCCTTCTTCTCCTTCCTTGAGAGCTCCTCCAAGGTGGAAGCTACCACCTTTAATGCTCTCTCCAAAGGGGTGGGCGTGCACCACCCTTAAAACTCCTCCAAGGTGGCGTGACCACCTTCAAGATCTCCTCCAAGATATTCCTTGCCTGGCTTCTCCTTTGGCTGGCATGACCCAAGAGAGAAGGGAAGAGGGGAAGGCACCAAGGGGACAGAATATCCCCTTAATCTTCTTCTTCTTCTTCTCTCTTGGACGTGGGATTCTTGGTGGAATATGAGAGTGAAATGGCTAGCCAAGGATGGCTTGAATGGTGGTGGGTAGTGGTCTTTTTATAGGGTAGGATGGGGGGTTAAGGTGCCCCTTGAAATGGAGGGCTAGGATGGAAGAATGGAGGTGGTTGGTGATCCTATGGCTAAGGAGAGTTGGCGCCAACCCAAGAGGTGTTAAAGGGGGTAGTTATGGTGGTGTTGGTGTCTTTTGGTGGTGGAGAGACACCACCATGTTGGCGCCAACATGGGGTCTTCTAGAAGGGGGGTTAGGTGGATGGTGGAGATGGGTTCAAGGGAGATTGTGTGGTGGAGATAAGGGGAGATTTTGGAGGGAAAAGTGGTGCCATTAAGGGGTGGTTATGGGTAGTTTTTGGCGCCACTTTTAGGTGTATTTTGGAGGTGGTGGGTAGGTTAGGTTGGTGCCAAGTAGGTTAGCTTATGTGGGGCTTAGGTGGAGCTAGTTGGGTGGAGTTGGTAGGTGGGTTTTTGGGGTGGTATAAGCCAAGGAAGTTGGAGCATAGCTAAGCTAAGCTAAGCTAAGCTAGCTTAGCTAATGGAGGAGTAGAGGAGAAGGTGTTGGAGCTAGGGTTTGGAGGAGGGAGCTGAGGAGAAGAAGTCTGGAGCTGGAGCTGGAGCTGGCTGCTGCTGAAGAGGCTGGCATGGGGCTACTCTAGCTGGCTTAGCTTGCTAGTTCTTTGCTAGTTGCTAAGCCAAGCTAAAGTGAGCTAGCTTCTACCAAAATGAGCTAAGGTGAGCTAGGTCTGGTGCTATCGGGGAGAATCAAGCTGGTTGAGGCAGCTAAGGTAGCTTAGCTTAACTTAGATGAGCTAAGCTGAATCCCCGGGAGCTGGACTTGAGCTTCCTGAGCTGAGATGAATTCTTCTTCAGCTGGCTGGAGTTGAGTGGAGCTGGATGTAGCTGGATCTGAGCTGGGGTGAACTCCTGTCAACTCAGCTGAGCTAGCTAGAGCTCCCTGTGAACTAGTGGGAGCTGAGGTGAGCTAGACTCAGCTAAGTTGAGCTGGATCTGAGCTGACTTGAGCTAGGGTGAGCTAAGGTGAACTCTCTTGAGCTGCCATCCAGCTGAGATTAGCTGAATGGAGCTGGGATGAGCTAACCCTAGTTCAAGTAAGCTAGGTTCCAGCTGCGGTGAGCTGGATCAAGCTGAGGTGAGCTGGATCAAGCTGAGGTGAGCTGGATTAGGCTGAGTTCCAGCTAGTCTGGGCTTCTCCTTCACCATTTGCCTTCTTGAGTGCTAGGGTTTTAGGGATCTGTGCATCTGTACATCCCTAACACTCACAAAAACTCATTAAAACGACAATAAAAAATGCAATGCATGCCTATCCTAATTTATGCCTAAATGCAGCCCAAAAACCCGTTTGCGGAGTAAAATCCTAAGAGCTAGGTTTATTTTAATGCATAAGAATGATGATAAACTAGCGTTTATCAGCGGTCCTATAGGCCCACAATGCTTCCGGAGGTCGGGACGACCAGTCCTTCCTATCAGGTCGAACAGTGACTTGCAGGATTTTCTTGATCTCCCGATTAGACAGCTCAGCTAGACCATTAGTTTGGGGGTGGTAAGGAGTAGAGATTCGGTGAGACACCCCGTATTTGGTCATCAGTGACCTAAACTGAGCATTTGTGAAATGGGTCCCCCCATCAGAGATTATTGCACGAGGAATCCCGAACCTTGAGAAAATGTTTTGATGAATGAATTTGAGAACGATTTTGTGATCACAGGTTCGGGTCGGTATGGCTTCGATCCATTTGGACACGTAGTCCACAGCCAACAGAATGTATTCGAAACCATCCGAAACAGGAAAGGGACCCATAAAATCAATCCCCCAAACATCAAAGATTTCGCATACTAGAATCGGTTGCATAGGCATCATGTCGCGATGGCTCATGTTGCCCAAAGTCTGGCAACGACTGCATGCCTTGCAGTGATTGTATGCGTCTTTGAACAGTGTGGGCCAGTAAAAGCCGCACTGGAGGACTTTTGATGCGGTTTTATGCCCGGCGAAATGGCCACCGCATGCCTGGTCATGGAAGAAAGAGAGGATATTGTTGAATTCCCCTTCCGGGACACATCTCCGGATGATCTGATCGGCACCTATGCGGAAGAGGTACAGGTCTTCCCAAATGTAATACTTGGCATCGGAGCGTAATTTGTCCTTCTTGGCCTTCGGCCAATCAGACGGGATCTGATGAGATGCCAAGTAATTTACTACATTAGCAAACCATGGAAGGCTAGTACCAATAGTCAGCAGGTGCTCATCGGGAAAATGCTCAGTGATGGGTCCGGAAGGGTCAATTATTTCAGAAGGAAGACGGGACAAGTGATCAGCTACCACATTTTGCTTTCCCGCTTTGTCGCGAATCTCAAGGTCAAATTCTTGCAGCAGCAAGATCCATCGGATTAATCGAGGTTTCGTGTCCTTCTTTGCAAGGAGATGCCTCACAGCTGTGTGATCCGAGTATATGATGACACGGGAACCCAGAAGGTACGATCTGAATTTTTCTAGGGCAAATACTACAGGTAGCAGCTCTTTCTCAGTAACCGTATAGTTACGCTGAGCCTCATCGAGTGTTTTGCTGGCGTAGTAAATGACCACAGGTTTCCCGTCAATTTTCTGCCCCAAAACCGCTCCTACAGCGAAGTCGGATGCATCGCACATGATCTCAAAGGGTTGAGACCAATCAGGGGACTGTAGGATCAGGGCTTGGGTGACTCGGTCACGCAGGATTTCAAATGCTTGAGTACATTCCTTGGAAATTTCGAAAGGAACATCCTTGGAGAGAAGAGTGGTTAGGGGGCGCGCGATTTTTGAAAAATCAGGGATAAATCCTCGATAAAAACCGACATGCCCTAAAAAGGAATGGATGTCCCTGATCGAGCTAGGCATAGGAGGGTGAGAAATCAGATTAACCTTAGCTCGATCCACTTGGATACCTTTCTCCGAAATTGAGTGTCCCAGGACAATTCCCTCAGGCACCATGAAATGGCTCTTTTCCCAGGAAAGAACCAAATTCACATCGATGCACCGCCTGAGTATCTGGACCAAGTGTTGGAGGCAATCGTCGAATGATGCTCCGAAAACTGAAAAGTCATCCATGAAGACTTCCAGATAATCACCTACCATATCTGAGAATATGGCAAGCATGCATCGCTGAAAAGTAGCAGGTGCATTGCAAAGGCCGAAAGGCATCCTTCGGAAAGCGTATGTTCCGAAGGGGCAGGTGAACGTGGTCTTTTCTTGGTCCTCAGGATGGATTGCCACCTGGTTATAACCGGAGTACCCGTCAAGAAAGCAGAAGAACCTATTTCCCGTAAGTTTTTCGAGAATTTGATCAATGAAGGGTAGTGGGAAATGATCCTTCTTCGTAGAGGAATTGAGTCGGCGGTAATCTATACAGACTCTCCACGAGTTGGCTAATCGGGTAGGAATGATTTCTCCGGTCTCAGTCGTTATAGTGGTGAGTCCTGCCTTCTTGGGCACGACCTGAATTGGGCTCACCCAACGACTATCGGAGATCGGGTAGATGATTCCGGCATCTAACCACTTGATGATCTCCTTTTTCACGACCTCCTGCAGATTGGGGTTTAAGCGTCTCTGCATTTCACGAGAAGGTCGTGTGCCCTCTTCTGAATAGATATGATGAGTACAATAAGAGGGACTTATTCCAGTCAAATCATCGAGAGTCCACCCGATGGCTCTGCGATGTTGCTGGAGGACAACAATCAGACGGGATTCCTGTTCAGGACTGAGGTTGGAATTGATAATCACAGGAAGGGTCTGATTAGAACCGAAAAAGATGTATTTCAAGTGAGCAGGAAGGGGTTTTAGTTCGAGGATGGGGTTATCAGCAACAGTGGGTGGTTCAGTATAGATGTGAGGTTCGAGGGTGGGAGTTACTGGGTTATTCATATCTGGATTCGACTCCTCTGTTTGCGGGTCAAGATCCTTCTGTGGTTGATGAGGCATAATCGCGTCATTCTGGAAGTGTGATTCATCAACCAAGGTCCTGATGTCACAAATTTGTTCGATGACGCCGCAATTAATTCCTTGTTGGGCCTTAAATATATCAATTTTCAGTGTTTGATCTCCAAACTTAAGCTCTATTTGGCCCTCCTCACAGCTGATGTTGGCTCTAGCAGTAGCCAAGAAAGGTCTCCCAAGAATGATTGGTGTATCCCTAGGGTTCTCAGGTGCGTCCATATCTAAGACTATAAAGTCCACTGGAAAATAGAAATCCCGCACTCTTACGATAACATCCTCGAGAATCCCTTTTGGTGACTTTATAGATCGATCTGCTAATTGTAATGTCACCTCGGTTGGTTTTAGCTCAGATTCTTCTAGATGGTCAAGTAAGGATGTGGGTATCAGGTTTATGGATGCACCCAAGTCTAACAATGCTCTATCAAATTGGGTACCACCTATCTTGCAGGAAATCAGGGGAGTACCAGGATCTTTTGCCTTGGGTGGGAGTCTACTGAGGATTACAGAGCTGGCTTGCTCTGACAGAACAATTGGGCTCCCTCCCTTGGTTCGCGGCTTACGCTGGGGTGTACATATATTCTTTAGAAATCGTGCGTAAGTTGGTACGTGGCGGATTGCATCCATCAAGGGGATGTTTATGTGGACCTGCTCAAAGAGCTTGACCAGGTCCTCCTCAGGGGCCACGGGTTTGGTGGTCTTCTTTCCCTTGGTCAAGGCCTCGGGAAACGGGATCTTGGTTGGTTCTTCTAGGATAGGTCCAGGTTGTGGATCCGGAACAGCGGTTTCTTGGATAACTATCCTAGGGTCATGGTTATCAGGCTTGGAGTGGTTTGGATAATGCGGGTCTTGAGTTGTTTTACCACTACGTGTTGTTACAGAATTTAATCCGGCCTGATTTTGGTTTGGGTTTGGTAAGAGGGGTGGCTGCTGCTGAAATCCCGCATAAGAAGTTGAAGCTTCCATCTCGTCTGGAGATGGAGCAGTAGGGGCCTGATAAATCCATTATGCGTGGCCTAAATTTGGATTCATAACGCACTTCTGGGTTGGCACGTTATTTGGGTTAGGAAGAGGTTGGGAAGGGAGTGTGCCTGGCTGGCGAGAATTTGACAACTGGGCCAGTTGAGTTTTAACCTCTGTAAGTTCGTCCTTGTGCTGTTTTTGAATAGCCGCATTTGTTCTTTGAATGTCAGCCAGAGTCTGAAGGATTAGGGACATTTGATCCTGATTTGGCCCTGATGGATAAGTAGGGTTGGGCAGAGGCTGAGGCGGCTGGAAATGACGAGAGGGCTGTGGGCGGGACTGAAAAGGTGGTCTTTGGGTTTGGGAATTTCCCGCCCACTGAAAATTGGGATGGTTTCGCCATCCAGGGTTGTAAGTGTTGGAGAATGGGTCGTTCTGGATGGCGTTGAGGTCCTCGCAGGTCTGAGGAACCTCCTGAGAATCAGGGAAAGGGGGAATGGAGTTCCCCGGGCTGGTGTAGAAAGGATCGGATGATCCTCCGATCCGAGAATCAGATGGGGATGGATGTGGATCCATCCTAGGGGAATATCGGTGGAGGATGTTTTGCACAGTCTCCTGTGTGGAAGGAGGTTGTGCAAAGGTGTTACGCGCGGAGGTGGCTCGCTGCAAGTGCTGAGTCAGCTCATCCACCTTCTTCTCAATGATTGAGACCTTGTCCAATCGACTGGCTATTAATTCCAGGTCGACTGATGCGGACAGGCCTTGCGTCTCATGTGCTCCCTTAAGATTCGTCGCTGCGCGGGTATTCGTCCTGTCGAATAATCCCATAGAGTCATTGTTGATGGAGTTCTCGCACATGTTTTCGAGAATCTCCCATACGGTGTCTTCATGTTGACCCATGATGTTTCCTCCGCAAGTTGCATTGACGAAAAGGCGGATGTCCTCACGGAGTCCCTGGTAAAAAGATTGGACTTGTTCCCATTTAGGAACTCCGTGATGGGGGCACTTTCTCATGAGATCTTGAAAACGATCCCATGCCTCATGGAGAGGTTCTCCTGATTGTTGAGTGAAGTGTGTAATCTGATGGCGCAAGGCGTTGGTCCGACCAACGGGAAAAAACTTTTTCAAAAACTCGGATTGAAGTTCTTCCCAAGTGTTGATCGGCCGGGTCTGAGTTTGATACCAATGGGCGGCCTTGTCCATAAGAGAAAAGGAGAACATCTTCATGAGAAAAATATCCCGATTTTGCGCATCTGATCCAAAAGTGTGGGCCAGATGCTTTAGCTGTTTGATGTGCTGGAAGGGATCTTCAGAATTAAGCCCATGGAATTTAGGTATAGCATGAATCATGTTGGGCTTTAATTCGGAATCAGGTCCTCCAGTCGGGATTCTGAGTCGAGGCTCAATGGCCACCGCAGCAGGATTGTAGTGGTCCCGCATCATAGGACGCTGTGGTGGGTGCACGAAGTTTTGGAAGAGGTCATTGAGTCGCTGGAGCTGGTGCTCCAGATTATTTTCTTCCTCAACTGGCTGAGCCATGATGGGGGAAGAAGAACTTGGTTCTGAATCAGAAGAGAGAATAATGTGAGGGTGTTGTTGCACAAACACGGGCGTCGAGGCTTGGCCTTGACGGGAGCGAATTTCTAAAGGAGGTCTTAAGGGTGGTCTTAAGGACCTCCTTCCGTACATGCACTGTTGGAAGAGGTAAGTTTAGAAGGTGCTGGACCCAATCAAGACACCGAAAAATGTGTTGGGTGACTATAGAGGTGCGGGGCAGATGGACCCCTTGATCAGAAAGATCGTCCACCTGAGAATTACCTGGGCAGCCAGAGAGGGAGAGTCCCGCGAAGACCCCTACACGGTAGAGCGTCCCCACGGGTTACAGGGTTTCCCCCACCCGACCTCTCTTGTCACTGCGGGTCCAGGTAGACCAGAATGGGGATCTTGACCTCTTAAGTCTACCAATTTTAAGATCAGGGTGCTTAAGGTTTCACTTGAACTTTAGTCTTTTAAGTGCAAAGAGTGACCTAATTTAAGGTTGGTTGACCCAAGGGGTCAACTTTACCTCTTGTTTTCTTTGAGAGCTTTTAGGTCCTATCTTTTAGGGTTCAAGTGTTTAGAGAGCCAATTGTTTTTGGTTTTCTTTGAATAGGTATTTTCAGACAAGGGCTTGGGCACACTTCATTTGGTTTTCTCAATTCTTGCTTAAGGAGTGTGCCTCTAAATCCCTAGTGTTGGATCCTAGGTTGGCTCTACTTGGTCCAGTTAATTCTTTGTTGGGTAATTAGGGCTCAAGCAAGAATGTGTTAGCCCTTAAATACCCTTAATAGTGTGCAGGAGTAATGAGTTGAAAACATGCAACTCTTTATGGTTACTAAGTATGGAAGACAGGTTAGCCCTATATTGCTTGTTCTTTTCTTTTCTTCCTCTTTAGAGTTTAGGGGTTAATAGCAAGAGGAAAAAATTTTACCTGTCCTCGGAGTGGTTGTCGTGCGGTTGCTTGTTTTCTTGATTTCCTGTAGCTGCACAAAAGAGAGGAGATTATCAGAAACTAAAAAGAAACAGGAATGTTTACCTCTAGAATAGCCGTTGCTCCCCGGCAACGGCGCCAAAAACTAGTGGGGGGCTGCCTTCCTCTATAGTTTTATTATTTCGTCGTAGTATAGTATAGAGGGAGGTGATTACCAGTTTAATACAATTTGTTACTCGAAAATAAAGAGTTCCCGAGGTCGAACTCAGGGAGCAAGTTGTATTCTAGGGGTACAAGTTTCTTTTACAAAAATAAAGAAAGAGAGAGAGAGAGAATTTGTTGGCTTTTCTTCTTTTCTCTTTGCTTCTCCTCTTCTTCCTTCTCAGATCTTCTGCTCTCTTCTTTTTGTCGGTCCTGTTCTTCTTCTTCTTCTTTCTTTCCTTTCTTCTGCAGAGCGGTCCTGTTCTTCTTCTTCTTCTTTCTTTCTTCTTTTCCTTTCTTCAGATCTTCTTCTCGTGCTCTTTTTCTTCTCTCAGTTCTTGTCTTGGCCTCTCTGCGTTCTCCTCTGCCTCGCCTTCCTTGCCTTCAGGACGTCGTCTGATTTTCCAATCAGACGACTTAAACCGCCGCTGCTACAGTGCCGCTCGGTGATCCTCCTTCCTTCAGCCTTCGTCTTCTTCCACGGTTCTTCTTCACCTGTGCCTGCACACTTACACAGCTTGATCAGAGAGGGGCAAAACCTATCTCTACCCTCCCCCCGCGTCTCTCTCTCACAGAATCCGCTCATAGGATAGCTCTCCCAGAGCTGCCGGGTAGCCGGGTACGGGTTGCGCCCCGGTCCAGGCCCACCGGCGTGCGTGGTGGGCGAGGAGTGCAGGTCAGTCTAAGTCGGGTCGGGCCAGGTCCGCGAGGCGTGAGCGCGGACGAGACCGGGTCGAGCGAGCGAGTGAGTGAGAGGGACCTCACCCCGTGCTCAGGAGGCAACGAGCATAAGGTGCTTTTTGCCTTTATGCAGGCGCTCTCCTCTGAAAGGTTACGAGGTGGGACTAAATGTCCCACCCCAATTTGGGTGCCTGCGTGGAGGAAGCAGCGGCAGTCGAGGCGAAGCGCGGGGGCTTCGCGCGAGAGCTTCGCTTCAACTGCAGCCTAACGCTTTGCCGAAGTGCCCCCGCACAGCCTGGGAGGGTAACCTGGGCGCTTCGCACCTGGGGCAGCAGGTGAAGAAGCTGCTTCGCTTCAACAATGGCGGCGACGAGCGCAGGTACCTGCCCACAGAAAAATGGCCTCTCGGCCCAATCAGAAACGCGGAGGACCTTCGCCGTGGCACGGCGAAGGTGGTCGGGGGGTGTGCAGGCGGCGGGGCGGAGCCTAAGGGCTGCCCTAGGTCGGACTGTGGGTCGGAAGATGGGTTTGTTCGGTGGAGTTGCAGAGGGTGATGTGGGGGAAGTGGAAGGGCGGAGGTTGATCAGGGTGAGGAGGCGGAGGTTCTGCGGTGGTCGGCGAGCCGTGTGGGTTGCTGGAGTGATGGGAGCTGCTCGCCGGAGGATGGCCGGAGGCGGAGAAGGTGAGGGTGAGTGGTCGGAATCGAGGGCGACAGTAGATGTTTAAAGTGAGGAAAAGGAAGAGGGGAGGAAGAGGAGGAGTTCTACCTACTTAGCAGGATGAGGAGGGGCCGGAGCAGGCGACAGTCGTATCGACTGTCGCCGGAGAAGAAGATGCCCGGGGGAAGGGGCGGCGGCGAGCAGAGGGCCGGAGGGTGCCAGCTGGGTGCGGCGTGGCGCGGGAAGAGCAGGGGAAGAAGTCTCTGCTGCTGGTATTGCGGCAGAGCGAAGAGGAGGAGGAGGAAGAACCGCCGGAGCTGGTGGGCGTCTGCCGGAGTGAGAAGAGAGGAAAGTTGGGGGTTTTCTCCGTCAGATCCGAGCTCGGAAGAACGGTGGAGCGACGGGGGTATTTATAGGGACCGAATCAGGGAGGAAGGCGGAGGGAGACGACGTGTCTCCCTCGCCGGAGGACGCCGGAGATGGAAACCCATACCGTCCGTGCGTTCGCACGGCCGGTATGGTGGGTTACAGCGACCAGGGGGGTGTCCCTGCGACGGCTGACGACGCAGGGCACCCCCGGTTTACTTGCCAGACTCTCCCCCTCACCCTGCGCGGCGCCATGCTCCGCGCAAGGTCGCCGGGGCATGGTGCTGGCAGGTTTTGCAGGGGGACCTGAACGCAAAGAACGAAGGAGAGTTAGGGGCCAAAATGCGAGGGTTCAAAAGTTGAGGGCGAAAAAGTAAATATATGAGGACCAAAGTGTAAAGTTGGTCAAGAAGGTTTCTTCTTAGGCTCAAGTTTTTATACATGACTAATTAGGACCTAAGGAATCTGGTGGTGAATTTTATTTCTAGATTAAACCTTGTTTGACTGGTCAATATACTCAAAAACTCAAATTAAGTTATTAATTGGGTATGGTTCTCAATGTAGGTCAAGATGGGTTCCTAAGGTCAAATTGAAGGTTCTAAACCCTAGAGATTATTTTTCTATGAATTTTAGACGGTTTATTCCATTTTTGCTTTGCCTTGAACCTCGTGAATTGAAGTGGGTTTGTTTTAGGGTTACAGATTATCATTTAGTTTCTTGGAATTGCTGTAGCCCTTGCTAGATCATCTCATCCCACTTTTATTCTTATTAAGTTGCTTTGACCTATGTTTGGACCCTGAATTACCCTGTATGCAGATTATACTGGTAAAATTGCATTTTTACCCCTTATGACTTGTTTTCTCCTTAAACTCAGAATTCTCTGAGTTAAGCCTTTCCTTGAGTTATGTAGGAGCTTTTATCCTTTGTATTGGGTCAAAATGAGCTAGTTATGGCTCATGATGAGGTTCTCATCAACTATGTATAAATGCTATGTACAGATGCCTCAGGTCCTATCCCCCCATGCCTTGTTCAAACAATGTCCTCATTGAAAGTAGAAAGACCAAGGGAAGATATTATCTGAGGTGGAAAAGACAAAAGCTAAGGCTCCTCGAGAGTGAGCTCGTCAACCAGCTGGCCATCCAAAGTTACATAAGGTTTTAACCGTTGTTCGTTGACGGCGAAGGGAGGTGTTGTAGAGGAAGGATTTTTTATCTCGACAGCCCCATGCGGAAATACTTTGGTGACAATATAAGGCCCATCCCAACGTGATTTCAATTTTCCAGGAAACAACTTAAGTCAGGAATTGAAAAGCCAGACTTGTTGGTTGGGCTCAAAGGTCTTTCTAAGGATGTATTTGTCATGCAAGACCTTAGTTCTCTCTTTATAAGCTTGGGAGGTGTCATAAGCATCATTCCTCAGCTCCTTAAGCTCAGTCAACTCTAGTAAACGTGCTTTACCAACTTGCTCTAAATCCATGTTAACACTTCGGATAGTCCAAAGTGGCCTATGTTGAAGTTCAATAGGTAAGTGGCATGCTTTCCCGTACACAATCCGGAAGGGAGACATACCTAAAGGGGTTTTGTAGGCTGTTCGATAAGCCCATAAAGTGTCATTGAGCTTTTGGGACCAGTCCTTCCTATCTGGCCTAACAGTTTTTTCTAAAATGTTCTTGAGCTTCCTATTTGAGACTTCAACCTAGCCACTTGTCTGAGGGTGATAAGGGGTAGCAATCTTGTGAGTTACTTCCAGACTCCTGAGTAGTTGATTGAAATGATGGTTCTGGAAATGAGGTCCCCCATCACTTATAATCGTCTTGGGGAAGCCAAAGCGAGATATGATATTGGCCTTCATAAATTTCAAGACCATAGAGCAGTCATTTGTGTGTGTAGGAATGGCTTCTATCGACTTGGAGATGTAATCCACTGCCACCAAGATATATTCAAATCCATGGGACGAAGGGAAGGGACCCATGAAGTCTATCCCCTAAACATCAAAAATTTCCACAGGTTGGATAGGGTGTTGGGGCATCTCATTCTGCTTCCCAATAGTTCCAATCCGTTGACATCTGAGACATGCCTTAACAAAGTAATGGGAATCCTTAAATAAAGAAGGCCACCAAAAATCGGACTGGAGAACCTTAAAAGCTGTTTTCTTAACACCAAAGTGTCTTCCACAATGAAGCTCATGGCAAAATCTCAACACACTCTATTGCTCTTCTTCAGGGACACATCATCTCCAAACTTGGTCTTGTCCAATATGAAATAATTCTGGCTCTTCCCAATGAAAGAATCTAGCATGGGAAATGAATTGCTTCCATTTTTGCACATCCCAAGAGCTAGGGGTTTCTCTAGTGACCAAGTAGTTAACTGTGTCCGCATACTAGGGTGAAGTCGGTGTTACCGCCATAAGGGTTTCATCGGGAAATGTCTTGCGGATGTCTCCAGATTGAGAGTCATCAATGGGCAGGTGAGAGAGGTGGCCAGCCACTACATTTTCCACTCCTTTCTTTTCACGAATCTCCAAGTCAAACTCTTGAAGGAGTAGAATCCATCTAATTAAATATGGCTTAGAATCTTTCTTGGCAATTAGATGTTTCACTGTCGCATGATCAGTGAAAATGACCACCTTGGATCCAATAAGGTAAGACCTAAACTTCTCCAAAGCAAAAACTACAGCAAGTAATTCCTTTTCAGTGACTGTGTAGTTTTGCTATGGTTCAGTTAAAGTCTTGCTAGCTTAATGCAGCACATGAGTTTTTCCCTCAACCCTCTGTCCAAGAATAGCTCCCACTGCATAATCCGAAGCATCACACATCAACTCCAATGGGAATGTCTAGTCAGGAGCACGAAGAATAGGCACAGAGGTAAAGGCCTCCTTCAGCATATGAAAATCTTTGGCACACTTTGAATCAAAATCGAAGGAAGATTCTTTCACCAATAAGTCACAAAGTGGCCTAGAAATTTTGCTAAAATTCTTAATGAATCTCCTATAAAAACCTGCATGGCCCAGAAAAGATCTAATCTATTTGACATTCGTGGGCAATGGAAGTTTGGAAATAGAATCAACTTTAGCCTTATCCACTTCCAAGCCCCTTTTTGACACAACATGCCCAAGTATAATGCCTTTTTGTACCATGAAGTGGCTTTTCTCACAGTTGAGGACTAAACCAGTCTCCTTACATCTCTTCAGCACATTCTCTAAGTGCAGGAGACGTTGGTCGAAAGATGAGCCATAAATGGAGAAGTCATCCATAAAAACCTTGACGCACTCGTCAATCATGTCCGAGAAAATGGACATCATACACCGCTAGAAAGTTGTAGGTGCATTACATAATCCAAACGGCATATGTCTGAATGCAAAAGTACTGTAAGGACAAGTGAAAGTTGTCTTATCCTGATCATCAGGGAAGACTGCAACTTGGTTGTACCCAGAATAGCCATCTAAAAGGCAGAAATACTTGTTCCCTACCAATCTTTTAAGGATCTGATCAATAAAGGGCAAGGGAAAGTGATCCTTTTGGGTAGCTGTGTTCAGGTTGTGGTAGTCAATGCAGACTATCCAACCTGTTGGGGGTCTGGTCACCACTTGTTCACCCTGGTCATTTGTTTCAACCGTGAAGCCTACCTTCTTTTGCACCACATGTATTGGACTAACCCATTTGCTATCTACGATGGGATAAATGGTCCCAGTGTCCAACCACTTAAGAATCTCCTTTTTAACCACTTCCCTCATGTTGGGGTTAAGACGTCTCTGCATGTCTCAAAAGGGTTTGATGGAATCATCAGTATAAATGTGATGCATGCAAAGCATAGAGTCTATACCCTTAATATCAGCAATCATCCAAGCTATGGCTTCCTTGTGCCTTGATAAGCAGTCTAACAAGGCTCCCTCTTACACTTCAGATAGTGCAAAAGAGATGATTATAGCGAGCGTATCATTTGGCCTAAGGAATACATACTTGAGAGAGTCAGGGAGGGGTTTCAGTTCAAGGTTGGGGGCTTGTATGGTTGAGGGTTTTATCATAGAAGTCCCCATCTCAGGTAGCAGATCTACCTTAGGCAGACATGATGGGGAAAGAGACTCAGTAGAAACTCCAAGCAATTCCTCAAGTTCTAGCACATCCCCTTCACATTCCTCCAAGAGATGGGAATGCTCATTTAACATGACATGCTAAAGGGGGTCATCACATAAAATTGCAGGAGTTGTCTCTTCAATTAGATCATCTACCACCTCAACTTGGGAACAATCCTCAAATCCATCTTGTTTATAAGCATCGAACACATTCAGCCGAATTTTCCTATTCCCAAAGCCCATTTTTAACGCCCCAGTGTGACAATTAATTGAAGCATTAGAAGTCGCAAGAAAAGGGCATCCCAAGATGATGGAGGGCTTGGTTGGTTTGTTGGTCGGGTTAGTGTCCAGAACTAGAAAGTCAACAAGGAAAAAGAAATCCTCCACTCTCAGGAGGACATCTTCCAATAGGCCCTGTGGTGTCTTCAAAGAACGATCTGCAACTTGGAGGATTACAGGGGAAGGCTTCAGGTTGCCTCTTTCAACTTGTTCATATACATAGCTCGGAAGGATGTTCACCCCCGCACCTAGATCAAGCAGAACCTCGTCTATTTGTAGGTCGCCAACGACCACTGAGATGTATGGGGCTCCTGAGTCCTTAAGTTTCGGGGGTGTCCCATATTGTATAATTGAGCTAACAGAATCAGGCAGGACAACCTTTGATTGGACCTGTTTCCTTGATTGCTGCTTTTTCGTGCACAGGTCCTTAAGAAAGCGGGCATAGGGCGGAATCTACCTGATAGCTTCAAGCAAGGGAAGATTAATTTGCACTTGTTTGAAAGTCTCCATTATTTCATCCATCCTATCTCTGGCTCTAGATGAGCCAGCAGAAGTCTGCCCAGAGTCAGATAAACGCTCTGGAAAGGGTACTCTCGGTCTCTGGGTGGAAGGGTTGTCATGTCGGGTAAGAGGGGGAACGGAAACAACCTCTTCCGGTGATGTGATTTCAAGAGGAGAAGAGTTGGGCTGCTCCTCTCCAGCGAGGTCGAAAGTCGGAGTGGATGGTTTTCCAAAAGGTGGGACTATAGGAGCATCAGGTTTGGAAATTTCTTTTCCACTCCTCAAAATAGTCACCGCCTGGGCTTGCTCCCTAAACATAACCCCTTTCCCTTTAGGGTTCTCCTCAGATGATCTGGGAAGCTTCCCAGTCTCTCTTTTACTCATGGCCTCGACAAGGTGTCTAATTTGTGATTTCATCTCATTGATTGCCTTGTCATGAGATTGGGTGATCATACTTTGATTCTCCTACATGGCTTTAAGCATAGCTTTAAGCTCATCCATCTCAGAAGTCTTGGATGGTTTGGAAGTCATAGGAGGTTGATTACACTGTTGAGTCTGAAAGGGTTGGGGTCTATAATTCCCTGAATTAGAGACATTCCCCTATCTCCAAGAAAAATTGGGGTGGTTCCTCCATCCCTCATTATAAGTGTTTGAAAATGGGTCATTACGAGGTCTGGGTCGGAACCCTTGGGCGACATTCAGGTTTGCCTGTACAAGGTCAGGGAATTGGGAGGCCAAATGACAATCCACAGTAGCATGCGTATTGCCATTGCAAATGGAGCATTCAGAAGCTTGGGAAGTAGAGGCGTTTGACGTAAGTTGGCTAGGGTTTGTCATAAGCCTTTCCATGTTTTGGTTCGACAATTGAATCTGAAAGGCCAAATTCTGGGTATCCCTAGCCTCATTTGCCTCCATCTTTCGCTGCATAAGAGTGTGCTTTCTATCCAAATAGGCATCTGGAGGAATGGTACTACAAAGATATGGTACTACTCTTGATTTCATATGGATTATCCCCCCAGGTCTTCTCAGTGTATGGCCAGGCTGATTGATAGGGATAAATTAATCTCTCAAAGATCGTTGGTTTTCCACAATTCTATTCTCTCATTCCTCGGCCATCTGTTTTCTCTCTTGGTTGGCTCTCCTAAGGATCCTTTCAGGTTCTGAATTAAACACAAGTTGTCTCTTCAAAGATCGCCTACCAAGCATACACAAACAAACACAATTCCAAAGGACTTTTATGTCTTTAATCAATTAAGGCGTTTGAGATTTAAGTCCAGTTGTAGATGACAATACAAATTGCCCAAACAATTACGTGCCTATTGTCAACCTACAAAATGCCTTATTGAAGACCTAATTGTAACTTAGGTACTCTGCCCTAAAGTTCAATGGTAAAGTACTCTAGGGATGGAAGATCAAGGGATGCAAGTAGGTCTAAGCCTTCCTTTGAAGCTATGCTTTCTCGGTGCTTCTTAACTACCCTCAAAAATCCGTGACAAGGTATCCCCCTCCTTGGAGTTACAAAACCTTTGAGCTTAAATTTCAAGCACTTTGGTATCCAATGATAGGAGAGTTCTTTCCTAGCAGCTCAAAAGCCTAGGAGTGTCTAAATGCGTGCTTTGGTGCAAAGAAGTGTGCATGCACTGTAAAAGTTTGATTTTTTGAATCGCAGCACAATGTCTCAAATCAACTCCTTGGGTTTTATATGTTCCTCCTTTGATTAATCCTTTTTTCAGAAAATGTGACCACTTGTTAATTCCTTTCAAGACAAATTATGTGGTATTCGAATTAAGTCCAAATGCAATGCGTGATAAAAAATAGGATGCAAAGTAAGAGAATGCGTACCTTGCTTCCAGCAATCAACGATGCGAGAATGCACGCAGTGCAGAGAAATAAATCTAGAGGCTACTCATATAGACCTAAATGGTTCGTCCTAGGAGCAGGTAGCTTCTAGCAGGCAGCTCATTTTTTTTTCTTTTTTTACATACTTGTGCACAAACAAGTAGAGGATAAACAACCCACAAAAGAAAACCTAGATCTAAAGAAAAGAGGGAACAGACTCCCAAAAACTACCCAACACGGGCCTAAAACAAAATCGGGGAACAAACCCCTAAAAGTATACCCCAGAACAAGGGCCTCAAACCAAATGTAAGTGCAAGAAAATAAAGAAAAGTAAAGTTCTAAAACCTAAATTCTATCTACTTGACAAATCGACAGAGATGAAAATGAACACTCCAGATGTCCTCTTCCCAATTGGTGACAACAAACTTCACCAATGTTCAAGCTCTTCCTCATATATGTGAAACTCGATTCCTCCTCCAGAGTGGTGGAGACAAGGTCCACCACGGCGTTTCTGAGGCCGATGCGACAATTCGTGTGTAATATGTGTACCTCACACCAAATCAGATAAAAAAGGTTAAATATGCCTCAATTAAAAATCAATTTGAACAAATGAATAATTGCGAATTAATTAAGCCTATTGCGTCCCTAGCAACGGTGCCATTTGACGAGTCGATTCTTCGCTTTCAAAGTCGTTTGTCACATAAAATAATGTGTCATTTGTAGTTCTATGTGGTGGAAAAATCGACTAATCAACAATTAATATAACCACATAACTAGGAGCGGGTCATGTTCACAGGGAGGCAATGGTCTATTTAAACTCGCCAAGGTCAAAAACCAATGTTCATTATTAATTTCATCCAGAAATCAAGCCAAAATCACTTTTCAATCAAGATAAAAAGACTTTAACATGCTGATTTTGCATTTACGAGAAAGGAGGTTCTTTGTATAAAATCACCACAATAAAATAATAATAAATAAAAATCTTTTTTGTGGCAATGGCATGAAATGTAAATATTAATATCACCAAAAATAGAAGATTCTACCACTCTCCTCCTCACGCACGGGAGAGAGGTTCGTTCGAGGAACCCTTCTAGGAGTTGGTTGGCCAAAGTGAGGGCTTCGCGGTGGTGATGGTGGTAGGTTGCGAGATGGCTGGAGTCGGCCGAACGGAGCTCCGACAAAGGGTGATTTCCGGTGGAGGCTGCCCCTGCTAAGGACAGTGGCGCTGTGCTACTCGCGCGGGCACGCACGAGCGCACGCGGGTGCTTGTGGCCAGAGCGCACCTGCTGGAGGCGGCACATGTTGAAGGTGTGGGCGCATGGGAATGGCGTTGCTGCAGGTGGCGCATAGGTGCATAGGAAGGTGCTGGCACGTAGAGGGGAGCGGAGTCGACGCACACTGAAGGGGTGGGCGTGCGAAGCTGCTGGCGGGGCGCTGGAGAGGACACGTGCACGTGGAAGAGAAGGCACACCTGCTGGGTGCTAGCGGGTGCTGCAGGCTAGTGTCCGGGCGCTGGAGAGGTGGGCGCGTGGTGCTATGCAGCTACTACTACTGGACACTGCAAGCTGCGGGCGAGGGAAATTTGCGCAGGCTGTGTAGCCGCTCACGGACAGGTGGGCGCTCGGACTGCACGCTGGGAGGGTGGTAGCTCTCAGCTGCTGCTGAAAGTGTGCGGAGGTGGAGAAGCGAGTGATGGCATGTGTGTAAGTGTGCAGGCACGGACGAGGGGAGTTTTGTTGAAGTGGAGGGGAAATAGAGCAAGGAGAAAATAGAAGAAGACGAAAGGATATGGGAGGTCAGACGTCTGGGTTCATACCAAGACGTTTTAACTGGCACGGGGGTGTGGAACTGAAGGTGGTTGATGGCGGTGGTTGCTGGCAGTGGCTGTGTGGCCCTCAGGCGCATGCTCGTAGTGATGCACAAGCCACAGATGGCGCGGCGGTCTGTCACCCCGCCTGCCCACAGTGGAGTGGTCTTGTGCTCACGGAAGGAGGCCGGTGGTGTGGAATGAAGAAGCTCTAGGCTCTGTGCAGTGGTCGGTAGGAATGGTGGTGACCTCCCTTCTGATGATGCAGCTATCTTCTTTTATGCTGCAGGAGGAGGCACACAGGCGGACATTGGTGAAGCGACGATATCGTGTGGTGCAAAGATCCACAATTGTCACTGTGCATTTAGCTCGCACACTCTCTTGCATGCAGCCATTGGAGAAGAAACAAATAAAATAAAGAAAAGAAATAAGTGGTTAATTATGTGCAAACCCTTAAAAGAAATGTGAAATAAAATAATGCATGTAATGCAACCTAAAAGATTAACTATTCTAATGCATGCTATTCTAAATGAATTCTAAGTATGAATGCAATGCATGAAATATGTAAATAAATGAATACCTAGACTAATGTATTTACATCTTATTGTATGCAATTTATATGCCAATATTAGTCTAATTCCTAGGCATTTAAGTAACTAATTAGCCCACAAATATGGGCTCATCAATACACTTACATAACCTTCTGACTGCACTTTACTCCGATCTATTGCACTTTGGCTCACCTTGGAAGGGTACCTATAGTCACAAAAGGAAAGGACCAAAGTGAGCTAAAAAGTTAAGTAAAGAAGAGAAATGTGGAAAAATCGAAGAGCGTTGCCTCCCCAGCAACGGCGCCACAATGGTGAGAGTGATTACGTACGTGAAAAGATTTGAGTTAGAAAACCCATCATCGTAGTGTGTAGAAATCCACCACCATATATAATTTATATTGAAACTCAAAGGGAGTCTCACGTCGAAAACGAGGAGGCGAACGTTTTGTTTGAGAACTGTGCTTTCGGTTTTATTTATTTTTTGTTCCTTTTAACTTTGGCAATTTTTTTTGCTATTTTAATACAGCAAGAGATCAGGTCAATGAAATCTAACTAATCTACTTGCAAAATAAGGCAAAGAGAGAGAGAGAAAACGTGAATGCATATTTCAAAGAGTTTGCTACAAATAAGAAACTAGAAAAGCTACACTAGAAAGCAGAAAGATAGAGAGGTGAGAAGAATCCCCCTTGATGGTCGCTTGGAGGGCGACTCGCTCTGCCAGTGTCCCAGACGAAGGTGGGGAGGACCTGGACGAAGGAGAATAGTGATGGAGGAAGGAGGACGGAGTGGGACGATGTCGCGACGAGGATCTACTTCCCAAAGTAGTGAGAGGACGACCACGGGATGCTCCGCAAATGGGGATGAGAGGCAGGAAAAATGTTTGATTTTGTACTCTAGAGGAGCATCTTGGCCTTGGGATAAGCTCTCTCTAGGGCCTTGGAGGTGGTGAGGCAGAGAAAAGAGATGATGAAGAATGGGAGGGGTAAGGGTCCTTTTATAGTGGAGAGGATGCATTTTGTTCAGATGACATTTTGTGACAGCCATAAACGTCGCTGAAGATCCACCGGAAGCGTCGTTGAAGGTCCAGTTGGCACGCCCCACATGTGGTGCTTGCGCACGTTCCGCATGCCTCTGTCGAGTGTGCCCACTAGTGCTCGCTACTATGTGCCTCCGCGCACTACATGCTCCGCAGGTGTGCTGTGTGCTACCACTACACTGATGCGTGCCCATGCGCTGTGCGAGCTCGTGGTATGACACATGTATGGTGCTGCGTGCATGGCCATGGGCAGCTTGGATAGCACCACGTGCCCCAATTTTGGTTGTCTATCTTCTTTCCTTTGTAGGGGCTACTACAAAAGTCGGATTGAGTCGATTTTTGCACCGTTGGGCTGCGATTGTTGACCCAAATCCATCCATGTGATCGGATTTGTCATTTGAAGCTTAGAATTGCGTCACCTAGTCCCTTGGCTGATGATCTTCCTCGGACTGTGTATGGTGTTACGGGACTCTGATTAAAGCAATTTCTGAGGCGTTGGACTCTGATCATCGTCCTGATCAAATCCGTATGGTTGGATCATTAATCTGAGGCCCTGAACTAAATCTCCTTCTCTCCTGGCCATAAAGGATGTAATTAACCTAAAATTTATACACACTATTCTAAATGCAGAATGATACATGCTATGCAATATTTATAGTATGGAATGCATATCTAAGCCTAGGAACATGCATAAATAGGCATTTTATCCTAACTAAATGTGTCTACATCAAAACACAATGCAATTAACACACTTTTTTTTCTATATATATATATTTTTTCTTCTGCTTTTCTCTTTCTCTTTTTTCTTTCTTCCTTTTTTTATTCATGTATATTTCTTTCTAGCAACACAACGTAATGCAACACGCATGCACATTTTTATTCTCGAGGCATTATTTGGGATTAGGGGTGTTCAAGAGGATATCGGGTGGCTTATTTGGTGGATGTGCCTACTCTCTGCATCGGGAAAAGAATGGATGGGATAGAGTATTTCTGACCTTGATATTAATACCCCTCCTTTAGCTGAGGATTCCGTAAAAGATGGTCGTAATCATCCACCTTAGTGCTAGTTTTATTAGAACCCGCTCTTTGTGTATTTGCCTTATTTGGTGGCTCTCCAAAAATTCATACACTAAGAATTTGTATGTAAGAACCGAGAGCAAAAACTATGCCTAACTCTGAGTATCATTATCCAATTACTTAGAAATTAAGATTTCTTATACTGGCCTTAGAGCACCAGTAGACTCTCTACTCTCATTTAGCACTTGTTTGGTGGATCTACTAGAAGATGGTTTGCCTGACTCCCTAATTACTATTCAGGGGTTCAGGAGATGAAGCATTGCTTCTTCTCGACAAACTAAAGATTTCTATCGATCTTCACAGAGGATCCATTGCAAATTCTACCTATAAGTGTGAAATTATAGTAGATTCTAGATTCAGTAATCAACTTAAGAGTAAATCCCTAATAAAACCTTCTTGAAAGAAGTTCTTTATGCATGAATAAAACCTTCTTGATAGAAATTCTTTATGCATGAATTCAATTTTTGTTTTTGACATAAAAATAAAGCATGCAATGTCCACCCCCCCATGCCTATCCATTACAATATCCTCATGGAAATGTATATAGAAAAATCAAAATGTAATAAGCAAGACGAGGGGATATCACCTGACTAAAATTTTTAAACCAAGCCAGCTTGATTAGACAAAAATGAAAATTACCTATACAGAATACTGGGTTGCCTCCCAGCCAACGCTAAGTTTCACGTCATTTGACAGACCTAAACCCAAAAGAAATATGTATTTCGATATTGTGGGTTAAGAAAAGGAGTAATAATTATTGCTGAGAGATTCAGGATTAAAATAAAGATATGATCATGTGATTCAAAAATCATCAATCCACAAATGTGGACCAACTGATGATGTAGCCCCACTCTAAAGTGTTTTTCCGATTTGAAATATAAAATAGGGTCATATAGATGAGGTTCATGATGCAGAGCTTGTTCATTAATCCAATTCCATAATTCAAGAAGAGATGGAGGGTCTAGATTGAAATCATGATTGAAATTTAAATATGATTCTGATTATAGTCATAAGGATCCTCATAATGGTAATTGCTGTAAAAAATCATGAATTCTCTAAGCTCCGGGTCATATGAGGATACAAGTAGAGTTGTGTTGAAATTTTCAAAATCCACATCAGAAATTAACTCTTCCTTATCCAAATCACTTCTTCAGAATCAAGGCATTATTTGAACCAGTTGGATTATAATTTCTTCCCCAGTTCATCATCCTTTGGGCTTCTTTTTCTGAGGTTGCTACTTCATTTTCTTGGTTCACGTCCTTTAGTTGTCCAATTTCTCAAACCCCCTCAAAATTGAACAATTCTTGGATTTCAAGGTGGATATGTTAAGGATTCTTATTGTCATCATCTAATTCATCATAAGATACTCCTAATAGTTCCTTGATCTCGCAAATGTCTTTTTCAATTTGATTATCTATGGGAGGTGTTAAATGAAAATCACCCTCAACTACATCACTTCCTTGCCTCTTATGTTGTTCTTAAGATTTTGCAAAATTCGAATTATCCTTAGTGTGAATTGCTAAAACCTCTTCAATTGTTCCTGCAACCTCAATAGAACCACAATTCAGTTTATTCTTTTGGGAAGCTTTAAAGATATTGAGTTGGCAACTTTTCCTTCCAAAAGTGATTTTCATATTCCTCGTCTCACAGTTAATCAGAGCCTTGTCTATGGCCAAGAAAGGTCTTACTAAGATTATTGGGGTTGTCTCTCAAATGGAGGCTCCGTGTTGTAGGCAAATTAGGGAGATTTAGGAAAAGGAGAGGAAGAGGTTGAGACCTAAACTAATGGATGAAAGGGAAAGGAAGGTGCTGGCTATGATTATTTGCTGCCGAAGAGGGTGAAGCCTCCGGTGCTAGAGCGGCGACGATGAAGACGACCTAGAAACTTCTGTTGTGGCTGGCGAGGAGCGGAGAAAGGCGAGGAAGATGGTCTCGCCACCTATAGTATGTGGCAGCAGGTGAGGAAGTCAGAGGAAGATGAGTCGTTGGAGTGTGGTGGAGGTTGCCGGAGAAGGAGAATTGACGAAGAATTGCGGCAAAACAGAGCAAAGGAGCAAGGAATTGCAACAAGGAAGCTTTTATAATGCTCCTAAGCAAGTTCTACATAGGAAATAGCCATGATTGCTTGGGGAATAGGTTAAAGAAACCCATGGATTTTCATGGATTCATGTTATCTTCCTATGAATCCAAGCTTGAGATTACATTCAGATGGAAGAGGGCCGTGTGCGATCATCTCCTCCAATTTTGGTGGAGATTGGATGATGATTGAAGGAGATGCACATGATCAAAGTCGGTGTCGCTAGGGTTGACCGTATGCTTTAGGAAACCTTGAAGTTTCTGGCGGTAAGGACTATTTTGTGAAGACGATAGAACATAGGGGACTATTTGTAATTAATTCGAAAGTTAAGGGCCTGGATATGTGGAATAGAGATATTGGGGACTAAATTGCAAACTAGGTCAAGATGGACTTTGATTGGGCCCAAATTTTTTTATAAATCTAATTTGGACCCAAGAAATCTGATGCTGAAGTCAGATTTCATTTTTTACCAAGTTTGATTAGGTAATTTACATAGAAACCCAAATTAGGGTAGAAATTCGTCTGAGACTCTGTTCAAGGTCAAAATAGGTTCAGATGGTCTATCCAAGGGTACCAAACCTCATAGAATATTTTTCTATGAATTTTAGGAGGTTTAGATAAATTTTATCTTGATCAAAACCTCTGTAATTCAAGCGGGTTTGAAATCAGGATTTTGGGTGCTGTATTGGTTCTCGAAACATGTGAAACCCCATTTCTGTCAGCATGGACCCATTTTTTAGTCTTTAATGCTCATTTGACCTTTAATTAACTCCTGGAAAACCTTGTGGTTACTTTGATTTCATAATGTGATGTTAAAACTATAGAATTAACCTTTATTAAGTGTTCTTATCTCAGAATGGATATCCAAGGAATTATGGCTCTCAGGCAACTATGTAGGAGGATTTGTCACTTGATTATGACTAACTAAAGTTAGTTATGGCTCATGATGGTGTTACCATCATGCCCCTATGCTTAACATTTGCTAGTCCCTTAGCAAAATCTTATGGAAAGAGCTAGATCTCTAGACTATGCTTTGATGTTCAGATGCCTGATTTGTGTCACTCTCTAGAAATTAGATCAAAATGAAAACAATAGGCCTAGAGGTACTCAAGTATCAATCAAGATCTAGACCTAACCAACTTTAGCCTAGGTCTGCAGTGAAGGTTTCTAAGGCTTGTAAAAACTACCCAGAGGTTTGTTGACCCCAGCGGTTAAAACAACCGTGCGTAGATGTAACATGTGTAGGTTCAGTTTGCCAGTGCATTTTTTATAAGAGATAAATAGAGAATGATTTTTCATTTGGATAGTTTTCTCCTTTTTCTTTTCATTTTTCCCTAAATCCAGCCTTAAATTGGCCCTAAACACAGCCTGTATCGGATTCCTTGTCTCTACCATTAATCCTCGAAGGATACCTGGCTTTCGATGCTTCGGAATAGCACCGCCCATGGCAACCCCCAGAACCCTAGCTTTCGACATTTTGAGATAGTGCTGCCCATGGCGTTCTGTAGCTAAACTTAGGCCCCAGTGATGCAAACACATTTATTGAGGGTAAAATGCCTATTCATGCATGTTCCTAGGCATAGATTTGCATTTCATGTTATAAATATTGCATAGCATGCATCATTCTGCATTTAGATTAGGTGTATATAATTTAGGTTAATTGCATCCTTGTTGTGGTTAGGAGAGAAGCATATTTATTTTGGAGCCTCGGATTGATGATCCGATTGTACGGATCTGATCAAGACGACGATCGGAGTCCAACGCCTCTGAAATCACCTCGATTGGAGTTCTGTAGCACCATATGCAGTCCGAGGAAGATCAATGGCCAAGGGACTAGGAGACATAATTTGGAGCTTTAAATGATAAATCCGACCATGCGGATGGATTCGGGTTGACAATCATAGCCTAACGGCATGAAAATCGACTCAATCTAACCTCTATAGCAGCCCCTACAACAAGAAGATGGACGGCCCAGACTGCGCCATGTGGCGCAGCCCAGGCCGCCAGTGCACGCACACAGCATCGCATGCGTGCAGCAGCATGGGTGTGCACGCACGCACGCAGGTGCGCATGTGCACAGCGCCAGCGCGTGGGCACATGCGCGTGTGAGGTAAGGCAAAAGCGACGCCAGCGTAGTGTGAGGTGGACTACAGCGACGCATGAGCTGGACTTACAGCGATGCTTACAGTCGTCGGTAATTCATCGCATGCCAACAGAGCCAGCTGTTGGTGCCAGCGGCCATGAGTTGCCTACAGCGATGTTTTTAGCGACGGCCTGGATGTCACTAATGGTCCCATACCGATTTTTGCCTCTTCTCCACCACTCTAAAAGGACCTACACCCCCTCCCTTCCAAGCCATCTCTACCTACTCTACTCCTACCTACTCCTAAGCTCTAGCAAGCCTACCAACGCTCCATTAGAGCTTGTTCTCAAGCTCCCAAGGTGCCTATTAGTGTAGCGAATCTCTACCCCACCAAATACTCCTCCAACTTCCCATCTCCCTTCATAGGTCACCGTGGAGCTGTACTCCCACCTCCATTTTGGTAGCAGATCACCTCCGTCTTCTCACCTCCATTCCAGAGCCATGTCGAAGCTTTCCTCAACACGACGTCCTACAGCATCTCACCTCCATCGTCCCGCACCTCACCTCCTTCATCTGAGCTTCCGCCAGGCACCGTCGTCTCGTCAAACAGCCGATTCGAGAGATTTTCTCTCACCTCCCTCTCTTTATATGCTTTCATAGTTTCTTGTAATTGACATTAGAAGTAATATATACCATATTTGTTCCAGATCTCTATCTTGTGATACGTTTGGTTGATTTCTTTTATTTCAAAAATACAAAAAAATATCAAAACCCTAAAATACCAAAAAGAAACGAAACGAAGCACAATTTTCACGTAAAGTAAACGTCGCCTCCCTGCATTCGACCTGGGACTCCCTTGGAGTTTTGGTATAAATTTTATTTGATCGACGTGTTTTGTAACTACAACAACAGGTTACTTGTAACCTCGATTTCTAAACACGCAAAACACACCTGACCATTTTGGCGTCGTTGCCGGGGAGGCAACGAAATTTACTTTAGTGTTTATTGCGTTTCTTTGCATTTACATAGCATTAACCTTACTTGTCTTTGATCTACTGTCTTGCAGGTGCCCTAGCATGGAGATCCAAGTGCGGTAGACCTGAGTAATGTGCGGGTAGAGTGTTTTGTAAGTGTCCCCCACACCACCCCCACCTTAGTTTTCATTCCATAACCGAATAACTCAAACCCAAATCAACTTAGGTGCTTTTTTTGAACCCTAGGATAGATTTGGTTGTTTGTTTGCCACCTCCACTCACCTCGCCATCCACATAAATAAAAATAAAAAAATAATAAAAAGTGTTATCTGATTGTGGGATTCTCTGAAAGCTACACACTTAACACCCACAACTTCTTATCCTAAGATGCATAATCACTTTGATTCTACCACTTAACCGGGATCTGACCTGTGGACCCGGTACACTTCAACTAAATACACATAAGTGAGTAGAAATCTGAATAGGTTAAGCATTCTTGTGTGCCTTAACTAAGTGGTGCAATAGGCCAATTGATTGAGCTGTTTGGGCCGCACCACTCAATCTAAAACTGATCCATCAAGTAGCTTGCCACTTAGGGTTGATCTTAGGGCTGAACCAGGCACTCCACATTATTTTTTATTTTTAAAGGAACATATCATCACCTGTGCTTTCAAAACCTGGAGTGTTTTACTAAACCTTGATTGAACCAACCTATGAATTAAACCCTAAAAGCTACTAAACAAGATTGAACCCTAAAAGGCACATCATCAAATAACCTTGTTTGCAAACCCTAGTTGCGCTTGTCGGGATCCAGATTGAGATTGTTCATGATTAACCTGCTTATACTAGTTAATCTGATGTCTAGCTAGGGGAGTAGCGTCAAATGACCGCGGCTGGGGGGTACACTAGGTACCGAAGGTGCAAGCCAAAGGAAGAACCTTCTCCCTAGTCCCGCCTTCTAACTAGTTAGATTGCATGGACATAAGTAGAGTAAATCATCTATAATCTTAGGATAGATTCTGAGAGTCTGTTGACCTTTAGGCTACCCAAACTAAGGATAGGCTTGTATTTTTCTATTGCAGGGCTCCTTTCTCTTCTGATTTCCCTCCTTACTTCACCATGTACCCTTCCACATCCTACACACATTTCACATCCTATCCTCCTACCACCACTTATCCCCAAGATGATTACTATCCCAACTTGACTTGTAATTACCCATCCACTAGCCGGGATGACTTTCATTGGGGATATGAATCCGGACCTCAGTGTCCAGGGCTTAACCCTGGACAACAAGACTATGACTACTATCCTTCCTAGAGCTACAATAATTATAGATCTCCATCGTTTGATGATCAACCTAACCAGATCTACAATCGTGAAGGATATGCTGATTATAACACTTACCCTCCCCAGAATTATGCTGAATTTAGGTCGCCACCAACCTTTAAACAACCTGAAACGACCTATTATCAAGGAGGGACCCGAGAACCTCGACACCTTGACTCCCCTAGATTCAACCCAAACCCACCCAAACCTGAATCAAACCAGTCGGTTCAGGTGAACCAAATCCAAGATAGGGTGTTGGCTAATTTGAGGAACACTATACAATCTTTAGAAGCTCAGCCAACACCATGCACTGAAGCATTGGAGCCTATGATCAAAATGATTGATGAACTTAATAGTTCTCTATTGGATTTTCTCCAAAGTGTTAGGGATAGGGACCTGGGTGAGTTCCTTCTTAGGAAATTGTCGAGGTTGAGGATGAAATTTGTGGTTGCACTAGTCAAATCTTGGGATGATTCTTAAGATGAACCCTCTTTAGGAGAGCCAATGTCTGAACTCGCTCAGGCGCCTGTCGAGGGGGACACATATTCGGAGATTGGAGATGACCAGATTGATCTAGAGCAACCCTTTGAGGATGAACGGATTGATTCACCCGATATCCCCAAGTCAGGAAACGAAAAAAATTATGTCTCCTTGGATGATGTTATGACTTGTGATGTTGAGACATATACAAATGAGGATCAGGAATTCTTTGATTTTTAGGGTGAGGAATCTCTTAGTGAAGTCTCACTTAAGCTTGAGGAGAATGATTTTAGTGAGACATACGGGTTCGAGGAGTATGACGACCAAATTGGTAGCCCAACTATTGAAGACTCTGATTCGGTTGGGGCTAACTTGGAGGATCCGATACCTAACGACTTAATTAGTAGCCCCATTCCTCAACCACACCCTGAAGAGCTGAATGAACATACTTTTGAGATCATTGTGCCCAAGTCAATCCTGATTCAGCCACAATTGTTGGACTTGGGTACTTTAGATGGGGTGTACAATGATCTGGAGGTCCCGGAAACCTTGATTTCAGAGGATAGGAAGTTGGAAATGAAAATTTGGGAGGTTAATTTTGAGGGAAAAACAAGTTTGGATATAAGGGTACCTATTGACCTGAAACCACCTATCCTCTATACGGACCCTTATTATATCTTTCACATGCCACCCAAGCCTGGAATAACTGATTATTTTTCTGAGCTAGATGTTAAGTGGACAACCACACCTATTAAACCATCTTTACTCATTGTCCGACACTTTGTCTTGGGTTGCACACCACTAAACTGCAGGCCCAACCCCGCAAACACAACAACCTTCGATTCTAGGTGATTTTCATCCAGAACCTGAGAACCACTAGACCCTGGGGCATGGGTCTGCACCATAATATCATCCACATCTGTGGACATCTTCTGCTGATAGGTTTCCAGATCAACCTTTTGATTTTAACTCTGACCTGCACTTGTGAATTCTCAATTTCTTCTTTGTATGTATGTTATGACTAGCTGAAGGCAATAAACTTAGCATGTGTGTATACACCTCTCTACGGAGCTGATCGGATTTTCACGACACTCAGGTGATGTTCTATTTACTCTGCCCTTTTCATGTCTTTATTTTTACAATGAGGACATTGCATCATTTAGACATGGGGGGTGGATAATCAATTCCTAAAATCAATATGTTAACTCCGTAGAATTTCTTTTAGTTTCTTATAAAATTAAAAAAAATTGAAAATTTGAAAAAAGATAAAAAAAAGAAATTAGGAAAAGAGAACTTAGGCATTTGGAAGTTATTAACTTTAGGAAATGATACGAGATGACCTAAACACCTAGACTCTTCAGGTCTTCAGGCTTAATTAACCTGGGTGTCCACTCGAATGTGGACTTAGTCTCAAGTCCTCGCCAATTAAAATTCATTTTAATTTGGTAAATAATTTGGGATGATAAGTATGCGACTTATCAACCTGCCCTCTGATTTGGGGGGACTTTAAGCCTAAGCATCTACACACATTATTTTTCACTAACTCACTTTCAGGCGATTTTTATGGAAATTGGGTAGCTAATGGACCGACTTGGGTGGTATGGCTGGCAAGTTGTCGGTGGTAATAGCTCATCGGTCGGTTGTCCAGAGCCCAGCCACAAGATCATTTTCGTTGTACTGCCTTTAGGTAAATCTTAGATCAGGAAAGCCACCTACTTAAAAAAAAAAGAAACACATAAAAAAAGAGAGAAAAAAATAAAAAAATAAAACCATACTTCACCGCACGAGTATGGCTAGCAAGTTGTCGGTGGTAACAGCTCATCGGCCAGTTGTCCAGAACCCAGCTCACAAAAAAATTTCACAATAATTCCCAAAACACTAAGGGAAGAAGCGGGGAAGTAAAATAAATCAAGGAGATATACATTGGATTCACCCTTGTGTTGACCCCATAAATAAAAGAAGTAGGGAGAAAGCTACCGATCGTAAAGATAAACCTTTAGGCAAGGTCACCTAGGGTCGTAGAAACTCGAAGTCCGTCTTAACGGCCGTTTTGTGTGTCTATCACTTTTTCACAAAGATGCTTAGTACTTAGAGTCCTTTTCGAGTCTTGGGTGGGTCGGGTAGCCGTAAAAAGTTATCCCAGAACTCTTAAACACCAAAAGTACAAAAAAATTAGAAAAGAAGAAAAATAAAAAAAATATATCTTCCCTTCTTAAATAAGGTGAGAACTTGGGCAGTCCGCATTCTGGTAGAAACTCAGGTACTGTTGAGTTTTCGTAGTTTAAGACCTTAGTTGAAATTTTCTATTGTTAATAAATGACTTGGGCCTAAGTGATCTAATCCTAATTCTACTTTTATACAAAGCATAAAGTTTAATTTTGCTAAGGACTAGCAAAAGATAGGCATGGGGGTATGATGCAAACACATTTATTGAGGGTAAAATGCCTATTCATGCATGTTCCTAGGCTTAGATTTGCATTTTATGTTATAAATATTGCATAGCATGCATCATTCTGCATTTAGATTAGCTGTATATAATTTAGGTTAATTGCATCCTTCTTGTGATTAGGAGAGAAGAATATTTATTTTGGAGCCTCGGATTGACAATCCAACCGTACAGATCTGATCAAGACGACGATTGGAGTCCAACGCCTCTGAAATCGCCTCGATCGGAGTTCCGTAGCACCATATGCAGTCCGAGGAAGATCAATGGCCAAGGGACTAGGAGACATAATTTGGAGCTTCAAATGATAAATCTGACCATGCAGATAGATTCGGGTCGACGATCGCAGCCTAACAGCACGAAAATCGACCCAATCCGACCTCTGTAGTAGCCCCTATAATAGCCGATCGCAGCCCAGGCCGCCAGCGCACGCACACAGCACCCCATGCGCGCAGTGCCAACACAGTGTGAGGTGCACTATGGCGACGCATGAGCGGGACTTACAGCGACGCTTACAGCTGTCGGTAATTTATCGCATGCCAACAGAGCCAGCTGTGGGCACCAGCAGCAATGAGCTACCTACAACGACGTTTCCAGCAAAGGCCTGGATGTCACTAATGGTCCTATATCGATTTTTGCCTCTTCTCCACCACTATAAAAGGACCTACACCCCGTCCATTCCAAGCCATCTCTACCTACTCTACTCCCACCTACTCCCAAGCTCTAGCAAGCCTACTAACTCTCCATTAGAGCATGTTCTCAAGCTCCCAAGGTGCCTATTAGTGTAGCAAACCTCTGCCCCACCAAATACTCTTCCAACTTCCCATCTCCCTTCGTAGGTCACCTTGGAGCTGTCCTCCCACATCCATTCCGGTAGCAGATCAACTCCGTCTTCTCACCTCCATTCTGGAGCTATGCCGAAGCTTTCCTCAACCCGACGTCCTCCAGCATCTCACCTCTGTCGTCCTGCTCCTCACCTCCTTCGTCCGAGCTTCCTCTAGGCACCGTCGTCTCACCGAACAACTGATTCGGGAGATTTCCTCTCACCTCCCTCTCTTTATATGCTTTCATAGTTTCTTGTAATTGACATTGGAAGTAATATATATCATATTTGTTCCACATCTCTATCTTATGATACTTTTTCTTGATTTCTTTTATTTCGAAAATACACAAAATATCAAAACCCTAAAATACCAAAAGGAAACTAAACGAAGCACAGTTTTCACGTAAAGGAAACGTCGCCTCCCTGCGTTCGACCCATGACTCCCTTGGAGTTTCAGTATAAATTTTATTTGATCGACGTGTTTTACAACTACGACGACAGGTTACTTGTAACCTCGATTTCTAAACACGCAAAACACGCCCAACCACCCAGCAATCGACATTTCAGGATAATCCTGCCTATGGCACCTAAACTAGCATAAGGTGCTTACATGCCCCCAGTAGGATATTTAGATATCAAAGGAGACAAGCATCAAGGAAATGATATGTTATTACACACCTTCGAGGGGAATTTCCCATCTCTCTGCACCAGAAATTTGTCTAATCAACTTGTGTTGTTGAGGCACTCCTAAACTAGATCTTCGATATAGCTTTTCATAACAGAACACTTTTGGCATGATTTTCTTTATTAAGCGCACTGAACCAGACTTAGTGTGCGTTTTGGTTGCTTAGGTTACCAAGTCCCGCAAACCAAAGTGCAGGCAACGGGGCGAAATAATCCCTAAGCCTTATACCTACTACATCAGTTTCACATTTTTCTCAACCTCTTGAGGAATAATCCAAATCTTAACGAATATGTGAATGTTTAAGCCCTAAAATAAGCCCAAGAAGCCTAAGATCAACACTCATACTAATCTCCTTGTCTTTATCATTTCAGGAGTTAATTTTTCTTTTGATTAGGTCTAGAACTTAAGTAGATTCCATAACCAATTGCTATAAGTATCACTTTTGTTTTTGATTTCTGCTCCTTTTTGACATTAAATTTCCTCCTCTTTTCCTCAAGAAATATTTTCAATCATTCCTCAAAATTTCCTCCCCTTTTTCCAATTTTTTCGTTTTCATTTTTTTTATTTTTTTACCTTTTTTGAATATGAATTTCTTTATTTTTCTTTGTGAGAAACCCTCAGAGAATCGCATATCTATATGTTTGCACTTTTATCACCCCCCATGCCTAAGTTTTGCAATGTCCTCATTATAAACTAGGTGGTTACAATTCAACTTTGTTCAAAGTTTAGAACAGGTCAACAGATCCAGATGACTGTTGCGAATAATTTCAAGCTTTGATACAAGTACCGAAGGTGGAGTCGACTGTTCTAGAGTTGAACTCAAAAGTGCAGGAGTGTAATTCAAAAGAATGATTAGAAGGGTCTCAAGCTTTTGGAATGACAGGTTGCCTCCTGTTAAGTGCTAAATTCAATGCCTTTAGCCAAGCAGAAGGTGGCCAAGAAGGGGTGGTCAAATCAGAGGAATTTTGTAGAACAAGCACCTTGATCAATAGCCTGGCTAGTCCAACCAGGTGCTTATTCAAATCAAGAGGCAAATGATGTAGACGAAACCCCATCAATCTGGTGGGTTGATGGATGTGAATCAATAAATGTGGAGCCCACCAGATACTTTGAGGCTCAAAGAGATATGGAAATGTGAATCTAGGGTTTGGCTAAATCAGCTCAGCCTGATCAGAGTAGGGGTCCTCAAAAGAAAATGGATCTGTAGACGATGTAGGAACCCTACTAATAGGATCAGAAAAGGGTAAGTCATGATTATCAGTTTGATCAATGTTTGAAACCCGATCAAAGATGGAGGAGAATCAAATGCAACTGGATTAGAGAGAGGTGAATCAGAGTAGAAGTTGATTCCTGTGGCGGGTCAAGGATGGGATTGGATTTTGGAAGGCTCTGAATGTGGATCGGAAGGTGTGGCATCTTTGAGGTCCAAATCATTGGCCTTAGCATCAGAATCAAAGCATGGGTCATGGATGTGAAGGTCGTAAATTGGCTCATAATCATCAGGAAACAAAGGTTCTCCAAAATCAGTGTATGATTTGAAATCGTCGGAGAATTTACGAAAATTAGTTTCTGAACTTGATTTCAAATCGAGATTTCCACCATAAGATGAATCATGATGTGTAGAATCAACAACCTGACTTGGATCTAATCTAATCTCTAATTCTAAGCTAAAGGAGGTGTCCTTATTAGGCATAGGCTCAGGTTCTTAGCTCCTAAGATAGACCCAATCAAAATCCTTCTCTTCCAACTCCTCGATTTCGGTATTATAAATTGGTATAACTTCTGATAGATCAATTTGTATCTCTGAGGAGTTTGGAGAGGTGTACGCATCAAATACAAGCTCAGAATCATAGTCTAGATCTAAAATCTAATTCTCATTAAATTGGGCCTCTTAATCATCCCAAATAGGTTCAGATCTAGATTCTAGGTTAAAGGTAGGAATTGGTCACTAGAACTTGGACATGGTTCTATTTGGATGTCAAAATTACTCTCAAGGATTACCTTAATAGGATTAGGTTTGGGAATTACATCCTTGAGAGGTTCTGATTCTAGCTCACTACAAGTGTTTGAGAATTGAAGGCATGATGGACCAGCTTCATGGCTTTCTAGGGCTGGTTCAGAATCAAGAATGCCTACAACTCGATCCTCCTAACCCACGTCAAGATCAGGTATGTCAATCTGCACAAAGTTTGAATCTAATTCCATTTGGGTTGCGGGTCCACAATACCCTTGATTTTCTAACCCCAGTTCTGGGAAATCATATTGACCCTCAATATTGCTCCAAGATGTCTCATCAATCTCTGAATGTTGATATGGGTATTTTTGATCAATGGCTTGTTATAATGTATTTAGCATATACCCACATTTCTCCATGAGACCCTGGTGTATTTCCCAAAGTTGTGGATTTCACAAACATTGTATATACTTACTATTATGTAGTCTCCAAAATTCACTATAGTCTGGTAAAAGCTCATCCCTAGTTGAACCATATATCATTTGTGTAAATATCATTCTAGCACGGTTCATAATGTGGGTTTTTGTTTCTGGTATATTAACCTAAATGTGCCTAGATGGATCTAAGGTTTTGTAATACTAATCATGATGTCTAAGAGCATCCTCAATCATCTTTTCTTTCATTCTCATTTGGGGTTCAGGTTTCCTAAAAATTCTTACTAAATTGTTAGGTTACATTTTCAAGTCAGGTGGTAGATTAAGATGTAGAATCAAATTCAGGTTCAGATTAAATAGATTAGATCATATTAGAAATTCCACAGAAGATCAATTCTAATGGGGGCCTCTAGGTCAACAACCCAGGGACCTTTCCTATGTCTGTGCTCTAAAGAATAGATGAGGGACTGGATATGAATTGGACCCAATCAACGCACCTAAAGATTTTTGGATGACTAAGATTGTTTCAAGGCGAATGATACCTCTGAATCAAAAATCCACACACACGATTAGTACTTGGGCAGCCAGGAAGGGAGAGCCTCGCAAAGAACCCTACATGGTAGCGCTTCCCCACGAGTTACAAGGTTTCCCCTAGCCGATCCTCCTTGTCACTGTGGTTCCAAGTAGATCAGAGTGTATGATCACTTGATTAAGAAATTGATTCAATTTGTGACCTCATTTGGCAGTTGATTGGCACACAAAGTAGTCCAACTTCACCTAACCTGCCCTAAAAGATTGGGAATCAAATCTGAGTCAAGACCCAAAGATTCACCCTGAATTGACTCTCAAGTTATTAGGTCTAAAGATTTTAGGGTTCAAGTGAAATTAGAGCTTGATTTTAGGGTTCTCTTGAGTAGATGTTTTCAAACAAAGGCTTGGTAGCACACAAATGTTGGAAGATCAATTTCCTTTAATCCAGGCAAGTGTGTACTACCACTTCAAAACCCTAAAGTAGAAACCCTAATTGGTTCCATTTCAAGTCCAATTTGATCTCAAATGTAACACCTTGGACTCAAACAAGAAAGTGAGTAGTCCAATGATGTTTAAAATTTAAGTGCAAATCTCTAATAGCTACAGGAAATCAAGATATGGATCTCTAATCAAAATCATCTCAGCTTCAATTAGATATCAAATTAAATTCGTAAATCAACAATCTTTTGCTTTTGAATGATAATTACTATAGAAATAAGGCAAGCGATTCCTAATTGATTTGTTTCCTTTTTTCTCTTCCTAAGATCAGGAGGAAGATTTAGGGAAGAAGAGAAATTTTACCTGCCCTAGGAGTGGTTGATTGCACAGAAGATCTCTTCGTGATGTACCTCGCAAAATCACAAGGAAAGCAGATAGGGCAAGTGAGTGCTCAGAGAAATCAAGAAAGATAAGACTAATGGTGAATTGTGCATTGCTCCCCAACAACGGTGCCAAAATGTTGCAGGCAAATTAGGGAGATTTAGGAAAAGGAGAGGAAGAGGTTAAGACCTAAACTAATGGATGAAAGGGCAAGGAAGGTGCTGACTGTGATTGGCCAGTGCCAGAGAGAGTAAATTCTCCAGTGGTGGAGGGGGGACGAAGAAGAGGGTCTAGGCACTTCTGCTATGGCTGGCGAGGAGCGGAGGAAGTTGAAGAAGATAGTCCCATTGCATATAGTATGTTCCAGCGGGTGAGGAAGTCTGAGGGAGAGGAGTCGTTGGAGTTGCTGTAGAGGTGGCCGAAGAAGGAGGATTGATGAAAAATTATGGCCAAATTGAGCTAAGGAGTAAGGAATTGCAACAGGGAAGCTTTTGTAGAGCTCCTGAGAAAGTTCTAAATAGGAAATAGCCATGATTGCTTGGGGAATAGGTCAAAGAAACCCATGAATTTTTGTGGATTCGCACAAGATTCCTGCTTCGAATCCAGGCTTGAGATTATGTTCAGATGTAAGAGGGTCTTATTGAGATCATCTCCAATTTTGAAGGAGATTGGATGTTGATTGATGGAGATGCACACAATCAAAGTCGGTGTGGTGAGGGTTAACCGTGTGCTTTTGGAAACCTTCATGTTTTAGGCAACAGGGATTGTTTTGTGAAGAAGACGACAGAAGATAGGGGCAGTTTGTAATTGATTTGAAAGTTAAGGGCCTAGATGTGAGGAACTGAGATCTTGGGAACTAAATTGCAAACTAGATTAAGATGGACTCTGATTGGACCCAAATTTTGGTATAAAGCTAATTTGGACCTAAGGAATCTAATGCTGAAGTTGGATTTTAGTTTTGACCAAGTTTGACTGGGCAATTTTTGCAAAAACCTAAATTAGGGTAGAAATCCGTCAGAGACTCTGTTCAAGGTCAAAATAGGTTTAGATGGTCAATCCACGGGTACCAAACATCAGATAATATTTTTATATGAATTTTAGGATGTTTAGATGAATTTTATCTTGATCAAAACCTCTATAACTCAAGAGAGTTTGAAATTAGGGTTTTAGGTGCAGTATTGGTTCACGAAATGTGTAAACCCTCGTTTCTATCTATATGGACCCACTTATTAGTCTTTAATGCTCATTTAACCCTAGATTAACCCTTGGAAAACCCCATGGTTACACTAGTTTCATAATGTGTTGTTAAAACTATAAAATTAACCTTGATTTATGTTTCTTCTCTCATAATGGATATGCAAGTAATTATGGCTCTCAGGTCACTATGTAGGATCATTTGTCACTAAATTATGACTAATCAAAGCTAGTTATGGATCATGATGGTGTTTCCATCACTCTGGGGCTCTTTTTATAGCTAAAATGAGGGACAAAGTAGGTATTTAGGCCTCCCAATTTGTGCCACAACTTAGGTGGAATCAGATCTGTCGATTGGGAGACCAACAGATCATATCGTGCCTAAAAGCAACCTTCTACGTTGCTATACCCACGGATTTCACTAGCAGCTCACTTGTGGTGGCCTCTGGGCTGTCGATCTCGAACACATGCCCTTGCTCACATCTTCACACGTGTACATGTGCTCATTTGATCATTGTCTTTCTTCAAGTGCTCGCTCCATGTCTGTCGAGGCATCTATTTGGGAATTCGATCGTGCGTGCACCACACCTCCAATCAACGTGGTCCATCGCAAGCCGCTCGATCTCCACTGCATGGCCTGATTTCACACGAGCACATCGCCCCCTTGATTTAGCACTGAGCGCTATTCGATCACACGCCTACGTTCGGTATTTGTGGGCAGATACCAACGTGCTATCTGCGTGCTTTGTTGTGTTTAGGATTCATGCCTAGCAATTTCTTAGCTGTTGGATGAAAATCCAACCGCTAAGATGGGTCCTTCTAATGATGCACATAAAGGGGTGATGCGGCCTCATCGTGGCCATTGGATGACGATCCAACGACCCACGATTTTCCTTTAGTGGTTGGGGTGCAGTAGTGGGCTGTTGGGATGGTGCCACATGGCACCATCCTGACCGTTCATCTTCTCACCTTTGTAGTTGGTGTTAGAGGGCTCCGGTCAGGGTGGATGTTTGTGCCATTGGACTACGATCGTTGATCCAAATCCATCAGTGTTGTCGGATTTGACATCTAAGGTTTAGATCTCTACTATCTTGCTCCTTGGCCTTTGATCTTCTACGAGCTAAATGTGGTGCTACGGAAGTCCAATCAAGATGATTCTAGAAGCATTACACTCCTGTCGTTGTCCTGATCAGATCTGTTTGGTCTGATCTATCATTTGCAATTAATATAACCTCTCTCTTAGAGCATAAAATAGCATTATTATCTATAATGATGCAAATTATGATGCTTATGCATGCATTATTCCTAAGCTAAGTTGAAATCTAACTTAGTTCAGGTAGATTAAGTCCTATGATTGCTGCACAGTCAACATCCTATCCTTAATGCTACCATAACTTGGTAGTGATATTCCACAGGTGAGAGTTCCAGCGAAATCCCTTGCTGGGTCACAGGGACCATGGATTCCGCTACCTTTAGCTCAGGCATGGATATCACGTGGACTCCTCGAAGATGCTGAAGTTTCTCTCGGTGATACTCCTTGGGACCTTCCACAGGTTGCTT
Source organism: Thalassia testudinum (assembly GCA_037157565.1). NCBI lineage: Eukaryota > Viridiplantae > Streptophyta > Magnoliopsida > Alismatales > Hydrocharitaceae > Thalassia > Thalassia testudinum. The sequence goes on from JAZHRO010000007.1 coordinate 14,380,741, forward strand.
GCCTTTATCTTGGCTTCCATTTCATTTAACAAAATGGGCCAAATTACCGTCTAGGATTTGGGACTTGATCTACTCACACAAATCCCGACAGTCTTCCATGATGTGCCTCCGGGTCTGATGGTATTTGTAATAGGTCCCACTCTCTATCTTCTTCTTTAGAGGCTTTGGTAGGGGAAGCAAGTCTTTACCAGTTGACAAGTGGGGGAAGTAAGTCTTTATTAGTTGAACAGAGATGGTCAGTCGTTGGTAAGAGCACAAGCAGGTGGAAGGATCTGCTACTTGTCGATTGGCTAGAAAATTGAAGGATTTGAGAGTGATGTTGAGGGAATATAAATGAACGGTGGAGATTATGAGAAGCCAGAGACGGTCTGAAGCATTATCCATGGTGCGGCTGCTGGACAAGAAGGATAATAATGGACAGTTGGCTAAGGATGAGGCGGAATAGAGGAAACACTGGCAAGGGGTGGTTCAAGCAGAGGACTTGGCAAGGGAAGTGGACTGGCGAGAGAAGTCAAGGAAATTATGGTTGAAGGAGGGAGATGCAAACATGAAGCTTTTTCATATGGCAGCGAGCTCTAGAAGGAGAATGAATTTCATCTTTTCCCTGAAGAAAGGTGATACGGTGCTAACTTCTTCAGATGAGATCAGAAGGGAGGTGGCAAGATATTTCAAGGAAGCCTCAAGATCAAAAGGGAGAGGAGGGTGGAGGCTGGCAACTTCAAACCTCCCCTAGGTGGGAAATGTAGCAGTTGAAAAAATGACAGAAAGTATCTCAGATCAAGAAGTGCTGGAGGCCATGCTGGGTTGAATGCCGAGGGATCTCCAGATCCAGATCGATTCCAAGTCCTTTTTTTCAAGGAATTTTGGCATGTGGTCAAAGGGGATGTGATGGAGGTTATTAAAGAGTTCCAAAGGGGCAATTCAGGTATTGAGAGAATAAACAAATCTTACCTATTCTTACTACTAAAGAACATTGGGGCAGAGACATTGGCAGACTTTAGGCCTACCGCGCTTTTGAACTCGATTTATTTAATCATTAGCAAAGTGTTGACAAATTGATTGAAGTACATTTTGACTGACTTAATTAGCCTGGTGCAATCGAGTTTCCTTCCCAATAGATCACTACAAGAGTCATTCATTGTAGCGAAAGAGGTGGTCTCGAGGTGGAGCAAGAGAATGAGTAGAGCATTCATGTGAAAGATAGATTTTAGTAGAGCCTACGACTCAGTAGAATGGTCATACCTTTGGGAGATTTTTAAGAGGAGGGGCTTCTCATCTCTTTGGATACAATGGATGAAGAGATGCATTGGCACATCCTCTTTCTCCCCTCTTGTGAACGAGAGGCCATGCGGAGTGTGGATACAACCTCAATGTGGAGTGAGGCAAGGGTGCCCTTTAGCCCCTCATATTTTTAATCTAGTAGTGGACACCATAGTGCACTTTACTTGTAAGCTGGAAGATGTGAGTTTGGTTAGGGGGTACTCTTTGTCAAATTTTAGAGCTCTGGCACCAATACTATAGTACGCCGACGACACAGTTTTCTTTGTGGAAGGAGGGCTTTGTGAGGTGGAGACCCTATTTACAATAATCAACATATTCGGTGAGATATCAGGCCTGAGGTTGAATGGGGCGAAGTCGTCACTGATTTGCTTTGGCATGACAAGCTGGGAGGGTGAGGCAATTTCAGCCACCTTGCATACTGATGTAAACACATTTGTTGAGGGTAAAATGCCTATTAATGCATGTTCCTAGGCTTAGATTTGCATTTCATATTATAAATATTGCATAGCATGCATCATTCTGCATTTAGAGTAGTTGTATATAATTTAGGTTAATAGCGTCCTTTTTGTGGTTAGGAGAGAAGCATATTTATTTCGGAGCCTTGGATTGACGATCCGACCGTACGGATCCAATCAAGACGACGATCGGAGTCCAACGCCTTTGAAATCGCCTCGATCGGAGTCCCATAGCACCATATACAGTCCGAGGAAGATCAACGGCCAAGGGATTAGGAGACATAATTCGGAGCTTCAAATGATAAATCTGACCACGCGGATGGATTCGAGTCGACAATCGCAGCCTAGCGGTGCGAAAGTCGACCAAATCCCACCTCTGTAGTAGCCCCAACAACAAGAAGAAGATGGACGACCCAGAGTGCACCACGTGGCGCAGCCCAGGTCACCAGCACACGCACGCAGCACCGCACGCGCACAGCAGCACGGGTGCGCAGCCTAGCGTGCACGCGGCAAGGCAGGAGCGTGGCGCCAGCGTAGAGTGAGGTGGACTTCAGCGACGCATCAGCTGGACTTACAGCGACGCTTACAATCGTCAGTAATTCATCGCATGCCAGCAAAGCCAGCTGTGGGCACCAGCAACAATGAGTTGCCTACAACGACGTTTCCAGCAATGGCCTGGATGTCACTAATGGCCCTATATCGATTTTTGCCTCCTCTCCTCCACTATAAAAGGACCTACACCCCCTCCCTTCCAAGCCATCTCTACCTACTCTACGCCCACCTACTCCCAAGCTCTAGCAAGCCTACCAACGCTCCATTAGAGCTTGTTCTCAAGCTCCCAAGGTGCCTATTAGTGTAGCGAACCTTTGCCCCACCAAATACTCTTCCAACTTCCCATCTCCCTTCTTTATAGGTCACCTTGGAGCCGTCCTCCCACCTCCATTCTGGTAGCAGATCAACTCCGTCTTCTCACCTCCATTCCGGAGCTATGCCGAAGCTTTCCTCTACCCGATGTCCTCTAGCATCTCACCTCCGTCATCCTGCTCCTCACCTCCTTCATCCGAGCTTCCGCTAGGCGCCGTCGTTTCACCGAACAGCTGATTCGGGAGATTTCCTCTCACCTCCCTCTCTTTATATGCTTTCATAGTTTCTTGTAATTGACATTGGAAGTAATATATATCATATTTGTTCCACATCTCTATCTTATGATACATTTGCTTGTTTTCTTTTATTTCAAAAATACAAAAAAATAACAAAGCCCCAAAATACCAAAAAGAAACAAAATGAAGCACGATTTTCAAGTAAAGTGAACAATGTCTCCCTGTGTTCAACCTGGGACTCCCTTGGAGTTTCGGTATAAATTTTATCTGATTGACGTGTTTTGCAACTACGACGATGGGTTACTTGTAACCCTGATTTCTAACATGCAAAACACGCCCGACCACATACTCCAACTGCCACACTCCTAGTGAAGTATTTGGGTCTACCCCTGAGTGATAAGAAACTGAAGAAGAGTGATTGGGCCTCTCTATTTGAGAAAGTGAACGCCAAACTGGAATCCTGGAGTAGTAGATTCTTATTGAAGGGAGGATGATTGATTCTACTCAACTCAGTCATCACTTCGATATCGGTCTTCTTTTTCTTGGTGTTCAGATCTTCGAAGGCAATATGGAAGAGGTTGGATGTGTTAAGGAAGTGCTTGTTCTGCAAGGGTGTGAAGGTGGAAGGCAGGTTCTTGCATCTGGTGAAGTGTCCGCAACTTTGTAAGCCTTGATCAAAGGGAGAGATGGGCATCTGTTCATTAAAAGAATTTAATGACGCTTTGCTCCTAAAGTGTGCAATTAAGCTGACAGTGGAGGTTGGAAAGATGTGGCCCCAACTAATCAAGGAGACCTATGGACCTATGCAGGTGCAACTATGGACAAAGGCTCCAAACCAGCCTTCACCATTCTAGAAGTCAGTGAGGAGAGCGATTCAAGAGCACTGGTCTGAATTTGCGCCTGTCGAGGGGGATCGCAGACACTTTGCTACTTGGACTGATGAGTGGTTAGGTCTGGGCCAACTGAGTGTGGCATATCCAAGAGCATTTGTTGTATCCATGGATAGAGAGTTATCGGTCAGAGACTGTTAGGATGATGCGGAAAGCAAGTGGGTCCTTATTGCAACAGGTGCATGCGAGGGAGGCCGAACACTGGTGGAGCAAGCACGGCTGATAGCAGACTTGGAAACCTTCCAGCCGATGGGAGCAGTGGATGGCTTTCACTGGAAGCATGGCCTGTTCACTCCATCCAAGGCATATAGAAGGTTGCTGGACTCCATGCATGCAGCCCCCACAACCGAAGACAGCGACTGCGCCAAAGTGTGGACTCTGAAAATTTCACTCAAAATTAAGATTTTTTTGTGGTTATGCAGTCATGATGGACTTATTACAGGTGAAATGAGGAGTAAAAGATTAGGAGCTCTAGCTCAGAATTGCCCGCTATGTGATTTCCCCACGGACAACAGGATGCACCTATTTGCATCTTGCTTGGTGACGGATCAGATCTAGAGGGGAGTCTGTGGGGAGCCATGGCCCACGTGGGATGGTCTCTGGAGGAATCTATGGATGATAGGGAAGCCGCAGGTGAAGATGGTGGCTGTTATGTGGAGTGTGTGGCATGCTCGCAACGAGCATCTATTTAGAGGGGGATCCATTAATGTGGGGGCCATTCTAAGGGAGTGTTGGGTGCATGTGAAAGAGTGGAGTGACTCCATGTAATGCCTTGATTTTTTTCATGAATAAAAGGACCCCGATCTGCTATCATCATCGATAGCACTTCTGATCTTTAAAAAAAAAAAATTAGTTGACCAGATTTCTGCTAACATGTTTGCCTGATTCACAGCTAAGGGAGTGTATTCCTCATAGAGATTTCGTCTGGCTTGGACGAACCCATTGGGTCGACTTTTGTTTAGCCTTTCCCCACTACAAGAAATCAACCTTTTCACAGAGGTTCAAAACCGTCGGCAAATGGTATAAAATTGTCGCTATGAACTGACGGCGAATCCCCTGTCGGCAAAGATCTTTGCCATCAGTTTCTATAAGAACCACCAGTGTATGTTAAAAACTGCCGTGAAGACGAACCGCCGGCAAATGTTTACCTTTGCCAACAATTTTGTTACCCGCCAGTTAATGTAACCTTTTAGTAAGGGTTGACAACTGCCAGTACATGTAACCTTTTACAATGGGTTATGTAACTGCCGGTATAACTTATGGCGATAGTTTTAAATCCATTGGTAAAATGTTTAGCGACAATGATAGAAACCATCGGTAAAGATGTTCAATGTCAAATTTCCTTTCACGACAGTTCCATAACCGCCGGCATAGATCTTATAGCATAACCTATATACAATCATATAATATAACATTCACTTAATAACCTGCATACCAATCATGTACATGCAAATCTATAGCATTCACATGATAACATGAAACTCACATAGCATTCACATAATAACCTGTATACCAAGCATGTATTCCATCACATAGCATTCACATAATAACATACAAACAATATAATCCAACAAAATAAAATTTAGAACACATAAAAGTCAAACATATGAAAGTATAGCATATATAAAAGTTTTAAAACATAAGTTTCTCGACATAGTTTCCAAATAGTCTAACATAGTTTCCAACATAATTTTCAACATAAATAAATCAATCTAAGGATCTACCAAACCATGTCAAGGGGACACATCATTATTGTCATGACGATGAAAAAGTTGTGATGGTGTATGCTCAACAAATGTAATAACAAGATCGAATAGGCAGTCAATCTTTTGATTTTGTTTTTCGATTAATTCTTTATGCTCCTTCCTATCTTCACGAAGTTCCTCCACTTGAGTTGCAAGATTTTCCACTTGAGTCGTGAGATTGTTAAGATTCTCTTGCGATGCTCCTCCATCTTTTCTACCATACCAGCTACTAATGGTGGCACCTGCACCACCACATAGGACACGACCTGAATGCTCTTTTGGATGTATTGTCCTAAATGCATCCTCTACAATCATCGGTGTTGATGAGCATTCACCACCACTCTCTACTGGAGTCATGAGTTGTGTCATGAGTTGTGTCATTCGGTCCTAATTAAAAAAATGTTAGTCCATATATTATTTAATATAACTTTGTAGCAAAATTGTAATATCAGAAACAAGACATTATAACTCCTGCATGTTGACTACAAAATATATTATTATTCCAAGAAAATCTTGCAATTCTACAATGTGCCAAATTAACTGATAGAAGCATACCCATTTTTCTATAAGAAAACCAATCATTTCTACTAGGGGAAGAAAAATCATCCACTTATTCACGTCACAACATGTGCATTTTCTTTCTCACATATACATGCACATGTACAAACACTAAACCAATTTAGAACTAAAACAGAGTATCTATCCATGATAAACAGCCAAATTGAAGAAGCACACACACACAAACACACCAAATCATGCGCCAAAGGTCAAATCTTGTTCACTAATTAGTAACTGGACAGAACAACAACAACAACAAAATGCTAACAAAGTTATTTAAGTTCAGATTTTAGGAGCACATAAGGAGAGCTCCAAAATGTCAAAGAAGAGCTTTTGTTCCTTCATTTCTAGAACCAAGAGTAGAATCAAATAAAAAAAAATATATCGATGCTTTATGAAGCTCTACTTTATGGTAGTTGTTTGTTTATCTTATTTGGGGTGCTCATAATTTTACTCCCTTTACTTGGAAATATTTTGCTATCGCCAAGTCATTGGAACACTTTGTGGTTGCTATTTTGGTTATCCAACTGAATTATTATACTCTTTGATTTGGAGATGTTACACAATAGCACCTGTAGCAAAGCATCATTTTGAAATGTCTCATTGGAGCTACTCTATTTCTCTCTCTCTTCCCCCAACAACAAACTATCAAGTTCTTATTTTTATCATGATGTAAAAAATAGACATTTTACCTCTTGCCATTTTTACTTGAACGACAGGTTTGATCCTGCTGCCAACCTTTGTGGGTTGAGATTCTTACACTGTTGCCATTTACTACTGTGGAGCTTCAAGGAATCTATCATGCTTAATCCAACTTAACGTGGTGAAACGATTGTTTTTGTTGTATGGAGGTTATCATGCCTGCAAGTAGTCTCCACGGAGAGACTTTTGCATTTCCATGAAGCAGAATGGCCATGAAGCGCGGACATTGTCATGTCTATAAATGAAATCTTGACCTTGGAATTCCATTATACATCAGTAACTATTACTATGTACTGAGATACTACAATGCTCAACAGAAATTATCCAAAGTCATTTTGAATGAGCAAAAGTTGTAAAACATGTGCTCTATTTTGATAAATGTGCTTTTCCGTTAACGTGTTCATGATGGCAGCAATTCCTTTTCTTTCTTTCATGCCTTTGTGATAAAAGCTCCCATCCTCAATTGATTTCACAAAACCCAATGGCATCTGTCTTGGCAATGACAGATAAGGTCAGGGACTTCCTTGATTGGTCATTGCTGTGGTGAGGGGCAAATCAGTTACTTCTCATTTTTCTGTTGGCATATTTTGCTTTGGATCATGTGTCAGTATGCTCCTGGCAAAAATGGTTTACTATGCATCTAACTAAAGATTGTTGGATTGATGTTTTGCTATTATTGTTATTGGTATTTATGTTACATGCGTGGACTCTTAACATGTATAAGATTGTTGGATTGATGTTTGTACAATACTTAGTTAAACTACTCGGTGACAAGTGCTTGCTGAAATAAAGCATGAGGACACTGGTAAAAAAACACCATCTTTATCCCAAAGAAACAATTGACATATTATAACTTATCTTTTTCTTTTGGGGAATGTAGGCAACAACCTTCCTTTTGTCCTTTGTTTTTCACGTTGTATAGAGAATATGTACAAGATGCTGCTTGAGGATCCGTATGTAGTTGTAGTAAACTGACACTTTGTTGACTGACTGCAAATATGAGATACCCTATTTTCCGAGAAAGCAAGTGAGGAAGTTGCTTCCTGTCATAGGCCAATGGTGATGCTTTGGCCAGTAATTTCACATAATCATCTGGTATTGATGAACTCTTAGATTGTTCCTAAACTTTAATCACCTACAAGGAATAATGACACGCTTTTGGACTAAAGTTTTAATTTTTCATCTGTGATATGGGCCTAAATTTGAAACCCCATGCAAGGACTTCTGTCGAGACAAAACTAGACCCTTTATACTATTTAGAATCTCACTTTCATGTGCGTTGAATCTACATGATATCTATTTCTCAAAGATGAATTTTTGGTATCTCGACTTGGAAATGGACTCTGGGTCTTCACATTGACTTCTGATAACTTACTTAGCTTCTTGTTTGATGGAATGCAGATGCTAGATTGGAATGGGTGTAGCAATAATTCCAAGGCTGCAGACAATCTGAAATGGCCATATCTCGTGGACTTTTAGGCTAACAGGTTATTGTTGTTGAGATTTAATGAAGTTGACACCTGTAAGTTGCAAGAAACCCTTCCGAACAGGGGCCCAAGAGCTCCACATCACAGTTTTGTCAATGGGAAGGATGCATCTGGTCCACCCATCTATTTGCTATTTAAGGCAAATAAATGGAAGGCAAAACCTAGCTAGTTCACTTGTCGAAAGATTCCTCCTCATGTAAGTCAATCCACAATACCAAATCAAACAAGGTATTCTATCTCAAAAAGAAAAAGAAAAAAAGATGGGATACGAGCATCAATGCAGTTACCTTGTTTGGGTATGACTCAGATTGTGCTCCAACTACAACCCAAACTCTACCAATGACATAATTAAGTTTGACCAACGCCCACGCTTTGACGCAATTTAAGGTTATACCGCTCAAACATACTAAACTTTGAACCAGTAATCCAAAACTAAGTCCAAACCCATTGGTGCTCACATCTCCACATCACTTCGCTAACTTTTAGTCACAGGAATCAGGATTATAAAATTGACATGGATATTAGCTGGAAAAGGAATTAGGAGAAGGATTAGAAGCTGTCAATATTTGGGTTGCAAATGTCGGTTTAGGAAATCAGGTGAATTTTATAAGTAATAGATTAATTCCCTCTGTAAAGCATAATTGATCTCTATGCCAGGGTTAAAGGGTGTACTTCTGAAATTTGGCTTACCAAACCTTGGGAGCTCAATTTCTACTAGTAAATGGACCCTGATGATGGATCCTATCAAAGGACTGCAATGATGAATTGCCCCTGCAATTTCCCCTGATGTTGTATGTATCTTCCATTACCTTAAGCCTTCCACAAGAGGGCCTCATCACCACTATGAGAGAGAAAAGGTGGTACCAACAAGACACACACATAGATATATACAAATGGCAACCTAAAATGAGAGTGAGGGTACCCAAAATGAGTCATTAGACTTGGGTAATGTATACAGGGCTTATTAGTGTGGTTCTTGGTTATAGATATGAATGTGGGAAAAGTTGAAGAGGATGCTCCCTCGGACTATCATCTTTGGTGAGGAGCTAAAAGAGAGACTGATTTCATCTCCTTTTGGTGTAAAATTGAGAAATAAGTAGATAAGAAAATAAGTTCCATAGATGATATTCCATGTAGCAGCTATTTCACAAAAATTTTATGGTGCATTATGCAGCTCATAATTCACTGGCCTTGCTAGTAACAATTTGAACTTCTGGATTAACACCAAAGAAAGGTGAGGCTACTTTATGCTAAGTAGTGAGAGCTCAAAACATCTATTATTAAATGAAAAATCGACTAGGACCCTATAGATTGAATGTTAATACTTACATGATTTTGTTATGTCGAATGACACCAGGATCGAGAGCCATCCGAAGCACTTTAGTTCTTGAATATTCATATGTCCTAGCTTGATCAAGTGTATCACCATTGTGACTTTTAGACTGATAAAAAAGAAGATAACTTTGTTATTATCATCCTTAATCAAATGGAAATGTGTTTAGTTAATAAACTCACATAATCATGTTTCATTTGATCTATACTATTTCTTCCCAGAATATGTGTAGGACCAAGAGCTTTCACCCTATTTGCCTTATTCTTTTCCAATTGCTCCTGAACAATACCATAATAAAATTTAATTATTTGCAAGGATAGAATACATGTGTAAATGATGGTTATAAAATTTACCATCACTTGCGGCACCGTCCAATGTTAAGATGCTGTCCTCCATTGATCTTTATCGATGCCTTTAGGTACATTAGCCACTGCCTCCTCCCATGTTTCATGTGCGTCATAATGTTATTTTTCAAATGTAAAACTACTTAGTAATTACTTTCAAAGTTATATACTTGAAGATGTAAATGTATCTTTACCTTTTCTTTCATTTATGTCCTCCAATTATTATCCATCTTCCTTGCTCTTTTGAGTATGGCTGCTTTCACAATTGGGCAATTTCCCCAATCAAAAATCCCCTGCATAATAAACATTATGTTAGTAATACGCAAATTAAACATAAATTTAAATGAGATTAACTAATTACCGCCAGCTCTCGTAAAAGATTATCCTTATAATGTTGCTCCACCTTCCTCAAATCAAATGAGGCAAATGGAATGTGTGCACGAACAAGGTACCCAAGCCTACTAATGAAGCTGAGTTTATTCAATGCCTAATCGCCATTACAAATATCGACTTTAATCCTTTCTCCTTGATTTGCATTCTGAAAATCGTTGCATTGAGTGTGCCCTCTAATCATCTTGCTGTAACATGTTGAAATATGTCATGTTATTTTAAATGGAGAACAACTTTGTAAGAAATATACTATGAGATTATACAACTATGTCATTTTATTAACTAAGTCCACTAAATGGATTTTTTGTTTTTTTGAACAAAAACAACCACTACAAAGATAAAAAACAAAGAACTTTTCATAACTAATGGCAAGGGATCTATAGAAGTGGCTTATGTTGATTATAGGTGTCGTTTGATTTCAAGTCCAAGACAACAAAAGAATCAAAGAGAAAGACAAGGATGGTATTAAATGGTCCACTAGGCATTAAAATGGTAGCAGCTACTACTTGGTGCCTTTTAACTTTACAACTATAATATGGGCAACACGATCTTAGCATAATGATATAGCTGATGGTGATAGTAAGTTTACTCTCAAGATTCCTGATCAATAAGGTGATAGTAACTTTACTTACTTATGGTGACAGTAAGTAACTCGCACCGTATTTATTCAATAAGGTGTAAGTTTCCTTATTAGTAAGCCCTTTTCATAGTATATTCTATAGTGAGTACACCCCTTTTTTGGAAATCTATTTGTGAATGAAATACCCAATTTCTATGGTTATTATTGACAACTGTAAGTTGCCTCCATTAGCAGCGAAGACACCTTTAACTCCATGTCAACAGAAAGCTTATGGCCTTAAGATCAGGATCCAGGTTCATCTTTGGCTCCAAACATCTATGAATTAATCAACCATAAGTGGCAGGCTTGGGAGGGAGTGTGATTCTACACTTTGAGGTCTTGTTCAACTCTAGGCTTGGAACCAAATAAGCAGGGCAGTTTCAACTTTCAAGCTTAAACATGATTTGCATTTCCTACATATTATCTATTAATGCTTTGCCTCTACTTTCTTGTTCTATGTCTATCTTTTATGGTCAACTGATGTGAACTGCCTACAAGTGCACTGGATATAATAGATTCTAAGTTGAATATTTTGGACAAATTTGAAGATTTCAAATATGAAAGGAGACATGCTTCCCAACAGCTAATTTGAGATAAAGTGTTATTCACAAACACAAAAAATGAGATTAGGAACTCTGTTCTAAGAAGCTTTAGAAAAGGAAAAACATTGAGGCAACATTGTTAAATGCATGTTATACAAAAATTTTGCATGTTATCAATTCATATCCTAAGTTGATATGGAAAATAATATATGGTTTAATAATAGTATACCATTAGATGTCTTAGCCTATGTGGATTTTCAGATATCTGAGGATCCTAATCCTCTATCTCTTGGCCCTCATGTCCTAGAGGAGTCGGGTGAGTAGTCCCAAGGTTAGCAACATCCTCTATAGGCTCTAGCTCTGGTAACCTTCTCTTAAATCATGTCCTTGGCATCTGCAATGTTATAACAAAACGTTAATAGCATTTATATAAAAAAGAAACTATAAATGAAAAAATAATAACATTTATAAATATTTACAATGTACAAAAATGCTAAGTAAAAGTAATTACCTTTCAATATAATAGAGTGTCGTTATATATCCATAGCTACTACATTGGGACCCACCACACCTTCATTGAAAACCTCTTGATACGCATCTGAATCCATTATAGGCTCATCATCATTTTGAACATCGTAGTAATCTCTTGGCATTGCTTTAATAGGTATGATCCATCCACTTCTTGCATTGTCATCAACATAAAAGACTTGCTCCACTTAAATGGCAAGTGAAAATGTTTACTTGTCTATAAAATCTTTCTATTCTTATTCAAACAGATGAAACCATGACATGGATCCAATCGAAAACCTATATTTTCTTTGAACACATCAAACCAATTACATTTTAAAAGACAACTCGACAATCATGAGTGAAGTTGATCTCAACAATGTCAGTAATTTATCCATAATAACCATCGCAACCATATTGTAAGTTGCATTTAATTATAACACCAGAAAGTTGTGTTGATTTCACATCATCAATAACTTCTTTCGAAATCTAAACCCATTGATTATATATCCTGAATGATAATGAACATGTGTCAATGGTCTCTACACTAATATGTTGAAATCTTCTATCTATCGAGGGTCATTGGTTTGCTTTAATTGTTGCACACATAACGTAAACAATTCAATGAATTTGGTGCCACGACGAACCGAATTAGAACTCTACCTAAACTCATCATAAAAAGGACAACTTTAGGGTTTGCTTCAGTACATATAATTGCGCAAGCCAAAGTTCATTTTCAAGCATTAACTCAAATGTTGTATTTAAGATTGCGCTTCCTTGAATCTCAAAGATAGAAAGGCATTCATCAATGTACTCATTGTACTAACGATGATCATTCCTTTCAATACGATTAAAATGATTATTTGGTCCATCCATGTACACCGAATAGAAATTAATGCATTCCTCAATGAAATATCCTTCAATGATTGACCCTTCAGGTTTCACCTTATTCAGCACATAAACCTTAAGTTTCTTTAAGAAACGTTCAACTGGATACATCTATCGAAATTGTACAGGTCCAACTATCCTTGCTTCGTTAGCTAAATGAAGCATGAGATGTACCATGATATCAAAAAATGCAGGCGGAAAAATTTGTTCCAATTTGCACAACATTATTACAATTTTTCTGTCCTAATAATCTAACATTTTGCAATCTATGTTCCTTGAACACACAACTTTAAAGAAGTTACTCATCTCTATTATCATGTCGAGTACTGGTTGAGGTAGTACTCCTCGAACTGCTAATGGAAACAATACTTGCATGTAGACATGACAGTCGTGACTTTTGAGACCGCTAGTCTTCTTCCGTGCTTCATTTACACACCTAGAAAGGTTTGAAGAATATCCATCTGGAACCCTAATTTCCTTTAAAAACATAAATATTTTCTATCTTTGCTCTTGATTTAATGTATATAATGCATTAGGGAAGTCAACTCTACCATCATCATTCTACTTTACATGTAACTCAAGGTGAATGCCCATTTCCATTAAATCATTTCATGTCTTCAAAGTATTTTTTGGATTATCTGTTAGATTAAACATATCCAAAATATTATCCATCACGTTCTTCTCTATATGCATCACATCAAGATTGTGACAAATTTCCAAATCCTGCCAATAAGGTAACTCATGAAGAAGATGCTCTTCTTTTTAAAACCACGCAAGCTACCAACGTCATGCTTAAATGTATGCCCTAAACGAACATTACCGAGTTCATGCAACTTAGCCATTATTTTGTCCCCTGGCAACCTAATTGTATCTATCGTCAATAAGTTTTTCAGATTCCTTGTTGAGTAAAGACATGATTTATCATCAAATCGATCCATAAAATCACTACTCCTCCATCTGTGTTCAACTAGAAGAAACCTATGATGCCCCAAGTAAGAAAATTTGTTACTGTCCTACAGTCATAGATGGTGTGTATCTTCCATACAAACAGGACTAGCATATTTCCCTTTTGTGCTCCAACCAGACAAGCTATCATATGCAAGAAAGTCATTTATCATCCACAACAATGCAGTTCGCATATGCAAGAATTGTTTCTTGTGTACATCATAAGTTTCAGCACCAACATTCCACAAGATTTTTAGCACATCTACAAGTGGCTGCAACTAAACATCAATAGCATTTCTAGGGGCCTTTGGCCCAGGTATTAGTATGCTCAACATCATAAAAGTTGATTTCATACACATCCAAGGAGTCATGCTATACATAACTATCACAACAGGCCATATAGAGTACAGAGGATACATGTTTTTAAATTGATTAAATCCATACTTGCAAGGCCTAAATGTATATTTCGTGCCTCTAATGCAAAATCCGGATACTTGTTATTAAATGCAATCCACTTATCAGCATCTGTAGGGTGACGCATCATTCCATCGCATAACTTATTTTCATGGTGCCATGTCATCCACTTTGCAGTCTTACTAGACATGAATAGGCGTTGTAGCCTAGGAATCAGTGGAAAGTAATGCAATATCTTCTAAGGTTGTCTTTTCCCTTTTCTTTTCTCACCTTTATATCTCGACTTGCCACATTCTGGGCAACTTTCCAAGCTATTGTTATCATGTCTATACAGGATGCAATTGTTAGGGCATGCATCTATTTTTTCCCTTTTGAGCCCTAAAACACGAAACTATTTCTCAATGTCATATCGTGAATGTGGAAAATCTGTTGGAGTATTTAACAATTCTCCAATAAATTTGAGAACATCTGACATTAACTTAGAAGTTACTCTATTCATCACCTTCATTTGAAACATCTTAAGAAGGAATGACAATCTAGACATTGAATTAATCCTTGGAGCAATAGGTTCTTCTGCTGCTTTTAATGCATCCCAAAACTTGCTATAATCATGGAACATACTTTCATTGTCCATTAGATTTTCTTGACCATCTGCCATCTCTTCCAACATTGTCATAACATTGTCACCACCTACATAATTAGAATATTGAAGAGTGGTGCGTCATTCCGAACTCTCTGCAGGCTCCTCCCCATGAGTGGTCCATACTGCTTAATGAAGCCACCATCCAACACATTTGAGATGCTCAAATACAATATCTCATTTGAATGACAATCCATTCATACAATTCTTGCATCGGCATAAGATCTTATTATACAATCTTCCTTTCCTAAGTAGTTTCCTATCATCATGAAATGCCCAATCCAAAAAATGTATCACTCCACTCTTATAACGAATCTAGCCAATGCTTCTCAAAGTTATACAAGACTTGTCCATATCAACCTAAATATGAAAATGATAGCTACAATTTGAAGTAAGTTACACAAAGGAGTGCATAACTACTTTGATCATAGCTTAGGTGTTATTTGTCACATGTAACACATGTTTGAACAAATTTTGATAGTATCTCCCTACACTTCTCCAGCATACCCCAGAGATTGACATTAACTTGATTCCTAAAACACCCATTGAAGGGTGCTTAAAGAAGTTAGCTAAAATCAGTTGCTATACCAGAGATGGGGAAGAAGATACCACCAAAATTTCAACAAACGTAGGTAACATGAAATAAATAAGACCTAAGTTGTGATCAAATATTCAAGAACCCTCCTTAATTTGACCACTTCCGAATTGAGGATGATCAAGACTTGTGTCATGGTATAAAGACAATGCATTATGCATATATGTGTACTATATATACATTGACTCATTGTCCCTATAACATGATCACAAGTCTTGAACAGGCAAGCATTTTGACACATTATCGAACCACTCTAACAAATAACCTTAGTGTTCTCGTTTCCTATTGTTTAATAACATGAACCTAAGTTATGGATGATGCATGTATATACTTGTAACAATAATAATAAGCTTTCCTACAATATATGATTTTAAAATGAAGGCAATCTAGTGTATTTATCAAAAATACATGTTTAACAACACGATTGTAGAAATATACTTATTTTATAATTTAAATGTGGGCACATCCCATTGCATCGCATGCATACAATTATTTATAAGTGGGCACACCCCACTACAACACTCGCATATATACCTACCTATTAACCCTAAGGTTCATGATTAACCTAAAACCTATAATAATAAGATCGGGTGTTACCTTCAAATGCGAGTAGAGACTAATGTAAAACCTTAGATATGTTAAAAGTCTTCAGGATCAAGCCTCAAATAGAAATAGAATATTAGAACCTTAAAAGGTATCAATAAAAAAACATTAGAATTAAAAATCTTTAATAAAAGAGTCTTCATTATATAGAAATTTGTATAATCAAAAATTTCAGGCAGTCTTCAAGTATGTTTACTGCAATTGTAAAGAGAGGTTGGTCCAATCTTCATTCCAAACCAGAATGCTTAATTTAATTCCCAATCCTATGGGCCATTCAATTGGGAGGAGTGATAGATCAACTATTTCATGAACTTTGTTGGATTAGCACCAAAAATAAGGGGTGGTGGATCTCAAGCTGAAACCATCAACCCCTACCCTTCAACTCATTTTCTCTAATTATGTTATAAATACCCTCCTTCACCCTCTCATCTACACCCTCATCTCCTCTTTTTATCACAAGTTTCTTCCTATAGAAATCATATATCATGTCATTATTCGCTAACCTTGCTAGAATTGATCATACATCCAAAGTCCATGGTGTCGGTAACCCATTCAGCTTGCGACCAAAAGCTAGCCATGTCCAAGATATGCTCTCATTATGAGCATCTCACCCTTCTTCTAATTCAAACGTAGCATTTGCTTATCATAGAATTCCCTTTGCTATTTCTCCTTGGCAGAGGGAGTGATTATTGGAGTGAAGGCAACTGCTATTGCAACATTTGCCATAGCAGTCCCTATAGTATCACATATTTCACGCTCAAATCACCACACTGCTCAATTTGATGCATATTGATTAGTAGTAGACAATCTGTTGTGACCACTACTGCATATGTGCTGAGATGCAATTAGTACAGATGTACATATCGAATTAAATGTTTCAAGTGGAATCACTACATTGAAATGACATCTGCGAATTTAACTGATTGAAAGTAATTATGAATAATTGGTGCTAATGCAGTTGGTCTGTGTGAGAATGCTCCCATGGGCAAGATCAAAACTCAATCCCACTGCCCAAGATCTCATCATTTTTACTGGTGAGAGTTCCATCATTCTATAATATTCATGATAATTACAACTTAAGTTGGAGATTTTGTTTTTTCCTACATGAATAGATTAACTGAGGGATTATATGGATTTTAGTTGCTGGTTCGGCCTATTTCATAGTTGTAGACAAGACAGTATTGGTATCAGCAAGGAGAATTCTTTCAAGGATGCTCATCTAAAGGCATGAGCTTCAAGGGAACCCTAGAGAGAGAAAAATAATGTCATGTATCATGTAGAGAGAAATATGGTGAATCCTTGCCATGCAAGATTATGAAGTTGTAGGTTCTTTGAAACATCATGCAAACCCTATTTAAAATAAATAGGATACCTAAAGACCAATATGGTGTCGAGCCCGGATAGGTTGTTAATATGATTATTTTATCGTTGAAGTGTGTATAGTGGTTAACCTAAATCAGACCTAACCATCTCTTTACAAAATTTTTAACATGGCCTACTTAATTTTATCTTGTCACTTTTAGGCCCAGGGTCGAACTCAGGGAAGTGGGGTTACAAGTCGAGTTTCTACGCCTTTCCTACAATGAGTATCTTCCTTTTCTTTTATTGTGTTTTTGGTGTTTTTTTTTCTATTTAGATATTTTTCTGGTAATCTTTGTCCTTAAGGCACACCCTCAAAATTGGTTCTTGGCTTTGAGCCAAAACAGAGTTCCAAAATAGGCCTTGCTATTCGAAAGACAGAGTACTTGCAAGTCAAAGATTATCTTTTCTCTTTTATATATTTTTTTATCTTTTTGTTAACAGGAAAGCGTAACAGAAATAAAGTAAATATAGTATATATATATAGGTATATATTACGTATATAAAGGGGTGGGGGTCGAGGCAAAGATAGGTCTTGCTATTCGCAAGACAGAGTACTTGCAAGTCAAAGATTATCTTTTCTCTTTTATATATTCTTTTATCTTTTTATTAATAGGAAAGCGTAACAGAAATAAAGTAAATATAGTATATATATATATAGGTATATATTACGTATATAAAGGGGTGGGGGTCGAGGCAGAGATGGAGTGTAGTACGGTGTCGAGTCAGTCGTTGTCTAGAAAGATGCAACCAACAGGACAAAGTGCCGCGTGTAAGGTGTAGGATGGATGGTGGAAGATGAATGCGAACATGCTTTTTGTACGCGTGTATCGGGGAATATCAGCAACTGGTGCAGATATTCCCGTGATACAGCGTATGGTAAATAATGTGAAAAAATATATATATATGTATGTAAATATATCTATATGTATATGTGGTTATAAATAGGTATATATATGTATATATATATGTGTATATTTATATGTATAAATGTATATATATAAGTATATCTATATATGTATGTAGCTGTATGTATAGATAGATGCATGTACAGATGTATATATATATATATATGTATGTATGTATATAATACTATATAGATGTATATATATATGTATATATATATATATTAATATATGTATAAATAGTTATATAGATATATATATGTACATATATATATATATATGTATCTATACTTAGTTATATAGGTAATAATATATATATAGATATATGTATATATGTAAGTATATATGTATATATAAGTACATAGACATGTATATATATATATATAAGTATATAGATATATATATATATGTATGTATTCATACTAATACACAAGTATATAGATACTACTATATGTATAAATATAAGTATATATATATATGTGTGTGTGTGCGTGTATATATATATGTATATAAATATATGTATATATATGTATATATATATATCAATATATATAAGTATACATATATATATATGTATACAATACAGTATAGGTGTGTGTGTGTGTGTGGAAGTGTGAGTGTAGGTGTGTGTGAGCATCGGTGTAAAGAGAGAGTGAGAGAGAGAGAGAGAGAGCAGGAGAGATGGCAGCCGCGCTGCTGGAGGTGAGTAAGGTCGTCTGCAAACTAGCAGCGTCATCTGGAGGTCTCCACGCGCACGCAGGTGCGTCTGCGCGCAGAGGAGCATGCGCTGGAGGGCAAAGGGCGTGGGAGGAGACGCAGCGCACCGTGCTGCGTGAAGGCTAGCATGGCCGCTTGCAAGCATGGGCGAAGGGAGCGGGAGAAGGCAGACGGGTGCGGGTGAGTGTGGGCGACACGGGCGGAGACCCGCACGCGGGCTGCGGCCGGTTGCGGCACGCCGAGTGACCGGTAAAGTGAGAAGCTCACCGGTCACCCCACTATAGCCACAGTGTCGTGCAGACTCTCGTGAACAGTGGCTACAGTGGTCATCGTGCCACGCAATTGGGAGAGGAAGATGGTCTTCGCCGGCCGGTTGCGAGCGCGGAGAAGCTCGCGATAGAGCGCGCTGAGAGGGAGGCGAGGGTGCCTGCAGCTTGCACGAAGGCTTTTAGGTGGTGGCAGGGGGGTGGGGAAGTGCTTGGCCGGCCGCTACAGTGACACACGGTGGCCGGTTGCAAGCGGAAGAGCGCGCGACAAAGTGAAGAAGCGGGAGGCAGAGAGGGCACGCAGGCGCGTGTAGTGGGCAAAGGCGCCTGCAGGCGCGTGCGGAAAGGACTGGGGTTGCTGCTGCTGCTGCCTTGCTGCTGAACTTCAGACCATGATGCTTGCAGCAATGGCTGAAGGTCTTCAAGTGGGGAAAAAAAGCTAGAAAGAGCCACCACGCCCATTGACTCTTTGAAGAGCTGGGCAGTGGTGGTGTGCACCACAGTGAGGGCTCCTGCCCACCGGGTGTCTCCAAGGAGGAGGGCCGGCGTGTGGAGGGAGAGGGAGGAGAGGATGGCCTGGAAGGAGATGGAGCTACGGGTTCTTTTTTTTGAAGTGGACCAGGCTTGCTTGCAAAGTATGGAGCCGTGGTCTTTTATAAAGGAAGAAGGCAAGGCTAATGCATGGCGTGGTAGGGAATGGCAGTCGCAGGGAAGGGCTGGTAGGGAGAGGCAGCCACAGGGAAGGGCAGCTATAGGGAAGAATGGTGCGAGGAGAAGATGCATGCAGCTGCGGGAAAATCAAGTGAAATAAAAAAAATAAAAAAGATGGTGAATTAGCAGAGATGCACTTGAGGAAAAAAGTAAATTGCGAGGCCATTTATTTATTCTCCTCTCCTCTCAATTAAATGCTTGTATGCATGTTGATGAGAACCTCATCATGAGCCATAACTAGCTCATTTTGACCTAATACAGAAGATAAAATCTCCTATATAACTCAAGGAAAGGCTTAACTCAGAGAATTCTGAGTTTAAGAAGAAAACAAGTCATAAGGGGTAAAAATGCAATTTTACTAGCACAATCTGCAAACATGGTAACTCAGAGTCCAAACATAGGTCAAACTAACCTAATAGGAAGGAAAGTGGGATAATCTGATCTGATAAGGGCTACAACAACTCCAAGGACTTAAATGACAATATGTAACACTAAAATAAACCCACTCCAATTCACGAGGTTCGAGGCAAAGAAAAAATCGAATAAACCCTCTAAAATTCATAGAAAAATAATCTTTAGGGTTTAGAACCTCCAATTTGGCCTTAGGAATCCATTTTGACCTACATTGAGAACCATGCCCAATTAATAACTTAATTTGGGTTTTTTACGTAAATTGATCGGTCAAAAAAGGTTTGATCTAGAAATAAAATTCACCATCAGAATCCTTAGGACCTAATTATCCACGTATAAAAACTTGAGCCTAAGAAGAGACCTTCTTGACCAACTTTACATTTTGGTCCTCATCTATTACTTTTTGGCCCTCAACTTTTGAAAACCTCACATTTTGGCCCCTAACTCTTCTTCGTTCTTTGTATTTGGGTCCTCTCTGCAGACCCTGAGTAGCGCCATGCTCCGGCGGAGCATGGCGCCGCGCAGGGTGAGGGAGACCCTCTGCTAAGTCAACCTGGTGTTCCCTGCGATGTCTGCTGTCGTAGGGACACCTCCACGCTCTCTGCCATCGCCCACACCTTCCGTGCGAACGCACGGAAGGTATGGGTGGCAGTCCGGCCATCCTCCGGCGAGGGAGGCATGTCGCCTCCCTTCGTCCTCCTCTCTGATTCCACCTCTATAAAAACCGCCCCCGTCCACCGAACTCAACAGCTCGGTTCTGACGGAGAAAACCCCTCCTCTTCCCTCTCTTCCCACTCCGGCAGAAGCCCCCCTGCTTCGGCCAATCTTCCTCCTCCTCCTCGTCGCTCTGCCGCACTACCAGCAGCAGAGCTGCCTTCACCCGCTCCTCCCTCGTCGCGTCGTACCTAGCACGCGCTCTCCCACTCTCTCCTCGCCGTCGCCCCTTCTCTCTGGGCACCTTCTTCTCCGGTCCCACTCGTCCCTCCAAGTAGGTACAGTTCTTCCCTTTCCTCCCCTCTTTCTTTTCCCTATTTTAATTTGCTCAACCACCCTTCGACCGCGCCTAATCACCCTCACCTTCTCCATCTCCGGCCACCCTCCGGCGAGACGTTCCCATCGCTCCGCAGCCCCATACGCCTCGCCAACCCTCACAGAACCTCCGCCTCACCACACTGAGCAACCTCCGCTCACCCATTATCGCTCCACCGCCCCACCACACTCCACCAAACAAACCCATTTTTCCGGTCGCAGTCTGACCTAGGGCCGCCGCCAGACACCGCCCCACAACCTGTTACCCCCCGCATTACCTTCGCCGTGCCACGGCGAAGGTCACCCTGTAGTCTGATTAGGCCAAGAGGCCCGGTTTGTGTTTGGTAGGTCTGCAGCCCCAGCCGCCATTGGCGACAAGGCGAGGAGCTTCCAAGCAAGCTCCAGGCCCTGCAGCAGCAGGATCCCAGCTGAGGGACAAAATTTAGTCCCACATTGTGGGATTTCAAAGCGCCGCACTGGTTTAAATTGTTTTTGTGAAATAAGCTTATCGCCTCAGTACACCGGGTGAGGTCCCTCTCACCCGCTCACCCGGCCTCGTCCACGATCACCCCCCGCGGACCTGGCCCGACCCATTTACCGGACCTGCACTCCTCGCCCACCACTATACACCGGTGGGCCTGGACTCGGGCACGACCCGTACCCGAATACCCGGCAGCTCTGGGAGAGCTATCCTACGAGCGGAATCTGAGAGAGAGAGACGCGGGAGAGGGTAGAGTAGGTTTTTGCCCTGACCAATCTGTGAGTGTGCAGGCACAGAGGAAGAAGAAGAAGAGAGGGCAGACTGCAAAGGAAGAAGGAGAAGAGAAAGAACAAAGGAGCAGCCAGAGCTGTGGCTGCTTGAAGAAAAGCGAGGTAGAGAAGAAGAAGGCCGACGAAGAAAGACTGAAGGAAGAAGAAGGAGGAGCACCAAGCAGCACTGTAGCAGCGGCGACTTAAGTCGTCTGATTGGAAAATCAGACGACGCTCTGCAGAGGAAGAGAAGGAGGAAAGAAGAGCAGGCACTGCACAGAGGAAGAAGAAAAAGAGAAGCTGAAGAAGAAGACGAGAAGCGCAAGGAAGATAGAGCTGAAAGAAGAGAAGAAATAGAAGAAGCTCTGAAGAAAGAAGAAAAGAGAAGATCAAGGAAGAAGATCTGAGAAAGAAGAGAAGAAGACAAGCAAAGAGAGAAAGAAGAGAAGAAGAAAAAGCCAACAAAATAAATCTCTCTCTCTCTCTTTTCACTTTTGTAATAGAAACTTTGTACTTCTAGAATACAATTTGCTCCCTGAGTTCGACCTGGGAAAACTTTTATTTTCTGAGTAACAAATTATATTAAACTGGTAACTGCTCCTCTATACTATACTACAATGAGATATTAAAACCATAGAGGATTGGCACCGAGCCACATGTATTTTTACAATGCAGCTATGGAGACCTAATATGCATTGGTAATGCTAGGAAATAGCACAAGATGGCACAATTGTAGGCGTATTTTTATGGTGCAATCATACCCCCATGCCTATCTTTTGCTAGTCCCTAGCAAAACTGTATTTAGAAATGATCTTAAGCTGAAGATTTTCTTCTGAGGCAATATAGGTGTGTTTATTGTTGGATATTGTGAGAACCAATTGTAGAGAAGACTACCAGTACTTTAAGTCTCACATGACATAGATCATCTCTTGACTACCCAGGACTCTTGATATTTAAACATTAAGTACGATTTCCAGGATCCAGGAGGTTTTTTCCGTACTCGAGAGCTCAAGAGATTATGGCTTGTTCATAGTGAAGGATCAAGACTTACCAAATGAACATTAAGACTCAAGCCCAGGGTTTCACGAATCTTTAAGTAAAGGTTGGTCCCAATTTCAGCTCGTGCTTTCAGATTGACCCTTAAGAAGATGACATAAACTCAACTCCCATTTTCTGACATTTGTGGCTCACAGGAAAACAAGGTATTTGTAACCTGCCCTGAAGAACTTCTTGTAGGGCAAAGACTTTACAGACATTTGTGATATATACTGACTTATTTGCAACCCTTTTTTTTTTTTTTTGGAAACATGTGTCAGTATATCTCTTACAACATTATTTGGAGGAGCACACTTTTCTTTTTGGTGGGAGAGTTTCTTTTTGGTGGAAAGAGTCGCTCCTAAACAAAAGACTAAAGCCTGGGATAAAAAGTCTACCTGCGCGCATAGGTAAGGACTCCACCTTTCCTAATGAACACTAGGGTTGGATCTTATGTTCACCTGGTCTTTCCTGATATGTGTAGTGTGAACCAAGTTTACTTAAGCTCTCAAGTAAAAGCAAACCAATGGATCATGTACTGGTGTCTCAGGTACAAGAACACGTCCTTAGTTAGGAGAGATTCTTATTTATTTTATCAATGCTCAAGTGAATTAAGCCCGAGCCTGAGCGAATCAAGCTTCTGTGGCCTGGAAAATCTTCAAAATAGAGGTTGAATATCCATAAACACTTATTGCATTTTTGTTTCAACTTTCAAATCATTACTAAACACCATTTTATTATTATTATTATTATTATATATATATTTTATATATTTTTTTTCTTTTTCTTTTTCTTGCATATTTATAAATAGGTGGGAACTGTATGATACCATAAAATACCCAGATCCTATGGATGCCTATCCACCCCCCCATGCCAAACAATGCTATGTCCTCATATGCATGCAGGGAAAGGTAGAGAAAGGGCGGAAGATCGGGTAACGAGAGTTGAAGTGCAGGGTATACAGCAGGGTGCTAGGGTGGGTGGATGGTGGGTGGTGAAAGATCTGGCATTTTCTGGGATGAGTGTCCCAGGTGGATCGGAGAACAAGTCAGGAAGAAGAAGTTGGCCTTCAGATTGGCCAAGAAGAGGGGCTCTTTGGATAGATGGATCCAAAAAACAATAGCCCCAGTGAGTAGGATATGGGCTCAAGGTCCTAGTGTGGAGTTACAAATCCGCCTGATTTGGCGGGAAAGAAAGGGTAATCCGATCTTCAGGAGTGTGGATCTGCAATGAGTAGCCTGGATATGACTCAGACCATGAGGTATGGGAAGCGGAAAAAACCTCATCAGAAGTCTGGCCAAGAGAAGGTACGGGACAAGGGAGGGATGGGGGAACGTCACAGTATGTGTTGATCAGGCAGTCATCAGTGTGTATAGGTAATCCGCAGCAGTCAGAATAGGTCCCAACTAGTCCGATACATGCATTGACGGTCATGTCCTCGTCAGACGTGTCATCCTCGATACAATCGCAATCAAAGTTCTTGGCTACCTTGTAGATGTTAAGCTTGAGCTTTTTGGCAATCTCAATATAGCCCAACTCGCAGTTGATAAGGGTACGGGCTGTGGCCAAGAAAGGTCGACCAAGGATGATCGGACAATCAGAAAGTGAGCTAGGAACTTCCATATCTAGAACAAGAAAGTCAACAGGAAAATAGAGACTGTTGACCTTAACCACCACGTCTTCCACCACACCCTTTGGGATTTTGATAGAATGATCTACCAACTGTAATGTGACAGGGGTTGGTTTCAGATTTCCCACGGAAAATTTTTCGAGCATGATAGTCAGTATGAGATTTATGGAAGATCCTAGATCAAGCAGGACACGGTTAAAACTGCAGCCTTGGACGCTATAGGAAATGACTGGTGTGCCCGGATCTTTCTACTTCGGTGGTAGGCTTGACAGTACAGCACAACTCGTCTGAGGTGAGAGAACCACCAGATTCTTGGTTTTCTTTGACTACCGTCTGGGTGTTGTGTAGTCTTTGAAGAATCGGGCGATAGTAGGTATGTG
This sequence comes from Thalassia testudinum, assembly GCA_037157565.1. Lineage (NCBI taxonomy): Eukaryota > Viridiplantae > Streptophyta > Magnoliopsida > Alismatales > Hydrocharitaceae > Thalassia > Thalassia testudinum. The sequence continues at coordinate 14,405,972 of JAZHRO010000007.1, forward strand.
GTCGATAGCCTCAAGCAAGGGTACCTTGATTTCTACATCCCTGAACAAATTATGCAGGTTATCAAAGGTCTGCGTGTCTTTCTTCTTGCCTTTTGGCTCCCTCAGTAGAGCCTAAGGGAATGGGACTGATTCTGGCAACAATTTGGGTGTATCGTCCTCTCGCGAATGTGATGTGCATCCCGAATGAGAGGGCGATGAAGAAGATGGGCCAGGATCAGGTCGAGGTGGATCGACGGTCTGCTTACCACTCCTCGTAGTGATGGCATTGGACGGTGCGGGTCCAGTGGGATCATACGGTGGAGGAGGGTTCGCAAAAGGGACAAAAGAGTGCGGTGCTACAGCGGGATTAGCCTGAAATCCTGGTGGAATGCTCGGAACTTGCAAAATTTGATTAACCTATCCCTGAGAAGGTCGTACCTATGGTTGAGGACCACGGGGTACGAAGTTTCATGGGTTTGGAACAGGTTTGGCGGGAAGAGTTCCCTGAGATCGAGTCGCCATGCGTAGTTGACTAATCTCAGCATTCTGTTGTGCCAAATGGTGCTGAAGAGAGGTCATGTTCTCTTTATGGTGCTTTGACATTTCCATCATCATTCGCATCAATTTATCAAGGGGACTTGATGTGTGTTTTGTTTGCAGTATGCAAGGGCCCTTGGGATGATGGGTGCGGACGGTCACATTGGTCCACTCGCGGGGTTTTGCCACTGCGGGTTGTTGGACCATGCGAAATTTGGATGATTTCTCCACCTTGGGTTATATGTGGCAGAGAATGGGTTGTTCCGCAAGGTGCAAGCGTCTTCTATGCCAGAAGATGTGTCCGCATGTAAATATGCGTCCGAGCACACGGAGGCTTGGTCCTCCGTGTCGAAATACTGGCTTGCAGAAGCTAGATCCACATGACTTACCGAGTCGCTCGGCATGACACTCGGTAAGGAAGGTCTTACAGGGTTTCTCGGGATAAGCCTGGTGTTGGAAGAATTGGAATTATGACGAAGTGGTGAGGTGGGGGTGTTTGCCATGTTTGTGGCAGAGGAGGACAATTCGGCTCCTTTTCTAAAATTATCAGGCAATTCAAACAATTCAGGGTTTTGTGACCTCCTCCCAAACATGTACTACCACAGGAAGAATTGGGGGGATAAGAAGGGAAAAGAGATGAGAGAAATGATGCCGCAAAGGTACACTTGATTACAAATCAATACAATCAAGTTCCTAACCTCTACAGTGTGCCCTTAGACCTAAAGATCTAAGTTACCTGTTATCACGAACTACGAAACCGAATGCGACCACCGCGGAACCACCGGGCCAGATTGAAAGGCCGTTTGCCCCAGTTTTAGACACCCGATAGCACGCGGGAAATCTCACCAGCACGTAGATGCTACACGCAAGTAGTTTGACCTCCAATCCTTAGTAAGGGTCAAGGTACTACCAATTAGTTAGAGGCTTAGGGTCAAGTGCTTCTGGAATGTGAAGGGCATTGTTTACAGGTAGTGCCCAAGTGATTGATTTTGAGTGTGTAAAACAAGCATGCAATGGGGAAATCTCCCCGGATTGAAGTTTTAGTTGGTGAATGGCTTTTAGAGTTTCAGCTTTAAGTAGTATGAATTTTAGGATTTCTCTGAATTACCAATTCAACCAATCTCCAGGTTTTTGAGAGAATACAGGTTTTCTTCAAAGACCAACAAACCCTTCTTCAATATCAGTTGGTTAATGCATGCTAAAATGCAATGGGCTACCCTAAATGGAGATTTCTATGTGTGGATGCATGAGTCAGTTTTAGATTTATGTGAAAGGGAGCCAAATCAGTTCAATTCAAGTGCTCCCAATCACCAGAATGATTTCCACACACAAGGCTCAACTAGAAGATAAAGAAAATCAAATTGTTGGGGGTTGAGGTATTTGGGATCGAATCTTAGGCAAGTTGAAAAGTCATGGTGGGGTTGGAATTAACTCAATTCCAAGTCTCCATACCAAAAAGGTGATCCCAAATTGTAGATAAGTGAGGCAAAAGAGGGGTGCAATCAATCTTTTTGTGTTTGCCTCAAAGAATACTTCACATGGCAAAAAATTCAAGAATCAAGATTCTTGGATTTTCGCTATGCAAAGTAAGGCGGGAAATCCCGGGGTGGTGGGAGTGAAGACAATCAATCAAACAAGTGAATTTTAATCCACTTGCCCCAAGAGATCCGAAAAAGTTTTTCTAGTTTTTAGTTTTTAGTTTTTTTTTTATTATTAAGGTGACAAGTTAACCCTAGTTGCTAAGAAAAGAAGACCTACTTGTTTGGCAACGTGTGCGAAGCTCCAATGCGGTGTCAGCGTCTTCACACTCTCTTACCTGCCTTGGATCGGCTTACGTCTTCGACTTCGTCTGCCTGCCTTCTCCTTGCACCAGGTTCACCTGCACACCAAAAATAGAGATACTCGTGAAGAGAGAAGAGAAAAATTGAATGGAATGGAATAGAAACTTACTTGAAGGTGCACTTCCCCTGCAACGGCGCCAGAAAAGGTGTGGTGTCGAGCCCGGATAGGTTGTTAATATGATGATTTTATCGTTGAAGTGTGTGTAGTGGTTAACCTAAATCGGACGTAACCATCTCTTTACAAAATTTTTGACCTGGCCTGCTTTATTTTATCTTATCACTTTTAGGCCCAGGGTCTGACTCAGGGAAGTAGGGTTACAAGTCGAGTTTCTACGCCTTTCCTACAACGAGTCTCTTCCTTTCGTTTATTGTGTTTTTGGTGTTTTCTTTTCTATTTAGATTTTTTTTTGGTAATCTTTGTCCTTGAGGCATGTTTGCACCTCAAAACACGCCTGTAATAACGCCTTCTTGTGCTATTTTCTAGCATTAACATTGCATAATAGGATCCTGTAATCGCATTTGTAAAAACACTTGCATGCATGCATTTAATCAAGAGAGGAAGAGGAGTGAAACAATCGCCTACATAGTTACATTTTTCTTCAAGTGCCTCCTTGCAAAATCACCCTCTTTTTATTTTTCCTCTTGATTTCTTCTTTTCTCTCCTTCCCGCGGCTGCATCCTTCCCGCGGCTGCACTCTTCCCGCAGCTGCATGCAGCAGCCACGCTGCACTTCTTCCCGTCACGTCTCCCTGCCAACGCCGCTCCCTATAGCTGCAACTCGCACACCCTCTCCCTGCTGCAGCCGGCACGCCACTCTCCCCTCCTCTATAAGTAGCTGCAGCTTCATCCTCGCAAGGGTAGCTGCTGCAGCTGCTGAAAAAACCCGCAGCCATCTTCTCCACCGCTTTCCCCTCCCATACGTCGGCCCTCCGTCGAGGAGGCACCCGGCGAGCAGGAGAACCCACTGTGGTGCACAACACCACAGTGGGAGCACCACCGCCCAGCTCTTCAACGAGCCGGTGGGCGTGGTGTTTTCTTTTCTCTTCGTATTCGTCTCCACGCCATTGCTGCCGCTTCAAGCTCCGAAGCTTGAAGCAGCAGCAGCAGCAGCTAAACCGGGGCGACAGCAGCAGCAGCAGCACCCCCCGCCTCCTCCGCGACCTTCCCCGCAGGCGCGCAACCCTCCGCGTGCGCCTGCAGGCCCGTTCCCCGCCTCCGTCTCCGTTCTGTCCGCCTCGCAGTTACACCTGTAGCCGTTCGCCGCGCGCACTGCAGCGGCCGGCTACAGCCTCGCGCCGCCCCCTGTCCTCCTCCGCGACCCTCCGCGACCACCTGCAGACCTCCTCCACGCTCGCTCCTCCACGCCTTCGCCCGCCCGTCGCCTTCGCGTAGGCCTGCAGAACCCTACGCGAAGGCGCGCCCGCACCCGCCGTCTTCAGACGTCCGCCTCCGCCTTCAGACGACGCGGCGTCAGACGTCCGCCGCCGCGAGCAGACGACTTAACTCGCTGCCATTGTCCGCGCTCTCGATCTCTCCAGCCCGCTCTCTCTCTCTCTGCTGATCTCTCTCTCCCGCTCTCTCTCTCTCACGTATTCTCTCTCTCTCCCGCTCTCTCTCTCTCACGTATTCTCTCTCTTTTTCACTCACTCACAGACACACACTACACCAACACACACACATCTTCACCGACACACACACACACCCACACACACACTTACACTATACGTATAGTTATATATAGTAACATATATATACATACATATATATATATATATACATACATATATCTATTATATATATATACTTATATACATAGTATATCTATATAGTTATGTATACATACACATATATATAATATATCTCTATATATATATATATACACGTATATATATATCTATATACTTAGACATATACTTGTATATATATACATATATACTTATATACATATATATATACTTATATATATACACACATATATATATATATATCTAGATACATATATACTTATATACATATATATATATACATATATATAGTAATATATATATATACTTATATACATATATATACACATATATATCTATATATATATATATCTATACATATATAACTATATATTTATATATATATATAGATATATTTACTTATATACATACATATGTACATATACTTTCATGTTATTTATTATACGCTGTATCGCGGGGATATCTGCACCAGTTGCTGATATTCCCTGATACACGCGTACAAAAAAAGCGTGGTCCCATACATCATCCATCCTCCATCCACACTCCACGCGGCACATAGTCGTGTTGGTTGCGTCTCTCTAGACGTCAACTGACTCGACATAGTGCTACACTCCATCGTCACCTCCACCCCCACCCCTTTATATATATACTACATATAAATATATATCTATAGCTACTATATTTACTTTCTATCTGTTATCTTCCTTATTAGTAAAAAGATAAAAAAAGGTATAAAAGTGAAAAGATAATCTTTGATTTGCAGGTACCCCGTCTTGCGAGTAGCAAGGCGTGTTTTGGAACTCTGTTTTGGCTAAAAGCCAAGGACACAATTTTGAGGGTGTGCCTCAAGAACAAGGATTACCAGAAAAAAACCTAAATAAGAAAAACACAAAAAACACAATAAACGAACGGAAGAGACGCGTTTTAAGGACAACGTAGGAACTCGACTTGAACCCCACTTCCCTGAGTTCGACCCTGGGCTAAAAGCGACAAGATAAAATCAAGTAGGCCAGGTTAAAAATTTCTGTAAAGAGATGGTTAGGTTCAAATTAGGTTAACCACTATATATATTTCAACGATAAAATCATCATATTAACAACCTATCCGGGCTGACCCATCATGACTTTTCTGGCGCCGCTGCCGGGGACGTGCGCATTCGAGTAAGTTTCTATCTAATTCCTTTAATTTGTCTCTTCTCTCTTCACGGGTATTGTTGCTTTTTGGTGTGCAGGTGAACTTGGTGGAAGGAGAAGGAAAGCAGACGAAGTCGGGAACGAGGGCAAATCTAAGGCTGGAACGAGAGCATGAAGACGACGACACCGCATTGGAGCTTCGCACACGTTACCGAACAAGTAGGTTTTCTTTTCTCAACAAATTAGGATTAACTTGCCACCACACAAAAAAAAAAAAAAAAAAAAAATTTAAAAACTAAAAACTAGAAAAACTTCTTGGGATTTCTTGAGGGCAAGTGGATTAAAATTCACTTGATTGATTGGTTGTCTTCACTCCCACTGTCCTGGGATTTCCCGCCTTACTTCGCATAGCGAAAATCCGAGAATCTTGATTCTTAGATTTTTCGCCGTGGGATGTATTCTTTGAGGCAAAGAAAAAGATTGCTTGTATCCCTCTTTTGCCTCACTTATCTTTAATTCAGGATCACATTTTTGGTGGGGAGACTTGGAATTGAGTTGATTCCAACCCCACCATGACTTTTCAAACTTGCCTGTGATTCGATCCTGAATACTTCAACCCCAACAATTTTATTTTCTTTATCTTTTGGTTGAAGCCTTGTGTGTGGAAATCATTTCTAGTGATTGGGAGCACTTGAATTGAAGTGCTTTGGCTCCCTGTCACATTGATATAAAACTGATTCCTGTATCCACACTTAGAAATCTCCATTTAGGGTAGCCCATTGCATTTTAAGCATGCATTAACTAACTGATAATTGAAGAAGGGTTTCTTGGGTTTTAGAAGGAAAACCTGTATTTTTGCAAAAACCCGGAGATTGGTTGAATTGGTAATTCAGCAAAACCCTAAAATTCATACTACTTAAGGCTGAACTCTAAAAACCATTCGCCAATAAAAACTTCAATTCGGGGAGATTTCCCCGTTGCATGCTTGTTCTTACACACTCTTAAAATCAATCACTTGGGCATTACCCGTAAACTACGCCCTTCACATTCCAAAAGCACTTGACCCTAAGCCTCTAATTAAAACTGGTAGTAACTTGACCCTTACTAAGGATTGGAGGTCTAACTACCTGTGTGTAGCGACTACGTGCTGGTAAGAGTTCCCGCGTGCTATCGGGTGTCTAAGACTGGGGCAAATGGCCTTTCAATCTGGCCCGGTGGTTCCGCGGTGCTCTCATTCGGTTCCGTAGTTCGTGATAGTAGGTAACTTAGATCTTTAGGTCTAAGGGCACACTGTAGAGGTTAGGAACTTGACTGTATTGATTTGTAATCAAGTGTACCTTTGCAGCGTCATTTCTCTCATCCCTTTTCCCTTCTCATCTCCCCAATTCTTCCTGCGGTAGTGCATGTTTGGGAGGAGGTCACAAAACCCTGAACTATTTGAATTGACTGATAAATCTAGAAAACAAGTCGAATCGTCCTCCTCTTCCACAAACATGGCTGCACGCCCACCCCCAAATCCCGAGGGAGGAAACCGCCCTCAGAACCCACCAGGTGGTGGAGCCTTAGATCCCATAACCCGCCTCCAAGCCCAAATGGAAATGTATAATGAGCAAATCGAAGCCATTCGGGAAACATTGGAGGAAATGTAGAACCCTCCCGAACGGGAGGAGTCTAGGTCTCTTAGCTCTTATCAGAATCTCGCTGCTACAGAGACCATAGGACAAATTCGGGTCCCCATGGGCGGGGACGACTTTGAATTAAAACCAAACATAATTGGCCTAATCAATTTTCACTTTCATGGTCTTGCAAGTGAAGACCCATTTCTCCACTTGGAAGACCTAACCCGACTTGCTGAAACCGTTAAACCAAGAAATGTCGGGTTATCTATAGTCCTCATGAAGATGTTCCCATTTTCATTACGGGATAAAGCGTCGCAATGGTTACGCACCCTTGGGAGAACCATCCACTCTTGGGAAGAAATGCGAACAGCGTTTCTCAAGAAGTTCTTCCCAATCGGGCAGACCAATGCGCTTCGCCGTGCTATCACTTCATTTACGCAACAAAACGGCGAACAATTTCATGAGGCATGGGAGAGGTATAACGACCTCCTCAGGAAGTGTCCGCACCACGGTCTGCCTAAGTGGCATATAGCCCAGATTTTCTACTATGGGCTAAATGAGACTTTGAAGCAGATTGCAGACGCTTCCTGCGGAGGGAACTTTATGAATAAAGACGAGAATGGAGCATTCGAGCTGTTTGAAAATATGAGTGAAAACTCGATGAACAATACTTCCATTGTCGCCTTTAATCGTACCAGCCAGCCCCGAAATGTCCACGAAGTTGACACGGGACCCTCCCATTCATCCACTGATCTAAGCCTTATTGCACAAAAACTGGATGAAGTCTCCGTCGTGCACAAGAAGCTGGACGAGCTTCTGGCCAACCCCGCCCGATCTATGGCAAACACCACCTCTTCACCACTTCGTCACAATCCAAGTTCTTCTAATACCAGGCTTATCCCGAGAAACCCCGTTAGACCTTCCTTACCGAGTGTCGCGCCAAGCGACTCGGTAAGTCATGTGGAACTGGTTTCTGCGAGCCAGTATTTCGACACGGAGGACCAAGCCTCCGTGTGCTCAGACGCATATCTACATGCGGACGCGTCTTCTGGCATAGAAGATGCTTGCGCCCTGGGGAACAACCAGTTCTCTGCCACTTATAACCCAGGGTGGCGTAATTATCCGAACTTCGCATGGTCCAACAACCCGCAGCGCCAAAACCCCGCGGGTGGACCAATGCGACCGTCCGCACCCGTCATCCCAAGGGTCCAGTTTAATCCTATGGCAAATCCGCCATCAGGCCCTTGCGTACCACAAACTGAACACGCATCAAGCCCTCTTGACAAATTGATGCGAATGATGACGGAAATGTCAAAGCGCCATGAAGAGAACATGACCTCTCTTCAGCACCAATTGGCGCAGCAGAATGTCGAGATCAGTCAACTACGCATGGTGACTCGATCTCAGGGCACTCTTCCCGCCCAACCTGTTCGAAACCCGTGAAGTTTCGTGCCCCGTGGTTCTCAACCACAGGTACGACCTTCTCAGGGACAGGTTAATCAAGTTCTGCAAGCTCCGAGCATTCCACCAGGATTTCAGGCTAATCCTGCTGCAGCACCACACTCTTATATCCCCATTGCAAACCCTCCTCCACCGTATGATCCCACTGGACCCGCATCGTCCAATGCTATCACTACGAGGAGCGGTAAGCAGACCGTCGATCCGCCTCGACCTGATCCTGGCCCATCTTCTTCTTCGCCCTCTCATTCGGGAGGCATACCGCATTCGCGAGAGGATGATGCACCAAAACTTGTGCCAGAATCAGTCCCATTCCCTGAGGCTCTACTAAGGGAGCCAAAAGGCAAAAAGAAAAATACGCAGGCCTTTGACAACCTACGTAATTTGTTCAGGGATGTAGAAATCAAGGTACCCCTGCTCGAGGCAATCGACCACATACCTACTGTCGCTCAATTTTTCAAAGACTACACAACACCCAGGCGACAGTCAAAGAAGACTAAGAATCTAGTGGTTCTCTCGCCTCATGCGAGTTGTGCTATACTGTCAAACTTACCACCGAAGCAGAAAGATCCGGGCACACCACTGATTTCCTGTAGCATCCAAGGCTGCAGTTTTAACCGTGCCTTGCTTGATCTAGGATCTTCCATCAATCTCATACCGACCATCATGCTCAAAAAATTTTCCTTGGGAAATCTGAAACCCACCCCTGTCACGTTACAGTTGGCAGATTGTTCTGTCAAAATCTCGAAGGGTGTGGTGGAAGACGTGGTGGTTAGGGTCAACAGTCTCTGTTTTCCTGTTGACTTTCTTGTTTTAGATATGGAAGTTCCTAGTTCACTTTCTGATTGTCCGATCATCCTCGGTCGACCTTTCTTGGCCACAGCCCGCGCCCACATCGACTGCGAGTCGGGCTGTATTGAGATTGCCATTGGATCTGAGAAGCTCAAGCTTAACATATTCAAGGCAGCCAAGAACTTTGATTGCGATTGCATTGAGGATGACACGTCTGACGAGAACATGGCCGTCAGCGCGTGTATCGGACTAATTGGGACCTATTCGGACTGCTGCGGATTACCTATAAACACTGATAACTGCCTGACCAACGCATACTGTGACGTTCCCCAATCCCTCCCTTGTCCAGTACCTTCTCCTGGCCAGACTTCTGACGAGGTTTTCTCCGCTTCCCATACCTCGTGGTCTGAGTCATATCCGGGCTACTCACTGTCGGTCCATACTCATGAAGATCGAATTGCCCTTTCTTCCCCGCCAAATCAGGCGGATTTACAAATCCACACTGGGACCTTGAGCCCATATACTTCTCACTGGGGCTATTCATTTTTGGATCCATCTATCCAAGAAGCCCCTCTTCTTGGCCAATCTGAAGGCCAGTTTCTTCCTCCTAACTTGTTCTCCTACCTGTCTGGGACACTCTCGTCCCAAGAAATGCCAGATCCTTCCCCATCCACTCCCGAGCTAAAAGTGCTGCCTAATACACTCAAGTATGTTTTCCTGGGACCAAATGAAACGCTCCCTGTAATCATCAGTTCAAAATTAACCATGGAGCAGGAGTGCAAACTAACTAAGGTCCTCCTAGAACACAAGGCAGCTATTGGATGGTCTTTATCAGACTTATCTGGTATTAGTCCCTCCTACTGCACTCATCGTATATATACGGAGGAGGAGGCTCGACCTTCTCGCGAGATGCAGCGACGTCTCAACACTAACTTGCGGGAGGTCGTTAAGAATGAAATCATTAAGTGGCTGGATGCGGGTATAATCTACCCGATCAGCGATAGCCCCTGGGTGAGTCCGATTCACGTTGTGCCCAAAAAGGCAGGACTCACCATCCGTGTCAATGACAGGGGCGAATCCATCCCTACACGCACTCCTACATCTTGGAGAGTGTGTGTAGATTATAGGAAACTCAATGCTGCAACCAAGAAAGATCAGTTCCCGCTACCATTTATTGACCAAATCCTGGAGCGGTTAGCGGGAAATAAATTTTTCTGCTTCCTGGATGGATTCTCAGGATATAACCAGGCGGCAATAGACCCCCGAGACCAAGAGAAAACCACTTTTACCTGCCCTTTCGGCACCTTCACCTTCAGAAGGATGCCGTTCGGACTTTGTAACGCGCCAGCAACTTTCCAGAGATGCATGCTAGCGATATTTCATGACATGGTGGGTGACTTTCTCGAGGTCTTCATGGATGACTTTTCAGTCTTTGGACCATCTTTCGACGAATGTCTTGCCAACCTGACTCGCATCCTTAGGAGATGTATTGATGTAAACCTCGTGCTTTCCTGGGAAAAAAGTCATTTTATGGTGCACGAGGGAATTGTTCTTGGACATATCATCTCCGATAGGGGTATCGAGGTTGACAGAGCTAAGCTCGATATCATTGCTGATTTACCTGTGCCTGGTTCTGTCAAACAAATCCGCTCCTTCTTGGGACACGTCGGTTTCTATAGGAGATTCATCAAAGACTTCTCCAAAATTTCTCGACCCTTAACTCATCTCCTATCAACCGACGTGCCCTTCGACATGGGCCCTGACTGTATACAAGCATTCACGCAGCTGCGTAATGCTGTCACCAAGGCCCCTGTTCTCCAGCCGCCTGATTGGTCCCTCGACTTTGAACTTATGTGTGACGCTTCAGACCTTGCAGTCGGAGCCATCCTGGGACAAAGACGCGATAGACACCCCTTCGTGGTATACTACGCCAGTAAGACGTTGGACGAGGCCCAGCGTAATTATACTACCACTGAAAAGGAACTACTGGCAGTCGTCTTTGGGCTGGAGAAATTCCGTTCTTACCTTCTAGGCTCTCACGTTATTGTTTTCACGGATCACGCGGCCATTCGCCATCTCATGCACAAGAAGGATGCCAAGCCTAGACTGATTCGTTGGATCCTTCTGCTCCAGGAATTTGACATTGAGATTCGTGATAAGGTCGGAGCCCAGAATGTTGTGGCTGATCACCTTTCCAGACTGGACCCTGACCATATTGGACTTACTCTGCCAATTAATGAAGTTTTTCCTGATGAGCACCTATTGGCAATAAATGTGGCAAGTGGACCGTGGTGTGCCGACATTGCCAATTACCTTGCTTCTGGATCTCTTCCACGTGGCTGGCCTAAAAACCAGCGCGAGCGTCTCATGGCAGAAGCAAAGTATTATTTCTGGGATAATCCACTTCTTTTTCGGATAGGTGCTGATCAAATCATCCGTCGCTGTATTCCTGACAGTGAGTTCCCCAGTGTGCTATCCTTCTGCCACGATCAGGCCTGTGGAGGCCATTTCTCTGGGAGGAAAACTGCAGCCAAGGTGTTGCAGTGCGGTTTCTTTTGGCCCTCCCTTCACCAGGACGTGCACACTTATGCCAAACATTGCACTAGGTGCCAGTCATTAGGGTCAATGGCACGTCGTGACATGATGCCCTTGCAACACATCCTAGCTACGGAAATCTTCGACATCTGGGGAATTGACTTCATGGGTCCCTTTCCTCCATCCAACGGCTTCGAATTCATCCTCGTGGCCGTCGACTATGTTTCAAAATGGATCGAGGCTATTCCCGCGCGCCGTGCTGACCATGTTATCTCCACCCGATTCGTCAAAGACCATATCTTTGCGCGTTTTGGGATCCCTCGGGCCATTATCTCGGATGGAGGAAGCCACTTTACCCATGCTTCTTTTCGGGCACTTCTGAGGAGGTACGGAGTCCACCATCGTATCGCATCCCCGTATCATCCTCAGGCGAACGGCCAGGCGGAAGTGTCGAACCGGCAAATCAAGCAGATTCTCCAGAAAACGGTTCGGCCTGACCGTAAGGATTGGTCTGACAAGCTGACTGATGCACTTTGGGCGTATCGGACCGCCTTCAAGGCTCCCCTTGGTATGTCTCCATATAGAATCGTTTACGGGAAGCCTTATCATTTGCCTGTGGAGTTGGAGCACCGCGCTTATTGGGCGGTTCGCCAATGTAACCTCGACCCAGACTTGTGTGAACGAGAAAGGAAACTCCAACTCCAAGAGCTGGAAGAGCTCCGTCGTGAAGCCTATGATTCTGCTCTAACCTTTAAACAACGCACTAAGGCTTTTCATGACAGCCATGTTCGGCGGAAGGAATTTGAGCCATCTCAGGAAGTTTGGCTCTATAATGCCCGACTCAAATTCTTTCCTGGGAAATTAAAGTCCAAATGGACTGGTCCTTTTCTGGTCTCAAGACCATTCCCCAATGGGGCCGTCGAAATCGAAGATCCCAAATCTGGGCGTAAATTTACGGTCAACGGGCAGCGTTTGAAACCCTATCTGACTCATGAACCTGCCCCCGTTGGAGAAACCGTTGCCCTGCTGGAGGGTAACTAATTCTTTGCCTCATTCTGAGTCCAGCTGGGGACATTAAATTCAGCGCTTGTTGGGAGGCACCCTAACAACACTCACCATCCACCATCACTTTTCACACCTCTATCGCAATCACTTCACTTTTCTCTTCACCACCCACCATCCACCCACCCTTCCACCCTGATCTATACCCTGAACCTCAGCTCTTGTTACCCGATCTTCCATCCTTCCTCTGCCTTTCCCTGCATGCATATGAGGACATAGCATTGTTTGGCATGGGGGGGTGGATAGGCATCCATAGGATCCGGGTATGTTATGGTATTATACAGTTCCCACCTATTTATAAATATGAAAAAAAAAAAAAAAAAAAAAAAATATATATATATATTATAATAAATGGTGTTTAATAATGATCTTGAAGCTGAAACAAAAAGGCAATAAGTGTTTATGGATATTCAACCTCCGTTTTGAAGACTTTCCAGGCCACAAAAGCTTGATTCGCTCAGGCTCGGCTTAATTCACTTAAAGCATTGACAAAATAGATCAAGATCTCTCGTAACTAAGGATGTATTCTTGTACCTGAGACACCAGTACAGGATCCGTTGGTTTACTTTTTCTTGAGAGCTTAAGTAAACTTGGTTCACACTACACATATCAGGAAAGACCAGGTGAACATAAGATCCAACCCTAGTGTTCATTAGGGAAGGTGGAGTCCTTACCTGTGTGCGCAGGTAGACTTTTTATCCCAGGCTTTAGTCTTGTGTTTAGGAGCGACTCTTTCCACCAAAAAGAAACTCTCCCACCAAAAAAAAAAAAAAAAAATCAGAAAAGAGATGTTTTAAAAGAGTCATTATATCTCATAAATGTCTATATACTTTATTTTTCGGTGAGTCACAAAAAAAAAAAAAATCAGAAAATGGGAGTTGAGTTTTCCGTCATCATCTTAAGGGTCAATTCGAAGACATGAGCTGAAACTGGGACCAACCTGTACTTAAAAATTCGTGAAACCCTGGGATTGAGTCTTAATGTTCATCTGGTCAGTCTTGATCCTTCACTATGCACAAACCATAACCTCTTGAGCTCTCGAGTACGGCAAAAACCTCCTGGGTCCTGGAAATCGTACTTAAGGTTTAAATATCAAGAGTCCTGGTTAGTTGAGAGATGATCTATGTCATGTGAGACTTAAAGTACTGGTAGTCTTCTTTACAATTGGTTCACACAATATTCCATAGTAAACACACCTGTATCACCTCAGAAGAAAATCTTCAGCTTAAGATCATTTCTAAATACTATTTTGCTAGGGACTAGCAAAAGATAGGCATGGGGGTATATGTTTGCACCTCAAAACACGCCTGTAATAACGCCTTCTTGTGCTATTTTCTAGCATTAACATTGCATAATAGGATCCTGTAATGGCATTTGTAAAAACACTTGCATGCATGCATTTAATCAAGAGAGGAAGAGGAGTGAAACAATCGCCTACATAGTTACATTTTTCTTCAAGTGCCTCCTTGCAAAATCACCCTCTTTTTATTTTTCCTCTTGATTTCTTCTTTTCTCTCCTTCCCGCGGCTGCATCCTTCCCGCGGTTGCACTCTTCCCGCAGCTGCATGCAGCAGCCACGCTGCACTTCTTCCTGTCACGTCTCCCTGCCAACGCCGCTCCCTATAGCTGCAACTCGCACACCCTCTCCCTGCTGCAGCCGGCACGCCACTCTCCCCTCCTCTATAAGTAGCTGCAGCTTCATCCTCGCAAGGGTAGCTGCTGCAGCTGCTGAAAAAACCCGCAGCCATCTTCTCCACCGCTTTCCCCTCCCATACGTCGGCCCTCCGTCGAGGAGGCACCCGGCGAGTAGGAGAACCCACTGTGGTGCACACCACCACAGTGGGAGCACCACCGCCCAGCTCTTCAACGAGCCGGTGGGTGTGGTGTTTTCTTTTCTCTTCGTATTCGTCTCCACGCCATTGCTGCCGCTTCAAGCTCCGAAGCTTGAAGCAGCAGCAGCAGCAGCTAAACCGCGGCGACAGCAGCAGCAGCAGCACCCCCCGCCTCCTCCGCGACCTTCCCCGCAGGCGCGCAACCCTCCGCGCGCGCCTGCAGGCCCGTTCCCCGCCTCCATCTCCGTTCTGTCCGCCTCGCAGTTGCACCTGTAGCCGTCCACCGCACGCACTGCAGCGGCCGGCTACGGCCTCGCGCCGCCCCCTGTCCTCCTCCGCGACCCTCCGCGACCACCTGCAGACCTCCTCCACGCTTGCTCCTCCACGCCTTCGCCCGCCCGTCGCCTTCGCGCAGGCCTGCAGAACCCTACGCGAAGGCGCGCCCGCACCCGCCGTCTTCAGACGTCCGCCTCCGCCTTCAGATGACGTGGCGTCAGACGTCCGCCGCCGCGAGCAGACGACTTAACTCGCTGCCATTGTCCGCGCTCTCGATCTCTCCAGCCCGCTCTCTCTCTCTCTGCTTATCTCTCTCTCCCGCTCTCTCTCTCTCACGTATTCTCTCTCTCTCCCGCTCTCTCTCTCTCACGTATTCTCTCTCTTTTTCACTCACTCACAGACACACACTACACCAACACACACACATCTTCACCGACACACACACACACCCACACACACACTTACACTATACGTATAGTTATATATAGTAACATATATATACATACATATATATATATATATATACATACATATATCTATTATATATATATACTTATATACATAGTATATCTATATAGTTATGTATACATACATATATATATAATATATCTCTATATATATATATATACACGTATATATATATCTATATACTTAGACATATACTTGTATATATATACATATATACTTATATACATATATATATACTTATATATATACACACATATATATATATATCTAGAGACATATATACTTATATACATATATATATACATATATATAGTAATATATATATATACTTATATACATATATATACACATATATATCTATATATATATATATCTATACATATATAACTATATATTTATATATATATATATAGATATATTTACTTATATACATACATATGTACATATACTTTCATGTTATTTATTATACGCTGTATCGCGGGGATATCTGCACCAGTTGCTGATATTCCCTGATACACGCGTACAAAAAAAGCGTGGTCCCATACATCATCCATCCTCCATCCACACTCCACGCGGCAAATAGTCGTGTTGGTTGCGTCTCTCTAGACGTCAACTGACTTGACATAGTGCTACACTCCATCGTCACCTCCACCCCCACCCCTTTATATATATACTACATATAAATATATATCTATAGCTACTATATTTACTTTCTATCTGTTATCTTCCTTCTTAGTAAAAAGATAAAAAAAGGTATAAAAGTGAAAAGATAATCTTTGATTTGCAGGTACCCCCGTCTTGCGAGTAGCAAGGCGTGTTTTGGAACTCTATTTTGGCTAAAAGCCAAGGACACAATTTTGAGGGTGTGCCTCAAGAACAAGGATTACCAGAAAAAAACCTAAATAAGAAAAACACCAAAAACACAATAAACGAACGGAAGAGATGCATTTTAAGGACAACGTAGGAACTCGACTTGAACCCCACTTCCCTGAGTTCGACCCTGGGCCTAAAAGCGACAAGATAAAATCAAGTAGGCCAGGTTAAAAATTTCTGTAAAGAGATGGTTAGGTTCAAATTAGGTTAACCACTATATATATTTCAACGATAAAATCATCATATTAACAACCTATCCGGGCCGACCCATCAAGGCACACCCTCAAAATTGGGTTCTTGGCTTTGAGCCAAAACAGAGTTCCAAAACAGGTCTTGCTATTCGCAAGACGGAGTACTTGCAAGTCAAAGATTATCTTTTCTCTTTTATATGTTTTTTTATCTTTTTACTAACATGAAAGTGAAATAGAAAAAAAGTAAATACAGTATATATATTGGTATATATTATGTATATAAATGGGTGGGGGTGGAGGCGGAGATGGAGTGTAGCACGGTGTCGAGTCGGTCATTGTCTAGAAAGACGCAACCAACAGGACGAAGTGCCGCATGTAAGGTGTAGGATGGATGGTGGAAGATGAATGCGAACACGCTTTTTGTACGCGTGTATCGGGGAATATCAGCAACTGGTGCAGATATTCCCGCGATACAGCATATGGTAAATAATGTGAAAATATATATGTATGTAAATATATCTATATGTATATGTGGTTATAAATAGGTATATATATGCATATATATATATGTGTATATATATATGTATAAATGTATATATATAAGTATATGTATATATGTATGTAGCTATATGTATAGATAGATGTATGTATAGATGTATATATATATATATATATGTATGTATGTATATAATACTATATAGATGTATATATATATATGTATATATATATATTAATATATGTATATATATGGGCATATGTAGCTAGATATGTATATATGTATATATGCATAAATAGTTATATAGATATATATATGTATATATGTATATATATATATATATATATGTATCTATACTTAGTTATATAGGTAATAATATATATACAAATATAAGTATATATGTATATATAAGTATATAGATATGTATATATATATATGTATACTAATACTTAGTTATATAAATACTAATATATATATAGATATAAGTATATATATGTATCTATGTATATTTATATAAGTATATGTATATATATATATATGTACATATATAAGTATATATATATATATGTATGTATGTATACTAATACATAAGTATATAGATACTACTATATGTATAAATATAAGTATATATATATATATGTATGTATATATATATATGTATATAAATATATGTATATATATGTATATATATATCAATATATATAAGTATACGTATATATATATGTACACAATAGAGTATAGGTGTGTGTGTGTGTGGAAGTGTGAGTGTAGGTCTGTGTGAGCGTCGGTGTAGAGAGAGAGTGAGAGAGAGAGAGAAAGAGAGCGGGAGAGAGTGCAGGAGAGATGGCAGCTGATGTAAACACATTTACACTACTTAAAATGTCCATTTATGCATGTTCTTAAGCATAGGATTGCATTTCATGATATAAATGTTGCATAACATTCATCATCTTGCATTTAGAGTAGTTTAAATAAAATAGAGGTTAATTGTCTCCTTTTATGTGCTTGGACAGGGCAAACATTTTATCGGGGCGTCGGATTAAAGATCCAACCATATGGATGTGATTAGGGCAATGATTGGAGTTCAACGACTCCAAGATAGCCCTAATCAGGCATCTGTAGCATCAGATAGTGACCGGGGAACCCTAGAAGATCAAGGGCTAGGATGGTGTAAATCCACACTTTAAATAACAAATCCGACCGCACGGATGAATTCGGATCGACGATCGCATCCCAAGGACACAAAAATCGAGTCAATCCGACATCCGTGGAACCATCTACAACTTCCAGAAGATGGACGGCCAAGATGACGCCACATGGCACCATCTCGGCCACCCAAACGGCCGCTTACATTCTCTGAAGACCCCGCACCCTCTCCCTTTCCGCTGTTGGATCTCAATCCAACAGCTGTGGGCAGCCACGCCTAAAAGCACCCGCTCGACCGTCCGCGCCTCGTAGTGCAGCGACCGAGCGCGCTTACGCGAGCTGCGGGCGCGGGTTCGAACCGCAGTGAATGGGAGGAAGGTGCGGGCGAGCGAACGTGGGTGGGCGTTGGATCTTGATCGGACGGTCGTCTGCGCTCAGTTGAGATCACATGCGATTGAACTCACGGCGTCATGCGGGTAGTATAGTGGTGAGTATTCCCGCCTGTCACGTGGGCGACCTGGGTTCAATCCCCAGCAACGACGCCAAAATGTTGAATGCATCGAATTGCTACGCTAACATGTTTGGTTTTGGAAAACCTGTCGTTGTAGTTTGAAAGCGAAGAATTCGTGTTCAACAAATAAAATTTATACTAAAATGAAAATCCAGGTCGAACACAGGGAGGCAGAGATGCATCTTAAGCCGTCCGATCGTGCTATCGGACGGCTGAGATCTGATGAACGTGCGTAGGCGTTGAGAAAGGGCGCAGCTGAGGAGGTGCGCGTGGGCACGGGTGCTACGCCCATGTTGGGGCTTTAGTGACGGATTTATTCGTCACTAAAGACCCCTCATTTATTATTTCAAAGATGTAATGCCCATTTTGCCCCCACTCCTTGCAACTATAAGAGGAGACCCCCTCCATAGGAAATTCTCATCCCGTCCTCTTCTCTACCTCTCCAAAGCTCAAGAGAAGCTTGTCCCACACCCGGGATGCTTCTCGCGAGATAAAGTCTAAATTTTCGTCCCCCTTCGGAAGTGGATCCCGTGACGACGATGGCATGCGCTCTATTCCCGTTCTTCTGCTTCATCCTCCTTCGTCCTGCTTTGTCCTCCTTCGTCCAGGTGTCGTCCCGTCTGGCTTGTCCTCCAAGCGACCGTCGAGGAGGATTTCTCTCTCCCTATTCTTTTTACTACTTTCTAGTATAGATTTACTGCTTTCTAGAGTAGTTCTGCTCGTCCTCCAAGCGATCGTCGAGGAGGACATTTCTCCCTCCATTCTTTTAATGCTTTTTAGAGTAAATTTATCGCTTTCTAGTGCAATTGTTTTATGCTTTCTAGTTGTAATGAACAATCTCCTTAATGATAAATTCTTTGTTTATTCTACATCTCATTTTGATTTCTATGTGTAATATTCTCTCTTTCTCTTACCCTCTCTCTCTCTCTTCTATCTATTGTAAATAATTAGATAGTTTTAAATTGAATTACTTCGTGACAAATAAAAAGAAATGCGTAGTTTTTAAATCAAACGTCCGCCTCCCTGTGTTCGACCCGGAATTTCAATTTCGGTATAAATTTTATTTGTTGAACACGAGTTCTTCGCTTTCAAGCTACAACGACAGGTTTTCCAAAACCAAACACGTTAGCATAGCAATTCAATACGTTCAACATTTTGGCACCATTGCCAGGGAGGCGACGATCTTTGATTTCTCTTCGCATTTTGTAACTTACAAATCATTTACCTCACTTTTCTCCTTTCTTATTGTAATTGCAGGTACTCTTTTGGGACGAGCAAAAGCGGTAGATTGGAGTAAAGTGTTGCAGAAGGTTTTGTAAGTTATCCCCCATTCTTCCCCCCTCCATAGATTTCATTCACCACATTAAATCCAAATTTCAATTAACCTAGGTGTTTGCATAAATCCTAGGAATAGTTTGGTTGTTTGGATTCTTACTCACATTCATTCCACCTTCATTTATATAAAAAGAAATAAAAAGATAATTTTGTGGGGCAATTTTCAACAAACACACAACGTACACCCACATTCAAAGGCACTTAATCGAATTGATTTGTTTCTACTTAACCGGGTTCTGGTCTGTGGAACCGGTACACATAAAGCAACACATAATTGAGTAGAAATCAGATTAGGTAATCATTTGTGTGCCTAATTAAGTGATGCATCAAGCCAATTGTTTGAGTTGATTGGACCGCACCACTTCAAATAAAATCAATTCATCAAGTAGCTGCCACTTAGGTTCAATTCTTTGGGATTTACCAGGCACTCCCCATTCTTTTAAATTTGAAAGGAAAACATCTTCACCTGTGCTTGCAAAACCTGGTGTGCCAACGAAACTTGTTTGAAAACACCTAAAGTTGAATCCTAAAAGCTACTAAGCAAGATTTGAACCTTAAAATTCACCACATCAAAAATAATCTTGCTTGAAAACCATTGGTTGTACATGCACACATAAATCAATCAATCATTAAGGGCACAACCCATTTAAAGGGCCCATCACATTCCAAAGCACATTGAAACCTAGCCCTAAATAAAACAGAGTAGACATTGGCCTTAAGGATTAGACTCGCTCTTCAGAACCCAGAACGAGATTATTTTCGATTAGTTTGTTTCTACTGTTCAATCTGATTTCTAGCTAGGGGAGCAGAATCAAACGATCGCGGCTGGGGGGTACACTATGAATCGGAGGTGCAAGCCGAAGGAAGAACCTTCTCCCCGGTCCCTCCTTCTAACTCGTTGAATTGAACAGATGGAAGTAGATAAAATCGTTCCTTTATCTCAAGACAGGTTTTGGGAGTCTGTAGGTCTGTAGGCTAACCCAATTAAGAACAGGTTTGATTGTTTGTATTGCAGGGCACCTTTCTTCCTCCCGTGTCTCATGAATCCTTCCACATATTTCACGCATTCCCGCTCTTTCCCTCCTGTTGTGAATTATCCTCAACATGATGATCTTCCCGACTCGTATTGTAATCAACCATCAATTAGTTGGGATAATTCGGATTGGCGATACAGCTCCGGACCTCCGTGTTTAGGGTCTAACCATGAACACTTTGATTATGATTTTTATCCTTCTCAGAGCTACATCGATTATAGATCATCTTCCTTTCATGAACAACCTAATACGATCTACAATCATGAAGGATACACCAATCTTCACCCATCCTCTGATTTCACTGCCTTTAGGTCATCACCATCTTTTGAACAATCTGAAATGACCTATTATCAGGAAGGGTATAACGAATCTCAATTCGTTAATTCCTCTGCATTGATGTCAAACCCGCCCAACCCTGAACCAACTCATTTGGTTCAAGTTAACCAGGTTCAAGATAAGGTTCTGACTAACTTGAGGAATATTATTCAATCTTTAGAAGTTCAGCCAATACCTTGCATGAGAGATTGGAGCCCCTGATTGAAATGATTGATGATTTGAACAAGTCTTTGTTGGATTGGCTCTAGGATGTTAAGGATAAGAACCTGGGTGAGTTTCTACTCGGGAAATTAGCGAAATTGAGGATGAGATTCGTGGTTGCTTTGATTCAATCTTGGGATGATTCCCAGGATGAACCCTCTTCAGGAAAGCCAATGACAGAACCTGCTCAGGCACCTGTTGGGGGGACACGTGTTACGAGGCTGACCAGATTGAATTAAAGCAACCAATTAAGGAAGATCTAATTTCTTCACCTAAGATCCCTGAGCCAGGTTACGAGGAAACATATGTCTCCTTGGAATAGAAAGTGACAAATGATTTTGGGACATACATTGATACAGATCCTGATTTCTTTGATGGTGAAGATTCAAGTTGCGAAGTCTCACGTGAGTTTTCTGAACACGATTTCTGTGAGACGATTGGGCTTGAGGAATCTGATAGATCATTTGATAGCCCAATAATTGAGGAAACTGATCTTAGGGCACACATTACGGATCCAGAATCGCATTTTCTGGAGGATTCAATTCAATGCCTTGATTATCAGTTACACCCCGTTGAGCTTATTGATGATTCTATTTCTGAGATAATTAGACCCAAGTCAATTCTGATTCTGCCACATCATTTAGACTTGGAGATTTCAGACAGGGTGATTAATATATAAGAGGTCCTGGAATTTGATATGCTAAATGAGGAGGATAGGAGCTGGGAAGTTTTGATTTGGGAAGTTAGTTCCGGAGGAAGTAGAACATTGAGTCGAAGGGTTCCTTTTAAGCTGAAACCATCCAAGCAGAACCCTTACCACATTTGTTTCGAGGATGTCAAACCCAAGCACACATTTAACAATTATCCTTTTGAGCTTAATTTCTCTGTAACCCAACTTTTTGGTCTTGGGTTGCATCCTCATAAATCGCAGGCCCGACCCCGCTTGCACTCTGATTTTAGGTTTTGGATATTTTTTATCCAGAACCTAAGATATTCTTTATTATGGGGAATGGGTCTGCACCACAATCTGGTCCACACCTGTGGACCTCTTTTGATAGGTCAGAGGATTCTTTTGTTTATTCTGATTTTGACCTGCACTTGTGAATTTTTCATTTCTTTTCTTTGTATAGTGTGCCTAGCTGAAGGCACTAAACTCAGCACATATACAGTTCTTTTTAGCTTTCATCTCGGAGCAGACCTGACATTCATGCAATTCAGGCGCTTTCTACGCTTTTCCACTCTGTTTTATGTCTTTTTAATACAATGAGGACATTGCATTAGATAGGCATGGGGGGGTGGATATTCATCTCTGAATTTATTCGTCAGCTTCGTAGATTTGTTTTATTTTCTTTTATTAAAAAAAAAATTTCGGAATTAGGAAAGAGAATTTGGATTTAAGAAAATTTTCAATCTTAGGAAATACTAAATTATGATTTGAACACAAAGACCCTTCAGGTCTTTGGACTTAATTAGCCTATGTATCCACTAAAATGTGGATTTTCCTTTGAGTCCTCGCCATCTTAATTCTATTGTAATTGAATTAAATAAGTTGGGTGATAAGTACACGACTTATCAACCCACCCTCTGATTTGAGGGAATTTCTGAGTTTTAAGCATCTACACACTTTTTTTGCACTGACTCGTTGTTCGACGATTCTAATGGAAATTGGGTAGCTAATGAACCTTCTAGGGTGACATCGCTGGTAAGTTATCGTGGGTAATAGCTCATAGGTAGGTTGTCTAGAGCCCAATCACTGGACCTTTCCCTTTTTCCTGCCCTTAGGTAAATCTTAGACCAGGGAAGCCACCTACTTAAAAAAAAAAAATCAAAAAGAAAAGGAAAAAAAAAAGAAATAAGCCACACTTCGCCACACGAGTATGGCTGACAAGTTGTCTGTGGTAACAGCTCATTGACCGGTTGTCTAGAACCCAGCTCAGTAAATGCACTAAAAATTCCCAAAACACTTAGGAAGAAGAGGAGAAGTAGAATAAATCGGGGAGATATACACTGGATTCACCCTTGTGTTGACCCCGTAAAAAATAAAAGTAGGGAGAAAGCTATTGGTTATAAAGATACACCTTTAGGCATAATTCTTGTTAGGTCACCTAGAGGCGTAGAAATCCAAAGTTCGTTTTAATTGCCGGTCAACGAGTCTATCACAATCACAATGAGATGCTTAAAGCTTAGGATTCTCATCAAATCTTGGTTGAGTTGAATGGCCGTAGAAAGCCACTCTTAAACCCTAAAATTTGAAAATCCAAAAAAATTAGAAAAGAGTAAAAAGAGAAAAAGAAAATTTTCTTTGAATAAGGCGAGGCTTGAGGCGGTCTGCATTTTAGCTGATACCCGGGCACTGTTTTGTCTTTGAAAGTTCAGTTCCTAAGTAGACAATTTCTTAATGATTGAAAATCACTCAGGTCCAAATAATCCAACCTAATTCTTTTATAAATAGCATATAGTTTTTGCTAGGGACTAGTAAAAGATAGGCATGGGGGTATGATGTAAACACATTTACACTACTTAAAATGCCTATTTATGCATGTTCTTAAGCATAGGATTGCATTTCATGATATAAATATTGCATAACATGCATCATCTTGCATTTAGAGTAGTTTGAATAAAATGGAGACTAATTGTCTCCTTTTATGTGCTTGGACAGGGAAAACATTTTTTCGGGGCCTCGGATCAAAGATCCAACCATATGGATGTGATCAGGGCGATGATTGGAGTTCAACGACTTCAAGGTCACCCTAATCAGGCATCTGTAGCATCAGATAGTGACCGGGGAACCCTAGAAGATCAAGGGCTAGGATGGTGTAAATCCACACTTCAAATGACAAATCCCACCGCACGGATGAATTCGGATTGATGATCGCAGCCCAACGACGAAAAAATCGAGTCAATCCGACATCTGTGGCACCATCTATAACTTCCAGAAGATGGATGGCCAAGATGGCGCCACGTGGCGCCATCTCGGCCACCCAAACGGTCGTTTACATTCTCTGAAGACCCCACACCCGCTCCCTCTCCGCCATTGGATCTAAATCTAATGGCTGTGGGAGACCGCTCCTAAAAGCGCCTGCTCGACCATCTGCGCCTCGTAGCGCAGCAGTCGAGCACACTTACGCGAGCTACGGGCGCGGGTTCAAACCGCAGCGAAGGGGAGGAAGGCGTGGGCGAGCGAGCATGGGCGGGCGTTGGATCTTGATCGGACGACCATTTGCGCTCAATTGAGATCACGCCGATTGAACGTGCGGCGTCACGCGGCATCGCACGCGTTGGGCGAGCGTGCAGTAGCGGGCGGAGATGCATCTTAAGCCGTCCGATCTCGCGATCGGATGGCTGAGATCTGATGAACGTGCGTAGGCATTGAGAAAGGGTGCAGCTGAGGAGGTGCGCGTGAGCGTGGGTGCTACGCCCACGTTGGGGCTTTAGTGATGGATTTATCCGTCACTAAAGACCCCCATTTATTATTTTAACGATGTAATGACCATTTTGCCCCCACTCCTTGCAACTATAAAAGGAGACCCCCTCCAAATGAAATTCTCATCCCTTCCTTCTCTTCTCTACCTCTCAAAAGCTCAAGAGAAGCTTATCCCACACCCGGGATGCTTCTCGCAAGATAAAGTCCAAATTTTCGTCCCCCTTCGGAAGTGGATCCCGCGACGACGACGGCGTGCTACTCCATTCCCGTTCTTCTGCTTCGTCCTCCTTCGTCATGCTTCATCCTCCTTCGCCCAGGCGTCGTCCCATCCGGCTTGTCCTCCAAGCGACAATCGAGGAGGATTTCTCTCTCCCTATTCTTTTTACTGCTTTTTAGCATAGATTTACTGCTTTCTAAAGTAGTTCTGCTCGTCCTCCAAGCGATCGTCAAGGAGGACATTTCTCCCTCCATTCTTTTAGTGCTTTCTAGAGTAAATTTATCGCTTTCTAGTGCAATTGTTTTATGCTTTCTAGTTGTAATGAACAATCTCCTTAATGATAAATTCTTTGTTTATTCTACATCTCATTTTGATTTCTATGTCTCTTCTATCTATTGTAAATAATTAGATAGTTTTAAATTGAATTACTTCGTGACAAATAAAAAGAAACGCGTAGTTTTTAAATAAAACATCCGCCTCCCTGTGTTCGACCCGAAATTTCAATTTCGGTATAAATTTTATTTGTTGAACACGAGTTCTTCACTTTCAAGCTACAACGACAGGTTTTCCAAAACCAAACACGTTAGCGTAGCAATTCGATACGTTCAATAGCAGCTGCGCTGCTGGTGGCGAGTTAGGTCATTTGCAAAGTAGCGACGTCGTCTGGAGGTCTCCACGCGCATGCAAGTGAGTCTACGGGCAGAGGAGCGCGTGCTAGAGGGAAAAGGGCATGGAGAGGAGACGCAGCGCACCGTGCTGCACGAAGGCTGGCACGAGCGAAGGGAGCGGGCAAAGGCAGACGGGTGCGGGCGAGTGTGGGCGACGCGGGCGGAGACGCGCGCGCAGGCTACGACCGGTTGCGGCGCGTCGGGTGATCGGTAAAGTGAGAAGCTCACCGGTCACCCCACTGTAGCCACAGCGTCGCGCAGACTCACATGAACAGTGGCTACAGTGGTCGTGCACGCCGTGTAACCGGGAGCTGCAGGTGGTGTGAGTGTGGCCGGCTCGCAGCTGGCATGCGTGGGCTAGCGTGTGAGGAAGGTGGTCTGTGCCGGCTGGTTGCGAGCACGGAGAATCTCGCGACAGAGCTCACGGAGAGGGAGGCAAGGGTGCCTGCAGCTTGCGCAGAGGCTTGCAGGTGTTGGCAGGGGGTGGGGAAGCGCTTGGTCGGCCGTTGCAGTGACGCGTGGTGGCCAATTGCGGGCGAAAGAGCACGCGGCAGAGTGAAGAAGCGGGAGGCGGAGAGGGCACGTAGGCACGCGCAGAGGGCGAAGGCAGCTGCAGGCGCACGCGGAAAAGACTAGGGCTGCTGTTGCTGCTGCTGCTACTGCCTTGCCGTTGAGCTTCAGACCTTGAAGCTTGCGGCAATGGCTGAAGGTCTTCAAGTGGGAAAAAAAAACTAGAAAGAGCCACCATGCCCATCGGCTCTTTGAAGAGTTGGGCAGTGGTGGTCTCACTGTGGTGGTGTGCACCACAGTGAGGGCCCCTGCCCGCCGTGTCTCTCTGAGGAGGAGGGCCGGCGTGTGGAGGGAGAGGGAGGAGAGGATGGCCTGGAAGGAGATGGAGCTGCGGTTCTATTTTTTGAAGTGGGCCAGGCTTGCTTGCAAAGGATGGAGCCGTGGTCATTTATAAAGGAAGAAGGCATGGCTAATGCATGGTGTGGCAAGGAATGGCAGCTGCAGGGAAGGGCTTGCAGGGAGAGGCAGCGGCAGGGATAGGCAGCTGCAGGGAAGCATGGCGTGAGGAGAAGATGCATGCAGCCGCGGGAAAATCAAGTGAAATAAAAAAAATAAAAAAGATGGTGAATTAGCAGAGATGCACTTGAGGAAAAAAGTAAATTGCGAGGCCATTTATTTATTCTCCTCTCCTCTCAATTAAATGCATGTATGCATGTATTTTTACAATGCAACTATGGAGACCTAATATGCATTGGTAATGCTAGGAAATAGTACAAGATGGTACAATTGCAGGCGTATTTTTGCGGTGCAATCACAATACACATCATCAAATTGGCTGAAGTCAAGACTAAATACACATCATCTAGTTCGATGAACTAATATGGATCAAAGTCCCTTTCCCCAAAAACTATCTTAAATAATAAGATTTTTCCCCTTACCGTCCCCTTACATGAATGTGCTCTTGCCCTAGATTTTGCCCCTGCTCACCATCATGGAGGTTGAGGTGTGGTCGAAGGATGATAGATGATGATGGACAATTGCCGATGATGGAAGGAGGATTAGGTCATCATCGCAAAGAATGATCGCCAATGATGAAGGATGACGGTGGATCGCCGATGATGGACCACAAAGACCTGTCATGGTCGCAATGAGGAAATAGGTAATTTTGCTCACCGAAGGTTTATTAAGCAACTCGTGGGCCATTTTGGATAAATAATATTAGAATACCCAGTGGAAGAGATTTTTTTGGAAAGCGGCAAAATTTTGAGGGCAGATTCCTACACCCCATTAAATGGCAAAAATTATGAGCTACTAAACAACAAGGTGGTCTAGGTATCCACTCATTGAAGGAGTTTAATGACTCCCTATTGATCAAATGGGCGGTTAAACTCCTTGAAGACGATGATAGAAGTTGGTCGGCGATCATCAATGATGCCCATGGTAGCTCTCACATAACTAGATACACCTTTGCCCCTCACCAACCATCTCCATTATGGAGGTTTGTTTGGGCAGCAGTCCATGACAACTGGTCAAGCTTTGCACCAAAACTTGGAGAAGGCCAGCAATTCTCCTTCTGGCAGGATCATTGGTCCAGTTTAGGCCTTTTGAAAATTAGATTCACACGCACATTCAACACTGCACTGGATAAATCCATCTTGATAAATGATAGCTGGGACCCCCTGAATAGCAATTGGAGGCTTGTGGACCATGCAGCTAGAGTAGGACGACGTTTGCAGGAAGAATGCGCTCAGTTGATGAGGGAATTAGAACCTTTCCAACCGTTGGGTGGACCTGATCAGTATGTCTAGAATCATGGGCCATTCTCCCCAGCCAAGGCCTATAAATATCTGAATGCTGGAGATGATAATACTCATTTGCTAGTGAATAAGGATTGTGTTGGTATTTGGCATTTAAAAATGCCCCTAAAAATAAAAATATTATTTTAGCTATGCAGAAGAGATGCTCTCATTACTGGTGACATGAGGCACACAAGACTAGGTGTCCCAGTCTAGAACTACCTGTTATGTGACTTCCTAACTGATAGCAGCATACACATTTTTTCTATGTGCCTGGTGACAGATCAAATCTGGAGAATCATATTCGGAGAAGGCCTCCCCTCATGGGATGAACTATGGACATACTTTAGAAATTCATCCAAACTGCATACATTGATGGTAGGAGTTCTGTGGTGTATCTGGTGTGCTCGTAACAATAAATTATTTAAAGGGACACCAATAAATGTGGGGAATATTGTTAGAACTTGCGGTGAGCTAGTGGGAGCATGGAGAGATTCTTTATGAATGTTGTTCTCTGTTATGACTTATGAATAAAATGCTCCCAGTCTGCTATCACTAATGGTAACACTCCCCACCTACTCAAAAAATACCCAACAGAGTACTTGGTGAGTGAAATTTCGTATGCGAAAAGTTTTGAGTTTGAAAAGCCGTTGTTGCTGTGCAAAAAAACCCACTACTAGAAAAATTTATAACCGAAGCTCGAGGTGTGCCCCAAGTTGAACACGAGGAGGCAAACATTTGGTTTAGAGAAATCCATGTTTCGATTTATTTCATTTTGGTGTTATTATCTTTTGCATTTTTTTTGTATTTTAATAGGCAAGAGATTAGATCGACAATATATTTACCTCACTAATCTACTTGCAAAATAAAGAAGAAAGAGAGAGAGAGAGAAAATATTTCATAGATCAAGCACTGTCTATTACAACTAATTAAAACAACACTAAGAAAGTAATAAAAGATAGACAGAGGTAAGAAGAATCTCCCTTGACTGTTGCTCGGAGGACATCTCACTTTGATGGTGCCTAGATGAAGGTAGTAAGGGGTTAGAGGAAGGAGAATGGAGTTGGAGGATCGAGGGTGGGACAGGACGAAGTCACGGCGAGGATCTACTTCCCGAATGTGGTGAGAGGATACCCATAGGATGCTACATGAAGGGGGTGAGAAGAAGGAAAAAAATATTTCTTTTCTACTATAGAGGAGCATCCTAGGCTTAGGGCAAGCTCTCTCTAGAGCCATGGACATGGTGAGGGAGAGAAATGAAATGATGAAGAGAAATGTCAGAGTGTCAGCATTTTTACAGTGGAGAGGAGGCTAAAATGGGCATAGGATAATTAGTGACATCCAACACATCGCTGTAGCCTCCGCTCTTGCGTTGCTGTAGCTAGCCCACTCACAACTATCATTGCGCAAGGTACTCTCAACCGTTGGATCCAAGATGAGCAGCCACGATAATGCCTCACACGCGCTCAGATTGTGCCTCAAGTGTGTGCGATCGTGCATTCATCCATGCATGTGATCACGCGTCTCCGCCCGATCGCATCCGTGAAGAGCGACGCTGCCACGTGGGGAAGTCTCCACCACTCGATCTGAATTGAGCAATTTTATTTGGCTGCCCATGCCTGCGCTATAGATTTAAGGTGTGGGGCGATTCGAACCCGCGTCACGGGTTTGGGAGCACCTCTCACGATAGTTGTTCCACATGCTCATAAATCTTGAGAAGATGAATGTCACTGTTGAGGGCACGGAGGCATCCCAACTATTGGATCTTGATCCAACAGCTGTGATGAGAGGATGAGATGATGGGGTGGGCCACCTATGGTAGCCCTTGGGCTGTTCGGTTGATGCCACATGCCATTATCTGGGTCGTCAATCTTCAAATGCTCTTTGAAGGTGCTACATATATCGGATTGGACCAATTTTCACATTGTTGGGCTACGATCGTCAATCTAGATCCATTCATGTGGTTGGATTTGTCATTTGAAGCTTCAAATTGCGTCACCTAACCCCTTGGCTGTTGATCTTCATCGGACTACACATGGTGCTATGGGACTTTGATTAAGGCAATTTCAGAGGTGTTGGACTTCAATCATCATCTTGATCAGATCTATACGGTTGGATCGTCAATTCGAGACCCTAAAATAAATCTCTTCCCTTGGCCACAAAAGCACGTGAGTTAACCTATAATTTATACAAACTATTCTAAATGCAGAATGATACATTCTATGCAATATTTATAATATGGAATGCATCTATATGGTTAGGAATATACATAAATAAGCATTTTAACCTAAATGGATGTGTATACATCATACCCCCATACCTATCTTTTGCTTGTCCCTAGCAAAATGAACATAAATGCTATATATAAAGTAGAATCAAGATCCGATCACTTAGGCAAGATTTGTTGGTTAACATCAGAAATTTTCAATTAAGGTCCTAATTACAAAAACTCAATAGTATCTGGGTGCTTGTCAAAATGCTGACTGCCTAAGTCCTCGCCTTAGTTTGGAAAGGGAAGATACATTTTTTCTTCTTTTTCTTCATTTCTAATTTTTTGGATTTATTGAGTTAGAGTTTCGGGGCAACTTTCTACGGCTACGCAACCCACCCAAGAGTCAAAAAGTACTTTAAGTTCTAAGCATCTTGTGAAAAAGTGATAGACTCACTAGGTGGTCGTTAAAATGGTCTTCAGGTTTTTATGACCTAGGTGACCTAAAAATTCTTCCTCAAGATTTATCTTTCTGATTGGTAGCTTTCTCCCTATTTAAAAAAAAATCTTTTATGTGGTCAACATAAGGGTGAATCCAATGTATATCTCCCCAATTTATTCTACTTCCCTGCTTCTTCCTTAAGTGTTTGGGAATTATTTGTGCATTTTTGTGAGTTGGGCTCTGGACAACTAGCTAATGGACTATTACCTATGACAACTTGCCAGCCATACTCGTGCGATGAAGTGTAGCTTTTTTTTTTCCTTTTTCTTTCTTTTCTTATTTTTTTATTTTGTTTGAGTATATATATTTTTTCTGAGTAGGTGGCTTCCATGATCTAAGATTTACCTAAAGGCAGTAGAAAGAGAATGGTCATGTAGTTGGGCTCTAGACAACCGACCAATGAGCTGTTACTCATGACAACTTACTAGCCATACTATCCTAGAAAGTTCATTAGCTACCTAATTTCCATAAAAACCATCGAAAAGTGAGTTAGTGCAAATAGTGTGTAGATTCTTTAGGCACAAAGTCCCCTCAAATCAGTGGGCAGGTTGATAAGTCATGTACGTATTGACGGGTCGATTGTTTGCTTTAAAGTTGTTTGCAGTTTTATGTGGTGGAAAAATCGACTAATCAATATTAAAAAAAATAACCACTCACAGAAGAGTGGGTCGTATCCACAGGGAGGCAATGACGTATTTAAATTCGCACCAGTTAAAAGCGTTTGTTCGTAGTTAGTTTGGACAAGAATCAAGCCAAAATTGCCTTCAGATTATGGTTGAATCAAGAAATCATGCTGAAATAGCAATTCTGAGTAACTAGAGGATATTTGTCGTAATGCAGAATCAATAAAATATTATTAAAAATTGACAATGGCAGAAAATGTAATTATTAATGGCCATGTTACTGTAGCAAAATAGGGGATTTTTTCCCCTTTGCCATGCGCGACGAGGAGTGGACGGCCAGACGCGGGAAGCTCGGAGGAAGTTCCTTAGACCGAGGGCTTTCAAGCGGTGGTGGCGGCATGTCGCGCGGCGGCCGGAGCAGACAGAATGGAGCTCCAGCGGAGGTGGCTGCAGTCAATGCTGCAGCTGCTGTTGCCGGGAAGTGCGTGCGCTGCAGGCGAGTACGCGCTCTGTTGGCGGAAGCATTCCAGTCGGTGTTGGCGAGCGCACGCTGGAAGTGGCGGTGAGATGCAGCAGGGGCACGCACAGGCGAAAGGCGTGGCGCGGGGGAATGCCGCAGCTAGCGCGGCCTGTTGGCGGTGAGCGCAGGTGAGGTTGCAGGCGTGGGTGCGCAGGCGGGTGGTCGCGAAGGCTGGGGGGCGTGGGTAAAGTACTGTAGGCGTGCGGGTAAGTGGGCGAGTGTGGTTGTGCGGGTGTGGCTGCAGGCGGAAGGTGAGCGGGTGTGAGCGGTGAGGCGCTGCAAGCTGTGCACGCCTTGCGTGCGGCTGGAGGCGATGCGCGGCTTGGAGTGGATGCGGGAGTGAGCGGGTGAGGTTGCGGTTCAGGTGCTGGAGGTGAAGTGGGCGGACGGTGGTTGTTGCTAGAGTGGGGAGGTGGCTTCAGACGTCTGGGAAATTTCCCGGACGTCTTAAGTGACTGACAAGATTATTGCAGCGACGGTGGTTGTTGATGACGATGGCGGAAGGTGCACGGCGAGGTGCTCGCGATAATGCGGACGACCTCCGGATGGTGGTGTGGCCTGTCACACCACACGCCCACGGTGGTGGAGGGTCGTCGCCGCGGTTGAGGCCGGCGGTGTGGAATGGAAGAGAGAAGCACTCTCTGCACGGTGGTGGGTCGGTGGTGGAGGCCTCCCCCGCTCAGCATCCTCTCTTCTCCTTTTGTAGAGGCCTACACAAATTTGAATGGAGAGGCGGGAGCAGATCCACCTTCTCCGCTGATCCATGAATGTGCTTTTAGTGCTGCCGGAGGCATTGCAGCGGCAGCCGAGCCGTTGCTGAGAAGAAGAATAAAGGATATTATTAAAATATTATGGTTATTTATATACAAACCCTCAACTTTTATGTTAACTAAAACAATGTACCTAATTAGATGAATGCCATTCTAAGCTAATTCTAAATGCACTTAAAATATGAATGCAATGCATGGATTATGTAATTAAATTAAAAATATGAATTAATATATTTACATCCTAATTTATGCTAAATAAATGTTAGAATTAACCTAATGTCTAGGCACTTAAATACTTTACTAGCCCACAACTATGGGCTAATCAAATACCCCCATGCCTAGTTTTTGCTAGTCCCTAGCAAAATTAAGCGAAACCTAGCACTCCAAGTAGACTAGTCAACTCACTTAGCCTTCCTTCAGAAGCATATTAAGTTCAGACTCTAGACCCAAGGTTTCTAAGTAGTTGCTAAGTTACAGACTAGGTCGGCTAAAGACGAGTTGCAGGCACAAGTTTCCCTAATTTCTGACTCTACCCTAAAGTTTATTGATCCCTGAGATTAAAGCT
This sequence comes from Thalassia testudinum, assembly GCA_037157565.1. Lineage (NCBI taxonomy): Eukaryota > Viridiplantae > Streptophyta > Magnoliopsida > Alismatales > Hydrocharitaceae > Thalassia > Thalassia testudinum. The sequence continues at coordinate 14,439,176 of JAZHRO010000007.1, forward strand.
TCCGTGCCTGTGCATTGGTCTGAGTTATTTAAGTTAACGGAAATTTTATATATATATATATATATATATATATTATTCTTCTAAGTCTAACCTCAGATCAGCTATCAACACGATCTGTATCGGATTCATTATCCCCATTACCATACCTCGAAGGGTGCCTGGCTTTCGATGCTTTGAGATAGCACCGCCCATAACGACCCCAAGAACTCCTGGCAATCAACACTTCGAGATAGTATCGCCCATGGATTTCTAAAGCGAATTCAGGCCTATGGTAATCGGCACTTTGAGATAGGGCTGCCCATGGTACCTGAACCACGCATTGCACTTACATGCCCCCAGTAGGATGGATATCCTAAGAGACAAGTGTCGAGGAGGTAATATGCTATCATTGCATCCCCAACGTGAGTATATACTCCACCTCTCCTGCGGCGGGAACTCTTCCAATGAAAATGTGTTTTCAAGCCTTTCCTAAGTCAAAACTAAGAGAACCAAATCTCTTTTCAGAAAGAAAGAAGTTAATTACCAGACCAAGTGTGTGAAATTTGGATGCTTGGGTTACAAGGACCCGTAAACCAAAACGTAGAATAAGACTCCAGGTACTACCCCACCTTTTAACTCAAACCATAACTTTCCTTCCTCAACCTCTTGAGGAATGGTCCGCAACTTAACTCTTACTTAAGCTTTTAAGTCCACAAAGGACCCTAAAGGTCTAAAGCTAGTAGCTCATTTAGCTTCTAAAGTTTGACCCTACAATTAATTTAGTCTACCCTAGAGTTCTGATTTGCTTAAGACTGCAAGATCTAGCCAGTTAAGCTCAAAACTTTTTTTTTTTATATGCAAATGTATGCAATGAATGCATTATTCTATGTATATCCCCAAGTACACCCCCCCATGCCTAAAATCTGTAATGTCCTCATTGCATAGAAGGATATTACCTGGGTCAGAGTTGGGCTGAATAGCTAAAGAACCTGCAAATCAGGTTCAAGAATTGCAGAAATAGGCCATAAAAATGAGCAAAGCAATGTTGGCCTAGAAAATAGGTAACCTAGGATGTTGGCGAGCTGATGATGAATTCCGATAGCAAATGCTTGCCCAACTAAAATGGGAATGAAATCTTCCCAGGTCACCAGAAGAGGTTCTAAAGTATAAACAGGCATAGCAACCTCCAAAGGGGTAGGGGGAGGATAAGATAGATCCTCCAAAAAGAATGGGGAAGGAATGGTGTAGAGATAAACCCCCAGGGTAATGGACTGACTAAAGAAATCATCAATCCGTACACGATACTCCATTACGGGAAATATTGGTCTGTTAAGCCCCCTGGTCAGAACAAAAATGAGCAATTTTCCAAGGCAAGGATCATCTAAGGTGTCCAAGTTATGAGGTTGCGGGATGGCCATAAGATCTAGGTTGGCTTTAATCAGCTTGGTGTCCATCCTTAACACTCTTTCTAAATCCTCAATTTCATCCCTAGCATTCTTTGCACCATCACCTGTATCTTCCTACTCTTCATCAAGAGTCACAATTTCGCTTTCAGATATAAGCGAATCAGAGGGTGACTTCGAAATGAATGAAGGCAGGTTGGAAGCAACAGATCTAGGGATTATTCTATCAATGTCATCCTCGGATTTTTGTTCTTTACTCAAATCTTCCCCGAAGTCTATATGTGAATCCACATAAATCTTAGAAATTGCTTCCAAATTTTCCATCATTTCATCATGAGGAGAAATATCATCAATCGGTGTGCTAAGGAAACCTAATTTGGTCAAATTTGTGACATCCTCAGGAGCTAACTCTTCAAATAAGACATAATCACCCTTAGTGTCACTCCAAATCTTGAATGTAGGTTCCTCATATAATTCGTCTTCCTCCTCATCACACAATTCATCATGTACCCGAGGTCTAGAATCATTTAATTTCTCAGCAGATCCCCTAGGGTGCTCTATCTGAGGTAAATGGTTTACACTGGTAACATTAGACTCCTCAGATAGGTTAATTTCTTTAGGGTTAGGCTCCCTAAGGGTGGGCTTGAGTTCCATATCGTGATCAGAAGGGAGGGTAGGATTAACAACTTGACTTTGACCCACTTCATCAAATGTCACGAAAATACTATCATCTGGGTTGAGGTCTTCCAAAGGTACCATCATTCCCTTCTTTTGACTCTAATATAATTCAGGTGGATACTCAACCTTATCATCATCTTCCTCGGGTTGCCACCTTTCTTCATCCAATGCTTAGCTACTTTCATGTGTATCTTCCTCCCACCTAAGGTGTGGATTTCTCAAGGAAGTGTCATCTAATGGGGAGGTTTCAAAATTGATCCTCGAAAAGTAGCTATTCTCCCTAGAATTTCCCTCCAACTTAAAGTGTAGCTCTCCCACGGGAGATGCATCTATTGTAGAGGGGTATATGTCATCCTCAATGGGGTAGATTGGGTGGCTAATTTCATCTCTTTCTTGTTGGCCTGCTCTCGAAGATTCTCCTAACAATTCAATCATTTCGTTTTGCATTTTCTGTATTTCCATCTTCAAAGAGAAGAGGTCATTTCCATCATGAGAGAAGTCAGGCTCAGGCTTATAGTACTCAGGAGTGTTTGTCCAACCATTATAATTTTTCAGGGAGGGTGGGTTGGGTATTTCTATGGTGTGTGGGATATTGGGCAAAGCAAATCCCGGTCCTAGGTTCTACTCACTAATTTAGGGTTTAACCAGGCCAATACTCCAATAATAGGAGTAAAACAGATCCCAATGATTGTCATTATGTCCATCAAGGGATGGACCATCTCAACGTCTGGGATCGAAGGATGTAGAGTGGGGGTGAGGGCGTGGGCAAGATGTGAAAGGATGAAAATCAATGTGGTCCATTCTAACTCACACCTCAATCAGAATTCCCCAAGCAAAACACATTTCAAAAAGGACCTTTTAGGTCTTTCCCAATTTAGGCTTTTGATTTTAAGTCAGATTGCAGGTGACAATACAATTTGTTCAATCAATTTACGCGCCTATTGTCGACCTACGGCTCGCCTAAGAAGACCTAGTTAAAGCTTAGGTGTTCTTCCCTAAATCTCAAATGGTAGAGCAACTCCAAAGACGGAAGATCGAGGGATGCAAGTAGGCCTAAGCCTTCCTTTGAAGCTGTGCTTTCGTGGTGCTTCTCAACTACCCCCAAAAATCCGTGACAGGGTATCCCCCTCTTTGGATTTACAAAACCTTTGATCTCAAGTTCCGAACACTTCAAAATCCAACGATAGGAGGGCTCCTGTCCTAGTATTTCCAAACCTAAGGAGTGTCTAGAAGCGTGCCATGGTGCAAGTAAAATAAGTGTGCATACACCGCAAAAGATTTTACATTTTGAATCGCACGCCAAGTTTGAAAATCAAATCCTTGGTTTTTAAAATGTCCCTCCTTTAATTAGTCCTTTTTCTAGAAAATATGTGACCACTTATTTAATTTATTCAATACAGATTAGGTGGTCTTCGCATTAAGTCCAAATGCAATGCGTGATCAAGAATAGGATGCAAAGTAAGAAAATATGTACCTTGCTTCCAGCAATCAACGATGCGAGAATGCATGCAATGCAGAGAAGTAAATCTAGAGGCTGCTCATACAGACCTAAATGGCTTGTCCTAGGGCAGGTAGCTTCTAGCAGGCAGCTCATTTTTTTTATTATTTTTTTTAATTTTTAAACTACTGATGTAGAAGAAAATAAAAGTAATCAATAAACTAAAAACCTAAATCTAAAGAAAAGGGAACAGGCTCCCAAAAATTGCCCAACATGGGCCCAAAACAAAATCGGGGAACAAACCCCTCAAAATATACCCCAGAACAAGGGTTTGAAACAAAATGCAATGAAAAATTAAATCTAAAGTCTTAATTCTATCAAACTAGTGACTAAATATACAATGATGTCCGTCGTGTCCTCATCCTTCCCCTCCTTTCCAAAATAGCTCGTCCAATCCTCCTCTGGCGACATCAAGGGTCGCCTCTCACACTGGCTGATTCCTACACAAATTTTATCGCACAGAAAAGAAAATAATAAATGGTCAAATCACTGTGCAATTGACAAATAATCAAAATAAAATTAGGTGAAATTATTGCGTCTGTTGCCTCCCCGGCAACGACGCCATTTGACGGGTCGATTGTTCGCTTTAAAGTCGTTTGCAGTTTTATGTGGTGGAAAAATCGACTAATCAATATTAAAAAAAATAACCACTCACAAAAGAGCGGGTCGTATCCACAGGGAGGCAATGACGTATTTAAATTCGCACCAGTTAAAAATGTTTGTTCGTAGTTAGTTTGGATAAGAATCAAGCCAAAATTGCCTTCAGATTAAGGTTGAATCAAGAAATCATGCTGAAATAGCAATTCTGAGTAACTAGAGGATATTTGTCGCAATGCAGAATCAATAAAATATTATTAAAAATTGACAATGGCAGAAAATGTAATTATTAATGGCCATGTTACTGTAGCAAAATAAGGGATTTTTTCCCCTTTGCTGTGCGCGACGAGGAGTGGACGGCCAGACGCGGGAAGCTCGGAGGAAGTTCCTTGGACCGAGGGCTTCGAAGCAGTGGTGGCGGCGTGTCGTGCGGTGACCAGAGCCGGCCGGACGAAGCTCCTGTAGAGATGGCTGCAGCTGGTGCTGCAGCTGCTGTTGGCGGGAAGTGCATGCGCTGCAGGCGGGTACGCGCTCTGTTGGCGGAAGAGTTGCAGCCGGTGTTGGCGAACGCACGCTGGAAGTGGCTGTGAGACGCAGCAGGGGCACGCGCAGGCGAAAGGAGTGGCGCGGGGGAATGCCGTAGCTGGCGTGGCCTGCTGGCAGTGAGCGCGGGTGAGGTTGCAGGTGTGGGTGCGCAGGCGGGTGGTCGAGATGGCTGGAGGGCGTGGGTGAAGTACTGTAGGCATGCGGGTAAGCGGGCGAGTGTGGTTGTGCGGGTGCAGCTGCGGGCGGAAGGTGACCGGGCGTGAACGATGAGGCGCTGCAGGCTGTGCACGCCTTGCATGCGGCTGGAGGCGATGCACGGCCTAGAGTGGACGCGAGAGTGAGCGGGTGAGGTTGAGGATAAGGTGCTGGAGGTGAAGTGGGCGGATGGTGGTTGCTGCTGGAGTGGGGAGGTGGCTTCAGACGTCCAGGAAATTTCCCGGATGACTTAAGTGATTGAGAAGATGATTGCAGCGACGATGGTTGTTGATGACGACGGTGGAAGGTGCACGGCGAGGTGCTCACGATAATGCGAATGACCTCGGGATGGCGGTGTGGCCTGTCACACCACACGGCCACGGTGGTGGAGGGTCGTCGCCGCGGTTGAGGCCGACGGTGTGGAATGGAAGAGAGAAGCACTCTCTGCACAGTGGTGGGTCGATGGTGGAGGCCTCCCCCGCTCAGCATCCTCTCTCCTCCTTTTGTAGTGGCCTGCACAAATTTGAATGGAGAGGCGGGAGCAGATCCACCTTCTCTGCTGATCCATGAATGTGCTTTTAGTGTGGCTGGAGGTGTTGCAGCGGCAGCCGAGCCATTGTTGAGAAGAAGAAGAATAAAGGATATTATTAAAATATTATGGTTATTTATATACAAACCCTCAACTTTTATGTTAACTAAAATAATGTACCTAATTAGATGAATGCCATTCTAAGCTAATTCTAAATGCACTTAAAATATGAATGCAATGCATGGATTATGTAATTAAATTAAAAATATGAATTAATCTATTTACATCCTAATTTATGCTAAATAAATGTTAGAATTACCTTAATGTCTAGGCACTTAAATACTTAAATAGCCCATAACTATGGGCTAATCACGTATCACCCCAATTTATTGGCAAAATTAAAATAAAATAACATGGCGAGGACTCGTGACACAGGTCCATATTTTAGTGGACACCCAGGCTAATTAAGCCTGAAGATCTGAAGAGTGTAAGTGTTAAAGTCCTAAAGTATCGTTACCTAAAGTTAACAACTCCTAATGCCTAAGTTCTCTTCTAGTTCTAAATTTTTTGTCTGTTTGAACTTTTAATTTTCTTTTTAAAGAAATAGAAGAAATTCCACGGAGCTAGCAAAATATTTTCAAGATTAAGTATCCACCCCCCGATGTCTAAATGATGCAATGTCCTCATTGTAAAATTAAAGATATGGAAAGGGTGGAATAAATAAAATATCACTTGAGTTTTGTGAAAATCTAGTCAACTCCGTAGAGAAAGTGGAGTATACACATGAGCTAAGTTTATTGCCCTTAGCTAGGCGTAATATACAAACAAGGAAGAAATTGAGAATTCATAAGTGCATGTTAAGATAAAAATAAGAAGATTGATCTTAGGACCTGCCAGCAAGTGTCCACAGATGTCGACCAGATTGTGATGCATACCCATGCCTCAGGGTCGTGTGGTTCTAATGTTCTGGATAAAGATTACCCAGAACTGGAGATTGTTGTGTTTGCAGAGCTGGGCCAGCAGTTTTGTGGTGTGCAACCCAAGTCTAAAGTGTCAGATAATGGGTAGATCTAGTTCAATAGGTTTAGATGTCCTTTTAGATTTCAACTTGAAAAGATAATCAATTATTCTGAGCTTGGGTTGCACATCCTGAAAATCAAAGATATCATAAGGGTCCTGGTAAAAGGTAGGTGGTTTCAGTCATGAAAGAACTCTATTTCCCTCAGAATTGGCCTCCCAGATTTTCATTTCGAAATTTCTACCCTCCAAAATCAGGGTTTCTGGGACCTCCAGATTGTTGTACACCCCATCTAAAATATCCAAATTAAACAATTGTGGCTGAATAAGGATTGACTTGGGTAGATTAGGATTTGAATCCTCCATGTCAACCCCAGTAGGATCAAATTCCTCAATTACAGGGCCATCAAATAATCCATTAGATTCCTCAGGCCTGTTTGTCTCACTAAAATCATTCTCTTTATGCTCAAGTGAAACTTCACCTAAAGATTCTTCACCCTCAGAATCAAAGAATTCTTTATCCTCATTTATATATGTCTCAAAATTGTCTATCATTTCTTGGTTCATGGAGACATATTTTTCCTCATTCCCTAGCTCGGGGATCTCAGGTGAGAAAATCGATTCAACCTCAATGGGTTACTCTAGGTTATCTTGGTCATCCCTAGTCTCATCAAATGTGTCCCCCCCGATAAGTGCTTGAGAAGGTTCTGACATTGGCTCTCCTGAAGGGGGTTCATCCCAGAAATCATCCCAAGATTGGACTAATGCAACTACGAATTTCATCCTCAATCTTCATAATTTCCCAAGTAAAAGCTCACTTGGGCACTTACCCTTAATATCTTGGAGCCAATCCAATAATGAACTATTCAGTTCGTCAATCATTTGAATCAAGGGCTCCAATTCTTAATTGTGGGGTGCTGCATGGGTTTCCAAAGATCGTATGGTATTCCTCAAATTGGCAAATACCCTATCTTGAACGAGGTTCACCTGAACTAAATGGTTTGGTTGAGGGTTGGGTGGGTTTGGGTTAAATTCAAAGGTGTCAAGGAATTGAGGTTCTTAGGGCCCTCGCTATTAATAGGTTGTTTCGGCTTGTTCAAAGAAGGGGGGTGACCTGTATTCAGTATAATCCTGGGGAGGGTAAGAGTTATAATCATCATATCCTTCTTCATTATAGATCATGTCGGGTTGTACATCGAAAGGTGGAGATCTATACTCGTTGTAGGTGTGAGAAGGATAATAATCAAGGTCATGTTTAGGATTAGACCTTGGACAATGAGGTCCATAATCATATCCCAAATCGAAATTATTCTGACTAGTGGATGAGTAGTCTTAAGTTGGGTCAAGATAGTAATCATCTTGGGGATAAGTGGTGGTAAGAGGGTAGGGTTGGAAATGTGAGTGTGGTGTGGAAGAATACAAGCTGAAGCATGAGGGAAGACAGAAGAAAGAAAGGTACCCTACAGTGCAATTAAACCAAACCTATCCTTAAATTGAGTAGCTTAAGGACCTATGCTTCAAAAATGAACTTTGACCACATAATGAATTTGTTGTTGTCCTTACTCCCGAAGGTGGTAAAGTTGGGCCAACGAAGCAGGAGTGTGTCCCGAGGGCTGCTAATTATGCCAAACCCCAACTTACTTATGTCGTTTGACAATAGGGCCCTCCAACTTAGCACCTTTTGAAGCAGGCAGACATCACTAATTTGAAATGCATTCAAGAGAATACCCTGAAATAGACTTGATGAATCCTAGGGCCAACATCTACTTAATTTTAATTAAGGCCTGGGTTGATTGTGCTCTGGAATGTGATGGGCCCTTAATTGGGTAAGCCGTTAATGATTAATTAAAATGTGTGTGTGTGCACAACCAGGGTTTTCAAATAAGGTTATTTTATGATGTGTCTTTTAGGGTTTAACCTTGTTTAGCAGTTTTTAGGTCTTAATCTTTAGGTTCGTTCAATCAGGTTCAGTAGAACACTCCAAGTTTTGAAATCATAGGTGATGATATATTCCTTTAAAATAAAAAATAATGTGGAGATCCTGGTTCAGCCCTAAAAATCAACCCTAGAGGGCAAGCTACTGATGAATCACTTTTATCTTAAGTGGTACGGCCCAAACAGCTTAATCAATTGCCCTGTTCCCAGCACTGATTAAGGCACACAAAATGTCATAACCTAATTAGATTTCAACTCACTTATGAGTATTAAGTTGAAGCGTACGGGGTGCACATGTCAGATCCCAGGTTAAGTGGCAGAATCAAAGTGATTACGCGCTTAGGTCGAGAAATTTGTGGGTGTGTGAGGTGTGAAAATTTTATTTATGTCCCACAATTAGATTTATATATATGTATGGGGGGTCAGGTAAGGTGAAGTGGCCATCAAATAATCAGATCTATCCTAGGGTTTATAAAAGCACCTAGATTGATTTGAGTTTGAGTTATTTAAGCGATGGAAGGAGAATTTAATGGGTGGGTGGTGGGGATACACTTACAGAACCTTCTAACTTCACTTTACTCTGATTTATTCCGCTTTGGCTTGCTTGCAGAGGGTACCTGTAATCACAACAAGAAAGGAACAAAGTGAGCTAAAATGTTAAGTAAGGCGGAAAATACAAGAAAAATCAAAGAGCGTTGCCTCCCTGGCAACAGCGACAAAATGGTGAGCGAGATTTCACACACAAAAAGTTGAGTTCAAAAACCCGTCGTTGTGGTGCGTAAAAATCCACTACCAGATAAATTTATAACAGAAGCTTCTGGTGAGCCCTGAGTCGAACACTGGAAGGCGAACGTTTGGTTTAAAGAAATCTGTGTTTCGATTTATTTCTTTTTAGTGTTTTTATCCTTTGCAATTTCTTTGTATTTTAATAGGGAAGAGATCAAATCAACAAAATATTTATCTAACTAATCTACTTGCAAAATAAGGGAGAAAGAAAGAGAGAGAGAATATTTCATAGATCAAGCATTGCCTATTACAGCTAATTAAACTACACTAAGAAACTAATTAAAGATAGAGAGAGGCGAGAAGAATCCCCCTCGATGGTCTCTTGGAGGATGACTCGCTTTGACGGCACTTGGATGAAGGTGGTGAGGAGTTGGAGGAAGGAGAACAGAGCTGGAGGATGGAGGGTGAGACAAGACAGTGTTGCGACGAGGATCTACTTCTCGAATGTGGTGAGAGGACGACCACGGGATGCTCCACCAAAAGGGGTGAGAAGCAGGAAAAAAATATTTTTGTTCTACTCTAGAGGAGCATCGCAGGCATAGGACAAGCTCTCTTTAAAGCCTTGGTGGTGGTGAGGGAGAGAAAGGAAGAGATGAAGAGAATGGGGGACTGAAGGCCTTTTTATAGTGGAGGAGAGTAGGCTAAAACGGGTATGGGATAATTAGTGACATCCAAGATGTCACTGTAGCCTCTACTCATGCGTCGTTGTAGCCGGCCTACTCGCAGCTCTCATCGTGCAAGGTTACTCTCCACCGTTGGATCCAAGATGGGAAGCCACGATCATGCCTCATGTGCGCTCAGATCATGCCTCAAGCACGCGCGATCTCATGTTCATCCACGTATGCAATCTCGCATCTCCACCTAGCTGCATTCGTGAAGATCGGCGTTGCCACATGGTGAAGTCTCCACTATTTGATCTGAATTGAGTGGCTCTATTTGGTTGCTTGTGCTTGTGCGATCGATTAGAGGTGCGGGGTGATTCGAACCCATGTCGTGGTTTTGGGAGTGCCTCTCGCGACTGCTATTCTACATGCTCACAAATGTCGAGAAGATGAATTTCGCTATTGAGGGCATGGAAGCATCCCATCCATTGGATCTTAATTCAAAGACTGCAATGCAAGGGTAAGATGATGGGGCGGGCTGCCTACGGTAGCCCTTGGGCAGTTCAGATGATGCCACGTGGCATTATCTGTGTCATCCATCTTCAAATGCTCCTTAAAAGTGCTACGGATATCGGATTGGACCAATTTTCGGGCCATTGGGCTTTGATAGTTGATCTGAATCCATCTCTGCCATTGGATTTGTCATTTGAAGCTTCAAATTGACTCACCTATGCCCTTGGATGTTGATCTTCCTCAAACTACACATGGTGCTACGGTACTCCGATCAAGAAGATTTCGAAGATGTTGGACTCCGATCATCATCCTAATCAAATCCGTATGGTTGGATCATTAATCTAAAGCCTTGAAATAAATCTCCTACTATCCTGGCCACAGAAGGATGCGAATTAACCTATAATTTATATAAACTATTCTAAATGCAGAATGATGCATGCTATGCAATATTTATAGTATGGAATGCATTTATATGGTTAGGAACATGCATAAATAAGCATTTTAACATAAATGGATGTGTATACATTAGTACTCCCTCCAGATAGCTGTGGACCAGCATCATTTGCCTATAGCTCCTAGCAAAGCTATTGGGGTCCGACGTCCTATTGTATTAAGGTAGGACGAGCTGTTTGAACTTCTCAAGGAGTAGGACAATCATCATGCCATCGATGAAGGGGTACATGGTCACATATGCCCAAGGTCTCATGTTTCTCATCGCTCGAGTGACCTAGCGGACAATCTCGGGAATCAAGCCTCCACCACTGGTCACCAAAGGATGAGCCCTTGACTACTCGTCCAACTCCCACAAAGGTGGGAGGAGGGCCTTTAGTGGACCAGGGGGATCCTCGCCCTTTTGGCTACTGAGCTCGTGTTTCATCTTCTCGAGTTGTTCACACAAGCTGACATTCTCCTTCTCTACCACACGATGCCATTTTAGTTGGTCATTGGTAGGGTTGAAATTTGGGGGCTCTTCTTGCCAGGTTTTGGCCTTTTATCGTATTAACTGGATCTCCTGAACCTACTCTACCACCAATTGTTGCTCGACCCTTAAGGCCACCAACATAGCCTCATATTCATCCTCCTTTGCTTGCATATTAAGGAGTGCATCTCCTTGGAGATTTTCCTGGCGGGGAGGATCTTGTGGGAGGCTTAGCAGCTGCACCTCCTTGACTTTGCTTGGTCTGGAGGACTGCTGATGCATCCACGATATGGAGACACTAGATTCCATAGGGCCAGGCTTCTCAAAATTAGCATGAGAAGAATGGCATCTAGAGGGAGCTATTACGAGGTGGATGAAATTGAGAAATGTAGTATTGTATGCTTCCCTCAAATAGCACCAATTGATCGAGGCCCTTAGAATAGGAACCTTGACTTAAACACAATCACAAGGAATTTACGCAAAGAGTTGATGGCCCAGTTCCATGAAAAGCATGCATGTCTAGGGGGAGGATGATACTCCCAAATTTCACTAGTTATTTAATGGTACAATCTCTCCTTTGTTTCCTTTCCTCTTCAATTACATGAATAAATAAAAGTTAGTCTATCCTAAGTATTTATAGGATGAACCTCCTCCGATCGTGGGCCTCTTTCCTATTCCCACAATCCTGGGGCTTGGATATTAATAGCATTCAATTGGGTAACTGATAGGAGACCATGAGTGCATATGTTGGTGTCATTCTTGTACATTTCCTCTTCAGTCAACATGGTCAATAGTTGGTTAGTTAACCCTGGATTAGGCAAGACTTCCCTAGTAGTTAGGTAGGATTTAGGTAGCCGAATTCCATTAGACTGCCGGATCTTCACCAGTTGCTGGATCACTATAAGATGTTGGGTAGCCTAATCCACCATGTAGTTAGATCCACCCGAGCACCGAGCAATTGGATCTATGTGGTGATTTTTTCCCCTCATCAAAGGTAAAAGTGAGAAACTGAAGTCAACGACGCCAAAATGATACACGAAAATTTATGAGAGAATAAGTTTTGAAATTGTCATCGTAGTTTTCGACAATCCGCAATCAAATAAATGTAACCAGATGTAGGTCCAAGTTGAACATTGGGATGCAAAATATGCTTTGTTAAAAACACAATTATTTCTTTTTGGGCTTTTGTCACTTTTGTAATTTTCATAGATTTTTATATGAAGAAAGTGGAGGCGAGGAGATGGAGACAATAGCATAGGATGACAAAGATGGAGAAAGAAAATAAATTATCAATATCAAATGAAAGTTGTTTACAAGCACCCAAAATAAAAAATACAACAAAAGAAAGAGAGAGAATATGAGGAAACAAATCCATAGTGGTTGTATGTTGGTTGCTTGCTGGCACAACCTAAAGACAATGGTGAGAAGTTGTAGACGAGAATGAGGTGTAGGAAGAAGATGGTGAGGGTAGGCATGGTCTAGGCACCAATTGGTGAATGGAGGTGAGAGGTAGGAACCTAGATCTAAGGTGAATGTGGGTGAGACAATGACTTCTAGCACCTTAGGATGGGGGTGAGAAGAGGGTTGAATTCTCATGTCCCAATAGTCCACCAGACGGATCAAGAGTGGACTACAGGAAGTACCAACGGAAATCGGTCCCAGCCACAACTAGGAGAGGGTTAAGAGTGCAGTACTATAAAATTAAATGCATTCAAAAGAGGCCAATTCACTCTAAATCATAAGGTTTGAATTTGCCAAAAATCTGGCAAAGTCCCCTGATTTTTCAATATTTTCCCAAAACTGTACCTACTATGTGCCTATACCTGCATACCACAACCACTAAACAACAACAACCACCACAAGCACAACAACCACCACAACAAAAGGTGGGTACACCCCACCACCATTACCAACAAAGAAGAAAGAAAACATTAAATGGTAAATCGAAAATGAGCGGGAACACCCCATAGTCACAAGAGGTGAAAAAGTGAAAAACTTTCTTAGCATATTCAAAGTCAAATAAAGTCAAAAAACATGGTAATCCATAAAACCCACTACTTAGAATTCCCAATCATATATACATATACAAGAGTCCATTTCTCATGGATATGTTTATATCTATATGTGTATGTGTGTACATACACACACACACACACAACAGTTCAGCATATATACTTATACATAGGGCATTGGTTATTTTTTTTGAGACCTTAATTTTAATGAAACAAAATTACATTTTATTACGAACTAATCTTTCAGGATCACACTCATATAAATCAAGTAAATTATCCTCCATGTGGATCAAAGTGAAGATTTCGAAGAGTCGTTGCATTTTTTAGTTTAGGTGTTTAAGTCTAGAAATTATGTAAGGAGCCTCAAAAATGTTTTCATGATTTTCTAAGTCATAATATCAACATTTAGGTCATATTGATCGATTAAAATAATAGAACTGATCAATCAAATCAATTGATCGATCAAACTAGCCTAACAGTCAAATTCGATTTTTTCGTAGTTAGATTGACTAATTAAATATTTGATCAATCATCGACCAATCATATAAATTGATTGATCAAAATGAAAAGTGAATGATAAAACAAAAATTGAATGATCAATTTGGCTTGAAAGATTTTTTTTAACTTCTTAAATTGACTCTTTCATAAATAGAGATGCCTCAAAGTTAGCCCTTTCAAAAACACAAAAACAATAAACAAGAAGCTATCACTAGTACAAAAGAAGATTTTTCACACACTCTCTCTCATTCTTTCAAAGCTCACGTGCTTTGTGCTCTCTCCAACATTCATCATTCAAAGCACGACATGTTCTATGCCTCAAAATAACTCGATTTGAAACTTTATTTCTTAGGTTCCATGGGATTAATTTCTATACTCATTTTATTTTTTCATTTCATTTGTTGGGATCCATTATATTGGGATTCTAGTGGTTTTGTGACTTCTCTTAGTAGATAAAAGAGGAGTGGTTGTAAGAGGTCATGCCACCCTTGTTCAAGTGGCACATTAGTGGATTAACTAGCTTTGCGTAGTCAGGAAAATCCTAAGCTTGGAAGCTTAGGTAGTGGTTTTTACCCATAGGGGTTTCCACTATAAATCATTATGTATATTGTGGGATTATTTTTATTGTGTCATATTTTTTATTACAATCGATATCATGCTTGATCTTATGTTTGGGCCAAGTAAGATCCTTGCAAGTAGGGCTGACCCACTCCTTCACTTTTTACATCAAAGGGGGTATCACCCATTAGACTGTACAAGAGAAGCTAACAGTAACTTTTCAATCACCCATTAGACAGTATAAGAGAAGCTAACAGTAACTTTTCAATCATAGCCCAAAAAGTAATAGAAACCATCTATCTAACTACTCCCCTTCTTCCTAGGATTTTTGGGGTAGCTTAAAGCCTACGAAACAGATAGCCTGCTCCAACTAGCTGGTTGCATCAACAAATCGCGCGGTGAGAACTTGTAAGGGGTCAATAGGTGGGTCTGCCCACTGATTACACAGCAATCATTGGTCTTAATTTGACTTATTAGGCTAAATACCTAGCTTGCATTGTAGATAGAGCATACATTTCATGCATATTAGGCATTTACAGTCCTATATATTCTTAATCTATTTTTCTCTATTTTATAGGCCTATTATTGATATTGTCAATTCATGTATATAGGTCCTTAGGAGTGGAGTGAGATTCGTGCTAAATTGGGAATGCGGGGAGACACAAAACAAAGCCATCATCAATTTCTTCCTACAGTAGATGAGGAGGAGACGGGAACATACATGCAGATCAGATCAAGAAAGAGAGGAAGAGAGCTAAGACCAGCCCAAGACAAGCTCTAGAAGATTTGGACATCACCATGCAAAATCATGTAGCTAACTCAACCCTAATCCACTCATCCTAATAGCCTTTAATTACACAAACACACCCATGTGTACACACATTGAATTCCAAGCACATGTGTCCACTTTGCAATGTGTACACATACACACATATGTACACAAAATGCACACATCTACACCTAATTTATTCCACACACATCCACTAGCTAGCCACCTAAATAGAATCCATTTTTGAGGCCTACATTAAATCCCCCACACACTAGGCCCAACACCACATTTTTCTATTTTATTTTGATACCCAATACCAGCACCTAAACTATGACCAATTCACCCAACCTAACCCTCATTACCACCTAATGGCCACCCTTGGTTTCACTCTTAGGAGAAAAACCACTAAGGCCTTCTAGACTCTTCTCCCCACCTTAAGGTGCACCCACTTTATCTCCATAGGTAGCCCCCCTCCCTCCCTCTTCTCTCTTAGGGGAAACATCCTCTCCATTCCCTTCTTCCTCTCTACTCCACCTCTATGCTACTCCTCTCCTCTTATGGTTGGTGGCCATATTGCCCTCACTAGTCACCCTCCTATCATGGTTGTGTAGGCCTTCAAGGTTGTCAATCACCAACTTTGTCCCAACCCATGGCTCCTGAAGCCCTCATTGGGAGGACATCACATCTCATCTCTTCTTCTTGTCCTATTTTCTTGTAGCTAGATTTCTTTTCATTACGAGTAGATTAATTCATTTTATTTCCATTTGCATTTTATTTCCTACCAATTCTTCTTGTTCTGCTCTTTACGAGCACCACACAGACCCACACACACACAAGCACACACCACTACCAGCCACCACCTTCAAGTTGCCATTCACCACCTCCTTTCCCCTCCTCTTCTTTCACGTTCATAGCCACCATCGTCGACCACCAACTGCAGCCACCCTTACCACTCCCCCGAATACCACCTTACATGCGCTCTCCCTCTTCTTCTTTTCTTCACTTCAATCAATCACCCACATACTACTCCACCGGTCAACCCAACAAGCTCCACCACCAAATACAACCACCATCCTCCACCTCTTGATCTGCCACAATCACCTATTCACTCCTCTCCACCCCCTCGACTTCCTTGTCAACTTGATTCGGTGGAGTAATCCATGGCCATCTCCAATTTTGGTATAATCAGTAGTAGCCCCATACATCCCCTGTTCTTGCTCTATTTCCATTTTTCTCTCATCTGTTATCCACGCTATAGTAGGTCAGCAACTAGCCACTACTCCATTATCGATTGCTAAACACCACCCAGCCACCTACTAACCACTTACATTCCATTTCTCCTCCCCCTTGCCTTCTCTCTTCCCCTATCCACTAACCATAGCCACCACCACCTCACAATGACCAACCATTAGTGCAACACACACATGGCCACACAATGCAGTACCCAACTATCACCAATTTCAAACATTCATATAACTTTACGTACGTCCAAAATTTACATTTAAGTCGTTCGACCACTCTACTAGACATTCATTGACCCCACCCAGCACCTACGTCTTACGTCCTGCACTTCCTACTCCTCTCCTAAGCCATTCAATACACACACACCACCCCCATCGTTCCCTCTTTTACTTTTTTTTTCAAGTTTTGTATAAGTGGATTGGCCACATGTTGTAATAACATTTCAAGTTCATGCTTTTCTTTTCGTGCAATTAGTGTAGCTTTGTGTTCCAAGCAATAGAAGACTAAGTTTCCTTAGTTGTTCATGTTGTTGTTTCCATTTCCTTAAATAAAAGACTAAAAAAAAGTGTAAATTAAGGAGAAACCAAAAAAAAAATTGTGTAGATTGTAATCTTACTTTCGTCCTCGTTGCTTTCGTAATCATACAAAAATAATACAAAAACATACAAAGCCAAAAGACTAAAAATAAAATAATCGTTAAGTAGATTTCAAGCGATAAGAGCCAAATTTCGCCTCCCCGAGGATTCGATCAGGACTCACTGAATTGAAATCAAATTCAAAATTTGATTTGTGGTCTCATTATTACTTTATTTTGATTTGCGACTTAACGTGAAATTCAAACTACGATGACTACATAACGAGATAAATTTCGCACATTGATTTGCAGCATCATTTTTGACGTCGTTGCCAGGGAGGAAATTATGTAGACACATTTATTTAGGATAAAATGCCTATTTATGCATGTTCCTAGGCTTAGATATGCATTCCATACTATAAATATTACATAACATGCATTATTCTGCATTTAGAGTAGTTTGTTTATATTTTAGGTTAATTCATGTCCTTTTATGGCCAGGAGAGAAGGATATTTAATTCAGAGCCTCGGATTGATGATCCAATTGTACAGATCTATTCAGGACAATGATCAGAGTCTCATAGCACCTTATGCAGTCTAAGGAAGATCAATAGCCAAGGGACTAGGTGATGCAATTCGGAGCTTCAAATGACAAATCTGAGTGCACGAATGGATTTGGGTCAACGATCGCAGCCCAATAGCATGAAAATCAACTCAATCAAACTTCTGTAGCAGCACCTACAAAGGAAAGAAGATAGATGGCCTAGATTGCGCCACATGGCAGCACATGGGTGTACACAGCAGCAGGCGTGTGGAAGCAGCGAAATGTGTGGAGGCAGTGCAACGCCAGTAGGTGCGCACACAAGGCAAGTGAGCTGGAGCTTTAGAGACTCTCAGGTGGATCTTCAGCGACATTTATCGCTATCACTAAATGTCCTATGTACAAAATGGATTCTTTCCTCCATTATAAAAGGACACCTACCCCTCCCATTCTTTTTCATCTCTTCCTTTCTCTCTCCCTCACCACCTCTAAGGCTCTAGAGAGAGCTTTTCCCAAGCCTGGGATGCTCCTCTAGAGTAGAAAATCAAATAGTTTTCCTACCTCTCATCCCCATTTGTGGAGCATCCCGTGGCTGTCCTCTCACCATCTTTCGGAAGAAGATCCTCACTGTGACACCGTCCTGCCCCACCCTCTGTCCTCCGGCTTTGTCATTGTTCGTCCTGCTCCTCACCACCTGATGTCGGTAGATTCACACACAAAAAGGTTTGGAGTTTTGAAAACCCATCCTCGTAGTTCAATTCATGAGAAAATCCATCAACTAGATAAAATTTATAACCGAAACTCGAAAAGTGAGTCCTGGATCGAACACAGGGAGGCAAACGTTTGGTTTGAAAAATACACATTTTGCTTTTATCTGTTTTCGTCATTTTTGTCTTTTCAAATTTTTTTGGGTATTTTTAGCAAGCAAGAGATTAGGTCAATGAATTCTTATCTAACTAATCTACTTGCAAAATATAAGAGAGATAGAAATAATCACATATATCTCAATAAGTGTTTCTACAACTATGAAAATGGGAAAAACTACACTAGAAAGCAGTAAAGATAGATGGAGATGAGAAGAATCCCCCTCAACAGTCGCTCGGAGGATGACTCGCTTTGACGTCGCCTGGAGGAAGGTGGTGAGTAGTGGGAAGAATGAGGATGGAGCTTGAGGATGGAGGGCGGGCTAGGACGGTGTCACAACGAGGATCTTCTTCCCGAAGGGAGGTGAGAAGACGGCCATAGGATGCTCCACGAATGGGGATGAGGGAAGGGAACAAATATTTGATTTCTACACTAAAGGAGAATCCCAGGCTTGGGACAAGCTCTCTCTAGAGCCTTGGTGGTGGTGAGAGGAAGAAAGGAAGAGATGAAGAAGAATGGGAGGGGTAGGTGAAAGAGTGATCTTCGTTTTCATTAAAAACTTTAACATAAAATGTCGTGTCGTTATAATTCGTTGCGTGGTAGAAAATCACTTTTCAAAACATTTTAATTTTCAGAATCTAACCACGAAAATAGTTAGGTAGTCTCCATAGGGAGGAATTAGCCTATTGAATGTCTTATTTGTTCAGGAAATCTCAATGTGTATGCATACTAACTGCTGCATGTGTTTTCAACATAATTTCTTGCTTTAAATAATTAATCAAGAATACAGGTGTGCATTTGCAAAATCACCACTGTATAATATCATGTAAAATAATGATCTTGATATTGGTAAACACTATAAATACTAATTTCTAGAATATAGCTTGTTCACCATAATATATATGACGTGCATTAAATCATACATGAGAGATATTCATCTGCAAGCAATTTTGATGAAGTAGAAGGATGGCTATGCAAATTCACCTCAATAATTTAATTCGTTAAATAAGGGAATAGTGTTCCCCCGTAATGGAAAGGTTGGTAAATATTAATGGGAAGGAAAACAGAGCATTCCTTCTCTCTCCTTCCTGCATGCGCGAGGAGGGATCTTCTGCTGGCCTGTGAGTGATGGAGGCATGCTGAAGGACGGCCGTTGAGATGGCGGTGATGGGGCAGTAGATGGTAGCTAGACATGGCCAGATGGCGGAGGAGAACATCAACCACGTCGATGGCAAGTGGCATTTGTGGGTGTCGTGGCATGCAACTGGTGGGCGCACGGGGGTCGAGGGAGTGAGATGAGGAGATCGGCGAGGTCGATGGTGAGTTTGGGTGCTTGTAATGGCCGTATGTAGCGAGGAGGTGGCTGCAACTTTGTGTTCCTTCATTGTCGGTTGAGAAGAAGAAGATGAAGGAGAGGAGGAGGAAGAGGCTAGGCGGTGGCACGCCGACTTGCACATAGCATGCGCGGGGCTGGTTGTGCACCCGCGTAGGCTTGTGCGCAGGTGCGGTTGCTTGTAGTGAGGGGTTGCGTGCTGAGTGGCGTTGTTGAACATGCAACCAATGCATCCTTGCTGGTGTAGTTGCACTGTGAGCTGGCGTAGGTGAGGGATTGCAGGTGCGTGGGCACGTAGTGCATGGTGAGAGTATTGAGAGGCTACCAGTGCGTGGTATGCTACGTGAAGTGAGGGGGCACGCGGTGGTCTGGCTTGTGCACAAGTGCGGCTGCACGGTGAAGGGGTTCGTGGTGGTGGTCTCACACTGTCACTGTGCGACCATCGAGAGGACGATGGCGGGAGGCAGGTGTGCAGAGACCACGGTGCTCACTGAAGTCCATGGTGAACGCCTCCTTCACGGTGGTGGAGATGGAGGATATCCCCACAGGGAGGGAGAAGAAGATCCTTCCCTCCAGAAGCCCGACCTTTTATTTTTAAAACCTCCTGTTGTTGCGGCTCTCTCCCAATCTATTTCCTATCCCCGAGGACTCGACTCTTCCAACGACTTGGTAGTAGTGGTGAAGTGGTGGCGATGTCGTTAGACTCGGAGGGAGTTGTTGTGAAGAGGAAGGCGGTGCTGTCCAAACTGTCCTCAAGACGTCTTATGTACTGACTTCGGATGTCTGAATGATGCCTTCTAGTTTCTTGCACTTATTCTGCATCAACCATATAGATTATCATAACCATATATTATAAAATTGGTTCACAAAATTATATGCAGACTAGGGTGAATTATCAATTAACTCCTAATTAATTAGAAACTAAGGACAGATAATTAAAGAGTACTTAGGCTAAATAATGGTCCACTAAAGTGGACTTATCAAATGCCCCCATGCCTAAGTTTTGCTAGTCCCTAGCATAAAGTGAAAAACAATAGAAGTCACCAAAAAGATTTCTTCTTTTTCTATTCCAAAGATTTAGAGATCCAGACAAATGTGAAGTGATAGTAGCCTAGGTAACGGATCCAAGTGAAAAGGCAACTTACATTTACATTAGTACTTTTCCCTTAGTAAACATTTTATTAGGATAGGCAACTATTTCCTTCAGAGATAAAGCAGAAAATAATCTGTAGTTTGACCCCGGCTTTTTGGCTTAGGTAGGAGATATTGAGTTGAATGGATTTATATTTGGTGGCACACACTCATCTGGTGCTACATGTAATCTAGTACTACAGACTCTAGATCTTTAGACTATTAAATGAGTCAACCCAGAGAGAGGCTGAACACTATGCTCTCTTGATGTTTATTTGTGCTCACTCTTTTCCTTCTTTTCTTTTTGAGATCACAAATCTCACCAGATTTAGTAAATGAACTCACTGTTTGGTGGCCTCACATGGCATTCACACTTCAACTAAAGTCCTAATAACTCTACAACTAAGTTAAAGTCCCAAGCCAGTATCCGGGTGATCAGAAATACAGAAAGGTAGGTATGGGTCATATTTGGTGGATTGTGATGGGTGTTTTTGTTGCCTCAGAAACATCATCACAAAGACAAAACTGTAAACTTGGACTCTTTTCTTTTTCTTTTCTTTCTCTCTTTTTTCTTTTTCTTCTTTTTTTCTTTAAATGTAATTGTTTCTCTTTTTTCTCCTTTATAAATCAACATAACACGATACAGACTTTTATTTATGAGGCATTTTTATGGATGACGATGGTCAAGAGGATATTGTGTGGCTTATTTGGTGGAAGTGCCTACTCTTGGCACCGGGAAGGAATGGATAGGACAAGAGTATTTCTGACCTTTGACATTACTGCCCTCCTTCAGCCGAGGACTCTATGAAGGATGGTCGTAACCATCCACCATAGTCATAGCTTTATTAAGACTCAATCTCTATGTATCTTCCTTATTTGGTGACTCTCAGGAATTCACACAATGTACGCACACAGGAACAGAGAGCGAAAACTATGCCTAACTCTGAGGTATCATCATCTAATTGTCCAAAACTTAAGAGTCCTCACACTAGACTTAGTGCACCAGTAATCTCTCTACTTTCTTCTCACAAATATGAGGTGGATCTACTAAAAGATAGTATGCCTGACTCCCTATTAACTGTCCACAAGTTCAGTAGACTAAAAATGCTTATTGATTTTCTTCAAAGATCCATTACCCAGTCTACATGCAAGTGAAGTAATGTATTAGATTCTAAACTTAGGAAACAATTTAAGAAGAAAAATCTTTAATGACACCTCCATGACAAAGATGTTTTGCTAGAGACTAACCAAATCAACTCAAGAAACGAATTTTTTTTTTTAATATGCTAACCTAAATGCATGAATACTTCCTAAAATGCAAAATGCACCCCCCCATGCCTAAATCCTACAATGTCCTCATTATAAAATTAAAAGAGGGGAGAAAGGAAGGAAATCACCTAAAGATGGTGTTATTCTGAAAGCTAGGTTGCCTCCCAACAAGCGTTGCATGTTCTGTCAGCAACCAAACTTATAGGGAACCTGTAAGTCTAGTTCCTGATAGAGAAAGCTAGGCCCTAAAAATATGCATAACAGTGCGGGCCTAGAAAATAGGTACCCACGGATGTTGGTGAGCTGATGATGTAGTGTGATTCCAAATGCTCGCCAGAAGATATGAAAAGAGAGAACCTCGTAGGCTACTTGAGGAGGTCTAGGGATAACAAAAGGAATATGAAAAGGGACCTCCCAAAACGGAATAAGTGGGGGATAACAAGGATCCTCCAAAGCAAGACTGGTTTTAAAAAATATGAACATTATTATTTCAAAACCTTGAATGGCGAGACTAAAAGTACAAGCATCAATCCACACTCGCCATTCTACCTAAGGATGTATTGGCCTGATATGTTCTCCAGAAAGAATGTACATGAGCAGAGATCTGAGCCAAGAATTGGTTAGGGAGTGTAAGGGTTGTTTGTAGTGTTGGAAGGTAATGATTAAGTCCAATGAGGGCTTAGTCGGTGTTAGGTCCAATTCCAACAATGATTCAAATTGTGTATTCTCCCAAACAATTGTAGAAAAATTCACGTCACCCTGCCTATCATTAATGATCGGAGTGATATTTTCACCTTCCAGTATATGTGAATCAATGGTGGACTCCAAATTATATTCCTTTAATGGTAGGGTCGAAACAACAGAATCATTATCATTAATTTCATCCCCGGATTCGTTTGGTTCACTTGAGTTTTTGTCAGGGTGTATATGCGATTCTCCAGTAAAGGTAGGAGTTGGATCAGTATCTGGTCAGACCCAGATAGGTTGTGTTAATATGGTGATTTTATCGTTGAAATGTGTATAGTGGTTAACCTAAATCGGACCTAACCATCTCTTTACAAAATTTTGTACCAGCCCTACTTGATTTTATCTTGGTCACTTTTAGGCCCAGGGTCGAACTCAGGGAAGTGGGGTTAGAAGTCAAGTTTCTATGCCTTTCCTACAACGAATCTCTTCTGTTCGTTTATTGTGTTTTTAGTGTTTTTTTATTTAAGATTTTTTCTGATAATCTTTGTCCTTGAGGTACACCGTCAAAATCAGGTTCTTGGCTTTGAGCCAAATCAAGGTTTCAAAACTGGTCTTGCTATTCGCAAGACTGAGTACCTGCAAGTCAAGGATTATCTTTTCTCTTTTATATATTTTTTTTTGTTTATCTTTTTAATGGCAAGAAAGAGAAATAGAAATAAAGTAAATATAGTATATATATATATATGTATATATTATATATGTATAAAGGGGTGGGGGTGGAGATGGCGTGTAGCACGGTGTCGAGTCGGTCGTCGTTTAGAAAGATGCAACCAACAGGACGAGGTGCTGCGTGGAGTTTAAGGTGGATGGCGGAAGATGTGTGCGACCACGCTTTTTGTATGTGTATATCGGGGAATATCAGCAACTGGTGCAAATATTCCCACGATACCACGTATGGTAAGTGATATGAAAAAATATATATATATCTGTAAATATATATCTATATGTAAATATATATATATGGTTATAAATATATAGGTATATATGTAGTTATATGTATATATATATATAGATATGTAAATATATGTATAGATAGATAGATGTATAGATATATATAGATATCTATGTATATGTATGTATTTATAACTATATAGATGTAGATAGATATGTATATATAGTTATAGATATATATGTATATATGTATGTATATTTGTATGTATATATATATATGTATAAATATATGTATATATATGTATATATATATATATATATATATTTATCTATACTTATACTTAGTTACATAGGTAATAATCTATATATATAAATACGTATATATATATATGTATATAAGTATATATATATATGTAAATATATATGTATGTATGTATATTAATACTTGGGTATATAGGTACTACTATATGTATAGATATAAGTATATATATATGTATATGTATCTAAATATATATAGATATAAATATATATATGTATATATATATAAGTATATAATAGTGTATAGGTGAGAGTGTGTGTGTGCGAGAGTGTGTGTGTGTGTGTGTGTCGGCAGAGAGGGTGAGAGAGTGCTGTGTGTGAGAGAGGGCTTCCTGCTGGAGTAAAGGAGGTGCTTAAGCCATCTGCAGCAATGGGGCAACGTCTGATAGTGCATGCACACTCGCAGGTGCGTAGGCGTGAGGACGTGCACGCTGAGAGGGATTGAGTGCGGGGAGAGGACTGTAGCGCACCATGCTACGCGAAGGGTCGGGTGCGGGCAGACGCAGGAGCTGGGAGCGGGTGAGCGTACGCTGGCGAAGACGCGGGCGCACGCAGATGCGCAGGCGGGCTCTGGAACGGCCGTGGTGCAGGACGTGGGCGTGGGCGTTGGCCGGTTGCGGCACGCTGGGTGACCGGATAAGTTAGAAACTTACTAGTCACCGCACTGTAGCCACAGTGTTCCGCTGAAATGCATGAACAGTGGCTACAGTGCCCGGGCGAGCCGCGCAACCGCTTGCGTCCGGTGCTGAGTGCGGAGGGTGTGGACGGTACTTTAAGTCTCACATGACATAGATCATCTCTCGACTAACCAAGACTCTTGATATTTAAACCTTAAGTATGATTTCCAGGACCCAAGAGGTTTTTGCCGTACTCGAGTGCTCAAAAGATTATGGCTTGTGCATAGTGAGGGATCAAGACTGACCAGATGAACATTAAGTCTCAAGCCCAGGGTTTCACGAATTTTTAAGTACAGGTTGGTCCTAGTTTCAGCTCGTGTCTTTTGATTGACCCTTAAAGAGATGATTGAAACTCAACTCCCATTTTATGACTTTTGTGGCTCAAGGAGAACAGGGTATTTGTAACCTGCCCTGAAGAACTTTTGTAGGGCGATTTTACAGACATTTGTGAGATATACTGACTTATTTGCATCTTTTTTCTCTTTTTGTTTTTTTTTTTGAAACACATGTCAGTATATCTCTTACAACATTATTTGGAGGAGCACACTTTTCTTTTTGGTGGGAGAGTTTCTTTTTGGTGGAAGGAGTCTCTCCTAAACACAAGACTAAAGCCAGGGATAAAAAGTCTACCTGCGCAAACAGGTAAGGACTCCACCTTCCCTAATGAACACTAGGGTTGGATCTTATGTTCACCTGGTCTTCCTTGATATGTGTAGTGTGAACCCAGATTACTTAGGCTCTCAAGTAGAAGCAAACCAACGGATCCTGTACTGGTGTCTCAGGTACAAGAATGCATCCTTAGTTAGGAGAGATTCCGATCTATCTTGTCAATGCTCAAGTGAATTAAGCCGAGCTTGAGCGAATCAAGCTTCTGTGGCCTGGAAATTCTTCAAAACAGAGGTTGAATATCCATAAGCACTTATTATATTTTTGTTTCAGCTTTCAGATCATTACTAAACACCATTTATATATATATATATATAAGCTGCATGACACCCTAAAATACCTAGATCCTATGGATACCTATCCACCCCCCCATGCCAAACGATGCTATGTCCTCATATGCATCAGGGTAGGGAAGAGAACGGACGAAAGATCGGGTAACGAGAGCTGAGGTGCAGGGTATACAGTAGGGTGGTAGGGTGGGTGGATGGTGGGTGGTGAAGTGAAAAGTGAAGTGATCGTGACAGTGGCATAAAAAGTGATGGTGGATAGTGAGTGTTGTTGGGGTGCCTCCCAATGAGCGCTGAATTTAACGTCCCCAGCCGAACTCAGAATGAGGCAAAAAATTAGTTACCCTCCAGCAGGGCAATAGTTTCTCAAACGGGGGCAGGTTCATGAGTAAGATAAGGTTTCAAACGCTGCCCATTGACCATAAATTTATGCCCAGATTTGGGATCTTCAATTTCAACGGCCCCGTTGGGAAATGGTCTCGAGACCAGGAAAGGACCAGTCCATTTGGACTTCAGTTTCCCAGGAAAGAATTGAAGCCGGGCATTATAGAGCCAAACTTGCTGAGATGGCTCGAATTCTTTCTGCCGAATACGGCTGTCGTGAAAAGCCTTAGTGCGTTGTTTGAAAGTTAAAGCAGAATCATAGGCTTCACGACGGAGCTCTTCCAGCTCCTGGAGTTGATTTACCCGCCAGGCACAGGTAAATCAGCAATGACATCAAGCTTAGCTCTGTCAACCTCGATACCCCTATCGAAGATGATATGCCCAAGAATAATTCCCTCGTGCACCATAAAATGACTCTTTTCCCAAGAAAGCACGAGGTTTACAACAATACATCTCCTAAGGATACGGGTCAGGTTGGCAAGACATTCATCAAAAGATGGTCTGAAGATCGAAAAGTCATCCATGAAGACCTCGAGAAAGTCACCCACCATATCATGAAATATCGCCAGCATACATCTCTGGAAAGTTGCTAGCGCGTTGCAAAGTCTGAACGGCATCCTTCTAAATGCAAAGGTGCCGAAGGGGTAGGTAAAGGTGGTTTTCTCTTGGTCCCGGGGGTCAATTTCCACCTGGTTATATCCTGAGAATCCTTCCAGGAAACAGAATAATTTATTTCCCACTAACCGCTCCAGGATTTGGTCGATGAAACGTAGCGGAAAGTGATCTTTCTTAGTTGCAGCATTGAGTTTCCTATAATCTACACACACTCTCCAAGATGTAGGAGTGCGTGTAGGGATGGATTCGCCCCTGCCATTGACGTGGATGGTGAGTCCTGCCTTTTTGGGCACGACGTGAATCGGACTCACCTAGGGGCTATCGTTGATCAGGTAGATTATACTTGCATCCAGCCACTTAATGATTTCCTTCTTAACGACCACCCGCATGTTAGGGTTGAGACGTCGCTGCATCTCACGGGATGGTCGAGCCTCCTCCTCCGTATATATACGGTGAGTGCAGTAGGAGGGGCTAATGCCAAATAAGTCTGATAAAGATCATCCAATGGCTACCTTATGTTCTATAAGGACCTTCGTTAGTTTGTACTCTTGCTCCTTGGTCAATTTTGAGCTGATGATTACAGGGAGCATTTCATTTGGTCCCAAGAAAACATACTTAAGTGTACTAGGTAGCTCTTTCAGCTCGGGAGTGGATGGTGAAAGATCTGGCATTTCATGGGACGAGTGTCCCAGGCGGATCAGAAAATAAGTCAGGAGGAAGAAGTTGGCCCTTAGATTGGCCAAGAAGACGGGCTTCTTGGATAGATGGATCCAAAAGGGAATAGCCCCATTGAGTAGTATATGGGCTCAAGGTCCTAGTGTGGAGTTGCAAATCCGCCTGATTTGGCGGAAAAGAAAGGGCAATCCGGTCTTGAAGAGTGTGGACCGGCGGTGAGTAGCCCTGATATGACTTAGACCACGAGGTATGGGAAGCGGAGAAAACCTCGTCATAAGTCTAGTCAGGAGAAGGTACGGGAATAGGGAGGGATGGGGGAACGTCACAGTATGTGCTGATCAGGCAGTCGCCAGTGTTTACAGGTAATCCGCAGTAGTCTGAATAGGTCCCAATTAGTCCGATACACATGCTGACAGCCCTGTCCTCGTCAGACATGTCATCCTCGATACAATCACAATCAAAGTTCTTGGCTGCCTTGAAGATGTTAGGCTTGATCTTTTAAGATCCAACAGCAATCTCAATACAGCCCGACTCGCAGTTGATATGGGTGCGGGCTGTGGCCAAGAAAGGTCGACCAAGGATGATCGGACAATCAGAAAGTGAGCTAGCAACTTCCATATCTAAAATAAGAAAGTCAACAGGAAAATAGAGACTGTTGACCCTAACCACCACGTCTTCCACCACAACCTTTGGGATTTTGACAGAATGATCTGCCAACTGTAACATGACAGGGGTGTGTTTCATATTTCCCAAGGAAAATTTTTCGAGCATGATGGTCGGTATGAGATTTATGGAAGATCCTAGATCAAGCAGGTCATAGTTAAAATTGCAGCCTTTGATACTATAGGAAATAAGCGGTGCGCCCGAATCTTTCCGCTTCGGTGGTAGGTTTGACAGTATAGCTCAACTCGCATGAGGTGAGAGAACCACCGGATTCTTAGTTTTCTTTGACTGTCGCCTGGGTGTCATGTAGTCTTTGAAAAATTGGGCGACAGTAGGTATGTGATCGATAGCCTCGAGCAGGGTTACCTTGATTTCTACATCCCTGAACAAATTACGCAGGTTATCAAAGGCATACGTATCTTTCTTCTTGCCTTTTGGCTTCCTCAGTAGAGCCTCAGGGAATGGGACTGATTCTGGCACCAATTTGAGTGTATCGTCCTCCCACGACTGCGGTGCGCATCCGGAATGAGAGGACGATGAAGAAGACTGGCCAGGATCAGGTCGAGGCGGATCGACGGTCTGCTTATCGCTCCTCACAATGATCGCATTGGGTGATGCAGGTCCAATGGGATCATACGACGGAGGGGGGTTCGCAATAGGGACATAAGAGTGCGGTGCTGCAGTGGGATTAGCCTGAAATCCCAGTGGAATGCTCGGAGCCTGCAGAATCTGATGAACCTGCCCCTGAGAAGGTTGTACTTGTGGTTGAGGACCACGGGGTACGAAATTTCATGGGTTTGGAACAGGTTGGGCGGGAAGAGTGCCCTGAGATCGAGTCATAATGCGTAGTTGACTGATCTCAGCATTCTGCTACGCCAATTGGTGCTGAAGAGAGGTCATGTTCTCTTCATGGCGCTTTGACATTTCCATCATCATTCGCATCAATTTATCAAGAGGACATGATGTGTGTTCTGCTTGCGGTATGCAAGGACCCGATGGCAGATTCGCCATAGGATTAGACTGGGACCTTGGGATGACGGGTGCGGACGGTCGCATTGGTCCACCAGCGGGGTTTTGGCACTGTGGGTTGTTGGACCATGCGAAATTCGGATGATTTCACCACCCTGGGTTATAAGTGGCAGAGAATAGGTTGTTCCCCAGGGCACAAGCGTCTTCTATGCCAGAAGACGCGTCCGCGTGTAAATATGCGTCCGAGCACACGGAGGCTTGGTCCTTCATGTCAAAATACTGGCTTGCAGAAGCCAGATCCACATGACTTACCGAATCGCTCGGCGTGACACTTGGTAAGGAATGTCTTATGGGGTTTCTCGGGATAAGCCTGGTGTTGGAAGAATTGGAATTGTGACAAAGTGGTGAAGTAGGGGTGTTTGCCATAGAATGGGCAGGGTTGGCCAGAAGCTCGTCCAGCTTCTTGTGCACGACGGAGACTTCATCCAATTTCTGTGCGATAAGGCTGAGATCTGTGGATGAATGGGAGGGTCCCGTGTCAACTTCGTGGACATTACGGGGCAGGCTGGTACGTTTAAAGGTGACAATGGAGGCATTGTTCATTGAGTTTTCACTCATATTTTCAAATAATTCGAATGCTCCATTCTCGTCTTTATTCATGAAATTCCCTCCGCAGGAAGCGTCTGCAATCTGCTTCAAAGTCTCATTTAGCCCATAGTAGAAAATCTGGGCTATATGCAACTTAGGTAGACCATGGTGCGGACACTTCCTAAGGAGGTCATTATATCTCTCCCATGCCTCATGAAACTGTTCACTGTTTTATTGCGTAAATGAAGTGATAGCACGGCGAAGCGCATTGGTTTGCCAGATTGGGAAGAACTTCTTGAGAAACACTATTCGCATCTCTTCCCAAGAGTGAATGGTTCTCCCAAGGGTGCGTAACCACTGCGACACTTTATCTCGCAATGAAAACGAGAACATTTTCATGAGGACTATTGGTAACCCGATATTTCTTGGTTTAACAGTTTCAGCCAATCGGGTTAAGTCTTCCAAGTGGATAAAAGGATCTTCACTTGCAAGACCATGGAAGTGAAAATTTATTAGGTCAATTATGTTAGGTTTTAGTTCAAAGTCGTCCCCGCCCAAGGGGACCCGAATTTGTCCTATGGTCTTTGTAGCAGCGGGATTCTGATAGGAGCTAAGAGACCTAGGCTCCTCCCGTTCGGGAGGGTTCTGCATTTCCTCTAATGTTTCCCGAATGGCTTCAATTTGTTCATTATACATTTCCATTTAGGCTTGGGGGCGGGTTATGGGATGTAAGGCTCCACCACCTGGTGGGTTTTAAGGGCGGTTTCCTCCCTCGGGATTTAGGGGTGGGCGTGCAGCCATGTTTGTGGAGGAGGACGATTCGGCTTCTTTTCTAAATTTATCAGACAATTCACACAGTTCAGGGTTTTTTGACCTCCTCCCAAACATGCACTACCGCAGGAAGAATTAGGGGGATACGAAGGGAAAAGGAGATTAGAGAAATGACGCCGCAAAGGTACACTTGATGACAAATCAGTACAATCAAATTCCTAACCTCTATAGTGTGCCCTTAGACCTAAAGATCTAAGTTACCTACTATCATGAACTACGAAACTGCATGCGAGCACCGCGGAACCACCGTGCCAGATTGAAAGGCCGTTTGCCCCAGTCTTAGACACTCGATAGCACGCAGGAACCCTCACCAGCATGTGGGTGCTACACGCAGGTAGTTAGACCTCCAATCCTTAAGAAGGGTCAAGTTACTATCAGTTTGAGTTATAGGCTTAGGATCAAGTGCTTTTGGAATGTGAAGGGCATTATTTATGGGTAATGCCCAAGTGATTGATTTTACAAGGTGTGTAATCCAAGCATGCAACGGGGAAATCTCCCCGAATTGAAGTTTTAATTGGTGAATGGTTTTTAGAATTCAGCCTTAGGTAGTATGGATTTTAGGATTTCTCTGAATTACCAATTCAACCAATCTTCGGGTTTTGCAAGAATACAAGTTTTCTTCTAAGCCCAACAAACCCTTCTTCAATATCAGTTGGTTAATGCATGCTAAAATGCACTGGGCTTCCTTTCTATGTGTGGATGCATGAATCAGTTTTAGATTAGTGTGAAAGGGAGCTAAAGCACTTTAATTCAAGTGCTCCCAATCACCAGAATGATTTCCACACACAAGGCTCAACCAAAAGATAAAGAAAATCAAATTGTTGGGGTTGAGGTATTGGGGATCGAATCTTAGGCACGTGAAAGGTTGTGGTGGGGTTGGAATCAACTCAATTCCAAGTCTCCCCACCAAAAATGTGATCCCGAATTGCAGATAAATGAGGCAAAGAGGGTTGGAAATCAATCTATTTATTTTTGCCTCAAAGAATACTTCACACAGCGAAAAATTCAAGAATCAAGATTCTTGGATTTTTGCTATGCGAAGGTTGGCAGGAAATCTCGGGGTGGTGGGAGTGAAGACAAACAATCAAATAAGTGGTTTTTAATCCACTTGCCCGAAGAGATCCCAAGAAGTTTTTCTAGTTTTTTAGTTTTTAGTTTTTTTTTTTTTCTTAAGGTTACAAGTTAACCTAGATTGCTAAGAGAGAAAGACCTACTTGTGCAGCAACGTGTGCGAAGCTCCAGTGTGGTGTCAGCATCTTCACGCTCTCGTTCCTGCCTTGGATCTGCCCACATCTCCCACTTCGTCTGCCTATCTTCTCCTTGCAACAGGTTCACCTGCACACCAAAAAAGAAAAACACCCGTGAAGAGAAGAGAAAAGTGAAAGGAATCGAATAGAAACTTACTTGCATACACACTTCCCCGGCAACAGCACCATGAAAGATTATGGATGAACCTGGATAGGTTGTGTTATTATGGTGATTTTATCGTTGAAATGTGTATAGTGGTTAACCTAAATCGAACCTAACCATCTCTTTACAAAATTTTTTACCTGGCCTACTTGATTTTATCATGGTCACTTTTAGGCCCAGGGTCGAACTCAGGGAAGTGGGGTTAGAAGTCAAGTTTCTACGCCTTTCCTACAACGAATCTCTTCCATTCGTTTATTGTGTTTTTGGTGTTTTTCTATTTAAGATTTTTTTCTGATAATCTTTGTCCTTGAGGTACACCCTCAAAATCAGGTTCTTGGCTTTGAGCCAAATCAGGGTTTCAAAATTGGTCTTACTATTCGCAAGACTGAGTACCTGCAAGTCAAGGATTATCTTTTCCCTTTTATATATTTTTTTTTGTTCATCTTTTTAATGGCAAGAAAGAGAAATAGAAATAAAGTAAATATAGTATATATATATATGTATATATTGAAGGTTCTTTACTACTTGGAGGGGTAATAATATGTGGAAATAAAATATATAAAGCAATCTCAAAAATAAGCAATCACAAAATGTACACAGGTATTTTTAGGTGGAAACCCAAACCGGGTGAAAACCACCACCTAACCCTCTCGAGTTAGGATTTTCCGATCAACCAAGTTGATCAAAATCCACTAAACGAATAACTTTAAACGAGGGTGATTCAACCTCAGTACAACCACGCTACAAGTACGAGGGTAGCGTTCCTCAACCCCTTCTCTCCACGAGAAGGATTTTGTCCCACGAAGGAGACGGGAATTCGCAAAGCGAATACCCAACCAAATAACAAAGATAAAATAAACAATAGTCCTATAGAGCCAACAAAATAATTAAACCTAGCTTCTATAGGAAATAGGAAACTCCCCTTTGCAAGGAGTGCGTCGACGATGACGCGGTGCGTGTGCCACGCGATGGCACTACGTCGCTCTCGTTAACAACGCCGGGAGAGCGGGTGCGCAACGCTTGATGCTCTCAAGAGAATGGAGTTTGAGCTTGGAGAGCAAGAGAGTCTTTTCTTTGGACACAAAAGGTTTGAAAGTGTATTGCAAGGTGTGTGTCTTGGTGTGTATTTGTGTTGCAAGGGTTCCCCTCTATTTATAGAGGCCTTAGGAAGGCTTTGGAAGGCTTAGAAAGGGTTCTATAGCCGTTGGGAACAAAGTCCAAGAGAATCAGGCCGAAATTAGGACAATGATTACATTTGACAGGGTTATCAGACGTCTAACTCTGGCATCAGACGTCTGGAAGGCCACTTTAAGACGTCTGATTCCAAGGTCAGACGTCTGATTCTATGCGGGTTTCTCCCTGACTTGAATCAGATCTAAACAGGGTTTTTGTGCAAGTCCATCAGACGACATACAGGACGTCTGGAACTAAGTATGGACGTCTGGAAACCTACTTTTACGGTGGGAATTGATTTCCAAACGTTGCAACGGCTAGAAAATCTCTGAGAAGAGATTTTGGGTCAGCCGAGGCAAAACGGTCATTTATCAGACTTCTGTAAAGTCCTATGGACGTCTGATAAGGCTCTAACGGTCATAATCTTGAGTGTTTTCTAAGCCAGCCAACGGTCCACTGATTGGATGTCTGGCAAAGTCATCAGACGTCTCCTAAGACGTCTGGTCTAAGGTCTGGACGTCTGAATTCATCAGACAGAACTAACTATGTCCAGCCTAACAGTTATCAGACGTCTGAAACAACAGTCAGACGTCTTAAAATGCTCTATCAGACGTCTGATTTGGGAATTAGACGTCTGGAAGTGCTGTTTGAACCCTATATTGGTTTTCTAAGTATTCTACAGAAAACCTAAGTATCCTAGGGTTGTGTCGGTGTTCCTAGGACTACTGTTAGGGTTTTTTGAGGCTCTTTAACATGAAATATCTATGGAAATAAAGAGCAACAAAAGAAATGAAAAATACAACAAGTACAAAAGAAAGAATCTATCCTATTCTTCTTTTCCTTCCATCTTCAATCTGTCGCTCCACGCGAACCTCCTCTATTTTCCGTCAAGCCCCTCCAATCCGTCCTGGATGCGAGCTTGAGTTCCGTCTAAACACGTCTTCATTTGCAATTGACCTGAAATCTAGGACTCAAATTGCAAATGTTAAATAACACGTGTTTTGTTATCATCAAAACAAATGATCGTGGTGCTCTAGCACCAACATATATTATATATGTATAAAGGGGAGGGGGTGGAGGTGGAGATGGCGTGTAGCACGGTGTCGAGTCGATCGTCGTCTAGAAAGACGCAACCAACAGGACGAGGTGCTGCATGGAGTGTAAGGTGGATGGCGGAAGATGTGTGCGACCACGCTTTTTGTATGCGTATATCGGGGAATATCAGCAACTGGTGCAGATATTCCCGTGATATCACGTATGGTAAGTGATATGAAAATATATATATATATCTGTAAATATATATCTATATGTAAATATATATATATATATGGTTATAAATATATAGGTATATATGTACTTATATGTATATATATATATATGTATATGTATATATATATAGATATGTAAATATATGTATAGATAGATAGATGTATAGATATATATAGATATCTATGTATATGTATGTATTTATAACTATATAGATGTATATATATATATGTAGATATATATAGTAATATATGTATATATATATGTAGATAGATATGTATATATATATATATGTATATATAGTTATAGATAAATATGTATATATGTATGTATATTTGTATATATATATATGTATCTATACTTATATTTAGTTATATAGGTAATAATCTATATATATATATATATGTATATATATATAAGTATATAGATATATATATTTATATATATGTATGTATGTATATTAATACTTAGGTATATAGGTGCTACTATATGTATAGATAAAAGTATATATATATATGTATATGTATATGTATAGATATAAATATATATATGTGTATATATATAAGTATATAATAGTGTATAGGTGAGAGTGTGTGTGTGCGAGAGTGTGAGTGTGTGTGTATGTGTCGGCACAGAGAGTGAGAGAGTGCTATGTGAGAGAGAGAGAGAGCTTCCTGTTGGAGTGAAGGAGGCATTTAAGCCACCTGCAGCAGTGGGCAACGTCTGATAGCGCAAGCACACGCGCAGGCACGTAGGCGCGAGGACGTGCAAGCTGAGAGGGATTGAGTGTGGGGAGAGGACCACTGCGCACCGTGCTGCGCGAAGGGTCGGGTTCGGGCAGACGCAAGTGTGGGAGCGGGTGAGTGTACGCAGGCGAAGATGCGGGCGGGTGTAGGCGGTGGCAGACGCAGGTGCTGGAGTGGGCGCGGTGCAGGACGCGAGCGCGGGCGCTGGCCGGTTGTGGCGCACTGGGTGACTGGATAAGTGAGAAACTTACCGGTCACCGCACTATAGCCACAGTGTTCCGCTGAAACGAGTGAACAGTGGCTACAATGCCCGGGCGAATCGCGCAACTGCCTGCTGTTGGTGCTAGAGCACCACGATCATTTGTTTTGATGATAACAAAACACGTGTTATTTAACATTTGCAATTTGAGTCCTAGATTTCAGGTCAATTGCAAATGAAGATGTGTTTAGACGGAACTCGAGCTCGCATCCAGGACGGATTGGAGGAGCTTGACGGAAAATAGAGGAGGTTCGCGTGGAGCGAAAGATTGGAGATGGAAGACAAGAAGAATAGGATAGATTCTTTTTTATCCTTTCATGTATCTCTTGTATTTATTTTCTTGCTCTTTATTTTCCTTAGACATTATGTTAAAGAGCCTCAAAGAACCCTAACAGTAGTCCTAGGAACACCTGCACAACCCTAGGATACGTAGGTTTTCTGTAGAACACTTAGAAAACCAATATAGGGTTAAAACTGACTTTCCAGACGTCTAATTCACGAATCAGACGTCTGATAAAGGATTTTAAGACGTCTGACTGTTGTTTCAGACGTCTGATAACTGTTAGGCTGGACATAGTTAGTTCTGTCTGATGAATTCAGACGTCCAGACCTTATACCAGACGTCTTAGGAGACGTCTGATGACTTTGCCAGATGTCCAGTTAGTGGACCGTTGGCTGGCTTAGAAGACACTCAAGAATATGACCGTTAGAGCCTTATCAGACGTCCATAAGACTTCACAGACGTCTGATAAATGACCGTTTTGCCTCGGCTGACCCAAAATCTCTTCTCAGAGATTTTCTAGCCGTTGCAACGTTTGGAAATCAATTCCCACGGTAAAAGTAGGTTTCCAGACGTCCAGACTTAGTGCCAGACGTCCTCTATGTCGTCTGATGGACTTGTACAAAAACCCTGTTTAGATCTGATTCAAGTCAGGGAGAAACCCGCATAGAATCAGACGTCTGACCTTGGAATCAGACGTCTTAAAGTGGCCTTCCAGACGTCTGATGCCAGAGTTAGACGTCTGATAACCCTGTGAAGTGTAATCATTGTCCTGATTTCGGCCTGATTCTCTTGGGTTTTGCACCCAACGGCTATGGAAGCTTTTCCAAGCCTTCCAAAGCCTTCCTAAGTCCTCTATAAATAGAGGGGAACCTTTGTAAACAAAAAAAAAAAGATACACACTAAGAGAAACAAGAGACACACCTAAGCAACTTAGTTCCACTCCTTTGTGTCCAATTGAGGCCCTTGCTCTCCAAGCTCTAATTTCATTCTCTTGAGAGCATCAAGCCTTCGCGCGCCCGCTCTCCCGCTGTTGATAACGAGAGCGACGTAGCGCCGTCGCGTGGCACACGCACCGCGTCATCATCGACGCACTCCTTGCAAAGGGGAGTTTCCTATTTCCTATAGAAGCTAGGTTTAATTTTGTTGGCTCTATAGGACTGTTGTTTATTCTATCTTTGTATTTTGGTTGGGTATTCGCTTTGCGAATTCCCGTCTCCTTCATGGGACAAAATCCTTCTCGTGGAGAGAAGGGGTTGAGGAACGCTACCCTCGTACTTGTAGCGTGGTTGTATTGAGGTTGAATCACCCTCGTTCAAAGTGATTCGTCTAGTGGATTTGATCAACTAGGTTGATCGGAAAATCCTAACTCGAGAGGGTTAGGTGGTGGTTTTTACCCGGTTTGGGTTTCCACCTAAAAATCTTTGTGCACATTTTGTGATTGCTTATTTTGTGAGATTGCTTTATATTTTTATTTCCGCATATTTTTACGTCACCCCTCCTAGAAGGGAACTTTCACCTGCGTCCGGTGCTGTGAGTGCAGAGGGCGTGGACGGCTCAGCGCGCGCATGGAAGAGTGGCGTCGAGTGCTGGCTTGCTGGTGGGACTTCACGACAGAGCGCGCGGAGAGGGCTGGGCCGCGGGCGAAGGAGCGCGACAGAGCACGCGGTGGCCTGCAGGTGCTAGCTGGCGTGCATGGTGAAGCTTGGCCGGCCGCTGCAGGGGCGTGCAGTGGCCCGCTGCGGGCAGAAAGGCATGTGCAGCGCAAAGAAGCGGGAGGCGAGGGTGCCTGCAAGCTCACGCTGGAGGCGAGGGCGACCTGCAGGCGTGCACTGGAGGGCCTTGCTGCTGCTGTGTGGAGCTTGAGCTTCAAAGCTTGAAGCTCCTGCTCCAATGGCTGAATTGGCGAAATAGAGAATACCACCACTCCCACCAGCTCTCTGATGAGCTGGGCGGTGGTGGACTCACAGTGGTGGTTGTGCACCACTGTGAGATGCTCCTACCCACAGAGTGTCTCCTTAGAGGAGGAGGGGCTGCGTATGGAGGGTGAAGGGGAAGGAGATGGCCTGGAGAAGAAGAGCTGCAGTGTGTTCTTTTTTCATGGGGACCAGGCTCTCTTTGCAAAGAAGGAGCCATGCCTATTTTATAGAGGAAGAAGGCATGCACAACCATGCCCTGGCTGTGCATGGCTTGGCAGGGCATGCGACTGCTGTAGAGCATGGCTGAGTAGGACAAGGTGCGAAGAAGAAAATGCCATTCCTTGCAGCCGCGGGAAGAATTCAAAGTCAAATAAAATTAAAAATAAAAAGATGGTGAATTTTGCAAAGCAGCACTTGAGGAATACGTGAATTGCGAGGCCATTTTATTCACTCTCCTCCCCTCTCAATTAAATGCATGCATGTGTGTATTTTTACAAATGCGACTAGGGATACCTAATATGCACTGGTAATGCTAGGAAATAGTACAAGACGACACAATTGTAGGTGTATTTTTGCTGTGCAATCAGTATCCTCAATTATTCCTGAAGGAGGATCAGTCTTAATGTTTTGGAGCAAGCCTATATCACTCAATTCTTTGTTCTTCTCGGGGCATAAATCCTCAATTGGCATGTTTTGTCCCTGAGAGTCTCCCCTAGGCTTCTCACTATTGTGTTTGTCCGCATCTAATATCAACTCCTGGTTTGATGGAGGATGACTCTCAAAAGATGGGAGGAATCCGAATTTCACCATATTATTTATATCCTCTAGGGGTAAGTCCTCAAATTACAAATAATCCCTTTGTGATTCACTCCAGATTTTCAGTCCAGGTTCCTCCATTAGGGCATCCTCGTCCTTTGAAATAGACTCTTTATATCCCTAAGACCAAAATTGATCTAATTCATCCTCCATTCCCTTGGGGTCACCTTCATTGGGTGCATTTAAATCCTCAGGATGCTGAATGGTAGGTGTTGATTCCCTAAGTGGAGGGTCAGGATTAGGCTCACTAAGGGTAGAATGGGATTCCACCAGATGATTAATAGGGGAAGTGATAGGAACAATACAACCTTGACCCAGGTTAGTAGGGGTAAGGAAAATATTGTCATTGGGGTCAAGGTCCTTAGGAGGTACCATCTTCCCTTTCTTTTGACTCCAATATAGCTCGGGTGGATAATCACTAGGATCGTTCTCCTTTAGTGGCCGTGTCTCATTGGGAGAGTCTAAGTGATAGCTACGTAAAACTGGATCCCTATTGTCATGGGTTTCCTCAAAATCATTTTCATGATCACGATTGTATGGGTAGGGATCAGAATCACTAGTAAGAGAGTAGCTAAGCTGTTTAATTTCTTTGTTTAATTGTTGACTGTTCCCCAACATCTCTCCCATAGACTCCATCATTTCCTTTTGTTGTTTTTGCATTTCTATCATAAAAGAGGAGAGGCTACTACTATCAGATTAGGGAGGATAGTCAATCTCAGGCTCTGGTTGCCTAAGGGTATCGGTCCAACCTCGATACAAAAAATCATGAAGGGTGGAAGGGTTGGGTGTTTGCATAGAAGTAGGGATTCCAGGGTTGGAAAATCCTACTCCTAGGCTCTGCTCAAAAGTGGGAGTTATCGGGCCAGTACTCTCAGGATAGGAATATGAATGATCCCATGAATTGTCAATTTACCCATCAAAGGATGGATACGCTCAGGGCATGGGATCCTGGTTAAAATGATAGGAGTAAGGCTAGTACATTTCTTTCAATTAAATGTTTTAACTCTCTTAGGACTTAGACTAAAATAGAAAACTTCCAAGAGAGCTCTATCACGCACACACCAAGCAAACACAAGGCAAGAGGTCTTTTGTTGATTTAAAATTCTTTAAGTCCTCTTCCAATCTCTTCAACTTGGCCAAATATAGTCAAGGTAGTGTTTCTCCATTCCCACGTAAGTGGTATAAGAGAAATGAGGCACTTGAAATTTCTGGTCAATGACTGTTAAGAAGGTTGAGGTTACTTTTAGTCCTTGTTGGGTGATCAATCAGGTTGTCAAACAATTATGCACCCTAAATTGACCTTCGAGTGCCTTGAAGACTTACACTTTGCTGCGATGATATTCTCTAATGCTCAAGTAAAAAGGTACTCCAAGAATGGAACCAAGGGATGCAAGTAGGGCGAACCTTCCTTTGAGGCATTGCGTTAGCGGTGCCTCTTAACTACTCTTGAATTCCTTTAAGGGGTGTCCCCCTCCTTAGAGTATCAAGTCACTCGGGCAAAAGTTAATACTATCGTCACAAAGTGAGATAGGAGGGTTTGCACCGATAAAGGGATCGATGCCTATAGCCTTAAGGGTCCAAGTCCTAGTGCAGTGCCTATAGTATGTGCTCAGTACAGGAGGTGTGCATCACACCGCGAAAAGTGATTTTTCCTTTTGAAAATTACAGTCGCGTTATTCAAACACTTCTTATATATTTTTCTTTGTTTTCAAGAAATAATGTGACCACTTGATTAATATTTTCAAATCAGCTTAAATGGTCTTCTTTAATTATGTCCAAATGCAATGCATGTGCAGATAACTAATGCACAAGAAAAGACGTACCTTACTCCAGCTTTCTTCAATGCAAGATGTTTACAATGCAAAAAGAAAAGCTAGGCGTTGCTCATTCAATCCTAGATGGTTGCCCTATAGATATGCAACTTCTAGCAAGTAGTTCGAATATATTTTTTTTAATAATAATAAGCAAACAAACCTAATCTAACTAACTAACTAACCAACATGCAGTTCAAACAACTCGAATAATCCTATAATCTAAATAAAATGGGATCACGCTCCCGAAAATACCCAACACTGGTCCACAAGACAAAAACTAAATGTCTAAGGTCTATCTAGCCTAATCTAAGTATAAACTGATCTCCAGTCGTTGATCCTCCTTCCACACGTGTGGGATCAAAGCCCATGTGCTCCTGTTGCTGGCCTCCACGTGGCGTCAAGGTCCACCAAAAATATCGCCTCCGTCGTGCTCGCCCGCCGCGTTCGTTGCATGTTTTTGCACAGAAGAAGATCCATTGTTAGTAATTCAGAAAAGCTTTCAAAATAGCATAAAAATAACATAAAATTCCTGAAAAAA
Organism: Thalassia testudinum; assembly: GCA_037157565.1. Classification (NCBI taxonomy): domain Eukaryota; kingdom Viridiplantae; phylum Streptophyta; class Magnoliopsida; order Alismatales; family Hydrocharitaceae; genus Thalassia; species Thalassia testudinum. The sequence continues at coordinate 14,479,696 of JAZHRO010000007.1, forward strand.
TTAATAGCCATGTTTCCCCTGGCAACGGCACCATTTGAAAGAGCGGTCTTTGTTTTCATTGAAAACTTAACATAAAATGTCGTGTCGTTATAATTCATTGCGTGGTAGAAAATCGCTTTTCAAAACATTTTAATTCTCAGAATCTAACCATGAAAATAGTTAGGTCATCTCCACAGGGAGGAATTAGCCTATTGAATGTCTTATTTGTTCAGGAAATCTCAATGTGTATGCATACTAACTACTGCACGTGTTTTCAAAATAATTTCTTGCTTTAAATAATTAATCAAGAATACAGGTATGCATTTGCAAAATCACCACTATATTATATCATGTAAAATAATGATCTTGATACTGGTAAACACTGTAAATACTAATTTCTTGAATATAGCTTGTTCACCATAATATATATGACATGCATTAAATCATACATGAGAGATATTCATCTGCAAGCAATTTTGATGAAGTAGAAGGATGGCTATGTAAATTCACCTTAATAATTTAATTCATTAAATAAGGGAATAGTGTTCCCTCATAATGGCAAGGTTGGTAAATATTAATGGGAAGGAAAATAGAGCATTCCTTCTCTCTCCTTCGTGCGTGTGCGAGGAGGGATCTTCTATCGGCCTGTGAGAGACGGAGGCACACTGGAGGACGGCCGTTGAGATGGCGGTGACATGGCAGCCGATGGTGGTTGGACGTGGCCGAACAGTAGAGGAGAACATCGACCACATCGATGGCAGGTGGCATTCGCGGGAGTTGTGGCGTGCAACTGGTGGGAGCACAGGGGTCAGAGGCATGAGATGAGGAGAGCGGCGAGGTAGACAGTGAGTTTGGGTGCTTGTAATGGCCGTATGAAATGAGTAGGTGGCTGCAACTTTGGGTTCCTTCACTACCTGTGGAGAAGAAGAAGATAAAGGAGAGGAGGAGGAAGAGGCCGGGTAGTGGTGCGCCGGCGTGCACACAGTGCACGCGGTGTTGGTTGTGCACGTGCGTAGGCTTGTGCGTTGGTAAGGCTGCGTGCAGTTAGGGGTTGCGTGCTGAGTGGTACTGCTAAACGTGCAGCCAGTGCGTGCTTGCTGGTGCGGTTGCGCGGTGAGTTGGCGTAAGCGAGGGATTGCGGGTGCATGAGGGCGTAGCGCGCAGTGAGAGCAGTGAGAGGCTGGCGTGCGTGGTGTGCTGTGCATGGTGAGGGGGCGCACGGTGGTTTGGCTTGTGCGTAGGTGCGGCTGCATGATGAGAGGGTTCACAGTGGTGGCTGCATGCTGTCACCGTGTAACCTTCTAGAGGACGACGACTGGAGGCAGGTGCGCAGAGACCACGGTGCTCACTGAAATCCATGGTGCACGCCTCCTTCATAGTGGTGGAGATGGAGGATATCCCCGCAGGGGGGGAGAAAAAGATCCTTCCCTCCAGAAGCCCGGCCTTATATTTTCAAAACCTCCTGTTGTTGCAGCTTTCTCTCCCAATCTGTTTCCTATCCCCGAGGACTCAGCTCTTCCAACGACTTGGCAGCAGTGGTGAAGCGGTGGCAGTGTCAATAGACTCGGAAGGAGTTGTTGCGAGGAGGAAGGTGGTGCTGTCCAAACTATCCTCAAGACATCTTATGTACTGACTTCGAACGTCTGAATGATGCCCTCTTGTTTCTTGCACTTATCTTACATCAACCATATAGATTATCATAAACATATATTATAAAATTGGTGCACAAAATTATACACAGACTAAGGTGAATTATCAATTAACTCCTAATTAACTAGAAACTAAGGACAGATAATTAAAGAGTACTTAGGCTAAATAATGGTCCACTAAAGTGGACTTATCAGTAGGGGTCTTTTTATAGAGGAGAAAAGAATCAAATTCGTATACAAGACATTTAGTGATGGTCATGAACGTCGCTGAAGATCCATCGTAAACCTCATTGAAGATCCCGCGCCAACCCGATCCCCCGCTGGAGCATGCATCACGTGCCTCTGCTATCGCACCGTTGGCATGTGCTCCACATGCCCTTGTCATGGTATATGCGTGCTACGTGCCTACGCGCTTCACGCATGCGCGTGCTGTTACTGTTGCCGCTTTCGCTCCCTTGTGCGCTGCGCTACCTTGCACGCTGTGCTGCTGCACCCACAACATGCATGTCTTTGTGTGCGCGTGCGCACCTACGGTGTTGTTCATGTGTGGTGGCATGTGCATGTGCATGGGCGGATAGGGTTGCACCACATGGCATGACATGGGCCATCCATCTTCTTTCCTTTGTAGCGGTAGCTACAGAGGTCGAATTGAGTCAATTTTCACACCGTTGGGCTGCGATCGTTGACCCGAATCCATCCATGCGGTCGAATTTATCATTTGAAGCTCCAGATTGCATCACATAATCCCTTGGCCATTGATCTTCCTCGGACTACGTATAGTGCTACGGGACTCCGATCAAGGCGATTTTGGAGGCATTGGACTCCGATCGTCATCCTGATTACATCCGTATGGTCAGATCGTCAACCCAAGGCTCTGAAGTAAATCACCTTCTCTCCTGACCACAAAAAGGATGCAATTAACCTAAAATATACATAACTACTCTAAATGCAGAATGATGCATGCTATGCAATATTTATAATAGGGAATGCAAATCTAAGCCTAGGAACATGCATAAATAGGCATTTTAACCTAAATGGATGTGCCTACATCATACCCCCATGCCTATCTTTTGCTAGTCCCTAGAAAAATTAGACTACATGCTATGTATAAAAATAGAATTAGGACTCAATTCCTTAGGCCTAAGTCATTTATTAACAATAGAAAATTTCAACTAAGGTCCTAAACTACGAAAACTCAACAATTCCCAGGTGTCTGCCAGAATGCAAACTACCCAAGTCCTCGCCTTATTTGAAAAGGGAAGATACACATTTTTTTGTTTTTCTTCTTTTCTAATTTTTTTTTTACTTTTGGAGTTTGAGAGTTTCGTGATAACTTTTTATGGCTACCCAACTCGCCCAAGACTCAAAAAGGACTCTAAGTGCTAAGCAACTTGTGAAAGGGTGATAGACTCACTAAGGGACCATAACTATGGACTTCAGGTTTCTATGTCCCTAGGTGACCTTAAAGATCTCTACCTAGAGGTTTATCTTTCCGATTAGTAGCTTTCTCCCTACTTTTTTTAATTTTTATGGGGTCAACACAAGGGTAAACCCGGTGTATATCTCCCTGATTTATTCTACATCCCTACTTCTTCCATAAGTGTTTTGGGAATTATTTGTGCATTTTTGTGAGTTGGGCTCTGGACAACTAGCCAATGGCCTGTTACCCACGATAACTTGCTAGCCATACTTGTGCGGTGGTGTGGTTTTATTTTTTATTTTCTCCATTTTTCTATTTTTTTCATTTTGGGTACCTTTTTTTTCCCTTTTGTCTTTTTCCTATGTAGGTAGCTTCCCTGATCTAAGATTTACCTAAAGGCTATATGAAGAGAATGGTCGTGTGGCTGGGCTCTGGACAACCAACTGATACGCTATTACCACCGACAACTTGCCAGCCATATCACCCTAGATAGTTCATTAGCTACCCAATTTTCATAAAAACTATCAGAAAGTGAGTTAATGAAAATAGTGTGTAGATGATTAAACTTAAAATCCCGTAAAATCAAAGGGCAGGTTGATAAGTCATGTACTTATCATCCCAATTTATTCACCAAATTAAAGTAGAATTACTTGATGAGGACTCGAGACTAAGTCCACATTCGAGTGAACACCCGAGTTAATTATGCCTGAAGACCTAAAGAGTCTAACTATTTAGGTCCTATCGTATTGTTTCCTAAAGTTAATAACTTCCAAAAGCCTAAGTTCTCTTCTCCTAATTCTATTTCTTTCTTTTCTTTGTCTTTTTGAATTTTCAAAATTTTTTTTAAAGAAAATAAAAGAAATTCTACAGAGCTAATGAAATAATTTCAAGATTAAGTATCCACCCCCCATGCCTAAATGATGCAATGTTCTCATTGTAAAAACAAAGACATGAAAAGGGCGGAATAACATAATATCACCTGAATTTTGTGACAATTCGGTTAGCTTCGCAGAGAACGTGGAATATACACACTTGCTAAATTTATTGCCTTTAGGTAGGCATAAAATACAAACAAAGAAGAAATTAGGAATTCACAAGTGCAGGTCAGAATCAAAATAAAAATATCGATCACAGGATCTGCTAGTAGGTGTCCACAAATGTGGACCAGATTATGGTGCAGACCCATGCCCTAGGGTCGAGTGGTTCTTAGGTTCTAGGTGAAAATCACCCAAAACCAAAGATTGTTGAGCTTGTAGGGTTGGGCCTACGGTTTTGTAGTATGAAACCCAAGACCAAAGTGTCGAACAATGGGTAGAGATGGTTCAATAGGTTCGAATTCCCTTTTAGATTTCAACTCAAAAAGGTAATCAATGATTCTGAGCTTGGGTTGCATCTCAAAGATATTGTAAGGGTCCTGGTAAAAAGTTAGTGGTTTAAGTCAATAGGAACCCTTACATCCAAAATTGTTTTTCCCTCCAAATTAGCCTTCCAAATTTTCATTGCCAAATTCCTATCCTTTAAAATCAATTCTTCCGAGACCTCTAAATCGTTGTACACCCCATCTGAAGTACCCATGTCTAACATTTGTGGTTGAATCAAGATTGACTTGGGTACAATGATTTCCAAATCAAAATCAATTCCTTTGGGGTGTGGTTGAGGAATTGGGCTACAGATTGAATCTTCTAGCAAATGAGGATTCAGATCTTCCAAGTTAGCCCCAACTGAATCCAAATCTTCAATAATTGGGCTATCAAATGGTTCATCATACTCCTCAAGCCCATTTGCCTCACTAAAATCATTTTCCTTAACTTCAAGTGAGATGTCACTTAAAGATTCCTCACCCTCAGAATTAAAGAATTCTTGATCCTCATTTATATATGTCTCAAAATCATATGTCATTTCCTGGTCCTTGGAGACATTTTTCATTGTTCCTTGGCTCGGGGATCTCGAGTGAAGCAATCGATTCATCCACAATTGGTTGCTCTAGACCAACCTGGTCATCTCCAGTCTCAGAAAATGTAACCCCCCTGATAGGCACCTGAGTAGATTGAGACATTGGCTCTCCTGAAGGGGGTTCATCTTGAGAGTCATCCCAAGATTGGACTAGGGCAACCACAAATTTCATCCTCAACCTCAATAATTTCCCAAGTAGAAACTCACCCAAGCCCCTATCCCTAACAAGTTGGAGCAAATCCAATAAAGAGCTATTCATCTCGTCAATCATTTTTATCATAGGCTCCAATGCTTCAATGCATGGTGTTGGCTGGGCTTCTAAATATTGTATGGTGTTCCTTAAGTTAGCCAACACCCTGTCTTGGATCTGGTTCACTTGAACCGAATGGTTCAGTTCAGGTTTGGATTAAATCTAGGGGAGTCAAGATATCGAGGTTCTCAGGTCCCTCCTTGATCGTAGGTCGTTTTAGGTTGTTTAAAGAATGGTGGTGACCGATATTCAGTGGAATACTGGGGAAGGTAAGTGTTATAATTAGCTTATCCTTCATGGTTGTAGATCTGATTAGGTTGATCATCAAAGGGTGGAGATCTATAATCTTTGTAGCTATGGGAAGGATGGTAATCATAGTCTTGTTGTCTAAGGTTAGAGCCTGGACAATGAGGTCCGAATTCATCTCCCCAATCAAAGTTGTCCGAACTAAGAGATGGGTAGTCATAATTCAAGTCAGGATAGTAATCATCTTGTAGATAAGTGTTGGTAGGAGGGTAGGATGGGAAATGCGTGTAAGATGTGGAAGGGAACATGGTAGAATAGGAGGGAAATCAGAAGAGAGAGAGGAGCCCTACAATACAAGCAATCAACCCTGTCCTTAGGTGGGTTAGCCTAAGGACCTATAGACTCCCAGGACCCATCTTGAGATTATAAATGATTTGGTCTACTTCTATCCAATCAATCCAACCGGTTAAAGGAGGGCTGAGGAGATGGTTCTTCCTTTGGCTTGCGCCTCTGGTTCCTAGTGTACCCCCAGCTATGGTCGTTTGATGCTACTCCCCTAGCTAAACATTAGATGGACCAGTTGAAGGAGATTAATCGAAAAAAGAAAATCTCAATCTGAACCCCGAAGAGCGAATCAATCCTTAAGGCCAATGTCTACTCAATTTTAATTAGGCTTGGGATGATTGTGATCTTGGAATGTGATGGCCCTTTACATGGGTTGTGCCCTTAATGATCAATTCAAATGTGTGTGCGTGCACAACCAGGCTTTGCAAACAAGGTTATTTGATGATGTGTCTTTTAGGGTTTAACCTTGTTTAGTACCTTTTAGGGTTTAATCCTTAGGTTGGTTCAATCAGAGTTCAGTAGAACACTCCAAGTTTTACAAGCACTGGTGATGATGTATTCGTTTAGAAATTAGAAAAAAAATGTGGAGTGCCTTGTTTAGCCCTAAAAATCAACCCTAAGTGGCAAGCTACTGATGAACCACTTTTATCTTAAGTGGTGCAGCCCAAACAGTTCAATTAATTGGCATATTGCACCACATAGTTAAGGTACACAAAAATGTTTGACCTATTCAGATTTCTACTCACTTATTGGTGTGTTGAGTTAGGGTGTACTGGATCCACAAGTCAGATTCTGATTAAGTGGTAGAATCGATGTGAAGTGGTGCACCTTAAGTCGAGAGTAGTGGGTGTGTTAATGTGTGTCTCTTTCAAAAAATCCCACAATAAAAGAGTATTTTTTTATTATTTTTTTAATATATGCGGGTGGGTAAGGTGAGGCAAAGTGACAATCAAACAATCAGATCTATCCTAGGGTTTATAAAAGCACCTAGGTTGATTTGAGTTTGAGTTATTAGTGTGGAAAAATGGAAACTAGGGTGGGGGTGGTGGGGGATAAACTTACAAATGTCTTTACCCACACTTTACTCAAATCAACCGCCTTCGACTCCTCGACCAGGTTCATGCAAGATAATAAATCGAAGAAGAAAGATAGCTTAGAAAAATATGTAAGTAATGCGGGAAAACGCGAAAAAACCAAAGAGCATTGCCTCCCTAAAATGATGAGGCGAATTTGCACACGAAAAGAATTAGAATTTGGAAAACCCGTTGTCGTAGTTTGATTCATGAGAAAACCCATCGATCAGATAAAATTTATAATTGAAACACAAAAACTGAGTCCCAGATCGAACACGGGGAGGTGAACCTTTGGTTTTGAAAAATATGTTTCACTTTTATTTGCTTTTGTTGTTTTTGTCTTTTCTTTTCTATTTTTTGGTATTTTTAGCAAGCAAGAGATTAGGTCGATGAATTCTTACCTAACTAATCTACTTGCGAAATATGAGAGAGAGAAAGAGAGAGAAACAATCACATATATCACAATAAGTGTTTCTACAACTATGAAAGTGGGAAAAACTACACTAGAAAGCAATAAAGATAGATGGAGATGAGAAGAATCCCCCTCGACGTTGCTCGGAGGATGACTTGCTCTAACGTCACCTGGAGGAAGGTGGTGAGGAGTGGGATGAATGACGATGATGCTAGAGGATGGAGGGTGGGGCAGGATGGCATCGAGGCGAGGATCTTCTTCCAGAAGGGAGGTGAGAAGACGGTCGCGGGATGCTCCACAAATGGGGATGAGGGGAGGGAACAAATATTTGATTTCTACTCTAGGGGAGCATCCTTGGCTTGGGACAAGCTGTCTCTAGAGCCTTAGAGGTGTTGAGAGGAAGAAATGAAGAGATGAAGAAGAATGGGAGGCGTAAGCGTCCTTTTATAGTGGAGGAAAGAATTAAATTCATATACAGGACATTTAGTGACGGTCATAAACGTCGCTGAAGATCCCACACCAACCCTCGCCCTCGCTGGTGTGCATATCATGCGCCTCTGCTACTGCACTACTGGCGCACACTCCATGCTCCCTTGTCATGCACACACGCACGCTACGTGCCTCACGCCCACATGCGTTACTACTACTGCCGCTGCTGCTGTCTTGCACGCTACACTACTGTGCCAGCGTGCATGCATGCCTCCACGTGTGCGCGCTCACCCATGCTGCTGTGCGCTTGTGGTGGCACGTGCGTGCACATAGGCTGCCTAGGTTGCGCCATGTGGCATGACCTAGGCCGTCCATTTTCTTTCCTTTGTAGGGGCAGCTACAGAGGTCAGATTGAGTCGATTTTTACGTCGTTGGGCTGCGATCGTTGACCCGAATCCATCCGTGCGGTCAGATTTATCATTTGAAGATGTAGATTGCACCACCTGGTCCCTTGGCCATGATCTTCCTTAGACTACATATAGTGCTACGGGACTCTGATCAAGGCGATTTCGGAGGCGTTGGACTCCGATCGTCGCCCTGATCTGATCCGTATAGTCGGATCGTCAATCCAAGGCTCTAAAATAAGTCTCCTTCTCTCCTGACCACAAAAAAGACACAATTAACCTAAAATATACACAACTACTCTAAAGCAGAATGATGCATGCTATGCAATATTTATAATATAGAATGCAAATCTAAACCTTATAGAAAGCATAAATAGGCATTTTAACCTAAATGGTTGTGTCTACATCACCACCTTCCTCTAGGTGCCATCAAAGAGAGTTGTCCTCCAAGCGACCATCGAGAGGGATTCTTCTCACAACTCTCTATCATTTTACTTTCTTGTATAGTTTTTCACTTTCCTATATATAGTTGTAGCTAACACATGTTTTGAAAGTACATGTGATTGTTTCTCTCTCTCTCTGTAAGTCGATTAGATAGAAATTATTTTGACCTGATCTCTTGCTCATGAAAACACAAAAGAAAATTACAAAAGATAAAGACAACGGAAAGAAATAAAATCGAAGTGCGAATTTCTCGAAACCAAATGTTCTCCTCCTAATGTTCGACCTAAGAGTCCCTTTCGAGTTTCGGTTATAAATTTTATCTAGTAGCGGATTTCTATGCACTACGACGATGGATTTTCAACTCAAATCTTTTCACGTACAAAATCATGCTCATCATTTTGGCGTCATTGCCAAGGAGGCAACGCTCTTTTGTTTTTTTCGTGTTTCTCGCCTTAACTTTTTATCTCACTTTGCTCCTTTCTTTCTATGATTATAGGTCCCCTTCCAAGGCGAGCCAAAGCAGAATAGATTGGAGTAAAGTGTGGTTAGAAGGTTCTGTAAGTGTATCCCCACCACCACCACCCATTAGATTTTCATTATGCCACCTAATAACTCAAATTCAAAACAACGTAGGTGCTTTTATAAACCCTAAGATAACTTTGATTGTTTGATTGTCACTTCACGTCACCTCACCCAGCCGCATAAATTAAAAAAAATAAAAAATACTCTTCTCTTGCGGGATTTAACTGAAAGTTACACACATCAAACACCCACAACTCTCAACCTAACGTGCACCACTCTGCATTGATTCTACCACTTAATCAGAATCTAACCTGTGGATCCTGTACACCTTAATTCAACACACAAATAAGTGAGTAGAAAATTTGAATAGGTTAAACAACTATGTACCTTAATCGAGTGGTGCAACCAGTCAATTGCTTGAACTATTTGGGCTGCACCACTTAATTTAAAGCTGATCCATCAAGTAGCTTGCCATTTAGGGCTGATTTTTAGGGCTAAACCAGGCACTCCACATAATTTCTCATTTTTAAGGGAATATATCTACACCCGTGTTTTCGAAACTTGGAGTGTTCTACTAAACCTTGATTGAACCAACCTAAGGATTAAACCCTAAAAGCTACTAAACAAGGTTAAACCCTAAAAGAAACATCATCAAATAACCATGTTTGCAAACCCTGGTTGTGCACGCACATAATATTAATTGATTTTTAAGGGCACAACCCATCTAAAGGGCCTATCACATTCCAAGAGCACAATCATCCCAAGCCTTAATTAAAATTGAGTAGACGTTGGCCCTAGGATTCATTGAGTCTGTTTCAGGGTGTTCTCTTGAATGCATTTCGAATTAGGGATGTCTGTTTACTTCAAAATGTGCTAAGTTGGGGGGCCCAGTTGTCAAACGAGTTAAGCAAGCAGGTGTTTGGCATAATTAGCGACCCTTCGAACATGCTCCCCCTACTTCGTCGGCCCTTCTTTACCATCTTCAGGAGTAAGGACAACACCAAATTCATTGTGTGGTCAGAGTTCATTTCTGAAGCATAGGTCTTAAGCTAACCAATTAGGGACAAAATTGATTGATTGTATTTCAGGGCACCTTTCTCTGTTTTATTTTCCCTCCTACTTCACCATGTATGCTTCCACATCCTACACACATTTCCAATCCTATCCTTCTGCCAACACTTATCCTCAAGATGATTACTATCTCGACTCGACTTATGATTCCCCATCCACTAGATAGGATAACTTTGATTAGGGATATGAATTCGGACCTCAATGTCCAGGGACTAACCCTAGACAACAAGACTATGATTATTATCCTTCTCACGCCTACAATGATTATAGATCTCCACCCTTTGATGATCAACCTAACCCGATCTACAATCAAGAAGGATATGATGATTATAACTCTTACCCTCCCCAGGATTATGCAGAACATAGGTCACCACCATTCTTTGAACAACCTGAAATGACCTATTATCACGAAGGACCTCAATTTCTTGACTCCCCCTGTTTTAACCAAAACCCACCCAACCTTGAACCGAACCATTCAGTTCAGGTGAACCAAGTCCAAGATAGGATGTTGGCTAACTTGAGAAACACTATACATTCTTTAGAAGCTCAGCCAACACCATACACTGTAGCATTGGAGCCCATGATAAAAATGATTGATGAGCTTAATAGTTCGATATTGAATTGGCTCCAAGATGTTAGCGATAAGGGACCAGGTGAGTTTCTATTTGGGAAATTGTCAAGATTGGGGATGAAATTCATGGTTGCCTTTAGGAGAGCCAATGTCTGAACTCGCTCGGGTGCCCATCGAGAGGGATACATTTTCTGAGATCGGAGATGACCAGGTTGGCCTAGAGCAACCGATTGAGGATGAACCGATTGCCTCACCTGAGATCCCCAACCTAGGAAATGGGGAAAAATATGTCTCCATGGACTAGGAAATGATAAATAATTTTGAGACATATAGAAATGAGAATCATGAATTCTTTGATTTTGAGGGTGAGGAATCGCTTGGTGATGTCTCACCTTAGTTTAAGGAGAATGATTTTAGTGAGACTAACAGACTTGAGGAGCATGATGAACCATTTAATAGCCCAAAAATTGAGGATTATGATCTGATTGGGGTTGACATGCAGGATTCTGATCCTATTATAATAGATGATTTAATCGGTAGCCCTAATCTTAAAACACACCCTAAAGAGATGATTGATTTTGATTTGCAAATGATTGAATCCATGTCAATTCTAATTCAGCCACAATTGTTTGATTTGGATATCTTTTATGGGGTATACAAAGATTATGAGGCCCCGGAAACTGAACACTTGATCTTGGAGGATAGGAATTTGGAAATAAAAATCTAGGAGGCTAATTCTGAGGGAAGTACAATGTTCGATATAAGGGTTCCTATTGATCTAAAACCACCAACCTTCTATCAAGACCATTATGATATCTTTGTCGTTTAACCCAAGTACAAAATAATTGATTATCTTTCTGAGCTGAACTCTAAGTGGACACATGAATCTACTGAACTAGATGTACCCATTGTCTGCCACTTTAGTCTTGGGTTACACACAACCAAACCCAGGTGTGGCCCCTCAAGCACAATAATCTCCGGTTCTAGGTGATTTTCATCAAGAACCATAGAACCACTCGACCCTAGGGCATGGCTTTGCACCATAATCTGGTCCACATCTGTGGACACCTACTAACAGGTCTTGTGATCAATATATTTTTTTTTATTTTGGCCTGCACCTGTGAATTCTTAACCACTTCTTTGTTTGTGTAATATGCCTAGCAGAAGGCAATAAACTTAGCATGTGTGGATATTCCAATTTCTCTGCAGAGCTGACTAGAGTTTCATGAAATTCAGGTGATATTTTGTTTATTCCACCCTTTTCATGTCTTTATTTCTACAATGAGAACAGTGCATCATTTTGGCATGGGAGGCGGATACTTAGTCCTGAAAATATTTTGTTAGTGCCGTGGAATTTATTTTATTTTCTTTTAAAAAATTTGAATTAGGAGAAGAGAAGTTAGGCATTAGGAGTGGTTAACTTTAGGAAACGATGCTTTAGGACCTGAACACTTAGACTCTTCAGGTCTTCAGGCTTAATCAACCCAGGTATCCACATGAATGTGGACTTTGTTGGTGCTAGAGCACCGCGATCGTTTGTTTTGATGATAAAAAAACACGTGTCGTTTAACATATGCACTTAGAGTCTTAGATTTCAGGTCAATTGCAAATGGAGACGTGATTAGACGGAATTCGAGCTCGCATCCAGGATGGATTAGAGGAGCTTGATGGAGAACAGAGGGGATTCGTGAGGAGAGATAGATTAAAGATGGAAGGACAAGAAGAATGGGATAGAATTCCATTTTATTCCTTTCATGTACTTTTGTCGTTATTTTGTTGCTCTTTTTTTACTTAGATTCATGTTAAAGAGCCTCAAAGTACCCTAACAGTAGTCCTAGGAACACTCACACAACCCTAGGATACTTAGGTTTTCTGTAGAAGACTTAGAAAACCAATATAGGGTTCAAACAGCATTTCCTGACTTTTAATTCCCAAATTAGACGTCTGATAATGTATTTTAAGGCATCTAACTATTGATTTAGATGTCTGATAATGCTTAGGCTGGACATAGTTAGTTCTGTCTGATGAAATCAGACATCCAGACCTTAGACCAGACGTCTTAGGAGACGTCTGATGACTTTGCCAGACGTCCAATTAGTGGACCGTTGGCTCTCTTAGCATACACTCAAGGATATGAACGTTAGAGCCTTATCAGACGTCCTTAAGCCCTTCCAGATGTCTGATAATTGACCATTTTACCTCGACTGACCTGAAAATCTCTTCTCAGAGATTTTGTAGCCGTTGCAAATCCATTCCCACGAAAAAGTAGGTTTCCAGACGTCCAAACATAGTGCCAGACGTCCTGTATGTCGTCTGATGGACTTGTGCTAAAACCCTGTTTAGATCTGATTCAAGTCAGGAAGAGACCTGCCCAAAATCAGACGTATGGCCTTACTTTCAGACGTCTTAAAGTGGTCTTCCTGACGTCTGATGCCAGAATCAGACGTCTGATAACCTTGTCAATGGAATGATTGTTCCTTATTTCGGGTTGATTCACTTGGGCTTTGCATCCAACGGCTATGGAAGCTTTTCCAAGCCTTCCAAAGCCTTCCTAAGGCCTCTATAAATAGAGGGGAGCCTTTACACACCTAGAAACACAAGACACACCCAAGCAACATACCTTCTACCTTTTTGTGTCTCTCTTGCTCTCAAAGCTCAAGTTCTACATCTTGAGAGCATCAAGCTTTGCGCACCCGCTCTCCCGCCGTAGTTCACGAGAGAGACGTAGCGCCATCGTGTTGTTCACGCATCCGCATTGCCAATGCACTCCTTTCAAAGGGAAGCATCCTAATTCCCATAGAAGCCTAGGTTTAATATTACTTTGTTGGCTCTATACGATTATTGTTATTTTATCTTTGTTATTTGGTTGGGTATTCGCTTTGCAAATTCCTATCTCCTTCGTGAGACAAAATCCTTCTCGTGAAGAGAAGGGGTTTGAGGTACTCTACCCTCGTATAAAGTAGCGTGGTTGAGGTTGAATCACCCTCGTTTAAAGTGATTCGGTTAGTGGATTTGATCAACTTGGTTGATCGGAAAATCCTAACTCGAAAGGCTTAGGTCGTGGTTTTCACCCGGTTTGGGTTTCCACCTAAAAATCTTTGTGTACTTTGTGTGATTATATTTTGTGAGATTGTTTATATTTTATTTCCGCAATTATTACGTCACCCCTCCTGCCAGGGACGAATCTACAATTGGTATCAGAGCAGGTCTTGCTGTTTCGGCGTAACAACCCAACAAGAAGATCTATGGAAGGAAGCAGTTCCGCGGGTAGGATTTCCGAGGGCCAGTCTACGACTTGTCCACCATTCTTCGACGAGAGCAACTACACTTACTGGAAGCTGCGGATGAAGGCGTGGCTTCAAGCCACCGATTTCATGATTTAGGCTAGGTGCGAGACCCCCTTAGACATTCCACAAAAACCCGCCGCAGGATACTCGCAGCAGCAGATTCGGGAGCTCTCTCTCAATGCGAAAACAATGAATGCATTGTATTACGCGCTCAGCTCAGAGGAGTTCAACAGAATCTCGCAATGCGCCATCTCATACGAGATCTGGCACACACTTGAGGTAACTCACGAAGGGACCTCTAAGGTAGAAACTTCTAAAATTAATTTACTTTCACAAGAATTTGAATCTTTTTCCATGAAATCTAATGAATCCTTAAGTGAGATGAACACTAGGTTCACTCATTGTAAATAACTTGAAAGCATTAGGGAAGACTTTCATCAAGGGGGAGCTTCAAGGGAGGCTTCTTCGTTCCCTTGGACCGGAATGGGAACAGAAAGTCATCGCCATCGAGGAGGCAAAGGAAGTGGAGGAGCTCAACATGGAAGATCTCCTAGGCAATCTAATGGTCTACGAGACAAAGTTGAAGCCGAAGAAGAAGGATGCACCGGAGCCTAAACCGAAAACGATTCTCGCCTTCAGAGCCGCGTCGGATAGCGAGGTAAGTTCGACGATGAAGACTTTAGAATTTTACTTAAAAAATTTTCCAAGTTTTGTAGGGAATTAAAGAAAGAGAAAAAGGAGAAGGAAAGTCTGAGATGTTGCTACCACTGCAACGAGAAAGGGCACCTATGACCAGAGTGCCCTCTTCTCAAAAATGAGAAGAAGAAGGAAAAGGAAAAGAGATCTAAGAAGAAGGCGTTCCAAGCCACTTGGGACGATTCCAGCTCGGAGGAAGAAGAAGAAGAAAAGTCCATAGAAGAAGAAACCGCTTGCTTCGGTTTCATGGCCAGAGAAAGCGACAGCGAAAGCAGAAGCGACTCAGACAACAAGGTAAGTTACAACTTACAAGAAGCTTTTAATGAACTTTTTGAAGTTAGTAAAGCACTTAAGCTAGAAAATAAAAGCATGAAAAGGAATCTTAGTTTTCTTAGAAGTGAAAATGATAGGTTAGAAATAAAACTTAAGGATCTAGAAGTTAGTCCTAAAAATGATAACCTATTATTAGAAAATCATAACCTCATCAATGAAAATAATAAATTGATTGAGGAAAATGATAGTTTAAAGTTAGAAATTTCTGATTTAAAGACTAAGATGAATATTATAGAAAATGAACTTGCATGTCTTAGGGAGAAATAAAATAAATTGATAAATAGGGTAGATAACCTATATAGCCCTAAGGTTGAGAAAGGATCTCCATCAAGGAGACCCGCTAACAGATCCGGATCCAAGCTGACTTGGATACCGAAGGAAGATTTAGAATCCTGTTTTGTAGGTTTCAGGGATAACTACAACACGAAGGATTGGACCTACAAGCTCAAGGCTGGTTAACTCGAGTTGGGCGAACAAAGGAGTAGACCAAGGAGGAGAACAAGAAGACCGACGAGACGGCGAACAAACAATGATCCCACCGCACGTCAACCACCAGACTGGAGACCGGCGCCGATGCCTTGGCCTCCAAGCTATGGATGGGAGCCCCATTCGATGTGGCATCCACCACCACCATTTGGCCCATTTTATTGGCCATGGTAGGTGAGGTAAAAATTCTTTACCCTATCCTTTTATCATAAGCATTTAGATAGGGGGAGCAAAAAAATTATAAGCTAATTGTCAATTTTTAAGGGGGAGATATAAGGTAGCTAAATTTCCTTTAGAAAGGGGGAGAAAAATAATAGCTATCTTGTTGTTATAAAAAAAAAAGGGGGAGGACATTACCTTTGTTAAATGAAATTTATAGAAGAGCATGTTTTAAGGGGGAGTTATAAAAAATTTAAAATTAATCAAACCTTTTTGATAATGTCAAAAAGCGGGAGGATTTTTTGCATTATTATTTATGGTTTTGTCATCATCAAAAAGGGGGAGATTGTTGGTGCTAGAGCACCGCGATCGTTTGTTTTGATGATAACAAAACACGTGTCGTTTAACATTTGCACTTGGAGTCTTAGATTTCAGGTCAATTGCAAATGGAGATGTGATTAGACGGAATTCGAGCTCGCATCCAGGATGGATTGGAGGAGCTTGATGGAGAACAAAGGGGATTCATGAGGAGCGATAGATTGAAGATGGAAGGACAAGAAGAATAGGATAGAATTCCATTTTATTCCTTTCATGTAGTTCTGTCATTATTTTGTTGCTCTTTTTTTTACTTAGATTCATGTTAAAGAGCCTCAAAGTACCCTAACAGTAGTCCTAGGAACACCCGCACAACCCTAGGATACTTAGGTTTTCTATAGAAAACATAGAAAACCAATATAGGGTTCAAACAGCATTTCCAGACATCTAATTCCCAAATCAGACGTCTGATAATGTATTTTAAGGTGTCTGACTGTTGATTCAGACATCTGATAATGTTTAGGCTGGACATAGTTAGTTCTGTCTGATGAAATCAGACGTCCAGACCTTAGACCAGACATCTTAGGAGACGTCTGATGACTTTGCCATACGTCCAATTAGTAGACCGTTGGCTCTCTTAGCATACACTCAAGGATATGACCGTTAGAGCCTTATCAAACATCCTTAAGCCCTTCCAGACGTTTGATAATTGACCGTTTTGCCTCGACTGACTCGAAAATCTCTTCTCAGAGATTTTGTAGCCGTTGCAAATCCGTTCCCACGAAAAAGTAGGTTTCCAGACGTCCAGACATAGCGCCAGACGTCCTGTATGTCATCTGATGGACTTGCGCTAGAACCCTGTTTAGATCTGATTCAAGTCAGGAAGAGACCCGCCCAAAATCAGACATATGACCTTACTTTTAGACGTCTTAAAGTGGTCTTCCTGACGTCTGATGCTAGAATCAGACGTCTGATAACCCTGTCAATGTAATGATTGTTCCTTATTTCGGGTTGATTCACTTGGGCTTTGCATCCAACGGCTATGGAAGCTTTTCCAAGCCTTCCAAAGCCTTCCTAAGGCCTCTATAAATAGAGGGGAGCCTTTACACACCTAGAAACACAAGACACACCCAAGCAACATACTTTCTACCTTTTTGTGTCTCTCTTGCTCTCAAAGCTCAAGTTCTACATCTTGAGAGCATCAAGCTTTGCGCACCCGCTCTCCCGCCGTAGTTCACGAGAGTGACGTAGCGCCATCATGTTGTTCACTCATCCGCGTCGCCGACGCACTCCTTTCAAAGGGAAGCATCCTAATTCCTATAGAAGCCTAGGTTTAATATTACTTTGTTGGCTCTATACGATTATTGTTATTTTATCTTTGTTATTTGGTTGGGTATTCGATTTGCGAATTCCTGTCTCCTTCGTGAGACAAAATCCTTCTCGTGAAGAGAAGGGGTTTGAGGTACGCTACCCTCGTATAAATTAGCGTGGTTGAGGTTGAATCACTCTCGTTTAAAGTGATTCGGTTAGTGGATTTGATCAACTTGGTTGATCGGAAAATCCTAACTCGAGAGGGTTAGGTGGTGGTTTTCACCAAGTTTGGGTTTCCACCTAAAAATCTTTGTGTACTTTGTTTGATTGTATTTTGTGAGATTGTTTATATTTTATTTCCACAATTATTACGTCACCCCTCCTGGTAGGGAAGAATCTACAGACTTGGTTTGGAGTCCTCACCAAGTAATTTTATTCTAATTTGGCCAATAAATTGGGGTGATAAGTACAGGACTTATCAGTCTGTCCTCTGATTTGATGGGACTTTAAGTCTAAGCATCTACACTCAATTTGCGCTGACTCACTTTTCGACAGTTTTTACGGAAGTTAGGTAGCTAATGAACTTTCTAGGGTAGTTTGGCTAGCAAGTTGTCATGGGAATAGCCCATTGGTTGGTTGTTCAGAGCCTAGCTACATGACCATACTCATTCTACTACTTTCAGTTAAATCTTAGATTAGGGAAACCACCTACTTAGAAAAAGAAAAAAATGATGCTAAAAAATAAAAAGACTTTCTCTGCACCTTGTGTCTTTGGCAGTAAGGAAAGAAAAGATCTGTTGATCTTATCAAAGCCAGAGTTGTCCCCCTCAAATTCCCTAACAACATCCATCACTTCTTTACCAACCACACCCCACATCTTATAAAAAGAAACTTGGATACCATCAGGACCAGGAGAACCTTCATTATTTAAATCTTTAATGGTAGTCACTCTTTCTTTCTCAGTGATGGTTGTTATCAAACTAGATACTTGTACCCTAGAGACTTTAGGTGAGTCACTCGCAGCCATTCTCCATTGACCTCTCCCTGCTACCCATGACGAGTCTCTAAAATACTTGATGGCCTCAGCTTTAATACCTGGCATAGAGGAGATTCTCTGACCATCCTTGAGTATGGATGAAATTAAGTTGATCCTTCTATGAGAGCTGGCAACCAAGTGAAAGAATTTGGTATTGGCCTCCCCCTCTTTAAGCCAAAGTTGCCTAGAATGTTCCCTCCGATCCATCTCCAGTTTTAAATCTTCCTCAGCCACCACATCCTGCCACATTCTTCTAGCTCTGAACTCCTGGTCAGTTAAAGGAGCAATTGCTTCTTTTGCATCAAGGCCTTGGATTTCCAGTAGTGCCTCATTGCGCCTCTAGTGTCTCACAACAGACACTGCAGTCCCATATTCCTTCATCATTGTGTGCATAGCAGACAACTTGGATGCAAGATTGATAGTGGCCGATCCATCTACACATTTGGCCCTCCACCAGCCTTCAAGCATCTCACGGAATCTCGATTCTCTCAACCAAGATTTTTTAAACTTGAAATAAGAGCCAGCAAGCACCTGTTCCCCACTATCCCAAACCATAGTCGTGTGGTCAGAAAAGGGACATTCCAACCCATACACAGAGGATAACTGAAACATATTCAGTAGCCCAGCATTACCAAATAATCTATCAATTTTTGACATGAGGCCACTACCATTTCTCCAGGTGAATTCAGTTCCAGAGGAGGGATATTCACTCAAGCCTAGTGTCTGAACCATTAGTTGGAACCCAGTGGATGCACTGTCCACCAAGCCATTCGGTCTATCCCTTCCCGTCAGGACACAATTAAAGTCTCCTCCCACAACCCATGCAGCCCCACTCTCCTACCTTGTATAGGAATCACAAGGGCTTTAGACTCTTATAATGTAGAGGTCATTGCCCCCCTGATTCCTTTCAAATTTACAAGTCAACATATGTAGCTATAGCGACCTCCAACATTTGCAGAACATTTTTCCTCCACCACATAACAATACCCCCAGACCTACCATGTGAATTGAGCATCACATATTCATTCGCACCACCAACCTTCATATCAGCCCAAGCCCTATTTTCCTCACTCTCTATGTGTGTCTCTTGAATAATAGCACAATCTATCTCCCATTCTCTCATATATCTCAGAAAGGAAGCCCTTCGGCTTTTGTCGCACAGCCCACGCACGTTCCAAGAGAGAATCCTCATTAAGTTTCTTGGGTGCCTCCCTTTTTGGAGTTCGAGACTCTGTCAACCCTCCTCACAGCCGCAATGGCATTTTCATCAAGTTTCAGCATTGTGTTTTGTCGCCTCTGTCTGAGCTTATACGAAGATTTTCCCATGCTAGTCTTGGATGCTGACCTTGCACCAAATTTTAGCCCTTCTACTACTGGCAAGCTGGGTTGCAGACTCAAGGAATTTGCGAAAACCTCTTGCAATACACATTGATCAGATGTATCTACCCCTAGTATAGCGGCATTCGTTTCCTCTACCACAACTTCTTCTATCAATGTCACTTCCATCCTTTCCTCCATTTCCTCAGTGCGGTGATGATCATTGCATTTTTTAGGTTCAGGTGCCTCATCAGGGGTCTTATGGCTCGGCTATTGTGAGGTTGCCTTAGGCTTTCCAACCTCTACATAAGATGCATTATTCTGATTGAGTCCCCCATAAGTACCGTCCATTGTGAAACTCAAAATCAATAGCCATGACCTCCCCCACAGCGGAGGATAAGCTTCTCTGGCACAGAACCAGCTTTAAATACATCAACCCAAACATTCAGTACTCGGCCATCACCCTCTAGAAATCCAATCTCAACATCTTCAGCCAATGTAGCAAACCCTGCTATCATAGCTGCCATGACCTCTTTTGATCTTAGATGTAGTGGTAGGCCCCTAATTCCCAGCTTCCCCGATCTAGAAGCTGCACTCTGGGGTTGCCGCTCAGACAATGATCCATCAAAGGGGGATACCACCCTCCAAATCACAATCAATCCATCCAGAGCACTCGAGAGGAAACACAAATGTTCTACATCCATCGTCCCCAACCCAAGGAGCACAAAACGTGTAGGGGAAAGAGACGTAATCTTCCAACCACCAGTCGACAAGGATAGATAACTTACCAACTGACGAATCCTTTCCAGGGAAGGATTGCCTGTCATCACCTCTCCGACTAGAGCCCCTCATAACACAAGCTCTGCAGTCCTAATGTTATCATTCATAGGGATTTCCACATCCACCATGTGTCCCCCATAAGTAGGTGGAGGCAAAGGCGGAAGTGGCTGCATTCTAGACTTTGTTGCCCTACTGTGCATGATCGTCCATCCCCTTGGTTGTCCATAGTTAGTAGTGCAAGAGTCTCATTTGTGGCCATGTCCCCGACACGCCAGGCAGTCCAAAGGGAAGCAGCACACCGCCGCCATATGCCTTCGATGTCAACATCAGAAACACACAATTTCCTTGTTGCCCCACAGCATACCATCGTTAACTCGACTTTTTCCTGCTACCCTTCTTCCAGTGGCCATCGTACCTCTTCTCTCCTTCCTCCTCCAAGCCCTAGACCTCTAGGTTGTCCATCCTTCATCGCCATGGACCCTCTCTCCAGTTGCCCTAGGGTTGGCTTCCATCACCATGGACCCTCTAGAACTCCATTTATTTGGTGGTGAGCAAAATCTTAGCAAATAGGCTACAGCCTGTCCTACAGGATTTGATTCATCCAGTCCAATTAGCATTCCTCCCTAATAGATCCTTACAAGAATCATTCATCATGGCCCAAGAGATGGTGTGTGGTTGGCACAAAAGGAAATGTAAAGCCTTTATGTGGAAAGTTGATTTCCGTAAGGCCTATGATTCTATTTTGTGGCCCTATTTGTGGGAGGTTTTCAAGAGAACAGGATTTCCTCCTCTCTAGATTCAATGGATGAAAAGGTGCATCACTACTACTTCTTTCACTCCCTTGATCAATGGGAAGCCTTGCGGGGCCTAGATTCAACTGCAGTGTGGTGTGAGGCAAGGATGCCCTTTGGTCCCTTTGGTTGTTAACCTTGCTATTGATGGTCTGGCGAGATATGCTTGCAAACTTTCTGTGGTAGGCATTATTAGAGGATACTCTCTTTCTAACAGGAGGGTCATAGCTCCTATTGTCTAGTATGCGATGATACGGTCTTTTTCGTGGAAGGTTTAGAGGGTGAAGCCCATGCACTAGGTCATATGGTTAATATCTTTGGTGACATTTCAGGTCTAAAATTAAATAGGGAGAAATCCAATCTGGTATGCTTTGGTCTGAATGAGCAAGAACAAGAAGCTATTTCGGATATTTTGGGGACTCCACGCACCAACCAACCCATCAGATACTTGGGGCTGCCCCTAAGATGTTCAAAAATGAAAAAATGTGACTGGAACATTCTTTTTGATAAAATTTCAATCAAGTTGGAAGGATGGAATAGCAAGTTCTTATCTAAGGGTGGCAAACTCATCTTTCTGAACTCTATTATTACCTCGATCCCTGTTTTCTACTTCTCCCTCTTCAAAGCTCCGAAGTTTATCTAGAAGCGCAATGATTTAATGTGAAAGAGGTTCTTCTAGAAAGGTGCCAAACACAAAGGTAGATTTATGTAGCCTTTGAAGTGGGAGCAAATTTGCTGATTGCACAACAAAAATACACCAACAATTGTGCCATCTTGTGCTATTTCCTAGCATTACCAGTGCATAATAGGAAACCATAGTCGCATTTGTGAAAATACATGCATGCATGCATTTATTTGAGAGGGGAGGAGAGTGAAATAAATGGCCTTGTAATTGCCAAATTCTTCAAGTGCTGCCTCGCAAAACTTACATTTTCATTTTTATTTCTATTTGATTTTGACTTTCTTCTCCGCGGCTACATGGCATGGCCGGACCTTCCTCGAGCCATCCTCTGTTGCAGGCTTGCCCTGCACAGCCATCCCCAGCATGCACAGCCAGGGCATGGCTGTGCATGCCTTCTTCCTCTTTAAAAAGGCACGGCTGGCTTCTTTGCAAGAGAGCCTGGTCCACACAGCAAACACACCATAGCTTTCTTCTCCAGGCCGCCTCCTCCCCTCTCCCCTCCATACGCAGCCTCTCTTCTCCTTGAAGAGCTACTCTGCGGGTAGGAGCACCTCATAATGGTGCACAATCACCACTGTGAGTCCCAGCACCGCCTAGCTCATCAAGAGCCGGTGGGCGTGGTGGTCTTCTCCTCTCTGTTTCACCATTCAAGACAACCTCGCCATTGCCACTGGAGCTTCAAGCTTTGAAGCTCAACTGGCCACCATCTGCCTCATGTAGGCCACCGCTCGCCTGCATGCAGGCCACCGCGCATGCCTGCAGGTCGCCCGCACCCCTCTTCGCATGCCCTGTCGCGAAGCTCCGCCCGCAGCCCAGCCCTCTCAGCACTCGCCAACAGCCAGCGCAGACCTTCCGCGTGCGTGCCAGCTCGCGTAGCGGCTCCAGCACTCACAGCACTGGGCACAAGCGGTTGCGCGAGCCGACCGCGCACTGTAGCCACTGTTCACGCTTTTCAGCGGACACTGTGGCTACAGTGCGGTGACCGGAAAGTTTCTCACTTATCTGATCACCCGGCACGCCACAACTTGCACTAGCCCGGGCCCGCGTCTTTCCCCGCACCCGCTCCAGCACCCGATCTCGCATCTGCGTTCGCCCGTGTCTTCGCCCACTTCAGCGCATAGTTCCTTCGCTCGCGTACGCCTGCCCACTTCAGCGCCCGCCTCACCACGCAGCGTGGTGCACTGCGACCTCTCTCCCTCGAACTCACTCCCTCTAGTGCACACGTCTTCGTGCGCCTGCGCGCCTGTGCGTGCTCGTGCGGCATCAGACAACGCTTGGAGGCTGCAAACGACTTATCTCTCCACGCACCTCTTCCTCCAGCAGATGCCCTCTCTCTCTCTCTCTCTCTCTCACAGACACCTACACACACACTCTCACTTATACACTACTATATACTTATATATATATATACATGTATATATTTATATCTATATATATTTATATACATATATATATATACATATATCTATACATATATTAGTACTTATATAACTAAGTATAAGTATATATACATACATATATATACGTATATATACACATATATTTATACATATATATATACATATATATACATACATATATACATATACCTATAACTATAAATACATATATTTATATATATATATATTTGTATATCTATCTACATATATCTATATACATAAATACTTATACTAATATATATATATACATATATACATATATTACTATATACATATATATATATCTATATATACATACATACATATATTTAATTATAAATATATATATATATATACATATACATACATACATATATTTACATCCCTATATATATATACATAGATAAGTACATATACCTATATAATTATAACCATATATATATACATATAGATATCTATATTTACATATATACATACATATATATATTTTTTCATATCACCTACCATACGTTGTATCGTGGGAATATCTGCACCAGTTGCTGATATTCCCCGATACATGCGTACAGAAAGCGTTTCGCACACATCTTCCACCATCCATCCTACACTCCACGCGGCACTTCATCCTGTTGGTTGTCTTTCTAGACGACGACTGACTCGACACCGTGCTACACGCCATCTCCACCTCCACCCCCACCCCTTTATACATATATAATATATACATATATATATACTATATTTACTTTATTTTTTTTCTCTTTCCTACAATTAAAAAGATAAAAAAATATACAAAAGAGAAAAGATAATCTTTAACTTGCATGTACCCAGTCTTGTGAATAGCAAGACCAGTTTTGGGAACCCTAATTTGGCTTAAAGCCAATAACCTGATTTTGAGGGTGTACCTCAAGAACAAAAAATTATCAGAAAAAAATCTTAAATAGCAAATCACCAAAAATATAATAAACGAATGGAAGAGATTCATTGTAGGAAAGGCGTAGAAACTTATTCACTTCTAATCCCACTTCCCTGAGTTCGACCATGGGCCTAAAAGTGACCAAGATAAAATCAAGTAGGCTAGGTTAAAAATTTTGTAAAGAGATGGTTAGGCTCGATTTAGGTTAACCACTATACGCATTTCAATGATAAAATCACCATATTAACACAACCTAACCGGGTCTACACCACACCCTTTTCATTTGTTGGCCTAAGGAATGTGGCGGACTGGGAATCAAAGCTTTGAAAGAATTTAATGACGCCTTATTGATCGAATGGGCTATAAAAGTTCTGAATGGGGAAGAGAAGCCATGGACCAAGTTAATTAAAGATAGCTATGGTCAGTCCAACAGTGCGTTGAAGAGGTTATATCCTGACAGGCCATCACCTTTCTAGTGGTCTCTAATTCAAGCTTTGAAATGTAATTGGCATCTGCTATAGCCCATGCTAGGAGATGGCAAGACATTTGCTTTCTGGTGTGAAGAATGGTCCCTGCTGGGCCCTTTAAAGGAATCTTACCCGAGGGTATTTGCTGCAACAAGGGACAAAACAGGTGCTATGAACTGCTACTGGTCTGAAATAGAGGTTTGCTGGCAATTGAACGAAGCTTAGTCTATCAGGGAGGGCGACCGGCTATGGGAAGAAAGACTGAACATGATTTCATACCTGGAAGGATTCAAACCCAGACCTGGCATGGAAGATAGCTATGCTTGGGATGTAATATATACGGTCCAGCATGCTTATGGAAGGATTATGGATGATGGCAGAGGTTGGGGTTATGACCACATTGATAAAAAGATCTGGCTCTTGAAGATCCCCTTCAAGGTACAAACTTTTCTTTGGCTATGCAGAAGTGAGGGCTTGATAACAGGTGATCTAAGGCACAAAAGGATGGGAGCAACTCTTCATGAATGCCACTTATGTGGAATGCACACTAACAGTCTCAGCAACATTTTTTCTTCCTGCTTGATTACTGATGTAATATGGAGGAGGATTTGTTAGAAACCACTCCCCCATGGGATTCATTGTGGCATAATTTTTTAATTTTGGACAGGCCACACCTGCGCATGGCTGCAACACTTTAGTGCTTGTGGAGGGCAAGAAATGAGAGGTTATTTAAGGAGAGACGAGTATGTTGTGAGCAAATTGTAAATGAGTGCTGGTCCCTCATACATAGATGGGGATCTGATTTGTAATTTTTTTTTATTTATCTCCTTATCAATAAAATGCCCTCCCGGATTACTATCGTAACACGATAGCTTTCCTTTCAGTTTCAAAAAAATAAAATAAAAAGAAAAAAATAGAAAAATAGAAAGAGGAGAAAAAATAAAAATATAAAAATAAACCACACTTCACCACACGAGTATGCTTGGCAAGTTGCTGTGGATAACAGCCTATTGACCGATTGTCCAGAGCCTAGCTCACAAAAATGCACTAATAATTCCCAAAACACTTAGGGAAGAAGTCGGGAAGTAGAATAAACTAGGGAGAAAAACACTGGGTTAGCCCTTGTGTTGACCCCATAAAAAATGAGGTAAGGTAAAAGTTACCAATCAGAAAGATAAACCCTTAGGCAGAAACTCTTAAGGTCACCTAGGGTCACAGAAAGCTAAAGTCTGTTTTAACATCTGCCTAGCGAGTCTATCACTCTATCACAAGATGCTTAGCACTTAGTGTCCTTTTCAAGTCTTAGGCGGGTTGGGCAGCTGTAAAAAGTTATCCCGAAACTCTCAACTCCAAAATTTCTAAAAAATCAGAAAGAAGAAAAATAAGAAAAAAATGTGTATCTTTCCTTTTCAAATAAGACGAGGACTTGTGTGGTCTGCATTTTGGCAGGCACCTGGGCACTGTTAAAGTCTTCGTAGTTCAGGACCTTAGTTGATATTTTTTTAATGTTAATAAACAACTTAGGCCTAAGTAATCGAGTCCTAATTCTGATTTTATACATAGCATTTAGTTCGATTTTGCTAGGGACTAGCAAAAGATAAACATAGGGGTATGATGTAGACACATTTATTTTGGATAAAATGCCTATTTATGCATGTTCCTAGGCTAAGATATGCATTCCAAACTATAAATATTGCATAGCAAGCATCATTCTGCATTTAAAGTAGTCTGTTTATTTTTTAGGTTAATTCATGTCCTTTTATGGCCAGCAGAGGAGATTTAATTTGGAACCTCGGATTAATGATCCAACCATACTTATCTAATCACGAGGATGATCGGAGTCTAATGCCTCCGAAATCGTCTTGATCAGAGTCCCATAGCACCTTATGTAGTCCGAGGAAGATCAACAGTCAAGGGACTAGGTAATGCAATTCGAAGCTTTAAATCACAAATTCAACTGCAAGGATGGATTCGGGTCGACAATCGCAGCCCAACGGCACAAAAATAGACTCAATTCAACTTCTATAGCAACCCCTACAAAGGAAAGAAGATAGACAACCTAGATTGTGCCACGTGGCACTATCCAGGCTACCCATGGGCACGCACGCACCATTGTACACATGCAGCAGCGGGCGTGCGGAAGCAGCGTAGTGCGCAAAGCACTGGAGGTAGCGCAGTTCCACCAGGTGCGCGCGACATGAGTGCATAGAGTGTGCGTAACACGAGCGCATGAGCTAGAGCTTTAGCGACTCTTGCGGTGGATCCTCAGTGACGTTTATGGTTGTCACTAAATGTCCTATGTATGAAATGGATTCTCTCCACTATAAAAGGACCCCTACCTGCTCGTCAACGCGAGACGCGTTAGAAAGATTCAATCTTATCATTGCAATGCGAATCGCAACAAAGCAAATAAATTTATAAAATCCAGTGAGTACCAGGTCGCTTGCAGGGAGGCAATCTCAATTTATGCCAAAGCTTTTGAATAGAACTTTCTCTAAATTGATATTTATATGTATAGTTCAAACATGCAGAAGATCAGAATCTTATTGCATTCAAATAGAGTTTTTCAAAATAGAAATTCTTAAGATAAAGAGTATATAGATAGAAAGAAAGAGAGAGAGAGAGAGATACAGATAAATGCCACCACTTGTGGGATTCTTGTGCGAGGTGCGGCAGCACCTCAAATCCTGAGCATCAGGACAAAGGTCAGAGTTACAGAGAGAGGCAGATGACCATGGAAGAAGGTGGAAGACAGAGATAACTATCCAATAGGGGGGCCCTAGGTCTTCTTTTATAGCTTTGATGGAGGGCAAAGAGGGTATTTTGGCCCTCCAACTCGTGCAACCTTAGGTTAATTAGATCCATCGATCGAGAGATCAACGGACCTGATTTGGCCTTGAAACTCCTTCAAAATTGCCTTTTACACTCTGGGCGCATGGAATGCTGACACATGGCATGCCCAGAGCCCTTGATTCACGATCACATGGCTCCCACTACTCCATGCCCACCTCCTTCTCTTCTTCGCGCGCCCGCTCGCTCAAAATGAGTGCCTGATCATCAGTTATCTCATCTCACGATCGAACAGCTTAAAGATAGCACCCGCTGCCTAACGTTCTCCTAATTTCTCACGCGACATGGATCAAGCACACGTCGCTTGCTTGCGAGAGAGGCTACGAACCGCTATGCTACTCCTTTGTTTTGTTGCATTTTCGTTTTAAGGAAACTTCAGTTTCGACCATTGGATGAAGATCCAACAGTTGAGATCTTCTCCTTCTTTGATGAGGTGCTGATGGAGTAGGGACGCGGCGGCTCATGGACCATTGGATGGCCATCCAACTACCCACAGTGAGCGAGGAATAATCTTCAAAGATGGAGCAGCCGTGAAAGGTGGCTGTGATGGCACCACATGGTGCCATCATGGTCGTCCATCTTCTTTTCTTTGTATCTAGTGATGTAGTCCTTTGATTGGGTTGCTTTTTGCGTCATTGGACTGCGATTGTTGATATGGATCCATCCGTGCAATTGGATTTTTATCTAAGGCTTGGATCTTTGTTGTCAGGCTCCGTGGCTTCTATTCTTCTAAGGACTGCACAAGATGCTCTGGTTGTCTGATCGAGATAATTTCAGAAGAGTTGGACTCCCATCGTCATTTTGATCTGATCTATATGGCCTGATCAATCATCTACGGCTTCGAATCATCTGCGATAAATTTCATTACTCTTTTTAGTACATAAAATGGCAATATTATCTATTCAGCTAATCAAACTAACTATTATGCAAATTATGATGCTTATGCATGCATTGTTACTAAGTTATGCTAGAATCTCACTTAATTCAGGTGATTTAGGTTGCATGATTGTTGTGCAATCACAACCCCGTGCATAAATCTTGCTAGTCCCTAGCAAATGCATGACAAAATGCAAGATGGTCCTACATGATTGATTTCTATCAAGAGTTTGATTAGTGATTTATCTCTTTCGTTTTCATCCAAAATTTTAAAAATCCAGACAATCGTGAAAGTGTTTTGTTGTACCTATGCAACGGATCCAAGTAAAAAAGCCAATCTACATCTAAAGCTTGTACTTGACCCATAGTAAAATTCTGTTGGGATAGACAGATTTCTTCCCTCGGGATTATAAGATAATCTGTAAACTCAACCCTGGTTTTTGGCTTAGGTAGAAGATAACTGAGTTAAGTAGATTTGTATTTGGTGGCTCGCACTCATCTGGTGCTACATATAGACTAGTACTTTAGAACCTAGATTTCCAGATTATTAAATAATTCAAATCAAAGACAGGAGAAACTATGCTCTCTTTAGTTCCTTTGTACTCATTCTCTCTCTTTCTTTTCCTTTCTTTTTCTTTCTCTTCTTTTTCTTATATTTTCTTTTCTTTCTTTTTGAGCTCACAATCTCACCAATTTTGTCAATATATTTGGTGGTCTCTCCTGGCATTAACACTTTGATTAGGTTATGATAACTACGTCAAAATTCCTCAACCCATATTTATAAGGCAAGAAATATAGAAAAGTAGGTCAAGGCTATATTTAGTGGATCATGAGGGTAGGTGTTGTTGCCTCATTACACTTGAAATAAATTCTAAACTGAAACTCATTTTTTTCTGCTTTTTCTCTTCTTTTTTTTTCTTTTTTTTATGTATATATATTTTTTTCTTTTCATTTCTCTCTCTCTCTCTTTTTCTCATCCAAATATCTACTAACGCAACGCAGTATAGCATGTGAACTTTTATTTACGAGGTATTATTCAAGATTAGGGGTGTTCAAGAAGATATCGGGTGGCTTATTTGGTGGAAGTGCCTATTCTCGACACTGGGAAAGGAGTGGATAGGATAATGTATTTCTGACCTTGACATTAATACCCTCCTTCAGCCGAGGATTCCGTAAAGGACGGTCATGACCATCCACCTTAGTCCTTGTTTTATCATAACCCACTCTACATATGTTGCTTTATTTGGTGGCTCTCAAAATATTTGCACTAAGAATTTGTATGCAAAAATCAAGAGCGAAAACTATGCCTAACTCCTAGTATCATTATCTAATTATCCAGAATTTTAAGATTCCTCATACTAACCTTAGAGCACCAATAGACTTTCTACTCTCACCTCACACTTGTTTGGTGGATTTATTAGAAGATAGTTTGCTTGACTCCTTAATTACTGTCTAAGGGCTCAGGAGAAGAGGCACTGCTTCTTCTAGACAAACTAAAGATGTTTATCGGTCTTCATAGAGAATCCATTGCAAATTCTATGTGTAAATGTGAAATTGTATTGGATTCTAAACTTAGGAATCAACTTAAGAGTAAATCTCTAATAAAACCTTAATAAAAATTCTTTATGCCTAAATGCAATTTTTTTTTGACATAAAAATAGGACATGCACTATCCACCCATCCTCCCATGCCTATTCATTAAAATGTCTTCATTGAAATGATGCAAGAAAATGAAAATTTAATAAGCAGGAGGAGGGGATATCACTTGACTATGCTTGTTAATCTAGGCCAGCATGGATGCAAAAGATGCAAACTACCTGTAAAGAATAGTGGGTTGCCTCCTAGCTAGCACTAAGTTTAGCATCATTTGTCGGACCTAAACCCAAAAATGAATGATTAGATTAATGGGTTGAGTTAGGATTAAAATGAAGATATGATCGTTTGGTCCAAGAATCAGTGATCCACAAATGCAGACTAGCTAATGGTACAGTCCTAGTTGAAAGAGTCTTTCTGATTTGAAATATGGAATGGGGTCAAGTGGATGAGGTTGAAGATGCAGAGCCTGCTTGTCAATCCAGTTCTACGAATCAAGAAGAGGTGGTAGAGGGTCTGGATTGAGATCATGATTGAGATTTAAGTTTGGTTCTGAATCAGAGTCATAAGGGTCTTCATAATGGTAGTTGATATCAAAAATCATGAGTTCTCCAGGCTCTGGGTCATATGAGTTCAAAGGTAGAGTTGTGCTGAATTCATCAAAATCTTCATCTGATATTACCTCTTCCTCATCTGAAGTCTTTTCTCCCTCAGATTCAAGCCATCCAATTGAACTAGTTGGTTTATAAATTCTTCCTCAATCCATTATGTGTTGTTGAACTTCTTCGTCTGGGGTTATTTCGTGGATCATGTCTTCAGATTATCCACTCTCTTGAACTCCCTTAAAATTTAATAGTTCCTGGACCTTAGGGTGAGTGCATTGAGGATTCTTCACATTATCATCTAACTCATCATAAGTTACTCCTAAGAGTTTCTCAATCACATTTATGTAATTTTCAATTGAGTTTCTATGGGAGGTGGTATATTGATGTAAACACATTTGTTGAGGGTAAAATGCCTATTCATGCATGTTCCTAGGCTTAGATTTGCATTTCATGTTATAAATATTACATAGCATGCATCATTCTGCATTTAGAGTAATTGTATATAATTTAGGTTAAATGCCCATTTTTTGTGGTTAGGAGAGAAAAATATTTATTTCGAAGCCTCGGATTGATGATCCAACCGTACGGATCTGATCGAGACGACGATTGGAGTCCAACGCCTCTGAAATCGCCTCGATCGGAGTCTTATAGCACCATATGCAGTTCGAGGAAGATCAATGGCCAAGGGATAGGACACATAATTCAGAGCTTCAAATGATAAACCTGACCACGTGGATGGATTCAGGTTGACGATCGTAGCCTAACGGCAAGAAAATTGACTCAATCCGACCTCTGTAGTAGCCCCTACAACATGAAGCAGATGGACAGCCCAGACTGCGCCACGTGGCACAACCCAGGCCGCTAGCGCACGCACGTAGCACCGCACGTAGGCAGCAGCGAGGGTGCACGTGCGGGCGTGCAAGCACGCATGCACGCAGCGCCAGCGCGTGGGCACGCGTGTGCGCTGTAAGGCTAGAGCGGTGCCAACACAGCATGAGGTGGACTACAGCGACGCATGAGTTGGACTTACAGCGATGCTTACAGCTGTCGGTAATTCATCGCATGCCAGCAAAGCCAGCTATGGGCGTCAGCGGGCTTGAGCTGCCTATAGCGACGTTTCTAACGATGGCCTAGATGTCACTAGTGGTCCCATACCGATTTTTGCCTCCTCTCCACTACTATAAAAGGACCTACACCCTCTCCCTTCCAAGCCATCTCTACCTACTCTACTCCGACCTACTCCCAAGCTCTAGCAAGCCTACCAAAGCTCCATTAGAGCTTGTTCTCAAGCTCCCAAGGTGCCTATTAGTGTAGCGAACCTCTGCCCCACCAAATACTCCTCCAACTTCCCATCTCCCTTCATAGGTCACCTTGGAGCCGTCCTCCCACCTCCATTCCGGTAGCAGATCAACTTCGTCTTCTCACCTCCATTCCAGAGCCACGTCGAAGCTTTCCTCAACACGATGTCCTCCAGCATCTCACCTCCGTCGTCCCGCTCCTCACCTCCTTTGTCTGAGCTTCCACTAGGCATCATCGTCTCGCCGAACAGTCGATTCGAGAGATTTCCTCTCACCTCCCTCTCTTTATATGCTTTCATAGTTTCTTGTAATTGACATTAGAAGTAATATATATCAAATTTGTTCTAGATCTCTATCTTGTGATATGTTTGCTTGATTTCTTTTATTTCAAAAATACAAAAAAAAATATCGAAACCTTAAAATACCAAAATGAAACGAAACGAAGCGCAGTTTTCAATAAAGTAAACGTCGCCTCCCTGTGTTCGACCCGGAACTCGCCTTGAGTTTCGGTATAAATTTTTTCTGTTTGACGTGTTTTGCAACTACGACGATGGGTTACTTGTAACCCTGATTTCTAACACGTGAAACATGCCCAACCATATATCAAAATCATCCTCAAGTACATCCCTTTCTTGCCTTTCGTGCTAATCTTAAGCATTGGCATGATTCGAATCATCTTTAGTGTGAATTGCCAAAACTTGTTAATTGTTCCTACAACCTCGATGGAACCACAATTCACCTTATTCTTTTGGGAAGCTTTAAAGAAATTGAGTTGACAATTTTTCCTTCCAAAGGTGATGTGCATAATCCCCTTCTCATAGTTGATTACAGCCTTGGCCGTGGCCAAGAAAGGTCTCCCTAAAATTATCATGGTGTGGTTCAGGTTTTCTGATGCCTTCAAATCCAGAACAAGGAAGTCCACAAGGTACTCAAAATCCCTCACTTTTATAATCACATTTTGTACAATGCCCTTTGGAATTTTGGTTGACCTATCAGCATGCTGAAGGGTCACATCAGTGTGTTACGATGGGCCTAAATCCAACTCTTCATATAATTACGTGGGGATTAAGTTGATTGAGGTACTAAGGTCCAGTAAGGCTCGATCCAGGATGAAACCATCCATTTCACATGAAATTAAGGGGGTCTTTGGGTTTTTCTTTTTAGGAGGGAGCTTATTTAGGATGATGACACTAGCTTGTTCAAAAATCACGACCCTTTTTGATGATTTGTCCTGCCATTTCGATGTTCATATTTCTTTCAAAAATTTTGCAAAGGCCAGGATGTTCTCAATAGCTTCAAGGAGTGGTATGTTCACCTAGACTTGATTTAAAATCTCAATCCACTCCTTAGATTGGTTGGTTTTCTTTTCCCTAGGTTTCATCAAGGCTTCAGGAAAAGGTCCTTGAGAAAAATCATGAGTATTCAAATCATAAGTCTTGTTTTCCAGATTAGCTTGGTCTCCCAGGTTAGATTTGAGCTCCTCAAGATCTTGGTAAGATTTTAATGTAGAAGGATAAGGATCTTGGATTTGTTTCCCACTTCTCAAAGTGACAACACAAGCATAGGCATTAGGGTTAGAGGGGTGAGGTGGGTTTTGCAAAATGGGTTGAGCTTGGGTTGGGTTAGGGTTAACAAAGCCAGGTGGGTGCTCGGGAGTAAGTTTAATTATGTGTGCTTGTTGCTTTTGTGTGTTGTGCTGGTTAACTGTTCACAGAGCGAGATCGATGTTCATAAAAGCTACGTCATAGTATTGGGCGAAATCCCTTTGAAAATAAATAAATTTTATTACTCAAAAAGGTTTCGAGGTTGAACATAGGGAGCAATATGGAATTTAAAGCTCAAGATCACAATTTAATTCAAGTATAAAGATTGCAATAAGAATAATGTCAGGATTAATATGTAAAATGAATGGAGTAAAATGGTGATTTGAATCACCAATTACTCCTCATAAATAATTATTAAATCAAATCTCAAATATATGCAATTGAAGTATCAATATAAGGTGATTTTTCTTTTCTTCTTTTGCTGGTTCTTCTTCTTCTTCTTCTCTGTTTCTTCTGCTGTGGCTCCCTCTCTTCTTCTTCTTCTTCTTCCTCTTTCTTCCTTTGCTGCTTAAGCCTTCTCCTTCTTCCTTCT
This sequence comes from Thalassia testudinum, assembly GCA_037157565.1. Lineage (NCBI taxonomy): Eukaryota > Viridiplantae > Streptophyta > Magnoliopsida > Alismatales > Hydrocharitaceae > Thalassia > Thalassia testudinum. The sequence continues at coordinate 14,513,810 of JAZHRO010000007.1, forward strand.
CTATTCAGCCTCTTCACACAAGGGGGGCTTCTTGAATTGGCTAAGTGTCAGCCAACTTTCCAGAGAGCAAAACCCTCCCCCTACCCCATGCGATCTCTCCTTTTCTTTCTCTCTTAGGCTCCACCCTCCTAGGGCCTCTCAATGAGTAACCGGGTTATCGGGTACACGTGCACCCGGGACTAGGGCTACCTGCAGTGGGTAGCAGCTGAGGAGTGCTTAGGTTAGGTGGGTTATTAGGTCGGTCAAATCCGCAGGGTCAGAGTCGTGGATGAGGCGTGTGAGGGGTGTGTGTGGGGACCTCAACCCTATGCGTGCTAAGGCGATAAGCCTAAGAGACTTTTTCAATTTATGCTCCTTCAGCTGCTCTGATGCTTCTAATGTGGGACAAAACCATGCCCTTTTCTTCATGTGCATTTACAACAAGGAGGATCCTTCGAATTGAGCTTTGGGATGTAGTCAAAGCACCCAATTGATCACCTATGCCTCTGCCTGGGTGAATTCCGCTTCACTTGTCCCTGGTACTGAAGCTTCACAAACACTACTAGAGCTTGCTTGAAGATGCTCCGTTAATGGCAGCTGGAGGTTGGACCCTGAAAACATGAACACGGCCTCACGGCCACATCAAAAGTGCTCAGGAGCTTCGCTGGATGTCAGGCAATGCAACTATGGTGGTGGCGTCGCATGCGAGTGGATGTGGAGACCTATCAACCTCGTGGATTGTGTGTGAGAGTGCATGAGTCGGGGGGGTGATAGAAAGGCCAATCCCCTCAATTACTTGAGGGGTTTTGGTTAGTGGGTCGAGGCATTGGTGAGGAGCATGGAAGTGGCGTAGTTGGGCAATTGTGGAAGCTACTAGGGCTCTCCGGAGCTTTGCCAGCGAGGTGGAAGATGAAGTCTCGGAGGGCATGTCGGCGGTTGAAACAAAGTTGCGTATGTTTGGAAATGAAAAGCGAAAGATGAGGAGTCATTTAGGAGAGGTAGCAGATGATGGGGAGTGGAGTTGGCACCGGTTAAGGTATGGCCGACGGCGGAGACAAAGTTGCTCTGCTAAGGGGTGGACGGCGAGGATGAAGGAGGTAGGGACACTAGCGGGTGCTGCTCAACATGGAAGAAAGCAAGGAAGAAGAATCTGTCGCTGGTATTGCCGTCAGACAACGAGGGGAGGGAAGGAGGGCCACCGGAGCTTGAAGAGAAATTCGGTCGAAGGAGGAGAGAAGAATTTGAGGGTTACTCTAATCGAATCCAAGCTTGGGAAATCCATTGTGAACTGGGGAGTCTTTATAGGTCATCAGAGGGCAGTTAGATCTTGGGAAGCAAGCTTCCCAATCTTGGAAAGCTCGCCGGATTGGGAAATCCCTTGAGACCCAAATCTCTCATGCATTCGCATGAGAGATTGGCTTCCCAAGCTTAGAAAGCTCATCAGATTGGGAAATCCCTTGAGACCCAAATCTCTCATGCGTTCGCATGAGAGATTGAGTAAGTTTTAGGGCTTAGGATCAAGTTCAAAAGGAAGGAAATTTTTTGGCGAACTTCCCTTTCAAATTTGAAAGGGATTCATCAAAAAATTAGGGAGTTCCTTCCATTTTAAGGTCACCAGAGCAAGTAGGAATAGGTTTTAATGGCAGCAGGGACCTTTCTATGATAACGATGACAAAGTTAGGGGCCTATTTGAAAATATTTTGAAAATTAAAGGTAGAAATGTAATTATATAGGACCAATTTGCAAACTAGGCCAAGACAAACTTATCTTGGGCCCAAATTTTGGTGAAAATCTAATTTGGATCTAAGGAATCCAATGGTGAAGTTGAATTTTGGTTTTGATTACGTTTAAATGGGTAATTTATACAAAAACCTAAATTAGGGCAAATGTCTGTCTGTGACTCTGTTCTGGGTCAAAACAGGTTCTGATGGTCAAATTGAAGGTTTCAAACCCTACAGAATATTTTTCTATGAATTTTAGAGGGTTTAGGTGAATTTTATCCTAATCAGAACCTCAGTTAATTAAGCAGGTCTATTTTTAGGGTTTCAAAAAGTCATTTAATTCTCGGAACATGTGCAAACCCTTTTCTGATTATTCAAACCCACTTGTTCTCTTTTTAAGGCCATTTGACCTTCATTCAACCCCTGAGAAAACCCATGGTTGTTCTGCATTCATGATAAGCTCGTAAAATTATAGTTTTAACCCTAGTTTCTTATTTTTTCCTTCAGAATGATTGTGCAATGACTTGTGACTCTCTGGCAGTTATGTAGGAGCATTTACTGACTTAATTGGGTAAAAATGAGCTAGTTATGGCTTATGATGGTGTTCCCATCATTAACCCTATTGAAGTTCCTTGGGTTTGGGATGGGTTGGGATGGCAACATCCCATGTTGTCTACCATCACTAAGCTGGTCTAATCATCTTGTCAAATCTATCCTCAATTGATTCATTTCTTCTTTATGTGTTAGATTCATTTCTCTCATTTCTTTGAGGACTAGACTCAATTCAGAGGGCTGGTTTTCCTCAATAGATTGTGGCTGATATGTGCGTTGTTGTGTGTACCTACTAGCTTTCCCATAAGTGTTTGGCTTAGTTAAGTTAGGACCCTGGGTGGGTTTCTGACTTGACCAATCAATGTTAGGATGGTTGCCCCATCCAAGGTTGTATGTGTTTGAATAAGGCTCATTTCTAGTGTAACCCTAGAGTTCATTCACATCCTTAGGATAGTTAGGCATCAGGATGTCTTGTTCAAAATTCGAGGGCATCAAGGTCCCTCCTTGGTACCCAGAAAGAGATGGGTCCAAGTACAGTTGGCTCATAGGTGGAGCTATGGTTAGGTCATTGATGTTCTGCACTAATTCCTAACCTAGGGAGTTGGGGACCTAGTTGCGGGTTAACATAGGCGCTCCTTGGGTAGGCATAGGATTTACTCTAGATTGTGTACCTAAGGAACTCCCACCCTTTAGAAGATTATCCAATTTCTTATCCAAATTTTCCACATTCTTTCCCACGAGTTCCACCTTGTCTAAGCATTATGCAATTAATTCTAAATCAACCGAGGGTGAATTATTATTAACTTCATAAACTCCACTTCTTGGTTGATTAGCTCTGTTAAAGACGGACATTGAGGCACTATTGAGGGAATTTTCTCTCATATTCTCAAATAATTGAAAGGCTCCCTCAGCCTCTCTACTTAGGAAATTGCTTGGTCGCACGTGTTTTGCATGTTAGAAATCGAGGTTACAAGTAACCTGTCGTCGTAGTTGCAAAACATGCCAATCAGATAAAATTTATACCGAAACTCCAAGGGACTCTCGGGTCTAACACAGGGAGGCGACGTTTATTTTATTGAAAACTGCACTTCATTTCGTTTCTTTTTGGTATTTTGGGGTTTTGTTATTTTTTTGTATTTTTGAAATAAAAGAAAATAAGCAAACATATCACAAGTTAGAGATGTGGAACAAATATGATGTATATTACTTCCAATGTCAATTACAAGAAACTATGAAAGCCTATAAAGAGAGGGAGGTGAGAGGAAATCTCCTGAATTGGCTGTTCGACGAGACGACGACGCCTGGCAGAAGCTCGAACGAAGGAGGTGAGGAGCGGGACGATGGAGGTGAGATGCAAGAGGATGTTAGGTTGAGGAAAGCTTCGGCGTAGCTCCGACATGGAGGTGAGAAGATGGAGTTGATCTGCTACTAGAATGGAGGTGGGAGGATGGCTCCAAGGCGACCTATGAAGGGGGATGGGAAGTTGGAGGAATATTTGGTGGGGCAGCGGTTTGCTACACTAATAGGAGCCTTGGGAGCTTGAGAACAAGCTCTAATGGAGCATTGGTAGGCTTGCTAGAGCTTGGGAGTAGGTGGGAGTAGAGTAGGTAGAGATGGCTTGGAAGCGAGGGGGTGTAGGTCCTTTTATAGTGGAGAAGAGGCAAAAAATAGGTATGGGACCATTAGTGACATCCAGACCGTCGCTGGAAACATTGCTGTAGGCAGCTCATGCTTCCTGGTGCCCACAGCTAGCTTTGCCGACGTGCGATGAATTACCGATGGCTATAAGAGTCGCTGTAAGTCCAGCTCATGTGTCGCTCTAGGTCCAGCTCACGTTGCGCTGGTGCCGCGCTCCTGCCTTGCTGTGCACGTGTGTGCACCCATGCACTGGCGCTGCGCTGTGCGCATGCACACCTGCGCGCACGCGTGCGGTGCCATGTGCGTGCACTGGCGGCTTGGGCTACACCACGTGGCACAGTCTGGGCCATCCATCTTCTTCTCATTGTAGGGGCTGCTACAGAGGTCAGATTAAGTTGGTTTTCATGCTGTTAGGTTGCGATCGTCGACCCGAATCCATTCGCGTGGTTGGATTTATCATTTAAAGCTTTGAATTATGTCTCATAGTCCCTTGGCCGTTGATCTTGCTCGGACTGCATATAGTGCTACGGGACTCTGATCAAGGCGATTTCAGAGGCCTTTGACTTCGATCGTCGTCTTGATTAGATCCATTTGGTCGGATCATCAATCCGAGGCTTTGAAATAAATATCCTTCTCTCCTAACCACAAAAAGGATACAATTAAACTAAATTACATACAACTACTCTAAATGCAAAATGATGCATGCTATGCAATATTTATAACATGAAATACAAATCTAAGCCTAGGAACATGCATGAATAGGAATTTTACCCTCAATAAATGTGTTTACATCATTGTCCCCACATGCTGCATCAACAAAATTTTTCAGATTATCACTCAACTGATAATAGAAAATATTAGCCAAGTGCTACTTTGGAATCCCATGATGAGGGCATTTCCTAGTTAAATCGTTAAACCTCTCCCAAGCCTTATATAGTTGTTCCCCATGGTTCTGCTTAAAGGTTGTAATGGGACATCTAAGGGTGTTGGTTTTTTCTATGGGAAAGAATTTCTTCGGGAATGTGCTTCTTAGATCTTCCCAGGTCATGATTGGTCTACCAATAGTCCTCAACCAATGAGCAGCTCTATCTTTTAACGAGAATGAGAACATTTTCATCATCAAAGTACCCTCATTCATGTTCCTAGGGCCAAAGGTCCTTCCTATGTGTAGAAGTTCTTCAAGGTGGTGGAAGGGGTCATCAAAATCGCGACCATAGAAGTAGGGAATCAAATTGACAATCTAAGGTTTGAGTTCAAAATCTTCGCCATCCTGAGGTACCCTGACAAAGGGTTCAGGTTGGGCATTAAGAGGGCTGTAAAAGTCACGGAGAGGCTGGTCAACTCTCCCAGTTTGGAGTCGGGTGATGGCCTACACGATGACCTACATCTGCCTATCATGGTGCTGGCCCTGGTTAGTGATCAACCTCTATAAGAGGGTCATTAGATCCAGATTTTGTTCTTCCTCTTCGATCTCATCTTCCTCATGGTGACTAGCCATTGCAATGGGTTCAGATTCAGATTCTGGATAAATAGGTCTTCTCCTAGGATTTCTTTCTAATGGTGGTAACAAATCAGGATTTTGAGATCTTCTACCTTGCATGCACCAGAAGAATGTCTGTAGATGAGAGGGAGAAGACAGATGAGAGAATACCCCACCCTTTCAATGCAAGCAATCAAACTAACCCTTAGAGTGTTACCCAAAATAGACCTGATCTTGGCTCCCCAAAACATGACTGGGTTAGATCAATCCTTGAATTACTTAGCTGGCCAGAAGGGTGGGATCTCCTAAGACACCCCGCATGGTGGGACACCACTAAGGGTTAATGCAATTACCGTACCAAACATTCTTGTCACCAGTGGGTCCAAGTAGACAAGACCTTAACCTTAGCCCAATCTAATTTCAAGTTCCCAAGACTATTAGTCCTACCTAAGGCACATCTACTCAGTTTTAGGCTTGGGTTTGATGTGCTTTTGGAATATGATCGGCGTTAGGGGGGTGTTTGCCCTTAAGATTGATTTCAGATGTGTGAAGTGCTTAGGCAAAGGGTTCACAAGCAATATTTTTATGATGAAGTGAATTTTAATATTCAAATGCTTGTTAATGCATTTTAGGGCTCACTTGAGTTAATATCTTCAATCAATGTTTTGATGAGGCACACGAGAGTTTTGCGAATCCCAATTGTTGGATATATTTTCTTTAAATATGAAAATGCAAGTGTGCTCTACCCTTAATGTGAAAGCCTAAGCCCAAATAGTTGCTAGATGTTATTTTAAGTCCAAAAATCTGATTAGTGGTGTGACCCAAGCAATGTAATAAATTGGTCCTATTGCACCACTAACTAGACATTCATAAAATATTTTTCAAGAATTTTAATGCACGTTTTCTTTTTTTTTTTTGATTTAAAGTGTATTGGGGGTTTTGTAGTCTATTTTGAGCCCTAGTTCTTGATTGAATAATTCATGTAATCAAACATACAAGAAATATTTTTTTGGATTTTTTCTAAATTCTTAATTATCTTAAAAATTTAGTGCCACAAATTTTAAGTCAATCGGAGTTGTATAAAAATTCCTATTATATTTTGAACTTTGAAAAATTAAGAACAGTAATCGAATTGATAATAGATTAGTGTATGAATGTTTAAAATTTTTCCATAACTTTGATTTGTGTGAAATTTGTATATTGTTCCTAGCTTCAAAACTCACGTCCATTGAACATTTGAGAATTTTTTGACACGTGGATCTTCGGGAATTGAATTTATTAGTTAATAGTTTCTTTCTACCCGAAAATCACTAACAAGAGAGAGATTTCTTTTTTTTCAATAATCAAGCAAATTCTAACTAATCCTAAGGTTCAAGCAAATCCTTATTTTTTTGGATTATTTTTTAATCTAACAAATCTAACTACGAGTACTTATCTGAGATTCAAACCTGTGATTTCTCTATTTGTTGTGTCTTGTTCAAATTTCCATACTACCAGAAATCAACAGAAAAATAGCAAGTTAGAGAACTCGAATAAGCACCAAAAATATTCAAAAATTTCCATTGCCTCCTCAGCAACGGTGCCAACTTGCTCATCGACGCTAGATGCGTTAGAAAGATTCAATCTTATCGTTGCAGTGCAAATCACAACGGAATAAATAAATTTATAAAATCTAGTGAGTACCAGGTCGTTCGGAGTGAGGCAATCTAGATTTATGCAAAGCTTTTCAATAGAACTTGCTTTAAATAGATATTTATATATATGTATAGATCAAGCATGTAGAAGATCATAATTTTATTGCATTCAAACAGAGTTTTTCAAAATAGAAATTCCTAAGGTAGATAACAGATAGAAAGAAAGAAAGAGAGAGAGAGATGCAGATAGACAATGCCGCTTGTGGGATTCTTGTGCAAGGCGTGACAGCACCTCAGATCGAGAGCACTGGGACGAAGGTCGGAGTTGTAGAGAAAAGGGTGGAAGACCGTAGAAGAAGGTGGAAGAGAGAGATAGCTATACAACAGGGGGGCCCTGGGTCTTCGTTTATAGCTTTGATGGAGGGAAAAGAGGGTATTTTGGCCCTCCAACTCGTGCAACAACCTTAGGTTAATCAGATCCATCGATCGGGAGATCAACGGACCTAATTTGGCCTTAGAACTCCTTCAAAATCGCCTTCTACACTCTGGGTGCATGAAATGCTGACACATGGCACGCCTAAAGCCCTTGATCCACAATCGCATGGCTTCCACTCCTTCATGCCCACCCTCTTCTCTTCTTCATGAGCCTGCTCGCTCAAAATGAGTGCCTGATCCTTAGCCATCCCATCTCACTATCGGACAGCTTAAAGATTGCATCCACTGCCTAATGTTCTCCTAATTTTTCACGCAGTACAAATCGAGAACACATTGCTTGCATGTGAGAGATGGTGCGAACTGCTGTGCTACTCCTTCATTTTTTTGCATTTTCATTTTAAGGCAACTTCTCGAGATCTTCTCCTTTGATGTGTGGATGGAGCAGGGACATGGTGGCTCATGGACCATTGGATGGCCATCCAACAGCCCACAACGGGCGAGGAATGATCTTCAGAGATGGGGAGGTGGTGAAGGGTGGCTGTGATGGCACCATGTGGTGCCATCATGGCCGTCCATCTTCCTTTCTTCGTATCTGGTGATGTAGACCTCTGATTGGGTTGATTTTTGCATCATTGGACTGTGATCGTTGATCTGGATCCATCCATGCGGTTGGATTTTCATCTGAGGCTTGGATCTCTATCCTTTGGTTCTGTGGCTTTCTATTCTTATATGGACTGCACAAGATGCTCTGGTTGTCTAATCGGGACGATTTTGGAAGTGTTCGACTGCTGACGTCATTCTGATCAAATCTGTACGATCTGATCTATCATCCGTGACTTCGAATAATCTGCAATTAATTTTGTCTCTTTTAGTACATAAAATGACAATATTGTCTATGCAACTAATCAAGCTAACTATTATGCAAATTATGATGCTTATGTATGCATTGTTCCTAAGTTATGCTAAAATCTAACTTAATTCAGGTGATTTAGGTTGCATGATTGATGTGTAATCACTATCCCTTCCATCCTTCTTAATCTCTTCCTTTCTCTCCCTCACCACCTCCAAGGCTCCAGAGAAAGCTTGTCCCAAGCTTGGGATGCTCCTCTAGAGTAGTAAACCAAACATATTTCCTGCCTTTCTTCCCCAATCGTGGGGCATCCCATGGCCATCCTCTCACCACCTTCCAGAAGAAGATCCTCACCACGATGCCATCCTGCCTCGCCTTCATCCTCTATCTCCAACCTTGTTTGTCCTGTTCATCACCACCTTCCTTCGGGTGCCATCAAAGCAAGTCATCCTCCAAGCGACCGTCGAGGGGGATTCTACTCACCACTCTCTATCTTTTCGCTTTCTAGCATAGTTTTTCGCTTTCCTATCTGTAGTTGTAGCAAACACTTGTTTTGAAAGTACATGTGATTGTTTCTCTCTCTCTCTACAAGTAGATTAGATAGAAATTATTTTCACCTAATCACTTACCTCATAAAATACAAAAAAAATTACAAAATATAAAAACAACAGAAGGAAATAAAATCGAAGTGTGGATTTCTCAAAACAAAATGTTCGCCTCCTCGTGTTCAACACAGGACTCTCTTTCGAGTTTCAGTTATAAATTTTATTTGGTAGCGGATTTCTACACACTATGATGACGGGTTTTCCAACTCAAATCTTTTCACGTACAAAATCATGCTTATCTTGCAACGTGCCTCTTTTCACGAGAAAAAACCCGCCTAACATCGCCTTAGTCTCATTTGGTTTCATTTTGTGTCGCAGGTGAATCACACCATAAGACTTCACACGCAAAGGTGCAAGTGAAGACCAAAGGTGCATATCTTCCCCTTGCATTCCAACAACAACCAAGCCTTTTCCCACACTAAGTGGGGTCAACTATATGGATTCTTTGCCTCCACACAGATCAATTTTCAGCCATTTCAGGACTTAAATTAAAGTAATTGAGGTCATACTTAATAGTTTCCTTCCAACACTTGTTTGGTCTTCCTGGCCCCCTCTTAGCAGGTTCAGCCTCCAACTTCTTGTATCTCCTAACTGCAGCATCTAGTGGCCTTCTTTGTAAATGTCCAAACCACCTTAGACATGCCTCTCTCAATTTATCCTCTACCAGTGCCACCCTAACCCGTTTTCTAATAATCTCATTTGAAACACGGTCCTTTCTTGTATGACCACACATCCATCTTAACATCTTCATTTCTTCCACAGACATCTTTTGTACATGCCTATAGTTTATAGCCCAGCATTCAGAACTGTACAACATGGCTGGTCATACCACAGCTCGATAGTATTTTCCTTTGACTTTTAAAGGAACCCTCTTATCACAAAGAATACCAGATGCACCCCTCCATTTCAACCACCCTGCATTAATTCTATGTGTAACATCTCCAGCAATTCCACCAACATGTTGGAAAATGGATCCCAAGTACTTAAAAATATTTTTCATTGGAATGCACTCTTCTCCAATTTTTACATCAATTCCCCTTGCCTTCCATTTTAGAAAAATATAAAAAAATTGTAAATATTCACAAAATAAGAAAAATTGAAAAACATAAAATTCAAAAAAAAAATTTAGCCAAATTGGCATGGTCCATATCCAAGAGCTACTTACATTTCAACTTCTGAATGTTTGGGTAGAATTGAAGGACCAAATTTAATAAATCACCACAGTCTATCCAAAACTCAGAACATTCTTAAATTTGGTGTGGAGTTAGGTTTTCAAACTAGCTTTCAAATACCACAAATTTCATGCAAAAATTTGCACTGTGAGAATTTTCAAAATTCACTGAGTGAAGGTGTATCAATCTTCTCCAAAACTAAAATTCAATTAGGTTCGCGATTTTACTGGCACCTCCACACACCTTAAAATTGCTTGAAACAAGTTTTAGTTTGAATCTGTATTCATCTACCATCTCTAGTAAGTTTTTCAGATTTTTTGGACAATTTTATCGACTCTATTTGAAGTGATATTTAGTGGTGTAGCTCTGCTGCCTTTTTGGTCTATTGTGCTTGAAAAATCAATTAAAATTCAGATACAACTTCTAAATTCTTGAATAAATTAGTCATACAATCCTAACGTAGTAGGAGACCAACACCCCTAATTGGGAGTTATTTTGCTTCTATCTATAGCAGCACAATATCTAGGTGTTTCAACCTTAGGGTTCATTGTAGAGACAAAGCCTGATTTGAGTGAGCCCTGTATTGAGCTTAATCTAATAGGAAAGGTTTACGAAGCCACCCTTGTGTGATTGGGATGCTTTGCCTATTCAATTAAAATTGATTCATACCACATACCTACTAGAAACCATCCCTAGCTAAGGGCCACATAGCAACAAGGAGCAATTAATTTAAAAGAAAATGCAACTCACCTATGTTTGCCTTCACTTTTTCTCCTCACAAGAGATTAAGAAATGCAACCTAAGCTTTAAAAGAAGATTAATCAAGGCCCAAACCTTAAAAATTTTTTGGGATTAAATTTGTGTTTTCATTTATAAGGAATTAGTTACTTGGTGTGAAGTTCCCAAGTTAAATCTAGTGTCTAGGCTAAGGGGTCACGCTAAACCATCGTGGTAAGAAAGTTCAAAGGAACCCTACTAGTGTAGGGAAGAACCTTCTTTCTTATCTCCCCTTATTCAACATGGCTCAATTGATTTAGGGAAACAAGCTAAGTATTTAGCCTTTATATTTGGTGACTTAGAACATTAGTTCTTAGAACATCCATTTAGGGCTAATATGTTTGGTTGCATACACACTTCTCCCACCTTCTTTGTCCCTCTAATCCTAATCTCTTCATTGCTCTCAAGGATTCACGTCCTTTGTTATCCCACTTTTTCCCAATTACTCCTCTTAACCAACTATGATTCCGAACTCTTATGTTGGTTGGGATATTCCTCCTCGATACCTAAGGTACAATCATTTCCCTTGTAGCTTTTATTCCTCGGGTCAGACTCATGTCAACTATGATTCATTTCAAAACCCTACTAGGTCTATTCCATCCCTATGGAATGCCACTTCCACACAGGTCTCCGGATATCAAGAATCTCAATCACAAGAGCCACCCTCCATGAAGGACCTGGTCTATACTAACATGATTAACTATCTTAACTGGTCCAACCAGACTTAAGCCCCTACATGTCACAAGGACCCCCAGATTGATCAAGTAATCCAAATGGTCCATAATCTTGCCTAGCCATTAGGGCTGGGGAAGAAGGAAGAGAGGGAGAGGTAGAGGAGGAAGGGGTAGGAGAAAAGAGTTGCCTATGAGTGATAGATAGTTGCCTTGGGATAGGTTCCCAAGGACCAACTAATTCAGGTGATCACATGCATTTTGCAAGTTAGAAATCGAGGCTACAAGTAACCCGTCGTCGTAGTTGAAACACTCGTGGTCAAATAAAATTTATACCAAAACTCCAAGGGAGTCCCGAGTCAAACATAGGGAGGCGATGTTTACTTAATTGAAAATCGCACTTCATTTTGTTTGTTTTTGGTATTTTAGGGTTTTGTTATTTTTTTGTGTTTTCGTAAGAAGACAAGCAAAATAAATCACAAGAGATATGGAAAAAATATTTTATATATCATGAATGTTTATTACAATATTCTATGAAAGCATAAAAAGAGAGGGAGGTGAGAGGAAATCTCCCGAATTGGCTATTTGGTGAGACGACGGTGCCTGGCGGAAGCTCGGACGAAGGAGGTGAGGAGCGGGATGACAGAGGTGAGATGCAGGAGGATGTCGGGTAGAGGAAAGCTTTAGCATAGCTCCAGAATGGAGGTGAGAAGGCAGAGATGATTTGCTATCGGAATGGAGGTGGGAGGATGGCTCCAAGGTGACCTATGAATGGGGATAGGAAGTTGGAGGAGTATTTGGTGGGGTAGAGGTTCGCTAAACTAATAGGCGCCTTGGGAGCAAGCTCTAACAGAGCATTGGTAGGCTTGCTAGAGCCTGGGAGTAGGTGGGAGTAAAGTAGGTAGAGATGGCTTGGAAGGGAGGGGGTGTAGGTCCTTTTATAGTGGAGAAGAGGCAAAAATAGGTATGGGACCATTAGTGATCTCCAGGCCGTCGCTGGAAGCGTCGCTATTGATAGTTCATGCCTGCTCATGCCCATAGCTGGCTTTGATGGCACGTGAAGAATTAGCGATGACTGTAAGCATCATTGTAAGTCCAGCTCATGCGTCGCTGTAGGCTAGCGCCAATCGAGCACGTGCTCATCCCATGCTCCGTTGGCGCAGCCTGTGCTAAGCCCGCTCATGCACGCGGATAGTACCGCAGCCTACTGGTGTGCGCTGGTGTGCATTGGCGTGCGCGTGCGCTGCATGCATGCCCGATTGAGAATGGGGGGTGGCTGCAGGGATTTGAACCTATGCCCCTCCATTGTGAACTGCTGCCCCACCCGCTATGCCACGCCTTCATGTGTGTCGCTTGGAGGAGTTTGCAATTGCATGGCGCAGCAATCTGTCAGCCGTTGGATTTGCATTCAACGACTGAGATCACTTGATGGGCAGCTTTTGAAGATGTGGCGGGCAGCTGTGGGCACTCCAGATGGTGCCACATGGCACTCCAGATGGTGCCACATGGCACTCCAGATGGTGCCACATGGCACCATCTGGATCATCCACACTTCATTGCTTGCAGAGGATGCCACGGTGCTTGGATCGAGGTGATTTCTACGTTATCGGACTGTGATCGACGCTTCAGATCCATCCGTATGGTCAGATTTTTCATTCGAAGTCCGTAAGGATGTTGCATTGCCTCCTAACTGTCGATCTTCCTCAGACTTCGTACGATGCTACGGTTCTCTAATCTAGATGATTTCTAAGGCGTTAGACTCTGATCGTTGACTTAATCAGATCCGTACGATCCGATCTTCCATTCGAGGCCCTGAAATAAGTCTTCTTCTCTCCTGACCATAAAAAGGACCTAATTAACCTAAAATATATACAACTACTCTAAATGCAAAATGATTCATGTTATGCAATATTTATAACATGAAATGCAAATCTAAGAATAGGAACATGCATGAATAGACATTTTACCCTCAGTAATTATGTCTACATCATTAGGTCAAAGTGACCTTCTATAGTGCATGCACCAGCTACAAGGGCTAATGACTCAACCTATAGATTGAACCTAAAATAGTTGCCTATGTTAATAATAATTCAATACTTAATTAGGTGGGGGAGGAGTCATGTAAGCAAGCAACCACACCTACTAGGAATCTCTAGTTATGTTCAATTAGGTCTGATGTGTGGCTCTATCAAATATGTAAACCCTAAAATGTAAACCTAGGGTTTATGCTTTGCTACTCAATTCAGGTTAGCAAACCCTGATCTTGCTTTAAATTGCTCTCTAGAACAAAAATAGTATCAAATCAGACTGAAAATTGACAAGAACCTTTACTTTTCAAATATCTTTCTAAAAAATATTTTTTCAAGATTTTTACTAATCTAGACAATTTTCTATGATTTTTAAGTGACAGGGCATCAATCAAGCCAACAGACCCCTGCGACTATATCAAATTGGAACAGTATCAAAGATATTCCCAAAATTCTTCAATAATTACTGGATAATCTCAGTTTCAGTGGCCTTCAAACCCCATAAATTTTAGTTAATTTGGACTTCCACAGAGATCAGCATAAATTCTAAATGTTAGTTTAAGATTCTATTTTTTGCAGTATTGATCCCTTCGTACTATCCAAATTTTTAAAATTCCCATAATGTTACTTTGTCAAATAAAAGGGTGTGTTTGAAAGCTAGCTTGATTATCCAAGTACAAATTGAATTTCAAAATGTTCAAAAGTTGAAAATTATTTCTGATCGAATTTCAGAAATCAATAAGGGTGTGTTTAGAATGAGTTTAAATTGAAATAACACCCTTTTGGATAAAAATCCCAAAAATATCCTTTCAATAAACCCAAATTCAAAAATTTGAATTTATTTTTATACTTTTGGAGATTTATTTTTAGAACAAACTTAACTAACTCTAAGGGATAAAATTCTAACTAACTAAATCTAAAGGATAAGATCCAAACTATTTTCTTTCTCTTCTTTTGTTTTAGAAGAAAATCCAAATCCTAATCTAGAAAACAAGAAAATTACATGCATACTTGGATTTCTTCTATCCCCGCTCAATGTGTGCGTAAATCGCACCTATAGTCCTACACTTGCAAGGAAAATAAATTTAAGTAGAAATTGAAATCAGAAATCACATTGCCTCCTTGGTAATGGTGCCAATTTTGTTGGGCTGATCTCGTGAAATTGGGTTTTCCTCGTACTATAGGCACAAAATTGATCCCAAACAAATAATAATAATGAAACTTGAGGTGAATCCCAGTCAAACTCTATGAAGCGTGGGAAACCAAGTTTTGAAAATGATTTTTGATTTTCAGAATTTTTTTGTGATTTTTGATTTTTTGGAGATTGGAAAGATAATAGAATGATCTAGTAGAATCAAGCATGCTAAAAGATATAGATTAGGGACATGTGTACAATATCAGAGATCAAGCCATACATCTTATTGCATTCAAAAGATAGAGAAGAGAGTTAATCAAATCATAAGTAAAGGAAGGATTGGGAATAGGACTTTTGTTCTACATTAACAGGTAGAATTAGAGCAACTAGAACTACTAGAATCAAAAGTAGAAAGAGAACTAGAACAACTAGAAGAGAATTAGATCTACTACTGGAAGTAATGCAAAAAGATAGCAAGAAGAACTTTGCTAAGGGAAACTAGAAGGAGGGCACCAAAGGTACTTCCTAAAGGAAGCTTTTGGTGGCCGTAGAAGACCTTGGATGGAGGAGATAATGGCCAGCCACCAATGGTGGTGGATGGCCTTGAAGGTGGAGGGGAAGGGCTTGGAAGGTGGTGGCTTAAGGTGGAAGGAAGGGGAGACTAAAGGAGGAGGTTGGATGGCCACCCTTGGTGGCCTTTTAAGGAGGAGGGGAGGTCATAGGTGGCACACCCAAGAGGATAGAATTTGTTGGGGGCTACCACCTATTGGTGTCTTTGTTGGTGGATTTTAGGTGTAGGAATAGGAATAGCCTTTGTAGATATAGGTTGTAGGGATAGGTTCCTAATTAGGCTAGGTTAACCATAAATTTAATAGGTTGTGTCCAGTTAAATAGGCTCTAGTCTAATTAGGTGTATGGATAACTAATTGGGATGGGGGTATCCTAAATAGGTTAAGGCTAGGCCTAATTAGGTTGTAGGTGAGTCTAATTAGGTTCGAATGTACCTAATTAAACTTGTGTGGGTTGGTTCTAAGTGATCCTAATTGAACATAGGTAAGGGTTAGGTCTAATTAGACTTAAGGAGTCAAATTAGCACATGGTCTTGGCTAGGCAGATCTAATTTGTTTCTAATTGTACCTAATTAGAATCAAGTGCACCCAATCATGTTGTAATGCACCTAATTGGATGTGGCTAGGTCTGTTGGGTTTAGGTTGGGTCTAATTAGACTCACATGAGTTTAATCAACTCAATGTTAGTCCAATTAGGTCCCATGAACCCAATTGACTAGTGGCTAGCCTAATGGACTCAAACTAAGTCAATTAGGTGTGCTATGGACCTAAATAGGTTTCTAGGTTAGGAACTGGTTATTGGATAAGTGGACTAGGGTTATGGAAAGTAGGATAAGGCTAGGGATAGGGTGGATAAGTACATGGATATTGTTATCCATGTTTTTGGCTTTTGAGCTTAGAGATCCCAGTGTTGAGCTGGTTTAGCGATAGGTACCAGGATAGGGACATCCTAAGATTTTAGGGATAGGATAGGGATATCCTAATTCTTCTCTTTCACTGCATTTATCCTAGACGAGTAGTCCTCAGCTTTCTTCTTTCTCTCTTCTTGTGTTCTCAAGCTTTCTTTATTCTAGCTTTATTTCAAAATTCAGCTTCAATTCTGCTGCAGTTTCTGCTCCTATCCAGGTTTATTCTGTTTAGGACAACATTGAGCTCCTTATTTCCTATAAACAAGAATAAACCCTAATATGCACAGTAAAATAGCATTATAACATATGCAGCTAAATAAAAGTATGTAATGCATGATATGTAGTTTATGGATGCACTAATCACAAGTTATACTAGGTTCTAACATAATTCAGGCTAATTAAGTCCCATGATTGCAGTGCAATCAACAACCAAGCATATCGCATGGCTAATAACCAACCACCACCTCCACCTCCGAATCAGCAAGAGCTGATTCAAAGGTAGCTAGACTAGTTTGGCAGATGCAAGAGTGGTTCCAACATATGAATAGTCAGGGTGCTCGGTCCTTGAAGGATTTCTGTAATCCTTCAACTTACAGAGATCATCCTGGCATTATGATCCCCGCTTGTGATGTAGAAATAAACCCTTAGGTCTTAAGTTGATTAAACACTTTTACGGGCTTGTCTTCGAGGATCCAATCCAACATTTGGAGGATTTGACCACCTTGGTTCAAATCACCAAATCACGGAACGTTAATGAGGAGCAAATGATCATGAGGCTTTTCCACCACTCACTTAGGGATAAGGCCACACATTGGTACCATACTATAGGATGATCGATTGCTACATGAACAGAATTGAAATCGGCCTTCCTGAAGATATTCTTCCCAATTTAGTAGACCAATTCTCTGCCACAAGTGATTACACTTTCACCCAACAGTCAGTGGAACCACTTCATGGTGCCTAGGAGCAACTCCAGGACTTACTGCGGAAGTGTCCACACCACGAGGTGCCTAAATGGCAACTCATGCAGATTTTCTATCACAGGTTGACTAATCAACTCTGTAATCCCATGGATGCTTCTTGTGGAGGTAATTTCCTTAACAAAGACACTAATAACACATATGATTTTGTTTAGGAAATGAACAAAAGCTCAATAAACCATGCCTCCATGGACACTTTCAACCGACCCCAACAACCTCGATCAAATTCCAATGAGGTTCAAATTGATTCTCGCCCTTTTGATATGGAATTGATCTTCAAAAAACTTGATAAGGTGGATCTAGTTACCAAGCGGATCAAAGACTGGATGGCTAGAAACTATAGAAACACTTCTAGATCCACTCAATCACAAAGTTTTGGATTCGATTCTTCGCAAGCTCCCACAGGATGGGAGTTTGTGAACCAACTTGGGTCAGCTCAACCTTTGAGACAACACTTCTCGAAACCCTATGGGTTTTAAACTTGGCCTTTGATCCCAATTTTTATGATCCTTCCTTCTCTCCATCCCCACTTTCTGAGGATGTGCAAGTTATTCAAGAAAATGCTAGGTCCAACTCGTATTCCAACACCTATAATCTAGGTTGGAGGAACCACCCTAACTTCTCCTAGAAGAATCAGAGGCAGCAGACCCAGTCTCTACCCAACAACATGTACTGCAAAAACCTATGAGTCAAGGTCATGTATATACTCAGCTACCCACAAATTAGGTCAGTTAGCCAACTTGGAATGCCCAATAACCCAGAGGGTAGGCTAATTTAAACTATACGATGGTAGAGGTGCAAGGTTCTATGCTCCAGTACATGTAGCAAATGAAAAGCTCACTAGACAACCTACAATTTTGGGCTTATTGCTAACAACCAACATCCTAGATCTCTACCATCTCAACCCGTACCCAATCTGTGGAATGTCCAAAATCATGGCAATAGAGCTTTAGGGTATGGTAATCAGAGGGATCCACACACACATGCTCAGGTGGTTGAGCAGGGTCCCTCCTCTTCTAATTTTGGATATTTGGCTAACCAAGCCCCTCCAATCTTCCCTAACCCTCCTCAAGAACCAAACTTATATGCTTCTACAAATTCTGTCACTTTGAGGAGTGGAAATCAAACTTATGACCCAAAAATACCTTCTTCTAGCAATCAAATCCCTGGTGAGCCTGAGGATAAGATGGAGCATAATGAAGAAGAAATTGAGGCTCAGGAACTCAAGAAGAATGACCCCACCCATATCTCATTCCCTAAAGCTTTATTAAAATCCAAGGAGAAGAAACCTTTAGATAGGAACAAGGAGCTTCTGAATATAATTAAAAGTGTAGAGACTAGCCTTCAACTCCTTGATGCTGTAAATCGCATTCCAACTTACACTAAATTTTTAAAGGATTTACACACTCAAAAGCATAAGTCGAAGGAACCCACCTCGAGGAAAGTGATTCCCTCCAAGCAGGCTAGTTCTATTATCCTGCATCACCTTCCTTAAAAGAAGAGAGATCCAAGTGCCCCCTTGATTACATGTGTTATCAAGGATTACACTTTTGATTGGGCACTGTTGGATCTCAGTGCATCCATTAACCTAATCCCAACCTCTTTGTATGAAAAGTTCTGGTTAGGTAAACTTAAGCCCATTTTAGTATTGCTCCAATTAGCAGATTGTTTGGTCACTATGATGAGATAGATTTTGTTCGCAAAAAGGATTGATTTAAGAACCCATCATTGTAGTTGCGCAAAAATTCGCTATCAAATAAATTTTACCAAAACTCTGATGAGTCCCTAGTTGCACATGGGGAGGTGAACGTTTGATTTAAATTCCGCATTTTCTTTTATAAAGTAGAGTAGCTGATGGAAATGAATCTACACTAGCTATTCTACTTAAAAGAATAAACAATAGAAGAGAGAGAGAGAATAATACAAAGAAAAAGAAAAATAGATAAAGGATGAACAAGTACTTCATAACCATAGAATCATGTCCGTTATATTTACTTGCAAAATTTAAACTACACTAGAAAGTCGTGAAAAGAGAGGGATGAGAAAATCCTCCTTGACGGCCGCTTGGAGGACGAGCCACGTTAATGGAGCACCTGGAAGATGGTGATGAGAGGCTAGATGAGGGTAAATGACACTGGAAGAAGGAGGACAAAGTAGGGTAGTGTCGCAGCGGGATCCATGTCCCGAATGGTGGTGAGAAGACAACTACCGGTGCTCCATGAAGGGGATGAGAAGATGGATAAAATTTTATTTTTTTACTCTAGAGTACCATCCTGGGTTTGGGACCAGCTCCTTAGATCTTTGGAGAGGAGAGATTGAGAAAGGAAGGGATGATGAAATGTGTAGGAGGGTTAGGCCATTTATAGGTGTAGTCATGTGGGAAAAATGGTCTTTATAAGGCCTAGAAATTAATATCAGGGTCTTTAGTAACACATGCAATCGTTGCTCAAGAAGCGTGATTATTGGTGCCTCATGTAATCTCAACCCTCTGATCTTAATCGATCGCTCCACAAACACACGTGCTCCAATGGCTAGATAGCTCGAGTGTTCAGATCGCACGCGTGCAACCATAATCGCTAATAGAGGGCCATTAACGCACTTGCAAGATGCATTCAAATCACACCCTTGTGTGTCAACTAGCACATCATCACGTGCTCCTTGATAGCTGCTCATCCGTGCAGCCACGTGTTGAAGTTGTAGCCACTACATCTTGATCGAGTGGCTTAATTTAAGTGCTTGCACCAACGCTGCAAATTGGAGGGATAAGTAGGGACTCAAACTCGCGTGGGCTATTTGAGAGTGGGTCTCACAACCATTGAGCTACGCCGGTGGATTGTCGAGTGGATGAAATGGCGAGGAGTGTGAACAGCCATTGGATCAAGATGAAATGGCTAAGATCATTCCTTCACATTGCTTCAGAGAAGTGATGGCACTCTTTAGGCATAAGTTGATCTGAGTCATGGATCTTGATTCAACAGTTGAGAATACTTCCCATGCATAGTTCAGAAGTTAGGTAGGGGTGTTGTGTGTCTTTGGACGGCAGTGATGGATCCATGTGGCACCATCAAAGCCATCAATCTTCTATTGCTCGTAGGTGGTGCCACGGATGTCGGATTGGATCAATTCTTGCGTCGTTGAGCTATGATCGTTGATTTGAACCCATCCGTGTGGTCGGATTCTTCATTTAAGAATCAAATTTTCACCACCTTTCCCCTTGACCTCTATTCTTCCTCAAACTACATCTGATGCTATGGAGGTCCAATAGAGGTGATCTCGAAGGCATTGGACTCCAATTGTTTCCCTGATCAGATCTGTATAGTTGGATCATCAATCCGAGGACTTGATATGATGTTGCCCTATCCCCTAGCCATAATAAGAGATAAATTACTATACAATTTATACAAACTAATCTAAATGCATGATGATGCATGCTATGTAATATTTATAATGCATGATGCTTCTATGACCCTAGGAACATACATAAATAGACATTTTAGGCCAATTAGATGTGTACACATCACACCCCCATGTCTATCTTTTACTAGTCCCAATCAAAACTACATGCTATTTATAAAAGAATTAGGATCAAATTACTTGGGCAATAGTTATTTCTCAACACTAAGAAATTTCTACCAAAGACTTGAACTACAAAGACTCAATAGTGCCTGGGTGTCTTCCAGAAAGCATACTACCCCAAGCCCTCACCTTATTCAAAAGCAAATACATTTTTTTCTCTCTTCTTTTCTTTTTTTTTTTGGATTTTTGAGTTTAGAGTTTCAGGGTAACTTTCTACGGCTACCCAACCCACCCAAGACTTGAAAAGAATTCTAAGTCCTAAGTATCTCTTTGTGAAACTGTGATAGACTCACTATTCAACAATTATAACAGACTTCAAGTTTCTATGAAGCTTAGGTGACCCTAAAGAGAATTTCTGCCCAATTTATCTTTTCGATTGGTAGCTTTCTTCCTACTTTTTATTTTTATGGGGTCAATACAAGGGCAAACCCAGTGTATATCTCCCCGATTTATTCTACTTCCTGCTTCTTCCTTAGTGTTTAGGAATTAATCGTGCATTTTGTCAGCTGGGTTCTCGACAACCTACCAATGGGGCATCAAACCCACAGTAACTTGCCAGCCATACTCATGTGGTGAAGTGTAGCTTATTTATATTTTTTCTTTTTTTTTCCTTTTTATTTTTGAGTAGGTGGCTTCCCTGATATAATATTTACCTAAAGGCTGCAAAAAGAGAATGGTCATGTAGCTAGGTTCTGGATAACCGACCAATGAGTTGTTACCCACGACAACTTGCCAACCATATTACCTTAGAAAGTTTATTAACCACCTAATTTCTGTTAAAATCATTGAAAAGTGTGTAAATGCAAATAGTGTGCAGTTGCTTAGACTATAAGTTCCCTCAAATTAGAGGGTGGGTTGATAAGTTCTGTGCTTATCACCCCAACTGATTTAACCAATTAAAGTAAAATTAAAAATGGTGAGGACTCGAGAAATAAGTCCATATTTTAGTGGACACCTGGGTTGATTAAGCCCTAAGATATGAACAGCCTAAGTATTCAGGTCCTTTTGTATCATTTCCTTAGGTTGAAAAACTTCTAACACCTAAGTTCTCTTTTTCTAATTATAAAAAAAATTTAAATTTTTTTTATATATAAATAGAAAATAAATAAAAAGAATCTGTAGAGCTGACAAAATAATTCATAAATATTTTTTTATATATAAATAGAAAATAAATAAAAAGAATCTGTAGAGCTGACAAAATAATTCAGAAATGTGTATCTACCCCCCATGCCTATCTAATGTAATGTCCTCATTGTATTAAAAAGACATGAAATAGAGTGTAGCATAGAATAAAGCACCTAAATTCCATCATTAATCGATCAGCTCCAAAAAGAAAATAGACTATATAACTGCTGAGTTTAGTGCCTTTAGCTAGGCATACTATACAAACAAGGGAAGAACAACAAGAATCAGAATGGTGGGTGAGGATCTGAAGACCAAGTTTAATTATGCAACCCGCCAGTAGAGAATGTCCACAGATATGGACCAGGTTGTGATGCAGACCCATACCCCAGGGGCTAGAGATTCTATGGTTCTAGATGAAAATTACCAAGAACTGGAGATCATTGTGCAAGTCGGGTTAGGCTGATGGTTTAGTGGTATGCAACCCAAGTCTAAACTATTGGACAATAGGTAAGTCTAAATCAATGGGCTTGTTTGACCATGTAGAATTCAGCTCAAAATTATAATCAATTATTATATACTTGGGTCGCACATCATCAAAAGCAAAAATATCATAAGGGTCATTGTAAAAGGTTGGTGGCTTCAGACATAAAGGAACCCTTAGATCCAAATGTGTATCTCTCCCAAAATTAGCTTCACAAATTATCATCTTCTGATTCGTATCTTCCAAAATTAATATTCTAGGACCTCTAAAGTGTCATCAACCTCGTATAAAATATCCAAGTCCAAAAGTTGTGGTTGAACCAGAATTGAATTAGGTTTGGTCATCTCAAAAATAGAGTCATCATTATGCTCAACGAGATGTGATTGAGAACTGGGGCTATTGATTGAATCATCTAATAAGTCAGCATTAGAATCCTCCATGTTGACCCCAGTAGGCTCAACTTCCTCAATTATAGGGCCACTAAATGATTTATCATACTCCTTGGGCCCATATGTCTCCCTAAAATTATTTGCCTCAAACTCGAGTGAGACTTGACAGAAAGATTCGTCACCCACAAAATTAAAGAATTCTGGATCCTCAATAATATGTCTTAAGTTCGTATGTTGTTCCTTGGTCCATAGAGACATAATTTTCGTCGTACCCTCGCTCTGGGATTTCAAGTGAAAGAATCGGTTCATCCTCAATAGGTTCCTCCAGACCAATCTAGTCATCCATGGTCTTATAAAATGTGTCCCCCTACAGGTTCCTGAGCGGGTTTTAACATTGGCTCTCCTAAAGGGGGTTCATCCTGGGAATCATCCTAGGATTGAACTAGAGCAACCACAAATCTCATCCTCAATCTTGAAAATTTCCTAAGTAAAAACTCACTCAGGTCCTTATCCTCAACATCTTGGAGCCACTCCAATAAATACTTGTTAAGATCATTAATCATTTGAATCAAAGGCTCCAATTCTTTAGTGCAGGGTGTTGGCTTAGCTTCTAAAGATTGTATGGTGATGGAGGCATGCCTCAAAAGTTAGAATCAAGGTTCATAGGACCCATTATCGTAGCTCGCAAAATGCATCTACTAGATAAAATTTATAATCGAAACTCGAAAAGTGAGTCCCAGGTCGAACACAAGGAGGCAAACATTTGGTTTTTTAAATCCGCGCTTCACTTTATTTCTTTTGGTCATTTTTATCTTTTCTAATTTTTTGGTATTTTTATCATGCAAGAGATTAGCTTGATGAAAACTTTATCTACTTGCAAAATATAAGAGAGAGGGAGAAACAGAGAGAGAGAGAAACAACATCTATTTATAAATGAATGTTTGTTACAACTAAAAAAGCAGAAAATCTACACTACAAAAGTGAAAAAAAGATAGAAGGAGGTGAGAGAAATCCCCCTCGACGGTCGCTTGGAGGATGATTCAATCTGACATCACCTGGAGGAAGGTGGTGAGGAGCGAGACAAACAGGGATAGAGTCGGAGGACGAAGGGCGGGGCAGGACAGCGTCGCGGCGAGGATCCTCTTCTCGAAGGGAGGTGAGAGGATGGCAATGGGATGCTCCACGAAGGGGGGTGAGAGGTAGGGAAAAGCTTGGTTCTACTCTAGAGGAGCATCCCGGGCTTAGGAGAAGCTCTCTCTAGAGCCTTGGAGGTGGTGAGGTGAAGAAAGGAAGAGATGGTTTGGAATGGTGGTGGGTAGGTCCTTTTTTAGTGGAGGAAGAACAAATTCACATCTAGGTCATTGCGAACATCCGTAAACATCGCTACAGATCTGCCCTTTCTGTCGCTGAAGATCCGTGCCTTCAATTCCTTTGCTAGCGGGCACGAGCCATTAGTGACAGCTACAAGCATCACTGAAGGCCCGTGTCGCTGAAGATCTACCCGCTGATCATGCTTCGTTGGTGCGCGCATCGCCCGCTCCTTGTCGCGCATGCACGCTCGCGTGCTGGTGCTACATTGTGCACGCGGGCACTGCATTATGCACGCAAGCGTTGTTACGGTGCTGAGCTGTGCACACCCGTCAGTCCTCGTGCTGCGTTGTGTGTCGGCTCAATTGACGAATTGGTGGGGCTGTGGGGATTTGAACCCATGCCCCTCCTTTGGGATTCTAGCACCCCAACCAATGCACCACGATGTCCGAATTGTTGTGCGGACGTCTTAACGCATTCTATGGAGATGAATCCACAGCCATTGGATCTTGATCCAATGACTGCGATGCGAGATCTGCGATGATGAGTAGGTGCCTTCAGTTGCTGGTGGCTAGTGTTGGGCGGCCTGTATGGCACACTCTGCAACAGAAATAACAATGGATGGCCTAGATGGCACCACGTGGTGCCATCTAGGCTGTCCATTCTTATTTCTGTTGCAGAGCATGCCATGGTGCTTGGATTGAGTTGATTTCTACGTTGCTGGACTACGGTCGTCACTCCGGATCCATCCATATGGTCGAATTTTTCTTCTAAAGACTGTAAGGATATTACATTGCCCTCCTGGCCATTGATCTTCCTCGGACTTCATATGATGCTACGGGACTCTGATCTAGACGATTTTGGAGGGGTTAGCCTCCGATCATCGTCCTGATCAGATCCGTATAGCCCGATCGTCCATCCGAGGCACTAAAATAAATCCTCCTCTCCTGATCACAAAAAGGATGCAACTAACCTAAATTATATACTATAAATGCAGAATGATGCATGCTATGCAATATTTATAACATGAAATGTAAATTAAGCCTAGGAACATGCATTAATAGGCATTTTACCCTCAATAATTGTGTCTGCATCATACCCCCATGCCTATCTTTTGCTAGTCCCTAGTAAAATTAAGCTACATGCTATGTATAAAAACTGAATTAGGATTAGATCACTTAGGCCTAAGTCGTTTATTAACAATAGAAAATTTCAACTAAGGTCCTAAACAACAAAAATTCAACAGTACCCAGGTGTCTACCAGAATGCAAACCTCCCAAGTCCTCACCATACTTTAAAAGGGAAGATACATTTTTTTACTTTTCTTCTTTTCCAATTTTTTTGTACTTTTAGAGTTTGAGAATTTCGGGATTACTTTTTACGGTTACTCGACCCACCCAAGACTCGAAAAGGACTCTAAGTGTTAAGATCTAGTGAAAAGAGTGAAAGACTCACTAGGCAGCTGTTAAAATGGACTTCAGGTTTCTACAACCCTAGGTGACCTTGTCTAGAGGTCTATCTTTTCGAACGGTAGCTTTCTCCCTACTTTTATTTATGGGGTCAACACAAAGGCTAACCCAGTGTATATCTCCCCAGTTTATTCTACTTCCCCACTTCTTCCCTAAGTATTTTGGAAATTATTGTGCATTTTTGTAAGCTAGGCTCTGGACAACCTGTCAATGGGTTGTTACCCACAGCAACTTACCAGCCATACTCGTGCTGTGAAGTACGGTTTTATTTGTTTATTTTTTTATTTTCTCCTTTTTCTATTTTTTTTTCTTTTCTCTTTTTTCTTATTTTCTTTTTAAGTAGGTGACTTCCCTAATTTAAGATTTACCTAAAGGCAGTACGAAGAAAATGGTCTTCTGGCTGGGCTTTGGACAACCGTCCGATGAGCTATTACCATCAATAGCTTGCCAGTCATACCACCCTAGACGATTCATTAGCTACCCAATTTTCGAAGAAACTACCAAAATGTGAGTCAGTGCAAAATGTGTGTAGATGCTTAGGCTTAAGCCCCCTCAAATCAGAAGGCAGGTTGATAAATCATATACTTGTGACCCCAATTTATTGACCAGTTTAAAATAGAATTACCTGGCAAGGACTCGAGACTAAGTCCACATTCAAGTGGACACCCGGGCTAATTAAGTCTGAAAACTTGAAGAGTCTAAGTGACTAGGTCCTATTATATTATTTCCTAAAGTTAATAACTTCCAAATGCCTAAGTTCTCTTCTCCTAATTCTTTTTTTTCTTTTAATCTTTTTGAATTTTTATTTTTTTTTAAGAAAATAAAAGAAATTCTAAGAAATTAGGAAAATGATTTCAGGATAAAGTTTCCACCCCCCCATGCCTAAATGATGCAATGTCCTCATTGTAAGGACAAAGACATGAAAACAGCGGAGTAAACAGAATATCACCTGAATTTCATGAAAATCTGGTTAGCTCCATAGAGAACATGGAATATACACATGTGCTAAATTTAATGCCTTTAGCTAGGCATAAAATACATACAAGGAAGAAATGGAGAATTCACAAGTGCGGGTCAGAATCAAAATAAAAATATTGATCCTCAGACCCACCAACAGAATATGTCACTGATGTGGACCAAGTTATGGAGCAAACCCATGCCTCAGGGTCGAGTGGTTCTAAGGTTCTAGATGAAAATCACCCAGAACCTAAGATTATTGTGTTTGTGGGGCTGGGCCTACGATTTTGTGGTGTTCAACCCAAGACCAAAGTGTCGGAACAACGGGTAAAGATGGTTTAATAGGTTCAAATGTCCTCTTAACATTTAGCTCAGAAAAATAATCAGTTATTTCGAGCTTGGGTTGCACATGAAAGATATCATAAGGGTCCTGGTCGAAAGTAGGTGGTTCCAAGTCAATAGGTCCCCTTAGATCCAAAATCAAAGCTCCCTTAGAATTAGCCTCCCAAATTTTCATTTCAACAATTCTATCCTCCAACATCAAGAACTCAGGCTTTGGGACCTCTAGCATATCATTCACCCCATATGATTCACCCAAGTCTAGAAATCATGGCTAAATCAAGATTGACTTTGGCATAATGATCTTAGAAGTCAGCTCCTCGGTGTACGGATAAGGAATGGGGTCACTAATTGAATCATCAAGATTTAGATCCACCAAGTTAGCCCTAACTGAATCAAATTCCTCTATTATCGAGCTGTCAAATGGTTCATCAGATTCCTCATGCCCGTTTGTCTCACTAAAATCATTTTCCTTATGCTCAAGTGAAACTTCACCTAAAGATTCTTCACCCTCAGAGTCAAAGAATTGATGATCCTCATTTATATATGTCTCAAAATCATAAATCATTTCATGATCCAAGGAGACATAATTTTCTTCGTTTCCTAACTTGGGGATCTCAAGTGAATCAATCGGTTCATCTTCAAATGATTGCTCTAGTCCAATCTGGTCATCTTCAGTCTCAGAATATGTATCCCCCCCGACAGGCACCTGAGCGAGTTCATACATTGGCTCTCCTGAAGAGGGTTAATCTTGAGAATCATCCCAAGATTTGACTAGTGCAACCACAAATTTCATCCTCAACCTCAACAACTTCCCAAGAAGAAACTCACCCAGGTCCCTATCCCTAACGCTTTGGAGCAAATCCAGTAAAGAGCTATTCAGCTCATCAATCATTTTTATCATAGGCTCCAATGCTTCAACGCATGGTGTTGACGGGGCAAAATCGATTTTTAAAAGATGTCGCGTTGCAGTGTAAATGAAATCAGCTCGAAAATAAATAACAATTTATTACTCGAAAACCTAGGTATCCGAGGTTGAACACAGGGAGCAAATTGGTATTTAAAAACTAGAATCACAACTTTCAATTTTATAAAATGCAATGACCAATCAAAGCTATAAAGCAAAAGTGATATCAATGTGTAGAGAAGATCAAAAATATAAAGATGGACGTCTAATGTAAAAATCAGACGTTTTAAATAATTAATGCTACAGTGCTTTCTCTATTCTTCTTCTTCTGATTTCTGATTTCTCCTTTCTTTGCTCCTGATTTTGTCTTCTTCTTTCTTCTTTTTCTTCTCTTGTTTCCTTAGCTTTCCTCTGCCTTTGATTCTCTGCTTGGCCGCACCTCTGCTTCATTCTTCCTTCTGCTTTTAGCCCTTGGCTTCTTCTTTCTTTCCTCTCTTTGACCTTCTTTTCTTCTTCTACCTCTTCTTTTGCCTTCAAATCTTTCTTCCTTCTTCAACCTTTGCTTTTGTGGCCAAGTCCTTTCTTCTCCTTCCTTCCTTAGCTGCTCCTGTCTTTAGCTTCTTCCTCTTCTTTAGTAGCTGACTCCTCCTCCTTCTTCTTTCCCTGCACAGCACAGAGAAAAACCTACCCCTACCCTCCCATGCGTCACTCTCTCTCTATTTCTCTCTTCACTCTCCCAGAGCCAGCCAATCGGATATACGGGTCGGGTTACGTGAACTCGGGTCCAGGCGCATCGACGTGGGTGGTGCGTGAGGAGTGCAGGGTAAGCGGGTCGGCAAGGTCCGCATAGGTGTGGGTCGCGGACGAGGTAGGGGTGAGGGCAAGGGACCTCACCTCGTGTTACTTAAGGCGCTAAGAGGAAAACACAAAGACAATAAAAATGACTCACCTGTGCCTACCATTTCTTAGGTAGGACTAAAGTCCTACCCACTTCTGCACACGCCTGTAGGAAGGAGTCTCGTCCAATTGAGGCAACTGCAGTCGCTGATGCCTCTGATTGCCAGGTGCAAAAGGTTCACAGGAGGGTTCTGCGCACCTGGGATGCTACTGTCTGGAGTGGGATGATCTGGAGCACGCAAGCTTGCTGCTTCACACCTTCGCTAATTGCGGCGGAGGCTCAAATCTAAAATGCATGAATATGGCCTCGCAGTCCTGTCAAATGCCTTGGGAATCTTCGCCGTGTCACAGAGAAGGTGCGACGGTGGTTGGCTGGCCACGGGATGGCTTAGGCATGTGTGCCTAGGTCACTCTGTGGTCGTGAAGGTCCATGTGTCGGGTGAGGGTGTAGGGCGTGTGTGGCGGTTGGTGAAGGGCCAGAGGATGATTAGTGAGTGATGGCGAAGGTGATGAGGTAGGTGGCGAGGCGTTTGTAGTGGGGGAGTGACGGATTCACCTCGCCGGTGATTGGCCGGAGATGAGGGAGACGGAGGTGGACAGTGGCTATCGAGGGGTATTTTACGAAATTAAATGAGGTAAAATGAAGAGTAGGAAGAAGGGAACTTATCTGTGAGTAGTTAGATGAAGGGGAGGCAGAGGGGACGAGCAGCGCGTATGTGCTGTCGTCGGGGAAGAAGGCCCTGAGGTGAGGATGACAATGACGAGGATGGGGTCAGAGAGGCATGTGTAGGTACGGCGTGATGCGGAAGAGCAAGGCAGAGATAACTCTGCCATTGGTATTGTGGAAGAGTGACGAGAGGAGGGAAGAGGGATTGTCGGAGCTTGTGGGCAGTTTGGTCGGAGATGAGGGAGGAAGAAATTAACAGGGTATTTGCGACCAATTCAAGCTTGGAAGATGCGACAAGGACTGGGGGTCCTTTTGTAGCTGCTGGCCGAGACCTTTGTGCTTGGAAGGCAAGCCTCCAACTGCAAAGATCTTGCCAAAGATGGAAGGTGCGTAAGACACCCAAATCTCTCGAGTGTTCGCACGAGAGATTTGGTGTAAATCTGATCTTGGGATCCTGTTTAGACGGTGGGGAAATCCTTAGAGAATCTCCCTTCCAAATCTGCGAGAAGGTCTCTGAGAATTCGGGGAGATATCCTCCTCAAATCCTCGCTGGAGTAGGATTCCTCCGCTGTAATGGCAAAGGGACCTGAATGCAAAGAGTGACGAGGAAGATAAGGGGTCATTGTAAGGGTTTTCAAAAGTTAGGGGCCAGAATGTAATTGGGTGGACTACTTTGCAAAGTAGGTCAAGGTGACCTTCCCTTAAGCATAATGTTCGGTACAAAGCTAATTTGGACTTAAGAAATCCAATGGTGAAGTTGTATTTTATGTTTGACCACGTTTGACTGGACATTGTGCATAAAAACACAAATTTGGTCAAATACTGAGCTAGGACCCCTATCTAGGTCAAAATAGGTTCCAAAGGCCAATTTGAAGGTTCTAAACCCTAGGAGATATTTTTCCATGAATTTTAGAGGGTTTAGTTGATTTTTATCTTGACCAGAACCTTGTGAACTTAAGTGGGTTTGTTTTAGGGTTATAGAATGTCATTTAATTCTTAGATCTCACAATAACCCTTTTCTGACTGCACCATCCCACTTTTCCTCTTATTAAGTCCAATTGACCTATGTTTAGATCCTGAGAAATCCCGTTGATGTACTATAATGGTAAAATTACAGTTTTACCCTTTATTTCATGTTTTCTTCCCAAAACAGTAATCCCTTGAATTAGGCCTTCCTTTAGGTTATGTAGGAGCTTTTGTTCACTTTCTCGAGTCAAAATGAGCTAGTTAGGGCTCATGAAGAGGTTCTTATCATACCCCCATGTCTAGCTTTTGCTAGTCCCTTAGCAAAATTTTTAAGGTTTTAACATTTATTCTAGACCATGAGTTTCTTTTACTAGTTGTGATAAGTGCTTTTTCTTTTTCTTTTGTGATTAGGTCAGAATGCCAACAATAGGCCTAGAGGTACTCAAGTACTAACCAAAATTCGAACCTGACCAGCTTTAGCCTCAATCCTCCACGAAGGTTTTTACGGCCCGTAGAAACTATCCTAGGGTTCGTTGGACTCCGCGATTAAAGTACCCATGCTTGATACATATTTAGCCTTGGTTTAGTTTGCAGTGTGTTTTTGTAAGAGAGAGACAGAGGATTTATTTGTTTGGAGAGTTTTCTCTCTCTTTTCTTTTTATCTCTAGCTTCGGATTGGCTTCTCAACACGATCTGTATCGGGTTCCTCATCCTCATCATCAATCCACAAAGGTCCCTGCCAATCGATGTTTCGTGATAGCACCGCCCATGGCAACCCCCAAAACCCTGGCTTTCGAGATTTTGCGATAATGGCGCCCATGGTATCTGAACCAGCAGAGTGCTTACATGCCCCTGGTAGGATATGTAAATATCCTAAGAGATAAGCACCGAAGAGACGATATGTTGTTACGCATCTTCGAGGGGAATTTCCCGCCTCTCCACATTGGGAACTCGTCCAAATCAACTTGTGTTGATCGGCCGCTCCTAATCTAGGCAACTTTTTCAGAACATTAAAACACTTTTGCGTGATTTCGATAGTTATGTGCACTGAACTAGACTGTGTGTGGATTGGGGTGCTTAGGTTATCGAGTCCTACAAATCGAAGGTCAATTAACGAGGCCGGATACTCCCTAAGCCTTAGACCTAATACTTAAGCTTCACATTTTCCCCAACCTCTTGAGGAATATCCAGATCTTAGTGGATACTTGAATTTTTAAGCCTAAGAGTCTAGCCCAAAAGGCCTAAAGTCAGTGTTCCTACTAATCTATTTTTGTGTCTCCTTAGCACTTTTTTTCATTTCTTTTCTTGATGTGGTCTAGAACTTTAGTTAATCCCTTAATCTTTTACTAATGACTATCTCTTTTTCTTTTTCATTTTGTGCTCCTTTTTGGCATTTTGCTCTTTTTCCTCCTCATGTTTTGTATAGCCCCAAAATTTTTTCCCCCCTCAGTTTCTTTGTTTCTTTTCAAGATTTTTCAATTTTTTTGTGTTTTTTGTGATATGTGATTTTTTTGTTGAAACCTCTTCTTAATATGAGCTTTCATAACATTTTGCACTTTCATACCCCCCCATGCCTACGATTTGCAATGTCCCCATTGTAAATTAGGTGGGTTCAAATTCAGCTTAGTTCATTCTTTAGGACAGGTGTTGGGTGGGAAAATGAGTTGAGGTGACTATTGCAAACGATTTCTGGACTCGGGTATGGGTACCTAAGGTGGAGTCAACTGTTCTAATGGATGAACCCTAAAGTGCAATATAAATTCAGCACAGAAATGTCAGAAAAGGTTTCAGGTTTTTCAAAGAATGATGGGTTGCCTCCCGTTAAGCACTGAGTTTTACGCCATTGGCTAGGCGCAATGAGCTCAGGGAGAATGGAGGATAAAGGATGTCTTAGCAAAATCTATCTTGGTCATGTCAATGAACGGTTTGAGTCTCTGACCATTCACGACGAAGGGTTTGGAATCATGGCTGAGTGGACTGATCTCAACGGCTCCATTTCCAAAGATTTGTCGGACTAGGTAGGGTCCAATCCACTTAGATCGTAGCTTTCTTGGGAATAATTTGAGTTGGGCATCAAAGACTAGAACCTTTTGACCAGGATGAAAGATCTTTCTAGAAATGTGCTTGTCGTGAAAGGCTTTAACCCACTCTTTGTAAATTCGTGAGTTCACATACGCATTGTGGCGTAATTCATCGATCTTGCTCATTTGAAGCTTTCTATGGGTTCCAGCCTTAGAAAGATCTAAGTTACAATTTCGTACTACCCAATAGGCTTTATACTCCAATTCGATGGGGAGGTGACACACCTTCCTATACACCAGTCTGAAGGGAGACAAACCTAATTGGGCGGTCCTATAAGCCCACAAGGCTTCCAGAAGCCGGGATGACCAATCCTTCCTGTCAGGTCGAGCAGTAACCTGGAGGATTTTCTTGATCTCCTAATTTTATAGCTCAGCAGACCATTAGTTTGGGGGTGGTAAGGAGTAGAGATTCTGTGTGACACCCCTTATTTGGTCATCAATGACCTGAACTGAGCATTTGTGAAATGGGTCCCTCCATCAGAAATTATTGCTCATGGAATCTCGAACCTTGAGAAGATGTTTCGATGAATGAATTTGATAACAACTTTGTGATCATTGGTTCGGGTCGGAATGGCTTCTATCCACTTGAACACGTAGTCAACAACGAGTAAGATGTATTCGAAGCCGTCCGAAATAGGGAAGAGTCCCATAAAATCAATCCCCAAAATGTCAAAAATCTCACATACCAGAATCGGTTGTAAAGGTTTCATGTCTCGATGGCTCATGTTGCCCAAGGCCTGACGACGGGTACATGCCTTACAGTGATTGTATGCATCCTTAAAAATTGTGGGCTAGTAAAAGCCACACTAGAGGACTTTTGATGTGGTTTTGTGTCCTAAAAAATGTCCACCGCATGCCTGGTCATGGCAGAAAGAGAGTATGTCTTTGATTTCCTCTTCTGCGACACATAGTCAGATAATTTGATCAGCACCAATGCGGAATAGATACAGGTCTTCCCAAAGATAATACTTGGCATCGGAACATAATTCGTCCTTCTTGGTCTTCAGCAAATCAGATGGGATCTAATGTGATGCCAAGTAGTTTACTATGTTAGCAAACCATGGAAGCCCTGTATCGATAGTCAGGAGGTGCTCATCAGGAAAATGTTCCGTGATGGGTCTGAAAGGGTCAATGATCTTAGAAGGAAGGTAGGACAAGTGATCAGCTACCACATTTTATTTTCCCACTTTTTCATGGATCTCGAGGTCAAATTCTTGCAATAGCAAGATCCAACGGATTAATCGAGGTATCGCATCCTTCTTTGCAAGGAGATGCCTCACAGCTGTGTGATCCGAATAGATGATAACATGGGAACCCAGGAGGTATGATCTGAATTTTTCTAGGGCAAATACTATGGCTAGCAGCTCTTTCTCAGTAACCGTGTAGTTACGCTGAGCCTCGTCAAGTGTTTTGCTAGCGTAGTAAATGACCACGGGCTTCCCGTCAATTTTCTACCCCAAAATCGCTCCTACAACAAAGTTAGATGCATCGCACATGATTTCAAAGGGTTGAGACCAATTAGGGGATTGTATGATCGGGGCTTGGGTAACTTGGTCATAAAGGATCTCAAATGCTTGAGTGCATTCCTTGGAGATTTCAAAAGATACATCCTTGGAGAGAAGAGTAGTTAGGGGCACACGATTTTTGAAAAATCAGGGATAAATCGACGGTAAAAATCGACGTGCCCCAGAAAAGATCAGATGTCCTTGATCGAGCTAAGTATAGGGAGTTTGGAAATCAAGTTAACCTTGGCTCGATCGACTTGGATGCCTTTCTCTGAAATCAGATGTCCCAGGATGATTCCCTCAGGCACCATGAAATGACTCTTTTCCCAGGAAAGAGCCAGATTCACATCGATGCACCGCCTGAGTATTTGGAACAAGCGCTGGAGACAATCATCACATGATGCTGCAAAAACTGAAAAGTCATCCATGAAGACTTCCAAATAATCACCCACCACATCTGAGAATATGGCAAGCATGCACCGCTGAAAAGTCACGAGTGCATTGTAGAGACCAAACGGCATCCTTCGGAACACATACGTTCCGAAGGGGCAGGTGAACATGGTCTTTTCTTGGTCCTCTAGATGGATTGCCACTTGGTTATAACTGGAGTACCCGTCAAGAAAGTAGAATCTATTTCCCGCTAGTTTCTCGAGGATCTGATTAATAAACGGTAGTGGGAAATGGTCCTCATGGAGGAATTGAATCTTCTATAATCAATGCAGACTCTCCATGAGTTAGCTATTCGGGTCGGTATGACCTCTCCAGCTTCAGTCGTAATGATGGTGAGTTTGGCCTTCTTAGGCGCAACCTGGATTGGACTCACCTAGCGACTGTCGGAGATCGGGTAGATGATCCCCGCATCTAACCACTTAATGATCTCCTTTTTCACGACCTCCTACAGATTAGGGTTTAAACGTCTCTGCATTTCTCAGGAAGGTCGTGCGTCCTCTTCTATGTAGATTTGATGTGTGCAATAAGAGGGGCTTATGCCAGTCAAGTCTTCGAGAGTCCATCCAATGGCTCTACGATGTTGTTGGAGAACAATAATCAAACAGGATTCTTGGTCAAATGTGAGTCGGGAGTTGATAGTCACAGGAAACGTCTGATTCGAACCCTAAAAGATGTACTTCAGATGATCAGGAAGGGGATTGAGTTCTAGGATAGGGTTATCAGCAGCAGCAGGCGGTTCAGGGTGTATATCAGGGATAAGGGTAGGGGTCATGGGTGTGTCTAGATCAAGTTCAGACTCCTCTATTTGCGGGTTTTGATCTTCTGGTGGTTGATCGGGGATAATCAGGTTGTCCTCGACATGCGATTCATCAACCATGGCTTTAATATCACATATTTGTTCTATAACCCCGCAATTAATCCCTTATTGGGCCTTAAAGATGTCAATCTTCAGAGTTTGGTTCCCAAATTTTAATTCTATTTGGCCCTCCTCACAATTTATGTTGGCCTTAGAAGTGTCCAAAAATGGTCTTCCTCTTATAACTGGTGTATCCCTCGGGTTCTCAAGTGCATCCATATCTAGAACTATAAAATCCACCGGGAAGTATAAATCTCGTACCCTAACAATGACATTTTCGAGTATTCCTTTAGGTGACTTGATAGATCGATTCGTTAACTGCAATGTCACCTCAGTTGGTTTAAGCTCGGACACTTCAAGGTGGTCAAGGAGGGATGTAGGTATTAGGTTTATGGAGGCACCTACGTCTAACAAGGCTCTGTCAAATTGGGTTTCATGAATTTTACACGAAATCAAGGGTGTACCTGGGTCTTTAGCCTTGGGTGGGAGTTTACTCAAGATTACAGAGCTGGCTTGCTCTGACAGTACGATCGGACTCCCACTTTTGGTTTGCAGCTTACGCTTGGGTGTACACACGTCTTTCAGAAATCGTGCGTAAGTCGATACATGGAGAATTGCATCCATCAAGGGGATGTCTATCTGGACCTGTTCAAAGAGCTTGACCAGATCCTCCTCAGGAGCCACGGGTTTAGTTATCCTCTTTCCCTTGGTCAAGGCCTCGGGAAATGGAACCCTGGTTGGTTCCTCTAGAATAGGACCAGGTTCTTGATCTAGGATAGGGGTATCCTGGATAACTATCCTATGGCTTGGGTTACTACCAGGCTTGGAGTGGTTTGGATAATGTGGGTCTTGGGTTGCTTTACCACTACAAGTTGTTACGGAGTTTAATCCTGCCTGGTTTTGGTTTGAGTTTGGTAAGATGGGTGGCTGCTACTGAAGTCCCACATAAGGTGTGATGGAACAGAAGGGGCCTGATAAATCATATGTGCGTGACCTAGATATGGGTTCATAACGCACCTTTGGGTTGGCACATTATTTGGGTTTGGCAGAGGTTGTGAAGGAAGGGTGCCAGGTTGGCAGGAATTTACCATTTAGGCAAGTTGATTGCGAACCTCTGTGATCTTGTCCTTGTGCTGTTTCTACATTGCCGCATTCATTTTCTGAATGTCAGCCAGTGCTTGAAGGATAAGAGTCATTTGATCTTGGTTTGGCCTAGATTGATAGGTGGGGTTGGGCTGAGGCTGAGGCAGCTGATATGGATGAGGAGCTTGTGGACGGGGTTGATAAGGTGGTCTTTGAGTCTGAGAATTCTCGTCCACTGGAAGTTGGGATGATTTCGCCATCCAAGGTTGTAGGTATTGGAGAATGGGTCATTCTGGATGGTGTTGAGGTCCTCGTAGGTTTGAGGAGCCTCAAGAAAGTCAGAATATGAGGGTTTAGAGTTCCCCCAACTAGAATAGAGTGGATCAGAGGTCCCTCCGATCCAAGAGTCAGATGGGGGTGGATACGAGTCCATCCCCATAGAAGATTGGTGATAGATGTTCTACACAGTTTCCCTCATGAGAGGTGGCTGTGCAAAAGAGTTCTACGCAAAGGTGGCTCACTGCAGATGTTGAGTCAGTTCATCCACCTTCTTCTCTATGATAGAGACCTTATCCAACCGATTGGCCATCAGTTCTAAGTTGACAGATGTGGATAGGCCCTATGTCTCATGTGCTCCCTTAAGATTTGTCGATGCGTGGGCATTCATCCGGTCGAATAAGCCCATGGAGTCATTATTGATGGAGTTCTCACACATATTTTCAAGAATCTCCCACACCGTGTCCTCATGTTGACCCATGATGTTTCCTCCGCAGGTTGCATTGACGAATAATCTAATGTCTTCATGGAGTCCCTGGTAAAAAGACTAGACTTGTTCCCATTTAGGAACTCCGTGATGGGGCACTTTCACATGAGATCTAAGAATCGATCCCATGCCTCATGAAGAGGCTCTCCCGATTGTTGAGTGAAATGAGTGATCTGGTGGCGCAAGGCATTTGTCCGACCAATGGGGAAGAACTTCTTCAGAAATTTGAACTAAAGTTCATCCCATGTGTTGATCGGACAAGTCGGAGTTTGATACTAATGAGCAGCCTTGTCCATGAAGGAGAAAGAAAACACCTTCATGAGTCGAATATTCCAATTTTGTGCATCTGACCAGAAGGTCTGGGCCAGATGTTTGAGATGCTTAATGTGCTGGAATGGATCCTCGGAGTTAAGCCCATGGAATTTTGGTATGGCATGAATCATATTGGGCTTGAGTTCAAAATTAGGACCTCCAGCCGGGATTCGGACTCGAGACTCGATTGCCACCGCAGCGGGATTATAGTGATCTCACAGCATAGGACGCTGCGGCGGGTTTACAAAGTTTTGGAAGAGATCATTTAGGCGCTGAAGTTGGTGCTCAAGGTTGTTCTCTTCTTCAATGGGTTATGCCATGATGGAAGAAGAAAGAGAACTTGGTTCTGAATTAGAGGAAAGATCTATGTGGTTGGGTTGCTACACAAACAAGGGCGTCGAGGCTTAGCCTCAGTGGGAGTGAATTTCTAAAGGAGGTCTTAAGGATGGACTTAAGGACCTCCTACCAAACATGCACTGAAGGATTTGATGAGATCAGAATGTGCTGGACCCAATCGAGACACCCAAAAAATGTTGGGTGACTATAGAGGTTCAGGGCGGATGATACCTCTTAGTGAGAAAGGTCGTCCACTTGAGAAATACCTGGGCAGCCAGAGAGGGAGAGTCCCGCAAAGACCCCTACACGGTAGATCATCCCCAATAGTCACAGGGTTTCCCCCACCTGACCTCTCTTGTCACTGAGATTCCAGGTAGACCAGAATGGGGACCTTGACCTCTTAAG
Source organism: Thalassia testudinum (assembly GCA_037157565.1). Taxonomy (NCBI): domain Eukaryota; kingdom Viridiplantae; phylum Streptophyta; class Magnoliopsida; order Alismatales; family Hydrocharitaceae; genus Thalassia; species Thalassia testudinum. The sequence continues at coordinate 14,551,815 of JAZHRO010000007.1, forward strand.
TCTACCTTTTTCAATTAAGATCAAGGTGCTTAGGGTTCCACTTGAACTTTATGTCTTTTGAGTGCAAAAAGTGACCTAATTTTAAGGTTGGTTGACCCAAAGGATCAACTTCACCTCTTTATTCCTTTGAGAACTTTTAGGTCCTTTCTTTTAGGGTTCAAGTGAATTAAGAGCTTGATTTGCTTAGGGTTTCTCTTGGATAAATCCCTTCAAATAAGGCTTAGGCACACCTCTTTTTGAAATTTTTGATTCTTTGCCTTAAGAGGAGATGTGTCTCTAAAACCCTAGATTGAAATCCTTAGGTTGGCTCTATTTGGTCCAATTTAGTTTCCTCAAAAATTGGTATCTAGGGCTCAATCAAGAAGGTCTTAGCCCTAGTTACCTTAATTGGATATTCAATTCAAAATGTGTTGAAATAAAAATCCAACAACTTCGGTGAATTGCTAAATATGGAAGTAGGTAGCCCTAGATTAATTTTTCCCTGTTTTTCCTTTTTAGATTTTGAGGGGATTAAGAGATAGGGCAATGATAGTTTACCTGTTCCTTGGCGTGGTTGTTGTGCGGCTGTCTTTCTTTTCTTTTCTTCCCCTGAAACAAACACAGCAAAAGAGAGAGATTAAGTCAGTACTAAATCAGAGGTTGTGATCAAAGTTTCTAAAATGCCCGTTGCTCCCTGACAACAGCGCCAAAAAGTCGCCGGGGTGAAATCGATTTTTAAAAGATGTCGCGTTGTAGTATAAATGAAATCACCTCGAAAACAAATAAGAATTTATTACTCGAAAGCCTAGGTATTTGAGGTCGAACGTAGGGAGCAAATTGGTATTTAAAAACTAGAATCACAACTTTCAATTTTATAAAATGCAATGACCAATCAAAGCTATAAAGGAAAAGTGATATCAATGAGTGGAGAAGCTCAAAAATATAAAGATGGACGTCTAATGTAAAAATCAGACATCGTAAATAATTAATGCTATAGTGCTTTCTCTATTCTAATTTCTAATTTCTCCTTTCTTTACTTCTGATTTTGTCTTCTTCTTTCTTCTTTTTCTTCTCTTGTTTCCTTAGCTTTCCTCTGCCTTTGATTCTCTGCTTGGCCGCACCTCTGCTTCCTTCTTCCTTCTACTTTCAGCCCTTGGCTTCTTCTTTCTTTTCTCTCTTTGACCTCCTTCTTTTCTTCTTTTGACTCTACTTCTGCCTTCAAATCTTTCTTCCTTCTTCAACCACTGCTTCTACAGCTAAGTCCTTCCTTCTCCTTCCTTAGCTACTCCTACCTTCAGCTTCTTCCTCTTCTTCAGCAGCGGCCTCCTCCTTCTTCTTTCCTTGCACAGCATAGGGAAAAACCTACCCCTACCCTCCCCCGCGTTACTCTCTCGATTTCTCTCTTCACTCTCCCAGAGCCAGCCAATCAGGTATACGGGTCGGGTTACGAGTGCTCGGGTCCAGGGGCACCAGCGTGGGTGGTGCGCGAGGAGTCCAGGGTAAACGGGTCAACCAAGTCCGCATAGGTGTGGGTCGCGGACGAGGTGGGGGCATGGGAAAAGGACCTCACCCCGTGTTACTTGAGCCGCTAAGAAGAAAACACAAAGACAATAAAAATGACTCACCCACGCCTACCATTTCCAAGGTGGGACTAAAGTCCCACCCGCTTCTGCGCGTGCCAGCAGGATGGAGTCACGTCCAATTGAGGCAGCTACAGTCGCTAATGCCTCTAATTGCCAGGCGTAAAAGGTTCACAGGAGTGTTCCACGCACCTAGGATGCTACTATCTGGAGTGGGATGACCTAGAGCACGCAAGTTTGCTGCTTCACGCCTTTGCTAATGGCGGTAAAGGCTCAAACCTAAAATGCACGAATATGGCCTCGTGGCCCTGTCAAATGCCTTGGGAAGCTTTGCTGTGTCACGGGGAAGGTGAGATGGTGGTTGGCTGGCCACGGGACGGCCTAGGCGTGCATGCCTAGGTCGCTCTATGGCCGTGAAGGTGCATGTGTCGGGTGAGTGTGTAGGGAGTGTGTGGCAGTTGGTGAAGGGGAGGAGGATGATCAGTGAGTGATGATGAAGGTGATGAGGTAGGTGGCGAGGCATGTGGAGTGGGGGAGTGACGGATTCACCTCGCCGGTGGTCAGCTGAAAATGAGGGAGACGGAGGTGGACAGTGGCTATCGAGGGGTATTTTACGAAATTGAATGAGGGAAAATGAAGAGTAGGAAGAAGGGAACTTATCTGTGAGTAGCTAGATGAAGGGGAGGCTGAGGGGACAAGCGACGTGTATGTGCCATCGTCGGGGAAGAAGGCCTTGAGGTGAGGATGACGGCGACGAGGAAGGGGTCGGAGAGGCGCGCGTAGGTACAGTGCGACGCGGAAGAGCAAGGAGGAGATAACTCTACCACTAGTATTGTGGCAGAGTAACAAGAGGAGGGAGGAGGGATCGCTGGAGCTTGCGGGCAGTTGGCGGGAGACGAGGGAGGAAGAAATTAAGGGGGTATCTGCGGCCAATGCAAGCTTGGAAGATGCGACAAGGATCGGGGATCCTTATATAGCTACAGGCAAGCCTCTAAGCTCAAAGATCTTGCCAGAGATGGAAGGTGCATAAGACACCCAAATCTCTTGAGTGTTCGCACTAGAGATTTGGTGTAAATTCGATCTTGGGTTCCTATTCAAACGGTAGGGAAATACTTAGAGAATCTCCCTTCCAAATCTCGGAGATCTGTGAGGATTCGGGGAGATATCCTCCTCAAATCCTTGCCGGAATAGAATTACTCCACTGTAATGGTGGAGGGACGTGAATGCAAAGAGTGGCGAGGAAGATAGGGGGGTCTACGCAAGGGTTTTCAAAAGTTAGGGGCTAGAATGTAATTGGGAGGACTATTTTGCAAAGTAGGTCAAGGTGACCTTACCTTAGGCCTAAATTTTGCTAAAAACCTAATTTAGACCTAAGGAATCCAATGGTGAAGTTGGATTTTAGGTGTGACCACGTTTGATTGGATATTTTGCATAAAAACCCAAATTAGGTCAAATACTAAGCTAGAACCCCTATCTAGGTCAAAATAGGTTCCAAAGGCCAATTTGAAGGTTCTGAACCCTAGGGAATATTTTTCCATGAATTTTAGAGGGTTTAGTTGATTTTTATCCTGACCAAAATCTTGTGAAATTAAGTGGGTTTATTTTAGGGTTATAGAATGTCATTTAATTCTTAGATCTCACAATAACTCTTTTATGATTGCACCATCCCACTTTTCCTCTTATTAAGTCCAATTGACCTATTTTTAGACCCTGAGAAATCCTGTTGATGTACTGCAACGGTAAAATTGCAGTTTTACCCTTTATTTCATGTTTTCTTCCCAGAACAGTAATCCCTTGAATTAGGCCTTCCTTTAGGTTATGTAGGAGCTTTTGTTCACTTTCTCGAGTCAAAATGAGCTAGTTAGGGCTCATGATGAGGTTCTCATCACATGGTGTTGGCTAAGCTTCTAAGGATTGGATGGTATTGCTCAAGTTAGCCAACACCCTTTCCTAGATCTGGTTCACTTGAACCGACTGGTTCAGTTCAGGTTTGGGTTAAATCTAGGGGAGTTAAGGTATCAAGGTTCTTGGTCCCTCCCTGGTAGTAGGTAATTTTAGGTTGTTCAAAGAATGGTGATGAACTATTTTCAATGGAATACTTAGAGGGGTAGGTGTTATAATTAGCATATCCTTCATGGTTGTAGATCTGATTAGGTTGATCATCAAAAGGTGGAGATCTATAATATTTGTAGCTCTGGGAAGGATAGTAATCATAGTCTTGTTGCCCATGGTTGGACCTTAGAAACTGAGGTTCAAATTCGTATCCCCAATCAAAGTTATCCCGGCTAGTGGATGGGTAATTACAATTCAAGTCGGGATAGTAATCATCTTGGGGATAAGTGGTGGTAGTCGGATAGGATTGGAAATGTGTGCAAGATGTGGAAGGGTACATGGTGAAGTAAGGAGGGAAATCAGAAGAGAGAGAAGGAGCCCTGCAATATAAAAATACAAGCCTATCCTTAGGTTGGGTAGCCTAAAGGTCTACAAAGTCTCAGAATCCGCTCGAAGATTATGGATGATTTACTCTACTTATGTCCAGGCAATCCAACCAGTTAGAAGGAGGGACTGGGGAGAAGGTTCTTCCTTTGGCTTGCGCCTCTGGTTCCTAGTGTACCCCCCAGCCATGGTCGTTTGATACTACTCCCCTAGCTAGACATCAGATTGACTAGTATAAGTAGGTTAATCATGAATAATCTCAATCTGAATCTCAATGAGCGAACTAGTCCTTAGGGCCAACGTCTAATTAATTTTAGTTAGGCTTGGGATATTGGTGCTTCAGGAATGTGATGGGCCCTTAATGGGTTGTGCCCTTAATGATTTATTTCAGAATGAGTGAATGTGCACAACCAAGAAGTTTTCAAGTAAGATTATTAATGGTGAGGTGAGTTTTAGGGTTTGAATCTTGCTTAGTAGCTTTTAGGATTCAAATGTTAGGTGTATTCAACAAAGTTTTGTGAGGCAAACCAAGTTTTGAAAGCACGTGTTCAAGTATTTTCCTTTATAAATCGAGAAAATATGGAGTGCCTGCATGACCTAAATATTGAATCCTATGGGGCAGCTACAAATGAGTTTCTTTTAAATTAGGTGGTGCAACCCAAACAATTCAATCAATTAGCTCAAATGCACCACCGATTAAGGCACACAGAAAGGTGATTAACCTAATATGATTTCTACTCTTTTATGTGTTGAATTGGTGTATTGGGTCCACAAGTCGGAATCCTGGTTGAGTAGATGAAAATCAAATCAGGTTATGTGCATCTGATGTGGGTGTATAAACTATGTAAATTGATTTGTTCCACAGAAAGTATATTTTTATTTTTATTTTTTTATAAAATGCGCGGGTGAGATGGGTGGTGGCAAACAAGACACACAAAGTCTATCCTAAGGTTTATGCAAACACCTAAGTAGATTAAGTCTTGGTTATGGGTATGGCAAAATGAAACTATTGGATGGGGAATGAGGGGGACACTTACAAAGTACTCTACTTACACTTTACTCTGGCCTACTGCACTTGGATCTCCATGCTAAAGTACCTACAAGACAATAGATCAGAGATAAGCAGGGTTAGTGCTATGTAAATGCAAAGAAGTGCAAAAAACAATAAAGTAAATTCCGTTGCCTCCCCGACAATGATGCCAAAATGATGGAGGGGTGCTTCGCGAATTTGAATCAAGGCTTGGAGGACCCATCGTCGTAGCTCACAAAATGCATCTATCAGATAAAATTTATAACCAAAACTCGAAAAGTGAGTCCCTGGTCGAATACGGGGAGGCAAACGTTTGGTTTTTTAAATCCGTGCTTTGCTTTATTTCTTTTGGTCATTTTTGTCTTTTACAATTTTTTTGTATTTTTATCATGTAAGAGATTAGCTCGATGAAAACTTTATCTACTTGCAAAAATATGAGAGAGGGAGAAACAGAGAGAGAGAGAAACAATCATCTATTTATAAACAAATGTTTGTTACAACTACGAAAGTGGAAAATCTACACTACGAAAGCGAAAAAAGATAGAAAGAGGTGAGAGAAATCCCCCTCGATGGTCGCTTGGAGGACGACCCGCTCTGATGTCGCCTGGAGGAAGGTGGTGAGGAGTGGGACGAATGGGCATAGAGCCGGAGGACGGAGGGTGGGGTAGGACTGCGTCACGGCGAGGATCTTCTTCTCGAAGGGAGATGAGAGGACGGCCATGGGATGCTCCACGAAGGGGGGTGAGAGTCAGGGAAAAGTTTGGTTCTACTCTAAAGGAGCATCCCAGGCTTGGGACAAGATCTTTCTAGTGCCTTGGAGGCGGTGAGGTGAAGAAAGGAAGAGATGGTTTGGAATGGTGGTGGATAGGTCCTTTTAGAGTAGAGGAGGAAGAACAAATTCGCATCTGGGTCATTACTGACGTCCGTAAATGTCGCTACAGATCAACCTTTTCTATCACTGAAGATCTATGCCTTCAATTCCTTTGCTGGCATGCACGGGCCATTGGTGACAGCTACAAGCGTCACAAAAGGCCCGTGTTGCTGAAGATTCGCCTATTGCTCATGCTCCGCTGGCGTGCGGATCATGTACTCCTTGTTGCATGTGCGCGCTCATGCACTCGTGTTGCACTGTGCATGCAGGCATTGCACTGTGAGTGTAGGCGTTGCTGCGGTGCTGAGCTGTGCACGCACATCCATGCACGTGCTGCATGGGGTGCCGGCTGAATTGTGGAATTATGGGGGCTGCGGGGTTTCGAACCCGTGCCCCTCCTTTGCGAGTCCAGCGCCCCAACCAAAGCACCAGAACATCCAGATCGTCGCTTGGATGTCTCAATGCACGTGGTGGAGATGAATCCTCAGCCATTGGATCTTGATCCAACAGCTGTGGTGCGAGATCAGCGATGATTAGGAGGCTCCTTCAATTGCTACTGGCCGGTGTTGGGCGGCCTGGATGGCGCCATGTGGTGCCATCTGGGCCATCCATTCTTCTTTCTATTGCAGAGGGTGTCACGATGCTTGGATCGAGTTGACTTCTGCATTTCCAGACTGCGATCGTTGCTCTGGATCCATCCGTACGGTTGGATTTTTCATCCAAAGCCCATAAGGATGACACATTGCCCTCCTGGCTGTTAATCTTCCTCAAACTTCATATGATGCTACGGGACTCCGATCTAGACGATTTTGAAGGCGTTAGCCTCTGATTGTCATCCTGATCAGATCCGTACAGTCTGATCGTCCATCTGAGGCCCTGAAATAAATTATCTTCTCTCCTGACCACAAAAAGGATGCAATTAACCTAAATTATATACAACTACTTTAAATGCATAATGATGCATGCTATATAATATTTATAACATGAAATGCAAATCTAAGCCTAGGAACATGCTTGAATAGCCATTTTACCCTCAATAATTGTGTCTACATCATATGGTATTCCATAAGTTAGCCAACACCCTATCTTGGACCTCATTTACCTAAACTAAATGGTTTGATTCAAGGTTGGGTAGGTTTGGGTTCAGTCCAGGGGAGTCAAGGAATTGAGGTTCTTGGGGCCCTTCCTGATAGTAGGTCATTTTCACTTGTTCATACAGGGGTGGTCAACTATATGCAGTGTAATCCTGGGGAGGGTAAGAGTTGCAATCATCATATCCATCATGATTGTAGATCGGGTTAGGTTGATCATCAAAGGGTGAAGATCTATAATAAGTATAGCTTAGAGAAGGATAGAAATCACTATCTTGATGTCTAGGGTTAGATCCTAAACACGGAGGTATGAAATTATGTCCCCAATCAAAGTTATCCCAACTAGTGGATGGGTGGTCACAGGTCGGGTCAGAATAGTAATCATCTTGGGGATCAGAGGTGGTAGGAGGGTAGGAGTGGAAACATAAGTAGGATGTGGAAGGATCTATGGCAAAGCGGGAGGGAAAAGGGAAAAAAAATAAGCCTAATAATTCAAACAATCAAACCTATACTTGGTGGGGTAGTCCAAAGATCTACAGACTCTCAAAGCCCATCTTAAGATTATAAATGATTTCGTCCACTTCTATTCAACCAATCCAACCAATTAAGGGAGGGATCAAGGAGAAGGTACTTCCCTTAGCTTTTGCCTCAAGTTTCTTTGATATCCCCTAACCGCTGTCGTTTGACACTACTCTCTTAGCTAGACATCAGATGAACCGGTATAAGCAGATTAATCGAAAACAATCTCAATCTGGGCCTTGAAGAGTGAATCAATCCTTAAGGCCAACGTTTAGTAAGTTTTAGTTAGGCTTAGGTTTGAATGTACTTGAGAATGTGATGGGCCCATAATCTGGGTTGTACCCTTAGAGATAAATTTTTAATGTGTATGTGCACAACCAAGGTTTGAAAGCGAGATTACTAAAGATGAGGTAGATTTTAATGTTCAAATCTTATTTAGTAGCTTTTAGGATTTAATTTTTAGGCATATTCAATCAAAGTTTAGTGGAACACTCCCTGTTTTGAAAATACAGGTGCAGATATATTCCTTTAAAAATTAGAAATAATGTGGAGTGCTTGGTCCAACCTTAAAAGTCAACCATAGAGATCAAACTACTGAATGGATCAATTTTAATATTAGTGGTGCAACCCAAACAAGTCAAACAATTGGCTAGTAGCACCACTTGATTAAGGCACACAAAATAATCCTAGTCACTAATGTGTAATCGGTTCAAGTGTACTAGGTCCATAGGTTGGAATCCCGGTTAATGACTAAATCAGAGAAAAGTGGTGTGCCTTAGCTTGAGAAATTTGTGGGTGTTAAGTGTGTCACTTTAATCCGATCCCACAAAAAGAAAAGAGTTTTTTTTTATAAGCGAGGGTGAGGTGAAGTGAAGTAGCAGACAAGACAAACAAATCTATCCTAGGGTTTATGTGAACACCTAAGTAAATTTGGGTCTTAGTTATTAATGCGGCGAAATGAAATCTAGTGGGTGGGTGGTGGGGATACACTTATAGAACCTTCATCACCACTTTTCTCCAATCTAATTGCTCTAGCCCACCTTGCAATACTACCTACAATCACAGCAAGATAGGAGAAAAAGTGAAATAAAAGTTAGGTAAGGCAAAAAATGCAGGAAAAGCCAAAGAGCATTGTCTCTTTGGCAATGGTACCAAAATGATGAGCTAAATTTTGTACGCGAAACAGATTGAGTTAAGAATCTATCATTGTAGTTGTGTAAAAATTCTCGTTTCTTTTTATAAAGTACAGTAGCTAGTTGAAATTAATCTACGCTAGCTATTCTACTTAAAGAATAAACAATATAAGAAAAAGAGAGAATGATACAAAGAAAGAAAAATATAGAGAGGATGAACAAGTATTTCATAACCATAGAATCATGTCCCTTATCTACTTGTAGAATTCAAACTACACTAGAAAATCGTAAAAAGATAGGGATGAGAAAATCCTTCACGACAGTTGCTTGGAGGACGAGCCACATTGATGGAGCATCCAGAAGATGGTGGTGAGAGGCTAGATGAGGGAGAGTGAAGCTGGAGGATGGAGGACGAAGCAAGGTGGCATTGCAACTGGATCCTCTTCTCTAATGGTAGTGGGAAGACAACCACAACTGCTCCATGAAGGGGATGAGAAGATGGATAAAACTTTATTTTTTTACCCTAGAGGAGCATCCTAGGTTTGGAACCAACTCCTTAGAGCTTTGGAGGGGAGAGATTGAGAAAGGAAGGGATGATGAAATGTGTAGGAGGGATAAGCTATTTATAGTAGTCATGGGGGGAAACTGGTCTTCTTAAGGCCAAAGAATTTATATCAGGGTATTTAGTAACACATGCAACTGTTGTTGAAGAGGTGTGACTATTGGCGCCTCACGCAATCTCAACCCTCTGCTCTTAATCAGATGCTCCACGATTGCATGCGCTCCAACAACTAGATAGCACGCGCAACCACAGTTGTCCGATTGCTGATGGAGGGTCGTAAGATGCATTCAGATCGAGCCCTTGTGCGTAAACTAGTGCATCATCATGTACGTCTTGATAGCCACTCATTTGTACGGTCACGTGTCAAAGTTGCAGTCGCTGGATCAAGATCAAGTGGCTCAATTTAGGTGCTTACGCTAGTGCTATGAATTGGAGGGTTCAGCAGGGTCTCAAACTTGTACGAGCTGTTTGAGAGTGGCTCTCACAACCGTTGAGCTATGATGATGGATTGTCGAGTGGATGAAATGGCGGGGCATGTGCTCAGTCGTTGGATTAAGATCCAATGGTAGAGAAGTGATGCACCCTTTAGGTGTGAGTTGTTCTTAGTCATTGCATCTTGGTCCAATGGCTGAGAATACTTCCTACATGTGGTTCAGAAGTTAGGTGGGGGTATTGTGTGGCTTTGGACAGTAGTGATGGTGCCATGTGGCACCAACATGGCTATCCATCTTCTATTGCTCATAGGTGATGCAACGGATGTTGGATTGGATCGATTCTGTTGCACTATTGGTCAGATTCTTCATCTGAGGTTCAGATTTTTACCACCTTGCCCCTTCACCTCTGACCTTCCAGAACTACATATGACGCTACGAAGGTCCAATCGGGGAGATTTTAGAGGCATTGGACTCCGATCATTTTCCTGATCAGATCTGTAAAGTTGGATATTCAATCTGAGGCCTTGATATGTTGTCTCCCTATCCCTTGGCCACAGTAAGAGGTGAATTACTATACAATTTGTACAAACTAATCTAAATGCATGATGATGCATGTTATCCAAAATTTATAATGCATGATGCTTCTATGACACTAGGAACATGCAAAAATAGACATTTTAGGCCAATTTGATGTATACACATCAAAGTATGAGGGGCATTATTGTGGATGTGATTTTTAAGGTCAAGGACTTCTATTTTCTTGTAAATTTTTTGGTCCTTGATGTGGATGTACCTGAGGAATTAAGAAACACGCCCATTATTCTGGGGCATCCATTCCTTGCTACCACTAAGGTTAACATCTATTACGGAAATGATAGCATTGAAATCGCCTTTGGGGATAGGAAATTGAAACTTGATATTTTCATGGCAATAAACAAATTTGAGGGTTATGGATATGTAGAAGAACTTGAGGATACTGATCAAAATGTTGAGACTTGCATGTTGATTAATGTACTTGAGGATTTTAGTAACACATACAATTCTAACCCACAACCCTCCATGGCAGACCTGCCACACCTTGAATAGGTTCCTAATTTTGTTCATTCCCAACCTCTTCTCTTAGATCGACCTATTGAATCTTCACTAGCACCTTGTTTATTTTCCATTCTAAACCCTCCCCAACTAGAACTAAAACCATTGCTTAAAAATTTGAAGCATGAATTTTAAGGACATAAAAAGATGCTCCCAGTGATTATAAGTGCTAAATTGACAAGGGAGCAAGAGCTAAAACTGATTAAGGTCCTTAAGGTTAATATAATAGGCAATTGGTTAGCCTATACATCATCTTAGAGGGATCGAGCCTTCTTATTGTAATCATAGAATATATTTGGAAGATGGATACCACCCTTCTCGCGAGATGCAAAGGAGACTTAACCTAAATATGCAAAAAGTTAAGAAGAAAATTATCAAGTGGCTCGATGCTTGAATTATTTTCCCAGTCTCTAATAGTCCCTAGGTTAGCCTTGTGTAGATTGTTCCTAAGAAAATATGGGTAACTGTGGTGACCAAAGAGAAAGGGGAATCTATGATTGATAAATGACAGTTAATCATCATTCTTATACCCTAAAACAAACCTAGCTCATAGGATTTTAACTCCGTAATCGGATTTTTGGGCTGCATTTAGGTATTCTAGTTAGGAATGCATTCCATTCTTTTGTATTTTTAATATGTTTATTTGAGTGTCAGGGATAAGAACAATGTCAGATCCCACAAACCCTGGCACCTTGGAAGGTAGAAGATGAAGAGGAAGCCCAAATTTAACTGGATCTTAGCTGAATCCAGCTCATCACAGCTAGATTCCAGCTCAACTTAGTTGGGTTTAACTCATTTCAGCTGAATGGTAGCTTAGGCTAGCTCAATTTAGTTGACATCAACTTAAGCTAGCTCAACTTAATTGATCCCAGCTCCTCTCCACTCCATCCAGCTTCTGGAAGCTCTATCTGAGTAGGGTTAGCTACTGCCATCAACTAGCAAAGCCTAGTCATCTAAAGAAGCCCTTAACTAGCTTGGGTCAGCTCAACTACAGCTCTCGAAGGCCCAGATTAGCTCAACTTAGTTGATGCTGAGCTACTTGACCTAAGCTAGCTACCTCAGCTAGCTGGGTAGTCTTCAAGAAGGCCAACTCCAGCTCACCTCAGCTTAAGACAAAAGAAAATAAGCTCAACTTAGTTGAGCCTAGCAGCTAGCTAAGAACTAGCTAACTAAACTAGCTATTGAGCTCCACTTAAACTATCTTCAGCAACAGTTTACTCAGGAAAGCTCCGATGCAGTTCCATTTCAGCTCCTCAACAAACAACTTCCTCCTCCATTCATCTACTAGGTAAGCTAGCTTAGCTTAGCTCCCTCCAACCATCACCCTAAGTACCCCATAGCAAGCTCCACCTTAACCCTACTCTAAGTCCCCCAAATAAGCTACCTACCTCCACCTACTCCCACTCCAACATGGCACCACCTTGAAGGTATCTCTTCAACCCATCTCCACCTCCAAAAAGCACCAAAAGTCATAACCAAATGCATCTTGTTGCCACCTATTTCCCTTTAAAAACCCCTCCATCTCAACCATACACATAGCCCTCAACCCAATCTCCACCATCCAAATTTTCCTCCAAAAAAATCCCCCCTTCTAGAACCCCATTTATGGCACCAAAAATGGTGGCAACCACCACCTTGGACAGCCACCAACCACCCTCCATGCCCCTTGGTTTGGTGCCAACTTATCCTTACCATCCATCATACAACCACCTCCCAAAACTCCATTCTGACCCTCCGTCAAAAGGGCACGGCACACTAGCCCCATTACCCCTCCTATTAATACCCCATCTAACCACGACTAAAGCCCCATCTTTGGCACCCATTATCTACCCATAAACCCACCTAGCTACATCTCCATTTTCGGCCAAGGAAGAAGAAGAAGAAGAGAAGAATATTAAAGAGGCAACCCTCGCCTCCTTGGTGCCTTCTTTCGCTTCCCTTCTTCCTTGTGCCATGGCCAAGGAGCACACTTTCAGGAGGATGACTAAGCAAGAGCATAAGGGTGGTGGATGTCCACCCTTGGAGGAAAAGCAAAGGAGGAGCACAAGCACTTCCTTCAAAGTGTGGGAGCTACCGCACTTGGAGTGAAAGTTTCTAGTTACTTAGGGGGCCCTTCTTTGTCTTTCTTTATCTTTTATATTAGCTAGTGTAATCGTGCTTTCTTGTAACAAGCATTCCACTACTTGTCTTTTACTTTTCCACTAATTCAAGAGATCCGTTGCCTTTCATTTTCATGTTTTCCATTTCTTGTGCCCCCTTTTTCTAGTAGCTTTAGTGCACCACACTCTTTGTAATTATCCTAGGTCTCCACGTACCTAGGGTGAGCCTAGAGAGAAGTTCTTTTTATCACTTAGGCTTTAGTTTGTAGGCATGTTTTTCATTCACGTAGGTATCTTCTCACTCATAGCCGATTATTTCGAAAAACCCTAAAAAAAACAAAAATCAAAAGACAAAGTGAAAAGTGTTGATTTGAGTAGGCGACAGAGAGAACCATCTGTTTGGCTAACAATTGGCCTCCTTGGACATCCTTAGATACCATATATAGGTTTGCAAATTTTAAAAGTCGATCGGTTTACGCGTTACAATGATTCAAAAACCCACTTTAACAAATCGCATAGAAATCCACATCAATGACCTCTCATTCAGCTTCCACCTAGAAAGTCTATAATGATTGCAGGAAGCTAAACATATCCATTGGAAAGGACCACTTCCCTATACCCTTAATTGACCAAATTCTTGAAAAGTTATCTAGGTATAAGTACTTCTATTTCTTAGATGGCTATTCAAGATATAACCAAGTTGCTATCCATCTCGAGGACTAGGAAAATATGACCTTCACATATCCCTACGAAACCTTCACATTTCATAGAATGCCCTTTAAGCTCTACAATGCAGCCACAACTTTTCAAAGGTCCATGCTAGCCATCTTCTTGAACATGGTGGGGGATTGTCTTGAAGTTTTCGTGGATGATTTCTTAATCTTCAGAGATTCTTTTAATTCCTGCCTAGCTAACTTGGAATTGGTCCTTAAAAGATGTATCAAAACTAGGTTGGTCCTAAATTGGGAGAAGAGTCACCTCATGACACAAGAAGGTATTTGATGAGCTTGATTTTACATGTGAAAAGGACTAAGTTGAAAACCCATCATTATAGTTGCATAAAAATCCACTATCAGATAAATTTACCAAAACTCTATTGAGTCTGAAGTTGAACACGAGGAGGCTACGTTGTTTATAAATCCACAATTACACTTTTTTATATTTTTTTTATAAGGAAAATATTCACAACTATGCTAATCTACTTGCAATATAAACAAAGAGAGATGGAGAAAGGAAGAGAATAATGACTTTTATAGCTAAGAAAAAAGTCTATTACAACTACTTATTAAAACACTAATGCTAGAAATTGAAATCAATAGTACAAAGCAGTAAAGTGGTAACGGGAGAGAAATTACCCTCCTCAATGAATGCTTAGAGGATGAGTCGGACAATTGACACTTGGAGGAAGGAGAGTGGAGACAGAGGAAGGAGGGCAAATCTGGATGAATCGGGGATGAGGCAAGGTGTAGTGATCGCGGGATCCACTTTCGGAATGGGGGTGAGTGGATGGTTGGGGAGAGCTCCACGAGTGAGAAGTGGAAAATTTTGTTTTTTTAACTCTAGCAGGCCTTTCCATTGATTGGGAGCACTAGAGCAAGCTTGAGAATGTTGTTCTTAGCTCTTTAGAGGGTTGAGAAAAGAAGGGATGATGGACGAGATGGGTGTTGGTGCCCTTATATAGTTGAAGTTCAATGCCAAAAAGGTCCTTTAAAAAGTTTAAAATAAATGTAGGGCCTTTAGTGATGGACATGCATGTCGCTGAAGATGTGCGTGCATCCTTGGCCGTGCGTTGGGGATCAGAGCGCTCTTGTGCGGCCATTTCAACGCCACCTCGCCTTCAGTCATTTGAGGAATGGGCTGATCATAGCTATCCAATCAAGATTAGAGGGCAGATATTGCATGCACGCTCTTCATCTACATCAGCTAAGGGGCGACATAGCCCCTTTCCACGCCATTGGATGCAGATCAGAGGGCTGAGGAGTGCACTTGGTCACGCTTCAAAAATCATGGCCCCACATCAAATGGTGTGTCATCACCAGCGTTTGAATCGTGTGGTGCTCATCGCATGGCATAGCTGCTTAATCTGCTATCAGAACAAACATCATCATCGAATTTTGTCTGCACACCTTCTCAGCGGATTTAATCAGTGGGGCAGGTCTCAATCATGCATTGTGTGTTATGCGTAACGTGCAAGACTGCTATGCCAACCTCACTCAAAGGTCGAGTTTCCATATTAAGGCTTGTGCGCTCTCAGCCATTGGATGGCAATCCAAAGGCTGAGATCACATAAGCCTTAACCTTCAGAGATTGTGCTACACTTGGGAGGGGTGACATGGCTACATCTCGACTGTTGGATCGAGATCCAACAGTCAAGATGCATGCTTTGAAGTTGGGTGGGGTTGTTGGGGTGCTTTGGATGGTTGGGATGGTGCCACGTGGTGCCATTCTAGTAGTCTAAATTCTTTGGCTTGTAGATAGTGCCACAAATGTTAGATTGGATCTATTTTCAAGCCGTTGGGCTATGATCGTTGAACCGAACCCATTCGTATGGCTGGATTCTTCATCTAAGGTCAGGATATTCTCCACCCTACTCCTTGACCTCTGATCTTCCTCAGACTGCATCTGATGCTATGAAGGTTCGATTAGGGCGATCTTGGAGGCGTTGAACTTCGATCGTTGCCCTGATCATATTCGTACAGTTGGATCTTCAATTTGAGGCCACAAAATAATGTCACCTTGTCCCCTCACCACATAAAGAGGTGAATAAATATATAATTTGTACAAATTAATCTAAATGCATGATGATGCACATTATCTAATATTTATAATGCATGATGCTTTTATGGACATAGGAACATAAATAAATAGGCATTTTAGAATTGATAAATGTAGATCTATCACACCCCCATGCCTATTTGTTTGTGCAAAATCGTCGATGTTTAAGAAAATGCATGTAGTACAGTCAATGAAAATGTAAAACACTTAAATTTATAATGCTCAGAATCAAAAGTGAGTCCAAGGTCGTTCGTAGGGAGTAATTGTGCTATTTATTTCACCAATCACAATTTATCAAGAGAATATGCAATTGAAATTAATAAGATGCTCAAAATGATATTTCAATAAGAACTGGAAGAATGGTGTAAAAGGATAAGGTTAAAATGGTGATTTGAATCACCAAATTAACCCTTAAGTTTAAGCTCACAAATACTCAAATAAATGAACAGCAAACGACAACCATTAAGCCACGTCAGTCAGGTACTCAAATAGTCCCACAGTAACCAACAAAATCAATCACAGATGATAGGGAAAACTTCCAGATGCCATATCAGAGGAAGCACAGCATCAACAGAAGAAGCAGAAGGGCTTCTCTTCTTTAAGCCTTAGGAAAGGCACAACAACAGCACCAATAAAGGCTCAAGGGCCTCACACAAAGCCCTTAGAGGCTAAGTGTTGAGAGAGGGATAAGGAACGAATCCCAAGGCAACAAAAACCTACCCTCATCTCTCTCTGATTCTCTTTCTCTTCTCTCAGCTCAAACACAGGTATACTGTACCAAATTTAATCGGGTAATCGGTCAAGCGTCCAGACTTGCCGATGTGTAGGTAGGCGAGGAGTGCATGAAGGTGTGAGAGGGACTCGAACCTTGTGATCGTAGGCAAATGGCAGTGGGGACTTTTTCCTTATATGAGCAGCTAAAGGTTCCTCAGTCCATGATGTGGGACTAATATCCCACGTCTTCTTCGCGTGGCAACTATAGTCGATGTTGCCTCTGATTGGGGTTGAAAGAAGCCCTGGTAGTAGGAATTGATGGCCTAGAGATGTTTCTGGGAATGTTCTGCAGTGCCTGGGAGTCGTAGTGCTGAAGAATATGGCTAGATAGCTATAGACGGAGCTGGAGAAGAAGGTGGCGGCTGATTGCATAGCAAAAATACACCTACAACTATGCCATGTTGTGTTATTTCCTAGCATTGCCATTGCATATTAGGTATCCATAGTTGCATTTGTAAAAATTGACACATGCATGCTTTTATTTAAGAGGGGTGGAAAGTGAATAATTGGCCATGTAAATAACATCTTCTTCAAGTGCTGCCTCGCAATTTCACCATCTTCATTTTTTATTTTGCTTTAAAATTCTTCCCCACACGGTTGCAGGGCATGGCTCGCTCTTCTTCGCACCATTCTCTGCCAATGCATGCCTTGCCAGCTGCATGGCTGGGCATGCACACCCAGGGCATGGCCGTGCATGCCTCCTTCTCCTTCAAAAAGCCCTCCTCGCTTCCTTGCGTAGGCAGCCTGGCACAAAGAGACACAGCAACCACCTTCGTCAGGCCATCTTCCTCCCTCTCTCCTGTCCATACGCAGCGGGCAGGAGCAGGCTCACAGTGGTCCTACGCCTACCACTGTGAGTCCCACCACCGCCCAGCTCATCCAAGAGCATGTGGGCGTGGTGGATTCCACTCTCTGTTTCCATCGCTCAGCCCTTCACGCCATTGCTGCAGCTCCAAGCTTTAGAGCTCAACAGCAGCAACAGCATGGCACCAACAGCCTCCACGAAGCGCGCAAGCTAGCAACCAGCGCAGGCTCCTTCCGTGCACACAGGCTTGCTCCAGTGCGCCTGCGCACGCAGAACCAGCTGCAACCGATTGTCCAAGCTGTGCGGGCACTGTAGCTACTGTTCACGCATTTCTGCGCGGCACTGTAGCTACAGTGCGGTGACTAGAAAGTTTCTCACTTATCCGATCACCTCGTGCTCTCTCTCCACACCGCAACTGCCTCCAACCCGTCGCCGCATCCACGCCTGCGCCCGCGTCTGCACCCGCTTCCGCTCCAGCGCCTGCACCCATCTGCCCCACTCTTGCTCCAGCCCTCAGCTCGGTGTGCTGCGCTATGCAGTGCGCTGCGTTGCGTTCCCTCACGCCTGCTCCATCCAGTGCGCGCGCGCACCCTTGCGCGCCTGCGCCTGCGTGTGCACTCGTGCATCAGACGACGCCAGCAGCCCCATCAGACGCCTTAACCTGCCTGCTCCTCACTCATACACACACACACTTGTACACTCACACCCACTTGTACACACCTCTGCATATATATACATATATATATATTATTACCTATACAACTAAATATGAATATATATACATATATATATACATATATATCTAGTTATAAATATATATATACTTATATATATATTTACATATCTACATATCCATATACATATATATATAACTACCCATACATCTATATAATTACAACCCTATCTATACATATATATAAATATATATATTTACATATATACATATATATATTTACATTCATATCCCCTACCACGCATTATATCGCAGGAATATCTGCACCAGTTACTGATATTCCCTGATACCCGCATAGAGAAAGCACCTCCACGCACACTTCCATACATCCATCCTACACTCCACGCGACACTTCGTCCTGTTGGTTGCGTCTTCCTTGACGTTGACCAACTCGACACCGTGCTACACACCATTTCCACCTCCGCCCCCACCCCTACACATAATATATATATATATATATATCTATATAGACTATACTTATTTCTTTACAAGCAACCTCTATTTCTCTTTTGTTTCCTGCTATTAAATAGATAAAAAAAAGAGTAAAAGAGAAAAGATAATCCTTGTCTTGTAGGTACTTGGTCTTGCGAATAGCAAGACAAGATTTTTTTGGAACCCTAAATTGGCTCAAAGCCAATAACAATTTGGCTCAAAGCCAAGGATCTGATTTTGAGGGTGTACCTCAAGGATAAAATTATCAGCAAAAAAATCATAAATAGAAAAGAACCAAAAACATAATAAACGCATGGAAGAGATTCATGGTAGGAAAGGCGTAGAAACTTATTCACCTCTAATTCCCGCCTCCCTGAGTTTGACCATGGGCCTAAAAGTGAGCAAGATAAAATTAAGTAGGCCAGGTTAAAAATTTTTTTTTAAAAAAGTGATGGTTAGGCTCGAATTAGGTTGACCACTATACTCACTTCAACGCTAATTTCACCATATTAACACAACCTATCCGGGCCTGCACCATACTTTTTCTGGCGCCGTTGCCAGGGAGGTACGCATTTAGGTAAGTTTCTACTCCATTCCTTTAGTTTTCTCTTCTCACACCCTTCTCTTCAAGGGTGTTTTTGTTTGCTGGTGTGCAGGTGAACCAGTTGCAAGGAGGAGGCAAGTAGAGGAAGTCAGAGGCGTGGCAGATCTAAGGTGGGAATGAGAGCGTGAAGTCGCCGACACCGCATTGGAGCTTCACCCACGTTGCTGAATAGGTAAGTCTCTCTCTCTTAGCAACTTAGGTCAACTTGTCACCATAATAATAAAAAAAAACCTAAAAAAAACTTCTTCAGATTTCTTAGGGAAAGTGGATTAAAAATCACTTGTTTGATTATTTGCCATCACTCCCACTACCCCGGGATTTCCCGCCAAACTTTGCATAGCGAAGATCCAAGAATCCTGATTCTTGAATCTTTCGTCGTGTGAAGTATTCTTTAAGGCAAGACCAAACAGATTGATTGCCATCCCTCCTTGCCTCATTTATCCACAATTCGGGATCACATTTTTGGTGGGGAGACTTGGAATTGAGTTGATTCCAACCCCACCACGACCTTTCACGTGCCTAAGATTGGATCCCAAATATTTCAACCCCAACACTTTGATTTTCTTTACATTATCCTGTGGTTGAGCCTTGTGTGTGGAACATCATTTTGGTGATTGGGAGCACTTGAATTGAAGTGCTTTAGCTCCCTTTCACACTAACTTAAAATTGACTCGTGCTTCCACACATAGAAATTTCCACCTAGGGAAGCCCAGTGCATTTTTAGCATGCATTAACTAACTCACATTGAAGAAGGGTTTGTTGGGCATAGAAAAACTTGTATATTCTCAAAACCCGAAGATTGGTTGAATTGGTAATTCAGCGAAATCTTAAAATCCATACTACTTAAAGGCTAAATTCTAAAAACCATTCACCAGTTAAAACTTCAATTTGGGGAGATTTCCCCGTTGCATGCTTGGTTTACACACTTTATAAAATCAACGCACTTCGGCATTACCCGTAACAACACCCTTCACATTCTAGAAGGACTTGATCCTAAGCCTCTAATTAAAACTAGTAGCAACTTGACCCTTATTAAGGATTGGAGGTCTAACTACCTACGTGTAGCGCCTACGTGCTGGTGAGGGTTCCCGCATGCTATCGGGTGTCTAAGACTGGGGCAAACGGCTTTCAATCTGGTCCAGTGGTTCCACGGTGCTCGCATTTGGTTCCGTAGGTTGTGATAGTAGGTAACTTAGATATTTAGGTCTAAGGGCACACTGTAGAGGTTAGGGCTTTGATTGTCTTGATTTGTCATCAAGTGTACCTTTGCGGCGTCATTTCTCTCATCTCTTTTTCCCTTCTTATCACCCCAATTCTTCCTGCAGTAGTGCATGTTTGGGAGAAGGTCACAAAACCCTAAATTGTTTGAATTGTTTGATAATTTTAGGAAAGAAGCCGAATCATCATCCTCCTCCACAAACATGGATGCACGCCCACCCCCAAATCCCGAGGAAATCGCCCTCAAAACCGACCAGGTGGTGGAGCCATGGATCCCATAACCCCCCTCCAAGCCCAAATGGAAATGTATAATGAGCAAATTGAAGCCATTAGGGAAACCTTGGAGGAAATGCAGAACCCTCCCGAATGGGAGGAGCCTAGGTATCTTAGTTCCTATCAGAAACCCGCTGCTACAGAGACCATAGGACAAATTCGGGTCCCCATGGGCAGGGACGACTTTGAATTGAAACCCAACATAATTGGCCTGATTAACTTCCACTTCCATGGTCTTGCAAGTGAAGATCCTTTTCTCCATTTAGAAGACCTAACCCGATTGGTTGAAACTGTTAAACCGAGAAACATCAGGTTACCAATTGTCGTCATGAAAATGTTCCCATTTTTGTTGCGGGATAAAGCATCGCAATGGTTACGCACCCCTAGGAGAACCATCCATTCTTGGGAAGAGATACGAATAGCATTTCTCAAGAAATTCTTCCCAATCGGGCAAACCAATGCGGTTTGCCATGCTATAACTTCCTTTACGCAACAAAATAGCAAACAGTTTCATGAGGCTTGGGAGAGGTATAATGACCTCCTCTAGAAGTGTCCGCACCACGGTCTGCCTAAGTGGCATATAGCCCAGATTTTCTATTATGGGCTAAATGAGACTTTGAAGCAGATTGAATACGCTTCCTGCGGAGGAAATTTCATGAATAAAGATGAGAATGGAGCATTCGAATTATTTGAAAATATGAGCGAAAACTAAATGAATAATGCCTCCATTGTCACCTTTAATCGTACCAGCCTGCCCCGTAATGTCCATGAAGTTGACACGGGACCCTCCCATTCATCCACTGATGTTAGCCGTATTGCACAGAAATTGGATGAAGTCTCTGTCGTGCACAAGAAGCTGGACAAGCTTCTAGCCAATCCCGTCCGTTCTATGGCAAACACCCCCACCTCACCACTTCGTCACAATCCTAATTCTTCCAACACCATGCTTATCTCTAGAAACCCCATGAGATCTTCCTTACCGAGGATCGCACCGAGCAATTCGGTAAGTCATGTGGATCTAGCTTCTGCAAGCCAGTATTTTGACACGGAGGACCAAGCCTCCGTGTACTCGGATGCGTATTTACATGCGGACTCATCTTCTGGCTTAGAAGATGCTTGCGCCCTAAGGAACAACCCGTTCTCTGCTACTTATAACCCAGGGTGGCGAAATCATCCGAACTTCGCATGGTCCAGCAACCCACAGCACCAAAACCCTACAGGTGGGCCAATGCGACCGTCCGCACCTATCATCCCAAGGGCCCAGTCTAATCTTGTGGCGAATCTGCCATCGAGTCCTTGCATACCGCAAACAGAACACGCATCAAGTCCTCTTGAGAAATTGATGCGAATGATGACGGAAATGTCGAAGCGCCATGAAGAGAACATGACCTCTCTTCAGCACCAATTGGCACAGTAGAATGCTGAGATCAATCAACTACGCATGGCGACTCAATCTCAGGGCACTCTTTTAGCCCAACCCGTGAAATTTCGTACCCCGTGGTCCTTAACCACAGGTACGACCTTCTCAGGGGCAAGTTCATTAGATTCTGCAGGCTTTGAGCATTCCACCGGGATTTCAGGCTAATCCTGCTGTAGCACCTCACTCATATGTCCCTATTGCGAACCCTCCTCCGCCTTATGATCCCACTAGACCCGCATCGTCCAATGCGATTACTACGAGGAGCGGTAAGCAAACCGTCGATCCACCTCGACCTGATCCTGGCCCATCTTCTTCATCGCCTTCTCATTCGGGATGCGCACCGCATTTGCGAGTGGACGGTACACCCAAACTAGTGCCAGAATCAGTCCGATTCCCTGAGGCTCTACTGAGGGAGACAAAAGGCAAGAAAAAGGATACGCAGGCCTTTGATAATCGCGTAATTTATTTAGGGATGTTGAAATCAAGGCACGCCTGCTAGAGGCTATTGACCACATACCTACTGTCACTGATTTTTCAAAGACTACACAACACCCAGGCGACAG
Source organism: Thalassia testudinum (assembly GCA_037157565.1). NCBI lineage: Eukaryota > Viridiplantae > Streptophyta > Magnoliopsida > Alismatales > Hydrocharitaceae > Thalassia > Thalassia testudinum. The sequence continues at coordinate 14,574,238 of JAZHRO010000007.1, forward strand.
TCAAAGAAAATAAAGAATCCGGTGGTTCTCTCGCCTCATGCGAGTTGTGCTATACTGTCAAATCTACCACCGAAGTAAAAAGATCCGAGCACATCGCTTATTTCTTGTAGCATCCAAGGCTACAACTTTAACCGTGCCCTACTTGATCTAGGATCTTCCATCAATCTTATAACAACCATCATGCTCGAAAAATTTGCCTTAGGAAATCTGAAACCCACCCCTGTCACGTTATAGTTAGCAGACCGTTCTGTCAAAATTCCAAAGGGTGTGGTGGAAGATGTGGTGGTTAGGGTCAACAGTCTCTGCTTTCCTGTTGACTTTCTTATTTTGGATATGGAAGTTCCTAGCTCACTTTCTGATTGTCCGATCATCCTTGGTCGACCTTTCTTGGCCACAACCCGCGCCCATATCGACTGCGAGTCGGGCTGTATTGAGATTGTCGTTGGATCTGAGAAGCTCAAGCTTAACATCTTGAAGGTAGCTAAGAACTTTGATTGCGATTGCATCGAGGATGACACGTCTGACGAGGACATGGCCGTCAGCACGTGTATCGGACTAATTGGGACCTATTCTGACTGCTGTGGATTGCCTTTAAACACTGACGATTGCCTGACCGACACATATTGTGACGTTCCCCCATCCCTCCCTATTCCCGTACCTTCTCCTAACCAGACTTCTGACGAGGTTTTCTCTACTTCCCATACCTCGTGGTCTAAGTCATATTCGGGCTACTCACCGCCAGTCCACACCCTTGAAGACCGGATTGCCGTTTCTTTCCCGCCAAATCAGGCGGATTTGCAACTCCACACTGGAACCTTGAGCCCACATACTGCTCACTGGGGCTATCCCTTTTTGGATCCATCTATCCAAGATGCCCCTTTTCCTGGCCAATCTGAAGGCCAACTTCTTCCTCATGAATTATTTTCTTTTGCTCTGCTTGGGACACTCTCGTCCCAAGAAATGTCAGATCTTTCACCATCCACTCCAGAGCTAAAAGTGTTGCCTGATACGCTTAAGTATGTTTTCTTGGGATGAAATGAAATGCTTCCCGTAATCATCAGTTCAAAATTGACCAGGGAGTAAGAGTGCAAACTAACAAAGGTCCTTATGGAACACAAGGCAGCCATTGGATGGTCATTATCAGACTTAATTGGCATTAGTCCCTCCTACTGCACTCATTGTATATATATGGAGGCGGAGGCTTAACCTTCCCATGAGATGCAGCGACGTCTCAACCCCAACATGCGGGAGGTTGTTAAGAAGGAAATTATTAAGTGGTTAGATGTGGGTATAATCTACCCGATCAACGATAGCCCCTGGGTGAGTCCAATCCATGTCGTGCCCAAAAAGGCAGGACTCACCATCCGTGTCAATGACAGGGGCGAATCCATCCCTACATGCACTCCTACATCTTGGAGAGTGTGTGTAGATTATAGGAAACTGAATGCTGCAACTAAGAAAGATCACTTTCCGCTACCTTTCATTGACCAAATCCTAGTGCAGTTAGCGGGAAATAAATTTTTTTGTTTCCTAGATGGATTCTCTGGATATAACCAGGTGGCAATTGACCCCCGGGACCAAGAGAAAATGACCTTTACCTGCCCCTTCGGCACCTTTACATTTAGAAGGATGCCTTTCGAACTTTGTAATGCACCAGCAACTTTCCAGAGATGTATGCTGGCAATATTCCATGACATGGTGGGTGACTTTCTCGAGGTTTTCATGGATGACTTTTCAGTCTTTGGACCCTCTTTTGATGATTGTCTTGGCAACCTGACCCGTATCCTTAGGAGATGTATTGATATGAACCTCGTGCTTTCTTGGGAAAAAAGTTATTTTATGGTACACGAGGGAATTGTTCTCGGGCATATCATCTTCGATAGGGGTATCGAGGTTGACAGAGCTAAGCTTGATGTAATTATTGATTTACCTGTGCCTGGCTCTGTCAAACAAATCTACTCCTTCCTAGGACATGTTGGTTTCTATAGGAGATTCATCAAAGATTTCTCCAAGATTTCTCTACCTTTAACTCATCTCCTATCGACCAACGTACCCTTCGCTATGGGCCCTGATTGCATACGGGCATTCACGTAGCTGCATGATGCTGTCACCAAGGCCCTTGTTCTCCAACCACCTGATTGGTCCCTCGACTTTGAACTCATGTGTGATGCTTCTGACCTTGCAGTCGGAGCCATCCTAGGACAAAGATGCAATATACACCCCTTCGTGGTGTACTACTCCAGTAAGACGTTGGACGAGGCCCACCATAACTATACTACCACTGAGAAAGAGCTACTGGCGGTCGTCTTTGGGCTGGAGAAATTCCACTCTTACCTTCTGGGCTCACATATTATTATTTTCATTGATCACGCGGCCATTCGCCATCTCATGCATAAGAAGGATGCTAAGCCTAGACTGATTTGTTAGATCCTTCTGCTCCAAGAATTTGACATTGAGATCCGCGATAAGGTCGGAGCCCAGAATGTTGCTGTTGATCATCTCTCGAGACTGGACCCTGACCACATTAGACTTACCTTGCCGATCAATAAGATTTTTCTCGATGAGCACCTATTGGCAATTAATGTGGCAAGTGGACCTTGGTATGCTGACATTGCCAATTACCTTGCTTCTGGTTCCGTCCCACGTGGCTAGCCTAAAAACCAGCGCGAGCGTCTCATGGTAGAAGCGAAGTATTATTTCTAGGATAGTCCACTTCTTTTTCGAATAGGTGCTGATCAAATCATCCGTCGCTGTATTCCTGACAATGAATTCCCTAGTGTGCTATCCTTCTACCACGATCAGGCCTGCGAAGGCCATTTCTCTGGGAGGAAAACTGTAGCCAAGGTGTTGCAGTGCGATTTCTTTTGGCCCTCCCTTCACCAGGATGCACACAATTATGCCAAACATTGCACTAGGTGCCAGTCGTTAGGGTCAATGTCACGTCGTGACATGATGCCCTTGCAACCCATCCTAGCTGCTAAAATCTTCGACATTTGGGGAATTGATTTCATGGGTCCCTTTCCTCCATCCAACGGCTTCAAATATATCCTCGTGGCTGTTGATTATGTTTCGAAATGGATCGAGGCTATTCCCACGTGCCATACTGACCATGTCGTATCCACTCGATTCATCAAAGATCACATTTTTGCGTGCTTTGGGATCCCTCGAGCAATTATCTCGGATGGAGGAAGCCACTTTACCCATGCTTCTTTTCGGGCACTTTTGAGGAAGTATGGAGTCCACCATCGTATTGCATCTCCATATCATCCTCAAACGAACAGCCAGGCAGAGGTGTCGAACTGACAAATCAAGCAAATTCTCTAGAAAACGGTTCAGGCTGACCGTAAGGAATGGCCCAACAAGCTGATTGACGCACTGTGGGCGTATCGGACTGCCTTCAAGGCTCCCCTTGGTATGCCTCCTTATAGAATCATTTGCAGGAAGCCTTGTCACTTGCCCGTGGAGTTAGAGCACCGCGCTTATTAGGCGATTCGCCAATGTAACCTCGACCCAGACCTGTGTGGTCGAGAAAGGAAACTCCAACTCCAAGAACTGGAAGAGCTCCATCGTGAAGCCTATGATTCTGCCTTAACTTTCAAGCAACGCACTAAGGCTTTTCACGACAGCCGTATTCGGTGGAAGGAATTTGAGCCATCTCAGCAAGTTTGGCTCTACAATGCCCGTCTCAAATTCTTTCCAGGGAAATTGTAGTCCAAATGGACAGGTCCTTTCCTGGTCTCGAGACCATTTTCCAACGGGGCCGTTGAAATTGAAGATCCCAAATCTGGGCATAAATTTACGGTTAATGGGCAGCGTTTGAAACCTTATCTTACTCATGAACCTGCCCCCGTTGGAGAAACTACTGCCCTGTCGGAGGGTAACTAATGTCGTGCCTCATTCTAAGTCCAGCAGGGAACGTTAAATTCAGCACTCGTTGGGAGGCACCCCAACAACACTCCGTCGTTGCCACGTACACTTCACTTCGCACCTTTTCACTTCACCACCCACCATGCACCCACCCTACCACCCTGCTGTATACCCTACATCTTAGCTCTCGTTACCCGATCTTTGGACCTTCCTCTACCCTACCCTGCATGCATATGAGGACATAGCATCGTTTGGCATGGGGGGGTGGATAGGCATCTATAGGATCTGGGTATTATATGGTATCATGCGGTTTCCATCAATCTATAAATATGTACATAGCAAGAAAAAAAAACATGTTTAGTAATGATCTGAAGGCTGAAACAAAAATACAATAAGTGTTTACGGGTATTCAACCACTATTTTGAAGACTTTCCAGGCCACAGAATCTTGATTCGCTCAGGCTCGACTTAATTCACTTGAGCATTGACAAGATAGATCAGAATCTCTCCTAACTAAGGATGTATTCTTGTACCTGAGACACCAGTATAGGATCCATTGGTTTGCTTCTACTCAAGAGCCTGAGTAATCTTGGTTCACACTACACATATCAAGAAAGACTAGGTGAACATAAGATCCAACCCTAGTGTTCCTTAGGGAAGGTGGAGTCCTTACCTGTGCGTGCAGGTAGACTTTTTATCCCAGGCTTTAGTCTTGTGTTTAGGAGAGACTCTTCCCACCAAAAAGGAACTCTCCCACCAAAAAGAAAAGTGTGCTCCTCCAAATAAAGTTGTAAGAGATATAGTGACACGTGTTTCAAAAAAAAAGAGAGAAAGAGAGAAGAAAGTGCAAATAAGTCAGTATATCTCGCAAATGTCTGTAAATTCTTCTCCCCCAAAATGCTTCAGGGCAAAGTTACAAATACCCTGTTTCTACCATATATTCTTTGAGCTACAAATGTGATAAAATGGGAATTGAGTTTTCTGTCATCTTTTAAAGGGTCAATCCAAAGACATGAGCTGAAACTGGGACCAACCTGCACTTAAAAATTCGTGAAACCTTGGGCTTGAGTCTTAATGTTCATCTGGTCAGTCTTGATCCTTCACTATGCACAAGCCATAATCACTTGAGCTCTCGAGTACGGCAAAAACCTCCTGAGTCTTGGAAATCATTCTTAAGTTTCAAATATCAAGAGTCCAGGATAGTCGAGAGATGGTCTATGTCATGTAAGACTTAAAGTACTGGTAGTCTTCTCTACAATTGGTTCTCACAATATCCGACAAACACACCTATGTCACCTCAGAAGAAAATCTTCAACTTAAGATCATTTCTAAATACAGTACAAAATGTTTTGCTAGGGACTAGCAAAAGATAGGCAAGGGGGTATGATTGCACAGCAAACATACACCTACAATTATGCCATCTTGTGTTACTTCCTAGCATTGCCATTGCAGATTAGGTATCCATAGTTGCATTTGTAAAAATTGACACATGCATGCATTTATTTGAGAGGGGAGGAAAGTGAATAATTGACCATGTAAATAACATCTTCTTCAAGTGTTGCCTCGCAATTTCACCATCTTCATTTTTTATTTTTCTTTAAACTTCTTCCCCACGCGGCTGCAGGGCATGGCTCGCCCTTCTTCGTGCCATTCTCTGCCAACGCATGCCTGCCAGCTGCATGGCTGGGCATGCACACCCAGGGCATGGCCGTGCATGCCTCCTTCTCCTTTAAAAAGCCCTCCTCGCTTCCTTGTGCAGGCAGCTAGGCACAGAGAGACATGGCAGCCACCTTCGTCAGGCCATCTTCCTCCCTCTCTCCCCTCCATACGTAGCACCTCTTCCCACTGAAGAGATACGCAGCGGGCAGGAGCAGGCTCACAGTGGTCCTACACCAACCACTGTGAGTCCCACCACCACCCAGCTCATCCAAGAGCAGGTGGGCGTGGTGGATTCCACTCTCTGTCTCCATCGCTCAGCCCATCACGCCATTGCTGCAGCTCCAAGCTTCAGAGCTCAGCAGCAATAGCCTCCACACAGCGTGCAAGCCCCCCCACGCAAGCCAACAACCAGTGCAGGCTCCTTCCACATGTGCAGGCTAGCTCCAGCGTGCTCGCGCACACAGAACCGGCCACAACCGGTTGTCCAAGCCACGCGGGCACTGTAGCTACTGTTCACGCGTTTCTGCGCAGCACTGTAGCTACAGTGCGGTGATCGGAAAGTTTCTCACTTATCCGGTCACCGCACGCTCTCTCTCCGCGTCGCAACTGCCTCCAGCCTGTCGCCGCATCCACGCCTGCACCCGCACCCATGTCTGCACCCGCTTCCACTCCAGCGCCTGCACCCGTCTGCCTCACTCCCACTCTAGCCCTCAACGCGGTGCGCTGCGCTACACAGTGTGCTGCATTGCGTTCCCTTACGCCTACTCCCTCCAACGCGCACGCGCACCCTTGCGCACCTGCACCTGCCTGCGCCTATGCGTGCACCCGCGCATCAGACGATGCCAGCAGCCCCATCAAACGCCTTAACCTGCCCGCTCCTCACTCATACACAACCACACTTGTACACTCAAACCCACTTGTACACACCTATACAAATATATAAATATATATATATTATTACCTATACAACTAAATATAAATATATATACATATATATATACATATATACACATATATTTATACATATACACATATATACATATATATCTAGTTATAAATATATATATACTTATATTTATATTTACATATGTACATATCTATATACATATATATATATAACTACCTATACATCTATATAATTACAACCCTATCTACACATATATATAAATATATATATTTACATTCATATCCCCTACCACAAGTTATATCACGGGAATATTTGCACCAGTTGCTGATATTCCCTGATACCCGCATAGAGAAAGAGCGTCTGCGCACACTTCCACACATCCATCCTACACTCAACGCAGCACTTCGTCCTGTTGGTTGCGTCTTCCTAGACGTTGACCAACTCGACACCGTGCTACACACCATTTCCACCTCCACCCCCACTCCTATATATAATATATATTTATATATATATAGACTATACCTATTTCTTTACAAGCAACCTCTATTTCTCTTTTGTTTCCTGCTATTAAAAAGATAAAAAAAAGAGTAAAAGAGAAAAGATAATCCTTGTCTTGCAGGTACTTGGTCTTGTGAATAGCAAGACCAGATTTCTTTGGAACCCTAAATTAGCTCAAAGCAAAGAACAATTTGGCTCAAAGCCAAGGATCTGATTTTGAGGGTGTACCTCAAGGATAAAATTATCAGCAAAAATATATTAAATAGAAAAGAACCAAAAACATAATAAATGCACGAAAGAGATTCATGGTAGGAAAGGCGTAGAAACTTATTCACCTCTAATTCGCGCCTCCCTGAGTTCGACCCTAGGCCTAAAAGTGACCAAGATAAAATTAAGTAGGCCAGGTTAAAAATTTTTTTAAAAAAAGAGATGGTTAAGCTTGATTTAGGTTAACCACTATACTCACTTCAACGCTAATTTCACCATATTAACACAACCTATCCAGGTCCCCACCAGTGGCGACAGTGCTCCAGTGGGTACCTGAAACCACTAATACGGCCTTGCATCCACGTCAAAATAGCTCAGAAGCATTTCCTAGAAGAGGCGAATGTGTTGGTGCGTGTTGCGTGCGGTGAGGGGGCATGTGGATGGCTGACAGAGTCGGGGATGGTGCGCAAAGAAGGTCAAGTTTGGTGGAGGTGTCGAGGGCATGAATCGAGAAATAGGAAGAGGGGCTTTGGTCATGGAGGTGTGGTGGACGTTTTGGGAGCAGTGGCATGTGATTTGGTGGTCTGTTCAAGGCGTGAGTGCTCGCCGGAGTGCAGCTGGAGCTGGGGAAGGTAACGGTGAGGCAGGTGTATGTGCATACGATCCTAAAATCTAAGGGTATGAGTAGAGTCAGGGGAAGGAGAGGAGTTAAAGGGGGTAGTTATAGACAATGATGGGGCAGAGGCGATGCCGGCTATAATTGGCCAGTGCTGGAGATGAACAAGGCTCTGAAGAGAGGAATGACGACATCTAAAGGAGGAAGAAGCCCCTCCTAGGTATGGCGAGGTGCAAATGACAGAGTCGAAGAAGGACCTGCTACCTATAATACATGGTGGAAAGCAAAGTGGCCAAAGGAGGAAGGTCGCCGGAGCAAGCTTGGAGCAGGCTAGAGGTAGAAGAAGATTTCTGGGCCAAAAACTCGCTGAGGAGCAAGGCCTCGCTTTGGGGTGCCTTTTAAAGGTCCAAGGGCAACTTCCAAGCTTGGAAACAATCTCAAGTTGCTCAAAATTTTGGGGAAAAAGATCCCTGATCTTAAGGGTTTAGCATGAGCCTTTGGATGCAAATTGAGGTCCAAGACTTGGTTAAGATGATTGGGGATTCTCTCAAGGTCATTCCTTCCGATTTTGGAAGGAATTGGTCAAGAAATCATCGAGAAATCCTAGATTGAAGGTCAGTGTGTTTGGGTCCCACTTTTAATGGTGGTAGGGACCATTTTGAAGAAAATGATGAGAAGTTATGGGGCTAAATTTAAAGATTTCGAAAGCTAGGGGCTTAGGTGTGAAAAGTAGAGTTTAAATAGACTAAAATGCAAACTAGGTCAAGGTAGACTCTGATTCGGCTTAAATCTTGTCCTTAACTAATTTGGACTCAAGGAATCTAATGGTGAAGTTAGACTTTAGTTTTGACCAACTTTGACTAGGCAATTTGCATAAAAACCCAAACTAGGGCAAACTTCTGTCTAAGACTCTATTCAAGGTCAAAATAGGTTCAGATGGTCAAACAAAGGGTATCAAACCTCATAGAATATTTTTCTATGAAAATTAAGAGGTTTAGATGAATTTTATCCTGACCAAAATCTCATTAATTTAAGCAGGTCTGAAATTAAGGTTTTAGGTGTTGTTTTGGTTCTCGAAATACATGAAACCCCATTTCTATCTGCATGGACCTACTTATTAGTCTTTAATACTCATTTAACCTTTAGTTAACCCCTATCAAACCCTGTGGTTATTTTGTGTTCATGATATTTTGTTAAAATTATAGAATTAACCTTAGTTTCTTGCTCTTCTCAAAATAGAATGAAGTGGAGCTATAACCCTCAGATGGTTATATAGGAGCATTTATCTTTCAATCCTGACTAAAAGTGGCTAGTTAGGGCCTATGGTGGTGTCACATCATACCCCCATGACTAGCTTTTGCTAGTCCCTTAGGCAAAATCCTATGGATCAAACCAGGTCACTAGATTGAATGTAACCGTCAGGATGCCTTACTAAGCTGCATCTCTAGAAATCAGATTAACATACCAACAATAGCCCTAGAGGTATTCAAGTACCAGCCAAGATCCAGACCTGATTAGCTTTAGCCTGAGTCTATCACAAAGGTTTCTAAGGCTTGCAAAAATTGTCGAAAGGTTCATTGACCCCAGTGGTTAAAACACCCATACATAGATGTAACATGTCTAGGTTCAGTTTGCCAGTGTATTTTTGTAAGAGAGAGATAGAGAAGGATTTTTCATTTGGAGAGTTTTCTCTCTTTTCTTTTTATTTTTCCCTAAATCCAACCTTGAATTGGCCCTAAACACGAACTGTATCAGATTCCTTGTACCTACCATCAATCCTCGAAGGGTCCCTAGCTTTCGATGCTTCAGGATAGCACCACCCATGGCAACCCCTAGAACCCTAGCTTTTGACACTTTCGGATATTGCCACCCATGGCATTCTGTAGCTAAATTCAGGCCCTAGCAATCGACATTTTGGGATAATGCTTCCCATGGCACCTAAACTAGCACAAGGTGCTTACATGCCCTCGGTAGGATATTTAGATATCCTAGGAGATAAGCACTGAGGAGACGATATGTTATTATGCATCTTCGATGGGAATTTCCCACCTCTTCGCTTCAGGAACTCGTCCAATCAACTTGTGTTGTCGAGCCACTACTAAGCTAGATATTCGAGATCATTTTTCAAAACAGAACACCTTTCACATGATTTTCTTTATTAAGCACACTGAACCATACTTAGTGTGTAGTTTTGGGTGCTTAGGTTACCTAGTCTAGCAAACCAAAGGGCAGGCAATGGAACCGAATAATCCCTAAGCCTTAGACCTATTACATCAGCTTCGCACTTTCCTCAACCGCTTGAAGACTAATCTGAATCTTAACAAATACATAAGTGTTTAATCCCTGAAATAGGTCCAAGAGGCCTAAGATCGGTATTCGTCACTAATCTCCTAAGTTTTAGCCTTCCAGGTCATAATTCATCATCAAATCCAACCTAGAAGTTAGGTCAGTTCCATACTCAATTTTAAGGGACTATCTCATTTTCTTTTCTTTTTGATTGCACCTTTGTTTCTTTCTTTTCTTTTCCTCAATTATTTTTTAGCTCAAATTGACCTCTCCTTTCCTCTTTTCTCCTCTCTTTTTTTTTTTGCATGAAACCCTTCCATGAATTGATTTTCATAGTGTTTTGCACTTTAATAACCCCCCATGCCTAAGATTTGCAATGTCATTGTAAATTAGGTGAGTTCAAGTTCAATTCAGATCCTACATTAGAACAGGTGGGTGGTGAATGGGTTGGAATGACTATTGCAGTTTGATTTCGATTTCTAGCTCTGATACAAGTATCAAAGGTGGAGTCGGCTATTCTAATAGACGAACTCTAAAGTGCAATATGATTTTACCAAAGAGATATGTCAGAAGGGCTTTGTGTTTTTCAAAAAAGGTGAGTTGGCTCTAGTTAAGTGCTAAGTTTAACCCCATCAGCTGGATGCAATGAAGTTCAAGGAGAATGGAGATCAAAAGATACTGTAGCCATATCTGAGTCGGTGAGTTCTAAGAACGATTTGAGTCTTTGACCATTCATGATAAATGGTTTCGATTCATGGTTGAGTTCACTGATTTTGACAACTTCATTTCCAAACACTCATCTCACAAGGAATGATCCAATCCATTTTGATCTGAGTTTTCTTAGGAAGAGCTTGAGTTTGGCATGAATAAGTAATGCTTTCTGACCAGAATGAAAAGATTTTCACAAAATGTGCCTATCATGGAAGGCTTTCACCCACTCTTTGTAGATTCGCGAGTTCTCGTACACATCATTACGTAGTTCCTCGATCTCGCTTATTTGCAATCAACGGTGGATTCCAGCCTTCATAAGATCTAGATTGCACTTTCGTACTACCCAGTAGGCTTTGGGCTCCATTTCTACGAGAAGGTGACATCCCTACCCGTACACAAGTCTAAAGGGAGACTTTCCTAACTGGGTCTTATGGGCAGTCCTATAGGCCCATAAGGATTCCGAAAGGCGGGAAGACCAATCCTTCCTGTCAGGATGAACAGTGACCTGAAGGATCTTCTTGATCTCCCAATTTGACAGTTCAACCAATCCATTAGTCTGGGGCTAATAAGGAGCTGAGATACGATGCAACACCTCATACTTTTTCATCAGGGACTGGAAGTGCACATTCGCAAAGTGGGTCCCTCCATCAGAGATGATAACTTGTGGAATACCCACTACAATAGAGAAGGGTTTTGGCCATAGTTAAAAACTATCACTAATTAGCATCAGTAAAAGTTGCGTTGCAGAAGGGTCATTGGTGATGGTTCCACCCAAAACTGTCACCAAAGGTGGAGATATTTGGTGACAATTCCACCCAAAACCATCACCAAAGCCCCCACCGTTATCTAGGTTCAACAGCTTTGGTCATGGTTATAAACGGTGACCAGAGATGTTTAGTCACAATTGTAGAACCATGACTGAAGAGAAAGCTTTCGTCACGGTTCCTTAATAGTCACCAAAGGCTACCTTTGGTCACGGCTAATAAACCGTGACCAAAGGTCTCTTAAAATAAAAATATTAATCCCATTAGATTCCTATCCATCTTGTTGTGGCCACAGATCAACCTCATCAATTGCACCTAAGTAAAATCCTTAAAAGTATTCTAGAGATCATGTCACCAACTTAAATACCAAGAAATTTCAAGAGAATCTTCTTTCAATCCTTTTATTTTTGCATCAATAACCAAAACTTGGATGTGAACAAGTAGAATTGCTGCAAACATGGATGTGAAGCAAAACTACTGCATATATGATTGATACAAGAGCTTAGTGTTAGAGTAATATAACCAAGAACCACAATGTGATACATGTATAAGAGGGAATTTGACAAAAAATGTTGCATTGAGGCACTCACATGAATTTAACAGGCAATGCCAATGACATTTTCAAGCGAATGTTCTTGGTGTAAAAATTATTAACCATGGCAGAGTAGGCATTTTACTTGCTGGTTTGCATGTACATCAGACCAAGATCCTAGAGATGCAGTGACATTCTCAAATGGGGCAACCTTCTCAAAAGTAGAATGTGGCATTAGTTCTGTTTGAGCTTATCTCAAGGGATCTGACAGAAGAGCCAGGGAATTGAATCAGCTTAATTGATATTTCTATATTAGCTTAGCAACTATATAAGAAAAAGAAGGCCATATTATCTAAAATTTTGAAGGCATGCATTTAAGCATACTAGCTACTTAGTACTAAATATTAAACCAAGTAAAGAAAGCATTCACACAGCAAGAATAAAATTCTAAAACCTATTGATTTTTCATTCAAAAATTATGAAATTAGCATGGAATATTGTGTATTAGTTCACCTACCATCATGCCCAATTTTATAGCCATTAGAATAATACATTACAAGATACAAAAGAAATTTCACTTTCTAACTTCTTGTTGAAAAGTTAGAACAGTATTCAAATAGAGTCTTATTCAAATTTTACAAGCATTAGAAAATTCTATAGAATTTTAAGTATAAACTACATCACCGCAGAGGGCTACACACTAAATTTCATATCAAAATGCTTAACCAAAAATTCTAAAAAATTCACTAAATTACCGTTCAGAATTTTGACAGAAATCTAAAAAGCTAAACTAAAAGTCCTATAACTTCTAATAGACAAAGAGTTTTGATATGAAATTTTAGAGTGCAGTCAACAAACCTAGAGTACAGCTGGGAAAACTTTTTGATGATTTTTGGAAGTAAAATAAAGCATGAAAGTGGAAACCAAATAACTAATTCAGATTTTGATTAACAACACATTGTCATTCATCAAAACACTAATTCACAGGTTAAAATCCTGTCATAAGAGATTATTGGAAACATTAACTAACATCTAAAAGAAATCACAATATCAAGGTTTCACTACAAAGTTTTCATAGAAAACAAAATCAAAGTGAAAATGGAGAAGCTTATGTAATGCGATGGATGAGGGTGGTGCCATTGGTAGTAGCAATAGAGAGAGGAAGCCAGGCAATAGGAGGAGGTTGAAGAAGCACATAGTTGAAGAGACTAGTAGCGGTTGTCACAGTTGCAGAGGTGAGGAGAGGCCATCAGGGAGAGGTGGTGGTGGTTATTATGGCTATTGGGTTATTGATGTGCGAGGGAGAAGAGATTGACATGGAAGATAGTAGAAATAAAGAACTAGATGATTGACATGGAAGACAGAACTAATGAAAGAAGTTTGAAGTGGTTGCTAATGCATAGGAAAAAAATGGTAAATGGCACTTTTAGGTGGAAGAAAAATGCACAAAGGCATTACACTTCTATGCTGCCTCAGGTTACAAAAAGATCAAAGGAAATCTTAGATGCAAGAATAATTTAGAGATGACAACATTTGATTTCAGATGAGATGTATGCAAGCTAACTAACACACCATTTTCAATACTCAATATTCTTAGGTCTAACTGAAGCAACCAACAGAAGGGACTGGAGCAGTTGGTGAAATTTCTATCTTATTTTACAAGAATATACTTAAATGTAGAACCAACCAACATTTGTCAGAAAAAATTGAATCTGTAGCTTTCATCAAAATTTTATTATGCCAAAAAAAGGAATATTTAAGGGATCAATAGTCAAAATAAAAATCAAACCTTGCAATAGCATAATTAGCCAATGTAACATCGGGAGACTGGGTAGGTTTGATTTTGACTTCTGCCATTGGTTAGTGGAACAAGTGATGGCAAAACTATATGTGCTGTTGGTTAGTGAATAAGCAACGGGGAAAAGAAGGTTAAAGTTAGCACTTAAATTTGGTTGGGTTTGATTTTTGACTTTTGCCGCCAGTTATGGGAATAAGTGACAAGGAAAAGACCAGTTAAAATTTCCAGGCAAAATTTGGGCTCGATGGAGGAGAGATTTAATTTATCCTTTCCACCAGTTTCTGATATAACCGACAGGAAATATATGTTCATCATACTCACATGCAAAGTCCTCTCCTCCCCGTACAACTAATAAAAACCCTCGCTGCTTCTCCTCTCCTGATCCTCCTTGGCAATCACCCTCGTCTCTTCTCACCCTCGATCAGTCGTCGGTTCTCCTCCTTCTCCTCAGGTAGCTCCTCTCCATCCCGCCCTCCTCCTCCTTCTCATCCCTACCCTCCTCCGCCTCTCCTCCTTCCCACTATCCTCCTCCTCCTCCTCCTGCCGATATCCTCCGCCATCATTGACCCTCGGCCTACCACCCTCCTCCTCCTTCCCGCCCCCCTCTACCTCCCCAACTCCTCCTCCTCCTCCCCCTCCTACTACTCTCCTCTGCTGTAAAGGACCCTGACGCCTACCGCCCCCTCCTTCCTGACCCCCTCCTGCCACCACCCTCCTCCTCCCCTCCTCCCCCTCCTCATCCCCCTCTAGCTGTCCTCCTCCTCCTCCCTAACCCCTCCTACCACCCACCTCCTTCCTGACCCCCTCCTACCACCCCCCCTCCTCCTTCCTGAACCTCCTCCCTAACCCATCCTGCCACCCTCCTCCACCTCCCTAACCCCTTCTGCCACCCTCCTCCACCTCCCTAACCCCTTCTGCCACCCTCCTCCTCTTTCCCGACTCCCTCCTGTCGCCCCCTCCTCCCCAACTCCTGCACCTCCTCCTTCCCCTCCTGTCGCCCCCTCCTCCTCTCCTCCTCCTCCGGTTCAACTCCTCTTTGTTTTCCCAGCATCCTTTTTTTCATCCTGTTCGGGTGGGTGACATTTATGCACTAAACATCGATGTAATGTTGTTTGAAGTATACATAGACTTCCACTTCTTCATTTTCCTGTCCATGGTTTGGTCTTCATAGGTGTTTCTTATCGTATAGATTCCTTCTTATTTGATTTGTTATTCGATAGGGTGTGAAAAAATAGTGCTGGAGATTCTAGGTTGTACATCAGATATTCCCTTGGAAAGTTTTACATTAGATCTTCATTTTCCCTTAGCAAGTTTTACATTAGATATTCCAATTGCGAGAGTATTTTAGGTTAACTCAAATTTGATTTTAGACTTCAATTATCCATTCTTGTTTTACTTATAATTTTTGCTTGGAGACTCATTTTTAGCTCTTACTTTGAAACTAGAGATGCTAGGTTGCTATATGGAATTTTGGGACCACTTTCAAGTTGAGCTTCACTTTGTAAAAGTGGTGTATCACCCCTGCCCATACTCTAGTTTTATGGTTGACTGTACATCCATGTTTTCATGCTAGAGGTGTACTTTCCAACGTAAATATCCTGTTAGGTTGGCTTTTAAGGGATAATATTAGGGTTTCCTAGGTGGATTTAGGGCCATAGGTTGTAGGTTTAATTGTTGGAATTTTATGCTAGGTGGTCGACCTTAAGGAGAGGATAAGTGGTAGGAGGGGGCAACTAAGATGGTTGTTGGGAGAGGATATGTGTTAAGGTTTATCTAAAGGAGTAGGCCATAAGATATAGGATAAAGGGCGGGGATTAAACCTAGGTTTTAGCTAAGTAATGTGACCAACCATATGAAGGATATTAGGGTTACCTAGGGCTAGCTACTTAGGTGCTTAATTAGTGGCTAGGCTAGATTTAGGTGGCAGCTGATAGCGTGGATTTCACTCAACTCAGTAATTAAGTTAATTTCACTTAATTAAGAGTAGAAGAAATCACTTAGGTTAACTCGAAGTTGTGTCGATTGTGTAGTATAGGGTCGAATTAACTTAACATTTTAGAAATTTTTACTGGTTGAGTCCAGGTCGTTCACTGGGAGGCATAATAATTTTCTCCAAATTCACCAATTTTCTTTTATCTCTTTAAGTTTAGGAGGTATAACTAGTTTAATTTTCAAAACATGAATTTTGTCAAAATATTTAACTATAAAGAATATACAAAATTCCATATGCAAACATATTTACTCAAAATGTTGAACTTTATTAACAAGTAAACATGCTAATTTTCAATTTTATTTCATTCTAAGAAATTAAGGCAATTAAAAAGTTATACAATTAAAGCATGCCTTTTACGGTTAAGAACAAAAAAAAGTAATTATGCAAGAAAAATTTATTTATATTCATCTCTCTTCAGCCTCTAATCTTCTTCTTTCTTTCTTTTCTTCTTACCTTTCTTGTGTTGTTTTTGCCTTCTTATCCTCCTTCTCTTCTTTTTCCCTTTAATCTTCTCCTGCCTTCTCTTCTTTTTTCCCTTTAATCTTCTCTTTCCTTCTCTTCTTCCCTAAGTTTTTCTCCTTTGTTCCATAGTCTTTTTTTTTCTTAACACTTCTTAGTGCCTGTGCCTTCTCCTTTAGAACTTAGCATCCTTCAGCAGCCTTCAACGGCTTCTCTTTTCCTTAAGCTTTCAGGTGAACTGTGTTTTTTTTTTACTTTTTTAACCAAAAGTTTTTTATTTGCGGCGAGGTCCTTTCGAGGATACACAGCACCCTGGGATCAGGGTGGGACCAGACCCTACTCGATCCTCGCCTAATCTTAGTTAGGTTTGTTTCGGTTTATTTGTTAATCGATTCACAGTCTCGAGCCACATCAGCTCAACCTGGCCTCCCAGGCCACACTCGCCCTCCCCGGGCACAACCACATCCGCACCCCCCAAGGGCGCACACACCTGCAGGCATATGCCCGCACACTCAGATACAATGCTCAGATCAGAAGGAATCGGAACCGGTGCGTCGAGTGCTGACAACTGCATAGCCAAGGGAACAAATCAGTTTTATTCCCAGGCGCGCGCTCGTGAATATCCGAGGTGGGACAAACTTAACCCTTCCAGACCCGAATTCAATCGATCATAACTTTCTACCCAGAGCTCCAAATTGGATGATTTAAAGTTTTTGGGAAAGCTCTAAAGGTAATCTACACAATTACAGGGTCAATTTAAGGTTTTAATGATGTTTTGCTTTTCAATTTAAGAGATAAAATTAGGGGTTTCTACAGGTTTTAAAAAGCCTGGAAAGTGTTTTTAAATCAGGAGAGTCCTTAGATGGACTTCTCTCTTCTATTAAAAGGTCTATATATGTTATATAAGCAATTCTGCTTCTATTATGATAGATTTTAAACTCTTAAGACCTTCAGAACATGCAGAGAAGCTTTTCACTTCTCTGAAAAATTCAGAGGTTGATTTTTAGATTTCAATAAGTGCAACAGACACTTAAAAGTGTTCCTAATCTATTTAGATTAATTCTAAGGGTTATAACTAATCAATCTGGGTAGATTTTAGGTTTGAATTTCATCATAACAGTACTTCTATTGGTTTGGGTTCGAGAGTAACCCAAATTGACAGAAACATAATCCTCACTAAGTACATCATCTGAGCTTACTCTATTCTTTCTAAAAACATCAAATAGAATCTCAAAAATAATTTCCACATCTCAATTCCTCAATTCAAGCTCAGAACACCATTATCAGACTCAGGTTTGACTATGGAAGCTCGGAAATTGACTTTCTGTTCTAAGCTTCCTCCTAAGAAATTAATGCAACAATCAGAGTCTCCTCATCATTTGGAACTTACTCAGATCTTTAGATTTATGTTCTATCCTTAATTCCTAAGGTTTCAGGCTCGTCGCCTGAACTAAAATAGGTGTGTGTTCGATAGAGTTGTTCAGTGGTAGTTACAGTGTTTTAAAGACTTGAATAGCTTCAGTGGATCACACTGAAGCTTCTGAGCTCCTTAAATGTTTCTCAAATCCTTCATAACAGACTTCTCCAACTCTCCAGAGTTAGGGAAGAAGAAGTTACTTCTAAAGCTCTAGTGGTTAAATCCTCAAACCAATTTCTTTAAAATAATCAGTAATCCTTATTTTATTGTTCTGGAGCCACTTAGCAATTTTTAGAGGCTGCAACACAACTTTGGCTCACCGGTGAGCTCCGGTGAGTGCAGAAAATATAAATTGTCTGTGTAGATTAACAAAATTAACCATTTTTGATCCAGAAATGATCCTGAGGTTGCAAGGAACCTCTTTATCACTTTAAATTCTTCATTTGTTCATTAAAATGTAAGATTTGACAGTAAATTTGTTTCTTAAAAGATTTGAGTGGTTTAAGCTCAGGACTTGATTTAACCACTCGATTGAGAGGTTAAATCAAGTCAACAGATGTTATTATTCATAAATACATATTTAATTTACAGTTTGAACTGTTCCTGAGCTGCCATGGACAACAAGCTCAGGAACTTAATTAAGATTTAGGCATTTAATTATAGATGATAATAGCAGGTATTATAATGTCAATTAGGGTTCATTAGTGGTGATAGGTGATGAAAGAATCCAGTGAAGGTGGAATTAGGTCGATTACTGTCACCATGGACAGTGTTAGTAGTCGGTGAAGGTGAGATTTGAATTAGGCATTTAGGTGATTTAATTAATGATTAAGTGAATTAGAAGTGAACATGGAAGATATAGGAAGGTGTATAGTGTATTAAAATACAAAATTGAATCTTTGGCGAGCTCAAGGAACTCGCTGGAGTCGGAGGAGATGAAACTAAAATCTAAAATTACTCTAACCTAACTAACTAAACTAACTAACTAAGCTAGCCTACTCCTACTCCTACTCCTAATCTACTATTACCTGGATGAAGGGGTCAATAGGGTTCCGCTGAAGTCTCATGGTGGACAACGAAATCAGAGGGTTGAAGAAAGATCTCAGGCGGGTGGATTTGAGGTGGAGTAGAGGAATCCTAGGGTCGGCGCCTTTGTTAGAGGTGCGGAAGACCACGGTGGATCTCCTCGGCTACTTAAGATGGACGGAGGAAGTTGGAAGATGGAATGGGAAATCATCGGAGGTTTGGAAGGATAGCCTATTGGGTCGGTTGCAGTGTTAGAAGAGGGAAGGGAGCCAACTTACCTAAAATCGGAGGTGTGAGGGGGTATTTATAGTAGTTTGCGGCGAAGAGAGAGGCAGGGTTTGGCCGAAGAGGGAGCTCTAGGAGTTTAACCTCCGTCGTCGTCTCCGACGACAGTGAGGTTATCTCCCACTAAAAAATAGGATTCTCGGTTAATCCAGACCGATGGATGAAGTGGAGGTGGTGAGCACAAGCTGCAAGAGCTTGGACAAAGAGGAATGATGTCGGCAGGGCGGTGATCGCGCGGTGGGATGACTCTCTGCCGCCAACCGTTCATTCGGCTGGAGAAGAAGAAGAAGACGAAGAGGGACTTAGAAGTAATAAAACTTAAGGACCTGTGTGAGAAATAAGGACCCGACTGTAATGAATATTAAGGACTAAAATGTAAACCTAGGTTTTGAAGGTTTATTTTAGTTTAGATCTTTTTCAACTTTTTAGATATGTTAGTAAATAAGGTAAATATTATGTTTACACCTTGAATTTACATTTTTGACCTTTTTAGGTTAATTTATTAGATTAAGTAAAATTACTTAAGTTATGACATACTTAGGTATACATTATATTAAAGTTACTTATCTTATTAATTAAGGGAATGATTAATAGGATTTCAGGTCCAATTATTATCTAAATTATTAATAATGTTAATTGAATGATAAAATTCCATTTTTAACTTATTTTAAGGTCCTTAACTAAATATCCCTTATTCTATAATTAACCCTTATATATTCATAACCCTAGCTAATTAACTAGGAAGACTAGTTAATTAGGGGTAATTAGAGATCATGATGAGTGTCTCATCAGCGGCTAAAGGAGGATAGGATAGGGTTTGTTTTAGGTTTTAGGGATAGAGTTTTCAATAAGATATGAACCTAGTTTGTCTGACCATTTAGGTTAAGAATTAAGGTACATGGCCAATCAAGAGGTGACTAATTAGGTTAGGTAGCTGAGTGCTAGGTTAGGATGATTGGGCTCACTACTAGAAAATGGGATATGCCGTCGGTTCCTTATCGTCTGTTTCTAAAACCATTTAGGAATGTGGTTTCTAAACTGTAGTATTGGACAATCTTTGATATACGTTCATTTAAAATGGGATGCTGGATCTTTCTAGAACCCCCTACCTGCCACGTGTCACAACTGCAGTGCCCCTTCACGACCTCTCATCCTCCAGTTAAAACCCTCCCATCCTCCTGCCCACTCCACTTCCCCTCGTTCCGCTATTTAACTCCATTCCATCCTCCCCTCCATTCTTCACCTCCAAGCCTCCTTATCTCTTCACTCCCTCCTCACCTCCAACACCACTCCCACCCTTTTCCTCCAAAACCCTAACCATGGCGTCGGCCTCCACCCCCTCCCCTTCTTATCTCTTATAACATTTAAGATTATAATCAGTTATTTAATTAATTTTGATTTTGAAATTGCAAGTTCTCAGTGTCGGGTACACTTGGAGGCTTAAGTAGTTATAGGTATTTATACATTCAATCTTTTTAATTTAATTAAATGATATTTTAGTTTTTATTAGATTTCTTTAATGTTCAAATTACTTATTATTTAGAACCACACACTTACTAAAGAAGATATATGTATGCAAGGCCAAACATTAGGTATTCTAACCCCTAGGGTAAAAGTCCTCCGAGTCAAATTGTGTCCAAATTGCTCACCTGTTGAGACTTATGATCATGTTATACGGACAATACAGAAAGTATATGTATACCTCACTTACATGGATGATGTGTTGTTTTTGTACCATGCCATAAGACTCGATCGACTTTAGTTCGGTGAAGTACCGAACTAAAGAAGGTCCTTAAATATTTGATCACAACTTAGTTTTGCTCGTTACATGTAACCTTGTGCGGTAAAATTTCAATTGCTTCTTTCTACTCTTCTCTGGTATACCAACTAATCTTATCCAGTTTCTTGCGGTGCCCTTAATTAGGTGTTAAAGGAAATCTAGCTAAGGTTAGTATTGGGGAGTATACTTGAGAAGTGCAGGGAGATGCTTCCGAAATTTCACCGCACTAAGGTTATATGTAACGAGCAAACCTAAGTTGTGATCAAATTTTTGAGAATTAGCTATAAAGTGAAATCTTAATCAAGATACACATCATTTAGTCCTTTCCCTTCCTAATAAGTGATTTGTTTACATTAAATTTTAGGTTACAATGCATAAATCTTGGATTGGATTGCAGGGTTCAGATTACACCAGATATAAGGATGGAGTAATTTCATTCCTAGATTGAGGCTTGGATGATGATAGGAAGATATTTAGGTGAGGTGCTCAACTTGATAATATCTTCTGCCCATGCAGAAGATGTTTGAATGGTTTCTTGCATGATCGTAATACTGTGCTCAGGCACTTGATTTGTAATGGATGATGGCAACATTACACTACTTGGGTAGCTCATGGAGAGGAGTTGACTGAGAAAGTCATAATAAATGAGAACACTGTTGACGAAGAGATCGATGAGGAAATTGTTGATAGCGAAGGTGAAAAAATACAAGAAATGTTGAATGAGATGAGAGCAAGAGAGGATATAAATATGGATGAGGAAGATCCGTTCAATTGTGATCCATTCTATGATGCTGTTAAGGTGGCTGAGGATCCTATTGCTCCCAGTGTTATGAAAATGTCAAATTTGTCATTTTTGTTGAAGATATTTCAACTGAAGGTTAAGAATAGAGCTAGTGCTAAATTCATGTCAGAAATACTTCAGTTTATTGCTGAGCTGTTGAGTAACCCTGATGGTTTTTTGGCTTCATGGTATGAGGCAAAGAAACAAATTCGTAAGCTTGGTTTGGACTATCAGAAGATCGATGCATGTCCGAATGAGCACATTCCTTTCAGAAAGGAATTTGCAAACTTTAGTAACTATCCCTAATGTGAACTTGAGAGATATAAGGAAAGTAAAAATGAAAGTAAGAGGAAACAACCTCAGAAGGTTCTTCGTTACTTCCCACTCACACCTAGGCTACAACGCCTTTTTATATCAACTAAAACTGCACAGTGGATGACATGGCACCAGGATTGTAAATCTCAAGATGGAAGAATACGCCATCATATTGATTCAGAGGAGTGGAAGAGGTTTGATGAAAGAAACAATTCATTCATTTTAGAAGCAAGGAATGTGTAGTTGGGTCTTGAAAGCAATGGATTCAATCCATTTAAGAGTATGTACCCATCGTACTTTATATGGCCAGTGGTAATGGCCACTTATAACTTACCTCCCTGGTTGTGTATGAGGTCATCATTCATGATGTTGACCCTATTAAATTTGATGGCAGGACGTCTCTGTATACAAAGAAAAATCCAAAAAATAATCTTAGCACAAATTCTATCAGGCTTTCAGGTCAAGTTATAATGGAGAGATTAGAAGAAATGGGTGAGATATGGTTGGGTCGACCACTCAAACATGACCAAACGGCCTCGAGGAATTTTGGATTTTGAAAGAAAAGAATTTTATTTATGGAGCTGCCATACTGAAATGATCTTACAATACATCATAATTTAGATATTATGTACGTCGAAAAGAATGTGATGGATAACAACTTAGATGTATTAAATCTAACTGATGATCCAAAGGACTCAGTGAAAATAAGGAAAGACAAGTAGAGTTTAGGGATACATCCGAAGGTACATATTCATGAGGATGATGGCTACTTCCCACCTGCTATTTGCAGCTTGAATCAGTACCAGAAGAGTAGACTGTTCTCCTTTTTAAAGGAAATTTGGGTGCCATATGGGCGTTCCTCGTAGCTTTCTCGTTGTGTGTATGAAGTGTAGAAAAAGATATCTGGCTTGAAAAGTCATGACCCTCATGTTTATATGCAAGTATTGTTTTCACTGTCGATACGGGGGTGATGGGAACACCATCACGAGCCCTAACTAGCTCATTTTGACCCAGTGAAAAGAATAAATGCTCTTACATAACCAACTGAAGGTCATAATTCACTGCATAACCTTTCTGAGAGAAACACAATAAACAAGGGGTAAAACTATAATTTTACCAATGCAGTACAACCATAGGTTTTTGCAAGGGCTAGACAAAGGTCAAATGATCTTAATAAGATAACAAGTGGGTTGTATTTGATAGAAAGGGGTTTATGTATGTTCTATGAATTAAATGACTTCTTGAAATCCTAAAAACAGACCCACTTGATTAACCAAGGTTCTGCTTAGGATAAAATTCACTTAAACCATCTAAAAATTATAGAAAAATATTCTCTAGGATTTAGTACCTTCAATTTGGCCATTAGAACCCATCTTGACCTAGAATGGGGTATCAGATAGATATTTGCCTTAAATTGAGTTTTTCCATAAATTTCCCAGTCAAACGTAGTAGAACCTAAAATACAACTTTACCATTGGATTCCTTAGGTCCAAATTATGTTTTTACCAAAATTTGGACCCAAGATGAGTTTGCCTTGACTTAGTTTGCAAAAAGGTCCAGCTTGATTACATTTCTACCCTTAACTTTCAAAAACCCTTGCTAACTACCCCCTAGCTTTCTCATCATCTTCATAAGTAAGTCCCTCTGCCATTATTGCAGAGGAAACCTACTCCGACGACCTTCAACTTGGAAGTTCTCCTTGATTGCTTGGAGGATCTCTTCTAAAATTGGAAGGAAGATCCTCTGAGAAATTTCCTTCAATATGAACCCTTATTCGAGATCTGATTCCCTCCTAATCTCTCATGCAAATGCACGAGAGATGTGGCTATCCTAACTAGCTTCCATTGTCGGTGAATTTCCAAGCTTGGAAAGCTTGCTTCCCAAGCCCTAACCGACCTTCAGAGCTCTATTTAAAGAAGCCTAGACCTCTCCGACTCTTCACGCTCGATTACGGTCGCGAATACCCCTAATTCCTCTCTTCCCCTCATGGTCGTAGGCTCGTCGACATCCAACAACCTTCCCTGCTCCTCCTTGTCATCTGACCGCCATACTTGTGGCGAATCCATCTTCCCTGACTTCATCCGCGTCTCGTCGTACCAGCAGGCGCTTCTCTCTCTTCGTCCTCGCTGATCCACCTCACCGGAGCCGCCTTCATCTCCGGTGTCGGCCATACCAGACCCGATGCCCTCGCTCGCCCCCTTCGTCCCTTGACCTCCCAGATAAGTTCCATCTCACTTCTACTTTATTTTCTGCCCTCTACTTTCCAAAATCGACCACTACTGCCCATCACACCTCCCTCTTCCATCTCCGACCACCAACTCCGACGAGGCCATCCCACCTCCACAAGCCACCACAACCCTCCCCAACAAGCCCACAAGCTCCGCCTCACTTCACTGACCACTTCCCTTCACTCCACTCACTACGTCACTCACCCAAACACCTCCCTGAACACACCCACACACTCGCACATAGTGTGCCCTAGGCACGCACTCATAGGCATCCCCGAGCCATGCCAACACCCCTAGCACATCCACCGTGCTCTGGCAAACCTTCCTAGACAATTTGACGTGGCCGTAAGGCCATTCTTGTGCTTTCAGGTAGCAGTCCCCCTCCACCATTGCTACCGAACTTGAAGCAAGCTTGAGGTCACTCCAGGCCTTGCTGTCTAAGTGCTGCTGTCCCAGGATGCACAGACTTACTTCGCGCACACACTCAGGTCCTCGATTAGAGTCAAAGGCCTTCGCAGTAGCTGCAATTGGGAGATCAACCTCTGCTACAGGCACGCGTGAAGAGGGGGCGCAGATAGTCCCACCTCGGAAGTGAAGGGACACCCGCACCCAGATAAATTGAAAAGTTACCATAGCCTTATCGCCTTAGTTACCACGAGGTGTGGTCCCACTCACCCAACTTGGTCTCGTCCGCGACATGCCCCTGCGGACCTGGCCTGACCCAACCCGACCTACACTCCTCACACACTACCACATGTCGGTGGGCCTGGTCCCAAGTACGCACCTGACCCGATTACCCAAATTCCTGTGTCGCTCTGGGAGAGCGAATCCTAAGAGAGAAAGTGAGGAGAGTCACGTAGGTAGGGGTAGGGTTTTGCTACAGGGTTCTCCGGCCGACACTTAGTTGCAGTCTAAAGGAGAGGAGGCTAGAGGAAGAAGCTGAAGGAGAGGAGGCTAGCAGAAGAAGAGAGGAAGAGGACAAAAGGCTTAAGTCAGAGTAGAAAGAAGCCAAGGAAAAAAAAGAGAAAAGAAGGAAGAAAGAGGAGAAGCAAAGGCAGAAGACAGAGAAAGCTAAAAAGGAAGAGGACTTCAGAGAAAGAAGAAGAGCAAAAGCCAAAGTAGGAGAGCAAGGCAAAAGGAAGAAGAAGGCAGAAGCTAAAGAAGAGAAGAAGGATCAGACATTTAAGTCGTTTGATTCTTTCATCAGACGACAGACTATAGCTTACATTGCATATTCATACATTGAATTATTTGGTGATATTGTAGGAGTATTTGGTGATCTACATCACCATTTTACTCCCATATTTTTGCACTCTGATACTGATATTATTGCATATTCTTTTAACTCTGAATTGTGATATTGATTTCTAAATACCAATTTGCTCCCTGTATTCGACCTCGGAATCTTTTCGAGTAATAAAATTGTATTTATTTTTAATGCTATTTTGGCTGTACTACAACGCAACACTTTTAAAACCCGACTTAGCATGATTAATAGGGGGATACTGCCAGAGCCTATTGTTGATTCATTCACATGGATGGGTAGGTTTTTCAAAGTTGTTTGTTTGAAGACACTACAAAATGATACGCTTGATCACTAGTATAAACAAATAGTCATTACTCTCTATAAGATGGAACATATTCTTCCCTCAACCTTCTTCGATGTAATGGTTCATCTCATGCTGCATCTTGCAAATGAAGCGAGAATCGATGGCCCTATACAATTTAGGTGGATGTATCCTGTGGAGCGATTTTTGAAAAAGCTTAAAGATTATGTTTTGAACAAGGCAAAGCTAGAAGGATCAAATTTTCTTTTTTTTTTGAAACGATGAGGAATGCTATCGAGGACAATAGCAAATCGGGATCCTTTTATTTATGTAAAAAATAGAGCATTACATGAGGTTCTCCCACTCTTTCACATGCCCCCAGCATTCCCTTACAATATTTCCCACATTGATGGATCCCCCTCTAAACAAACACTCATTACGAGCATGCCACACACTCCACACAACCTCCACCTTCTTCACCTGCAAACTCCCATGTATCCAAAGATTGCTCAAGAGTTCCTCCCAAGTAGGCAGGGGTTCCCCACAGAGTCCCCTCCAAATTTGATCCGTCACTAAACATGATGCAAATAAATGTTCCCTGCTATCTGTGGGGAGGTTACAAAGTGGGCAATCTTGTACTGAAGCACCCAACCTTCTACTCCTCATTTCCCCTATAACAAGTCCATCAGGTCTACAAAGCCATAAGAATATTTTGATTTTAAGTGGAATTTTCAAATTCCAAACTTTACTACAATCATAGTCTTCAAAGGTGCAAACTGCCTCCCCAGCATCCATCAGTCTTTTGTATGCCTTGGACGGAGTAATTAAGCCATGTTTCCACCTAAAATAGTCCACGTCCCCAACCAGCTGGAATGCCTTCAAGTCTACAATCAGCCGAGCATGCTTCTGCTATGTGCGTCCCCCCTTGCGTATGCCTGCTGCAGGAATAATCCAGCTATTGTTCTCCACATCCCAACAATCCTTAACTGAGGGTTCACTATCCACAACTATAGCAAAGACTCTCAGATAAATCACAGATAATTGGCCCAGTTCAGACCACACATCAGACCAAAATAAGAAATGCCTGCCGTTCCCCAATTCTGGATCTAACCAGTGATCTTGGACTGCTCTCATAACCGACGTCCAGAATGGGGAAGGCCTTCTTGGTAGGTTTTTCCAAAGATGCACTAGGTTGGGACCATATGCCTCTTTAACTAATTGACACCACATCTTCCCCTCATCTGTGGTCAGTTTAATGGCCCACTTTAGTAACATAGCATCATTAAAATCTTTCAAGGAAGAATGCCCATCCCTCCCTTCGATCAAGGCCTACAAATCTGCCCCCACTTCATCCGATGCAAGAACCTACCCTCTACCTTCGCTCCTTTCCAAAAAATCTCTTCCTCATTACATCCAACCTTTTCCATACTGCCTTCGATGATCTAAACACCAAAAAGAAGAAGACCGGTATCGAGGTGATGACCGAATTGAGCATAATCAATCTTCCGCCCTTAGAGAGAAATCTGCTACTCCAAGATTCCAACTTGGTGTTCACTTTCTCAAATAAGGATGCCCAATCACTCTTCTTTAGTTTATTATCACTTAAGGGTAATCCTAGATATCTTACAGGGAGTGTTGTAGATGGAGAGTGCATAGTGGCTGCCACTGTCTGCCCTTCCTGGGCTAACATACCGAAACAAACCAAAGATGACTTCACCCCATTCAGCCTCAAGCCTGCTATCTCACCAAATATGGTGATCATAGAGAAAAGGATTTCAGCTTAATGCTGTACTCCTTCTACAAAGAACACAGTGTCCACTGCATATTGTAAAATTGGTGCCAGAGCTCTTGAATTCGACAGCGAATACCCCTTAATCAACCCTACTTCTGCCAGGCTGCATGTAAAATGTGCCAGTGTGTCTACTGCCAGGTTAAAAATAAGAGGAAACAAAGGGCATCCTTGCCTCACCCCATGTTGAGGTTGTATCCACACCCCACACGGCCTTCCATTCACAAGAGGGGAAAAGGAGGACGTAATAATGCATCTCTTCATCCATTGTATCTAGATAGATGGAAAACCTCTCCTCTTCATAATCTCCAACAGATATGACCACTCAACCAAGTCATATGCTCTACTAAAATCTACCTTCCACATGAAGGCTTTGCTCTTTCTCCTGGTCCACCCTACAACCACCTCTTGTGCCACAATGAAAGACTCTTGCAACGATCTATTGGGCAGAAAAGTCGACTACACCGTGCTAATTAAATTAGATAGAACACACTTCAGACGATTAGCTAGCACTTTGCTAATGATTAGATATATCGAATTCGAAAGCGCAATGGGCCTGAACTCTGTCAGAGTTTCTATCCCAATACACTTTGGTAACAGAAAGAGGTACGACTTGTTTAGTCTCTCAACTCTAGAGTTACCCCTTTGGAATTCGACTATCACCTCCATCACGTCTCCTTTGACCACACTCCAAAACTCCTTATAAAATAGCACTTGGATTCCATCTAGGCTCGGCGAGCTCTCTGCATTCAACCCTGCGATAGCTTCTACCAGTTCCTGCTTCGAAATAGTTTCCATCAATTTTGTAGCTACTACAGTTCCCACCTGACAATGATTGGATGCTACCATCCTCCACCCTCCTTTCCCATTCGACCTTAAGACTTCCTTGAAGTGTCTACCCATCTCCTTTCTAATCTCATCTGGAAACGTCAACACCGATCCCCTTTCTTTAGAGAGGAGATGAAATTCACTCTCCTTCTGGAGCTTGCTGCCATATGGAAAAATTTTGTATTTTCATCTCCCTCTTTCAACCATAATTGCCACGATTTTTCAAGCCAATCAACTTCCCTTGCCAAGTCCTCCACTTGAACCACTCCTTTCCAATATTTCCATTGTGCTACCTCACCCTCAGCCAACCATCCTCCATTCTCCTTCTCGTCTAGCATTCACACCATGGAAAGGGCTTTAGAATGCTACTGACTACTCACCATCTCCATAGTGTGTTTGTATTCCTTCAACATAGCTTTTAAATCTTTCAATTTGCTGGCCAAGCGGCAAGTGGCAGAGCCACCCACCTACTGATGCTTCCACCACTGACTAACCATCTCCTTAAAGCCCTCCTCTCACAGCCATGATTTCTTGAACTTAAAGTAGGTGCCAACATATGACTCCTCTCCACTGTCCCATAGTAAAGGCATATGGCCAGAGAAGGGGCAAACGAGTCCCATAATTGACGAGAGTTGGAATCTTTCCAAAATCTCTACACTCTCGAAGAATCTATCCAGCTTTAAGACTAATCCATCCCCCTGCCATGGGAACTCTACCCCTGCTACTGATGGATATTCATTTAATCTGACCTCTGATACTACCAACTGGAAACCAAGCGATGATCTATCCACCCTCCCATTCCTTTGATTATTCTCTGACATGATACTATTGAAGTCTCCACCAACAAACCATGGCAACCCATTAGTTTTGCTTGCCATCTCACGCAACTCCTGCCAGAGTGCATTCCTCTGATTGTCAGTGCAAGGACTATAAACACATGAAATGATCAACTCCTGATAATCCCCTAGACATTTGAATCTACACGAGAGCATGAAGTTGCCCATCCACTCCTCTCTTAGACTCAGCCTGGATGTTTTCCACTAGACTGCCAGTCCACCCCCCCTTCCACGTGCATCCACTACTCTAAAGTCTGCCTAACCCCCTTGAAGAAGCGACTACCATGCAATGTCCCCTCCACCTTCAAGGTGTGTCTCCTGAATTAAGGCACAATCCACCTCCCACTCACGGAGATATCTAGCCAACGAGGCTCTCCGCACCCGATCGCGCAACCCACGCATGTTCCATGTGAGCACCTTCATTCCTTGGACACCGATGTCCTTTGAGGTCCCCCTGACCTCCTCTCAACATTCAGAATAGCTGCCACTTTCTCATCAGTGGATCTCTGGTAACATCCACCTCTTCTTTCTCTCACTTCATAGGGAGAATGCACAACTTTCCTCTTAGATGAAGACCCTACTCCATACTTCAA
The DNA here is from genome assembly GCA_037157565.1 of Thalassia testudinum. Taxonomy (NCBI): domain Eukaryota; kingdom Viridiplantae; phylum Streptophyta; class Magnoliopsida; order Alismatales; family Hydrocharitaceae; genus Thalassia; species Thalassia testudinum. Next base: position 14,603,959 of record JAZHRO010000007.1, read on the forward strand.
ACCCCCTGGAGCCACAAACGAGAAATTATCTGGGTTCTCAGGTGTGTGCTCACGTTCCTCCTATTGTCTCTATGGATCTGTAGGCACAACCATGAGTTCTCTACCCGTACCTTCATCTTGCACCATCACATCCTCTACCAGTGGTTGGTCTGCCCTATTCATTTCAGCATCATGAACATCTGACCAATGAAATTCTTTCCTCTTCTTCACCTCCTGCCTATCAGTTCTTCTTGGCCCACCCTCCTGAGTATCACCCTAGTTAACCTTCCCCTTTGCCTGCACCTTCGTGGTTTTCACCTGCTATTCATCCCCGTTGAGAAGGCCAAATTTCATTCTGAGGAGCCATGAACTCCCTCCACACCTCAGGATGACTTTGTTAGGAATTGGTCCGCCCCTTGTCACCTTCACCTCAACCCTAATTGATCTCCCATCCCCTTTGCAAAGACCCACATTGGCATTCTTTGCTAGAGTCGTGAAGTTAGCCACAACTCCTGCCACCACCCCATTCGACCTCAGATGTAATGGCAATCCCTATATCTGCAAAACTCCCCTTTTATTCTCAACTCTTTGAGGAGGGCGATCTTGGAGAGCTCCATCAAAGGGCGAAACCATTCTCCACATCACCATAAGCCCCTCTAGGGTACTTGTGCGAAATCAGAGCCCTTCCACATCCAAAATACCCAAGTTGAATAAAACAAACCTTGCCCCACCCAAATGCACCACCTTCCACCCTTGAGAGGATAAAGATAAAGATCTTACCAGATTGAGAATCCGCTCACACTCATACCTTCCCACCATAATCTCACCGATGAGGGCCCCCCAATTCGCCATCTCTACTACCATGACCTCCTTCGATTATGGAACCTCCACATCGTACATCTGCCCCAACTCTGTCGAGGGTGGCAATGGTACAACACCACTCGCTTGTTGAACCCTGGCTTGTCCACCAATTCACTACATCGCCCTCCCCTTTATTTTGCACTCCGCCTTCTTGTGTCCCCAGCCCCCACAGGTCAAGCAAAGAGTTGGAAATCTGCACACCACCTCCATGTGCCCTCATCTTCAACACCGATAACACACAATATCTGCATTCCCCCTCTCATACTCCTCTAAAACCCACCCACACCTTGGGCTGCTTGTGGACTAGCCCTCCCTGCCTCCATTCTCTAACTTTGCGGCCGTCTCCTAGACCGCCAGACCCTCCATCCGTCATCTCCTTCCCAAACCCTAGCACCCCCTTTCCTCTCCATCTATCTTCCCAACTTGTTTGTCAATTTTTATGATTTCCACTAGAAGGATCAATTGTAGAAGGATATCTCATGGAGGAGTGTATAAATTTTACCTCCATTTAGATGAATGAAACAAACAATCTCTTTAATAAACTTCGAAGGAATTATGAGGGCGATTACAATGACAGTGATGAAGAATGTTTGTCAATTTTTGATACCAGAGGAAGGTCGATTCTTCATACAGAGTACATGGCTATTTCAAAAAATGACAGACGTTACGCACTTCAATATATTTTAAAAGAAATTCCTAAAATTGATCCATTTTACGAGGAATTCAAACGATTACCTCTTTCAAGGACAACCGAATTTGGCTTCTTAGATTTGTTTAAAGATCAAGTTAATCAATTGAAAGAGGATAAGGACCTACATTGGGTGCCAGATTTTGATGTAATTTTCGATGCACCATTACATTGTGCACATTACCACCTTAGGTATATAATAAATGAGTTCAGATTTAGAATAAAAGAAATTGATGAAAGAAAGGTTACACAAAAGGCTGGAGTTGTTGATTCAAATCTTTCCACTGGTCCAGATGGATAATATGGTGAAATCAAAGAAATTGTGGAGATCAACTTCAGATATGATTGCAGAGTTGTCCTATTTAAATGTCATTGGTTTGATGTTTTTAAAGAGGGGAGTTGTTGATTCAGATCTTTCCACTGGTCCAGATGGATAATATGGTGAAATCAAAGAAATTATGATCAACTTCAGATGTGATCGCAGAGTTGTCCTATTTAAATGTCATTGGTTTGATGTTTTTAAAGAGGGCACTAGTTTAAAAATTGACAAGAAACATACTTTCTTGAGTTTAAATCTTAATCATCGAATTCTTCAATCTGATGAACCATTCGCATTGACATGTCAAGTGGCACAAGTTTTCTATGTCCTCGATAATTGCCAAAGGGGATGGGTTATATCAATGAGAATAGTACTGCGCAAGCATTCTGATGCATAGTTTGAATCATACCAAGAATTAACAGAAGAAGGTTATATAGATTCAAATGCAGTAGATGTGGACATCTAAGGCTAGTAATAAATTCTTTACTTTATTTCATTTCTGTTTATATCAAATTCAAATTCAAATTTAAGAAACCTGAACTACAACTTGCATTTTCTATACATTAAAAATACCAAAACTTAAACTAATCACACACACATATTCAAAATGTGTTACTCTTACTCTACTAGCATTTTAATTACTTTTGTTTTCCAAATTACAGGATATCAGTGATAGGCATACTCGAAGGTTGTTGTACTTAGAGGTATAATTTCAATGTCATAAATTTAATTGGATGAAATTACAGGTTTTTGCTAGATGTCGGGTGTGGCCACGTATTATTTTTTATTTCATTGAATAGATGTGGAGTGTACCCACTTTTGTTGCAAGTTTTATTTGGATGGATGTGGGGTGTACCCACTTATGGCTTGGCTTTGCACTTTTTTTTGGTTGTGGAGTGTGCCCACTTTAATTTTAATATGCAGGCTTTTAGAAAAACCTCTAAATTTATGGGGAAACTCTATCAAAATTTTTAAATATTTTTTTTTTATTTTTGGCAAACTTTTTCCATTAATGATTATATATTAATGATTTTCAACTATATTAACTACTACATTTTATACTTGTTACATATGAAGTTGTTTAAGAAAAATCCCAAAATAAAGGGTTCTCCTAATACAACCATCCACCCAACCCAATTCATCTCCTCAAGCTCAACCACCCCCTCAACAACAAGTTCAACCACCCCCTGGCACCACTCTCCCCCCAATCACATTTCGTACGTTCCGAGAGAATGACATGTTTACTACATGCGAGGGGGAAGGGAAAGGGGAAGGAGATTGCTCAGACCTTGCCAGGTGAGTAGAGGATGATCCAGATTATGGAGCATCAGATGAGGAGGAGGGGGAGGAGGCAAGAGAGGAGGAGGGAGAGGAGGTAGAGGATGAGATTGTGGGGAGTACCTCCCTAGTTCATGTGGACCAATTAGCGGCAGGCATAAGTTTTGGTAAGAACTCATATACCTTTTAGTCATAAATTACTTATATATTTTAAAGTTTATTATAACTTCAGAAGTATATAATGAAGATGATTAATGTTTACATAGGTAAACTCAGAAGAAGACGGGGGAAGACAAAGAATCTAGACCTCCAGTGTGTCCTTGAGGGCCTGAGAATAATGATCAGGCTTAGAACCACAGGGGAGGTAAAGAATTACCTAGGCTTCATCAGTCAGGCGAGCACAATTATTAAGTCCATTGTACCCATTTGCTACTTCGATTGGAGAAAGGTGTCCATAGAGCTTAAGAGAGTTCCTCTGTCAGCTGGAGATAATTTTATTTATCAAAGTTATTTCTTTTAGAACTTTATCTTAAAATTATTACAAAGTAAGATTGACATATTTTCTAAAAAAAATTAATGTAAGCAAATTATGATTGGGGTGACGAACCCAATGCATCCCGATATATTCTTAAGCACGCCATCAAAATCCACAGAGATTGAAGGATGGAGACCAAGAGAAATGTAATATTTTTTAAACATTTACATTTTTATTATATACATAATTTCATATATTATTTCTAACAATTTATATTTGGTATTTAGTTCTTTTCGAACTGCAGTTCACCTGAGGTGGCAATGGAGAATTATCCTTCTGATGTCATGCCAGATGATTGGAAGAAGGCATGCAAGCATTGCTTGGGTCCGAAGATGGAGATTAGTAAACGATTAAAAACTATTTTATTAATTTCATATATCTTAAATTCATAAAAATATTATTGTATATGTCTACAAGGGCAAGCAAAAAAAAAAGGCCAATAGGGCTAAAGCTCCACCACAGACCCATTGTTTTGGTCGAAGGACCATCAAGACGATCAGGAGCCGTTATGTAAGTGTTGAAGCTACTTTTCAGTTGAATATTACTTAATTTTTAAGTTATTTTAATATATTATATCATTTTTATATTTTCAATCCACTACACATGATGGGATGCAAATGACTAGGATGAATATCTATGAAGTCACCACAGTAAAGCTGCAGCTGAGGGTGCTCATAAGTGGATTCATGAGTCATACCAAGAGAAACACATAAGTTTCCTAAACTCAAAAATTTTATAACTTTGTATATATACTATAATAATATTTTTTAATACATTTAGGAGGAAATGCTGCAATTAGTACATCCCCCACCGACGAGACCTCTGACAGCGTCCACCAGCCTTTCGATCTAGAGGAGGCATTTAGGAGAGTAATGCCATCGGAACACAATGGTTTCCTTCATAGTGCAAGGAGGGCATACACGTTATCCACCTAGACACACTACAAAAGACAAGAGGTGAGGGAGAAGAGAGAGGTAGAGATGAAGAATAAGATAAATTCCATGGATGATAAGCTTCAGACGCTAATAACCCTTCTTCAGAAGAAGGGTCAGTCAAAGCATCCGTCTTCAACAGATCCCAGCATCTATTGGCAAGATGATGATGATTCCATGGTGCAGGTGGAGCTAGTGGCATCGAGGTAGCTGCATTTTGATTTTTATCCATTTTCTTTTGTTATGTTTTTCATATTGCCATTTTTTTGTAAATATTTCATTTTTAAACTTTTTATGTACTAGACTTTATATTTATGAAATATAAACTTCTCTTCATTTTCTTTACTTATTTTTCTATAAAAGCAAGTCTTTTAAGTTGGTTTAGTAGGCAGTTTCTATCATTTTGTAATTTAAAAAAAAACCCATACATTTGCCATCACTTATTTAAATAAGTGACGACATAGATGTGATGCAAACAATATTTTTGCCATCGATTATCCTAATAACCAATGGCATATAAGATTTGAGAGAATCACAATTCCCCTTTTATGTCGTCGATTATTATGAGAAGTGATGACAAAAATATTTTTAGCATCACATATATGCTATCGCTTATTTGAATAAGAGACGGCAAAAATGTTTTTGCAGTCACCTCTATGCTGTCGCTTATATAAGCGATGGAAAATTTACTTAAATGACGGTGAAAATAAAGAAAGGTTGCGTAAAGGCAGAAAAAAGGGACTTACATATGCCGTCATTTCAGAGACAACCGACGGTAAATACAATTACCATTGGTTTTGAAACAATGATGAAATATGTAATCCGTCCTATGGTTAAATATTATTTTGACGTCGGATGTGCCCTTTAACCGACGGGAAAATGAAACAGTGATAATAATAACAATGTCGCTAAGTGTCATCAGTTTTTAACTGACAGCAAAAGTAAAGTTTGTTATAGTGTAAATTCAGGCCCTGGTGATTGATGATGAGTCCATTTTAATGGACTATTGTTATGCCTAAGTACTTCAATTCTAACATAGTATGTTTGTTAATAATCACATTAGGTCATTAAATAAGTGCATGCATCATTACTTGAGTTTTTATCTATTTTATCTCATTCTATAACTTAGTATGTAATTATTTTATGTTTCATCATTGTAGGAATAAATTGCAAGAGATGAGGGGGTGAATTAAATTCTCCCCTCCCCCAACAGCCGCCGACCTCAACTGAGTCTTCTGGCCGGCCTCAACATCTCCTCAATAGCCGAAGGCCAAATTTAGTAAGGGATTTAAAAATCCCCTGACTCGTGCAGGGAGAAGGGAAAAAAGGAGGTTCGGGCATGAGAGGCACATCTTCATCTTATTCTCCACCTGAGGGGATATCCCTTCTTCTCCACCTTCCCCACCGTGGAGAGAGCATGCACTATGGAGGAGGTGTGCTAGGTGAATCCAGCCACGCCTTTGCACTGCCCACTGCTGAGCCCATGCCAGCATGCCCTCACTACGCTTGCAACTTCCACTGCCTATCCACCGCATGCGCTCGCCCTTGCAACCACACCAGCCTGCACCAGCCCTCGCTAGCACTCGCAGACGCTGCACCCATCAGCCGTGCACTGCCACAGCACAGGCGCCGCACCCATCACCCACGCTACTAACACAGTTGCGCACTGCCACAGTACAGGCACGTTACTAGGCCAGCCTGCGTAGCATGCAACCACGCAGCACGCAACCTCACAGCGTGCACAGCGCAAGCACACAACCACGCCCGGCTGCACTTCAGCTGCCACGCATAACGCACCTTACACCTTTACCCGACATCGCACTGTTCATCTTCTTCCCCAAAGGAACCCATCACCGGCTGTCCACCTCTAAGTGTAGCCACCACCACAAACCGCCGTTCTCCATGCCGTTGCCTCCGTTAAGCTCGCCTCAACCTCACGAACATGACCACGCTCTCAGACAGGCCCGCCAAGACCTGCACGCACGCATGGAGTAACCCACTGTTGGCAGGTTCCTCCTCGGCAGCCGACGACCTCAGGCCACCGTAGTCGACGCCACCACCGCCATCGTGATCCCCTTGTCACAGCCAACCTCTCCTAGGCTTCTCTCCTTCAGCCGTGGGCCCTCCTCCTCATGCGCACTAAGACGAGAAATTGCTCTCTTTTGCAACAGTAAACCGCCTATTAAAAATTAAAAGCATTGCCATTGTCAAAGATACTATTTACTTATTTACCTTATTATTATTTTGCGATAGAATTGCATGAATGACCTTCAATTCTAATAGAATTACATGCAGTCACATAACATTCATCTCATGACTAAGCTAACATGTATCTTTGTTATGGGGAACAAATTCTGATTTAGATAAATTTGATGACGCTTGTCAATATTAAGATAGCCATTCTGGTATTTCCATAGTGGTGATTTTGCATGTGCACCCTCAGATTCCTGATTAATTATCTAAATTGAGAATTTATGCTGGAAATGAGAACACTAATTAGCATGCACATCCATTGAAATTCCTGATTACTTGGTGCATCATTACTCATTTTTGATAGGTTAATTCCTCCATGTGGAGATGACCTAACTATTCATGGTTAGATTCTGAAAATTAAAATGTTTTGAAAAGCAATTTTCTATCATGCGATTAAATACAAGGACACACCATTTTATGTTAAAGTTTTCAATGAAAACGAAGAACGCTCTTTCAAATGGTGTCGTTGCTAGGGAGGAAACACACCTATTAATCTTTTCAGGAATTTTATATTATTTTGATGCTATTTTAAAAGCATTACTGAATTATTGACATTGGTTCTCTTTGTGTGCACGAATCGAACAACGAACGTGACGGGCCTGCACGGCGGAGACAATCTTTTTGGTGGACCTTGACGCCACTTGGAGGCCAGCAATAGGAGCATGTGGCCCTTGATCCCAAGCACATAGGCTTACAGAGGAGTTTATTTTTGATTTAGTCAGTAGATATTAGGTAGATTTGGTTTAGGTAGACATTAGAATTTAATTTCTGTCTTTTGGACCCTTGTCGGGTATTTTTGGGAACATGTTCCCAGTGCTTCTTTATTTCTTATCGCTCTTGTATGCGGGAGTGTATTTTCAGGAGCGTATTCCCATTTATTTAGATTATAGGATTATTTGAATTATTTGAACTGCATGTTTTTTAGTTAGTTAGATTAGGTCTGTTTACTTATTATTATTACTGAAGAAAAAAAAATTCAAACTACTTGCTAGAAGCGGCATATCTATAGGATGACCATCTAGGATTGAATGAGCAGCATCTAGTTTATTTTTACTGTATTGCATCATTATTGCACAAAGAAAGCTGGAGTAAGGTACGTCTTCTCTTGAGCATCGATTACTTGTCATGCATCTGCATTGAACCTAAGTCTAAGACCACTAAAGTGCTTGAATCGAATTAATTCAGTGGTCACTTTAAAAATTGGGACTACTAAGAGGTTAGACCTTAAAATTTGTGACTTAAAATTGTGTGCAAAAGGATCTTGTTTGCAAAATTTCAAAACTTTAAACACGATCGTATATTTGCACACCTGCGACACTGTGCACCTCACACATAAGGTCACTAGATAAATTTCTACCTCTCCTCTTTTGCACCACAAGGGAAGTTAGTCGAAAATCAACAAGCCTATCCACCAAGTTACTTCGGTTCCTTGTGTGTGGGCTCGATTCAAGACTTCCATCCCTTGCGAGTAGGTTATAGGCACCAACGAAGGTTGGCCTAGGAAGCATAATTTGTGCAAAACTTATTTGGCCACCAACTGAACATTTAATTCTAAGACCTACAATCTACTAAAAATAGATCCCACTGAATTTGCATTTTCTTTGATAGTAGAACTCTCTAGGAAGTTTCTGCTTGTGTTTTGAATTTTTCTAAATCCTAAGAGAGTTAAAACTATTTTTCTTAAAGAAATGGACCACCTTTACTCTTATCATTTAGATTATCTGAGTCAATACTTCCCATCTTTTAACCAGGATCCCATGCCCCGAGCGTATCCATCCTTTGATGGGTACATTGATAATTCATGGGATCATTCATATTCCTATCCTCGGAGTACTGGCTTGATAACTCCCACTATTGAGCAGAGCCTAGGAGTGGGATTTTCGAACCCTGGAATCCTTACTTCTATGCAAACACCCAACCCTCCCACCCTTCATGATTTTTCGTATCGAGGTTGGACCGATACCCCTAGGCAACCAGAGTCTGAAATTGACTATCCTCCCCAACCTAATAATAGTAGCATCTCCTCTTTTATGATAGAAATGCAAAAATAGCAAAAGGAAATGATGGAATCCATGGGAGAGATGTTGAGGAATAGTCAACAGTTAAATGAAGAAATAAGACAGCTTAGCTATGTGCTTCCTAGTAATTCTGATCCCTACCCATACGACCATGATCATGAAAATAATTTTGAGTAAACCAATGACAATAGGGATACAGTTTTATGTAGCTATCACTTAGACTCTCCCAATGAGACACGGCCACTAGAGGAGAACGATCCTAGTGATTATCCACCTGAGCTACATTGGAGTCAAAAGCAAGGGAAGATGGTAGCTCTTGAGGACCTTGACCCCAATGATAGTATTCTCCTTACCCATACCAACCCGAGTCAAGGTTGTATTATTCATATCACTTCCCCTATTGATTATTTGGTGGAATCCCATTCTACCCTTAGTGAGCCTACTCCTGACCCTCCACTTAGGGAATCAACACCTACCATTTAGCATCCCAAGGATTTAAATGCACACAATGAAGGTGACCCTAAGGGAATGGAGGATGAATTAGATCAATTTTGGTCTCAAGGGTATGAAGAGTCTATTGCAGAGGATGAGGATGCCCCAATAGAGGAACTTGGACTGAAAATTTGGAGTGAATCACAGGGGTATTACTTATTATTTGAGGATTTACCTCCAAAGGATATAAATAATATGTTGAAATCCAGATTCCTCCCTTCTTTTGAGAGTCATCCTCCACCAAAATAGGAGTTGATATTAGAGGAGGACAAACAAAATAGTGAGAAGTCTATGGGAGACTCTCGAGGACAAAACACGTCAATTGAGGATTTATACCTCGAGAAGAATAACGAATTTAGTGATATAGGTTTGATCCAAAACATTAAGACTGATCCTCCTTTAGGAATAATTGAGGATAGTGATCCAACTCCTTTCTTCATTAATGAATCACATATACACCCCGACAAAAATTTGAGTGAACCAAACGAATCTGGGGATGAGCTTAATGATAACGATTCTAATATTTTGACCCTGCCATCCAAGAGTTGTAATTTGGAGTCTAGCCTTGATTCAAATATGACTCCGATCATTAATGCTAGGTAGGGTAACATGAAGTTATCTACAACTGTTAGGGAGTATACACAATCTGAATTATTGTTGGAATTGGACTTGACACCGACTAAGCCCTCATTGGACTTAACCATTACCTTTCAACACTAGAAACAACCCTTATACTCCCTAATCGATCCTTGGCTTAGATCTCTACTCATGTACATTCTTTCTGGAGAACATATCAGGCCAGTACATCCTCAGGTAGAATTGCGAGTGTGGATTGATGCTTGTTCTTCTAGTCTTGCCATTCAAGGGTTTCAAAGATTAATGTTTATATCTTTTAAAACCCATCATGTTTTGGAGGATCCTTGTTATCCACCACTTATTCCATTTCGGGAGGCCTCTTTTCATATTCCCTTTCTTATTCCTAGACCTCCCCAGGTAGCCAACGAGGTTTTCTACATTCATACTTTCTGGCGAGAATTTGGGATTACGTTGCATCATCAGCTTGCCAACATCCGTGGCTACCTGTTTTCTAGGCCCATACTGTTACGCATATTTTTAGGGCCTAACCTTTTCTATCTGGAACCAGGCTTATAGATTCCTTCTAAGTCTGGCTACTGACAGAAAATGCAGCGCTTGTTGGGAGGCAACCCAGCGTTCTGAATAACACAGTTGTCAGGTGATTTCTTTCCTTTCACTCGTTTTAATTTTACAATGGGGACATTGTAGGATTTAGGCATGGGGGGTGCATTTTGCATTTTAGGAAGTATTCATGCATTTAGGTTAGCATATAAAAAAAAATCTCTTTTCTTGAGCTGAATGGGTTAGTCCCTAGCAGAATACCTTTATCATTGGAGGTTTTTCCTCTTCTTGAATTATTTCTTAAGTTTAGAATCCAGTACATTTATTTCACATGCACGTAGGCTGGGTAATAGATCCTTGAAGAAAACCAATAAGCATTTGCAATCTACTGAACCCTTAGACAGTTAATAGGGAGTCAGGCATACCATCTTCTAGTAGATCAACCCTATATTTGTGAGATGAAAGTAGAAAGATTACTGGTGTGCTAAGTCTAGTGCAGGGACTCCTAAGTTTTGGATAATTAGATGATGATACTTCAGAGTTGGGTATAGTTTTAGCTCTCTGTTCCTGTGTGCGTACTTTGTGTGAATTCCTGAGAGTCACCAAATAAGGCAGATACACAGAGATTGAGTCTTAATAAAGCTATAACTATGGTGGATCGTTGCGATCGTCCTTCATAGAGTCCTCGACTGAAGGAGGGTAATAGTGTCGAAGGTCAGAAATACTCCTGTCCTATCCGTTCCTTCCTAGTACCAAGAATAGCACTTCCACCAAATAAGCCACACAATATCCTCTTGACCATCATCATCCCTAATAATGCCTCATAAATAAAAGTCTGTATCGTGTTATGCAGATTGATAAAGAAAGAAAAAGTAAAAAGAGAAGAAGAAACAAATTAAAAAAAAAAGAAGAAGAAGAAGAAAAGAGAGAGAGAAAAAAAAAGAAGAAAAGAAAGAGAGAAAAGAAAAAGAAAAGAGTCCAAGGTTATATTTTATCGTTGTAACATTGTTTCTGAGGCAACAAAAACACTTATTGCGTTCCACCAAATATGACCCATACCTACCTTTCAGTATTTCTAATCGCCCGAATACTGGTTGAGGACTCTAACTTAGTTGTAGAGTTATTAGGACTTTAATTAAAGTGTAAATGCCATGAGGCCACCAAACAATGAGTACAATTACTAAATCTGGCAAGATTTGTGTTCTCAGAAAGAAAAGAAAGAAAAGAGTGAGCACCAAGGAATATCAAGAGAGCACAGTTGTTTAGCCTCTCTCTGAGTTGACTTGTCTAATAGTCTATAGATCTAAAGTCTGTAGTATTAGACTACATATAGCACCAGATGAGTGTGTGGTACCAAATACAAATCCATTCAACTCGATATCTCCTACCTAAGCCAAAAGCCAGGGTCAAATTACAGATTATCTTCTACTTTATCCTCGAGGGAAGTAGTTGCCTATCCCGACAGCAATATCTACCAAGGGTGAAATACGAACTCCCAATGCGAATTGGCTTTTTCACACAGATCTGTTACCTAGGCTATTATCACGTCACATTTGTCTGGATCTCTAAAGTTTTGAAATAAAAAAAGAAGAAATCTTCTGATTACTTCTATTATTTTTCATTTTTGCTAAGGACTAGCAAATCTTAGACATGGGTGTATTTGATGAGTCCATTTTAATGGACTATTTTTATGCCTAAGTACTTCAATTCTAACATAGTATGTTTATTAATAATCACATTAGATCATTAAATAAGTGCATGGATCATTACTTGAGTTTTTATCTATTTTATCACATTATATAACTTAGTATGTAATTATTTTATGTTTCATCATTGTAGGAATAAACTGCAAGAGACGAGGGGGATGAATTAAATTCTCCCCTCCCCCAACAGCTGCTGGCCTCAATTGAGTCTTCCGGCTGGCCTCAACATCTCCTCAACAGCCAAAGGCCAAATTTAGTAAGGGATTTAAAAATCCCATGACTGACGCGGGGAGAAGGGATAAAAGGAGGTTTGGGCGTGAGAGGCACATCTTCATCTTCTTCTCCCCCTTAGGGGATATCCCTTCTTCCCCACCTTCCCCAATGTAGAGAGAGCATGCACAGTGGAGAAGGTATGCACGGTGAATCCAGCCATGCCCTTGCACTACCCACTGTCGAGCCCATGCCAGCTAGCACTCACCGTGCCTGCAACTTCCACCACCTATCCACCACATGCGTGCGCCCTTGCAACCTTGCCGGCCTGCACCAGCCCTCACCACCGCCCACAGATGCCATACCAAGCACCCGCAGGCACCGCACCCATCAGCCGCGCACTGCCACAACGCAGGCGCTGCACCCATCACCCGTGCTACTTACACAGCCGTGCAATACCACAGCGCAAGCACGCCACCACGCCCGCATGCGCAGCGCGCAACCACATAGCGCGCAAACTTGTAGCGCGCAGCACAAGCACACAACCACGCTCGATTGTGCTTCAGTCGCCACGCGTAGCATGCCTCACACCCTTACCTGACATCGCACTGTACATCTTCCCTAAAGGAACCCATCGTCGGTCGTCCACCTCCAAGTGCAGCCACCACCACAGATCACCGTTCTCCATGCCGTCGCCTCCGTTAAGCTCGCCTCAACCTCACGGACATGACCACACCCTCAGACGGGCCCGCCAAGACCCGCGCACACGCATGGAGTAACCCACCGTCGGCGGGTTCCTCCTCGACAACCGGCGACCTCAGGCCACCATAGTCGATGCCACCACTGCCATCGTGATCCCCTTGTCACGGCCAACCTCTCCTAGGCTTCTCTCCTTCAGCCGTGGGACCTCCTCCTCGTGCACACCAAGAAGAGCAATTGCTCTGTTTTGCAACAGTAAACCGCCTATTAAAAATTACAAGCATTACCATTGTCAAAGATACTCTTTACTTATTTACCTTATTAATATATTACGGTAGAATTGCTTGAATGACCTTCAATTCTAATAGAATTACATGCAATCACATTACATCCATCTCATGACTAAGCTAAGATGTATCTTTGTTATGGGGAACAAATTCTGATTTAGATAAATTTGATGACGCTTGTCAATATTAAGATAGCCATTCTAGTATTTCCATAGTGGTGATTTTGGATGTGTACCCTTAGATTCTTGATTAATTATCTAAATTGAGAATTTATGTTGGAAATGAGAACACTAATTAGCATGCACATACGTTGAAATTCCCAATTACTTGATGCATCATTACTCATTTTTGATAGGTTAATTCCTCCCTGTGGAGATGACCTAACTATTCGTGGTTAGATTCTGAAAATTAAAATGTTTTGAAAAGCGATTTTCTACCACGCGATTAAATACAACGACACATCATTTTATGTTAAAGTTTTCAACGAAAACGAAGAACGCTCTTTCAATCGACATTTCAGGATAATCCTGCCCAAGGCACCTGAAGCAACACAAGGTGCTTACATGCCCTCGATAAGATATTTAGATATCTTAGGAGACAAGTACTGAGGAGAAGATATGTTATTACGCATCTTCGAGGGAATTTCCCACCTCTTCACATCGGGAACTCGTCCAATCATCTTGTGTTGTCAAGCCGCTCATAAGCTAGATCTTCGAGATGGCTTTTTAGAACAGAACACCTTTTGCAAGATTTCTTTATTAAGCACACTGAACCAGACATAGTGTGTAGATTTTGGGTGCTTAGGTTACCAAGTCTCGCAAACCAAAGGGCAGGCAATGAGGCCGAATAATCCCTAAGCCTTAGGCCTACTACATCAGTTTCACACTTTCCTCAACCTCTTGAGGACTAATCTAAATCTTAACGAATACTTGAATGTTTAAGCCCTAAGACAAGCCTAAGAGGCCTAAAATTAGCAGTCTTTACTAATCTCCTTGTCTCTAGCATTTCAAGACTTAATCTTTCTTTTGATTTGGTCTAGAACTTAAGTAAATCCCATAATTGCTATGACTATCCATTTTTTCAATTTTTGCTCCTTTTTACCTATTTTATTTCCTCCTCGTTTCCACCTCAAGAAGTATTTCCAATCAATTCTTTAAAATTTTCCTCCCTTTTTTTCTATACGTATTTTTTTGTGAGAACCCCTCAGAGAATTGATTTTCCATATGTTTGCACTTTAACACCCCCATGCCTAAGTTTTGTAATGTCCTCATCGTAAACAAGGTGGGTAAGAATTCAGCTTGGTTCAAGGATTAGAACAGGGTCAAAGGGTGGGTGAACGGGTCAAGATGATTGTTGCAGACGATTTCATGCTTTGATACGAGTACCAAAGGTGGAGTCGACTGTTCTAAGGTTAAGCACTCAAGTGGAGGAGTGTAGCTCAAAAGATGAACCAGAAGGGTCTCAAGTTTTTAGAATGACAGGTTGCCTCTCGTTAAGTGCTAAATTCAATGCCTTCAACCGAATAGAAGGTGTCCAAGGAGAAGAGGTGGTCAAATCAGAGGAATTTTGTAGAACAAGCACCTTGATGAGTAGCATGGTTGGTCCAACCAGGTGCTTGTTCTAATCAATAGGCTGATGATGCAGACTAAGCCCGATCAAACTGGTTGGTTGATGGATGTGATTCAATAGGTGTGGAACCCACCATATCCTATGTGGCCTGAGTGGATGAGAAAATGCAAATCACGGGTTTGGCTGAGTTGGCTCAGCCTGATCAAAGTAGGGTCCTCAAATGAAAATGGATCAGTGGAGATTGTAGGAACCCTACTGGTGAGATCAGAGAAGGATAAGATGTGATTAACAGTCTGATCAATGTCTTATTCTCGATCAAAAAATGGAGGTGAATCATATGCAACCAGATTAGAGAGAGGTGAATCAGAGTAGAAATTGAATCTGAAGGTAGGTCAAAGTTGGAATCAGATTTTGAAAAGCTCTGACTCTATGATGAAAGGTGTTATTTCTCCAAAATCTGGGTGCGATGAGTGCTCTTTGATTACTCTGCAATTATTAGTGTTAATATTATCTATTAGAGTCAATTTTGAGGGCACATGTGCATTAATGTCATATTATAGTGGGTTTAGGAGCATTACATGCATTCTACGTTATTTTATGTTAAGATTGCTTAGATTCAATGTTTAATGACCATGTGTACAAGTGCATATTGAAACAGGCCTCAAATGAGCAATCAGATTGTACGAATGGATTCGAATCAACAAATGGAGTCCAACAAACTCAAAATCACCTCAGTCCAACCTCTGTAGCTCCCACAACAAGCCTAAGAAGTTCTGATTGTTGATCTAATGATCAATGGCCCAAACCTGACCACATGTCATGCATCCACGCACCCTCAGCCACCGCTCTCTCTCTAACGCTCCTTCATCAAGCAATCTCAGTCGTCCGATCAAGAACTCGACCAACACACGAGGGTAGCACGTTAGTCCACACCTCAATACCAGACCAGCAGATGAGGGTTCAAGCGTTCGCAAGGCTCAAAAATCCATTGAGCGCAGAGTGCATGGCACGGGCACGTGTGCGGTGCATGACTGCACGCAACATGTAGCACACAAAGCACGTAGCGTAGCGCAAGCACACACCGGCACGAAGTGAGTGACACAGTGCTTAGAGAGCACGGGTTAGCAACAAGGAACCCGCGCGCAATGGGTATGCGTGAGCTAATCTTTAGTGATGTTTGAGGTGGAGTTTTAGCGACGTCTTTGGTGTCGCTGTTGGCTTAATAGATTTTGTCACTATAAAAGGACCTACACTCCATTGTTGGGTGACATGCGTAGAATGCATTTATTTAATTATGCCATTGTAGTATGTGTTCGTGACATCGGTTTTAATTTAAGTTGTGGAATTTGGTGAGTCCAAGTGTCGAACACGAGGAGGCGTGAAATAGTATTAGTTTGTTGCTTTAGTTATCACAGGAATGTTTGGTTTGCTTGCTTGCGAGAAACAAGAGAGAGAAAGAGAGAGAGAGAGTAGGGTTAGAGATCATGTTTAAAACTTGACAATAATTCTAATAGGATGTGAGCTATGATATATGAAACATCATCAACATATAGCATGCGATTAGAGTTTGTTTACAACTATAACAATAGATGAAAGGTTAAACAAGTGCAACATAAAACTAAAGTAAAGAGAGTGCGAGGAGGAAGTAAGGCAGCCACAGCAATGGAGGGAGTCTCCATTGGCGGCTTGACAACTCCGGGGCGGGTATAGAGTGTTTGGTGGAGCTAGGAGAAGGCTAGTGTTGCATAGAGAGTGTGTGTGAATTGAATGCCCTTGAATGGGGTGGTTGATGAGGTTTATGTAATTCCTTATGAGAGGGGGTGAGATATGCAAGATGTAATATAAAATGCAGAATTAAAATAGACAATCTCAAAAAGGGCAATCACACAAAATGGCACAAGAATTTTTAGGTGGAAACCCAAATCGGGTGAAAACCATCACCTAATCCTCTCGAGTAGGATTTCTGATCGACCTAGTTGGTCAAATCAACTATATGAACTACTTTAACAAGGGTAGTTCAACCTCTATTACAACCATGCTACAAGTACGAGGGTAGCAATCCTCAACTTCTCTTCACAAGGAGGATTTTGTCTCACGAAGGAGATGGGAATTCGCAACGTCAATACCCAACCAATAACAAAGAAAGATTACAAAGCAACCTATAGAGCCAACAAAGATTAACCTAGCTACTATAGGTAAAGATACTTCCCTTTGCTTGGAAGTGCATCGGCTTGATGTTGACTGGTAGATGACTACGCATTCGTAATTGGATTTGAAAACCCGTCGTTGTAGTTCGAGTTGCGAAGAAATCTGTTCAACAAATAAAATTTATACCGAAAAATCTGTAAAGAAATTCCGGGTCGAACACAAGGATGCTACGTCGATCAAAATTCGCAATTATATTTTTTTATATTTTTGTTTAAAGGGTGAAATAATCACAATGGAAGCAATATAGACAATAAGAGAGAGAGAGAAAGAACAATCACTTGATATTGAATAATGTTTTTACAACTAAGAGAGCGAAAAATGATTACTCTAGAAAGCGGGAAATTGTTACAACTAGAAAGCAGTAAAAAGAATGGGAGAGAGAAGTATCCTCCTCAACGATCGCTTGGAGGACAACTCGGATGGGACAATGCTTGGAAGATGAGGAAAGGAGCGGGAAGAAGGAGGATGAAGTAGGAGGAATGGGAACAAAGCAGCACATCGTCATCGTTGTCGCCGTGGGATCCGCTTCTGAAACGGGGGTGAAAACTTGATTTTAGCTCTTGAGGAGCATCCTGGGTGTGGGACAAGCTTCTCTTAAGCTTTGGAGAGGGAGAGAGGAGAAGGGATGAGAAATCCGTATGGTAGGGATCTCCTTTTAAAGTTGAAAGGAGTGGGGGAATTTTGGACATTACAACACTAAAAACATTAATTTAGGACCTTTAGTGATGGATTTATCCATCACTAAAGGCCTGAACATGGCCGATGTGTGCGCGTCGCATGTGCGCCCCCTCACATTTGCTCTCTCAATTCATACGCACGACTGCCCATGCTCAGCCATCCAACCAAGAGATCGGACGGCTTAAACTGCCCTCACCAAAGCCACATGCCCACGTGCGATCAGGTGTTTGCGCTGCACATCTGATTGCACATGGGCGCTATCAATTGATCCGTACCGCTGCATGCCCATCGCACGACTGTGATAGCATGCCTGCACACAAGGAGGGGCGCTGCACTTGCAACTCGAACCCGCGCCTCCCGCCTACGTAGCACCTTAACTGCTGCACTACACGTGCGATTGAGGTGCGTTGATGATTTTACGCACGGCCGATCTCGGCCGTTGGATCTTCATCCGACGGTCGAGATCAAGTGTTGCTTGCACTTTTATATGAGGAGAGGCACTGGATGAGCAGCGATGTGGCACATTCTCGACCATTGGATGGGCATCCAACGACAGAGATTTGTTGAGCGGGTGAAGAAGAAGAGCTGCGGCCGGTGCTGGGCGACTATGATAGTGCCACGTGGCACCATCTAAGCCGTCCATCTTCTGAGTGTTGTAGATGGTGCCACGGTTGTCGAATTGGATCAATTTTCATGCCATTAGGCTGCGATCGTAGATCCGAACCCATCCATGTGGTCGGATTTGTCATCTAAGGTGTGGATTAACAACTTCTTAGCCCTTGCTCTTTAGGGTTCCTCAGTCTCTCTCTGGTGCTATGGATGTCCGATCAGGGCAATCTTGGAGTCGTTGAACTCCAATTGTTGCCCTGATTAAATCCGTACAGTTGGATCTTCAATCTGAGGCCCCAATTAACAAATTGACATATCTCTGGCCATAAAAGGAGACAATTAACCTACATTTTATTCAAACTAGCCTAAATGAAAGATAATGCATGTTATGCACTATTTACAATGTATAATGCTAATGTGACACTAAGAACATGCATTAATAGACATTTTAGGTTAATCAGATGTATACACATCACTTGACGAGGGTGCGTGAACCATGCGGCGGCACTTAGTCTCTCTTGTAATCTCGAAGGGAGAGTGGGTGCGCTAACGAAGGTGAAGCTCTTAGGTGTGGACACGGGCTTGGAGAGCTTGGAACTTCTTCTTAGTATCAATGTGACACAATAAGAGTGGAAAGTAGTCTTGCAAGGTGTATATTTACATGGCAAGGGTTGTCTATTTATAGAGGGCCTAGGAAGACTTTGGAAGCCCTTAAAAAGCTTCCATAGCCATTGGGGTTGAACCCAAGACAAACCAGGTCGTAATCAGAATCAATCATGATTCTGACAGGGTCATCAGACGTCTGGTCCAGGTATTAGACATCTGGAAAATCTATTTAAGACATCTGGGAACTAAGTCAAACGTTTGATTCTAGGAGGATTTCTTTCCTGACTTTGTTTAGACCTAAAGAGGGTTTTAGTGCATGGCCATCGGACGACATACAGGACGTCCAACCCTAGATCTGGACGTCTAAAAACCTATTGTACTGCGGAAATGGATTCCCAAGATAGGTTAACGGCTAGGAAATCTGACAAAAGAGATTTGGGTCAGCCGAGGCTAAATGGTCACATATCAGACGTCTTGGGTCCTCTACGGGCATCTGATATAAGCCTAATGGTCATATTCCTCAAAGTTTACTTGGTAGCCAACGTTCCACTGATTGGACATCTGGCACAAACATCAGACGTCTTCTACAATGTCTAGACTAAGGTTTGGACGTCTGATTTCATCAGACAGAACTAATAAGTCCAACCTAAGTTATTAGACATCTTAAAAGTCAATATCAGACGTCTAACTTTCAGATCAGACATCTGATTAGGCTGTTAGAACCCTATTTTGATTTTCTAAGATCTCTACAGAAAACCTAAGTCTCCTAGGGTAGTGCAAATGTTCCTATGACTACTTTAAGGGTTCTTTGAGGCTCCTTAACATAAGATCTAAGAAAGAAATAAAGAGTAAAATAAAGAAACAAAATTACATAGAACAAGATAAAAGGAAATCTATCCTATTCTTGCCTTCATGCTTCTTCAGGCTATCGCTCCTCGTGAAGCTCCCCTGTTCTCTGACAAGCTCCTCCAATCCGCCATGGATGTGAGCTCGAACTCTGCCTAAACACGCCTCCATTTGCAATTAACCTGAAATCTAAGACTTCAAGTGCAAATGTTAAATAACACATGTTTTGTTATCATCAAAATAAATGATCGTGGTGCTCTAGCACCAACAGTTTATATAGAGAAGAAGGGGTTTCCAAACTAAGGGTTTTAGCGCCATCTGGGACATCGCTAAACCCATTACATAAGTGTCAGGGAAGCCCCTTGCCCGTCGATCCTTTGAACTGCGTGCTTCTTTCCCTCAATCCACGCCCACGTATCCTCAACCGTTGGATCCGAGGCGTGGATCGCCATCGGACAACTGAGGGCGCACCACATTGTCCAAGCTGCCCGCAAGTGTGCGTGATGGGAGTGCGTCAACCATTCTATCAGTAATTGACGATCGAGAATTCATGTAGGCATGCACTGTGGATTGCATGCATTCCAGCTCGGGTGCTTCTACGTGCTTCTATTACACTGCATGGCCTTCATCCCCGCCATCCGTGCACACATCAATGACTAAATTTTGATCGCACGTGTGGATGCGGCTAATGGGTCTCGAATGTGCATCCCCAGCCAGCGTGGAGAGGTGTTAACCACTGCAGCACGCTCGCGCTTTCTCACAGTTTTGTGTGAATGCTCAGCCGTCTGATGGATGATCAAACGGTCGAGATGCATCTTGCATGATGAGCGTGGTTGCAGCGTGGGTGCAGGCGTGGCGAATGACGCCACATGGCCTCTTGTGGGCTGTTTATCTGATGATCAACGAGCAGAACTTCTTGGGTAGGTCGAGGGAGCTCGGGATGTTGAATTTAAGTGATTTTACATGTGCTTGTACATATGGCCTTTAAACATTGATTTATAAGAAATCTTAATTTACAATTCATGCAGTGCTCCCATGCCCATCATGGTATGTTACTAGTGCACATATACCCCTAAAATAAACTTTAGTTGATGGAATTATCATCACTGAATGCAGAGTTATCATACCCCTATGCTCATCCCTTGCTAGTCCCTTGCAAGGTTTAGCCTAGCTGTTATTTTCAGTTGGAATTAGGAATTGATTACTTAGACATATGTTGCCTATCAATGGGAGGAAATATACTAAGACCTTAATCCACAGAGACTAAACAGTGCCCGTGTGTCTGCCAAAATGCAAACCACCCAAGTCCTCACTTTAAAGCATATATAAGAGATGTACATTTTTTCTTTTTCATCTTTTCTCATTTTTTTGGATATTTGGAGTTGAGTGTGTAGGTAACTTTTTACGGCTACCCAACCCACTCATAACTCAAAAATGACTCAAAGTGCTAAGCATCTTGGTGTGAAGATTATGATAGACTCACCCAATGGTAATTAAAATAGACTTCGGGTTTCTACGCCTCGAGGTGACCGGAAAAGAAAATGCTTGCCTAAAGCTGTATTTATCCGATCGGTAGCTTTCTCCCTACTTTTATTTTGAGTGGGGTCAACACAAGAGTGTTTTTAGTGTATATCTCCCTACATTGTTCTACTTCCCCACTTCTACCTTAAGTGTTTTTGGCTTTTTCGTGCATTTAGTAAGTTGGGTTCTAGGAAATTGGCCAATGGACTATTACCCATGACCACTTGCCAGCCACACTCGTACGGTGAAGTGTGGCTTATTTTTTTTTCTTTTTCTTCTTTTCCTATATATTTTTTTTCTCTTTCTCCCTTCTTTCTTTTTTTTACTTTTTCTTTTGTTGTTTCAGTAGGTGGCTTCCCTGATCTAAGATTTACCTAGAGGCAATAAAAGAGAATGGTCCTGTGGCTGGGTCTGGACAACTGGCCAATGGGCTGTTACCCACGACAACTTACCAGCCATACCACCCTAGAAGGTTCCTTAGCTACCCAATTTCTATTAGAATCTCCGAGGATTGAGTCAGTGCAAAAATGTGTGCAGATGCTTAGACTAAAAGTCCCTCTAAGTCAGAGGGCGGGTTGATAAGTCATATACTTATCACCTTTCTTTATTTATCAGATTAATGTAAATTAAGGTTGTGAGGATTTGGGGCTAAATCCACATTTTAGTGGATACCAAAGCTGATTAATCTTGAAGGCCTGAAAAGTCTAAGTGTTTCACGTTATTCTCATATTATTTCCCACAGTTGACAAGCTCCTAATGCCTAAGTTTTCCTTCTAATTTATATATATATAATTTAGGTAGATAATCTAAACTCAAAGAATGCAAATTACCACCCCCCCATGCTTAAGTTGGATAATGTCCTCATTGGCAAATAAATGTATGTAAGGGGGTACAGAAAGAAATCACCTGAGTGTCGCAGTTTACCTAATCAGTCTGAATCTTCTGGGTTGCCTCCCAGGAAGCGCTGAGTTTATTGCCTCCAGTTGGGCGAAGCTCCGTGTCAACCCTCAATGAGGGTGACTACTTCCTTTAGGGGAAACTGGGCAAGATAATGTTTTAATCTCTGGCCGTTTACTGTGAAGGTTTGCCCAATGTTAGGATCTGCAATTTCAACCGCCCCATTGGGATAAGGTTTGACCACCTGATATGGTCCTATCCATTTTGATCTCAACTTCATAGGGAAAAGTTTAAGTCTTGCATCAAAAAGCTAGACTTGCTGATTGGGCTCAAAGGTTTTCTTATGGATTTGTTTGTCGTGGATGGATTTCATCTTTTCTTTGGAAAATCGATTGTTCTCATAGGTGTCCGAATGGATTTCCTCGAGCTCGGAGAGTTGGAGTGTCCTTTATGCTTCGACCAACTAGGAATCCATATTGCACTACTTAACAACCCAGTATGCCCAGTGTTCCAACTTGATCGGAAGGTGGCAAGCTTTGCCAAAGACCAATCTATAAGGCAACAGGCCTATTAGGGTCTTGAAACCTGTCCTGTATGCCCAAAGGGCATCATCTAATCGTGTTGACCAATCCTTCTGGTTAGTTATCACGATCTTTTGTAGAATATTCTTGATCTGTCTATTAAAGACCTCAGTTTGCCCATTTGTTTGCAGGTGATACGGGGTGGCAATGCAGTAAGTAACCCCGTATTTTCTAAGTAGGGCACGGAATTAGGCATAAATAAAGTGACTCCCACCATCACTAATCATGGCTTTCAGTATCCCAAACTGAGAGAAGATGTTCTGCTTAACAAAGTCCATGATAGCCTTATGGTCACATCTTCAGGTGGCTACAGCTTCGATCCACTTTGAGACATAGTCCACTGAGACTAATATGTACTCGTAGCCATTGGATGGCGGAAAGAGACCCATAAAATCGATGCCCCAAACATCAAAAATTTGGACAATCAGAATGGGCTGGAGGGGCATCATATCTTTTCTAGTCATAGTCCCTAATGTCTAGCACCGAGAACAAGTCTTAGAGAAACTTGTGCATCCTTGAATAAGGATGGCCAGTAAAATCTGGACTACAAAACCTTTGTAGCCATTTGCTTCCCAGAGAAGTGGCCACCACAGGCTTGGTCGTGACAAAAGGATAGCATACTTTGGACTTCCTCTTCAAGAATACACCACCTAATGATTTGGTCAGCATAGAGTCTAAACAGTTTAGGATCATCCCAGAAATAGTGCTTGGCTTCAGTCAAGAACTTATCCAGTTGCTATCTGGACCAGCTGTGCGGAGTTTGTCCAACTACCATATAGTTGACTAAGTCTGCATACTAGGGTAGCTTTCTTCCTTGCACAGCTAGAAGTTGTTCATCAGGGAAGGTATTAGTCAAAGGTAATGAGGATCCAATGTGGTTCATGTGAAGTCTAGACAGGTGATCGGCTACGATGTTTTTGGACCCAGCTTTATCACGTATTTCCAGGTCAAATTCCTACAAGAGCAGGATCCATTAGATGAGCCCGAGTTTAGCATCCTTTTTAGCCAAAAAATGCCGAATAGCAGAGTAGTCGATGTAAACCATCACGTGGGATCCCAGAAGGTATGATCGGAACTTTTCTAATCCAAAGACTTCGGTGAGCAATTTCTTTTCTGTGATGATGTAATTCCATTGAGCCTCATCCAATGTTTTGCTCACGTAGTAGATCACCACGGGTTTCCTCTCTCTTCTTTGTCCTAGGACCATGCCGATGGCCAAATCTGATCCATAGCACAATATCTCAAAGTCCTGGGACCAGTCTTGGGGTTGTAAAATAGGTGCAGTGGAGACTATTACCCTAAGAGTGTTGTAAACCTTAATGCAATCAGGTGTCATGTGAAAAAGGGCGTCGTTGGCTAGAAGGTCAGTCAAGGGCTTAGAAAGTTTGGAAAAATCCTTAATGAACCTTTTATAGAAGCCAACATGTCCTAGGCAAGATTGGATTTGCTTGACTGAGCTAGGGGGTGGAAGCTTGGAAATTAAATCAACCTTAGCTCGATCCACTTTGATTCCCCTATGCGAGACGATGTGACCGAGGACAATCCCTTCCTAAACCATGAAATGGCTTTTTTCCCAACTTAAAACTACGTTGACCTCGATACATCACTTCAAGATCTTCTCCAAGTTGCTAAGACAATGGTCGAATGAGTTCCCGAACACAAAGAAATCATCCATAAAAACCTCCATCTCTGAAAAAATGGCTAGCATGCAACGCTGAAAGGTCGCGGGTGCGTTGCATAACCCAAATGGCATACAATGGAATGTGAACATGCCATACAAGCAAGTGAATGTGGTCTTCTCTCGATCCACTAGTGCAATAACAACTTGGTTGTATCCTAAATATCCATTCAAGAAGCAAAAATATTTCTGCCCTGCCAATCGCTCAAGAATCTGGTCAATGAATGGCAGAGGGAAACGATCTTTCTTGGTGGCCTCGTTAAGCTTCCTATAGTCGATGCATACCCGCAATGCGGTAGCAGTGCAGGTGGGGATGGATTCGCCTTGGTCATTGGTGACCATTGTGAGCCCAACTTTCTTGGGTACCACTTGAGTGGGGCTCACCCACGGGCTATTGAAAATCGGGTAAATAATATTTGCATCAAGCCACTTGATTATTTCTTTTTTAATGACCTCTCGCATATTCTGGTTCAGTCGCCTTTGCATCTAGCAAGAAGGTCAAGCCCCATCTTCCAAATAGATCTTATGAGTGCAATAGGTAGGTCTAATTCCCCTTAGGTCAGAAATTGTCCATCCAATGGCTGCTTGATTTTAAGAGAGGGTTGCAGTCAACCTAAGTTCTTGATCCTTAGTTAAGTGGGCATTGATAATCACAGGGAAGATCTGGTCAGGTCCTAGGAAGACATACTTGAGATTATCAGGTAAAGGCTTTAGTTCGGGTGTAGGTGGGACAACATTTGATGGGTAGGGGAAAGGTGGGAGTTGATCAACATCAATCTCCTCGAATGGAGGCTACTGAAGGTAATCAGCTCTACACAGGTCAACCTCCACAGGCTAGAGTGGGTCAGGGTAGTCATCAACTGGTTGAGTCAGATGGTCTACTGAAGAGCTAAGAGTGAGGCATTCTTCAACCAGAGGTTCCACGGGATCGTGCTCCTCAACCCAGCCACAATCAAAAGATAGCTACCCTAAAGATATCGAATTACATCTTCTTGTCTCCAAAGGTGATTTCCATGCATTCGTACCGCAATCAATGTTCACCTTAGCTGTAGCTAAGAAGGGTCTGCCCAGGATGATGGGTGTGTTTTGTAGCTATTCAGGGACTTCCATGTCGAGGACCAAAAAGTAGATCAGGAAGTAGAAGTCCTTGACCCGAACAATTACGTCCTTGACTACACCCTTCGAGGTTTTCATAGATCTATCAGCCAATTGGATAGTCACAGGTGTGGGTTTCAATTCCCCAAATCCAAACCGGTGATAAAGTGTAGTCAAGATGAGGTTGATCGAAGCACCTAAGTTCAAGAGCGCTCTATCAAATGTCATGTCCTTGATATTTCAAGAAATCAGGGGTGCTCCTGGGTCAGTTCGTTTGGGAGGTAGGCTGCTCAATATCACTGAACTAGCTTGTTCTAAGAGCACAACCTTCCTAGGTACTTGGGTTCTTGGCTTACGCTTCAGCATACGGACATCCTTCAAGAACTTAGCGTAAGCCGGGATATACTTGATTGCTTCGAGGAGCGGAATATTAATCTGGACTTGTTTGAAAATCTCCAAAAGCTCCTCATTCTCAACTACAACTTTCTTTTTCTTTCTTTTCTCCAAGGCCTCAGAGTATAGTGTTTGGGTTTGAATCGGGTCAATCTCCAGGTCCTTGGATTCATCCCACTCATCCTTAGAATCGAGTATCTCAGGAAGTGAGGTCACGAGAATGGTTGGCCATTTGGCGTCCTGGGTTTTAGTGTCACTTCTCAAGGTAACTGCATTGGCCGAGGCGTTGGGACCATGGGTACATCCTTAAGAAGAAGAGGAAGAAGAAGCACCAAACCCAGGGGGTGTTTGTGAAGCTTGTTGGACCATGTGGGCATGCCCAGGATTGGTTTGGACCCCTTGAGAATTGGGGCCTCTATTGATCACATTTTGCAGGTTCATTTGTGGTTGAGAAGGAAGGGATCCCTGTTGTTTGCAATCCAACAGCTGGCTCAACTATCCCTTCATTGATGCCATTTCCTCCTGATGTTTCTAATTCATATCATCGATCATTTTTATTAGCGTGTCCATTTGGTTTTATGGGGGAGGGGTCACCTTATTCTGATTATAGGGTGGTCTAACCGGTGGACCTTGCTGATAGGAGGGGGGGTTAAGCCTAGGTTGGTTCTACAATTGGTTCAATTTTTGGTTCGTCCAGGCGAAATTCGGGTGATTACGCCATCCGGCATTGTAGCTGTTGGAGAAGGGGTCAAGTTTGGAGTAATCTTGGATGGCTTGGACATCTTCAAAGATAGAAGGTGCCAAGGAGGAGGGGAGGGAGTAATTAGGGTTTGAGGAAGCAAAGGTCCCTCCCTGGAACATGGTCAAGGGTTGTTCCAGGTGTATTTGGTTCATTGGCTACACCAAATCTACATTATGAGCTCCCTTTGCTAGGAAGAGGGTCTGTAGCGGGTTTCTAGTTTGGTTCAACAACTCATCAATCTTTCTGTCCACCAACTCAACTCAATCCAACTTTCTGGCTATAATGTCCATGTCAACCATTCTAGAATTGGCTTGCACTTCATAGATCCCACCACAGTGTTGACTGGATCGATTAAACTAGGTCATGGAGGCATTGTTGAGCGAATTCTCACTCATGGACTCAAAGAGTTCGAACGTGCTCTCCTCATCTTTGTTTAAAAGGTTGCCTCCACATGAGGAATCAACAAAGTTTCTAAGATTGATGTCCAGACCATGGTAGAAGATCTGGGCCAATTGCCACCTTGGAATCACATGGTGTGGGCATTTCCTCAACAATTCATTAAATATTTCCCACTCCTCAAGGAATTGTTCCCCACCTTGTAGTGTAAATGTGGTAATGGCTCTTTTGAGGGCATTGGTTTTACCTATGGGAAAAAATTTCTTCAAGAATGCATGCCTCAGTTCCTCCCAGGTGGAGATGGGTCTCCCTAAGGTTCTAAGCCAGTGAGATGCTTTGTCTTTTAGAGAGAAAGGGAACATCTTAATCAAAATAATGTCCAAGCTAATGTTCCTAGGTTTCACAGTTCGGCCAATCCGATCTAGGTCCTGAAGGTGTTGGAAGAGGTCTTCATTTGAGCTCCCATGAAAGTGGCTCTGAATTAAGCTTAGAACATTAGGTTTCAACTCAAAATCATCTCCCCCTTCAGGGATCCTAAGATGTGGCTCGATACAAATAGCAGACGGATCGTAAAAATCATGGAGAGGCCTAGGTTGGCCCTCAAGAGGTTGTGGTGTGTTAGGTGGGTTCAGTGGGGGTTGCCCCTGAGGGTTTTGCAATCGGTGTATGACTTGCATGATGATTTGGATCCGTTGTTGTTGAAGTTGGTGGTTAGCAGAGATCTGGGCCTGAATGATGGCCATAGCATTGGGTTGAGGTTGGTCCTCAACCTCATCAATTCTTGGTTTAGCCATTTCCCTTGTAAAATCAAGTCTCCTCCTGATTTCCCTATCTAAAACAAAGAGCTTAGGATGCAATGATCGTCTCCCGTGCATATACTAAAGAAGAATGGGGAGGGATGCAGAGAGAGACAGGTGCGAGAAGTGTGTGCACAAACAAGCAAGCAAGTCTAGTCCTTATAGTGTATACCTTAGGTGACCTAGAAGCCTCAAAGGGAATGATCAAATCTGTAAGCACTTAACCACCCTTCCCGATGTTAATCTGGCCAGGTTGATTACGAGGGGATTGAAGGGAAGGTTCTTCCTTTGGCTTTTGCCAGTTCCATAGACCCCACAATCGCGGACGTTTGACACTTCCCGCAGCCTAGACACCAGATTCTACAAAGGAATGAAGGCCAAGTACCTAGCAAACCTAATCACACCTTCAAGACTTAGACTAGTCCTGCCTAGGGCATGTCTACTCCATTTTAATGAGGGCTAGGTTAGTGCTTGTGCTCAAAATATGTGATGAGGCATTGTTTGGGGTTGTGCCTCTTAGTTAACCAATTTGAGCATGTGTGTGCACTTAATAAAACATGGTTCTCAAGCAAGGATTTTAGGATGTGGTGTCTTTCAATGATTTGTCCTTGCTTTAATGATTTTTAGGGTTGAAGTTCCGTAATATTTTCAAGCAAGGTTCAAGTGGGCACACAAGGTTTTGCACACAACGGGAGAAAGTCAATTTCCTTTAGAATGATGTGGCCCTAGAAAAAAAAACAACCCTAGTGTATTCACCCTAGTGTTCATTCAATTCTACTAGGTGAGTTGATTTTAATTATGGTGAGTGGTATGGCCCAAGTCAAGTCATGGTGGCTTCACAAACACCACTCAAAAGAAAGAAGAGCACTCCAAAAATATTATCTCTTCAAGAACGTTAGAGTGTATTTTTTTTGGTTGAGTGATGAGTTTGGAATGTGGGTCAAGTAGCCATTCACCACGCCACTTTTAGAATTTTATATTTTTTGTATTTTTTTAGGCAAGGAAACAATCAATGGGTGGAGTAATACTCACAACTGTCTTCACAGCACCTCACTCTTGGTCTACTATCTTGGATCGTGCTCCTCCGTCGCCCAAGCATCAAGTTCCTACAACCAATCAAGTAGAGAGAGAAAAATGAGTTAGAAGATGTGAATACAAATGCGAGATAAAAGCAACAAAAGAAATCCGTTACCTCCTCAGCAATGGCACCAAAAACTGACACGTGCAAAATGCGTTTGTTTAAT
Organism: Thalassia testudinum; assembly: GCA_037157565.1. Classification (NCBI taxonomy): domain Eukaryota; kingdom Viridiplantae; phylum Streptophyta; class Magnoliopsida; order Alismatales; family Hydrocharitaceae; genus Thalassia; species Thalassia testudinum. The sequence continues at coordinate 14,633,210 of JAZHRO010000007.1, forward strand.
TATGCCATTGTAGTATGCATTCGCAACGTCGATTTTAATTTAAGTTGTAGAATTTGGTGAGTCCAAGTGTTGAACATGAGGAGGCATGAAATCAGATTAGTTTGTTGCTTTAGTTGTCACAGGAATGTTTGGTTTGCTTGCTTGCGAGAAAATGAGAGAGAGACAGAGAGTAGGGTTAGAGATCATGTTTAAAACTTGACAATAATTCTTAGAGGATGTGAGATATGATATATGAAACATCATCAACATATAGCATGCGATTAGAGTTTGTTTACAACTATAACAATAGATGACAGCTTAAACAAGTGCAACATAGAACTAAAGTAAAGAGAGTGTGAGGATGAGGCAAGGCAGCCACGGCGATGGAGGGAGGCTCCATCTACGGCTTGACAACTCCAAGGCAAGTATGGAGTGTTTAGTGGAGCAAGGAGAAAGCTAGTGTTGCATGGAGAGTGTGTGCTAATTGAATGCCCTTGAATGAGGTGGTTGAAGAGGTTTATATAGAGAAGAAGGGGTTTCCAAAGTAAGTAAGGGTTTTAGCGACATCTGGGACGTCGCTAAACCCATTCCATAATTGTCAGTGAAGCCCCTCGCCCGTCGATCCTTTGAGGCGTGCGTGCTTCTTCTCCTCAATCCGCGCCTGCTCATCCTCAGCCGTTGGATCCGAGGTGCGGATCGCCATCGGACGGCTGAGGGCACGCCACATCGTCCAAGCCACCCGCAAGTGTGCGTGATGGGTGTGCATCAACCGCTCGATCGCTAATCGACAATCGAGAATTCGCGTGGGCCTGTGTTGTGGATCACGTGCATTCCCACGTAGGTGCATTCGCGTGCTTCTGTTGCACCGTGTGTCCTTCATCCCCGCCGTCTACGCACACATCAACGGCTGAATTTTGATCGTGCGTGTGGTTGCGGCTGGTGGGTCTTGAACGTGCATCCCCGGTGAGTGTGGAGAGGCGTTAACCGTTGCGGCATGCTCGTGCTTTGTCCTAGTTTTGCGCGAATGCTCAGCTGTCCGATGGATGATCGGACAGCTAAGATTCATCTTGCATGATGAGCATGTCTGCAGCGTGGGTGCGAGCATGACGGATGGTGCCACGTGGCCGCTTGTGGGACGTTGATCTAATGATCAACGGCCAGAACTTCTTGGACTGGTCGAGGGAGCTTCGGATGTCAGATTTAAGTGATTTCGAGTTCGTTGGACTCCATTCGTCGATCTGAATCCATCTGTGTAGTCTGATTGCTCATCTGAGGCTTGTTTCAATATGCACTTGTACATATGGCCATTAAACAATGATTTATAAGCAATCTTAATTTACAATGCATGCAATGCTCCCATGCCCATCATGGTATGTTATTACTGCACATATACCCCTAAAATAAACTCTGGTTGATAGAATTATCATCATTGAATGCAAAGTTATCATTGGGCATCTTCTACCATCATCTACCATGCTCGTCCTCCACCTCCTTAGAGTGTCCAAGCAAGGTCCCAGAGCTGTCGAGCTGCCGACGAAAACCCCTCCACTACCGTGGCTACCTCGCCTCTCCATTTTGTCGCATTTGTTCTTCCTTAGCTTAATGTTTATTTTAAGCTTTCTTCTAGCATTGTAGTTGCAAAACAGTTTTACCTATTCATTATATGGTTTTATCATCTTGTGCTAGAATCTATTATTCTCATCATGTCTACCTTTCAATCATAATTAGATATCTTTGCTTACTATAGATTTCTAACCCTTTCTCTGTCTTTATTCTTCTTGCAAGCAAACCAAACAACGTATTTTGTCACATTAAAGTGATTAATTGATCTGATTTCTTGCCTCCCTGTGTTCTACACTCATACTCACGTACAATTATTCTTATTAAAATGGAGGTCGTAAGCACATGCTACAACAAACTACTTAACCTAACGTGTTTCATGATGTCAGTTTTTGGAGCCGTTGCCAAGGAGGCAATGGATATTTTAGTCGCTTCTATCCTTTCATTGGTGCTTGCATGTCTGACTCGCTTGAGGAATCTAGTGAGAAAGCGACAAGAGGAGCGCATCCAAAAATGGTAGATTGGGAGTAAAGTGCAGCAAAGATTTTGGTGAGTATCACCCTATCTATCATAGTTTCATCATCCCATATCTAAAAAGAAAAAAAAAGAAAATTGCATCTGGGCTCATGCATGAACATTAGGATAGAGTGTTTGCTTATTTGCTTACTTTAAAAAAAAATCTAAAAAAAATTCAAACAAAAAATAAAATGGCATGGTGAATGATTACTTGACCCACATCTCAAACCCACCACCCGAAAAGAATATATATTCTCTTAAACACTCTAATATCCATTGAAAATCCTTTTGAGTGTTTTTCCTTTTGAGTGGTGTTTGTGAAGCCGCCCATGTCTTGGATTAGGCCGCACTACTCAATCTGAAATCAATTCATCTGGTAGAATCGCATGAACTTTAGGGTGAATACATTAGGGTTGTTTTTCTAGGGCCACATATTTTGCTCAAAAAGGAAATTTTTTATCACTTGTGTATGCAAAACCTTGTGTGCCAACTACAAACATTGCTTGAATATATTAAGAAATTCCAACCCTAAAAAGCACTTAAGCAAGGATGAATCATTAAAAGACACCACATCTAAAAGAAACCTTGCTTGAAAACCATGTTTTGCTGAAGTGCACGTACATGCTCAATTGAACTAATTAAGAGGCACAACCCCCAACAGCGCCTCATCATATACCTTAAGCACAAGCACTAACCCAGCCCTCAATAAAATTGAGTAGACGTTGGCCTTAGGATTCATTGAGTTCGTTTCAGGGTATTTTCCTGAACGCATTACAAATTAGTGACGTCTGCTTGCTTCAAAAGGTGCTAAGTTGGGAAGCTCAATTGTCAAACAACTTAAGTAAGCAGGGGTTTGCCATAATTAGTAGCCCTCGGGACACGCTCCCCCTACTTCGCCTTCCCAACTTTACTACCTTTGGGAGTAAGGACAACACCAAATTCATCGTGTGGTCAGAGTTTATTTCTGAAGCATAGGTCACCTAGGTCTACAATATAGGGCTTAGTTTTTCTTGCTTGATTGTGTACACTTAACTCTCTCATCTATTCTTCGCTCATCCCTCTACTTCTTCCAAACCATGTATTTCAATGCCTATCCTTCCTTCCCAAACAATCCCCAACATGATTTGTATTCTGACCCAAGTAGGTTGTATCCATAGTTTACTTGGAATAACCAGCCACCTAGTTGGGGATATAATCTAGGACCTAAGTATCTAGAACACCCCTTTTATCCCAACTATCCCAATTTTACCCAACCCACATCAACCTCCTATTAGGAAACATCCAACCCACCCACTCAAGGGTATTACCCAAACCTTAGGGATCCCTATCATGATTCTCCTCATGATGACTCCTCTTTTAGGTCCCCCCTACCCAATAATAATTCTGATAGGACCTACATTTTAGGAGAACACCAAGACCCCTACCCTTCTCAGGGCCATAACCAAGATAGGTCATCTGAATTCAAGGATCTATCTTACTTGACCTATGGATTGGAAGGGATTTTAGAAAAATGGAAATCAAAAGATGATCATAAACCTAGGCAAATCAAGAATGATCAACCCCTGCTTTGGACCCCTGACGAAGAATCCGACAGGGAGGAGGACATAGAACCTCAATTATTCTGGAATAGGACTAAACAGAAAATGGTGCATCTTGAGGAATTAGACCCTGAAAATGTTAGGATATAGGACCCACCCAAGAACTTAAACCCCAGTGTGGACTCTGATACACATCCTCAACCATACCTCCCTAACCCTGAGTTGAATGCTAAGGAAATTATAGGAAAACCTAATGACACTCAGTCATTTCTTGATAGCCTTCAGTTGGAGTTATATAGATAAAACTAAGAATTGATTGAGAGGAAACAAGCCATGATTGATATGTTCCAACAATTGGATGAAGAGGGCCAAAGAACACTAATGGAAGTAACTCCTTTTATGAAATTCATGAAGCAAGGTCCTATGGGGATCAATTGGACTACACCTAGTTGCCCAAAACTGGTTCAGTCCACCATTGATACTCCCCCGGTGTTGGACAACTCATTAGAAAATGTCATTAAGGATTCCTTAGAACATGATTTGGGGAGGGTTGAGGACAAAAATTAGGAAGAAAATGAGAATTTTGGGGTCGATGCCTTTGAATCCAAATCTGATCTTCCTAAGGAAAGTGATCTGGTGGAAGAGACATCCAAAATTGAAGATGGGGAGTCAGATTACAATTATGAAATAATTGATTTGGAATCATTTGAAACTATGATAAATGCCAGTTTATCATTATTCATATACCCTAAAACAAACCTAGCTCTTAGGATTTTAACTTTACAAATAGGTTTCTAGGCTACATTTAGACATCACCTTTGTTAGGCATGCATTGCACTATTTTGTTGTTTTTAACACAGTTATTTGAGTGTTAGGGATGAACAGATAGTTGGATCCCTAAAACCTTAGCACTCAAGAAGGCAATAGATGAAGAGCATACTCAATCCAGCTGAGACTCAGCCAGATCCAACTCATCATAGCTGGATACCAGCTCACTTGGGTTAGGGTTGGTTCCATTATGCTCCACTCAGCTCATCTTGGCTAACTGGTATACCAGGGCAGCTCATCTTAGCAAAACCTAGCCCAAGTTAGCTCAAACCCAGCTCAACATAGCTTAGTCTAGCTCACCTTCTCTCCAATCGGTTCACTAGGAGCTCTAGCAGGCTTAACTAATTTGATAGGAGTCCACCTCAGCTTAGGTCCAGCTACTTCCAGCTTCGCTCAACTCAAGCTAGTTGAAGATGACCTCAAATAGCTCAGGCCAACTCAAGTCCAACTCCCAGGGACTCTACTTAGCTCAACCTAGTTGAGCTAAGCTATCCTAGCTACTCCAGCTAGCTAGGTCATCCCTAGGAAGATCATACCCAGCTCACCTCAGCTCAATTCAACAGAAGCCAGCTTACTTTATCTTGGCTTAGAAGCTAGCAAAGAACTAGCAAGCTAAGCTAGCTAAAGTAGATCCCTAAAATTCTCTTTAGTAGCTACCAGCTCCAGTTCAGCTCTAGACATTTCTTCCTCAACTCCTCTTCCCTAAACCCTAGCTCCATCCTTCTTACCCCTCTACTCACCTACTAGCTAAGTAAGCTTAGCTACCTTAGCTTAGCTAAGCCCTCCAATCCATGGCCATCCTCCATCCACCATAACCCTAACTTAAACCCTAAGCTAACTGCACCCTAACACTACTCTAAGTCCACTACCTAACCTACCTACCTGCACTCTAACGTGGCACCAACACACCCATATCCCTTCACACCACCACCTCCAAAAGCCACCAAAACCCCACGTCAACTACCCCCCATAACAACCCATATTTGGCGCCAAAAAGCCCTCCTAATTCTAACCATCCGCATACCCATAAAGCCTATCCTAACCCTTCCTTCTTCGGCACCAACAACCCCTTCTAGAAAACCTCTCCCTTGTTGCAAACATTGATGCCACTTGATGTGCATACATCTAAATACCAAAATTATCTATGAATGCATGTTTTTAGTACCATGTTAGCATCATGCATTGTAAATATTACATAACATGCATAATCATGCATTTTAGGTCAAATTGTACAAATTGTATAGTAATTGTCTCCTTTTATGGCTAGAGACAGGGTGACTTTTAATGCGGGCTTTAGGCCGAGGATCCAATCATATAGATCTGATCAGGGCGACAACGGGAGTTCAACGACTCTAAGATCGCCCTAATCGGACATCTGTAGCACCAGATATAGTCCGAGGAAGCTCAGAAATCAAGGGCCAAGATGGTGTCAATCCACACCTTAGATGATAGATCCAACCACATGGATGGGTTCGGATCAACGATCGTAGCCAAACAGCGTGAAAATCGGTCCAATCTGACATCCATAGCACCATCTACACTTCAACGAAAATGGATGGCCATGATGGCACCACGTGGCACCATCACAGCCACCCAGCATAGGCCGTAGCTCTACTTCTTCGCTCGATCGACGAATCTCCACTATTGGATGCCCATCCAATGGTTGAGAACTTGCCACGTCATCTCACACTCTCTCCTTCGGTGCCTCTCCTCATCTGAATGCTTAAGCAATGAAAGATCTTGGTCGTTGGATGAAGATCCAATGGCTAAGATTGGTTGAGCGCTAAAACAAAAACATGACTGAAAGAGCCTCGTAGCACAGCAAATGAGGCGCTACAGGGCAAGAGGTCACCCATTTGACTCTAGCACAATGCATGTTTCATTCATGTGCAAGAGCACAATTTGGGCCATCCGATCAAGTGTCGACTGTTCAGATGAAGCGATCGGCCAGATGCGTGGTTTGACGCACCGTCGGACGCTCGATCTCATGAGCAAAAGTAGGCATGAGCGAGATGAAGTTTAAGCTGTCCAATCTCTTGATCAGACGGCTGAGAGCCATTGAATGTGCGAAGATGTTGTGTGCGCAGAAGGAGAAGAGGCGCGCGGCGTGAGCACATGTCGCCCACGTTAGGTCTTTAGTGACGAATAAATCCATCACTAAAGACATAATATTAATGTTTTTGAATTTATAATGACCAAATTTCCCCCAATCCTTGGAACTATAAAAGGAGACTCCTACCCTATGAAATTCCCATCCCTTCCTTCACCTCTCTCCCTCTCTAAAGCTCTAGAGAAGCTTGTCCCACACCAGAGATGCTCCCTTAGAGCCAAATCCAAAGTTTTCTTACCCCCGTTTCGAAAGTGGATCCCACGACGACGAGAACGTGCTGCCTCATTCCTACTTTGCCCCCTTCTTCCCGTCCCGTCCTCCATCTTCCAGGCATCGGTCCATCCAGCTCATCTTCCAAGCAATCGTCGAGGAGGCTAACATCTCTTTCCCTTCCTTTTATCGCTTTCTATAATAGAATTTCTTATTTTCTAGCTGTAATCATTTCTCGCTTTCTAGATGTAAAAATAGTATTCATATATCAAGTGATTGTTCTCTCTCTCTCTTAGTCTTAATATCAATTCCATTGTAATTATCTCACTTTCAAGCAAAAATACCAAAAAAAATATAATCACAAATTTAGATTTATGTAGCCTCCCTGTGTTCGACCTGGAATTTCTTTACGAATTTCGGTAAAATTTTATCTGTTGACAGATTGCTTCGCAAATGGAACTACAATGATGGATTTTTCAATTCCAACTCCAATCGCATAGTTTTTCCACTAACAACACCACTTCGCCCCACATCCATCACCTATGCATCACTCCTTTAGGCACCAACTAATACCCACCATAGGATCACACAACCACCTCGATACTCCATCTCCACCACCCATAAATCCCTTGCCAAGATTTCCCCCTTCTAGAACCCCATTTTGGTACCAACCTTAACCCTTATCGACACCTTCCATCCACATTACAAATCCATCTTGACCTTACACCTCAACCCATTCTAGAACCAACCACCCTTGGTGCCAAAACAAGGTAGCACCACTACCTTGAATGGCCACCAATTACTATGCTCATGACCCTTGGTTTGGCGCAAAATATCCATGGCCCTAGGATCCTCTAACCAACCCCATAAACCCATCCTAAGCCTACACATCATGCACGCCTACCTACCCCTTAACACCTTTATAAAAAGGTCCATAACCACCACCATGGAGGACACCTTTGGCTTCATTATTCCACCATTATTCCACCTATCATATTCAGCCAAGAGAAGAAGGAGAAGAAGAATATTAAGGGGACACTCTACCCCTTGGTGCCTTCCCCTCTTCTCTTCTCTCTTATGCCCCCACTAGGCAGAGGACCAGCCAAGCAAGGAGGATGTCCCAGAGGAGGTTCTTGAGGGTGGTGCACACCCACCCTAGGAGGAGTTCTTGTGGGTGGAATTTTTCCACCCTTGGAGGAGCAAGGGAACGCCCTATCTAGGGTTTGCCAGGAGAAGGATCTTGCCAACTTGGAGGAACATTTCAAGGAAGGAGATGAAGGAGAAACCCTTTTCAACTACAGGAGCAGCCGCGGTTGGAGTAAGGATCTTCTCCTTTTCACCATCATCACAAGAGGATTAGTATTTCTTTTTCAATTTTTGTATTCTGAATTCTAGTAGTAGAAGCATTCCCCTACTAGTGATTTTGTAAACACTTTTCTCCATATATAAAGTTGCCTCTTCTAAAATTCTTGTTTTCATTTTAATTATTGCTTTTTACATTAGTGCATGCGCACTCTCTCTAATTACCCTAGGTCTTCACGTACCTAGGATGAGCTTAGAAAGAGAATTATTTTGTCACTTAGGTCTTAAGCTTTAGTAAGTTAGGTGTAGTCTTTTCCCGCTTTCTATTTCATTGTCCCCTAGTTATTTCAAAATAAAAAAAATCATATATTCAAAAAAAGATTCCAAAAAAGAAAGTTGATTTCCAAATATCAAGTAAGAGTAATTAAAGTGCATTCTTGCCTCCCAAGACGATCCTAGATACCACTGCTATCTAGGTTTATAAATTATAAAAGTGATTGCTAATTGGCATGTTACAATGACTTAAAAACTCTAATTACAAAGCATGCTTTTCTTCACGTCACTTTTTGGCATCATTGCCGGGGAGGCACCGCTTTCCATTTAGTTAATTCTCTTACTTGATAAGTGGATCTCATCCCCATTTCTTTCATTCATTTCGTGTGTGCAAGAGCATTACAAGAAGGAAGCGGGAATTTGGAAGCGAGAGCTTAAAGTCTCTTTTCTTCCAATGGAATTTAGGTTAATTCCTTGCTACTTGTCACATTTTCTAAAAAAAACTATCAAAAAAATATTAAATCAGGCTTTCAGGATCATAAACATTTAAATTAAGTACAGTGGTGCATTTAAAAACTCATTGGCTGCTTGTTTGAATCATGTAACACCACTCTACCTTAAGTGTTGGTGTTCTGAATTCTAGGTCTAGACTTCTGCCCAAACTTCTAAAATCAATTCCCAACATCACAAGCCTCCTAAAATCTTCAAATTTCATCCAAATATTACAAATTAAGTCAGTAGAATCTGTTCCAAATTTCAGAGCAATTGAAGTTGTAGATAATTTTTAAAAATTTCGTGGAGCATAGGGGGTCATCTCTAATTTCACTATTTTGTTATTATCCGTGAATTTTATGAATTTTCTACTCATCCAATTTTTGTGAAATTTAGCTTTCTAGAATTCTTATGAAATTCTACACAACATATAAAATCACAAAAAGTTTTTGTGGCCGATGGTGGTACTAAAATGCCCAAAATACCCACAGGTATCATCTATGGACTTCGACAATAGCACAATGAAAAATCTTAAAAAAATATCAAACAAATTCCTAAAATTAAGAAATATATATTTTCTGGAATCCTTGTTTGATTTGCCTTCCAGTAGTGGTGTTGTTTGCTTTATTTGGACCGCTACTTAACAAGAAAAGCCTAAAACAATTCACTAGTAGTAGCATTTCTGTTTAAGGATCTAATCAATTAGGGTTTCTTTTCATTTTTAGAGTCCCACTTTTTAAAAGGAAATCTACATTCACCTATACAACTTGATTTCTTTTTTATTGTGAATCACAAACTTGTTTGAAAGCTTAAAAAGAGAACCCTAAAAGATACTAAGCTAAATCAAATCCTAAAAGCATAAAAACAACAAAAAAATTGTGTGACAACTTGAAATTGGCATTGGAATCACTCCCATTTTGCACACACTTAAAAAAATTGAAATAACAAGGCATTACCCCAATTAACGCCCTCCACATTCCCGTGCACAATTAGTTACCTAAGCCTAAATTAAAACAAGTGGCCATTTAACCACTTAAGGACTTCACCAAAACATAGGCTTGATATCCAATATCTAAGAATTACTAAATGTTCCTAATTCCTTTTGAACACAGTGATTGACTTAGAGGGAAGTCAAACGATGGGTGCAGATTTACACAAGCCCTTGGTGATTTTCCCAGGATATGCTTGGGCCTAATCCACCTCTTTTAGTCTAACCGGGTAATCTTAAGGAACTAGGTTCACTTATTGATTTCTTCTTTATTGGGTTCCCAAGTCTTAGATTGCATTAAAGAGTCAACCTTAGGGCAAATTAGGCTTGATTGTTTGATTTGCACACTTTCTCTCATCTTTCTCTCTCCTCCTCCCCTCCCATTCTATTACGTGCATGCACAAGCAAAGGTCCCAAAATCCACATTTCCAAGGACCATTTGATTTTTCCCCCCACACCAAAAGATCTTCATTTTCCTCTTCTTCCTCTATTTTTAACATGGAAAACATGGAAAACCGTTCAAAAAATTCTACTTCCACATCCCAACCCGAACCTAACCTGTCAGCTGACCCACAAGTTGACTTCACCATCCCTAACCTCCCGCATTTGGAGCTACCACGAAACCATGAATGGCTAGGTGGCCCTTTAAATCAAAACACAAACCCTTTTTCTCTTATGGTCGACCAATTGGTTTGACTTCAACAAAACCAGCAGCAGTTGGCTAGGATAATCATGAACCTAGCCAACCAAAGACTGGGTCAACAACTTAGGGAACCTCTCGTACCTCTTAAGGATTTCTATGATCCTTCTAATTATGAAGAGAGACCTGGAGTGGTTATACCCCAAGGGGATTTTGAAAATAAACCTGCCATTCTAAACCTAATTAAACATTTCCATGACCTTCTGATAGAGGACCCCTTTTGCCATCTCGAGGAGCTGACTGTCCTCGCTCAAACCACCTGTTCCTGCAATGTGTAGGAAGAAGTGTGGCTCATGCGACTTTTTCCTCTCTCGCTAAAAGATGAAGCATCACATTGGTTTAGAACGGTCGGGCATCCTATCACTACCTGGCTCCAATTAAAAAGTGCTTCTCTAAAAAAATTTTCTGATAGATCGTACAAATGCTTTACATCAATCAATAATGACCTTTCAAAAAAAATATGGTGAAACTCTCCATGAGTCTTGGGAGAGATTTCAAGAACTAATTAGAAGTTTACCCCACCATGAAATTCCATGATGGCAGCTAGTGCAGATCTTCTATCATGGATTAGAAGATCAATTAAAAAGATTCATGGATGTTTCATGTGGGGGTAATTTCCTTAATAAAGATGCCGAAAGTGTCTATCTCCTTTTTGAAGAAATGAGTGAAAACTCATTTAATATGGCTTCAATGGACACTTTTGGTAGAACCAACAACCCAAGACTTAGAGTTAATGAAATTGACTCCAAATCCACATCTGTTCCAGTCACTCAAGATGATATAGTTATGATTTCTTAACGATTGGACCAAATGGAAATCAACCAGAAAAAATTGGAAGAAAAGCACACACAAAAACAAGCTCCTTACCCTAACTCTCCTCACCTTCTCAGAAGAGAAAATCTGCACAATATTTATACTGCCCTTGCTAGGCAACAATTTTTATCTGAATTCTCACAATATCTGACTGGGACCTTTGATCTTATGAATCAAAATCTTTTTGACCCCACCACTAAAAATAGTTTGGCTCTCCAAAAGCAATTTAGAAATTCCTCCAATCCTAAAAATCAAAATTGGAGGACCAACCCAAACCCCTCCTAGAAAGCCTCAAATCAAGTTTTGTTTCACAAACAAAATCAATTCGGGAATTATGGGAAAAACTTATATCAACCTGGGCCATACCAAGAAGATATCAACACCCAGGTCATGAAGACTCTACAAGGAATGTAGACTCAAATGACTGAAGTAACCCATCTGATTACCAATTTACAACATTAAGTCAAGGTTACTCCTAATGATGGATGATGTGCATACATCTGATTAACCTAAAATATCTATTAATGCATGTTCTTAGTGTCACATTAGCATCATACATTATAAATAGTGCATAATCGTGCATTTAGATCAAGTTGTATAAATTGTATAGTAATTGTCTCCTTTTTATGGTCAAGGACAAGGCAACTTTTTATCAGGGCCTCAGATCGAAGATCCAACTGTACAGATCTGATCAGGATGATGATTGGAGTTCAACGACTCCAAGATCGCCCTAATCGGACATCCGTAGCACCAGAAAGAGACCGAGGAACCTTAAAGAGAAAGGGCCAAGATGGTGTTAATCTGCACCTCAGACAACAAATCTAACCGCATGGATGGGTTCGGATCGACGATTGCAGCCTAACGGCACAAAAATCAATCCAATCCAACACCTGTGGCACCATCTACGTCATCAGAAGATGGACGGCCTAGAGGGTGTCACGTGGCACCATCATAGCCACCCAGCACTAGCCACAGCCTTCCTTCTTCACCCGCTCACTTGATCACAACTGTTGGATGCTCATCCAACGGCTGGGGAGCCACGCGTAAAAAAGTGTCCGCTTGCCTAAAGAGGAGGCATAGCGTAGTAGCCAAGTGCCCCTTCACGAGCGAAGGGCAAATGTTCGAGCCACACTGTGCCCCAAATCGTAGAGTAGGTGTGGAGCGGGTGCGCAATCAGAATTGCGTGATGAAGATTGGGCAGCGAGGAGTGAGTGATAGCGCCCACGCACGATCAGACACAAGGCGCTTACGTGTGATCGCACGCAGGCACACGGCGTGGGCATAGCTGCTCTCAGTCGTCTGATCTCTTGATCGAACGGCTATGAGCGCGCGAACATGCGTGGGCATTTTGGGAGGAGAAGAAGAGCGGGCGAGCGCAATGCGTGCACACGTCGCCCACGACAGATTTTTAGTGACGTTTAAGTCTGTCACTAAAGGTCCCATATTAATGTTTTTGAAATTAAAATGACCAAAATGCCCCCACTCCTTACAACTATAAAAGGAGACCCCCTCCATATGGATTTCTCATCCCTTCCTTCTCTTCTCTCCCTCTCCAAAGCTCAAGAGAAGCTTGTCCCACACCCAGGATGCTCCTCAAGAGCTAAAATCAATTTTTCACCCCCATTCCAGAAGCGGATCCCACGACGACGACGACATGCTACCTCGTTCCCGTCCTGCTTCGACCTCCTTCTTCCCTCTCCGTTCCTCGTCTTCCAGGTGTTGTCTCATCTGGCTCATCCTCCAAGCGATCGTCGAGGAGGATAACTTCTCTCTCCCATTCATTTTTCTTGCTTTCTAGAGTAGAATTTTCTTGCTTTTTAGTTGTAATAATTTCTCGCTTTCTAGTGTAATCTTTTCTCGCTTTCTTAGTTGTAAAAACATATTGCAACATCAAGTGAATGTTTTTCTCTCTCTCTCTCTCCTATTGTCTATATTTCATTGTGATTATTCCACTCTTTAAATAAAAACACAAAAAAATATAATTGAGAGTTTTGATCGGCATAGCCTCCCTGAGTTCGACCTAGGATTTCTTTTCCGATATAAATTTTATTTGTTAAACCCGAGTTCTTTGCTATTCGAACTACAACGATAGGTTTTCAAAAACAACTCCAATAGCGTAGTCTTCCGATGTTCAACTTTTTGGCATTGTTGCTGGGGAGGCAATAATTTTTTCAATCTTCTTTTCGCATTTCACGCACTTTACTGTCTTCTAACTTGCTTTCTCTCGTGTCTATTGTTTTACAGATACCTCTATCAGGGAATCATCAAGTAGTAGATCAGAGTAAAGTGCAGTTGAAGACGACTGTAAGTGCTCCCCATTCTTCCCCCTCCATAGATTTCATTTCATCACGTTAAATTCAAATTCCAATTAACCTAGGCGTTTGCATAAATCGTAGGATTAGTTTGGTTATTTGGAATTTCACTCACATTTCACCCTCGCATATAAATAAAAAATAAAAAGATAATTTTGTGAGGCAATTCAACATACACACAACATACACCCACATTCAAGGCACTTAACCTAATTGATTTTCTTCTACTCAATCAGATTCTGATCTGTGGAATCGGTACACAAATCAACACGTAAAAGAGTAGAAATCATTCTAGGTTAATCAATTCTGTGTGCCTAACTCAGTGGTGCAATTGTGGCCAAGTGTTTGAGTTGTTTGGGCCGCACCACTCAACATAAAATCAACTCACCAAATAACTTCCTCTTAGGGTTTTCAATCTAGCTTCATACCAGGCACTCCACTTGATTTCTTATTTTAAAAGGAAAGCAATCTTCACCCTCGCTTGAAAACCTTGTTTGCCTCAAACTTGATTGAAATCAACCTAATTTTAAATCCTAAAAGCTATTTAAGCAAGATTTGAATATTAAAATCTACTCATCACAAATAATCTTGGTTGAAAACCCCAGTTGTGCACGTACTTACACATACTCAATTGATCATTAAGGGCACAACCCATTTTAAGGGCCCAAAACATTCCATAAGCACTACAATCCCAGGCCTCAATAAAATCGAGTAGACGTTGGCCTTAAGGACTGATTCGCTCTTCGGGGCCTAGTCTGAGATTGTTTATGATTAACCTACTTGTACTGATCAATCTGATGTCTAGTTAGGGGAGTAGCATCAAACGATCGCAGCTAGGGGATACACTAGGAATCAGAGTTTCAAGCCAAAGAAGAACCTTCTCCCTAGCCCTCCTTCTAACTGGTTGGATTGAGCAGACACAAGTAGAGTAAATCGTTTATAATCTTAATGCAGGTTCTGGGAGTCTGTACATTCTTAGGCTACCCCACTTAAGGACAGGCTTATTTTGTTATGCTGTAGGGTTCTTATCCCCAGTCCTTTCGACCTTTTCCTAGTTTATGCTAGGAAGAAGGTCATTGAATCCCCAATTAGAAGGACTACTAGAGTATTCTAGGAGGCGTAGATTGGATTTTGGCCAAATTGATCCCATGGCTGATCAACAGCCTCCTCTGCCTCAGGATCGACAAGAGGTATTTCGAAGGCAACTGGAACAAATGCAGAGAAGTTTAAGAATGGTTCTAGAGAATGCAGGGTGCTCAGCCTTTGGAGGATTTTTATGATCCTTCAAATTACGGGGAACATCCTGGCATCCAGATTCCTACTAGAGATGTAAAAATCAAACCCCAGGTGTTAAGCCTAATAAAACATTTCCATGGGCTTGGCTCTGAAGACCCGTTTCAGCACTTGGATGACTTGACCACTTTGGTCCAAACCACCAAGGTGCGAAATGTGAATGAGGAGAAAATGATCATGAGGCTCTTCCCCCACTCTCTTAGGGATAAAACCACTCATTGGTACAGAACTATAGGAAGACCAATTGCAACTTGGAATGAGTTGAAATCGACCGTTCTAAAGAAATTCTTCCCTATCGGACGTACCAATGCTTTGAGACGAGCAATCACTACCTTTACCTAGCGACCAGAGGAGCAGTTTCATGTGTCCTGGGGGCGATTCCAGGACCTATTGCGGAGGTGTCCATACCACAAGGTGCCGAAATGGCAACTCATGCAGATCTTCTACCAAGGGTTGACTGAGCAACTCAGAAATCATGTGGATGCTTCTTGCGGAGGCAATTTCCTCAACAAAAATGCAGATAGCGCGCACAATTTGTTTGAGGAGATGAGCAAGAATTCGATCAATCATGCCTCCATGGATACTTTTAACTAGTCCCAACAACCCAGATCGAATGTTAATGAAGTCCACGACTCTCATTCATTCGATATGGAATTGATTTGTAATAAACTTGATAAGGTGGACCTAGTTGCTAAGAGAATGGAGGAGTGGGTGGCTGGAAATTCAATGAACAACTCTTGATCCACTCAATCCCATAATTCAGGATTCCATTCGTCGCGAGCTCCTTCTGGCTAGGAGTTCGTGAATCAACTTGATGCGGCTCAACCTGCGAGCCAGCATTATTCGGAAGCCAATGGGTTCCAAACTAGGGCCTTTGATCCCAATTTCTCTGATCCTTCCCTTTCTTTCTCTCCATCCTCACCCTATAAGGATGTTTGTGCTATACAGGAGAATGTTAGATCCACCCCCTACTCCAATGCTTATAATCCAGGTTGGAGAAACCACCCTAACTTCTCCTGGAAAAGCCCAAGGCAGCAAACCTAATTCTGACCAAGCAACTATACTCCACAACGACCAATGGGTCAGGATCATGTTTATACTCAATTGCCCTCGAATTAGGTCATTCAGCTAGCTTAGAATGCCCGTCAACCCATAGGGCAAGCTGATTTGAACCGACAAATGGTAGAGATGCAAGGATCCATTCTCCAACTCATGCAGCAAATGAAAACCTCACTGGACAACTTGCAAACCAGGCTCATAGCTAATTCTCCACAACCCGGATCTCTACCATCTCAACCTATACCCAACCCATGAAATATCTTGAATCCGAGCAATCAAGCCCATGGGTAAGAAAATCAGAGGGACCCACATGCACATGCTCAGGTGGTTGAGCAGGGTCCTTCCTCTTCTTCTTCTGCAAATCAACGATTCTTGGCTAATGAAGGCCCTCCAATCTTTCCTAACCCTCCCCAAGACCAAAACTCATATGCATCCGCAAATTCTGTTACCTTGAGGAGTGGTAAGCAAACTTAGGATCCACAACCACACTGTTTTGATTTATCGAATCCTGAAGAACCTGAGGTGAGAAAGGAGAACTCTGGAGAAGAAATCAAGGCTCAGGAACCTACTTCCAAAGATCTGACTCATGTTCCTTTTCCTGAAGCCTTGATCAGATCAAGGAAGAAGTCTGTTGATAGTAATGAGGAGCTTCTGAATATTTTCAAGAATGTCGAGATCAATATCCCGCTGCTTGACGCTATCAAGCATATACCGGCTTACGTAAGATTCTTAAAGGATTTATGTGCACAGAAGCATAAGTCGAGAGAATCTGTTCCGAGGAAGGTGGTACTCTCCGAGCAAGCTAGTTCTGTTATCTTACACCACCTCCCTCAGAAAAAGAGAGATCTAGGTGCTCCTTTGATTTCTTGTGTCATCGGAGATTACACTTTTGATAGAGCACTGCAGGATCTAGGTTCATCCATCAACCTAATTTCAACTTCTCTTTACAAGAAGTTTAGATTAGGTGAACTTCGGCCGACTTCAGTAACGCTGTAGTTAGCAGACCATTCGATCACAAATCCGCGAGGGGTTATTAAAGATGTTACTGCTAAGATTAAGGATTTCTATTTTACTATAGATTTCCTTGTCCTTGACATGGATGTACCTGAAAATTTGAGGAACACACCCATCATTCCAGGGCATCCGTTCCTGGCTATCGCTAAGGCCAACATTAACTGTGAAAGTGGTAGCATGGAAATAGCCTTTAGGGATGAAAGAATGAAATTGGATATTTTTAAGGAGATTAATAAATTTGAGGTTTATGGATTTATCGAGGAACTTGAGGACGATAATGTGAATATTGAAACTTATATGATGGTTTCTGCATTTGAAAGTTCCTCCTCCGAAGATGAATTGGACCCGCAACCCTCTATGGCAGACCTGCCAATTTCTAAAGAGGTTATTGATTTTGTTCACTCTCAACCTCTTCCTCTTGATGAGTCTTCATTAACATCTTCCTTACCTTCAATCATCAACCTGTCCCAGCTTGAACTGAAACCATTGCCTGAGAATCTGAAATATCAGTTTTTAGAACCACATAAGATGCTCCCTGTGATTATCAGTGCTAAATTAACAAAGGAGTAGGAGATTAAACTAATTAAGGTCCTAAAGGAACACAAGGAGGCAATTGGTTGGACCATTCATGACCTTAGGGGGATCGAGCCATCTTATTGCAATCATAGAATATTTTTGGAAGATGGATCCCGCCCTTCCCACTAGATGCAGAGGAGATTAAATCTAAATATGCGAGAAGTGGTCAAGAAGGAGATTATTAAGTGGCTCGATGCAGGAATCATTTATCTGATCTCTGATAGTCCTTGGGTAAGTCCCATGCAGATTTTTCCCAAGAAAGCTGAGATTACCGTTGTGACTAATGAGAAAGGAGAATCTATCACAACTCATTTAGCTTCATCTTGGAGGGTTTGTATCGATTATAGGAAGCTGAACACAGTCACGAAAAAGGATCATTTCCCTCTGCCTTTCATTGATCAAATCTTGGAAAGATTAGCCAAGTAGAAGTACTTCTATTTACTTGATGGCTATTCGAGATACAACCAAGTTCCTATCCATCTCGAGGATCAGGAAAAAACTATTTTCACCTGTCCCTACGGAACCTTTGCTTTCCGTAGGATGCCATTCGATTTATGCAATGCACCTATGACTTTTCAAAGCTGTATGTTGGCCATATTCTCTGACATGGTGGGAAGTTTATGGAAGTCTTCATGGATGATTTCTCTATTTTTGGATAATTGTTTGACTCTTGTCTAGCTAATCTTGAAATGATTCTTAAATAATGCATCAAAACAAGATTGGTCCTTAGCTGGGAAAAGAGTCATTTCAGGTAACAAAAAGGCATCGTCTTGGGTCATGTAATCTCTGAACGGGGAATTGAAGTGGATAAAGCTAAGGTTGATGCTATTGCTAAACTTCCTCCTCCCACATCTGTTAAACAAATTCGATCATTTCTTGGTCATGTGGGATTCGACAAGAGATTCATTAAGGACTTTTCGAAGATTGCTTGTCCTCTGAGCAATCTTATCATCAAAGAAACACCGTTTGATTTTGACGAATCATGCCGTAAGGCATTTGATTTTCTTAAAACGGTAGTCACTTGTGCTCCAGTGTTGCAACCACCGGTTTGGACAGGCCCTTTTAAGATCATGACTGACGCTTCTGATTACGCGATCGAAGCTATTTCCAGTCAGAAAGTTGATAGGAAGCCCTCTGTCATCTACTATGCTAGTAAAACTATGGATGAGGCCTAGAGGAATTACACTGTTATTGAGAAGGAATTACTAGCCATAGTATTTGCTTTGGAGAAATTTAGGGCTTATCTCTTAGGATCTCATGTCATTATATATACCAACCACTCAGCCTTGAGACATCTCTTGGCAAAAAAGGATGCCAACCCTAGCTTATTCATTGGATTCTTCTTCTTCAAGAATTTGATCTTGAAATCAAGGATAAATCCAGGGTATAGAATGTGGTGGCGAATCATCTATAGAGACTTCTAAGTGATTCTTCTTGTCCAAACATCCTGATTGCTGATACTTTTCCAGATGAAACCATCCTTACAATTTCAGCCATCCAAACCCCATGATTTACTGACATTGTTAATTATTTGGCCGTTGGTCAAATCCCCCAGGTTTGGACCAAGCAACAACAGGATAGACTCAAATATGAGGCCAAAAATTACTTCTGGGAGGACCCTAAACTGTACTGCACCGGCTCTGATCAGATTATTCGCTAATGTGTTCCAGAGAACGAATTCAACAGTATACTCGAGTTCTACCATGCATCTGCGTGTGGTGGACACTTCTCCGGGAAAAAGACGGCTGCAAAAATTATGCAATCTAGATTCTATTGGCCATCTTTATTCAAGGATGCCCAAGAATTCTCAAGGTCGCATTCCCGATGCCAAGCACTTGGGAGCATAACTATGAGAGATATGATGCCCCTAAACCCAATTCTTCCTGTCGAAATCATTGACGTTTGGGGCATCGACTTCATGGGACCCGTCCTCCCTTCGTTTGGACATCATTACATTCTCATCGCTGTTGATTACGTGTCCAAATGGATTGAGGTGATTCCCACCCGTACCAATGACCACAAGGTGGTCATCAATTTTGTCAAGAAGAACATCTTCAGCAGGTTCGGGATTCCGAGGGCCATCATTAGTGATGGTGGCACTCATTTCACTAATGCCCAGTTCCCTAATTTGCTGGCTAAATTCGAGGTTAAACATCGAATCTCCACACCTTACCATCCCCAGACGAATGGATAGGCCGAGATCTCCAATCAGGAGATGAAGAATATTCTGTAGAAAATAGTTAGGCCTGATCACAAACAATGGACTCAAAAGCTTGAGGATGCTCATTGGGCCTACCGTACGGCGTATAAAACTCCCATCGGCATGTCTCCATTTCATCTGGTGTATCGAAAGGTGTGCCATTTACCAGTAGAAATTGAACATAGGGCATTCTGGGCAATCAAGCAGTGCAATCTAGATCTGAGTTTAGCTGAGAAGACAAAGAAACTCCAACTATCTGAGTTGGAGGAGCTTAGAAATGATGCATATGAGAATGCCAAGATCTACAAGGCTTGGACCAAAGCTCTACATGACCAATTGATTTCCCACAAGAGCTTTGAGCCAAACCAGAAAGTCTGGCTATACGATTCTTGACATATGCTCTTTCCCGGCAAACTTAGGTCGAAATGGAATGACCAGTTCATTATCGACTAGATTTTTCCAAACGTAGAAGTTCAGATCTTTGACCCGAAGATGGGTAATTCATTCAATTTCAACGGTCAACGTCTGAAGCCTGTTATTGACCGTACTATTCTAGAACCCGTCTCAGACATGGTTGCTCTAGCCATGTTGTGACATCTTTGGCTAGACTTCGCCTAGCTAACGGCATTAAACTCAACAGTTGTACAGTCTGACTTACAGCTGACCTGAGCTTCATATTCAGGTGATATCTTCCTACTCTACCCTTCCTTTCATGTCTCTTTTTCTCAATGTGGATATTGCATCAACTAGGCATTAGGGGGTGGATTCATTTTTGAATCCTTTTTTCAGCTCTATGAAATTTGTGTAAATTCTATTTCTCTTCTTATATATATACATAAAATAAAATTGAATTAGGAAGGAATACTTGGACATTAGGACTTTTCAATCTTAGGAAATATTACAATAGGATCTGAACACTAAGACCCTTCAGGTCTTTGGGCTTAATCAACCCGAGTATCCACTAAAATGTGGATTTGTTTTCCGAGTCCTTGCCATACTGAATTCTATTTTAATTTGATTAAATAAGTTTGGGTGATAAGTACACGACTTATCAACTCGCCCTCTGATTTGAGGAAACTCTAAGTCTAAGCATCTACACACTATCTTGTCATTGACTCGTTGTTCGACAATTTTAACGAAAATTGGGCAGCTAATGAACCTTCTAGGGTGATATGGCTGGCAAGTTATCGTGGGTAATAGCCCATAGGTAGGTTGTCCAGAGCCCAGTCACTGGACCTTTCTTTTCTTACTTCCTTTAGGTAAATCTTAGACCAGGGAAGCCACCTACTTAAAAAGAAAAAAAAGAAAGTTAATAAGAAAAGAAAAAGAAAAAGGAGAAAAGAAAGAAAAGAAATAAGCCACACTTCGCCGCACGAGTATGGCTGGCAAGTTGTTGGTGGTAACAGCTCATCGACCGGTTATCCAGAACCCAGCTCAAGAAATGCACTAAAAATTCCCAAAACACTTAGGAAGAAGCAGAGAAGTAGAATAAGCCGGGGAGATATACACTAGATTCATCCTTGTGTTGACCCCATAAAGATAAAAGTAGGGAGAAAGCTACCGATCGTAAAGATACACCTTTAAGCAGAACTCTCTTTTCAAGGTCACCTAAAGGCGTAGAAACCCGAAGTCCGTTCTAATTGCCGATCAACGAGTCTATCACATTCATAATAAGATGCTTAGAACTTAGGGTTCTCATCAAATCTTGAGTGGGTTGAGTGGCCGTAGAAAGCCACTCTTTAACCCTAAACTCAAAAATCCAAAAAAATTAGAAAAGAATAAAAAGAGAAAAAGAAAATTTTCTTTGAATAAGGCGAGGGCTTGAGGCGATCTGTATTTTGGCAGATACCCGGACGCTGTTGTGTCTTTGAAAGTTTAGATCCTAAGTAAAAAAATTTCTTAATGTTGAAAATAACTTATGCCCAAGTAATCCAACCTAATTCTTTTATAAATAGCATGTAGTTTTTGCTAGGGACTAGCAAAAGATAGGCATGGGGGTATGATGTGCATACATCTAATTAACCTAAAACATCTATTAATGCATGTTCTTAGTGTCACATTAGCATCATACATTGTAAATAGTGCATAACATGCATAATCATGCATTTAAATCAAGTTGTATAAATTGTATAGTAAGTGTCTCCTTTTTATGGTCACGGATAGGACAACTTTTTATCAGGACCTCGGATCGAAGATCCAACCATACAAATCTGATCAGGGCAACAATTGGAGTTCAACGACTGCAAGATCACCCTAATCGGACATCTGTAACACCAGATAGAGATCGACGAACCTTAAAGAGCAAGGGCCAAGATGGTGTTAATCCGCACCTCAGATGACAAATCCAACCACACGGATGGCTTTGGATCGACGATCGCAGCCTAACAGCGTGAAAATCGATCTAATCCGACACTCGTGGCACCATCTACATCACTCAGAAGATCGACGGCCTAGATGGTGCCACATGGTGCCATCATAGCTGCCCAGCACCAGCCGTAGCCTTCCTTCTTCACCCGCTCACTTGATCTCGACCATTGGATGTTCATCCAACAGCCGGGGAGACGCGCGCACAAAAGCGTCCGCTTGCCTAAAGAGGAGGCGCAGTGCAACAGTCGAGCACCCGTTCGCAAGCGAAGGGCACTCGTTCGAGCCACGCTATGCCTCAAATTGAAGAGTGGGCGTGAAGCGGGTGCAAGATCAGAGCCGCGCGATGAAGATTAGGCAACAAGGAGCGAGCGATAACGCCCACATGCGATCAGACACGTGGCGCTTACGCGTGATCGCATGCGGGCATGTGGCGTGGGAATAGCTGCTCTCAACCGTCCGATCTCTTGATCGAACGGCTGCGAGTGCGCGAATGTGCATGGGCATATTGGGTGGAGAAGAAGAGCGGGCCCACACAGTGTGTGCACACATCGCCCACGACGAACCATTAGTGACGTTTAAGTCCATCACTAAAGGTCCCATATTAATGTTTTTGAAATTAAAATATCCAAAATGCCTACACTCCTTGCAACTATAAAAGGAGACCCCCTCCATACGGATTTCTCATCCCTTCCTTCTCTTCTCTCCCTCTCTAAAGCTCAAGAGAAGCTTGTCCCACACCCGGGATGCTCCTCAAGATCTACAATTAAACCTGAGGGGATTATCAAGGTTGTAATAGTCCGGGTCAAAAACTATCTATTTGCCATAAACTTTTTGGTCCTGGATATAGAAGTATCGAAAGCTTTAAAGAATGCCCCCATAATTCTTGGAAGACCATTCTTAGCCACCACCAAAGCCAATATTGATTGTGATTCTAGAAAGATGAAAATCATGTGTGGTGGTGAATCTGTTACCCTAGATATTTTCCAAGCTTCTAAGCATTTCCAAGAACCAGATTTCTTTGATGACTCGGATTCTGATATTGAAAATTTAGTGGAGGAAATAATGCAAATTTCACACATGGGTTCCTACCTTGCAGTTAACACGGTTCCTAAACAATTTGATTTAACCCACCCTCCCACCCTAACCACACCTTCTTCATCTGACTCTTTATCTAAGCCCCTCCCTCTCACTTCACCCCTAAATCCAAAAGCACAAATCATTTTGGAGCTGGGCCCTCAACTGGAATAAAAGCCCCTGCCCGACTCCCTTAAATATGTTTTCCTATGACCAAATCAAGCCATGCCCCTGATTATCAACTCTAGACTTATTGGGGCACAAGAGGAAAAACTTCTCTAGGTTTTGAGTAAACATAGAAAAGCTATTGTCTAGACCCTTTCTGATCTTAAGGGTATTAATCCATCCCATTGCACCCATCGAATCTATCTTGAGGATGATTCTCACCCCTCTCGCCAATCACAAAGGCGCTTGAACCGTAATATGCATGAGGTGGTAAAAAAGGAGATTATAAAGTGGCTTGATGCTGATATCATCTACCCCATTTCTGATAGCTCCTGGGTTAGTCCCATGTAGGTAGTTCCTAAAAAAGCTAGACTAACAGTTGTCACTAATGACCATGGGGAGAATATAGCCACTCGGACCACTTCTTCTTGGCATGTGTGCATTGATTACCGAAAACTAAACACCACCACCAAGAAGGACCATTTTTCGCTCCAATTTATTTATCAAATCTTGGAGCGATTAGCCGGACGTGATTACTACTATTTTCTTGAAGGTTATTCCGACTTTAATCAAGTTGCAATCCATCCTGAGGATCAAGACAAAACTACATTCACTTGCCCCTTTGGAACCTTTGCTTTCCGAAGGATGCCTTTCGGTCTTTGCAACACACCTACGACTTTTCAAAGGTGTATGCTTGCAATTCTTTCGAACCTGGTAGGTGAATGTCTAGAAGTCTTTATGGATTACTTCTCTGTATGTGGAGACTCTTTTGATCTTTGTCTTAGAAATCTTGAAAGAACTCTATAGAAATGCATAGAAGTTAATTTGGTCCTCAGTTGGGAAAAATGTCATTTCATGGTCCAGGAAGGAATCGTCATGGGCCATGTCATTCCCAAAAATGGAATTGCGGTAGATAGAGCCAAAATTGATGCATCTCCAAGCTCCCACTACCCACTATTGTGAAACAGATCTGGTCTTTTTTGGGGCACGTGGGTTTCTACCATCGTTTCATAAATAATTTTTCCAAAATCTCCAAGCCCATAAGTCAATGCTTGGAGAGTTTCAATAAGTTGAAGAAAGAAGTCACTGAGGCACCAATTTTACAGGGACCTGGCAGGAATTATCCCTTTGAGTTAATGATGAATGCCTCTGATTTTGCTGTGGGGGTCGTTCTAGGGTAGATAATTGATAAGAGGCCTGTTGTGATCTATTATGCTAGTAAAACTCTTGATGATGCACAATAGAATTACACTATTACTAAAAAAGAACTTCTTGACATTGTCTTCACCCTAGAAAAATTCCGCTCTTATCTATTGGGATCACATGTCACGTATACACTGACCACTCAGCACTTAAATATCTGTTGAACAAGAAAGATGAGAAACCCTACCTTATCCATTGGATCCTACTGCTGCAAGAATTTGACCTAGAAATCAAGGATAAGGCGGGGTCGCAAAATGTCATAGTTGATCATCTCTCTTGTCTCATGACGAATGATATGCTGACCCCCCCTGATATATTCCCTAATGAGACTATCTTAGCTGCCAATGCCCTCCCCTGGTTTCACCTATTGCAAACTATTTAGCAACAGAATGAATCCCCTCTGATTGGCCTAAAACTGAAAGGGATAAGTTCCTTACTGACATTAAATATTACTTTTGGGAGTAGCCCAACCTTTTCTGCATCTGTGCTGATCAAGTCATTAGATGGTGTGTCCCCAACTCAGAAATTCAAGACAGTTTGACACTATCATTCAATGGCCTGTGCCGGACATTTCTTGGGCAAGAAAACTGTGGCTAAGGTCCTCACCTCTAGATTCTTTTGGCCCAGCCTGCACAAAGATATTCATTCTTTTGTTCAGTCATGTGTGCTTTGCCGGAGCATCGGCAACATGACTTGGAAGGATATGATGCCCCCAAATCCAATTTTAGAAGTTGAAAATTTTGATGTACGGGGCATCGACTTCATGGGACCGTTCATCAACTATTGTGGGTATTTATATATACTAGTTGCAGTCAACTATGTATCAAAGTGGATCAAAGCAATACCCACATGCACCAATGATCACAAAGTGGTAGTCAAGCATATCAAGAAAAACATTTTCTTGAGATTCGGCATTCCCAACGCCATCATCAATGATGGAGGATCACATTTCACCACTCTAAATTCCATCACCTTCTTTCCAAATATGAGGTTAATCATAAAATTTTCACTCCTTACAACCCCCAAACAAATGGCCAAGCAGAAGTTTCTAATCGGGAGATAAAAAATATTTAACAAAAGATGGTTAGGCCTGATCGTAAAGATTGGTCCAATAAATTGGATGATGCTTTATGGGCCTACCATACAACATTTAGAACTCCTCTCGGCATGTCTCCTTTCCGTCTGGATTTTGAAAAGGCATGCCATCTTTCGGCAGAACTCGAACACACGTCTTTTTGGGCAATAGAATAATTAAATATGGATTTATCTAAAGCCAGTAGACTAAGGTCCTAACTCTGAGGATGGAGAGAGAGGGACGAAGGGCAGCAGGTGGCGATGTCGAGGGTGCAGCTAGGGTTGGGGATGAGGGTGACTGGAAGACATGGAGATCGAAGAATTGGAGGAGAATGGAGAGGAGATGGCCATCTCATGTGGGTGGGACTATCAGATTTGGGTCGAAGGTGGGATGGAAGAGGACGAATGGAGAGGTCCTATGCTATAGATGTAGAAGAAGAGGGCATATGATAGCGATATGCAGGAACCCCCTTGTATGCCTTGCATGTGGAGGTGAAGGGCACAAGCGCGATTCGTGTAGCAGGACGTGGCTTCAGTATATGAGGAAGAACCCTCAGCACCCAAAACTAGAGGTACCTGAGCCATGGCTACCCCCACTGCCGACACAGGCTGGCCACATGATTGATGTGGAAATCCCCTATTCTGAGGATATACTATCTGCGGAGATGATGTTGAGAGGTGCATTGATTGGCGAGGTCATGACTGGAAGCCCATCTGCTAAAAAGCTCCATCAATTGGTGAGTTCCCTATCACTTGTCTTGCCGAGCTGGAAGGTTGCTGTGTTATTCCAGACCCGTTTTCTTGTTTTTGGTATGGAGATGTAAACATGGAGAGGCTAAGATTTCGCTTGAGTATGTTTGAAAACATTAATGTGTTATGGATGCTGGTCTCTCCCTTTGATGGGGCACTCCCTAATCGTCCACCCTAGAGGATGGGTATTCGATGTGTGACATTAGCCATCAAGGGTCTGCCTTTGCACCTGAGATCGAAAGGGGTGGTCTCTAAGATGATTGTTGGGTTTGCATCTATCCTTGATGATACAGTGGTTGCAATTGCGGAAGGAGATGAACGGATACTGAAAATTGGGGCCGAAATCTTCAGAAGTGGGTCACTGCCTAATAGAATTATTCTCAGATGTGGAGGAAGTTCTTGGCTTGTTCATGTGTCAGTGATTGGGCAAGAAGTCATAAGCTCAAAACCAGGATAGGTTAAGACATCTGAAGAAAATCCTGTGGAGGTGCAACAGGTAGAATTAGAGGGTCGTAAGCCATCAGAGGATGCTCCAGGGCCAAAGAAGAGGAAAGAATGCCATGAGGAGGATTCAGAGGGGAGTATGATGGTAGTGGTGAGTGCCACTGTCATGAGGGGTGATAAAGAAAGGCATGAGGACCCTGGTATTATCACTAACTATACAGAGGAAAGAATAGAAGGCAGTAGTGGGAGAAGTATACTTATGGATGTGAATCAATTTTCACTCCCTACTCCTGAAGAGATGAAATTTGGGAAAGGATCTGGTCAAGAGAAAGGGATTGGACGATCCCTTTACATGCTTAGGAGACGAAGAAAGGAAAATATGAGGCCCATTGAGGAAGAAACCATTGCAAAGTCCATCGTGGTTGAATATGTTGACAACCAGGCTCAAGGGGATCATCCTTTTTAAGGGATGAGAATTTTAACGTGGGTTACGCAATAAGGTGAGAAGAGATTCTCTAATCAGATATCTTATGGAGTGGGATATTGATTGTGTTCTTATCCAAGAGAAACATCTAGAGGAAGACAATAATCCTATCTAGGACACCCTGAGGTAATCTGGGAAAGCAGATTGTGTGGGGATGGCTGCAAATGGCAGATCTGGTGGGATGGCATATTTGGTGGAGAAAGTCCAGCTTTAAAGTGGTTGAAGTTCATCAGGCCAGGCATATTCTTACATGTAGATGCCAGAGTCACCAGGGGGAGTTGGATTGGTTTGTATCATGTGTGTATGGTCTCTGTACAGCAGCTAGCAGGCTGGAGTTATGGGAGGACTTATCAGCAGCACATCAGAAGGTCCAAGAGCTACCTTGGCTCATGGGTGGAGATTTCAATTGTACCTTATCAAGTGGGGACCGTCCTGGGGTAACACAAATGGTGCAGAGGTAGGTTTCCAACTGGTTGTGCAGAATCTAGGCATCAGTGAATATCCGGTCAGTGGTATTGAGTTTACTTGGAGAAATGGTAGTGGCTCATGTCCAAATTGGATAGATTCTTTGGCAACTCTAGTCTCTTGGAGCAATTTCAATTGTCTTCAGCCATGAGCCTCGAGAGGCCTTTTTCAGACCATGCGCCAATTGTGTGGGATAGTGGGGTGAATGCGGATGTTGGTTCATACTTCAAGTTCAAAAAATCCTAGTTTAGAGAAGAGGGGTTTAAAGATATGCTAGCTGGTGGAAAAATAAGAAGGCTGTAGGCTCTGCTACCCAAACATTGGCTCTGAAGTTGGCAGACATGCGCATATTGCTAAGGGAGTATCGGCAAACAGTAACAGCTATTAGAGAGCATAAGATAATTGAGGCATTGGCTGAGGTATAGCAGCTTGATATGAAGGAAAGCACAGTGGGTCTGAACGCTCAAGATCAGGAAGATAGGAAATATTGGCAGCAGATTATCGCTGAGGAGGATTTAAAGAAAGAGATGGATTGGCGTGAGAGGTCTGGACAATTGTGGCTCAAGGAAGGGGATGCAAATATGACTTTTTTTCATCTTGCAATCAGTGCTCAAAGGAGATTCAACCTCATTGCTACTGTCAAAATTGGTGAGAGAAACATCTCCTCCACTCGTGAAATTAGGCAAGAAGCTATGCACCACTTCAAGGAAAAATCAAAGGCTGCACCAAGGATGGCTGCGACTGCATTCCCATGTGTCAGTGATGAGCAAGCTACTATGTTGGTTGTGCCTATTACTGAATAGAAGGCTATGGATGCCATCAAAGATTTAAATAATGAGGGAGCTCCAGGGCAGATGGGGTTCAAGTTTTTTTTACAAAGAGATGTGGAGTGTTCTTAAAGAGGAAGTGATGGGGGTTATACATGAGTTTGAAAAGGGAAATTCTGGATTCGAAAGGCTAAACAAATCATACCTCTTCTTGTTACCAAAGTAAGGAGTGGAATGTTTCTCTGACTATAGGCCTATTGCATTATCGAATTCCATATACTTAATCATTAGCAAAATCCTCGCCGATAGAATCCGTGGTGTTCTACAAGGCCTGATTATGCTTTTTCAATCTGCTTTTTTACCTGGGAGGTCTTTACAGGAATCATTTATTAGGGCTTAAGAGATGGTGACGGGTTGGCACTGAAGGAAGTCTAAGGCCTTCCTATGGAAGGTAGATTTCTCTAAGGCATATGATTCAATTTTGCAGCCATACTTTTGGGAAATCCTTAAAAGAAGAAAGTTCCCCATCCTTTGGATCCAGTGGATGAAACGGTGTATCATGACAGCCTCCTACTCTCCCTTGATAAATGGGAAACCTTGTAAAGCCTGGATTCAACCTCAGTGTGGGGTGCGGCAAGGCTGTCCCTTGGCTCCGTTGATTTTTAATTTTGTTGTGGGTACTTTAGCCAGATATGCATGCAAGTTGGCAGAAGATGGATTGATTAGGGGCTACTCGATGACAAATAGAAGGACTCTGGCCCCCATTCTTCAATACACATATGACACAATCTTTTTTATAGAGGGTGGGAAAAGGGAAGTATAAGCGCTCTCTTATATGGTTAACATCTTTGGAGAAATTTTAGTTCTAAAGCTAAATGGAAGCAAATCTTCTTTGGTTTGTTTTGGCATGAATGGTAATGATCATAGTGATATCTCTTCTATCTTAGGCATGCCTGTGGTCTCACTGCCAATCAAATACTTGGGCCTACCGCCGAAGCGTACAAAGATGAAGAAGATTGATTGGAACTTTCTCTTTGAGAAGGTGGCTATGAAGTTAGAAGGCTGGAGTAGTAGATACTTATCGAAAGGGGGGAGGCTTATACTGTTGAATTCTGTGATTACATCTATTCCAGTCTTCTTCTTCTCCATCCTCAAAGCTCTAAAGTCAATCTAGAAGAAACTTGATGTTATGTGTAAGAGATTTTTTTGGAAAGGAGCCTCTCACCAAGGTAAATTTTTACATCCTGTTAAATGGGATACAATGTGCTCTCCAAAGAAGTATGGTGGCATGGGAATAAGATCTCTCAAAGAATTTAATGATGCCTTGCTCTTAAAATAGGTGGTTAGGTTGTTGCAAGGGGAACAAAAGCCTTGGACAGAGATTGTGCATGATAGCTACAGAGTGGCAAATGATGAGAAAAGTCGTCTGAATCCTACGAAGCCTTCTCCCTTTTGGGCCTCTGTGGTGCGTGCTATGGCTGATAATTGGAATTTGTTCCAATCAGTCTTCGAGGATGGAAGAAGTTTCAAATTTTGGAGTGAAAAATGGGCACCAAATGTGGTTTTAAAGGATAGATATCCTTTTGCATACTCGGCTGCTTCAGATAAAAATGTGGTCGTGTATGATTATTGGGATATAGAATCAGAAAAGTGGAAGATAAATATTGACGAGGGGAATGGTTATGAAACTAGGACATGGATGGAGAATCAACACCTCTTACAGGAACTGAATGCTTTCAATCCCAAGCCAGAGGAGTGTGATACTTACAGATGGGAAGGGATTTTCTCCCCAGCAGCTGCATACAAAAGGCTCATTAGATCGTCCAGATTGGTAGAGGTGGATGAGATTGGGAGGAACTTATGGAAGTTGAAAGTCCCATTAAAGGTGAAAATTTTTTTGTGGTTATGTAGAAGGGATGGCCTGATTACCGGTGACATGCGACATAGGAGGATGGGCACCCCTACTCAGTTCTGCCAGCTATGTGGATTACATAGTGACTACAGCTGCCACATCTTCTCTTCTTGCATGGTTACAAATTATGTTTGGAGAAAGGTCTCTAGGGGTTCGATCCCCACGTGGGAGAATCTATGGAACTCCTTTCTAGTTACAAATAAGCTTCATGTGTCCATGGTGGCAGTGTTATGGTCGATTTGGAGAGCTAGAAATGAGAAATTATTCCAGGAGAGACTAGTGAGTGTGGATAATATTGTAAATATGTGCTAGACTCTCATACATATGTGGGG
Source organism: Thalassia testudinum (assembly GCA_037157565.1). Lineage (NCBI taxonomy): Eukaryota > Viridiplantae > Streptophyta > Magnoliopsida > Alismatales > Hydrocharitaceae > Thalassia > Thalassia testudinum. Next base: position 14,664,010 of record JAZHRO010000007.1, read on the forward strand.
TTCGATTTTGTAACCTTTTCCTCTATATAAATAAAAGCTCTCCCAGATTGCTATCGACGATTCGATAGCTTTCCTTTCTGTTTCAAAAAAAAAATCTAAAGCCGATACCCATAGGAAATTGCAATTAACAGAATTGGAAGAATTGCATAATTTTTCTTACGAAAATGTGAGGATTTATAAAGACAGAACAAAGAAGTTTCATGACAAATATATTGTTCGGAAAATTTTTGATGTCAATCAACACGTTTGGCTTTTTGATGCCAGATTATGAATTTTCCCAGGAAAACTAAAATCCAAATGGATTGGCCAGTTTATTGTCCTTAAAACTTATCCATACGATGTTGTTAATCTTTTAGATCCCAAAACAAATATTACTTTTCAAGTCAACGGTCAGCGTTTAAAGCCTTATCTAGATAATACTCCAAATCTCCCATTAGACACTCTTGATTTAACCGACCTACCCTCTACTGATCATTAATGCAATTCACGCCCAGCTAAATGGAGTAAAAGATAGCATTGGTGGGAGGTAACAAATATTTTTTTTTCTGATTTTCATTTTTCTTTTCTTCAGAGGTTTTGACTATCCAGATTTTGACTGCCTTAACCAAGGTAATCTCTTTTCCCTCCCTACTGCATGTGGACATGCCATAACTTAAGTATGGGGGGAGTGTTTTTAAATTTTGACGATCAAATCAGGATTTTCAAAACCCAAAAACATTCAATTTTGTTGTTTCATTTTCTTGATGCATACCCAAAAAAATAAACCTTTTAAAAAATTTTTGAGGAAATTTTGAAATCGGGGCCAAGGTTGAAAGATTCATTTTAAGGCACAATGGGATTTAATTTTTAACAAACTAGGGATAAAGATACAAATCTGAATATTAGAATTTCTGGGTCTACCTTTAGTCTAGATCAAGTATCCTTCTCAACTTCCGATCCGAAAACTTGCATCTCTTGTAAAATTTCTTATGTCAAATTTCACACACATGCCAACACCTCAAAAACATTTAGAAATTAGGAAAACCCCTTGTTAGGCCTTAGAGAAATCTGAAGCAGATCATTGGTTTGAGTTCCCACCGCCAAGGAGGAAAATGCCTCCTTTGAGGATGTGATGTCAACATGTTACCACCTTGACACTGCTCTATATCAATATCTCATATCTTTGGATGGAGCATTAAGGCACAATTTTGTAGCTCAAGTGTCTTGGACGGTACTCTACCCATAGCGTCGGAGCAAGAGCTTGAATTTGCTTGGAGCACCCTTTTACACCGCATTGTGTTTTGGGTTATGAGCAACTGGGTGGTGTCTTGGACAATACTATCTCAAACTGCTGCTGCCAGAACCCCCTCGAAGATTGGTAACGGGAATGATGATCTTGATACATCTATTATAGGGTTAAGCTAAGAATAAGTATAGGCGGAGTTTAAAAAAGAAACAAAAGTTTTGAACAAGTACACAACCTTATAAATGTTGTCATTCACAAGCATAGACACAAGTTTTAAAGGATCATGAAAGTTGTGAATAGGATTCAAGAGCCAAATAAATCTTAACTGCAAAATGGTTTTAGGTCATTTGAATTAACAATGAGTTAATTTGAAAATTTTTGGACGATATATTTATTCAGATTCATTTAATTTTTGGATCCGAAAATGAATCCTGATGTTTATCTTTAAGAAATCTCATGCCTCTCATGATTTAGCCAACCAAGGTCCAGTAATTTCCTTCTCAAAAGTAAAAAAATTAGTTTTCCCCAAAAATCCATTTTGTAGAAATTAGTTTTGCTAAAAGACTAGCAAAAGATAAGCATGGGGATGTGATAAATGCCAGTTTATCATCATTCTTATACCCTAAAACAAACCTAGCTCTTAGGATTTTAACTTCGCAAACGGGTTTCTAGGCTGCATTTAGACATCACCTAGGTTAGACATGCATTGCACTATTTTGTTATTTTTGACACATTTATTTGAGTGTTAGGGATGAACCTAAGCACTCAAGAAGGCAACAAGTGAAGAAGAAGCTAAATCCAGCTAAGACGCAGCCAGATCTAGCTCATCATAGCTGGATACCTGCTCACTTGGGTTAGGGTTAGCTCCATTAAACTCCACTCAACTCATCTTGGATGTGTGGTAGCCCGGGGTAGCTCATCTTATCTCAACTTAGCTCAAGTCAACTCAAACCTAGCTCAACTTAGTTGAGTCTACCTCACCTTATCTCCAATCAGTTCACTAGGAGCTCTAGCTAGCTCAACTAAGTTGACAGGAGTCCACCTCAGCTAAGGACCAGCTACTTTCAGCTCCACTCAACTCAAGTTAGCTGAAGATGACCTCAAATAGCTCAGGCCAACTCAAGTCCAACTCCCAAGGACTTTACTTAGATGAACCTAGTTGTGCTAAGCTATCTTAGCTACTCCAGCTAGCTAGGCCATCTCCGAGAAGATCAAACCCAGCTCATCTTAGCTAAATTCAGCAGAAGATAGCTCACATTAGCTTGGCTTAGCAGCTAGCAAAGAACTAGCAAGCTAAGCTAGCTAAAGTATCTCCCTGCAATTCTCTTCATCAGCTACAAGCTCCAGTTCAACTCCAGACATTTCTTCCTCAGCCCCTCTTCCCTTAACCCTAGCTCCATCCTACTTACCCCAGTACTCACCTACAAGCTAAGCTAGCCTAGCTAGCTTAGCTTAGCTAAGCCCTCCACTCCATGGCCATCCACCATAACCTTAACCTAAACCCTAAGCTAACTCCACCCTAACACTACTCTAAGTCCACTACCTAACTGTTCACAAGGCGAAATCGAGTTTTAAAATAAAGTGTTGTAATATAGTCGAAATCACTTTGAAAACAAATAGTTTCTTATTACTTGAAAAGATTCCGAGGTCGAACATAGGGAACAATATGGAATTTTGAAATCAAGATCACAATTTAAACTGAAAGAAATTGCAATAATAACAATATCAGGTATCCATGAACAAAAAGATAGGAGTAAAATGGTGGTTTAAATCACCATATACTCCTTACAATAATAGCTAAGGAACTCAATGTTAATATATGAAATAAGCTCAAATATGTCGTTTGATGGTAGGATCAGACGTCTTAAATGTTTGATTCTACAGTGTGCAGTAATTTTTCTCCTTGCTTCTTTTTATGTTCCTTCCTTTCTTCTGCTTCTATTACCTCTTCAAACCTTCCTCTTCTTCTTTCTTTGCTTTCTTAGCTATGGCTTCTTCTTCTTCCTCTTCTGCTCTTCTCTTTTCTTTTTCTTCCTTACCTCTACTCAACCCTTCTTCATTGGCTCTACGACTCTCTTCTTCTTCTTCTTTTCCTCTTCTTTCTCTGGCTTTCTTCTTCTGAATCCAGCTAAGTGTCAGCCAGATTTCCCTGTAGCAAAACCCTCCCCTACCCGTGCAACTCTCCTTCTCTCATTCTCTCTTTAGGATCCGCTCTCCTAGAGCCACGGGTAATCGGGTTATCGGATTCAAGCGCATACCCTGGTCCAGGCTCATCAGCGTGTGGCGGTGAGAGAGGAGTGTAGGTCTAGGTGGGTTATCGGGTCAAACCAGGTCCATGTGCACATGTCACGGACGAGGCCGGGTGAGCAGGTGAGAGGGACCTCACCCCATGAACTGAGGCAAACAGCTACTGTGACTTTTGCAATTTATTCTCCTTCAATCGCTGCAAAACCAACGATGTGGGACTAAGGATAGTGCCTTTTTCACACATCTGTAGTAGGGGGTCTTCTCCTCAATTGCCTCAACTCGCGAGGTAGAGGTGTCCAGTTGACTGCCTGGTTACGTGCGTGAGGTGTTTCCGCATGACCTAGGGCTTTAACCTGGGACAGGGGCACCTGGAGCAAACTCTAAGCAAGCTCGAAGCTTTCTCATCAATGGAAGACAAGGCGAGTTCCTGAAATCAACAAAACGGCCTTTCGACCATGTCAGAATGCTTAGGGAGGGTCGTCGAACCACGGCAAGTGTGATGGTGATTGTTGTGTGGCGTGGTAAGGTCCATGCATGCGTGGCGAAGTCGAACTGTGTGCGTGAGAGTGGGTGTGTTCGGGGGGTGACTTGGGTGGATAAGGGATCGAATGGAAAGAGGGGAAATGTGTGGAAAGATGTGGCGATGGTCGTGGGCTTGTCGGCGAGGTATTTGGTGGTCTGTGGAGGTGAGATGGTCTCGTCGGAGGGGATGGCCGGAGATGGAAGGGATGAAGTCGCGGAGGGTCATCAGTGGTTGATTCGAAGTAGGGTGAGTGTGAAAGTAAAGTAAATGGTATATGGAACTTAGCTAGGAGGTAGGTGGATGAAGTGAGGTAGAGATGGCGTCGGATGCAGTGTTGCCCACGCCGAAGACGAAGGTGGCTTTGGTGAGGTAGAAACGGCGAGGACGAAGGGAATTAGGGCATCAGCTGGTATGGCTCGACGCAGAAAGAAGTGAGGAAGAGGAATCTGCCACTGGTATTGTGGAAGGATGACAAGGAAGAACGGAGGAGGTCGCTGGAATACGAAGAGCCGTCGGCCGCAAAAGAGAGAGGAATTTGAGGGAGAACTTGGTCAATTTCATGCATGAGAAGTTCAGGAGGATCTGGGCTCTCTTATATAAGGATCTAGAGGCAATTTGAGCTTGGGAAACAAGATTTCCAAGCTCGGAAAGCCTCGTCAGACTTGGAAATTTCTTGAGACCCAAATCTCTCATGCATTCGCATGAGATTGGGTAAGTTCTAGGGCTTAGGATTGGGTCCAATAGGAAGGGAATTTCTTGACTAACTTTTCTTTCAATTTTGAAAGGGATTCGTCAAGAAATCAGGGTGTTCTTTCCATTTTAGGGTTGCCGAAGCAAGTTGGAATAGGATTAATGGTGGTAGGGACCTTTTTGTGAGAACGATGATAAAGTTAGGAGCCTATTTGAAAGGATTTTGAAAGTTAAGGGTAGAAATGAAATTAAACAGGACCAATTTGCAAACTAGATCAAGACAAACTTTTCTTGGGTCCAAATTTTGGTACAAACCTAATTTGAACCTAAAGAATCCAATGGTGAAGTTGGATTTTGGTTTTGACCATGTTTGACTAGGTAATTTATGCAAAATTCCAAATTAGGGCAAATGTCTATCTGTGGTTCTATTTTGGGTCAAAACGGGTTGTGATGGTCAATTTGAAAGTTCTAAACCCTATAGAATATTTTTCTATGAATTTTAGAGGGTTTAGGTGAATTTTATTCTGATCAGAACCTCAATTAATTAAGTGAGTCTATTTTTAGGGTTTTAAAAGTCATTTAATTCTCAAAATACGTGCAAACCCTTTTCTATTTGTCTTAATTGACCTTCACTCAACCTCTGAGAAAACCCTTGGTCGTATTGCATTCAAGATAAGCTGGTAAAATTATAGTTTTAGCCCTAGTTTCTTCTTTTCCTTCCATAATGGATATGCAATGACTTGTGACTCTCTGACTGTTATGTTGGAGCATTTATTGACTTAATTGGATCAAAATGAGCTAGTTTTGGCTCATGATGGTGTTCCCATCATACTCCCATGCCCAGCTTTTGCTAGTCCCTTAGCAAAATTTCAAGGTATTAACTTTGATTCTAGACCATAAAACCTTTTGATGCTGAAAAACTTTGTTGTGTGCTTCCCTTGTTGAATGCCGATAATAGGCCTAGAGGTACTCAAGTACCAACCAAGGTCCGAACCTGACAAGCTCTAGCCTCAGTCTGCCATGAAGGTTTTTAAGGCCAACAAGAACTAACCTAAGGTTCGTTGAACTCCTCAATTAAAGCACCTGTGCTTGCAACATGTTTTAGCCTCGATTCAGTTTGCAGTGCATTTTTGTCAGAGAGAGACAGAGGATTTTTTCTTTATTTTTGGAGAGTTTTCTCTCTCTTTTCTTTTTATTTCTAGCTTTGGATTGGCTTCACAATACAATCTGTATCAGATTCCTAATCCCCATCATCAATCCTCGTGGGTCCCTAGCAATCGATGCTTCGAGATAGCACTGCCCATGGCAACTCCAGAACCCTGGCTTTCGAGATTTAGGGATAATCCTGCCCATGGCATTCTGTATCTGAATCTAGACCCTGGAAATTGACATTTCGGGATAATGCCGCCCATGGCATCTAAACCAGCATAGGGTGCTTACATGCCCTCAGTAGGATATGTAGATATCCTAGGAGATAAGCACCGAGGAGACGATATGTTATTGTGCATCTTCGAGGGGAATTTCCTACCTCTCCACGTCGAGAACTCGTACAAATCAACTTGTGTTGATCAACGGCTCCTAGTCTAGGTGACCTTTTCAAAATAATTTAAATGCATTTGCGTGATTTTGATACTTAGGCGCACTAAACCAGACAATGTGTGGATTGGGGTGCTTAGGTTACCAAGTCCTACAAACCAGAGGTCAATTAATGAGGCTGAATAATCCCTTAGACCTAATACTTAAGCTTCGCATTTTCCCCATCCTCTTGAGGACTATCCAGATCTTAGCGGGCACTTGAATTTTTAAGCCTAGGATTATAGCCCAAGAGGCCTAAAATTAGCGTTCCTACTAATCTTTTCTCAGTTTTATTAGCAGTTTTTGCCTTTCTTTCTTTCTTTTGATATGGTCTAGAACTAAGTCAATTCCTTAATCTTTTACTAATGACTACTTTTTCTTTTCTTTTCAAATTGTGCTCCTTTTTAACATTTTTAACTCCCCTTTTTCTCCTCAAAGTCTCATATGCCATCAAAATTTCCTCTCCTCTCATATTTTTGTTCTTTTTCAAGAATTTTTCTTTATTATTTGGTATTTTTGGAATATGTGATTTTTTTGATGAAACCCTTTCCCTTTCTTATGAGGTGATTTTCACGATGTTTTGCACTTTACTACCCCCCCATGCCTACAATTTTCAATGTCCTCATTGTAAATTAGGTGGGTTCAAGTTCAGCTTAGATCATTCATTAAAATAGGTGTTGGGTGGATGAATGGGTCGGGATGACTATTGCAGATGATTTCAAGCTCAGGTACGGATACCAAAGGTGGAGTTGGCTGTTCTAGTGGATAAACCCTAAAGTGCAATATGAGTTCAGCATAGGATGTGTTAGGAAGGGTTTCAGGTTTTTCGAAATGACAGGTTGTCTCCCGTTAAGGGCTGAGTTTAACGTCATCAATTGGGTGAAAAATGGCATGGAGAAGGAGTGGTAAAATTAGACGAGTTTTGCAGAAGAGGCACCTAGATTAATAGCCTGGTTGGTCCAACCAGGTGCTTGTTCAGATCAGCAGGCTGATGATGCAATCCAAACCTAATTAATTTGGCTGGTTGATAGATATAGATCAAGAGATGCGAAACCCATCATATGCTGTGGAGCTCGGACTAATGCGGAAATGTGAATCCAGGGTTGGGCTGAGTCGGATCAAACTAGTCAGAGTAGGGATCCTCAAAGGAATGACTAGAAGATGTGAGATCCCTACGAGAGTGATCAAAGAAGGATGGGGCATGATTTGTAGTCTAATCGAAGTTTGAAACCCAATTTGAATGTGGAGAATCATCTGCAACCAGATCGAGAGGAGAAGCAGAGTAGAAATTGAGTCCAGTTGCGGGTCGAGGTTGAAAGCGAGTTTGGGAAGGTTATGCATATGTTGAAGAGGTGGCATTAATAAGAATTGTGTATGAGGGCTCTTTTAGTGAGGGTTCAAAGGTGGGTTCATTTAGAGAGTCCTCATAGAAGCCATCAAACTCAAAGGTAAATGCCTGAAGAGTGTTTATAGGATGAAGACAGTCTAAGTCAAAAAAAGATTCGAATTCTGGGTTGTAGTCACTCTCAGTACTTTTTGTTTCTGATTCCTGAGGATCGAAAAGAAATGATTCCATCTTAATGGAACCTGATTTTGAATCAGGGACCTCAGAGTTAGAGTCGAAGAGTGGATCATGTATGCTGAGGTCGTAGATTGGCTCATAGTCGTCAGGAAACAATGGTTCTCTGCAATCATAGTAAGATTCGAAATCGTCAGAGAATTTGCGAGAATCAAGTTCTGAATTTGATTCGAGATCAGAGGTTCCACCACAGAATAAATCACAAAATGTAGACTCAGCAACCTGACTTGGGTCTAGCCTATTCGTAGATTCTGGGCACAAAAAGGTGTCCTTATTGGGTCTGGGCTCGGGTTTTTCGCTTGTAGGGATGACCCAATCAAAACCCCACTCTTCCAACTCCTCTATTTTTGTATCATAGATTGGCGTGACTTCTGAAAAATCAATCTGTATTTTTGAGGATGTTGGAAAGATACATTCATAAAATAAAGGCCCAAAATCATAATCCAAATTCAAACTTTGATTTTCATCTTACGGGGCCATGTAATTATCCTAAGCAGATTCAGATCCAGATTCTAGGCTAAGGATGTGGGTTGAATCACTAGAATCTAGGTTGGGCTCTACAGGGACATTAGAATTGCCTTTGGGGGTCACCTTATCAAAGTAAGGGGCGGAATTTACACCCTCGAGAGGTTCTAATTCAATCTCATTATCACAGGAGTCTAGGAATTCTATGCTTGGTGAATAGGGTTTTGGTTTTCTATGGCTGGTTCAAAATCGTATCCTCCTGCAATTGGATTCTCCCAACCTGTCTCATGGTCAAGCATATTAATCTGCCTATTAGGTTGATTATATTCCATTGGAGGTTCACAACAACCTTAATTCTGGAACCTGGGATTTGGAAAATCAGATATATCCTCAATATTGTTCCAAGATGTTTTGTGAAATGTTTGGGGAATGTATGGGTATTTTTGGTCGATTATCTGCTTTAATAATTTTATCATCTTTTCCCTTTTTTCAAGATCATCTTGGTGTCTTTCCCAAAGTACAGGATTTGTCATGCATTGTAGATATTCAAAGTTATGTAATTTCTCTAACTCAATGTATCCTGTCATGAGAACATCCTCGGTGGATCCATTTGTTACTTGTGTTATTATTACTTGGGCATTGTTTATGATGAAGGTGGTTGTTATCGATATATCAATCTGAATGTCTTCAATTGGTTTTGAGGTTTTGTCATCAATCTCATAAAATCTAAGGGCATCCTCAACCATTCTATCTTTCATGAATATTTGAGATTCAGGCTCATAAAATTAAGATGTAGAATCAAAATTCAAGTTTAGATCGAAATTGATTAGATCTGAAAAAGATTCCCAAGAAAATCTATGTGTGTGCTCTAAATAGAAGGGATGAGGGATTGGATGTGATATTGACCCAATCAAGGCACCCAAAGATTTTGGATGACTCTAGAGGTTCGGGGCAGATGATACCCCTTAGTCAGAAAGTCATCCACTTGAGAATTACCTGGGCAGCCAGAGAGGGAGAGTCCAGCAAAGACCCCTACATGGTAGAGCGTCCCCACGGGTTACAAGGTTTCCCTGACCCAACCTCTCTTATCACTAATGGTCCAGGTTGAACAGAATAGGGCCTTGACCTCTTAAGTCAACCAATTTTATTAAGAGAAAGGGTGCTTAGGATTTCACTTGAACTTTTAAGATGTATTGAATGCAAGAGTGACCTAATTTAAAGATTGGTTGACCAAACAAGGTGGGTCAACTTCACCGTATTGTCCTTTGAGAAGTTTAAGGTCCCTCTTTTAAGATTCAAGTGAGATTAAGAGCCTGATTTTAGGGTTTACTTGAATAAATCAATTCAACCAAGGCTTAGGCACACATTATTTGGGAAAGATCAGTTCTTGATTATGTAAGTGTGTCTCTAAAATCGTAACTTGGAATCCTTACTTGGCTCTTGTTTTGGCCCAATTTAGTTTGTCCAAATGTGATACCTAGGGCTCAAACAACAATGTGGCAGCCCTAGATACCTTAAACTTTAAGTGGGTGGACAAATTAGAGTTTGTCGTTTAAATCAAATCAGGCAACTTGATGATTTATCTAAGAATAAAATGCAAGTAGCCCTAATTGATTTTTTTCCTTTTAACCTTTTCAGAAATAGGGTCTTAAGAGAGAAGAGATAAAGCTTACCTGCCCCTGGTGTGTTTGATGTGCATCTAAACTTTCCTTAATGAATCCTTCCTGAAACAACAATAAAGTGATAAAGCAAGTTAGTACCAAATTAGGAATTGAAATCAAGAGTTCTAAATTGCCTATTACTCCCTGGCAACGATGCCAAAATGTTCACAAGGCGAAATCGAGTTTTAAAATAAAGCGTTATAATATAGACAAAATCACTTTGAAAATAAATAGATTTTTATTACTCAAAAAGATTCCGAGGTCGAACACAGGGAGCAATATGGAATTCAAAAATCAAGATCACAATTTAAACTAAAAGAAATTGCAATAATGACAATATCAAGTATCAATGCACAAAAAGATAGGAGTAAAATGGTGGTTTAAATCACCATATACTCCTTACAATAATAGCTAAGGAACTCAATGTTAATATATGAAATAAGCTCAAATATGTCGTCTGATGGTAGGATCATACGTCTTAAATGTCTGATTCTACAGTGTGCACTGATTTTTCTCCTTGCTTCTTTTTCTATTCCTTCCTTTCTTCTGCTTCTATTCCCGCTTCAGACCTTCCTCTTCTTCTTTCTCTGCTTTCTCAACTATGGCTTCTTCTTCTTCTTCTTCCTCCTCTGCTCTTCTCTTTTCTTTTTCTTCCTTACTTCTACTCAGCCCTTCTTCTTTGGCTCTGTGACTCTCTTCTTCTTTTCCTCTTCTTTCTTTAGCTTTCCTCTTCTAAATCTGGCTAAGTGTCAGCTTGATTTCCCTATAGCAAAACCCTCCCCCTACTCGCGCAACTCTCCTTCTCTCTTTCACTCTTTAGGATCCACTCTCCCAGAGCCATAGGTAATCGGGTTATCAGATTTAGGCACGTACACGAGTCCAGGCTCACCGACGTGCGATGGTGAGTGAGGAGTGTAAGTCTAGGTGGGTTATCGGGTCGAACCAGGTCCACATGCACGTGTCACGGATGAGGTTGGGTGAGCGGGTGAGAGGGACCTCACCCTGTGAACTAAGGCGAACAGCTACTGTGACTTTTGCAATTTATTCACCTTCAGTCGCTGCAAAACCCACGATGTGGGACTAAAGATAGCACCTTCTTCACACGTTTGTAGCAGGGGGTCTTCTCCTCAATTGCCTCAGCTCGCGAGGCAGAGGTGTCCAATTGAATGCCTGGTTGCGTGCGCGAGGTGTTTCCACATGACTCGGGGCTTTAACCTGGGATAGGGGCACCAGGAGCGAACTTTAAGCAAGCTCAAAGCTTGCTCATCAATGGCAAACAAGGCAAGTTCTTGAAATCAACAAAATGGCCTTTCGACCACGTCAGAATGCTCAAGGAGGGTCATAGGACCACGGTGAGTGCGACAGTGATGGTTGTGTGGCGTAGCAAGGTCCGTGCATGCGTGGCGAAGTCGAACTATGTACGTGAGAGTGGGTGTGTTCGGGGGTTGACTTGGGTGGATAAGGGATAGAATGGAAAGAGGGGAAATGTGCGGAAAGATGTGGCGATGGTCATAGGCTTGTCGGTGAGGTATTTGGTGGTCTGTGGAGGTGAGATGGTCTTGCCAAAGGGGAAGGCTGGAGATGGTAAGGATGAAGTCGCGGAGGGTCGTTGGAGGTTGATTCGAAGTTGGGTGAGTGCGAAAATAAAGTAAATGGTATATGGAACTTAGCTAGAAGGTAAGTGGACGAACAAGGCAGAGATAGCATTAGATGCAATATTTCCGACGTCGCAGATGAAGGTGGCTTCGGTGAGGTAGAAACGGCGAGGACGAAGGGAATCAGGGCATCAGCGGGTATAGCTCAACGTGGAAAGAAGCGAGGAAGAGGAATCCGCCACTGGTATTGTGGAAGGACGACGAGGAAGAACGGAAGAGGTCGCCAGACGTCGAGGAGCCTTCGGCCGCGAAAGAGAGAGGAATTTGAGGGAGATCTTGGTTGATTTCAAGTGTGAGAAGCTCAGGAGGATCTAGGCTCTCTTATATAAGGATCTAGAGGCAGTTTGAGCTTGGGAAACAAGCTTTCCAAGCTTGGAAAGCCTCGCCGGACTTGGAAATTTCTTGAGACCAAAATCTCTCTTGCATTCACATGAGAGATTGGGTAAGTTCTAGGGCTTAAGATTGGGTCCAATAGGAAGGGAATTTCTTGACGAACTTTCCTTTCAATTTTGAAAAGGATTCATCAAGAAATCAGGGCGTTCTCTCCATTTTAAGGTCGCTGGAGCAAGTAGGAATAAGATTAATGGCAGTAGGGACCTTTTGTGAGAATGATGACAAAGTTAGGGGCCTATTTGAAAGGATTTTGAAAGTTAAGGGTAGAAATGAAATCGAATAGGACCAATTTGCAAACTAGGTCAAGGCAAACGTTTCTTGGGTCCAAATTTTGGTACAAACCTAATTTAGACCTAAGGAATCCAATGGTGAAGTTGGATTTTGTTTTCGACCATGTTTTACTGGGTAATTTATGTAAAAATTCAAATTAGGGCAAATGTCTGTCTATGGTTCTGTTTTGGGTTAAAACGGGTTTTGATGGTCAAATTGAAAGTTCTAAACCCTATAGAATATTTTTCTATGAATTTTAGAGTGTTTAGGTGAATTTTATCATGATCAAAACCTCAGTTAATTAAGCAGGTCTATTTTTAGGGTTTCAAAAGTCATTTAATTCTCAAAACACGTGCAAACCTTTTTCTGTCTTTCTTATCCCACTTGTTACCTTATTAAGACCAATTGACCTTCATTCAACCCCTAAGAAAACCCTTGGTTGTACTACATTCAAGATAAGCTAGTAAAATTGCAGTTTTAGCCCTAGTTTCATATTTTTCTTCTAGAATGAATATGCAATGACTTGTGACTCTCTGACGGTTATGTAGAAGCATTTATTGACTTAATTGGGTCAAAATGAGCTAGTTAAGGCTCATGATGGTGTTTCGATCACTAACCTACCTACCTCCACTCTAACTTGGCACCAACAGACCCATATCCCTTCACACCACCACCTCCAAAAGCCACCAAAAACCCATGCCAACTACCCCCCGTAACCACCCATATTTGTCACCAAAAAGCCCTCCTAAATCCTAACCATTCGCATACCCATAAAGCTGATCCTAACCCTTCCTTCTTTGGCACCAACAACCCCTTCTAGAAAACCTCTCCCTTGGTGTCAACATTGATGCCACTTCACCCCACATCCATCACCTATGCATCACTCCTTTAGGCACCAACTAATACCGACCATAGGATCACACAACCACCTCCATACTCCATCTCCACCACCCATAAATCCCATCCCATGATTGCCCCTTCTAGAACCCAATTTTGGTACCAACCTTAACCCTTATCGACACCTTCCATCCACATTACAAATCCATCTCGACCTTACACCTCAACCCATTCTAGAACCAACCACCCTTGGCGCCAAAACAAGGTAGCACCACTACCTTGAATGTCCACCAATTACTACCCTCATGACCCTTGTTTTGGTGCCAAATAACCCTAGTCCTAGGATCCTCTAACCAAGCCCATAAACCCATCATAACCCTACACATCATGCACGCCAACGTACCCCTTAACTCCTCTATAAAAAGGCCCATAACCACCACCATGTAGGACACCTTTGGCTTCATTATTCCACCATTATTCCACTTATTATAGTCGGCTAAGAGAAGAAGGAGAAGAAAATGATTAAAGGGACACTCTATCCCCTTACTGCCTTCCCCTCTTCCCTTCTCTCTTGTGCCCCCACCAGCCAGAGGACCAGCCAGGTAAGGAGGGCATCCCAGAGGAGGTTCTTGAGGGTGGTGCATGCCCACCCTAGGAGGAGTTCTTGTGGGTGGAATTTTTCTACCCTTGGTGGAGCAAGGGAATGCCCTATCTACGGTTTGCCAGGAGAAGGATCTCGCCAACTTGGTGGAGCATTTCAAGGAAGGGGAAGAATGAGAAACCCTTTTCAACTACGGGAGTAGCCGCAGTTGGAGCAAGGATCCTCTCCTTTTCACCATCATCACAGGAGGATTAGTGTTTCTTTTTCTATTTTTGTATTCTGAATTCTAGTAGTAGAAGCATTCCTCTACTAGTGAATTTATAAACACTTTTCTCCATGTATAAAGTTGCTTCTTCTAAAATTCATGTTTTCATTTTAATTATTGCTTTTTACTTTAGTGCACTCACGCTCTCTCTCTAATTACCCTAGGTCTTCATGTACCTAGGGTGAGCTTAGAAAGAGAATTATTTTATCACTTAGGTTTCAAGCTTTAGCAAGATAGGTGTAGTCTTTTCCCGCTTTCTATTTCGCTGTCGTCTCGTTATTTCAAAATCTAAACAAATCTTATATTCAAAAAAAATCCAAAAAAGAAAGTTGATTTTCAAATGTCAAGTGAGAGTATTTAAAGTGCATTCTTGCTTCCTTGGATGACCCTAGATACCATCGCTATCTAGGTTTATAAATTGTAAAAGCGATTGCGAATTGGCATGTTACGACTTAAAAACCCTAATTTCAAAGCATGCTTTTTTTCGCATCAAACCCCCATCACAAGCTTAGAGGAGGACCAAGGGAAAAAATTTGAGTCTTAGTTAGATGATGAAATTAGCCCTACCTCTACTACAACCTTGAAATTTGAGTTTGATATAATAGAGGTTGAAGATAATATTCTAGGGGTAAAGGAATTGGAGGGAATAAGCAATGAAATCCTAATTGAAGAAGGAATGGATTTTCCTTTGGAGTACGACCTCATGCTTTATCTTAAGGCCCATTGTCAAACTCTTGATTTTGTTACATGCCTTATCAAAATTGAAATCCCACAACTCGAATTCACTAGAATTGATATAACTCTAAGGGATTACAACTTTAAAGGGACACAAGCTGATTACAAAGCCTACATCTTTAGTGTTCGGCATTTTAGATTCTGGTTGCACTCATCCAAATCAACTTCTCTACACGCCTGAAGATTAAGAGAGGAATAGACACAGGCATGCGTAATACATCATTTACAGAGTTCCCATCACTTAGGGATGGGACTTCACCATAATCTAGTCCACATCTGCAAACTTCTAACTCTGGGTGTAGCTGATTATGCCTTCCCCTTCATTACCCAGACCATTCAACTGGTTCATCCTTTGTTGTCTGTGTACTATGCCCAGCTGAAGGCACTAAACTCAGACAATGTACTCCCTTACATACATTTATTTTCCAACGAGGACATTGTCCAACATAGGCATCGGGGTGGTAATTCGTATGAGTACATATTGTCATCTTGAATTATCTACTTAAAAAAAAAAGAAAACTTAGGCATTAGAAGATTGTCAACTTTTAAGGACCTAAATGCTTAGACTCTTCAGGTCTTCGAGCTTAATCATCCCAGGTGTCCACTAAAATGTGGACTTGCTCTCGAGTCCTCACCATCTTAATTTATATTAATCTGGTCAATAAAGTAGGGTGATAAGTATACGACATATCAACCCGCTGTCTGATTTGGGGGGACTTTTAGTCTAAGTATCTACACATGTTTTGCACCAACTCACTCATTGGCGGTTCTAACGGAAATTGGGTAGCAATGAACCTTCTAGAGTGGTATGGCGGTAAGTTGTCGTGAGTAACAGCCCATTGGCACGTTGTCCGAGCCCAGTCACAGGACCATTCTCTTTTACTACTGCTTTTAGGTAAATCTTAGATCAGAAAAGTCACCTACTACCAAAAAATATATATAAAAATGAAAAAAAAAAAGAAATAAGCCACACTTCACCACAGGAGTATGGCTGGCAAGTTGTCATGGGTAATAGCCCATTGGCCAGTTGTCCAGATCCCAGCTCAGAAAATGCATAAGAATTCCAAAACACTTAAGGAAGAAGTGGGGAAGTAGCATAATCCGGGGAGATATAAACTGGGTTCGCTCTTGTGTTGACCCCACAAAAATAAAGGAGGGAGAAAGCTACCAGTCAGATAGATACACCTTTAGGCAACATTTTCTCTTTCGGGTCACCTAGGGGCGTAAAAACCAGAAGTCTATTTTAATTGCCATTGAGTGAGTCTATCACAATTTTCATGACAAGATGCCTAGCACTTAGAGTCCTTTTCAAGTCTTGGGTGGGTTGGGTAGCCGTAAAAAGTTACCCCAAAACTCTCAACTCTAAAATCCAAAAAAATTTAGGAAAGATGAAAAAGAAAAAAAATTATATATATTTGCTTCTATATAGAATAAGATGAGGACTTGGGTGATTTGCATTTTGGTAGGCACCCAAGCGCTGTTAAGTCTTTGTAGGTTAGGTTCTTAGTAGAAATTTCTTCCTATGACAAGTAACTGGTGTCTGAGTGATCAACTCTTAATTCTAATCGTAGATAGAAATTAGGTCAACCTCACTAGGGACTAGCAACGGGTGGGCATGCGAGTATGATGACTCTACAATTATTAGTGTTAATATTATCGATTAGAGTCAATTTCGAGGGCACATGTGCATTATTGTCATATTATAGCGGTTTAGGAGCATTGCATGCATTCTACATTATTTTATGTCAAGATTGCTTAGAATCATTATTTAATGACCATGTGTACAAGTGCATATTCAAACAGGTCTCAAATGAGCAATCAAATCGTACAGATGGATCCGGATCGATGAACGGAGTCCAACGAACTCAAAATCACCTCAATCCAACCTCCATAGCTCTTAAAACAAGCTCGAGAAGTTCTGACCATTGATCTAATGATCAACGGCCCAAACCCAGCCATGTGTCATGCATCCATGTACCCTCAACCACTGCTCTCACTCCGACGCTCCTTCATCAAGCAATCTCATTTGTCGATCCTTGATCGAACTGCTGGGAGCACGTGGGCAAAGGCACATGAACTTGACCAATGCGCAAGGGTAGCGCGTTGGTCTATGCCTCAACACCAAACCAGCAGATGCGGTTTCGAGCCCTTGAGAGGCTCATAAATCCACTGAGTGTGCAGCTCATGGCACGGGCACGCGCAGGGCATATGCCCACACGTAGCACGTAGCATAGAGCTAGCACACACCGACACGAAGTGAGCAACATGGTGCGTGGAGCACGTGGGCCAGCAGCGTTGAGCGCATGCATAACGGGCTTGCGTAAGTTGGTCTTTAGCGACGTTTGAGCTGAAGTTTTAGCAACATCTTTGATGTCACTGCAGACTCAAGAATGGATTTTACCACTATAAAAGGGCCAACACTCCTCAATTGTTAGGCATTTTCTACCATCATTTACCAAGCCCGTCCTCCACCTCCTTAGAGTGTCGAAGCAAGGTCCCAGAGCTATCGAGCCACCAACAGAAGACCCTCCATCGTTGTGGCTGCCTCGCCTCTCCATTTTGTCACATTTGTTCTTTCTTAACTTAATGTTATTTTAAGCTTTCCTTTAGCATTGTAGTTGTGAAATAATTTTACCTATTCATTATATGGTTTTATCATCTTGTGCTAGAACCTATTATGCTCATCATGTCTACTTTTCAAGCTTAGTTAGATATCATTGCTCTACTAGAGATTTCTAACCCTTCTCTCTCTATTCTTCTCGCATGCAAACCAAACAACGTATTTTGTGACATTAAAGTGATTAATTGACCCAATTTCTTGCCTCCATGTGTTTGACACTCATACTCACGTATGATTATTCTTATTAAAATTGAGGTCGTAAGCACATGCTACAACGAACTACTTAACCTAATGCGTTTCACGACATCACTCTTCTAGAAATGATTCTAAGATAGGTTCATCTAGAGAGTCTTCATGATGCTCAATGGAATCAAATGTAAATGCCTAAAGAGTGCTTATAGGATCATGGAACTCTAAGTTAGTGAAAGATTCAAACTCTGGATTATGCACACTCTCAGTACTTACTGTTTCCAATTCCTACATATTATAACAGAATGATTCCAACTCAATAGAATTTGAATTTGAATCAAGGATCTTGGGATCAAGAACCTTAGAGTCGTAGTCAAAGAGTGGGTCATGGATACTAAAGCCATAGATTGGCTCATAATCATCTAGAAGCAAAGGTTCTCCAAAATCGGAGTATGATTCGAAATCATTGGAAAATCTATGAAAATTAGTTTCTGAACCTAATTCTAATCAGGATTTCCACCACCGAATAAATCATGATTCATGAAATCAACAACCTGACTTGGATCTAACCTAATCTCAAATTCTGAGTTCAAAGAGGTGTCCTTATTAGGTATAGGCCTAGGTTCTTGGTTCCTATAGTAGACCCAATCAAATCCCAACTCTTCCAACTCCTTTGTTCTGTATCGTAAATTGGCGTGACTTTCGATAAATCAATTCATTCTTCTGAGGAGTTTGGAGAGGTGTAATCATCAAATACAAACCTAGAGACAAAGTTCAAATCTAAAATTTGGTTCTCATCACATTGGGCCTCATAATCATCCCAAATAGGCTCAAATCTAGATTCTAGGTCAAGGTTATGAATCGGGTCACTAAAATCTAGACATGGTTCTATTGGAATGCCAGAATCACTCTTGAGGATTACCTTAACAGGATAAGGTTTAGGAATTACATCCTCGAGAGGTTCTAACTCAAGCTCATCATAGGTGTTTGGGAAATCAAGGCATGATGGACTAGCTTCATGGCTCTCTCAGGCTGGTTCAAAATTGCGAACACCTACAACTGGATCCACCCAACCAACATCAAGATCAGGTATGTCCTTCTGCACAAATTTTGAATCAGATTCCATTTGGGTTAGGGGTCCACAACACCCTCGATTTTCTAACCCGGGCTCTGGCAAATCATAACAATTTTCAACATTGCTCCAAGATGTCTCATCAATTTCTGATTATTGATATGGGTATTTTTGGTTAATGATTTGTTATAATAGATTTATCAAATTCTCCCTCTTCTCAATGTCATCCTGGTCACTTCCCAAAGTAGTGGATTTGTCAAACAATGGAGATACTCAAAATTATGTAATCTCTCTAATTCAATGTATCTTGTCATGAGAATATCCCGGGTTGAGCCATTTATCATTTGTGTCAACATTAGCTGGGCAGGGTTCATGATAAGTAGGTTTTCACTTTTGAATAATGTGAATAAGTTGATTTGTCATTTAAGTAACAAAGTGGTGGAAAATTGCTTAACAAAATAATTAAAATTAAAATTAAACCACTCACAGGAGAGTGGGTCGTGTCCACAAGGAGGCAATGACTTATTTAAACTAGCAATTAGGTAGGAATCAAGTTCACTAAAATATTCGTCAACTCAAACAATGCCTATGTAGCTTTGAATGTAAACCTTAAATTTATGGAGAAGTCAAAAGGTGTTAATGTAATTTTTACGTAAGAAAATTATCCATGTGCAAGGGTATGCCATGTACTTTTCACTTGCATGCACACTAAAATGTAATTCAAACTTAAATACATTGCACATAGAGATGAATAATAAGGCTTAACAATTCTCTAGAAGCATAAGCATAAAGGCATAAATTCACCATAATAAAATAATGATAAATCAAAAATCATTTTTGTGGCAATGGCATGAAATGTAAATACTAATACCACCAAAAACAGAGTATTCTACCTCTCTCCTCCTCGCACATGGGAGAGAGGTTCATTTGAGGAACACTTTTGGGAATAGGTTGGCTAGAGCAAGGGCTTTGCAACGGTGGCAGCGGCAGGTTGCGAGACGGCCGGAGTCAATCTGATGGAGGAGAGAAGCGGCGACGGCGGTGGAGGTTGCTGCTACTGGTTGCGCTTGCTGTAGGCGCGAGGAGGCGACGCACGCTGAAGGGGAGAGTGCTTTGCAGGCCGCATGCGCGTGCGCGGGGTCTGGTGGCCGCACGACTGCAGGTGCTGCAGGGGGTGCTGGAGGTGCTGAAGCGGGGACATGTCGAGGTGAAGGCGCAGGACCGTGCAGGCACTAAGGTGAGGGTGCGTGGAGGTGAAGGCACACGGGCGTGCTAGTTCTGAGGCGGGGGCGCTGGAGGTGAAGGCGTGCGGGTTAACTGCTGTGCACGTGGTGGGGTGCTGGCTGGAGGTGCGGGCTGCGGTTGAGGTGCAGCACGTGCACGTGGTCAACTGTAGAAGATGAAGTACACCAAGGGGAGGCACGCGCAGTGGCGCGCTTGGCAGGGCTAAGGCATAGGGAGGCGGTTGCAGCCCTGTGTGCTGCAGTGGGTGTGGCGAAGGTGCTTGGGGTGTGCAACAGCTGGGATCTACGTGTGGAAGGGAAGATGAAGCACGGTGATGCAGGGACTCTTGGCAATGTAGGCTGTCACCCCACACGCCCAAGGTGGTGGGGTTGCACTGCCGCGATTGAGGCCAGTGGTGAGGACTGGATGAGAAACGTAGCTCTCTACACAGTGAGGAAAGGGATGGTGGCCTCCCCTTGAACGGCAGCCCTTCCTCTCTCCTTTGTAGCCACATCGAGTCAATTCTGATGCGCAGGAGGAGGTGGAGACGGAGTAGTTACCTGCAAAGGAGAAGAAAAAATAAAATAATAAAATAATTGGGATTATTTATACATAACTCCTTAGCTTCTATGTTAATTAAAATAGTGGATGTAATGCACCCAATTAATTGACTAATCAAATGTATGCAATCCTAGGTTAATTCTAAATGCATGAATTATGCACTTAAGCTAAAAATATGAATTAATTTATTTACATCCTAATGTATGCTATCTAAATGTTAAAATTAACTTAATGTCTAGACACTTAAATACTTAAATAGCCCATAAATACCCCCATGCCTAGTTTTTGCTAGGCCCTAGCAAATCCAAGAAAAAACCTAACACTCCAAGTAGACTAACCAACCCAAACGATCTTCATTTAGAAACATGTTAAGTTTAGACTTTAGACCTAAGGTTCCCAAGTAGTTGCTAAGTTACAGATTAGGTCGGCTAAAGACGAGTTGCAAGCACAAGTTTCCCTGATTTCTGACTCTACCCTAAGGTTCATTGATCCCTGAAATCAAAGCATTCATGCATGTGCATTGGTCTAAGTTATTTCAGGTTGGTATGATTGCCAACCTAGAAACGAAAAAGGATTTTTTTTTCCTTTTATATATATATATATATATATATTTTTTTTTTGCTTGATTCCTCTAAGTCTAACACTGGATCAGCTATCAACACGATCTGTGTCGGATTCATTGTCCCCATCACCGTAACTCGAAGGGTGCCTAGCTTTCGATGCTTCGAGATATCACCGCCCATAGCGACCCCAACAACTCCTTGCAATCGACACTTTGAGATAGTATCGCCCATGGATTTCTTAAGCGAATTCAGACCTGTGGCAATCGGCACTTTAAGATAGGGCCTCCCACGGTACCTAAACCGCACAATGCGCTTACATGCCCCCAGTAGGATGGATATCCTAAGAGACAAGTGCTGAGGAGATAATATGTTATCATCGCATCCTCAAGGTGAGTATATACTCCACCTCTCCTGCGGCAAGAACTCTTCCAATCAAATTGTGCTTTCAAGCCTCTCCTAAGTCAAAACTAAGAGAACCAAATTTCTTTTAAGAAAGGAATTAAGGTGATCACTATTTACACAAGACCAAGTGTGTGTGAAATGTGGATGCTTAGGTTACGAGGACCCGTAAACCAAAAGGTAAAATAAGACTCTAGGTACTACCCAACCTTTAACTTAATCTCTAGCTGAAAGGTCTACAACTTAACTCCTACTTAAGTTTTTAAATCCACAAAAGACATTAAGGGTCTAAAGCTAGTAGCTCAACTTAGCTTCTAAAGTTTGACACCTAGAATCAACTTAGTCTAACTTAAAGTTCTGGTCTGCTTAAGAATGTAGGGCCCAGCCAGTTAAGCTCAATAATTACAAAATATTTTTCTCTTTGTTCTCTTTTCTTTTTTCTTTTTTTTAATGCAAATGTATGCAATTCGAAATGCTTTAACTAAATGCATAAATGCACTATGTATAAATGCTATGTATATCCCCAAGTACACCCCCCATGCCTAAAATCTGCAATGTTCCCATTGCAAAGAAAGATATTACCTGGGTCAGAGATGAGCGGCCGTTAATTTGCTAGCAGCTGAGTAGCCAAAAAACCTGCAAATCAGGTTCAAGGATCGCAGAAATAAGCCCTAAAAATGAGCAAAGTAATGCTGGCCTAGAAAACAGATAACCTAGGATGTTGGCGAGCTGATGATGAATCCCAATAGCAAATGCTCACCCAACTAAGATGGGAATGAAATCTTCCCAGGTCACTAGAGGGGGTTCTAAAGGATAAATTGGAATAGCAACCATTAAAGGGGTAAGGGAAGGATGACAAGGATCCTCCAACAGAGATAGGGAAAGAATGGTGCAGAGATAAACCCCCAGGGTAATGGACTGACTAAAAAAATCATCAATCCATACCCGATACTCCATTATAGGAAATATTGGTCTGTTAAGCCCCCCGGTCAGAACAAAAGTGAGCATATCTCAAAACCAAGGATCGTCTAGGGTGTCCAAGTTTTGAGGTTGCGGGATGGCCATAAGATTTAGGTTGGGTTTAATCAGCTCAGTGTACATCCCTAACAATCTTTCCAAATCCTCAATTACATCCCTAGTGTTCCTTGCACTATCACAAGTATCTTCCTGCACTTCATCAGGAGTCAAAATTTTGCCTTCAAACATAAGTGAATCAGTGGGTGACTTCGAATCAAATGAAGGCAGGTTGCAAGCAACAGATCTAGGGATTATCCTATCAATGTCATCCCCGGGTTCTTGTTCTTTACTCAAATCTTCCCTAGAGTCTATATGTGAATCCACATAAATCTTAGGAGTTGCTTCCAAATTTTCCATCATTTCATCATGAGGAGAAATATCATCGATGGGTGTGTTATGGAAACCTAATTTGGTCAAATTTGTGACATCCTCAGGGGCTAACTCTTCAAGTAAGACATAATCACCCATAGTGTCACTCCAAATCTTGAATGTAGGTTCCTTATATAATTCATCTTTCTCCTCATCATACGATTCATCATATACCCGAGGTCTAGAATCATTTAATATCTCAGCAGATCCCCTAAGGCACTCTATCTGGGGTAAATGGTTTACACTGGTAACATCGAACTCCTCAGATAGATCAATTTCTTCAGGGTTAGGTTCCCTAAGGGTAGGCTTGAGTACTATCTCGTGATCAGAAGGGAGGGCAGGATTAACAACTTGACTTCGTCCCACTTCATCAAATGTCACGAAAATACTATCATCTTGGTCGAGGCTTCCAATGGTACCATCAGTCCCTTCTTTTAACTCCAATATAATTTAGGTGGATACTCAACCTTATCATCATCTTCCTCGGGTTGCTACCTTTCTTCATCCAATGCATTGCTACTTTCATATGTATCTTCCTCCCATTTAAGGCATGGACCTCTCAAGGAAGTGTCATCTAACGGGGAGGTTTCAAAATCGATCCTCGAAAAGTAGCTATTCTCCCTTACATAATCCCCAAAATTTCCCTCCAACTTAAAGTGTAGCTCTCCCACGGGAGATGCATCAATTGTAGATGGGTGTACGTCATCCTCAATGGGGTAGATTGGGTCGCTAATTTCATCTCTTTCTTGTTGGCCTGCTCTCGATGATTCTCCTAACAATTCAATCATTTCGTCTTGCATTTTCTGTATTTCCATCTTCAAGGAGGAGAGGTCATTTCTATCATGAGAGAAGTCAGGCTCAGGCTTATAGTACCCAGGAGTGTCTGTCCAACCATTATAATTATTCAGGAAGGGTGGGTTGAGTATTTCTATAGTGTGTGGAATATTAGGCAAAGCAAATCCCGCTCCTAGGTTTTGCTCACTGATTTGGGGCTTAGCCAAGCCAATACTCCTATAATAGGAGTAAAATGGATCCCAATGATTATCATTATGTCTATCAAAGGATGGACCATCCTGACATATGGGATCGAAGAGTGCAGAGTGAGGGTAAGGGTGTGGGCAAGATGTGAAAGGATGAAAATCAATGTGGTCCATTCTAACTCACACCTCAATCAGAATTCCCCAAGCAAAACACAATTCAAAAATGACTTTTTATTCTTTTATCAGTTAGGCTTTTGAGATTTTAAGTCCACTTGTAGGTGACAAATCAAGTTATCAAAATAGTTACGCACCTACTTGTCGACCTATGATATGCCTAAATAGACCTAGTTGGAGCTTAGGTGCTCTTCCCTAAAGCTCAAATGGTAGAGCAACTCTAAAGATGGAAGATCAAGGGATGCAAGTAGGCCTAAGCCTTCCTTTGAAGCTGTGCTTTCGTGGTCTTCTTAACTACCCCCAAAATCCATGACAGGGTATCCCCCTATTTGGAGTTACAAAACTTTTGATTTCAAGTTCTAAACACTTCAGAATCCAATGGTAGGAGGGCTCTTATCCTAGTATTTTGAAACCAAAGGAGTGTATAAACGCATGCTATCGTGCAAGAGATATAAGTGTGCATACACCGTAAAGATTTTGAATTTTGAATCGCACGCCAAGTTTGAAAATCAAATCCTTGGTTTTTAAATGTCCCTCCTTTAATTAGTCCCTTTTATTTATTATTTTTTTCAAAAAAATTAAATGTGACAACTTGTTAGATCTATTCAATACAGATTAGGTGGTCTTGAAATTAATCTAAATGCATTTGCATGATAGGTAGAAATGTAAAGTTAGAAGTGCACACCTGATGCCAGCATTCTTCATGCAATATGCAAGACAGGAAATTAGATCTAGATGCTGCTCATTCAATCCTAAATGATTCGACTTATGGGCAGGTAGCTTGTGTTTATTTTTTTATTTTTTTATTTTTTATTTTTACCTACCTATGCACAAAAAATCAATCCAAGATAGAAAATAAAAATCTACTTATGTACAAACAAAGAAAATGATAAACAACCACAAAGAAATCCTAGATCTAAAGAAAAGGAAACAAACTCCCAAAAATTACCCACGCAGAGGCCTAAAAGAAAGTCGGGGAACAAACCCCTAAAAATATACCCCAAAACAAGGGTCTCAAACCAAATGTGCAATGAAAAATTAAGTCTAAAGTCTTAATCCTACTCTAATCAAATCAGCAACTAAATATGCAGAGATGATCATCGCATCCTCGTCCTTCCCCTCCTGGCAATCTGGTTCCTTGCAAGATGGCTCAAACAATTTCTACTCTGGCGATGTCAAGGGTCACCTCTAACGATGGCTGGTGTGATTACGAGTCATAGAATGTGTGTCACAAATTGTTGCACTCGCATCAGAAAAAAAAATCCAGAGTTAAATATGATTCAAAATTTAAATCAATGTGAACGACTGAATGAATGAATGCAATTTAATTAAGCTTGTTGCCTCCCCGGCAACGGCATCATTTGATAAGTCGATTTTCGCTTTCGAATAATGTGAATACGATGATTTGTCGCTTAAGTAACAAAGTGGTGGAAAATCGCTTAACAAAACAATTAAAATTAAAATTAAACCACCCACAAGAGAGCGGGTCGTGTCCACAAGGAGGCAATGAGTTATTTAAACACGCAATTAGGTAGAAATCAAGTTCGCTGAAATATTCGTCAACTCAAACAACGCCTATGTAGCTCTGAATGTAAACCTTAAATTTATGGAGAAGTCAAGGGTTGTTAATGTAATTTTTATGTAAGAAAATTATCCATGTGCAAGGGTATGCCATGTACTTTTCACTTGCATACACACTAAAATGTAATTCAAACTTAAGTACATTGCACATAGAGATGAATAATAAGGCTTAACAATTATCTAGAAGCATAAGCATGAGGGCATAAATTCACCACAATAAAATAATGATAAATCAAAAATCATTTTTGTGGCAATGGCATGAAATGTAAATGCTAATACCACCAAAATCAGAGGATTCTACCTCTCTCCACCTCGTGCATGGGAGAGAGGTTCATTCGAGGAACACTTCTGAGAATAGGTTGGCCGGAGCGAGGGCTTCGCAATGGTGGCGGCGGCAGGTTGCGAGAAGGCTGGAGTCGGCCGGATGTAGGAGAGAAGTGGCAGTGGTGGTGGAGGTTGCTGCTAGCTACACTTGCTGCTGGCACGAGGAGGCGTGCGCAAGCGCTGCAGGCGCGAGGAGGTCACATGCGCTGAAGGGGCGGGCACTCTGCAGGCCGCACGCGTGCGCACAGGGTCTGGTGGCTGCACGGCTGTAGGTGCTGCAGGGGGCACTGGAGGTGCTGAAGCGGGGGCGTGTGGAGGTGAAGGAGTGGGGGTGTGCAGGTGCTGAGGCGAGGGTGCGTGGAGGTGAAGGTGCGTAGGTGTGCTGGCGCTAAGGTGAGGGTGCCGGAGATGAAGGCACGTAGGCTAACTGCTGTGCGTGCAGTGGGGTGCTGGCTAGAGTTGCGGGTGGCGGTTGAGGTGGGCGTGATAAATGCCAGTTTATCATCATTCTTATGCATTAAAACAAACCTCACTCTTAAGATTTTACTCCGCAAACGGGTTTTTGGGTTGCATTTAGGGATAAATTAGGTTAGGCATGCATTGCATTTTTTATTATCTTTTTTGATATGTTTTTGTGAGTGTTAGGGATGAACAGATATGCAGATCCCTAAACCCCTAGCACTCAAGAAGGCAAATGGTGAAGGAGAAGCTCAGACTAGCTGGAACTCAGCTTGATCCAGCTCACCACAGCTAGAACCTAGCTCACTTGAACTAGGGTTAGCTCATCCCAGCTCCATTCAGCTAATCTCAGCTGAATGGTAGCTCAAGAGAGTTCATCTTAGCTCACCCTAGCTCCAGTCAGCTCAGATCCAGCTCAACTTAGCTGAGTCTAGCTTATATCAGCTCACACTAGTCCACAGGGAGCTCTAGCTAGCTCAGTTGAGTTGACAGGAGTTCACCCCAACTCAGACCCAGCTACATCCAACTCTACTCAACTCCATCCAGATGAAGAAGAACTCATCTCAGCTCAGGAAGCTCAAGTCCAGCTCCCGGGGATTCAGCTTAGCTCAACTCAGTTGAGCTAAGCTACCTTAACTGCCTTAACCAGCTTGATCCTCCCCGGGAGCACCTGACCTAGCTCACCTCAGCTCATTATGGTAGAAGCTAGCTCACTTTAGCTTGGCTTAGCAGCTAGCAAAGAACTAGCAAGCTAAGCCAGCTAGAGTAGCTCCATGCTAGCCTCTTCAGCAGCAGCCAGCTCCAGTTTCAGCTCCAGACTTCTTCTCCTCAGCTCCTCCCTCCAAACCCTAGCTCCAACACTTTCTCCTCTACTCCTCCATTAGCTAAGCTAGCTTAGCTTAGCTTAGTTATGCTCCAACTTCCTTGGCTTGTACCACCCCAAAACCCACCTAACAACTCCACCCAACTAGCTCCACCTAAACTCCACATAAGCTAACCTACTTGGCACCAACCTAGACTACCCACCACCTCCAAAAGATACCTAAAAGTGGCAACAAAACCACCCTAACCACCCCCTTGATGGCGCCACTTTTCCCTCCAAAAACTCCCTTCATCTCCACCATACACCTCTCCTTAAATCCATCTCCATCATCCACCTAACCCCCCTTCTAGAAGACCCTAGGTTGGCGCCAAAATGGTGGTGTCTCTCCACCACCAAAAGCCACCAACACCACCATAACCACCCCCTTTAACACCTCTTGGGTTGGCGCCAAATACCCTTGGCCATAGGATCACCAACCACCTCCATCCTTCCATCCTAGCCCTCCATTTCAAGGGGCACCTTAACCCCCCATCCTACCATATAAAAAGACCACTACCCACCAAAATTCAAGGCATCCTTGGCTAGCAAATTCACTCTCATATTCCACCTAGAAGCCCACGTCTAAGAGAGAAGAAGAAGAAGATTAAGGGGATATTCTGTCCCCTTGGTGCCTTCCACTCTTCCCTTCTCTCTTGAGTCACGCCAGCCAAAGGAGAAGCCAGGCAAGGAAGATCTTTGGAGGAGATCTTGAAGGTGGTCCACGCCACCTTGGAGGAGCTTTTGAGGGTGGTGCACGCCCACCCCTTGGAGGAGAGCATTGAAGGTGGTAGCTTCCACCTTGGAGGAGCTCTCAAGGAAGGAGAAGAAGGAGGCCCTCTTTTCAAGCCAAGGAGCAGCTAGGCTTGGAGCAAGAAGACTCCCTTCTTCACCATTTTTGCAAGAGGATTTGTGTTTCTTTTCTTGCTTTTAGATTTTTTTTATTTTAGTAGAAGCATTCCTCTACTTGTCTTGGAAAAAGAACACAAATTCTAGTTAATCAATTTGCCTTCTTTTACTTTCTATTGCAATTGTTGTTTTGGTTCTAGCACTTGTTTCACCTCTTCTTCCTAATTACTCTAGGCCTCCACTTGCCTAGAGTGAGCTTAGGAAGAAGATATATCTATCTTTTAAGTTTTAGTTAAGCAATTATAGGTGTTAGTACTTTCCACTACAATTTGCATTTTGCCCTCGTCTTTTCAAAACAAAAAAAATTACATATTTAAAATACCAAAAAGAAAGTTGAGCACTATTTGTAAGCAAGAGGATTAATTTTACAAACATTTGGCCTCCTTGGATGACCCTAGATACTTCCCATATCTAGGACATAAATTTAAAAGCGAAAGCAAATTTACGCGTTGCAACGACACTAAATTACCTAATTAATAAACCGCGTATTTTCTCTATCAGGGCGCACACACTCCTGCTGAGGTGGAGGTGTAGCACGTGTGCGTGGTCTACTGCAGAAGATGAAGTGTGAAAAGGGGAGGCACGTGCGGTGGCGCGCTCGATAGGGCTAAGGCGCGAGGAGGCAGCTATAGCCCTATGTGCTGCAGTGGGCATGGAGTGGGTGCTTGGGGCATGCAGCAGCTGGGATCTACGTGTGGAAGGGAAGATGAAGCACAGTGATGCAGGGACTCTTGCCAGTGTGGGCTATCACCCCACACGCCCACGGTGGTGGAGTCATACTGCCGCAGTTGAGGCTAGCGGTGAGGAGTGGATGAGAAACGTAGCTCTCTACATAGTGAGGAAAGGGATGGTGGCCTCCCCTTGAACAGCAGCCCTTCCTCTCTCCTTTGTAGCCACAGCTACAAAGATTTGAAATTCAAAAGGCCACCGTCGAGTCAATGCTGATGCGCAGGAGGAGGCGGAGATGGAGTGGTTACCTACAAAGGAGAAGAAAAAAAAGAATAATAAAATAATTAGGATTATTTATACATAACTCCTTAACTTCTATGTTAATTAAAATAGTGGATGTAATGCACCCAATTAATTAACTAATCAAATGTATGCAATCCTAGGTTAATTCTAAATGCATGAATTATGCACTTAAGCTAAAAATATGAATTAATTTATTTACATCCTAATGATGCTATCTAAATGTTAAAATTAACTTAATGTCTAGATACTTAAATACTTAAATATCCCACAAATATGAGCTAATCAGTTCACAATGAAGGTTGTTGTTTTTGACACATTAACCTGAATGCTTCTAAAGGGATCTAAGGTTTTGTAATGCTCATCATGATGTCTAAGAGCAACCTCGATCATTTTTTCCTTGATGCTCATTTAGGATTCAGGTTTCCTAAATATTCTTCCTATCTTGTCAGGTTGCATTTTCAAATCAGGTGGTGGATGAGGATGTAGAATCAAATTCAGGTCCAGATTGAATTGATTAGATCAGATCAGAATTTCCACAAAAAGATCAACTCTATTGAAGGCCTCTAGGTCAAACCTAGGACCTTTCCTGATTATGTTCTCTAGAGAATAGATGAGAGACTGGATGTTTATTGAACCCAATCAAGGCACCCAAAGATTTTTGGATGACTTAGGCTATTTCGAGGTGGATGCTACCTCTGAATCAAAAATCCAGTCAGGTTACTTGGCAGCCAGGAAGGGAGAGTCATGCAAAGACCCTACGCGGTAGAGCATCCCCACAGGTTACAGGGTTTCCCACACCTGACCTTCCTTGTCACTGTGGTTCCAAGTAGGCCAGAATGTATGAATTGAGACCTTAAGTCTACCAATTTTATTCCTAATTTGTGCTTTGAATTTCACTTGATTTAGAAGTTGATTCAATTTGTGACCTAATTTGGAGGTTGATTGACCCACAAAGTGGACCAACTTAACCTGACTTGCCGTAAAGATTGCGGATGAAATATGGGTCAAGACCCAAAATCACCCTGAATGGACTCTTAGGTTATTAGGTCCAAAATTTTAGGGTTCAAGTGAATTTGAAGTCTTGATTTGAGGGTTTTCATGAATAGATCTTTTCAAACAAAGGCCTAGGTAGCACACAAATGTGAGAAGATCAATTTCCTTTATTGCAAGCAAGTGTGTACTAACACTTCAGAACCCTAATGTGGAAACCCTAATTGGCTATACTTCCAAATTTAATTTGATCTCAAATGTAACACCTTAGACTCAAACAAGAAGTAGCCCAAGATGTTTAAAAAATTAAATGTAAATCCCTAATAGGTACAAGAAATTAGGATGGGGTTCTCTAATCAAATCATCCTACTTCAATCAGATATCAAATTAAGTTTGTAAATCTGGAAACTTTGCCTTTAAATGATGATTACTAGAAAAATAAGGCAAGTAGATCCTAATTCATTTGTTTCCTTTTTCTCTTTCCTAATATTAAGAGGTTGATTAGGGAAGAAGAGAAACTTTACCTGCCCTTGAAGTAGTTGATTGCGTGGAAGATCTTCT
The DNA here is from genome assembly GCA_037157565.1 of Thalassia testudinum. NCBI lineage: Eukaryota > Viridiplantae > Streptophyta > Magnoliopsida > Alismatales > Hydrocharitaceae > Thalassia > Thalassia testudinum. The sequence goes on from JAZHRO010000007.1 coordinate 14,694,554, forward strand.
CGTGATGTACCTCACAAAATCATAGAAAAACAGATAGGGCAAGTTAGTGCTCCAATTAATCAAGAAAGATATGATTACTAGTGAATTGCATGTTGCTCTCCAGTAATGGCGCCAAAATGTTGAGTGTGTTTTGTGTCAATTTAAGAGATGTGTGTCGTAGTATAGTTTACAAAAACACTTAAATTTATAAAGCTCAAAAATAATGTGAGTCTGAGGTCGTTCGCAGGGAGCAAATGGAATTCACAACAGTAATCAATGATATAAACAATGAACACAATAATATATAATGAATCAATAAAAATATATACAATATCAACCAAGTTGTATCTCAAGATATCATGGAACAAAAAGAATAGAATCTAAAAAATAATGGTGATTTAGATCACCACTCAATCCTCTAATTAAGCATACATCCTAAGCATTCAATTTAACCAAATATTTCAATAGTAACCCAAATCATATATCAGTTAGGAACTCCAAATAAACCCACAGTAATCAGAACCAAAGGCCTCAATCAGACATCACGCATGAGGTGCAGATGCCTTAAGTCATCACCTCAGAGAACCAATGCAACGCACCACAGAGAAGACACAAGGGTCATGCAAGCTAAGTTTGAGAGTGGAGGGCAAGAATCCCAAGGTTAACAGTGCAAAATTTTCCCCTCTAAGAACCAACTTGGATCAGCTTAACCAAGTAATCGAACCTTAGCCCAGACCTGCAGACGTGATCGCGGGCGAGGGTGAGTAAGTGGACACATGTGAGCACACGTGCATATGGCCGTGTATGGGGACCTCACCCCCGTGCTCTCGAAGGCAGCAAGCCAAGGGGTCGAAATCCTTTTATCTACCATAGTGAGCTACTACTGGATCACCCCCCTTGCACCCTTTAGAGTGGTGCCAACTAACGTAGGCCCTAGGATCCCCATAACCACCCATAACCTCCCTTAGAATCAATCCTAGCCCTAACATGTCCATGCCAACCATCTCCCTCTCCACTTCCATATATACCCCACATAACCACCACCTAAATCCCATCTTCTCCCTTAGTTACATCCACCATTAATCCACCCATTCTCCATGCCAAGGAAGAATGAGAGACGAAGATCAAGGGGGCAACCTATTCGCCTCCTTGGTGCCTTCTTCCTCTATTCTCCCTTAGCCACACCAAGAAGGAGGTCATCTTCACACTTAGAGGGGACTACCAAGAAAGAGGAGGAGACTTGAGGTGGTTAATGCCCACCTTGAGGAGAGACTGCCTGGAGGAGGACAACTGCAAGAAGAAGCTAAGGAGAATTCTTTTCAAGTGCAGGGTGACTGCACTTGGAGCAAGGGCTCTCCAAAACTTCTATAGAAGATTCTCCTTCTTCTTTATCTTATTTTATCTTATATTAGCTAGTGTTTTTGTTTGTTTTCATGTAATAAGCAGTCCACTACATTTCTTCTAGTTGCTAGTAATACAAGTTTTATATTACCTTTCAATTTTCATGTTCTAGTTAGTGTGTTTTTCATGTTATTTCTTTAGTGCACCACATCCTCCTCTTGTAATTACCCTAGGCGCACTTGCCTAGGGTGAGCTTAGAAGAGAAGATTCCATTCTTGTCACTTAGGTTTAGTGATAGGTGTAGTCGTTAGCCTACTTTCATCTTCACATCCATTGCCCGACTATTTCTAAAAACCCTAAAAAAAAAACAAAATCAAAAATACCAAAGGATATGGCGAGAGAGAGAACCACTCATGTGGTTAACAAATTGGCCTTCTTGGACAACCCTGGATACTCCACTATCTAGGTATTACAAATTTAAAAGCGATTGCAAAATTGTGCATTGCAACGACTTAGAACCCTAATTTTATCAAATCACACATTTTTGACATCACTTTTTGGCCCGTTGCCGGGGAGGCATGGCTTAGCCACACATTTAATCTCTTTCTTGCTTTATTAGGTCTTCACAAAATTTTTTTTGCTTTGATTCAAGGTGCAAATTAGGAGCGGAAGCGAGATTCAGATTTGCTTGGAGCAGGAAACTTCAAGTGAACTTGTCTTCCCATGTACTTTAGGTTAATACCCTCAGCCATCTCTTGTATCATCATCAAAATCTCTTAAAAAATCATTAAATTCTCAAAAAAACCAAAAACAAGAAAAATTAACCGTGGTGGAACCCTAAAATTTATTTTGTATCTTGTTTGCTTCATTTTTCCACCACCTTTACCTTATTGGTATCTGATTTTTGAAAATCCTAACTTCTGTCTTAGCTTTTAGAAATCAAGTTCAGGCACTTAGGAGCTTCCTAAATTTACCAACTATCACCCAAAGACTTCTCGCTAAGCCAGGAACCTTGAGTCTAATTTTCAAGAAATTTTGTTGAGTAGAAAAGATTAAAAATTCATGGACCAAATAGGGGTCATACCTTCTTTTATTACTGTCCATGAATTTTATAAATTTTTCTACTCATCAGATTTGGGTAAATTTTATATTTCTGGAAACCTTGAGAAATTATCCACATTATATAAAATTTTCAAAAAATTTTGAGGTCATTTGGGGTTTCTGCAAAATCAATTCGTCGAATCTATCAATTCTGACTCTCGACACTAGTAAGAAGAAAAATTCCAAAACATAGCAAAAATTTTCTTAAAATCACAAAAAAGTAATTTTTGGATTCCTTGTTTGATTTTACATTACGTGGGGTGTTGTTTGTCTTGTTTGGACCGCCACCTAAAAAGATTTCAAAAAGAGATTCATTTTCAAGAGTTGCATAACTAGGAATTCCAACTTTAGGGTTTTTAAGTTTCCCTGTTAGTCACATCAAATTTCAAAGGAATTGATCTCCACCAACAACTTGTTTGTCATTACTTTTTCGAACATCAAAACTTTATTTGAACATTTAATAAGAGAGAATCCGAAAAGACATTAAATCTTTATTAAAATGCTAAAACACTTCAACCGAAAAATCCTTGTTTGCAAATCCTCTTGATTTGGCTTAGGCACCACTTCCTACCCAATTCACACAATCATAAAAAAAAGAAATAATCGGGCATCACCCCAACTAACACCCATCACATTCCTTTTGCACTTTAGCCTCCTAAACATAATTAAAATTTCATAGCAATTTGACCCCTAAGGTTTCATCAAACTTAGGCTTGCTATCTAGGTCATAAGTTTTCTTGAGTTGGTATTATTTCCTTCATCTATATTTTGTGTCACGTTGAGGGGCCATGTTAAATGACCAGGCACAGGTTTATACAAGCCCCCAATGATTTTTCTAGGACATGCTTGGACCCAACCCTCCCCTTATTCAGCCTAACCAAATCTGTTGAGTGAACGGATATCCACTTTTAATTTCTTATTTCCGAGGTAGACCAAGTCTTAGGTTAATTTTTAGGGAGTCACATTTAAGTTAGGTCTACAATTTTTTTTGCTTGATTGCACACTTTCTCTCATCTCTCCCTCCTCTTCTCCCCGTTTCTTCCATTCTTGCACCGACGACGGTTCCAAATTCCACACTTGGAGGGACCACTTGATTTTTGCCTCCCCCATACAAAGACCACTTTTCCCACATTCTTCCTCTTCTTTGCATTTAAAAAAAAAAATGGAAAAACAAAATAGGCCCTCTAACCCACATGCAGATTTTTCCTTCCTCCTTCTATCTGCCTTGGAGCTACCTAATCAAGCCCCTCCACGTCATCTCTACTCCATGATAGTTGAGCAAGAGGCTCAGCTACAATCTAATCAACAACTGTTAACTAGGGCTATAACAAACCTAACCAACCAAGGGAGACTTGCCAAACCTACCCAAGCTCCATGGGCTCCACATCTAACCCCATCTAGCATCATAAGGAAAAAAAATTTGTATACTTTTAACACTACCCCAGCTGAGTATAGTCAATATTTTGAGGCTTCTTATGGTTCATCGAGGAATTACACATATCCAAATCATAGCCCCACCAAAAACTTCTCTGCCCTCCAGGAGCAATTTAAAAATTCCACTAATTGGAGGAATTACCCAACTCACTCCTGGACCAATTCGGTTCCTTCCCAACAACAGAACCCATTTGGAGGGTATGGTTCAAATCAGACTTTTTATCAATCAGGGCCATCTCAAGAAGACATCAACGTCAAGATAATGAAAACCCTGCAGGAAATGCAAAGCAAAATGATGGAAGTAACCTGTGTTATTAACAATCTCCATGATAAAGTTGTGGTTACTCCGACACAGAAACCTGTAGGACATTTACCATCCCATCCCATACCAAACCCTGTCAATCAAAGGAACCAATATCTAGGTGGAAATCAAAATCAAAACCACACTAATCAGCCTCCCATTAACTCGATACTTCAGCACCAATCGGGTTTCTACCAACAATAGGCCTCCCCAACTCCTCCCAATGATAACCAAAATGCACATGTAGTTACATTGAGGAGTGAGAAAATCACCACTGATTTAGGGCCTTCACATCAAATTAATGAAACCCACTCTCACCCTATTCAAATTTACTCTCCTAACACTCAGGAAGAAGAAAAAGACATGCCAAAAACACAAGATTCAAATCCTATTTCTCACCCTCAAGCATTGCAATCCAATCCTTCCAGAAAGAAATCAGAGCCCTCTCACCAAGATCTTTTGGACTTATTTGGGCAAGTCAAGACAAACATCCCCCTCCTAGATGCCTTCCCTGCCTATGCTCAATTTTTGAAAGCCATGTGTACTCCAAAGTGGCAAGCCCAGAATCTAGGAAGGGTGGTCCTTGCTGAGACAGTGAGCTCAGTTGTCCAAAGCAATCTACCTCTCAAGAAAAGGACCCAAGCAAACCACTCATTTCGGTTGTCATAAATGACACCACCTTTTATCACGCCCCTCTCAACTTAGGTGACTCTATTATCTCATCCCCTTAGTCTTATTCAATGAACGATCCAGTGAATTGAAACCTACTAAGGTTTAATTTCCTTTGGTAGACCGATCTACCATTCAACCGCGGGGAGTTGTGAAGGATAGTATTGTCAAGTTCTGGAATTGTCTATTTCCGGTTGATTTTCTGGTCCTTGACATAAAGGTACTTGAAGCTCTCACAAATGCCCCTATCATCCTTGGAAGACCTTTTCTGATTACCGTACAAGCTAATATCAATTATCATTCCAGAAGAATGGATATAAGCTGCGGAAACCAGACTCTCTTATTAAATATTTTTCAAGCTTCCAAGAAGTCCATTGATTATGAATTTTTTGAGGATGTTGATAATAAAATGGAAGCAATAATTGAGAAATTTATGTGATCAACTCCTACTCTACTGTGACCATTATTTACCCAAATTCTACTGATTCATATTCTGAATATGATTATGTGGTTAAAGACATTTCAGATCAATTAGGGTTTAACCTTCATTCTTCAATTCTTCCTGATTTTCTACCCGATCCATCCACGCTAACTTCACCCACCCTGCATCAAATTGACTTGTTTCTCCCTCCCTTTCCATTGGACCTACCACCGAACCCATCCAAGTTTGGCTTTCACATGAACTCAAACCATGGCCAAACTCGAGTCATTCTTCCATTTTTCCATTTCATTTTGATCCCTATATCTTTACCAATCATCTTTTAAGGGATCCTGAGGGAGACACCTTTCTTGAGGACATTCAAGTGTCCAATTATTTACATCACTGTCTGTCTTCCGTGCATCACTTCACGCTCGACTGAATGACGTAAAAGATAGCACTTGATGGGAGGTAACCCATCAATTTTACTACTTTCATTTTATCTTTCCTTTCCCAGGTTTTGCCCATCCTGAACTCAATCACTTTTTCACTAAGGTGATCTCTTTTCCCTCCTAATGCATGAGGACATGGCATATCATAAGCATGGGGGGGTGTTTTTAAATTTTGATGATTGATTCAGGATTTTCAAAACCTAAAAATATGCTATTTTTCTTCCGCATGCATCTCGTTATAGAAAAATCATAAAACTCTTTGAGGAAAATTTTGAAAATCAGGACTAAAGTTGAAAGAATCATTTCAAGGGACAATGGGATTTAATCTTTAACAAATTAGGGAAAAGGATATGGTTCTGATTATTAGAATCTCTAGGTCTATTTATAGACTAGATCAAGTATCTTTCTCTAAATTCCATCTAAACTCATGATGATTCCGGTGGCTTGATCTCATTTTGTGACCTGGAAATTACTTGGCTTAGTTTCCAACCCCAAAATTTTCATCTCTTGCAAAATCTTATGTCAAAATTCACACACAAAGCCAACACCTACAAAAATATATAGAAAAATTAGAAAATCCCTTTATTTAGTCATAGTGAAATCCGAAGCAGATGGTTGGTTTGAGTTCCCACTAGCAAGAAGGAGGAAAATGGCTCCTTTGAGGATGGGGTGTCAACAAGTTACCGCCTCGGCACTGCTCTATATCTATATTTCATATCTTTAGATAGAGCATTAAGGCACATTTTGTAGCTCAAGTGTCTTCGACGATGCTCTACCCATAGCATCGAAGCAAGAGCTTGTGTTCCCTTAGAGCACCCCTTTCCACCGCATTGTGTCTTGGGGTTTTGAGCTCCTGGGTGGTGTCCTGGACAATACTATCTCGAAGTGTTGGGGCCAGAGCCCCCACAAGAATTGGTAATGGGAATGATGATCCGGACACATCTGTTGTAGGATTAAGCTAGGAGTAAGCATGGGAGGAGACAAAAAACAAGTTTCAAAAACATGACCTTATAAATTTTCTAATAAACGTTGGCATTCCCAAAGCACAGACGCAAGGTTTTAAAAGAATTATGAAAGTTATGAGTTGGATTCAAGAGCCAAGGAAATCCTAACTGCAAAATGGTTTCAAGTCATTTGAATTAACAATGAGCTAATTTTGGAAATTTTGAAAGACACACTAATCCCAATTCTTCTAACTCTTGGATCCAAAGAGGAATCCCGATGTTTTATCTTTAACAAATCCTGTGCCTTCCATCACTTCAATCAACCAAGGCCTCGTAATCTTTTTCTCCCCAAAAGTAAAAAAAAAAAAATTAGTCTTTCCCAAAAATCCATTTTGTGAAAATAATTTTGCTAAGAGACTAGCAAAAGATAAGCATGGGGGTATGATAAGTGATGGGAACACCATCATGAGCCCTAACTAGCCCATTTTGACCCAAAGAAGAGAATAAAAGCTCCTACATAACCAACTGAAGGTCCTAATTCACCGAATAATCTTTCTGAGAGAAATGCAAGAAACAAGGGGTACAACAAAGGATTTTCTCAAGGGCTAAACACAGGTCAAAAGGTCTTAACAAGATAAAAAGTGGGTTGAATTAGACAGAAAAGGGTTCGTGTGAATTCTGGGAATTAAATGACTTCTTGTAACCCTAAAACAAACCCACTTGATTAAACAAGGTTTTGGTCAAGATAAAATTCACCTAAACCCTCTAAAAATCATATAAAAATATTCTCTAGGGTTTAGAACTCTCAATTTGGCCATTAGAACCCATTTTGACCTAAAATGGGGTCTCAGACATATATTTACCCTAAATTGGTTTTTGCGTAAATAGCCCAATCAAACGTGGTCAAACCCAAAATCCAACTTCACAATTGGATTCCTTAGGTTCAAATTAGGTTTGTACCAAAATTTGGACCAAAGGGAAACTCATCTTGACCCACTTTTCACATAAGTCCAACCTGATTACATTTCTACCCCTATCTTTCAAAAACCCTTACATTTGACCCCCTAGCTTCGTCATCGTTCTTTGCAATTAGGCCTCTCCACCATTATAGCGGAGGAATCCTACTTTGGCAAACTTGAGAAGGTGATTTCTCCCTGATCTATCAGAGAATCCCCTTCAAAATTGGAAGCGAGATTCTTTGAGAAATCCCCTCCAATGTGAACCTAATTTGAGGCCCTACTTAATACCCAATCTCTCATGCGAACGCATGAGAGATTCGGATCTTTTTTGAGTTGTCATCGCCGGCGACCTTACCTTGCTTGGAAGCTTGGCTTCCAAGCACAAAACCAACCTCCAGGGCCTATTTAAGACACCCCAGTTCGCCCCGACTCTCCTAAGCTTGAAACCAGCCGGAGAACCCCCTCAATTTCATCTCTCCTCCTCTGGCTGACTCACTCATCAAGCTCCGGGGACCTCTCCTACTCTCCCTCGTCGCCTAGCCACAATACCAGTGGCAGGTTCCTCTTCCTCACATTCGTCCATGTCACGCAACACCCGCCAACGCCCTTGCATCCCCTTCATCCTCGCCAACCATCCTCTCTGAGCACCTTCATCTTTAGCGTCAGAAATACGAGCCAGACTCCATCTCCACCTCTCTTTTGTCACTTCACTGCCTAGATAAGTTCCTCTTACCCTCTATAATCTTTCCCCCTCTTTATTTCCCTCATTTGACTACTGCCGCACTCCACCACCATCATCCCCTTCACCTCCAGTCACCAACTACGGTGAGATTGCTCCACCTCCACAGACCACCTCCCTCCTCGCCGACCTGTCCATAAGCCCCGCCTTGACACCCAGATCATAACCTGCCACTGATATCACTCTGCCACTCACCCGAACACACCCTCAAACACACCCACACACACGGCCACAGTGTACCACGTGTACACTCACTCAGGCGTTCCCATGCCACACCAACCACCCCTGCACACTCATCGTGCCTTAGCGAAGGTCCCTGAGCATTTTAACGTGGCCACAAGGCCGTTGTAGTGATTTCAAGTCCAGGAGCCCTTCGCCACTGATGCAGAGCTTGAAGCTTGCTTGCAGCAAGCTCCAGGGCGTGGTAGCCCCAGGCTCGTGTCCCAAGCTACACAGAAAGTCTTCGCGAACAACTCCAGGCATCCAATTGAAGTCAAGAGTCATCGCAGCTGCTGCAATCAAAGATAGCCCCTCTGCTGCACGTCGGTGGGCCTGGTCCTGGGTGCGTACCCAACCCGAATACTCGAGAAGCGTCGCTCTGGGAGAGCACTACCTAAGAGAGAAAAGTGAGAAGAGAGTTCATGTGAGTAGGGGGCAAGTTTTGCTCTACAGGCCAAAGAGGAAAGAAGTGAAGCTAAGGTAGAAGAAGGAAAAGGCAAGGAAGCAGAGAAGGTAGAGAAGGAAAAGAGAAGGAAGAAACTGAAGCAGAAGAGGAAGGAGCTAAAGGCAGCGAGGCAAAGCCAAAGATGAAGAAGAAGGCAGAGGGAAAGGCTAAGCTAAAGAAGAGAGGAGCCAGGGTAAAATCAGGAGAAAGAAGGAGAAGCTAGAACACAGAGAAGGAGGATAAAGAAGAAGAGAAAGAAATAAAAGGCAGCCGGTAGAGACAGAGAAAGAAGAACAGGAGAAGAAGCAGAAGAAAGAAAGAGTCGAGCACTGTAGCATTAGCATTTTAAGACGTTTGATTCACATATCAGACATCCAATTTTGAGTTCAATTTACATTCATTGGTTCCCTTAGTATTTTGTGCTTACATTTACTCCTATCTTTTTGCACTGTGACATTGATATTATTCTCTTAAATTCTAAGTTGTGATTTTGATTTCTAGACCCCAATTTGCTCCCTGTGTTTGACCTCGGACTTTAGAATTCGAGTAAAAAAAATTGTATTTGTTTTGAATGTTTTTTTGGTTGTACTACAATGCGACCTTTTTAAAACCCGATTCAGCGATCTGAACATTTTGGCACCATTGTTGGCGAGCAATGGGTGACTTAGAAATCTTGATTACAAACTCTGATTTGGTACTAACTTGCTATATCTATTTTGTTGTGGTTGTTTCAGGGGAGAAGATTCAACAAAAGACAGCTGCACATCAAACACGCCAGGGGTAGGTAATTTCTGATTAATCTCTTTCTCTTAAGCCTCTCATTCTGAAAAGGAAGAAAAAGATAAAATCAATTAGGGCTACTTGCTTTCCATTTCTAGCTAATTCACCAAGTTGCTTGATTTGATTTCAACAACAATACTGATTTGTGCACCCATTTAAGGTAACTAGGGCTACCACATTCTTGATTGAGCCCTAAATACCACATTAGACAAACTAAATTGGACCAAGATTAGAGCCAAATTAAGGATTTCAATCTAGGGTTTTTGAGACACACCTTCATAAGCAAGAATCAACTTTCCAAAAAGAGGTGTGCCTAAGCCTTGGTTGAAGAGATCTATTCAAGAAAACCCTAAAATTCAGCCTCTTAATCTCACTTGAATCCTAAAAAAAGGGACCTAAAAACTTCTCAAAGGATAAATAGGTGAAGTTGATCCCCCTTGTTGGGTCAACCAACCTTGAAATTAGGTCAGTTTTTGCACTCAATACATCTAAAGTTCAAGTGGAATCTTAAGCACCCTTGCTCTTAATTAAAACTGGCAGACTTAAGAGGTCAAAGTCCCCATTCTAGGCTACGTGGAACATCAGTGACAAGAGAGGTCGGGTGGGGGAAACCCTGTAACTCGTGGGGGCGCTCTACCATGTAGGGGTCTTCACAGGACTCTCCCTCTCTGGTTGCCCAAGTATTTCTCAGGTGGACGGCTTTCTGACTAAGGGGTAACATCCGCCCTGAACCTCTATAGTCATCCAAATTTTTGGGTGTCTTGATTGGGTCCATCACATTCTACTCTCATCTAGACCATCGGTGCATGTTCGGTAGGAGGTCCTTAAAACCATCCTTAAGACCTCCTTAAATGATTCACTCCCGTCGAGGCTAGGCCTCGACTTCCATGTTTGTGCAGCAAGCCCATCACATAGATAGCTCCTCTGATTCATCTGAACCTAATTCTCCTTCTTCAATCATCATGGCACAACCCGTAGAAGAAGAGAATAACCTTGAGAACCAACTCCAGTGCTTTAATGATTTATTTCAAGCTTTTGTAAACCCACCACAGCATCCTATGATGTGAGATCACTACAATCCCGCTACAGTGGTGATTGAACCTTGAGTCCAAATCCTGGCTGGAGGTCCTGATTCTGAACTCAAGCCCAACATGATTCATGTTATTCCAAAGTTTCATGGGCTTAATTCCAAGGATCCCTTCCAGCACATCAAACAACTCAAACATCTGGCCCAGACCTTTGAGTCAGATGTCCAAAATCAGGGTATTCTTCTATGAAGATGTTCTCCTTCTCTCTCATGGACAAAGTAGCTCACTCGTATCAAACTCAAACGGGTCCAATCAACACATGGGTTGAACTACAATCCGAGTTTCTGAAAAAGTTCTTCGCAATTGGTCAAACGAATGGCTTACAACACCAGATCACTTACTTCACCCAGCAATCTAGAGAACCACTTCATGAAGCATGGGCCCATTTCCTGGATCTCATTCGAAAGTGCCCCCATCACGGAGTTCCTAAATGGGAACAAGTCCAGTCTTTTTACCAGGGACTCCGTGAAAATGTCCACTTATTCGTCAATGCAACCAGCAGAGGAAATATCATGGGTCAACATGAAGACACTGTGTGGAAGATTCTCGAGAATATGTGTGAGAACTCCATCAACAATGATTCCATGGGCTTATTCAACCAGACGAATGCTTGCGCATTGATGAATCCAAGGGGAGCACATGAGACGCAGGGCCTGTCTGCATCAGTCGACTTGGAATTGATGGCCAGTCTGTTGGACAAAGTCTCTATCATTGAGAAGATGGTGGATAAGCTAACTCGACATCTGTAGCGAGCCACCTCTATGCAAAACCCGTTTGCACAGCCGCCCTCTAGGAGGGAAGCTGTGCATAACATTTATCACCGATCTTCTCAGGGGAGGGACCCGTGTCCACCTCCGTCTAACTCTAGGACCGAAGGAAACTCTGAACCCTTACTCTGACTTTCCTGAGGTTCCTCAGACCTGCATGGACCTCAACGCCACCTAGAATGACCCATTCTCTAATACCTATAACCTTGGATGGCGGAATCATCCCAATTTCCTATGGGTGGGAAATAATCAGAATCAAAGACCACCATATCAACCCCGTCCACAAGCTCCTCATCCATATCAGCTGCCTCAGCCTCAGCCCAACCCCACCTATCAATCTGGGCCAACTCAGACAAATCAAATGGCCCTTATCCTTCAGAATCTGGCTGAATTCAGCACAAGGACGAGATCACAGAGGTTTGCAATCAACTCGCCCAAATGGCAAATTCCCGCCAACCTGGCACACTCCCTTCACAACCTCTACCGAATCTGAATAATGTGCCAAACTAGAGGTGCATTATGAACCCAAATCCAGGCCAAGCCCACATGATTTATCAGGCCCCTTCTATTCCATCACCCAACAAGATGGAAGCTTTGACATCATATACAGGATTTTAGTACAGCCACCTATTTTACCGACACCAAACCAAAACTAGCCAGGACTGAATTCTATTACAACCCGTAGTGGCAAAGCAACACAAGACCCAACTTATCCAAGTCACTTTCAGCCTAATAGTGTTAACCCAAATCATAGGATAGTTATCCAGGATACCCCTATCCCTGATCAAGAACCTAGACCTATTCTAGAGGAACCATCCAAGGTTCCATTTCCTAAGGCCCTGACCAAGGGAAGGAGGACAAACAAACCCGTGGCACCTGAGGAGGATCTGGTCAAGCTCTTTGAACAGGTCTATATAAACATCCACTTGATGGATGCAATCCCCCATGTACCGGCTTATGCATGATTTCTGAAAGACGTGTGTACACCTAAGCGTAAGCTGTGAACCAAAAGTGGGAATCCAATCGTACTATCAGAGTAAGCCAGCTCTGTAATTTTGAGAAAACTCCCACCTAAGGCAAAAGACCTAGGTACTCCCTGATTTCATGTACCATTGGTGATACCCAATTTGACAGAGCTTTATTAGACCTAAGAGCCTCCATAAACCTAATACCTGCATCCCTACTTGACCACCTTGAGGAATCGGAGCTCAAACCGACAGAGGTGACATTATAGTTGGCTAATCGATCTATTAAGTCACCTAAAGGAGTTCTTGAGGATGTCATTGTTACGGTTCAGGATTTCTATTTCCCAGTGGACTTTGTAGTCTTGGATATGGATGCTCCAGAAAACCCAAGGGATACACCAATTATAGTTGGGAGACCCTTTCTGGCCACTGCTAGGGCCAACATAAATTGTGACGAGGGCCAAATTGAACTGAAATTCGAAAACTAAACATTAAAGATTGACATCTTTAAGGCCCAACAAGGGATTAATTGTGGTGTTATAGAATAGATATGTGATATCAGAGCTGTGGTTGATGATCCCTATATTGAGGACAACCTAACTACTTATGATCAACCACAAGAGGATCAAAACCCGCAATCAGAGGAATCCGAACTTGACCTAGATACACCCATAACTCCCTCCCTTGTTCCTGATACACACCCTGAACCACCTGCTGCTGCTAATAACCTTGTCTTGGAACTCAAGCCTCTTCCCGATCATCTGAAGTATGTCTTTTTGGGTTCCAATTAGATGTTTCCTGTGATTATCAACTCAAGACTCACACCTGATCAGGAATTCTATCTGATTACTATTCTCCAGCAACATCAAAGAACCATTGGATGGACTCTCGATGATTTGACTAGTATCAGCCCCTCCTACACACACCATATCTACACCGATGAGGGCACACGACCTTTTCGTGAAATGCAGAGACGTCTGAATCCTAATCTACAGGAGGTCGTGAAAAAGGAGATCATCAAGTGGTTAGATGTAGGGATCATCTACCCGATCTCCGACAGTCGGTGGGTGAGTCCAATCCAAGTTGTGCCTAAGAAGGCAGGACTCACCGTAATCACGACTAAAATCGGAGAAATCATATCGACCCATGTGGTGAATTCGTGAAGAGTTTGCAATGATTACAGAAGACTCAATACCTCCACAAAGAAGGATCATTGCCCACTACCGTTTATTGATCAGATCCTCGAGAAACTAGCGGGAAATAGGTTCTTCTGCTTTTTGGATAGGTATTCTAGTTATAACCAGGTTGAAATCCATCCTGAAGACTAAGAAAAGATCACTTTCACCTGCTCCTTCAGAACGTACGCGTTCCGAAAGATGCCGTTTGGTCTCTGCAATGCACCCACTACTTTTCAGCGGTGCATGCTTACCATATTCTCAGATATGGTAGGTGATTATCTGGAAGTCTTCATGGATGACTTTTCAGTATTCGGAGAATCATTTGACGATTGCCTCCTGCACTTGGTCCAGATCCTCAGGCGGTGCATTGACGTGAATCTGGTTCTTCCTAGGAAAAGTGCCACTTCATGGTGCCTGAAGGAATTGTCCTGGGACATCTCATATCAGAAAAGGGCATCTAGGTCGATCGAGCCAAGGTGAATCTGATTTCCAAACTCCCTATGCCTAGCTCGATCAAGGACATCCGATCTTTTCTGGGGCACGTCGATTTTTACCGTTGATTCATTCCTGATTTCTCAAAGATCATGCACCCCCTAACCACTCTACTATCTAAGGATGTTCCTTTCGAAATCTCCAAGGAATGCACTCAAGAATTTGAAATCCTCTACAATTGAGTGACCCAAGCACCAATCCTACAGTCCCTTGATTGGTCTCAACCCTTTGAGATCATCTGCGATGCATCTGATTTTGCTGTAGGAGCGGTACTGGGACAGAAAATTGACAGGAAACCCGTGGTCATCTACTACACTAGAAAAACACTTGACGAGGCTCAGCATAACTGCACAGTTATAGAGAAAGAGCTGCTAGCCATAGTATTTTCCCTAGAAAAGTTTAGATCATATCTCCTGGGTTCCCGTGTTATCATTTACTCGGATCACATAGCTATGAGGCATCCCCTTGCGAAGAAGGGTGCAAAACCTCAATTAATCCACTGGATATTGTTGTTGCAAGAGTTTGACTTCGAGATTCACGACAAAGCAGGAAAATAGAATGTGGTAGCTGATCACTTGTCCCGCCTTCCTTCTGAGATTATCGACCCTTCTGAACCCATCATAGAATATTTTCCTGATGAGCACCTCCTAACTATCAATACAGGACTTCCATGGTTTGCTGATATAGTAAACTACTTGGCATCACATCAGAACCCGTCCGATTGGCCAAAGGCCAAGAAGGACAAATTGCTTTCCGATGCCAAGTATTACTTCTGGGAAGACCCGTATCTTTTCCTCATCGGTGCTGATCAAATCATTCGACGATGTGTCGCAAGAGCAAAAATTCAGGACATATTGTCCTTCTGCCATGACCAAGCATGCGGTGGACACTTCTCAAGTCATAAAACCACAATGAAAGTCCTCCAGTGCAGCTTCTATTGGCCCACAATTTTCAAAGATGCGTACACTCGTTGTAGGGCATGCACTCATTGCCAGACCTTAGCCAACATGAGCCGTCATGATATGATGCCCTTACAACCGATTCTCGTATACGAAATCTTCAACGTCTGGGGGATCGATTTCATGGGACCCTTTCCTGTTTCGGACAGCTTTGAGTACATTCTACTCGTTGTTGACTACGTGTCCAAATGGATCGAAGCCATTCTGACCCGAACCAATGATCATAAGGTGGTTATCAAATTCATTCATCAGAACATCTTTTCGCGATTTGGGATTCCACTTGCTATAATCTCTGATGGAGGGACCCATTTCACAAATGCTTAGTTCAAGTCACTGATGACCAAATACGGGGTGTCACACCGAATCTCTACTCCTTACCACCCCAAAACTAATGGTCTAGCTGAGCTATCAAATCGAGAGATTAAGAACATCCTCCAGGTTACTGTTCGACGTAATAGGAAAGATTGGTCATCCCAACTTTCAGAAGCTTTGTGGGCTTATAGGATCGCCCACAAAACCCAATTAGGTATGTCTCTCTTCAGATTGGTGTACATGAAGGCATGTCACCTCCTTGGAAAATTGGAGCACAAAGCCTATTGGGTAGTACGAAACTGCAATCTAGATCTTTCTAAGGCAGGAACCCACAGAAAGCTTCAAATGAGTGAGATTGATGAATTACATCACAATGCATATGAGAACTCACGAATTTACAAAGAGTGAGTTAAGGACTTCACATATCCAGAAAGATCTTTCATCCTGGTCAAAGAGTTCTACTCTTTGATGCCAAGCTCAAGCTATTACCAGGAAAGCTCAGATCGAAATGGATCGAACCTTACCTCATCCGACGAATCTTTGGAAATGGAGCCATCGAGATCAGTCCACTCAGCCACGATTCCAAACCTTTCGTCATAAATAGTCAGAGACTCAAACCATTCATTGACCCTACCGATACAAATTTGGCTGAGACATCCTTTACCCTCCATTGTCCCTGAGCTCATTGCGTCGCTGATGGCATAAAACTCAGCGCTTAACGGGAGGCAACCCGTCATTTTTTGAAAAAATCGAAACCTTTCTTGACATTCCTATGCTGAATTCATATTGCACTTTAAGGTTCATCCATTAGAACAGCCGACCCCACCTCAGGTACCCATACCCGAGTGTTGAAATCATCTGCAATAGTCACCTCGACCCATTCACTCACCCAGAACCTATTCTAATGAATGATTTAAGCTGAACTTGAACCCACCTAATTTACAATGGGGACATTGAAAATCGTAGGCATGGGAGGGTATGAAAGTGCAAAACACCGTGAAAATCATCTCACAAGAAAAGGTTTCATCAAAAAGAATCACATATCCCAAAAATACCAAAAAAAAAATTCTTGAAAAGAACAAAAAAATTCTGAGGGGAGAGAAAATTTTGAGGCCATACAAATCTTCAGGAGAAAAAGGGGAAAAGTGATAAATGTCAAAAAAGGAGCACAAAATAAAAATAAAAAGAAAAGAGATAGTCATTAGTAAGTAATTAAGGGATTAATTGAGTTCTAGACCTATCAAGAAAAAGAAAATGAAAGAAAAAAGTGCTAAAGAAACACAAAAGAGATTAGAAGGAACGCTAATCTTAGGCCTCTTAAGCTATACTCCTAGGCTTAAAAATTCAAGTATCCACTAAGATCTAGAAAGCCCTCAAGAGGTTGGGGAAAATGTGAAGCTTAAGTATTAAGTCTAAGGCTTAGGGAGTATTCGGCCTTGTTAACTGACTTCTGGTTTGCGGGACTCAGTAACCTAAGCACCTCAATCCACACACAGTCTGGTTCAGTGCGCATAAGTATCAAAATCACGCAAATGTGTCTAAACTATTCTGAAAAAGTCACCTAGATTAGGAGCGGCCGATCAACACAAGTTGATTTGGATGAGTTCCCAGCGTAGAGAGGTGGGAAATTCCCCTCGAAGATGTGCAATAACATATCATCTCCTCGATGCTTGTCTCTTAAGATATTTACATATCTGACGTGCTCTTGTGCGTGTGTGTTAAGAGGTGTCGTTATAGTCGCACTTGATACGTCTATTTTAAAAGAAGTAAACGGAGGTGAGTCCGAGTGTCGGTCTCAGGGAGGCATGGAAATCCGATTTTGTTTACCACTTGTTGTCACGAAAAAGGTGGAGTTTTGCTTGCGAAAGAGACGATTTTGAAAAGCGAGAGCGAGAGATAGAGAGAGAGTTTAGGGTTAGAAAGCTCTTGGTTTTGATCATGCACTTTGAACAGAAATTAAAATGGCGATTGAACGGAAAATAATTTCATTAAACATGCATTTATAGTTCATAGCTTACAACATTAAATACATGCTTTAACAAAAGTAAATGAAAGCTTGAGAGAGAGAGAGAGAGAGAGAGATGGAGAGAGAGTGGAGAGCGACGAGGCAGCCATGGCGGTGGAGGAGGCTCCGTCGGTAGCTCGTCGTCTCCGGCGATTACAAGAGTGCCTAAAGCTAGCTAAGAGAGGAGTGGAGTAGTTGCAAGTGGGAGAGTATGCCTTGAATGGTGGTAGAAGGGGTTTAAATAGAGTTAAGGGCTTCCTAAAAGAAGAATGGGCTTTAGCGACATCCAGAGCGTCACTAAACCTGCTTCCAAAAACGTCGGTGAAGCCCTCCTACCGCCGGTCAGCTGCCTGCCCCGGTCTTCCTCTTCGCGCGATCCGTGGCCGCTGAACGAGAGTCGTCCCATCGAAGATCGGACGGTTGAGAGCCTTCTTCGCCCGCGCTGAGATCGCACCTTGGGCACGCGTGCATGCGCGCGTTTCCGCCCGGCGTGCGCGCGCGCGTGGGCGCTCGTGGGCTGTCGTCGCGCCGCGTGGCGAGATCATGGCCGCCCGCTGCTGATCGGGTGGCCCAATTTTTCCACACCCCCCCGCTCGCCTTCAAAATCCGCTTCGCGCAGCTCGAACGCGCTTCGCGGCGATGCGGGCGTGCGCGCTAACCGTTGCGCCACGCCCGCGCTTTGTCGCGGCGACCGTGGGCGAGCACGCGGATCTCGGTCGTTCGATCGAAGATCGACAGCCGAGATTTGTCCTTGGCCGGCTGAGGGTGTGCGTGCGGTGGGGGCGGGCTGACGTGGCACTCTCTGGGCTGTTGATCTCCAGATCAACGGTCAGAATTTCTTGGGCCCATTGTGGGAGCTCCGGATGTCGGATTTGGCCGATCTTGAGTCCGTTGGACTCTGTTCGTTGTTCTGAATCCATCCGTGTGGTTCGATTGCTCATCTGAGACCTGCTTTGACAAATGCTTTGCACAAATGGCCATTAATACAGTTTATAAGCAATCTTAGTACTTGATGCATGTAATGCCCCTATTCTACTTATGTTGTGCTTTTTATTCTAAAGATGGGCCATATTCAACCTAATTATTACCCCCTTGTGTGGTGTTATCATACCCCCATGCTTACTCCTTGCTAGTCCCTAGCAAGGTTTATTCTATCCTTTATTTCCTTGGATAATTCAAGAAGTAATTGCTTAGGCACTTCGTTACTTGTCAATAAGAGGAAATATACGAAGATCTTAATCTACAAAGACTAAGCAGCGCCCGAGTGTCTGCCAAAATATGAATCGCCCAAATCCTTGCTTTAATGTATATATAACTATACATATGTATACGTATATATATGTATATTTTCTTAGAATTTTTTTCGGAATTCAGTGTTGGTTGGTAACTTTTTACGGCTACCCAACCCACCTAAAACTCGGTTAAAACCCTAAGTGCTAAGCATCTTGGTGTGAATGTTGTGATAGACTCACTTAACAGTAATTGAAACAGACTTCGAGTTTCTACGCCTCTAGGTGACCGAAAAAGAAAATAAATTTTTGCCTGAAGGTGTATTTGTTCGATTGGTAGCTTTCTCCCTACGTTCGTTTTATTTGGGGTCAACACAAGGGTTTTCCTGTGTATATCTCCCCAGCTTGTACGACTTCCCCGCTTCTTCCTTAGGTGTTTTAGTCTTTTTTGTGCAATTATTAAGCTGGGTTCTGGACAACCAACCAATGGACTGTTACCCATGATCACTTGCCAGCCATACTTGTGCGGTGAAGTGTGGTTTATTTTCTTTTCTTCTACTTTTTTTTTTCGTAGGTGGCTTCCCTGATCTCAAATGTACCTAGAGGCAGCGTAAAAGAAATGGCCTGTGGCTGGGTTCTGGACAACCTGCCAATGGGCTGTTACCCACAACAACTTGCCAGCCATACCACCCTAGAGAGTTCATTAGCTACCCAATTTTTGTCAAAATCTCCGAGAAGTGAGTTTGTGCAAAAATGTGTGCAGATGCTTAGACTCAAAGTTTTCCTGAGTTAGAGGGTGAGTTGATAAGTCGTATACTTATTACCTTATTTAGTAGGTGGATTAGAATAGCTTAAAGTTGCAAGGATTCGCCGCTAAATCCATATTTTAACGGACACCAGGGCTGATTAAGCCTGAAGGCCTGAAAAGTCTAAGTGTTTAAGTTCTTTTTGTATTATTTCCCACTATTGACAAGTTTCTAATGCCTAAGTTTTCTTCCTAAATTCAATTTTTTTTTTTTAATTTATTCATTCAGACTGATTAATTAAGCTCAGGATTATGCAATTTACCATCCCCCCCATGCTTAAGTTGGACAATGTCCTCATTGGCAGATACATGGATGCACAAGGGTTCAAAAAATAGTACCTGAATGACGTAAACTACCAGATCAGTCTGAATCCTCTGGGTTGCCTCCCAGGAAGCGCTGAGTTTAACGCCTCCAGCTGGGCGGTGCTTGGTGTCAGCCCTCAACGAGGGTGACACTTTCCTTGGGGGGTACCTGGGCTAGGAAATGCTTCAATCTTTGACCATTGACTGTAAAGGTGTGCCCGGTGTTAAGATCTGCGATTTCAACCTCCCCATTAGAATAGGGCTTGACCACCTGAAATGGTCCTATCCATTTGGACCTAAGTTTCCCTGGGAAGAGTTTCAAGCATGCATCAAACAGCCAGACTTGTTGGTTCGGCTCAAAGGTTTTTCTATGAATGAGTCGGTCGTGGACGGCTTTCATTTTCTCCTTATATAGCCGACTATTGTCAAAGGCACCCCGACGAATTTCTTTGAGCTCAGATAATTGAAGCGTCCTTTGCGCACCGGCTAACTGGGGGTCCATGTTACATTGCTTGATAGCCCAGTAAGCCCGGTGTTCCAATTCGACAGGGAAATGGCAAGCTTTGCCAAAGACCAAGCGATAAGGCGACATGCCTATCAGGGTCTTAAAAGCGGTCCTGTATGCCGACAGGGCATCATCAAGTCGTGTGGACCAGTCTTTCCTATCAGGTCTCACAGTCTTCTATAAAATGTTCTTGATTTGTCTGTTTGAGACCTCGGTCTGCCCGTTTGTTTGTGGATGATACGGGGTGGCAATGCGGTGGTTTACCCCATATTTTCTAAGTAGGGCACGGAATTGGGAATGGATAAAATGGCTTCCACCATCACTGATCATGGCCTTGGGTATTCCAAACCGGGAAAAGATGTTCTTCTTCACAAAGTCCATGACCGTCTTGTGATCGCATCGTCGAGTGGCGACAGCTTCAATCCATTTGGAAACATTGTCTACCGAGACCAGGATGTACTT
Source organism: Thalassia testudinum (assembly GCA_037157565.1). NCBI lineage: Eukaryota > Viridiplantae > Streptophyta > Magnoliopsida > Alismatales > Hydrocharitaceae > Thalassia > Thalassia testudinum. The sequence goes on from JAZHRO010000007.1 coordinate 14,715,405, forward strand.
GAAGCCGTTGGATGGTGGAAAGGGGCCCATAAAATCGATACCCCAAACGTCGAAGATTTCTACAATCAAAATGGGCTGAAGGGGCATCATATCTTTCTTGGTCATGGTCCCCAGTGTTTGGCAGCGTGAGCAAGTTTTGGCAAAGATGTGTGCATCCTTAAATAGGGACAGCTAGTAAAATCCAGACTGCAACACTTTTGCAGCTGTTTTCTTTCCAGAGAAGTGGCCGCCACATGCTTGGTCATGACAAAAGGAAAGCACACTCTGCACTTCATCTTTAGGGATACACCTTCTGATGATCTGATCAGCACAGAGGCGAAACAGCATGGGATCATCCCAGAAATAGTGCTTGGCCTCAGCCAAGAACCTGTCCCGTTGCTGTCTGGACCAACTGTGCGGGGTTTGTCCTATAACCAAGTAGTTGACATAGTCAGCATACCATGGCATTTTCTTGTCTTGCACGGCTAGGATGTGTTCATCAGGGAAGGTATCAGATAGAGGTAGGGAGGGTCCAATGTGGTCTGGACGAAGTCTTGACAGGTGGTCAGCCACCACATTTTTCGATCCGACCTTGTCTCGGATTTCTAGGTCAAATTCCTGCAAAAGCAGGATCCATCTGATGAGCCTGGGTTTTGCGTCCATTTTGGCCAACAGGTGCCGGATGGCTGAATGGTCGGTGTAGATAGTCACGTGGGATCCCAGCAAGTATGATCGGAATTTTTCCAGTCCAAAGACTACAGCGAGCAACTCTTTTTCTGTGACAGTATAATTACGTTGGGCCTCGTCCAACGTGTTGCTCGCGTAGTAGATCACCACGGGCTTCTTGTCTTGCCTTTGTCCCAAGACAGCACCTATGGCAAAATTTGATGCGTCACACATAATCTCAAAATCCTGGGACCAGTCTGGGGGTTGAAGTACAGGTGCGGTGGAGACAAAGTCCTAGAGGGTGTGATAAGCTTGGATGCAATCAGGAGACATGTGGAATATGGCGTCGTTGGCTAGAAGGTCAGTCAAGGGTTTTGAAAGCTTGGAAAAGTCTTTGATGAACCTTCAGTAGAAGCCAACATGTCCTAGGAAGGAGCGAATCTGCCGGGCCAAACTAGGTGGAGGAAGTTTGGAAATTAAATCAACCTTTGCTCGATCTACCTCGATGCCCCTATGCGAAATGATGTGTCCGAGGACAATTCCTTCTTGAACCATAAAATGGCTCTTTTCCCAACTTAACACCAAGTTAACCTCGATACATCATTTCAGGATTTTCTCCAAGTTGCTCAAACAATGGTCGAATGAATTCCCGAATACAGAGAAATCATCCATAAAGACCTCCAAGTATTCACCCACCATTTCTGAAAAATGGCTAGCATGCAATGCTGGAAGGTCACAGGTGCGTTGCATAACCCAAACGGCATTCGACGGAATGCAAACGTGCCATACGGGCAAGTGAATGTGGTCTTTTCTTGATCTTTCGGAGCAATTGCGACTTGGTTATATCCTGAATATCCATCCAGGAAGCAAAAATACTTCTACCCTGCCAATCTTTCAAGGATTTGGTCAATGAATGGCAAGGAGAAGTGGTCCTTCTTAGTGGCTTCATTAAGCTTCCTATCATCAATACACACCCTCCATGCGATAGTGGTGCGGGTGGGGATGGATTCGCCATGATCATTGGTGACAACGGTGAGCCCAGCTTTCTTTGGAACCACTTGAGTAGGGCTCACCCAGGGGCTATCGGAGATAGGGTAAATGATGTCGGTGTCAAGCCACTTGATAATTTCTTTTTTAACGACCTCCCGCATGTTAGGGTTTTACCGTCTCTACATCTAGCGAGAAGGTCGGGCCCCGTCTTCCAGGTAAATCTTACGGGTGCAATAGGTGGGGCTAATTCCTCTTAAATCCGAAATGGTCCAACCAATGGTGGCTAGATGTTCTGAAAGGGTCGCAGTCAACCTGAGTTCCTGATCCTTGGTTAGATGAGAATTAATAATCACTGGGAAGGTCTGGTCAGGTCCCAAGAAGACGTACTTGAGATTCTCTGGAAATGGTTTAAGTTCGGGTGCTGGTGGGACCACAGTCGATGGGAAGGGAAAGGGCGGTAGTTGATCAACATCGATCTCTTCAAATGGTGTCATGTGATGATACTCAGCCTTACAGAGGTCCACGGGTAATGATGGTGACAAGTTAGAGCTACGGGTTTGGTGGTCCGAGACAGAACTGAGGGTGAGGCATTCCTCGATTAAAGTTTCCACGGGATCATGTTCCTCAATGTAATCGCAATCAAAAGACTTTGTCACCCGGAAGATATCCAATTGCATTTTCCTGTCCCCAAAGGCGATTTCCATACATCCCGTGTCGCAATCAATGTTTGCTTTAGCCGTAGCTAAGAAAGGTTTGCCTGAAATTATGGGTGCATTCTATAATTTTTCAGGGACTTCCATGTCGAGCACCAAAAAGTCGACCGGGAAATAGAAGTCCTTGACCCGTACAATTACATCCTCGACAACCCCCTTCAGGGTTTTCACAGATCTATCAGCCAGCTGGATGGTGACAGGGGTTGGTGTCAGCTCTCCAAAACCAAATTGGTGGTACAGGGTTGTTGGAATTAGTTGATAGAAGCACCTAGGTCCAGGAGCGCTCTATCAAATGTCATGTCCCCAATATTGCATGAAATCAGGGGCGCTCCTGGGTCAGTTCGCTTGAGTGGAAGGTTGCTTGATATCACGGAACTTGCTTGCTCAGAAAGTACAACCTTCCTAGGTGCTTGTGGTCTCGACTTACGCTTGGGTGTACAAGCATCCTTTAAGAACTTGGCGTAAGCAGGGATGTGTTTAACGGCTTCTAGGAGCGGAATATTAATCTGTACTTGCTTAAAAATTTCCAACAGCTCCTCAGTTTCCACAGTATTCTTCTTTTTCTTGATTGTCTCCAAGACCTCAGGGTAGGGTGTCTGAATGTGGATTGGTTCCATGTCTGGGTCCTTGGTTGGTGCCTCTTCTGAGTCGGGTATTTCAACAGGTAAAGTCTTGGGGGGAGTCAGCCATTTGGGATCCTGGGTTTTGGTGTCGCTTCTCAAGGTCACCGCATTCGCAGAGGCATTGGGGCCATGGGGTGATCCTTGAGGAGACGAGGACGAAGAAGCGCCAAACCCAGGAGGTGTTTGCGGGGCTGGCTGGACCATGTGAGCCTGCCCGACGTTGCTTTGGAACCCTTACGAATTGGGGCCTCTATTAATTATATTTCGCGGGTTCGGTTGTGGTTGGGAAGGTAGGGATCCTTGTTATTTATAGTCTAAGAGTTGGCTTAACTGTCCCTTTACCAAGGCCATTTCCTCCTGATGTTTCTGGTTCATGTCAGCCATCATCTTTATTAAGGTATCCATTTGGTTTTGTGGGGGAGGGGCTGCCCTATTTTGGTTATATTGGGGTCTAACTGGTGGTCCTTGCTGATAGGGGGTCAAGTGTGGCTGCCGGTTTGGCCTGGGCTAGTTTTGGAATTGCGGTGGTTTTTGGTTTGTCCAACCAAAGTTGGGGTGGTTACGCCAGCTGGTGTTGTAAGTGTTGGAGAAAGGGTCAGGTTTCGCATAACCTTGGACGGCTTGCACATCTTCTAGGATAGCCGATGTTGATGAAGAGGGAAGGGAGTAATCAAGGGTCGAGGGAGCAAAGGCCCCTCCCTGGAACGTGGTCGGGGGTTGTTCCAGGTTCAGTTGGGTGAAGGGCTAGACCAGGTCAACATTATGTGCTCCCTTTGCTAGGGAGAAAGTCTGCAAGGGGTTCCTGGTCTGATTCAGTAGCTCATCAATCTTTTTGTCCACCAATTCCACTCGATCCAACTTTTTGGCAATGATGTCCATGTCAACCATTCCAGAATTTGCTTGCACCTCATAAATCCCGCCATGGGGTTGACTGGACCTGTTAAACTGGTTCATGGAGGCATTGTTGAGCGAATTCTCGCTCATAGACTCAAAGAGCTCAAATGCACTCTCCTCATCTTTGTTTAGGAAGCTTCCCCCGCATGAGGCATCGACGAAGTTCCGTAGGTTGCTGTCCAGACCGTGGTAAAAGATCTGGGCCAATTGCCACCTTGGGACTTCGTGGTGTGGGCATTTCCTCAAAAGTTCATTAAATCTTTCTCACGCCTCATGAAATTGTTCCCCACCCTGGAGTGTGAAGGTAGTGATAGCTCTTCTGAGGGCATTGGTCTTTCCTATGGGGAAGAATTTCTTTAAAAATGCATGCCTCAGTTCTTCCCAGGTGGTGATGGGTCTACCTAGGGTTCTAAGCCAATGAGAAGCCTTGTCTCTTAATGAGAAAGGGAACATCTTGATTAGAACAATGTCAAGGCTAATGTTCCTAGGTTTCACCGTTCGTGCTATGCGGTAGAGATCCTCTAGGTATTGAAAGGGGTCCTCATTTGAGCTTCCATGAAAGTGGCTCTGGATCAAACTTAAGACGTTTGGTTTCAACTCAAAATCATCTCCCCCCTCGAGGATCCTAAGGTGTGGCTCAACTCTAATAGCAGAGGGATTATAGAAATCGTGGAGGGGTCTCGGCTGGTCCTGAAATGGCGGTAAATCAAGTGGTGGTTGCCCTGGTATGTCGTGGAAACGTGGTGGTTGTTCTTGCGGGTTCTGTAACCGTTGTATGGCTTGCATGATGGTGTGGATTTGTTGTTGCTGAAGCCAATGATTAGCATTGATTTGAGCTTGGATGATGGCCATATCGTCTAGTGGGGCTTGATCTTCAGCCTCATCTACCCTAGGTTCAGCCATGTTTGCAACAGAATTACGTCGCCTAGATTCCTGCCCCAAAACACACAATTCGGGATGCAGTGAGCGCCTCCCGTGCATACACTAGAGAAGAACAGGAGGGGATGTGGAGGGCGACAGATGCGAGAAATGTGTTTCAATCAAGCACCCAAGCCTAGTCCTTATGGTGTATTCCTTAGGAGACCTAGAAATCTCACAAAGGGTGATTAAGTCCGTAAGCACTGGACTCCACTTCCCAAGGCTAATCTGGCCAGGTTGATTACGAGGGGATTGCAGGGAAGGTTCTTCCTTTGGCTTGTGCCTCTGGTTCCATAGACCCCACAACCGCGGTCGTTTGACACTGCCCCGCAGCCTAGTCACCAGATTCTACCAAGGGAATGAAAGCCAAGTGCCTAGGGAACAAAACATCGCCTTTTGAGACTTAACTCAGTCCTTCCTAGGGCACGTCTACTCAGTTTTAAAGGGTTATGATAGTGCTTGTGCTTAGGGTGATGTGATGAGGCATTGATTGGGGTGGTGCCTCTTAATTTTCCACTTTCAAAGTGTGTGCTTCTAGCAAAACATGATTTTCAAGCAAGGATTTGTTAAGATGTGGTGTCTTTTAGTGTTTCATCCTTACTTTAGTACATTTTTAGGGTTGACGTGTCTTAATGTTTTCAAACAAGTTTCAGTGGGCACGTCAAGTTCTGCACATGACTTGGTGAAAGTAGATTTCCTTTTCTTTTGTAGAGGCTCTAAAATCCTATTGTACTCATCCTGATGATCATGCAGCTTCTATTAGATGAGTCAGTTTTAGGGTTGAGTGGCGCGGCCCAGGTCAATTCACGGTGGCTTCGCAAACACCACTCAAGAAAAAGAAAAGAACACTCCAAGAATTTGTTCAGAATGTTAGAGTGTATTTTTTTGTGGGGTGACGTGTTATGGATGTGGGTCAAGCAATCATACACCACGCCAATTTTTTTCAGTTTTTACAATTTTTTTTAGCTTTTTCACGCAAGCAAAGAATGAGAGACAGGTTACTCATTATCAGTCCTCGAGGCGCCTACTCCCTTGCTACTGTCGTGGAATGCGTCGCTTCGCCGTCCATGCACCGAATTCCTGCAACCGTCAAGTAAAAAGGAAAATAGGGCATTAGATGATGTGAGAATGAGTTTGGAATGGAGGTGATAAAACAAATCCGTTGCCTCCCCGGCAACGGTGCCAAAAACTGACGTGCTCTTGTGCGTGTGTGTTAAGAGGTGTCATTATAGTCGCACTTGATACGTCGGTTTTAAAAGAAGTAAATGGAGGTGAGTCCAAGTGTCGGTCTTAGGGAGGCATGGAAATCGGATTTTGTTTACCACTTGTTGTCACGAAAAAGGTGGAGTTTTGCTTGCGAAAGAGACGATTTTGAAAAGCGAGAGCAAGAGATAGAGAGAGTTTAGGGTTAGAAAGCTCTTGGTTTTGATCATGCACTTTGAACAGAAATTAAAATGGTGATTGAACGGAAAATAATTTCATTAAACATGCATTCATAGTTCATAGCTTACAACATTAAATACATGTTTTAACAAAAGTAAATGAAAGCTTAAAAGAGAGAGAGAGATGGAGAGAGAGTGGAGAGCGACGAGGCAGCCACGGCGGTGGAGGAGGCTCCGTCGGCGGCTCGTCGTCTCCGGCGATTACAAGAGTGCCTAAAGCTAGCTAAGAGAGGAGTGGAGTAGTTGCAAGTGGGAGAGTATGCCTTGAATGGTGGTAGAAGGGGGTTTAAATAGAGTTAAGGGCTTCCTAAAAGAAGAACGGGCTTTAGCGACATCCAGAGCATCGCTAAAACCGCTTCCACAAACGTCGATGAAGCCCTCCTGCCGCCGGTCAGCTGCCCGCCCCGGTCTTCCTCTTCGCACGATCCGTGGCCGCTGAACGAGAGCCGTTCGATCGAAGATCGGACGGTTGAGAGCCTTCTTCGCCCGCACTGAGATTGCACCTTGGGCGCACGTGCGTGTGCACGTTTCCACCCGGCATGCGCACGTGCGTGGGCACTCGTGGGCTGTCGTTGCGCCGCGTGGCGAGATCATGGCCGCCCGATCAGCACCCCCCCCGCTCGCCTTCAAAATCCGCTTCGCACGGCTCGAACGCGCTTCACGGCGATGAGGGCGTGCGCGCTAACCGTTGCACCACGCCCGCGCTTTGTCGCGGCGACCACGGGCGAGCACGCGGATCTCGACCGTTCGATCGAAGATCGACGGTCGAGATTTGTCCTTGGCCGGCTAAGGGTATGCATGCGGTGGGGGCAGGCTGACGTGGCACTCTCTGGGCTGTTGATCTCCAGATCAATGGTCAGAATTTCTTGGGCCCATTGTGGGAGCTCCGGATGTCGGATTTGGCCGATCTTAAGTCCGTTGGACTCCGTTCGTCGTTCTGAATCCATCCGTGCTGTCCGATTGCTCATCTAAGGCCTACTTTGACAAATGCTTTACACAAATGGCCATTAATATAGTTTATAAGCAATCTAGTACTTGATGCATGTAATGCCCCTATTCTACTTATGTTGTGTTTTTATTCTAAAGATGGGCCATATTCAACCTAATTATTACCCCCTTGTGTGGTGTTATCAATATCCTATTGGGGGCATGTAAGCACCCTACGTTGATTCAGATGCCATGGGCGGCATTATCACGAAATGTCGATTGCCATGGTATGGATTTAGCTACAGAATGCCATGGGTGGGATTATCTCAAAATCTCGAAAGCCAGGGTTTTGGGGGTTGCCATGGGCGGTGCTATCACGAAGCATCAATTGCCAGGGACCCTTCGAGAATTGATGATGGGGACTAGGAATCCTATACAGACCATGTTGAGAAGCCAATCCGAAGCTAGAAATAAAAAGAAAAGAGAGAGAAAACTCTCCAAATAAAGAAAAACCCTCTATCTCTCTCTTACAAAAATGCACTGCAAACTAAACCAAGGCTAAAATATGTTACAAGCACGGGTGCTTTAACCGCGGAGTCCAACAAACCTTATGATAGTTCCTGTGGGCCTTAAAATCCTTCGCGGTAGACTGAGGCTAGAACTGGTCAGGTCCGGATCTTGGTTGGTACTTGAGTACCTCTAGGCTTACTATTGGCATTCTAACCTAATCAACAAAAAAGAAGCACACAGCATAGGTTGTCAACATCAAAAGAACTCATGGTCTAGAATCAAAGTTGAAACCTTAAAATTTTGCTAAGGGACTAGCAAAAGCTGAGCATGGGGGTATGATGGGAACACCATCATGAGCCCTAACTAGCCCATTTTGACTCAAAGAAGAGAATAAAAGCTCCTACATAACCAACTGAAGGTCCTAATTCACTGAATAATTTTTCTGAGAGAAAAGCAAGAAACAAGCGATAAAACTGTAATTTTACCATTGCAGTACAACAACGGGTTTTCTCAAGGGCTAAACACAAGTCAAAAGGTCTTAACAAGATAAAAAGTGGGTTTAATCAGACATAAAAGGGTTTGTGTGAATTCTGGGAATTAAATGACTTCTTATAATCCTAAAATAAACCCACATGATTAAACATGGTTTTGGTCAAGATAAAATTCACTTAAACCCTCTAAAAATCAAAGAAAAATATTCTCTAGGGTTTAGAACTCTCAATTTGGCCATTGGAACCCATGTTGACCTAGAATGGGGTCTCAGACATATATTTACCCTAAATTGGTTTTTTACATAAATTGCCCAGTTAAACGTAATCAAACCCAAAATCCAACTTCACCATTGGATTTCTTAGGTCCAAATTAGGTTTGTACCAAAATTTGGACCTAAGGGGAACTCACCTTGACCCACTTTGCAAATAAGTCCTACCAAATTACATTTCTACCCCTATCTTTCAAAAACCCTTACATTTGACCCACTAGCTTCTTTATTGTTCTTTACAATTAGGTCCCATTGACATTATAGTGGAGGAATCCTACTCCGGCGAACTTGAGAAGGTGATTTCTCCCTAATCTCTCAGAGAATCCCCTTCAAAATTGGAAGGGAGATTCTCTGAGAAATCCCCTCCATCGTGAACTCAAGTTGAGGCCCTACTTGGTACCCAATCTCTCATGCGAACGCATGAGAGATTCAGATCTCTTTCGAGTTGCCATCTCCAGCGACCTTACTATGCATGGAAGCTTGGCTTCCAAGCACAAAATCGACCTCCAGGGCCTATTTAAGACACCCTAGTTCGCCTCGACTCTCCTAAGCTTGAAATCAGTCGGAGAACCCCCTCAATTTCGTCTCTCCTCCTCCGATCGACTAGCTCAACAAGCTCTGGCAACCTCTCCTACTCTCCCTTACCACCTAGCCACAATACCGGAGGCAAGTTCCTCTTCCTCACATTCATCTGCGTCACGCAGCACCCGCCAATGCCCCTAAATCCCCTTCGTCCTCGCCGACCGTCCTCTTGAGCACCTTCGTCTCTGGCGTCGGCAATACGAGACAGATGCCATCTCCACCTCTCTCTCATCTCTTCACCACCTAGCTAAGTTCCTCTCACCCTCTACAATCTTTCCCCCTCTATATTTCCCTCATTCGACTACTGCCACACAACACCACCATCATCCCCTTCACCTCCGGCCACCAACTCTGGCGAGATCGCTCCACCTCTACAGACCACCTCCCTCCTCGCCCACCTGTCCATAAGCTCCACCTTGATGCCCTGATCATAACCCGCCTCTCATATCACTCTGCCACTCACCCAAAAACACCCCCGAACATACACACACACATAGCCACAGTGTGCCCTAGGTACGCTCACTCAGGCATTCCCATGCCACGCTGACCACCCTTGCACACTTGTCGTGCCTTGGCGAAGCTCCCTGAGCATTTTAATGTGGCCTTGAGGCCATTGTAGTGATTTCAGGTCCAAGAGCCCTCTGCCATTGACGCAGGGCTTGAAGCTTGCTTGCAACAAGCTCCAGGCCGTGGCAGCCCCAAGCTCGTGTCCCAGGCTACTCGGAAAGCCTTCGCGAACAACTCCAGGCATCCAATTGAAGCCAAGAGTCGTTGCAGCTACTGCAATCGAAGATAACCCCTCTGCTATAGGAGCGCTCGAAGGGGTTGGGAAGATAGTCCCACCTCGGAAAGTTTTGAGGCACTTCACCTGCATAAGTTGTTTTCTTGGCATAGGCTCTTCGCCTCCAACTCACAAGGTGAGGTCCCTCTCTCACTTGACCCAACTGCCTCGTCCGCAACCACGCCCCGCGGAGCTGGTGACCTAACCCGACTAGCACACCTCACCCACCACCGCACGTCGGTGGGCCTAGTCCCGGGCGCATACTTGACCCGATTACCCGAGAAGTGTGGCTCTAGGAGAGCAGAACCTAAGAGAGAAAAGAGAGAAGAGAGTTCTCATGGGTAGGGGATAGGTTTTGCCCTGCAGGCCAAAGAGAAAAGAGGAGAAGCTAAGGTAGAAGAAGGAAAAGGCAAGGAAGCAGAGAAGGTAGAGATGGAAAAGAGAAGGAAGAAATTGAAGCAGAAGAGGAAGGAGCTGAAGGCAGCGAGGCAAAGCCAAAGAAGAAAAAGAAGGCAGAGGGAAAGCCTAAGTTGAATAAGAGAGGAGCCAGGGCAAAATCAAGAGAAAGAAGGAGAAGCCAGAACATAGAGAAGAAGGAAGATAAAGAAGAAGAGAAGGAAATCAAAGGCAGCCGGCAGAGACAGAGAAAGAAGAACAGGAGAAGAAGCAGAAGAAAGAAAGAGCCAAGCACTGTAGCATTAGCATTTTAGGACGTCTGAATCACAAATTAGACATCCAATTTTGAGTTCAATTTACATACATTGGTTCCTTTAGTATTTTGTGCTTACATTTACTCCTATCTTTTTTGCACTATGACATTGATATTATTCTCTTAAATTCTAAGTTGTGATCTTGATTTCTAGACCCCAATTTACTCCTTGTGTTAGACCTCAAACTTTAGAATTCGAGTAAAAAAAATTGTATTTGTTTTGAATGCTTTTTCAGCTATACTACAATGTGACCTTTTTAAAACCTAATTCAACGATCTAAACAATAAGCACTAGTTTATCATCATTCTTATGAGTTAAAATAAATCTAGCTCTTAGGGTTTTCGAGCTGCATTTAGGCATTTACTTAGGGTAGGCATGCATTGCATTTTATTGTCCTTTTAATGAGTTTATTTGAGTGTCAAGGATAAGCAGAGAGTCAGATCCCACATACCTTGGCACTCATGAAGGAACATAATGAATAAGAAGCTCCATTTAGCTAGATCCCAGCTAGATCCAGCACATCCCAACTGGATCCTAGCTCATTCTAGCAGGATCAACTCATCTCTAGCGCCATTCAGCTTATCTCAGTTGAATGGTAGCTCAAGCTAGTTCACCTCAACTCCATTCAGCTCACCTCAGCTGGATGGCAGCTCAAACTACCTCAAAATAGTTAATCCTAGCTCCATTCCAGCTCCTCCAGCTCAGAAGAGTTCACTGGAAGCTCAACCTGACTAGGACTAGCTACTGCCATCAACTAGCTAGACCTAGTTAGCAGAAGAAGTCATCAACTTGCTCAGGCTAGCTCAAGTCCAGCTCCCAGAGACCTAACTCAGCTCAACTTGGTTGAGCTAAGCTAGTTGACCTAAGCTAGCTACTCCAGCTAGCTAGGTACTCTCCGGGAAGACCAAATCCAGCTCACCTTAGCTCATATTAGAAGAATCCAACTCAGATTAGCTTGGCTTAGCTTCTAGCAAAGAACTAGCTAGCTAAGGTAGCTACTGAGCTCTACTTCAGCTCCCTTCAACAGACATCAACTCCAGTGCAGCTCCTTCTAGCTAGCTCCAACTCTTCTCCCTCTAAACCCTAGCTCACTCCACCGCTCTACCATACTCCCTGCTAGTTAAGTTAGCTTAGCTTAACTAGTCACCTTCTTGGCCACAAAAGCATAACCCTAAAACACCACCTAACTAGTCCACCAAAGTAAGCCACCTAACTACACCTGCTCCTACTCCAACTTGGCGCCACTACCACCACACCTCTTCACCCCATAACCTCCACCAAGAGGCACCAAAGTTGGTACCAAAAACCACCTCCCTTTTTGGCATCATTTTTCCCTCCAAAAACCCTCTCATCACAACCCTACTCCTGAGCTCACAACTAATCCCAACCCTACACCTAATCCACCTTCTAGAAACCCCCAATTTGGAGCCAAAGTGGAGGCATCTCTCCACTCATGGACGTCAACTGATGTAAACACATTTATTGAGGGTAAAATGCCTATTCATGCATGTTCCTAGGCTTAGATTTGCATTTCATGTTATAAATATTGCTAAGCATGCATCATTCTGCATTTAGATTAGTTGTATATAATTTAGGTTAATTACGTCCTTTGTGGTTAGGAGAGAAGGATATTTATTTCGGAGCCTTGGATTGACAATCTGACCATGCGGATCTAATCAAGACGACGATCGAAGTCCGCCTCTGAAATCACCTCGATCGGAGTCCTGTAGCACCATATGCAATCCGAGGAAGATCAACAGCCAAGGGACTAGGAGACATAATTCAGAGCTTCAAATGATAAATCCAACCGTGCGGATGGATTTGGGTCAACGATCGCAGCCTAACGACGTGAAAATTGACTCAATCCGACCTCTGTAGCAGCCCCTACAATAAGAAGAAGATGGATGGCCTAAACTATGCCACGAGGCGCAGCCCAGGCCGCCAGACACGCACGTGCGTAGCAGCATGGGTGCTCACGCGGGCATGTAGACGCATATGCATTTAGTGCCAGCGCGTGGTACGGATCTGATCAAGACGACAATCGGAGTCCAACGCCTCTGAAATCGCCTCGATCGGAGTCCCGCAGCACCATATGCAGTCCGAGGAAGATCAACAGCCAAGGGACTAGGAGGCATAATTTGGAGCTTCAAATGATAAATCCGATCACGCCGATGGATTCGAGTCGACGATCACAGCCTAACGGCACGAACATCGACTCAATCCGACCCCTGTAGCAGCCCCTACAATAAGAAGAAGATGGACGGCCCAGACTACGCCACGTGGTGCAACCCAGGCCACCAGCACACGCACGCAACACCACACGCGCGTAGCAGCGCGGGTGCATAGGCAGGCGCGTATGCGTGTAGCACCAGCGTGTGGACGCGCACGTGCAACAAGGCAGGAGCGGCGCCAGCGTAGCGTGAGGTGGACTACAGCGACACATGAGCTGGACTTACAGCGATGCTTACAGCCGTCGGTAATTCATCGCAGGCCAGCAAAGCCAGCTATGGGCACCAGTGGGCATGAGCTTCCTATAGTGACGTTTCCAACAACGTCCTGGATGTCACTAATGGTCCCATATCGATTTTTGCCTCTTCACCACTATAAAAGGACCTACACCCCCTCCCTTCCAAGCCATCTCTACCTACTCTACTCCCACCTACTCCCAAGCTTTAGCAAGCCTACCAACGCTCCATTAGAGCTTGTTCTCAAGCTCCCAAGGTGCCTATTAGTGTAGCGAACCTCTGCCCCACAAAATACTCCTCCAACTTCCCATCTCCCTTCATAGGTCGCCTTGGAGCCATCCTCCCACCTCCATTCTGGTAGCAGATCAACTCTATCTTCTCACCTCCATTCCAGAGCTACGCCGAAGCTTTCCTCAACCCGACGTCCTCCAGCATCTCACCTCTGTCATCTTGCTCCTCACCTCCTTCGTCCGAGCTTCCACTAGGCACCGTCGTCTCACCGAACAGCTGATTCGGGAGATTTCCTCTCACCTCCCTCTCTTTTTATGCTTTCATAGTAGATTGTAATAGACATTGGATTGATATATATACCATTTTCATTTCACATCTCTATCTTGTGATTCATTTGCTTGTCGTTTATCTCAAAAACATAAAAAATAACAAAACCCTAAAATACCAAGAAGAAACGAATCAAAGCGCGGTTTTCAATAAAGTAAATGTCGCCTCCCTGTGTTCAACCCTAGACTCCCTTGGAGTTTCGGTATAAATTTTATTTGATCAATGTGTTTTGCAACTACGACGACAGGTTACTTGTAACCTCGATTTCTAACACGCGAAACACGCACGACCATCCACCAAGGGGTGGAATCAACCCATAACCCTCCCTTGCATCCTTTAAAGTGGCGCCAACTAACCTAGGCCCTAAGATCCCCATAACCACCCATAACCTCCCTTAGAATCAATCCTAGCCCTACACATGTCCACACCAACCATCTCCCTCCCCACTTCTATATATACCCCACCTAACCACCACCTAAATCCCATCTTCTACCTTAGTTAGGTCAACCATTAATCCAACCATTCTCCATGACAAGGAAGAAGAAGGAGAGAAGATCACGAGGTTATCCTACCCGCCCCCTTGGTGCCTTCTCGCTCTCTTTCTTCTCCCAAATCCACGCCAAGGAGAAGGTCATCTTCACACTTAGAGGGAATGGCCAGGCAAGAGGAGGATACTTGAGGTGGTTGACGCCCACCTTGAGGAGAGACTACCTGGAGGAGGACAACTACAAGAAGAAGCTAAGCATAATTCTTTTCAAGTGCAAGGCGACTGCACTTGAAGCAAGAGCTCTCCAAAACCTCTACAAAGGATTCTCCTTCTTTATCTTATTTTATCTGGTATTACCTAGTGTTTTTGTTTGCTTTCATGTAACAAGCATTCCGCTACATTTCATCTAGTTGCTAGTAATACAAGTTTTATTTTGCCTTCCAATTTTCATGTTCTAGTTAGTGTGTTTCACTTGTTATTTCTTTAGTGCACCACATCCTCCTCTTCTAATTACCCTCGGTGCACTTTCCTAGGGTGACCTTAAATGAGAAGATTCCAATCTTGTCACTTAGGTTTAGTGATAGGTGTAGTTGTTAGCATACTTTCATCATCGCATCCATTGCTCGACAATTTCTAAAAATTATAAAAATAACAAAATCAAAAATACAAAAAGATATGTGTTGACTTGAGAGGTGAGAGAGAGAAGCACTCATGTGATTAACAAATTGGCCTCCTTGGACAAACCTAGATACTCCACTATCTAGGTATTACAAATTTAAAAGCGATTGCAAAATTATGTGTTGCAACGACTCAAAACCCTAATTTTATCAAATCACACATTTTTGACACCAACAGGTTGAGAATAGAATGTAAGGAGGATACTGATGAAGACTCATCAAGACGATCCAGCAGAAGAGGTTGTGAATGAATTCGAAATGTGGTGGGTCTGCCACAGAGGGTTGTGGTTCAGGTTCATTAGTACAGGTGGAATCCTTGAGAATGGTAACAGCCAAGCAAGTCTCAATATTCAAATCATTATCCTCGAGTTCATCAACATATCCACAATCCTCAAATTTATTAATCTCCTTAAAGATATCCAGTGTCAATTTTCTGTCCCCAAAGGCGATCTTCATACTACTGCTTTCACAGTTTATATTGGCCTTAGTGATAGCCAGGAATGGATGCCCTAGAATGATGGGCGTGTTCCTTAACTCTTCAGGTAGATCCATGTCAAGGACAAGGAAATCTACAGGAAAATAGAAATCCTTAACCTTAACAATAACATCCTCAATAACACCTTTCGTGTTTGTGACCGACGATCTGTTAATTGCAGTGTTACTGAGGTCGGCCTGAGTTCACCTAATCCGAACTTTTCATATAGGGAAGTTAGAATTAGGTTTTTGGATGCACCTAGATCCAAGAGTGCTCGATCAAAGGTGTAACCCCCAATAACACATGAAATTAAAGGGGCACTTTGATCTCTTTTTTTCTGAGGAAGGTGATGCAAGATAATAGAACTAGCCTGCTCAGAGAGTATCACCTTCCTCGGGGTGGATTTCTTTGGAGGGGTTTGATTAGCCAAATATCCAAGAGTAGAAGGGGAAGTAGAAGGACCTTGCTCAACCACCTGAGCATATGTGTGTGGGTCCCTCCGATTTTTGTACCCTTAGGCTCGATTACCCTAATTTTGTACATTTTGGGTTGGGGTTTGGGTATAGGTTGAGATGGTAGAGACATGAGCTCTCAGGTATTAGCATTCAGACCAAATTACAAGTTGTCCAATGAGGTTTTCATTTGCTGCATGAGCTGGAGCATAAATCCATGCATTTCTACCACCTGGTAGTTCAGATTTGCCTATCTTGCGGGTTGTCGAGCATTCCATGTTGGCTAATTAACCAAATTTGGGGGCAGTTCAGTGTATACATGACCTTGACCTAGTGGTCGATGTGGTGCATAATTGCTGGGATGCATTTGGGTCTACTACCCAAGGTTTTTCTAGGAGAAGTTAAGGTGGTTCCTCCAACCCGGGTTATAGGAGTTAGAATATTGGTTGGACCTAGCATTCTCCTATATAGCATACACATCCCCATAGGGTGAGGATGGTGGGAAAGAAGGAGAAGGATCAGAGAAACTAGGATCAAAGGCCCCATTTTGGAACCCATGTGGTTCCGAAAAATGCTGGCTCAAAGGTTGAAACATCTCCAGTTATTTACAAACTCTCATCTAGCAGGAGCTCGTGAAGAATGGAATCCCAAATTTTGGGATTGAGTGGATCTCGAAGTATTTCCATAATTTTCAGCCATCTACTCCATCCATTTTACAACTAGGTCCACCTTATCTAGATTATTACAAATCAATTTCATATCAAATGAATGAGTTTTGGATCTCATTAACATTTTATCTGGGTTGCTGGGACCAGTTAAAAGTTTCCATCGAGTCATGATTAATAGAATTCTTGCTCATTTCCACAAACAAGTCATGTGCACTGTCTGCATCGTTGTTGTGGAAATTGCCTCGGCAAGAAGCATCCACATGATTACAGAGTTGATTCGTCAACCTATGATAGAAAATCTGCATGAGTTGCCATTTTGACACCTCGTGGTGTGGACACTTCCATAAAAGATCCTAGAATCGCTCCCAGGAACCATGAAGCAGTTCCCCCGATCACTGGATGAAAATAGTAATCACCCATCACAATGCATTGGTATGCCGAACAGGGAAAAATTTCTTCAAAAAGGCCAATTTTAGATCATTCCAAGTGTTAATCGACCTCCCAATAGTTCTGTAGCAATGAGCGACCTTTTTCCTAAAAGAGTGAGGGAAAAGCCTCATGATCATCTGCTCCTCATCCACGTTTCATGCTTTGGTGGTCTAGACCAAAGTGGTCAAGTCCTCCAAATGATGAAACAGGTCTTCAGTGCCAAGCCCATGAAAATATTTTATCAAGCTTAAAACCTAGGGCTTAATTTCCACGTCACCAGCTGGAATCAGAACACCGAGAAGTTCTGCATAATTTGAAGGATCATGGAAATCCTTCAAGAGTTGAGTGTCGTGACCATTCATCCGCTGGAACCATTCTTGCATTTGCTGCAATTGTTCCAGTTGCCTCTGAATCAGGTCCTACTGGTTTGGAGGTCAAGGAGGTGGTTGATCAGCCATGGGATCCACTTGACTAAAGTTCAACCTACGCCTCCTTGAAATATCTAATGGTCCTTCCAAGTGGGGATTCATTACCTCCTTCCAAGCATACATTAGGAAGGGGTCGGAATGGCGAAGAAAAGAGACCCTACAACACAAGCAAGCAATCCTATCCTTAGGTAGGGTAACCTAAAGACCTACAAACTCACATAACCCATCTTAAGAATAAAGACGATTTGGTCTGCTTTGATCCAATCAATTCAACCAATTGGAGGGATTGGGGAGAAGGTACTTCCCTTGGCTTTCACCTCAGGTTCCTTTGATACCCCCCAACCACAGTCGTTTGACACTACTCCCCTAGCTTTACATCAAATTGACCAATAGAAGTAGATTAATCATAAATAATCTCAATATAAGACCAAAGAGCGAGTCCAATCCTTAAGGCCAACGTCTATTTGATTTTAATTAGGCCTAGGATGTTTGTGCTTCTGGAATGTGTTGGGCCCTTAGAATGGGTTGTGCCCTTAATGATTGATTTGAAATGTGTGTGTGCACAACCAAGGTCTTCAAGCAAGATTATTTGGATGAGTAGATTTTAGGGTTCAAATCTTGTTTAAGTAGCTTTTAGGGTTTGAATTATGGTTGATTCAATCAAGTTTGGGAGGTACCATGATTTGAAAAAATGGGTGAAGTTTTTTTTCTTTTAAAATCAAAATAAGGTGGAGTGCCTACTTGTTGACCTTAAATATTAACCCTAGGGAGCAAGCTACTTCATGAGTTTTTTTTAAATGAAGCGATGTGACCCAAACAACTCAAGGAATTGGCCTTGATGTACCACTGAATTAGGCACACAAGTGGTTACTTAATCTGATTTCTACTCGATTATGTATTTGTGTGCGTACCGACTCTAAAGGTCGGTTTACCAGTTGAGTAAGAAAAATCAGAAGAGGTCTTGTACTCTATGGGTGTATGTGGTATGTATGGTAAAGAAATCCCACAATCAAATTAGATATTTTTTAGTCTTTTTTATAAGCGGAGAGTGAGGTGGGTGGAGGTGACAAAGAAACAACCAAACTAACCTAAGATTTATGTGAGCACCAAGGTTAATTAGGGTTTGAATTCTTTAGTGATGAAATAAAAACTATAGAGGGGGGAAGAATGGGGGAGCTCTTACAACGATCTTCAACCGCAATTTACTCCTTTCTACTGCTCATAGATTCCTTGTCGTAGTACCTATAAGATAATAACAAAAAGAAAAGAGGGGTTAGAGAACAAATAAGTGCACGGAATGCGAAAAATAATCGATATTCATTGCCTCCCCGGTAACAGCAACAAAATGATGAGCTAGATTTTAGATGCGAAAAGGATTGAGTTGAAAACCCGTCATTGTAGTTGCGTAAAAATCTGATATCAGATAAATTTACCAAAACTCTGGTGAGTCTCGGGTCGAACATGTGAAGGCTACAGGGTTTAGGGTTTACGGTTTATGGTTTACGGTTTACACTAGAAAGTAGTAAAGAGATAAGGGGAGAAAAATTATCCTCGAAGAATGCTTCAAGGATGAGCCGAACGATCAACACCAGGAGGAAGGAGAGTGGAGATTGAGGAAGGAGGGTGAATCTAGATGAACTAGGGATAAGGCAAGGCGTCGTCATTGCAAGATCTGCTTCTGAAATGGGGACGAGATAATGGATAGCAAAAGCTCTACGAAGGGGGTTGATTAAAATTTATTTTTTAACTCTAGTGGACCTTCCTGTAGCTTGGGAGCACTAGAGTGAGCTTAAGAATGTTGTTCTTAGCTCTTTAGAGGGTTAAGAAAAGAAGGGATGATGGACGAGATTGGTGTTGGTGCCCTTATATAGTTGAAGTTCAAGGGCAAAAAGTTCCTTTAAAAAGTTTTAAAATAAATGCAGGGCCCCTAGTGATGTATATGCATGTCATTGTAGCCGCACATCGCTAAAGATGCACGTGCGTCCTTGACTGGGCAATGCGGATCAGAGCACTCTCATGCGGCCACGTCGACGCTGCCTCTCCTTCAGTCGTTTGAGGCATGGACTGATTGTAGCCATCTGATCAAGATCAGAGGGCAGAGATTGCGTTCACGCCGCTTCATCTTCATTAGTTAAGGGGTGACGTAGCCCCTTTCAATGCTGTTGGATGTAGATCAAAGGGTTGAGGGGAGCGCTCAACTGCGCTTTCCAAATTGCTTCCCTCACATCAGATGGCACGTCATCACCCCCATTTGAATCTCACAGCACTCATTGGGCGGCGTAGCCGCTTCATCCGCCGTCAAATCAAGCATCCATGGCTTAATTTTGTGCACATGCCCTCTCAGTGGATTTGATCTATGGGGTGGGTCTCGATCGCGCATCGTACGCTCCGCAGAAGGTGTGCAACCGCTATGCCATCCTCACTCAAGTGTCGAGTTTCCGTATTAATGCTTATGCGCTCTCAACTGTTGGATGGAAATCCAACGGCTGAGATCATATAGGCCTTAGTCTTTAGAGATTACGTTGCATTTGGGAGGGGCAACGTGGCTACATCTTGATGTGCACTTTGAAGTTATGTGGGGCTCTTGGGGCACTTTGGATGGCTAGGATGGTGCCACTTGGCGCCATCATGGCTGTCCAACTTCTTTGTCTTGTAGATGGTGTCACAGATGTCGAATTGGATCACTTTTTGAGTCGTTGGGTTATGATCGTCGATCCGAAGCAATCTGTGCGGTTGGATTCTTCATCTGAGGTCTGGATTTTCACCACCCTGCCCCTTGACCTTTGATCTTCCTCAGACTGCATCTGATGGTACGAAGGTTTGATCGGAGTGCTCTCGAAGGCATTGGACTCCGATCGTAGCTCTGATCAGATTCGTATGGTTGGTTCTTCAATCTGAGCCCTCGAAATGATGTCGCCCTATCCCCTTGCCATAGAAAGTGCCGAATTAATATACAATTTATACAAATTAATCTAAATGCATGATACTGCATGTTATGCATATGGACATAGGAACATATAGAAATAGTCATTTTAGCATCGATAAATGTAGACCTATCAGTATTGTCTTGGGTCATGTAGTCTCTAATAGGGGAATTGAGGTTGATAAAGCAAAAGTTGATGGCATAGCCAAACTTCTCCTGCCACATCTGTGAAACAAATTCGATCTCTCCTTAGTCATGTGGGTTTTTATAAAAGGGTCATTAGGGATTTCTCGAAGGTTGCTCGACCCTTAAGCAATCTTCTAGCCAAAGACAAGCCATTCAAGTCTGATGAATTACGTCGCAAGCCATTTGATTTATTAAAGAAGACAATCACTTGTGCCCTAGTGTTGCAACCACCGGTTTAGACAACCCCATTTAAGATCATGACTGACACTTTAGATTATGCGGTTGGGGCTTGATGAAAACATGTTTATATTACATAAGATGTCTATTTATGCATGTTCTTAAGTATAGAATTGCATTACATACTATAAATATTGCATAGCATGCATCATCTTGCATTTAGATTAGTTTGAATAAAATGAAAGTTAATTGTCTCCTTTTATGTTCAGGGATAGGGAAAATTTTTATCGGGGCCTCGGATCGAAGATCCAATCGTACAGATGTGATCAGGGTGACGATTGGAGTTCAAGGACTCCAAGATCGCCCTAATCAGACATTTGTAGCATCAAATTGAGATCGAGGAACCCTAGAAGATCAATGGCCAAGATGGCCCCACGTGGCGCCATCTCAACCACCCAACCGGCCGCTGCACCTGCTGCTCTTTCTCTTCTTCAATCTGATCGCCGCTTCTCCGCCATTGGATGATCATCCAACAGCTGTGAATGCACGCACACAAAACACGAGCGTGACACAAACGCGCTTGTAGCAGGTGCAGTTGTTATTATTAGGTTATTATTAGGGAGTCACATTTAAGTTAGGTCTAGTTTTATTTGTTTGAATTGCACACTTTCTCTCATCTCTTTATCTTCTCCTCCCCTCCCGTTCTTCCATTTTATGCACGAGCGACGGTCTCAAAAACCGCACTTGGAAGGACCATTTGATTTCGCCTCCCACGCAAAAAGACCACTTTTTCTGTCTTCTCCTGAAAAAATGGAAACACAACAAAATAGGTCCACTGACCCTTCCACGTCCACCTCAATCCCCACCACTAACCCTAATTCTAACCCTTCCACCCAAAACCCATCCACCATTAACTTCCCACACTTGGAGCTCCCTAATCTTGAGTTGCCCCACACACAACATCAAGACCCCCTAACTGATCTTTTAAAATTGATGGCCAATCAGATTAATAAATTAAATTCCAATCAACAAACATTGACTAGGAACATCCAAAACCTAGCCAATCCAAGGCCAAACCCACCACCCCGTCAGCAGCCTGTTGTTCCTCTAAAAGATTTCTATGATCCGTCTTATTATGAGGAACGACCAGGGGTGGTCATACCAGAGGGGGACTTTGAGATCAAGCCTGCGGTCCTGAACCTAATTAAACACTTTCATGGCCTTCCTAGGGAAGACCCTTTCAGCCACCTTGAAGAACTAACTCTTCTTGCACAGACAACCCGTTCCCAAAATGTGCAAGAAGACATATGGCTGATGTGGCTTTTTCCATTATCTCTCAAAGATAAGGCCGCTTATTGGTTCAGGACCATTGGCCGACCCATCACAACCTAGCCTCAGCTCAAGAGTGCCTTCCTCAAGAAATTCTTTCCCATAGGTCGTACCAATTCCTCGCGAAGATCTATTACGACCTTTCATCAAAGATCTAGTGAGACTTTCCATGATTCTTGGGAAAGATTTCAAGATCTTTTAAGAAGTTGTCCGCACCACGAGATTCCTTTATGGCAGCTCATGCAAATCTTCTATCATGGATTAGAAGATCAAATCTGACATTTTGTCGACGCCTCATGTGGCGGCAACTTCTTAAATAAAGATGCTGAAAGTGCCTACGACTTGTTTGAAGAAATGAGTGAAAACTCATTTAATCAAGCTTCCATGAACACATTATGCAGAACCCAAAACCCGCAGTTCGGTGTTCATGAAATAGGCACTCAATCTATCCCTGTCACCCAAGACGATCTTCAATTGATTGCTCAAAAACTCGACTAGATGCATATTAATCAAAAGAAAATTGAGGAAAACTGGCCACATCAACTCAAGCTCCACACCCACATCTAACCCAACCTAACTTTCCACGAAGAGAAAATTTGCACAATCTCAACACTACTCCTGCTGATTATTCTGAGGTTGCCCATGATTCACTTGGGAATTACAACTATCCAGATCTTAACCCCACTCAAAATATTTATGCCATCCACGAGCCCTTTAAAAATTCTCCCAATTGGAAAAATTACCCGAACTACTCCTGGAACAATCAAGTTTCCTCCCAACCATATCATTTTAACGGGTATGGGTCGAATCCAAACTTCCATCCTGGGCCATCCCAACAAGACATCAATGCCCAGATGATGCGGACCCTGCAGGATATGCAAACAAAAATGACGGAAGTAACCTGCACCATCACAAATCTGAACAATCAGATTGGGGTTACTCCCATGCAAAGACCTGTAGGACATCTTCTGTCCCAACCCATACCCAACCCTAATCACCAAGGGAACCATTATATGGGCAGAAATCCACATTATCCAAATCAGCCTCCTCCTAATCCACCACCTCAGCAGCCGCCCAGGTTTCTGCAATCACAGGCCCCCCACCTCCTCCAAATAATAATCCAACTACACATGCAGTTACTTTGAGGAGTGGGAAAACCACCACTGACCCTGGGCCTTCACACGAACCTGGTAAGATACCTATGCAAATTGACTCCCCACCTCCACATCAGGAAGAAAAAGAAAAACAAAAATCTCAAGACAAGATTCCTGTCCCTTTCCCACAAGCTCTCTACCCCACCACCAACAAAAAAAAGAAATCTGAGCCCACTACAGAAGAACTCATGGAGCTATTTGGGCAAGTTCATATCAATATTCCTCTCCTAGATGCCATTAAATATATACCTGCCTATGCTAAATTTTTGAAAGAGATTTGTACTCCTAAAAGGCATGCCAAAAATCTAGGACAGGTGCATCTTTCGGAGACAGTAAGCTCTGTCATATAGAGTAAGCTGCCTCCTAAGATGAAAGATCCGGGGGCACCTTTAATTTCTGTAATTATTGATGACACTACATTTAATCGCGCCCTCCTTGATCTTGGTGCCTCAGTTAATATTATTCCCACAAGTTTATTCGAAGAATTTCAGATCGGTGATTTAAAACCCATTGAGGTTACCCTGCAATTAACCGACCGATCTACAATCAAACCTCGTGGGATTGTCGAGGATGTTTTAGTCAAGGTCCAGAATTGTGTCTTCCCTGCAGACTTTCTAGTTCTTGACATTGAGGCACCTGAATCATTACTGGACTCCCTAATAATCCTTGGACGCCCCTTTTTGGCCACTGCAAAGTCAAATATCAATTGCCACACAGGCAAAATGGATATCAACTGTGCAGCCCAAACTATCACTTTAGATATTTTTAAATCCTCCAGGAGATTCCATGATGATAACTTCTTTGAGGACTCAGATACTGAAATTTCCAATATGGTGGAGGAGACAATGTTAATAGATACCCTTACCGACCATAGTTTTTTTGAGGACTCTGATTCAGAATCAGTGGTCTGCGAAATCTGTGATCCGAGAACTTGTCTTGACCCCAAATTTATTCCTGATACCCCCTAACCCACCCACTATTCATGCACCTAATTTTTCCACACTAACTTCCCCCAATCCTCACCATTCCTTCCCCAACCCCATTCTTATGGACCTGCCACCAGCCTCGCCCGAGTTTGGCATCCAACCTAATTTAAAACCATGGCTAGACTCGGGCTACACTTATCATTTTCCATCCAACTTTGATCCCAATATTGCCCCTAATCAATTTTCTAGGGATCTAGAAGAAGACACCATTTTTGCGGGCATCCAAGTGTCCAACTATTTACATGATTTTCCATCTTCTGTGCATACCTTCACGCCCGGCTGAATGGCATAAAAGATAGCACTGGATGGGAGGTAACCCACCATTTTTTTCATACTTTCCTTTTTTTTCTTCTTTTTCCAGGTTTTGTTCATCCTAAACCCGACTGTTCTTCACTAAGGTGATCCCTTTTTCCCTCCTAATGCATGAGGACATGGCATATCTTAAACATGGGGGGTGTTTTTAAATTTTTATGATCGATTTAGGATGTTCAAAACCTAAAAACATGCAATTTTCTTTAATTTATTTCCTGCTTGCATACCCAAAAAAAATAAAATAAAATAAAAATGTTAAAAACTTATCAAGGAAAAATTTTGAAATCGGGACTAAGGTGGAGAAATTCACTTTTGGTACAATGGGATTTAATTTTTAACAAACTAAGGATGAGGATATGGATCTGATCATTAGAATTCCAGGGTCTATTTTAGACTAGATCAGATATCCTTCTATAAAATTCCACCTGAACTCATGATAGTTCAGGTGACTTGATCCTATTTTGTAATACGGAAAGTATTTGACTTAGCTTCTGATTCAAAAACCTGCATGTTTTGAGAAACTTCTTGTGTCACTCTTCACACACAAGCCAATACTTAAAAATAACTAAAAATTTGAAAAACTCCCTTATTTGGACTTAGTAAAAGTCTGAAACAGATCATTGGTTTGAGTTCCACCGCCGAGAAGGAGGAAAATGCCTCCTTTGAGGACGCGATGTCAACATGTCACCGCCTCGGCGTTGCTCCATATCTATATTTCATATCTTTAGATGGAGCATTAAAGCGCATTTTAGCAGCTCAAGTGTCTTAGACGGTGCTCAACCTATAGTGTCAGAGCAAGAGCTTGAGTTTGCTTGGAGCGCCTCTTTACACCGCATCGTGTTTTGAGGTTGTGAGCTCCTGGGTGGTGTCATGGATAGTGCTATCTCAAAGTACTGGCACCAGAGCCCCCTCGAGGAATGGTAACGGGAATGATGATCCCGACACATCTGTTGTAAGACTAAGCTAAAAATAAGCATGGGGGAGGAAAAAAAAAAAAAAAATATATATATATATAATAATAACACGTCCTTATAAATGTTGGCTTTTCACATCACAGACACAAGGTTTTAAAGGATTTTGCAAGTTGCGAATCAGATTCATGAGCCAGAAAAATCCTAAAAACAAACATTTCAAGTCATCTGAATTAACAAAGGGTTAATTTGTGAATTTTTTGGAGGATATATCGATCCCGTTCTATCTAATGATTGAATCCAAAAATAAATTCCAATGTTTATCTTTAACAAATCCCGTACCTCTTGTGTTTTAATCTACCAAGGTCCCTTAATCTCTTTTTCTCCTCAAAAGTCAAAAAAATTAGATTTCCCAAAAATTTTGTTTTCCAAAAAAATTAAAGTTTTGCTAAGAGACTAGCAAAAGATAAGCATGGGGGTGTGATAAACGCCAGTTTATCATCATTCTTATGCATTAAAACAAACCTAGCTCTTAGGATTTTACTCCGCAAATGGGTTTTTGGGTTGCATTTAGGCATAAATTAGGTTAGGCATGCATTGCATTTTTTATTAGTTTTTTAATGTGTTTTTGTGAGTGTTAGGGATGTACAGATACACAGATCCTTAAAACCCTAGCACTCAAGAAGGAAAATGGTGAAGGAGAAGCCCAGACTAGCTGGAACTCAGCTTAATCCAGCTCACCACAACTGGAACCTAGCTTACTTGAACTAGGGTTAGCTCATCCCAGCTCCATTCAGCTAATCTTAGCTGAATGGCAGCTCAAGAGAGTTCATCTTAGCTCACCCTAGCTCAAGTTAGCTCAGATCCAGCTCAACTTAGCTGAGTCTAGCTCATCTCAGCTCCCACCAGTCCACAGGGAGCTCTAGCTAGCTCAGTTGAGTTGACAGGAGTTCATCCCAGCTCAGATCCAACTACATCTAGCTCCACTCAACTCCAGCCAGCTGAAGAACTCATCCCAGCTCAGGAAGCTCAAGTCCAGCTCCCGGGGACTTAGCTTAGCTCAACTCAGTTAAGGTAGCTAAGGTAGCTTAGCTCAACTCAGCTGAGCTAAGCTACCTTAGCTGCCTTAACCAGCTTGAGTCTCCCCGGGAGCACCAGACCTAGTTCACCTCAGCTCATCATGGTAGAAGCTAGCTTACCTTATCTTGGCTTAGCAACTAGCAAAGAACTAGCAAGCTAAGCTAGCTAGAGTAGCTCCATGCCAGCCTCTTCAGCAGCAGCCAGCTCCAGTTTCAGCTCCTGACTTCTCCTCCTCAGCTCCTCCCTCCAAACCCTAGCTCCAACACCTTCTCCTCTACTCCTCCATTAGCTAAGCTAGCTTATCTTAGCTTAGCCTAGCTTAGCTTAGCTAGAAACCAGCTCCTTGGCCATCTACCACCTTCAAAGTCAACCCGAGCTAGCTCCACCAAATTAAGCCTACCTAAGCTAGCTACCCTACTCAAGTTGGTGCCACCTCCTAGCCATCCCTTCACCCCATTATCACCACCAAAAGACACCTTAAGTTGGCGCCAAAAACTACCCCTAACCACCTCTATATTGGCGCCAACTTTCAGCCCTTAATCCACCCTACACCTACCCACATAAGCCATCCTAGCCATCCACCTACCCCTCCTTCTAGAATCCCTCTTGGCGCCAACTTAGACCACCTTCTAGAACCCTTTTTGCCACCAACATCAAGGGGTGTCAACACCCATAACTACCCCCTTGGTGTCCCTTAAGGTGGCGTCAACTCACCTTGGCCATAGGATCTTTAACCACCTCCATCTCTTCATCTTGGCCCTCCATTTCAAGGGACACCTTAGCCCCCTTCCTATTATATAAAAACCCACCACCTACCACCATTTTGGGGCATCCTCCATTAGTGTAATTTTCTACCTAAACCACCTATACCTATGGCCAAGAAGAAGGAGTAGACAAGGAGATTAAAGGGGCACATCACCAGCCTTTTCGGTGCCTTCTTCTCCCCACTCTCTTCAACTTGAGCCACTCCAAGGAGGAGGACTCTTCCACTTCAAGTAGGATGGATAGGAAAGGGAGAAGGACCTAGGGTGGACGTCCACCCTTGGAGAGAAGCTTAGGGCACGCCCCCTTAGAGCTTGCCTTGGTGGACATTACCTTGGCGAAGCACTGCAAGGAAGGAGTTGAAGGACTCTTTTCAAGCTTGGGAGCTACCAAGCTTGGAGCAAGAAGCCCTCTTCTTCACCATCTATCTAGAGTATTTGTGTTTTCTTTTATTTATTGCAATTTTTCTAGTAGTAGAAGCATTCATCTACTAGGCTGTTTTGTAAAACACTTTTCATCAATCAAGTTGCCTTCTTCGTAATTTTCTGTTTTGCATTTCTACTTGCTTTATTTTTTTAGCATTTTTCACTCCCTCTCCCTAATTATTCTAGGCCTCCACTTTCCTAGAGTGAGCTTAGGGAGAGGCTCTACTTGCCACATAGAAGTAGTATTTAAATTGAAGTGTAAATCACCTTTTCCGCCACCAGTTCGCATGTTGCCTTAGCTTAAAAACAAAAAAAAATGATATATTGAAAAAATACCAAAAAGAAAGTTGAGATTGTATTCCAAGCAAGAGAATCACTATTGCAAACATTTGGCCTCCTTGGACGACCCTAGATACTCCCCTATCTGGGAATATAAATTTAAGAGCGAAAGTAGATTTATGCGTTACAATGACCTAATTAACAAACAGCGTAAAATCGCTATTAGCGAGCACCGCCCAGTGAGATCGAACGGTCGAGATTTCAAGAATGTGAATGCGCGTTTCACGCGTGGTAGGCCAGCGGGCGCGCGAGCCACGAAGGCCACGTTCAAACCTTTAGCGATGGATTTATCCATCACTAAAGGTCCATAATTAATTTTTTCAAATTAAAAAGACCAAATTGCCCTCATTCCTTGCAACTATAAAAGAAGACCACCTCCATACGAAATTTTCATCCCTTCCTTCTCTTCTCTCTCTCTCCAAAGCTCAAGAGAAGCTTGTCCCACACCCGGGATGCTCCTCGAGAGATAAAGTCAAATTTTCGCCCTCATTTCGGAAGCAGATCCCGCGATGACGACGACGTGCTGCCCCACTCTCATTCCTCCTGCCTCGACCTCCTTCTTCCCGCTCTATCCTCCATCTTCCAGTCGGCATCTCGTCCAGCTCGTCCTCCAAGCGATCTTCGAGGAGGATAACTTCTCTCTCCCATTCTTCTTTTCAGCTTTCTAGAGTAGAATTTTCCTGCTTTCTAGTGTAGTTGATTTCCTACTTTCTAGTGTAATTCTTCTCTGGTTTTATTGTATAAACATTTTGAACTATATAGTGCATGTTTTCTCTCTCTCTCTCTCTCGTTTATTTTGATTGTTAATATTGCTTCATTGTAATTACGTCACTTCACTTTTCAACAAAAACTCTAAAAAAAAATATAATTGCGAATATAGATCGACGTAGCCTCCCTAAGTTCGACTAGGGATTTCTATTCCGGTACAAATTTTATTTGTTGAACATGAGTTCTTCGCTTTCAAACTACGACGACAGGTTTTTCAAAATGAAATAAGATAATGTAGTAACTCGTAGCTTCAACATTTTGGCACCGTTGCCGAGGAGGCAATGATTTCCGATCTTCTTTTCGCATTTCACGCACTTTATTGTCTTCTCACTTGCTTTCTCTCGTGTCTATTATTTTGCAGAGACCTCCATCAGGGAATCATCAAGCAGTAGACCAGAGTAAAGTGTAGTTGAAGACAACTGTAAGTACTCCCCATTCTTCCCCCCTCCATAGATTTCAATTGTCACATTAAATCCAAATTCCAATTAACCTAGGTGTTTGCATAAACCTAGGAATAGTTTGGTTGTTTGGATTCTCACTCACATTCATTCCACCCTCATTTATAAAAAAAAAAAAACACAAAAAGGTAATCTTGTGGGGTAATTTTCAACAAACACACAACATACACCCACATTCAAGGCACTTAACTTAATTGACTTGTTTCTACTCAACCGGGTTCTGATCTGTGGAATCGATACACACAAAGCAACACATAAAGAGTAGAAATCATTCTAGGTTAATCATCTTTGTGTGCCTAACTTAGTGGTGCATTTGTGGCTAGTTGTGTGAGTTGTTTGGGCTATACCACTTTACATAAAATCAACTCATCAAGTAGCTCCTTAGGGTTTTCAATCTAGGTCTATTCCAGGCACTCCACTTTATTTCTGGTTTTAAAGGAAACCAATCTTCACCTGTGTTTGACAACCTGGTTTACCTCAAAACTTGATTGAAATCAACCTAATTTTAAACCCTAAAAGCTACTTAAGCAAGATTTGAACATTAAAATCCACACATCATAAATAATCTTGCTTGAAAACCTTAGTTTGCATGCACTTACACAATTCCATAAGGGCACAACCTATTTTAAGGGCACATCACATTCCATAAGCACCACAGTCCCAGGCCTTAGTAAAATTGAGTAGACGTTGGCCTTAAGGCCAGATTCACTCTTCAGGGCCTAGTCTGAGATTGTCTTTGATTAACCTACTTGTACTAATTAATCTAATGTCTAGCTAGGGGAGTAGCATCAAACGACCATGGATTGGGGATACACTAGGAACCGGAGGCGAAAGCTGAAGGAAGAACCTTCTTCCCAGTCCCTCCTAACTGGTTGGATTGAGCAGACGCAAGTAGAGTAAATCATTTACAATCTTAAGGTGGGTTTTGGGAGTCTGTAGATCCTTAGGCTACCCCACTTAAGGACTACATTGTTTTGTTGTGCTGCAAGGTCCCTATCCCCAGTCCTTCCGACCTTCTCCTAGTTTATGCTGGGAAGACGGTCATTGAATCCCTGATTGGAAGGACCACTAGAGTATTCTAGGAGGCACAAATTGGATTTTGGTTAAACTGATCCCATGGCCGACCAACAGCCTCCTCTACCTAGGGATCCATAGGAGGAATTCCGAAGGCAGCTGGAACAAATGTCGAGAAAGTACGAACGGTTCCAGAGAATGCAAGGCGCTCGGCCCTTGAAGGATTTTTATGATCCTTCAAATTACGGGGAACATCCCAACATCTAGATTCCAGCTGACGACGTAGAAATCAAGCCCCAGGTGTTAAGCCTGATCAAACATTATCATGGGCTTGGCTTCGAAGATCCATTTCAGCATTCGGAGGACTTGACAACTTTGGTCCAGACCACCAAGGCATGAAACGTGAACGAGGAGCAAATGATCATGAGGCTCTTCCCCCACTCTCTTAGGGATAAGGCCGCGCATTGGTACAGGATAATAGGAAGACCAATTGCAACTTGGAATGAATTGAAATCAGCCTTTCCAAAGAAATTCCTCCTAGTCGGACGTACCATTGTCTTGAGACAGGCAATCGCTACCTTTACCCAGCAGCCGGGGGAGCAATTTCATGTGGCCTAGGAGCGATTCTAGGATCTATTGCAGAGGTGTCCACACCACAAGGTGCCAAAATGGCAACTCGTGCAGATCTTCTATCAAGGGTTGACTAAGCAACTCATAAATCATGTGGATGCTTCTTGCGAAGGCAATTTCCTCAATAAAGACGTAGATAGTGCACACGATTTGTTTGAGGAAATGAGCGAGAATTCAATCAATCATGCCTCCATGGATACCTTTAACTGGTCCCAGCAGCCCAGATCAAATGTCAATGAAGTCCATGACTCTCATTCATTTGATATGGAATTGATTTGTAACAAACTTGACAAGGTGGACTTGTTGCTAAGAGAATAAAAGAGTGGATGGGTGGAAATTCTTTGAACAACTCTCAATCCACTCAATCCCAAAATTTGGGATTCCATTCTTCGTGAGCTCCTCCTGGACGGGAGTTCTTGAATCAACTCAATGCAGCTCAACCTGTGAGTCAGCATTTTTCTGAACCTCATGGGTTCCAAACTGGGGCCTTTGATCCCAGTTTTTCTGATCCTTCCCTTTCTTTCTCTCCATCCTCACACTATGAGGATGTCTGTGCTTTACAAGAGAACATTAAAACCAACCCCTACTCTAATGCTTATAATCCAGGTTGGAAAAACCACCCTAACTTCTCTTGGAAAAACTCAGGAAAACAGACCCAATTCTGACCCGGCAACTATGCTCCGCAACAACCAATGGGTCAGGGTCATGTGTATACTTAGTTGCCCCCAAATCAGGTCAAGTAGCCAGCTTGGAATGCCCGTCAACCCGTAGGGCAGGCTGATTTGAACTGACAAATGGTAGAGATGCAAGGATCCATGCTTTAGCTCATGCAGCAAATGAAAGCTTCGCTGGACAACTTGCAGACCGGGCTCATTGCTAACTCTCGTCAACCCGGATCTCTACCATCCCAACCTATACCCAACCAGCAAAATATTCTGAATTCGGGTAATCAAGCCCATGGGTACGAAAATCAGAGGGACCCACACGCACTTACTCAGGTGGTTGAGCAGGGTCCCTCATCCTCTTCTTCTTCTTCTGCACATCAACAATTCCTGGCTAACCAAGCCCCTCCAATCTTTCCTAACCCTCCCCAAGACCCAAACTCTTATCCATCTGCAAATTTCGTCACCTTTAGGAGTGGTAAGTAGACTCAGGATCTACAACCACACTGTTATGATTTACTGAATCTTGAAGAACCTGAGGAGAGAGAGGAGAATTCTGCAGAAGAAATCAAGGCTCAGGAACCTGATTCCAAAGATCTGACTCAGGTTCCTTTTCCTGAAGCCTTGATCAAATCAAAGAAGAAGAAGTCTGTTGATAGCAATGAGGAGCTTCTGAATATCTTTAAGAATGTTGAGATCAATATCCCCCTCCTCGATGCTATCAAGCATATACCGACTTACATGAGATTTTTAAAGGATTTATGTACACAAAAGAGTAAGTCGAGAGAATCTGATCCGAGGAAGGTGGTACTCTCCGAGCAAGCTAGTTCTGTTATCCTACACCACCACCCTCAAAAATAGAGAGATCCAGGTGCTCCGTTGATTTCTTGTGTCATTGGAGAATACACAGTTGATAGAGCACTTTTGGATCTGGGTGCATCCATCAACCTAATTCCAACTTCTCTTTACGAGAAGTTTGGATTAGGTGAACTTCAGCCAACTTTAGTAATGCTACAGTTAGCGGACCGCTCGATCACAAATCCACGAGGCGTTATTGAAGATGTTATAGTTAAGGTCAAGGATTTCTATTTTCCTGCAGATTTCCTTATCCTTGACATGGATGTACTTGAAAATCTTAGGAACACGCCCATCATTCTGGGGCATCCGTTCCTGGCTACTACTAAGGCCAACATTAACTATGAAAGCGGTAGCATGGAAATCGCCTTTGGGGATCAACGAATGAAATTGGATATTTTTAAGGCGATTAATAAATTTGAGGATTATGGATTTATTGAGGAACTTGAGGAGGATAGTGAAAACATTGAAACTTGCTTGATGGTTTCTTCAATTGAAAGTTCCTCCTTTGATGACGAATTGGACCCGCAACCCTCTATGGCAGACCTGCCATCTTCTGAAGAGGTTATTGATTTTGTTCACTCACAACCTCTTCCTCTTGTTGAGTCTTCAGCACCTTCCTTACCGTAAATCATCACCCCGCCCCAGCTTGAACTGAAACCATTGCCTAAGAATTTGAAATATCAACTTTTATGACCTCAGAAGACGCTCCCTATGATTATCAGTGCTAAATTAACAAAGGAGCAAGAGAATAAATTGATCAAGGTCCTGAAGGAACACAAGGAGGCAATTGGTTGGACCATTCATGACCTTAGGGGGATCAAGCCATCTTACTGCAATCATAGATATTCTTGGAAGATGGATCCCGCCCTTCTCGTCAGATGTAGAGGAGTTTAATCTATATATGCGAGAAGTGGTCAAAAAGGAAATCATTAAGTGGCTTGATGTAGGAATTATTTATCCAATCTCTGATAGTCCCTAGGTAAGTCCCGTGAAGATTGTTCCGAAGAAAGCCGGGATTACCGTTGTGACTAACGAGAGAGGAGAATCTGTCACAACTTGTTCAGCTTCCTCTTGGAGGGTTTGTATTGATTATAGGAAGCTGAACACAGCCACAAAAAAGGATCATTTTCCCCTGCCTTTCATTGATCAAATCTTGGAAAGACTAGCCGGGTAGAAGTACTTTTGTTTTCTTGATGGCTACTCGGGATACAACCAAGTTCCTATCCATCCCGAGGATCAAGAAAAAACTACTTTCACCTATCCCTATGGAACCTTTGCTTTCCATAGGATGCCTTTCGATTTATGCAATGCACCTGCGACTTTCCAAAGGTGTATCTTAGCCATATTCTCTGACATGGTGGGAGAGTTTATGGAAGTCTTCATGGATGATTTCTTTATTTTTGGAGAATCGTTTGACTCTGGTTTGGCTAATCTGGAAATGATTCTTAAGTGATGTATCAAAACACAATTGGTCCTTAGATAGGAAAAGTGTCATTTCATGACCCAAGAAGGCATCGTCTTGGGTCATGTAATCTCTGAACGGGGAATCGAAGTGGATAAAGCTAAGGTTAATGCTATCGCTAAACTTCCTCCTCCCACATCTATTAAACAAATTTGATCATTTCTTGGCCATGTGGGATTTTATAGAAGATTCATCAAGGATTTCTTGAAGGTTGCTCGTCCCTTGAGCAATCTTCTCGCCAAAGAAACGTTGTTTGTTTTCGACGAATCATGCTGTAGGGCATTTGATTTCCTGAAAATGCAGTCACTTGTGCTCCAGTGTTATAACCACCAATTTGGACAGCCCCGTTTGAGATCATGCCCGACACTTCTGATTACGCGGTTGATGCTGTCTTGGGTCAGAAAATAAATAAAAAGCCCTCTGTTATCTACTACGCTAGTAAAACTCTGGATGAAGCCCAAAGGAATTACACTGTTACTGAAAAGGAATTACTAGCCGTAGTGTTCGCTTTGGAAAAATTCAGGGCTTATCTCTTAGGGTCTCATGTTATCATCTATACCGACCACTCGGCCTTGAGACATCTCTTGGCCAAAAAGGATGCCAAACCCCAGCTTATTCATTGGATTCTTCTGCTTCAAGAATTTGATCTTGAAATCAAGGATAAAATCGGGGTACAAAATGTGGTGGCGGATCATTTGTCGAGACTCCTAAGTGATTCTTCCCATTTGGACATCCCTATTACTGACACTTTTCCGGACAAAGCTATCCTTACAGTTTCAGGTGTCCAAACCTCGTGGTTTGCTGACATTGTTAACTATTTGGCCGTTGGTCAAATCCCCAGGATTGGACCAAGCAACAACGGGATAGACTCAAATCTGAGGCCAAATACTACTTCTGGGAGGACCCTGAACTGTACCACATCGGCTCTGATTAGATTATTCGCCGATGTATTCCGGAGAATGAATTCAACAGAATACTCGAGTTCTGCCATTCATCTACGTGTGGTGGACATTTCTCTGAGAAAAAGACGGTTGCAAAAATTTTGCAATCTGCCTTCTATTGGCCGTCTTTATTTAAGGATGCCCAGGATTTCTCAAGGTTATGTTCTCGATGTCAAGCACTCGGGAGAATAACTAAGAGAGATATGATGCCCCTAAACCCAATTCTTCCTGTCGAAATTTTCGATGTTTGGGGCATCGATTTCATGGGACCCTTTCCCCCTTCATTTGGACATCATTACATTCTTGTCATTGTTGATTATGTGTCCAAATGGATTGAGGCGATTCCCACTTGAACCATTGACCACAAGGTGATCATCGATTTTGTCAAGAAAAATATCTTCAGTAAGTTTGAGATTCTGAGGGCCATCATCAATAACGGTGGCACTCATTTTACTAATGCCCAATTCTGGAATTTGTTGGCCAAATATGGGGTTGATCACTAAATTTCCACACCTTACCATCCCTAGATGAATGGACAAGCCGAGATCTCCAATCGGGAGATCAAGAACATTCTGTAGAAAATGGTTAGGTCTGATCGCAAGGACTGGACTAAAAAGCTTGAGGATGCTCTTTGGGCCTACCGTACGGCGTATAAAACACCCATCGGCATGTCTCCGTTTGATTTGGTGTATGGAAAGGTGTGCCATCTACCCATAGAAATTGAACACAGGGCATTCTAGGCGATCAAACAATGCAATTTAGATCTAAATTTAGCTGGGAAGACCAAGAAAGTCCAACTGTCTGAGTTGGAAGAGCTTAGAAATGATGCATACGAGAATGCCACGATCTACAAGGCTAGAACCAAAGCTCTACATGATCAATTGATTTCCCGCAAGAGCTTTGAGCCAAACAAGAAGGTCTGGTTATTCAATTCTTGACTTAAGCTCTTTCCTAGCGAAATTAGATCTAAATGGAATGGCCCATTCATTATTGACCAAATATTTCCAAATGAAGCCGTTCAGATCTTTGACCCAAAGACGGGTAACACATTCAAAGTCAATGGTCAATGTCTGAAGCCTGTTATTGACTGTACTCTTCCAGAACCCGTCTCAGACATGGTTGCTCTAGCCATATTGTGACTTCTTTGGTTGGACTTCGCCTAGCTGACGACATTAAACTCAGTAGTTGTACATATAATACAAAGCTGACACGAGCTTCATATTTAGGTGACATCTTTCATACTCTACCCTTTCATTCATGTCTCTTTATCAATGTGGAAATTGCATCAACTAGGCATG
Source organism: Thalassia testudinum (assembly GCA_037157565.1). Classification (NCBI taxonomy): domain Eukaryota; kingdom Viridiplantae; phylum Streptophyta; class Magnoliopsida; order Alismatales; family Hydrocharitaceae; genus Thalassia; species Thalassia testudinum. The sequence continues at coordinate 14,751,214 of JAZHRO010000007.1, forward strand.
GGGGGGTGGATTCATTTTTGAATCATTTTGTCAGCTTTGTGGAATTTTTGTAAATTGTATTTCTCTTCTTATTTATACATAAAAAAAAATTAGGAAGGAATACTTGGACATTAGGACTTTTCAATCTTAGGAAATATTACATTAGGATGTAAACACAAAGACCCTTCAAGTCTTTGGACTTAATTAGCCTGTGTATCCACTAAAATGTGGATTTGTTTTTCGAGTCCTCGCCATCTTAATTCTAATGTAATTTGAGTAAATAAGTTTGGGTGATAAGTACACGACTTATCAATCCACCCTCTGATTTGAGGGAACTTTGAGTCTTAAGCATCTACACACTTTCTTTTCACTGACTCGTTGTTTGACGATTTTAACGGAAATTGGGTAGCTAATCAACCTTCTAGGGTGATATGGCTGGCAAGTTATCGTGGGTAACAGCCCATAGGTAGGTTGTCCAGAGCCCAATCACTAGACCATTCTTTTCTTGCTACTTTTAGGTAAATCTTAGACCAGGGAAACCACCTACTTAAAAAAAAAAAAAAGAGAAAGTCAAAAAGAAAAGAAAAAGAAAAGGAGAAAAGAAACAAAAGAAATAGCCACACTTTGCCACAAGAGTATGGCTAGCAAGTTGTCGGTGGTAACAGCTCATCGACCAGTTGTTCAGAACCCAGCTCAATAAATGCACTGGAAATTCCCAAAACACTTAGGAAGAAGCAGAGAAGTAGAATAAATCGGGGAGATATACACTGGATTCACCCCTGTGCTGACCCCATAAAAATAAAGGTAGGGAGAAAGCTACTGGTCATAAAGATACGCCTTTAGGTAGAATTCTCTTTTTAAGGTCACCTAGAGGTGTAGAAACCTGAAGTTTGTTTTAACTGCCGATCAATGAGTCTATCACATTCACAATAAGATGCTTAGAACATAGGGTTCTCATCAAATCTTGGGTGAGTTGAATGGCTATAGAAATCCACTCTTCAACCCTAAAACTCGAAAATCCAAAAAAATTAGAAAAGAAGAAAAAGAGAAAATGAAATTTTTCTTTGAATAAGCCGAGGGCTTGAGGCAGTCTACATTTTGGCAGATACCCAGGCACTATTGTGTCTTTGAAAGTTCAGATCGTAAGTAAACATTTTCTTAATGATTGAAAATAACTTATGCCCAAATAATCCAACTTAATTCTTTTATAAATAGCATATAGTTTTTGCTAGGGACTAGAGAAAGATAGGCATGGGGGTGTGATGTAAACATGTTTATATTACATAAGATGTCTATTTAAGCATGTTCCTAAGCATAGAATTGCATTGCATACTATAAATATTACATAGCATGCATCATCTTGCATTTAGATTAGTTTGAATAAAATGGAGGTTAATTGTCTCCTTTTATGTTCAGGGATAGGGAAATTTTTTATCGGGGCCTCGAATCGAAGATCCAACCATACAGATGTGATCAAGGCGACGAATGGAGTTCAAGGACTCCAAGATCACCCTAATCAGACATTTACAGTCAGATAGAGACCGAGGAATCCTAGAAGATCAACGGCCAAGATGGCACCACGTGGCGCCATCTCAGCCGCCCAATCGGCCGCTGCACCCGCCTCTCCTTCTCTTCTTCAATCTAATCATCGCTTCTCCACCGTTGGATGATCATCCAACAACTGTGGATGCGCACGCACAAAACACAAGCGCAACACAAATGCGCTTACGCGATGAAGAGGTGAGCATTCGAGCCTTGGCGAGCGGCAGCTGAGTCGCGGAAAGGAGGCGCGATCGAGCAGTCGCGCACACTCCATCAGACGCCCGCGAGTAACGCAGGATCTGACGAGGGCGAGCACGCAATTGAGGCACAGGGAGGATGCATCTCAGCCATTCGATCACGAGATCTAACGACCAAGATTTCAAGAACGTGAATGTGCGTTTCACGCGCGGGAGGCGAGCGGGCATGTGAGCGCCACCCACAAAGGCCATGTTCAGACCTTTAGCGACTGATTTATCCGTCACTAAAGGCCCTGAATTAATGTTTTTCAAATTAAAATGACCAAATTGCCCTCACTCCTTGCAACTATAAACGGAGACCCCCTCCATATGAAATTTTCATCCCTTCCTTCTCTTCTCTCCCTCTCTAAAGCCCAAGAGAAGCTTGTACCACACCCGGGATGCTCCTCGGGAGATAAAGTCAAATTTTCGCCCACATTTCAGAAGCAGATCCCTCGACGACGACAACGTGCTGCCCCGCTCTCATTCCTCCTGCCTCGACCTCCTTCTTCCTGCTCCGTCCTCCGTTTTCCAAGCGATGTCTCATCCAGCTCATCCTTGACAAAAAGCCATTATCGTGCATTTGAAAGTCGTCGAAAATCGTAGTATAGTCACGTAAAAACGTTCGTCAAAAATTGATTTCTAAAGATAACGAGACTTGAGTCCCGGTCGTTCGTCTCTGGGAGGCGTTGCTTTTACTTTTGAAAGCGATCTTACTCTACATTGTTTAGAATCGCATGCCAGTTCGTGATTATTACATATTTAGGTATGACATGCTTAGTTGCAAGAATATTAAGAGTTAGAAATAGGCAACATTAATCACGCAAAAGATAATAGCAATCATTAAGCTCATGGTGATTTCAAACAGATAGAGATATATATATATAAAAATATGTTTTCATTCATTCATTTGGGAGTTGTTGCACAAGGAATCTAGAGGAAAGCTTGTATATAAATGCTTGAAAATTAAATCTAGCTACCAGAAAATGATCGCATACAACAATCGATGGGGGAATTTCGCATGCATCATTGGGGGGAAGTAAGACTACACTACTAAGCAATAAATAAAAGCAGTAAATATACGAAGAGCATAATCTAAATCTAGCAAAATAGAAGGGCATTCAGGGGTGGTCCCCGATGGCCTTTGAGTGGTTGAGAGAAGAAGGAGGGGTGGCCAATGGAACTTAGGTCGGCCCTTGGAGAGAGGTTGGGGAGCTGATCTAGCTTCCTGGCATGGAGATGGTGGCCTCCATGGTGGTGCTCAACTCGTGGAGGTGGAGTGGAGAAGGAAGCGACTATTCTAAGTGGAATGGATGCCAAGGAAGTGAATGGGTGAAAATGGCCACCCAAGGGGTCTTTTTATAAACCTAAGGGAAGCTCTCTAGAGAATTATGGAATTATCTAGAGAGGCCTATGGTGGGAGCTCGTGGGAGAGTGAGAGAGAGAGGGTGGATGGTGGTTTTTAGATCCACCAAATGTGGATCTAAAAATTGAATGGCTCTTGGTTGCTATTTTTGGCAACCAAGGCAACCACACATGGTAGAGAGTTCTAGAGAACTCTAGGCTTGGTATTTTCGTGTGGATGGTATGTGTGGGTGTGTGTGGGTCGAAACTTAGGTGGCTAGGTTGATTAGGTTAGGTTCTAGTGGGTATAGGTCAAGGTATGTCTCAAATTAGGGTTATAAACCTTAATTCACTAAGGTAAAGTGCAATTAAACTTAATAAAAGTTTAATTGGGTGTGTGGAAACTTAATTGAGAGTAAAACAACTCAATTAAGTCAAGTCTAGGTCAATTGGACTCTCACTGAGTCCAATTGGACAGTGTGTGCTGAGATCAGGGCTCAATTTGACTCAATGAGTCCAATTGAATAGGCTGATGGAATTGACTAAGATCCAAGTCAATTAGGTTTAGTGAGGACCTAATTAGGTCCTTAGGGAGGTCTAGAGGTGGTGTACTAGGGTTAGGGAACCTTAATTTAAGTTCCTATGGGGTTGGAATTGGGTTTAGGGACCTAGAGATCCAAGTCAAGGCTTAAATCTCAAAACAGGAATTGGAGAGCAGTATCAGACGTGTAATAATAGAATCAGACGTCTTATACTCAAAAATCAAAAGTCCAGACTTGTTGTCTGGATGTCCAATCAGAGTCAGGAAGGATTTCGGGTTCTGTTTTGGGTATTCTGCAGAAATTAGACGTCTGACAAAGTGTCTGGACGTCCAATAACACTGCAGAAGTGGGTTTGAAGTGTGCAGGAGTTGGCTAAGGGTCCTGGACATCATAAAACTTATCCGGACATCTAGAGAAGGGTTGAAACTAGGGTTTTATGGCTTCCTAGGGTGTTGTGACCTAATCTAATGGTGGCTAAGGCTTGGGGAAGTCTCTAAGCTATCCTAGGGCTAGGATGGACCTAAGCTCTTCACATTTTACTGCTTTATTCCTACTTAATAGAATAGCAAACTTTTAACCCCCTTACAATATTATTCCTACATCTAAACTAGGCCTTCTACTCCAGCTCTACTACAACTCCTATTATTCCTGATCCAGCTTCAGATCCAGCTCCTGATCAGCTTATTGCCTGTAATTGACATAATACACTTAATCAGCACATTATAACATTATTTCATGCATAGCTAAAGGAAAGCAGTAAAGATGCAGACAATGCATATGTATGCGTGAATAACCCTAACTTTTGCTAAGTCCTAGCTTAATCTAGGCCAATTAAGACCTATAATTGCTACGCAATCAATCCTCCAAACAATCGTCGAGGAGGATAACTTCTCTCTCCCATTCTTCTTTTCAGCTTTCTATAGTAGAATTTTCCTGCTTTCTAGTGTAGTGATTTCCCTCTTTCTAGTGTAATTCTTCTCTGATTTTATTGTATAAACATTTTGAAATATTGAGTGCATGGTTTCTCTCTCTCTCTCGTTTATTCCGATTGTTAATATTGCTTCATTGTAATTACGTTGCTTCGCTTTTCAACAAAAACTCTAAATAAATATATAATTGCGAATATAGATCGACGTAGCCTCCCTGAGTTCGACCTGGGATTTCTATTCCAGTACAAATTTTATTTGTTGAACACGAGTTCTTTGCTTTCAAACTACGACAACAGGTTTTTCAAAACAAATACGATAACATAGTAACTCGTAACTTCAATAGGGCTGTCTTGGGTCAAAAAGTAGATAGAATGCCCTATATTATCTACTATGCTAGCAAGACTCTAGACGATGCCAAGAGGAATTACATCATCACTGAGAAGGAATTGCTAGCTGTAGATTTTACTCTTGAAAAACTTAGGGCTTATTTGTTAGGTTCACATGTCATCATCTATAGCGACCACTTGACCTTGAAACATCTCTTGGCCAAAGACGATGCCAAGCCTCGGCTCATTCGTTGGGTTCTTTTACTTCAATAATTTGATATGGAAATCAAAGATAAAGCCGAGATGAAAAATATATTGGTTGATCATCTGTTGAGAATCCTCACTGATTCTCCTCATCCAGATATTTCAATTTCTGACACTTTTCTAGATGAGATGATTCCTACAGTCTCAAGTGTCTGAACCCTATGGTTTGTTGATTTAGTTAACTGTTTGGCCATTGGTCAAGTTCTCGGACACTAGACCAAGCAACAACGGGATGGACCTATATCCAAGGCTAAATACTATTTTCAAGATAACCTCGAGCAGTATCGCATCGATGCTAATCAGATTATTCACCGATGTGTTCCGAAAAATGAGTTCCAGAGTATACTTGAGTTCTGCCATGCATCTATGTGTGGTGGAATTTTTCAAGAATGAAGTCAGCCGCGAAGATTCTACAGTCTGGATTTTATTAGTCGTCTTTATTTAAGGATGCACAGGACTTCTCGAGGTCATGTTCCTGATGCCAAGTGATAGGTCCACTTGACTGGACTAATTTAGTACTTAAGTATAGTATTATTTGGATGAGAATTTAACTTAAAGCATGTTTGATAATGACAAAATGTGTAAGCCTTGAATGTATCATTTCATGCATTAATTACTTGAATATTTATGTGAAAGAATTAATTTTTCACTTTAAAGGAAAGGACTTCACATCAAATCTAAATTTGAGATGTCACATTGTGGGAATTTTATCTTCGCAAAATTTGGTAAGAGAATCATTGTTTTGCATCTCTTAATCCCTTCCTTATTTTCCCTAAAACCACTTTCCTATTTTGATCACATAAAAATATCATTGATTCCTTATCTCTCTCCCCCTCAAATGGCAACATAAAATTACAATTTTGTTTTTTCTCTTTCCTTCTTCAACTCTCTCTTTGATTCTCTCTTTCTATCCTTATATAGTAGGGGACGGCAGAAGGGGAGGGGTATCCAAATCCCGCACAACGAGGAGGAAGCCACCCATCTCCACATCCTCTCTCAACCTGCACCGTGTGCCCAACTCCACCACCACGAGCCTCCATCATCGCCACATCCACGACTACGACCTTTCGCCACCACACTTCCACCACCGACTGACACAACCACCACCTCGTCTCACCTTTGACAACTCCATCACCGCGGTCGGTGGTGACAGCACGGACACCCACAACTGCATTCCCAACATCATCACCGTGCTCCACCCATCTTCCTCAACATGTCCAAAGCACCACCACGACCTTCCACCGTGCTCACCGCCCTCCAACCCTTCAGTTAAGTCATCCGGGAACATTCCCGAACATCTGAAGACCCAACCACCTCCTCGCGATAGCAGCAGGGTCAACGTCGGCCTTACTCCATTTTCCTGTTGCACCCAACAGAGAGTCGTTCCTCTTACTCGACCTCCTCTTTGTAGGCTGCAACTGCCCGCAGCCGCGCACCCCTCACGTGCGCGCAGCAGCGCAACCCCCTCATGCAGTGCCAACCACAATCCTCGCACTCACAACACCGCTTTTGTGCGCGCTACATGCATCACCTCCATGGACAAGATCAGGCCATAGCACCACCTTCGTCTCCCTTCTCTCCATGTGCACGACCACGACCTTCCCCCATGTAGCAGCATCCTCCCATGACAAGCAGCACCATGAGCCACCGCCTCGAGCTCCTCCTCCATCTCCAGCAAGCAACTGATCGAGCCCCCTCCTCTCCTTCTTCTCCATCAACCAACAAAGAAGGGGAACCGAAACCACCCAAAACGCAACCACGTCCACGGGCCTCGAAACTTCACGCCATCAACTCCAACGTACTCACCGCATCCTCATGAGTTCTGCCACACCATCTGAAGGTTGGCAGTAGCCCACATGTGCATGCGAGCCACCGCCACCGCCGTCGATTCTCCTCGTCACCGGCATCGACTCTGGCCGCTGTTCGGAGCACCACCACCACCATTGGAAAGCTCCCGTCGCACTTGACCTTCCTCGAGCTCCTCATCCTCCACCGTCGCTCCCTCTTCGCACACGCACAAGGGGAAGGAATCCCCTATTTTGGGTCACATTAATATTTACATCTAATGCCATTGTCAACTTCTAAATTTTTATTTTTGATTATTTTATTGAGGTGAAATTACATCAGCACACTTACACTTTCTCGTTATCATTCAGTGCATGTTTTTCACTTGTGATTGCATCAAATTGTGACTCAGATTTGCATCATTCCTCTCTCGTACGAATACCGTTGGAAATTACATGAGATGCCACTAATGATCACATCTTTTAATGAATACTTTATTGTGGGAAAACTACACCCATAACCCTACATTCTCTAGTTAGTGTATGCATCCTTCTCTCATTTTGTAGCAGATTTAGGCATAGATTCCATACCTGATTGGGCAGATATAACGGGAAATGTTCATGAAATTATTGCATCTATTCTCCCTATGGATATGACCTTATCCACCATGGTTAATTTTATTGATAAATATTTTTGTTCGGGTTTCTTTTCCACCACGCGATTTTACTGCGACAACATATTTTTCTGATAAACATTATTTCTGCAAGCAAAAAATGCTCGTTCAAATGGTGCTGTTACCGGGGAGGCAACAGACGCAATAGATTCACTTGATTTTTATTTCTGATTATTCTAAGTTGTGCATTTATCTGATCATTCTTTATCTTTCTGTGCGAGGAATCTGATGAGATGACAGGCGTAGCAGAGCACTGACATCGACCTTGAGCAACGTCCACACGCAGAGAAGACGTAGGAGACCTGGATCCCCCTTTCACAGGGGATTCTCCTTCGTCACAATTTTATTTCTATCTTCTCACCCTTGTAGTAATTGGGGCTTATTTTTGGGGGTCTATCCTCACATTTGTTTCCTACTAAAGGCGTTATTCTTCTACGTGCGTGATTCATTTTCTGCTTGCTTGCTATAAAAACAAAAGGACAAAAAATATCGAGCTACCTATTTAGGAGTTGCATGCCCTTAGGTGCGTGCATTTAGAGGTGATTGAGCAGCATACTAGATCTCTTCTTTGCATTGTATACACATTTGCATGAAGATTGCTGGAGATAGGTATACCTTTCTATCTTTGCATCCAACTCCTGTTCACGCATTTGCATTAGGATTAAAATTCAAGACCACCAAACTGATTGAATTGAACTAATTCAGTGGTCGCCTAACTGCAATTGGGACTGATAATCAGATTCAACCTTAAAATCAAATCACACTTGATTTGATTTAAAGGGACTTGTCTGCATTTTCAAAATCAAAAATGATTTGCAGTGTGATGCGCACTTCTGGCATTGAGCATACACATTAGGCATCGCACTAAGGATCGATCCCTTAAGGCTATAGGCACCGATCTCTTTATCGGTGCAGACCCTCCTATCTTGCTTTGTGGTGGTGGTACTATCTTTTGACCGAGTGTTTTGATACTTCACGGAGGGGGACACCCCTTAAAGGAACAAAAGGATAGTTAAGAGGCACCACTTATGCATCTCCTCAAAGGAAGGGTTCGCCCTACTTGCATCCCTTTGTTCATCCTTGGAGTAACTTCTCCCTTGATCACCTAGGAGTATCATCTAAGCATAGTATAGGTCCTAGGGCACTCGAAGGTTGACTTAAGGTGCATAATTGATTGTGAAACTTCTTTTGCCACCAAGAGAGAACGTAAACAACCTCTATCTTCTCTAAAGATCTTGTCAGGGATCTCAAGTCACATCTCCCTCTTATACCATTAAAGTGGGAACGGAAGGGTGCAAACTTGACTCCATTTGAAAAACTTTAAGGAGTCGATTGGAGGTTGGCTTAAATCTGCTCTAAGAAAGAAAAGAGAAGTCCCATTGCCTTGTGTTTGATTGGGATGTGTTTTTCAAGCTATGTTTTCAAATGGATTACAATAACTACTTCACTTCTTTTCACCCTAGAATACCCAATCCCAATACATGCAGTTATCCATCTTCTGATGAGCATTGGGATCCTTTCTACTCCTACTATAGGAACATTGGTCTGATTAAACCCTAACCCAGTGGTGATGAGCAGAACCTAGGAGAAGGGTATCCCAACCCTAGCTCTTCCATGACCATGCCCAACCCGCCCACCCTTCATGATTTGTCTTATTGAGGTTGGACGGATACTCCTAAGCAACTTGAACCTGAGATTGACTATCCTACTCAATCTGATGGTAGCCTCTCCTCTTTTATGATAGAAATGCAAAAACAACAGAAAGAGATGATGGATTCTATGGGAGAGATTTTGGGGAATAGTCAAAGATTAACTGCAGAGATTAACCAGCTTAGCGATCCTCCTATAGTCAATTCTAATCTCTACCCTTATATCCCCAATTACCAAGATAATTTCAAGGAAAACAATGACAACAGGGATCTTATTTTGAGGAGTAGCTATCACTTAGACATCCCTCATGAGATATGCCCACTAGAAGGCAATCGTGGTGACTATCCACCTGATATTAATTTAAAAGAGAAATTGGTCCCATTAGATGAACTCAACCCAAATGATAGTATCTTCGTTACATTTGATGAAGCAGATCGTAGTTAAATAGTCAACCTAGCTCCCAATCTGAATCTTGATGTGGAATCTATACCCCATCCTAGGGACTCTGAGCATATACCATACATTTCTGAGAATCTTGTACCTCAATTAGAGCTCCTTGAGGATTGTGAGTTCGAAGTTAACAAATTCCAGGAGCCTTGGATTCCGAACGACACCACATTGGAAGAAAGTGGACCAACACCTATTGTTGACTATTATGAGGATTCACAAATCCTAAACATAAGTGACCATGAGGAAATTAATGCTGAATTGGAAGAATTAGATCACTATTGGTCTCAGGGACATGAAGATTTGATTTTTGAGGAAGCACTTGATCCTGGTGTGAAAGAGTTTTTTGAGTCTACGGGAAGAAACATGTATGAGGATAATGATGACTTTCAAAGGACTAGACTTAGAGTATGGAGTGAATCTAGGGGAGAATATGTTTTGTTTGCGGACTTAACCCCTGATGACCTGACTGAATTAACCAAATCCAGACTCCTACATACCTTTGACTATCATGATCATCCTCTCAAATAGTCGAAAGAAATGGAAGCAATTACTACTCTTGAGGAAAGAATCTATACACCCCAGGAGCAAGATCTTAGCATTGAACAAGAACCTGGGGATGTCATTGTTGCGGACACTCACAACCTTATTGCTTCCAACCCACTTCTACATGATAGTGAAATGAGCGACACCCTTGAGCGGTTCAATTTGGATGATGAACATTTGGGCCCATTCCCATACATGCACACCAATGATATGCAGCATGAAAGGCAATCAGTAACTAAGGCTGCTTCTGATAACATTCAAGAACTGGAATGGATATCAAGGCTGAATGTCAAATTGCTCACACCATCTTTAAACCTATTCCCTACCCCGCACTTGAGAGACTTCAGCTCACATAGTACCAGCTTCCTAAAATCTCTGCTCACACTTTTGATTAACAAGGGAATATCCAGACCAATACACCCTGTGGTAGAGTGGCGAGTTTGGATCGATGCTCTTCCATGTCAGCCCAGCAGTCTTAGGGTATCATTCTACATACCCTCTGTTGCCCACACATATCTACTTAAGGAGCCTTTGCCTTCTCATTGTACACTCCCAGAGGTCACTACTCAGGTGTATTATGTAAAACCTCTACAAATAGCTCAGGAGTACCCTCTTTTCACTTGCTTCTGGCAAGTATTTGTCCTTACTATCCATCACCAGCTTGCCAACATCTTAGGTTACTTACTCGCTAGACCAAGTTTGTTACTTATCTTCTTTGGGTCTCCTATTTCCCTTGCAAAACCCAATTTACGAGCTATCCCAACTCCACCTCAGGTAATATCTTTCTTTTCTTTTGCTTTTCAGTGAGGACATTGTCATATTTAGGCATGGGGGGGTATAACCTGAGGTTGTTCATAGCATTTATACATATTCTGCATGCAATTAGGCATCCATCTTGCTTTGTAATAAAAAAAAAGAAGAAGAATAAGAACAAAAGAAAAGAGAGAAAAAGAAGGAGATGAAATCTTTGTGAGCTAAATTTCAAATATATTGAGAGACATAGAAAGAAAGTATGCAAAATTGTGCTGGTCCCAGCAATTGATTATGGAAGAGTTACCTAAGTTCTAGGCTAGAATAAATGAATAAATAAAGTCCTGAAGTGCTAGAGAAAAGGAGATAAGTGAGGGATACCAACTTTAGGCCTCTTGGGTCTATTCTAGGGCTTAAACACTCACTTATTTGTTAAGATCTAGACTATTCCTCAAGAGGTTGAGGGAGTTGCGAGCCTGATGTATTAAGTTTAAGTCTTAGGGCATATTTGGCCCCGTTGCCTACCCTTTGGTTTGTGGGACTTGGTAACCTAGGCACCCAAAAATCACACACTGGTCTGGTTCAGTGTGAATAAAGAAGAATACTGTGAAAAAGTGTCTATTCTGAAAATGTTTTCCCGAAAAGTTGACTTAGGAGCAGCTTAAAGACACAAGTTGATTGGATGAGTTCCCGACGCGGAGAGGAGGAATGTAAAATAATCCCCTCGAAGATGCGTTATCACATATCGTCTCCTTGATGCTTGTCTTCTAGGATATCTAAATATTCTACAGGGGGCACGGAAGCATCTTGTCCTGGTTCAGATGCCATGGGCGGCATTATCTAGAAATGTTGATTGCCAAGGTCTGAATTCAGCTACAGAATGCCATGGGCGGCACTATCCCAAATTGTCAAAAGCCAGGGTATTGGGGGTTGCCATGGGTAGTGCTATCCCAAAGCATCGCCAGAGACCCTACCAAGATTGATGGTGGGGACAAGGAATTTGATACAGATCGTGTTTTGGGCCAATCCAATGTTAAGTCTAGGGTAATTTAATAAGAAAGAGAGAAAACTCTCAAAATAATATTTCTCCCTCTCTCTCTTACTAAAAATGCACTGGCAAATTGAACCTAGCCTTGCTACACATATACACGGGTGCTTTAATTGCTGGGGTCAACAAACCTCTGGGTAGTTTTTGCGGGCCTTAGAAACCTTCGCGGCGAACCCAAGGCTAAGGTTGGTCAAGTCCGTATCTTGGCTGGTACTTGAGTACCTTTTGGCCTATAGTTGGTATTTCAATCTAATTTCTAGAGTGTGGCACGATAAGGCATTCTAACATTAAAATCTGGCCTGAAGACTTGGTCTGTTTCATATGATTTTACTTGGGACTAGCAAAACTGAGGAATGGGGGTATATGATAAGTCCACTTGAGTGGACTAATTTAGTGCTTAAGTACAGTATTATTTGGACGAGAATTTAATTTAAAGCATGTTTGATAATGAAAAAATGTGTAAGCCTTGAATGTATCATTTCATGCATTAATTACTTGAATATTTATGTGAAAGAACTAATTATTCACTTTAAAGGCAAGGACTTCACATCAAATCTAAATTTGAGATGTCACATTGTGGGAATTTTATCTTGGCAAATTTTGGTAAGAGAATCATTCTTTTGCATCTCTTAATCCCTTCCTTATTCTCCCTAAAACCACTTGCCTCTTTTGATCACATAAAAATATCATTGATTCCTTATCTCTCTCTCCCTCAAATGGCAACATAAAATTAAGATTTTGTTTTTTCTCTTTCCTTCTTCGACTCCCTCTTTGATTCTCACTTTCTATCCTTACATAGCAGGGGACGACAGAAGGGGAGGGGTATCCAAATCCCCCACAACGGGGAGGAAGCTGCCCATCTCCACATCCTCTCTCAACCTGCACCGTGTGCCTAACTCCACCACCGCAAACCTCCATCTTCGGCCACATCGATGACTGCGACCTTCCGGCACCACACTTCCACCACCGATGGACACAACCACCACCGTGTCTCACCTCTGATGACTCCATCACCACAGTTGGTGGTGACAGCACCGACACCTGCAACTGCATAACCGACATCATCACCGTGCTCCACCCATCTTCCTCGACGTGTCCAAAGCACCACCGCGAGCTTCCACCATGCTCACCACCCTCCAGCCCTTCGATTAAGTCGTCCGAGAACATTCCCGGACGTCTGAAGACCCAACCACCTCCTCGTGACAGCAGAAGGGTCAAAGTTGGCCTTACTCCATCTTCTTGTTGCACACAACAGAGAGTTGTTACTCTTGCTCGACCTCTTTTTTGTAGGCTACAACTACCCACAGCCGTGCACCCCCTCACGCATGTGCAGCAGCGCAACCCCCTCGCACAGCGCCCAATACAGTCCTCGTGCACACAACACCGCCTTTGCGCACGCTACGTGCATCACCTCCATGGACAAGATCAGACTGCAGCACCACCTCCATCTCCCTTCTCTCCAAGCACACGACCATGACCTTCCTCATCGTAGCAGCATCCTCTCACAATGAGCAGCACCATGAGCCACTGTCTCAAGTGATAAGACAGTTTTCGCTTTCGAATAATGTATTAAGATGATTTATCGTTGTAGGATCAAAGTGGTCGAAAACTACTTAACAAAATAATTAAAATTAAAATTAAACCACTCACAAAAGAGCGGGTCGTGTCCATAGGGTGGCAATGACACAATAAAATCTCGATTATTTCATATTCTTTCAATCAAGTGCAAAATCCATAGTCAAATCTGACATGAAATGCGACGAAAAGAAGATGCACAATAACTCGAAAATGTAAGGGTAGATGTGATGAATATGTGCAATTTTTCCTCACTGAAATATTCAATAAATATGTGATGAATTTATGTAATTTCCAATTGACATGCATTAGAGAAAATTTGTGCACATCTTAATCCAAAACCAATGTCAAACAATGTGAGTCACAAAAGCCACGCAATTGTAAGAAAGCTTGAGTATGAAGTCACAATTTCACCACAACAAAATAATCATAAATTAAAATTCATTTTCCTATCAATGGCATGAAATGTAATTATTAATTACAGTGAAAGCAGAGGATTCTACCTCTCTCCTCCTTGCGATCGGGAGAGAGGCTCATTCGAGGAGCTACTCCTACAAGAGGTCGGCTAAAGCGAGGCCTTCGTGGTGGTGGCAGTGGCACGTTGTGAGATGGATGGAGCCGGCCTGCTGGAGGAAAGGAGTGGCGGCGGTGGAGGAGCCTCCTGCTGGCCGCGCGTGTTGCAGGTGCAAGGAGAGCAGCACACAAGCACTGCAGGTGCTGCAGACACACGCGGAGCGTGGACATGTGGAGGTGCAGCCTCTGCAGGGCGCACAGGCGTGCGCGGGCGTGCTAGTGGCGCCGGCTGCAAGTGCTGCAGGGAGGCACTGGAGCATGGGTGCGTGGAAGCGTGGCTCTGCAAGCTGCAAGGGGTGCATAGGCATGCGTGCTGGAGCGCAAGCTGCTGGCGTGCGGGCGTGAAGGTGCGTGGAGCACGCGCTATGGGCAAGCAGAGGTGCGGAAGTGCAGGGGCACTGAAGGTTCTAGAGAAGGCAAGGAGGCGCGAGCGTGTGCTGGGCTGAGGGTGCAGTGGGCTGGATGCAGCGTGTGCACGGGTGGTGTGCTGGCTGGAGGTGCAGGCAGCGGTTGAGGTGGGCACACACGCCTGCTGCAGTGGGGAGCAAGCAGGTGTGTGTGGGTGGTCTGCTGTAGAAAGGCGCACGGGCATGGTGAAGGTGAAGGCATGGTGCGTAGATGGCGCGTGGACTGAAGGTGGGTGCACTGGAGGTGGTGTGAGTTGCTGGCAAGAAGAGTTGTAGCTCTTTGTGCTGCAATGGGTGTGGCGAGGTTTTTGGGTTCTTTTTGGTGGAGTGGAGGAAAAATAGAGAATGGGGAAGAAGATGGAGGTGGATGCTAGTGATGGCAGTGAAGATGGTAGCATGCACGCTTGTGTGTGCTTATGGTAGAGCTGCATGCATTCACGGTTATGCGAGCAAGCTCCGAATGGCGGTGCGGCCTGTCACACCACACGCCCACGATGGTGGAGGCTTGCCGCCATGGTTAAGGTTGGTGGTGGTGGAGTGGATGAGAGTGGTGCACTCTCTGCACAGTGATGAATAGGGGTGGGGGCCTCCTCTCAACTGCAACTCTCCCTTCTCCTTTTGTAGCCACTGCCACACTAATTTCAAATTCAATATGTCATAGCATGAATGTGATGCACAGGAGGAGGAGGCGGAGCCGGAGGAGTTACCTGTGCAAGGAGAAAAAGAATAAAAGAATAAAATAATTAGGATTATTTATACATAACACCTTAACTTCTATGTTAATTAAAATAGTGCATCTAACTAATTAAATGTATGCAACCCTAGGTTAATTCTAAATGCATGAATTATGTACTTAAGCTAAAAATATGAATTAATTTATTTACATCCTTATGTTTGCTACCTAAATGTTAAAATTAATTTAATGTTTAGACATTTAGATACTTAAATAGGCCATGAATATGGGCTAATCAAATACCCCCATGCCTAGTTTTTGCTAGTCCCTAGCAAAATCAAACAAAACTTAGCACTCCAAGTAGACTAGCCAACCCAATCTATCTTCCTTTAGAAAGATATTAAGTTTAGACTTTAGACCTAAGGTTCCCAAGTAGTTGTTAAGTTACAAGCTTGGTCAGCTAAAGATGAGTTGCAGGCACAAGTTTCCCTGATTTCTAACTCTACCCTAAGGTTTATTGATCCTTGAGATTAAAGCATCTATGCATGTGCATTGGTCTGAGTTATTTGAGTTAAAGGAAAAAGAATTTTTTTTTTGAATAATATATATATGTATTTTGTTTGATTCCTCTAAGTCTAACCTCGAATCAGCTACCAACACGGTCTATGTCGGATTCATTGTCCCCATCACCGTACCTCGAAGGGTGCCTAGCTTTCGATGCTTCGAGATAGCACCGCCCATAGCGACCCCAAGAACTCCTGGCAATCAACACTTTGAGATAGTATCACTGATGAGAACCTCATCATGAGCCATAACTAGCTCATTTTGACCCAATACAAAGGATAAAAGCTCCTACATATCTCAAGGAAAGGCTTAACTCAGAGAATTCTGAGTTTGAGAAGAAAACCAGTCATAAGGGGTAAAAGTGCAATTTTACCAGTATAAACTGCATGCAGGGTAATTCAGGGACCAAACACAGGTCAAAACAGCTTAATAAGAATAAAAGTGGGATGAAATGATCTAGCAAGGGCTACAGCACTTCCAAGGAACCAAATGATAATCTGTAACCCTAAAATAACCCACTTCAATTCACAAGGTTCGAGGCAAAGTAAAAATAGAATAAACCCTCTAAAATTCATAGAAAAATAATCTCTAGGGTTTAGAACCTTCAATTTGGCCTTTAGAACCCATTTTGACCTACATTGAGAACCATGCCCAATTAATAACTTAATTTGGGTTTTTGCGCAAATTGACCGATCAAACAAGGTTTAATATGAAAATAAAATTCACCATCAGATTCCTTAGGTCCTAATTAGTCATGTATAAAAACTTGAGCCTAAGAAGAAACCTCCTTGACCGACTTCACACTTTGGTCCTCATATATTTACTCTTTGGCCCTCAACTTTTGAACCCTCGCATTTTGGCGCCGCTGCCGGGGAGTGACAGCTATTCTAGAGGTAAACATTCCTGTTTCTTTTAAGTTCTGATAATCTCCTCTCTTTTGTGCAGCTACAGGAACTCAAGAAGACAAGCAACCACACAACCACTCCGAAGACAGGTAAATCTTTTCTCTCACTATTAACCCCTACACTCTAAAGAGGAAGAAAAGAAAAGAACAAGCAATATAGGGCTAACCTGTCTTCCATACTTAGTAACCGTAAAAGTTGCATGTTTTCAACTCATCACTCCTGCACAGTATTAAGGGTATTTAAGGGCTAACACATTCTTGCGTGAGCCCTAATTACCCAACAAAGAATTAACTGGACCAAGTAGAGCCAACCTAGGATCCAACACTAGGGATTTAGAGACACACTCCTTAAGCAAGAATTGAGAAAACCAAATGAAGTGTGCCCAAGCCCTTGTCTGAAAATACCTATTCAAAGAAAATCTAAAACAATTGGCTCTCTAAACACTTGAACCCTAAAAGACAGGACCTAAAAGCTCTCAAAGAAAACAAGAGGTAAAGTTGACCCCTTGGGTCAACCAACCTTAAATTAGGTCACTCTTTGCACTTAAAAAACTAAAGTTCAAGTGAAAACCTTAAGCACCCTGATCTTAAAATTGGTAGACTTAAGAGGTCAAGATCCCCATTCTGGTCTACCTGGAACCGCAGTGACAAGAGAGGTCGGGTGGGGGAAACCCTGTAACCCGTGGGGACGCTCTACCGTGTAGAGGTCTTCGCGGGACTCTCCCTCTCTGGCTGCCCAGGTAATTCTCAGGTGGACGATCTTTCTGATCAAGGGGTCCATCTGCCCCGAACCTCCATAGTCACCCAACAATTTTTGGGTGTCTTGATTGGGTCCAGCACCTGCTTATCTCATCCAGCCCTTCAGTATTTTTCAGGAGGTCCTTGAAACCTCCTATAGAAATTCACTCTCCCCGAGGCTAAGCCTCGGCTCCTTTGTTTTTGCAGAAATCATTCACATAGCCCCTCTTTCCTCTGATTCTGAACAAAATCCCCTTCTTCCATCTTGATTCAAACTTTGATTCTATCTCTTGATTCCACCACCTGATCCAATTATGCAGCCTAATTACCTAGCAAGACTACCATTCAAGAAACCTGAATATCGGAGATCTATGAAAGATAAAATGATCGAGGATGCCATAAAATTCTATGAAAAAGAAGAAAAAACCTCAACACCAATAGGAGATATTCAGGTTGATGTCCCAACAACCACAGCCTTCATCATAAACTGTGCCCAAACTCTATTGACAGGAGCCATAAAAGGATCAACCCGAGATATGCTCATGACAGGATACATTGAGATGGAAAAATTACACCAATCTGAATACCTTCAATGCTTGACAAATCCTGTACTTTGGGAACAATACCAAGATGCCCTTATGAAACGGGTAGAAATGATGAAATCAGTAGAACAAATTATCAACCAGAAATACCCGTATATACCAGAAACAAAGGATGAGTCATCTTGGAACAGTACTAAGAATCAATCCAGTTTCCCAGACCTCGGGATTGAGGCACAAGGTGGTTGTCGACTCCCAACCCAAATAGAAGATAGCATTAAAATAGGTTGGGAAGTTGCAGGAGAACACAATGCTGAGCCAACCCTAGGCCATAAATCACCAAGCTTAGAACTCCAAGACTCCTGCAATAACAAGATTAGAATTGAACCTCTGGAGGGTATAAATTCCGCCCCTTGTTTTGATAAGGTAACCCTCGAAGGTTATTCAGACTTAGGTTCTAATAATTCTACCCACATCCTAAGCCTAGAACCTAGATCTGAAACTTATTGGGAAGATTATGAGGCCCCTTATGAGAAAGATCAAATTTTTACAGAATATGATTCCGGGCCTTTATTTGATGAATGTCCTTTTCCAACATCCTCAGGAAATCTGATTGATTTTTCAGAAAACATGCCAATTTATGATACAGAAACTGAGGAGTTGGATGAGCAAGGTTTTAATGGGATCTATCCTACCAGCTTAGAGCTTGAACAGAACATCTTTTTGAGCCCAGAAGTGACATATAGGCTAGAACCCAGTCAGGCTGCTGATTCCACATCTGATGATTTGTGCTGTGGTGGAATTCATGATCATTTTCGCCAACTCTCCGACAATTTCAGATCTGACTATAATTGCGGAGAGATTCCCCTTCCTGAACACGCCAGGCCTATCTACGACCTCAGTTCACATGACTCTGACTCTGACTCTGAGGTCCTGATTCCCGAGATCACTAATAACACAGAATCACTCCTTTTCGATCCTCAGGAACCAAAAATAGAAAATGCCAAGAGTGATTACAACCAAGAATCCAAATTTTTTCTCGAATCCGATTCCTTTCATCCTACAGACACTCTTCCGGCATTTGATAGTTACCCAGAGGACTCTCTACAGAAAACCACCTATCATCTGTTTCTAGAAGAGCCCTTGTATACAATGGCCACCTTGTCCGCACACACAGAACGGATCAAAACCTCTCCCAAACCCCGACCCGCAACCAGACTCAATTTCTATTCAGATTCACCTCTCACCGAGCCAATTGCATTTCCACATCGGGTTTCGAACATTGATCAGACTACATACCATGCTCGATCATTCTCTGATCACCCCCGT
The DNA here is from genome assembly GCA_037157565.1 of Thalassia testudinum. Classification (NCBI taxonomy): domain Eukaryota; kingdom Viridiplantae; phylum Streptophyta; class Magnoliopsida; order Alismatales; family Hydrocharitaceae; genus Thalassia; species Thalassia testudinum. The sequence goes on from JAZHRO010000007.1 coordinate 14,770,577, forward strand.
AGGGTTTCCGCGTCATTCATTGACTATTCTACAGGTCCCTACTCTGACCAGGCTGATTCGACTCAGCCAAACCCTGCGTTTACACTTCCACATCCAGCTGAGCTTCATAGTTTATGGTGGGATCCACACCTTTTTATCCACATCTATCAACCCACCAGATTGATTGGGTTTGGGCTGCATCATCAGCCTGTTGATCTGAACAAGCACCTGGTTGGACCAACCAGGCTCTTAATCAAGGTGCTTGTCTTACAAAACTCTGCTGATTTGACCATCCCCTCTCCATCGCATTTCCCGCTTGGCTGAAGGCATCAAATTTAGCGCTCAACGGGAGGCAGCCCGTCATTCTCTTTGAAAACCTGAAACTTGTTCTGACAGCTTTTTGCACTTGAAGTTCACACTTTAGGACAGCCGACTCCACCTCAGGTGCTTGCATCTGAGATTAGAAATCGTCCGCAACAGTCACCCCGACCCATTCACTCATCAAAACAGCTATCCTAATGTATGAACTTAGTTGAATAAAAACCCCTAGGTTACAATGAGGACATTGCAAATCTTAGGCATGGGGGGGTAGGAAAGTGCAAAAACTTGTAAGAAAAGGTTTCAAACAAAAAATTCACATATGCCAAAAACACCATAAAAATTAAAATTTTTTTGAAAAAGAATAAGAGGAAAAGAGAAGGAAAATTTTGTGAAGGAGAAAAGAAACAAAATGAAAAAGGAGCACAAAATTATGAGAAAAAGTGATAGTCATTAGTAAGGAACTAAGGAATTAACCTAAGTTCTAGACCTCATTCAAGAAAATAACTGAAAAGTGCACAATGAGATTAGTAAGAATGCAAACCTTAGGCATTCTTGAATAGACTCTTAGTACCCATTAAGATCTGGACACTCCTCAAGAGGTTGAGGAAAATGAAAAGCTGAAGTATTAGGTCTAAGGCTTAGGGAGTATTCGGCCTCGTTAACTAATTTTTGGTTTACGGGACTCAGTAACCTAAGCACCCTAATCTCACACACAGCCTGGTTCAGTAAGCGTAAAAATCAGAATCACGCAGAAGCGTCGCAAAAATCTGAAAAGAACACCTAGAATAGGAGCGGCCGATCAACACAAGTTGATTTGGACGAGTTCCCAGCGTGGAGAGGCGGGAAATCCCCTCGAAGATGCGTAACAAAATATCATCTCCTCGGTGCTTGTCTCTTAGGATATTTACATATCCTACGGGGGGCATGTAAGCACTCTGCTGGTTCAGATTCCATGGATGGCATTATCTCGAAGTGTCAATTGCCAGGGTCTGGATTCGGCCACGGAATACCATGGATGGGATTATCTCGAAATCTCAATAGCCAGGGTTCCGGGGGTTGCCATGGGCGGTGCTATCTCGAAGCATCGATCGCCAGGAACCCTTGAGGATTGATGATGGGAGCAAGGAATCTGATACAGACCGTGTTGAAAAGCCAATCCTAGGCTAGAACTAAAAAGAAAAAGAGAGAGAAAACTCTCCAAACAGAAAAACTTTCTATCTCTCTCTTACAAAACGCACTGCGAACTGAGCCAGGGCTAAAATCATTTCAAGCACGGGTGCTTTAACCACGAAGTCCAATAAACCTTAGGTTAGTTCTTGTGGGCCTTAAAAACCTTTGCTAAAAGACTGAGGCTAAGGCTAGACAGATTTGGATCTTGATTGGTACTAGAGTACCTTTTAGGCCTATGATCAGCATTCTAACCTAATCTATGAAGGCACTTATCTAAAACTATTGAAAACTTCATGGTCTAGAACAAGGGTTGAAACCTTAAGTTTTTGCTAAGGGACTAGCAAAAGCTAGGCATGGGGGTATGATGAGAACCTCATCATGAGCCATAACTAGCTCATTTTGACCCAATACAAAGGATAAAAGCTCCTACATATCTCAAGGAAAGGCTTAACTCAGAGAATTCTGAGTTTGAGAAGAAAACCAGTCATAAGGGGTAAAAGTGCAATTTTACCAGTATAAACTGCATGCAGGGTAATTCAGGGACCAAACACAGGTCAAAACAGCTTAATAAGAATAAAAGTGGGATGAAATGATCTAGCAAGGGCTACAGCACTTCCAAGGAACCAAATGATAATCTGTAACCCTAAAACAACCCACTTCAATTCACAAGGTTCGAGGCAAAGTAAATATAGAATAAACCCTCTAAAATTCATAGAAAAATAATCTCTAGGGTTTAGAACCTTCAATTTGGCCTTTAGAACCCATTTTGACCTACATTGAGAACCATGCCCAATTAATAACTTAATTTGGGTTTTTGTGCAAATTGACCGGTCAAACAAGGTTTAATATGAAAATAAAATTCACCATCAGATTCCTTAGGTCCTAATTATTCATGTATAAAAACTTGAGCCTAAGAAGAAACCTCCTTGACCGACTTCACACTTTGGTCCTCATATATTTACTCTTTGGCCCTCAACTTTTGAACCCTCGCATTTTGGCCCCTAACTCTCCTTCGTTCTTTGCAATCAGGTCCCTCCTGCAAAACCCTGCCAGCACCATGCTCCGGCGACCTTGCGCGGAGCATGGCGCCGCGCAGGGTGAGGTGGGGGACCTGGCAAGTAAACCGGGGGTGCCCTGCGTCGTCAGCCGTCGCAGGGGCACCCCCTTGGTCATTGTAGCCCACCATACCGGCCGTGCGAACGCACGGACGGTATGGGTTCGTCTCCGACCATTCTCCGGTGAGGGAGACACGTCGTCTCCCTCCGCCTTCCTCCCTGTTTCATCCCTATAAATACCCCCCGCTGCTCCACCGACCAGGGCAGCCTGGATCTGACGGAGAAAACCCCCAACTTTCCTCTCTTCTCACTCCGGCAGACGCCCACCAGCTCCGGCGGTTCTTCCTCCTCCTCCTCTTCGCTCTGCCGCAATACCAGCAGCAGAGACTTCTTCCCCTGCTCTTCCCGCGTCGCGCAATACCGGCGCGCGCTGCCTCTGCCCCGTCGTCACCGCCGTCCTCCCCCCACTGGGCATCGTCTTCTCCGGCGACAGTCGATACGACTGTCGCCCTGTTCCTCCCCCTTCGTCCCTGCAGTTAAGTTAGAACTACTCCCCTTCTTCTCCTCTTTCTTTCCCCGCTTTCAATTTAGTCAATTAAACCCTCGACCGCTCCTGTTCACCCTCACCCTCTCCGCCTCCGACCACCCTCCGGCGAGCCGCTCCCATCACCTCAGCGACCCACACGGCTCGCCGACCACCGCAGAACCTCCGCCTCCTCACCCTGATCCTCTTCCGCCCCTCCACTTCCCACCAAACACCCTCTGCAGATCCACCGAACACACCCACTTCTTCGCTCACAGTTTGACCTAGGACGACCTGTTGGCTCCATCACGCCCCCTGCAGACCCCCTGACCACCTTCGCCGTGCCACGGCGAAGGTCCCCCTCCTGTCTGATTTGGCCGAGAGGCCGTTCTTCTGTGACCAGGTGACTCGCCCGCTGTCGCCATTACTGAGCAGGCAGAGCTCCTTCACCTGCAGGTGCAGGCACGCCTTCGCCCAGGTGCAACTCCCAGGTTGCGCAGGGAGTCTCCGCGAAACGTCCCAGGCTCGCAGACGGGGCGAAAGCCGCGCGTGAAGCCACGATCGCCCACTGCTCCCTCCGCGATGGGCGCTCAATTGGGGTGGGACATTTAGTCCTACCTCGGAACTCCTCGGAGGCACGCGGACGCATAAGGGCAAAAAGTGCCTTATGCTGTCTGCCTCCTGACCACGGGGTGAGGTCCCTCTCACCCGACCCGGCCTCGTCTGTGACCACGCTCCACGGACCTGGCCCGACCCGATTAAACCGACCTGCACTACTCGCCCACCACCGCACGCCGGTGGGCCTGGACCCGGGCCTGACCCGAACCCGATTACCCGTTAGCTCTGGGAGAGCTTTCCCAAGAGTGGTTTCAGAGAGAGAGAGACGCGGGGGGGGGAGGGTAGAGTAGGTTTTGCCTCTTGACGAAAAACTCTGGAGTGTGCAGGCCAAAGAAGAAGAAGAAGACCCGCGGAAGAAGTGCAGGCGAAGAAGAAGGAGCTGCACTGTAGCAACTGCTCGGTTAAGTCGTCGAAGCACCGGGTCAGACGACGGAAAGTCAGCAGCCAGAGCAACACAGAAGGTAGGCTGAAGAAGAAGGAAGAGCAACGGCCAAAGCAGAAGAAGAAGGAAGGAAGACTTAGTAGCTGAAGGCAGAAGCTCTGCAGCCATAAAAAAGAGAGGTCACCACGATTGCAGAAGAAGAAGAAGAGAGGTCAAGGCAGAAAACCAAAGAAGAAGAAGAACAAGGAGCTCTGAAGAAAGAAAAACATCACCAACGCAGGAACAGCAGGAAGAAGAAGAAGAGCATCACCATTGCAGAAGAAGATTATCACCATAGCAGAAACCAAGGAAGAAGAAGAAGGAGATCTGAAGAAAGAGAAAGAAAGAAGAACATCACAACAAATTCTTTCCCTCTCTCTTTATTTTGTAAAAGAAACATGTATATCTCTAGAATACGACTTGCTCCCTGAGTTCGACCTCGGGAACTCTTTCATTTTCCGAGTAAAAAAATTTATATCACCCATGGATTTCTTAAACGAATTCAAGCCTATGGCAATCAACACTTCAAGATAGGGCTGCCCATGGTACCTAAACAACACAATGCACTTACATGCCCCCAGTAGGATGGATATCCTAAGAGACAAGCGCCGAGGAGGTAATATGTTATAATCGCATCCTCAAGGTGAGTATATACTCCACCTCTCCTGCGGCAGGAACTCTTCCAATCAAATTTTGTTTTCAAGCCTCTCCTAAGTCAAAACTAAGAGAACCAAATTTCTTTCAAGAAAGGAATTAAGGTGATCACTTACTTACACAAGACCAAGTGTGTGAAATTTGGATGCTTGGGTTACAAGGACCCGTAAACCAAAAGGTAGAACCAGACTCCAGGTACTGCCCCAACCTTTTAACTCAAACCCTAGCTTTCCATCCTCAACCTCTTGAGGAATGGTCCGCAACTTAACTCCTACTTAAGTTTTTAAGTCCACAAAAAACCCTAAAGATCTAAAGCTAGTAGGTCACTTAGCTTCTAAAGTTTGATCCTAAAATCAACTTAGTCTAACCTAGAGTTCTAATTTGCTTAAGAATGCAGGGTTAGCCAGTTAAGCTCAATAATTACAAAATATCTTTCTCCCTTTTTTTTTTTTTAAATGCAAATGTATGCACTGCAGAATGCTTTAACTAAATGCATGAATGCACTATGTATAAATGCTATGTATATCCCCAAGTACACCCCCCCATGCCTAAAATATGCAATGTCCTCATTGCAAAGAAGGATATTACCTTGGTCAGAGATGGGATACCGTTCTTTTGTTAGCAGCCGAGTAGCCAAAGAACCTGCAAATCAGGTTCAAGGATTGCAGAAATAGGGCCTAAAATGAGCAAAGTAATGCTGGCCTAAAAAACAGGTAACCTAGGATGTTGGCAAGCTAATGATGAATCCCAATAGCAAATGCTCGCCCAACTAAGATGGGAATGAAATCTTCCCAGGTCACCAGAAGAGGTTCTAAAGGATAAACTAGCATAACAACCTCCAAAGGGGTAGGGGGAGGATGACAAGGATCCTCCAAAAGGAATGGGGAAGGAATGGTGCAGAGATAAACCCCCAGGGAATGGACTGACTAAAGAAATCATCAATCCATACCCGATACTCCATTACAGGAAATATTGGTTTGTTAAGCCCCCCAGTCAGAACAAAAGTGAGCAAATCTCTAAGGAAAGGATCGTCTAGGGTGTCCAAGTTTCGAGGTTGCGGGATGGCCATAAGATCTAGGTTGGGTTTAATCAGCTCGGTGTCCATCCCTAACAATCTTTCCAAATCCTCAATTACATCCCTAGCATTCCTTGCACTATCGCAAGTATCTTCCTACACTTCATCAGGAGTCAAAATTTCACCTTCAGACATAAGCGAATCAGAGGGTGACTTCGAAACAAATGAAGGCAGGTTGGAAGCAATAGATCTAGGGATTATCCTATCAATGTCATCTCCGGGTTCTTGTTCTTTACTCAAATCTTCCCTGGAGTCTATATGTGGATCCACATAAATCTTAGAAGTTGCTTCCAAATTTTCCATCATTTCATCATGAGGAGAAATATCATCAATGGGTGTGCTAAGGAAACCTAATTTGGTCAAATTTGTGACATCCTCAGGGGTTAACTCTTCAAATAAGACATAATCACCCTTAGTGTCACACCAAATCTTGAATGCAGGATCCTCATATAATTCGTCTTTCTCCTCATCATATGATTCATCATATACCTGAGGTCTAGAATCATTTAATATCTCAGAAGATCCCCTAGAATACTCTATCTGAGGTAAATGGTTTATACTAGTAACATCGGACTCCTCAGATAGGTCAATTTCTTGAGGGTTAGGTTCCCTAAGGGTGGGCTTGAGTTCCATCTTGTGATCAGAAGGGAGGGTAGGATTAACAACTTGACTTCGACCCACTTCATCAAATGTCATGAAAATACTATCATCTGGATCGAGGTCTTCCAATGGTACCATCATTCCCTTCTTTTGACTCCAATATAATTCAGGTGGATACTCAACCTTATCATCATCTTCCTCGGGTTGCCACCTTTCTTCATCCAATGCATAGCTACTTTCATATGTATCTTCCTCCCACTTAAGGCATGGATCTCTTAAGGAAGTGTCATCTAATGGGGAGGTTTCAAAATCGATCCTCGCAAAGTAGCTATTCTCCCTTACATAATCCCCAAAATTTCCCTCCAACTTAAAGTGTAGCTCTCCTACGGGAGATGCATCAATTGTAGAAGGGTGTATGTCATCCTCAATAGGGTAGATTGGGTGGCTAATTTCATCTCTTTCTTGTTGGCCTGCTCTCGAAGATTCTCCTAACAATTCAATCATTTCGTCTTACATTTTCTGTATTTCCATCTTCAAGGAGAGGTCATTTCTATCATGAGAGAAGTCGGGCTCTAGCTTATAGTACCCAGGAGTGTCTATCCAACCATTATAATTATTCAGGGAGGGTGGGTTGGGTATTTCTATGGTGTGTGGAATATTGGGCAAAGCAAATCCCACTCCTAGGTTCTGCTCATTGATTTAGGGCTTAACCAGGCCAATACTCCTATAATAGGAGTAAAACGGATCCCAATGATTGTCATTATTTCCATCAAAGGATGGACCATCTCGGTGTATGGGATCGAAGAGTGCAAAGTGGGGGTAAGGGTGTGGGCAAGATGTGAAAGGATGAAAATCAATGTGGTCCATTCTAACTCACAACTCAATCAGAATTCCCCAAGCAAAACACAATTCAAAAAGGACTTTTTAGGTCTTTTCCAATTTAGGCTTTTGATTTTAAGTCAGATTGTAGGTGACAATACAATTTGTTCAATTAATTTACGTGCTTATTGTCGACCTACAGCTCTCCTAAGATGACCTAGTTGGAGCTTAGGTGTTCTTCCCTAAATCTAAAATGGTAGAGCAACTCCAAAGACAGAAAATTGAGAGATGCAAGTAGGCCTAAGCCTTCCTTTGAAGCTATGCTTTCGCAGTGCTTCTTAACTACCCCCAAAAATCCATGACAGAGTATCCTTCTCTTTGGAGTTACAAAACCTTTGATCTCAAGTTCTAAACACTTTAGAATCCAACAATAGGAGGGCTCTTGTCCTAGTATTTCCAAACCTAAGGAGTGTTTAAAAGCATGTCGTGGTGCAAGAGTTATAAGTGTGCATGCAAAAGATTTTGAATTTTGAATCGCACACCAAGTTTGAAAATCAAATCCTTGGTTTTTAAAATGTCCCTCCTTTAATTAGTCATTTTTCTAGAAAATATGTGACCACTTGTTAGATCTATTCAATATAGATTATGTGGTCTTGAAATTAGTCCAAATGCATTTTCATGACAGGTAGAAATGCAACATTAGAAGTGCATACCTAATTCCAGCATTCTTCATGCAATATGCAAGACAAGAATTAGATCTAGATGCTGCTCATTCAATCCTAAATGATTCGACCTAGGGGCAGGCAGCTTCTAGCAGGTAGCTCGTGTTTTTTTTTATTTTAGTTTTTTTTAGCTTCTTATGCACAAGCATATTAAAGGTAAACAATCCACAAAATAAATTAAAAACCTAAATCTAAAGAAAAGGGAACAGGCACCCAAAAATTACCCAACATGGGCCTAAAACAAAATCGGGGAACAAACCCCTCAACTATACCCAAAACAAGAGTTTCAAACTAAATGTGCAATGAAAAATTAAGTCTAAAGTCTTAATTCTACTCTAATCAAATCAGCGACTAAATGTGCAGAGATGCTCGTCGCGTCTCCGTCCATCTCCTGCTAGTGATCTAGTTCATTGCAAGGTAGCTCAAACAATTTCTCCTCTAGCGACGTCAAGGGTCGCCTCTCATGATGGTTGGTGTGATTACAAGTCGTAGAATGTGTGTCGTAGATCGTTACACTCGCATTAGAAAAAAAAATCCAAAGTTAAATATGATTCAAAATTTAAATCAATGTGAACGAATGAATGAATGAATGTGATTTAATTAAGCCTGTTGCCTCCCCGGCAAAGGCACCACTTGATAAGACGATTTTCGTTTTCGAATAATGTATTAAGAAGATTTATCATTGTAGGATCAAAGTGCGAAAAACTACTTAACAAAATAATTAAAATTAAAATTAAACCACTCGCAGAAGAGCGGATCGTGTCCACAGGGAGGCAATGACACAATAAAATCTCGATTATTTCGTATTCGTTCAATCAGGTGTGAAATCCATAGTCAAATCTGACATGAAATGCGATAGAAAGAAGATGCAAAATAACTCGAAAATGTAAGGATAGATGTGCAATTTTTCCTCATTGAAATATTCAATAAATATGTGATGAATTTATGTAATTTCCAATTGACATGCATTAGAGAAAATTTGTGCACATCTTAATCCAAAACCAATGTCAAACAATGTGAATCACAAAAGCCACGTAATTGTAAGAAAGCTTGAGTATGAAGTCGCAATTTCACCATAATAAAATAATCATAAATTAAAATTCATTTTCCTAGCAATGGCATGAAATGTAATTATTAATTAGAGTGAAAGCAGAGGATTCTACCTCTCTCCTCGCGATCGGGAGAGAGGCTCATTCGAGGAGCTACTCCTACAAGAGGGCGGCTGAAGCGAGGCCTTCGTGGCGGTGGCGGTGGCGCGTTGTGAGATGGTCGGAGCCGTCCTACCAGAGGAAAGGAGTGGCAGCGGTGGAGGAGCCTCCTGCTGGCCGCACGTGATGCAGGAGCAAGGAGAGCAGCGCACAGGCACTGCAGGCGCTGCAAACTCATGTGGAGCATGGGCACGTGGAGGTGCGGCCTCTGCAGGGCACACAGGCGTGCGCAGGCGTGCTGGTGGCACCGGCTGCAAGTGCTGTAGGGAGGCACTAGAGCATGGGCGTGTGGAGGCACGGCTCTGCAAGCCACAAGGGGTGCGCAGGCATGGGTACTGGAGCGTGGGCTGCTGGCGTGCAGGAGTGAAGGCACGTGGAGTCGCACTGTGGGCAAGCGGAGGGACGGAAGTGCAGGGGCACAGGAGGTTCTAGAGAAGGCAAGGAGGCGCGGGCATACTAGCTGGGCTGAGGGTGCAGTGGGCTGGATGCAGCGTATGAGCGGGTGGTACGCTGGCTGGAGGTGCAGGCGGCAGTTGAGGTGGGCACGCACGCCTGCTGCAGTGGGGAGCAGGCAGGTGTGTGCGGGTGGTCTACTACAGAAAGGCACGTGGGCATGGTGAAGGTGAAGGCGTGGTGCGCAGATGGTGCGTGCACTGAAGGTGGGTGCGCTGGAGGTGGCGTGAGTTGCTGGCAAGAAGAGTTGTAGCTCTTTGTGCTGCAATGGGTGTAGCGAGGTTTTTGGGTTCTTTTTGGTGGAGTGGAGGAAAAATAGAGAATGGGGAAGAAGATGGAGGTGGATGCTGGTGATGGCAATGAAGATGGTAGCATGCACGCCTATGTGTGCTTATAGTGGATCAGCTTGCATTCACGGTGATGCGAGCAAGCTCCGAATGGCGGTGCGGCCTGTCACACCACATGCCCACGGTGGTGGAGGCTTGCCGCCACGGTTAAGGTCGGTGGTAGTGGAGTGGATGAGAGTGGTGCACTCTCTGCACAGTGATGAATAGGGGTGGGGGCCTCCTCTCAACGGCAGCTCTCCCTTTTCCTTTTGTAGCCACGGCCACACTGATTTCAAATTCAAAATGCCATAGCATGAATGTGATGCACAGGAGGAGGAGGCGGAGCCAGAGGAGTTACCTGTGCAAGGAGAAAAAGAATAAAAGAATAAATTAATTAGGGGTATTTATACATAACACCTTAACTTCTATGTTAATTAAAACAGTGCATCTAACTAATTAAATGTATGCAACCCTAGGTTAATTCTAAATGCATGAATTATGTACTTAAGCTAAAAATATGAATTAATTTATTTACATCCTAATGTATGCTACCTAAATGTTAAAATTAATTTAATGTCTAGACATTTAGATACTTAAATAGCCCACGAATATGGGCTAATCAGAGCTCCTCCTCCGTCTTCAGCAAGCGGTCGATCGCGCCCCCTCCTCTCCTTCTTCTTCGTCAACCAACAGAGAAGGGGAACCCAAACCACCCAAAACGTAGCCACGTCTACAAGCCTCGAAACATCACACCATCGACTCCAACAGACTCACCGCATCCTCACGAGTTTGGCCACACCCTCTAAATGTCGACAGTAGCCCGCATGTGTTGACGAGCCACCACCACCGTCGGCTCTCCTCGTCACTGGCATCGACTCCAGCTGCCGTTCGGAGTGCCACCACCACCATCGGAAAGCTCTCGTCGCGCTTGACCTTCCTCGAGCTCCTCATCCTCCACCATAGCTCCCTCTTCACGCACGCACAGGGGGAAGGAATCCCCTATTTTGGGTCACATTAATATTTACATCTAATGCCATTATCAACTTTTGAATTTTGATTTTTGATCATTTTCTTGTGGTGAAATGACATCAGCACACTTATACTTCCTCGTTATCATTCAGTGCATGTTTTTCACTTGCAATTGCATCAAATTGTGACTCAAATTTGCGTCATTCCTCTCTCGTACGAATGCCGTTGGAAATTACATGAGATGCCACTAATGATCACATCTTTTAATGAATATTTTTTTGAGGAAAAACTGCACCCATAACCCTACATTCTCTAGTTAGTGTATGCATCCTTCTTCTCTCATTTCGCAGTAGATTTGGGCATAGATTCCATACCTGGTTAAGCAGATATAAGGGGAAATGTTCATGAAATTATTGTATCTATTCCTCCCTGTGGATACGACCCAATCCACCATGGTTAATTTTATTGATAAATATTTTTGTTCAGGTTTCTTTTCCACCACGCAATTTTACTGCGATGACATATTTTTCTGATACATATTATTTCTGCAAGAGAAAAATGCTCGATCACCAAGCACTCAAGAGTATAGCCAAGAGAGATATAATGCCTCTAAACCCGATTCTTCCCATTGAAATCTTCAACGTTTGGGGCATTGACTTCATGAAGCCCTTCCTCCCTTCATTTGGACACCAGTATATTCTAGTTGTTATTGACTACGTGTCCAATGGATTTAGACAATTCCCACTTGAACCAATGACCACAAGGTGGTCATTGACTTTGTACGGAAGAATATCTTCAGTCGATTTGGGATTCCTAAGGCCATCATTAGCGATGGTGGCATGCACTTTACTAATGCCCAATTTTAGAATTTATTGGCAAAGTACGTAGTGAATCACCAGATTTCCACACCTTACCACCCCCAGACCAACAAACAAGCTAAGGTCTCCAATAGGGTGATCAAGAATATTCTCCAAAAGACGGTTAGGCCTGATATGAAGGGTTGGACTTAAAAGCTTGATGACGCACTTTAGGCCAACCGTACCACATATAAGACGCCTATAGGCATGTCCCGTATTTTCTGGTGTTCAGCAAGGCGTGCCATTTACTCATCGAGATTGAACGCTGGCCATTCTAGGCAATCAAGAAGTGTAATCGAGACTTAGACCTAGCCAAGACGACCAGGAAACTCCAACTATCTAAGTTGGAGGAGCTTAGAAATAATGTGTATGAAAATGCTAAGATCTATAAGGCTCGGACCAAAGCTCTTCATGACCATATGATTTCCTATAAGAGCTTTGAGCCGAACTAGAAGGTCTAGCTTTTCAATTCCCAACTTAAGCTTTTTCCCAACAAGCTTAGGTTTAAGTGGAATGACCTATTTATCATTACTCGTATTTTTTAGTACGGAGTCATTGAAATTTCTGACCCAAAGGTAGGTAACATGTTTAGGGTCAACGGACAATGTCTCAAACCTTATGCTGGCCAAATTCTACTTGAACCCATCTCAGAAAAGGTTCCAATAACCTTGAGCTGATCCATTGGGTCGAACTGTGCCTAGTTGAAGGCACTGAACTCAGCACTTTGTATAGGTTGTATATATTCAAAGCTGACTAGATTTATAACAAATTTCAGGTGCTATCTTCTTTATTCCACTCTTTCTCATGCCTATATTTTACAATGAGGGCATTGCATTAGCTAGGCATAGTGGGTGGATATACTCAATTCTGAATTATTTTTTGAACTCTGTAGAATCTTTATATTTCTTTTCTCTTTATTTTTATTTATAAAAAAATTCTAAATGACCAAAAAGATTAGAGAATTAGGAAATGAAAACTTAGGCATTAGAAGCTTTCATTCTTAGGAGATAATATAGTAGGCTCTGAACACTCAGACACTTCAAGCTTGTAGGCTTAATTAACTTGGGTGTCCGCTAAAATGTGGACCTATTTCTCAAGTCATTGCCAATTTAGAATTTGTGTTAAGTGGTTAAATAAGTTGAGGTGATAAGTATACGACTTATCAACCCACCCTCTGATTTGAGCGGCTTAAAGCCTAAGCATTTACACACCATTTGCACCGACTCATTTGTGAGCAATCTTAGCGGAAATTAGGCAGCTAATAAACATACTAGGGTGGTATGGTTGGCACATTGCTGTGAGTAACTGCTCATAGATGGGTGCCCAAAGCCCAGTCACCTGACCAAATCTCTATAGCTACTGCTTTTGGTACATCTTAGATCAGGGAAGCCACCTACTTGGAAAAAGAAGAAAAAAGAAAGGGAAGAAAAGCACTCAAAAGGAAAAGAAAACAAATTGGAAAAAATAGAAAAGGAGAAAAAAACAATAAGTCACATTTAACCGCACGAGTATGGATAGCAAGTTGTCATCAGTAACTATCCATTGCCATTTGTCCAGAACCCAACCCACAAAAATGCACAAATAAATTCCAAAAATTAAGAAGCGGGGAAGTAGAATAAACCTAGGGACATATAGGCTAGGTTTGCCCTTCTGTTGACCCCATCCAAAAATAAGAGCAGGGAGAAAGCTACCAATCAAAAAGATGAACCTTTAGGCAGAAATATTTTCACTTAGAGTCACCTAAGGTTTATAGATGCCTAAGGTTCATCTTGGTTGCTCATTTAATGAGTCAATCACTTTTGTACAATAAGATGCTTAGCACTTATGGTCCTCTTGAGTCTTGGGTGGGTTGGGTAGCCATAGCAAGTTAACCCAAAGCCTTAAGCAAAAATTTCAAAAAAATTAGAAAAGAAGAAAAAGGAAAAAATTCTCTTTTGCATATGTAATAAAAAGGCAAGGACTTGGCTGGTCTGCATTTTGGCAGGCACCCTTGATGTTGTTGAGTCTTCGAAATTTAGATCTGAAGTATGAATTTCCTATCATTAATTAACAACTAATGTTGTAGCAGTTAAACCCTAATCCTATTTTTAAATAGCATTTTTTTAGTTTTGCTAGTGACTAGCAAATGATAGGCATGGGTGTGTGATAAGTATACATTATTTTATTATGAAATGCCTCTTATGTGGGGCCCTTAGCAGGTTAATTGCATCTGGCATTATAAATATCTCATAGTAGTCATCATCTTGCATTTAGATTAATTTTTGTAAATTGTATATTAATTTCACTCTTCTGTTGGCCAGGGCACAGGTTGGCATACAAACATGCTTCAAAAGATAAATCCAACCATACAGATGGGATCAAGGCAATGATCAGAGTCTAACTCCTCCAAAATCCCCTAATCAAACATCTGTAGCACCATCTATGAAGAAAAAAAGGTGGACGGCCATGATGGCACCATGTAGCACCATCACGCCTGCCCAAATTGCCTACCCAACATCACACACCACACCACCTAATCCCGACCTTTGGATCCTCATCCAACAGCCTTGGGCATACCACATCACCGCTCCATCACGTGCATGCACCTCCTCGAGTGATCTCAGCTATTGGATCAAGATCCAACAACAAAGATCATGCTACTTCGACCTTAGCACAGTGGTGGATGCCCTGCACTCTCAATGATGAGGCACAGGTTTGAGCCCAATCGAGCGCAACTCTTCAGCGCGAGTGAGCATGAAATCTATCCACCCAATCGAGGATTAATGGTGCAGATAGCACCACGTCAGCACGTATGCACCCTTTATAGTTTTGGCACGCAACCTGCACACGATGGGAGCCATTCGATTGAAGATCAGGCTCTGGTGGCGTCGCCACGTGGCATGAACGATTCGCGAGTGAGCAATGCACGAGAATGCATGCGTGCAAGAGGCGATCTAAAGGCGCGGATCATGCACAATGTGGACCCTTTGTTCACTGCCAGACGGTCAATGCTTTCCTAGGAAATGCTGCTACATGCTGTGTGTGCGCACTTGAATGCCTTGTGCATGATTTGGCTGGCCAAAGCTTGATTTCTCTACCAATAACAGGTCTACCTCCCCTCTGATTTCCATCCATCCCTTCCTACCTTCACCTTTCCCCCTCTAGAGCTCGAAAATGTCTTTTGAGCTCAATTCTAGTGTTCCCAAGCCCATGGGAAGCTCCACTACATAAAAAATAATTTTTTGAAGTCCCTCCTCTCACACCCATTTGTGGAGCTCCAACTGACTATCCTCCCACCCCCATTTAAGAAAGTGAATCACCGTGATGTTGCCCTACCTCCCGTCTTCCTCCTCCAACTCCATTCTCCATCCTCCACCTCCGTCCTTATTCGTCTGGGCGTCATCCAAGCATGTCCCCCAAGCAGCCGTCGAGGGAGATTTGCAGTATCATTTAGTTGTAACAAACATTTTTTATCACTTTTAATATATCATGTCTCTCTCTCTCTCCCTCTCTTTCTATTTCTGTCTTTTCACTCTCTCTTTTTATTACATCACTTAGATTAGTTTCAACTTGCTATTCTATTTAGATAAAAATACCCAAAAAATTACATATAGTCAAAATACCAAAAATAAATAAAACCCTAACACGAATTTGAAATCAAACTTCACCTCCCTAAGTTCGACCCGTGACTCACAACCCAATTACAAATTTTATTTGATAGCAAGATTTTGCAAATACTACTACGTGGGTTTCTTTGCAACCTTAATCTTTTCCTCACCAAGTTTTCGCTCATCAAGCACACTTCAGATAATGCAATAGACAAGTAAGTAATTCTGCCAGGAAGATGTGCAATCCTAAGATGGAATGACTAAGTGATTGCATAGCAATCATGCAACCTAAACCACCTAAATTAAGTTAGATTCTAGCATAACTTAAGAATAATGCATGTGTAAGTGTTGTAATTTGCATAATAGTTAGCTTGTTAGCTGCATACATAATATTATCATTTTATGCACTAAAAGAGAGATGAAATTAATTGTAGATGATTTGAGGTCACGAATGACAGATATGACCATACAGATCTAATCAAGACGATGACGGGAGTCGAATGATTCTAGAATCGTCTTGATTAGACAATCGTAGCATCACGTACAATCCATAAAAGAACAAAGGCCATGGAGCAAGATGACAAAGATCCAAGCCTTAGATGAAAGATCTGACCGCATAGATCGCTCCGAATTCACGATCGTAGTCCAATGGCACAATAATCAAGCCAATCAGAGGCCTACATCACCAATTACAAAGAAGAGAAGATGGATGGCAATGATGGTGCCATGTGGCGCCATCACAGTCGCCCCCACTGCACCCTCAATCTCTGTAGAAGCCCTCCTAATGCATTATGGGTCGTTGGATTGTCATCCAACGGCCACCATGCACCCAAGTCGCCCTCACCCCCATGCCTCATCAACCAAGAGAAGATCTCAGCCATTGGATCTCCATCCAACGGTTGAGAGTGGAGTTGCCTAAAACCAAAATGTGACACAAATCTGCCTTAGAGTGTTGGTTAGAGCACTTCAACTGCACTAAGCAGCGTGAGTTCAAGACACACTCAATGCTAAAATTAGGAAGGTGGTGGGAGAGTACACGATTAGCCATTGGATGGAGATTAGAGGGCATTGGAGTGGCTGCGTGGCGCAACCAAAAACCTCCACGGCTACACATGAGCACAGACGCACGTGCTGCGCATTATCTCACACGCTATCTCTTATGAAGGCTATGTGGGCGCGAGTTAAGCTGTCCAATCACAAGATCGGATGGCCGAAATCAAAGGGAGAGTGATTTGAATGTACGACCATGCGCAAGAAGAGAGAGAAGCGCAGTGCCGTTAGAGTGGGCAAGCAGAAGCATCCAATTGTGATCCGAAAGCTCACAAGCTGCCATGTGGTGCCACCAGAGTGAATCCAAGTGTATAAGGCACGTTAGAGGCAATTTTTAGGTGTGATCTACGTCGTTGATCTCCCGATCGATGGATTTGATCATACCTAGGTTGTTGCACAAGTTGGAGGGCTAAAATGCCCTCTTTGTCCCTCATCAAAGCTATAAAGGAAGACCAGGGCCCCCTGCTGATCATCTCTTCCACCAGACTCCCACCAAATACAACTCCAGCCTCTCTCCCTCTCTGCAACTCCTCTTTAGCATTCTTCTCAGTACTCTGGACCTGAAGTGCTGCCGCACTTCCCACAAGAATCCCACAAGTGGTGTCATCATCATCTGCTCTCCATCTCTCTTTCTCTCTCTCTCTCTATATATACTATATATATATATATCTTTAGCATAGTTATTGCTACTATAGTAAAAAACTGTTTCCAAATAAAATTCTGATTATCTAGATATCTAATGCCTACATATATACATAGATAAATATATACATAGCTGTTTAGAATGACTTTCTAAAAAGCTTTAGCATAGAAATCGTGCTTGCCACCCTACAAACAACTCAGTATTCACCGAACTTTATAAATATTATTTGTTTTATCGTGATTCGCACTGCAACGATAAGACTTAATCTTTTATGCATTTCACGATCGAACACTAAGTATATGCTGCTGCAAGACAAGTAAGGATGACTTTTTAGTTTTCCATTTTGCAAATTTTTGGTATTTTTAGTGCAACAAACAAAAGAAAATCAAGAAAGCAAAAATGAAGATAAAAGAATAATAGTGTCCACAATCCTAATTATTACAACCCAATGTGTGAGAATAGACTCTCACAACTTTATACCTATACAAAGTTGCTAAGAATCAAACTAAATCTCAAACTAAGAACTAAGCTAAATCTAGAAAGTAGAAAGATAGCTCCAAAGTCAAGGAAGTCCCAAAGGTCATGGTTGCAGAGCCCACAACAGGATCGCAAAGCCAACCTCCAACTCCTCCTCAGTACTGAGAAAACAAACATGATTAGTAAGTCAACTACAAGAAATGAATAAAAGAATATTATATGCAAGAAGAATATGCAAAAGAAACAATATTTCCAAAGAATAAAAGAAAATTTTGGTGTATAAAGAGTTTCTTCCCCAGCAACAATGCCAAAAAATGAAGTTTTATTCTGGATTGCGATTAATTTAGGGTTTTATTGTCACAGTCGTATTTGTAGTAGAGTTTTGCAATCCATCATATGTCATTTTATTTATGTACAATTTTTACTAGTGTAATTCCAGGTCGTTCACTGGGAACCAATTATTGATATACATCACTCTATAAGATTCAAAATAAATCTTTCATTCCAAAAAAATGAAGGTTATTTGCAAATGAATTATCTAGAATCTATACAATTTTGCACATGAGAGCAAGCTAATTCAATCATATACATGTTAAATTAAATAAGCACAGGTTAGTGAATTGTTTCTTCATGTAATGCCTCAAGAATATATACACAAATCAAAGGCATAAACACATGAGTTCAATTTAGATTAGATTAATTATACCTTATATCTATATACATATGAGAATATATAAGTATCTATTTATTTACAACTAAACTATCTATATACAAGCTTATGCAAAAAGAATAAGAAGAAAGAATTATATATAGAATGCCTTAAAAATATGTACAACCACAAGGCAAAAAGAAACAGATCAATCCTAATATTTACATTCTAACTATATACAAAAGTTGGTATCTTTACTCTTCTCTTCTCGTCTTTTATTTTCTTCTTAACTTAGCATGAGACCCTTTCTTCTTTCGTCTTTTCTTTTCAAGCTCTTCTTCTCTTAGTATTCACCCTTAGCTTACGTTCTTAAGCACCTAATCATTTTCTTATTTGTTAATTATGCTCTTAAACCTCTTCTTAATTACCCTTTCTAAGCACTTGTTAAAACCTTAAACCCATTTCAAACCCTTCTTTTTTTTTCTTTTAGCCCAAAAAGTGGTCCTTATCGGACCTATAGGTTGCCCAATGGGCCGCACTCATAGTGCCTCAAGCTCAGAACAAAGGGTATCAAATAAAGGTTAAGCATGCCCGTAGGTGTCAATCGCTCGACGAGCTTACTAGGCGACACCTAAGGGGTGCGATTCATAATATATTGCATTAGAGTGTTTCCTTCCCATGATGTAGGACTATCTGAGGATTGATTTTGCATGCAATTGAGCTGTGATGTAATTAGGGATTGGTCATGGAATTAACCCTTAATTAGTGATGACAAGTAAAAATTAATGTTATAATAAGTTAATTAACATATAGAACTATTTATTTCATATTTTTAATTAATTTATTTACAATTCCTAATATGTATTTAAATTAGGTGCTAAGTATGTACATAATAAGTCTATTAACTTATATGCACATATATACTACTTACTATGTTATAAATAGGTTAATCCATATACTAAATAACATACTTAAGGATCTTAAGTTAATTAATTACATTTACTAATGTACATGTATGCTATACATATATACATAAGCTATATATATATTACACATATAAATAGCTATACATTATAAGTACACTACTATACAATATAACTTAAGCTACAAATAAGTCAAAACTAAGCTAGAATATAGATTACAAACGTACACTATAATTTATCCTCTTAAATAGTTAAATTACTAATATAAGTTAAGTTAAATTAGCTAATGTACATTAATAACTTAGTGTTATATACAAATATATACAATATATATACATGACTTTTTGGGATTTTTAAGATTTTTTCATTTTTTTTCTTTTGTTTTGAGTTTTAACTTGGAAAACAAAAGGGAAGAAAGCTAAGAAAGTGAAAAGAAAGAGTTCTTTTTGGATTTTTTTAGTTTTCTTCTTTTATTTCTAACTTAAGGAGAAATCTGAACTTCTGCTGGCATTTTCTCTACTCTAAACACATGGAAACTCAAATCTAATGATCCTAACATGTTCAACACGTTCCAATATAACTCATTATACTTTTCATCTATTTATTTACACTAAGTATCTAATTATCACCCTAATTATAGCAATAAAGCATAAAATGGGCCAAATAATGTTAGAAATTGAATCTAAGCCCTAAAAATTCCATAAAAATTTTGGAAATGAAGGATTAAACATGTTGAACTTATAGACATTGATTAATATTACAATTAAACTCAAAAACATGATTTTTCCATTGAATTCACATCAAAATACAATTTATGACAATTAACAGTATCCAAACTGCTAACAAAGGAATTCCCAAGAGTTTTGCAACATTTACAGATTAAATTAAAGCAAGGTAAATTACATGAATGCTTATGAAGTGTAGTTCTAACATCAAACCATCTTACAAACTTATTTTCACTCCAAACCAGAGTAGGCACTGATAAGTAACTTATGTTAAGACTGAGACATCAAACACACTTTAAGATGTCTGGGAGTTGGTCCAGACGTCTGGATGCCTTCCCAGACATCTAGAAATAAATTTTGGCATGCGTATGATCGTGAGTCTACGTGCGTGCCGCGCATAGACTGCAACTCGCCGCCCTCTTCTTTCTCTCTCTTCCATCGCCGACCTACAGACACCTCCCCCATGCCTTCAAATACCCCTCCCCTCTCCCTCGTTCACCACCCCACCGTATCCTTCTTCCTCCAGCATGAGCGTGAGAGAGAGAGAGCGAGGGCAGTAGCGGCTGCCTGGTGCATCGCGGAGAGGAAGAGGTGCAACGAGAGGGAAGAAGAGGGAGAGCACGCGAGGAAGAGAGAGAGCCCGCCGGAGCAGCTCAAGGTTGGCCAGCGTGCGTGCAGAGGGGTGACGTGTTGGGGAGACCTCCCCTGGTGCTGCTGCAGCTCGAGCAGCGGGTGAGCGACTGCGTGGTGAGCTCATGTGCAGCGGAAAGAAGGCAAGAAGGTTTTGATTCTGGGAATTTTTCCCAGAATCAGACGTCTAGACCTACATCCAGACGATGCGGGCGACGTCTGGAGGGAGATCCAGACGACTGAGAGGTACGAAATTTCTCCTCTACCTCCTTTTTAAGGATGCGGCCATGCAGGCCGATCCACCAAAGTGCTGAGACGTGTCATGTTGAGGAGGCTTTCGTCATGCGTGCAGGTTTCGTTTCAGGAAGGCACGGGGACACGCCCTCCCACATAGTTCAGACGTCTGCGCACGGCACCTAACGGCGGAGAGCATCTCTAGACATCCGGAGAGGTGGTCAGACGTCTGGAACTGGGTCCAGATGATTCAGCAGGATCCTTGGATGTCTGAGGAGCAACGCAAGGTGAGGTATGACCTGGACCCCTTTTTAAGATGTCTGGAAGGTGTTCCAGACGTTCGATTTGAGTTAAAATTGTCGTTTTTGACCCTTTTAGGGTCCGTTCGAGGTCTGATTTCCATGTTTAAGATTCTGTTCTTCTCAGAATTAGTTCCTCTACTTGCTTGAAATACTTGTATCCTATTCTGAGTAGTTCTTTGTGATTGCTCCTTGTGTTAGGACCTCTTTCTGTTGCAGCTTTGGAGGTTGCGGAGGCACGTGGGCCTACCGATCACGCCCCCATTACTCCCAGTTTTGCAGGTAGAGTGGCTCCCCTTAGTTAATTATAAATATTAATGCATCTCTGAAATGAATGATAGATCCTAGGGTATGGCATAAATCCTAGGACCTGAAAACTAGATTGAATGATAGATCCTAGGGTGTGGCATGAACCCTAGGAACAGAAATACTGAAACGAATGTCTTGAATACCTGAATTGCAGTCTTAGATAAGTAGACAAAATAATGATAATTGTCTGTAATTGGTTAACAGCTGCCTATGAAATGTAAAGTACTGCTGCTAGTAACTGTTACATGTAATTCCTGTTGTTTGGAAATTAAATTTGAGCTGCTTGCATATAAATTGATATTAAACGTTGGAAACACAGGCTAAATGTGAATGAAACTAGAAATGATGAAACCTAGTATGGCTTGGCCTGAGAAATATGAGCATGAACCCTACGGGGAATTAGGAGTAGAACTCCTGGAAAATAAATAGAATGGAACTAGGAAAGTGGATGGGGAAGTGAGCTGGCCCTTGAGTATGGAGTACCAAGGAGAGCGACTATCCCCCTATTTAGTGTAGAGCGGAGCTAGCCGCCCCAGGGACCTGGAGTTAGGTCTGGCCACTTTGTATCGACTTTTGGCCCTCGCGTACACAGTACCGGGGAGAGCTACTAGTATAGGGAGAGAGCTAGCCACCCCACGGGCCCCGAGGTTTAGCTAGCCTTCCTACACCGACATGTTAGGCCCACTAGGCAAACCAGGGTAGTCAGGCGAGGGTGCGCAGACTGTGGAGGGGCAAGACCCCTGTTTGGTTACTGTGGAGGGGCTGGACCCCTATTACTGAGAGGGCTCTGCCCTATACTGGTTCCGTGCTTTGCTTTGGGCACACCCGTTAATGGAAGCGACTGACCGCGTGCCAGTGCGGGGTAGCTACCCGTGCGTCTATCTCGCATGCCGTAGTCACCGTTTCATCAGTTAGCGACCTTGGGGTGGTTGACTGAGGGTAGAACCACCACGGGGGACTCTCCCAGCCAGGAGAGCACCACGTGCTACTTCTACTTTTCGGAAAAGACTGCAATCAAGATCGTTCCCACGAGGAACATTCAAGATCAAGAGAAAGATCTGAGAAATAATTCAAGAAAGAGTAAATAGAGAAATAAAGAAAGAAATTAAAAACAATAGCTACTTGTCCAGCTTTACAGTTTTCTTAGTTATCTGGTTGCCGCTCTACTCAGCGTTTCACTGACATGTCATATTTGTCACCTTTTTTTCAAGACCAGGTGTTGAGCAGCCAGAGCCTGCGACTACGGAGGGTGCTGGGCCTAGTAGAGCCCAGTAGTTGTACTTTTGTTGTACCATTTTTCTATAGTAGTAAGTATTTCTGTTTCACCTTGTACTCTTTTAGTGTAAACTTCATATTTTTGTACCTGTTTTTAATTCTCTACTGTTGTGGTGGTATGTACTGTAGTAGTTCTTTTCTTTACTGCTGTACTTTTGTTACTGTTAGTTACTTGCATGGTGAATGTGGTTTATTTTACTGCTTTTTGGTTACTTTCTCGTTGGACGACTAGGTCTTGGGATCAGTCGAGTCGGTCCGATTCTCGTATCCAGTAGGGATTCGGGAACCGGGTCGTAACAACTTCAATTCAATATTTCAATAGGTCATGATAGTTAGTGATGTTACTGCTACCGTCCAATTTCCTTCATATTGATTTGTGGTCTAGCATTTGAATTTTAAGGTTTTGTCACACATTTAGAATGTCGATCTATGAAAGATTAACCCCAAGTGATCCATTTCAAACAAAGCATCATTAAAACAATTTAAAATTCATGAGCAATTCTCATTCAAAACTCATTCAAAGAACAACTGTTGTAGATGCTGCTACAAGTAACAAAAACCTCAAACCTATGTTGAAAGCTTAAAAACTCGATAGAATCACTTATATATAATGCATGAATATCAAACATCATCTTAAAACCTCACCTAGGGTGTTAGAACTCAATTTGAGACATTAGGTCTCACGATCAGCCTCAGACTTGGGCAATGAAGTCAAAAATCTCATATTACATTTGAATCCAGTAAAAATCAACTTCACTTGTCCCAAATATTCCTTGGAGAATCTAAAACTCACAAGGATCAAATCAAAGCTCATTAAGCCTCAGAAAACCCTAATTGATCCTTCTCATCTGCTATGGGCAGCGTAAAGAGAAGAAATCAAATCAGGCATAAAAACCACTTGAAAATAAGTTCCAAACCCTCACTAAGATCCATTAAACCTTGTTCAATTTTCATTTGGTGGATTAAAAACTATTTGATTGAAAACACAATGTTGCCTAGGTGGGCTTTTGATCTTGCTCGCCCAAATGATTTGATCATCTAGGATCCTTGCAAACTATTGATTAGAGTTTAGGGGTCCTAGGCAATCCTCTAAAACCCAATAGCTCATTTCAAAGGCCTCTACTTAGTGCATCAACTTTTGTTGGCCATTGCTACCTCAGCGATGAAGAAGAACAATGTCAATGGTCAATTTCGGGTATGGATTCAATACTCAATGAAAATCTAATTAAACTAGTTCAATCCAATCGCATTCAACTCAATTACGCTTCAAACTCAATTCATATAATTAGATCATATTAAAACAAATTATATCTCAAATTCATAGATCAAGCCTTAGAACCAAACCGTGACCAATCAACCAAATTAAAGTCAATTTAGATTAGGGGGAGGCTCATTGTGGTTTAATGAAGTGAATGGGATAGCCCTCAAGTGGATTTGGCATGCCATGAGATCTAAGATCTACTGAGCTTCAGACCTCATAGCTACTTTGATGGTGGGGATGGTCTGGTGATTAAAATGGTGAAGGAAGTGAGCGAAGGTGATCATGGAGTGAGAAGGGAGATATATGAATCCTCTTTGATCGGATTGATTAGAGAGGGCGAATTGAAGAGTGAAAGCTAAATTGAGCTACACTATGATGCGTGCTTTTCACTCAACTCGGTAATTAAGTTAATTTCACTTAATTAAGAGTAGAAGAAGTCACTTAGGTTAACTCGAAATTGTGTCGGTTGTGTAGTATAGGATCGAATTAACCTAACATTTTAGAAATTTTTACTGGTTGAGTCGAGGTCATTCACTGGGAGGAATAATAATTTCTACATTCACCAATTTTCTTTTATTTTCCTTTATAAGTTTAGGAGGTATAACTAGGTTGATTTTTAAAACATGAATTTTGCCAAAATATTTAAACTATAAAGAATATACAAAATTCCATAAAACATATTTACTCAAATGATGTACTCTATTAACAAGTAAACATGTTAGTTTTCTATTTTATTTCAAAGCAATTAAGGCAATAAAAGTTGTTCTATTAAAAAAATGCCTTATTACAATTAAGAACAAAAAGTAATTAAAATGATGTAAGAAAAAATAATATCCTTTCTTTACTTTTTTAGCCTTTCTCTTCTTCTCTCTTTCTTTTATTTTCTTCTCTCTCTCGAGCTCTCTTTCGTACCTCTCTTCTTTTGTTCCTGCCTTCTCTTCCCTTAGTCTTCTCATGTTCTTCCCTTAGTACCTGTTCTCTTAGTTCCTTTCCCTTAGTCCTCTTCTGCCTTCTTCTATTCGTACCTGTTCTTTAACATTCCTTAGCCTTCAACACTTAGCTTAACAGCCATCAGCTTCTCTTTCAATTCCCTTAGACTTTCAGCTGAACCGGGTTTTTTTCTTTACTAACCAAAAATTATTTTTATTTACAGCGAGGACCTTTCAAGGATACACATCACCCTGAGACCAGGGTGGGACCAGACCCTACTCGGTCCTCGCCTAATCTCAATTAGGTTCATTTTCGGTTCATTTCATATCGGTTCATAGTCTCGAGCCAATCCGGCTCAACCCAGCCTCCCAGGCCTCTCGCCCTCCCAGGGCACAAACTCGCTCACGCCCACAAGGGTGCACACCTGCAGGCACACAAGCCCACACACACACATGCACATGACCAGATCAAATCGGTAACCGGTGCGCCGAGCGCTGACGACTGGTAAGCCCGTGTAACAAAATCTTCTTATCCCCATGCGCGCGCTCAGAATCTAATGATGTGGGACTATCCTAACCCCTTCCAAACCCAACTTCAAATGATCATAACTCCCAGCTCAGAGCTCCAAATCGAGTGTTTTAAAGTTTGTTAGAAAGCTCTAAGATAGATCTACACAATTGCAGGGTTAATTTAAGGATTAGAGGATGTTTTCCTCTTCAATTTGAAAGATAAAATCAGGGGTTCCTACGATTTATTTATCGCCTAGAAATGGTTTTAATGTCACAGAGTCCTCAGATGGACTTTTCTCTCTTAATTAAAGGTCTGTACAAATTCTACAAGTTATTCTGCATCTGTTAGAGTAAGTTTTAAGCTCTCAAGACCTTCAGACAGTGTACAGAAGGCTCTAAGCTTCTCTGAAAGCTTCAGAGTTTGAAATTTAGACAAAAATATGTGCAACAGATGCTTAAGAATGTTTCTAATTGATTTAAACTAATTCTAAGGGTTGTAATTAACTCAACTAGGCAGGATTTAAATTCATATCTCATCAAAATGATACTCCTGTTAGTTTGGGTTCAAAAATAACCCATACTGACAGGATTCAAATTCTCACTAAATAACTCATCTGAGCTCACTTTAATCACTTTAAAACCATCAAACAAGATCCCAGAAACAACTTAATTGCATCAATTCCTTAATTTGAGCTCAGAACTCCATAATCACACTCAGTTTGACTGTGAAGGCACAAAAGTTTGACTTTATGTTCAAAGCCTTCTCTCAAGAAATCAAAGCCTCAATTAGAGTCTCCTCAACATCAGAAACTTATTCAGATCTTCAGGTAGGTGTTCTAACTCATATTCCTAGGGTTTCAGGCTCACCACCTGAGGTTCAAAATATGTTTGTTCGTCAGAGCCATTGGAAGGTTGTTATAGCATTCTAAGGGTTTAAACAGCTTCAGTGCATTGCACTGAAGCTTCTAGGTTCCTTCAATGCTTCTTAAATCTCTTTGTCAGACTTCTCCAACTCCGGCGGAGTTGGAGAATATGAAGTCATATCTACAGCTCCAGTGATTAAATCCTCAAATAAACATCCTTAAAACAATCAGTGATCCACATTTTATCATTCTGGAGCTTCTCAACAAATTCTAGAGGCTGAAACACAGTTTTGGCTCATCGGAGCTCCGGTGAGTCCAGAAAATATGAAAAACGGTGCACAGATTGTTAAAACTTGCCATTTTAATCTAAAAGGGATCCTGAGGTTGCAAGGAACCTCAGAATCAAATTTAATTCCTCATTTTTTCTTTAAATGTAAGATTTGACAGTGAAATCGTTTCTTCAAAAATCTGATTGAATTAAGCTCAGGACTTGTTTAACCACTCGATTGTGAACTTAAAACAAGTCAACAAGTGTTAGCAGTTATAATTATATAGTAAATTAATAGTTTGAACTGCTCCTGAGCCGCCATTGACAATAAGCTCAAGAGCTTAATTATATTTGGGTGTTTAATTTATATGTGGTATTTATAGGTATTATAGTGTCGATTAGGGTCCATAAGTGGTGGATAAATGATGAAAGACCCTATGAAGGTGGAACTAACTCAACTACTATCACCATGGACAGTGTCAGTAGTTGGTGGAGGTGAAATGTGAATTAGGCGATTAGGTGATTCAATTAGGTGTTTAAATGATTTAGAAATGGTCATGGAAGTTAAAGGAAGGTGTATAGTGAATTAAAAAGACAAGATTAAAGCTCTGGCGAGCTCAAGGAGCTTGCCGAAGTCGGAGGAGATGAAACTAAAATTCTAAAATTACTCTATTCTAACTACCTAAACTAACTAACTAAGATAGCCTACTCCTACTCCTACTACTACTCCTAATCTACTGTTACCTGGACGAAGGGGTCAATAGGGTTCCATCGAAGGTTCATAGCGGACGACGAAATCAGAGGGTGGAAGAAAGATCTCCGGTGGGTGGATTAGAGATGGAGTGGAGGATTCCTTTGGTCGACGCCTATGTCAGAGATGCAGAAGACCATTGTGGATCTCCTCGGCTGATCAGAATGAATGGAGGAAGTCAGAAAATGAAATGGAGAGTCACTGGAGTTTTGGACGAATAGCCTATTGGGTCGGCTGCAGTGTTAGAAGAGGGAAGGGAGCCAACTTGAGTGAAATCAGAGGGGTTAGGGGGTATTTATAGTAGTTGGCGACGAAGAGAATGGCGGGGTCTGGCCAAAGAAGGAGCTTGAGGAGCTTAACCTCCATCGTCTTCTCCAACGACGGAGAGGTTATCTCCCACTGAAAAATAGGATTTCTAGTTAATCCATACCGGTGGATCAAGAGGAGGTGGTGAGCGCAAGCTGCAAGAGCTTGCACAAAGAAGGTTGATGTCGGTAGGGAGGTGATCACGCGGTGGCGTGACTCTCTGCTGCCAGCCATTCATTCGGTTGAAGAAGAAGGAGGAGGAAAGGGACTTATATGTAATAAAACTTAAGGACCTATGTGATAAATAAGGACCCAATTATAATGATTATTGAGGACTAAAATGTAAACTCAGGTTTTGAAGGTTTATTTTAATTTAGATCTTTTTCAACTTTTTATATATCTTAGTAAATAAGGTAAATATTATGTTTTCACCTTGAATTTACATTTTTGACCTTTTTAGGTTAATTTATTTGATTAAGTAAAATCACTTAAGTTATTATATACTTAGGTATACATTATATTTAAGTTACTTAACTTATTAATTAAGGGAATGATTAATAGGATTTCAAGTCCAATTATTATCTAAATTATTAATAATGTTAATTAAATGATAAAATGTCATTTTTAACTTATTTTAAGGTCCTTGACTAAATATCCCTTATTCTATAATTAACCCTTATATGTTCATAACCTTAGCTAATTAACTAGGAAGACTTGTTAATTAGGGGTAATTAGAGATCATGATGAGTGTCTCATCACACTACACTAAACTAACATAATTAAATAATAAATTTTAATCTAATATATTGATCTAAGCTACGTTAAACTAAGAAAATGATTAAAAGTAATCTACTAAGATGAAGGGGACCTTAAGATCCACAACTAGTGGATGTGGTGGCAAAGGTAGGAAGGAGACTTCCAGTAAGAAAAAGGTCGAGGTAAGGGAGCTTAGGATGTCCTTGGGAGTTAAGTGATCCATAGCGACATGGTCGAATTAGGTAAGAAGATGCAGCCTCTATCACAGGTAGTAGATGAAGGGATGGAGAAACTGGAAGGTTTAAATGAATGACTGGCTCAGAGAAAGGGAACTGATAGGTTACGTAGATCACTAGTGAGCTCTATATATAGGTAATGAAGCTCGGAGTCACTGGGAATCAATGGTATATGTTGTTGAGGATCAACGGCTCATGTACGTGTTGGAGGTGTGAGATCAATGAGATTGAATGCCTACCATTAGATGAGACATAGATGTAGGTGTGGAGCTAGGAGCATCGGCTTTAGCCAATTGGATTAGGATCAACCATAGGATCAGACTTGGAAGGAGATGAATGGTCCAGATGCTCTGTGTTCTTCATGCTTAGTGGAGATGTGCCTCTAGGTGTATTGGTACATTTGTAGACCCTTATAGTGAATCGGTAGACAATTTGTACAAAAACCCATAAATAGAAAGATTTTATAACAAAAGGTCCTTGACATTTTATGTGTTAAGAGAATGAATGGTTGTGAAAATATAAGGACCTAAGTCTAACTTATGGTTTTCAAGGTCAAAATGAAGTCAAATCTCAATGAAACTTTTATGGCATATATTTTGAACATATTAGAAATTAATTCAACCAATGATTTGTGAATTTGAGTTCATTAAAATGTTCATTCACCTTTTTGATCAGCCAATTTGCATTCTTAATATAGAATCTCTTCAATTGACCTAATTTTGCATTTTTTGCATAAATTGGGTGTTTTAGGTCATTTTCCATTAATTCCATACTTAACCCTCTTATTAAGTTAATATTTGTGTTTTGACTTAGATTCTAGCTTAACTTAGGCATATTAGCATTATGAGGCACACCTCATCAGTAACACCATCATCCTCTTTATCTAGCTTAAATTGACTAATTTCCAAGGCTAAATTCACCTGATATATTAAAGGGTATAACTTAAGAATATAATCAAAATTAGTTAATTTTACTAGTTTTAATGAAGAAATACAAGTGCAGATTAACTTAGAGGTGAACCTACACTCAATTTATGGTCATCTAATCTTAAATTTTCAATAAGTGGGCTTGTATGGTTTGATATAGGGCTTCTATGAAAATTAAAAGATAATTCACAATCAAAAAACTTAAATTCAAAGGGTTCTAATTGAAATAAATGAAATCTAAATGTTTTAAAAAAATATTGAAAAATATTCCCTAAGGTTTAGAATAATTAATTTTATAAAAGGAACCCAAATTAACCTAAGTCATAGACCAAGGTTAACATTTATTACATTTTGGGTTAAAATGGAAAATTGACCTATCAAACCTCATCAAAACCAAAAATTGATGTTACCATTAGATTCCTTAGGTCCTAATTAGGCTACCCTAAAAACTTGAGACCTATTTGATTTCATCTTGACCTACTTTGCAATTAGGTCCTTCACTAACATTAGCTATCTTCTTCCTCCAACTGCTCGCAGAGGCTATTGACGACCTCCTTGACCATGACATTGGAGGAGAAATTCTCCCAATTCTCACAGCATGATCCTACCAAAATTGGTAGGAAGCTTCCATGATCAAAGCTTCGCATCTCAACATGAATTCCAGCTCGTGATTACTTCTATGGAGCTCGCATTTCCTGCTTAATTTTATCGCAAAATCACACTACAAACTAACCGTATTAAGGGTGAAATCTCACCTTAATTGGGGCGGCCGACATCTATAAAGCCTCGTCGACATCCACTGATATAATTCGTGTGAAATTTGGCATGAACCCCCATCTCCTCTTCCTCCTCGTCCGCTATTACCAAGCACCTTGTAGATTCTTCAACACCTTCATCCACCGCTCTACCGCAAAAATTGGTAGAGGGTTTCTATTCCTCTCCTTCCAACGAAGCTTCACGCGAAGTTTCGGCCGCTATCTCACTGTTGTCCACTCCAATTTCTCCTTCCCCTTCCTCTCAATCCTTCATGTTTGTCAGGTAATTCCTCACCTTCTTTTGTCAAATTAAGTTAGGCTTTTTGTTCATCATGGTTAGTTATAGCTTTAGAGTAGCATAATTAGGATGTTCTTTGCCTCATACCCACTGAACCACACCTTCCATTAGAAGCTCTATGGAGCTTATTCGCTAAGCCCTCACATCTGCATGCCCAATTAACATGGGGCATTGCATCAAGGAGATCCATTGAAGCTTTTAGATCTAACACGAGGTTGAAAGACCTTGTATTGTGTCCATAGGTACATGCCAAAGTTGGCCATCTTATCCAGCCTCCGATGGCCACCTCCACCGCAATCCACCACTTTGATCATCAATCAAACTACATCAAGTCAGTGATCTCCTTACGACTTTGCTTCTCACTTCACCAAAGTGATCCAACGACCAGATCCAAATTTTGACCTCTCACCGACGAGGAAGAAGATGGGCTGGAAAAACTTTTGGGGACTTGTTTAGAGGAAAGCTAATATTTTTAGGGACCCATTTGTAATTTTTACTTGATTAGTTGTGGATTTTTTCTTAATTATTAAATCTATAGGGGTTTTATTATAATATTTTATTCAAACATTATTGACTTGAATTATTTAGTGCTTAATCACAATAATTTTTTGCTATCTTTAATTAAGCATTGAATAATTAGAGATATCGCCAATCATTAAAATTAAATCACGTGATTAATTTCTCTTCGATTTGCCATACATTTTTAGTCCCACATCGTAGGATTACGAAGACCTTATGTGTTATTTCATGGTTCTGCTCTGTTAACCTCTCAGCACTTAATAGGCAAAGGGCTCCCCACTAAGAATATTTAAGCCAATTTTCTGAGGAGAGAAAGAGGGAGAAGAAAGCCCATTGAATATCCTCGTTTGAACTAGAACACCTAAATTTAAAGACCAAATTATTTGCATCTAGTTCCTGAAGTAAAGTTTTGGATGGTGTTAAGTCGCATAATCTTTTGCTCCTTGAGAACGACCTCGGAATATGTTCTTCGAGCTTATAAATTTCAAAAGTTATTTGAGTGCTTTCGACTATATTACAACACATTTTTATAAAACCTCCATTTACCCATAACACTGGTACTTGTCTTTATTGGGAAGTCCTTCCTGATATGGCTCTACTAACCACACTTGTAGCATGATCACTGCTCTAGTCTTGACTATGTCTGTCTCACGGTGTCCTGGGTCTGTGTGTACACAACTAATCGATTGCTAAGTGAATTAAAGATTGAATCTAACAAATATGGAAGTTAAATTCAATTGTAATTAAGCTTGTCTCTAGCAACACACCAATAAAATTTATAATCGACTGCCAATGTAAAGTGGGATTCCGAGTCAAACCATATAGAGGCAAAGAATTCACATTTTATCCATCAGAAAATTAGGCAAAAGATATTGTTTCATTATGCAAATATTCACAAGAATATATTTCTAACTACAACTATGTTGGAAATTATGCTAAACAAAATTGAACTCAGAAACAATCACAACTAAAGCTACTTATTGCTAGCTAAAACTATGAAGGAAAATAAGTAGCAAATGTTAACATGAGATTTTCTAAACTAATCAACTAAGCTCCATGAAGCAGGAGTAAAATGAGGGAAACTGAAATCATAGAAATTAAAATCAAAATCTCACAACCCCACATGGCAGCACGTGTAACATGCACATGACCATGCAGGAAAGGGGCTAATGGTGGTGGACATGAGCACAGAGCTGCGGGGGTGCACACACAGTCTGCTGGCTGTGGTGGTTTGCGCAAGAGCTACTGCAACACGCACACAGGGCTGGTGGGTGGCAAACTCGTGCATGGGGAGGTGCTGCTAGAATGGAGATGGTCATGGCTACTCGTGTGCCCCTCATGCTATCATTGTGAGGGATCGGGTCACATCAATGGCATTGGGTGAATGGCAAGGGTGTGGGCTTTGGTCGACCTATGGCATATGCAAGTAGGGTCAACATTGCAACAAGGAGATGGGTGATGAGGAGGTCCAGCAGGGAGTACTTGCAAGTAGGAGGAGGTGTCCGATGCGAGAGGAAACATTACAAGGGAGGGCGGCGTTGGTGTTGAAGGTGGTTGGTCGGAGGAGGAGGGAGAGGTAGAGAAAAAGATGCCCTTTAGAGGTCTTGCATAGGAGATTTATATAGTTGTAGATGGGGATCGCACAAGGTAAGGACATGGGTGAAGGAGGAGGGATTCACAAAAAATCTTAGGCAACTACAAGGGAGGAGATTGAATGGGTGGTTTTGGCTAGACGTGATTCATGTGCATGGGAATCGCATATGCATGGCTGGAGGGGTGTGTTGCGTGGGTGTGTTGAGAATTTACATGTAGAGGGAAGAGTGGCTCATGGAGGGAATGGAAATTGAGAAAGAGAGATCGATGGAAAGAGAGAGAATTTGGTGGACAAAATTAACATGGGGGGAGAGGGAGAGGTGTGGAGTGGTGGTGGATTTATAAGGATGCCCAAGTGATGAATGGGTTTTGATGAAGAAGAATCAAGGTTTTGATAACCCGTCATCATAGCTCTCAAAATGCATTATCAAATACAATGTATAACCAAAACTCCAAGGGAGTCCCAGGTCTAACATAGGGAGGTGACGTTTACTTTTGTTGAAATCCGTGTTTCGTTTTGTTTCTTTCTGAGGTTTTAAGGTTTTGTGATATTTTTCTTTTGTTTTTGCAATAAAGAAGCAGGCAAGATAATGTCACAAAATGAGATGGAAACAAATTTGATATATCATGCAATTATTTATTACAAGCTAAGAAATACAAAAGAGATAGGGGTGAGAAGAAATTGCCCAAATCAGTTGTTTGGTGAGACGACGGTGCTTGGCAACAACTTGGATGAAGGAGATGAGGTGCTGGATGATAGAGGTGAGATGCAGGAGGACACCAGGTAGAGGAATGCTTCACCAAGGCTTTGGAATGGGGATGAGGAGATGGAGGCGATCTTCTATTGGAAATGGAGGTGGGAGGATGGCTACAAGGCTTCTTATGAAGGTGGTGGGATGAAGGATGAATATTTGGTGGGATATAGGAGCATTACACTAATAAAAGGCCTTTGGAGCTTGGGAATAAGCTCTAATGGAGCTTTGGTAGGCTACTAGATCTTAGGAGTAGGTAGGAGTAGAGTAGGTAGAAATGGTTTGGAAGGGGAGGGATCATGGGGTCTATTTAGTGGAGGAATGGAGATCTTTTGCGTGCACGAGTCTTCAGCGACAATAAAAACATCGCTAAAGACCCATCGGGGGTGTTGTTAAATCATTCATGCACCTGGCTGGCATGAGGAGGCATGACTACAGCTAGCACAGCGCATAAAGAACTCCAACCGTTGGATCAGGCGTGGATGGTTGAGATCGTGAGGAGGAAGCTCGAGCTTGCTTGCATTCAAATCGCACGCTTGCTGGTAGCCATTGGATGAGCCATTGCACGGCTAGCAGTGCCCGTAGATCATGCCTTCATCGATTTGAATCGTGCTCACTACACGATCACGATGATCAGACGACAGCTGCTGCACCCGGTCGACTTAAATGAGTGCTCCAGATGGAGCATGTCTGCCTTGTCATGCGGTTACATGTTGTGGTGCAACACGCGTGTATTATCTCGACTGCTCGATCAAGATCGAGTGGTCCTATTTAGCCAATGCAAGAGCGGGCGCGGAGGACCGAGGCTCGAACCCGTGCCTCTCATTTGCGAAGCGGGAGCTTCACCGTTTGGACAAAGCATTACTTTGTCACATGGAGGTGAGGTGCGGCCGCGTGCCTCGACCGTTGGATGAGGATCTAATGGTCCAGATGGAGCCTTCCTTGTTGCGCTTTGGAGGAGAGACCGGCTAATGTAGAGCATTTCTCAACCTTTGGATTGAGATCCAACGGCTGGGATCGCTCATTGTGTGAAGCTGGAGAGGCTGTGGCTCGTGTAAGGCGGCCTGGATGGCACCATCTAGGCCATCCATCTTAGGAAGCTACAGTGCTCTGATCGGAGTGAATTTTGCACTGACGAACTACAATCGTCGCTCCGGATCCATCTGTATGGTTGGATTCTTCATCCGAAGCCCATAAAGATGTCACACTGCCTCGTAGCCATATAAAATGCAGGAATTAATATACAGAATATGCAAACTATCCTAAATGCAATGCAATGAATGTTATGCAATATTTATACTATGATATGCAATGCTAGACCTAGGAACTATCATAAATAAGCATTTTATCATGAATTCATGTGTGTTTATCATACCCCCATGCTTACTTTTCGCTAGTCCTAGTAAAATTAACCTAAATGCTATGTGTAAAAGTAGAATTAGGATTTGATCACTTAGGCATGATTTGTTGGCTGCTTTAGAAACTTTCAACCCAAGACCTAGTTACAAAAACTTGACAGTGTTCGGGTGTTTGCCAAAATGCTGACTGCACAAGGATTCACCTTATTTGAAAAGGGAAGATACATTTTTTTCTTTGGAATTTTTGAGTGTGAGAGTTTCAGGATAACTTTTTACTGCTATCCAACCCACCCAAGACTCAAAAAGGACTCTAAGTGCTAAGCATCTTGTGAAAAGAGTGAAAGACTCACTAGGCGGCCGTTAAAACGGACTTCAAGTATCTATGACCCTAGGTGACCATAAGAGTTTTTACTTAAAGGTTTATCTTTCCGAACGGTAGCTTTCTCCCTACTTTTAAAATTTTTTATGGAGTCAACACAAGGGCTAACCCAGTGTATATCTCTCCGATTTATTCTACTTCCCAGCTTCTTCCCTAAGTGTTTTGGGAATTATTTGTGCATTTTCGTGAGCTAAGCTTTGAACAACTAGCCAATGGGCTGTTATCCATGGCAACTTGCCGGCCATACTCATGCAATAAAGTGTGGTTTATTTTTCTATTTTTTTCTATTTTTGAGTACCATTTTTTTTCTAAGCAGGTGGCTTCCCTGATCTAAGATTTACCTAAAAGCAGTAGAATAAGTATGGTCAAGTAGCTGAGCTATGGACAACTAGCCAATGGGCTGTTACGTACGACAACTTGGCAGTCATACTACCCTAGAAAGTTTATTAGCTACCTAATTTTCGAAGAAACCGCTGAAAAGTGAGTCAGTACAAATAGTGTATAGATGCTTAGACTTAAAGTCCCCTCAAATCAGAGGGCGGGTTGATAAGTCGTGTACTTATCACCCCAATTTATTAGCCAAATTAGAATAAAATTATTTAGTGAGGACTTGAGACTAAGTCCACATTCGAGTGGACACCGAGGCTAATTAAGCCCGAAGACCTGAAGAGTCTAAGTATTCAGGTCCCAAAGTATCAATTCCTAAAGTTTGCAACTCCTATTGCCTAAGTTCTCTTCTCCTACCTCTATTTTTTTTTTCTTTTTTTTCTTAGATAACATAACAGGAAATTACTGTTACAGCTGACAAAAAGATTATTTCATAAGATATCCACCCCCCCATGCTTTGCTAATGCAATGTCCTCATTGTTAAAATGAAAGCATGCAGGAGAGCAAAATTGAAAGAATAACACCTGGTTTCCATGAGATTTTGGTCAGCTCAAAATAGCCTTTACACATGCTGAGTTTAGTGTCTTCAGCTAGGCGATGTTTGGCCAATGGTGGTTAGGGCAAGGTGAGAGCAACCTTGTCCAAGACGAGTTCAAGGAGCACATGGTCAATGAAGGGTTTGAGATGTTGCCCGTTGACCTTAAAGGAATTACCCATCTTTGGGTCAGAGATTTTGACAGCCCCGTTAGGAAAAATCTTCTCAATAACAAACAAGTCGTTCCACTTAGACCTAAGCTTATCGGGGAAGAGCTTCAGTTGAGAATCGAAAAGCCAGACCTTCTAGTTTGGCTCAAAGCTCTTACGTGAAATAATTTGGTCATGAAGAGCTTTAGCCCTTACCTTATAGATTCTGGCATTTTCATAGGCATCATTTCTAAGCTCCTCCAACTCAGATAGTTGGAGCTTCCTAGTCTTCCCGGCCAACTCTAGGTCAAAATTACATTTCTTGATGGCCCAAAATGCCCAGTGTTCTAACTCTACAGGTAAGTGTCACACCTTACCAAACACCAAACGGAACGAAGACATACCAATGGGCGTTTTGTACATCGTACGGTAAGCCTAAAGAATATCATCTAGCTTCTGGGTCCAATCTTTCCTATCAGGCCTTACGATTTTCTGTAAAATGTTTTTGATCTCTCAATTGGAGACCTCGGCTTGTCCATTCATCTGTGGGTGATAGGATGTGGAAATCAAATGATTTACCCCATATTTCCCCAATAAATTTCGAAACTAGGCATGAGTGAAATGTGTGCCACCAACACTGATAATAGCCCAAGGAATCCCAAACCGATTGAAGATATTTTTCTTCACAAAATCGATTACCACCATGTGGTCATTGGTCCAAGTGGGGATTGCCTCAATCCATTTGAACACATAATCAACAGCAACCAGCATATACTGGTGTCCAAATGGAGGGAAGGGTCCTATGAAATCGATGCCCCAAATGTCAAAAATTTCGACGGAAAGTATTGGGTTAAGGGGCATCATGTCTCTCTTGGCCATGTTCCTAAGTGTCTAGCATCAGGCGCACGACCTTGAGAATTCCTGGGCATCCTTAAATAATGATGGCCAATAGAATCTAGATTGCAAAATTTTGTCCATCGTCTTTTCCCCGGAAAAATCTCCACCACACATAGATGCATGGCAGAACTCAAGTATACTATGGAACTCATATTTCGGGATGCATCGGTGAATAATATGGTCAGCGTCGATACGATAAAGCTTGAGATCATCCCAAAAATAATATTTGGCATCGGACATAAGTTTATCCCATTGTTGTTTAGTCCAATCCTAAGGGATTTTACCAACGGCCAAATAATTGACGATATCCGCAAAACAAGGGGTTTGGATACCTGAGACTATAAGGATAGTCTCATCCTAAAATGTTTCAGAGATAGGGATATCCGAATGAGGAGAATCAATTAGGATTCTCGATAAGTGATCCGCCACTACATTTTGTGCCCTTGCTTTGTCCTTGATTTCAAGATCAAATTCTTGAAGTAACAAAATCCATTGAATAAGCCAAGGCTTAGCATCCTTTTTGGCCAAGAGATGTTTTAAGGCTGAGTGATCAGTGTAAATAATAATGTGAGAACCTAAAAGATAAGCCCTAAATTTTTCTAAGGCCAAAACTATAGCTAGCAACTCTTTTTCAGTGACAGTGTAGTTCCTCTGGGTCTCGTCCAGAGTCTTGCTATCATAGTAGATTATAGAGGGCTTTTTCTCAATTTTCTAACCCAAGACAACCCCGACAACATAATCAGATGCATCTGCCATTATCTCAAATGGGGCTATCCTGATTGGTGGTTGCAACACCAGGGCACAGGTGACCACCATTTTTAATAAATCAAATGCCTTACAGCATGATTCATCAAACTTGAACGGCGTGTCTTTGGCTAAAAGGTTACCCAAGCATCGAGGAACCTTCGAAAAGACCTTGATGAATCTTCTATAGAAACCCACATGCCCAAGGAAAGAGTGGATCTATTTTATGGATGTGGGTGGAGGGAGTCTAGAGATAGCATCCACCTTAGCCTTATCAACTTCAATACCCTAATTAGAAACCACATGACCCAAGGCAATGCCATCTCGGGTCATGAAGTGGCTCTTCTCCCAGTTAAGGACCAGCCGTGTCTTGATGCATCTTTGGAGGATCAATTCCAAGTTAGCCAAGCATGACTCGAAGGAATCTCCGAAAATGGAGAAATCAACCATGAACACATCAAGTCAATCTCTCACCATGTCCGAAAAGATGGCCAACATGCACCTTTGAAAAGTCTCAGGTGCATTGCAAAGCCCGAACGGCATTCTACGAAAAGCAAAGTTTCCATAGGGACATGTGAAAGTTTTCTTTTCCTGGTCTTCAGGATGGATAGGGACTTGGTTATATCCAGAATAACCATCCAGGAAGCAAAAGTACTTTTTCCCAGCTAACCTTTCCAGGATTTGATCAATGAATGGCAAGGGGAAATGATCCTTTTTGGTGGTTGTGTTCAGCTTCCTATAGTTAATACAAACTCTCCAAGTAGAAGCTGAATAGGTGGTAAAGGATTCCCCTTTCTCGTTAGTCATAATAGTTATTCCTGCCTTTTTGAGTATAATTTGAATGGGGCTAACCCATGGACTATCCGAGATCGGGTAAATAAT
The DNA here is from genome assembly GCA_037157565.1 of Thalassia testudinum. Lineage (NCBI taxonomy): Eukaryota > Viridiplantae > Streptophyta > Magnoliopsida > Alismatales > Hydrocharitaceae > Thalassia > Thalassia testudinum. The sequence goes on from JAZHRO010000007.1 coordinate 14,809,202, forward strand.
TCCAGCATCAAGCCACTTGATTATCTCCTTTTTGACCACTTCTCACATATTTGGGTTTAATCTCTTTTGCATTTTGCGAGAAGGGTGGGATCCATCTTCCATAAAAATACGGCAATTACAATAAGATGGCTCGATCCCCCTAAGGTCGTGGATGGTCCAACCAATTGCCTTTTTATTTTTCTCAAGGACCTTAATCAATCTCACTTCTTACTCCTTAGTCAAATCAGAACTAATAATCACAAGGAGCATATTCCTAGGTCTTAAGAACTCATATTTCAAATTTTTAGGCATTGGTTTTAATTCTAGCTGAGGTGGGTTTAGAATAGAGGGATGGGAGGATGCTAATGAAGATTCATTAGGACGATCCAATGGAAAAGGCTGGGAATGAACAAAGTCAACAACCTCTTCAAGATGTGGTAGGTCTACCATGGAGGATTGTGGGTTGGGTTCGCTAAAGCTGGTGGAGTCCTCAAGTACACTGATAGTCATACAAGTCTCAACGTTAAAATCGTGATCCTCGAGCTCCTCAATGAATCCACAATCCTCAAATCCTTTTATCGCCTTGAAAATATCAAGAGTTAGCTTCCTATCCCCAAAGGCCATTTCCATACTACCGCTCTCACAATTTATGTTGGCCTTGGTGGTAGCTAGGAACAGGAGCCCCAAAATGATGGACGTGTTCCTCAAATCGTTAGGTACATCCATGTCAAGGACCAGGAAATCTACAAGAAAATGGAAGTCCTTGACCTTGACGATTACATCCTCAATAATGCCCTTCAGTGTGGTGACTGAAAGGTCTGCTAATTATAGCATTACTGAGGTTGGCCTAAGTTCGCCTAACACAAACATCTCATAAAATGAGGTAGGGATTAGGTTGATGGATGCACCTAAATCCAACAATATCCTATCAAAGGTGTACTCCCCAATGACACAGGAAATCAAGGGGGCACTTGGATCTTTCTTCTTTTGAGGAAGGTGATGTAGGATAACAGAACTTATCTGCTCAGAGAGAATCACCTTCCTCCAAGTGGGTTCTCTCAGCTTACGCTTTTGGGTACATAGATCTTTCTAAAATTTAGCATAAGCTGAGATGTGCTTAATAGCATCAAGGAGCGGAATATTGATCTCTACAGTCTTAAATAAATTCAAGAGCTCCTCATTGCTCTCTAAGGTTTTCTTCTTCTTGGTTTTTAATAAGGCTTCAGGGAATGAGATGTGGGTGGTATCTTCGATTTTCGATCCCTGGGCCTTATTGTCTTCTTCAATTGCCCCCTTTTCTCTCTCGAGCTCCCCATAGTTTTGGCTTATAGAAGGTAACTCAAGGTCCTGGATCTACTTTCCACTTCTCAAGGTGACGGAGTTTGCAAAGGGGTATGGGTTCGGGTCTTAAGGTGGGTTAGTGAAGATTGGAAGGCCTTGATTGGTCATGTATCCAAAAGAAGAAGAGGAGGGACCCTACTCAATCACTTAAGCATGTGCATGTGGGTCCCTTTGATTTCCGTACCCTTGGGCTCTATTTCCCTGATTTTGCACATTATACGGGTTAGGTACGGGTTGGGATGGTAGAGATCCGGGTTGTCGAGAGTTAGCAATAAACCTAGATTGCAAGTTGTCCAATGATGTCTTCATTTGCTGCATAAGCTAAAGCATAGACCCTTGCATTTCTACCATCTGCCGATTTAAATTAGCTTACCAAGCAGATTGTTGGGCTTGCCAAGGTGGCTGAGTAACCTGTCTCGAGGGCAACTAGGTGTATACCTGGCCCTGACCCATAGGTCTCTAAGGTGCATAGTTGCTGGGTCGTGTTTGGGTATGTTGCCCTTGACTTTTCCAAGAGAAGTTAGGGTGGTTCCTCCAACCCAAATTATAAGTGTTGTAATATGGGTTGGACCTAGCATTCTCTTATATTACATACGCATCCTCATAGGGCAAGGAAGGAGAGAAGGAAGGATCAGAAAAATTAGGATCAAAGGCCCCAGTTTGGAACCCATAAGGTTTCGAGAAATCCTGGCTCATATGATGTTAACATTATCATCAGCCATATCTAACTTTGATTAGTCAAAATCTATTAATAAATTCTCCTACATAACCACTAAAGGACCGTAATTAACTGCACATCCTTTCTGAGAGTTTAACATGAAACCAGGGTTAAAACTATAATTTTACCATCATATCATGAATGCAGAACAATCGTGGGTTTTCTCAGGGGTTTATTAAATGTCAAATATGCATTAAAGTCTAACAAGAGAGTCCGTGCAGACAGAAATGGATTTTCACGCATTTCAAGAATTAAATAACATCTGAAATCCTAAAAAAGACCTGCTTAAATCACTGAGGTTTTGGTCAGGATAAAATTCACCTAAACCCTCTAAAAATCATAGAAAAATATTCTCTAGGGTTTGGCATCCTTGATTTGACCATCAGAGCCCATTTTGACCTAAAATAGTGTCTCAGATAGACAGTTACCCTAATTTTGGTTTCTAAGCAATTTACCCAATCAAACTTGGTCAAAAACGAAATCTGACTTCACCATCAGATTCCTTGGGTCAAAATTAGGTTTGTACCAAAATTTGGACCCAATCAGAGATCATCTTGACCTAGTTTACATTCCAATCCTGTTTATCTCTTTTCTCTCACACATATGCCCCTAACTCTCAAAATAATTGCAATCAGGTCTATAACTTTACCATCATTCTTTGCAAAAAGGTCCTTGCACCATTTTTGGAAGGTCAGACCTTCACCGTCTAGTTTCGAGCGAGGATTTCTCGCTTGATTCTCAACTTAACCTTACCAAATTTGAACCGAAGATTCCTTGTGAAATTGCCTTCCACCTGAGCCCATACATGAATCCTAAATAACCCCCAAAACCTCATGCGAACCTTTTGAAGGTTCACATGTCCTACTCGCATGAAAAATGTGCAGTTACAAGCTTGGTTTCCAAACTTGAAACCCCTCCCCATGGCCTATAAATGGACCTGCGATGCAAACCTAACCACTTTAGCAAGTCTTGGCCTGAGAAACTCCCTCCTCCTCCTCCTTCAGATTTTGCTCCAGCGAATACCTCTGTTCTCCTTCTTCCAGCCATCCAACCATCAAATTGGACATCCCAACATCCTTCCCTCATCCTCGCGAACCTCTCCAACCAAAGAGAGGTCATTCCTCTACTTCACTCGTCGTCACCGCCTCATCATCCTTTTCTCCTTCTCCGACTCCAATCAAGCCATGACCAGTGCTCTCCATCCCTCTACCTCTTCTCTAAAACCCCTTATTCCTTCCTCTATCCCTCTACATCATTTCCCCCTCACCTACACTTCCAAACGACCATGCTATCGCCCTCAACGCCCTCACCTTCTCCTGCTCCGGTGAAGCTCCAGTGATGCTTCCTACTGCTCCACTACAAGAAACACCATCAATCTGCACCCATTAGCTGTGTTGTATCCCAGAGAGTAAAAGCTCTCTGGTTATTGAGGTTATTGGCCTCTCCTCAGTGCCACCAGACACCACACCTCCACAGTGCCTTCTCTATCATCGATAGCCGCTCTCCGACCATCATACGCCTTTTGTCCGCCACCATTGAGTTCGCCTCACCACAGTGAAGCTTCTAAATCTTTTAATTGGGGATTAGCTCTCGAATTCTTGATTTTAGGTCCCTTGCCGAAGCTCTGCCACCGTAATTTCTGGAATCTGATACAGACCGTGTTGAGAAGCCAATCCGAAGCTAGAAATAAAAAGAAAAGAGAGAGAAAGCTCTCCAAATAAATAAATCTTCTGTCTCTCTCTTACAAAAATGCACTGCAAACTAAACCTAGGCTAAAAATGTCTCAAGCACGGGTGCTTTAACTGTAGAGTCCAACAAACCCTAGGTTAGTTTCTGTGAACCTTAAAAACCTTTACGAAAGACTGAGGCTAAAGTGGGTCAAGTCTGGATTTTGGTTGATACTTGAGTACCTCTAGGCCTATTGTCAGCATTCTTAACCTAATCAAAAGAAGAAGAAAAGCACTTATCATAACTGGTGACAAACACTCAGGGTCTAGAACAGAAGTTAAAACCTTGAAGTTTTGCTAAGGGACTAGCAAAAGCTAGGCATGGGGGTATGATGAGAGCCTCATCATGAGCCCTAACTAGCTCATTTTGACCTAAGAAAGAGAATAAGAGCTCCTACATAACCTAGAGAAGGGCTTAATTCAAGGAATAAGTGTTCTGAGAAGAAATCATGAAATAAAGGTTAAAACTGCAATTTTACCATTGCAGTACATAAACGGGATTTCTCAGAGACAAAACATAGGTCAAATGGTCTGAATAAGATAAAAAGTGAGTTCGTTCAGTCAAAAATGGGTTCATGTGCAGTCTAAGAATTAAATGACATTCTGTAACCCTAAAACAGACCCGCTTAATTCAGCAAGGTTCTGGTCAGGATAAAAATCAAGTAAACCCTCTAAAATTCATGGCAAAATATCCCCTAGGGTTTATAACCTTCAAGCTGGCCTTTGGAACCTATTTTGACCTAGATTGGGGTCCTAGCTCATTAATTAACCTAATTGGGGTTTTTGTGTAAAATGTCCAGTCAAACATTGTCAAACCTAAAATCCAACTTCACCATTGGATTCCTTAGGTCTAAATTAGGTTTGTACCAAAATTTGGACCTAAGGGGAGGTCATCTTGACCTACTTTGCAAAATAGTACACCCAATTACATTTTGGCCCCTATCTTTTGAAAACCATTGCACAGACCCCCCTAACTTCCTCGCCACTCTTACAAACAGGCCCCTCCATCATTAATGGGGAGAAATCCTACTCCGACGAGGAATGGAGGGGGAGTACTCCCTAATTCCTTAGAGATCTCCTCCCAGATTTGGAAGGGAGATTCTCTGAGGAATTCCCTTCCATCTGAGCTTGATCCTAATCTCTGATTTGCACCCAATCTCTCATGCGAACACACGAAAGATTTGGGTCTCTAACTGATTCCTTCTCCATCTAGGACTCGCGTGCTTGGAAGCTTGTCTTCCATGCACAAGATCCCCTGCCAGTGACTATAAAATGATCCTCAACCCCGACTGCACCTCCTCAGCTCAACTTGACTAGAGATCCACCCAAATTTCTTATTCTTCTCCTCTGACCAAGTAGTCCAGCAAGCTCCAGTGAACCTCCCTCCTCTTTTTTGTCACTCTGCCACCATACCAGTGGCAGAGCCTCCCTTACCATCTTCCTCCGCATCTCACAACACCCACGCGAGCATCTCTAGCCCCGTCATCGCCGCCGTCTCCCTCCACTGGACACCTTCTTCTCCGGCGACAGCAGGTACTGCCAGTCACCATCTCTCCCCCTTCATCCACTTAATTAGGTTAGACTTACTCCTCTCTATCCCCTCTTCAATTCCCCTCAATCTATTTCATAAATTACCCCTCGACAGCCACTGTCCACCGCCATCTTCCCCATCTCCGGCCAACCTCCGGCGAGGCGCACCCATTACTCCACACCTCCACACGTCTCGCCACCAACCTCTTCACCTCCGCCATCGACCACTGAACATCTTCCACCCATCCATCGACCGCCTACACCTCCCTAAACACCCCACGACCTAACCCATAAGCCCAGCCACAGGGTGACCTAGGCACGCAAGCCTAGGCCGCCCTGCAGCCTGCCACCTACCGTCTCGCCTTCACCTTGACACGACGAAGCTTCCCATGTGTTTTGATGGGGCCACCAGGCCGTATTCGTGTGTGACAAATCTGAGCACTTGCCACCATTGACGCACACAGCGAGGAGGTCGCGAACTTCATCCCAGGTTGCGTGCTCCAGGTGTCAAGGTCCCAGAGGAAGCAGATGCGTGCGCAAACTCAGACAGCAGGGCAATTGGTTTGGCGAGTGACCCATCAGTAGCAATCAAAGAAGGATTCCTGCGGGCAAAAGCGTAGAAGCAGGTGGGACATTTAGTCCCACCTCATGAACGTATGAGCGCGGTGCATGGGATAAATTGAATTTGTGTTTTACGTTATTTGCCTCGAGATCACTGGGGTGAGGTCCCTCGCCCTTACCACACCTCGTCCATGACACTCCCCTGCGGACCTGGCACTCGAACCCGACTAACCTATCCGTGCACTCCTCGCGCACCACACCCACGCCGGTGCACCTAGACCCGGGCACGCAACCGACCCGATTACCTGGCTCTGGGAGAGCGTACTGAAGAGAAACATACAGAGAGAGAGAGATGCGAGGAGGGTAGGGGAATAGGTTTTGCTGTGTGGTGATTGTGCAGGGAAGAAGGAAGAGGAAGGCGTAGCTAAAAAGCTAAGGCAAGGTGAAAGAAGAACTTAGTCGAAGAGGAAGGAGAAGGAAGGCGTAGCTGAAGCTAAGCAGACTTAGCTGCAAAAGAAAGAAGAAGGAGAAAGGCACTGTGCAAGAGAAGAAGGAAGGTAGAAAGGAGCCAAAGAGAAGAAAGCTAGAGGAGGCTGAAGGAAACAAAGGCAAGGTGAAGCTGGCCGCAGACAGACAGTAGAAAAGAGAAGACTCAAGAAGGAAGGGCAGAAGATAGGAAAATAAGAAGGAAGAAGAAAGGGAAAGCTAGAAAGGAGCTACAGAGAAGAAACAAGGAAGAAGAAGCAAACGACCAAAGTCAAAGAAGAATAGAATAAAAAGAGCTAAGGAAAGAGGAAAATCAGGGAAAGAAAGAAAGAAGAAGAACAGAAAGCAAACAGGAGAAGAAATGAGTTAAAAGAGAAAATATCATTTTAAGATGTCTGATTCCATGATCAGACATCCAATTTCTCTATTTTTGCTACAATTGACTCTTACACTTTTGCATTTATATTCTGAATTGAGTATTGAGTAATTCTAAGTGTTCAATTACATTATTGAGATTAGTGAATAAATTTCATTTGCTCCCTGTGTTCAACCTCGAATACTTAGGCTTTAGAGTAATAAATTCTTATTTGTTGTCAATGCTTGGTCACCTATACTACGATGCAACTAACTTAAAAAGCCCGACAAAGCATTGCAAACATTTTGGCACCGTTGTCGGGGAGTTCATCTATATTACAATGAGATATCTGTTAAAACATGATCAAGCGCTGCAAACAGGTGGTGATTTAAATCATCATTATTTTTTATTCACCTCTTTTTATTCCATGTAATCTCTAGATACATTGAATAAATATGTGACAAGTTATTATTCATTGAATATCTATGCTCAATTAATTGTGCCCGTTGATTTTAATTAAAGATTAGTACGTGAATTCCATATTTGCACCCTATATGCAACGTCAGACTTATATTCGAGTTATACATTGTATTTGTTGTTTGATCGATTGAGGATTTGAACTACGACGATGATAATATAAACCCTTGATAGATCACTTCAACATTTTGGCATGGTTGCCGAGGAGCAACGTGCAATTCATCGCTAGTCTTTGATTTAATTGATTATATCTGAGCACTAACTTACCCTATTTGTTTATTGTGATTGTGCGCGGTACTTCACGAGGTGAACTCCCAGGTAATTCAACCACTCCAGGGTAGGTAATCTCTCTTCCTCCCTAATCTCCTAATACTTGGAAGAAAGAAAAGGAAACAAAGCTACTTAGGAATCACCTGCCTTATTTTTCTAGTAATTATCATTAAGAGGAAAGTTTCCTTATTTGTGAAAATTTTTCATATTTGATTGAAGTTTGAAGTGATTCTATTTAGAATTCCCTACCTAAATTGTCTGTATCTATTAGGGACTACGCTTAAATTCTAAAATCACCTTAGGCTAACACACGGCTTGCATGAAGCCCAAGGTGAACATTTTGAGATTTAATTGGACTTAAAATAGAGCTAATTATGGTTTTAACATTATGGTTTGAAGCATTAGAAAACATTTGCCTGCATAACGAGAATAAACCCTCCCGCATTTGTGTGCTACCCAAGACCCTATTTGAAAAAAATCTAATCAAGAAAAACCATAAAAATCTAGCTCTAAATTCACTTGAACCCTAAAATCTTGGACCTAATAAATTGAGAGTCATTCAGGGTGATTTCTGGGTCTTGACCTAGATTTCATTCTGTCATCTTTAGGGCAGGTCAGGTGAAGTTGGTCTACTTTGTGGGCCAACCAACCTCCAAATTAGGTCATGGGTCAAATTAACTTCTAATCAAGTGGAATTAATGGCGCAAATTAGGACTTAAAACTAGTAGAATTAAGAGGTCAAGTTATCCATTCTGGTCTACTTGGAACAATAGTAACAAGGAAGGCTGGGTGGAGGAAACCCTGTAACCCATGGGGATGCTCTACCATGTAGGGGTCTTTACAAGATTCGCCCATCCTGCCTACCCAAGTAATTCTCAGGTGGACGACTTTCTGATCCAGGGATATCATCCACCCCGAACCTCTATAGTCATCCAAAAATCTTTGGGTGCCTTGATTGGATCCAATTCATATCTAGTCCGTCATCTATTCTTTAGAGCACACATAGGAAGGTCATTAGGTTTTTAACCTAAGAGACCTCACTAGATCTTCTTGGGAATCTCTTTCAGATCTAATCAACTTCAATCTAACCTGAGTTTGATTCAACATCTTAATTCCACCATCTAATTTAAAGATGTAGCCTGGCAATTTAGGAAGACCATTTAGGAAACCTGAATCCTGAATGTCCATGAGAGATAGAATGATTGAAGATGCCCTAAAATTTTATGGAGTTAATGACAAAACCTCAAATCTAGTCAGCATGATTTAGGTTAATATCCCAGAAACATTAGCCTTTATTGTAAATTGTGCTCAATTAATATTGACACAAATAAAAAATGGATCAACTCAGGATATTCTCATGATAGGATATATTGAAGTGGAGAAATTGCATAACTTTGAATATCTCTAATGCATGACAAATCCTATACTCTGGGAAAGACACCAAGATGACCTTGAGAAACGAGAAGAGATGATAAAATTGTTGAAACAGACTATCAATCAAAAATACCCATATATTCCCTAAGTATTTAGCGAAACATCTTGGAATAAGACTGAGGATCAATCTGACTTCCCAAATCCTGGGTTCGAGAATCAAGGTTGTTGTGGATCCCCAACCCAGGTGCAATATGATCCAACTTATGTGCAGACTGATACGCCTGATCTTGAGTTGGGTTGGGAAGATCCAATTGTAAGTGTTCCGGATTTCAAGCCAGCCCTAGAGATACGAGAACCTGGTTCACCTAGCTTTGAATTCCCAAACACCTGTAATGATAAGCTTAAAACAGAACTCCTTGAGAATGTAAATCCCGAGCCTTATCCTATTAAGGTAATTCTCAAGGATGATTCTGACATCTCAATAGAGCCTAGCCTAGATTTTAGTGATCCAATCCCTACCCTTAACATAGAATCTGAATTCAAGCCTATTTGGGATAATTATGAGGCCCAATGTAATAAGACTCAGATTTTGAGTTGAACTACGATTCTAGGCCTATGTTTGATGACTACACCTCTCTAGACTCCTTCGAGATATAGATTGATTTGTCGAAAATCATGCCAATTTACTACGCAGAAATCGAGGAGCTAGAAGTGTTGGGATTTGCTTTGGTCTCTCCTACGAGCCAAGAACATGAACCCATGCCTAATAGGGACACCTTTTTGAGTTCAGATTCTGAGTTTAGGTTAGATCCAAGTCAGGTTACTACTTTTCCACATCTTGATTCACTCTGTGGTGGAACGTCCATTCTGGAATCAGGTTCAGAACACAATATTTGCAAATTCTCCTACGATTTTGAATCTTACTCTGATTTTGAAGAATCTTTGTTTTCTGACAACTATGAGATAGTTTACGACCTCAGCATCCACGACCCATTCTTCAACTCTGACTCTGAGGTCCCTGATCCCAAGATCATCGATTCAAAATCAAGTTCCATTGACTTGGAATCATTCCTTTATGATCTATAGGATTCAGAAACTACAAGTGCCGAGAGTGTATGTAATCCAGAGTTTGAATCTTTTCTTGACTCCGATTTTCATGATCCTATAAGCACTCTCCAAACATTTACAATTGATTTTGATGGGCTCTATGAGGAATCTCTAGATACACCTACCTTTGAACCTTTTCTAGAGGAGCCCTCACACACAGTTCTATTTGAAGCTGCCTCTTCTATACATACAGAACCTTCTCGAATCTGATCCCACCCCCAACCCGCAACCGAAATCAATTTCTATTCTAATTCTCCTTTCTCTATCCAATCACACCTGATTCCTCTACATCTTTTGGTCGGGATTCGGATATTGATCAGACTACTAATCACATCCCATCCTTCTCTGATCACTCTCATAGGGATCTCACATCCTCCACTGATCCATTCACTTTTGAGGATCCCTACTCTGACCAGGCTGATCCGATTCAGCCAAACCCATGATTCACACTGCCATATCTTTTTGAGTCACAAAGTATCTGGTGGGCACCATATCTCTTGACCCACATCCATCAACCCACCAGACTGATTAGGTTTGGGTTGCATCATCAGCCTATTGATCTGAACAAGCACCTGGTTGGACCAAGGCTATTGATCAAGGTGCTTATTCTACAAAACTCCACTAATTTGACCACTCCTTCTCCATGACCACTTTCTACTCAGCTGAAGGCATTGAATTTAGCACTTAATGGGAGGTAACCCATCATTTCAAAAACCCGAGACTCTTCTGATTATCTTTTTGAGCTTCACATCTACTGCACTTTGAGTTCAAAGTTAGAATAGCCAACCCCACCTTTGGTACCTGTACCAAAGCTTGAAATCGTCCGCAACAGTCATCCAAACCTATTCGCCCACCCTTTTGACCCTATTCTAACCCATGAACCAAGCTGATTCCATACCCTCCACTTTATAATGAGGACATTGCAAAACTTAGGCATGGGGGGTGTTAAAGTGCAAACACACAAAAATCTCGAGTTTCTGAGGGGTTCTCACAAAAAAATTATATATTCCAAAAAACCAAAAAATTGAAAAAAATGGAGAAAGGGGAGGAAATTTTGAGAAAATTAATTGCATATCATTTTTGAGGAGGAAATGAGGAGGTGATTCAAATGTTAGGAAGGAGCTACAATTTGAAATAAAAAGGTGATAGTCATTAGTAAATGATTATGGAACCTACTTAAGTTCTAAACCAAATCAAAAGAAAAAAAATTAAGTCCTAAAAGAATAGAGAGACAAAGAGATTAGTATGAGTGCTAACCTTAGGCCTCTTGGGCTTGTTTTAGGCTTAAAAATTCATGTATTCGTTAAGATCTGGATAGTCTTCAAGAGGTTGAGGAGGATGCGAAGCTTATGTATTAGGTCTAAGACTTAGGGATTGTTCGGCCTCGTTAATTGACCTCTGGTTTGTGGGACTCGGTAACCTAAGCACCCTAATCCACACACCAGTCTGGTTCAGTGTGCTTAATATCAAAATCATGCAAAAGCATTTAATTCTATTCTAAAAAAGCTACCTAGATTAAGAGCAGCTTATCAACACAAGTTGATTTGGACAAGTTCCCGATGCGGAGAGGTGGGAAATTCCTCGAAGATGCGCAATAACAAACCATCTCCTCGATGCTTGTCTCCTAGGATATCTAAATATCCTACTGAGGGCACGTAAGCACCTTGTGCTGATTCGGTACCATGGGTAGGATTATCCTGAAATCTCGATTGCCAGGGGCTGAATTTAGCTACAGAATGTCATGGGTAGCACTATCTCGAAGTGTTGAAAGCCAGAGTTCTGGGGATTGCCATGGGTGGTGCTATCTCGAAGCATCGATTGCCAGGGATCCTGCGAGGATTGATGTAGGGACAACGAATCCGATACAAATCATGTTTTTAAGCCAATCCGAAGCAAGAAATAATCAAGAAAAAGAGAGAGAAAGCTCTCCAAATATGAAAAAAAATTCTTCTATCCCTCTCTTTTACAAAAATGTACTGCAAATTGAACTTGGACTAACCATGTTATAAGCATGGGTGCTTTAACCGCTGGGTCCAACGAACCTTAGAATAGTTTCTGTGGGCCTTAGAAACTTTTGCAGCAGGCTGAGGCTAAAGCTGGTCAGGTCCAGATCTTGGTTGGTACTCGAATACCTCTAGGCCTATTATTGGCATTCTAATCTAATTTCTAAAAAGAAAGAATCAGGACTTTGAACATCAAGGCATGGTCTAGAATTCGAGTTAATTTTATAAGATTTTGGTAAGGGACTAGAAAAAGTTAGGCATGGGGGTATGATGATAACATCATCATCGGCCATATAGTCAAAATCCATTAATAAATACTCCTGCATAACCACCAAAGGACCGTAATTCACTACACATTCTTTCTGAGAGTTTAACATGAAACCAAGGTTAAAACTATAATTTTACCATCATATCATGAATGTAGAACAACCATGGGTTTTCTCAGGGGTTTATTAAAGGTCAAATATGCATTAAAGTCTAACAAGAGGATCCATGCAGACAAAAATGGGTTTTCATGCGTTTCAAGAATTAAATGACATCTGAAACCCTAAAAATAGACTTGCTTAATTCACTAACGTTATGGTCAAGATAAATTCACCTAAACCCTCTAAAAGTCATAGAAAAATATTCTCTAGGGTTTGGCATCCTTGATTTGACCATCAAAGCCTATTTTGACCTAAAATAGAGTCTCTAACTGACAGTTGCCTTAATTTTGGTTTCTATGCAATTTACCCAATCAAACTTGGTCAAAACCTAAATCCAACTATACCATTAGATTTCTTGGGTCCAAATTAGGCTTGTACCAAAATTTGGGACCAATTAGAGGTCATCTTGACCTATTTTACATTCCAATTTTGTCTGACTCTTTTGTCTCACATATGCCCCTAACTTTAAAATAATTGAAATCAGGTCTATAACTTTATCATCATTCTTTGCAAAAAGATCCTCGCACCACTTTTGGAAGGTTAGACCTTCACCGTCAAGTTTCGAGCAAGGATTTCTCACTCGATTCTCAACCAAACCTTACCAAATTGAAACTGAAGATTCCTTGTGAAATTGCCTTTCACTTGAGCCCATACACGAATCCTAAATTGCCCCAAAATCCTCATGCAAACCTTTTGAAGGTTCACATGTCCTACTTACGCAAAAAATGTGGAGTTACATGCTTGGTTTCCATGCTTGAAACCCCTCCCCATGGCCTATAAATGGACCTGCGATGCAAACCTCACCTCTTTAGCAAGTCTTGGCCTGAGAAACTCCCTCCTCCTTTTTCGGCCTCCTTCGGATTTTGCTCTAGTGACTACCTCCATTCTCCCTCTTCCGGCCTTCCAACCATCAAATTGGACGGCCTAACGTCCTCCCCTCATCCTCGCGAACCTCGCCAGCCAAAGAGAGGTTGTTCCTTGGCCTCACTCGTCATCGCCACCTCACCGTCCTCTTCTCCTTCTCTGGCTCTGGTTAAGCCATGATCGGTGCTCTCCGTCCCTCTACCTCTTCTCTAAAACCCTTTATTCCTTCCTCTATCCCTCTACATCATTTCCCCCTTACCTACACTTCCAAATGTCCACGCTACCGCCCTTGTTGCCCTCACCTTCTCCTACTCCGACGAAGCCCCGACGATGCCTTCCCACCGCTCCACTACTCAAAACACCACCGCTTCACACCCATTAACTCCATTGTATCCCAAAAAGTAAAAGCCCTCTAACTATTGAGGTATTAGCCTCTCCTCAGTGCCACTGGACACCACACCTCCATAGCATCTTCTCCGTCACCGATAGCTGCTCTTCGACTACCATGCACCTTCTAACCACCACCATTGAGTTCGCCTCGCCAGAGCAAAGCTTCTGAACCTTTTAATTGGGGCTTAGCACCCATATTCTTGATTTCAGGAACCCTGCCGAAGCTCTACCACTATATCACCTTCTCCTGCTGTATTCATCAAGTCGTGGACCTATTCTTCACCAAGAGCTGCACCCAGGTGGTGCAGAATTAACATCTCTAGGCTTTCAGGTTATTAATTGGAAGAAAGAGACATAACTGCACTCGCAATTGGGAGAAGTTTCATCTTTGCAGTAGCATGCAAGGAAATGGAACTCAATAGTCCCATATCATGGGATTTGGGAGTAGTGAGTGCGCATAAATTATTTTTGTGTCTAAGGCTTATCGCCTCAGACACTGGGGATGAGGTCCAAGCTCACCCTCTTCACTTGCACGACCTGAACCTGACTACGCTGCTCACTCCTCGGCTACTACCCATGTCAGTAGCCCTGGACCCGGGTACATGCATCCCCGATAACCCGATAAACTTGGATCTTGAGAGAAAGAGAGAAGGAAGGGGAGAGAGAGTGTAGGGGAGGGGGTTTTTTCTCTCTGAAGAAGTGTCCCCGTGTTACACTTAGCTACAGAAGAGGTTGTTTCCCTTATGCTGCAAAGGGAAGAAAAAGAAGCTAAGGAGAAGAAAGGAAAGGCCTGTGAATGTTGAAAGAAGGAAGAAAGAAGAAAGAGAGAGGGAGAGGCTTTGCATTTGAAGAAAAAGAAGGGAGGCTCTGTTAAGTCGAGAATACTGTGGCATTATTTGAATTACTGTTGAATAATTTAAATACTATAGTTTACAATTGTATTCTGATTGAATAATTGCATACATGCTTAATTAAGAGGATCAGTGGTGATCTAAATCACCATTGTTTTTTATTCTCCTCTTTTCATTCCATGCAATCCCTAGATACATTGAATAAATTATGTGACAGGTTATTATTCATTGAATATCTATGCTTAATTAATTGTGACCATTGATTTTAATTAAAGATTAGTGCATGAATTCCATATTTGCTCCCTGTATTTGACCTCGAACTTATATTTGAGTTATAAATTGTATTTGTTGTTCGATTGATTGAGGATTTGAACTACGATGACGATAATATAAACCCTTGATAGATCGCTTCAATAATAGGTTGAGCCGATTCAAGTTGGTTCACGAACTCCCACCCTATGGGAGCTCGAGAGGAATGGAATCCCGAATTCTGGGATTGAGTAGGTGTAGACTTGTTTCCTGAATTCTCAGACATCCAGTCTTCCATTCTTTTAGCAACCAAGTCCATCTTATCAAGCTTGCTACAAATCAATTCCATGTCAAATGAATGAGAATCCTGGATCTCATTAGAACTTGACCTGGGTTGTTGGGACCAGTTGAAGGCATCCATGGAGGCGTGATTAATTGAATTCTCTCTCATGTCCTCAAATAGGTCGTATGCGCTATCTGCATCCCTATTGAGGAAATTGCCTCTGTAGGAGGCGTCCACATGATTACGGAGTTGTTCGACTAGCCCATGATAGGACATCTGCACAAGCTACCATTTCGGCACCTCATGGTGTGGACACTTCCTCAAAAGCTCCTGGAATCGCTCCCAGGCACCATGAAATGGGTCCCCCAGCCACTGAGCGAAAGTGGTAATCGCTCGTCGCAAGGCATTGGTCTAACCAATTGGGAAGAATTTCTCTAGGAAAGCTGACTTAAGAGCAGCCCATGTTTCTATCAACCTTCCAATGGTCGGTACCAATGTGCAGCTTTATCCCTGAGAGAATGGGGAAAGAGCCTCATGATCATCTACTCTTCTTTCAAATTATTAGCTTTGGTGGTTTGAACCAAAGTGGTCAGATCCTCTAAGTGCTGAAATGGGTCCTCCGAGACAAGCCCATGGAAATGCTTAATCAAACTTAACACTTGGGGACTGATTTCTATGTCTCCAGGGGGAATCATGACGCCGAGACGTTCCCCACAGTTTGAAGGATCATAGAAATCCTTCAAGGGTTGAGCACCCTGACCATTCATTCGATGGAACCATTGCTGCATCTACTACAATTCTTCCAACTACCTCTGAATCAGCTCCTACTAGCTCAGGGGCGAGGGAGGTGGTTGTTGATCAGCCATGGGATCTACTTGGATATAACTCAACCTCCGCCTCCGGGAATGGTCTAAAGGTCCTTCCAAATGAGGGTTCAATGACCTCCATCCAAGCATACACTGGAAGGAAGTCGGAAGGACGGGGAAGAGAAGGAACCCTACAACACAAAAATACAACCCTGTCCTTAGGTTGGGTAGCCCAAAGGTCTACAAACTCTCAGAATCTGTCTTAAAATTATAGATGATTTACTCTATTTGTATCCAGCCAATCCAACCAGTTAGAAGGAGAGGTCGGGGAGAAGGTTCTTCCATTGGCTTGAGCCTCCTATTCCTAGTGTACCCCCTAGCCATGGTCGTTTGACTCTACTCCCCTAGGTAGACATCAGATTGAATAGTATAAGCAGGTTAATCGTGAACAATCTCAATCTGGGCCTCAAAGAGGGAATCAGTCCTTATGGCCAACATCTAATCAATTTTAGTTAGGCTTGGGATATTTAGTACTTTCAAAATGTGATGGGCCCTTAATGATTTGTTTGAGAATGTGTGTATGTGCACAACCAAAAAGTTTTCAAGAAAGATTATTGATGATGACGTGAGTTTTAGGGTTCAAATCTTTCTTAGTAGCATTTAGGGTTCAAATATTAGGTAGATTCAACCAAATTTCCAAGAGGCAAACCAAGTTTGAAATCATGAGTTTAAGTGTTTTTCTTTACAAACCAAAAAGAAATATGGAGTGCCTGGTTTGACCTAAATATTGAATCCTATGGGGCAGCTACAAAATGAATTTCTTTTAGATTAGGTGGTGTGGCCCAAACAATTCAATCAACTAGCCTAGATGCACTACCGATTAGGGTACATAAAAAATAGATTAACTTAGTATGATTTCTACTCCTTTATGTGTTGAATTGGTGTACTGGTTCCACAGGTTGGAATCCCAGTTGAGTAGATAAAATCAAGATAGGTTATGTGCCACAAATGTGGGTGTTCATAGTGTGTATGTTGATTTGTCCCACAAGAAGTATCTTTTTGTTTTTTTTTTAATATGCGAGGATGAGATGAGCAGAGGTGATAAACAGGACAAACAAAATCTATCCTAGGGCTTATGCAAACACCTAAGTAGATTAAGTTTTGGTTATTGATGTGGTGAAATGAAACTAGTGGGGGGGAATGTGGGGGACACTTACAAATTATTCTACCCGCACTTTACTCCGATCTACCAAACTGGGATCTCCTTGCTAGGGTACCTGCAAGACAATGAATCAGAGGCAAGCAGGGTTAATAATAAGTAAATGCCAAGAAACACAAAAAACAAGAAAGCAAATTCCGTTGCCTCCTCGGCAACGGCGCCATAATGATGAATGGGTTTTGACGAAGAAGAATCAAGGTTTCGAGAACCCGTCGTTGTAGCTCACAAAATGCGTTATCAAATACAATTTATAATCGAAACTCCAAGGGAGTCCCGGGTCAAATACAGGGAGGCGACGTTTACTTTCATTGAAATCTGCGCTTCATTTTGTTTCTTTTTGAGGTTTTAGGGTTTTGTAATTTTTTTTCTTTTGTTTTTGAAATAAAGTAGCAAGCAAGATAATGTCACAAAATGAGATGGAAATAAATTTGATATATCATGCAATTGTTTATTACAATAAGCTAAGAAATACAAAAGAGATAGGGGTAAGAAGAAATCTCCCAAATCGGCTGTTTGGTGAGACAACGGCGCTCGAAGGCAGCTTGGATGAAGGAGATGAGGTGCTGGATGATGGAGGTGAGATGCAAGAGGATGTCAGGTAGAGGAATGCTTCACCAAGGCTCTAGAATGGGGATGAGGAGATGGAGGCGATCTTCTAATGGAATGGAGGTGGGAGGACGGCTCCAAGGCTTCTTTTGAAGGTGGTGGGATGGAGGACTAATATTTGGTGGGATATAGGAGCATTAAACTAATAAGAGGCCCTTGGAGCTTGGGAATGAGCTCTAATGGAGCTTTGGTTGGCTACTAGATCTTAGAAGTAGGTGGGAGTAGAGTAGGTAGAGATGGTTTGGAAGGGGAGGGGTCATGGGGTTTATATAGTGGAGGAACGGAGATCTTATGCGCACACGGGTCTTTAGCGACATTCAAAACGTCGCTAAAGACCCACCGGGGGTGTTGCTAAACCATTCATGCGCTTGGCTGGCATGAGGAGGCACGACTACAGCTGGCACAATGCACGAAGATCTCCAACCATTAAATCAGGCGTGGATGGTTGAGATCACAAGGAGGAAGCGTGCACTTGCTTACATTCAAATCGCATGCATGCTGGCAGCCATTGGATGAGCCATCACACGGCAGGGGGTGCCCCCAGATCACACCTTCATCAATTTGAATCGCATTCACCATACGATCGCAACAATCGGACGACAGTTGCTATGCTCGATCGATTTAAAAGAGCACTTTAGATGGAGCATGTCTGCTGTGGCATGCAGTTGCTCATCGTCATCCAGCGCGCGTGCATCATCGATACCACTCGATCAAGAACACGTAATCCAATTTAGCCAATGCGGGAGCGAGAGTGGGAGCGGGAGCAGGCGCGGAGGATCGAGGCTCGAATCCACGCCTCTCATTTATGGAGTGGGCGCTTCACCATTTGGCCAAAGCATTGCTTTGTTGCGTGGAGGTGAGGTGCGGCTGTGCATCTCAACCGTTGGATGAAGATCCAATGGTCCAAATGGTGCCTTCCTTGCTGCGCTTTGGAGTTGAGACCAGCCGATGTAGAGCATTTCTCAACCGTTGGATTAAGATCCAACGGCTGGGATCGCTCCTTGCGTGAAACTGGGGAGGCTATGGCTCGTGTAGGGTGGCCTGGATGGTGCCACGTGGTGCCATTTGGGTCATCCATCTTCTCCTTCTTATAGAGAATGCTACAAAGCTTTGATTGGAGTGATCTTTGTGCTGACGGACTGCGATCGTCACTCCAAATCCATCCATATGGTTGGATTCTTCATCTGGAGCCTGTAAAGATGTCGCATTGCATCCTAGCCATATAAAATGCTGGACTTAATATACAAAATATGCAAACTATCCTAAATGTAATGCAATGAATGTTATACAACATTTTTACTACGATATACAATGCTAGACCTAGGAACTATCATAAATAAGCATTTTATCATGAATTCATGTGTGTTTATCACCAAGCCACTTCGAAATTAAATTGTGATGGAGAGGCAACTTAAGTGTAAGGATGGGAACTTAGAAAATATAGGTGGACATTAAGGTGATGTCCCTTCGCCTTTTGGAATGGTTCTTTTTCTATGCTTGCCCCTCAAAGAATAACGTGAACTCCCTTGGTGCATGAAATCCTTTTATATTATTCGGGCTTCTATCTTCCAATTCATACTGCCACATTTTTTCCTAAATCAAATTAGGATTATTATAATATGCATAAATTATGTACAAATGCATGCATGAGCCTAATATGCCTACGATTATTAAGATGCAATATTTATAAACTAAATGTGCTATGTTATCTAAGGAACTAATAATTAAAAATTCATATTAGGATATAAAATTATGGAATTATCAAGCATTTGTCATCCCAAAAGGCATCACCAAGGACTCGTAGTACCTATAACAAGTCCTAAAGGCTGTCTTGGAGATGATGGCCTTCCTAATCCTTAACTAATAGTAATCGGATTTTAGATAGATTTTGGACAACACCGTGGCATCCCTCAACTAGTCAAACAAATCATCGATGTGAGGCAATTGGTATTTGTTCGTGATGGTGAGTCGATTCAGTTGTTTGTAGTCCACACAAAGGCAAAGGATACCATCCTTCTTCACGAATAGGACTAGGTCTCCCCATGGGGATGCAATGGGTCTCACAAAACCCTTCTCAATGAACTCTTGCAACTGGGATTTGAGCTCTCATAGCTCAAGTGATGTCGTTCGATACAATGCAATAGAGTTGGAGATTATCCACAGGAATAATGAAATCTCAAACTTGATTTCACACTTGAGTGGTAATCCAAGTAGCTCATCTAGGAAGACATCCAAGTTCTCATTTACAATAGGTACACTAAGAAGCCTAGGTTCTAAACCAGACTCTAATGTGACATAGGGCAAGTACTGAAGGTTCGTCCCTACCAGGAGGGGTGACGTAATAAAATTGCGGAATTGAATATATAAAGCAATATCACAAAAATAAGCAATCACACAATGTACACAAGTAATTTTTAGGTGGAAACCCAAACCGGGTAAAAACCACCACCTAACCCTCTCGAGTTAGGATTTTCCGATCAACCTAGTTGATCAAAATCCACTAACCGAATCACTTTGAACGAGGGTGATTCAACCTCAATACAACCACGCTACAAGTACGAGGGTAGCGTTCCTCAACCCCTTCTCTCCACGAGAAGGATTTTGTCTCACGAAGGAGACAGGAATTCGCAAAGCGAATACCCAACCAAAATACAAAGGTAAAATAAAACAACAGTCCTATAGAGCCAACAAAATTAAACCTAGCTTCTATAGGAAATAGGAAACTCCCCTTTGCAAGGAGTGCGTCGACGATGACGCGGTGCGTGTGCCACGCGATGGCGCTACGTCGCTCTCGTTATCTACGGCGGGAGAGCGGGTGCGCAAACTGTTTGATGCTCTCAAGATGTAGAGCTTGAGCTTGGAGAGCAAGAGAGTCTTTTCTTTGGACACAAAAGGTTTGAAAGTGTATTGCAAGGTGTGTGTCTTAGTGTGTATATGTCTCTCTAGGTTTCTCTTCTTGTGTGTATTTGTTTACAAAGGTTCCCCTCTATTTATAGAGGCCTTAGGAAGGCTTTGGAAGGCTTGGAAAAGCTTCCATAGCCGTTGGGTGCAAAGCCCAAGAGAATCAGGCCGAAATCAGGACAATGATTACACTTCACAGGGTTATCAGACGTCTAACTCTGGAATCAGACGTCTGGAAGGTCACTTTAAGACGTCTGATTCCAAGGTCAGACGTCTGATTCTATGCGGGTTTCTCCCTGACTTGAACCAGATCTAAACAGGGTTTTTGTACAAGTCCATCAGACGACATAGAGGACGTCTGGCACTAAGTCTGGACGTCTGGAAACCTACTTTTACCGTGGGAATTGATTTCCAAACGTTGCAACGGCTAGAAAATCTCTGAGAAGAGATTTTGGGTCAGCCGAGGCAAAACGGTCATTTATCAGACGTCTGGGAAGACCTATGGACGTCTGATAAGGCTCTAACGGTCATATACTGCCGTGCTTGCTAAGTTAGCCAACGGTCCACTATCTGGACGTCTGGCAAATCCATCAGACGTCTTCTAAGACGTCTGGTCTAAGGTCTGGACGTCTGATTTCATCAGACAGAAAACTAAGTCCAGCCTAACAGTTATCAGACGTCTGAAATAACAGTCAGACGTCTTAAAATACTTTATCAGACGTCTGATTTTGGGATTAGACGTCTGGAAATGCTGTTTGAACCCTATATTGGTTTTCTAAGTATTCTACAGAAAACCTAAGTATCCTAGGGTTGTGCAGGTGTTCCTAGGACTACTTTTAGGGTACTTTGAGGCTCTTTAACATAATGTTCTAAGGAATCAAAAAGAGCAAGAAAATAAATAAAAGAGATACATGAAAGGATAAAAAAAAGAATCTATCCTATTCTTCTTGTCTTCCATCTCCAATCTTTCGCTCCACGCGAACCTCCTCTGTTTTCCGTCAAGCTCCTCCAATCCGTCCTGGATGCGAGCTCGAACTCCGTCTAAACACGTCCACATTTGCAATTGACCTGAAATCTAGGACTCAAATTGCAAATGTTAAATAACACGTGTTTTGTTATCATCAAAACAAATGATCGTGGTGCTCTAGCACCAACAATCTCCCCCTTTTTGATGATGACAAAACCGTAAATAATAATGCATAAAATTCTCCCCCTTTTTGACATTATCAAAAAGGTTTAATTGATTTTACATTTCTTATAACTCCCCCTTAAAACATGCTCTTCTATGAATTTATTTTAATAAAGGTAATATTCTCCCCTTTTTGTAACAACAAGATAGCTATTATTTTTCTCCCCCTTACTAAAGGAAATTTAGCTACCTTATTTCTCCCCCTTAAAAATTGACAATTTGCTCATAAAATTTTTAACTCCCCCTATCTAAATGCTACTGATAAAAGGATAGGGTAAAGGGTTTTACCTCACCTACCATGGCCAATAAAATGGCCCGAATGGTGGTGGTGGATGCCACATCGGATGGGGCTCCCATCCGTAGCTTGGAGGCCCGGGCATTGGCACCGGTCTCCAATCTGGTGGTCGACGTGCGGCGGGTCCGTCGTTTGTTCGCCGTCTCGTCGGTCTTCTTCTTCTCCTCCTTGGTCTACTCATTGGTTCTCCCAACCTAAGTTGACCAGCCTTGAGCTTGTAGGTCCAGTCCTTTATGTTGTAGTCATCCCTGAACCCTACAAAACAAGATTCTAATTTTTTCTTTGGTATCCAAGTGGGCTTGGATCCGGATTTGTTAGCGGGTCTCCTTGATGGAGATCCTTTCTCAACCTTAGGGCTATAAAAATCATCTACTTTGTTGATTAGTTTGTTAGAGCTTTCCCTAAGACATGCAATTTCTCTTTCTATAGTATTCATCTTAGTTTTTAAATCAGAAATTTCTATTTTTAGACTATCATTTTCCTCAATCAATTTATTATTTTCATTGATGAGGTCTTGATTTTCTAATAATAGGTTATTATCCTTAGGACTAGTTTCTATGTCCTTGAGTTGTTTTTCTAACCTATCATTTTCATTTCTAAGAAAACTAAGGTTCTTTTTAATGCCTTTATTTTCTACCCTAAGTGATTTACTAATCTCAAAAAGTTCATTAAAAGCTTCTTGTAAATCCAGGTTTACCTCATTGTCGGAGTCGCTTTCGCTGTCGATGTCGCTTTCTCCGATTGCCATGAAACCAAGGCACGTGGTTTCCTTCTCTCCGAGATCTTCTTCCGAACTCGTCTCCTCATGAGTGCCTTCCAACCTCCTCCATATCTTGTGAGCGGTGGTGCACTCTTGGATTCGTTCGAATTCTTTCGGACTCAACGCGCAATACAAGGCATTCATTGCCTTTGCGTTGAGTGAGAGCTCTAGAATCTGCACCTGCGAGTAGCCTCCTTGGGGTCGCTTCGGGATCTCGTATGAGGCTTCGCAACGTCCCCATAGAGCGAAGTCCGTGGCTTGAAGCCACATCCTCATCCTCAGCTTCCAGTAGCTGTAGTTGTTCCCGTCAAAGTAGGGCGGACGGGTTGTGGACTGTCCCTCCGAAATCCTACACGCGGAACTGCTTCCCTCCATCGATCTTCTTGCTTGGTTGTTACGCCGAAACAGCAAGACCTACTCTGATACCAATTGAAGGTTCGTCCCTACCAGGAGGGGTGACGTAATAAAATTGCGGAATTGAATATATAAAGCAATATCACAAAAATAAGCAATCACACAATGTACACAAGTAATTTTTAGGTGGAAACCCAAACCGGGTAAAAACCACCACCTAACCCTCTCGAGTTAGGATTTTCCGATCAACCTAGTTGATCAAAATCCACTAACCGAATCACTTTGAACGAGGGTGATTCAACCTCAATACAACCACGCTACAAGTACGAGGGTAGCGTTCCTCAACCCCTTCTCTCCACGAGAAGGATTTTGTCCCACGAAGGAGACGGGAATTCGCAAAGCGAATACCCAACCAAAATACAAAGATAAAATAAAACAACAGTCCTATAGAGCCAACAAAATTAAACCTAGCTTCTATAGGAAATAGGAAACTCCCCTTTGCAAGGAGTGCGTCGACGATGACGCGGTGCGTGTGCCACGCTATGGCGCTACGTCGCTCTCGTTATCTACGGCGGGAGAGCGGGCGCGCAAACTGTTTGATGCTCTCAAGATGTAGAGCTTGAGCTTGGAGAGCAAGAGAATCTTTTCTTTGGACACAAAAGGTTTGAAAGTGTATTGCAAGGTGTGTGTCTTAGTGTGTATATGTCTCTCTAGGTTTCTCTTCTTGTGTGTATTTGTTTACAAAGGTTCCCCTCTATTTATAGAGGCCTTAGGAAGGCTTTGGAAGGCTTGGAAAAGCTTCCATAGCCGTTGGGTGCAAAGCCCAAGAGAATCAGGCCGAAATCAGGACAATGATTACACTTCACAGGGTTATCAGACGTCTAACTCTGGAATCAGACGTCTGGAAGGTCACTTTAAGACGTCTGATTCCAAGGTCAGACGTCTGATTCTATGCGGGTTTCTCCCTGACTTGAACCAGATCTAAACAGGGTTTTTGTACAAGTCCATCAGACGACATAGAGGACGTCTGGCACTAAGTCTGGACGTCTGGAAACCTACTTTTACCGTGGTAATTGATTTCCAAACGTTGCAACGGCTAGAAAATCTCTGAGAAGAGATTTTGGGTCAGCCGAGGCAAAACGGTCATTTATCAGACGTCTGGGAAGACCTATGGACGTCTGATAAGGCTCTAACGGTCATATACTGCCGTGCTTGCTAAGTTAGCCAACGGTCCACTATCTGGACGTCTGGCAAATCCATCAGACGTCTTCTAAGACGTCTGGTCTAAGGTCTGGACGTCTGATTTCATCAGACAGAAAACTAAGTCCAGCCTAACAGTTATCAGACGTCTGAAACAACAGTCAGACGTCTTAAAATACTTTATCAGACGTCTGATTTTGGGATTAGACGTCTGGAAATGCTGTTTGAACCCTATATTGGTTTTCTAAGTATTCTACAGAAAACCTAAGTATCCTAGGGTTGTGCAGGTGTTCCTAGGACTACTTTTAGGGTACTTTGAGGCTCTTTAACATAATGTTCTAAGGAATCAAAAAGAGCAAGAAAATAAATAAAAGAGATACATGAAAGGATAAAAAAAAGAATCTATCCTATTCTTCTTGTCTTCCATCTCCAATCTTTCGCTCCACGCGAACCTCCTCTGTTTTCCGTCAAGCTCCTCCAATCCGTCCTGGATGCGAGCTCGAACTCCGTCTAAACACGTCCACATTTGCAATTGACCTGAAATCTAGGACTCAAATTGCAAATGTTAAATAACACGTGTTTTGTTATCATCAAAACAAATGATCGTGGTGCTCTAGCACCAACAAGTACCCCATGCAACCCTAACTCAACAACTCCGCTACCCGAAGCATGGATATGCATCTAAAGTTCTGTCTACTAGCCAACTGACAAACTCAAACTGTGGCAACTTAGGGATATAGAAGATGACCTCCTCAAAATAATCTACTAAGGTGTGACACGAGGACAACCAATCCATCCCCAAAATAACATCAAAATCCTATTGATGGATCACTATCAAGACAGCAAGGAGGCTATACTCACCTATCATGACCTCCCACCCTGTGTAGACCTCCTCGACTTCAAATAACTATTCCTTGAGGCCCTTGATCAAAAATGGCTCATCTAACAATGTATTGTCCTCACCCAAGCAAAAAGCGTGTATCACTCCAGGTCAAATACAATGTAAACCAAGTTTCTAGAAACTGTAACCATACCTACCACCATAGATACAAATGCCCTATCATCTCTGAAGGTTAGGGGATTGACACACCCATCAAATTTAAGTGCACTAGATCCAACCATGCTCTGCGTCGGATGGACCGCAACCTGCATGTATCCTCTTCGAGACTGCTGGCCTCCTCCCTAGGCTTAATAACCATGGCCAGCTACCCAACCTCCTATACTCAATGCTAGAAGTAATCTAGGCCTGCTCTTATCCTAGATGGGCACTCCCTCCTTATGTGGCCCAGCTAGCCACACTGGTAGCTGTTGGAACCTTGTTCCACATCTTGTTTTGGTGTTAATAAAATTATAAGGGATTAATGTTTGCAATTGAGTGCTTTTCAGATTTAGGTGAAGATCAAGGCAAATAGGAAATGATGGAGGCATGATGATGAGAAGGAGATCATGACGTGGAGGAGGCAAGATCACAAGGAAGAATCGAGTAGGAGAAGATCATCTTCGTTTAGGTTTTTCTAATTTATAGAATGTATGCCTCTTAATAAAGAATCAACTTACATCATAAAATTAATTAGAGATAAACTAAGATTTATACTACGATCATTTTCAAAGTACGTAATTGAATAATTCTCTTAAAAAAGGTACTTATTAACCCACAAGTACTGGTACTAAAGTTTAGTACCAGTACATGTGAGTTACAGGTTTAGGTTTTTTCAAAGAAACAAATTTGTATCTCGTGAGTACCGTACTCATGATCAGTACCTGTACTGGAGGGAATGAGTATTAGTACTCATGATTAGTACCGGTACAAGTGGGTTACAGATTTATGTTAAGTTTTTAAAATCCAAATCTGGAAGTAACGAGTACCGGTACCCATTCTTTAGTACTAGTACCAGGTAGCCGTTGGCTCAAAACTGAATGGCTAGAAAATTAATTTAGGCAATATGAACATTGGGATTTAAACCCCAACGTCTAGTAAACATCCCAACTAGGTCCTAACTCTATAAATAAACCCTTGGACCCTTAGTTTGCACATTAAAAAAGAGGAAAAAATCCTAGAGCTTAATTTCCAAATTTCCACCATATTTTCAAGAGAGAAAGAAGAAGCTTGCCATTCACTCTCTCTACATTCCTGCAAGCTCAATGACGTGTTTTTGTCATGCATCTATGAAGCAAATAACATCCTTCCTAGGCTCTCAATTGATATTCATTTTAATTATTGTTGGGAGGCATAGAAACTTTGTTGTAAGATTTTATTTTTCTCACACCTATGCTTTATTTGTTATTAAGCTTGTTGCTCATTGGGTTGTAACAAACTCGTTGTTGTAATTGAGTTGAGGCAACCCGTGAATTACCTAGTTTTGTAAATCGATTCCCTCAGGGTTGTGGGAATCGGGTTAAAAATCTTAATCTAGGAGGCTTAGGTAGTGGAGTATCCGAGTGGGGAACCACTATACATCTTGTGTCAATTTCTGTGTTTGTAATTTATGAAAATCTTTCTTGCTATTACTAATACTTTGTTTGAGTGTTTGTGCACTTAGCCATCTTTTTATAGATCCTATCAGGTGGTATCAGAGTGGGTTGTGAGAAGAAGTAAAAACCTTACTCGCTATGGCATCATCAACCAAGCGCAGCGAAGGACAGTCATCGACACATCCTCCCTACTTCGATGGGACGAACTATGGATATTGGAAGAGGAGGATGCATATCTTCCTCAAGGAAATGGATGAGAAGTCGTGGACACTCATTCAAGAGAAATACTCAAATCTGGAGTTGCAAGAAGGAGTAGCATGGATGGTGGATCAAAAGAAGAAAATTATTAGCAATGCAAAGGCGATGAACGCACTTTATTGTGCATTGTCAAGGGAGGAATTCAATCGTATCTCAACGTGCAAGTCAGCATTTGAGATATGGAATACACTTCAAATCACCTACGAAGGTACTAACAAGGTAAAAGAAATCCTTATTTCTATTCTAACCGAAGAATATGAGTGTTTTAGGATGACAAAAGGAGAGACAATCAAAGATATGTACACAAGGTTTGGAGAGATTCTGAATCTCATGAAGAATCTTGGAGTCAAGCTAAAAGAGGAGCAGCTTGTAAGGAAGATCTTGAGATCCCTTACAAGTGACTGGTCTCCAAAGTCAATGGAGATTCAAGAGGCAAAGGACCTTTCAGTCCTTTCCCTTGATGATTTGATTGAAAGCCTCATGACTTATGAGGTTCAACTAGAGAATATGAAGAAAAATGAGAAGATGTCAAGCAAGAAGAAGAATATTGCTTTTAGAGTAATTAAGGAGGACTCAAATTCAAGCACCTTAGAATTCGAAGATGAAGAGATGGAGATGCTTACAAGAAAGTTCCAAAAATTTCTTAAAAAGAAAGGTAAGCAAGTGAATAAAATTTCATCTAATATTATTTTGCTATAAATGCAAGAGAAAGGGTCACGTGCGGAAGGATTGCCCTATAAGCAAAAAGAAGGAAGACACAAAAGAAGTCAACAAGAAAAAGAAGAAGAAAGCTCTTAAAGCAACATGGAATGATAGCGACTCCGACTTGGACACCGATTCTAATGACAATGAGGTCGCACACCTTTGATTGGTAGCCAATATAGAAGACACAGACAATGAGGTGAATACTAATTTTACTCTTGATGAATTGTTAGAAGCTTATGAAGAATTATATCATAAAGCTAGGTTATTTAAGAAGTAAAATAAGGTTTTAAAGAATAATTATCAAACATTAGAAATAGATAAATCATGTTTAGACATGGAATTAGAAATGTCAAAAGAGACTAATAATCAGTTGCATGCAAAGATAGTAGAGCTAGAAGATATTTATGAGCACTTTGAAGAGACTTTGAATAATCTTAAAATAACAACTAGATTAAATAATGAATTTTGTGATACTCTAAAATCAAATTTTCAAAATAAAAAGAATACACATCTAGATCATATGCACCTAAGCATGCATGGATGTACCGAAAGGGAAAAATTCCCAAGAATTATAGATCTAACAAAAGAGAGGTATATAAATCTCAAAGTTTGAAAGATGCTAACCTGAAAGGACCCACAGGAAAATGGGTACCTAGAAAAGACATTTTACATTATTTTGCGAGAGTAGATCAATAGGATCAAAGTGAACAGTGAGTGTTCAAGGCACAAAATGGAGCACTCCGACCATTCTACAAACTACATGAAGATCAAGAAAGGTGAACTGGTGGAGCTTGGAATCCACAAGCACCATTCTACTATTGGTAATTTTATGGTATGATATTCTTTACCCCTTCATCTTTTTGTGATTGACAAAAAGGGGGAGAAAAATAGAGAGCCAATAGTAATATTTTTTAGGGGAGCATATTTTGAGGGGGAGGATTAAATTAAATAATTTTCCTTCATATGACATTGCTAAAAATTATTTTTTTCTATAATTATCTATTTGCAAGATAGTTTTGTCAACACCAAAAAGAGAGAGATTGTTGGAACCTTATTCCACATCTTGTTTTGGTGTTAACAAAATTATTATGGATTAATGTTTGCAATTGAGTGCTTTTCAGATTTAGGTGAAGATCAAGGCAAACAAGAAATGATGGAGGCATGATGATGAGAAGGAGAAGATCATGACGTGGAGGAGGCAAGATCACAAGGAAGAATCAAGGAGGAGAAGATCATCTTCATCCTTTAGTTTTTTAGTTTAGGTTTTTCTAATTTATAGAATGTATGCCTCTTAACAAATAATCAACTTAGATCGTAAAAATAATTAGAGATAAACTAGGATTTATACTATAATCATTTTCAAAGAACGTAATTGAATTATTCTCTTAAAAAAGGTACTTGTTAACCCACAAGTACCAGTACTAAAGTTTAGTACCGGTACATGTGAGTTACAGGTTTGAGTTTTTTCAAAGGAACAAACCTGTATCCTGCGAGTACCAGTACTCATGATCAGTACCGATACAAGTGGGTTACTAATTTGTGTTAAGTTTTTAAAACCCAAATCTGGAAGCAACAAGTATCGGTACTCATACTTTAGTACCAATACCAAGTAGCCGTTAGCTCAAAACTGAACAACTAGAAAATTAATTTTGGTAATATGAACGTTGGGATTTAAACCCCAACATCTAATAGACATCCCAACTAGGTCCTAACTCTATAAATAAACCCTTGGACCCTTAGTTTGTTCATTAGAAAAGAGAAGAAAATTTCCTGGAGCTTAATTTCTAAATTTCTACCATATTTTCAAGAGAGAAAGAAGAAGCTTGCCATTCACTCTCTCTACATTCTTGCAAGCTCGACAACGTGTTTTTGTCATGCATCTATGAACTAAATCACGTCCATCCTAGGATCTCAATTGGTATTCATTTTAATTATTGTTGGGAGGCATAGGAACTTTGTTGTAAGATTTTCTTTTTCTTACACCTGTGCTTTATTTGTTATTGAGCTTGTTGCTCATTGGGTTGTAACAACCCATTCTTGTAATTGGGTTGAGGTAACACGTGAATTACCTCATTTAGTAAATTAATTACCTTGAAGTTTAGGGAATCGAATTAAAAATCCTAAGCTGGGAGGCTTAAGTAGTGGAGTACCCAAGTGAGTGGGGAACCACTATACAACTTGTGCCAATTTTTGTGTTTGTAATTTGGGCAAATCTTTCTTGTTATTACTAATACTTTGTTTGAGTATTTGTGTGCGTAGCCATCTATCTTTAGATTGTATCAGTAGCAAGTGGGGACACGTGCCTCTCACTCTAGCTACCCTCGTGTGTAGCTAAGCTATGGTTTAGCACTAGAGGTTGGTCACTGTTGTAAGCCCCCAACAACATTTGGCAACCCCACATACGAGGATGCCTCAACCACAAGAAAGGTGTGATGAGTGGAGTAGCACCTCCTTTCCTACAAACCCTAGGAGTAATCATGCTAGAATGTCCTCTTTTGACCTCCATCAGCATCTCTCACAGCCGGGTTGGTCTCCTCATACATCATCACCAGTTCCACCACATAGGAGAAGATAGTGAGATTTAGGGGCTTTACATACTGCCGAATGGCAAGTCAAAGATCCTTAATAAACCTCCAAAGTCTCTCTTCCTTCATAGCCATAGTAGAGGGGGCAACATGGGAGAGCTCTGGGAAGCATGTTCAATACACGCTGACAGTCATCGCACCTTGGCTGAGGTTTTGAAACTCGCACCTTCTCTAGTCTTGCCACATTTGTCGGTGGTATTGCTCACAGAAAAGTACAACAAAATATTCCCAAAATGGATCCTCACCATCCTAGCCTCAAACTTCCCACCACCACCTATGGGCGATGCTAACCAGCTGGTATGTCACAAAGGGTATGTGACACTCAATGGGAGGGTGAAGAATGTTGAAGATTTCTCCATTTTCTCTAGGCAGTCCTCCACCTCAAAAGGGCTCTCCTCTCCCTTAAAAAATAGGGCTCCAATTTTCAGAACCTTGTGCACAAGTTAAGGTTAAGCTGAAAAGGGATCGCAGGATTGCAAATCATTATAGAAGACTCTTGCTTCGTGCTATCCTCAAAAGACAAGGAAGGTGGAGGGTCGCTTCCTCCACGACCACATCCTCGACCACCAACTTGTCTTACACTACAAAGGCTCTTCTACTTGATGGAGGCCTACTCCTCAAACTTTGCTGATGTATTCGACAACAATGGTGGTAGGGATGGTGTTACTGCACAAAGGACAGGAGCATTTGGGCAAGCTCCTGTGCCTGAGGACCCTAAGCCAGTGGTGGTACATACAACCCCTGTTTGAGGGCCAACACCACTACTCGCATGACTGCATCCTCGATCGACACCATGAAGTACGTGTCCAGGCATCTCCTACAAAGGAGGAATGAGAAATATAAAGTTGTAGTCTAAAATAAGATCAAGACTAGGATTCGAGATTATAATGGAAGTTGATGGCTATGTTTAGTACAATTGCATGTGCTAATTCACTAGGTCTGCCTTAGTTTATTTCTCAAGGCGACCTTTCTTTGATACCAACTATTATGACCCAACCCAAACTCAGTTAGGAGTTGGGTTGGCTCATATTCACTAGCCAAGATCTAACCACCCAAGTAATAAAGGTAAAGCACATGATACACTCCACATAGTCAATATAATAAAAAAGGAAATGTTGAAGGAAAGTAGGAAAGACAATTGCTTACTAGAAATAATGGGCAATGCATAGCCATCAAAACACATGCTAAAGTGTTGAAAGGAAACAAGTTTCATCACTATTACATCTGAAATGATACTACATCAAGGAAGAAAAACTAGACTACAACTACTAAAACTAATAACTACCATAGCTATGGTGCCTGACTGGGTCTTGCACCATCTCTCTCTACTACCGCTGAAGCTGGTTGCCCACTAGCCTGACTTGAATACACAAAACTACGATAGACATCAGCAAAACTAAGTAAAATGGTGCAAGAAAGCAAGTGTAAAGAACATACTACAGTGATGTAAATCAACAGTAAGACCCAATAGTGGTTTTTGTTATTATTACTGTTATCATTTAGTAAGTTCATGCCGGTTTGGTTTAACTTATTTAATCCCCTATGTTACCTATAACACCCTTGTACTCAAGTCAAGTTTACTTTCCTTAACCATTAACTCCTACACAAAGATGATCTCGTTGTAGTTTTCTAAGTCGCAGAGCAACCACGAGACACTTTCTTGGCTAAGAGAGCACCCCATACCCGAACTACCACCTAGTCGACTGCATTGGGGCCATAGTTGAAGTGTATTGATGACTACGACATGTGCAATATGGATGCTGGGAGCTACCCTACGTTGGCACACAATCTTTTCCACTAATGGGTGCGCACAAACAAAACCAACCACTCCTCCTTAGTACCGCATACCCTATACCCCGCTACCTAGTTGGCCCAACGAGGGCCCAACTAAGAGTCTGTGTAGAAAGGCTAGCACTCCCCTGATCCCAAGTCTTAGGGAGGTCAGCTCTCTCCCTACGTCCATGGAGGTGTTCTGCCCTAGGCACTTGTGTACTTGAGGGCAAACTCATCCCCCACACAACTGTCCTTGAATGAATCTATCACCTTAATTTCCATTTCTCAAGTACAACCTATTTCTAATTCTGCCAAGTGTCCCCAGTTCAATTCCACGTTTGCCATTTTCCCTGGAGTTCAGGAATTCCTTAAGTTGTTCATTTCTCACTATCTAGTTATCCCTAGGGTTCAAAAGTTACCGTAATTAGTGTCTAACCAAGTTCACAAGTAGGAGGTTTCATAATTTGGTGATTTCATTTTCCATTCATTAATTCAAGGATCAAATTATTGGTTATCCAAATTGGTTTACAACTTAAATGACCAACCGTTGCTAACAAGTGGATAGAGGAAATTACATAACAACCATTACCACTTGGGTTCAAGCATCTTAATAATACAAGCAGTTCTATGTCCTTAGCAAAAAGAGATGGAGGTAGTACAGGCAAACAACTTAACATAACTTGCAATTTTGTTGATAGAACATGTGCACAAAATCAAAGAGATGGGAGGTGGGACCACTCTACCTCTAGTCACCAGAGGGTCTTGGTGACATGACAAGACAACCACGGGCCCTACTGATGCTACACACGCCTCCCTGAATGTCACATCGACTCTCGGTGCAAATCCTAGGTTGAGAGAAACAAGAGATATGGTCAAACACCCCCATTTGGAGGTTAAACGAATTTTACAATAGTAAAAGTACTCAAAACATGGATTAACTAACTCTAAAACGTAGGAAATTAAACAAAGAATCCAATAATACCTTGTTTGCATAATTCTTAGGTTGATAGAACCCTAAATTGGCCCAAAAACCCAAACAAGGTCACTTGAATCAGCTCTGAACTAGTTCTAAGCCACTGGTTCAAGTGAACCAACCTACTTCCTTGCCCTTGCACCTGCACACCCTCGCATCCACGCTTGTGACTACATGCCATCGCACCTGCGGTCGTGTGCCCTTATGCCCACCAGTTGAGTGAAGAGCAGAGGAGGAAGGAGAGAGTTGGGGGAGATGGCACATAAATCCCGAGGTGGAGGCTTTATATAGCCTTAAGCTTAGGGTTTTAGAGTTTTAGGTGGGTGAAAATTGCAGTTAGGGTTTTAGAGTTTTAGGTGGGTGAAAATTGCAGTAGTTAGTCTAGGCTTTTGGTACTTTGATCTAAGACCCAAAATCGCTTAGTTTTTGGTGTGGAAAATGCACAAGACCCCTTAAGATAAAGGAAAATGAGCATTAGGCTCCTGAGTACACTCACAAATGTGTAGAAATTGCAAAAACCACCCTATGGTTTGTGATTAGCAAAAAATTTGTTGCAAAGAGTTGGATTTTGGAAATACCCGAGTCATAAACTTCGCAAAAAAATCCACCACCAAATAAGTTTAAGCTAAACTCTAGTGAGTCCTGGGTCGAACATAGGGTGGTGAATGTCTGATTAAAAATTACATTTGGAATTATTTTCATAAAGTAGATTAGCTGGTTGAATTTAATCTATGCGAGCTAAACTACTTAAAGAATAAACAACCGAAGACAGAGAGAGAAGAAACAAAGAAAGAGAAAAATAGAGAGAGAATGAACAAATATTGCATTTAAACATTCTAGAGCCTATTATAACTACTTAAAGAAAATAAAACTACACTAGAAAGCAGTCAAAAGATAGGGGTGAGAAAATCCTCCTCAATGGCCATTTGGAGGACGAGCTACGTTGATGGAGCACCCGGAAGAGGGTGGTGAGATGTTGGACGAGGGAGAACAGGGTTGGAGGATGAAGCAGGGCAGTGTCGCAGTGGGAACCTCTTCCCGAATGGTGGTGAGAAGACAACCACAGGATGCTCCACGAAGGGGGTGAGAAGTTGGATAAAATTATTTTACTCTAGCTCTAGAGGAGCATCCCGTGTATGGGACCAGCTCGTAGAGCTTTGGGAGAGGTGAGAGAAGAGAGAAAGGGATGATCAAAATGAGAGCTGAGGTCCCTTTTATAGTTGAGGAAGAAGGGTGATAGTTCCACATTAGTGGACGCATTTAGTGCTTAAGTACATTAGTATTTAGACGTTTATTTTATCTAAATATTGTATGATAATGACAAAATGATGTGAGCCTTGAATGTATCATTTCATGCATTAATTACTTTAATATTTATGTGAAAGAATTAATTATTCACTTTAAAGGTAAGGACTTCACATCAAATGTAAATTTGAGGTGTCATAATGTGGGAATTTTATTTTGGCAAAATTTGGCAAGAGAATCATTCTTTTGCATCCCTTAATCCCTTCCTTATTTGCCCTAAAATCTCTGGCCTCTTTTAGTCACATAAAATATCGATGATTCCTTATCTCTCTTCCTCAAATAGCAACATAAAATTATGATTATTATTTTCTCTTTCGTTCTCTGACTCTCTCTCTCTCTCATTCTCTCTTTTTGTCCTTATATGACAGGGGATAGCAAGGACAAGGAAGCCATCTCTCTCATGAGAGGTGCCCCCTCTCAATTATCTTCCTCCACAAGGGGGGACCTCTTAACCCCTCCACCGTCGATGCCTTGATCACCACCGTGTCTCACCTCCGACAACCTCCAACGCATCTCGCCTCCAACAAATCCATCACCGCGGTCGGTGGTGACAGCATCGGAACCCGCAACCGCATCTGCAACTGCGTCTCTGACTTCACGACCGTTCTCCGCCTTGACGATAACCACCACTGCACTACCGCCGACCAACGGGGAGGACACATCCCTCTCCTTTTAAGTTAAGACATCCAGGAACTTTCTTGGATGTCCAAGGACCAACACCTCAAGCTCTCCCTCTAAGTTCTCCTTCATGCCCACAAACACCCAACACAGGAAGGGGCCTCTTCTTCCTCCAACAGGCCCCCCCTTCCACCACTGCCTTCACATGCCAACCACAGTAGCACCCACAACTACACACATAGCTTCCTCCACTTCATCTACTTCATCTCCTTTCTTCAACCGCTACAACCAAGGAGGAACCCAACACCTTCTCCTCACCGCCACTCCTCTCTATTCATCATCGACTCACTAACACCACCATTTGCCACGTGCTACCACGTGCACGTTAGGTCAGCTCGCGTGCAACCTCGCACCTGCCCTCACATCGCCGTAGCCACTCCAAGTATGGCAGCAACAAAGCAGCCTACTACCGTCTACTCCTTCCCCGCCAATAGCACTCTCACCGTCACCCCCTCACGCACAAGCAGCCACCAAGGAACAACCAGCCACGCCCTCACGCGACCAACCGCACATCTGGCCACCGCAGCCATAGACCACACGCTCAACTTCTCTTCTTCTTCTCTGTCGACAGAAAAGAAGAACCCAAAGCCACTGATCTCCTCCTCCTCGTAGTTGCCTCGTCCGTCCTTGAAGCTTCGCACCATTGACGCAACGACCTCGCCTCGACCCCACGAGGGTAGCCACGCCCTCAGATTTGCCCATGATAGTCAGTTGCGTCGGCTCGTCATCGGCAGCATCTCTGACCACCGCACACCACCGTTCCACCACCAAAGCATTCCTCTCCTCCGACAAGTCTCGCCTCCACTCGTCCCTCCACGTGTGCGCACGAGCAGGAGAACACCCTCATTCCACATGCTCTATTTTTAAATAGTAACAAGGGTGTTAGTTTTTTTTGGAATTTAGATTGAGGAAGGCCATTGATTTATTTTTGATACTATTTTATTATGTTAGAATTACATGCCAGGCCCTTTAACTTCATCCCCCTCTCTCCTTTATATCATGGATTGACTAGAATGGGAGATAAAGATTTGGTTTAACACAAAAGAATAATCTTGCTAATTATTTTTCTGGAAACAAGACCCATGTACTACAAATATGGGTGATTTATTATTTACGCCTCCCCGTGGATACAACCTGATTTTGTGGTTCAATGTCAGTATATTTTTATTAATCTTTGATCAAGGATTTTCCACCACATTACATATTGTGACGATGAATTTTTTTTTATGATTTCTGAAAGTGAAAAACTCCCGATCAAATGGCACTGTCGCTGGAGAGGCAACAGACATAATAGTTTAACTTGATTATTTTTTTATTATTCTGAATTGGACAATGATCTGACCAGTTGATTATTTTTTCTATGCGAGGAATTTGACAAGGCAACAAGCATAACTGAGCGACAACATCACACGAAGAGGACAAAACGATCCAGGAAACCTGGATCCTGCTTTCACAAGGGATTCTCCTTCGTCGCAAATTTTATTTCTATCTTCTCACCCTTGTAGTAATTAGGATTGATTTTTGGGGGCCTGTCCCTACATTCTTTAGCTACTAGGGGCTATATTCTTGTGCGTGCGTGATTCAATTTCTACCTGCTTACCTAAAAAGGAAAAGACAAAAAATATCAACTTTCCTGTTTAGGAGTTGCATGCCCTTAGGTGCACGCATTTAGGGGTGATTGAGCAGCATATTTGATATCATTATTGCATTGTGTACATAATTACAAGAAGATTGTTGGAGATAGGTATACCTTTCTATCTATGCATCTAGCCCCTATTCACGGATTTGTGTTTGGATTAAAATTCAAGACCACTAAACTAATTGAATTGACCTAATTCAGTGGTCACCTAATTGAAAGTGGGAATGATAATCATATTCGACCTTAAAACCAAATCACACTTGATTTGATTCAATGGGACTTGTCTACGTTTTCAAAATCAAAAATGATTGCCAGTTTGATGCACACTTCTGGCATTGCGCACGCACATTAGGCACCGCACTAAAGCTCGATCCCTTAAGGCTATAGGCACCGATCTCTTTATCGGCGTAGACCCTCCTATCTTGCTTTGTGGTGGTGGTACTATCTTTTGACTGAGTGTTTTGATACTTCACGGAGGGGGACACCCCTTGAAGGAACAAAAGGGTAGTTAAGAGGCACAACTTACACATCGCCTCAAAGGAAGGGTTCGCCCTACTTGCATCCCTTTGTTCATCCTTGGAGTTACTTCTCACTTGATCACTTGAGAGTATCATTGAAGCAAAGTATAGGTTCTAGGGCACTCGAAGGTTGGATTAGGTTGCGCATGTGATTTGAAACTTCTTTGGCCACTAAGAAAGAACGTAAACGACCTCTCTTCTTCTCCAAAGAGTTTGTCAAGGATCTCAAGTCATAGCTCCCTCTTATACCACCAAAGTGGGAATGGACGAGTGCAAACCTAGCCTCATTTGACAACTTTAAGGGGTAGGTGGGAGGTTGGCTCAAATTCTCTCTAAGAATGAAAAGAGAGTCCCATTGCCTTGTGTTTGATTGGGGTGTGCTTTTCAAGTCATGTTTTCAAATGGATTACAATAACTACTTCACTTCTCACCCCAGAATACCCAAACTCAATCCCATGACTTGCAGTTATCCATCATCTGATGAACAATGGTATCCTTTCTACTCCTACTATAAGAGCATTGGTTTGATTATTCCCCAAACCTGTGATCATGAGCAGAACCTAGGAGAGAGATATACCATCCCTAACCCATCCATGACTATGCCCAACCCACCCACCCATGATGATTCTTACATTCCCAATTGGACAGAAACTCCTAGGTATTATAACCTTAAGCTTGACCTTCCTCTTGAAACGAATGATTGCCTCTCCTCTTTCAAGAGAGAAATGCAAAAACAATAGAGGGAAATGATGGAATCTTTAGGAGAGTCTTTGAGGACAAGTCAACAATTAAAATAAGAAATTGGTCACTTGATTACTCCCTTGAGGTTGATCATAACCCCTCCATGTTAGATACATCTTCCTTGAGAGAGCCATGCCACGAGATGGACGGGGACATTAGGGACTCAACCTTTGAGAATAGCTACCCTTTTGAGGATAATGTAGACCCCTCCAAACTTGATAGCTCCTGTTTAAGAAGTCCTGACATTAAGGGGGAGGGAGGCTACATGGATACTATGAGAATTGAAAGGGGTTGCCAAACACTGAATTGTGATATAGATTGGTGGCAGCCAGCAGAGGACTCCTCGGATTTTCCACTTGAGCTTTATTGGAGCCAATCAAAGGGGAAGATGGTCCCATTAGATGAACTCGACCCAAATGATAGTATCTTCATTACATTTGATGAAATGGATCGCAGTCAAATAGTCAACCTAACTCCTAGTCTAAATCTTGAGGTGGAATCTATACCCCATCCTAGGGATCCTGAGCATATACCTTATGCTTCTGAGGACCTTGCACCTCAGTTAGAGCTCCCTAAGGATTGTGATTTAGAAGTTAACAAATTCCAGGAGTCTTAGATGCCAGAGGAAATCATACTAGAAGAAAGTGATAATAACCACACTCCTCTATCAAGGGGACCAACACCTGTCGTTGACTATTCTGAGGATTCACAAGTCCTAAACACAAGTGACCATGAGGAAATTAAGGTTGAATTGGACGAATTGCATCGATATTGGTCACAGGGACACGAAGAGTTGATTTTTGAGGAAGCACTTGATCCTGATGTGAAAGATTTTTCTGCGTCTTAGTATCAAGAGGGGAAAAATGTAGAAGAGGATGATGATGACTTTAAGGGTGCCAGACTCAGAGTATGGAGTGACTCTAGGGGAGATTATGTTTTGTTCGAGGGCCTACCCCCTGAGGATCTGACTAAATTAGCCAAATGCAGATTCCTACATATCTTTGATCATCCTCTCAAACATTTAGAAGAGTTGGAAGCAATTACGACTCTTGAGCAAGGAATCTATACACCCTAGGGAGAGGATCTTAGCATCAAACAAGAACCTGGGGTTGTCGTTATTGAGGACATTCACAACCCTATTGCTTCCCAACCACTTCTACATGATAATGAAATGAGTGACAGCCTTGAGCCGTTCAATTTGGACGACGAACATGTAGGCCCATTCCAGGAAGTGCACACTAATGATATGCAGCATGAAAGGCGATCAGTAACTAAGGCTGCTTTTGATGACATACAGGAACTGGAATGGTTGTCAAGGAAGAATGCTAAACCTCTCAAGCCATCTTGGACCCTCTTCCCTACCCCGCACTTGAGAGACTTCAACTCACATAGAACCAACTTCCAAAAATCACTGCTCACACTTTTGATTAACGGGGGGATATCCTAACCAATACATCCTGTGGTAGAGTGGCAAGTTTGGATTGATGCTTTTCCATGTCAGCCCATCAGTCTTAGGGTATGCATCGTCACACCATCTGTTGCCCACACATATATACTTGAGGAGTGTTTGCCTCCTCGGCGCACACTCCCGAAGGTCACTACTCATGCGTATTATGTAAAACCTCCAACAATAGCTCAGGACTACCCTCTTTACACCTATATCTGGCGAGCAATTGGCATCACTATCCATCACCAGCTGGCCAACATCTTGAGTTACGTATTTACCAGGCCAGGTTTGTTATGTATCTTCTTTAGGTCTCCTTCTGCTTCCCTTTTAGAGCCTGTTTTGTGAGATATCCCAACTCCACCTCAGGTAATATCTTTCCTGGCTTTTGCTTTTCAATGAGGACATTGTTAGATTTAGGCATGGGGGGGTATAACTTGAGGTTGTTCATAGCATTTATACATATTCCGCATGCAATTAGGCATCCATCATGCATTAAAAAAAATAATAATAAACAAACAAAAAGAGAAAAAAAGAAAAAGGAAAAGAAAAAAGAAGAGAGAGAAAGAAGGAGATGAAATCTTTGCGAGCTGAATTTCAAATATGTTGAAAAGGAAAAGGAAAGAGATGAAGAGAGAGACACAGAAAGAAAATGTCCAAAATTGTGCTGGTCCCAGCAATTGATTATGGAGGAGTTACCTAAGTTCTCGGCCATAATGAATGAATAAATAAAGTCCTGAAGTGCTAAAGAGAAGGAGATAAGTGAGGGATACTGACTTTAGGCCTCCTGGGTCTGTTCTAGGGCTTAAATACTCACGTATTTGTTAGGATCTAGACTATTCCTCAAGAGGTTGAGGGAGTTACGAAGCCGCTGTATTAAGTCTAAGGCTTAAGGGGTATTCAGTCCCGTTGTCTGTGATGAGACCACAATTATGGGCTAAGTAAATGCTTAAATGCCTAATTACTAAATTAATATTTGCATATACATAACATACTTGAATATATAAATAAATTAGTTTATAAATAAGGGCTTGCATGCATATTTATACATTCCATTATAGTAACATGCATTTCATGCATTATTTGAGATAAATTGTATAAATAATCCAATTTGTTTCTTCCATCCTGCAGAATGTGCAACGCCTTCCCTACTCAACACATCGCGTGTGCGCCTCTTTACGCTCCCACCAGCGGCCAACAACGCACTCGTGCCAATTCAAGGTCATCGAGCATCCCACAACCTTGCAATAGCAATCTCTCCAAATCGCCCCATCGCCAAGACTGTTGGAGAGGATCTCGATGGAAGAAACAAACTGAGAAGCGTTTAAAAAGAAGCACATCCATCCTCTGAAGGAGGCTCTCCCATCCTCTCCACCATGGAATAGAAGGGCACTGTGGAGATCTGCTTGCACCGTGATCTGAAGCGTCCCCCTCACCGCGTGCAGCCACGCCCACACGCAGCCTCTTCGCGCGCGCCCCCTTCGACTGTAGGTCCCTTCTCTTCTTCTTCCTTTTCTTCCTTCAACTCGCTTGCAACCAAACCAAAGGAACCCACCACAGCCCCACAGCCAACCACCTCGCAGCCACACCTCTCGCCAACCACGCCCACATGCAGCTATGCCCTCACGCGAAGCAGCAACTCCATGCATAGCTACGCCCTCATGCGCACGCAACACCTCCGTGCGTAGCAAGCACCCGCGTGCGGCTGCAGTCCCTGCCACTCCTCTCCGCTGCCACTTGCCATCCGGCCGACCACCACCTGCCATCCGGCCGGCCGCCACCAGCCATCTCCTGCCTCACCGACATCGTCTACGAGATCCTCTCCTCTGATGGAACTCCTCCACCCAAGCAAACTACCAACGATGTCTCCTCCAATGTGCGACGAAGAGAAAGGAAGTTTCCTCTATTTTAGCATGAATTAAAATTTAAATTTTTTGCCATTGTCAACATGATATTTGGATTATTTTATTCAGGTGAATTTGCATGGATGCACTTACAATTTCGTGAATTGGCTTAACTTATGTTATGCACATCACTTAACATTGAAATTGGATTCAGATTTGCATTCAATTCAAAATTACATGATATGTCACTACACATGCATCATCTACATATTTTTGGGAGCTTGATTTCTGACATAGAATTTACATAAATAGTCCATAACTTCTCATGAAATTGCAAGTTCCATTTAGAGTAGCATATTCATTGAATTGATTTTGTGAATGTGTCTGCAAACATGATGGCTCCTTACTCGTGAATTTATTGGATCTATTCCTCCCTGTGGATACGACCTAATCCTAGTGGTTAGAAATATTTTATGTGTTGATCGAGAGATTTTCCACCACCATTTGTGATACAATGACTAATTATCTTAAAATTAATTTTTGAAAGTGAAATTCTCTCTACCAAATGGTGCCATTGCCGGGGACGCAATCGACGCAATAAATTCACCTGACTTTGTTTCTGATTACTCTGAATTGTGCATTTATCTGATCATTTTTTATCTTTTATGTGCAACGAATCTAATGAAGCAACTGACGTAACGGAGAGACGAAGTCGACCTTGAGTGACACACCTCAGAGATAATCAACAGGAGCTTGTGGGCCTTGATCCCACATACGTGGAGGCGCACAAAGGACCATTTCGGAGGATTCTTCCTCTTAGACTTATAATTTAGAATTTTAGGATAGGCTCTTTAGGATTATCCTAGTTATTTTTTTTCTCACCCCTGTACTCTAGGGCTAGTTTGTGGGGGAGTATCCCCGTTTCTATATATTTTAGGATCATTATGTGATAGTTAGATCTTTTGATTGTGCATTTATTTTTAAGAAAAAGCGAGAGAAAATAAATCTGAACTGCCTACTAGAAGCTGCATATCCATAGGACAACCATCTAGGATTGCTTAAGTAGCATCTAGATTTTCTTACTGCATTGCATGCATTTTTGCATAGAAGAGTGCTGAAGCAAGGTACGCATTTCTTATCTTACTGCATCAGTCATCTGCACATGCATTGCATCTGAACATAATTAAAGAAAACCACTTAAACTGATTTGAAAAGATTAATCAAGTGGTCACATTATTTCTTGAAAAGAAAGGAAAATATATAGGAAGTGCTTGAATAAATTGATTGGAGTTTTCAAAAGCAAAATTACTTTTCGCGGTGAATGCACACTTCCTGCACTGAGCACGCACTATAGGCACTGCACTAGGACTTGGACCCTTAAGACTATAGGCATAGATCTCTTTATCGGTGCAAACCCTCCTATCTCGCTTTGAAATAGTGATATTAACTTTTGCCTGAGTGACTTGATACTTTAAGGAGGGGGACACCCCTTAAAGGAATTGAAGGGTAGTTAAGAGGCAACCACTAACGCAACTCCTCAAAGGAAGGGTTTGCCCTACTTCCAACCCTTGGTTCCATCCTTGGAGTACCATTTTACTTGAGTATTAGAGAATATCATTGCAACAAAGTGTACATCTTTAGGGCACTCGAAGGTCAATTTAGGGTGCGTAATTGTTTGACAACTTGATTAATCACCCAAAAGGACTAAAAGTAACCTCAACCTTCTTAACAGTCATTGACCAAAAATTTCAAGTGCCTCATTTCTCTTATACCACTTACATGGGAACGGAGAAAAACTTCCTTGACTATATTCGGCCAAGCTGAAGAGTTGGAAGAGGCCTTAAAGAGCTTTAAATTAACAAAAGACCCCTTGCCTTGTGTTTACTTCGTGTATGCTTGGTAGGTGCTCTCTTAGAAGTAGTCTTCTCTTCAACCCTGAGCCTGGGAGAATTATAAGGAAAGCTAACCAAGAAAGAAGAAAAATGGCTGAAGAAAGACCTGAAGAAGACATTAGGGTTGGTGAAAATCAAAGAACTTTAAGAGACTATTTAATCCCTACAACCCACCAAGCCCTACCTATCCAAAGACATGGAGTGGATAATCCATATGAAATGAAGAGCAGCACCATATCTTTGCTCCCATCTTTTGATGGTACTGCTAAGGAGGATCCCTACAGGCATCTTGAGGAATTCACCGAGGTCTGTTCCACGGTGAAGCTCCAGGGCTTTACTGATGAAGCCCTGATGAGGACTTTATTTCCATTCTCCCTAAAGGATAAGGCCAATCACTAGTATCATACCCTCGATGCAAGGGTAAATGATTGGGCCACCCTTAAGGGAGAATTCTTGAAAAAGTATTTTCCTATGAGTAAGACCAACCATTCCAGAAGAGAGATTATGGGTTTTACTCAACAAGAAGGGGAACAATTTCAGGAGACTTGGGAGCACTTTAATGACCTTCTTAGGTTATGCTCCCACCATCAGGTGCCAAGATGGTAGATGGTCAAAAGGTTCTATAACGGATTATCTGAAAGGCACAGGCAAACCATCAATGTTGCCTATGCAGGAACCTTCATGACCAAAACTGAGGATGAAGCCTGGACACTATTTGAAACATTAAGTGACAATTCCATACATATGTCCTCTACCTATCAAGAAAGAAAACCATCAATCTTGCATAGGAAGATAGAGGCCCATGAAGCTGGGGCTACTCAAGATTTGGATTATCAGATTCAATTGTTAAACAAAAACTTTGATAGGCTTTTAGCAAACCCCGGCATGAACCTGCAAGCAGCCTCTATCTTTCAGGCTTCAAGTGAATGCTC
The DNA here is from genome assembly GCA_037157565.1 of Thalassia testudinum. Taxonomy (NCBI): domain Eukaryota; kingdom Viridiplantae; phylum Streptophyta; class Magnoliopsida; order Alismatales; family Hydrocharitaceae; genus Thalassia; species Thalassia testudinum. Next base: position 14,853,281 of record JAZHRO010000007.1, read on the forward strand.
CATTTGCCAAAGCACAACACACGCCACTGCGGAGTGCCACCAGGCAAATCAATTCCATGAGTTGATTCAGGCCGACTTGAACGTGGCCCAAGGTTTCCGCCCACCACCTCGCAATAACCCTTACTCCAATACCTATAATACAGGGTGGCAGAACCATCCAAACGTCTCTTGGAGGCAAGGTGATGCTTCTAACTCAGGGAATACAAGACCCCTACCTCCCCAACCCACATACCAGCCATCCTATGAAAACCCTCCTCAGAATAAGCCCTCTGAGATGGATGAACTTAAAGCCATGATGAAAGCAATGCAAGAGCATCAGAATACGGTCATCCAATCTCAGAATAAGATGATTACTGATATGAAATCCTAAATTGGTCATCTTACTGAGGCAGTTAGGCAGCGTGATCCAAGGAAGTTGCCTAGCTCTTTTGAGGAGAACCCAAAGGGCAAGGGGGTCATATTTATGGAGCATGCCCAAGCTGTGACCGTGCTAAGGAGTGGAAAGAAAATCGACAAGCTTGATAACACTCCTAAAGTTACATCTCATAATTCCCCTCCTACACCTGACCCAACTTCCATCTCCACCGAGGAAGAGCCACACTGCTCTCCCTCACTTGAAATCACCCACAATGAGGATGTAGTCATTCCACCACCCCTTTCTCGCCATGATGACCCCTCTACCTAAAAACTGAGGGTGCCCTATCCAGAGCACCTATCTGCTCTTGGGGAATCTTTTGTTGGCTCGTCTAGAGCCAAGGATAGGACAGAGGAGATTATGGACACTTTTAGGCAAGTCCAGATCAACTTGCCTTTGTTGGAAGCTATCAAACAGATCATGTCCTATGCCAAGTTTCTTAAGGACCTGTGCACCCAGAAGCATCTATCTAGGAGATAGGTCTAAGCTAAGGTAAGCCTACCTGACCATGTCAGCTTGATTCTCCAACATGGAACACCCCCCAAAATGAAATACCCTAGGGCCCCGTATATTTTAGTGGTTATGGGTAACCAACAAATTGACGAGGCTCTGCTCAATCTGGGGGTAGGGGTGAACATTTTACCGAGCTATGTCTACGACCTTTAGGGGGGAGGTGAGTTAAAGCCCAGCCCAGTCATCCTCCAGGTCGCAAACAGATCACTTAAGACACCACGAGGATTACTAGAAGATGTCCTAGTGAGAGTGGAGGAGTTTTTCTTCCCTGTTGACTTTCTGGTGCGAGATAGTAACCCATCTAATAAGCCCACAAAGCCATCCATTATTCTGGGACGCCCCTTCTTGGCCACAGCCAATGCCTCTATCAATTGTAAATCAGGGGCACTTAAAATGGGCTTTGGGAACAAGAAGATCCGGTTGAATGTTTTTGATACTTACAAGCAATCCGAATTTGAAGATTGCTCTCAAATTGAGGTTATTGATGAAATAATTGAGGAGACTACTCCAACACTCCTATGTAGAGATTCCCTTCAAAAGGTCATATCTAAGGACCATCCTCCGATTATTAAAGAAACTGAAAGGGAAATACCCGAATTAGAAGAGTTGCTGGAGATACACACAGAGTCTCTATCCCTACCCTAGACCGTGAAGGTAGATCCACTACCTGAGGCGGGGACATCTCAACTTAAACCCTCAATCCAAAAGGCTCCTGAGTTGGAGCTAAAACCCCTCTCGAGCACATTGAAGTATGCTTTCCTTGGCCCTAACGACACGCTTCCCATTATTATCTCGTCTGCATTACCTGAATCGCAAAAGGGAGCTTTACTTGAGTGTTTACAAAGGCATAAGGAAACAATTCCTTGGTAAATTGTTGATATTAAGGGTGTTAATCCCTCCCATTGCATGCATCATATATACATGGATGAGTCCATGAAACCTTTCTGAGACATGCAGAGAAGGCTCAACCCCAATATGCGGGAGGTTGTTAAAAAGGAGATTCTGAAATGGTTGGATGTAGGGATTATCTATCCCATTTCAGATAGTAAATGGGTCAGTCCTATAAATGTGGTGCCTAAAAAGGCAGGAATCACTATGGAAGACAACGACCAAGGAGAGTTGGTAACCACTAGACCCTCAACTGGTTGGAGGGTCTGCATTGATTACTGCCGTTTGAACACGACTACCCAGAAAGACCATTTCCCCTTACCATTTATCGATCAAATTTTGGAATGACTGCCAGGGAATAAGTTCTTTTGTTTCCTTGATGGGTACTTTGGGTATAATCAGATAGTTGTCTTTCCTGACGATCAAGAGCGTACTACCTTCACGAGTTCGTATGGTACATTTGCATTCTACCGAATGCCATTCGGGTTATGTAACGCTCCTGCAACTTTCCAACGATGTATGATGGCTATCTTTTCTGATATGATTGACGAGTTTGTTGAAATTTTTATGAATGACTTCTCCATTTACGGCTCGTCATTTGACCTATGCCTTTCACACCTTGATAAAGTCTGAACCCGTTGCGAAGAGGCAAAGCTGGTGCTTAGCTGAGAGAAAAGCCACTTTATGGTCCAGTAAGGCATTGTGTTAGGGCATGTAGTTTTTGAGAGAGAATTAGAGGTGGACACCGCAAAAATTGATTCCATCTCTAAGTTTCCATCGCCTGCCAATGTTCGTCAGGTTAGATCTTTCCTTGGCCATGCTGGATTTTCTAGGTGCTTCATTAGAGATTTCAGTAAAATCTCTAAGCCACTATGTGACCTGTTAACGAAAGATGTCTCCTTCAATTTTGATGATAGATGTGGTGAAGCTTTCCTAGTCTTAAAGAAAGCCCTTATTACCGCGTCGATTCTCCAAGTACCAGATTGGACCCTCCCATTTGAGTTAATGTGCGATGCTGCTGATTTTGTAGTGGGAGCAGTCTTTGGTCAAAGGGTTGATGGAAAACCTCATGTGCTGCATTATTCTAGCAAGACCCTTACAGATCCTCAGCAAAACTACATGGTCACTGAAAAGGAATTTTTAAAAATTAGATACAAATCCAATTGTTCTGAAATTTGGAATAGATGTTTCTAACTTAATTGGGAATTACTCTATGAAATTTTCTGATTTTAGGAGGCTTGTGGTGTTAGGAATCGATTTTTCAAGTTCAGACAGAAATCTGGACCCGAAAAATAGAACACCAATACTTACAATGGAGTGGTGCTAAAGAAGCATACAAGCAAACAATGGATTTTATAAGGCACCACTCCACTTAATCAAGTTGTTTGGGATCCTGAAAGCCAAGTTTAATATATTTTTGGTAGTTTTAATTAATTATGTGACCAGAAAGATAAACCAACCTGAATTTCCGCGGGAAGAAAAGGAACTTTGAGCTCTCGCTTCCAGATTCCCACTTTCCCGCTGTAATTCCTGCACACAAAAAAGAAAGAAAGAGAAGGGGATGAGATCCACTTCAAGCAAGAGAAGATTAATTAATGCAAAGCCGTGCCTCCCCGGCAACGGCGCCAAAAAGTGATGGCGATTTCACGCGGTTTGTTAAATACGTCGTTGTAACGCGCAAAATTGATCAACTCTTAAATTTATAATCCTAGATAGGGAAGTATCTAGGGTCGTCCAAGGAGGCAATATGGTTGCAAAATTGATTCTCTTGCTTGGAATATATCTCAACTTTCTTTTGGTAATTTTCAATATACCATTTTTTTTTGTTTTTGAACTAAGGCAACATGCGAAATTATGGCGGGAAAAGTGTTTACACTTCCAATTAAGTACTACTTCTATGTGGAAAGTAGAGCCTCTCCCTAAGCTCACTCTAGGCAAGTGGAGGCCTAGAATAATTAGGGAGAGGGAGTGAAGAATGCTGAAAATAAGCTAATAGAAATGCAAACAAGAAATGCAAAGAAGGCAACTAGATAATTGATAAAGTGTTTTACAAAAGGCCTAGTAGAGGAAAGCTTGTACTACTAGAAAAATGCAAATAAGAAAAGAAAACACAAATCCTCTAGATAGATGGTGAAGAAAAGGGCTTCTTGCTCCAAGGTTGGTGGCTCCCAATCTTGAAAAGAGTCCTTCAACTCCTTCCTTGCAGTGCTCCGCCAAGGTGATGTCCTCCAAGGCAAGCCCTAGGGGGGCGTGCGCTAAGTTTCTCTCCAAGGGTGGACGTCCACCCTAAGTCCTTCTCCTTTGCCTGGTCGTCCTCCTTGAAGTGGAAGAGTCCTCCTCCTTGGCGTGGCTCAAGTTGAAGAGAGTGGGGAGAAGAAGGCACCAAAGGGGCTGGTAGTGTGCCCCTTTAATCTCCTTCTCTACTCCTTCTTCTTGGCCGTAGGTATAGGTGGTTTAGGTAGAAAAATATACTAAGGGAGGATGGGAATTATGTGGTGGTAGGGTAGGGTATTTATAGGATGGGAAGGGGGGTGGTTATGGTGTTTTTTTGGAGGGAAATGAAGGGGTGCTTGGTTATTTTTGGAGGGAAAAATGGGAGGGAAATGAAGAGGTGCCTTGGTTTTCCCTCCAAAAATACCTTCTAGAAGGCAATTTTGGAGGGAAAAAAATGGAGGGTGGAGATGGGTTTTGATGGTGGATGTAGGGTGGTGATGGAAGGGATAGTTGGCACCAATATAAAGTAGGAGTAGGTGGTCTTTTTGCTGGAGCTTAGGTAGTAGGGTAGTAGGGTAGTAGGTTTTGGTGCCATGGAGGTGGACTAGCTAAGTTAAACAGCTTAGCTAGCTTAGCTAGTAGGGAGTAGAGTTGGAGGCATTTGGAGCTAAGGTTTTCAGGGAGAAGAGTTGGAGGTATTTATCTTGAGCTGCACTAGAGCTGGTGGCTGCTGAAGAGAGCTGGAAGGAGCTACCTTAGCTAACTTAGCTTGCTAGTTCTTTGCTAGCTACTAAGCCAAGCTAAAGCAAGCTGGCTTCTGCTAAAAGGAGCTGAGGTGAGCTGGGTCTAATGCTCCCGGGGAGGATCAAGCTGGGTGAGGTAGCTAAGGTATCTTAGCTCAACTGAGTTGAGCTAAGCTGAGTCCCTGGGAGCTGGACTTGAGCTTCCTAAGCTGGAATGAAGTCATCTTTAGCTGGCCGGAGTTGAGTAGAGCTGGATGTAGCTGGACCTGAGCTGGGGTGAACTCCAGTCAACTCAGCTGAGCTAGCTAGAGCTCCCTGTGGACTAATGGGAGCTGAGATGAGCTAGACTCAGCTAAGTTGAGCTGGATCTGAGCTGACCTGAGCTAGGGTGAGCTAAGATGAGCTCTCTTGAGCTGCCATTCAGCTGAGATGAGCTGAATGAAGCTATGATGAGCTAACCCTAGTTCAAGTGAGCTGGAATCCAGCTATGGTGAGCTGGATCAAGCTGAGTTCCAGTTAGTTTGAGCTTCTTCATCACCAGTTGCCTTCCTGAGTGCTAGGGTTTTGGAGTTCTGACAATCTGCATATCCCTAACACTCACAAAAACACATTAAAAAGATAATAAAAAGTGCAATGCATGCCTAACCTAATTGATGCCTAAATGCAACCCAAAAACCCGTTTGTGGAGCAAAATCCTAAGAGCTAAGTTTGTTTTAATGCATAAAAATGATGATAAACTGGCGTTTATCAATAACCTGAGGATGTTTATAGCATTTATAGATATTTGCAAGAAAAAAAAAAGATCTTTTATTTTCTTTTGCTGAATTGGTTAGTCCCTAGCAGAAAATTTATCAAGTGTCATTGAAGATTTTCTTCTTGAATTATTTCTTAAGTTTAGAATCCAGTACAGTTACATTCACTTGCACGTAAACTGGGTAATGGATCTTTGAAGAAAATCAATAAACATTTTTTTTTCTACTAAACCCTTGGACAGTTAAAAGTGAGTTAGGCATACTATCTTCTATTAGATCCACCTCATATTTGTGAGAAGAAAGTAGAGAGACTACTGGTGAGCTAAGTCTAGTGTAAGGACTCTTAAGTTCTAGATAATTAGATGATTATACCTTAAAGTTAGTCATAGTTTTCGCTCTGTTCTTGTGTGCGTACATTGTGTGAATTCCTGAGATTCACCAAATAAGGCATATACACAGAGATAGAGTCCTAATAAAACTATGACTATGGTGAATGGTTACGACCGTCCTTCGTGGAGTCCTCGGCTGAAGGAGAGTAATAATGTCAAAGATCAGAAATACGACTGTCCTATCCATTCCTTCCTGGTGCCGAGAGTAGTCACTTTCACAAAATAAGCCACACAATATCCTCTTGACCATCATCATCCCTATTAATGCCTCATGAATAAAAGTCTACGTCGTGTTCTGTCAGAGTTAAAAAAAAATGGGGGATATATAGATATATAGAAGAAAAGAAAAAAAAAAGAAAAAAAAGAGAGAAAAAAATAAAAAGAAAGAAAGTTATAAAAATGTTCTAGTTATAGCTGTCTTAAGTGTCAATTTTATCAGGTGTTCATAACATTGAGGCAATAAAAACACCCATTGCGATCTACCAAATATGACCCATACCTACTTTTTAGTATTTCTAATCGCCCGAATACTGGCTGAGGACTTATAACTTAGTTATAGGGTTATTAGGACTTTAATTGAAGTGTAAATGCCAAGTGAGGCCACCAAATATTGAGTACAATTACAAAATCTGGCAAGCTATGTGATCTCAGAAAAGAAAAAAAGAAAGTGAGTGAGCGCAAAGGAATGCAAAGAGAGCACAATGTTTAGCCTCTCTCTAGGTTGATTTGTTTGATAGTCTAGAGATCTAGAGTTTGCAGTACTAGACTACATGTAGCACCAGATGAGTGTGAGCCACCAAGTATAAATCCATTTGACTTTGTATCTCCTACCTAAGCCAAAAAGCCAGGGTCAAACTACAGATTATTTTCTACTTTATCCCCGAGGGAAGAAGTTGCCTATCCCAATAAAATTTTATCAAGGGTGAAGTACGAACTTCCAATGTGAAATGGCTTTTCACTTGGATCTGTTGTCTAGGCTATTATCACTTCACAGTTGTCTGGATCTCTAAATGTTTGGAATAAGAAAAGAAGAAATCTTTGTCACTTCCATCACTTTTTACTTTTGCTAAGGACTAGCAAAAACTAGGCAAGGGGGCATTTGATGAGACCACAATTGTGGGCTAAGTAAATGCTTAAATGCCTAATTACTAAATTAATATTTGCATATACATAGCATACTTGAATATATAAATAAATTAGTTTATAAATAAGGGCTTGCATGCATATTTATACATTCCATTATAGGATGATCAGTAACGGCGCTATTTGATTGGTAGGATTTTTCACTTTTCAAAGATGATGTTTATCAGAAAAATACTGCGTTGTAGTATATAATGTGGTCAAAAACCTGCGATCAAAGTTACTAAAATACTGAAATAATACAACACTTCAGGTCGTAGCACAAGGAGACATAGAACCAATAAGATCACCAATATCAATTCCACGTAAAATCATGTTCAAGAAAAATAAGTTGCCATTGATATCTACTCATCATGGGAGGAAACAAACTGCATTAGCTAGTAAACCAATCCTCCAATATTGTCACAACAAACCAAGAAGAGAAGGGCCTCTCACAAATTTGCTGTAATAGAATAATTAATACCAAAATCTCATCTTTGACAAAGGCAATCACTATAAATTTTAATTGAACCTTTACTGTAGAGAAACAAGGGACTTCGTTCCCCTCGTCGGCGTGGTAAGGGAAGCACGGATGATGGTGCGAAGCTCGGAGGAGGTCGTCGAGGGTGAGGGGTGCCCGCTGGCGGTGATGGTTCGGCCGACAATGGCTGGAAATGGATGGTTGGTGGAGAAGAACCCACCGGCAATGGTGGCTTCCCACGGCATGCGTGGACTGCGAGAGAGCCGACTGGCAATGGAAGTGAACTCGAGGTGTAGAGGCGAGGTCAACTGCGTCAACAGCGTGGTGTGCAGTGGCCATACAAGGTGGCTCCACATCAAGATGAGCAGTCGGTAGTGGGTTCTTCTTGGAGAAGAAGAACAGTGCGCGGAGTGGGGGAGGAAAGCTGGCTGCTATGGCTATGGCATGCTTTCATGGATGGTGTGCACAAGGGGTGCAAGGAAGAGAGGAGCGTCGAGGTGTGCTGCTCGCAGTCATCGGTGGTGAAGGGGAAAGATGGTGGTTGCGGCGAGGTGGCGCGAGCAACGATTGCTGTTGTGAGTAGTGGACGTGCGAGTGTAGGCAAAGGTGCTGCAACGTCGATGGGCACGATGGAGGTGCTGCTGCAACGACAGGAGCGAGCAGAAGTGCTGGCCTCACGCTAGCGTCCGCGCACGGGATGGCATTGCATGCGCGAGGGGGGGCCGGCTGTGAGGCTATGAATGCACGCGATTGTGGCTGCATGCAGTGAGTGGGTGTGCGTGCGGCTGGCTACGGTCGGTGAGGGGGTCACAGTGCACGCGGCTAGCTACGGTGCATGCTCTCTTCACGGTGGAAAGGAAGGGAGCCACTCCATCAAACCCCCAAAGAGATTCTTTAACCTGTTCTAGATCCACAATGCCTACCTCTCCCTTCGCATGCGCAACTATTGGATTTGAACGCTGGTGGAGGGAGAGGCAGTGGGAGGTGGACAATTATGGGCATACCCTCCTTCAAATGCTAATTATATTCCTGTCCAGCCCACCTATTATACTTTTATTTTCTGCATGCACATATCAAATAAGAAGTATAATGTATGTATTGGAATGCAAAGCATATACAAAAATAAGCTAAGATTAATTACTACTTAGCTTAGGTCATTAAACTATAAGGAAATGTATTCCATATGTACTTAAGCCAAATAAATGTCTAATAAATTGGACTTATCAAATGCCCCCATGCCTAAGTTTTGTTAGTCCCGAGTAAAAGTGAAAATAATGGAAGTAATCAAGAGAATTCTTCTTTCTTTATTCCATAAATTTAGAGATCCAGACAAATGTGAAGTTATAATAATAATAGCCTAGGTAATGGATCCAAGTGAAAATAACCAACTTACATTTGCAGTTCGTACTTATCCCTTGGTAGGTATTTCTATCGGGATAGGCAACTACTTTCCCTCAGGGATAAAGCAGAAGATAATCTGTAATTTGACCCTGGCTTTTTAGCTTAGGTAGGAGATATCGAGTTGAATGGATTTGTATTTGGTGGCATATACTAATCTGGTGCTACACGTAATCTAGTACTAGACTCTAGATCTCTAGACTATCAAACAAGTCAACTCAGAGAGAGGCTAAACAACTATGCTCTCTTGATGTTCCTTTGCACTCACTCTTTTCCTTCTTTTCTCTCTGAGATTCACACATTTCACCAAATTTTGTAAATGTACTCACTATTTTGTGGTCTCTCATGGCATTCACACTTCAATTAAAGTCCTAATAACTCTACAACTAAGTTAGAAGTCCTCAGCCAATATTCAGGCAATTAGAAATACTGAAAAGTAGGTATGTGTTTGGTAGTCGTAAAGCGCATTTTGATAGGAAAATGCGTCGTAGTATAGTGCACAATACGATCAAACAAAAATATTTATAAAAAGATAACAGGACTTTGAGTCCCGGTTGTTCATCTCTGGGAGGCGTTTATTCAAATTTGAAATCAATCTTTTATCACTCCACTTGCTTAAAAATCGCATGGCGATATGATTATTACGTATTTAAGTACGACATACTTAGTTGCAAGAATATCAGAAATTAAAAGCAGGCAACTTTAATCACACAAAATATATTGCAATAAGCTCATGGTGATTCTCAACACATAGACACACACATATATATATATATATAAATTTCTTTCATTCATTCAGGAAGGTGTTTGTAACACGGAATGTAGAAGAAAGCTTATAAAGGAAAGCTTGAAATGTAAATCTAGCAAGCAGAAAATGATCGCATACAGGAATTTATGGGGGGATTTTTGGGGGAGAATAAGAGCTACACTACTAAGCAGTAAATGAAAGCAGTAAAACTATGAAGAGCTAAGTTACTAATCTAGCAGAAAGGAAGGGCATTCGGAGGTGGGCTCCAATGGCCTTTGAGTGTCTGAGAGGAGGAGGGGCAGCCAATGGTGCTTAGGCCAGCCCTTTGAGAGAGGTTGGAGAGATGATCCAGTATCCTGGCATGGAGATGGTGGTCCTTCATGGTGGTGCTCCTCCTGGAGGTGGAGTGGAGATGAAAGTAGCTAACCTAAGTGTGAATGAGTGCCAAGAATGGGATGGGTGCAAATGGCCACCCCTTGTGTCTTTTTATAGACCTAAGGGAGTCTCTCTAGAGAAGTGTGGAACTCTCTAGAGAGAGCTCCAAGAGTGGCCGGCCAAGTGAGAGAGTGGGTAGTTCTTAGATCCATGAAAAGTGGATCTAAGAATTGAATGACTCTTGGTTGCTAAATTTGGCAACCAAGAGTGGCGCCACTTCAAGAGAGTTCTAGAGAACTCTAGATTTTTAGGAGTGCGTGAATGGGTGTGTGTGTGTGGTCGTGCCCTAGGTGGCTAAGAGGTCTAGGTTAGGTCCTAAGGGGTTTAGGTAGGTGTATGCCTTGAATTAGGGTTGCAAACCCTAATTGCTAAGGGAAAATTGCAATTAAACTTAACCTAAGTTTAATTGAATGAGTGTGAACCTAATTGAGAGTGAAATAACTCAATTAGGTTGGGCTTAGGTCAATTGGACTCTCACTAAGTCCAATTGGACTTGTGTGGGTTGAGATCTGAGCTCAATTGAACTCAATGACTCCAATTGACTTATGTAGTGGTAATTAACTATGATCTAAGTCAATTGGGTTTGGTGAGGACCTAATTAGGTCCTTAGGGAGGTCTAGAGGTGGTGTACTAAGGTTAGGGTACCTTAATTTAGGTTCCTATGGGGTTGGAATTGGGTCTAGGGAGCTAAAGATCTAAAATCAAGGCTTGAATCTCAAAACAGGAACTGGAGAGCAATTCCAGACATCCAATAAAAGTGTCAGACGTCTTATACTCAAAAATAAGAAGTCTAGACTTGTTGTTTGAACGTCCAATCAAAGTCAGGAAGGATTCAAGGTTCTATCTTGGGTATTCTGCAGAAATTGGATGTCTGACCAAGTGTCTGGACGTCCAATAACACTGCAGAAGTGGGTTTAAGGTGTGCGGGAGTTGGCTAAGGGTTCTGGACATCCTATAATTCATCTGGACATCCAGATAAAGGTTGGAATTAGGGTTTTAAGGTTTCCTAGGGTGTGGTGACCTAATCTAAGGGTGGCTAAGGCTTGGGGAAGTCTCTAGGCTATCTTAAGGCTAGGATGGACCTAAGCTCTTCATATTTTACTGCTTTATTCCTACTTAATAGAGTAGCATACCTTAACTCCCTTACATTATTATCTACTACATCTAATCTAAGTCTCCTACTCCAGCTCTGCTGCAACACCCATTATTCCTGATCCAGCTCAGATCCAGCTTCAGCTCCAGATCCAGCTTCAAATCTAGCTTATTACCTGTAATTGACATAATGCACTTAATCAGCACATTATAACATTATTTTGTGCATAGCTAAAGGAAATCAGTAAAGATATAGATATTGCTTATGCATACATGAATTACCCTAACTTATGCTGAGTCCTAGCCTAATTTAGGTTAATTAAGACCTACGATTACTACGCAATCAGTATGGGTCATATTTGATAGATCGCGATGGGTGTTTTTGTTACCTTAGAAACATTGTCACGTAATGACAAGTGATACAAAGATAAAACTATAAACTTGGACTCTTTTCTTTTTTTTCTCTCTTTTTTTTATATTAATATTTCTCTCTTTCTTTCTTTCTTCTTTTTTTTTTCATAAATCAACATGACACAGACTTTTATTTATGAGGCATTATTAGGAATGATGGTGGTCAAGAGGATATTGTGTGGCTTATTTGGTGGAAGTGCCTACTCTCAACACCGGGAAGGAATGGATAGAACAAGCGTATTTCTGACCTTTGACACTATTACCCTCCTCCAGTGAAGACTCTATGAAGGACTGTCATAACCATCCACCATAATTAGCTTTATTAGGACTCCATCTCTTTATATTTGCCTTATTTAGTGGCTCTTAGGAATTCACACAATGTACTCACACAAGAACAGAGAGTGAAAACTATGCCTAACTTCGAGGTATCATCATCTAATTGTCCAGAACTTAAGAGTCCTTGCACTAGACTTAGAGTACCAGTAATCTCTCTACTTTCTTCTCACAAATATGAGGTGAATCTAATAGCAGATAGTATGCCTGACTCCCTATTAATTGTCCAAGGGTTCAGTAGACTAAAAATGCTTATTGATTTTCTACAAAGATCCATTACCTAGTCTACGTGCAAGTGAAAGTAACTGTACTAGATTCTAAACTTAAGAAATAATTTAAAAAAAAAATCTTTAATGACACCTCCTTGATAAATTTTTTGCTAGGGACTAACCAATTCAGGCTCAAGAACATAAAATATTTTTTTCTTTTTTTTCTTTTTTTTTGTCATAAATTGCTATCCTAAATGTATGCAAATATTTATAAATGCTAAAAACATCCTTAGGTTATACCCCCCCAAGCCTAAGAATGACAATGCCCTCATTGGAAAAATGCATACATAGAATAATATTACCTGAGGAGGAGAGTGGGAGGAGTTAAGGCTCCTCAAGCCAAAGTGCATCCAAAACCTGGCCATCTGAAAGAGTAATATAAGGTTTAAGTCGCTGGCCATTTACCTCAAAGCTCGCACCAAAAGTAGGGTTTTGAATTTCTACAACTCCATGAGGGAAGATATTGATAACAACATACAGCCCATCCCAATGGGACATGAGCTTTCCTGGAAATAATTTAAGTCTGTAATTGGAAAGCCAGACCCACTAGTTGGGCTGAAAAGTCTTTCTAATGATATGCTTATCATGGAAGACCTTTGTACGTTGCTTGTAAGCTTGAGAAGTTTCATAGGCTTCATTACGAAGCACCTCAAGCTCACTTAACTCCAGCATACTTGCCTTTCCTGCTTTATCTTGATTCAAGTTAACATTTTTAATAGCCCAATAGGCTTTATGTTGGATTTCAACAGGAAGATGGCATGCTTTTCTGTAGACAAGACGGAAAGGAGACATGCCCAAGGGAGTCTTATACGCGGTTCTGTAGGCCCAAAGAGCATCATTTAGTTTTTTAGACTAATCCTTATGGTCGGCCCCAACAGTTTTTTCTAAAATTCATTTAATCTCCCTATTAGACACTTCAACTTGTCCACTCGTTTGGGGATGGTAAGGTGTGGCTATCATGTGATTAACTCCCAAATTTTGGAGTAGTCTTGTGAAGTGTACATTCTTGAAGTGAGGTCCTCCATCACTTATGATCATCCTTAGGCACCCATACCGAGAAATGATATTAGCCTTAACAAAACCCAACACCATGGAATGGTCATTGGTTCGCATGGGCATGGCTTCTATCCATTTGGATACATAGTCAACAGCCACAAGGATGTACTCATATCCGAAGGACACAAAAAAGGGACCCATGAAGTTGATGCCCTAAATATCAAAGATCTCAACAGGGAGGATAGGTTGCTGGGGCATCTCATCCCTTTTTCAGATGGTTCCCATCTACTAGCAATGTAGACATGCGCCCACATATGTATGTGCATCTCAGAATAATGTGGGCCACCAAAAGCCAGACTGGAGAACCTTATGGGCAGTCTTTTTTCCACTAAAATGTCCCCCATAGTGGAGGTCATGGCAGAAACTTAGAACACTTCCTTGTTCTTCGTCAGGGACGCAACGGTGGAAAAGCTGGTCAGGGAGTATTCTAAAAAGCTCAGGTTCCTCCCAGTGATAAAATTTAGCATCAGCAAGAAACATGTCTCGCTTCTGCTTGTCCCAAGTACTGATGGTAATGCCCATGACCAGATAGTTCACTATGTCAGCGAACCAAGGAGTTTTGGCCTCTACGGCCATTAGAGACTCATCAAGGAAAGTCTCTTGGATACCTCCAGCAGGGTTTGATACCTTAATAGGGATCCTAGATAGATGATCTGCCACCACATTCTCAACTCCTTTCTTATCTTTAATTTTCAAGTCAAACTCCTGGAGTAGCAGAATCCAATGAATTAGGCGAGGTTTGGTGTCCTTTTTAGCAAGAAGATGCTTTAAGGCAGAATGATCAGTGAACACCACAACCTTGGAAACCAAAAGATAAGACCGAAAATTTTCCAAAGCAAATACTACAACAAGAAGTTCTTTTTCAATGACCGTGTAGTTTGGGTGAGGATCTGTAAGGGTCTTGCTAGCATAATGTAGCACATGAGGTTTTCCATCAACCCTTTGACTTAAGACTGCTCCCACTGCAAAATCAGAAGCATCGCACATTAGCTCAAACGGGAGGGTCCAATCTGGTGCTTGGAGAATCGGCATGGTAATAAAGGCTTTCTTTAAGACTTGGAAAGCCTCACCACATCTATCATCAAAATTGAAGGAGACATCCTTCACTAACAGGTCGCAGAGTGGCTTAGAGATTTTACTGAAATCTCTAATGAAGCGCCTATAAAATCCAGCATGGACAAGGAAAGATCTAACCTAACGAACATTGGCGAGCGATGGAAGCTTAGAGATGGAATCAATTTTTGCGGTGTCCACCTCTAATCCTCTCTCAGAAACTACATGCCCTAACACAATGCCCTGTTGGACCATAAAGTGGCTTTTCTAGCTGCTAAGCACCAGCTTCACCTCTTCACAATGGGTTAAGAATTTATCAAGGTGTGAAAGGCATAGTTCAAATGACAAGCCTTAAATGGAGAAGTCATCCATGAAAATCTCTACAAACTCGTCGATCATATCAGAAAAGATAGCCATCATACAATGTTGGAAGGTGGCAGAAGCATTACATAACCCGAATGGCATTCAACGGAACGTAAATGTGCCATATGGACTCGTGAAGGTGGTACACTCCTGATCGTCAGGAAAATGGCTATCTGATTATACCCAGAGTACCCATCAAGAAAATAGAAATACTTGTTCCCCGCTAGTCGTTCCAAAATCTGATTGATAAACGGTAAGGGGAAATGGTCTTTCTGGGTAGCCGTGTTCAAATGGCGGTAATCAATGCAGACCCTCTAACCAGTTGAGGATCTAGTGGTCACCAACTCTCCTTGTTTGTTCTCTTCCACAGTGACTCTTGCCTTTTTGGGCACCACATGAATAGGACTGACCCATTTACTATCTGAAATGGGAAAAATAATCTCTACATCCAGCCATTTCATAATCTCCTTTTTAACAACCTCCTGCATATTGGGGTTGAGCCTTCTCTACATGTCTCAGAAAGGTTTCACAGACTCGTTCGTGTATATATTATGCATGCAAAGGGTGGGATCAACACCCTTGATATCAGCAATTGACCAAGCAATTGCTTCCTTGTGCCTTTGTAAACACTCAAGTAGAGCTCCCTCCTACGATTCAGATAATGTAGACGAGATAATAATGGGGAGAGTGTCATTAGGGCCAAGGAAAGCATATTTCAATGTACTCGGGAGGGGTTTCAACTCCAACTCTGGACCCTTTTGGATTGAGGGTTTAAGTTGATACGTCCCTGCCTTAGGTAGCAAGTCTACCTTCACGATCTAGGGTGGGGACAGAGACTCTGTGTGTATCCCCAGCAACTCTTCTAATTCGGGTATTTCCCTTTCAGTTTCTTTAATAATCAAAGGATGGTACTTAGTTATGACCTTTTGAAGGGGATCCCTACATAGGAGTGCTAGAGTAGTCTCCTTAATTATTTCATCAACGACCTCAATCTGAGAACAATCTTCAAATCCGAATTGCTTGTAGGTATCAAAAACATTCAACCAGATCTTCTTGTTTCCAAAGCCCATTTTAAGTGCCCCTGATCTATAATTGATAGAAGCGTTGGCTGTGGCTAAGAAGGGGCATCCCAAAATAATGGATGGCTTGGTGGGCTTATTAGAAGGGTCAATATCTAGCATAAGAAAGTCAACATGGAAGAAGTCCTCCACTCTCACCGGGACATCTTCCAGTAATCCTCGAGGTGCCTTAAGTGATCTATCTGCGACTTGGAGGATTACTGGACAAGGTTTTAACTCACCTCCTCCCAAAAGGTCGTAGACAGAGCTCGGTAAAATGTTCACCCCTACCCCCAGATCGAGCAGAGCCTCATCAATGTGTTGGTTACCTATAGCCACTTAAATATACGGGGCCCTTGGGTCTTTCATTTTGGGGGGTGTTCCATGTTGGAGAACTGAGCTAACATGGTCAGGCAAGATGATTTTGGCTTGGACCTGTCTCCTAGATCGGTGCTTCTGGGTGCACAGGTCCTTTAGAAACTTGGCATAGGATGGGATCTATTTGATAGCTTCCAGCAGAGACAAGTTGATTTGGACTTGCCTAAAAGTGTCCATAATCTCATCCGTCCTATTCTTGGCTCCAGGCAAGCCAACATAAGATTCCCCAGGAGCAAATAGGCACTCTGGATAGGGCACCCTCAGCTTTTGGGTAGAGGGGTCATCATGGCGGGAGAAGGGTGGTGGAATGACAACATCCTCATTGTGGGTGATTTCAAGAGAGGGAGAGCAATGTGGCTCTTCCTCGGTGGAGATGGAAGTCGGGTCAGGTGTAGAAGAGGCATTTTGAGATGTAACTGTAGGAGTGTTATCAGGCTTATCAATTTTCTTTCCACTCCTCAGCACGGTCACAGCTTGGGCATGCTCCCTAAATATGACCCCCTTGCCTTTGGGTTCTCCTCAAAAGAGATAGGAAACTTCCCCGGATCAAGTTGCCCAACTACCTCAGTAAGATGACCAATTTGGGATTGCATATCAGTAATCATCTTATTCTAAGATTAGATGACCATATTCTGATGCTCTTGCATCGCTTTCATCATGGCTTTAAGTTCATCCGTCTCAGAGAGCTTATTCTGAGGAGGGTTTTCATAGGATGGTTAGTATATGGGTTGGGGAGGTAGGGGTTTTGTATTCCCTAAGTTAGAAGCATCACCTTGCATCCAAGAGAAGTTTGGATGGTTCCACCACCCCAAATTATAGGTATTGGAAAAAGGGTTATTGTGAGGAGGTGGGTGGAAACCTTGGGCCACATTCAAGTCAGCTTGAATCAACTCAAGGAATTGATTTTCCTGGTGGCACTCCGCAGTGGCGTGCGTTGTGCTTTGGCAAATGGAGCATTCACTTGAAGCCTGAAAGATAGAGGCTGCTTGCAAGTTCATGATAGGGTTTGCTAAAAGCCTATCAAAGTTTTTATTCAATAATTGAATCTGATAAGCCAAATCCTGAGTAGCCCCGGCTTCATGGGCCTCTATCTTCCTCTGCAAGATTGATGGTTTTCTTTCTTGATAGGAAAAGGACATACGTATGGAGTTGTCACTTAATGTTTCAAATAATGCCCAGGCTTCATCCTCAGTTTTGGTCATGAAGGTTCCTGCACAGGCTGCATCGATGGTTTGCCTATGCCTTTCAGATAATCCGTTATAGAACCTTTCGACCAACTGCCATCTTGGCATCTAATGGTGGGGGCATAACCTAAGAAGGTCATTAAAGCACTCCTAAGTCTCATGAAATTGCTCCCCTTCCTGTTGAGTAAAACTCATAATCTCTCTTTTGTAATGGTTGGTCTTACTCATAGGAAAATATTTTTTCAAGAATTCTCCCTTAAGGGTGTCCCAATCATTTACCCTTGCATTGAAGGTATGATACCAGTGCTTGGCCTTATCCTTTAGGGAGAATGGAAATAGAGTCTTCATCAGGGTTTCATCAGTAAAGCCCTAGAGCTTCACCGTGGAACAGACCTCGGTGAATTCCTCCAAATGCTAGTAGGGGTCTTTCCTGGTAGTACCATAAAAGGAGGGCAACAAAGATATGGTACTGCTCTTGATCTCATATGGATTTTCCCCTGTCGGTCATCTCAGTGCTTGAGCGGGTTGGTTGGTTGGAATAAAATAGTCCCTCAAGGTCCTTTGTTGATTTTCTCCTTGATCAGCCATGTCTTCTCTTTTCTCTCCTTGGTGGGCTCTCTTAAGAATTCTCTTGGGCTCAGGATCAAACACTAGATTGCCCTCAAGAGAGCATCTACCAAGCATACAATATCAATCGCAATTCAAGTTCTTATTAATTGAGTAAGTGAAACCTCCACTCCAAAGATAGGTCAAAAGGTCAAGGCTTATCCCTCCATTCCCACGTAAGTGGTATAAGAGGGGTGATGACTTAAGATCTTAACCTTCTTTGTTGCAGAGGTAGAATTGGTTGATATAGATGGCCGAACAAGTTATTCACTACAATTACGCGACCTAATTCAACCTTCGTGTTCCCTAGGACCTATACTTTGCTTAGATGATACTCCCAGGTGATCAAGTGAGAAGTTACTCCAAGGACGAATAAAGGGATGCAAGTAAGGTGAACCCTTCCTTTGAGGAGATGCGTATGCGGTGCCTCTTAACTACCCTTTTGTTCCTTTAAGGGGTGTCCCCCTCCATGAAGTATCAAAACACTTGGTCAAAAGATAGTACCACCACCACAAAGCACGATAGGAGGGTCTACACCAATAAAGAGATCGGTGCCTATAGCCTTAAGGGATCGAGCCTTAGTGCGGTGCCTAATGTGCGTGCTCAGTGCCAGACGTGTGCATCACACCGCAAATCATTTTTATTTCGAAAACGCATACAAGTCCCTTTGAATCAGATCAAGTGTGATTTGGTTTTAAGGTTAAATCTGATTATCAGTCCCAATTACAGTTAGGCGACCACTGGATTAAGTAATTTCACTCAGCTTTGTGGTCTTGAATTTTAACCTGAATGCAAATGTGTGAATAGGAGCTGGATGCAAAAAGTTAGAAAGGTGTACCTGCCTCCAATAATCTTCGTGCAACTATGCTCGCAATGCAACAATGAGATCTAATGTGCTACTCAATCACTCCTAAATGCGCACACCTATGGGTATTCAACTCCTAACAGGGAGCTCGGTATTTTATTGTGTTTGTTTTAGGGGCAAACATGTAGAAAAATGAATCACGCGAGTAGCAAAAATATAGCCCCTAGCCTCTAAAGAATGTGGGGACAGACCCCCAAAAATCAACCCCAATTACTACAAGGGTGAGAAAACAGGACTAAAACTTGTGACAAAGGAGAATCCCCTATGGAAGCGGGATCCAGGTCTCTTGCGTCTTCCCCTCGTGTGGGCGTCGCTCAAGGTCGATGTCGTCTCCCAGCTGTGCCTATCACCTCCAAAGATTCCTCGCACATAAAAGATAACAACTGGTCAGATCACTATGCAACAAGAAATAATCAGAAATAAAAATCAGGTGAAATTATTGCATCTGTTGCCTCCCCGGCAACAGCGCCATTTGATCGGTAGGATTTTTCATTTTTCAAAGATGATGTTTATCGGAAAAATACTGCGTCGTAGTATATAATGTGGTCAAAAACCTTCGATCAAAGTTACTAAAATACTGACATAATATCACACTTCAGGTCGTATCACAGGGAGACATAGAACCAATAAGATCACCAAT
The DNA here is from genome assembly GCA_037157565.1 of Thalassia testudinum. NCBI lineage: Eukaryota > Viridiplantae > Streptophyta > Magnoliopsida > Alismatales > Hydrocharitaceae > Thalassia > Thalassia testudinum. The sequence goes on from JAZHRO010000007.1 coordinate 14,872,684, forward strand.
ATCAATTCCACGTAAAATCATGTTCAAGAAAAATAAGTTGCCATTGATATCAACTCATCATGGGAGGAAACAAAATGCATTAGCTAGTAAACTAATCCTCCAATATTTTCACAACAAACTAGGAAGAGAAGAGCCTCCCACTGATTAGCCCATAGTTGTGGGCTATTTAAGTATTTAAGTGCCTAGACATTAGGTTAATTCTAACATTTATTTAGCATAAATTAAGATGTAAATAGATTAATTCATATTTTTAATTTAATTACATAATCCATGCATTGCATTCATATTTTAAGTTCATTTAGAATTAGCTTAGAATGACATTCATCTAATTAGTTAACCAATTAGGTACATTGTTTTCATTAACATAAAAGTTGAGGGTCTGTATATAAATGATCATAATATTTTAACATTATTTTCTTTATTCTTCTTCTTGCAGGAACGGCTGGCTACTGCTCCAACGCCACCAGCTGCCGCAGTGAAGAACCCATTCAAGGAGGAGCGAATGTGTTGGATCTGGTCGGGCAGCTGATTTCAAATTTGTGCAGGCCACTACAAAAGGAGGAGGGAGGCAACCGAGCTCGAGAGGCCTCCACCACCGACCCACCACTGTGCAGAGAGATCTCCTTTCTTCCATTCCACACCGCCGACCTCAACCGTGGCGGCGAGTCTCCACCACCGTGGGCGTGTGGTGTGACATGCCACACCGCCATCTGGAGCTCGTCCGCATTACCGTGAGCACCTTAGCGTGCATCTCCCTCGCCGTCGTCACCAACAACCACCGCCGCAGCCACTGTGAAATCACCCTCCTCAGTCACTTAAGACGTCCGGGAAATTTCCCGGATGTCTGAAGTCCACCCGGACCACTCCAGCCGCACGCAAGGCGTGCACAGCCTCCAGCCCTCACCCGCTCACCTTAAGCCTACAACCTCATCGTGACCATCCGCCTGCGCACCCCCGTCTGAAGCCACCCGCACAACCACATCCGCACGCAACCTCACCCGCTCACTCCCACATCCACTCCAGCCCGCACGCCCACGCCAACAGAGCATGCAACCGCCCGCGCCCACACGCTCATCTCCAACCGCACGCAAGGTGTGCACTGCCTGCAATGCCTCTCCGCTCACTCCCGCTCACCCTCCGGTGCCTGCAGCACCCCTCCCGCTAGCATTCCCACAAGCACCCACACCCTCCAGCCAACGCCTCACCGCCCACGCGCGCCCACGCCTCAGCCAGCACGCAGCAGCAGAGCAGGCAGCCAACGCCTCACCGCGCACGCCCTCCAGCCGCACCTGCAGAATCACTCCCACGACCTGCAGCGCCTTCCGCCAACAGCGCACGCTCCCGCTTGCCGCGCTCACCGCCAACAGCAACTGTAGCACCGGCTGCAGCCACCTCCGCCGGAGCTCATCCGGCCGCCTCCGGCCGCCACGCGACACGCCGCCACCACCGTTTCGAAGCCCTCGGTCCAAGGAACTTCCTCCGAGCTTCCCGCGTCCGGTCGTCCACTCCTCGTCGGGCACGCCAAAGGGGAAAAAATCCCCTATTTTGCTACAGTAACCAGGCCATTAAAAATTACATTTTCTACCATTGTCAATTTTTATTAATATTTTATTGATTCTGCATTGCGACAAATATCCTCTAGTTACTCATAATTGCTATTTCAGCATTGTTTCTTGTTTCAACCCTAATTTGAAGGCAATTATGGCTTGATTCTTGCCCAAGCTAACTACAAACAAACGTTTTTAACTGGTGCGAATTTAAATACGTCATTGCCTCCCTGTGGATACAACCCGCTCCTCTACGAGTGGTTATTTCTTTCTAAATATTGATTAGTCGATTTTTCCACCACATAAAACTGTAAATGACTTTAAAGCGAGCAATCGACTCGTCACCCACAAATTTACTGTAATAGAATAATTAATACCAAAATCTCATTCTTTGATAAGGGCAATCAATGCTAATTTTAATTGAACCTTTACTGTAGAGAAATAGGGGACTTCGTTTCCCTCATCGACACATGGTGGGGGAAGCACAGTTGATGGTGCGATGCTTGGAGGAGGTCACCAGGGGTGAGGGGTGCCTGCTGGCAGTGATTGTTCAGCCGACGATGGCCGGAGATGGCTGGTTGGTGGAGAAGAACCCGCTGGTGGTGGTGGCTTCCCACGGCGTGCGTGGACTGTGAGAGAGCCGGCTGGCAATGGAAGTGAACTCGAGGTGTCGACGCGAGGTCAACTGTGTCAATGGCATGGTGTGCAGTGGCCAAATGAGGCGGCTGCACGTCAAGATGAGCAGCCGGTGATGGGTTCTTCTTGGAGAAGAAGAACAGTGCGCGAAGTGGGGGAGGAAAGCTGGCTGCTATGGCTATGGTGTGCTTTCATGGATGGCATGCACAAGCGGTGCGAGGAAGAGAGGAGCGTCGAGGCGTGGTGCTCACAATCATCGGTGGTGAAGGAGAAAGATGGTGGTTGTGGCAGGGTGGCGCAGGCAGCGGTCACTGCTGTGCATAGCGGATGTGTAGGCGCAGGCGAAGGTGCTACAGTGCCGGTGGGCGCGATGGAGGTGCTCCTGCAACGATAGGAGTGAGCGGAAGTGCTGGCCTGACGCTGGCCTACGCAAGGGGGGGCGGCTGTGAGGCTGTGAATGCACGCAGTTGTGGCTGCGAGCGGTGAGGGGGTGTGTGCGTGGCTGGCTGTGGTGCATGCTCTCTTCACGGTGGAGAGGAAGGGAGCCGCTCCATCAAACCCCTGAAGGGATTCTCTAACCTTTTCCAGATCCAGAACACACGCCTCTCCCTTCACATGCACAACTGCTGGATTTGAACGCCGGCGGAGGGAGCGGCGATGGGAGGTGGACAATTATGGGCATACCCTCCTTCAAATGCTAATTATACTCCTGTCTAGCCACCTATTATACTTTTATTTTCTGCATGCACATATCAAATAAGAAGTATAAATGTATGTATTAGAATGCAAAGCAGATACAAAAATAAGCTAAGATTAATTACTACTTAGCTTAGGTCATTAAACTATAAGGAAATGTATTCCATATGTATTTAAGCCAAATAAATGTCCAATAAATTGGACTTATCAAAGGGCACTATGGAGATCTGCTTGCACCATGATATGAAGAGTCCCCCTCACCATGCGCAACCACGCCCGCGCGCAGCCACTTCGCGTGCACCCCCTTCCACAGCTGGTCCCTTCTCTTCTTCTTCCTTTGCTTCCTTCAACCTGCCTGCAACCAAACCGAAGGAACCCACCACAGCCTCGCAGCCAACCACCTCACGGAAATGCCTCTCGCCAGCCACACCCGCATGCAGCTACGCCCTTGTGCGAAGCAGCAGCTTCATGCGTAGCCGCACCCTTGTGCATGTGCAACACCTCCGCGCACAGCAACCACCCGCGTGCGACTACAGTCCCTGCCACTCCTCTCCACCACCACCTGCCATCCGACCGATCGCCACCGGCCTTCTCCTGCCTCACCACCATCGTCTACGAGATCCTCTCCTCTGGTGGAACTCCTCCACCCAAGCAAAGTGCCGGCAATGCCTCCTCAAATGTGCGGCAAATAGAGAGGAAGTTTCCTCTGTTTTATCATGAATTAAAATTTACATTTTTTTCCATTGTCAACTTGATATTTGGATTATTTTATTCAGGTGAATTTTCATGGATGCACTTACAATTTCGTGAATTGGCTTAACTTATGTTATGCGCATCATTTAACATTGAAATTGGATTCAGATTTTCATTCAATTCAAAATTACATGATATGCCACTATACATGCATCATCTACATATTTTTGGGAGCTAGATTTTTGATGTAGAATTTACATAAATAGTCCATAACTTCTCATGAAATTTCAAGTTCCATTTAGAGTAGCATATTCATTGAATTGATTTCGCAAATGTGTCTGCGAACATGATGGCTCTCTATTCATGAATTTATTGGATCTATTCGTCCTTGTGGATACGACCTGATCCTAGTGGTTAGAAATATTTTATGTGTTGATCAAGAGATTTTCCACCACCTTTTGTGATACAACGGCTAATTATCTTAATATTACTTTTTGAAAGCGAAATTCTCTCTACCAGTCTACCCTTTGGTTTGTGGGACTTGGTAACCTAAGCACCCAAAAATCACACACTATTCTGGTTCAGTGTGCATAGAGAAGAATAATGCCAAAAACAGTGTCCATTCTGAAAATGTTTTCCCGAAAAGTTGACTTAGGAGCAGCTCGAAGACATAATTTGATTGGATGAGTTCCTGACGTGAAGAGGAGAAAAGTAAAATAATCCCCTCGAAGATGTGTTATAACACATCATCTCCTCGATGCTTGTCTCTTAGGATATCTAAATATCCAACTAGGGGCATAGAAGCATCTCGTGCTAGTTCAGATGCCATGGGTGGCATTATCTTGAAATATCAATGGCTAGGGTTTGAATTTAGCTACAGAACGCCATGGGCAGCACTATCCCAAAGTGTTGAAAGCCAGGGTTCTGAGGGTTGCCATGGGCGATGCTATCCCGAAGCATCGATTGCCAGGGGCCCTACAAGGATTGATGGTAGGGACAAGGAATCTGATACGGATCGTGTTTAGGGCCAATCTAATGTTAAGTCTAGGGGAATTTAAAAAAAGAAAGAGAAAATTCTCGAAATAATATTTCACCCTCTCTCTCTTACTAAAAATGCATTGGAAAACTGAACCTAGCCTTGCTACACATATGCATAGGTGCTTTAACCGCTGAGGTCAACAAACCTCTAGGCAACTTTTGCGGGCCTTAGAAACCTTCGTGGCAGAGCCAAGGCTAAGGCTGGTTAGGTTCATATCTTGGCTGATACTTGAGTACCTTTAGGCCTATAGTTGGTATTTCAATCTAATTTCTAAAGATGTGGCACGATGAGGCATCTTGACAGTAAAATCTGGCCTAGAGATCTGGTTTGTTTTGTATGATTTTGTTCGGGACTAGGAAAACTTAGGCATGGAGGTATTTGATAGGTCCACATTAGTGGACACATTTAGTGCTTAAGTACATTAGTATTTGGACATTTATTTTATCTAAAACATGTATGATAATGACAAAATGTTGTGAGTCTTGAATGTATCATTTCATGCATTAATTACTTTAATATTTATGTGAAAGAATTAATTATTCACTTTAAAGGCAAAGACTCACATCAAATCTAAATTTGAGGTCATATTGTGGGAATTTTATTTTGGAAAAATTTGGCAAGAGAATCATTCTTTTGCATCCCTTAATCCCTTCCTTATTTGCCCTAAAATCTCTTGCCTCTTTTGGTCACATAAAATATCGATGATTACTTATCTCTCTTCCTCAAATGGGAACATAAAATTACGATTGTTGTTTTCTCTTTCCTTCTCTGACTCTCTCTCTCTCTCTCATTCTCTCTTTTTGTCCTTATATAACAGGGTACGACAGGGACAAGGAAGCCATCTCTCTCACGAGAGGTGCCCCCACTCGATCATCTTCCTCCATGAGGGGGAGACCTCTCAACCCCTCCACTGTCGACCCCTCGATCACCACCGTGTCTCACCTCCGACGACCTCCACCGCATCTCGCCTGCAACAAATCCATCACCGCGGTTGGTGGTGACAGCATCGGCACCCGCAACCACATCCACAACTACATCTCCAACTTCACGACTGTTCTCTGCCTTGACAACAACCGCCACTATGCTACTGCTGACCAACAAGGAGGACACGCCCCTCTCCTTTTCAATTAAGACGAACGGGAACCATCCCGGACGTCCAAGGACCAACACCCTCAAGCTCTCCCCTTGAGTTCTCCTTCACACCCACAAACACCCAGCACACGAAGAGGCCTTTTCCTCCTCCAACAGGCCCCCTTCCACCACTACCTTCACGTGCCAACCACAGTAGCACCCACAGCTGCACACGCGGCTTCCTCCACTTCATCTTCTTCATCTCCTTCTTTCTTCAACTGCTACAACCAAGGAGGAACCCAATACCATCTCCACACCGCCAGTCCTCCTAGGCATCATCGACTCACTGACACTACCATCTACCACATGCTACCACGCGCACGCGCAGTCAGCTCGCGTGCACCCTCGCGCCTACCCTCACATCGCCACAGCCACTCCAAGTGCGGCAGCAACAGAGCAGCCTACCGTCAGCTACTCCTTCCCCGCCAACAGCAATCTCGCCGTTACCCCCTTACGCACAAGCAGCCATCGCAGAATAGCCTGCCACACCCTCACGCGACCAACCGCACATCTGGCCACCGCAGCCACAGACCATGCTCTCGACTTCTCTTCTTGTTCTTCTTCTTCTCCATCGATAGAGAAGAAGAACCCAAAGCCACTGATCTCCTCCTCCTCGCAGCCGCCTCGTCCGGCCTCAAAGCTTCACACCATTGACGCCAATGACCTCTCCTCGACCACACGAGGGTAGCCACGCCCTCAAAACTACCCATGATAGCTGCGTGCGTCAAGGAGCCACCGCTACCACCGCCGACCTTCCTCGTCGTCGGTGGCATCTCCGACCACCGCACACCACTGTTCCACCACTGGAGCGTTCCTCTCCTCCAACCCTACTCCTCCAATGAGTCTCACCTCCAGCCATCCCTCCGCGTTGCTCACGAGCAAAAGAACACCCCCATTCTACATGCTCTATTTTTAAACAGTAACAAGGGTATTAGTTTTTTTTGGAATTTTGATTGAGGAAGGCTATTGATTTATTTTTGATAATATTTTGTTACGTTAGAATTATATGCCAGGCCCTTTAACTTCATCCCCCTCTCTCCTTTTATATCATGGATTGACTTGAATGAGAGATAAAGATATGGTTTAATGAAAAAGAATATCTTGCTAATCATTTTTTGGAAGCAAGATTCCATGTACTACAAATATGGATGATTTATTGTTTTACGCCTCCCCATGGATACGACCTAATTTTGTGGTTCAATGTCAGTATATTTTAATTAATCTTTGATCGAGGATTTTCCACCACATTACATATTGCAATGGAGAATTTTTATTATTATTTCTAGAAAGTAAAAAGCTCCATATCAAAGGGCATAAAAATCATTTTAAAGGCCTTAAGATTTAATATATAGCCTTTAGTGACACATGTAATCGTCACTAAAGACCCCCATTACTGAAGCCAAATGGAACTAGGTCCTTTGGATCGTAATCGCATGCTCCTCGTGCAGCCACGTCACCCACTTCCTCGCCTTCAGTCATTGGGCACGCAGACGAAGCGCCCGACATGTGACCTAATTTAGGCCATCCGATTCCCATCATGTGCTCCAGATCGGTGCCTACCTCCTACTCAAATCGCACCCTGTGCACGTGAGAACGTTCGTCAATCCGTGTGTTCTCAAGTGCTGGTGTCTCCTCGTGCCACCTGGCCTCGTTACACCCACTCGATGTTGATCGGACAGCCTAATTAAGTGCTCGCGCCTGCACTGCTGATTAGTGGCACAAGCACGGATTCGAACCCACGCTTGTTGGTTAGGAGTAGTGCAGCTGACCATTGTGCCATGCTATTGGATTGTCTCAAAGATGATCCAAGGGTCCATCGCTCGTAACAGTTGGAAGAGAATCCAACAGTCCAGATCAATTGTTACTTGAGAGAAGAGAATAGAGGCCAACGACATGGCGCGATGGGGATCGTTGGATGAAGATCCAACAATCCACATCTAATCTTGAGTTTCCACGTTGGAAAAGACATGGCATGGCAGAGATGGTTTGGACAGCTAAGATGGTGCCACGTGGCACCATCTGGACCGTTTATCTTCTTTTGCTCATAGGAGGTGTCACGGACCTCGAATTGGATCGATTTTTGCATCGTTGGGCTAGGATCGTCGATCTAAACCCATCCATGCAATTGTATTTGTCATCTGAGGTACACATTTGCACCACCTTGCCCCTTAACCTCTAATCTTCCTATGACTACATCTAATATTACCGAAGTCCGATCGAGGCGATCTTGGAGTTGTTAGACTCCAATCGTCACCTTGATTAGATCTATATGGTTGGCTCTTCAATCCGTGGCTCAAATAAATATTGCCCTATCCCCTGACCACAAAAAGTGCAAATTAACCTATAATTTGTACAATATATTCTAAATGCAGAATGATGAATGCTATGCAATATTTATAATGTTGAATGCAATTATACGCATAAGAACATGCATAAATAGACAGTTTATATGAAATAGATGTGTCTACATCAGTTTGGAAAACTATTCTAAAGGTCCTTGACACTTTTCTTTTTAGAAGGAAAAGGACTACTACCATCGACAGTAGTAGTTGATGCAAGATTTTGTGCGATTTTCTAAATGTAGGTTTTAATCGTTGTAAGGCGCAAAATTGATCGACTCTTAAATATATATTCCTAGATATGGTAAGTATCTAGGGTCATCTGATGGTAACACCATAATGATCCATAACTAACTTAAATTAGTGGAAATCAAGTGACAAATGCTCATGAAATGATCCCCTGAGAGTTGTAATTCCATGCAAATCCATTTTGAGAAAAGAACATTAAAACAGGGCTAATTCTGCAATTTTAACATCACATTATAATTGCAAAGTAACCATAGGGTCTCCCAAGGGTTAATTGAAGGTCTATTGAGCATTAAAGTTCAAAGAGTGAGTCCACACAGATAGATATGGGGTTTCACGCATTTCGAGCACCACATCAAAACATAAACCCTAATTTTAGACCTGCTTCAATTGAAGAGGTTCTGGTCAGGATAAAATTCATTTAAACCTCCTAAAATTCATAGAAAAATATTTTAGGAGGTTTAATACCCTTGGTTTGACCATTTGAACCTATTTTGACCACGTTTGATTAGGAAATTTACATAGAAGCCCAAATTAGGGCAAAATCAATTTGGGCCCAATGAATCTGATGGTTAAGTTGGATTTGAGTTTTGACCATATTTGATTGGGGAATTTTCATAGAAGCCTAAATTAGGGCTAAATCCCATTTGAAACTTTATCCAAGGTCAAAATGGGTTCAGATGGTCAAACCAAGGGTAGCAAACCTTTCAGAATATTTTTCTATGAATTTTAGGAGGTTTGGATGAATTTTATCCTGACCAGAACCTCTTCAATTTAAGCAAGTTTAAAATTAAGGTTTTGTGTTCTGATGAGGTTCTCAAAATGTGTGAAACCCTGTTTCTATTTGTGTGGACACACTCTTTGAACTTTAATGCAAAATAAACCTTCAATTAACCCTTGGGAGACCCCGTGGTTACTCTTCAATTATGATGTGATGTTAAAACTACAAAATTATCCATGTTTTAAGGATCTCTTCTCAAAATGGATTTGCATGGAAATATGGCTATCTGGCGATCATTTCAAGAGCATTTCTCACTTGATTTCCACTAATTTAAGTTAGTTATGGCTAATGATGGTGTTACCATAATCGTCCAAGGAGGCTAATTTGTCAGTTAAATAATTTTTCTCTCTCACCTTTTTAAATTGACACTTCTATTTTTGTATTTTGGGTTTTGCAAATTTTTAGAGTTTTGAAATAATCGAGGCACAGAAAGATGAATTGACTATGTCGAAGTGATCAAGATAGAATCTACCTTTCTAAGCTCACCCCGAGTAAGTGCACCTAGGGTAACTAGAAAGAAGTGGTACACTAAGCTACTAGCACATAAAATAAAGACAACAAAATATGGAAATGCACTTTGGAATTAAGAAATGAAGTAGTGGAGTCTACAAAAGTACTTGGTGAACTCAATTATATGAATGGCACCACACAATTAATCTCCAAGTAGAGGAATGTTGTAAGCTACTACAACAAAGATGACAAGAAAAAACAAGTATGAAGATTCTCCCAAAATGCTTGAAGATATCCTCTCTCCAGACTAAGCAGCTCTTGGGCTTGAAGAGGATGCTCCTTGCTCCTTTAGTGCTTCTCCTCCCAAGGTGGATGTCCTCCTTGGATGGATGTGCTCCTTGGCGTGGAGCCAAGGAAGAAGATAAGACAATGTGAACATGAAAGGGACAAGGAGGATGTTCCTTTTGATCACCTTTTTCTTCCTCCTTGGACGTAGGATATGGGTAGAATATAGGAAGTATTTTTGCTAGCCAAGGATGGTTTGAATGGTAGGATGGGGGGTCCTTTCATAGGCTAGTATGGATGGTGGTTAGGAAGCTTCCTTGGTGCCATGTGAAAGGGTGCCAAGGAGGGTGGTTAGGAAGCTTCCATGGTGCCATGTGAAATGGTGTCAAGGAAGGGTTGGCTTGTCTCCAAGTGTGCATGTAAGGTAGGACATCCATGAAAGGGTGTGAATGGCTTAAAGTGGTGGTAGTGTGAACGTATTAGGTGGTAGGTAGGAAGCTTCGTAGGCGCCAAAATGAAAAGGTGCTTTGGAAGGAGACTTGGCACCAAGGTTGAAGAGGTGCCATGGAGGATTTTTGGTAGTAATTTTGGATGGTTTATAACTAGATTGGATGGCTATTAATGTGGAGGGGAATGGAGGTGGAGCTTGAGTAATAGAGCTAGCTAAGCTAGCCAATAGCTTAGTTAAGTAGAGGAGGAGCTGGAAGGAGCTTCTCAGAGCTGAAATGAACTGTCATGGATCTTAGAGGAGCTGATGAAGAGCTGCTAGTGAGCTCTACAAGTAGCTTTTCTAGATGAGCTACTAAGTAGAGCTAGGTAGAGTTGTCTTCAGTTGGCATGAGCTGGATTTGAGCCTGATTTGAGTTGGATCCAGCTGAGTTGAACTGGGGTCCAACTACTGGAGCTTCTATCTTCATAAATGTTCCAAGTTTCTTCCATGATGCCAAGGTTTCTCTGATTTCCAATGTATTTATCATTGTCAATCAAATGGAAACTACATGAGATAATGTGAAATGAATACTAATGTAAGCTCTAAACCCTAAATGCACATGCATGCTAAATGCAATGATATAATGCAATGCAGTTGAAAAAATCTTAGGAACTAGATGTGAATGGATGCTAAGGATGACGATAAACTGGCATTTATTAGTAGTTCATCAATTTATTAATTCAAAAGTTTACAAAATGGTGAGCAAATGCCTGGGTAAACTAGGTGCCCCATTACAAATGTTCTCCACCCACTTGCAACCCTCATTAAAAAGTACATCATTTCTAACCCACCAAACACTCCATAGAATCGCCACCTCAGTAGCATTAGTATGATTAGTTTGACTAAGGAGCCGTGCCTAAAAACCATCCCACGTAGGTAGTAATGAAGAACAACATCTCCGCTACACCTCAGCCGTGACCAGGCAGGAAATCAGCTAGTGTTTGACATTATCTTCCACAAACTTGCATAATGGACAAAGGATGGAGTGGGCATCCATACAGCATGACCTCAGGGACCCAGAGACTAAGCCATCCTTTCTTGCCAACACCAAAAATACTTGGATTTTAGGGCCACCTTCAATCTCCATATAGCCAAACAAGAGGCTACAAGGTTATCTCCAGGAACCAATGAAATAAGGCGATCATATCCACGTATAGGTGAGTAGAGACTTGTGCACCATTTAAAGCCATAAACCCAGTAAGAGGTCTAAATGCCTGTACTATCTCCACCATCTTGTAATATTATTCTTGCATTTGACTCCAATAGCTTCCCCTCAGCCTAGGGATAAGCCAGCTATTTTCATTCAACCTCCAAAAATCAGCCATTTTGGCATGCCTATCATGAGAAGTCTCATAAGAATGTGGAAAGAGATTCTTGAGAGGGCTTAGATCCATCCAGTTGTCTTCCCAGAAGCAGAAGTGCTTCCCATCACCAATGGCTGGAACAAAAGAATCCCATCTTTCTACCACAGCTTTAGAAATAGAAGACTAGAAGGGAGATGCATTGGCTGTTGAAAGTACATCGGAGGGAAATTCATTTGAGCTATAAGAATCCCATATAATGTCTTTCCATAGGCCAACTGTTGATTCTTGCGGGAGGGGGTGAGATTTGCAGGATATAATATAAAATGTGGAATTAAAATAAATCAGTCTCATAATAAGCAATCACACAAGATACACAGGTATTTTTAGTTGGAAACCCAAACCAGGTGAAAACCACCACCTAACTCTCTCGAGTTAGGATTTCCCGATTGACCTAGTCGCTCAAATCCACTATCCTAGTTGCTTAAATTGAGGGTAACTGAACCTCTTACAACCACGCTACAAATACGAGGATAGCGTAACCTCAAAACCCGTTCTCTTCATGAGAAAGTTTTTATCTCATGAAAGAGACGGGAATTTGCAAAATGAATACCCAACCAATTAACAAAGATAAAATATAAAGCAACCTATAGAGCCACAAAATAAACCTAGCTACTATAGATAAAGAATACTTCCCTTTGGTGGAAGTGCGTCGACTTGATGACACAGATGCGTGAACCACGCAACAACACTTCATCGCTCTCGTAATCGTGGAAGGAGAGCGGGTGCATGGCGAAGATGATGCTCTCTTGATGTAGAACAAAAGCCTGGAGAGTAGGATCACTTCTTATGATCATAGGGACACAAAATGATGTGGAAATGTGTTACTTGGTGTGTCTTAGTGTATCTTGGTGTGTCTTTACAAGGCAAGGGACCTCTCCTATTTATAGTTGGCTTAGGAAGGCATAAGAAGATTTTGGAAGGCTTAGGTAGCTATTGGGGATCATCCCAAGGCAAAACAACCGCAATCAGAATCATTAATGATTCTGATAGGGTCATCAGAAGTCTGGGAAAAAGATCAGACATCTAGAAGTCACTCTTAAGATGTCTTGAAACTAAATCAAACGTCTAATCCTAGACTAGTTTCCTTACTAAACTAAGTCAAACCTAAACAAGGTTCTAGTGTAATTCAGTCGGACGACATATCGGACATATGGCACTAGGTCTGGACGTTTGCAAACCTAATTTACTATGGGAATGGATTTCCCAAGGCACAAATGGCTATTAGCCTCAAGAGAAGTGATTTTGGCTCAATTAAGGGCTAACGATCACTTATCAGATGTTTAAGGTCCTCTATGGACGTCTGATAGAAGCCTAAAGGCATTTCTCAACGATCAAATTCTATAAGCCAACATTCCACTAATTGGACATCTGGCAAAATCATCAGATGTCTACTAAGACATCTAGACTAAGGGTCGATCATCTGAAATCAACAGACAGAAGGCTTTAAGACCAGCCCTAAATGTTTGGACGTTTGATTCAACATTTAAATGTCTTAAAGTTCACTATCAGATGTCTAATTATCAGATTAGATGTCTGATAAGGTTGTCTGAAGCCTATTTAGGTTTTCTAAGTTCTCTACAAAAAACCTAAGTATCCTAGGGTTGTGCAGGTGTTCCTAGGACCACAGTGTTGATACTTTGAGGCTTTTTAACATGCATCTAAGAAAATGAAATAGCAAAGAATGAAAACAACAATTACAAAGTACAAGACAAAAGAAACTCTATCCTATTCTTCAGTCTTCAAGCTCTCGCTCCTCGCAATGCACCTTCTTCTCCGACGAGCTCCTCCAATCCACCATGGATGCGAGCTCTGAGGTCCTTCACACTTATATCCATTTGCATTTTCCTGAAATCTAAAGCTTAAATACAAATGTTAAAGCACAAGTGTTTTATTTTCATCAAAATTGACGATCGTGGTGCCCTTGCACCAACACCAACGTCCCCCCTAAGAATAATAACTCCCCATTTGAGAACAAGGAGTCTCCAAATTCTCTAAGAGATCTGACCCCCAAGCCTCCACTTTTCTTCGGCTGACATATGCGACTCCTTCTAACAGGTTGTAAAAATTGTCTCTCATGTAAGGGCCCTTTCCAAAAAGTCTCCTTTGAATACTATCCATTTTTTTCAAGACCAATCCTGATGACTGAAACATAGAGGGAAAATACAAGAATTGCATAAATGACAAAGTTAAGAAGGATCAATGTACCACCTCTGGAGAGAAATATACCACACCAACTAGCAAAATGAGCCAAAATATTTTCAAATAGAATGGTCCAGCATGCACTTGTCATTTTCTTCCCTAGGAGTGGTAGTCCTAAATATCATATTGGAAGACTTCCAACCGGCATCTGTAAAATCTTTGAAAGTGTCCCTCTAATTTGATTTGCTGAGATTTGCTGATCCAAAGCAAATTACAGACGACTTAGATCCATTAACTCTGAGCCCTGAAACTTCTCCAAAAGTATCAACTGATTAGCTCATATTTTTAGGCTATTTAAGTATTTAAGTGCCTAGACATTAAGTTAATTCTAATATTTATTTAGCATAAATTAGGATGTAAATAGATTAATTCATATTTCTAATTTAATTACATAATTCATGCATCTTATTCATATTTAAATGTAGTTAGAATTAACTTAGAATTGCATTAGTTAACCAATTAGGTACATTGCATGCATTAATTTAGGTTAACATAAAAGTTGAGGGTTTGTATATAAATAACCATAATATTTTATCATTATTTTTTATTCTTCTTCTACGTGCAACGGCTACATTTCTTCCTCCAGCTGCCGCAATGAAGAACCCAATCAAGGAGGAGCGGATGTGTTGGATCTGGTTGGGGCAGCTGATTTCAAAAGAGAGGAGGAGGCAGCCGAGCTCAGAAGGCCTCCACCACCGACCCACCACTGTGCAGAGAGTTCGTCTCTCTTCCATTCCACACCACCGGCCTCAACCGTGGCGACGAGTCTCCACCACCGTGGGCGTGTGGTGTGACAGGCCACACCGCCAGTCGGAGCTCATCCGCATTACCGTGAGCACCTCAGCGTGCACCTCCCTCGCCGTCATCACCAACAACCACCACCGCAGCCACTACAATTTCACTCCTCAGTTAGTTAAGATGTCCGGGAAGTTTCCCGGACGTCTGAAGCTTCGACCCCCCACTCCAGCAGCAACCACCCTTGCCACACTTCACCTCCAACGCCAACCACCAGCCCCCACGCACGCTCACCTAAAGTGCCAAGCCCACGCCCGCTCCTTGCAGCGTGCCCGCCAGCAGCTGCAGCAGTGCTCAACTTCCGTGCACCTGCTGCAATGCACCCGCACCTTCCACCTGCGCCTACCGCCTGCAGTAGCATCCGCCTCCACGTGCTCACCTGCAGCGCCAAGCCCGCGCACGCTCACCTGAAGTGCCAAGCCCGCGCCTGCTCCTTGCAGCGTGCCCGCAAGCAGCATGCAGCAGCTCTCAACTTCCGCACTCCCGCTCCAGCACGCCCGCACCTTCCGCCTGCGCCTGCCATCTGCAACGCCTCCACCAGAGCGCGCCCGCCAGCATCCTGCAGCAGCGCTCAACTCCCGCGTGTTTCCACAGCAGCACTCAACTCCCGCGCATCCGCAACAGCAACGCTCAACTCCCACGCACAGCCGCCCCTCCAGCAACTGCAGCCACCGTTGAGAGCCACCTTCATCGGAGCTCCGTCCGGCCGGCTCTGGCCACCGTGCGACTCGCCGCCACCCCCGCTGCGAAGCTCTTGGTCCAAAGAACTTCCTCCGAGCTTCCCGCCTCCGGCTGTTCATTCCTCTTCACGCACGGCCAAGGGGAAGAAATCCCCTGTTTTGCTACAGTACACACCCCATTAATAATTACATTTTCTACCATTGTCATCTTTTAATGATATTTTATTGAATCTGCATTGCAAAAAATATCCTCTAGTTATTAAGAATTGCTATTTCAGCATGTTTTCTTGATTCAACCTTAATCTGAAGGCAAATTTGGCTTGATTCTCGTCTAAACTAACTACGAACAAACGTTTTTAACAAGTGCGAATTTAAATATGTCATTGCCTCCCTGTGGATACGACCCGCTCTTCTGCGAGTGGTTATTTTTAATTATTGATTAATCAATTTTTCCACCACATAAAACTACAAACGACTTTAAAGCGAACAATCGACTCGTCATCAACCATATATTTAACACACTCTACCTCCCTACAACCTCCTTCAATGAAGAATATTGTATCATCTGTGTATTGAAATATAAGGGTCAAGGTCCTTTGAGAGGACATCGTGTACCCATGTACCAAACCCCCATTACATGCTTTAAAGGAAAAATGTGCCAATGTGTCTGCTGCAAGCAAGAATATGAGAGGAGCAACTGGACACCCTTGATGTACTCCTTTCTATGGCTCGATCGAAGTTCCTGTCAGCTTCCCATTAATAAGTGGAGAGAAAGAAGAGGTAGTGATGCACCACTTCATCCAGTGCACCCATGTCTTTGGGAACCCTCTCCTACGAAAGATCTCCCACAAATAAAGCCATGAAACTAAATCCTACTCTTTGGAGAAGCCCACTTTCCACATGAAAGCTTTCTTCTTCCTCCTCTTTCATCCAGAGACCATCTCTTGGGCTAGAATAAAAGACTCTTGCAATGACTATCCTTTCAAAAAAGCAGATTGAACTGAGCTAATCAAGCTCCCCATCACCTCTCTCAATCTATTAGCAAGGATCTTTCCAATCAATATATAAATAAATTTGGAAAGCAAATAGGCCTAAAATCATTTGAAGTATCTACTCCCTGCTTCTTTGGTAACAAGAAAAGAAGAGACTTATTTAATTTTTAAATCCCAAAATTGACTCTTTGAAATTCCTCAAGCACACCCATGGCGTCACCTCTGACAATTGGCCAATATTCTTTATAAAAGAGCACCTGAAAATCATCTAGACCAGGGGAACCCTCCGCCTTCAACCCCTTCAAAGCCACCTCCACCTCTTGCTCCTTAATAAGACTTACAAGAGAGGAGGCCTTCAACTCACTGATTCTGGGCATATCTAAAGTAGATAGTCACCAACACCCCCTCTAACCTACCCTTGTAGTAATCTGGAAATGACTATTGACCACGAACATATCAGCATTAATGCTCCGGATCCCATCAGAACTCCAAAGTTAAACATGCTTGGGTGAGAGTAGTACTAGGTTGGGTGACCTCCTAGGAAGTCCTCAGGTTTCCTTAACACTAATTAGTATGAAAACTATAGAAAGACCCTAGGGTTTGGAAATTAGTGAAATAATTAGTGCACAAAAGTTGTATAAAGACCCCTAGTATTTGGAAAATTATTCCATAGGTCCTTGGTGCACTAATTAGTGTGTAAATATTGTAGATAGAACCCTAGAGTTTGTCAAATTACCCAATAACCCCCAGATATCAATTTCTTATATAAATTGGGTCATTTCACTCTCGAGCATGAGGAGCCTCAAGTGCATTCCTACCTTCACATCGCCATTGCCAACATCCCGTGTTGAGATACTCCCTAAGTTCATTCTTTCTCTCATTGTATTTGTTTCTCTTTACACTCTCTCCCTATGTACTTGTAATTTGACATTATTTTTCATTAATACAATTTTATTCTAATAATTTATTTTTGTTTGCATCAACTTCCTAGTTTCTAATTCGTAGTTTGTTTGTTTCCTGCTTTCCATGCATTTTTATCTTGTTAATTTAGGATTAATTATTAAAATCGGGAATACTTCTCATCTCTCATTATAAAATTCTAAAAAAATCTTAAAATTTTCAAAAATACAAAAAAAGTACTTTAGATTATTTGAAAACAATTTAGATGATTCGACCTCCATAAGCATGACACGAACTCCCAATATATTGATTTCTACATTTTCAAAGAGTTCAATAATTTTTTATAAACTATGGTGTTTTTGTGCACAATGGCACTTCTTTATCTTCTTGTGAATCCCACAATTAGAGGTGTGGTGCCAAAAATTAATAATTCCTAACACGTCATTATTGGCATGATGAAACCAATAATGCTTTTGATGGGTTCCCACTTGTAGGATAAATCAATTGTAATTTAAAGAGTTAATAGCACTTAATTTGGTAATTAATTACACCTAATTTGATTAGGCATAAAATCCAATGGTTGGATTGCAATTAATTTATGCATGGATACTAAAATCAAACACCCATAAGTTTTTATGGGTTAATCCTATAAAAATCAAGCAGGATTTGATCCCTACCCTTAGATGGAGATTCAAGGGCTCCCATCAAATTAGGATTAAAGTTGAATCCCTATAAATATCTCCCAATCTCAAACCATAGCCCTAATTTTGATCACTTGATTTTAATCAAATCCCCTCTATTTCCTCCACCAAAACTCTCAACTGATGGAAGAGAGAAGCAGTAGTCACTGCCTCCTTTCTTCCCTCTCAGATTGAATGTCAAGAAGTCTTGATAGACTTTTGGAGAGGTTGTCGGACGTCCAGAAAACATTTTGGACATCTAAAGTGTTATGCTAGGGACGTCTAGAATCATGTTTTGACTTTCAATTTGATTGGTAGAAGCCCTTGTCATAATCATGCTTGGAGGAAATCGTGAAGGTCATGTTTGAGGGTTCACGAAATCCTTCATAGATCAGATTGTAATTAGACTTCTTCGACATGAAGGGCTTCATCCACCCATTGAGGAAGAGCATTTTGAGCATGCCAGGACTTATTATAGGAGGCACCACATGTGGAGTGATATTCTACACATCCATGAAGGTATAATCCATTATCTCACAGGAATCCAGAACGATTGAAAACTAGTCCAATCATGTGGTTCCAGTTATTAGGCCATTTTATTTCATTACTTGATCGAGTTTTGGCATCTACTCAATCACAATGTTTGAAATTTTAAAATGCCATTTTTCACTCTTCCACAATGCCACAGGTTGATTGGATCGATTTCTTCATGGGGTGCACTAGCTGAGATTCCACCCCTCCCCCTTGCACGTCCTTGTGAAGCGGCAATCAACTCTCATGTCATTGCACCTATCATCCTCTCCTTGGCCATGCATAGACTTCTACCACCAACCCACTCAAGTTAATGGTCATACAACCCGCTATTGACCTACCACTATGGGTATTTTATTTCTAGACCCCCTACTGTTGAGGTTTTTTCTCTTCCTATCCTTTCACCTTTTCTCTCTTCTATTTTTCTCTTCACCTTTCCTCCCTCTTCTTTCTCAAAACTAGCGCTACCAGAGCCAAGTTAAGACGGGATTGAACGTTACCAATCTTTTTTATAGGCCTAAGAGTCTAGTTTAGGTTTAGGTTTAGGTTTACTTAGATTGGACAAAAATACCCTTAAATTTGGTTTATTTATGCCTCTTACCTATTGTTAATATTTTTTGCATAAGTTTTTCTACAAACCTTGGAATTTTGCAAAACAAAATATGTTGGAAAGCTTGCAATAAGAGGAATCCAACAATACCATATATGACATATTTGAGATTGGTTTGATCTAGGTTTAATCAAAGTTTGACTAAGAATATGAGTTTTTCAAATCTTGCAAGGTGCTCTGGCTTGACCCAAATTCAACAAGTACTGATGAGCCCAAAACGACACGATCGACTCCAAAATGGCTTGTGACCCAAAATTAAGGGCATTATGATTACAATTTCTTCTTATTTAGCCATATAACTCATTGATGAAGACATGGCATCATAGAGCTTTGAGATAGCTTTTCAACACCACCAAAAACATGTTTCATTGCTAAATCATGGAGAAATCACTAATTCTCTCTATCTAGGGGTCACACTGTTGGTGCAAGGGCACCACGATCATTTATTTTGATGATAACAAAACACTTGTTATTTAACATTTGCATTCGAGTCCAAGATTTCAGGACAATTGGAAATGGACACAAGTGTGAAGAACCTCAGAGCTCACATCCATGGTGGATTGGAGGAGCTTGTTGGAGAAGGAGATTTGCGAGGAGCAAAAGCTTGAAGAAGGAAGGAGATGAAGAATAGGATAGATACTTTTTTCATATATTCTTTTATAATTCTTTTTCTCTTTATTCTTTGTGTCTAGATATATGTTAAAGTGCCTCAAAGGATCTAATCTATAGTCCTTGGAACACCTTCTAAACCCTAGGACACTTAGACAACTCTTAGAGAACTTATAAAACCAAGATAGGCTTCAGATAGCCTGATGAGAAGTCCAATCTGAATATCAGACATCTGATATTGGACTTTAAGGCATCTGAATGTTGTATCAGACGTCCAAACTTTTAGGGCTAGTCTTAGAACTTTCTATTTGTTGATTTCAGACGACCGACCCTTAGTTCAAACGTCTTAAAAGATGTCTGATTCTTGGCCAGACGTTCAATTAGTGGAATGTTGTCCTTCACAATATGATCATTGAGAAATGACCTTTAGGCTTCTATCAGACATCTGTAGAGGACCTCAAACATCTGATATGTAGACCTTAGCCCTCAATTGAGCTAAAATCTCTTCTGTTAAGGATTATAGCCGTTAAGCACTCTTAGGAATTAGTTCCCATAGAGTTATTAGTTTCTAGACATCCGAATCATGTGCCAAACGACCGACCTGTTGTCTGATCACTTTGACCTAAAACCCTGTTTAGGTCTGATGCAAGTCAGGAAGGAAACTTGCCTAGAATCAAACGTTTGATTTAGTTGCCAGATGTCTTAAGAATGACTTTCAGATGTCTGATCTTTTTCCCAGACATCTGATGACCTTGTCAGAATCATTAATGATTCTAATTACGGCTTGATTTGCCTTGGGATGATCCCCAACAGCTACCTTAGGCTTCTAAAGCCTTCCTAGGCCATCCTAAGCCATCTATAAATAGGAGAGGCCCCTTTCCTTGTAAAGACACACCTAGATAAACTATTTTCCACTATATTGTGTCAAATTGATCATCAGAAGAGTTGTTGCTCTCCAAGCCTTAGTTCTACATCAAGAGAGCATCATCCAGCTGAGCACCCACTCTCCCTCCGCGATTACGAGAGCGATGAAGTGCCACAACGTCGTTTATGCATCTGTGTCAAGCCGACGCACTTCCAATAAAGAGAAGTTCCTTCACCTATTGTAGCTAGATTCAATCATTTACTTTGTGGCTCTATAGGTTTGCTTTGTATTTTTATTTGGTTGGGTATTCGGTTTGTGAATTCCCATCTCCTTCATGTTTGTAGCGCTTGATCGAGTTTTAGAAAAGTCACGTTGTAGTACAATGGAAAAAGCATTCAAAACAAATACAATTTATTACTCAAATTTGAAAGTCCAAGGTCGAACACAAGGAGCAAATTAGGGTTTAGAAATCATGATCACAATTTGAGAATTTGTAAGAATATAATATGCAATAAAATCAATGTTATAGTGCAAAATGATAAGAATAAATGTATGGCACTAAAGGAACCAATGTATGTGAATAAACACAAAATTGGATGTCTGATTTGTGAATCAGATGCCTTAAAATGTGGATGCTACAGTTCTTGACTTTTCTTCTTTTTCTTTTCTGTCTCTGGCGGCTACTTTCAATCTTCTTCTTCTTTCTTTCTCTTCTTCTTTATCTTCTTCTAATTCCTTCCCTTAGCCTCTCTCTTCCTCTACCTTCTTCTCTATCTTGACTGCCTTCGGCTTCTTCTTCTGCCTTCAACCTTTTCCTTCCTCTCTCTACTACAGCCCTTCTCCTTCCTCAGCTTCTAACTTTGGCTTCCTCCTTCTTCTTCCTTGGCTTCAGCCCTTAGCTTCCTCTTCGGCCTTGTCTTCTCCTTCCTTTGCAGAGCAAAACCTACCCCTATCCATGCGAGCTCTCTTCTTTCCTTTCTCTCTTAGGTTCACTCTCCCAAAGCCACGTCTTAGGTAATCAGGTCAGATACGTGCCCGGGACCAGGCCCACTGGCATGCGGTGGTGGGCGAGGTGTGAGGTCGGGTTGGATTACCAGGTCCAGGGGGTGGTCATGGATGAGGCGTCTGGTCGGGTGAGAGGGGACCTCACGCTGTGAGTTAGAGACAACCAGCCTAATATAGAAAATCAATTTATGTGGCTTTGGCGCTCTAGATGTTTCCGAGGTGGGACTATCTTCCCGCCTCATTCACGTGTGCCTGCAGCAGAGAGGCGTCGCTCGATTGCAGCTACAGGGATGGCTCTTGCCTTCAATTGGCGAACCCCTGGACCTGAAATCACACAAACGGCCTTACAGCAGCATTAAAAGGCTCAGGGAGCTTTGCCAAGGTGCGGCGAATGTGCAGAGGTGGTCAGCGTGGCATGGGACCACCTATGGGTGCGTGCCTAGGGTACACTACGGTCGTGTGTGTGGGTGTGTTCGGGGGCGCTTATGGGTGAGTGGCGGAGTGTTGTGAGTGGGGGTTACATTTAATGAGTCAAGGCAGAGCTTATGGATCGGTCAGCGAGGAGGGAGGTGGTCTGTGGAGGTGGAGCGAACTCGCCGGAGTGGTGGCCAGAGGTGAAGGGGTATGATGGTGGTGGCGTGCAGCAGTGGTCGTTCGAGGGAAATAAAGAGGGAAAAATAGAGTAGAGGGTGAGAGGACTTATCTAAGAGTGAAGAGATAAAGGGGGAGGCAGGGATGGCGGTCGACTCGTATCGCCGATGCAAGAGACGAAAGTGCTCAGAGAGGGAGGTCAGTGAGGACAAAGGGAAAGTAGGAACATCAGCTGGTGTGGCGCGACACGGACGAGCGCGAGGAAGAGGATCCTGCCACTGGTATTGTGGCTAGGCGAAGAGGGAGAACGGGAAAAGTTGCTAGAGCTTGATGAGCAGTTCGGCTAGAGGAGAGATGAAATTAAGGGGTTTCTCTGCCTGAATTCAAGCTTGGGAGATGCGGAATGAGTTGGGGTTTCTTAAATAGGTCCTGGCAGTCGGGTTTGTGCTTGGAAGCCAAGCTTCCAAGCACGGAAACTTCACCGACAGAGGAAACTCAAGAGAGACCCAAATCTCTCATGCATTCCCATGAGAGATTGGGTACCAAATAGGGCTTCTAATTGGGTTCACACTGGAGGAGATTTCTCAAAGAATTTCCCTTTCAATTTTGAAGGGGATTCTCTAAGAGATCAGGGAGAAATCACCCTTTCAAGCTCACCGGAGTAGGATTCCCTCCGCTATAATGGTGAAGGGACCTAATTGCAAAGAATGAAGAAGAAGATAGGGGGTCAATTGTGAGGGTTTTTGAAATCTAGGGGTAGAAATGTAATTGAGCTAGACCTATTTGCAAAGTGGGTCAAGATGAATTTCCCTTAGGTCCAAATTTTGATACAAACCTAATTTGAACCTAAAGATTCCAATGGTGAGGTTGGATTTTGGGTTTGACCACGTTTAACTAGGTAATTTGTGAAAAAAACCCAATTTAGGGTAAACATTTATCTGAGAACCCATTTTAGGTTAAAATAGGTTTTAATGGCCATATTGAAAATTCTAAACCCTAGAGAATATTATCCTGACCAGAATCTTGTTAAATCAAGTGGATCTGTTTTAGGGTTATAAGAAGTCATTTAATTCCCAACATTCACATGAACCCCTTTCTGTTTGAACCAACTCACTTTTTGTCATGTTAAGACTATTTGACCTGTGTTTAGGACATGAGAAAATCCATTTTTTCACTACAATGGTAAAATTGCAGTTTTATCCCTTATTTCTTGATTTTCTCTCAAAATGGTTATTCAGTGAATTAGGACCTCCAGTTGGTTATGTAGGAGCCTTTGTTCTCTTTTATGGGTCAAAATGAGCTAGTTAGGGCTCATGATGGTGTTCCCATCACTTCGTGAGACAAAAACTTCTCGTGAAGAGAAGTATTTGAGGTTACACTACCCTTGGGTTCAAAGTAGCGTGGTTGTATTGAGGTTGAGTCACCCTCGTTTTAAATGACTCAGATAGTAGATTTGATCGACTTAATCAATCGGGGAATCCTAACTTAAGAGGGCTAAGTGATGGTTTTCATCCGGTTTGGGTTTCTACCTAAATATCCTTATGCATTGTGTGATTGTGAGATTTATTTATTTTAATTATGCACATTATCTATTTTCCGCAAATCTCACCCCCTCCCGTAGGAATCTGCAATTGGTATCAAAGCAGGTTCTTGCAATATCGGCGTAACACCTAGCAAGGATCCAATGTAGGGAAGCATCACCGCCATCAAACTTGTCAAGGGGTAGTCCACTACCCGTCCTCCCTACTTCGACAGGAGTAACTATGGGTATTGGAAGCTCAGGATGAAGACATGGCTTCAGGCCAACGACTTCATAATCTAGGCCTAATGTGAGACCCCTTCGACATCTTGGAGAGACCCGTTGCAGGCTACTCGCAGCAGCAAATTCAGGAGCTATCTCTTAACACGAAGATGATGAACGCATTATATTGCGTGCTCAGTTCAGAGGAGTTCAACAAAATCTCATAGTGTGCCACCGCATACGAGATCTAGCATACACTTGAGGTAACTCATGAGGGTACCTCTAAGGTAAAAGCTTCTAAAATAAATATTTTATCTCAAGAGTTTGAATTTTTCTCGATGAAATCTAATGAGTCGTTAAGTGAGATGAACACTAGGTTCACTCTCATTGTGAATGGATTAAAAGCTTTAGGGAAGACCTTCATTAAGGGGGAGCTTCAAGGCAAGCTACTCCATTCCCTTAGACTAGAGTGGGAATAGAAGGTCACTACCATTGAGGAGGCGAACAACGTAGAGTAGCTCAACATGGAGGATCTCCTAGGAAATCTCATGGCCTACAAGATGAAGTTGAAGCAAAAGAAGAAGGGCACACCTGAACCAAAATCAAGGAAGTCTCTCACCTTCAGAGCTATGTCGGATAGCGAGGTAAGTTCCGATGACAAGGACTTTAAATTTTTACTTAAAAAATTTTTCAAGTTTTGTAGAGATTCCAAGAAAGAGAAGGAAAATGAGTAAGGAAGCCCAAGACGTTGCTATCATTGCAACGAAAAGAGGCATCTTGGACTCGAGTGCCCTCTTCTCAAGAAGGAGAAGGAGAAGGAGAAGTATAAGAAGAAGGCATTCCAAGCAACTTTGGATGACTTGAGCTCGGAGGAAGAAGAGGAAGATCCCGAGAAGAAGAATGAAACTGCTTGCATGGGTTTCATGGCAATCGCAGAAAGCGACAGCGACAACAACGACAATGAGGTAAATTCTAAACTTCAAGATGCTTTTGATGAGTTATTTGAAATTATTAAATCACTTAAAGTAGAAAATAAAAATATTAAAAAGAATCTTAATTTTCTTAAATTAGAAAATGAAAGGTTAGAAAACAACTTAAGGACCTAGAAAGTAGTTCTAGTTCTAATAATGAAAATTTGTTGTTAGAGAATAATAATCTAACAAATGAAAATAGTGAGTTGATTAAGGAGAAAGCAAGTTTAAAATTAGAAATTTCTAATTTAAAGACTAAGATGTATGTTTTAGAAAAAGAACTTGCATGTCTTAGGGAAGAATCTAATAACTTGGTAAACAAATTAGATAATTTTTATAGCCCTAAGGTTGAGAAAGAATCTCCTTCAAGGAGACCAACTAACAAAATCGGATCCAAGCTAACTTGGATACCGAAAGATCAACTCGAAACTTGTTTTGTAGGTTTCAAGGGAGAGTTCAACATCAAGGATTGGAGTTACAAGCTCAAGAACAGTCAACTCAAATTGGGAGGACCAAGGAGTAGACCGAGGAAGGAGAA
Organism: Thalassia testudinum; assembly: GCA_037157565.1. Lineage (NCBI taxonomy): Eukaryota > Viridiplantae > Streptophyta > Magnoliopsida > Alismatales > Hydrocharitaceae > Thalassia > Thalassia testudinum. The sequence goes on from JAZHRO010000007.1 coordinate 14,898,088, forward strand.
GAGGAGAATGACAAGATGATGAACAAATGTCCAAGCCATCTCACGGCGACCACCCAATTGGAGACCGGCGCCGATGCCCGAACCTCCAAGCTACAGATGGGAACCCCATCTGATTTGGCATCCACCTCCAAATGGGCTATTCTATTGGCTATGGTAGGTGAGGTAATCCCTTTTTCCTATCTCTTTATTAATAGTATATAGATAGGGGGAGTTCAAATTGATGAAATAATTGTCCATCTTTAAGAGGGAGTTGTTAACATAGCTATATTTCCTTTAGAAAGGGGGATATAATCATATAGCTATCTTGTTTTAAAAAGGGGGAGAATATTATTCTTGTTAAATGAAAGTAACCCAAGTTTAGATGAACATGTTTTAAGGGAGAGTTTTAGGAGCATTGAAATTGGATAAACCTTTTTGATAATGCCAAAAAGGGGGAGATTGTTATGCATTATTATTTATAGTTTTGTCATCATCAAAAAGGGGGAGATTGTTAGTGCAATGGCACCACGATAGTTTATTTTGATGATAACAAAATACTTGTTATTTAACATTTGCATTTGAGTCCAAGATTTTAGGACAATTGCAAATTGACACAAGTGTGAAGGACCTCAGAGCTCGCGTCCATGGTGAATTGGAGGAGCTCGTCTGAGAAGAAGAAGCATTGTGAGGAGAAAAAGCTTGAAGAAGGAAGGAGATGAAGAATAAGATAGATACTCTTTTCATGTATTCTTTTGTAATTCTTTTGCTCTTTATTCTTTATGTTTAGATATATGTTAAAGAGTCTCAAAGGATCTAATCTATAGTCCTAGGAACACCTTCTAAACCCTAGGACACTTAGATGACTCTTAGTGAACATAGAAAACCAAGATAGGCTTCAGATAGCCTGATCAGACGTCCAATCTAAATATCAAACATCTAATCTTGGACTTTAAGATGTATGAATGTTGTATCAGACGTCCAAACTTTTAGGGTTGGTCTTAGAACTTTCTATCTGTTGATTTCAGACGACCAACCCTTAGTCCAAACTTCTTAGAATATGTCTGATGTCTTGGCCAGACGTCCAATTAGTGAAACATTGGCCCTCACAATATGATCATTGAGCAAAAACCTTTAGGCTTCTATCAGACGTCTGATATGTAGACGTTAACCCTCGATTGAGTCAAAATCACTTCTGTTAAGAGTTATAACCATTAAGCATGCTTGGGAATCAGTTCCCACAGAGTTATTAGTTTCCAGATGTCCAGATCATGTACCAGATGATTGACCTGTCATCTGATCACTTTGACCTAGAACCCTGTTTAGGTCTGATGCAACTTAGGAAGGAAACCCATGTGGAATCAGACGTCTGATTTAGTTGTTAAACATCTTAAGAATGACTTGTAGACATCTGATCTTTTTATTAGACATCTAATGACCCTATTAGAATCATTAATGATTCTGATTGCGACTTGATTTGCCTTGGGATGATCCCTAACAACTACCTTAGGCTTCCAAAGCCTTCCTAGGCCTTCCTAAGCCATCTATAAATAGGAGAGGCCCCTTACCTTGTAAAGCACACCCAGAGAAACTATTTTCCACTATATTGTGTCAAATTGATCATTAGAAGAGTTGTTGCTCTCTAAGCCTTAGTTCTACATCAAGAGAGCATCATCCAACTGAGCACCCACTCTCCCTTCACGATTACGAGAGCGACAAAGTGCCACCGCATAGTTCATGCATCCACGTCAAGCCGACGCACTTCCAGCAAAGGAAAGTTCCTTTACCCAGAGTAGCTAGATTCAATCATTTACTTTGTGACTCTATAGGTTTGCTTTGTATTTTTATTTGGTTGGGTATTCGCTTTGAGAATTCTTGTCTCCATCAAACAAAAACCTTCTCTTCAGGGGTTTAAGGTTACGCTACCCTCAAGTTCAAAGTAGTGTGGTTGTATTGAGATTGAGTCACCCTCATTTTAAGTGACTGGGATAGTGGATTTTATCGACTTAGTCGATCAGGAAATCCTAACTCAAGAGGGTTAACTGGTGGTTTTCACCCAGTTTGGGTTTCCACCTAAATATCCTTGCGCATTGTGTGATTGTGAGATTGATTTATTTTAATTCCGCACATTATCTATTTTCTACAAATCTCACCTCCTCCCGTAGGAATCTACACACACTACTCTGCCACTATCTAATGGAAGTTTTTATGAATTCAATGTGAATTCAAATGAGTTGAACTTAGATCATTTTATTGGATAGAGTCCTCAACCCATTTAAACATTACTCGGGACGGTGGCCTTACCCAAATCAACAATGAATTTCATCCCAAAAGGCATAAAAACCTACATATACTTATATATATATACTTATATACATATATATATATACATATATATATAGATCTATATAGTAATATATATATATATACTTATATACATATATACATATCTATATACATATATATATATACATCTATATATTAATATATATATATATACTTATATACATATCTATATACTATCTATATATATATATATATATATATATATATACTTATATACATACTTATCTATATATTTATGTATACATACATATATATAATATATATATATAAATATATATATATATACGTATATATATATATCTATATACTTACACATATACACCTATATATATATATATACACATACTTATATACATATATATATATACATATCTATATACTTATATATATATACATATATATCTAGATACATATACTTATATACATATATATATACATCTATATATATATATATATATATATAGATATATATATACATATATTTATATACATATATACATATATAGCTATATATATACATATATACATATATACATATACACCTATATATATATATATACACATATATATATCTATATATATCTATACATATATACCTATACATTTATATATATATATATATAGATATATTTACTTATATACATACACATATATATATTTTTTCACGTTATTTGCCATACGCTGTATTGCAGGAATATCTACACAAGTTGCTGATATTCCCCGATACACGCGTTCAAAAAGCGTGGACCCATACATCATCCATCATCCATCCACACTCCACGCGGCACCCAGTCGAGTTGGTTGCATCTCTCTAGACGTCGACTGACTCGACATAGTGCTACACTTCATCGTCACCTCCACCCCCACCCCTTTATATATATTATATATATATAAATACTATATTTACTTTCTGTCTGTTTGCTTCTCTCTTGGTAAAAAGATAAAAAGAAGTATATAAAAGAGAAAAGATAATCTTTGACTTGCAGGTACCCCGTCTTGCGAGTAGCAAGACTTGTTTTGGAACTCTGTTTTGGCTAAAAGCCAAGGACACAATTTTGAGGGTGTGCCTCAAGGACAAGGATTACCAGAAAAAAATCTAAATAAGAAAAACACCAAAAACAGAATAAACGAACGGAAGAGACGCGTTTTAAAGAAAACGTAGAAACTCAACTTGAACCCCACTTCCCTGAGTTCGACTCTGGGACTAAAAGTGACAACATAAAATCAATTAGGCCAGGTTAAAAATTTTGTAAAGAGATGGTTAGGTCCGAATTAGGTTAACCACTATACAGATTTCAACGATAAAATCATCATATTAACAACCTGTCCGGGCCGAACGATCATCTTTTCTGGCGTCGTTGCCGAGGAAGTGCACCTTCAAGTAAGTTTTTATTAAATTCCTTTCAATTTTTCTCTTCTCTCTTCACGGGTATTGTTGTTTTTGGTGTGCAGGTGAACCTAGTGGAAGGAGAAGGAAAGCAGACGAAGCCGAAGACGTGAGTAGATCCAAGGCGGGAACGAGAGCGTGAAGACGCCGACACCGCATTGGAGCTTCGCACACGTTGCCGAACAAGTAGGTTCTCTTTTTCTTAGCAAACTAGGGTTAACTTGCCACCTCAATAAAAAAAAAAAACTAAAAACTAAAAAACTAGAAAAACTTCTTGAGATTTCTTAGGGCAAGTGGATTAAAATTCACTTGTTTGATTGTTTGTCTTCACTCCTACTGCCCTAGGATTTCACGCCACACTTCGCATAGTAAAAATCCGAGAATCTTGATTCTTGGATTTTTCGCCATGGGAAGTATTATTTGAGGCAAAGAAAAAGATTGCTTGCATCCCTCTTTTGCCTCACTTATTTTCAATTCGGGATCACATTTTTGGTGGGGAGGCTTGGAATTGAGTTAATTCCAACCCCATCACAACTTTTCAACTTGCCTGAGATTCGATCCCGAATACTTCAACACCAACAACTTTATTTTCTTTATCTGTTGGTTGAGCCTTGTGTGGACATTTTTCTTGGTGATTGGGTGCACTTGAATTGAAGTGTTTTGGCTCCCTTTCACATTGATATAAAACTGATTCGTGCATCCACACATAGAAATCTCCATTTAGGGTAGCCCATTGCATTTTAGCATGCATTAACTAACTGATATTGAAGAAGGGTTTCTTGGGCTTAGAAAGAAAACCTGTATTTTTGCAAAAAATCAGAGATTGGTTGAATTGGTAATTCAGCAAAACCCTAAAATTCATACTACTTAAGGCTGAACTTTAAAAATCATTCACCAATAAAAACTTCAATTCGGGGAGATTTCCCCGTTGCATGCTTGTTTTACACACTCTGAAAATCAATCACTTAGGCATTACCCGTAAACAACGCCCTTCACATTCCAGAAACACTTGATCCTAAGCCCCTAAATAAAATTGGTAGTAACTTGACCCTTGCTAAGGATTGGAGGTCTAACTACCTGCGTGTCGCGACTACGTGCTGGTGAGAGTTCCTGCGTGCTATCGGGTGTCTAAGGCTGGGGCAAACGGCCTTTCAATCTGGCCTGGTGGTTCCGCAGTGCTCGCATTCGGTTCCGTAGTTCGTGATAGTAGGTAACTTAGATCTTTAGGTCTAAGGGTACACTGTAGAGGTTAGGAACTTGACTATATTGATTTGTAATCAAGTGTACCTTTGCGGCGTTATTTTTCTCATCCCTTTTCCCTTCTCATCTCCCCAACTCTTCCTACGGTAGTGCATGTTTGGGAGGAGGTCACAAAACCCTGAATTGTTTGAATTGACTGATAAATCTAGAAAAGAAGTCAAATCGTCCTCCTCCTCCACAAACATGGCTGCACGCCCACCCCTAAATCCCGAGGGAGGAAACCGCCCTCAGAATCCACCAGGTGGTGGAGCCGTAGATCCCATAACCCGCCTTCAAGCCCAAATGGAAATGTATAATGAGCAAATCGAAGCCATTCGGGAAACATTGGAGGAAATGCAGAATCCTCCCGAATGGGAGGAGCCTAGGTCTCTTAGCTCTTATCAGAATCCTGCTACTACAGAGACCATAGGACAAATTCCGGTCCCCATGGGCGGGGACGACTTTGAATTAAAACCAAATATAATTGGCCTAATCAATTTTCACTTTCATGGTCTTGCAAGTGAAGACCCATTTCTCCACTTGGAAGACCTAACCCGACGTGCTGAAACCGTTAAACCAAGAAATGTCAGGTTATCTATAGTCCTCATGAAGATGTTCCCATTTTCATTGCCGGATAAAGCGTCGCAATGGTTACGCACCCTTGGGAGAACCATCCATTCTTGGGAAGAGATGCAAACAACGTTTCTCAAGAAGTTCTTCCTAATCGGACGAACCAATGCACTTCGTCGTGCTATCACCTCTTTTACGCAACAAAACAGTGAACAATTTCATGAGGCATGGGAGAGGTATAACGACCTCCTCAGGAAGTGTCCGCACCACGGTCTGCCTAAGTGGCATATAGCCCAGATTTTCTACTACAGGCTAAATGAGACTTTGAAGCAAATTGCAGACGCCTCCTGCGGAGGGAATTTTATGAATAAAGACGGGAATGGAGCATTCGAGCTATTTGAAAATATGAGTGAAAACTCAATAAACAATGCCTCCATTGTCGCCTTTAATCGTACCAGCCAGCCTCGAAATGTCCACAAAGTTGACACAGGACCCTCCCATTCATCCACTGATCTAAGCCTTATTGCACAAAAACTGGATGAAGTCTCCGTCGTGCACAAGAAGCTGGACGAGCTTCTAGCCAACCCTGCCCGATCTATGGCAAACACCACCTCTTTACCACTTCGTCACAATCCAAATTCTTCAAACACCAGGCTTATCCCGACAAACCCCGTTAGACCTTCCTTACCGAGTGTCGCGCCAAGCGACTCGGTAAGTCATGTAGAACTGGCTTTTGCAAGCCAATATTTCGACACGGAGGACCAAGCCTCCGTGTGCTCGGACGCATATTTACATGCAGACACGTCTTCTGGCATAGAAGACGCTTGCGCCCTGGGGAACAACCCGTTCTCTGCCACTTATAACCCAGGGTGGCGTAATCATCCGAACTTCGCATGGTCCAACAACCTGCAGTGCCAAAACCCCGCAGGTGGACCAATGCGACCGTTCGCACCCGTCATCCCAAGGGCCCAGTTTAATCCTATGGCAAATCTGCCATCAGGCCCTTGCGTACCACAAACTGAACACGCATCGAGCCCTCTTGACAAATTGATGCGAATGATGACGGAAATGTCAAAACGCCATGAAGAGAACATGACCTCTCTTCAGCACCAATTGGCACAGCAGAATGCTGAGATCAGTCAACTACGCATGGTGACTCGATCTCAGGGCACTCTTCCCGCCCAACCTGTTCCAAACCCACGAAATTTCGTACCCCGTGGTCCTCAACCACAGGTACGACCTTCTTAGGGACAGGTTAATCAAGTTCTGCATGCTTCGAGCATTCCACCGAGATTTCAAGCTAATCCCGCTGCAGCACCGCACTCTTATGTCCCCATTGCAAACCCTCCTCCGCCGTATGATCCCGCTGGACCCGCATCATCCAATGCTATCACTACGACGAGTTGTAAGCAGACCGTCGATCCACCTCAACCTGATCCTGGCCCGTCTTCTTCTTCGCCCTCTCATTCGGGATGCATACCGCATTCGCGAGAGGACGATGTACCCAAACTTGTGCCAGAATCAGTCCCATTCCCTGAGGCTCTACTAAGGGAGCCAAAAGGAAAAAAGAGAAATACGTAGGCCTTTGACAACCTGCGTAATTTGTTCAGGGATGTAGAAATCAAGGTACCCCTGCTCGAGGCAATCGACCGCATACCTACTGTCGCTCGATTTTTCAAAGACTACACAACACCCAGGCGACAGTCGAAGAAGACTAAGAATCCGGTGGTTCTCTCGCCTCATGCGAGTTGTGCTATACTGTCAAACTTACCACCGAAGCAGAAAGATCCGGGCACACCACTGATTTCCTGTAGCATCCAAGGCTACAGTTTTAACCGTGCCCTGCTTGATCTAGGATCTTCCATCAATCTCATACCGACCATCATGCTTGAAAAATTTTCCTTGGGAAATCTGAAACCCACCCCTGTCACGTTACAGTTGGCAGATCGTTCTGTCAAAATCTTGAAGGGTGTGGTGGAAGACGTGGTGGTTAGGGTCAACAGTCTCTGTTTTCCTGTTGACTTTCTTGTTTTAGATATGGAAGTTCCTAGTTCACTTTCTGATTGTCCGATCATCCTCGGTCGACCTTTCTTGGCCACAGCCCGCGCCCATATCGACTGCGAGTCGGGCTGTATTAAGATTGCCGTTGGATCTGAGAAGCTCAAGCTTAACATATTCAAGGCAACCAAGAACTTTGATTGCGATTGCATCGAGGATGACACGTCTGACGAGGACATGGCTGTCAGCGCGTGTATCGAACTAATTGGGACCTATTCGGACTGCTGCGGATTACCTATAAACACTGATGACTGCCTGACCAACACATACTGTGACGTTCCCCAATCCCTCCCTTGTCCAGTACCTTCTCCTGGCCAGACTTCTGACGAGGTTTTCTCTGCTTCCCATACCTCGTGGTCTAAGTCATATCCGGGCTATTCACCGTCGGTCCACACTCATGAAGATCGAATTTCCCTTTCTTCCCCGCCAAATCAGGCGGATTTGCAAATCCACACTGGGACCTTGAGCCCATATACTTCTCACTGGGGCTATTCATTTTTGGATCCATCTATCCAAGAAGCCCCTCTTCTTGGTCAATCTGAAGGCCAATTTCTTCCTCCTAACTTGTTCTCCTACCCGTCTGGGACACTCTCGTCCCAAGAAATGCCAGATCCTTCCCCATCCACTCCCGAGCTAAAAGTGCTGCCTAATACACTCAAGTATGTTTTCCTGGGACCAAATGAAACGCTCCCTGTAATCATCAGTTCAAAATTAACCAGGGAGCAGGAGTGTAAACTAACTAAGGTCCTCCTAGAACACAAGGCAGCTATTGGATGGTCTTTATCAGACTTATCTGGCATTAGCCCCTCCTACTTCACTCACCGTATATATACGGAGGAGGAGGCTCGACCTTCCCGTGAGATGCAGCGACGTCTCAACCCTAACATGCGGGAGGTCGTTAAGAAAGAAATCATTAAGTGGCTGGATGCGGGTATAATCTACCCGATCAGCGATAGCCCCTGGGTGAGTCCGATTCACGTTGTGCCCAAAAAGGCAGGACTCACCATCCGTGTCAATGACAGGGGCGAATCCATCCCTACACGCACTCCTACATCTTGGAGAGTGTGTGTAGATTATAGGAAACTCAATGCTGCAACCAAGAAAGATCACTTCCCGCTACCATTTATTGACCAAATCCTGGAGCGGTTAGCGGGAAATAAATTTTTCTGCTTCCTAGATGGATTCTCAGGATATAACCAAGTGGCAATTGACCCCGAGACCAAGAGAAAACCACTTTTACCTGCCCTTTCGGCACCTTCGCCTTTAGAAGGATGCCGTTCGGACTTTGCAACGCGCCAGCAACTTTCCAGAGATGCATGCTAGCGATATTCCATGACATGGTGGGTGACTTTCTCGAGGTCTTCATGGATGACTTTTCAGTCTTTGGACCATCTTTCAACGAATGTCTTGCCAACCTGACTTGCTTCCTTAGGAGATGTATTGATGTAAACCTCGTGCTTTCCTGGGAAAAAATTCATTTTATGGTGCACGAGGGAATTGTTTCGGACATATCATCTCCGATAGGGGTATCGAGGTTGACAGAGCTAAGCTCGACGTCATTGCTAATTTACCTGTGCCTGATTCTGTCAAACAAATCCGCTCCTTCTTAGGACACGTCGGTTTCTATAGGAGATTCATCAAAGACTTCTCCAAAATTTCTCGACCCTTAACTCATCTCCTATCAACCGACGTGCCCTTCGACATGGGCCCCGACTGTATACAAGCATTCACGCAGCTGCGTAATGCTGTCACCAAGGTCCCTATTCTCCAGTCGCCTGATTGGTCCCTCGACTTTGAACTTATGTGTGACGCTTCAGACCTTGCAGTCGGAGCCATCCTGGGACAAAGAAGCGATAGACACCCCTTCGTGGTATACTACGCCAGTAAGACGTTGGACGAGGCCCAGCGTAATTATACTACCACTGAAAAGGAACTACTGGCGGTCGTCTTTGGGCTGGAGAAATTCCGCTCTTACCTTCTGGGCTCTCACATTTTTGTTTTCACTGATCACGCGGCCATTCGCCATCCCATGCACAAGAAGGATGCCAAGCCTAGACTGATTCGTTGGATCCTTCTGCTCTGGGAATTTGACATTGAGATTTGCGATAAAGCCAGAGCCCAGAATGTTGTGGCTGATCACCTTTCCAGACTGGACCCTGACCATATTGGACTTACTCTGCCAATTAATGAATTTTTTCCTGATGAGCACCTTTTGGCAATAAATGTGGCAAGTGGACCGTGGTATGCCAACATTGCCAATTACCTTGCTTCTGGATCTCTTCCACGTGGCTGGCCTAAAAACCAGCATGAGCGTCTCATGGCAGAAGCAAAGTATTATTTCTGGGATAATCCACTTCTTTTTCGGATAGGTGCTGATCAAATCATCCATCGCTATATTCCTGACAGTGAGTTCCCTAGTGTGCTATCCTTCTACCACGATCAGGCCTGTGGAGGCCATTTCTCTGGGAGGAAAACTGCAGCCAAGGTGTTGCAGTGCGGTTTCTTTTGGCCCTCCCTTCACCAGGACGCACACACTTATGCCAAGCATTGCACTAGGTGCCAGTCGTTAGGATCAATGGCATGTCGTGACATGATGCCCTTGCAACACATCCTAGCTGCGGAAATCTTTGACATCTGGGGAATTGACTTCATGGGTCCCTTTCCTCCATCCAACGGCTTCGAATTCATCCTCGTGGCCGTCGACTATGTTTCGAAATGGATCGAGGCTATTCCCGCGTGCCGTGCTGACCTTGTTATCTCCACCCGATTCGTCAAGGACCACATCTTTGCACGTTTTGGGATCCCTCGGGCCATTATCTCGGATGGAGGAAGCCACCTTACCCATGCTTCTTTTCGGGCACTTCTAAGGAGGTACGGAGTCCACCATCGTATTGCATCCCCGTATCATCCTCAAACGAACGGCCAAGCGGAAGTGTCGAACCGGCAAATCAAGCAGATTCTCCAGAAAATGGTTCGGCCTGACCGTAAGGATTGGTCCGACAAGCTGACTGATGCGCTTTGGGCGTATCGGACTGCCTTCAAGGCTCCCCTTGGTATGTCTCCATATAGAATCGTTTACGAAAAGCCTTGTCATTTGCCCGTGGAGTTGGAGCACCGCGCTTATTGGGCGGTTTGCCAATGTAACCTCGACCCAGACCTGTGTGGTCGAGAAAGGAAACTCCAACTCCAAGAGCTGGAAGAGCTCCGTCGTGAAGCTTATGATTCTGCTCTTACCTTTAAACAGCGCACTAACGCTTTTCACGACAGCCATATTCGGCGGAAGGAATTTGAGCCATCTCAGCAAGTTTGGCTCTATAGTGCCCGACTCAAATTCTTTCCTGGGAAATTGAAGTCCAAATGGACTGGTCCTTTCCTAGTCTCAAGACCATTCCCCAATGGGGCCGTCGAGATCGAAGATCCCAAATCTGGGCGTAAATTTACGGTCAACGGGCAGCGTTTGAAACCCTATCTGACTCATGAACCTGCCCCCGTTGGAGAAACCGTTGCCCTGCTGGAGGGTAACTAATTCTTTACCTCATTCTAAGTCCAGCTGGGTGAAACGCTGTGGGCAACCGGGTTTTATTGTTATAGCGTTGTAGTATAGCCAGTTATTGCCAACATTTCAAATATAAAATTTTTTACTCGGAAAATAAAAGAGTTCCCGAGGTCGAACTCAGGGAGCAAGTTGTATTCTAGAGATATACATGTTTCTTTCACAAAAATAAAGAAAGAGAGAGAAAGAAATTGTTGTCTTTTCTTCTTCTCTTTGCTTCTCCTCGTCTCAGATCTTCTGTTATCTTCTTCTTCTTTATCTGCAGTGGTGATGTTCTTCTTCTTCTTTCAGCTGTTCCTGCTCTTCCTTTTTCTTCTGCAGAGCGGGTCCTGTTCTTCTTCTTTTTCCTTTCTTTCTTCTTTTTCTTTCTTCAGATCTTCTTCTCGTGCTCTTCTTCTTTCAGTTCTTCCCTTGTTCTTTTGTGTTCTCTTCTGCCTCGCCTTCTTCTGTTGTTCTTCAGATCTCCTTCTTTCTTCTTTTCTTTTTCCTGTCAGGACGTCGTCTGATTTTTCAATCAGACGACTTAAACTGCTTGTTGCTACAGTGTCTCCCTCAGCTTCCTTCTTCTTCCGCGGTCCTTCTTCTTCACCTGTGCCTGCACACTTCAGAGTTTACGTCAGAGGACAAAACCTACTCTACCCTCCCCCCCCCCCGCGTCTCTCTCTCTCAGAAACCGCTCATGGGATAGCTCTCCCAGAGCTGCCGGGTAGTCGGGTACGGGTCGCGCCCGGGTCCAGGCCCACCGGCGTGCGTGGTGGGCGAGGAGTGCAGGTCAGTCTAAGTCGGGTCGGGTCAGGTCCGCGGGGCGTGAGCGCGGACGAGACCGGGTAACCGGGCAGGTGAAGGGGACCTCACCCCGTGTGCTGAGGCAGTAAGGCTTATTCACAAAATCAATTTAAACGGTGAAAGAGTTGTGAGGCTTACCGATGTGGGACTAAACGGAGGCCTCTCCTCGCGTGCGCCTGCTGGAAGACCGCGGCCTTGCTTCTGCAGCTGCAGCTTCGATTTGCGTCGGTTGCTGGCTGGCTACCTTCGCAGGAATCCCCGTAATCCGCAGCAGCTGGAGACCTGGAGTCCTCAAGCCTGGAGCGCGGGAGAAGCTGCTTCAATGTGGCGTTAATGGCGGTCGAGCCTCAGAACCTGTCGGACACGAATATGGCCTCTCGGCCTGATCAAACTACTGGGGAACCTTCGCCGTGGCACGGCGAAGGTGTGGAGCTGTGCGGCAAGCCGCAAGGTGGTGTCTGGCAGCAGCCCTAGGTTGGACTGCAACCGGAGAAATGGGTTTGTTTGGGGGAGCGTTATGGAGGTGTGGAGTGGCAGTGGAGGGGTGGGGGGTGCTCAGTGTGATGAGGCGGAGGTTCGGTGAGGGTCGGCGAGGCGTGTGAGGCTGTGGAGCGATGGGAGCATCTCGCCGGAGGGTGGCCGGAGACGAAGGGGGTGACGATGGTCAGGGTCGGTCGAGGGCTTAATTGAACAAATTGAAACCGGGGAAAGAAAGAGGAGAGGAAGGGAAGTAGTTCTAACTTACTTGCAGGGACTAAGGGGGAGCAGTAGGGCGACAGTCGTATCGACTGTCGCCGGAGAAGAAGATGCCCAGGGGAAGGGGTGGCGGCGAGCAGAGAGCCGGAGAGGCGCCAGCTGGGTGCGGCGTGGCGCGGGAAGAGCAGGGGAAGAAGTCTCTGCTGCTGGTATTGCGGCAGAGCGAAGAGGAGGAGGAGGAGGAACCGCCGGAGCTGGTGGGCGTCTGCCGGAGTGAGAGGAGAGGAAAGTTGGGGGTTTTCTCCGTCAGATCCGAGCTCGGAAGAACGGTGGAGCGACGGGGGTATTTATAGGGACCGAATCAGGGAGGAAGGCGGAGGGAGACGTCGTATCTCCCTCGCCGGAGGACGCCGGAGATGGAAACCCATACCGTCCGTGCGTTCGCACGGCCGGTATGGGGGGTTACAGCGACCAGGGGGGTGTCCCTGCGACGGCTGACGACGCAGGGCACCCCCGGTTTACTTGCCAGGCTCTCCCCCTCACCCTGTGCGGCACCATGCTCCGCGCAAGGTCGCCGGAGCATGGTGCTGGCAGGTTTTGCAGGGGGGACCTGAACACAAAGAACGAAGGAGAGTTAGGGGCTGAAATGCGAGGGTTCAAAAGTTGAGGGCCAAAAAGTAAATATATGAGGACCAAAGTGTAAAGTCGGTCAAGGAGGTTTCTTCTTAGGCTCAAGTTTTTATACATGATTAATTAGGACCTAAGGAATCTGATGGTGAATTTCATTTCTATATTAAACCTTGTTTGACCGGTCAATTTATGTGAAAACCTAGATTAAGTTATTAATTGGGCATGGTTCTCAATGTAGGTCAAAATGGGTTCTGAAGGCCAAATTGAAGGTTCTAAACCCTAGAGATTTTTCTATGAATTTTAGAGGGTTTATTCTATTTTTACTTTGCCTCGAACCTCGTGAATTGAAGTGGGTTGTTTTAGGGTTACAGATTATCATTTAGTTTCTTGGAATTGCTGTAGCCCTTGCTAGATCATCTCATCCCACTTTTATTCTTATTAAGTTGCTTTGACCTATGTTTGGACCCTGAATTACCCTGTATGCAGATTATACTGGTAAAATTGCATTTTTACCCCTTATGACTTATTTTCTCCTTAAACTCAGAATTCTCTGAGTTAAGCCTTTCCTTGAGTTATGTAGGAGCTTTTATCCTTTGTATTAGGTCAAAATGAGCTAGTTATGGCTCATGATGAGGTTCTCATCACTGGGGACGTTAAATTCAGCGCTTGTTGGGAGGCACCCTAACAGCACCCACCATCCACCCACCCTACCACCCTGATCTATACCCTGCACTTCAGCTCTCGCTACCCGATCTTTCGTCCTTTCTCTACCCTTCCCTGCATGCATATGAGGACATAGCATTGTTTAGCATGGAGGGGTGGATAGGCATCCTTAGGATCTGGGTATTTTAGGGTATCATGCAGTTTCTATATATAAATAAAAAAAAAAAAACAGAGAGAGAAAATGGTGTTTAGTAATGATCTAAAAGCTGAAACAAAAATACAATAAGTGTTTATGGATATTCAACCTCTGTTTTGAAGAATTTGTAAGCCACAAAAGCTTGATTCGCTCAGGCTCGGCTTAATTCACTTAAAGCATTGACAAAATAAATCAAGATCTCTCCTAACTAAGGATGTATTCTTGTACCTGAGACACCAGTCCAAGATCCGTTGGTTTACTTTTACTTGAGAGCTTAAGTAAACTTGGTTCACACTACACATATCAGGAAAGACCAGGTGAACATAAGATCCAACCCTAGTGTTCATTAGGGAAGGTGGAGTCCTTACCTGTGCGCACAGGTAGACTTTTTATCCCAGGCTTTAGTCTTGTGTTTAGGAGCGACTCTTTCCACCAAAAAGAAAAAAAAAAAAAAAGTGTGCTCTTTCAAAATGTGTTGTAAGAGATATACTGACACGTGTTACAAAAAAAAAAAAAAACAAAACAAAAAAAAAAAGTTGTTAAAGAAAAAAGAAAAAAAGAGAGATGTTGCAAAAGAGTCAGTATATCTCATAAATGTTTGTATCCTTTGTTTTTCTGTGAGCCACAAAAAATCAGAAAATGGGAGTTAAGTTTTCCGTCATCATCTTAAGGGTCAACTCGAAGACATAGGCTGAAACTGGGACCAACCTTTACTTAAAAATTCGTAAAACCCTGGGATTGAGTCGTAATGTTCATCTGGTCAGTCTTGATCCTTCACTATGCACAAACCATAACCTCTTGAGCTCTCGAGTACAGCAAAAACCTCCTGGGTCCTGGAAATCGTACTTAAGGTTTAAATATCAAGAGCCTTGGTTAGTTGAGAGATGATCTATGTCATGTAAGACTTAAAGTATTGGTAGTCTTCTCTACAATTGGTTCTCACAATATCCGATAATAAACACACCTTTATCACCTCAGAAGAAAATTTTTAGCTTAAGATTATTTCTAAATACTGTTTTGCTAGGGACTAGCAAAAGATAGGCATGGGGGTATATATTTGCACCTCAAAATATGCTTGCAATAATGCCTTCTTGTGCTATTTCCTAGCATTAACTATGCATATTAGGATTCTATAGTTGCATTTGTAAAAACACTTGCATTCATGCATTTAATTAAGAGGAGAGAAGATTGAAAATAATGGCTTGCATATTTACATTTTTCCTCAAGTGCCTCATTGCAAAATCCACATCTTTTTTATTTTCTCCTCTTGATTTTATTTTTTCTCTTCCCACGGTTGCACTTCTCTTCCCGCAGCTGCATGCATTTACTCCACGTCATGTCTCCCTGCCAACGTCGATCCCTGCAGCTGCCAATCCCGTGCCCTCTCCTTGCTGCAGCCAGGCACGCCACTCTCTCCTCCTCTATAAGAAGCTGCAGCTTCTTCCTCGCGAGACGGACACGCTGCTGCAGAAGAAAAAAACCGCAGCCACCACCTTCTCCTCCACAGTCCTCCCCTCCCATACGTCGACCCTCCTTCGAGGAGGCACCCGGCGAGCAGGAGAACCCACTGTGGTGCACACCACCACAGTGGGAACACCACCGCCCAGCTCTTCAACGAGCCGGTGGGTGTGGTGTCTTCTTTTCTTTTCGTTTTCGTCTCCACGCCATTGCTGCCACTTCAAGCTCCGAAGCTTGAAGCAGCAGCAGCAGCAGCCAAACCGCGGCGACGGCAGCAGCAGCAAACCCCCCCGCCTCCTTCGCGACCTTCCCCATAGGCGCTCAGCCCTCCACGCGCGCCTGCAGGGCCTCCTCCGCTCTGTTCTCCGTTCTGTTGCCTCCGCCGTGCACCCGCAACCGGCCGCTGCGCGCACTGCAGCGGCCGGCCAGGCCCTCTCGCCGTCCCCTGCCAACCCCCGCGCCCCTCCGAGACCACCTGCAGACCTCCTCCGCGTTCGCTTCCCCGCGCCATCGCCCGCTCTCCGCCCTCTCGCCGGCCTGCAGAAGCCCCACGTCCTCTGCGAGAAGGTGCGCTTGCACCCGCGACGTCCAGACGTCCGCCGCCTTCTACAGACGGCTTAACTCGCGGCGCTCGCCCGCTCTCTCTAGCTCTCTCTCGCTCCTACGTCCGCTCCCTCCCGCTCTCTCCCTTTTTCACTCACTCATAGCACACACTACACCAACTCACACACACATCTTCACCGACACTTACACACACCCACACACACATAAACATAGTATAAGTATATATATATATATATATATACATATACATACATATATCTATATATATATATATCTACATATACTTATACATATACATACATATATCTATATATATATATATCTACATATACTTATATATATATACTTACATACATATATATATATATACATATATATATACATCTATATATTAATATATATATATATACTTATATACATATATACATATCTATATACATATATATATATACATCTATATAGTAATATATGTATATATACTTATATACATATCTATATACTATCTATATATATATATATATACTTATATACATATTTATCTATATATTTATGTATACATACATATATATAATATATATATATAAATATATATATATACGTATATATATATCTATATACTTACACATATACACCTATATATATATATATATATATATATACGCATACTTATATACATATATATATATACATATCTATATACTTATATATATATATATACTGAAATTTCTGGCCCTACCAGGAGGGGGTGACGTAATAATTGCGGAAATAAAATAAACAATCTCACAAAAAGTCAATCACACAAGTACACAAGTATTTTTAGGTGGAAACCCAAACCGGGTGAAAACCACCACCTAACCCTCTCGAGTTAGGATTTTCTGATCAACCAAGTTGATCAAAATCCACTAAATCGAATCACTTTAAACGAGGGTGATTCAACCTCAATACAACCACGCTACTTAAACGAGGGTAGCGTACCTCAACCCCTTCTCTCCACGAGAAGGATTTTGTCTCACGAAGGAGACGGGAATTCGCAAAGCGAATACCCAACCAAATAACAAAGATAAAAGAAACAACAAGTCCTATAGAGCCAACAAAGTAATTATAAACCTAGCTTCTATAGGAATTAGGAAACTCCCCTTTGCAAGGAGTGCGTCGAGTTGATGACGCGGTGCGTGAGCCACGCGAAGGCGCAACTTCGCTCTCGTGAACTACGGCGAGAGAGCGGGTGCGCAACAGCTTGATGCTCTCAAGATATAGAACTTGAGCTTAGAGAGCAAGAGCTATCTAGGACACAAGAGAGTGGAACTATGTTGCTTAAGTGTGTCTTGTGTTTCTCTTAGTGTATCTAGGTGTGTATTTATGTTGCAAAGGTTCCCCTCCATTTATAGAGGCCTTAGGAAGGCTTTGGAAGGCTTAGGAAAGGTTCTATAGCCGTTGGGAACAAAGCCCAAGAGAATCAGCCCAAAATCAGGAACAATCATTGCTCTGACAGGCTTATCAGACGTCTAATTATGGCATCAGACGTCTGGAACTTCACTTTAAGACGTCTGATTTCAAGGTCAGACGTCTGATTTTGGGCGGGTCTCTTCCTGACTTGAATCAGATCTAAACAGGGTTTTTGTGCAAGTCCATCAGACGACATACAGGACGTCTGGCACTATGTCTGGACGTCTGGAAACCTACTTGTACTGTGGGAATGGATTTTCCAAACGTTGCAACGGCTAGAAAATCTCTGAGAAGAGATTTTGGGTCAGCCGAGGCAAAACGATCAATTATCAGACGTCTGGAAAGTCCTATGGACGTCTGATAAGGCTCTAACGGTCATAATCTTGAGTGTTTGCTAAGCCAGCCAACGGTCCACTAATTGGACGTCTGGCAAAGTCATCAGACGTCTCCTAAGACGTCTGGTCTAAGGTCTAGACGTCTGATTTCATCATACAGAACTAACTATGTCCAGCCTAACAGTTATCAGACGTCTGAAACAACAGTCACACGTCTTAAAATACTTTATCAGACGTCTGATTTGGGAATTAGACGTCTGGAAACTTTGTTTGAACCCTATATTGGTTTTCTAAGTATTCTACAGAAAACCTAAGTATCCTAGGGTTGTGCAGGTGTTCCTAGGACTACTATTAGGGTACTTTGAGGCTCTTTAACATGAATTATCTAAGGAAATAAAGAGCAACAAAAGAAACAAAACATACAATGAGTACAAGAGAAGGAAATCTATCCTATTCTTCATTTCCTTCCATCTTTAATCTATTGCTCCTCGCGAATCTCTTCTGTTTTCCATCAAGCTCGTCCAATCCGTCCTGGATGCGAGCTCGAATTCCATCTAAACACGTCTACATTTGCAATTGACCTGAAATCTAAGACTCCAAGTGCAAATGTTAAATGACACGTGTTTTGTTATCATCAAAACAAATGATCGTGGTGCTCTAGCACCAACATATACATATATATATAGATACATATACTTATATACATATATATATACATCTATATATATATATATATAGATATATATATATATACATATATTTATATACATATATACATATACATATATTTATATACATATATACATATATAGCTATATACATACATATATACATATACACCTATATATATATATATACACATATATATATCTATATATATCTATACATATATACCTATACATTTATATATATATATATATATATATATATACTTATATACATACACATATATATATATTTTCACATTATTTGCCATACGCTGTATTGCGGGAATATTTGCACAAGTTCCTGATATTTCCCAATACACGCGCACAAAAAGCGTGGACCCATACATCATCCATCATCCATCCACACTCCACGCGGCACCCAGTCGAGTTGGTTGCGTCTCTCTAGACGTCGGCTGACTCGACATAGTGCTACACTCCATCGTCACCTCCACCCCCACCCCTTTATATATTATATATATATACATACTATATTTACTTTCTGTCTGTTTGCTTCTCTCTTGGTAAAAAGATAAAAAAAAGTATATAAAAGAGAAAAGATAATCTTTGACTTGCAGGTACCCCGTCTTGTGAGTAGCAAGGCTTGTTTTGGAACTCTGTTTTGGCTAAAAGCCAAGGACACAATTTTGAGGGTGTGCCTCAAGGACAAGGATTAACAGAAAAAAATCTAAATAAGAAAAATGCCAAAAATACAATAAACGAACCGGAAGAGACGCGTTTTATGGAAAATGTAGAAACTCGACTTGAACCCCACTTCCCTGAGTTCGACTCTGGGCCTAAAAGTGATAAGATAAAATCAATTAGGCCAGGTTAAAAATTTTGTAAAGAGATGATTAGGTCCGAATTAGGTTAACCACTATACATATTTCAACGATAAAATCATCATATTAGCAACCTGTTCGGGCCGAACGATCAGGTAACAAGTGGGTTAGAACAGACATAAAAGGGTTTGCACGTGTTTTGAGAATTAAATGACTTTTTAAAATCCTGTAAATAGACCTGCTTAATTAACTAAGGTTCTGGTTAGGAAAAATTCATCTAAACCCTCTAAAATTCATAAAAAAATATTCTCTAGGGTTTAGTATGCTTGATTTGACCATCAGAACCCGTCTTGATCAAAAATGGAGTCTCAGACCTACAATTGCCCTAATTTAGGTTTTTGCATAAATTACCCAGTCAAACTTGGTAAAAACCTAAATCTAACTTCATCATTTGATTCCTTGGGTCTAAATTAGGTTTGTAACAAAATTTGGACCCAATCTGAGATCATCTTGACCAATTTTACATTTTGGTCCAGTTAAACTCTTTCTATCTCATTCAGATCCCTAACTTTTGAATTCCTTATAAAAAGGCCACTATCTTTGTCGTCACTCCTTGCAAATAGGTCCCTCTACCATTATCGCAGAGGAATCCTACTCCAGCGACCTTCGACTAGGGATTTCTCCCTGATTGACTAGCGAATCCCTTCCAAAATTAGAAGGGAGATTCCTGAGAGATTTCCATACAATTTGAGCTACATCTTGGGCTCCAATTCTCGCCCAAATCCTAATGCGAACTCATGGAACAATTGGGTTTCCTACTCCGACGACAATTCCTAGCTTGGAAGCTTGGCTTCCAAGCTCAAAACCCCCTCTTGAGCCCTATAAAAAGATCCCCAAGGCACAGTCGTGGGGGGTAGCTAGTTTTGAGGCCAAAAAGCTCTTCCTAACCCTACCTCCGGCCTCTCCGACCTAGCTCCGACGAGCATCTCCCTCCATCATCCTACGACCTCCCAATGGCCAAATTGGGAGCATCTCCTTCCTCCCCGTCTTCCTCCGCCTCTCGACAGCCAACTCAGAGGCGCCCTAGCCCCTTCATCCTCGCCATCTCCCTCATCAGAAAACCTTTCGTCTACGGCATCGGCAAACCACAGCCGACGTCGCCCTACCTCTTTCATCCCTAATACTAGGTCCTATAACTCCTCCTTCCCCTCTACTTCCTCTTCCTTTCTTCTATCATTCAATTTGACCCTCGACGCCGCCGTTCACCCTCATCTTCTCCATCTCCAGCCACTCCTCTAGCGAGGCATATCCACTGCTACACTCCTCCATCTGCCTCGCCAACCACCTCATAACCTTCGCAGTTCCACCACGAACAAAAGCCCTCTCCTATTTCTCCTTTTCGCCTGCCCAAACCACCTACCAGACAACCCACCTGTGCACTGGCTTTTCAATCATCATCTGGCCACCATACCCACTCGTGCACAATGCCACTATCACCATTACATTCCACAACGTCCGACAATCCACCTAAACTTGTTTGACAGGGCCAATAGGCCATTTTTGTGTTTTCAGGTCTCCAGGTTCACTTCGCCATTGAAGAGCGAGTCAAGCTCGCTTGAAGCCTTCTCCAGCTATCGTAAGTCCCAGGTGCAGCCTCCAGGGGACATGGAACCTCTCTAGGGAGGTCTCCAGGTCCTTAATTTAGGATCTTTATAGCTGCAACTCCCTCAATTAGAAGCTTCAACCCTGCTGCTGCAACGCGCAAAAGAAAGGTGGGACTTTAGTCCCACCTCGAAAGTTGAAAGGCGTTTGCAACCGCATAAGAGGAAAAAGTGTCTGGGGCTTATCACCTGATACACTTGGGGGGTGAGGTCCCCTGCTCACCCATTCACCTGCGCCTCACCCATGACCCGTCCCCCACTGGCCTGGCACAGACCAGACTCACCTAACCCGACTTCACTCCTCGGCTACGATCACGCCTGCAGCCCTAGACCCGGGTGCTCTCTAGGTCTGAAACCCAATAACCCGGTACTGTTTGAGGCTTTGGGAGAGCGTGACCCAAGGAGAGAAAGAGAGGATCGTGTGTGGGGGCAGGGGGTTTTGCTTTAAGGAGGTATAGCTAACACTTAGCCAAAATTGAGGAACCTTCCCCCTCTACGTGAAGAAGAGTTGAAGAAGAAGAAGAGTAAAGAAAGAAGAAGAAGGAAGAAGAAGGGGAGCCACACAGGCAAAGAGGTAGAAGAAGGAGAAGAGTAGAAGAACAGAAGGTAGAAGAGAAGACAAGGCAGGAGAAGCAGAGCACAGAAAGAAAGTAAGAAGAAGAGGAGAAGGCTTGAGCCAAGAGGAAGAAGGAAGAAGGTCTGGACAGTGTGAAGAAGAAGAAGAAGAAATAAAAGAAAATCATAAAGGGGTACTATAGCAACGTTTTTTATTACATCTTATTTTTCTCTTGCCTTTAATTAAGATTTGAGTAATTATTCTATCTGTCCGGCTTATAATTGGTGATCCAAATCACCATTATTTTATCTAGAATTCCTTTTTACTCTTCATATACTCATATTCTACATTGCAAATTAGATTTTAAGTAATTAATTGTGCTCATTTATATTAATTATTGAGATTAGTGTGTGAATTCCTATTTGCTCCCTGTGTTCGACCTCGGACTTTCAATCGGGTAATAAATATTATTTATTTTCAAAGCAATTTTGGCTATACTACAATGCAGTTTTTAAAACATCGATTTTACTTGTAAACACATCATTCATCATATCTAAGTTCAATTAGTTAGAATCAAGAGATAAATGCTCCTAAATGATCACTTGAGGACCACAATTCCACTCTAATCTGATTTAAGAAGATAATAAAATAAGGTTAATGCTGCTGTTTTAACATCACATCATAAGTGCATAGCAACCACGGGGTCACCCAGAGGTTAATTAAAGGTCAAATTAACTTAAGAGACCAATAAGTGGGCTCACAATGATAGAATCAGGGTTTTACGCATTTCGAGGACCAAATTACTACGAAAAACCCTAATTATCAGCCCCTCTTAAATTGGAAAGTTTTGGCCATGATAAAATCAATATAAACCTCCTAAAATTTATAAAAAAATACTATAAGAGGTTTAGTACCTTTGGTTTGACCATTTAGACCAATTTTAACCTAGAATAGAGTTTCATATAGGAATTTGCCATAATTTGGGCTTCTATGCAATTTACACATTCAAACATGGTTAAAACTCAAATCCAGGTTCACCATTAGATTTCTTGGGTCTAAATTAGGTTAAGACCAAAATTTGGACCCAATCAGAGTCCATCTTAACCTAGTTTGCAATTTAGTCCCTGAGATCTCTATTTCTTACACTCAAGCCCCTAGGTTTCAAGTTTCTTACAAATGGACCTATCTTTCTTGTCATCTTCTCATTTATACCCCTACCACCATTGATGAGTCAAAACCTAGCACCGCCACCTTTGACCAACTTAAAACACTAGCAAATCATCACAAAATCCCATAAAATTTGGTGGGATTGGTGTTCAGACGATGGAGAACCATTTAATCAAGACCTTAGACCCTGATTTGCAGCAAAAAGATCACACAAATTCAAAGAAAGCATGGGGTCACTTTTGATTCCAAACCCTACTCCCATGGCCCAATTCTTCCAATTTGAGCTCATATTCGAGCTCTATAAAAGCTCCCCAAACCTTCCTCGACAAATTGAGCCGGGTCCATGGCCAAAATCCACTCTTCCCTTCTTTCTTCAGCCACCTCTGCAATGGCTCCTGCTAGCTTCTTCGATCTCCTTCCTCTGGACATCTAACAGCCAAATTGGGCGATCCAAGCTATTCATCGTCTGCCTCTGCTTCTCATCGACCAACGCGGAAGCTACCTACCCCTTCATCCTAGCCAAATACCCTCACCGAAGGTATTAACTTTCCTTGTGTCCTACAAGCCACGCCCACACAGTTCCGCCCTCCTTCGACCAAATAGGTAGGTTATCTCCCTTCCTTTCTCTCCCTAGATTAGGAATTAGCCCTTTAGACCTCAATTTGATCGACAACTCACCGTCTCCCTCTGCGTCTTCTCCAGCATCAGCCTCATCTCTAGCGAGGCCATGTGACCAACACACACACCCAAACTCACAACCACTGCCACCACAACCTTCCACTTCTTCTTATGAGTGAAAGCCCTAAACCTATTGGGACTTTTGCTCACTCCTTTGCTCCATCAAACACCACTCACCACCACCACCTTCTCGAGCGCCATCACACCTCCACAAGCTCCCAACCGCCATGAGAACACCGCCACCACCTTCTCATTGCTCCTACAATACTCAGAAACCTATTAATTGGGGCTTAGAGCTTGTATTCATGCATTTTAGGGCTTATCGAAGCTACGTCACTGCCATTGATTCAACACTGCCCTCTGCTGCCATTCACTAATCTCTGGACCTGCTTCCATCTCCAATAGATGTGGATAGACATCACAAAGGCTTCCTGGGTCTTGGATTAGAGGACAAACAATGGTAGCTACTCGAACTCGGAACTCCCATCCTCCGTAGGTTCGCGCAAAGATGAGGGCACATTTAGTCCCACCTCCTACATTTAAAAACCAGAAGTCCACATAAATTGATTCATTACTGTGGGCTTACTGTCTCTCACGGGGGTGAGGTCCCCTCTCTCTCTCTCTCACTCCTGGCCCACCACCACTACCGGTAGTCCTTATCCCTGTTCATGACCCGATTACTCGCTATTATGCAAACTGTATACTCGATTAAGAAAGGAAAGGATTCTGAGGATGGTGGAGGGTGGTTTTGCCTTGGGGTGCGCACAAACGTGCATTGGGAAATATGCCTCTACGCTCAACATTTAGCTGTTTCAAAGGTGGTGCCTTGTGCTTGTGCTTTGTGCTGCTTGGCTACTTTAAGACATCTGGCCTTGTGCATGACGTTGGTTTTGAGTACTATGGACTTATTAGCTGACGTGGATATTTGTGAATAAGTAATTCAAAACCACAGTTGGAAAATTGAATTGGATTGAAACATTGGGATATGTGCTTGATTGAGGGAATTAATTAATGATTTAAATCACCATTTTTAAGATTTTATTATTCTTTTTATCCCATTGACTTGTGAAATATAATTTTCTATTATTAAATATATTTTTTATTGATATTCGTGGCATATCTTTGGTGAATTATTGTGCTTATTATTTATAATTGTGGCTTATGTTTTGGATTCCATATTTACTCTCTGCGAACGACTTCAGAATTCACATTTGTTTTTCAAGTACTTATAAATTTAAATGTTAATTTACTTTTGTTGATTATACTACGACGCATATTTAAAACTAGATAAAAGCATGTTAATGCTAATGGCCCTTGAGGTAATTCCGGTGAGGTGGATTTCTCGTAGAGTACTCATTTTCATATGTTCAAGCTAATTGAGAAACTTTTCACTTTTACAAATAATATCAAAAATATAATACGTGGTGGTAGTAATTAAAGTGATAGAAAAAATAATCATGAACAAAAATATCAATTAGACTAATAATCAGATATGCAAATATCAAATATGTAATCCAACTCAAATATGTATCTCATTCATTTATATAAAAATCAAATAAAAAATAAACCACATAAAATAATATCGTCTCCATAAAAAGGCAAGTATACGCAAATAGATTCCATAAATGAGTATAAAAATGATAAACAATAATTTCCAATTAATCAAGAAAATAACAAAGAAAAAAAAAAAACATGGTACATCACTGTGAGAGCCGTTATGGACGCGATACGGTGACGTCGGGGATGAACGCAATCGATGAGGAGTTGTCGAGGATGAACACACGATCATAGACGCAGTGGGTGAAGTCGCAGCGGCAAACGCCATTGATGACAGACGAGATGTCGCAAAGCATGCTGTCACCACGCTTCCCACAAGAAATCACGGTCATGGTGCGGGTATGCGATGGCGAGAACGGAGTCGAGGGAGTAGATGTCATAGTCGTGGCTGTCAATGGTGCGGTCACGGTTGTGGTAGGAATGGCGTGGAGGAGCACGGTCGCGGATTGTGGGTATTCGTGACCAAAGTTGCACGGTTAGAGGTCGCGGTTGTAGCGATTGAGAGCGGAATCATAGTGGAGGTTGCTCCCGAGGGAGAGAACAAGCCAAGGGCATGGAAGAGCACATGGTCGTGGTGGTCGCGAGGTGAATACGATCACGGGTGGTGTCGAGGTGGTGCGATGTCGCGGTGGTGAACGGTGGTGTACACGGTCACGGAGGTGCGGCTGTCGTGGTGGTGGCTTGCTATTGACGAGGAGGAGCGCAGTGAGGACGAACGCAGTTGTTGGGGGCAGCGGGAAGGTGACCCTTGCGTTGTCGTGGTGGCACGGTGGGCGGCCGTGGTCAGGGAAGGTCGCTAGAGAGGAGGCCGAGGACGTCGCGGTCGAGCAGGAGTCGCTGAGGATAGGAAGCGTTGTGGTCGCGGTGGTGGCGATGGCTCACAGTCGAGGACGGACGTTCGCAGCCGTGGCCGAGGCTAGTCGCTGTTGTGAGTCGAGGGCGCGGAATCAGGCATGAACCGCTGGGAGAGAGGTTGAGGAGCGCAAAGGATCCCCCCACGGTCGAGGGCACGGTCGTGGTGCACGCAAGATGGGAGACTGATGAAAAGAGTGGTCGGGGTAGGGGCTTCGGTGTCTGCATGCACGTAGGAAGAGGGACATGAACAGTAGGAGAGGGCCTCGGTCGTTGGGTTTGCATGCAGCAGCGTGGCGTTGGGTGTGTGCATCCGTGAGAGGGAGAGGTGAGAGATTACGTGTCAACCCTGGGTGGAGCAGTGAAGTGGGAAGGGAGGGGGGTCGTGAGTGCTCTTCAAATCTACCAAAGTCACGGGCCTGTGGGTAAAACTGGCAGGAGAAAATATGGCAAGGGAGGTCGTTTGGGAGGTGCGTGGTTTCCATGATTTGAGAGAGAAACCAAATAAGGAGGGGTGCAGTGGGCGTCTAGCATTGGCGGTGGAGTTTTTTAAGTTAGTAAAAATTTTGGAAATGTTGATGCTCGTTGGGAGGAAAATATGCGTCTTTCAAAAAATACGAGGGTGATATTTCGGGAAAGGATCCTTTAATATTTTTTAATTTTATTTAAGATACTACGATAATCTTTTAAATTGATGTTAGAATGCTTTTACAAAAAAAAAAGTTCTTATATCAAAAATAAAATATAAATAGTTAATCAAATTACGCAGCAAAGTATGAAAAAATTGATGAAATGAATGGAATGATAATCCTATAACTTAGTTAATTAATCAATGTAAGGTATACTTTTAAATTAAATTTTTATTTCAATGATTAAGTATTTAGACTTTAATTTAGTCTACTAACATAAACATATCACAAGCTTACTTCTATACTTTGATGTTGACGCATTCATGCTGCTTGTGATGAATGAATATTTTTTATTACCAATGAATGTGTTTAAATCTTAAAATCATTTTGTGATTGATATCTTTGTCGCCATTGCCTTCACGAATTTGTCACCCCCAACACATACACCATCACACACCCACCCTCACCACCAAGGTGAGGTGACCATCCACTTCACCACCACACACTCACCACCTAGTACCTAGGGTTTTGCTTGGTGAGCTCTAGGTTCATGTATTCATTTTCCCTTGATCAAAATCAAGAAAAAAATCACAAATGAAGAAGAAAAAGAAAAGATATGCTAGTTTTCATTTTCATTATTACACCAATAATCACCATGACACGACCGACTCCTAACTCATCTCTGCATCTCGCTCACCTCTTGTTTCAACCATCCCACCAAGTCATGTATCAAATCACGGTTGACGATTTTCTTTTTACTTAGGTTTCTGTTAGTTGCAATTCATTTTGAATATTAAAAACAACAAAAAAGAAATTCACAAAATAGAAATAAAAAAAGAGTTGTATGGCGGTCTCAATCCACGTTAATGATTCTAATGTATTTTTGAACTCATTAGGAAGTGTGCATATAATTGAAATCATACAAACATAAACACACACATTGACTTTCTACATATTGCTCACGTAAACATTTATAATGAGCGAAAACACCAATAACGAGGACTACATGAGGGAATTGGAGAGTAGGGTTCTAGGATGGGTTAGTTTAGTTTAGGTTAGAATTAGTCTTTAGGTTAGGTTTAGGTTAATTAGAATTGATCTCAAACAACATGCACTCCTCGAGTTAAAATCAATCTAGGATACGTTGTTGCCTTCTTGAGTTTGATCGAGACTCCCACAAGAGTTTTATAAAAATTAATTTTGATTAGGGTTATTTTGCACCTATACTACGATGAAATCAAGTTTTACTTTATTTTGAGTAAAATCAATTCTTAACAAATGACGTCGTTACTAAGGAGGCACGATAAATCTTGATTTGAATTTTGATTTAGTTTAATTTTTTGTGATTTTTGTGTGTAAGAACTTTGTCGGGTGCAACGAATCTACGCACACAATCAACCCGAGGTGAAGATCAAAAAGGCGCATGCAAATTTTTTTAGGATTAATTCTTAGGTTTATTTTCCTTAGGTTAGATTTTAGGGTTTGCTTGAAATGTAAGTTTTAGATTTGCTAGAAGAAAAAATAGGAAAAAAATTGAAAAAAAAAAGTTAGGTTAGGAAAGATCTTATCCTATTAGGTAGTTAGTTAGCTTTGCAATTAAAATAAAAAAATAAATTCAAATTTTCAGTTTGATTTATAAAAAAGATTATTTTTGAAAAATATTTTGAGGTATGGTGATTTCTACTTGAAAATCCCTTAAAACACACCTATTCCATTTTTAGAAATTTGGCTAGAACTTTTTGATGATTTTAAAAAATGAATTGATGATTATTTAGAGATTTAAAAAATCTAAAATTCAAGGATTTGATAGAATTTTAGGTCAGCTTTCCAAAATCACATTTATTTTGGCAAAATTCGTACTATATGAATTTAGAAAAGTCTATTAGTGGATTGCTAACTAGGTGAAATCGATGTTATAAAAGCTGTGTCATAGTATAGGTCGAAATTGCTTGAAAACAAATAAAATTTATACTCGAATGAAAGTTTGAGGTCGAACACAGGGAACAAATAGGAATTCAAACGCTAATCTCAATTAATAAGTAAATGAGCACAAGAAAATGAGCCAAATAATGCTAAGTAATGAATACTAATTACTCAAAATTGATCATCAATGTAGAATATAAGTCTAACAAGAGTTTGGCATATCAAAAAGAAATCTAGAATAAAAATAATGGTGATTTAGATCACCAATTATTTAATCTAGATAAACATATAATAGTTAAGCAAGAATGCCAAATAAACCTACAATATCCAAGACCACCTTAGCAATTAAATGAATGAATAGTGCCTCAGACATCTGATTTCATAATCAGACGGCTTAAGTGCTTCCTCTTCTTCTTCTTCAATGTATGCTGTAGCTTTTCTTCTTCTCAGCCCTTGTTCTTCTTCTCTTCAGTTCTTTCCTCTTCTTCAGAACTTCTTCTCTTTTCAAGCCTTCTCTATTTCTTCTTCAGCCCTTCTTTCTTTCTCATGCACAAGAGGAGCAAACCCCACTTAGCGGCTGTGTTGGGATCTCTGAGGAGCAAAACCCCCCTTCCCCATGATCTCTCTCTCTCTCTTTCTCCTTTGCTTCCTTTTTCTCAATGTCCAACCATAATCGGGTAATCGAGCATGAGCGCACCCGGGACCAGGGCTGCGGGCATGACTGTCGCAGCCGAGGTGTGCATAGGCTTAGGTTAGGTAATCGGATTTGGACCAAGCCCACGTGCAGGTGTCATGAGCGAGGCGTGAAGGGGCGCGGGGGACCTCACCCCCCAGTGATGAGGCAAGCAGTCGATGCGACAAAAACAACTTATGTATGCTCTTCGGTTTGGACGCCTACGATGTGGGACTAAAGTTGGTCCCTTTTTTTCTGTGCATGCGCTTGCGAATTGAGCTCCTTCGCAGATTCCTGCAGGGGATGCCATCGCTCAATTGAGGCAGTCGTGGATGGTGTGGTTTCCGTTTGACCAACTGGAAGTGGTCAAGGGTTGGTTTCGCATGTCTTGGAGGGTGTGCCTGGAACTGTCATGGCCTTGAACATGCTTCTGGAACTCGTGGAGAAGCTCAACAATGGCAGTGAAGGGATGAGCACCTGAAATCATAAGAACGACCTTTCAGTCACATTAAATGCGTTCATGATGGTCGCCAGACCATGGCGAATGCAGTGGTGGTTATAGCGTGGAGATGGAGGTACGTAGTTGCCAGACGGTGGTAGAGATAGAGGCTAGTGATGGGTGTGTTCGAGGGTGTGATTGGGTGGACGACGGAGTGCGATAGGTTAGGGCTTTTGTGCAGGTGGATGTGGCAGAGGTCGGGGACTTGTTGGCGAGGAGGATGGAGTTATGTAGCAAGCTGAAGTCCTCTCCGAAGTAGTCACTGGAGATGGAAGAGATGAGGGTGATTCACGGCATCGGTGGTTGAATTGGAGAATAAGAAGAATAGAAAAACATAGGGAAGGAGAGGAAGCTAGAGAACCTAATCTAATGGTCAAAGGAGGTAGAAAACCCACGTTGGTGTGATGGCCGGACGTAGGGAATATGAATCCTCCGAGAGGGGGACGACAGCAAAGAAAGGGATCTGGACGCCCTGGCTTTGGCCCACCAGGCGTAGACGAAGATGAGGAAGAAGGAGGACAGGCCAATTTGGTTGTTGGCCATCCGTAGGAGGGCGGGGGAGGAGCTCGCAGGAGCTAAGTCGAAGGAGGACTTGAGGGGGAGTTTCGAAGAGGTTTTTGGCCTTAAAACTAGCTCAAGAGCATGGCCATGCATTGGGCGTGCTTATATAGGGCTTAGGAGGGGGTTTCAAGCTTGGAAAACAAGCTTAGAAACCATGGAGCTTACGCAAAAATAGGATACCCATTCCTTCAAAATGTTTACACGAGCTTTTGGGAAGGAGTTGGGATCCAAGGTTGGTCCCATTGGAAAGAGGATTTCCTAAAGAGTCTCTGGTTCGATTTTGGGGAAGTTTCATCAATCAATCAAGGAGAGCTCTCCAAATGAAGCTCGCCAGAGTAGGATTCTTGAGCGATAATGGTGGAGGGACCCATTTTTGAAGAATACGACAAAGTTGGGGGCCTATTTGTAAGGGATTCAAAAGTTAGGGGCATATATGTGAGATAAAAGAATTAGACAGGATCAAATTGCAAACTAGGTCAAGATGATCTCAGATTGAGCCCAAATTTTGGTATAAACCTAATTTGGACATAAAAAATCCAATGGTGAAGTTAGATTTAGGTTTTGACCTACTTTGACTGAGTGGTTTATGCAAAAATCCAAATTAGGGCAAATGTCTATCTAGGACTCTATTTTGGATCAAGATGGGTTCTGATGGTAAAATTGAAAGTATCAAACTCTAGAGAATATTTTTCTATGATTTTTAGAGGGTTTAGGTGAATTTTATCCAGACCAAAACCTCAATAGATTAAGCGAATATGTTTTTAGGGTTTCAGATGTCATTTAATTCCTAAAATGTGCAAAAACCCTTTTCTACCTATTGTAACCCACTTGTTAGACTCTTAAGATCATTTGACCCTTAATTAACCCCTTAGAAATCCCGTGATTGTACTGCAATTGAGATATATTGTTAAAACTGTAGTTTTACCCCTGTTTTACTGTATTTCCCTCAAAATGGATTTGTAGTGAATTAGGGCTCTTTGGCAGTTATGTAGGAGAATTTAATGACTTAATCAAATCAAATTGAGCTAGTTATGGTTCATGATGGTGTTCCCATCATACCCCCATGCCTAGCTTTCACTAGTCCCTTACCAAAATCTCATGGAATTAACTTAAATTCTAGACCATGCCTTTTTATGCTCAGATTTCTGATGTATGCTTTTTCTTTTGTCGATTAGGTCAGAATGCCAATAGTAAGCCTAGAGATACTCAAGTGCCAACCAAGATCCGAACCTAACCAACTCTAGCCTCAATCCGCCATGATGATTTCTAAGGCCCACAGGAACTAACCTAAGGTTCGTTGAACTCCGTAGTTAAAGCACCCATGCTTAAAACATGTTTAGTCCCGGTTCAGTTTGTAGTGTGTTTTTGTAAGAGAGAGATAGAATAATTTTTTTATTTTTGGAGAGTTTTCTCTCTCTTTTCTTTCTTTATTTCTAGCTTTGGATTATCTTTATAACACGGTATGTATCGGATTCCTAGCTCCCACCATCAATCCTTGCGAGGTCCCTGACAATCGATGCTTCGAGATAGAATCACCCATGGCAACCCCTAGAACCCTGGCCTTCGACACTTCGAGATAGTGCCGCCCATGTCATTCTATAGCTAAATTCAGGCCTTGGCAATCGACATTTCAGGATAATGTCACCCATGGCACCTGAATCAACACAAGGTGCTTACATGCCTCTGATAGGATATTTAGATATCCTAGGAGACAAGCACCGAGGAGACAGTATGTTATTGCGCATCTTCGAGGGAAATTTCTCGCCTCTCTACACCGAGGACTCTTCCAAATCAACTTGTGTTGAAAAGTCGCTCCTAATCTAAGTAGCTTTTTCATAACAGAATTAACGTATTTGCATGATTTTGATAATTAAGCACACTGAACTAGACTATGTGTGGATTAGGGTGCTTAGGTTGCCAAGTCCCGTAAACCAGAGGTCAGTTAACGAGGTCGAATAATCCCTAAGCCTTAGACCTAATACTTAAGCTTTGCATTTTCCCTAACCTCTTAAGGACTATGCAGATCATAACGAATACTTTAATTTTTAAGCCTAAACACAAGCCCAAGAGGCCTAAGATCAGCGTTCATACTAATCTCTTTTTATCTCTTAGCACTTTTTGTCATTTATTTCTTTCTTTTGATTTGGTCTAGAACTAAGTAGATTCCTTAATCTCTTACTAATGACTATCTCTTTTTATTTGAAATTATTGCTCCTTTTTTACATTTATATCACCTCCTCTTTTTCCTCCTCAAGAATGATATGCAATCTCTATTTTTTTGTTCTTTTTTAGTTTTCTATTTTTATTTTTTGGGAATATTTATTTTTTGTGAGAACCATTCCGAACTTTGAATTTTTGTATGTTTGCACTTTAACACTCCCCATGCCTAAGTTTTGTAATGTCTTCATTGTAAACGAAGGGTATGAAGCAGTTAGGGTTCAAGGATTAGAACAGGATTATTGAGTGGGCGAACGGGTCAGGATGACTGTTGCGAACGATTTCAAGCTCTGATATGTATACCAGAGGTGGGATCAACTGTTCTAAAACTGAACTTAGAGTACAATAGATGTGAGGTACAAAAGGATAATCAAAAGGATCTCAGGTTCTTGGAATGATGGGTTACCTCCTATTAAGCACTAAATTAAATGCCTTCAACCAAGCAAAACATGGTATGAAGGAGTGGTCAAATCAGACGAATTTTGTAAAACAAGCACCTTGATCAGTAGCCTAGTTGGTCCAACTAGGTGCTTGTTCAGATCAGTAGGCTGATGATGTAGCCTAAACCCAATCAATCTGGTAGGTTGATAGATGTGGATCAAAAGATGTGGTACCCACCAGATGCTATGGAGCTCAAAAGGATGTGGAAATGTATAGTTAGGGTTTTGCTAAATCGGATCAGCATGATCAAAATAGGGATCCTCAAATGAAAATGAATCAATAGAGGATGCAGGAATCCTAAGAGAGTGATCAAAGAAGGATGGGGTGTGATTTGTAGTCTGATCGATGTTCGAAATCCAATTGGATTATGGAGGAGAATCATCTCTAACTGCCTCATTGAGACGAGAATCAGAGTAGAAATTGAGTTTGATAGCAAGTCAGGGTTGAAAACGGGTTTGGGAAGGTTCTGCATGTGTAAAAGAGGTGGCTTCAAGAATAATTGTATGTAAAGGCTCTTCTAGGAAGGATTCCAAGGTAGGCATGTCTAGAGAGTCCTCATAGAACCCATCAACATCAAATGTAAATACCTGGAGAGTGCTTATAGGATCATGGAAATCTAAGTCAAGAAAAAATTTGAACTCTGGATTGTAGACACTCTTGGCAATTACTGTTTCTGATTCCTGAGGATCGGAAAGAAATGATTCCATCTCAATTGAACCTGATTTTGAATCAATGATCTCAGGATCAAGGACCTCAAAGTCAGAGTCGAAGAATGCGTCGTGGATACTGAGGTCGTAAATTGGCTTGTAGTCATCAGGAAACAAGGATTCTCCGAAATCATAGTAAGATTCGAAATCGTCGGAGAATTTGCGAGAAGTTTTTGAACCTGATTCCAGATCGATAGTTCCCTCACAAAAGGAGACGAGATGTGGAGAAGCAGCAACCTGACTGGGACCTCAGATTAATGTGGAGAAGCAGCAACAAGGATTTAGGAATTCAGATTGATCCTCAGTATTGTTCGAAGATGTTTCACTAAATGCTTGGGAAATGTACAAGTATTTTTTATCGATAATCTATTTTAACAATTTTATCATCTCTTCCCATTTTTCAAGAACATCTTGGTGTCTTTCCCAAAGTACAGGATTTGTTATGCATTGGAGATATTCAAAGTTATGCAATTTCTCCAACTCAATGTATCCTGTCATGAAAATATCCCAGGTTGATCCATTTGTTACTTGTGTTATAATTACTTGGGCACAGTTTATGATGAAGGTTGTTGTTATCGGCACATTAACCTGAATGTTGTCAGGTAGTTTTGAGGTTTTGTCATCAATCTTATAAAATCTAAGGGCATCCTTAATCATTCAATCTCCCATGGACATCCGAGATTCTGGTTTCTTAAATGGTTTTCCTAAATTGTCAGGCTGCATCTTTAAATTAGGTGGTGAAATCATGATTTAGAATCAAATTCAGGTTCAAAATGAAGTGATTCGATCTAAAAAGAGACTCCCAAGAAGATCTACTGAGGCCTCTTAGGTTAACAACCTAAGGACCCTCCTGTGTGTGTGTTCTAATAAAAAGATGAGGGACTAGATATGAATTGGACCCAATCAAGGCACCCAAAGATTTTTTTTGGATGACTCAGGCAATGTTGAGCAGATGATACCTCTGAATCAGAAATTCGCACACCCGAGAAGTACTTGGGTAGCCAGGAAGGGAGAGCCCCGCAAAGACCTCTACACGGTAGAGCATCTCCACGGGTTATAGGGTTTCCCCTACCCGACCTTCCTTGTTACTAAGGGTCCAGGTAGACCGGAATGTATAAACTTAAGACCTTAAGTCTACCAATTTTATGTCCTAATTTGTTCATTGACTTTCACTAGATTAAAAGTTAATTCAACTTGTGACCTAATTTGGAGGTTGGTTGGCCTATAATGTAGACCAACTTCACCTGACCTGCCCTAAAGATGGCAGAATGAGATCTAGGTAAAGACCTAGAAATCACCCTGATTGACTCTCAGGTTATTAGGTCCAAGGATTTTAAGGTTCAAGTGAATTTAGAGCTTGATTTTAGGGTTTTGCTTATTAGATCTTTTCAATTAAGGGCTTGGATAGCACACAAATGCGGGTGGGTTTGTTTCCTTTTATGCAAGCAAATGTGAACTAGCACTCCAAAACCCTAAAATTGAAACCCTAATTGGCTCTATTCTGCATCCAATTTGATCTTAAAATGTTCTCCTTGGACTTCAAACAAGAGGTGCATAGTCCAAGAATATTAGAAATTAAGCGTAGTCCCTAATAGGCATAGGAAAGTTAGGGTAGGGAATTCTAAATAGAATCGTCTCAGTCTTTAAAAAATTTCGCAAATCAGAAACTTGCCCATTAAATGATAACTACTATGAAAAATAAGATAGGTGATTCCTAATTGATTGTTTCCTTTTTTATCTTCCAAAGATTAGGAGGTTGATTAGGGAAAAATAGAGAAGTTACCTACCCTGGTGTGGCTATTTTTCATGGAAGATTTCCTCCTGAAGTACCTCACAAAATCACAATAAAGCAACCAGGGCAAGACAGTACTCAAATATAATCAAATCATGCGGAGAATCAGATGGTGTTCCCATCATGGATAGGGTCAGAACTTCCAAAAATTTGATTTTGCCTGAATTTGAG
Source organism: Thalassia testudinum (assembly GCA_037157565.1). Lineage (NCBI taxonomy): Eukaryota > Viridiplantae > Streptophyta > Magnoliopsida > Alismatales > Hydrocharitaceae > Thalassia > Thalassia testudinum. The sequence goes on from JAZHRO010000007.1 coordinate 14,933,561, forward strand.
AATTTTTTGTGACCTCTGTAGGAATCCAATTGATTCAAAATCTATAGAGTTCGAAAGCCATTGAAAATTAGATTAATCAATAATTTTTCAAGAATGTTTGCATTTGGTTTCATACTATTAATTTCTAAATTAGTCATAGGGAGTCAGTATGGCCTATTTGAACCCCTAAAGCTATAAAATTCATATAAAATCCCCTAAAATAGTAAAAAGTACAAAAAGCTACTCTATGGAAACCTAATTAAAAAAGGAATCCTCCTGAAAAATTTCAAATTGGTGTGATTTTTCTTCTACTCTGGGGAGTGTTCTAAAGTCAAATCAGGTCCTGCCAGCCTGAATTAATAGAAGCATAAACCCTAGGATTGAAACATTAGGGTTTATTATTCAATTAGAGACCCACATTGATTTAATTGGGTGTGACCTAATTAGAGTTTCCTAGTAGGTGAGACTGATTACTTTATTGACCCCCTCACCTAGCTAATTAAAATTGATTCACATTAAAACCTAGGCAACTAGTTAGGCTCATACACTTATGAGTTAGGGATAAGTTCAAAGGAATCAACAAAACTCATGCTTGTTTGTATGTGCCTTAACCTATTAACAAGCAGACTCCTAAAACACATTTAATTAAGGAATTGAATTTAAAAATTTGGTCACCTAACAAAAAGGGGACCACACAACCTTACGAGGCCTTTGCTTTGTATTTCTACTTCACCAACCTGGGTAGTTGGTGTATGCATGGTAGAAGGTTACTAAGACTTGAACTAGTTGGTCCTTGGGAACCTTCCCCAAGGCAACCTTCTACCATCCATAGGCAGCTCGTCTCTTCGCCTACCTCTTCTTCCTCTCCTTATCCTACTTCATCCTCTGCATCAACTGCTATGCCTGATCATGAACAACCACTTCCCCTGAGGGGAATGTCTTGGCCATTGTTAATGGCAAGATGGTTGCATCTAAGTAGTAGAATTGGCGATGCTTTGATGCTATACTAAATACTTTGGATAGAATGCAAAACCGCAGGGAGAACAACTGTAGAACTTTTATGATCCGGTAGCTTGAAATGTGCAACTCCAAGTCTGGATTCCCATAGATGGAGATGCATTAGAGTTGAAGCCTAATGTAATAAGTATGATTCAGACTTATTTCTATGAGAACTTGAATGAAGATCCATTTTAGCATCTCAAGGACCTAGGTCCGATTATCGAGACAGTTCGACCTAGGAATGTAGACATTGGGATTTTTCTCATGAAGCTTTTCCCATTATCACTTTGGGATAAAGTTTCTTATTGATTCAAGACAATTAGGCGGCTTCTGACTACCTGGGAGGAATTGTGCCTAGAGTTCCTCCAAAAGTTCTTCCCAATTGGTCATACAAATGCGATGAGGTGGGCCATCATAACTTTTTCCCAGCAACCAGGGGAAAATTTGCATGAGGCCTAGGAAAGATTCCATGACCTTCTCTGAAAGTGTCCCCACCATGGGGTGCCCCATTAGCAGCTCGTTCATATATTCTATCATGGTCTAGACGACACCCATCAGTGCTTAGCTAATGCATCTAGTGGTGGGAACTTCCTTGCTAAGGATGAGGCCAACACCTTTGAGTTGTTCTTGTCCTTAGCAGAGAACTCATTGAATGATGCTTCTATGAACCAATTCCTGAAACCTAGCCGGCAACAATTGTCTGTCCATGAGGCTTAGGTAGAGTTAGCCCAAGCTAATATGGACATTATTACCAAAAAGCTAAATAAGTTGGATCTATTTGATAAGAAGATTGATGAGCTTATTTGTTCTCATCTAACAAGACTAGGTGCTACGCCTTCACACTCTTACTCCTCATCTCGAGCTCCTTCTTCTAGAACTTATCTACTTACTTGGGATGCTCCTACTCCCCCTCCTTCCTCTCTATCTTTATAGTCTCATACATATCAGGAACCCGTGAACAATTTGATCTAGTCCCGGTTGACCAGGGTACACATAAATGGATGATATGAGTGCATACTCTTATGATGATTACAAGTCTCAAGCATCTTCAGCTAATGAGGATCTCAATGGTTTTCAAGGTTATTGGCGTAACAATCCCTATTCTGAGATGTATAACCTTGGTTTGTTCCAGCATCCTAACCTTTCCTGGGCTGGGAACTCCCATTGAGCCAACACTACTCCACAGCACCAACCCAAAATCATATGAGAATGTAGCCCCCACATGCCCTAGGCAGTAGCCCTTCCCGTCCCAACAGCAGTCTCAATCCATATACCAACCTATACGTGATGCTGCCACTAAGTCTCCATTGCGAGCCAACCCAATAGAGGACTTAAGAAAGGATATGCAACAAATGGAGAAGCGCTACTTCGTGCTTATAGAAGCACTGGTACAAGAGAGGCAGAACCAGTCACAGGAGAATAGATCGCAGGGAGCATTGCCCTCCTAGCCTGTCCTGAACCTGAGAAATGTGTAGAATCTAGGTGTCCCACCTAGCTTCCAAGCACTATAAGGATAGGCACAAGTAGTACTTCAAGCTCCTCTTATACCCCCTGGTTATGCCCAACCCCAGACCAGCCCACTATTGCCCACACAGATTTACATGGCTTCTGTTGCTCCTTCACCTCATGGACAATATGCCAATGCAAAGGCTGTCATGTTGAAGAGCGGAACTACACCAAAGGACCCCCCATATAGGCAGGCAAGTCAAGACACATCGTGACCTCCTTCTCAGGTTGGCTCCTCTTCCCACTCTCACTCTGACAAGGAGCCACCTAGGGAATACAAGGAAAGTAACCAATCACTACTGACCCTGAGATCTTGATCCCTTTCCTAAAGCTTTGACGAGAGATACTTCAAGGAAAACCAAGGGATTGAAGAACTATGAAGACCTTAGAGCAATGTTTAAGGAAGTACACATTCATGTCCCCCTCCTCGATGCCATAGATCACATCCCTGTTGTTGCCAGATTCTTCAAGGATTATTATACCCCGAGGCGACAACAAAAGAAGGGAGCAAAGGCGGTATTGTACAAGAAAGCCAATGCAGTCATTTTGAGTGACTTGCCACCAAAGAAGAAAGACCTTGGCACTCCACTCATTTCTTGCTACATATAGGATTCTCCATTTGATTAGGCCCTTCAAGTTCTAGGTTCCTCCAACCTAACTCCCATAGTTGTTTATGATCATTTCTGATTCAGGGAGTTAAAGCCCCCTTCGGTAACCATTCAATTGGTGGATCGATCGATGAAGACATTGAGGGAGGTGGTTGAAAATGTAATTATGAAAGTCTGTGGGTTTTGCTTCGTACCGAACTTTATTTTGGACATGGAGGTTCCTCCTAACCTCTGTGATGCACCAATCAATTTGGGTAGCCCATTTTTGGCGACCACTTGGGCCAACATAGACTGTGCATCCTAGTTTATGGAGATTTCCCTAGGAGATGAACAACTTAGACTTGATATTTTTAGGGTTACCTGGCACTTCGATTATGATCTAATAGAGGAGGACTATAAAGATGAAGAACCTACACATTGTGGAAACATTGAGCTTCTCTGCAGCAACCCAATGTCTCATTCATCTTCACTATCAGGGTTTCCAGTCCACACTCCACACGGGACTACCACTACTAATGCATTTCACATTTCCCATCACAATTCCAACTATTTAAGGTGTTATTTTGACTTTGACACCCTTGCATAGGTGTATTTTGATGATTTTTTTACACATCATATTTCTAACATGCCTCTGCTGGTGTAGGATGGCATGGTTGCTATGGATGGTCTTGGATCGCTTGAGAGACACGTGGATGGGATCTACAATCCATGCTTGCCCTCGATGGTAGTACCAGATCATAGTGTAGATGGTAATAGATCAGTTGTTGCTACCTTTGTACAAGAGGACCTAGGTTACCCTATGAGACACTTGGGCACAGACCTTTGGTCCCACTCATCCTCACTGGGATCCCTTAGTCATAATGGTGTAGGAACTGAACTCTACCCTCTCACCATTGCAACCACTGTCAACCTCCCAACTAGGGTCTTGGAAATATGTATGGACTTCACACTCATCAGGTTTACCTGACCAATTCTTCCACTCCTTACTTTTCCCTACAAGAACCCTCTCCTGCAGATATTCTTCTATCAACTCCACCGGTCATTGAATTAAAGCCCTTACTGATTCTCTTAAATATGTGTTCTTGGGTGATAACGAGACCTACCCCATTATCATCAGCCGTAGATTGACCCAAGAATAGGAACTGCGTGATTTCTATACTCCAAGATTATAAAGCTACTATTGGGTGGAGTATATCCAACCTTCTTGCCCCTCCTATTGCATTCATCATATCTACACGAATGAGGGGGTGAAACCATCCCAACAACCTCAACGTAGATTAAATCAGAATATGCTTGAGGTTATCAAGAAAGAGATTATCAAATGGCTGGATGCTGATATTATTTATTCGATATTTGATAGCTAGTGGGTGAGTGATGGGAACACCATCATGAGCCATAACTAGTTCAGTTTGATCTGATTAAGTCAATAAAAGGTCCTACATATCCATCAAAAGGTCTTAAGGGCATAAAATATTGATTTGAGAAGAAGATAAGAATACAGGGTTATTTCTACAAATTCACCATTCTATCACAAAATTAAGATAATCGTGAGTTCTCTCAGGGGTGGAACAAAGGTCAAATGGCCTTAAGAGTCTAATAAGTGGGTTAGAATAGATAGAAAAGGGTTCTCATGCGTTACAGGAATTAATGGACATCTGAAACCCTAAAAATAGACTCACTTAATCTATTGAGGTTTTGGTCAAGATAAAATTCACCTAAAATCTCTAAAAATCATATAAAAATATTATCTAGGGTTTGGCACCTTAAATTTGACTATTGGAACCCATCTTGACCTAAAATAGAGTTTCAGACAAACATTTGCCCTAATTTGGGTAATTATGCAAATTACCTAGTCAAACTAGGTCAAAACCAAAATCCAACTTCACCATTGGATTCCTTAGGTTCAAATTAGGTTTGTGCCAAAATTTGGGCCCAATCTGAGATTATTTCAACATAGTTTGCAATTTGGTCCAAGTTTGATTTCTTTTATTCCACATAGGCCCTTAGCTTTTGAATTTATACAAAAGGTCCCTATCTTTATCATCATTTTCTTCAAAAATGTCCCTGAAACCATGAAATCCTACTCCTACAACTCCGCGACCTTTGATTGAAGAGAACTCCTTCTCTGATCAATCAATCCCTTCCAAAATTGGAAGGGAGATTCCTTGAGGAATCCTCTTTCCATTGAATCCATCCATGGGCCCCAAAACCTTCCCAATCTCTCATTCAAATGTATGAGAGATTAGGGTATCGTAGAGCTTCCAACTCCGACGAAATTCCAAGCTTGGGAAGTTTGCTTCCCAAGCTCAAAGCACCCTCTAGAGATCTATAAAAGACTCCCCAGATCAGACCGAAGATCCCAAGCTTGATTCCAGCCGTGAAACCCCCTTCCTCTCTCTACTCCGGTCGAGAAGCTCTGCAAGCTTCAACGATTCCTCCTGACCTCCTTCGTTGTCCGTCCGCAATACCAATGGCCAAACTTCCTTCCTCTCTCTCATCCACTCTTGGCCGTACCAGTAGGAGCCTCCTTCCCGTCACTGTCGCCGTTCCTACCCTCACCGGAGCACTTCATCTTCTCCGTCACCGACATACCCCCAGTGCGGATTCTCCCCTTTTTCATCCATTTATATTGGGTTAATAAGGCTTAGTTAGGTTTACACTATCTTTCCCGCTCTCCATATCCCAATTTCGACCCTCGATGTCGTCGTTCACCTCCATCGTCCTCCGGTTCGACTAGACCTCCAGCGAGGCTCCCTGCTCATTCCACTACTCCAAACGCCTCGCCAACCACCTCATAACCTTCGCCTCATCCTCCCACACAAAAGCCCTCTCCTTATCTCTCCATTCACACACCCAACACTTCCCCCGAACACACCCATCATCGGTTTCCTTCCCTGACTCCGACCGACCACCACACACCTCCACAAGCCACAAAAACACCATTAATGCACTCCAAGCCCTACGGCAAAGCTCCTGAGGTTGTTTAATTGGGCCGAAAGGCCATTCTTATGTTTTCAGGTATTCACCCTCGTCAACATTAACAGAGCTCCTTTGAGGATCTTGAAGAAGGTCTCTTGCCGTCATGAGCCTAGGCAACATCCCCAGGTGTAACGACCCGATTCCCGAATCCCTACGAGACATGAGAATCGGACCGACTCGACTGATCCCAAGACCCAGTCGTCCAACGAGAAAGTAACCAAAAGAGCAGTAAAATAAACCACATACACCATGTATATAACTAGCAGTAACAAAATACAGCAATAAAGAAAAGAAATACTACAGTATACACCACCACAACAGTAGAGAATTAAACATATACATAAACATGAAGCTTACAATGAAAAGAGTACAGGGGTAACAGAAACTACTCAAAACAACAGCAAGAAAAGTACAGTGGGTGCTACAAGTAACACTACTGGGCTCTTCTAGGCCCAGCGCCCTCTGCAACCGCCGACTCTGGCTGCTCAACACCTGGTCCTGAAAAGGTAACAAAGGTGACACGTCAGCGAAACGCTTAGTAGAGTGGTAACTAAAAGCTAAGAAGCAGTAAGGTGGACAGTAGCTATTATAATTTTTTAATTTCTTTCTTTATATTCTTCCCATTTATTCATTATTAAATTATTTCTCAGATCTTTCTCTTGATCTCGAATGTTCCTCGTGGGAACGATCTTGATTGCAGTCTTTTCCGAAAAGTAAAAGTAACACGTGATGTTCTCCTGGCCGGAAGAATCCCCCGTGGTGGTCCTACCCTCAGTCAACCACCCCAAGGTCGCTGACAGACCTAACGGTGACTACGGCACGCGTGATAAACGCACGGGTAGCTACCCCGCACTGGCACGCGGTCAGTCGTTTCCATTAATGGGTGCGCCCAAAGCACAGCACAGAACTAGTATAGGGCAGAGCCCTTTCAGTAATAGGCGTCCGCCCCTCCACAGTAACCAAATAGGGGTCTTGCCTGACTACCCTGGTTTGCCCAGTGGGCCTAACAAGTCAGTGTAGGAGGGCTAGCAGAACCCCGGGGCCCGTGGGGTAGCTAGTGCTCTCCCTACACTAGTAGCTCTCCTCGGTACTATGTACACGAGGGCCAAAAGTCGGTACAAAGTGGCCAGACCTAACCCCAAGTCCCTGGGGTGGCTAGCTCCGCTCTGCACTAAACAGGGGGACAGTTGCTCTCCTTGGTACTCCGTACCCAAGGGCCAGCTCACTTCCCCAATTCTATTCCATTCACTTTCCAGGAGTTCTACTCCTAATTCCCCGTAGGGTTCATGCTCTTTTAACTCAGCCAATTTAGGTTTCACCGTTCCAGCTTTATATCCATATAACCCATGTTCTCAACAGTGATTATTCATTCTTAAACAAGCAGTTGTTAACCAATTTACAGGCAATTATCGTTTCCTTTCTACTTTTCCAAGACTGCAATGTATATATATTCAACTAGTTTTCCAGTCCTAGGATTCATGCCATACCCTAGGATCTATCATTCAATCTAGTTTGTCCTAGGGTTCATGTAATGCCCTAGGATCTATCATTCAATCTAATTTTTTAGCCCTAGGGTTCATGCAATGCCCTAGACTCTATTAATTGTTTCATAAATGTACAATGTTTGATAAATAAATTAAAGGGCCACTCTACACGCAAAATCGGGAGTACTGGGGGCGTGGTCGACAATCCCGCGTGCCTCTGCAACCCCCAGAGCCGCAAAGGAACGGGATCCTAACACAAGGATCAACACAAGGAGTTACTCAGAATAGTATACAATTACTGTAAATAGGTAGAGGAATTAAATCTGGGAAGAACGAAACTTGAAACGCAGAAAACGGACTCCGAACGGACCCTAAACGGGTCAAAAACAACTAGTCTGTCCAAAATCAGACGTCTAGAACTTCTTCTAGACGTCTTAAAAGGTAGCTCAAGTCATACCTTGGTCTGTGCAGTCCTTTAGACGTCTAGAAGCCCACTGAAACGTCTTGACTTTGTTTCCAGACGTTCGATTGTCACCCCAGATGTCTGGAAGCCCTCTCCGTCGTCTGGTGCTGTGCCCAGACGTTTGATCTATGTGGGATGGCAAGCCCTTGCACCTTCCCGAACAAGTCCTACACACACACACACCCGCTCTTATCACGAAAGGGTGCAGAAGACCTCGACGGAATGGCTGCATGGCCGTACACGCGAAAGAAGGAGAGGATAAAAATAACGTACCTGTCAGACGTCTGGACCTTCCTCCAGACGTCTCCTGCGTCGTCTGGATGTAAGTCCAGACGTCTAATTCTGGGAAATTTTCCCAGAATCAGAACCTACTCGCTCTCCGCCCGCAGCGCACGGCCGTGCCGCACCGTGTCTGCCTGCTGCCTGAGCTGCAGCAGCTCTTCTGCGGCATCCCACGCTCGCTTTTCTCCCGCCGGTCGGCTCTAGCTGCCCCAGCAAGCTCGCACCCTCGCGGTCGAGTTCCTTCTTCCTCTCACAATAGCTTCTCCTCCCCACACGCCCGCAGCAGTCGCTGCTGCCGCTCTCGCTCGCCCGCTCTCTCGCTGACAGGGAGAAGGAGAAGAAGAAGGCGGTGGAGTGAGGGTGAGGGAGAGGGGAAGAGTATTTGTAAGGCAGCCGTGGGGAGAGAGAAAGAGGAAAGGTGACGTCTGCAGGGAGGGAGACGAAAGAGAAAGAGGGCGGCGGGTTCAGTCTACACACGCATGCGCACAGACGTGAACTCGTACACTAAAAAAGTTTAATACCAGACGTCTGGGAAGGCTTGCAGACGTCTGGGCCACTTCCCAGACATCTTAAACGACGCTTGATGCTTTATTTGTAACAATATAACAAACTCAAAGGAAGTTTCGTCCCCGAAACTTGCGCTAACTAGGGTGCGGGAAAGAACAATATATGCATAACAAACTCAAAGAGGACCGAACCCAATCCGAAAAGACGTACTCGCGAAAAGATCCGGGTACCGCTCCCACATCGCCGCCTCAGGCTCCCAGGTAGCCTCCTCGTACCGCTGGCTCCTCAACAAAACCTTCACCAGGGGTACTTGCTTTCGTCTCAAACTGCGGACGGCTCTATCAAGAATCTGCACTAGGCGCTCAGGGTAGGTCAGGTCGTCGCCCACCTCGACGCTCTCGTGACTCAGGACGTGACTAGAATCGGCGACCTCAAAGGGCCCCACGAACCTCGGCGCGAGCTTCCCTCTCACCCCAAACCACTGCAGGCCCTTCATGGGCGAAACACGAAGGAAGACGTGGTCCCCAACCTCAAACTGCACCTCCCTGCGTTTTCGATCTGCATAGCTCTTCTGCCTGCTCCTGATAGTGCGGAGTCGCCTGTGAATCTGCTCGACTACCTCCTGACTCTGTCGGATCAGTCTGGGGCCAACCTCCCACTTGGTCCCTGAAAACGTATAGCGGCAACCGGGTTTGTGGGTTTTGTTATAACGTTGTAGTAAAGCCGGTTATTACCAACATTTCAAATATAAATTTTTTTACTCGGAAAAATGAAAGAGTTCCCGAGGTCGAACTCAGGGAGCAAGTCGTATTCTAGAGATATACATGTTTCTTTTACAAAAATAAAGAGAGAGAGAGAATTTGTTGTTCTCTTTGTTCTGCAGAGGGGGGTGCTCTTCTTTCTCTCTTTCTTTAGATCTCCTTCTTTCTCTCTGTTCAGGTGATATTCTTCTCTTGCAATGGTGGTGCTCTTCTTCTTCTTGCTGTTCCTGCGTTGGTGATGTTTTTCTTTCTTCAGAGCTCCTTGTTCTTCTTCTTTGGTTTACTGCCTTGACCTCTCTTCTTCTTCTTCTGCAATCGTGGTGCTTCTGCCTTCGGCTACTAAGTCTCCCTTCCTTCTTCTTCAGCCTGCCTTCTGTGTTGCTCTGGCTGCTGACTTTCCGTCGTCTGGCCCGGTGCTTCGACGACTTAACTGAGCATTTGCTACAGTGCAGCTCCTTCTTCTTCGCCTGCACTTCTTCTTCCGCGGGTCTTCTTCTTCTTCTTTGGCCTGCACACTTCAGAGTTTTTTCGTCAAGAGGAAAAACCTACTCTACCCTCCCCCCCCGCGTCTCTCTTTCTCTCTGAAACCACTCTTGGGACAGCTCTCCCAGAGCTACCGGGTAATCGGGTTCGGGTCAGGCCCGGGTCCAGGCCCACCGGCGTGCGGTGGTGGGCGAGGAGTGCAGGTCGGTCTAATCGGGTCGGGCCAGGTCCGCGGAGCGTGGTCACGGACGAGGCCGGGTCGGGTGAGAGGGACCTCACCCCGTGGTCAGGAGGCAAACAGCATAAGGCACTTTTTGCCTTTATGCGTCCGCGCGCCTCCGAAAAGTTCCGAGGTGGGACTAAATGTCCCACCCCAATTGAGCGCGCGTCGCGGATGGAGCAGTGGGCGATCGTGGCTTCCCGCGGGGCCTTCGCCCCATCTGTGAACCTGGGACGTTTCGCGGAGAGTCCATGCGCAACCTGGGAGTCAAACCTGGGCGAAGGCGTGCCTGCACCTGCAGGTGAAGCAGCTCTGCCTGCGCAGTAATGGCGACGGCGGGCGAGTCACCTGGTCACAGAAGAACGGCCTCTCGGCCAAATCAGACAGGCGGGGGACCTTCGCCGTGGCACGGCGAAGGTGGTCAGGGGGTCTGCAGGGGGCGTGATGGAGCCAACAGGTCGTCCTAGGTCAAACTGTGAGCGAAGAAGTGGGTGTGTTCGGTGGATCTGCAGAGGGTGTTTGGTGGAAAGTGGAGGGGCGGAAGAGGATCAGGGTGAGGAGGCGGAGGTTCTGCGGTGGTCGGCGAGCCGTGTGGGTCGCTGAGGTGATGGGAGCGGCTCGCCGGAGGGTGGTCGGAGGCGAAGAGGGTGAGGGTGAACAGGGTCGGTAGAGGGCTTAATTGACTAAATTGAAAGCGGGGAAAGAAAGAGGAGGAGAAGGGGAGTAACTCTAGCTTACTTGCAGGGATGAAGGGGGAGGAATAGGGCGACAGTCGTATCGACTGTCGCCGGAGAAGACGATGCTCAGGGAGAGGGGCGGCGGCGAGCAGAGAGCCGGAGAGGCGCCAGCTGGGTGCGGCGTGGCGCGGGAAGAGCAGGGGAGGAAGTCTCTGCTGCTGGTATTGCGGCAGAGCGAAGAGGTGGAGGGGGAGGAAGCCGCCGGAGCTGGTGAGCGTCTGCCGGAGGAAGAAGAGAAGAAAGTTGGGGATTTTCTCCGTCAGATCCAGGCTGCCCTCGTCGGTGGAGCGGCGGGGGGTATTTATAGGGATGAAGCAGGGAGGAAGGCGGAGGGAGACGACGTGTCTCCCTCGCCGGAGAATGGTCGGAACATGAACCCATACCGTCCGTGCGTTTGCACGGCCGGTATGGTGGCCTACAATGACCAGGGGGGTGCTCCTGCGACGGCTGACGACGCAGGGCACCCCCGGTTTACTTGCCAGGTCCCCTACCTCACCCTGCGCGGCGCCATGCTCCGCGCAAGGTCGCCGGAGCATGGTGCTGGCAGGGTTTTGCAGGAGGGACCTGATTGCAAAGAACGAAGGAGAGTTAGGGGCCAAAATGCGAGGGTTCAAAAGTTGAGGGCCAAAGAGTAAATATATGAGGACCAAAGTGTGAAGTCGGTCAAGGGGGTTTCTTCTTAGGCTCAAGTTTTTATACATGACTAATTAAGACCTAAGGAATCTGATGGTGAATTTCATTTTCATATTAAACCTTGTTTGACCGGTCAATTTACGCAAAAACCCAAATTAAGTTATTAATTGGGCATGGTTCTCAATGTAGGTCAAAATGGGTTCTAAAGGCCAAATTGAAGGTTCTAAACCCTAGAGATTATTTTTCTATGAATTTTAGAGGGTTTATTCTATTTTTACTTTGCCTCGAACCTTGTGAATTGAAGTGGGTTGTTTTAGGGTTACAGATTATCATTTGGTTCCTTGGAAGTGCTGTAGCCCTTGCTAGATCATCTCATCCCACTTTTATTCTTATTAAGCTGTTTTGACCTGTGTTTGGGCCCTGAATTACCCTGTATGCAGATTATACTGGTAAAATTGCACTTTTACCCCTTATGACTGGTTTTCTTCTCAAACTCAGAATTCTCTGAGTTAAGCCTTTCCTTGAGATATGTAGGAGCTTTTATCCTTTGTATTGGGTCAAAATGAGCTAGTTATGGCTCATGATGAGGTTCTCATCATACCCCCATGCCTAGCTTTTGCTAGTCCCTTAGCAAAAACTTAAGGTTTCAACCCTTGTTCTAGACCATGAAGTTTTTAATGGTTTTAGATAAGTGCCTTTTTTATTTGAGCATAGATTAGGTTAGAATGCTGACCATAGGCCTAAAAGGTACTCTAGTACCAATCAAGATCCAAATCTGTCTAGCCTTAGCCTCAGTCTTTTAGCAAAGGTTTTTAAGGCCCGCAAGAACTAACCTAAGGTTTATTGGACTTCGTGGTTAAAGCACCCGTGCTTGAAATGATTTTAGCCCTGGCTCAGTTCGCAGTGCGTTTTGTAAGAGAGAGATAGAAAGTTTTTCTGTTTGGAGAGTTTTCTCTCTCTTTTTCTTTTTAGTTCTAGCCTAGGATTGGCTTTTCAACACGGTCTGTATCAGATTCCTTGCTCCCATCATCAATCCTCAAGGGTTCCTGGCGATCGATGCTTCGAGATAGCACCGCCCATGGCAACCCCCGGAACCCTGGCTATTGAGATTTCGAGATAATCCCATCCATGGTATTCCGTGGCCGAATCCAGACCCTGGCAATTGACACTTCGAGATAATGCCATCCATGGAATCTGAATCAGCAGAGTGCTTACATGCCCCCCGTAGGATATGTAGATATCCTAAGAGACAAGCACCGAGGAGATGATATTTTGTTACGCATCTTCGAGGGGATTTCCCGCCTCTCTGCGCTGGGAACTCGTCCAAATCAACTTGTGTTGATCGGCCGCTCCTATTCTAGGTGTTCTTTTCAGATTTTTGCGACGCTTCTGCGTGATTCTGATTTTTACGCTTACTGAACCAGGCTGTGTGTGAGATTAGGGTGCTTAGGTTACTGAGTCCCGTAAACCAAAAATTAGTTAACGAGGCCGAATACTCCCTAAGCCTTAGACCTAATACTTCAGCTTTTCATTTTCCTCAACCTCTTGAGGAGTGTCCAGATCTTAATGGGTACTAAGAGTCTATTCAAGAATGCCTAAGGTTTGCATTCTTACTAATCTTATTGTGCACTTTTCAGTTATTTTCTTGAATGAGGTCTAGAACTTAGGTTAATTCCTTAGTTCCTTACTAATGACTATCACTTTTTCTCATAATTTTGTGCTCCTTTTTCATTTTGTTTCTTTTCTCCTTCACAAAATTTTCCTTCTCCTCTTTTCCTCTTATTCTTTTTCGAAAAATTTTTTAATTTTTATGGTATTTTTGGCATATGTGAATTTTTTGTTTGAAACCTTTTCTTACAAGTTTTTGCACTTTCCTACCCCCCCATGCCTAAGATTTGCAATGTCCTCATTGTAACCTAGGGGGTCTTAGTTCATTCCTTAAGACAGAAATTTGGATGAGTGAATGGGTCGGGTTGAATTTTTGCGGACGATTTCAAATCTCAGATGCGAACATCTGAGTTGGGGTCGGCTGTCTACAAGGGTGAACTTCAAGTGCTGAAAGGTGTCAGAACAAGTTTCAGGTTTTCAAAGAGAATGACGGGCTGCCTCCCGTTAAGCGCTGAGTTTTACGCCATCGGCTGGGCGCAATAAGCTCAAGGGGAAAGGAGGATATAAGATGCCTCAGCCAAATCAGTAGAAGTTACATCAATGAACGGCTTGAGTCTCTGACCGTTCACGATGAAAGGTTCAGAATCGTGGCTGAGTGGACTGATTTCGATTGCTCCATTTCCAAAAACCTGTCGGACCAAATATGGTCCGACCCACTTAGATCTCAGTTTTCCTGGGAAGAGTTTGAGTCGGGCATCAAAGAGTAGGACCTTTTGACCAGGATGAAAGATCTTTCTCGAGATGTGTTTGTCGTGGAAGGCTTTAACCCGCTCCTTGTAGATTTGCGAGTTCTCGTACGCGTCTATGCGTAATTCATCGATCTCGCTGATTTGGAGTTTTCTGTGGGTCCCAGCCTTAGAAAGATCCAGATTACAGTTCCGTACTGCCCAATAGGCTTTATGCTCCAGTTCGACGGGAAGGTGGCATGCCTTTCCGTACACCAATCTAAAGGGAGACATGCCCAATTGGGTCTTGTGGGCGGTCCTATAGGCCCACAATGCTTCCGGAAGTCGGGACGACCAGTCCTTCCTGTCAGGTCGAACAGTGACTTGCAGGATTTTCTTGATCTCCCGATTAGACAGCTCAGCTAGACCATTAGTTTGGGGGTGGTAAGGAGTAGAGATTCGGTGAGACACCCCGTATTTGGTCATCAGTGACCTAAACTGAGCATTTGTGAAATGGGTTCCCCCATCAGAGATTATTGCACGAGGAATCCCGAACCTTGAGAAAATGTGTTGATGAATGAATTTGAGAACGATTTTGTGATCACAGGTTCGGGTCGGTATGGCTTCGATCCATTTGGACACGTAGTCCACAGCCAACAGAATGTATTCGAAACCATCCGAAACAGGAAAGGGGCCCATAAAATCAATCCCCCAAACATCAAAGATTTCGCATACTAGAATTGGTTGCATAGGCATCATGTCGCGATGGCTCATGTTGCCCAAAGTCTGGCAACGACTGCATGCCTTGCAATGACTGTATGCGTCTTTGAACAGTGTGGGCCAGTAAAAGCCGCACTGGAGGACTTTTGATGCGGTTTTATGCCCGGCAAAATGGCCACCGCATGCCTGGTCATGGCAGAAAGAGAGGATATTGTTGACTTCCCCTTCCGGGACACATCTCCGGATGATCTGATCGGCACCTATGCGGAAGAGGTACGGGTCTTCCCAAATGTAATACTTGGCATCGGAGCGTAATTTGTCTTTCTTGGCCTTCGGCCAATCGGACGGGGTCTGATGAGATGCCAAGTAATTTACAATATTAGCAAACCATGGAAGGCTAGTACCAATAGTCAGCAGGTGCTCATCGGGAAAATGCTCAGTGATGGGTCCGGATGGGTCTATTATTTCAGAAGGAAGACGGGACAAGTGATCAGCTACCACGTTTTGTTTTCCCGCTTTATCGCGAATCTCGAGGTCAAATTCTTGCAACAGCAAGATCCATCGGATCAATCGAGGTTTCGCATCCTTCTTTGCAAGGAGATGCCTCACAGCCGTGTGATCCGAGTATATGATGACATGGGAACCCAGAAGGTACGATCTGAACTTCTCTAGGGCAAATACTACAGCTAGCAGCTCTTTCTCAGTAACTGTATAGTTACGCTGAGCCTCATCGAGTGTTTTGCTGGCGTAGTAAATGACCACAGGTTTCTTGTCATTTTTCTGCCCCAAAATCGCTCCTACAGCGAAGTCGGATGCATCACACATGATCTCAAAGGGTTGAGACCAATCAGGGGACTGTAGGATCGGGGCTTGGGTGACTCGGTCACGCAGGATTTCAAATGCTTGACTGCATTCCTTGGAGATTTCGAAGGGAACATCCTTGGAGAGAAGAGTGGTCAGGGGGCGTGCGATTTTTGAAAAATCAGGGATAAATCGTCGATAAAAACTGACATGCCCTAAAAAGGATCGGATGTCCCTGATCGAGCTAGGCATAGGAAGGTGAGAAATCAGATTAACCTTAGCTCGATCCACTTGGATACCTTTCTCCGAAATTGAGTGTCCCAGGACAATTCCCTCAGGCACCATGAAATGGCTCTTCTCCCAGGAAAGAACCAAATTCACGTCGATGCACCGCCTGAGTATCTGGACCAAGTGTTGGAGGCAATCGTCGAATGATGCTCCGAAAACTGAAAAGTCATCCATGAAGACTTCCAGATAATCACCTACCATATCTGAGAATATGGCAAGCATGCATCGCTGAAAAGTAGCGGGTGCATTGCAAAGACCGAAAGGCATCCTTCGGAAAGCGTATGTTCCGAAGGGGCAGGTGAACGTGGTCTTTTCTTGGTCCTCAGGATGGATTGCCACCTGGTTATAACCGGAGTACCCGTCAAGAAAGCAGAAGAACCTATTTCCCGCTAGTTTTTCGAGAATTTGACCAATGAAGGGTAGTGGGAAATGATCCTTCTTCGTGGAGGAATTGAGTCGACGGTAATCTATACAGACTCTCCACGAGTTGGCTAATCGGGTAGGAATGATTTCTCCGGTCTCAGTCGTTATAGTGGTGAGTCCTGCCTTCTTAGGCACGACCTGAATTGGGCTCACCCAACGACTATCGGAGATCGGCTAGATGATCCCAGCATCTAACCACTTGATGATCTCCTTTTTCACGACCTCCTGCAGATTGGGGTTTAAGCGTCTCTGCATTTCACGAGAAGGTCGTGTGCCCTCTTCTGAATAGATATGATGAGTACAATAAGAGGGACTTATTCCAGTCAAATCATCGAGAGTCCATCCGATGGCTCTTCGATGTTGCTGGAGGACAACAATCAGAATGGTTTCCTGTTCAGGACTGAGGTTGGAATTGATGATCACAGGAAGGGTCTGATTAGAACCCAAAAAGATGTATTTCAAATGAGCAGGAAGGGGTTTCAGTTCGAGGGTGGGGTTTTCAGCAGCAGCGGGTGGTTCAGTATAGATGTGAGGTTCAAGGGTGGGAGTTACTGGGTTGTTCACATCTGGATTTGACTCCTCTGTTTGCGGGTCAAGATCCTTCTGTGGTTGATGAGGCATACTCAAGTCATTCTGGAGGTGTGATTCATCAACCAAAGTCTTGATGTCACAAATTTGCTCGATGACGCCGCAATTAATTCCTTGTTGGGCCTTAAATATATCAATTTTCAGTGTTTGATCTCCAAACTTAAGCTCTATTTGGCCCTCCTCACAGCTGATGTTGGCTCTAGCAGTAGCCAAGAAAGGTCTCCCTAGAATGATTGGTGTATCCCTAGGGTTCTCAGGTGCATCCATGTCTAAGACTATAAAGTCCACTGGAAAATAGAAATCCCGCACTCTCACGATAACATCCTCGAGAATCCCTTTTGGTGACTTTATAGATCGATCTGCTAATTGTAATGTCACCTCGGTTGGTTTCAGCTCAGATTCTTCCAGATGGTCAAGTAAGGATGTGGGTATCAGATTTATAGATGCACCTAAGTCTAACAATGCTCTATCAAATTGGGTACCACCTATCTTACAGGAGATCAGGGGAGTTCCAGGATCTTTTGCCTTGGGTGGGAGTCTACTAAGGATTACAGAGCTGGCTTGCTCTGACAGAACAATTGGGCTCCCTCCCTTGGTTCGCGGCTTACGCTGGGGTGTACATATATTCTTTAGAAATCGTGCGTAAGCTGGTACGTGGCGGATTGCATCCATCAAGGGGATGTTTATGTGGACCTGCTCAAAGAGCTTGACCAGGTCCTCCTCAGGGGCCACGGGTTTGGTGGTCTTCTTTCCCTTGGTCAGGGCCTCGGGAAACGGGATCTTGGTTGGTTTCTCTAGGATAGGTCCAGGTTGTGGGTCTGGAACAGCGGTACCTTGGATAACTATCCTAGGGTCATGGTTATCAGGCTGGGAGTGGTTTGGATAATGCGGGTCCTGAGTTGTCTTACCACTACGTGTTGTTACAGAATTTAATCCGGCCTGATTTTGGTTTGGGTTTGGTAGGAGGGGTGACTGCTGCTGAAATCCCGCACGCGAAGTTGAGGCTTCCATCTCATCTGGAGATGGGTCAGTAGGGGCCTGATAAATCCATTGAGCGTGGCCTAAATTTGGATTCATAACGCGCTTCTGGGTTGGCACGTTATTTGGGTTAGGAAGAGGTTGGGAAGGGAGTGTGCCTGGCTGGCGAGAATTTGCCAACTGGGCCAGTTGAGTTTTAACTTCAGTAAGCTCGTCCTTGTGCTGTTTTTGAATGGCCGCATTCGATTTTTGAATGTCAGCCAGAGTCTGAAGGATTAAGGACATTTGATCTTGATTTGGCCCTGATGGATAAGTAGGGTTGGGCCGAGGCTGAGGCGGCTGGTAGTGATGAGAGGGCTGTGGGCGGGACTGAAAAGGTGGTCTTTGGGTTTGGGAATTTCCCGCCCACTGAAAATTGGGATGGTTTCGCCATCCAGGGTTGTAAGTGTTGGAGAATGGGTCGTTCTGGATGGCGTTGAGGTCCTCGCAGGTCTGAGGAACCTCCTGAGAATCAGGGAAAGGAGGAATGGAGTTCCCCCGGCTGGTGAAGAAAGGATCGGATGATCTTCCAGTCCAAGAATCAGATGGGGATGGATATGGATCCATCCCAGGGGAGGATCGGTGTAGGATGTTTTTCACAGTCTCCTGTGTGGAAGGAGGTTGTGCAAAGGAGTTACGCGCAGAGGTGGCTCGCTGCAAGTGCTGAGTCAGCTCATCCACCTTCTTTTCAATGATTGAGACCTTGTCCAATCGACTGGCCATTAATTCCAGGTCGACTGATGCGGACAGGCCCTGCGTCTCATGTGCTCCCTTAAGATTCGTCGCTGCGCGGGTATTCGTCCTGTCGAATAATCCCATGGAGTCATTGTTGATGGAGTTCTCGCACATGTTTTCGAGAATCTCCCATACGGTGTCTTCATGTTGACCCATGATGTTTCCTCCGCAGGTTGCATTGACGAAAAGGCGGATGTCCTCACGGAGTCCCTGGTAAAAAGATTGGACTTGTTCCCATTTAGGAACTCCGTGATGGGGGCACTTCCTCATGAGATCCTGAAAACGATCCCATGCCTCATGGAGAGGTTCTCCTGATTGTTGAGTGAAGTGTGTAATCTGATGGCGCAAGGCGTTGGTTCGACCAACGGGAAAGAACTTTTTCAAAAACTCGGATTGAAGTTCTTCCCAAGTGTTGATCGGCCGGGTCTGAGTTTGATACCAATGGGCGGCCTTGTCCATAAGAGAAAAGGAGAACATCTTCATGAGAAGAATATCCCGATTTTGCGCATCTGATCCAAAAGTGTGGGCCAGATGCTTAAGCTGTTTGATGTGCTGGAAGGGATCTTCAGAATTAAGCCCATGGAATTTAGGTATAGCATGAATCATGTTGGGCTTTAGTTCGGAATCAGGTCCTCCAATCGGGATTTTGACTCGAGGCTCAATGGCCACCGCAGCAGGATTGTAGTGGTCCCGCATCATAGGACGCTGTGGTGGGTGTACGAAGTTTTGGAAGAGGTCATTGAGTCGCTGGAGCTGGTGTTCCAGATTATTTTCTTCCTCAACTGGCTGAGCCATGATGGGGGAAGAAGAAGAACTTGGTTCTGAATCAGAAGAGAGAATAATGTGAGGGTGTTGCTGCACAAATACGGGCGTCGAGGCTTGGCCTTGACGAGAGCGAATTTCTAATGGAGGTCTTAAGGGTGGTCTTAGAGACCTCCTTCCGTACATGCACAGTTGGGAGAGGTAAGTTTAGAAGGTGCTGGACCCAATCAAGACACCCAAAAATGTGTTGGGTGACTATAGAGGTGCGGGGCAGATGGACCCCTTGATCAGAAAGATCGTCCACCTGAGAATTACCTGGGCAGCCAGAGAGGGAGAGTCCCGCGAAGACCCCTACACGGTAGAGCGTCCCCACGGGTTACAGGGTTTCCCCCACCCGACCTCTCTTGTCACTGCGGTTCCAGGTAGACCAGAATGGGGATCTTGACCTCTTAAGTCTACCAATTTTAAGATCAGGGTGCTTAAGGTTTCACTTGAACTTTAGTCTTTTTAAGTGCAAAGAGTGACCTAATTTAAGGTTGGTTGACCCAAGGGGTCAACTTTACCTATTGTTTTCTTTAAGAGCTTTTAGGTCCTGTCTTTTAGGGTTCAAGTGTTTAGAGAGAGCCAATTGTTTAGGATTTTTCTTGTTAATTATTTTCAATCAATGGCTTGGGCACACCTCTTTTGGATTTCCTCAATTCTTGATTAAGGGGTGTGTCTCTACTGAAATCCTAATGTTTGACCTTATGTTGGCTCTACTTGGTCCATTTAACTCTTTGTTGGGCAATTAGGGCTCAAGCAAGAATGTGTTAGCCCTTAAATACCCTTAATAGTGTGCAGGAGTGATGAGTTGAAAACATGCAACTTTTTATGGTTACTAAGTATGGAAGACAGGTTAGCCCTATATTGCTTGTTCTTTTCTTCCTCTTTAGAGTGTAGGGGTTAATAGTGAGAGAAAAGATTTACCTGTCTTCGGAGTGGTTGTGTGGTTGCTTGTCTTCTTGAGTTCCTGTAGCTGCACAAAAGAGAGGAGATTATCAGAACTTAAATGAAACAGGAATGTTTACCTCTAGAATAGCCGTCACTCCCCGGCAACGGCGCCAAAATGAAAACGTATAGCGGCAACCGGGTTTGTGGGTTTTGTTATAACGTTGTAGTAAAGCCGGTTATTACCAACATTTCAAATATAAATTTTTTTACTCGGAAAAATGAAAGAGTTCCCGAGGTCGAACTCAGGGAGCAAGTCGTATTCTAGAGATATACATGTTTCTTTTACAAAAATAAAGAGAGAGAGAGAATTTGTTGTTCTCTTTGTTCTGCAGAGGGGGGTGCTCTTCTTTCTCTCTTTCTTTAGATCTCCTTCTTTCTCTCTGTTCAGGTGATATTCTTCTCTTGCAATGGTGGTGCTCTTCTTCTTCTTGCTGTTCCTGCGTTGGTGATGTTTTTCTTTCTTCAGAGCTCCTTGTTCTTCTTCTTTGGTTTACTGCCTTGACCTCTCTTCTTCTTCTTCTGCAATCGTGGTGCTTCTGCCTTCGGCTACTAAGTCTCCCTTCCTTCTTCTTCAGCCTGCCTTCTGTGTTGCTCTGGCTGCTGACTTTCCGTCGTCTGGCCCGGTGCTTCGACGACTTAACTGAGCATTTGCTACAGTGCAGCTCCTTCTTCTTCGCCTGCACTTCTTCTTCCGCGGGTCTTCTTCTTCTTCTTTGGCCTGCACACTTCAGAGTTTTTTCGTCAAGAGGCAAAACCTACTCTACCCTCCCCCCCCCGCGTCTCTCTTTCTCTCTGAAACCACTCTTGGGACAGCTCTCCCAGAGCTACCGGGTAATCGGGTTCGGGTCAGGCCCGGGTCCAGGCCCACCGGCGTGCGGTGGTGGGCGAGGAGTGCAGGTCGGTCTAATCGGGTCGGGCCAGGTCCGCGGAGCGTGGTCACGGACGAGGCCGGGTCGGGTGAGAGGGACCTCACCCCGTGGTCAGGAGGCAAACAACATAAGGCACTTTTTGCCTTTATGCGTCCGCGCGCCTCCGAAAAGTTCCGAGGTGGGACTAAATGTCCCACCCCAATTGAGCGCGCGTCGCGGATGGAGCAGTGGGCGATCGTGGCTTCCCGCGCGGCCTTCGCCCCATCTGTGAACCTGGGACGTTTCGCGGAGAGTCCATGCGCAACCTGGGAGTCAAACCTGGGCGAAGGCGTGCCTGCACCTGCAGGTGAAGCAGCTCTGCCTGCGCAGTAATGGCGACGGCGGGCGAGTCACCTGGTCACAGAAGAACGGCCTCTCGGCCAAATCAGACAGGCGGGGGACCTTCGCCGTGGCACGGCGAAGGTGGTCAGGGGGTCTGCAGGGGGCGTGATGGAGCCAACAGGTCGTCCTAGGTCAAACTGTGAGCGAAGAAGTGGGTGTGTTCGGTGGATCTGCAGAGGGTGTTTGGTGGAAAGTGGAGGGGCGGAAGAGGATCAGGGTGAGGAGGCGGAGATTCTGCGGTGGTCGGCGAGCCGTGTGGGTCGCTGAGGTGATGGGAGCGGCTCGCCGGAGGGTGGTCGGAGGCGAAGAGGGTGAGGGTGAACAGGGTCGGTAGAGGGCTTAATTGACTAAATTGAAAGCGGGGAAAGAAAGAGGAGGAGAAGGGGAGTAACTCTAGCTTACTTGCAGGGACGAAGGGGGAGGAATAGGGCGACAGTCGTATCGACTGTCGCCGGAGAAGACGATGCTCAGGGAGAGGGGCGGCGGCGAGCAGAGAGCCGGAGAGGCGCCAGCTGGGTGCGGCGTGGCGCGGGAAGAGCAGGGGAGGAAGTCTCTGCTGCTGGTATTGCGGCAGAGCGAAGAGGTGGAGGGGGAGGAAGCCGCCGGAGCTGGTGAGCGTCTGCCGGAGGAAGAAGAGAAGAAAGTTGGGGATTTTCTCCGTCAAATCCAGGCTGCCCTCGTCGGTGGAGCGGCGGGGGGTATTTATAGGGATGAAGCAGGGAGGAAGGCGGAGGGAGACGATGTGTCTCCCTCGCCGGAGAATGGTCGGAACATGAACCCATACCGTCCGTGCGTTCGCACGGCCGGTATGGTGGCCTACAATGACCAGGGGGGTGCTCCTGCGACGGCTGACGACGCAGGGCACCCCCGGTTTACTTGCCAGGTCCCCTACCTCACCCTGCGCGGCGCCATGCTCCGCGCAAGGTCGCCGGAGCATGGTGCTGGCAGGGTTTTGCAGGAGGGACCTGATTGCAAAGAACGAAGGAGAGTTAGGGGCCAAAATGCGAGGGTTCAAAAGTTGAGGGCCAAAGAGTAAATATATGAGGACCAAAGTGTGAAGTCGGTCAAGGGGGTTTCTTCTTAGGCTCAAGTTTTTATACATGACTAATTAAGACCTAAGGAATCTGATGGTGAATTTCATTTTCATATTAAACCTTGTTTGACCGGTCAATTTACGCAAAAACCCAAATTAAGTTATTAATTGGGCATGGTTCTCAATGTAGGTCAAAATGGGTTCTAAAGGCCAAATTGAAGGTTCTAAACCCTAGAGATTATTTTTCTATGAATTTTAGAGGGTTTATTCTATTTTTACTTTGCCTCGAACCTTGTGAATTGAAGTGGGTTGTTTTAGGGTTACAGATTATCATTTGGTTCCTTGGAAGTGCTGTAGCCCTTGCTAGATCATCTCATCCCACTTTTATTCTTATTAAGCTGTTTTGACCTGTGTTTGGGCCCTGAATTACCCTGTATGCAGATTATACTGGTAAAATTGCACTTTTACCCCTTATGACTGGTTTTCTTCTCAAACTCAGAATTCTCTGAGTTAAGCCTTTCCTTGAGATATGTAGGAGCTTTTATCCTTTGTATTGGGTCAAAATGAGCTAGTTATGGCTCATGATGAGGTTCTCATCAGTCCCCACCTCAACCCAACTCAAGGGTGTCGTACACCTCCGTCCGTACAGAGCCTCGTAGGGTGCCATGCCGATGCTCGAGTGGTAAGCTGTACTGAACCTCAACCGCGTCCCCAGAGCCTGTTGAAACTCAGCCCAAAATTGGGACATAAAGCGGGTATCCCGGTCGGATACGATCTCCCGCGGAACTCCGTGTAGACGTACCACGTCATGGATATACCTCTCTGCCAACTGTGCTAGCCGCAAGGTGACTCGGATCGACAAGAAACGCGCCGTCTTCATCAATCTATCAATGATTACCCAGACTGCGTCGTGTCCTCACTGGGTAATAGGTAAGCCCACCACCAAGTCCATGGTGATGCTCTCCCACTTCCACTCTGGCACTGGAAGCGACTGTAGCAGCCCTGCAGGCCTCTGATGCTCGGCTTTCACCTGCTGGCACACTAACCACTGATGCACGAATTCACCCACATCCCGCTTCATCCCCGTCCACCAAAAGTCGCGTCTCAAGTCATGGTACATCTTCGTGTTTCCAGGATGTATGGTGAATCTGGAACCGTGTGCCTCAGTCAGGAGCTCTCTCAACAGCTCCTCGTCTCTGGGAACGCACAAATGCCCCCTCATGCGTAGCACCTGGTCTGTAAAAGAGAAGTCTCCAGGGTCTCCTGACAGTACTCTATCACGCAAGGACTGCAAGTACGGGTCGGCCATCTGTCCTGTGATGATGCGATCTATCAGCTCTAGCCTCATCTGTCGCGTCACAGTCACTGCCCCACAGTGCCCTTGTAACTCTAGGGGTCACCAACTGCTCATCTCCTCCAAAAGGTTCCAACTCTGTACCTGTACACTGGCCAAGTGTGCGGGAGCCTTCCAGCTCAAGGCGTCAGCCACCACATTGGCCTTTCCCGGGTGGTAGGAAATGCTGCAGTCATAGTCCTTCAGGAGCTCCAACCAACGTCTCCGTCTCATGTTGAGCTCCTTCTGATCAAATAGGTATCTGAGGCTCTTATGATCTGTGAAAATCTCGAAGGTCTCACCATACAAGTAGTGCCTCCAGGTCTTCAGTGCGAAGACAACAGCTGCCAGCTCCAGGTCGTGGGTAGGGTAGCTATGCTCATGGGGCTTCAGTTGTCGTGAAGCGTAAGCGACAACGTGACCCCTCTGCATAAGCACACCCCCTAACCCCCGCAAAGAGGCATCCGTGTACACAACGAACCTGCCACTACTGTCTGGAATGGTGAGCACGTGAGCTGAAGTCAGCCTCTCCTTCAGCTCCTAAAAACATGCCTTACATGCATCTGTCCAAGTGAAGGGCACGTCCTTCCGGGTCAACTGTGTCATAGGACGTGCAATCTGTGAAAAGCCCCTGATAAACCACCTGTAGTAGCCTGCCAGTCCCAAGAAACTATGAATCTCAGTAACCGTATGTGGTCTCTCCCACCTGAGCACTGCCTCGACCTTAGCTGGGTCCACTGCCAAGCCATCTCTAGAGATCACATGACCTAAGAAGGTCACCTCCCTCAACCAGAACTCGCACTTGCTGTATTTGGCGTACAGCCTACGTCGTCTCAGTGTGTCCAGAACCATCCGCAAGTGCTGTCCATGCTGTGTCTAATCTCGAAAATAGATGAGCACATCATCAATGAATACCACCACAAACTGGTCCAAGTATGGTCTAAACACTCGGTTCATCAGGTCCATGAAGGTAGCGAGGGCATTAGTCATCCCAAACGGCATGACCAGAAACTCGTAGTGTCTGTACCGGCTGCGGAAAGCTATCTTGGAGACGTCTGCCTCCTTGATCCTCAACTGGTGGTATCCAGACCTCAAGTCGATCTTAGAGAATACCGTGGCACCTCGTAGCTGGTCAAACAAGTCATCGATCCTCGGCAGCGGATATCTGTTCTTGATGGTGACCCTATTCAGCTGTCGGTAGTCCACACAAAGGCGTAGGGTACCATCCTTCTTCTTTACAAACAGTACCGGGGCTCCCCAGGGAGACATGCTGGGCCTCACAAAGCCCTTCTCCAAAAGATCCTGCAACTGAGACTTGAGCTCTCGCAGCTCAAGTGGTGCCATCCTGTATGGTGTGGTGGGGATGGGGCTGGTCCTTGGTACTAGTGATATCTCAAACTCGATCTCACGCTCGGGCGGTAGTCCTGGCAACTCGTTTGGGAACACATCGGGGTACTCTCTGACCACCGGGATACTCTGGAAGTCTGCCACAGGGCTGGGCTCTGCCACCACACAAGCTAGGAAGCCCTCACACCCCTGGCCCAAAAGTCTCGTCGCCCGAAGTGCAGAAATGCACCTGAAGCCTCCGTCCACTAGCTGACCGTGGAACTCAAAAGAAGGCAACTCTGGTATGGAGAAGACGATCTTTCTCTCAAAACAATCCACCAAGGCGTGGTAAGCGGACAGCCAGTCCATCCCCAGAATTATGCCAAAGTCCTCCATCTGTATAATAATCAGGTTAGCGGGAAGGCTATGTCCCCCAATACTGACCTCGAAACCCGTGTATACCTCCTCAGCTACAAACAACTGACCACTCGGACCTCTGATCATGAACGGATCCTCTAGCAGCATATAATCCTGGCCCAAACTAACTGCGAAACTGGCAGCGACAAACGAGTGCGTAGCGTCGGAATCGAAAAGCGTGTAAACGAGTCTACCGGAAACTGAAACCATACCTGCCACCACTGATCCCGAAGCTCTGGCATCCCTGTGTGTTAGGGCGTTTATACGCCCCTCAGCACTAAGTGCGGATGAAGCAGCCACATTCTGCGTCGGATGGGTAGCTGCTGGCCAGTACCCCCCTCGAGACTGCTGTCCTCCTCCTCGCGCCTGGAAACCGCGGCCTCCTGCTCGCCCTCCAGTGCTCAGCGTGGGAAGCATCTGCTGACCTCCTGCCCTAGGCAGGCAATCCCTCCTAATGTGGCCCGGCTGGCCACACTGGTAGCAGAGGGGAACCCTACTCCTGCCCTCAGTGGGTCCCTACTATTGGCTGGGCGAGGGTTCGGTGCTAGCTGCTGGCCCCTGTTGAGGGCCCCCAAAGGCCACTGATGGCCCTGCAAAACGTGACTGCTCTCCTGCGGGTGCCACGTGTCTCCTCTCTCGCCGGCCCTATGAAAAGTCTGGCTAATAGGGCCTCTTCCGCCTGCTGTCAGTATCTCATGCGGACGGGTTGGTCTCCTCGTAGGTCATAGTTGCCTCCACCACCCTCGATAACGTAGGCAGCTTCAGGGGTTTGACATACCCCCGAATCGCAAGCTGGAGCCCCTCGATGAACCTCCAAAGGCGCTCCTCCTCAGTGGCTACTGTTGTCGCTGCGAGGCGGGACAGCTCCAGAAAATGCGTGCGGTACGCGCTCACGGTCATTGTCCCCTGGCGGAGAGTGTGGAACTCCCGCCTCCTCTGGTCCTGCCACGTCTGGGGAAAGTACTGCTCGCAGAAGAGGGTGACGAACCGATCCCAAGTCAGCTCGTCCCTCTCCTATCCCCTGATCGCCCTCCACCACCGGTGTGCCGCGCTCTCCAGCTGGTACGTGGCAAAGGCCACGCGACACTCCACTGTGGGGCAAAGGGTGTCGAAAAACTTCTCGATCTGCTTGAGCCAGTCCTCCACCTCGGTCGGGTCCTCATCCCCCTTGAAGGAGGGGGGCTTCAGCTTCCGGAACTGTCCGAAAAGCTCGAAGTGGCGCTGCAGTGGGGATGCTGGTGCGCCTCCAGGTAAGGAAGCCTCCTGCACAGAAGTGTCGGAGGAAGGTGGGGGCGGTGGCGGCCCATCCCCTCCCCCGCGTCCAGCACCACGTCCATCGCGTGGTCCCACAAAGGACTCCCCCTCCGCAGCCCCAAGGAGAGGCGCTCGGGGCGGCGGGTGGAGCTCCTCTCGCACTATGTCCCGTATCAGCTGGGCGAGGTCCTGGGCCTGAATGCCCAGGAGCAGTGGCTGGTCCACTGAGACGTCGACCGCAACACGCCCACCTCGCCGACCCCGTCCTCGGCCGCATCCGTAGCCCGCCTCGCTAGTCCCTCGCCAAGGCATCTCCTGCAAGGAGACGTGGAATAGAACGGAAACACGTCAATATAATGATATCTAACGAAGAAGTCTAAGAGCTTATGTCAAGAGAAACGTTGTGGTGGCTACTCTAGTTATAGACACGTGAATTGGTTATTTTCCAGTCAGTTGGTTCACTTCTCGGGACGACCTTGCTCTGATACCATCTTGTAACGACCCAATTCCCGAATCCCTACGAGACACGAGAATCGGTCCGACTCGACTGATCCCAAGACCCAGTCGTCCAACGAGAAAGTAACCAAAAGAGCAGTAAAATAAACCACATTCACTATGTATATAACTAGCAGTAACAAAATACAGCAATAAAGAAAAGAAATACTACAGTATACACCACCACAACAGTAGAGAATTAAACATATACACAAACATGAAGATTACAATGAAAAGAGTACAGGGGTAACAGAAACTACTCAAAACAACAGCAAGAAAAGTACAGTGGGTGCTACAAGTAACACTACTGGGCTCTTCTAGGCCCAGCGCCCTCTGCAACCGCCGACTCTGGCTGCTCAACACCTGGTCCTGAAAAGGTAACAAAGGTGACACGTCAGCGAAACGCTTAGTAGAGTGGCAACTAAAAGCTAAGAAGCAGTAAGGTGGACAGTAGCTGTTATAATTTTTTAATTTCTTTCTTTATATTCTTCCCATTTATTCATTATTAAATTATTTCTCAGATCTTTCTCTTGATCTCGAATGTTCCTTATGGGAACGATCTTGATTGCAGTCTTTTCCGAAAAGTAGAAGTAACACGTGATGTTCTCCTGGCCGGAAGAGTCCCCTGTGGTGGTCCTACCCTCAGTCAACCACCCCAAGGTCGCTGACAGACCTAACGGTGACTACGGCACGCGTGATAAATGCACGGGTAGCTACCCCGCACTGGCACGCGGTCAGTCGTTTCCATTAACGGGTGCGCCCAAAGCACAGCACGGAACCATTATAGGGCAGAGCCCTCTCAGTAATAGGGGCCCAGCCCCTCCACAGAAACCAAACAGGGGTCTTGCCCCTCCACAGTCCGCGCACCCTCGCCTGACTACCCTGGTTTGTCCAGTGGGCCTAACAAGTCGGTGTAGGAGGGCTAGCAGAACCCCGGGGCCCGTGGGGTAGCTAGTGCTCTCCCTACACTAGTAGCTCTCCTCAGTACTGTGTACACGAGGGCTAAAAGTCGGTACAAAGTGGCCAGACCTAACCCCGGGTCCCTGGGGCGGCTAGCTCCGCTCTGCAATAAACAGGGGGACAGTTGCTCTCCTTGATACTCCGTACTCAAGGGCCAGCTCACTTCCCCAATTCTATTCCATTCACTTTCCAGGAGTTCTACTCCTAATTACCCGTTGGGTTCATGCTCTTTTAACTCATCCAATTTAGGTTTCACCGTTCGAGCTTTATATCCATATAACCCATGTTCTCAACAGTGATTATTCATTCTTAAACAGGCAACTGTTAACCAATTTACAGGCAATTATCATTTCCTTTCTACTTTTCCAAGACTGCAATGTATATATATTCAACTAGTTTTCCAGTCCTAGGATTCATGCCATACCCTAGGATCTATCATTCAAT
The DNA here is from genome assembly GCA_037157565.1 of Thalassia testudinum. Classification (NCBI taxonomy): domain Eukaryota; kingdom Viridiplantae; phylum Streptophyta; class Magnoliopsida; order Alismatales; family Hydrocharitaceae; genus Thalassia; species Thalassia testudinum. The sequence goes on from JAZHRO010000007.1 coordinate 14,962,371, forward strand.
CTAGTTTGTCCTAGGGTTCATGTAATGCCCTAGGATCTATCATTCAATCTAATTTCTCAGCCCCAAGGTTCATGCAATGTCCTAGACTCTATTAATTGTTTCATAAATGTACAATTTTTGATAAATAAATTAAAGGGCCACTCTACACACAAAATCGGGAGTACTGGGGGCGTGGTTGGCAATCCCGCGTGCCTCCGCAACCCTCAGAGATGCAAAGGAACGGGGTCCTAACACAAGGATCAACACAAGGAGTTACTCAGAATAGTATACAATTACTATAAATAGGTAGAGGAATTAAATCTGGGAAGAACGAAACTTGAAACGCGGAAAACGGACTCCGAGCGGACCCTAAACGGGTCAAAAACAGCCAGTCTGTCCAAAATCAGACGTCTGGAACTTCTTCCAGACGTCTTAAAAGGTAGCCCAAGTCATACCTTGGTCTACGCAGTCCTTCAGACGTCCAGAAGCCCTGGAACGTCTGGACTTGGTTTCCAGACGTTCGATTGTCACCCCGAACGTCTGGAAGCCCTCTCCGTCGTCTGGTGCTGTGCCGAGACGTCTGATCTATGTGGGATGGCGAGCCCTTGCGCCTTCTTGAACAAGTCCTGCACACACACACACCCGCTCTTATCATTTAGGGTGCAGAAGACCTCGGCGGAATGGCTGCATGGCCGTACATGCGAAAGAAGGAGAGGATAAAAATAACGTACCTGTCAGACGTCTGGACCTTCCTCCAGATGTCTCCTGCGTCGTCTCGACGTAAGTCCAGACGTCTGATTCTGGGAAATTTTCCCAGAATCAAAACCTTCTCGCTCTCCGCCCGCAGCACACGGCCATGCCGCGCCACGTCCGCCTGCTGCCTGAGCTGCAGCAGCTCCTCCGCGGCACCCCACGCTCGCTGCTCTCCCGCCTGTCGGCTCTAGCTGCCCCAGCAAGCTCACACCCTCGCGGTCGAGTTCCTTCTTCCTCTCTCAACAGCTTCTCCTCCCCACGCGCCCGCAACAGTCGCTGCTGCTGCTCTCGCTCGCCCGCTCTCTCGCTGACAAGGAGAAGGAGAAGAAGGCGGTGGAGTGAGGGTGAGGGAGAGGGGAAGCGTATTTGTAAGGCATCCGTGGGGAGAGAGAAAGAGGAAAGGCGGCATCTGTAGGGAGGGAGAGGAAAGAGAAGAAGGAGGGCGGCAGGTTCAGTCTGCGCACGCATGCACGCAGGCGCGAACCCGTATGCCGAAAAAATTTAATACCAGACGTCTGGGAAGGCTTCCAGACGTCTTAAACGACGCTTGATGCCCTGTTCGTAACACCAGGCTATGCGGAAGACTTCTAACCACACTCCCAGGTTGTCAATTAGGTGCCACACCACTTGTGTCAGCTTCAATTGAAGTGATTGAAGTGACCTTCACTTGCAGCTGATGCACGCAAAAAGGTAGTGGGATTTAGTCCCACATCGCTAACCACAAAGTAGCTGATGGTGCATAAGATGAATTTGTGCCTATGCCTCTTTGCCTCCTAACATGAGGGTGAGGTCCTCCTTACCCACGCATGCCTCGCTCGTGACATATACTCCACATGTCTGGCACATCCCATTACCCGCCTAATCTAAGCACTCCTCGCTCATCACCCACTGCTGGTGAGCCTGGTCCCAGGTGTGCGTGTGCCCATTAACCCAATAACTTGATACTGTGAAGGGCCTTGGGAAGGCGAGGTGGCAGATCCCAGAGAGACCACGTGGGGGGCAGGGGGTTTTGCTCTAAGGTTCAACGGCTAACACTTAGCCATTTAAGGAACCCTTCCCCTTGTGCGTGAAGAGAAAGAAGAGAAGAGTAGCTACAGAATAGAGGAGAAGAAGAAGGAGAAGAAGGCATAGAAGAGAAAGAAGAGAAGATCAGCTACAGAACAAAGAAGAGAAAGAGGAGAAGGCACAGAAGAAGAGGAGCTGAAGAAGAAGAGAAAGAAGACTCTAAGATTTAGCAGAAATGCATTGTTCACTTATCCTATGTGGAATTTAGATTGATTAGTACTGTTGAAATATTTGATATAATTGTGAGGGGTTATTGGTGATTCAAATCACTATTTTATCTCATTTTTTTTGCACTATTTGACATACGCTTTCATTCGTATATCATTACTGCTTGGAATTTTGTTATAAATTGCTCATATATTTGCTTGAATTGAAATCTTGAGAATCATTTTGTTAATTGCTCCCTGTGTTCGACCTCAGACTTCTATTCAAGTAATAAAATCTATTTGTTTTCAAGCGATTTCAACCTATACTACGATGCAACTTTTATAACCTCGATTTCGCTTACTAACAGTGAGTCCCATTCAGATTGTGTCTAAAGAGGCAGGACTCACCGTAATTTAGAATGAACATGGTGAATCCATCCTAACCCGCACCGCTACTTCATGGTGGATTTGTATTAATTATCGCAAGCTCAATTCATTTATAAAAAAGGACCACTTCTCCCTGCCATTCCTTGACCAAATCTTGAAAAGGCTAGCCAGACATAGCTTCGTTTGTTTCTTGGATGGATATTCTAGATATAATGATGAGGTGTGGCTCACCATAGTTAAAATGCCTAAGTGAAGCTAGAAACTAAGTCAAAACACTGTAATTAACTCAAGGAAAATGGTTAAGTGTGGGAATTATGGAAAATGACCTAAAACACTAAATCTACGCTAAAAATGAAAAATTAGGTCAAAAATAAAGAGATTCTGTAAATGGTTGAATCAAAAGTGAATTGAACACCAAAATGGGCTCAAATTCACAAATTAATGGTTGAATTAAATTCTAAGAAGTTCAAAATATATGCCATAAAAGTTATTGAGTTTTGACATCATTTAGACCTTGGAATTACAGCTTTGTAGTTAGGTCCTTCCTATATAGCATAGCCTTCATGTTCTCTTAACATAAAAGTTGGTAGGGACTTAGTTGTAAGCTACAGGGACCTTTCTGTAAGGATTTCTAGCAACTTATGGGTTTCTTTGCAAAATTCTTACCACTTTGATCAAGGGCTCACTCTAATATTTCACCAACACTCCTGCACTTAAGCATTCTGTTCAGCTACTCTTAAGCAAAGAACACGGGCTTGCACAACCGTCCATTCTTCCTACTCTTCATCCAATGATGGATATTGTCCTAACTTGCTGGAGCTGCTACATACATCTTCATGCCCTTACCCAGATCCCAACTAATGACCATTATTCAATCTTGAGCACTTTGTGCTTCTCAGATCTCTTGTGAGCCATTGATGACTAATGGCCCGCATTTATGAACCCTGATCATTCCCAGCTCTAAAACCTATATAAAACTCCCTAGTGGCTCGTGCAACCTATCGACTCCATCCCCTCTAAGCCGATCATCTCTTCCCACCCCAGTTACTCCTTCCCCTTCATCCGCTACTTGTGACAAAGGTAGCGACCTCCTCCACCCTTCGTCCTTGCTACTAAGGATCATATAACACCTGAGAAACCCAGAGCTTCCTCCTACAAGGTTTCAATCACTAGAGTTCTCCTCCTCTCCCTTAGTCACCACGATAACCCGCTGTAAATCTTGAGGTCCCCTTCATCCCAAATCTAGATTTCATCACTTTCGTAGCTTAGATTAGTGCAGATCTGTAGATTAGATTATAAGTAATAATTTAATAGTGTTAGTTTGATTAGTGTAGCATTAAATTAATGTTCACTGTCCTCTACAATCAATCCACCCTATTTAATCAATCTTGATTAGAGAGGTAATTCATGCACTCATGTTGATTCATAAACTTTCTCCCTTACTCCACAATCACATTCACTCAATTCCCTCGATGCTTTATCACCAGATCACCCCCTCCATCATATAAGCCACAAGGCTTGAAGCTTAGTAGCTCTCAGGTCTCATGGTGTGCTATTTCATCAGAGGGCCATTCATCCACTTCATTAGACCACAAGGCCCTCCCTTGTGTCATGAATTGCACATAAATTGGCTAATAGGTCGTTAATTGATGTGAATGATTGCTTGATAGATTTGAGATATAATCAAGTTTTAATTCGATCTAGCTATGTGAATTAAATTTATAGAGATTTAATTGAGCTTAATGCGATTGGTTTGAACCAATTTGATTTGATTTTCATCGTGAATTAATCTCGTGCCCAATTTTGATCATTGTTACTATTTTGCTCTTCGGCCACAAATTTGAGGTCATTGCAATGGCCTAATGGGATCTATAGGATTGCAATAGAGCCTTGAACACCAGTCAATGGTGTGTAGGGATCTAAAGTGAACAAATCACTTAGGCGAATCCACATTGATAGTCCCAGATGGGTGACAATTTGATTTCAACTTGAATTGCTTTTAATACTCAAAATGAGAGTTGAACAAAGTTTAATGGATCTTAGTGAAGGTTTGGAATTGATTTTCAAGTGGTTTTTATGCCTAATTTGTTCTCTCTTCTCAACACTATCCATAGAGAAGGAAGGAAGATCATTTAGGGTTTTCTAAGGCTTAATAAACTTTGATTTGATACTTGTAAGTTCTAGACCCTTTAAGGGTTATTTCAGACAAGTGAAGTTGATTTTTAATGGATTTAAATATGATCTAAGATTTTTTACTTCATTGCCTAGGCTCCAAGTTGATTTCTAATACCAAGCTTTCAACTAATTCTAATGACCTGGGAAGGTTTCAAGATGACTTCTTATGTTTAGGCAACATGTTTGAGTGATTGCTTCTATATCTTGAGTCTTCATTCTGGTCTGAAAGGTTTTTGTCAGTATAACAACAACTGCAGTTGTCTTATTTTGAATGAGGTCGTGACTATTGTTGATTTAGAAATTTAAAACAAGTTTTAATGATTGTATGTTTGTGTGGATCTTTTTCTAGGAGAGATCTTACATAGATCCATCTCTTAGACATCTGAGTAGCTCTTGAATTCAAAAAATAGATCTATGGATTTGTTTTGATAGTAACAATAACAAGATTCTATGTTAGGACTTGCAAAGATGTTGGAGCTGACAATTCAAGTGGTTTATGATTTTGTCTTGAAGATCAAAGAATTTTTTGGAGTTTAATGATAGATTTTCATTACAGAAGCATTCATGTACTTTATTTACCTTAGATTGAGTTGTAAAGCATGCTTAAAGTTGTTAGAATTCCATTGTCAGCAATGTGTAATTTCAACTAACTGTCCAAACTATCTTTGATATTAAAATTCACTACTAAATCAAGTCTTTGTGTTTAATTTTGGTACAAAATAATTTCCAGAAGTTTGTTATGCTTAAATGATTCACTCAAGAATTTTTGTATAATTTTAGGGCTTGATTTGATTTTTCAACCATTAATTAGCCCATTTTAGGCTTTATTACAGTAGTTAGGGTGAAAATTAGGTAATTAGCATAAATAAATAAACGAAAAGTGTAGTGAGTGAGATTTAAGTGTGTTAGACTTATTATGATCTTTAGATTTTTGTTTCCATGTGTTTAGTATATAGAACATATTAGTAGAAGTTTAGGATTATCTTTAGTCTATAAATAAATGACTCAAAACAAAAGCTCTAAAAAGAGGTTTGCCTTCCCTTTACTCAGTTTTATCCTCTTTATTTCCTTAGTTAAACACCAAAACCAAAGACAAAATTTAAAAAATACTCAAAAATCCTAAAAAGACTTATATATATATTGTACATATGTGTATATAATCCTAAGTTAATATTGTATATTAGCTAATCTATCTTAAATTATGTTAGTAAGTTAACTAAGTAATTACGTAATGTATAATGTATACTCTAACTTATATTCTAATTTATTCTTAAGTTAGGTATAACTTAAATTATACTGTATATTAATGTATGTATTATATTAAGCTAATTATATGTTTTTTTCCTTGAACAAGAAAGGATGACTATTGATAACAATAGTCATCTAAAATTTATCATTAATTAAAAGTTTTAAAAACCATTACAATTAAGACAAAGAACACATTCATAGGTCGAACAAAAAGAGAGCCTCTCCACTCACAATTTCAACCCACGCTCGACCCCTCCTAAACAGGATGTCGTTATGAGCTCGCCAAACCGTCCAAAGAACTGGAGAGAAGAGCTTGCGATTTTGGAAGGCATCCCCCAAGGCAAGTCATAAATCCTCACAGGATGGCAGTGGTAGCTATAAGGCCTTCTCCCAAACATCTCTAGTAAACAGGCATTACTTGAACAAGTGTTGGATATAATCCTCTCCCATCGAGCACAACGGGCACTGCAAGAGCGAGGTACCCATCAACCTCCACCTGAGTCCCCTGGTAATCAACCCATCCCTCCTTGCTAGCCACAAAAATATCTTCACTTTTAACAGAACCTGAATCGACCAAAGCTTCCCACACATCTTGTCCTCCTTCGAGGGCGATGACAAGTCCAAGAGCTTCTTGTATGCATTCCTCAGCAGATAGGGGACACCCTTCCAGGCCATATCGTCAGAGCCAGAGCCCACAAAATGTCCAAAAGAAGAACCTCTAGCTAGCCTCTCCCCTCCTCAATCTGACCCACCAAAGGCCTATTGGGAAGCGGAATGGTCCAAGTAGAGGAAGCAGCAACCCAGCAGTCCGAAACCAAGGCATCCCTATTTCTTGAGACCCCATAGCACTGGGGGAAGCAATATGCCAAGGGCCCCAATGTCCGACTAGAATCTAAAAGTCCTACCATCCCCCAGAGATGGGGCGAACTGGTCCTAGTGAGCACACAATGCCGAAGTAACAGAAAGCCAGAAGGTGGATGTGTCACTAAGAACCTGTTGGTTATTTACCAAACCCCCATAGGAATCAAAGATAATATCTTGCCACAGACTTCTATCACCTCGCATAAAGTGGTCAACCCACTTATGGAGAAGGGAGTCACCAAATTCGGCCAACTGCTGCACACCCAACCTGCTCTTCTCCTTCGGTCAACAGATGAGTGTTAAGACCTCTGTTTTCATGAAACAAAATTATGTTTTATTGTGAACTATTCTTTTAGGATCACGCTCTCACAAATCAAGTCAGTTATCCTCTGCATGGATCAAAATGAAAATTATCTTTAGTCAATGTAATTGTTTTATATTTCCTAAGTCTAGAATTATTGTAAGGAATCTTAGGATTAAAGGCAAACTTTTCTAAATCGTAAAATAAACATTTAGATAGCATTGATTGACCAAAATATTAGAATTGATCGATCAAATCAATTGATTGATCAAAATAGGAAGATTGATCGACCAAATTTGCCTAACGGTCAAATCTGATTTTCCCGCAATTGATTGACCAATTAAATATTTGATCGACCATCAATTGATCAAAATAAAAATTAATTGACCAATTAAGTAAATTGATCGACCAATTTGGTTCAAATGATTTTTCGAACCACTACTAGAAATATGACATTCACCATCGGTTAGTTGCCGTCAGTTTGTAAAGTGACGACAAAGATGTTTTTGCCGTCGTTTCTTGGATAAACTGATGATGAATCCATCTTCAAAATTCCACTACAGCGCTTGAAGAGGAGAACAACAATTGTCGCTCGCCGTCAAATTAGATATTGAGAATAGCCATTATTTTTTCTAATAAGCGACAAGAAATCGAGGAAACTTAGTTCCCCCCAGCATCATCGCCAATGGGAATAACTTGGGCACGCACTATAAAATTTGCTTCAACTTTTGCCGTCACTTTATAATTTAAGCGACGGGAATTGAGGAAATTTAATTTCCCCCTCCAACATCACCGCCAATGGGAATAATTTGGGTGCTCGCTTCAAAATTTGCTTCGACTTTTGCCGTCGCTTTCTAATTAAAGTAGCAGCAAAAGTTCATGATCTATTCATGACCAAAGGCCCTCTCCTCCCCCATCACTGTTTCATTTTTGTAAAAACCCTCGTGCCTCATCGATGCCCCTCCTCGCGTGCCTCCTCGCCTCTGTCCTCCACGCCAATCCTCCTCCTCCTCCTCAACACCCATATCCTTTCTGTCCTCCCCTTAGCCTTCCTCCTCTTTATCTTCCCCCTCCTCTTCCTCCTCTACGCAACCCTCCTCCTGGGAACCCTAGTCGTTGCCGTCGCCACCCCCTGTTGCCGGCTAGAAGCCCACCTGGACCCACCCCTCTACCACCTCCACTCCATCGACGCCGACTCCTGGCCCTCCCTCCCCGCCACTGCCTGATCTCCCTCCTCTATCTCAATCATAATCTCGATCCCTTCTCCCGATCCCTCGTTATACCGATCGCCCTCTCGCGCAGCTACAACGAGGGCAATGCCTACAGGTCGCAGCACCCTTCTGATTGCCCATCTTCTAGTAGCCAGTGCCATTCTTCGGTCCCCCGCAGATCAGGAGCTACCCGAATGTGATGGGATTCGGAGGTTTGCACCTTTTTGTTACGTGGTTGGATGGTAGTGTGTTGGACGATTGGTGCTGATGCTGATGATGCTTCTATCCTGTGCTTTTAGATGCTCTCGTGCACATGTGGGTACATCTAGGTGTCAACACTGCCGTATCCTGACTACATTCGGGGAAGTCCTCCGCCTCCGCCGCAAGTGCTCAGTCAGCCTCACGAGCACTTGAGATCTGCTATGCTTCAGTAGATCGAGTATTACTTCAGGTGGTTCAATGCAGTTATGGATTCAATTCTTGGTCTTGCTCTTCTGTTTGAGTTATTTCTGACTAAATACCTTGTCTTCTTGCATCCTTCACAGCGAGAACAATCAGTGCAAGGATCCCTTCCTGAGGCGGTACATGGATGAAGAGGGACATGTTCTGATATCTCACATTACGAGCTTTAAGAGGGTGAGGAATATTTCCTGCAGAATTTTGTAATCTGATCCAAAGCTTTTGATCTTATTAATTCTTTCTTTCATTAATTTTAAGAAATATTCATCATGTAAATCACAATTATAAGGTAATTCTTTTATTCATAGTTATAAGTGAAGAGAGCTAGGGGACTAATGGGAGATGTTTAAGTAGTGTGAAACCATTTAGTTTTTTAGTTTGAATAACATTTCAATCAAAGATTAAGTGTTTGTGTCAAAGGTTTTGTTGAAGTGGTAGTTTATGCGTGTTTTGTTTTTTCATAAAAAACTTAATGTTTTCTCTCAAGTAGAGAATTCTTGGTTTCTTTTTTCCCTTGAACTAGTCTTAGACCAAATAAAATATTATCTAGCATATACCGTAAATGTTCCATTCTATCTTTAGGAATTATGTCATTTGATAATCTAATTTAGGATTAGTAGAATCCTTCACATACCTTTGCACTTATTGGCCTAAAATATCCCAATGTGCCAACAAAAGAAACCCGATGCTCTTTCTGTTATTAATTATTGGAGATGATGTCATGAGAGCTTTTCTTTCTAGAAATGTCATTCTTTATCACTCAATAGTTGAGCTTCGATTATACAGTATGGTCATTTTATGCTTTAAATTATTATTGGTTTCTTTTTTATTGGAAATTGGGTAACCCATTGAAATTAATAGCATTCTCTTGTATCTTAATATTTTTTGACATAGTCAGAGTTTGCTACCTGCAATCTACGATTTTTCACCTCAGACCATCATTTTGGATGGTATGAGCCTCTAAGCGGTGTCTAACAATTAACATGCCAATACTTAAAAGTATAATTTTTTGTTCATCCTCAACTGGTTTTTGTTTCTTGGTTGCTCGACCTACATATCCAGTAATGGTGTTATCTAAGTGAATCTTCTTGCTATTAATAAGGTTTACTTAATGTATTTACCATATGAGAATGATAAAATATTGTTTGTTTGCTCTTTCCTGCATTTTTTTATCATCAGTGTCAGTTTATTCGTTACTGAATTTGTTGGCTGCAGACTGACAAAGGTGACAAGGAATTATGTAGTGTATATGCTTGTACAAATCACCTGTATATCAGGGATTTCTTTTTGGTTAATTCACAAGAAATTATAAGACCAAGTTTATCCATCCGTAAAGGCATAGGTAACCTTGTTAACTAAAATTGAATGATGTTGATTTTTTGCATTTTATTGGTTCTAAATCATTTTTAGTACTCATTTTTACGATTATAATGTGTCATTTGGCTAAAAGATTTTATACTATAACAACGTTTATCCCATTCTTTTAATTGCTCTAGGGCCATCTATATATTAAGTCTTTCCATATAGGTTGCCTTTGGTGGTTTATGGGTTATCTTCGTAGGTACCTGGGGATTGCACCTCTTACTCCTGCAACTATTGCTACTACTGCTACTCATACTCTTGCAACTGCTACTGCTACTACTGCACATTATTTTTGAACCAAGCTTGTAAAGTGTTTATACGTGAAGTTCTAGATGTAGCACGTTGTTGGTGGTGTGATCTGTTTATACGTGAAGTTGGCATCAATTCCATTCTTTTCACTTTATCAAATATGTATAGGTTTGCTGTTGCCTTTCTTGGCTGTCAAGCTAACGCTAGAGTAGTTACTTTGGTTGCACAGGTAAGGGTCCCCTTTTCCTATTCATTTATGAATAGTTGGCATACCATGCAGAAACATTTTTCTTACAATTTTTCAGTAGCAGTAGTTGGCAGTTTTGAAAGCTACATTGACATGTATAATGATCATACAAGGATGAGATCATAACTCCAAGTGGACAGATTGAGCCTCTAGGAATGCATATGATCTATCTTCCTTATTTAGATGATATTAGACATGCTGAGGAGGTAACAAATATAACTACTTCTCTGGTTAATCTAATGCGTTCTTCTTCCAATCAAATACTAAAGTAACTATGCAATCAAGAGTCATGTAGATGTTCTTCTGACATTTTGGGTTTTTTTACTTGTAGGAGGAGGTGGAATTCAAAGAACTTATTTTGCAATGTTCTTAATAGTTACCATACCTTTTTCAGAAAAAGAAAGCACTCTCACCACCACACCAGCCAAAGGCAGGTCGATAGATTGATTTGTTTGATTTTCTTTGTTAAGATATTTGCTCAAATTTGTGCTGAAGGAGGAGAATGAGGAGAGGTTGGAGAGCGGTAAATCGAAAAAGACAAGGGGATCACGTGGGAAGGTACTCTATTTGTTTGTCTAGTTTCTATGTTTAAGTTGATTTTAGTTGGTGGTTACTCTTGCCTATGTTTCCCTGATTTGGGAATGAGGTGTTGATGTAAACGCATTTACACTACTTAAGATGTCTATTTATGCATGTTCTTAAGCATAGGATTGCATTGCATGATATAAATATTGCATAACATGCATCATCTTGCATTAAGAGTAGTTTGAATAAAATGGAGGTTAATTGTCTCCTTTTATGTGCTTGGATAGGGCAAACCTTTTATTAGGGCCTCGGATCGAAGATCCAACCGTACAGATGTGATCAGGGCGACGATTGGAGTTCAACGACTCCAAGATCGCCCTAATTAGGCATCTGTAGCATCAGATAGTGACCGGGAAACCCTAGAAGATCAAGGGCCAGGATGGTGTAAATCCACACTTCAAATGACAAATCCGACCGCATGAATGAATTCGGATCGACGATGGCAGCCTAACGACGCAAAAATCGAGTCAATCCGACACCCGTGGCACCATCTACAACATCCAGAAGTTGGACAGCCAAGATGGTGCCACGTGGCGCCATCTCGACCGCCCAAACGCCCACATGCAACCACTGAAGCCTCCACATCCGCCCGCTCGATCCAACGGCTGTGAACGGCTACACCTCAAATCGCCCGCTCGACAATCCGCGCTCCGTAGTGTAGTGGGTGAGGGCGTTAGCGCGAGCAGCAGACGTGGGTTCGAGCCGCAACGAGGACGCGAAGGGTGCGGGCGTGCGTCGGATCTTGATCGGACAGCCGTTCGCGCTCAATAGCGATGACGCGCTATTGCACACCCGTGCCTCACGCGGCATCGCACGCGTTGGGGTGGGCGCGCAGCGAGCGGGGAAGGCGCAATCACAGTCGTCTGATCTCGTGATCGGACAACTGAGATTTGTTGAACGTGCGGATGCGTTGAGAGAGAGAGTAGCTGAGCAGGCGCGCATGGGCAGCGGCCACTACGCCCACGTTGGGGCTTTAGCGACGATTTTATCCGTCACTAAAGACCCCTTATTTAATGTTTTAAAGATGTAATGACCAATTTGCCCCCACTCCTTGCAATTATAAAAGGAGACCCCCTCCACACGAAATTCTCATCCCTTCCTTCTCTTCTCTACCTCTCCAAAGCTCAAGAGAAGCTTATCCCACACCCGGGATGCTCCTCGCGAGATAAAGTCCAAATTTTCGTCCCCCTTCGGAAGTGGATCACGAGACGACGACAACGTGCTGCTCCGTTCCCGTTCTTCTGCTTCGTCCTCCTTCGTCCTGCTCCGTCCTCCTTCGCCCAGGCGTCATGTCGTCCGGCTCATCCTCCAAGCAATCGTCGAGGACGATAACTTCTCTCTCTCATTCTTCTTTACAGCTTTTCTAGTGTAGAATTTTCCTGCTTTCTAGTGTAGTTGATTTCCCACTTTCTAGTGTAATTTTTATTTGGTTTGATTGTATAAACATTTTGAAATATTGAATGCATGTTCTTTCTCTCTCTCTCTCTCTTTCTTTTAGTCTAATAGCTTCATTGTAATTATATCACCTCGTTTTTCAAAAAAAAAAATCTAAAAAATATAATTGCGAATATAGATCAACGTAACCTCCCTGTGTTCGACCCGAAATTCAAATTTCGGTATAAATTTTATTTGTTGAACACGAATTCTTCGCTTTCAAGCTACAACGACAAGATTTTAAAACCAAACACGTTAGCGTAACGATTCGTAAGTTCAACATTTTGGCGCCGATGCCGAGGAGGCAACGATTTCCGATCTTCTCTTCGCATTTCTTTCACTTTATTGTTTTCTAACTTGCTTTCTCTTGTGTCTATTGTTTCGCGGAGACCTCCATCAAGGAATCAACAAGCGGTAGATTGGAGTAAAGTGCAGTTGAAGACAACTGTAAGTGCTCCCCATTCTTCCCCCCCTCCATAGATTTCATTCGCCACATTAAATCCAAATTCCAATTAACATAGGTGTTTGCATAAATCCTAGGAATAGTTTGGTTGTTTGGATTTTCACTTACATTCATTCCACCCTCATTTATAAAAAAAAAACAAAAAGATAATCTTGTGGGGTAATTTTCAACAAACACACAACATACACCCACATTCAAGGAAATTAATCAAATTGATTTGTTTCTACTCAACCAGGTTCTGATCTGTGGAATCGGTACACACAAAGCAACACATAAAAGAGTAGAAATCATTCCAGGTTAACCATCTTTGAGTGCCTAACTTAGTGGTGCATTCGTGGCCAATTGTTTGAGTTGTTTGGGCTACACCACTCTATTTAAAACCAACTCATCAAGTAGCTCCTCCTTAGGATTTTCAATCTAGGTCTATTCCAGGCACTCCACTTTCTTTCTGATTTTAAAGGAAAACAATCTTCACCCGTGTTTTACAACTTGGTTTGCCTAGAAACTTGATTGCAATCCACCTAATTTGAAACCCTAAAAGCTACTTAAGCAAGATTTGAACATTAAAATTCACGCATCACAAATAATCTTGCTTGAAAACCCTGGTTGTGCATGCACTTACATAAATCTCAATCAATCATTAAGGGCACAACCCATTTTAAGGGCCCATCACATTCCATAAGCACTACAATCCCAGGCCTTAATAAAACTTAGTAGACGTTGGCCTTAAGGTCTGATTCGCTCTTCAGGGCCTAGTCTGAGATTGTTTTTGATTAACCTACTTGTACTGATTAATCTGATGTCTATCTAGGGGAGTAGCGTCAAACGACCGCGGCTGGGGGGTACACTAGGAACCGAAGGCAAAAGCCGAAGGAAGAACCTTCTCCCCAGTCCCTCCTTCTAACTGGTTGGATTAAACAGATGCAAGTAGAGTAAATCATTTACAGTCTTAAGGAGGGTTTTGGGAGTCAATAAATCCTTAGGCTACCCCACTTAAGGACAACCTTGTTTTGTTGTGCTACAGGGTCCCTATCCCCAGTCCTTCCGACCTTCTCCTAGTTTATGCTGGGTAGACGGTCATTGAATCCTCAATTGGAAGGACCATTAGAACATTCTAGGAGGCGCAAAATGGATTTTGGTCAATTTGATCCCATGGCTAAACAACAGCCTCCTCTGCTTGGAAATCCACAGGAAGAATTTCGAAGGCAGCTGGAACAAATGCAGAGAATGCAGGAATGGTTCCAGAGAATGCAGGGCGCTCAGCCCTTGAAGGATTTTTATGATCCTTCAAATTACGGGGAACGTCCCGGCGTCCAGATTCCAGCCGGTGACATAGAAATCAAGCCCAGGTGTTAAGCCTGATTAAACATTATCATGGGCTTGGCTCCGAAGATCCGTTTCAGCACTTGGAGGACTTGACCACTTTGGTCCAGATCACCAAGGCACAAACGTAAACGAGGAGCAAATGATCATGAGGCTCTTCCCCCACTCTCTTAGGGATAAGGCCGCGCATTGGTATAGGACAATAGGAAGACCAATTACAACTTGGAATGACTTGAAATCGGCCTTTATGAAGAAATTCTTCCCTGTCGGACGTACCAATGCTTTGAGACGGGCAATCACTACCTTTACCCAGCAGCCGGGGGAGCAGTTTCAAGTGACCTGGGAGCGATTCCAGGACTTATTGCGGAGGTGTCCACACCACGAGGTGCCGAAATGGCAACTCGTGCAGATCTTCTATCATGAGTTGACTAAGCAACTCAGAAATCATGTGGATGCTTCTTGCAGAGGCAATTTCCTCAGTAAAGATGCAGATAGTGCACATGATTTATTTGAGGAAATGAGTGAGAATTCAATTAATCATGCCTCCATGGATACTTTTAACCAGTTCCAGCAGCCTAGATCAAATGTCAATGAAGTACATGACTCTCATTCATTTGATATGGAATTGATTTGTAACAAACTTAATAAGGTGGACTTGGTTGCTAAAAGAATGGAAGAGTGGATAACTGCAATTCTATGAACAACTCTCGATCTACTCAATCCCAAAATTCAGGATTCCATTCCTCACGAGCTCCTTCTGGACGGGAGTTTGTGAATCAACTCGATGCGGCTCAACCTGTGAGTCAGCATTTTTCGGAACCCCACGGGTTCCAAACTGGGGCCTTTAATCCTAGTTTTTCTGATCCTTCCCTTTCTTTTTCTCCATCCTCACCCTATGAGGATGTCTGTGCTGTACAAGAGAATGTTAGATCCAACCCCTACTCGAATGCCTATAATCTAGGTTGGAGAAACCACCCTAACTTCTCTTGGAAAAATCCGGGGCAACAGACCCAATTCCGACCCGGCAATTATGCTCCACAACGATCAATGGGTCAGGGTCAAGTATATACTCAGTTGCCTCCGAATCAGGTCAATCAGCCAACTTGGAATGCCCGTCAACCCGCAGGGCAGGCTGATTTGAACCGTCAAATGGTAGAGATGCAAGGATCCATGCTCCAGCTCATGTAGCAAATGAAAAACTCACTAGACAACTTGCAATCTGGGCTCATTACTAACTCTCGTCAACCCGGATCTCTACCATCCCAACCCGTACCCAACCCGCGAAATATTATGAATTCGGGCAACTAAGCCCATGGGTACGGAAATCAGAGGGACCCACATGCACATGCTCAGGTGGTTGAGCAGGGTTCCTCATCATCTTCTTCTTCTGCAAATCAACAATTCATGGTTAATGAAGCCCCTCCAATCTTTCCTAACCCTCCCCAAGACCTAAATTCTTATGCTTCTGCAAATTCTGTAACTTTGAGGAGTGGTAAGAAGACTCAGGATCCACAACCACACTATTCTGATCTTTTGAATCCTAAAGAACCTGAGAGGAGAATTCTAGAGGAGAAATCAAGGCTTAGGAACCTGATTTGATTCATGTTCCTTTTCCTGAAGCCTTAACCAAATCAAAGAAGAAGAAGTCTGTTGATAGCAATGAGGAGCTTCTGAATCTATTTAAGAATGTTAAGATCAATATCCCGCTCCTTGATGCTATCAAGCACATACCGGCTTACGCAAGATTTTTAAAGGAATTATGTACACAAAAGCGTAAGTCGAGAGAATCTGTTCCGAGGAAGGTGGTACTCTCCGAGCAAGCTAGTTCTGTTATCCTGCACTACCTCACTCAGAAAAAGAGAGATCCTGGTGCTCCATTGATTTCTTGCGTTATCGGAGATTGCACATTTGATAGAGCACTTTTGGATTTGGGTGCATCCATCAACCTAATTCCGACTTATCTCTACGAGAAGTTTGGGTTAGGTGAACTTCGACTAACTTCAGTAACACTACAGTTAGCAGACCGCGAGGCGTTATTGAAGATGCTATTGTTAAGGTCAAGGATTTCTATTTTCCTGTAGATTTCCTTGTCCTTGACATGGATGTACCTGATAATTTGAGGAACACGCCCATCATTCTGGGGCATCCGTTCCTGGCTACCGCTAAGGCCAACATTAATTGTGAAAGCGGTAGCATGGAAATCACCTTTAGGGACCAACGAATGAAATTGGATATTTTTAAGGCGATCAACAAATTGGAGGATTGTGGATTTATTGAGGAACTTGATGAGGATAATGATACTATTGAAACTTGTTTGACAGTTTCTTCAATTGAAAGTTCCTCTTTTGGATGATGAATTTGACCCGCAACCCTCTATGGCTGACCTGACATCTTCAGAAGTGGTTATTGATTTTGTTCACTCACAACCTCTTCCTCTTGTTGAATCTTCAACATCTACCCTACCATCAATCATCAACCTACCCCAGCTTGAATTGAAACTATTACCCGAGAATTTGAAATATCAATTTTTAGGACCTCAGAATATGCTCCCTGTGATTATCAGTGCTAAATTGACAAAGGAGCAAGAGATTAAATTAATCAAGGTCCTAAAGGAGCATAAGGAGGCAATTGGTTGGACCATTCATGAACTCAGGGGGATCGAGCCATCTTACTGTAATCATAGAATATTCTTGGAAGATGGATCCCGCCCTTCTCGCCAGATGCAAAGGAGATTGAATCCAAATATGCGAGAAGTGGTCAAAAAGGAAATTATCAAGTGGCTCGATGCAGGAATTATTTATCCAATCTCTGATAGTCCCTGGGTAAGTCCCGTTAAGATTGTTCCAAAAAAAGCCAGGATTACCGTTGTGACTAACGAGAGAGGAGAATCTGTCACAACTCGTTCAGCTTCCTCTTGGAGGGTTTGTATTGATTACAGGAAGCTGAACACAGCCACTAAAAAGGATCATTTTCCCTTGCCCTTCATCGATCAAATCTTGAAAAAATTAGTCGGGCAGAAGTACTTCTGTTTTCTTGATGGCTACTCGGGATACAACCAAGTTCCTATCCATCCCAAGGATCAGGAAAAAACTACTTTCACCTATCCCTATGAAACCTTTGCTTTTCGTAGGATGCCTTTCGGGTTATGAAATGCACCTGCAACTTTTCAAAGGTGTATGCTAGCTATATTTTCTGACATGGTGGGAGAGCTTATGGAAGTTTTCATGGATGATTTCTCTATTTTCGGATAATCATTTGACTCTTGTTTGGCTAATTTGGAAATGATTCTTAAGCGATGTATCAAGACAAGACTGGTCCTTAGCTGGGAAAAGAGTCATTTCATGACCCAAGAGGGCATCATTTTGGGTCATGTAATCTCTTAATGGGGAATTGAAGTGGATAAAGCTAAGGTTGATGCTATCGCTAAACTTCCTCCCCCCACATCTATTAAACAAATCCGATCATTTCTTGGCCATGTGGGATTTTATCGAAGATTCATCAAGGATTTCTCGAAGGTTGCTCGTCCTTTGAGCAATCTTCCTGCCAAAGAAATGCCATTTGTTTTTGACGAATCATGCCGAAAGGCATTTGATTTCCTGAAAACAGCAGTCACCTGTGCTCCAATTTTGCAACCACCTATTTGGATAGCCCCTTTTGAGATCATGACTGACGCTTCTGATTACGCGGTCGGGGCTGTCCTGGGTCAGAAAATTAATCGAAAGCCCTCTGTCATCTACTACACTAGTAAAACTCTGAATGAAGCCCAGAGGAATTACACTGTTACTGAAAAGGAATTACTAGCTGTAGTGTTTGCTTTGGAAAATTCAGGGCTTATCTCTTAGGGTCTCATGTTATCATCTATACCGACCACTCGGCCTTGAGACATCTCTTGGCTAAAAAGGATGCTCAACCCCGGCTTATTCGTTGGATTCTTCTTCTTCAAGAGTTTGATCTTGAAATCAAGGATAAAATTGGGGTACAAAATGTGGTAGTGTATCATTTGTCGAGACTCCTAGGTGATTCTTGTCCGAACATTCCAATTGCTGACACTTTTCCGGACGAAACTATTCTTACAGTTTTAGGTGTCCACACCCCATGGTTTGCTGACATTGTTAACTATTTGGCCATTGGTCAAATCCCCCAGGATTGGACCAAGCAACAATGGGATAGACTCAAATATGAGGCCAAATACTACTTCTGGAAGGACCCTGAACTGTATCACATCGGCTCTGATCAGATTATTCGCCGATGTATACCGGAGAATGAATTCAACATGCATCTGGGTGTGGTGGACATTTCTCAGGGAAAAAGGCGGCTGCAAAAATCTTGCAATCTAGCTTCTATTGGCCATCTTTATTCAAGGATGCCCAGGATTTCTCAAGGTCATGTTCTCGATGTCAGGCACTCAGGAGCATAACTAAGAGAGACATGATGCCCCTAAACCCTATTCTTCCTGTTGAAATTTTCAATGTTTGGGATATCAATTTCATGGGACCCTTTATCCCTTCATTTGGACATCAGTACATTCTTGTTGCTGTTGATTATGTGTCCAAATGGATTGAGGCAATTCCCACCCGAACTAATGACCACAAGGTGGTCATTAATTTTGTCAAGAAAAATATCATCAGTAGGTTCGGGATTCCGAGGGCTATCATCAGTGATGGTGGCACTCATTTTACTAATGCCCAATTCCAGAATTTATTGGCCAAATACTGGGTTAATCATCGAATTTCCACACCTTACCATCCCCAGATGAATGGACAAGCCGAGATCTCCAATCGAGAGATCAAGAACATTCTGCAAAAAACGGTTAGGCCTGATCGCAAGGATTGGACTCAAAAGCATGAGGACGCTCTTTGGGCCTACCGTACAGCGCATAAAACGCCCATCGGCATGTCTCCATTCCGTTTGGTGTATGGAAAGGCATGCCATCTACCTATAGAGATTGAACACAGGGCATTCTGGGCAATCAAACAATGCAATTTAGATCTGAATCTAGCTGGGAAGACCAGGAAACTCCAACTATCTGAGTTGGAGGAGCTTAGAAATGATGCTTATGAGAATGCCAAGATCTACAAGGCTCGAACCAAAGCTCTACATGATCAACTGATTTCCCGCAAGAGCTTTGAGCCAAACCAGAAGGTCTGGTTATTCGATTCTAAACTTAAGCTCTTTCCTGGAAAACTTAGATCTAAATGGAATGGCCCATTCATAATTGACCAGATTTTTCCAAATGGAGCCGTTCAGATTTATGACCTAAAGACGGGTAACACATTTAAAGTCAACGGTCAACGTCTGAAGCCTGTTGTTGACCGTATTCTTCCAAAACCCGTCTCAGACTCAATTGCTCTAGCCATTCTGTGACTTCTTTGGCTGGACTTCGCCTAGCTGACGGCATTAAACTCAGCAGTTGTACATACGACACAAGGCTGATACGAGCTTCATATTCAGGTGACATCTTTCATATTCTACCCTTTCTTTCATGTCTCTTTTTCAATGAGGACATTGCATCAGCTAGGCATGGGGGGGTAGATTCATTTTTGAATCATTTGGTCAGCTTTGTGAAATTCATGTAAATTATTTTTCTCTTCTTATTTATATAAAAAAAAAATCAAAATTAGGAAGGATTAGTTGGATATTAGGACTTTTCAATCCTAAGAAATTTTACATTAGGATCTGAACATAAAGACCCTTCAGGTCTTTGGACTTAATTAGCTCGTGTATCCACTAAAATGTGGATTTGCCTTTCGAGTCCTCGCCATCTTAATTCTATCATAATTGGAATAAATAAGTTTGGGTGATAAGTACACGACTTATCAACCCACCCTCTGATTTGAGGGAATTTCTGAGTTTTAAGCATCTACACACTTTCTTTGCACTGACTCATTGTTCGGCGATTCTAATGGAAATTGGGTGGCTAATGAACCTTCTAGGGTGATATGGCTGGCAAGTTATCGTGGGTAACAGCCCATAGGTAGGTTGTCCAGAGCCCAGTCACTGGACCTTTCTCTTTTTACTGCCTTTAGGTAAATCTTAGACCAGGGAAGCCACCTACTTAAAAAAAAAAAAAATCAAAAGGAGAAAAGAAAAAAAGAAATAAGCCACACTTCGCCGCATGAGTATGGCTGGCAAGTTGTCGGTGGTAACAGTTCATCGACCGGTTGTCTAGAATCCAGCTCAGTAAATGCACTAAAAAAATTCCCAAAACACTTAGGAAGAAGTGGAGAAGTAGAATAAACCGGGGAGATATACACTAGATTCACCCTTGTGTTGACGCTGTAAAAAATAAAAGTAGGGAGAAAGCTACAAGTTGTAAAGATACACCTTTAAGCAGAATTCTTTTTAGGTCACCAAGAGGCGTAGAAATCTGAAGTCCATTTTAATTGCCAGTCAACGAGTCTATCACATTCACAATAAGACGCTTAAAACTTAGGGTTCTAATCAAATCTTAGGTGAGTTGAATGGTCGTAGAAAGCCACTCTTAAACCCTAAAATTTGAAAATCCAAAAAATTAGAAAAGAGTAAAAAGAGAAAAAGAAATTTTTCTTTGAATAAGGCGAGGGTTTGAGGCGGTCTGCATTTTGGCAAATACTCGGGCACTGTTGTGTCTTTGAAAGTTCAGATCCTAAGTAGACAATTTCTTAATGATTGAAAATAACTCATGCCCAAATAATCCAACCTAATTCTTTTATAAATAGCATATAGTTTTTGCTAGGGGCTAGCAAAAGATAGGCATGGGGGTATGATGTAAACACATTTACACTACCTAAGATGTCTATTTATGCATGTTCTTAAGCATAGGATTGCATTGCATGATATAAATATTGCATAACATGCATCATCTTGCATTTAGAGTAGTTTGAATAAAATGGAGGTTAATTGTCTCCTTTTATGTGCCTGGATAGGGCAAACTTTTTATCAGGGCCTCAGATCGAAGATCCAATCATACAGATGTAATCAAGGCGACGATTGGAGTTCAACAACTCCAAGATCGCCCTAATCAAGCATCTGTAGCATCAGATAGTGACCGGGGAACTCTAGAAGATCAAGGGCCAAGATGATGTAAATCCACACTTCAAATGACAAATTTGACCTCACAAATGAATTCGGATCGACGATTGCAGCCTAACGACGTAAAAATCGAGTCAATCCAACACCCGTGGCACCATCTACAACATCCAGAAGATGGATGGCCAAGATGGCACCACGGGGTGCCATCTCGACCGCCCAAATGCCCGCATGCAACAACTGCAGCCTCTGCATCCACCCCCTCTCTGCTGTTGGATCTCGATCCAACAGCTGTGAATGCTGCACCTCAAATCGCCCGCTCGACAATCTACTCTCCGCAGCGCAGTGGGCGAGGGCATCAGCGCGAGCAGCGGACGCGGGTTCCAGCTGCAGCTAGGACGAGAAGGGCGCGGGCGAGCGGGCGCGGGCGTGCGTCGGATCTTGATCGGACGGCCGTCCACGCTCAATAGCGATGACGCGCTATTGCACGCCCGCGCCTCACGTGGCATCGCACACGTTAGGGCGGGCGCGCAGCGAGCGGGGAAGGCGCAATCACAGTCGTCTGATCTCGTGATCGGATGGCTGAGATTTGTTGAACATGCGGATGTGTTGAGAGAGAGAGCAGCTGAGCAAGCGCGCGTGGGCAGCGGCCACTACGCCCACGTTGGGGCTTTAGCGACGGTTTTATCCGTCACTAATGACCCCTTATTTAATGTTTTAAAGATGTAATGACCAATTTTCCCCCACTCCTTGCAATTATAAAAGGAGACCCCCTCCACATGAAATTCTCATCCCTTCCTTCTCTTCTCTACCTCTCCAAAGCTCAAGAGAAGCTTGTCCCACACCCGAGATGCTCCTCGCGAGATAAAGTCCAAATTTTCGTCCCTTTTCGAAAGTGGATCATACGACGACGACGACGTGCTGCTCTGTTCCCGTTCTTCTGCTTCGTCCTCCTTCGTCCTGCTCCATCCTCCTTCGTCCAAGCATCATCCCGTCCGGCTCGTCCTCCAAGCAATCGTCGAGGAGGATAACTTTTCTCTCCCATTCTTCTTTACAGTTTCTCTAGTGTAGAATTTTCCTGCTTTCTAGTGTAGTTGATTTCCCGCTTTCTAGTGTAATTTTTATTTGATTTGATTGTATAAACATTTTGAAATATTGAATGCATGTTCTTTCTCTCTCTCTCTCTTTCTTTTAGTCTAATAGCTTCATTGTAATTATATCACCTCGCTTTTCAAAAAAAAAAATTCTAAACAATATAATTGCGAATATAGATCGACGTAGCCTCCCTATGTTCGACCCGAAATTCAAATTTCGATATAAATTTTATTTGTTGAACACGAATTCTTTGCTTTCAAGCTACAACGACAAGGTTTTAAAACCAAACACGTTAGCGTAGCGATTCGTAAGTTCAACATTTTGGCACCGTTGCCGGGGAGGCAACGATTTCCGATCTTCTCTTCGCATTTCTTGCACTTTATTGTTTTCTAACTTGCTTTCTCTTGTGTCTATTGTTTCGCAGAGACCTCCATCAAGGAATCAACAAGCGGTAGATTGGAGTAAAGTGCAGTTGAAGACAACTGTAAGTGCTCCCCATTCTTTCCCCCCCTCCATAGATTTCATTCGCCACATTAAATCCAAATTCCAATTAACCTAGGTGTTTGCATAAATCCTAGGAATAGTTTGATTGTTTGGATTTTCACTCACATTCATTCCACCCTCATTTATAAAAAAAACAACAAAAAGATAATCTTGTGGGGTAATTTTCAACAAACACACAACATACACCCGCATTCAAGGAAATTAATCAAATTGATTTGTTTCTACTCAACCGGGTTCTGATCTGTGGAACCGGTACACACAAAGCAATACATAAAAGAGTAGAAATCATTCCAGGTTAACCATCTTTGAGTGCCTAACTTAGTGGTGCATTCGTGGCCAATTGTTTGAGTTGTTTGGGCTGCACCACTCTATTTAAAACCAACTCATCAAGTAGCTCCTCCTTAGGGTTTTCAATCTTGGTCTATTCCAGGCACTCCACTTTCTTTCAGATTTTAAAGGAAAATAATCTTCACCCGTGTTTTACAACTTGGTTTGCCTAGAAACTTGATTGCAATCCACCTAATTTGAAACCCTAAAAGCTACTTAAGCAAGATTTGAACATTAAAATTCACGCATCACAAATAATCTTGCTTGAAAACCCTTGTTGTGCATGAACTTACACAAATCTCAATCAATCATTAAGGGCACAACCCATTTTAAGGGCCCATCACATTCCATAAGCACTACAATCCCAGGCCTTAGTTGATTTCCCGCTTTCTAGTGTAATTTTTATTTGGTTTGATTGTATAAACATTTTGAAATATTGAATGCATGTTCTTTCTCTCTCTCTCTTTCTCTCTTTCTCTCTCTCTCTCTCTCTCTCTCTTTTAGTCTAATAGATTCATTGTAATTATACACCTCACTTTTCAAAAAAAAAAATTCTAAAAAATATAATTGCGAATATAGATCAACGTAGCCTCCCTGTGTTCAACCCAGAATTCAAATTTCGGTAAAAATTTTATTTGTTGAATACGAATTCTTCGCTTTCAAGCTACAACGACAAGGTTTTAAAATCAAACACGTTAGCGTAGCGATTCGTAAGTGAACAGGTGTGATAGTTGAATTTGACATTTTGTGTTGTAAATGAGTATGATTTACTGTGTATGGGTGAACATGTGTAATTTTTTAATTTGGATCATGGACCGACGAGGGTATTGGTTTGGGTAAAATGTAAAGTAACAGGCTCTATTTTGGTTATATTTTGATATTTGATAATATATCTGTTGATTTCACACAATTGAAAAGTGTTATGTATTTTTCAAGACAATTGGAAGGTGTTATTATGTGGTGAGTGAAGATTGTTTGGCAAGTAAGGGGTTATGACCATGGTCATACTTGCTAGTTGCTACAGGTGGATCAAACTTGGACGGTGATGGAATTGACATTGGAACCATAGGGTAGCTTTGAGACATTTCCTTGGCATTATCTTGATCCATATCTAGAGACATTTAACTTTGCCAAATCAGTTAAGTATGTAGGCATCTTACATTTAGGAACAAGGTCATCAATCATCAGAAAAGGAAAGAAAAGCTATAAAGAAAACCAAGTAAGATATTAAGTGCAGAAATTAAAGTGATTTTTTGCATGTAATGCATTTTTTCCCCCTTTTCTTTTCAGTCTTCTACTTCATGCTCTCTACCACACTATAAACATTTGAAAATTGTCTTTACTGCACCCATAATTGTACCTGTGTGTTGGGGTGGGGGGGCACTCAATTAAGTTCATGTTTCATTTTCTTCCCTCTATTGGATCTTTTTGATCCAAGGTGTTGCCATATTTACCTCTCGTGGGGCCTTCTCAGATTTTTTCTAAAGAAGTAATAGTGGGTTTACAACCATATGTGATTCAAGAAAAGAGGAGCTAATTATACCATGTGTGTGGTTATAGTAGCATAGAAAATGCATCCATTTATGCTTCCTGTGCCTCATAAATTATGTTGCATGAGCAATTCATTATGGTAGGCAACCTTTATAGAGAAAGAAATAGCTAAAAAATGATATTTCAAAATAGAGTTTTGCTTCTTGAAAGAAAAAACCAACATAGAGTTTCGATGAAACTGTACACCATGTCAAATTCATGAAACTGTACACCATGTCAAATTCATGAAATCCTCAGTCTTCGACCATCCTTTTTGCGGTTTAATTGTATGCCCTTTGAAGACAATATGAGAGTCAGCTCATCCTTTTATTCAGGCAACTTGAGTCTAAACAGGTATTGAAGCTACTTCCTCCAGCTCAAGAATTTATCTATTTTTTTAGGATTGAATAAGGATCCTAATTTTCAGAATTTAAAAAAATATATTCCTACCTTTGTCGTCTGTTATTGCAATAACCAACAGCATTAAAAGGTAATTTTTCTTAACAAAGGTGACTATTTGCTAAGTTTTTTAGCAAATGAAAGGTTTTTGCTGTCGCCTATTTGAGAAAGCGACGGCAAAAGTATTACCACCGCTTGTATAAGCGACGGCATTTTCTTTTAAACATCAGCAAAACTCAAAAAATGTCACGTTAACACGAGAAAAAGTAACATAAAAATGCCATCGCTTTTTTATAAGTGATGGGAAATATAATTTCAGTTGGTTGTCAAACGACAGCAAAAGATCCAATCCATTTGCTGAGAGAATGATGTTTTGACTTTGGATGTTCCTTGTAACCGATAGGAAAAAGAAACAGCAACGCTAATTATGCTGTTGCTTTTTGGCATCAGTTAAAGGGGCTTTGCCATCGGTTTTCAACCGACGGCAAAAGTGGATATTGTTGTAGTGAACATTCCAAAACTGCTCCATTTTCACCTATAAATAGGGCTCCACGCCCCTCTTTTCAAAACACACGTTGAAAAACATTTCAAAGAGAAAAAGCACTTCTACTTGAATTCTTCCACGTGCTTTCGTGCTCATTCTTTTACACTCTTCAAAAGCATGTTGCTCTACGCCTTTGAAAAGAAAGCTTGGTTTGCATATTTTAATTCCTTGAGGTTCCATAGGATTCTATTATATTTATCTTTATCTACTGCTTTGATTTCGGGTACTAAGTTGTTGGGAAGACCCGTTGTTGTGCTTCTCTTTAGGTTGAAAAGAGAAGTAGTTTGTAAGAGATTGTGCCACCCCCATTCAAGTGGTGCGTTAGTGGATTGACTAGCATTGCCTCTTCAAGAAAATCCTAAGCTGGGAAGCTTAGGTTGTGGTTTTTACCTATAGGGGTTTCCCCTATAAGTCTTTGTGTATATTGTGAGATTATTTTTTTTGTGACATATTTTAATTGCAATTGATATTGCACCTGATCTTGTGTTTCTGGCCAAGTAAGATCCGTGCAGGTAGGTTGCACATGCACCACTCTTTCATTTGGTATCAGAGCCAGATCATGAAGTCGACGTTACACCTCACCTTCACATGGCCGCAACAAGAAGTTTTATGGAGGGACAATCATTTATTCAACCACCTCTATTCGATGGATCAGATTATGGTTATTGGAAAAGAAGAATGCAAATCTTTCTTGAAGTAATAGACTTTGAGATTTGGCATGTCATCAAGTCCAAATATATGCCAAATAAGAAAGAAGAAAAAGAGTTAATGTTGGAAGATAATGCTAAAGCCATGAATACACTATTTTGTGCATTAACAAGAGAAGAATTTGAAAAAGTTACCACATGCAAAAGTGCATACGAGATATGGAACCTACTTTCTATCGTACATAAAGAAACCATTAACGAAGAAGTAACATGGGATGATTCCAACCCAAGTTCAGAATCAGAGGAAGAAAGCCACGAAAATAGAGCTACTCATCTATGTATCATGGCGTCAATATAATCAAGAGAAGAAGAGGTAAACTCTGACCTTACTTTAGATGAATTATTAGATGCATATTTATGAGCCCATATTTGTGGGTTGTTTGGTTACTTAAATGCCTAGACTTTAGATTAATAATAATATATAAATAGCATGCATTATGATGTAAATAACTAATTCATACATTTGATTGATTAACAAAATACATAGGAAGCACTATGTTGTTTACTCACTAATATGCATAGTTCAAGTAAATATGATAGCATGCATTAGAAATAGGATCTCTTTTAGAGTGTTGTTTATAAATAACCCAATAATTAATTGTTTACTCTCCTTCTGGAATCGCATAGGAGTAACAACTGCTGCCGACAGTCACTCTATGTGATTAGCCAACCAAACAAGCACCATCACTCCCAGGCAATCAAAGAGTCGGAAGGAGCAGATCTGGCCTTAATGGCCTCGATGCTCCTCTTGCTCCATTCAAATTCATCCCTGCTGGTATAAAGGAGGAGCAAGGCGACCAAGTTCTGCAGGCCACCACCCCCCATTCACAACTATGTAGAGCTCAAAGCTGCTTCCATTCCACCACCGTGGGTGTGGGGTGACAGTCCACATTGCCACCCATGAGCCTTGCAATTCCATCACCGTGCACACCATCTCATCATCTTCATCCCCTCCACTTCACCTCCAATAGCACCATCAACTCCACACACCAGCGCTATTCATCTTCTTCCCCATCTTTTCTTCTTCCTTGGTTTTTCCTCGACTAAAAAGAACCCAAACATCATCCTCTCGTCTCACCCGTAGCAGCAACAACACCAACCCACTACCACCACCTCCAACAGCCACCAGCACCCCCTCTCAGCCACATGTGACTACATGTGACTACGCATGCATACGCACCAGCAAGGTCGCCGCACGCACCACCTACCCGAGCCCCTGCTGCGTCCACCGCCAGCTCTCACCGCGACCTCCACGTGCACACCCCTCTCCTCTCCATGCGCTCCTCCAATAGCAAGCAGCCACTGCTACTTGCACCCTCTTCTCCAACAACAGTAGGCTGTTGGACACCCACATCAGTCCCCTCTTATACCGGCCACCTCCGACACCCTCACGACTTGCTGCCACCACTGCCACATAGCCCTCACTCCACTTGACCTTCGGTGAGCTTCACGCCTCCGGTCAATCCCTCCTCTGCACGTACGAGTAAGGGGGAAGGATTCCCCTATTTTTGGGTTCATTTCTTTTTACATTGCATGCCACTGCCACATTTTTTCCATTTATTGAATATTTATGTGGTTGATTTTACGTGAACACCCTTGCCTTTCAATGAAACTGCCCTTTCAGCTTTATATAGCATTGTAAACTTATTTAAAAGGTGAATTTGGCTCAGTTTCTTGAGGAAATCATTCTTGAACAACAATTTTTTATTCTCATGAGTTTGTAATGGGCATTGCCTTTCTGTGGACACAACCTACTCCTTCATGAGTGGTTTATTTACTCTTGTTTTGGTCGCACGTTTTGCCGCTCCACATTCGAATTACAACAAGTCTTATATCTATTTTTTGAAAACCAAAATAGCTCGATCAAATGGCACTGTTGCCGGGGAGGCAACGGTGCCATTTGATCGAGCTATTTTGGTTTTCAAAAAATAGATATAAGATCTGGTCATTCATTTGTTCATGCTGATTTAAATTTTTGAGGCATATTTATTCTAATTTTTCTAGTTTGTACGAGGTATCTCTGAGAGAATCATCGTACCCACCTCAACATCTTTGCATCATGGACCTTGGGCCACACTCTTGACCAGGAGACATCTTATCGCACCTACGAGGAGGAGCTTGGCATCTTGGTGGACCTTGTTGCCAACAATCCGGAGGAGAAATTCTTTAGGAAAGGAGCTTCATATTTTTTCTCCTCTACTTTTGCATTTAGATAAACTTAGACTTTAGGATATTTAATTTTTGCATTCATCTATTTGGAACCCTTGTTCTGGGGTCATATTTTTAAGGGTTTGTTCCTCGATTTTATTTTAGGCCTGTGTTGCGTAATCCTTTCGGAAGCTTGTTCCAATTCATTTTAGGAAATAGGTTTTTCTTTTTTTTTTCTTTTGTGGAGTTTATCCTTTCTTGTTTGCGCTTAAGTAGTGTAGAAAAAAAAAACATCACGAACTGCCTGCTAGAAGTTGAATGCCCCTAGGTCGAACCATATAGGTGTGTATGACAGCATCTAGATCTTTCTTTGATTGCATTGCGTGCATCTTGCATTGCTGAAAGCTGGAGACAAGGTACATTTCTCTATATCCTTTCATATCTTCCTGATCATGCATTTGCACTTAGACCTAATTTGTAAGAACACATAATTTGACTTGAAAAGAATTAACAAGTGGTCATATTAAATTTTTAAAAAAAGGACTAATTAAAATAGCAACACATTAAAACCCAAAGAGTTTATTTGAGACATTGTACTTCAATTTTGCACTGAAGCACGCACTCTAGACACTCCTAGGTTGGAACCTCCAGGAAAGAGTCTCCTATTGTTGGACACTAAGGTGACCCAAACTATAGTTCAAAAGTGAGGTTGCCTCCAAACCTTGCAAATTGAGGGTAGTTAAGAAGCACGGTGAAAGCAACACTTCAAAGGAAGGGCTTGACCCTACTTGCATCCCTCTTTGCTGTGTTTGGAGGTGACTAAAATTTTTGGTCTTTAGGGAGGATCTCTAAAGTTCCTATTAGGTCTTTATTAAGGCATTCCGTAGGTCGACAATAGGCACATAATTGATTGGGCAAGTTGTATTGTCACCTACAACTAGACTTAAATCTCAAAAGCCTTAACTGATTAAAGACCTAAAAATTCCCTCTAACTTGTGTTTGTTTTTGGTAGTGCATGTTAGGGCGGCATTCCCTTAGGAGATAGTTAGAGTATTTAGCTGAGCCTGAAAGAATACTAAGAAGAAACCACCAAGGGAAGAAATAGCTGGTCAAAGGAGCCTTAAGGAATATTTCATTCCGACCAATCACCCTAGCCTTGCACTACATAGATCTAAAGAGGGCAATCCCTATGAGATCAAAAGCAGTACCATATCCTTACTGCCCTCCTTTTATGGTACTTCTAGGGAAGACCCCTACAGGCATATAGAGGAATTCACCGAGGTCTGTTCCATGGTGAAGTGTTCGTCGCGCTTTTGTGCGGTTTGTTAAAAGATAATATCGCGTTGTAATATTCAAAACAAATAAAGATTTTTATTACTCGAAAACCGGAGTATCCGAGGTCGAACACAGGGAGCAAATGGAATTTACTACTAGTCAAAATGTAATTGAACACTCTAATTTACTCAAAATATCAATTCAAATGTGAATGTATGCAATTAAAAGTTATTAGGACAAAATATGAAATTGGACGTCTGATCTTGCGATCAGACGTCTTAAAAGTATTTTCCCTTTTCTTCTTGATTATCCTTCTTCTTTCTGCCTTGAGAAGCCTTTCTTTCCTTCCTTCTTTTGATCTCCCGTGTCTTTTGCTTCTGCCTTGCTCTTTCTTTTCTTCTTCTCTACCTTGCTTCTTACTCTTCTCTTCTGTGGTCTTGCCTTGCTTCTCTCTTCTGCAGCGGCCAAGTCCTTCTCCTGCGATCAGCCTGCCTGCACAGGAGCAAAACCTAACCCTTCTCCCTCTACCCGCACGTCTCTCACTCTCAAGCAATTCACTCTGAGCTGCTCTCCCAGAGCCACATGCATAATCGGGTCGGATCGTACCCGGGACCAGGCGCACCTGAAGGTGGTGTGATGCGCGAGGAGTGCGTAGGTCTAGGTCGGGTCGGATCCGCCAAGTCCGCGTGGTCAGGCCGCGGACGAGGCGGGTGGGGTCAGTGAGGGACCTCACCCCTGTGCTTACTGAGGCGATAAGAGTATATCACAAAAATAATTTATAGTGTACCTGAGGTTTGTAATCCCACGATGTGGGACTAAAGGTTTCGTCCTTCCCTCACGCGCACCCGCAGACTCTCATGTGCAATTGCCCACGCTGAAGGCCCTGCTGGTGCTCCTCGCTGAACTCAGTCACCTCGCGACACTTGCGAGAGTCTGCTGCACCTGCCGCCTGGGAAGCCTGATGCCTGCTGCTGCTCCAAGCTTCCTGCTGCTTCGGCTGTTAATGGCGGCCGGGGCGTTCACCTGAGATTCCACAGAACGGCCTATTGGCCCAATCAGAATAGCTGGAAACCTTCGCCGTAGCACGGCGAAGGCGGTGGGTGATGCTGCAGGTTGCCGGTCGGCCTAGGCATGCGCGCCTAGGTCAACCTGTGGCCGGAGATGGTGGGTTGGTCGGGGGGTGCTTGTAGAGGTCTGGAGTGGCAGTGATGGGGTGGAATGGGTTCCTGGTGGTGAGGTGAAGCTCACGAGGTGGTTGGCGAGCCGTGTGGAGTGGCAGAGTGGTGTGGGCGGCTCGCCGGAGTGCGGTCGGAGGCGAGGAAGATGGAGGCGGTTAGGTAATGTCGAGTGGTAATCAAGTAAAATAGTTGGGGGAAAAGAGAGAGGAGAGGGTGGAGAAGAGTTCTAACCTAATTGTAAGGACGAAAGGGGACGGAAGGCGGACAGCAGTACCTGCTGTCGCCGGAGAAGATGACGCCCAGTGGGGGGAGAACGGCGGCGACGACGGGGCTGAGGCGGCGTGCGCTGGTACTGCACGACGCGGAGGGAGGTCAGGAAGCTAACTCTGCCACTGGTTTTGTGGAAGAGCGAAGAGGGAGGGGAGGGGGGCTCGCCGGAGCTTGCTGGGGGTTTTTGGCCGGGCAGGAGGAGAGGAATTGAAGGGGGAAACTCGGCCAAATCAAGCTCAGCCTCTTCGGCTGGAGTTGTGGGTTCTTATATAGGCGCTGGACTGGGTGTGCAGGGCGTGAAGGGCACGTAATTGCCTGAGGTTGGTCGCCGGAGATGGAAAGGAGTTAGGATACCCAAATCTCTCGTGCGTTCGCACGAGAGATTGGGTTCACACCAGCGATTGTAATTGACTTTATAAGGAAGGGAATTCCTCAGAGAATCCTCCTTCCATTTCTGGGAGGGAATCTCTGAGGGATTAGAGAGCAATCCCTCTCCGAACCTCGCCGGAGCTCGGTTCTGCCCTAGCAATGGCGGCAGGACCGGTTTGCAAAGGAGGCGAAGAACCTAGGGGGTTCTCTGCAACGGTATTCAAAAGATAGGGACCAATTTGTGATTTGGGTGTACTAAATTGCAAAGTAGGTCAAGATGACCTCTCCTTAGGTCCAAATTTTGGTACAAACATAATTTGGACCTAAGGAATCCAATGGTGAAGTTGGATTTTAGGTTTGACCTCGTTTGACTAGATATTTTGCGTAAAAGCCCAAATTAGGTTAATTGAAGAGCTAGGACCCTAATCTAGGTCAAAATAGGTTCCAAAGGCCAAATTAAGTGTTCTAAACCCTAGAGTATGTTTTTCCATGATTTGTAGAGGGTTTACTTGCTTTTTGTTCTGATCGGAACCTTGTTAATTTAAGCGGGTCTGTTTTAGGGTTACCAAGTGTCATTTAGTTCTTAGATTGCACATGAACCCATTTCTGATTGACTCAACCCACTTTTTATCTCATTTAGACCATTTGACCTATGTTTTGCCTCTGAGAAATCCCATTTTTGTACTGCAATGGTAAAATTGCAGTTTTAACCTTTATTTCATGTTTTCTTCTCAGAGCACTTGTTCCTTCAGTTAGGCCTTCTTCTAGGTTATGTAGGAGCTTTTATCTTCTTTATTGGGTCAAAATGAGCTAGTTATGGCTCATGATGAGGCTCTCATCATGAAGCGTAGGGCGTTACTGATGACGCCCAAATGTGGACCCTCTTTCCTTTCTCCCTCAAGGACAAGGCCAAGTATTGGTATCATACCCTTGATGGTATTAACACCTGGGATGCCTTGAAGGAGTTTCTGAAGAAGTACTTCCCTATGAGCAAAACCAATCACTTTAGGAGGGAAATTATGAGTTTTGCTCAAAAGGATGGGGAAGCTTTCCAAGATGCGTCGGAGTGCTTTAATGACCTTCTAAGACTTTGCCTGCATCACCAGGTGACCAAGTGGCAATTGGTTGAAAGGTTCTACACCGGACTTAGTGATTTTCATAGGTAGACTGTGGATGGTGCCTATGCAGGAACTTTTCGATCTAAGATCGAGGATGAAGCTTGGAACCTTTTCAATACATTGAGTGAATTCTATTCACCTGAATTATGCCTACTTGGATAGAAATCCCACTCTTATGCAAAGAAAGTGGGAGGAAAATGAGGCTAGGGACACCCAGAATTTAGCCTACCAGATCCAATTGCTGAATCAAAATATGCAAAGGCTTATGTCGAGCCCTAGCCAATTAAAACTTGGTACCTCCACATCCCAAGCTTCGGAATGTTCCATTTGTCAAGGCAATGTTGGAACCTAGTTCCATCTCTCTCTTGTGTTTTGGTGTTAACAAAACCATGTTAAAATCTAATGTGTTTATAAAGTATTATAGGTCAAAAGAATCTATGGATGTAAGCAACAAGATAGCATATGAAGGAAGAAGACTAAAAGACTATAGTTTTCATTGTATTAATTGTATTTTAGAATCTTTGTATGTCTCATAACAAGTAAAACATAATCTAGGAGTTAAAATCAAAGTAGAGATAATTAGGGTTCAAAATATCGTTCATTCACTCATTTCAAAACTCAAAATCAATGTTTTCAAAATAAAGTCATTTAGAGTAGGTTGGATATCTCTAAAAATTGACTTACACTTACAATATTTAGTACTTGTAGCAAGTACCAGTACATGCTAGGCACAGGTTTAGGCCTAAGTCCCAAATTGCGAACAAGTACCGGTACTCATCATGAGTACCGGTACCAAGTGGTCATAGTTTGTGCACTTGGTTTTTGCTTGAACCTTACAAGTACCGGTACTAATCACTTAGTATCGGTACATGTAGGTCACTGGACCCAAATCTGTGTGTCACAAGTACCGATACTCATCATGAGTACCAGTACCTAGTGACTTAGTTGGGCTGACTGTAGGTAGTCAGTACCGATACCAAAACTTTAGTACCGGTACCAACTAACCGTTGTGACCAATCTGAACAGCTATTTTGCAATTAAACATATCTCTAATCTTCCCAAATTACCCCTAACAGCTAGTAATCGTAGGGAAGGTGCTTAGTGGGTTATATAAGCACTCTTTGAGTGTCTTTTGCATACAACCAAGAAGCCAAAATTCTATCTTTGCCTGCACATTCAATTCTCAATTTACTAGCTGCAAAAGAGCTTGTTTTGTTGAAATCCTCTCAAGGCCACTCTCCACTTGCAACAAGTCATCAAAGGTGATCGTGTTCCTCTCTGATAAATTCATTTATTTTATGCCTTAGTATTCTCGTTAGATTAATTTACATACTCCTATTAAGCAATATCCTTGTTGGAGACTTAGGAATTAATTGCAAGCTTTTATTTGTATTTTCCTTACACCTGTATCTTTATATCTTTTTAATATCTTGTAATTGAGTTGAGGTAACCATTCATTAGCTTAAGTTTAGTAAATTGATTCCCTCCGAATTGAGGGAATCAAGTTAAAAATCCTAAGTCGAGAGACTTAGGTAGTGGAGTACCCAGGTGAGGGGAACCACTATAAATCTTGTGAATTTTGTGGTTTGATTTGTCTTGCAATTTTTTTATCTACCACACTATTCATCCCCTCTTCTAGTGTGCTTGTGATTTAGAGATCCTACAAGTGGTATCAGAGTGGGTCGCGAATAGAAGAAGTAACTATTCTCTCTCACAATGGCATCTTCAGTCAAGCGCACCGAAGGACAGTCATCCACACGTCCTCCCTACTTTGATGGGATGGACTATGGATATTGGAAGAGGAGGATGCAAATCTTCCTCTAGGCCATGGATGAGGACTCATGGACTCTTATCCAAGAGAAGTACATGGATCCGGAGCCGCAGGAAGGTGTTGTTTAGGCTACAGAACAAAAGAAAAAGATCGTGGGAAATGCAAAAGCGATGAACATACTCTATTGTGCGTTATCAAGGGAAGATTTTAACCGTATCTCCACATGCGAGTCTGCATACGAGATATGGAACACGCTGCAAGTCACCTATGAAGGTACAAGTAAGGTAAAAAAAACACATATTTCTATTCTAACAGAAAGCTATGAGTGTTTCAGGATGCAAAAAGGTGAAATTATCAAAGGAATGTACAGAAGATTTGGAGAGATCATAAATCCAATGAAGAACCTTGGAGTCACGCTGAAGGAGCAGCTTGTAAGGAAGATCTTAAGATCCCTTATAAGTGATTGGTCTCCAAAGACCACACCATCCAAGAGGTGAAAGACCTTTCTACTCTCTCCTTGGATGACTTGATTGGAAGCCTCATGGCATATGAAGTCCAATTGGAAAATATGAAGAAGATTGAAGAAAAATCTATAAGCAAGAAGAAGGAGCTTGCTTTTAAAGCTATAAAGGAGGAGTCGGACCTCAATGATTCCAACTCTGGCGAAGAAGAGGAGATTGCTCTTCTAATGAGAAGATTCAAAAGATTCATCCGAAAAAAAGGTAAGAAAGTAAATAAATTTACAAATGACATTATTTGTTTTGAGTGCAAGAAAAAGGGGCACGTACGAAAAGATTGTCCAATGATCAAGAAGAAGAAGGAAGAAAAGAAGAAAGACAAAGAACTCGATCGAAAGAAGAAGATTTCAAGAAAGGCATACAAGATGACTTAGGATGATAGTGATTCTGGCACAGAATCATCTTCTGAGGAATCTGAAGAAATAGAAGTTGCACATCTTTGTTTAATGGAAAATAATGACAGTTCAGAAAATGAGGTAGACTCTGAAGTCACTTTTAATGAGTTATTACAAGCATATGAAGATTTGTATCACAAAGCTAGGTTGATTAAAAAAGAAAATAAGGTCTTGCATGATAGTTATAAAACTTTAGAAATAGAGAAATCTTATTTAGAAATAGAATTAGAAATGTCAAAAGAAACTAACAATCAATTACATCCTAAAATAGTAGAATTAGAAGATATTTATGAATATTTTGAGGACACTTTGAATAATCTAAAAATAACTAGGTTGAATACAGAATTTTGTAATAATTTAAAAGTCAAGATCAATAATAAAAAGAACACACAAAATAAATCACATGCACCTAAACATGCATGGATTTATCAAAATGTCAAGAATCCTAAAAATTATAGATCTAACACTAAAGTGATCTATAAACCTAAGGATTTGAAGGGTACTAATTATCAAGGACCCAAAAGAAAATGGGTACCTAAAATAGATTTAATAAATTATTTTGCAGGTCAAGAAGGATAAATGGATCCTAGACAGTTGGTGTTCCAAGCACATGATTGGACATCCTGACCTCTTTATCAAGTGGACCAGAATCGAAGATGGACACATCAAGTTGGGCGACAACAAACGTTGTCGCATTATTGGTGAAGATACAATAGGTAATTCTTCTAAGCAGATATGTAATGTTCTTTTAGTAAAAAACTTAAAACATAATCTGCTTAGTGTTAGTCAAATATGTGATAATGGATGTGATGTTTTGTTTACTAAAGTTGGATTTAAAATATTAAAAGAAGGAACAAATACGATATTAATTGAAGGCTTTAGATATGAAAATATCTATGCTCTTCATTTTTCACAAGAGAAATTTGTAAAATGTCTGCTTGCCTTTCATGTTGAAGTAGATCTTTGGCACCGTAGGCTAGGTCACATTAATTACAAACATCTCAATAGGTTAGCCAAAAATGAGTTAGTAAGGGGCCTACCCAAACTAACTTATAACAAGGATGTTTTGTGCAAATCTTATGAACTCGGAAAAATGCACAAAGCTTCTTTTAAACCTAAAGAATTAGTTTCAACAACACGACCTTTAGAATTGTTACATCTTGATCTATTTGGACCAACACGATTTGAGAGTCTAAATGGATCAAAATTTTGCCTAGTTATTATTGATGAGTTCTCTAGGTTCACTTAGGTCATCTTCTTGAAACATAAGGATGACTCATTTGATTCCTTCCTAAGTCTTGCTCGAATACTTCAAAAGGAAAAATCATCCTCTATTCTTAAACTTAGACTGATCATGGGGGTGAATTTGAAAATGAAAAATTTTCAAGTTTTTGTGTCAATTCTGGCATAACCCATGAATTTTCATTTCCTCAGGCACCATCTCAAAATGGTGTTGTAGAGCACAAGAATCACACTCTACAAGAATGCGCCCAAACTTTGCTCTTGGAGTCTGGGCTTCAAAAATATTTCTAGGCATAAGCCATTAATACAGCATGTTATGTTCTTAATAAAACTCTCTTAAGGCCTATTATTAAGAAAACTCCATGTAAGCTTTATTATGAAATGTCTCCTAGGATATCATATTTTAGGGTGTTTGGAAGTCGATGTTATTTATTAAACACCCATGATCGGCTTGATAAGTTTGATGCTAAAGGTGATGAAGGCATTTTTATTAGTTATTCAACAAGAAGCAAAGCTTATCGAGTCTTTAATAAAAAAACTTTTGTTATAGAAGAATCCCTACATGTTTCATTTGATGAAACAAACTTAGTTGAACCTGAACCAAATCATTTAGATTCTGATGATGAAGACACCCCCTTCATCGATGTATCAAAAATGGAAGATACATGAAATGTACATGATCTTCCAAAAGAATGGGTACACCATAAAGATCACCCTCAAGAACAGATCATAGGTGATATTGAACAAGGTGTAAAAATTTGATCTCACTTTAGAGCTGATTTTGTCCTTAATGCATTTATTTCACAACTTGAACCCAAGAAAGTTGATGAGGCATTAAAGGATGAATCATGGGTTGTAGCTATGCAGGAGGAGCTACTGCAATTTACTAGGAATAATGTATGGAACTTGGTACCTTCTCCTGAGGGTAATTCCATCATTGGAACCAAGTGGGTATTCCAAAATAAATTGGATGAATCTGGTTCAGTGATCAGGAATAAAGCCAGACTTATAGCTCAAGGCTATAACCAATAAGAGGGTATTGACTTTGATGAGACATATGCTCCTGTTGCTCGCTTGGAGTCCATACGGATGCTACTTGCCTTTGCAAGTGCAAAGGACTTCAAGCTACATCAAATGGATGTCAAGAGCACCTTTCTTAACGGGTATATTAAGGAAGAAGTTTATGTTCATCAGCCTCCTAGGTTCGAGGACCTAGCACACCCAGAGCATGTATACAAGCTCAATAAGGCGTTATATGGACTTAAACTAGCTCCCAGAGCCTGGTATGATAGGCTTAGGACCTTTCTTCTTCAGCACGGATTTAGGATTGGAGTTGTTGATTCAACTCTTTTTGTAAAAGAAGGAAATGACATCCTACTGGTTCAAATATATGTTGACGATATTATATTTGGATCAACTAAAGAGTCTCTGTGTCAACATTTCTGTGAGACCATGAAGACTGAGTTTGAAATGAGTATGATGGGTGAACTCAGATTCTTTTTAGGACTCCAATTTCAACAATTAGACAGGAATTTACATTAGTCAAAAGAAATACGTTCTTGAAATTCTCAAGAAATTTGACTTTGAAAATGTAAATGGTAAAGAGACTCTAATTGCTCTATCTACTTCTCTTGGTGAAGATTTATCTGGCAAGAGGGTAGATGAGAAGAAATACCGGGGCATGATAGGTTCACTACTATATCTTACAGCTTCTAGACCTAATATTCTTTTTGCTACATGTTTATGTGCGAGATTCCAATCTAAACCCAAGGAATCACATTTTAATGCAGTAAAAAGAATATTTAGATACCTAAAAAGCACAAAAGATCTTGGTCTTTTCTATCCTAAAGCATAATCCTTAGATCTATTATCTTATAGTGATGATGACTATGCAGGGAGTCGGACAGACCAAAAGAGCACTAGCGGCACATGTCATTTTATTGGAGAATCTCTAGTCTCATGGTTCTCTAAGAAACTAACTTATGTTTCACTTTCTACGACTGAAGAAGAGTATATTGTTGCTTCACTTTCTTGCTCTCAGGTCATTTGGATGAAACAGACTTTGTTCGACTTTGGATTAATTTTTGCACAATCTAAAATTTTATGTGATAATACAAGCGCAATAAATTTATCCAAAAATCCAGTTCATCATTCACATACCAAGCACATAGATGTTAGACATCATTTCCTCAGAGATAATGTGCTTCAAGGATCAATTTAATTAGAATTCATTGACACACAAAACCAATTGGCAGAAATCTTTACAAAACCTCTTGCAGTAGAGAGATTCTGCTTTATAAGAAGAAAATTAGGACTTTGTACAATAAAAGAGATTCAAAACTAATAAGTTGATTGATATGGAATTTGTTTGTATTTATAAAAATCTCTGAGGGTCTCATTATAATTTACTCATTTTTTTTAAAAAAAAAGGGGTAAACTGTAATATTTCCATATGTCTGGAAATATTTGGGTGTTGTTTGCAATATGGTTGCTTAACTTAAGTTGTTGACTACATTATTTATTCAACACCTAAGTTATAAATTTTTCTTCTCTCAACCACTTAAGTGGTCATGTGACAAGCACATGACCCATCCCATATAAAAGAGGCCAAGTGCAAACACTTGCCTCATTTTGTCTCAAGAAAACCCTAGCTCTCTCCACGAGTGTCTCTCCAAGCCCTTGCCAAGAAGGATCACCTCCAAGCTTCTACTCTAGGTATATTCTTATCTCCTAAGTAGATCTTGCTATTATAAATCATTCTACATCTTGTCTTTTTCTTTCTCTCAAATCCTTTCTCGTTGCTGCATTTGTTTCTCATCGAATACCAGGTGGTAGTAGTACCCATCACTAGTACCGGTACTAGCTTGGCATAGTAGTGCCTACTTTAGTGAACAGGTACCAGTACTGAAGATTAATACCGGTACTAGCTCAGATTTCTGGTTAGAACAGAAACCAACCAGTACCAGTACCAATCACCAGTACTGGTACATGCAGGCTTAAATGTGTTTTGTTTTGTACAAACACATGAAAGGAAGTTTTCTATATTTCTAATTATTTTTCTATTCCTTGTTATTGCATGTTTACAGATGGCACCTAAATCAAAAAGTAAGGGAAAAGCACCTCAAGATGCTTTTCATAAGTTTTGCATTAATGAGGATGCTAAGTCAAAATTTGATTGGTATATAAAGGACTAAAACTCCATCATTGTAGGCCAGTTGAGTGGAAAGATTTCTCTCTTCAACTCTTTAGTTTTACCACTCGTCTTTCTGAACAAAAACTCATGCATTTCTTTGATGAATCATTCTTTGCTGATGTTCCTGGAGTATACCCTGATGTAAATTATCTATTCTTTGCTAATCTCCAAGAACAAGAAAACCGAGGTCACCTTGTCTTAACAACAAATGTTTTTGGTCAGAAAATCACCATCACACTAAAATTCTTGTCAACCATTACTAAATGTCCTAATGAAGGTCATGCATTTAACACACTTAAGGAGCAATTTCCTACTCATAAAATCCATGAAACTCTTTTGCTCCCTAACTGTTAGGGCAAAGCATTGGTTGCCCCAAATATAACCCTTTTTGCTCGCATCCTTTTTTGTATCTTAGCATGGAATTTAAGGGCTAAAAATTCAAGATTTCACAAAATACCTGTTGATATTTTATGCTTAATTTATGCTATCATTACGAGCTTTCCGGTCAATTGGAACACAGTTTTCATTCACTTTCTTTGACCCCATTACCATGCATCAACTTTACCATTGGATATTTTGGTGTCACACATTCTTCATAAAAATAAAATTGACCTCTCTAATTTTATTCCTCTTAGAAAAGTGGTCTATTTTAAATGGTCCACTCTCCGAAAAATGGGAGTGAAACCTGCTAGAGAGGAATTCTCTAGTGATGATGAAGAAGTTGATCCAAATGCTCAATCTTCTTCTCATCCACCCCTGAATCATCCTCCACTTTCTTTCCTATAACCTACCCATATCCAGAAGCTGAAACACCTTGGGTAAATCTATCTAATGTGTCTGGAACTGATCCCAATTTGATAAATACCTTCAATTACATTGGTCAAAATTTAACCAATCTAAATTTTACCTTCCGTCACATGGAACGCAAATTCCATAACCTTTCTCTTTCTATTTAGTCCTCCCATGTCACTTCTTCCACTCAATAACCTAAACAAAGGAAGCAGACTCAACAGAAAGCACCTCAAGAATATAGTGAAAGAAGGCAAAAGCATTTTCAAGATCCATCTCCTGTTTCAATGGCGGAAGAAGAACTTGTTCTTCATGATGATGAAGAAGAAGATACAAAAGATGACGAAGAAGTTTCATATGAAGATAATGATGATGAAGATGAAGATGATGACGACAATGATGATGACGATGATGATGATGGTGGTGGACATGTGCAAAAGCTTATTAGAAAATGTCCTAGAAATTAGCTTAGTTTTTATTTTGTTGCTTGTTAAATTTGTATGACTTTTCATACAATATGTGTTAAAATTGTTTCAAGTCTTATCTTTATGAACTTTATCATGTTAAGATGATTGAATAGAGTTGGTTATTCATGTATCATGCTTTGTTTGCTTATGTGAAATATATCATGTTTTATTTCTATTATTTGCTCATCTTTTTGCTTGTTTAACAAAAAAGGGGAGAAATGATTGGATACTTCATATTTAAAATAAGGAGAGCTTAGTTTGAGGGGGAGGTTTTTCACTCCTTGTGGAGTTTTTTATTCTTCTCTTATTAAGACTCTCTTTATTTTTAAACATGAGTATCTTGTTTGTTTTGTCAACACCAAAAAGGGGAACATTGTTGGAACCTAGTTCCATCTGTCTTTTGTGTTTTGGTGTTAACAAAATCATTTTAAAATCTAATGTGTTTATAAAGTATTACAGGTCGAAAGAATCTACAGATGCAAGCAACAAGATAGTATATGAAGGAAGAAGACTAGAAGACTATAGTTTTTGTTGTATTAATTGTATTTTAGAATCTTTGTATGTCTCATAACAAGTAAAACATAATCTAGGAGTTAAAATCAAAGTAGAGATAAATAGGGTTCAGAATATCATTCATTCACTCGTTTCAAAACTCAAAATCGATTTTTTCAAAATAAAGTCATTTAGAGTGGCTTGGATATCTCTAAAAATTGACTTACACTTACAATATTTGGTACTTGTAGCAAGTACCGGTACTGGTCATAAGTACCGGTGCATGCTAGGCACAGGTTTAGGCCTAAGTCTCAAACTGCGAACAACAAGTACCGGTACTCATCGTGAGTACCAGTACCAAGAGGTCACAATTTGTGCACTTGGTTTTTGCCTGGACCTTACAAGAACTGGTACTAATCACTAGTATCGATACATGTAGGTCACTGGACCCAAATCTGTGAGTCACAAGTATCGGTACTCATCATGAGTACCGGTACTCAGTGACTTAGTTGGGCTGACTATAGGTAGTCAGTACCGATACCAAAACTTTAGTACCGGTACCAACTAACTGTTGTGATCAATCTGAATGGCTATTTTGCAATTAAACCTATCTCTAATCTTCCCAAATTGCCCTTAACAACTAGTAATCATAGGGAAGGTGCTTAGTGGGTTATATAAGCACTCTTTGAGTGTCTTTTGCATACAACCAAGAAGCCAAAATTCTATCTTTGCCTGCCTGCACCTTCAATTCTCAATTTACTAGCTTCAAAAGAGCTTGTTTTGTTGAAATTCTCTCAAGGCCACTCTCCATTTGCAACAAGTCATCAAAGGCGATCGTGTTCCTCTCTAATAAATTCATTTGTTTTACGCCTTAGTATTCTCGTTAGATTAATTTACATACTCTTATTAAGCAATATACTTGTTGGAGACTTAGGAATTAGTTGTAAGCTTTTTTTTGCATTTTGCTTACATCTGTATCTTTATTTCTTTTTAATATCTTGTAATTGGGTTGAGGTAACCTGTTAATTACCTCAAGTTTTAGTAAATTGATTCCCTCCGGATTGAGGGAATCGGGTTAAAAATCCTATGTCGGAAGACTTAAGTAGTGAAGTACCCAAGTGAGGGGAACCACCATATATCTTGTGCATTTTGTGGTTTGATTTGTCTTACAATTTTTTTATCTACCACACTATTCATCCCCCCTTCTAGTGTGCTTGTGATTTACAGATCCTACAGGCAATACACATGCCACTGTGGATTGCCATTTGGCATCTCAATTCCCTGAACTTGTACAAGCGAACCTCAATGCTGCTCAAGGGTTCCGTCGTAGACCTCGTAATGACCCTTTTTCCAACACTTATAGCAAAGGTTGGAGGAACCACCCCAATTTTTCATGGAGATAGGGGAATGTCTCCAATTCAGGGAATTACAAATCCCAACTCTTTCAGACTCAACAGTATAATTAGCTTCCTAACCTCTCCCAATCACCTAAGACCTTCAAGATGGATGACCTCAAGGCTATGTTGAAGGCCATGCAAGAGAATCAAAGCATGATCATCCTATCCTAGGACAAGGCAATCAATTAGATGAAATCCCATATTGGATACCTTGTTGAGGCTATAAGCAAAAGGGAGACTGGGAAGCTTCCCAATTCATTTGAGGAGAACCCTAAAGGGAAAGGGATTGTCTTTAGGGAGCATGCCTAGGCAGTGACTATTCTAAGGAGTGGGAAAGAAATTTCCAAACCTGATGCTCCTATAGTCCCGCCTTCTGAAAACCCATCCACTCCGACATTCACCCCACCGGAGAAGAGTTGCCCAACTCTCCTCTACTTGAAATCAACTCACCGGAAGAGGTTGTCCCTGTTCCACTCCTTACCTAACATGACAACCCTTCCACCCAAACACCAAGAGTGCCCTTTCCAGAGCGCTTATCCACCTCTGGGCAGACTTCTGCTAGCCCATCTGGAGCCAAAGATAGGACGAATGAAAGCATGGAGACTTTCAAGCAAGTGTAGATTAACCTACCTTTGCTTGAGGCTATCAGGCAGATTCTATCCTATGCTCGCTTTCTAAATGACTTGTGCACGAAAAAGCGGCAATCTAGGAAACAGGTCCAATCAAAAGTTGTCTTACCTGATTCCGTTAGCTCAAAAGTTCAACATGGCACACCCCCGAAACTTAAGGATCCAGGAGCCCCATACATCTCGGTGGTCATTGGTGACTTACATACAGATAAGGCTCTACTTGATCTGGGTGCGAGGGTGAACATTCTCCCGAGCTACGTGTATGAACAACTTGGAGGAGGCAATCTGAAGCCTAGCCCGGTAATCCTCCAAGTTGCAGACTGATCACTCATGATACCCCAAGGAATTTTGGAAGATGTCCTCATGAGAGTGGAGGACTTCTTCTTCCCCGTAGACTTTTTAGTTTTGGACATAGACCCTACCAACAAGCCAACCATGCCCTCTATCATTTTAGGCCGCCCCTTCCTTGCAACTTCACACGCTTCAATCAATTGCAATACTGGGGCATTAAAAATGGGCTTTAGGAACAGGAAAATCTGGGTTAATGTGTTTAATGCTTATAAATAGGCCAGGCTTGACAATTATTCCCAAGTTGAGGTGGTAGATGACTTGATTGAAGAGGCAACCCTTACAATTTTATGTGATGGTGTCGGTCGCGGATAGGTTGTTAATATAGTGATTTTATCGTTAAAGTGTGTATAGTGGTTAACCTAAATCGGACCTAACCATCCCTTTACAAAATTTTTAACCT
This sequence comes from Thalassia testudinum, assembly GCA_037157565.1. Lineage (NCBI taxonomy): Eukaryota > Viridiplantae > Streptophyta > Magnoliopsida > Alismatales > Hydrocharitaceae > Thalassia > Thalassia testudinum. Next base: position 15,006,735 of record JAZHRO010000007.1, read on the forward strand.
GGCCTACTTGATTTTATCTTGGTCACTTTTAGGCCCAGGGTCGAACTCAGGGAAGTGGGGTTACAAGTCAAGTTTCTACGCCTTTCCTACAACGAGTCTCTTCCATTCGTTTATTGTGTTTTTGGTGTTTTTCTTATTTAGATTTTTTCTGGTAATCTGTCCTTGAGGCACACCCTCAAAATTGAGTTCTTGGCTTTGAGCCAAAACAGGGTTCCAAAACGGGTCTTGCTATTCGTAAAACGGAGTACCTGCAAGTCAAAGATTCTCTTTTCTCTTTTATATATATTTTTTTATCTTTTTATTAATAGGAAAGCGAAACAGAAATAAAGTAAATACAGTATATATATATAGGTATATATTATGTATATAAAGGGGTGGGGGTGGAGGCAGAGATGGAGTGTAGCACGGTGTCAAGTCGGTCGTCGTCTAGAAAGATGCAATCAACAGGACGAGGTGTCGTGTGTAAGGTGTAGGATGGATGGTGGAAGATGAGTGCGAACACGCTTTTTGTACGCGTGTATCAGGGAATATCAGCAACTGGTGCAGATATTCCCGCGATACCACGTATGGTAAATAATGTGAAAATATATATATATATGTATATAAATATATCTATATATATATATGGTTATAAATATATGGGTATATATATAAGTAGGTATATATGTATATCTATATGTATAAATATATATATAAGTATATATGTATATATGTATGTAGCTATATGTATAGATAGATATATGTATAGATGCATATATATATATATATGTATGTATATAATACTATGTAGATGTGTATATATATATATATGTATATAATACTATGTAGATGTATATATATATATATATGTGTGTGTGTATATATAAGTATATGTAGCTAGATATATGTTTATATGTATATATGTATATATAGTTATCTAGCTATATATGTATATGTGTGTGTGTGTGTGTGTGTGTGTATATATATATATATGTATGAGTATACGTATATACATGTAAGTATATAGGTATATATATAAGTATATAGATATATGTATATATATGTATGTATACTAATACTTAGTTATATAAATACTAATATATATATAGATATAGGTATATATATATATATATATGTATATGTATATAAGTATATGTATATATGTATATATATAAGTATATAGATATATATCTATATATATATATGTATGTATGTATACTAATACATAAGTATATAGGTACTACTATATGTATAAATATAAGTATATATATATGTATATATATGTATATATATGTGTATATAATAGTGTATAGGTGTGTGTGTGTGTGTGTGGAAGTGTGAGTGTATGTGTGTGTGAGCGTCGGTGAAGAGAGTGTTGTGAGAGAGAGAGAGAAAGAGAGCGGGAGAGAGAGCAGCCACGCTGCTGGAGGTGAGGGCTGGAGCGGTTAGGGCATCTGAGCATCAGGGCCGTCATCTGATCCACATGCTTGCGCAGGCGTGTATGTGCAGAGAGGAGCGCGCGGGAGGATTGGGTGCGGAGAGGAAAGGCAGCGCCCAGCGCTACGCGGAGTTGCTGGAACGGGCGCTCGCAGGCGCTGAAGCGGGCGAGTGCGAACAGCGCGGGACTGAACGCGTGCACGAGCGAATGGCGCTAGTGGCACGCCACGTGACCGGCAAAGTGAGAAGCTCCCCGGTCACGCCACTGTAGCCACAATGTCGCGCAGACCTACGTGAACAGTGGCTACAGTGTAAGGCAAGCCGCGCGACCGGGAGCTGCAGGTGGTGTGAGTGCTGCCAACTAGCAGCTGGCGCGCGAGGAAGACGGTCTACGCCGGCCGGTTGCAGGCGCAGAGAAGCTCGCGACAGAGCGCGCAGAGAAGGAGATGGCGTGTGCGGGGAAAGGCGAGGGCAACGCGGGCGCTACTGGGATGCTCTGGGGTGCTTGGCCGACCGCTGCAAAGGCGCGTAGAGGTCGGTTGTCGGCGGAAGCGAGCGTACGACAGATCGGAGAAAGTGGGAGGCAGAGAGGCCTACAGGCGCGCACGGAAGGGGCTGGGGCGCCTGCAAGCTTATGCGAAATGGCTGCTGCTGCCGCCGAGCTTCGAGCTTCAGACCTTGAAGCTTGCGGCCATGGCTGAAGGTGCTGGAACGAGAAAAAAACTAGAAAAGAGCCACCAGGCCCACCGACTCTTTGAAGAGCTGGGCAGTGGTGGTCTCACTGTGGTGGTGTGCACCACAATGAGGGCTCCTGCCCGCCGAGTGTCTCCGAGGAGGGCCGATGTATGGAGGGAGAGGGAGGAGAGGACGGCCTGGAAGGAGAAGTTCTGCAGAGTCTTTTTTCGTGGAAGGACCAGACTGGCTTATGAAGGAGAAGCCGTGGCTTTAAATAGAAGATGAAAGCCATGCATGGCCTCGGCAGGGAGTGGTAGCTGCAGGGAAGGGCTGGCAGGGAGAGGGACGGAGAGCAGGGAATGGCGCAAGGAGAAGTTGCAGCCGCGGGAAGCATTTCAAAATCAAGTGGAAAAAATAAAAGATGGTGGATTTTGCAAAGATACACTTGAGGAAAAATGTAATCGCGAGCCATTTATTTCATTCTCCTCCCTTCTCAATTAAATGCATGCATGCATGTAATTTTACAATGCAACTATGGAGACCTAATATGCATTGGTAATGCTAGGAAATAGCACAAGACGGCACAATTGCAGGCGTATTTTTGCGGTGCAATCATGACCCCTTTCAGCATGTCATGCTAAATGAGCATTCCCATCTCTAGGAGGAATGTGAAGGGGATATACTAGAACTTGAGGAGTTGCTTGGTGTTTCTACTGAGCCTCTTTCCCCATCATCTCTGCCCAAGGTAGATCTACTACCTGAGATAGGGACATCAATTATAAAACCCTCAACCATACAAGCCCCTAACCTTGAGCTGAAACCCCTCCCGAACACTCTCAAGTATGTCATCCTGGGTGCCAATGATATGCTCCCCGTTATTATTTTGGCTGTGCTATCTAAAGCACATGAGGGAGCCCTGATTGAATGTTTGTCTAGGCACAAGGAATCTATTGCTTGGAGCATCGCTGATATTAAGGGTATTGATCGCACGGGTTTCACGTGTTTGAAATCGAGGTTACGAGTAACCCGTCGTCATAGTTGCAAAACTCATGATCAGATATAATTTATACCGAAACTCCAAGGGAGTCCCAAGTCAAACACAGGGAGGCGACGCTTACTTTGTAAGAAAACTGTGCTTCAATTTGTTTCTTTTTGGTGTTTTAAGGTTTTGTTATTTTTTTTTGTTTTTAAAATAAAAAGACAAGCAATCACAAGAGAGAGATGGAATCAAATATGATATATTGCATGAATGTCTATTACAATAATCTACGAAGGCATAAAAAGAGAGGCAAGTGGGAAGAAATCTCCCGAATCAACTGTTCGGCGAGACGACGGTGCCTGGCGGAAACTCGAATGAAGGAGGTGAGGAGCGAGACGATGGAGGTGAGATGCAGGAGGACGTCAGGTAGAGGACAGCTTCAGCATGGCTCCAAAATGGAGGTAAGAAGAAGGAGATGATCTGCTACCAGAATGGAGGTGGGAGGACAGCTCCAAGGCGACCTATGAATTGAGATGGGAAGATGGAGGAATATTTGGTGAGGCAGAGGTTCTCTATACTAATAAAAGCCTTGGGAACTTGAGAGTAAGATCTAACGGAGCATTGGTAGGCTTGCTAGAGCCTAGGAGTAGGTGGGAGTAGAGTATGTAGAGATGGCTTGGTAAGGGGGGTGTGTAGGCCTTTATATAGTGGATGGGAAGAAGAGAATCCCGCGCACAGGCATTCAACAACAGCTATAAGCATCACTAAAGGCCGCTCGAGCTGTCGCTGAAGATCTGCACCTATTCATTGCCTTGGCTGGTGCACGCACTGCGCAGGCCATTTAGTGACAGCTACAAGTGTCACTAAAGGCCTACGTATGTATTGCTGAAGATCCGCCCTCGCACACGGCATGCACGCATGCAGCAGCTGGCGCAAGGTTGAAAGGGTGAGGGTCGTTGGATGCGCATCGGAGGGTCCTAATTGCGTGGCTGAAGATCGCTCAACCAATCATTGCGCGCCTACTTCATTCAAAGCGCGTGGTCTTCGCGCCTACAAGCAGCTGTTGGATCCTTCAGATCAAATCACCCGCACAACTCATTAAGGCCGCCGGATCAAGATCATGCGATCTTGATCCAAATTGGATACGTACCTCTGAAATAAGGAAGCATGCAGGGACTCGAACGGTGGTCATCAGTTTACGCTCCAAGTCTCCAACCAATGCACCAAGTTGTCGAATGCGTCGAGCAGACGTCTTATGGCATGTGGTGAAGGAAGCTTCTCAGCCGTTGGATCAAGATCCAATGGCTGGGATCTGATCTTGCGGCAGGCTTGGGGATGCCTTGCTCAGGTGGGGTGGCCTAGATGGCGCCACGTGGCACCATCTGAGCCGTCCGTCTTCTTCTTCTTGCAAAGGGTGCTATAGAGCTCTGATCAGGGTGATTCTCAAGTTGACGGACTACGATCGTCGCTTTGAATCCATCCGTATGGTTGGATTCTTCATCTGAAGCCCGTAAGATGTCACACTGCCTCCTGGCCATGTAAAATGACGAAATTAATGTACATAATATACAACTATCCTAACTGCAATGCAATGGATGTTTGTGCAATATTTATAACATGAAATGCAAATCTAAGCCTAGGAACATGCATGAATAGGCATTTTTGCTTCAATAATTGTGTCTACATCATTGGAGTACCTTCTTCCCCAGTGCCGGCCTACCAACACCAGTGCTGTTGTTCCTCCTTCGTCCATTAATTTAGGTTAGATTAGTTAGTTTAGCCCTTAGGTTTAGTTTTATACCCAAAAACAACCCCTCGACACCTTAACTCACCTCCATCTTCCCCGTCTCCGACCACTCCTCTAGTGAGGCATATACGCCACTACACTCCTCCATCCGCCTCGTCGACCACCGCATAACCTTTGCCGCATCACGCCCTACAAAAACCCTAACATATCGCACTCCATCGTTCATCTAAAACTACCACCGAGTAACCCACCTTAACACTTCCTTCCCCGACTCTAATAGAGCACCACACACCTCCACACACCACAGAACCACCACCATTACATTTTTTGTGCCTTGGAAAAGCTTACAAGCTATTCTAATGTAGTTGTGAGGCCCTATTTCATGTTTTAGGTCGACGTCATCCTCCGCCCATCGCTGCCTCCATCGCCAACTACATTCAACCTCCTCTGGTTGTGTTCTTCTCCAATCCTACACCCAGGAAACATAGCTTACTCCCAAGAAGACTCCCAGACATCCAATTGAAGCTGCCAAGGCACACTCACGCTCCAATTGAGGAAGAAGATCTGCAACAACGCACACGAAGGAGAGGTAGGACTTTAGTCCCACCTCGGAAGCAAGAAGCCACAAAGAGACGCATAAATTGATTTTATACCTCCAGCTATTCGCCTTAAGTAACACACAGGGGTTGAGGTCCCCACGCCCCCATGTGCCTCGCCTGCAACACCTCACATGTGGGTTTGGTGCACTCGATTACCTGCCTAAGCCTATCCACACCTCGCTCACCACCCACGCCGCTAAGCCTGGTCCCGAGTACACTCGATCCATATACCCGATTACCCTGACTGGCCGTGGGAGGGTGGAACCTAAGAGGAGAGAAAGAAAGAGAGAGTGGGGCAGGGGAGGGTTTTGCCCTGTGCGAGACTTAGCCAAATCTGAGTGCCTCCCTTGTGCATAAGAAGAAAGGAAGAAAAGAGAAGGCATAGAAGGAGGACCTGAAGAGTGAAGTTGAAGAAGAAAAGCTAAGAAAGAAGCCTCGTGCGTGAAGAGAAAGCAAAGAAGAAGAGAAGTAGAAGAGAGAAGGCACAGCCGTAGAAGAGAAAAGGAAGAAGAAGAAGAACAGTGCTAGAGAAGCACTGTAGCACTTGATGGATAAGTCGTCTGATTCAATAACCCGACGTCTGATTTGAGGCTTTATCTGGTTATCTAAGTACCTAAGTTTGATGGTTGATGGCACTGTTACATTATTTGTATATATGATTAAATTGAATAATTGGTGATCTAATCACCATTATTTTTATTTTTAGATTCTTTTTGCCATATGTTAAACTCATGCTTTATATTGATTATCAATTCTGAGTTATTTTTTGTGCTCATTTACAGTATTGAGATTAGTGTGTGAATTCCTATTTGCTCATTGTGTTCAACCTCAGACTTCCATTCGAGTAATAAATATTATTTGTTTTCAAGCAATTTCGACTATAATACAACGCAGCATTTAAAACATCGATTTCACTCTGTCAACACTCCCCTAGCTAGACATCATATGGACCAGCAGAAGCAGATTAATTGAAAATAATCTCAGTCTGAGCCCCGAAGAGCGAATCAATCCTTAAGACTAATGTCTACTCGATTTTAATTAGGCTTGGGATGATTGTGCTCTTGGAATGTGATGGGCCCTTTAGATGGGTTGTGCCCTTAATGATTGATTCAAATGTGTGTGCATGCACAACCAAGGTTTACAAACAAGGTTATTTGATGATGTGTCTTTTAGGGTTTAACCCTATTTAGTAGCTTTTAGGGTTTAATTCTTAGGTTGGTTCAATCAAGGTTTAATAGAACACTCCAAGTTTTGAAAGCATGGGTGATGATATGTTCCTTTAAAAATAAAAAATAATGTGGAGTTCCTGGTTCAACCCTAAGAATCAACCCTAAGTGGCAAGCTACTTGATGGATCGATTTTAGATTGAGTGGTGCAGCCTAAACAGTTTAAGCAATTAGCCTATTGCACCACTTGATTAAGGCACACAAAAAGTCTTAACCTAATTAAATTTCTACTCACTTATTTGTGTGTTGAGTTAAGTGTACCGGGTCCATAGGTCAGATCCCGGTTAAGTGGTAGAATCGATGTGATTGTGTGCCTTAGGGTGAGAAGTTGTGGGTGTTAAGTGTGTAGCTTTCAGAAAATCCCACAAGAGAAGAGTATATTTTTTCTTTTTTTTTTATATATGCAGGGGTGAGATGAGTGGAGGTGGCAAACAAACAACCAAATCTATCCTAGGGTTTATAAAAAGCATCTAAGTTGATTTGGGTTTGACTTATTAGTGTGGTGAAATGAACTAGTGGGTGGGGAAGAGGGGGACACTTACAAAGCACTCTACCCGCACTTTACTCCGGTCTACCGCACTTGGATCTCCATGCTAGGGTACCTGCAAGACAATAGATCAGAGATAAGCGAGGTTAGTGCTGTGTAAATGCAAAGAAGCATAGAAAATAATAAAGTAAATTCCGTTGCCTCCCCAGCAACGGCGCCAAAATGATCACACGGGTTTCACGTGTTTGAAATCGGGGTTACGAAAAACCCATCGTCGTAGTTGCAAAACTCGTGATCAGATATAATTTATACTGAAACTCCGAGGGAGTCCTGGGTTGAACACAAGGAGGCAAATTTACTTTGTATGCAAATCACACTTCGATTTGTTTCTTTTTGGTGTTTTAGGTTTTTTTTGTTTTTGAAATAAAAAGACAACTAATCACAAGAGAGAGATGGAATCAAATATACTATATTGCATGAATGTCTATTACAATAATCTACAAAATCATAAAAAGAGAGGGAGGTGAGAAGAAATCTCCCGAATCGGTTGTTCGGCGAGACGATGACGCCTGGCGGAAGCTCGGACGAAGGAGGTGAGGAGAGGGATGATGGAGGTGAGATGCAGAAGGGTGTTGGGTAGAGAAAAGCTTCAGTGTGGCTCCGAAATGGAGGTGAGAAGGCAGAGATGATCTGCTACAGGAATGGATGTGGGAGGACGGCTCCAAGGTGACTTATGAATGGGGATGGGAAGATGGAGGAATATTTTGGTGAGGCAGAGGTTCGCTACACTAATAGGAGCCTTAGGAGCTTGAGAGTAGGCTCTAACGGAGCGTTGGTAGGCTTGCTAGAGCTTAGGAGTAGGTGGGAGCAGAGTAGGTAGAGATGGTTTGGTAAGGGATGGGAAGAAGAGAATCTCGCGCATAGGCATTCAGCGATAACTACAAGCGTCACTAAAGGCTGCTCGAGCTGTCGCTGAAGATCGGTGACTATTCATTACCTTGGCTGGCGCACGCACTATGCAGGCCATTTAGTGACAGCTACAAGTGTCATTAAAGGCCTGCGTATGTGTTGCTGAAGATCTGCCCTCGCACGCGACACGCACGCATGCAGTAGCTGGCACAAGGTTGCAAGGGTGAGGGCCGTTGGATGCGCATCAGAGGGTCCTGATTGTGTGGTTGAAGATCGCGCATCCAATCGTTGCACACCTTCTTCATTCAAAACGTATGGTCTTCGCACCTGCAGGCAACCATTGGATCCTTCAAATCAGATCGCCCGCACACCTCGTCAAGGCTGCCTGATCAAGATCGTGCGGTCTTGATCCAAATTGGATACGCACTTATGAAATAAGGAAGCATGCCAGGACTCGAACGGCGGTCGCCGGTTTTCACTCCAAGTCTCCAACCAATGCATCAAGTCGTCGAATGTGTCGAGCAAACGTCTTATGGCATGTGGTGGAGGAAGCTTCTCAACCTTTGGATCAAGATCCAACGGTTGGGATCTGATCTTCCGGCGGGCTTGGGGACGCCTTGGCTCAAGTGGGGCAGCCTGGATGGCGCCACGTGGTGCCATCTGGGCCGTCCATCTTCTTCTTCTTGCGGAGGGTGCTACAGAGCTTTGATCGAGGTGATTCTCACGTTAACAGACTATGATCGTCACTCTGAATCCATCCGTATGGTCGGATTCTTCATTCGAAGCCCGTAAAGATGTCGCACTACCTCCTAGCCATGTAAAATGATGGAATTAATGTACATAATATACAACTATCCTAAATGCAATGCAATGGATGTTTGTGCAATATTTATAACATGAAATGCAAATCTAAGCCTAGGAACATGCATGAATAGGAATTTTATCTTCAATAATTGTGTCTACATCAGGTATAGACTCTACACTCTGCATGTACCACATTTATACTGATGATTCCATCAAGCCATTTAGAGACATGCAAAGACATCTTAACCCGAACATGAGGGAGGTGGTTAAAAAGGAAATTCTAAAGTGTTTGGACACTGGGATCATATATCCCATCGCAAATAGTAAATGGGTAAGTCCTATCAATGTGGTGCCAAAGAAGGTAGGCTTTACTGTGGAAATTAATGGCCAAGGAGAACAAATGGTCACTAGACCCTCAATTGGATGGATGGTCTGGATTGATTACCGCAAGCTGAACACTACTACCTAGAAAGATCACTTTCCCTTGCCTTTTATTGACCAAATTCTCGAAAAATTGGTGGGGAATAAGTACTATTGCTTTCTCGATGGATATTCTGGGTACAATCAAGTTGTAGTCTTCCCTAATGACCAGGAGAAGATGACTTTCACGAGTCCTTACAGTACCTTTGCATTCAGGCATATGCCATTTGGACTATGTAATGCACCAGCAACCTTCCAGCGATGTATGATGTCCATTTTCTCGAACATATTGACGAGTGTGTCGAAGTGTTTATAAATGATTTCTCTATTTATGGCTCATCTTTATACCAATGTTTCCTGCACCTATGGAATGTGCTGAAGCGATGTAAGGAGATTAGTTTAGTCCTCAGTTGGGAAAAAAGTCACTTCATGGTACAGAAAGGCATTGTACTTGGGCATGTTTTGTCTAAAAGGGGCTTGGAAGTAGATAAGGCTAAGGTTGATTCTATTTCCAAACTCCCATTGCCTACGAATGTTAAACAGATTAAATCCTTTTTGGGCCATGTGAGCTTTTATAGGTGCTTTATTAAAAATTTCAATAAAATTTATAGGTCACTTTGTGACCTATGGGTGAAGGAATCTTCCTTCGATTTTGATTCAAAGTGTGTTGAGGCCTTTCATACTCTGAAGGAGGCCTTCATCTCTACTCCTATTCTGCGAGCTCTAGATTGGACACTCCCATTTGAGCTAATGTGTGATGCTTCAAATTATGCCGTGGGAGCTGTCCTTGGACAAAGGGTCGAGGGAAGACCTCACGTGCTACATGATGCTAGAAAAACCTTAATTGACCCACAGCAAAACTACACTATGACATAAAAGGAATTACTCGCCGTAGTATTTGCTTTGGAGAAGTTTAGGTCTTATCTTCTTGGGTCTAAGGTGGTCATTTTTACTTATCATGCGACAGTGAAGCACCTTATTGCCAAGAATTAGGTGGATTCTACTCCTTTAAGAGTTTGACTTGGAGATTCGTGAAAAGAAAGGAGTAGAAAATGTAGTGGCTGACCACCTATCTCGCCTCCCACTTGATGACTCTCCATCTGGAGACATCTGCGAGACATTTCCTGATGAAACCCTTATGGTGGTAACACCGACTTCACCTTGGTATGCTAATACTGTCAATTGCTTGGTTACTGGAGAGACTCCTGGCTCTTGGGATGAGTAGAAAGGAAGAGATTCATTTCCCAAGCTAGATACTTTCATTGGGAAGAGCCGAAATTATTTAGAATTGGACAAGACCAAGTACTCAGACAATGCGTGCCTGAAGAGGACCAACAAAGTGTGTTGAGTTTTTGCCATGAACTTCATTATGGAGGACACTTTGGTGCTAAGAAAATAACTTTTAAGGTTCTTTAGTTCGATTTTTGGTAGCCTTGTTGCGATGCTAAGAAAACACTTTGGCCGTTGTAGTACACTCATCAAATCACACAACAAACACTTAAATTTATAAACTCGAAATCTAACTAGAGTCTGAGGTCATTTGCAGGGAGCAAATGGAATCCACACACTAATCTCAATTCAGGAATGATGAGAACAGTTAATTATTCACAATAAAAGATATTCACGAAATAAACTACTCAGAAATAGTATTCAAATATAAATCAATGCATCTCAAGGATTCATGGGATAAAAAGAGAGAGAGAAGCACAACAATGGTGATTTAAATCACCAATTATTCTCTTAATTAAGCATGTATCCCAAGTATCAAATCATTCAAGTAATCAAATAGTAGTTTCAACCATTAATCCACGTCAACTAAGTTCACAGTATCAGGTGAATAATGTCACAATATTATCTTTGAACCAAATCAGATGCTGGATATGAAAGCCAAACACCTTAATTATCAAAGTACAACACCGCAGTAGAGCACACAAGGGCGCCAAGGCACAAGGCTCCTTCTTAAGCACAAGAACCAACCTTCCTCAGAGGCTAAGTGTTATCCTTCTCTTCAGCACAAGCCATAGCAAAACCCTTCCCCCCCTCCTCACAAATTCTCCTCTTCCTCTCTCATAACTGGGTAATCGGAGCATTAGGCAGGTAATTAGGTCATGAACAGTACCGGGTCTAGGCTCACCAAGTGTGCGGGTGAGCGAGGAGTGAGAACTAAGTGAGCAGGGGACCCGACTCCCCGGTGTCTTGGGCAAACAATAGAGAATAGGAAAATAACTTATGTGCCTTCGCAAGCCTCTACATCCCTAATGTGGGACTAAAGATCTACACGTCTTCGCGCAAATGTAGCTGGAGGTGAATTCCTCAAATTAGTGTGATGGTTGCTGCTGCTTCTTTGAATCAAGAGCCTAGAGCTCTTTGTGGACGCACTCCGCAGCTCCAGGAGGTAGAAGCTATGTCGAAGATGGTCGAAAGTGGCCGGAATGCTATGGTCGAAGGCGATGGTGACAGGCAGAGATGGCAAAACCTGAAATCCAATAATACGGGCCTTAAGCCCCAATTAGTAGGTCCATTAGCATTGTCAGTGTTCGTGGAGTGCGGTGGCGGTGTCAATTTGGTGGATGATGGCATGTGGAGGGCTGACATAGTCAAGGAAGGTGAGCGGAAGTTGGGTTGTTCGGTGGAGGCTTTGAGTGGGTGAAACCCTCAATTTCTTGAGGGGTTTTGGTTAGGGTGGTAAGGTGGAGGTTTTGGTAGCATTGTGAGGTGGTTTGGTGGTTGTATGTGGTTGGGCATCCACGCCAGAGCGTGGCTAGAGCGGAAGAAGACTTCGAGGGAGCAAAGTCGTTGTGGGACAAAATCTAGAGGAAAGGATCCTAATCTAAACTAGAGAGAGAAGCAATGAAAAGACCTAAATTAACGGATGAAAGGGGAGAGTTGGCGCCAGCTTTGATTGGCTGACGTCATAGATAGTGAAGTCCTCCGGTGATGGAGCGGCGAGGAGGAAGGGGATTTGGAGAGCTCCTGCTGGTATTGCAAGGAGCGGATGAAGTCAAGGAGGCAAGTCCCTCTGCCTATGGTGTGTGGCAGAGGGCGAGGAAGCTAGAGAAGAAGGTTCATCAAAGTTGCGGTGGAGGTGACCAGAGGGAGAAGAACGTCAAGAGATGTGACCAAAATCGAGCTAGTTTTGGACGGCCTAAGGATCTAGAGCTTATATAGAGCTCAAATTCAAGCTCTAGACAAGGAAAGAGCTCTGATTGACTTGGGAATCAGGGCACGAGGTACCCATGGATTTCATGCATTCACACAACTTCCATGCTACAAATCAGGGTCCAAGATCTTGCTAAAATTGATCCTTGTCATCCGAACATCAATCCTACCAAATTTGGTGGGATTGGGTGATGATCTGATGCCTTTTTGATGTGGTCAAAGGTCAGTTGAAGGTTGGTTTGACCTCCAATGGCGGCAAAGACCGTTCTGCAAAGAAGATGATGAAGTTAGGGACCTTTCTGCAAAGATTCCAAAAGTTAGGGGCGTGATTGAGAGGAATAGAGTTTAAATGGACTAAAATGAAAACTAAGTCAAGATGGACTCTGATTGGGCCCAAAGTTTGGTGCAAATCTAATTTTGATTCAAGGAATCTAGTGGTGAAGTCCGATTTGAGTTTTGACCAAGTTGACTAGGCAATTTGCGTAAAAATAGAAATTAGGGCAAAAATCTATTTAAGACTGTGTTTAAGGTCAAAATAGGTTCAGATGGTCAAACAAAGGGTACCAAACCTCTTAGAATACTTTTCTATATATTTTAGAGCATTTATATGAATTTTATCCTGACTGAAATCTCTTTAATTCAAGCAGGTCTAAAATTAGGATTTTAGGTACTGTTGTGGTTCTAGGAAGGGATGATTTGGGAATGGGGGTGTAAGGGGGTTTATATAGGTGTATGGAGGGTCGATTTCGGCCAAGGGGTTTAATGTACATGCATGAGACATGCAAGCATGTCTCAAGCATATGCATTGGTGAACCCCTCGCTCCTCAGCTAGTAGATCTGCGTAGGGGAAGGGGAGCCATCCAATCCTGATCGCATGGCTGTTGATTGCACGCACCATTGCGAATGTATTGGTCAAAGCAGCTAGTGCTATGAGGAGATGTGCACCACAATCTAATGGAGATCCGAGGGTCAAGAGCATGTGAGCTCATGCACCTAAGATCATCCCTTGCATGTAGGATGCAACGTCATTGTGTGTGTGTTGCACGCCTCCATCGAGTTGCGCTACATAGCCGCTCTCACAACCATCTGATCGTGCATTGATGCTCAATTTCATCTACGTTGTACCTAAGTATGTAATAACTTAAGTGATTTTACTTAATCTAATAAATTAATCTAAAAAGGTCAAAAATGTAAATTCAAGGTGTAAACATAATATTTACCATATTTACTAACATATATAAAAAGTTGAAAAAGATCTAAATTAAAATAAACCTTCAAAACCTGGGTTTACATTTTAGTCCTTGTTGAACGTAAACGAATGCTACGCTAACGTGTTTGGTTTTGGAAAACCTATCGTTGTAGTTAGAAAGCGAAGAATTCATGTTCAACAAATAAAATTTATACCGAAATTAAAATTCCAGGTCGAACACAGGGAGGCGGACGTTTGATTTAAAAACTACGCGTTTCTTTTTATTTGTCACAGAATAATTCAATTTAAAACTATCTAATTATTTACAATAAATAGAAGAGAGAGAGAGAGTAAGAGAGAAAGAGAATATTACATAGAGAAATTAAATTGAGATGTAGAATAAACAAGGAATTTTTCATTGAGGAGATTGTTCATTACAACTACAAAGCATAAAACAATTACTCTAGAAAGCGATAAATTTACTCTACAAAGCATTAAAAGAATGGAGGGAGAAATGTCCTCCTCGACGATTGCTTGGAGGACGAACAAAACTACACTAGAAAGTAATAAATTTATACTAGAAAGCAGTAAAAAGAATAGGGAGAGAGAAATCCTCCTCGACGGTTGCTTGGAGGACGAGCCGGACGGGACGACGCCTGGACGAAGGAGGACGAAGCAGAAGAACGGGAACGAAGCAGCACACCGTCGTCGTCGCGGGATCCATTTCCGAAGGGGAACAAAAATTGGACTTTATCTCACGAGAAGCATCCCGGGTGTAGGACAAGCTTCTCTTGAGCTTTGGAGGGGTAGAGAGGAGAAAGAAGGGATGAAAATTTCGTATGGAGGGGGTCTCTTTTTATAGTTGCAAGGAGTGGGGGCAAAATGGACATTACAAGTTCAAAATAATAAATGAGGGGTCTTTAGTCATGGATAAATCCATCACTAAAGACTCCTTCGTGGGCGTCGTGGACGCCTCGCCCGCGCCTCCTCGCCTGCTCGAGCGTTCAACGGCTTGCGCACGTTCGTCGATTCTCAGCCGTTCGATCGCGAGATCGGACAGCTTAGGTTGCATCTCTGCCCGCTCGTTGTGCGCCCGCCTGGCACGTGCGATCGCGCGTCCACGCCGCGCGTTCAATCGCGCGTGAACGCAATCGAGCGCGCGCGGTCGTCCGATCTCCATCTGACGCTCCACGCGCCTCAATTGCCCGCGCCTTCCAGCCCCTCGCCACAGCTCGAACCCGTGCCCGGCGCTCGCGAAAGCGCGCTCGACCACTGCGCTATGGGGCGCGGATGGTCGAGCGGACGCTTTTAAGCGAGAGCGACCACAGCCGTTGGATTAAGATCCAACGGCGGAGAGAGATCGGGCACGGGGCCTTCACAAAATGCAAGCGGCCGTTTGGGCAGCTAAGATGGTGCCACGTGGCGCCATCTTGGCCGTCCATCTTCTGGAAGTTGTAGATGGTGCCACGGATGTCGGATTGACTCGATTTTTGTGTTGTTGGGTTGCGATCGTCGATCCGAATTCATCCGTGCGGTCGGATTTATCATCTGAAGTGCGAATTTACACCATCCTGGCCCTTGATATTCTAGGGTTCCCGGGTCACTATCTGATGCTACGGATGCCTGATTAGGGCGATCTTGGAGTCGTTGAACTCCAATCGTCGCCCTGATCACATCCATACGGTTGGATCTTTGATTCGAGGCCCCGATAAAATGTTTGCCCTATCCAAGCACATGAAAGGAGACAATTAACCTCCATTTTATTCAAACTACTCTAAATGCAAGATGATGCATGTTATGCAATATTTATATCATGAAATGCAATCCTATGCTTAGGAACATGCATAAATAGACATTTTATGTAGTGTAAATGTGTTTACATCATACCCCCATGCCTATCTTTTTCAAGTCCCTAGCAAAAACTATATGCTATTTATAAAAGAATTAGGTTGGATTATTTGGACCTGAGTTATTTTCAATCATTAAGAAATTTTGTACTTAGGAACTGAACTTTCAAAGACACAACAGCACCCGAGTATCAGCCAAAATACAGACCGCCTCAAGCCTCGCCTTATTCAAAGAAAAATTTCTTTTTCTCTTTTTACTCTTTTCAAATTTTTTAGATTTTCAAAATTTTTGGCTTAAGAGTAGCTTTCTACGGCCATTCAACTCACCCAAGATTTGATGAGAACCCTAAGCTTTAAGCATCTTATTGTGATTGTGATAGACTCATTGACCGGCAATTAGAACGGACTTCGGATTTCTACGCCTCTAGGTGACCTCAAAAAGAATTCTGCCTAAAAGTGTATCTTTACAACCGGTAGCTTTCTCCCTACTTTTAATTTTTTTACGGGGTCAACACAAGGGTGAATCCAGTGTATATCTTCCCGGTTTATTCTACTTCTCTGCTTCTTCCTAAGTGTTTTGGGAATTTTTAGTGCATTTTCTGAGCTGGGTTCTGGACAACCGATCGATGAGCTGTTACCACCGACAACTTGCCAGCCATACTCGTGCGGTGAAGTGTGGCTTATTTCTTTTTGTTCTTTTCTCCTTTTCTTTTTTTTTCTTTTTTTAAGTAGGTGGCTTCCCTGGTCTAAGATTTACCTAAAGGCAGCAAAAAGGGAAAGGTCCAGTGACTGGACTCTGGATAACCTACCTATGGGCTGTTACCCACGATAACTTACCAGCCATATCACCCTAGAAGGTTCATTAGCTACCCAATTTCCGTTAGAATCGCCGAACAACGAGTCAGTGCAAAGAAAGTGTGTAGATGCTTAAGACTCAAAATTCCCTCAAATCAGAGGGCAGGTCGATAAGTCGTGTACTTATCACCCAAACTTATTTACTCCAATTACGAAAGAATTAAGATGGCGAGGACTCGAAAGACAAATCCACATTTTAGTGGATACACAGGCTGATTAAGTCCAAAGACCTGAAGGGTTTTTGTGTTCAAATCATAATGTAGTATTTCCTAAGATTGAAAATTTTCTTAAACCCAAATTCTCTTTCCTAATTCCGAAATTTTTTTTTTATAAAAGAAAATAAAACAAATCTACGGAGCTGACGAATGAATTCAGAGATGAATATCCACCCCCCCATGCTATCTAATGCAATGTCCTCATTGTATTAAAAAGACATAAAACAGACTGGAAAAGCGTAGAAAGCACCTGAATTACGTGAATGTCAGGTCCGCTCCGAGATGAAAACTAAGAAATACTGGATATGTGCTGAGTTTAGTGCCTTCAGCTAGGCACACTATACAAGGAAAAGAAATGAAGAATTCACAAGTGCAGGTCAGAATTAGAATGAACAGAAGAATCCTCTGACCTGTCAGCAGAGGTCCACAGATGTGGACCAGATTGTGGTGCAGACCCACACCCCATAATCGAGAATATCTTAGGTTCTGGATAAAAATTACCCAAAACCTAAAATCAGAATGTAAGTAGGGTCGAGCCTGCGATTTATGAGGATGCAACCCAAGACCAAAAAGTCGGGTTACAGAGAATTGAAGCTCAAAAGGATAATCGTTGAATGTGTGCTTGAGTTGAACATCCTCAAAACAAATGTCGTAAGGGTTTTGATTTGATGGTTTCAGCTTAAAAGGAACCCTTCGACTCGATCTTCTATTTCCTCCAAAATTAACTTCCCAAATCAGAACTTCCCAGCTCCTATTCTCCTCATTCAGCATATCAAATTCCAGGACCTCTTGTATATTCATCACCCCGTCTGAAATCTCCAAGTCTAAATGATGTGGCAAAATCAAAATTGACTTGGGTCTAATTATCTCAGAATTAGAATCATCAATAAGCTCAACAGGGTGTAACTGATAATCAGGGCATTGAATTGATTCCTCCAGAAAATGCGATTCTGGATCCAAAATGTGTGCCCTAATAAGATTAGTTTCCTCAGTTATTGGGCTATCAAATGATCTATCAGATTCCTCAGGCCCAATCGTCTCACAGAAATCGTGTTCAGAAAACTCGCGTGAGACTACGCAACTTGAATCTTCACCATCAGGATTCGTATCAATGTATGTCCCAAAATCATTTGTCACTTTCTGTTCCAAGGAGACATACATTTCCTCGTAACCCGGCTTAGGGATCTCAGGTGAAGAAATCAGATCATCCTTAATTGATTGCTTTAATTCAATCTGGTCAGCCTCATAACACTTGTCCCCCCAACAGGTGCCTGAGCGGGTTCTGTCATTGGCTTTCCTGAAGAGGGTTCATCCTGGGAATTATTCCAAGATTGAATCAAAGCAACCACGAATCTCATCCTCAATTTTGCTAATTTCCCAAGTAGAAACTCACCCGGGTTCTTATCCTTAACATCCTGGAGCCAATCCAACAAAGACTTGTTTAAATCATCAATCATTTCAATCAGGGGCTCCAATCTCTCAATGCAAGGTATTGGCTGAACTTCTAAAGATTGAATGATATTCCGCAAGTTAGCCAGAACCTTATCTTGAACCTGGTTAACCTGAACCAAATGAGTTGGTTCAGGGTTGGGTGGGTTTGGGCTTAATGCAGGGGAATTAACGAATTGAGATTCGTTATACCCTTCCTGATAATAGGTCATTTCAGATTGTTGAAAAGATGGTGATGACCTAAAGGTAGTGAAATCAGAGGATGGGTAAGGATCGGTGTGTCCTTCTTGATTGTAGATCGTATTAGGTTGTTCATGAAAGGAAGACGATCTATAATCGATGTAGCTCTGAGAAGGATAGAAATCAGAATCAAAGTGTTCAAGGTTAGACCCTAAACACGGGGGTCCGGAATTGTATCCCCAATCCGAATTATCCCAACTGACTGATGGTTGATTACAATATGAGTTGGGATAATTGTCATGTTGAGGATAATTCACAACAGGAGGGAAAGAGTGGGAATGCGTGAAATATGTGGAAGAATTCATGAGACACGGGAGGAAGAAAGGTACCCTGCAATACAAACAATCAAACCTGTCCTTAAATGGGTTAGCCTACAGACCTACAAACTCCCAAAACCCGTCTTGAGATAAAGGAACGATTTGATCTACCTCTGTCTGTTCAATCCAACCAGTTAGAAGGAGGGACTGGGGAGAAGGTTCTTCCTTCGGCTTGCGCCTCCAGTTCCTAGTGTACCCCCCAGCCGCGATCGTTTGACTCTTCTGCCCTAGCTAGACATCAGATTGAATAGTAGAAATAGACTAATAAAAAATACTCTCGTTCTGAGTTCTGAAGAGCGAGTTCAATCCTTAAGGCCAACGTCTACCCTGTTTTATTTAGGGCTAGGTTTGAATGTGCTTTGGAATGTGATGGGCCCTTTAAATGGGTTGTGCCCTTAATGATTGATTGATTTGTGTGTGCGTGCACAACCAGTGGTTTTCAAGCAAGATTATTTTTTTGATGTGGTGAATTTTAAGGTTCAAATCTTGCTTAGTAGCTTTTAGGATTCAACTTTAGGTGTTTTCAAATAGGTTTCGTTGGCACACCAGGTTTTGCAAGCACAGGTGAAGATGTTTTCCTTTAAAGTTTAAAAAGAATGTGGAGTGCCTGGTAAATCCCTAAGAGTTGAACCTAATAGGCAGCTACTTGATGAGTTTATTTTATTTGAAGTGGTGTGGCCCAATCAACTCAAATAATTGCCTTGATGCACCACTTAATTAGGCACACAAATTATTACCTAATCTGATTTCTACTCAATTATGTGTTTGAATGTGTGTACCGGTTCCTGAGGTCGGTTTACCGGTTGAGTTTGAAAATCAGATGAGGTTGTGTACCTCTTTGAGACTTTTTTTAAATTTTTTTTTCTCTTTTTTTTTAATATGGGGGTTGGGGTGAGTATGGGTGTCAAACAACAAACAATCTAACCTTAGAGTTTATAAAAATACCTAGGTTGATTGATGTTTGAATTATTATGTTGTGGAATGAAATCTAATGGGTGGGGGGTGGGGGATAACTCACAAAACCTTCTACAGCATTTTACTCCGATCTACCGCTTTTGCCTGTCTCGAAAGAGTACCTGCAATCACAATAAGAAAGGAGAAAAGTGAGGTAAATGATTTGTAAGTTACAAAACGCGAAGAGAAATCAAAGAGCATCGCCTCCCCGGCAACGGCGCCAAAATGTAGAACGTAAACGAACGCTACGCTAACGTGTTTGGTTTTGGAAAACCTGTCGTTGTAGTTCGAAAGCGAAGAATTCGTGTTCAACAAATAAAATTTATACCGAAATTAAAATTCCGGGTCGAACATAGGGAGGCGGACGTTTGATTTAAAAACTACGCGCTTCTTTTTATTTGTCACAGAATAATTCAATTTAAAACTATCTAATTATTTACAATAAATAGAAGAGAGAGAGAGAGTAAGAGAGAAAGAGAATATTACACAGAGAAATTAAATTGAGATGTAGAATAAACAAGGAATTTTTCATTGAGGAGATTGTTCATTACAACTAGAAAGCATAAAACAATTACTCTAGAAAGCGATAAATTTACTCTAGAAAGCATTAAAAGAATGGAGGGAGAAATGTCCTCCTCGACGATTGCTTGGAGGATTAACAAAACTACACTAGAAAGTAATAAATTTATACTAGAAAGCAGTAAAAAGAATAGGGAGAGAGAAATCCTCCTCGACGGTTGCTTAGAGGACGAGCCGGACGGGACGACACCTGGATGAAGGAGAACGAAGCTGGACGTAGCAGAAGAACGAGAATGAAGTAGCACGCCGTCGTCGTCGCGGGATCCATTTCCGAAGGGGAACGAAAATTGGACTTTATCTCGCGAGAAGCATCCCAAGTGTGGGACAAGCTTCTCTTGAGCTTTGGAGGGGTAGAGAGGAGAAAGAAGGGATGAAAATTTCGTATGGAGGGGGTCTCCTTTTATAGTTGCAAGGAGTGGGGGCAAAATGGACATTACAAGTTCAAAATAATAAATGAGGGGTCTTTAGTGACGGATAAATCCGTCACTAAAGCCTCCTTCGTGGGTGATCGGGTCGATCTTTCGCTTTTAAGTCGTTTGTAGTTTAATGTGGTGGAAAAATCGACTAATCAATTTTTAATAAGAAATAACCACTCGCAGAGGAGCGGGTCGTTTCCACAGGGAGGCAATAACGTATTAAAATTCGCGCCACTTAAAAATGTTTGTTCGGAGTCAATTTGGACAAGAACCAAGCCAAGATTGCCTTTAGATTAAGGTTTAAGCAAGAAATAATGCTGAAATGGCAATTATGATAAACTACAGGATATTTTCCGCAATGCAGACTGAATAGAATATGAATAAAATCTGGCAATGGCAGAAAATGTAAATTTTAATCAATGCTTTACTGTAGCAAAACAGGGGAATTCTTCCCCGTTGTCTTGCGCGACGAGGAGCCGATGGCTGGGCGCGGGAAGCTCGGCGGAGGTCCCTTGGATCAAGGGCTTCGAATCGGTGGTGACGGCGAGTCGCGCGGCGGCCGGAGGTGGCCGGACGAGCTCCGGCGGAGGTGCTGCAGGCGGTTGTGCGTGGGCGCGCGGAAGGTCTGCGGAAGGCGCTGGCGCGCGGAGGCGTGGCTGCGGTGGTCTGCAGGCGGGCGCTGGCGCGCGGAGGCGTGGCTGCGGTGGTAGCTGCAGAGGTCGGTTGCTGGCGGTTCTGCAGGTGGCTGTGCGTGGGCGCGCGGAAGGTCTGCGGAGGGCGCTGGCGCGCGGTGGTCTGCAGGCGGGCGTCTGCAGGCGGGCGCTGGCGTGTGCAGTGGAAGCTGCAGAGGGGGCGCTTGCGCGGTGGAAGCTGCAGGCGGCTGTTGGAGGATGCTGCAGGCTGGTCTGCAGGCGTTGGAGGAGAGCGCGGGCTGATCTGCAGGCGTGTGCAGGTCAGCAGCCGGTGAGCGGTGGAGGGCGCAGAGGTCGGTTGCTGGCGGTTCTGCAGACACAGTGGTGAACGGCGTGGACTGCAGGCGGTTGTGCGTGTTTGAGCTGAAGGTTGACGGACGTGGGTGCGCTGAAGGTTCTGCAGGTGCGGGAAGGGGTCTGCAGGCGACTTCAGGCGTGTGCGGTGAAGTGAGCGGGTAACTTCAGACGTCTGGGAAATTTCCCAGACGTCTTAAGTTACTGAGAGGGTGGCTGATCAGTAGGTTGGTGACGGTGGTCGGCGACGACGGCGAGGGAGTTGCACGCTAAGGTGCTCACGGTAATGCGGGCGAGCTCCGGATGGCGGTGTGGCCTGTCACACCACACGCCCACGGTGGTGGAGACTCGCCGCCACGGTAGAGGCCGGCAGTGTGGAGTGGAAGAGAGAGGATCTCTCTGCACAGTGGTGAGTCGGTGGCGGAGGCCTGCTGCAGCCGGCAGCTTCCGTGCTCCTTTTATAGTGTCTTGAACAATTTTGAAATCAGCCGCCGACCAGATCCACCACATCCGCTCCCCCTTGAATGGCTTCATCACTGCATCAGCCGGGCGTTGGAGCGGCAGCCAGCCGTTCTGAAAGAAGACGAATAAAGCAAATATTATTAAAATATTAGGGTTATTTATGTATAGACCCTCAACTTCTATGTTAATAAAAACAATATACCTAATTGGTTATCTAATTAGATGAATGCTATTCTAAGCTAATTCTAAATGCACTTAAGATATGAATGCAATGTATGGATTATGTAATTAGATTAAAACTATGAATTAATCTATTTACATCCTAATTTATACTAAATAAATGTTAGAATTAACCTAATGTGTAGGCACTTAAGTACTTAAATAACCCACAACTATGGGCTAATCAAATACCCCCATGCCTAGTTTTTGCTAGTCCCTAGCAAAATTAAGCGAAACCTAGCACTCTAAGTAGGCTAGTCAACTCACTTAGTCTTCCTTCAGAAGCATATTAAGTTCAGGTTCTAAACCCAAGGTTCCTAAGTAGTTGCTAAGTTACAGACTAGGTCGGCTAAAGACGAGTTGCCAGCACAAGTTTCCCTGATTTCTGACTCTACCCTAAAGTTTATTGATCCCTGAGATTAAAGCATCCGTGCTTGTGCATTGGTCCGAGTTATTTGAGTTAAAGGATTTTTTTTTTTTTTTTGTTTGATTCTTCTAAGTCTAACCTCAGATCAGCTATCAACACAGCCTGTGTCGGATTCATTGTCCCCATTACCATACCTCGAAGGGTGCCTGGCTTTCGATGCTTCGAGATAGCACCGCCCATAACGACCCCAAGAACTCCTGGCAATCGACACTTCGAGATAGTATCGCCCATGGATTTCTTAAGCGAATTCAGGCCTATGGCAATCGGCACTTCGAGATAGGGCCGCCCATGGTACCTGAACCACGCAATGCGCTTACATGCCCCCAGTAGGATGGATATCCTAAGAGACAAGCGCCGAGGAGGTAATATGTTACCATCGCATCCTCAAGGTGAGTATATACTCGACCTCTCCTGCGGCGGGAACTCTTCCAATCAAAATATGTTTTCAAGCCTTTCTTAAGTCAAAACTAAGAGAACCAAATCTCTTTTCAGAAATTAAGTTAATTACCAGACCAAGTGTGAACAATTTGGATGCTTGGGTTACAAGGACCTGTAAACCAAAAGGTAGAATAAGACTCCAGGTACTACCCCACCTTTTAACTCAAACCCTAGCTTCCCTTCCTCAACCTCTTGAAGAATGGTCCGCAACTTAACTCCTACTTAAGTTTTTAAGTCCACAAAGGACCCTAAAGGTCTAAAGCTAGTAGCTTATTTAGCTTCTAAAGTTTGACCCTAGAATTAACTTAGTCTACCCTAGAGTTCTGATTTGCTTAAGACGGCAAGATCTAGCCAGTTAAGCTCAAAACCTCTTTTTTTTTTTTTTTTTTTTTTATATGTACAAATGTATGCAATTATGCTATGTATATCCCCAAGTACACCCCCCCATGCCTAAAATCTGCAATGTCCTCATTGCATAGAAGGATATTACCTGGGTCAAAGCTGGGCTGAATAGCCGAAGAACCTGCAAATCAGGTTCAAGAATTGCAGAAATAGGCCCTAAAAATGAGGAAAGCAAAGTTGGCCTAGAAAATAGGTAACCTAGGATGTTGGCGAGCTGATGATGAATCCCGATAGCAAATGCTCGCCCAACTAAAATGGGAATGAAATCTTCCCAGGTCACCAGAAGAGGTTCTAAAGGATAAACAGTTAAAATAACCTCCAAAGGGGTAGGGGTAGGATGACAAGGATCCTCCAAAAAGAATGGGGAAGGAATGGTATAGAGATAAACCCCCAGGGTAATGGACTGACTAAAGAAATCATCAATCCATACCCGATACTCCATTACAGAAAATATTGGTCTGTTAAGCCCCCTAGTCAGAACAAAAATGAGCAATTCTCTAAGGCAAGGATCGTCTAGGGTGTCCAAGTTACGAGGTTGTGGGATGGCCATAAGATCTAGGTTGGGTTTAATCAGCTTGGTGTCCATCCCTAACACTCTTTCTAAATCCTCAATTTCATCCCTAGCATTCCTTGCACCATCACGTGGATCTTCCTGCTCTTCATCAGGAGTCACAATTTCGCTTTCAGATATAAGAGAATCAGAGGGTGACTTCGAAGTGAATGAAGGCAGGTTGGAAGCAACAGATGTAGGGATTATCCTATTAATGTCATCCCCGGGTTTTTGTTCTTTACTCACATCTTCCCCGGAGTCTATATGTGAATCCACATAAATCTTAGAAATTGCTTCCAAATTTTCCATCATTTTATCATGAGGAGAAATATCATCAATGGGTGTGCCAAGGAAACCTAATTTGGTCAAATTTGTGACATCCTCAGGGGTTAACTCTTCAAATAATACATAATCACCCTTAGTGTCACTCCAAATCTTGAATGTAGGTTCCTCATATAATTCATCTTCCTCCTCATCACACAATTCATCATGTACCCGAGGTCTAGAATCATTTAATATATCAGCAGATCCCCTAGGGTGCTCTATCTGAGGTAAATTATTTACATTGGTTACATCAGACTCCTCAGATAGGTCAATTTCTTTAGGGTTAGGTTCCCTAAGGGTGGGTTTGAGTTCCATATCATGATCAGAAGGGAGGGTAGGATTAACAACTTGACTTTGACCCACTTCATCAAATGTCACGAAAATACTATCATCTGGGTCGAGGTCTTCCAATGGCACCATCATTCCCTTCTTTTGACTCCAATATAATTCAGGTGGATACTCAACCTTATCATCATCTTCCTCGGGTTGCCACCTTTCTTCATCCAATGCATAGCTACTTTCATGTGTATTTTCCTCCCACCTAAAGTGTAGATCTCTCAAGGAAGTGTCATCTAATGGGGAGGTTTCAAAATCGATCCTCGAAAAGTAGCTATTCTCCCCAGAATTTCCCTTCAACTTAAAGTGTAGCTTTCCCACGGGAGATGCATCTATTGTAGAGGGGTGTACGTCATTGTCAATGGGGCAGATTGGGTGGCTAATTTCATCTCTTTCTTGTTGGCCTGCTCTCAAAGATTCTCCTAACAATTCACTCATTTCATTTTGCATTTTCTGTATTTCCATCTTCAAAGAGGAGAGGTCATTTCTATCATAAGAGAAGTCAGGCTCAGGCTTATAGTACCCAGGAGTGTTTGTCCAACCATTATAAGTTTTCAGGGAGGGTGGGTTGGGTATTTCTTTGGTATGTGGGATATTGGGCAAAGCAAATCCCTCTCCTGAGTTCTGCTCACTAATTTGGGGCTTAACTAGGCCAATACTCCTATAATAGGAGTAAAACGGATCCCAATGATTGTCATTATGTCCATCAAGGAATGGACCATCTCGGCGTCTGGGATCAAAGGATGCAGAGTGGGGGTGAGGGTGTGGGCAAGATGTGAAAGGATGAAAATCAATGTGGTCCATTCTAACTCACACTTCAATCAGAATTCCCCAAGCAAGACACAATTCAAAAAGGACCTTTTAGGTCTTTCCCAATTTAGGCTTTTGATTTTAAGTCAGATTGCAGGTGACAATACAATTTGTTCAATCAATTTACGCGCCTATTGTCGACCTACGGCTCGCCTAAAAAGACCTAGTTGGAGCTTAGGTGTTCTTCCCTAAATCTCAAATGGTCAAGTAAATCCAAAGACGGAAGATCAAGGGATGCAAGTAGGCCTAAGCCTTCCTTTGAAGCTGTGCTTTCGCGGTGCTCCTCAACTACCCCCAAAAATCCGTGACAGGGTATCTCCCTCTTTGGATTTACAAAACCTTTGATCTCAAGTTCCGAACACTTCAGAATCCAACGAAAGGAGGGCTCTTGTCCTAGTATTTCCAAACCTAAGGAGTGTCTAGAAGCGTGCCGTGGTGCAAGTGAAATAAGTGTGCATACATCGTAAAAGATTTTGAACTTTGAATCGCACGCCAAGTTTGAAAATGAAATCCTTGGTTTTTAAAATGTCCTTCCTTTAATTAGTCCTTTTTCTAAAAAAAATGTGACCACTTGTTAGATTTATTCAGTACAGATTAGGTGGTCTTCGCATTAAATCCCAAATGCAATGCGTGATCAAAAATAGGATGCAAAGTAAGAGAATGCGTACCTTGCCTCCAGCGATCTTCGATGCAAAAATGCACGCAATGCAGAAAAGCAAATCTAGAGGCTGCTCATACAGACCTAAATGGTTCGTCCTAGGGCAGGCAGCTTCTAGCAGGCAGCTCGTTTTTTTTCTTTTTCTATTTTTTTTAGAACTACTTATGCACAAGCAAATAAAAGAAATAATAAAAAAAATAAACCTAAATCTAAAGAAAAGGGAACAGGCTCCCAAAAATTACCCAACACGGGTCCAAAATAAAATCAGGGAACAAACCCTCAAAATATGCCCCAGAACAAGGGTTTCAAACTAACTGTAATGAAAAAATTAAGTCTTCAGTCTTAATTCTATTCTAATTAAATTAGCGATTAAATACAGTGGTGTCCGTCGCGTCCTCGTCCTTCTCCTCCTTTCAAAATTTCTTGTCCACTTCTCGTCTGGCGACGTCAAGGGTCGCCTCTCACAGTGGCTGATTCTTGCACAAAATTTCTCGCACAGAAAAGAAAATAATAGATGGTCAAATCTCTGTGCAATTGACAAATAATGAAGATAAAATTAGGCGAAATTATTGCGTCTGTTGCCTCCCCGGCAACGGCGCCATTTGATCGGGTCGATCTTTCGCTTTTAAGTCGTTTGTAGTTTAATGTGGTGGAAAAATCGACTAATCAATTTTTAATAAGAAATAACCACTCGCAGAGGAGCGGGTCGTTTCCACAGGGAGGCAATAACGTATTAAAATTCGCGCCACTTAAAAATGTTTGTTCGGAGTCAATTTGGACAAGAACCAAGCCAAGATTGCCTTTAGATTAAGGTTTAAGCAAGAAATAATGCTGAAATGGCAATTATGATAAACTACAGGATATTTTCCGCAATGCAGACTGAATAGAATATGAATAAAATCTGGCAATGGCAGAAAATGTAAATTTTAATCAATGCTTTACTGTAGCAAAATAGGGGAATTCTTCCCCGTTGTCTTGCGCAACGAGGAGCCGATGGCTGGGCGCGGGAAGCTCGGCGGAGGTCCCTTGGATCAAGGGCTTCGAATCGGTGGTGACGGCGAGTCGCGCGGCGGCCGGAGGTGGCCGGACGAGCTCCGGCGGAGGTGCTGCAGGCGGTTGTGCGTGGGCGCGCGGAAGGTCTGCGGAAGGCGCTGGCGCGCGGAGGCGTGGCTGCGGTGGTCTGCAGGCGGGCGCTGGCGCGCGGAGGCGTGGCTGCGGTGGTAGCTGCAGAGGTCGGTTGCTGGCGGTTCTGCAGGTGGCTGTGCGTGGGCGCGCGGAAGGTCTGCGGAGGGCGCTGGCGCGCGGTAGTCTGCAGGCGGGCGTCTGCAGGCGGGCGCTGGCGTGTGCGGTGGAAGCTGCAGAGGGGGCGCTTGCGCGGTGGAAGCTGCAGGCGGCTGTTGGAGGATGCTGCAGGCTGGTCTGCAGGCGTTGGAGGAGAGCGCGGGCTGATCTGCAGGCGTGCGCAGGTCAGCAGCCGGTGAGCGGTGGAGGGCGCAGAGGTCGGTTGCTGGCGGTTCTGCAGACACAGTGGTGAACGGCGTGGACTGCAGGCGGTTGTGCGTGTTTGAGCTGAAGGTTGACGGACGTGGGTGCGCTGAAGGTTCTGCAGGTGCGGGAAGGGGTCTGCAGGCGACTTCAGGCGTGTGCGGTGAAGTGAGCGGGTAACTTCAGACGTCTGGGAAATTTCCCAGACGTCTTAAGTTACTGAGAGGGTGGCTGATCAGTAGGTTGGTGACGGTGGTCGGCGACGACGGCGAGGGAGTTGCACGCTAAGGTGCTCACGGTAATGCGGGCGAGCTCCGGATGGCGGTGTGGCCTGTCACACCACACGCCCACGGTGGTGGAGACTCGCCGCCACGGTAGAGGCCGGCAGTGTGGAGTGGAAGAGAGAGGATCTCTCTGCACAGTGGTGAGTCGGTGGCGGAGGCCTGCTGCAGCCGGCAGCTTCCGTGCTCCTTTTATAGTGTCTTGAACAATTTTGAAATCAGCCGCCGACCAGATCCACCACATCCGCTCCCCCTTGAATGGCTTCATCACTGCATCAGCCGGGCGTTGGAGCGGCAGCCAGCCGTTCTGAAAGAAGATGAATAAAGTAAATATTATTAAAATATTAGGGTTATTTATGTATAGACCCTCAACTTCTATGTTAATAAAAACAATATACCTAATTGGTTATCTAATTAGATGAATGCTATTCTAAGCTAATTCTAAATGCACTTA
The DNA here is from genome assembly GCA_037157565.1 of Thalassia testudinum. Taxonomy (NCBI): domain Eukaryota; kingdom Viridiplantae; phylum Streptophyta; class Magnoliopsida; order Alismatales; family Hydrocharitaceae; genus Thalassia; species Thalassia testudinum. Next base: position 15,035,049 of record JAZHRO010000007.1, read on the forward strand.
AGATATGAATGCAATGTATGGATTATGTAATTAGATTAAAACTATGAATTAATCTATTTACATCCTAATTTATACTAAATAAATGTTAGAATTAACCTAATGTGTAGGCACTTAAGTACTTAAATAACCCACAACTATGGGCTAATCAGTGGGCATCGTGGGTGGCTCGCGCGCTCAACGGCTTGTGCACGTTCGTTGATTCTCAGCCGTCCGATCGCGAGATCGGACGGCTTAGGTTGCATCTCTGCCCGCTCGTTGTGCGCCCGCCTAGCGCGTGCGATCGCGCGTCCACGCCGTGCGTTCAATCGCGCGTGAACGCAATCGGGCGCGCGCGGCCGTCCGATCTCCATCTGACGCTCAACGCGCCTCAATTGCCCACGCCTTCCAGCCCCTCGCCGCGGCTCGAACCCGTGCCCGGTGCTCGCGAAAGCGCGCTCGACCACTGCGCTATGGGGCGCAGATGGTCGAGCGGACGCTTTTAAGCCCGAGCGACCACAGCCGTTGGATTAAGATCCAACGGCGGAGAGCGATCGGGCGCGGGGCCTTCACAAAATGCAAGCGGTCGTTTGGGCGGCTGAGATGGCGCCACGTGGCGCCATCTTGGCTGTCCATCTTCTAGAAGTTGTAGATGGTGCCACGGATGTCGGATTGACTCAATTTTTGTGTCGTTGGGCTACGATCGTTGATCCGAATTCATCCGTGCGGTCGAGTTTATCATCTGAAGTGCGGATTTACACCATCCTGGCCCTTGATCTTCTAGGGTTCCCAGGTCACTATCTGATGCTACGGATGCCTGATTAGGGCGATCTTGGAGTCGTTGAACTCCAATCGTCGCCCTGATCACATCCATACGGTTGGATCTTTGATCTGAGGCCCCGATAAAATGTTTTCCCTATCCAAGCACATGAAAGGAGACAATTAACCTCCATTTTATTCAAACTACTCTAAATGCAAGATGATGCATGTTATGCAATATTTATATCATGAAAAGCAATCCTATGCTTAAGAACATGCATAAATAGACATTTTAAGTAGTGTAAATGTGTTTACATCAGTCCTTACTTTTCATTACATTCGGGTCCTTATTTCTCACATAGGTCCTTAAGTTTTATTACTTCTAAGTCCCTCTTCGTCTTCTTCTTCTCCAGTCAAATGAACGGCTGGCGACAGAGAGTCACCCCACCGCATAATCATTGCCCTGCCGACATCATTCCTCTTTATCCAGGCTCTTGCAACTTGTGCTCACCACCTCCACTTCATCCATCGGTCTGGATTAACTGAGAATCCTATTTTTCAGTGGGAGATAACCTCACCGTCGTCGGAGACGGCGACGGAGGTTAAGCTCCTCGAGCTCCTTCTTCGACTAGACCTTACCACTCTCTTCATCGCAAACTACTATAAATACCCCCTCACACCTCTAATTTTATGCAAGTTGGCTCCCTTCCCTCTTCTAACACTGTAGCCGACTTCGATAGGCTATTCTTCCAAACCTCCGGGGATTTCCCATTCCATCTTCGGACTTCCTCCATCCATCTTAAGTAGCCGAGGAGATCCGCCGTGGTCTTCCGAACCTCTGACAAAGGCGCCAACCCTAGGATTCCTCCGCTCCACCTCAAATCCACCCGCCGGAGATCTTTCTTCAACCCTCTGATTTCGTCATCCACTATGAACCTTCGGCAGAACCCTATTGACCCCTTCATCCAGGTAACAGTAGACTAGGAGTAGGAGTAGGAGTAGGCTAGCTTAGTTAGTTAGTTAGTTTAGTTAGTTAGGTTAGAGTAATGTTAGAATTTAGCTTCATCTCCTCCAACTCCGGCAAGTTCCTTGAGCTCGCCAGAGACTTCAATCTTGTCTGTTAACTCATTGTTCACCTTCCTGTATCTTCCATGTTCACTTCTAATTCACTTAATCGTTTAATTAAATCACCTAAACACCTAATTCAAATCTCACCTTCACCGACTACTGACACTGTCCATGGTGACAGTAGTCGATTTAATTTCACCTTCACTGGGTTCTTTCATCACTTATCACCACTAATGAACCCTAATCGACATTATAATACCTATTATTATCATCTATAATTAAACGCCTAAATCTTAATTTAGCTCCTGAGCTTGCTATCCATGGCAGCTCAGGAGCAGTTCAAATTATAAATTAAATACATATTTATGAATAATAACATCTGTTGACTTGATTTAACCTCTCAATCGAGTAGTTAAATCAAGTCCTGAGCTTTAACCATTCAAATCTTTTAAGAAAATAAACTTACTGTCAAATCTTTTATTTTAATGAACAAATGAAGAATTTTAAGTGATAATGAGGTACCTTGCAACCACAGGATCATTTTTGAATTAAAAATGATTTATTTTGTCAATCTGTGCATACAATTTACATTTTCTGGACTCACCGGAGCTCCGGTAAGCCAAAGTTATGTCGCAAACTCTAGAACTTGCTAAGTGGCTCCAGAATAGTATAATAAGGATTAATGATTGTTTTAAAGAAATTTGTTTGAGGATTTAACCACTGGAGCTATAGATTTGAACTTCTTCTTCCCCAACTCCGGTGAGTTGGAGAAGTCTGTTAGGAAGGATTTGAGAAACATTTAAGGAGCTCAGATGCTTCAGTGCGATGCACTGAAGCTATTTAAACTTTTAAAACATTGTAGCAATCTTTCCATGACTCTGTCGAACACACACCTATTTTAGTTCAGACGGCGAGCCTGAAACCCTAGGAATCAAGGTTAAAACAACTTTCTGAAGATCTGAGTAAATTCTAGATGATGAGAAGACTCTGATTGAGGCATTAATTTCTTAGGAGGAAGCTTAGAATAAAAAGTCAATTTTTGAGCTTCCACAGTCTAACATGAGTCTGATAATGGAATTCTGAGCCTGAATTGAGATTTTGAGATGTGAAAACTGTTTCTGGAATCTTATTTGATGATCTAAAATTAATTAAAGTAAGCTCAGATGAATGAATGCTTGAGGATTTAGTCTCTGCCAATTTGGGTCACTTTCAAACCCAAACCAACAGGAGTACTGTTCTTATGAAATTCAAACTTAAAACCTGGCCAGATTGATTTGTTATAACCCTTAGAATTAATCTAAATAGATTAGGAACACTTTAAAGTGTCTGTTGCACTTATTGAAATCTAAAAATCAATCTCTGAAGCTTTCAGAGAAGAGAAAAGCTTCTCTGGTGGTTCTGAAGGTCTTTAGAGTTTAAAATCTATCCTAACAGAAGCAGAATTGCTTATATAACATGTACAGACCTCTTAATAGAAGAAAGAAGTCCATCTGAGGACTCTCCTGACATAAAAACACTTTCCAGGATTAAAAAAAAATCGTAGGAACCCCTAATTTCATCTTTTAAATTGAAGAGTAAAACATCATTAAAACATTAAATTGACCCTAAAATTGCGTAGATTACCCTTAGAGCTTTCCAACAAACTTGAAATCATTCAATTTGGAGCTCTGGGTAGAAAGTTATGAACGTTTGAATTCGGGTCTGGAAGGGTTAAGTTTGTCCCACCTCAGTTATTCACGAGCACGCGCCTGGGGATAAAACCAATTTGTTCCCTTGGCTATGTAGTCGTCGGCGCTCGATGCATCGGTTTCGATTCCTTCTGATCTGATCTGAGCATTACATGTCTGTGTGTGGGCTTATGCCTACGAGTGTGCGCCCCTGGGGGCGTGCGAATGTGGTTGTGCCCTGGGAGGGCGAGTGTGGCCTGGGAGGCCGGGTTGAGCCGATGTGGCTCGAAACTGTGAACCGATTAATAAATGAACCGAAACGAACCTAACTGAGATTAGGCGAGGACCGAGTAGGGTCTGGTCCCACCCTGGTCTCAGGGTGCTGTGTATCCTCAAAAGGACCTCACCGTAAATAAAAAACTTTTGGTTAAAAAAGTAAAAAAAACCCGGTTCAGCTGAAAGCTAAAGAAGGCACAGGCGCTAAGAAGTGTTAAGGAAAAAGACTAAGGAACAAAGGAGAAAAACTAAGGGAAGAAGAGAAGGCAAGAGAAGATTAAAGGGAAAAAGAAGAGAAGGAGGATAAGAAGGTAGGAACAACACAAGAAAGGTAAGAAGAAAGAGAGCTCAAGAGAAGAAAATAAAAGAGAGAAAGAAGAAAGAAAGAAAGAAGATTAGAGGCTGAAGAGAGATGAAAATAAATAAAATTTTCTTGCATCATTATCTTTTTGTTCTTAAATGTAAAAAGGCATGCTTTAATTGGATAACTTTTTAATTGCCTTAATTTCTTAGAATGAAATAAAATTGAAAAACTAGCATGTTTACTTGTTAATAAAGTACAACATTTTGAGTAAATATGTTTGCATATGGAATTTTGTATATCCTTTATGGTTTAAATATTTTGACAAAATTCGTGTTTTGAAAATCAAATTAGTTATACCTCCTAAACTTAAAAAGATAAAAGAAAATTACTGAGTGAGTGGAAAGATAATTCGACCTTATACTACACAACCGACACAACTTCGAGTTAACCTAAGTGATTTCTTCTACTCTTAATTAAGTGAAATTAACTTAATTACTGAGTTGAGTGGAAACCCACGCATCATTTTAATGGATGAGACACTCATCATGATCTCTAATTACCCCTAATTAACTAGTCTTCCTAGTTAATTAGCTAGGGTTATGAATATATAAGGGTTAATTATAGAATAAGGGATATTTAGTTAAGGACCTTAAAATAAGTTAAAAATGGAATTTTATCATTCAAATAACATTATTAATAATTTAGATAATAATTGGACTCGAAATCCTATTAATCATTCCCTTAATTAATAAGGTAAATAACTTAAGTATAATGTATACCTAAGTATATAATAACTTAAGTGATTTTACTTAATCTAATAAATTAATCTAAAAAGGTCATTCCACTACCTGCAATTTGACCCCACGCTCCACTTTAGATAAGGCTTTCGCCCATTGTGCTATGCACGTAGATTATCAAGCTGATGGAAATGGTGGGACACCTGCTCAATCCTTGTATCGAGATCCAACAGTTGAGATCAGGCTTGGAGGGTGCTCTAGAGTTGAGGGATGACTGTAGGCAACTAAGATGGCATTACGTGGCTCCATTTGGGCCATCCATATTCAAATGCTTGTAGGGGATGCCATGGATATCCAATTGAAGCAATTTTTGCGTCATTGGGCAGCGATTGTCAATCCAAATCCATCCGTAGGTTTGGATTTCTAATAAGAGGCTCTTATTTCCATCACTCTATGCCCTGGCCATAAAAATGGAAGAATTAGTATATAATTTATACAACTTAGTCTGACCAATGGTTTTCAAAAGAGATTATTCAAGATTAGGTCAATTTTAGGGTTCAAATCTTGCTTAGTAGCTTTTAGGGTTTAAATTTAGGTTGAATTAGACAAGCTCAGAAGGTACACCAAGTTTTGAAAGCATTGGTGATGATATATTCCTTTAAAATTCAAAAATAATGTGGAGTGCCTGGTTTTGACCTAAAAATTCAACCCTAAGGGGCAAGCTACTAGATGAGTTGATTTTAAGTGAAGTGGTGCGGCCTAGACAACTCAATCAATTATCTTCATGCACCACTAGTTAAGTCCCGTAGAAGTGTTTAACCTAGTCTAATTTCTACTCATTTATGCGTGTATTCGTGCGTGTACTGGTTCCACAGGTCAAAATTCTGGTTGAGTAGATGAAATCAAAGAGGTTATGTGCCTCGAGTGGGTGTATAGAGTGTGTTTGTTTAATGAATCCCACAATCAGATTAGAAATTTTTTTTTTATTTTTTTATATGCAAGGTAGGGTGGAGTGTGGTGAGAAAAAAACAACACAATCTAACCAAGGGTTTATAAGAGCACCTAAGTTAATTAGGGTTTGAGTTATTAAGTGGTGAAATGAAAACTAGGTGGTGGGAAAGAGGGGGTACACTTACAACACCTTCAACCACACTTTTCTCCAAACTGTACTGCTTTGGCTTGCCTTGGGAAGGTACCTGCAAACATATACAGAACAGAGAAAAGTGAGCTACAAAAATGTTAAGTAAATGCAGGCAAATGTGGAAAGAAAATCGAACACCGTTGCCTCCTCTACAGCAACATCAAAATGATAGTTGGAAATTAGTGTAAGAAAAGGTGAATTAGGATTTCTAGAAATTGAAACCCATGTTGTTGAGTTGAAGAAAATCCGCTATCAAATAATTTAACTAAGACTGGGTGAGTCCCAGGTCGAACACGGAGAGGAGACGTTCGATTCTTGAAATTCGCATTGGTTTATTTGTTTTTGGTGATTTTTCGCCTTTGTAAATTTTTTTGTAACTTTAACAAAGCAGGATAACAATTCAAGATCTCTCTAAGTTACTCCACTCTAGATATCAAGCAAGAAATTAGAACAAAATATTTCTATTTAGTCTATTCTATTCTACTTGCAGAAAGTAGAGAGAGAGAATAAATAATATATAAGCTAAACAAATGTTTATTACAATAAAAATACGAAAATTAAAAGCTATACTACGAAAATAGTAAAGGAAAAGGAAAGAGAGCTTACCCTCCTTGACAACTGGTTAGAGGACGAGCCAGTCGGACAATGCCTAAAAGAAGAGGAACAAAGATGGAGGAAGGAGGATGAAGCTTGGATGAAGAGAGGATGAGGTAGGGTATCGTCATCACATGATCTTCTTCCTAAACGGGGGGTGAGAGGACAGCTAGCAGGAGCTCCGTGAAGGGGGTGAGATGCGGGAATTGCAAAATTTTTATTTTAAATCTAGCGGAGCAACCCGTAGCTTTGGAGCACTAGAGCGAGCTTAAGAACAGAGTTCTTTAGCTCCAGAGAGAGGTAGAAGAGGCTAGGAAGGGATGATTTGAGAATCGAGGTGCAAGGGGATTTATATAGGTGTAGTGAGGGTGGATTTTGACATTGGGGTTTAATGTACATGCATGAGACATGCAAGCATGTCTCATGCATGTCGCATGCACTGGCAAGCCCACAACTCAGTTGGCAGATCCACGTAGGGGAAGGGGAGCCATCCAATCCTGTTCACATGGCTCTAATCGCATGCATCACTAGAAACACACTAGTCGAAGCAATTGGCATCGTAAGGAGATGCGCGCCACTGTCTGATGGACATCCGAGGGTTAAGAGCATGTGAGATTGCATGCCTGAGATAACCCCTTGCACGTAAGATGCAGCATCATTGAGCACGTGTTGCACGCCTCCATCTGGTTGCGCCATGTAGCTACTCTCATAACCATCTGATCGCTTATTGAAGGCTCAATTTCATCCACACGATACTTCAATAGATTAAGTCCGCTGCTCGTGATTCGACCCCACGCCCCACACTTTCGATAAGGCTTTCAAGCACTATGCTACGCTCGCAGATTGTCAAGCTAATGGAAATGGTGGGATGCATACTCAGCTATTGGATCAGGATCCAATGGTTGTGACAGGCTCTGAGGGTTCTCTAGAGTTGAGCGGCAAGTTGTAGATGGCTAAGATGGCACCACGTGACACCATCTAGGCCATCTATCTTCAAATGCTTGTAGAGGAAGCCACTGATATATGATCGGAGTAATTTTCACACCATTTGGCTGCGATCATCGATCCGAATCCATTTGTACGATTGGATTTCTAGCCAGAGGCTCTTATTTGCATCACCCTGCGCCTTGGCCATAAAAATGGAAGATTTAGAATACAAATTGTATAACTTAGTCTAAATGCATGATGACACTATTATGCACTATTTACAATACTAGATACATTTAACTAGCCTAGGAACATGCACAAATAGTCATTTTATCATGAATAATTATGTATCTATCACAAGATCTCTGAAAAAATATTAGAAGCCAACTGAGAAAAGTCTAATATTATCTCTTGTGTACCTCCACCGAACTTGGTTAAGCAAGTTAGGTCCTTCTTAGGACATGTAGGGTTCTACAGGAGATTCATTAAAAATTTCTCTAGGATTTCTCATCCCTTGACAAATCACCTTATAGCCAATGTCCCATTCAATTTTGATCCCTCATGTCTTAACACTTTCGGAACCCTGCAAAAGGTTGTCTCTGATTCTCTAGTTCTTCAGTCTCCCGACTGGTCCCTGGATTTTGAGATTATGTGTGATGCCTCCGATTTTGCAACTGGAATTATTCTGGGCCAGCATCAGGGGTGCCACCCATTTATTATCTATTCTACTAGCAAGATGCTAAATGAAGCTCAGCATAATTACACAGTTATAGAGAAGGAACCGCTAGCTATAGTTTTGGGGTTGGAGAAATTTCTTTCATATCTATTAGGTCAAAAGTCATTGTCTATGCTGATCATTCAACCCCTCAACACCTGTTAGCCAAGAAGTATGCCAAGCCATGATTTATTAGATGGATCTTTCTTTAGCAATAAGTTGACATTGAAATTTGTGACAAGGCTGGAGCACATAATGTTGTAGTTGATCACCTTTCTCATCTTGTCCCACCACACATACCTTGCTCTCCCCCTATTTATGAAAGTTTCCTAGATGAGTCACTTTTGACCATTTATTCATCGAAGTGCCCTTGGTATGCGGATATCGCGAACTATCTTATCAGTGGCAAGATACCTTTAGGATTATCCAAATACTAGATGATTAAATTCCTTTCCAAGGCTAAATATTATTTTTGGGATGATCCCCTACTTTTCCGATTAGGTTCTAATTAAGTGATCAGGAGATGTGTCCCAGATTATGAGATCTTCAGTGTGTTGTCTTTTTGCCACTGTGAGGCCTGTGGTGGACATTTCTCGGGCAAGAAGACCGTTGCAAAGATTTTGCAGTCAAGTTTCTTTTGTCCACAATCTTTACAGATGCACATGGCTTCACTAAGAGCTACAAACGATGGCAGTCAACCAGTTCCATGACCAAGAAAGACATGATGCCTCTCCAGCCCAGCCCATCTTTATTTATTGAAGTGTTCGACATTTGAGGCATTGATTTTATGGGCCCTTTCTCAAACTCGCATGGCTTTAAGTACATACTTCTCGCACTAGACTCTGTCTTGAAGTGGGTTGAGGCCATCCCAATGAGGAGTGCTAATCATAAGACCATTATTTCTTTCATTGAGGAGTACATTTTTGCAAGATTCGATGTTCCTCGTGCTCTAATCAATGACAGAGGAAGCCATTTTATCCATGCCTAGTTGCGAGCTATATTAAAGAAATATGGGGTGAACCATCGTATTGCGACCTTATTGATAGGATTGATTCCTCACAAATAAAAATTAAAATGCAATTTCTCATCATAGTATAACACGCAAAAACCTTAATAAAAAATAAATATAACGAAACTCTTGTAGGAGTCTCGATCAAACTCAGGAAGGAAACTCATTCTGGATTGATTTTGACTTGATTGAAAGTACGTGTTTGTGATTAATTCTAACTAGCCTAACCTAACTTAAAGACTAACTCTAACCTGAACTATGCTACCTTCCTTGAATCCCCATCTCCAACTCCCTCATGTAGCTCTTGCCAATTATGTTGTTTTCATGCATGATAAAAGTGTGCATGAAGAAAAGATAGAAAGTGAACGTGTGTGTTTCAGTTTGCACTACTTCAATTGTGTGCACACTACCTAGCAAGTTCAAACACATGTGGGAGTCATTAATGTGAATCGGGGCTACCATACAGTTTTTTTATTTTTGTTTTATGATTTTTTTTGGCCTTTTCAATATTTGATTCAAATAAAAACTAACTAAAACCCAAGAAAAGTAGAAATCTATAACTGTGATTTGATACGTGATTTGGTGGGTTGATTGGATCAAGAGGTGAGTGAGATGAGGAAATGGGTTGGGAGTTAGTTTAGTCATCATTATTATTGGAATGATTATGGAAACAAGGACTATCATCTTTCGTATTTTCTTCTTTGCAATTTTCTTTGGATTTTGAATAGTGAATGCAATTCCTAACTCAACTAACCTAATCTATGCAAATCAGCTAATCGACTAACCAATTAATTAAACTCTAATCCAAAGGTGATGATGGTGGGTGTGTGGGTGAGTGTGCAAAGAGACGGCCACCTGGTGGTGGCGATGATGATGCATGTGGTTGTGGTGATGGTGGCAATGGCGGAAAAATCATGTGAATATGATTTCGAAATAAAAAAATAACTAGGTACAAGATAGTGATCAAATCAACCATTATATTGCATTCAAAATGAAAAGTCGCATGCATCCACACATATAAGAAAGCTTACAAAACATACAAACAATAAAAGCTATTCTATGAGAAAACACTCCCACCGGTAATGCCCGTAAGAGATGTTGACAATTGGACGACGAGGTAGCTAGACCTGGTCGCGATGACTATCTACATGCACACAAAAAAATAAAAAGAACTAGAGACGACTAGAGGATAGTAGGGAGGACGGCACCCTCGATGCGTCTATGAAGAATTCAATGGTGGCCTTGGATTGGTAGGAGGGAGGTTGTCATCTATTGTACAACTACCTTACATAGTTATTTAGTCGTTGTTAAGTTATAGTATAGGAAATAAGGTAATTACCGCATTTTATAAATTTATAGTGGTTAAGTCTAGGCCGTTCGTTGGGAGGCTAATTTAAGCATAACATTAACCATTTATTTTTAATTTAATTCTTATCTTAATTAATAATTACTAATTAATGGGCTATTATATAATTAATTACTATATAATTTACTATAATCTATACTTACTAACTTAATAACATAAATTACCAATTACTTAAATTATAGTTACTTAATTAGTGCATACTTAATTTACTTCCATACCAAAGTTATATAACTAATTCATGCTTACTTTAATTAATTAGCCTAATAGGTACTAGATTTATTTAATTAAACTATAAACAAATTACTAAGCTAACTAATACATTAATTACGTTATAATTACTAAGTTACTTAAATTGTACTACTACTTAATACTTAATATAGTGTAGATATAGTTATAGTATAAGTTAACCAAAATAATTGAGTATATAATTAACTAAGTACTTAATTAACTAATTAATTACTACAATATGTTATTCACATGAATAATTGCATAAAAATGAACAGTAATAACATGGCAGTCATTCCAAAATGAGCTAAAAATAATATGAATTGAATTTGTAAAAACAATTATACAAAAAATGTTGCTTTATACAACACATGTAATCACATTTATTTATCAACAACTTAGTCTTTTTATCATTTAACACTTAGGCACCAAAGCCTTCACAAAGCATCCAAAGTGTTCTCAACACTTAGCCAAATTCTCGCAAGTTCAAGCCCTTCACACACCAAAAGGAGAGATGGCTCCATGTGGCTTTCATAGGATCAACAGCCAGGATGGCTGAATCAATACCACTACTGGCCATGTGTCACCATCTTAGCGTTCCACCTGGCACCTGGAGACTACTCCGCAGAGCCAAATCAATGGTCAAATCAGGTCAATATGTATCAAGCAAGAGCTACGCATGCACACAGCACGTGCAGCTTGCGTCATTGTTGAGTGAACGACTATAGCAGTGATTCGTTATATACGCCTTCAATGCTTCAACAATTTTAGGTGGGGTCCTAAAGAGTCCCCTTTCCTTCTGCTTACACTTGAGTTCCAGCGCCATCTTCAATGTTGACTTTACATCTTGATTGCCATCAGCTCAGGGCTCCAAGTTAAGCAAATAAGGGCTTGATCAAAAGCCCTTAGGATCTACTTTGATTACATCAAGCAATTTAATCAAAGGATCTTAGATGATCCTCTGAATCATGCTCTAAAATAGGCCTGATGCCATGTGTGTACTGCTACAGATTAGCAAAGGTGTTCTACTTTAATTGGACTATTTAAACCTCTATTACTCTTGATCAATGAATGCTCGTAGTTCCTAATAACATTCTGCACTCAAAGGAGTGGGAATGGAGATCTTTGAAGGCTTTCGAAGCTCGCTGAGCTTCTGAGCTTCACATTGATGCTTAGAACAGGTAAACCAAAAGGTCAATTAGCCTAACAGATAGCTTAGGCCCTTAGGAATAGATCTAGATCACTTCAGGAGGTTTAGACAAAAAGATTTGGGCTAATTTGAGCTTAGAAACTTGTTAGGAGCTCAATGAAGCTCATTGAACTCAGAATGAACCCATACTATAAAGGAGATAAAATCTACTTAAATCCTCAATCAATCTCACTCAAATCAACTTTAGCAAATTCATATCAATATTAGGTGTTTAAAGAAATCACTAAAACCTAGTTCTAAAGCCAAGAACTCCAAGAGCACCCAGGTTGACAAATAAAAGATAAAAACTTGACTTTTAATTCTAATGCATCTCAGACTCAATTAACTATCTAGATCAATTCCGCAGAACCTCAGGAATTCAATACAGCCTCAAAGATTTGATTTTGATACTTGGAACACCAAGCTCCAGGCACTTTGCTTGAGATTTAATATGGGTCGATTCAACATAATATATCAATGATTCTAACACGGTTCCAAGAATAGACCTATAGATGCTTATTGACCTATTCCTTTGATCTGTAACTACCTAGAATCTCCTCGATCAACTCTGCCGGAGCTGACGAAGATGAAGGCCAGTAGGATGCTACAATCATTTGAACAATAAATAGACAAGTGAAACATGATTAGTAGATTATTAAATGATGATGTGGAGCTCTACAAAAAGTTTAATAAGATTTTTCTCAATATTGATGTCGCTGGAGCTCGTCGGAGCTCCGATGAAGGCTGGAAATGGCTCAAGGAATGATTCAAAAGATCCTTGATGATCTCAAGATCATCAGGAGTACTTTAATTGATCCAATTAAGGTCAGGAGTAAAGATTTGACTCAAATTCTTCGAAGGTTACATCTTGAGTTTGACAACATTTAGGAGTCTTCACCTTACTCAATTAAGTAAGACAAAATTCTCAGTAGGTGTGATGAAGGAGTTAAGTGGAAGACTCCTCTTAAGTTTCCATGGACAACAAACTTTGAGGTTGAAGGTGAAATTAGGCATTTTGTGGGTAAGATGTAATTAATGAAATTAAAACATGGATCAAAGCCCTAATAGTGTGGTGGAACTGTTGGAGGGCCCAAATTAGATGTTGATGTAGACACATCTATTTAGGATAAAATGCCTATTTATGCATGTTCCCAAGCTTATAGATGCATTCCATATTATAAATTTTTCATAGCATACATCATTTTGCATTTAGAATAACTTGTATAAATTGTATAGTAATTTGTGTATTAATATGGCTAGGAGACAGGGTGATATTTTGGAGATTCAGATGAAGAATTCAACTGTACGGATGCATCTAGATCGAAAATAGATCCGATCCAACATTCGTAGTATTCCCTACAAGCATCTGAAGATAGAATGCCCAGATGATGCCACATGGCAACATCTCGGTTGCTCAAAGGTCACCCAGCTCCCGCTGAAGGACGTCATCGCCGCTTCTCCACTATCAGATGAAGATCTCATGATTGATGAAGCACCACGTTTCATTAGGCTCACGGCGGTTGGATGAAGATCCAATGGCTACGATTGAGTGCATGTGGGATCCTCCGCGCAACCATCCGTTGCCACAACTCATTGGAAATGAGCACGATTCCCATTCCAAGGACGCGCATTCGACTTCCACTGAGGCACCCTAAAACTGATCTAGCTCTTAGGGTTTTAAATCCGCAAATGGGTTTTCAGGTTGCATTTAAGCATTTAATTAGGATAAGCATGCATTACATTTTAGTTGCATTTTTAATATATTTAATTGAGTGTCAGGGATAGATAGAGAGTCAGATCCTACATACCATGGTACTTGGGAAGGCAGAAGATGAAGAAGAAGCTCCTTTCAGCTAGATTCCAGCTAGATCCAACTCATTCCAGCTAGATCCCAGTTGATTCTAGTTGGATCAACTCATCCCTAACTCCATTCAGCTCATCTTAGCTGAATGGTAGCTCTAGCTAGTTCACCTTAGCTCCATTCAGCTCACCTTAGCTGGATGGCAACTCAAACTAGCTCAAGTCAGTTGATCCCAGCTCTATTCCAACTCCTCCAACTCCGAAGAGTTCATTGGAAGCTTAATCTGACTAGGACTAGCTAGACCTGGTCAGCTGAAGATGATCTTAACCAGCTTAGGCCAGCTCAAGTCCAGTTCTCGGAGGCTCAACTCAGTTCAACTTAGTTGAACTGAGCTACTTGACCTAAGCTAGCTACTCTAACTAGCTCAGAAATCTCCGGAAAGATCAAACCCAGCTTACCTCAGCTCACATCAGCAGAAGCCAGCTCATCTTAGCTTGGCTTAGCAGCTAGCAAAGAACTAACAAGCTAAGCCAGCTAAGATAGCTCCTTGCAACTCTCTTCAGCAGCCACCAGCTCTAGTGTTGCTCAAGATAGCTACCTCCAGCTCTTCTCCCTCAAAACCCTAGCTCCCTATGCCTCCAACCCTACTCCCTACTAGCTAAGCTAGTTAAGCTAGCTTAGCTTAGCTAGTCACCTCCTTGGCCACCAAAATGTAACCATAAAACCCACCTAACTATCTCCACCAAATAACCTTACCTAAGTCCACTTAAGCTATCACCACTCCACCTCAATCTTGGCACCAACCCTATACATCCCTTCACCCCTCTCTACCACCAAAAGACACCACCAAATTCCCCCCAAAACCACCTAAAAATGGTGCCAACTTTTTCCCTCCGAAACCCTTGAGATCCAACCCTACACCTACCCCTTCAACGCATCTCCACCCTCCATTTTTTCCCTCCAAAATCAACACCTTCTAGAAGGTATTTTTGGAGGGAAAACCAAGGCACCTCTTCCTTTCCCTCCCACTTTTCCCTCCAAAAATATCCAAGCACTGCTTCTTTTCCCTCCAAAAAATACCATAACCACCCCCCTTTCCATCCTATAAATACCCTACCCTACCACCACATAATTCCAATCTCCTCTCCATTAGTTAGGTTCCATCTTCACTCCAAGGAGGAAGAAGAAGAGAAGAAGATCAAGGGATCACACACCCACCTCCTTGGTGCCTTCTTCCTCTCCTTCTCTCTTAGCCACGCCAAAGGAGGAAATCTTCAACACTAAGGGGATGGCCAGGCAAGAGGAGCAAGGTGGTTGACGCCCACCTTGGAGGAAAGCTTGGAGGAGTTATAATATTAGAAGCAAGGAAGTATTCTTTTCAAGCACAGCAGCTGCTATACTTGGAGCAAGGACCATTCCTTCTTCACCATCTCTGGAGAATTTTTCTTTATTGCTATTTTCTTTGTATTATCTAGTGTAGTTTCTCTTTTACTTTTAAGAAGCATGTAACTACTTGTCATCAACTCTACTAGTAATACAAAGTTTTTATTGCCTTCAATTTCATGTTTTCTAGCTTAGTGTGTTTTTCATGTTGCTGTTAGTTTATTAGTGCACCACATCTTCTTCTAATTACCTTAGGGGCACTTGCCTAGGGTGAGATTAGAAGAAAAGGCTCTCTTCTTGTCACTTAGGGTTAGTTGTAGCATAATTCATCAATCCCGATTATTTCCAAAACTATAAAAACAACAAAATGAAAATCACAAAAATATGTGTTGATTTGAGAAGCGAGAGAGAGAACCCATTCTTTATGACTAACAAATTGGCCTCCATGGATGATCCTAGATACTCCACTATCTAGGTGTTATAAATGTAAAAGTTTCATTACAGATTTACGCGTTACAATGACACTAATTACATCATTTAATAAACCGCGTATTTTCTACATCACTTTTTAGTGTCGCTGCTGGGGAGGCATGGCTTAGTCACATATTTTATCTCTCTCTTGCTTTATTAGGTCTTCACAAATTTTGTTTTGTGTTTTGTTTAGGTGCAAACCAGGAATGGGAGCAGGATTCATATTCGCTTGGAGTTAGAAACTTCAAGTGAACTTGTCTTCTAGCATACTTAAGGTTAGTACCCCCAACCATCTCCTGTATCATCATCAAAATATCTTAAAAAAATCTTTAAATTTTCAAAAAAAATCAAAAACAAGAAAAATTAAGGGTGGTGGAACCCTAAAAGTCATTTTGTTGCTTGTTTGCTCCATTTTTTCACCACCTTCATCTTATTGGTGTCTGATTTTTGAAAATCTAGACTTTTTTCTTGATTTTCAAAAATTAGGTTCGGACACTTAGGAGCCTCCTAAAATCTCCAACTTTCACCCAGGGAAGCTCCTTTGAGTTAGGAACCTTGAATCTAATTTTCAAGAAATTTTGTTGAATAGAAAAAATTAAAAAAATTCATGGAGCAAATAAGGGTCAGACCTTGTTCCCTTACTATTTTCCTACTGCCCGAGAATTTTATAAATTTTTCTACTCATCATATTTGGGTAAACTTTATATTCCTAGAGACTTTGAGAAATTATCTACATAATATAAAATGCTCAAAAATTGTTGAGATCATTTGAGATTTTTGCAGAATTAATTCCTTGAATCTATCATTTCTAACTCTTGACACCAGTAAAAAAAAAATTATGAAAAAATATCAACCAAATTTCTAAAATCGCAAAAAAATTATTTTTGAATTCATTGTTTGATTTTACATCAGATGGTAGCATTGTTTGTCTTGTTTGGACGACCATCTAAAAATATTTTAAAAAGAGATTCATTTTTAGAAGTTGCATAACTAGGAATTCAAAAGGTTTTTAATTTTCTCTCTTAGTCACATCAAATTTCAAAGGAATTGATCTCCACCAACAACAAATTGTTTGACATTATTTTGTGGAACATCAAAACCTTGTTTGAACATTTAATAAGAGAGATCCTAAAAGACATTAAATCTTTAGCAAAACCCTAAAATCCTTCAACGAAAAATCCTTGTTTGCAAACCTCTTTTGATTTGGCTTGGGCACCACTTCTTGCCCAATTCACACACAAAAATAAAAGAAATAATTAGGCATTACCCCAACTAACACCCATCACATTCCCTGTGCACTTTAAGCTCCTAGACTTAATTAAAATTTTGTAGCAATTTGACCCCTAAGGTTTCATCAAACTTAGTCTTGTTACCTAGGTTTTAAGTTTTCTTTAGTTGGTATCAATTCTTTCATCTATATCTGGTGCCAGGCTGAGGGGTCGTGTCCAATGACCAGGCATGGGTTTACACAAGCCCCCAGTGATTTTCCTGGGACATGCTTGGGCCCAACCCTCCCCTTATTCAACCTAACCAGATTTGTTGAGAGAACGGATATCCACTACTGATTTCTTATTTCCTAGATAGACCAAGTCTTAGGTTAATTTCTATGGAGTCACATTTAAGTTAGGTCTAGAATTTTATTGCTTGATTGCACACTTTCCCTCATCTCTCCCTACTATCCTCCCCGTTTCTTCCATTTTTTGCACGGGTGACGGTCCCAAACTCCGCACTTGGAGGGACCACTTGATTTTGCCCCCCGCACCAAAGACCTCTTTTCTTGCATTCTTCCTCTTCTTTGTATTTTTTAAAAAGATGGACAAACAAAATAGGCCCTCTAACCCACATGCTGATTTTTCTATCCCCTATCTATCTGCCCTGGAGCTACCTAATCAAGCCCCCCACCTCATTTCTACTCCATGATGGCTCAACTACAAGCTAATCAACAACAGTTGACTAGGGATATAACAAACCTAGCCAACCAAGGGAGACCTACCAAACTTACTCAAGCTCCATGAGTTCCACATCTAACCCCATTTAACACCCCCAAAGAGAGAAAATTTGCATAATCTAAATACTACCCTCGTTGAGTATAATCGATATTCCAAGGCTCTTTATGGTTCAATGAGAAATTACACATATCCAAATCATCGCCCCACTCAAAATATCACCACCCTTTAGGAGAAATTTAAAAATTCCTCTAATTGGAGGAGTCATTCGACTCACTCTTGGACCAACCTAGCTCCTCACCAACAACAAAACCCATTTGGAGGGTATGGTTTAAATCAGACTTGTTATCAATCTGGGCCATCTCAAGAAGACATCAATGCCCAGATGATGAAAGCCCTATAGGAAATGCAAAGCAAAACGACAGAAATAACCCATGTTATTAACAATCTCCATGATCAAGTTGTTACTCAAACCCAAAGACGTGCAGGACATTCACCATCCCAACCCACGCCAAACCCTATCAATCAAAGGAGCCAACACCCGGGTGGAAACCAACATCAAAACCACACTAATCAGCCTCCTATTAACCCAATACCTCAGCACCAACCTAGTTTCTATCAACAACATGCCCCCCCACCTCCTCCTAGTGATAACCAAACTGCATATGTAGACACATTGAGGAATGGGAAAACCACCACTGATTTAGGACCTTCAAATCAACTTGATGAAACCCACTCTCAACCTATGCAAATTGACTCTCCTAAACCCCAATCAGGAAGAAGAAAAAGAAACATCAAAAACACAAGATTCAAATCCTATTTCTCACCCTCAAGCACTGCAATCAAATCCTTCTAAAAGAAATCATAGCCTTCTCACCAAAATCTTTTGGACTTATTTGGGCAAGTCGAGACTAGCATCCCCCTCTTAGATGCCACCCCTACCTATGCTAAATTTTTGAAAGAAAGGTGTACTCCAAAGTAGTAAGACCAGAATCTAGGACCAGTGGTCCTTTCCAAGACAGTAAGTGATAAAGAGAGTTTCACTTAATTAAAATAACAATAGAATGATTTATCGTTGTAATTTATGTGGTGGAAATCTCTCAATCAAAGATTAAAATAGATATTAATTTAAACCACAGTAAAAAGGTCATATCCACAGGGAGAATCAAGCCAAATAAACTCACGAATAAAGAGCCATCATGTTCGCAGACACATTCACGAAATCAATTTAATGAATTTACTACTCTAAATGTCACTTTGACTTTCATGAGAAGTTCAAGGCTATTTATGTAATTTTCACATCAGGAATCAAGCTTCCAAAAATATGTAGATGATGCATGTGTAGTGACATCATGTAATTTCGAATTGCATGCAACTCTGAACCTAATTTCAATGACAAACGATGTGCATAACAGAAGTTAATCAAATACGCAAAAAAGATAAGTGCATTGTCATAATTTCACCATAATAATTTAATCAAAAATAAAGAAATAACATAGTTGGCAATGGCATTGGATGTAATTTTTAATTGACACTTTCCCTCTAGCAAAACAGGGGAAGAGTTCCCCTTGCTTACACGCGAAGGAGAAGGTGCGGTTGAAGGCGCAAAGCTCCGAGGAGGTTGAGGAAGGCGAGGCCGTTCCAACGAAGGTCACGGTGACAGGAACAGTAGCCAGAGCTCTCGTAGGCAACGAGGAGGTACGACTCGCCGACGCATGGGTTGTCGACGGCAGCAGTACCTACGGCTCGCCGACGCGTGGGTTGTTGACGGCGACAGTCATGGACGTGGGTGGCCTCGTGAAGGTGAGGAGAGTTCAACGGTGTTGATGGAGCAGAGATTGGAGGCCATTGGACGTGGCTGCATGGAGGTGGTTGGACGCCCACTTTGGGTTCCTTTCTGTTGGCCGAGAAGAAGAAGAAGATGAAGACCCAACTATGCGTGTGGTGACTGGTGCGCGCGCGAGCGCATGGAAGGTGCTGTGCACGCGCGGTGGTAGGTGCACGCGCAGGCGAACGCAAGGCTACTGCGTGTGCGCGGAGGTGGTGACGGCGCACAGAGAAGATACTGCTACTGCGTGTGCGTGGGAGGCGTGCGGTCACTGCGTGGTGAGTGCGCTGTTGGTGACGTGCACGGCTGCGCGTGGGTTTAAAGGAGTCGGCAGTGGTGTTGGTTAGGTTCCTTTCGATGGGAAAATAGGGGATGTAGAGGTGCTGGAAGAGGAAGAAGATGCTGGGGGAGAACGATGGTCAGTGGATGGTGGTGTGGTGTGATGGAAATGGTGCACACTATCACCATGCACCAATATGTCGAATGTGAGCAGAGGTAGAGGGCGGCTTCGGTCCACGGCGCAAGCAATTTCCATAGTGCATGTTGGTTGCACGGTGGAGGTGGAAGAGAGGTCCCCCAAGGGGGAATGGGAACGGTGATGGTGAGAGCCCCCCCATTGCTATAGCACGAAGGGAAGATAAAATGTATGGGTTGTTCTGCGGTTGGAGAAAGGAGCTTCGTGGAGTGGGCGGTGCGTTAGGATAAGGGATGGGAGTTGTTGCGAGGGGGAAGGCGGTGCGTGAGGAGTGGGCGCGCTGTTGGCCTACATGTGTGCAGCCACGCACATGCGCGAGAGGAGGTTTGGTTTATTCAAAATATAAAATAATTATTTATATACAATAAGTTATAAAATGCATTAGATATATGCAAACCTAAGTAATGATGCATGCAATTATTTTATGACCTAATGTAGTTATTAATGAATATAAAATACAAGAATAAAGTTAATTTGGGTGTAACAATAGTCCATTAAGATGGACTCATCAAATACTCCCATGCCTAAGATTTGCTAGTCCCTAGCAAAAGTGAAAAATAATAGAAGTAATCAGAAGATTTCTTCTTTCCTTATTCCAAAAATTTAGAGATTCAGACAAATGTGAAGTGATAGTAGCCTAGGTAATGGATCCAAGTGAGAAGCCAACTTACATTCGAAGTTCATACTTAACCCTTGATAAAATTCTATCAAGATAGGCAACAACTTCCTTCAGGGATAAAGCAGAAAATAATCTGAAATTTGTATGTATTGCAACAACTTCCTTCGTTTCTGTTCCTGTTGTGGTGGTATGTATTGGAATAGCAGCTTTTACTTTACTACTTGTATGTTTTTATTACTTAGTTATATTGCATATGTAAATGCGGTTTATTTTTCTACTTTTTGGTTATTTCTTGTTGGATGACTAGGTCTTGGGATTAGTCGAGGCGAGCTGGTCTCGGATCCTGTAGGGATTCGAGAATCGGGTCGTAACAAGATGGTATCAGAGCAAGGTCATCTCGAGAAATGAACTAACTGTCTTGAGAATAACCATTCACGTGCATGTAACTAGGGTAGCCACCGCAACGTATCGCTTTGACATTTGTTTTGAGTCCTTTCTCGCAGAAATTCGATAGCGTTAACCCTTTTGTTCTGTCTTCCGCATCTCCTTGCAGGAGATGCCTCGTCGGGGAGTTCTCATGGCGGGCCACGGTCGCGGCTGTGGACGACGTCGGAGGGGCAGATGTGCCTGGCCCAAGGTGCCAGTTGACCTGCCTCTTCTCCCGGACGTTCAGGCCTAGAATCTCGCCCAGCTGATTAGTGACATAGTGCGGGAGGAGCTCCACCAGCCTCCACGGGCACCTCTCCTTGAGGACGTGGAGGGGGAGTCCTCGGTGGAATAGGGAGACTGCCGCAGCGCCGGACAAGCAGGAGGGGGAGGGGGTGGTCCTCCACCGCCCCCACTACACTTTGACACTTTCGAGCACGAGCTGTCCTTGCCTGGAGGCGTGCCCATTCCCCCACTACAGCTGTACCACGAGCTTTTCAAACAGTTCTGGAAGCTGAAGCTCCCTCTTTTCAAGGGGGATGGGGACCCGTTCGAGGCAGAGGACTGGCTGGAGCAGATAGAGGTGTTTGACACCCTTCGCCCCCTTGCAGAGTATCGCGTGGCCTTTGCCACGTACCAACTAGAGAGTGTGGCACACAGGTGGTGGAGGGCAGTCAGAGGCCAGGAGAGGGGAGAGTCGACGTGGGACCAGTTCATCACCCTCTTCTGTGAGCATTACTTCCCGCAGATTTGGCAGGACCAGAGGAGGCAAGAGTTCCACATTCTCCGCCAGTGGACGATGATTGTTAGCGCTATCGCACGCGCTTCCTGGAGCTGTCACGTTTTGCTTCGACAGCCGTAGCTATAGAGGAGTGCCTGTGGAAGTTCACTGAGGGGCTCCAACCTACTATTCGGGGGTATGTCAAACTCTTGAAGCTTCCCACCTTGTCGAGAGTGGTGGAGGTAGCCATGACGTACGAGGAAACCAACCCAGCCGCGCGAGACACTGACAGCGGACAGAAGGGGCCCTACTAGCTAAAGAACTCTCAGGGTCGTTGAGAGAGAAGGCACGCGGCACCTGCAAGAGAGCCGTCTTGTTTTGCGGAGCCGTCAGTGGCTTTTGGGGGCCCCAGACAGGGGTCAACTGCCAGCACTGGACCCCCACCCAGTCGTCAGTAGGGACCTGTCGAGGGAGGGAGTCGAGTTCCCCTCTGCTACCAGTGTGGCCAGTCGGGCCACATCAGGAGGGACTGCCCATTTAGGGTTGGAGCACCATAGCAGATGCTCCCCGCATCGAGCATTAGAGGCCGAGCTGGTGGTCGTGGTCCCCAGGTGCGTAGGGGAGGGCAGCAGTCACGAGGAGGGTATCGACCAGCGGCTGCTTGCCCGACCTAGAGTGTAGCTGCTTCGTCTGCGTCGAGGGCTGAGGGACGTATCAATGTCCTGACACACAGACGCCAGGGCTTCCGGTTCAGTGGTGGCATGTATGGTTACCGTTTCCGGTAGATTAGTATATGTACTTTTTGATTTTGGCGCCACACACTCTTTTTTTGCTGTGGTTTTGCTGTCAGTTTGGGACAGGACAGTGTGCTATAAGAGGATCCATTTGTGATTAGAGGCCCAGGTTGCCAGTTTGTAGTTGAGGAGGTCTACACAGACTGTGAGGTCAGTATAGGGGGACAGCTTCCCCGCTGATCTGATTGTGATACCGATAGAGGATTTTGGCGTGATTCTAGGGATGAACTGGGTGTCTGCCTACCACGCCTTGGTGGACTATTTCGGGAGGAAGATCGTCTTCTTCATATCGGAGTTGCCTTCCTTTGAGTTTCACTAACAGCCGGTGGATGGAGGTTTCAGGTGCATATCTGTGCTTCGGACAGCGAGGCTTTTGAGCTAGGGGTGTGAGGGCTTTCTAGCCTGTGTAGTGGTAGTGCGTAGCCCCGTGATTGATTTTCAGAGCATTCAAGTGGTTTGTGAGTACCTCAACGTGTTTCCAGAGGAGCTGTCAGGACTATCGTCCGAGCGTGTGATCGAGTTTGAGATCTCACTGGTACCGGGGACCAGCCCCATTTCTATTGCACCGTACCGAATGACACCACTTGACCTGCGAGAGCTTAAGTCATAGTTACAAGACCTGTTGGAGAAGGGCTTTGTGAGGCCCAGTGCGTTCCCGTGGGGAGCCCGTGTTGTTTGTGAAGAAGGATGGTACCCTGCGACTTTGTGTTGACTACAGGTAGCTGAATAGGGTCACCATCAAGAACAAGTATCCACTGCCGATGATTGATGACCTTTTTGACTAGTTGCGAGATGCTATAGTGTTCTCCAAGATAGATCTGAGGTCAGGCTACCACCAGTTGAGGATAAGGGAAACTGATGTCTCCAAGATAGCTTTCCGTACCCAATATGGGTACTACGAGTTCTTGGTCATGTCGTTTGGGCTGACCAACGCTTCCGCTGCTTTTATGGATTTGATGAACTAAGTTTTCAGACCATACTTGGATCAGTTTGTGGTAGTTTTCATCGATGACGTGCTCGATTATTCGCAAGATCAGGCACAACACGGACATCATCTATGGATGATTCTGGGCACTTTAAGGTGACGCAGGCTATATGCCAAGTACAACAATTGTAAGTTTTGGTTGAGGTAGGTGACTTTCTTTGGCCACGTGATCTCAGGGGATGGTTTGGCTGTGGACCCAACCAAGGTGGAGGCCGTACTCATGTGGCAGAGGTCACGTACAATGATAGAGATACGTTGCTTTTTGGGACTGGTAGGTTACTATCGGCGGTTTATTAGAGGATTCTCGCAGATTGCGCATCCTATGACCCAGTTGACTCGAAAGGACGTGCCCTTTGCCTGGACAGGTGCATGTGAGGCATGTTTTCAGGAGTTGAAGGAGAGACTGACTTCAGCTCCTGTACTTACCATCCCGGACAGCGGTGGTGGTTTTGTGGCGTACACAGGTGCTTCATTGCAGGGGTCAGGGGGTGTGCTCATGCAGCAGGGTCACGTTGTCGCTTACGCTTCGCGGCAACTGAAGCCCCATGAGCATAGCTACCCTACCTATGACTTAGAGCTGGCAGCTGTTGTCTTCGCGCTTAAGACATGGAGGCACTACCTTTATAGTGAGACCTTTGAGATTTTCACAGATCATAAGAGTCTCACGTATTTGTTTGACTAGGAGCTTAACATGAGATAGAGACGTTGGTTAGAGCTCTTGAAGGACTATGACTGCAACATCTCCTACCATCCGGGAAAGGCCAACGTAGTGGCTGACGCCTTGAGCTGGAAGGCGCCCGCTCACTTGGCAAGTCTATAGGCGCATAGTTGGAGACTGATGGAGGAGTTGGGTAGTTGGCGACCTCGGGAGCCATAGAGGTATTGTGGGGCAGTGACAGTGACACGACAGATGCGACCAGAGCTGATAGATCGCATCATTGCAGGGCAGATGACAGATTTGCACTTACAAGCGTTGCGAGATAGAGTGTTGTCAGGGGACCTAGGAGACTTTTCTTTTACAGACGAGGTGCTGCGTATGATGGGACGCTTGTACGTTCCCAGGGATGAGGAGTTGTTGAGAGAGCTCCTGATGGAGGCGCACGGATCCAGGTTCACCATACATCCCAGGAACAAAGATGTATCATGATCTGAGACGCAACTTTTGGTGGAGAGGGATGAAGCGGGATGTGGGTGAGTTCGTGTAGTAATGTTTGGTGTGCCAGCAGGTGAAGGTTGAGCATTAGAGACCTGTTGGGCCGTTGCAGCCACTTCCTGTGCTAGAGTGGAAGTGGGAGAGCATCACTATGGACTTGGTGGTGGGCCTACCTGTTACCCAGCGAGGACACGACGCAGTTTGGGTGATAGTGGACAGGTTGACGAAGATGACTGCCGATTTGAGTCACCTTGGGACCAGCATAGTTGGCAGAGAGGTACATTTGCGATGTGGTACGCCTGCACGAAGTTTCGCATGAGATTGTATTCGATATGGATACCCATTTCTCTTCCCAGTTTTGGGCTGAGTTTCAGCAGGCTTTGGGGACGCGGTTGAGGTTCAGTACTGCGTACCACCCCCAGACGGACGGACAGTCAAAGCGTATCATACAGACACTTGATGACCTTTTGTGCGCTTGTGTACTGGACTGGAGAGGCTCCTGGGAGGAGCATTTACCCCTGGCAGAGTTTGCATATAATAATAGTTATCACTCGAGCATCGGCATGACACCTTATGAGGCTTTGTACGGATGGAGGTGTACTACGCCCTTGAGTTGGGTCGAGGTGGGGACCAAGTGGGAGGTTGGCCCCAGGCTGATCTGGCAGAGTCAGAAGGTGATAGAGAAGATCCACAGATGACTCCGCACTATCAGGAACATGCAGAAGAGTTATGTTGACAAAAAATGTAGAGAGGTGCAGTTTGAGGTTGGGGATCATGTCTTTCTTCGCGTTTCGCCCATCAAGGGCTGCAGTGTTTTGGGGTGAAGGGGAAGCTTGCGCTGAGGTTTGTAGGGCCCTTTGAGGTCGTGGAGCAGGTATGACCTGTTGCTTACCGGCTTGCCCTTCCTCCCCAGCTTTCTGCAGTGCACGACGTGTTCCACATGTCCAACCTTAAGAAGTACGTCGCTGATCCCAGTCACATTTTGAGCCACGAGAGTGTCGAGGTGGGTGACGACCTGACCTACCCTGAGAGACTAGTGCAGATACTAGACAGAGCCATCCGGAGTTTGAGACGGAAGCAGGTACCCCTGGTGAAGGTTCTGTGGAGAAGTCGGTGGTACGAGGAGGCTACCTGGGAGCCTGAGGCAGCGATGTGAGAGTGGTACCCGGAGCTTTTTGAGGGTATGTCTTTTCGGACCTACTTTGATCCTCTTTAAGTTATGCGTTTTATGTTTCTTTTTTCGTACCTTAGCTAGTTCAAGTTTCGGGGATGAAACTTCCTTTAAGTTTGATATGATGTAAAGACCTGTCCCACTTTTAGCCTTTTAAGATGTCTGGAGTGTCAGTCAGACGTCTATCCAGACGTCTGGAAAGTAAAATTTTGTACGCAATCTGCGTTCTGTGCGCGGGCGATGCACAGAACTCTCCTCTCTCTCTTTCCTCCTTCCTCCCCCTTGTAGAACCCTAACCCTCAAGCCTTTATAAAAGGCCACCCTTCCCTCTCCTCTCCACTTCACACACCACCATCTTCACCTTTAGAGCGCGGCGGAGTGGCGGGACGAGGTGAGTGAGGGAGCGCGTGAGAGCGAGGAGGAATGCAGCGGAGTGCGGCGAGGAGCGTTGGGAGCGCGGTCTGATACTGGAATTTTTCCAGTATTAGAAGTCTGTAGTGCAGTTCGGACGTCTATAGTCAATACCAGACGTTTGAAAGCACCTTTATCGCGAAGGTACGTTCTCTTCGCGGTTACGGCCATGCAGGTCGAATCGCAGAAGATATGTTTGGCTAGTATAGGGTGGCTGCTCTATCGTACACAGGAGCAGCCTTGGGAAGGTGCGTGGAACGCACTTTCGGACGTCTGAATAGCTCATCAGATGACTGGAGGTGCTTCCAGACGACTAGAGGAGTGGTCCAACATGTGGAACCGCTTTCAGGCGATCGCAGGGGAGTCCTGGACGTCTAAGGGCACCGTAGGAACTTGAGGTGAGATTCTGTAACTTTTAAGACGTCTGGAATTGTTTCCAGACGTCTGATTTTGGTAGTAGACACGTTTTTGTACACTACGTACTAGAAGCCTTTGTACACTGTTCTGAATCCTCTTTTGTAATGTGCCCTTTGGTTTAGGGTTTTGACCTGCTGCGTGTTTGGTGCTCGCAGAGGCGTTTGGGTCTATGTTCAAGCCCCCATTACTCCCGGATTTCTGATAGAGTGGTCTACTCCTATTAATTTTATTAAATAAGAATGTATCTGTGGAATTAGTCAACTGAAAACCTAGGATGTGACATGAACCCTAGGACAGAGAAATGATTGAACAAATTGTTCTGCATAATTGTATTTGTATACATGAATAAATTAAATTGTTAACCATTGCTTGTAAATAAGTATGAGCTGCCTGTTAAAATATGAGCTGCCTGAGATAACTGAACAGTTACCTGTGAAATCATTTGTTGCATGTATTAAATTGTGGAAATATGAGCTACCTGTATATAAACGAGAACTGAATGGTGAATGATGGAATCTAGATTGGAATAATGTGGTGAACATGAACATGAACCCTACGGGGAATTAGGAGTAGAGTTCCTGTGGTTAGATGGAAAATCTAGAATGTGGGCGGGAAGTGTGCTGACCCTTAAGTACGTGGTACCAAGGAGAGTGATTGTCCCCTTTTTGTGTAGAGCGGAGCTAGCCGCTCTTGGGTTGGGACCTGAGGTTAGGATTAGCCACTCTACACCGACTTCTGTTGGCTCTCGTGTACACGGTATCGAGGCGAGCTACTAGTGTAGGGAGGGAGCTAGCCACCCTATGGGGCCCGAGATTCAGCTAGCCACCCTACATCGACTTGTTAGGCCCTCTAGGAAAATCAGGGTAGTCAGACGATAGTGCGCAGACTGTAGAGGGGCAAGACCCCTGTTTGGTTCTGAGGGCCTAGACCCTTGTTTCTGAGAGGGCTATGCCCTATACTATTCCGTGCTGTACTTTGGGCGTAGCTGCTAGCGGAAATGACTGACCGCGTGTCAGTGCGGGGTAGCTACCCGTGCGCTTATCATGTGTGCCGTAGTTACCGCTACGTCTGACAATGGCCTCGGGGTGGTTGACTGGCTGTAGGACTACCACGGGGGACTCTCCCGGGTAGGAGAGCACCACGTGTACCTTCTACTCTTCAGAAAAGACTGCAATCAAGATCGTTCGCACGAGGAACATGCAAGATCAAGAAAAATCTGAAAGTTGAGAAACGGGGTGAAAAGGAATTACCTGTAAAATAAAAGATAATTATATCTATTACTTTTACTGCTTTAGATAGTATGACTACCACTCTACTCAGTGTTCGCTGATTTCGTCTTTTTCATAACATTATTCAGGTTCAGGAGTTGAGCAGCCCGAGCTTCCGGTTGCGGAGGGTGCTGGGCCCAGTCGAGCCCAGCCATAGTTTTCTGCACTCTTTGTTGTACCCTCTTTATTGTTGTTGTGAGTTTCGGATTTTTAGTTACTGTTCCTGTTACTGTTACTTTCGTTTCCATTGTTCATGTTGTGGTGGTATGTACTGTAATAATTGCTTTTACTTTCCTTTACTGCTTGTACGTTTTTATTGTTTAGTTATATTGCATATGTGAATGTGATTTATTTTCCTATTTTTTGATTATTTTTTGTTGGACTACTGGGTCTTGGGATTAGTCGAGGACAGTCGGTCTCGGGTCCTGTATGGATTCGGGAACCGGGTCGTAACATGGCGCAAGATCGGCAGCGCCCCGCCTCCGCTATCCACCGCAGGACGAATCGAAGATCGAATGGCTGAGAACGACTCTCGCAACGCCTCTTCACCCGTAGCCCCGCCTCTTCCATCACCTGTAGGAGGGCACCTCTAACATCACTTGCCTCCGAATGGCTGAGAATGGATGAGAACAGATCTCGCAACGGCCCTTCGACCAGCAGCGCAACAATGAGAGGTTCTAAGCCATTCGATCTTCGATCGGACGGCTGAGAGTTGCGCATCCATCGCACATCCAATGGCCTCCAGCACCGCTCCAGCTCGCCGCGTCGGTGACCATCCGCGAGCGCAGCGCAGCAAGCTTCTCCTCGTCTACGAAGGCAGAGGCGGGCGTTTGAAACCCCGCGCGCTGCCAAATCAACTCACGCAGGCGTGGCCGATTCAGGCCATCGATCCGCGATCGAACGACGTGGAGGCAACCACGCGGTGTAGGAGATACACACGATTCCTCACGCACACGTTGACGCGAGGGGCGTGCGCTGCGCAAGCGCGATACGCGAGTGCACCCTCCGTGCAATCACAGCCATCTGATCTTCGATCGGATGGCTCAGAGCGCAATCACGCAGATCGTGCAGGAGAAGAATGATGCGCGTGGAAGATCGATGGATAGGGGCCTTCATTGACATCCCGGACGTCGCTAAAGCCCATACTTAAATTAGAAATCCCTTTTTTCTATATAAACCCCCTCCAACTACCCATGTAGGGCATTCAATTCCCTTACAAGTCTTCTAACCTACTCCTGGTCACCCTTAGGACTCTTTTGTAATCACTGGAGTCGACGAGCCGTCGACGGAGCCCTTCTCCACCGCTGTGGCCGCCTCGCCGTCTCCCTTCTCTCTCTCTCTATCTTAGCATTACTTTACTTTAGCTTAAGCATTTGTCTATTGTTGTATTTACAAAAACTTAAGTTGAATGTTAAATGAAGATGTTTCTCTTCTAGCTATTGTCTCTCTTTTTACCAAGTTTTCCTTATCGTGAGTTGCATGAATGATTTGATCAAAAGATTCTAACCCTACTCTCTCTCTCTCACTCACTTTTCTCTCGTGTTCTCTCGCAAGCAAAAATCGTCATTTCTGTGACAACCAAGTGATAGAAAAACCTAATTTCACGTCTCCTTGTGTTCGACACTCGGACTCACATTTGATTCTTTATTTAAAATCGTCACAGTGAACGTGAGCTACAATGATCGATCTATGCAAACGCATCTGGAGCGCGTCACCTAGCTAGCTTAGCTAAGCTCAAAACCCGCTCCACCACCTCCATGGCCATCCACCAACTACCTAAACCCTAACCTAACTCCACCCTAAGTCTACTCCAAGTCCACCACCTAAACTAACCACCTACCTCCACCTATAGTTGGCGCCACCATCCCCACATCTCTTCACACCACCACCTCCAAGCCACCACAAAAGGTGGCACCAACATTCCCTCCAAAACCCCTACTTATCACCACCATCCATCTCCCTTAGAACCCATCCCACCATCCACCTAACCCCCTTCTATAAGCCCCCCTTTGATGCCAACTTTAACACTCCGTTCCAACACCTTAACTACCCGTAACCACACCTAAGTTGGCGCCAAAATCACCTATCCACACCCCTTCAAATTGGCACCAACTCTACCTCCAATCACCATCATCTAAACACCACTAGAACCCATCTCCTCCATCCACATGTTGGCATCAAAAATAAGCCCTTTAACCACACCTAAATTGGCGCCAACTCAACCCAAACCCAACATCCTACACTGTTTCATGTGACGCCAATTAACCTAAACCCTTCACCATATAACCACCACCTTAAGACCTAATCCTAACCCTCCATCCATCTCCACGCCAACCCTTAACCTACATAGAGTTGGCACAACACTATGAACCCAACCATAACCACCCCCCAACACACCCCTACATTTGGCACCAACTTATCCTAACACTCCATCCATTAACCACCCTCCTAAGCATCCATCCTAACCCTAAAACACACCATACAACCCCTTAACCCTAGCCTCCACCTAGGGTTGGTGCCAACTTCTTCTTCCTTGTGTCACCACCAAACCAAGGATGAAGGCCAGGCAAGGAGGACATCTAGAGGAGATCTTGAAGGTGGTCCGTGCCACCTTAGGGAGAAGTTCTTTGAGTGGAGATCTTCCATACCAAGGAGGAGGAGGCACGCCCACCTAGGGCTTTCTAGGAAGAAGAGGAGAGCCAGGCACGAGGAGCAAGTTTCTTCAACCTAGGGGTAACCTGAGTTGGAGTGGAAACTCTGCAGCATCATCACCATCTTCTTCATAAGCATTCTTCTACAATTTTCTTTGTATTTTGCATAGTAGTTGGTGTTTGATTTTGGTTGGAGATTACAAGTGGGAATTCCTTTCACTTGTGAGTTCTCCAACCTCGTTGTAAAACATTTTTTTTAATTAAGAACCATTCCTCTACTATCTTTTTAAAGCTTGCGTTGCTCTTCTGTTGTGTTTTGTTTTATCCATTATTCCAAGCATCTCTTGCTTGGAGTGAGTTGGACAAAACAAGACACGTGCTGCTTTATTTTCTTGTAATTCTAATTCCCGTCTCTCTTTGTATTGTTTTTCCCGTTTTCAAAAACCCTAAAAAAATTTACATATTTCACAACCTAAAAAGAAGTTGATTTCCAAGATTCAAATGAGAAATTTGGCTTAAAGCATTGCTACCTCTCTTGGGATGACCCGAATACTTTCTTAAGTACTCGGAGTATATAATTTTAAAAGCAATCCAAATTATGTGTTACAACGACCTAATTCGCGATTTTTACAAATATGCTTTTTAGCTATCAGCTTCTCAGGTGAAAGTGTAGTGGCTTGAGCGATTGTATGCACAATTAAGTGGAAAAAGAACTGGAATGGATTCACGGTGAGGTAGGAAGTGTGATTATGTGATGAGGAAGATGAATGAGAGTCCAGTAAGTCAATTTTGACTTGCTGGAGTCGAAGAAGGAGATGAGAAGCTTGGGCTAATTACGCCTACTCTTAAGGAATTACACGCCTAAACTAAGCTAAACTTACTCTTAAGTGTCTACATTACTTACCTGACGAAAGAGGTGAGGGAATATACCATTGATAGGTCGAAGACAGGAAGAAATCAGAAGTGGTAGGGGAGCAACTTTGATTAACTTGAAACAGAGGATAGTAAGTTGTGGTATGCTCCTTCGCCATTAGTAAGGCGGAGGAGAAGATGGGGTGAAAGAGCCTACAATCCTTAGCAGTAGTGCTCGACGAAGGGAGAGGGAGGACCCTGGAGCTTATGAAGAATAAGCCTAACGAACGACCTCAGCGTAAGAGGGGGAATAGAGTCGTTAACCTCCAATCGGAGGTCAGAAGGGGAATTTACAAGTGATGAGGGAGCTTAGGGGGAAAGAATCTAGTCTAGAAGTTGTCTAGGTTCATCGTAACCACCGTTGTCATCTCCGATGACGGTGAGGTTATCTACCTAAAAGAAATAAGATTAAAGGTCCATCTGGACCATTGGATTTGGAGAGGAAGGTGAGAGGAGCTTGAATGGCAATGGCGATGGCTATCTGACATTAGTTGAGTGATGTTTTGTGTCTCTAGTCACTAGCTAATGGTGGCCATTGGTGAGTCTAAAATTCGCAAGGAAAGTTAGGGTTTTGGAGAACCCATGTTGTAGTCGCAAAAGTTCACTATCAAATATAATTTAACGAAGCTCGAGGTGAGCCCCGAGTCGAACAAGGGGAGGGGAATGTTTGGTTTATAGAAATCCGTACTTTGATTTTATTTGTTTTTGGTGTTTTTTATGTTTTGTAATTTTTTTAGTATTTTTATGAGATAGAATATCAAGTTGAAATGTTTATATCTAATCTACTCTACTCTAGCAGAATGAGAGAGAGAGAGAAAACATCAATATATATCTAACTAGAGTTTGCTACATATAATCAAGGAATAAATCAAAACTACACTACAAAAGCGATAAAAGATAAAGAGAGGTGAGAAGATTCCCCTCGATGGTTACTTGGAGGATGACCCGCTTTGATGGTGCCTAGATGAAGGTGGTGAGAGGTTTGACGACGACGAACAGAATCGGAGGATGGAGGATGAGGCAGGACGACATCGTGGCGAGGATCTGCTTCCTAAATGTAGTGAGAGGACGGCTACAAGATGCTCCATGAAGGGTCATGAGAAGCGGGAAAATATTTTAGTTTTCTACTTTAAGGAGCATCCCAGGCTTAGGACCACAGCTGCTTAGAGCTTTTGGAGGAGGTGAGGGAAGAAGAGGAAGAGATCAAGAGAAATTGGTTATCATAGGCCTTTATACAGTGGAGGAGAAGGGTGCATTTCGTGCATGGGTCAATTAGCGACATTGAAGATGTCACTGTAGATCCAGCTCAATCGTCGCTATAGATCTAGCTTATACGCTCGCTAGCTCTCCACTTGCACAACTGCCGTAAGGTTGAAGGATTGTGGGTCGTCAGATTTTGATCTGACGGCTGATGATCGCATGGAGGTCGCGTGCTTAGATCGTGCTCTTGGCAAGTTGTCAGAGCCTAGCCACAAGACCATTTTTTTCGTACTGCCTTTTGGTAAATCTTAGATCAGGGAAGCCACCTACTTGTAAAAAAAAGAAAAAAGAGAAAATAATAAAAAAATAAAATCACACTTCATTGCATGAGTATGGCTGACAAGTTGCTGTGGGTAACAGCCCATTGGCCGGTTGTCCAGAGCCCAGCTCATAAATATGCACAATAACTCCCAAAATACTTAGGGAAGAAACGGGAAAGTAGAATAAATCGGGGATATATACATTGGGTTCGCCCTTTTGTTGACTCCATAAATAAAAGTAGGGAGAAAGCTACCGTTTGAAAAGATAAACTTCTAGGCAAGGTTACCTAGGGTCGTAGAAATTCGAAGTCTATTTTAATGGTCACCTAGTGAGTCTTTCACTCTTTTCACTAGATGTTTAGCACTTAAAGTCCTTTTCGAGTCTTAGGCGAGTCAGGTAGCTGTAAAAAGTTATCTCGAAACGCTCAAACTCCAAAAGTCCAGAAAAATTAGAAAAGAAGAAAAAAAAGCAAAAAAATGTATCTTCCTTTTTTTTCTCAAATAAGACGAGGACTTAGGTGGTTTGGATTCTGGCAAACACTCGGGTACTGTTGAGTCTTCGTAGTTTAGGACCTTAGTTGAAATTTTCTATTGTTAATAAATAACTTAGTCTTAAGCAATTGAGTTTTAATTCTGTTTTTATACATAGCATGTAGTTTAATTTTGCTAGAAACTAGCAAAAGATAGGTATGGGGGTATGATATAAACACATCTTTTAAGGTTAAAATGCCTAATCATGCATGTTCCTAGGCATAGATTTGCATTTCATGTTATAAATATTACATAACATGCATCATTCTGCATTTAGAATAGTATAAATTTTAGGTTAATTAGGCCCTTTTTATGGTCAAGAGAGAAGAATATTTATTTCAGGACCTCGGATGGACAATCAGATCGTACGGATCAGAGCAGGATGATGATCGGAGTCTAATGCCTCCGAAATCGTCAAGATCGGAGTCCCGTAGCATCATATGAAGTCTGAGGAAGATCAAAGGCCAGGGGATAATGCGACATCCATACAGACTTCAGATGAAAAATTCGATCGTACGAATGGATCTGGGGTGACAATCATAGTTTGGCAACGTGGGAATCATCGCGATCAGAGCTCCGTAGCACCCTCTACAAAAACAAGACGGACAACCCGGATGGCGCCACGTGGCACTGTCTAGGTTGCCCAACATCAGCCAGCAGCAACCATAGGCTCCCCCTCATCATCGTTGATCTCTCACCACAGCCGTTGGATCAAGATCCATTGACTGGGGTTCGTCCGTGCCCTCAACACCCATCTCTCCTTGAGACTCAACTGCGCCCTTGCCTCAATAGTAGCATGGTTGGCTTGCAAAGAAGTGGCGCCGGTTTGAAATCCGCCAAGACCCTCTCCAATCTTCAATCAAGCGCACGTGGAGCAAAAGGGTGCCAACGCGCTGGCTAGCGCACGCACACTGGTGTGCATGCACCCGCACCGTAGCACCAGCGCAGCAGCGCGCATGCGCGTGACAGGGCGCGTGATGGGTGCACAGCCACAACAGTACCGGGCGTGAGTTGGCGCAGATCTTTAGCGACAGTTGGGTGGATCTTCAGCAATGATTACAACCATCACTAATTGCTCATGGACAACTTTTACCTCTCTTCCTCTACTATAAAAGGACCTACCCACCTCCATTCCAAACCATCTCTTCCTTTCTTCCTCTCACCACCTCCAAGGCTTTAGAGAGAGCTTGTCTCAAGCCCGGGATGCTCCTCTAGAGTAGAAAAGAAAATAATTTTCTCACCTCTCATCCCCATTCTTAGAGCATCTCGTGGTCGTCCTCTCACCGCATTTCGGGAAGAAGATCTTCGCCGTGATGCTGTCCTGCCCCATCCTCCGTCCTCTGGCTCCGTCCCCGTTCGTCCCGCTCCTCACCACCTTCCTCCATGGGACGTCAGATCAAGTCGTCCTCCAAGTGACGTTCGAGGGGATTCTCTCACCTCTTTCTATCTTTTTTGCTTTCGTAGTGTAGTTTTTTTGCTTTCGCTGTTGTAACAAACATTTATTCATAAATAGATGATTGTTCTTCTCTCTCTCTCTCTTTTTCCTTTATATTTTGCAAGTAGATTAGTTAGAATTCATCAACCTGATCACTTGCCCTATTAAAATACCAAAAAAAATTATAAAAGATAGAAATGACAAAAACAAATAAAAGTGAAATGAGGATTTCATAAAGCCAAACGTTCGCCTCCCCATGTTCGACTCAAGGCTCACATTTCGAGTTTCGGTTATAGATTTTATCTGATCAACGGATTTTCTCGCGAATCAAACTATGACGACAAGCTTTCCAAATCCAATCCTTTCCATGTGTGAGATCTACCTCACCACCGACGTGATTACAAGTACCCTTCCAAGGTGAGCCAAAGCGGAATAGATCGGAGTAAAGTGCGGATAGAAGGTTTTGTAAGTGTATTCCCCCATTCCCCACACCCTAGATTTCATTTCACCACACTAATAAATCAAACCCAAATCGACTTAGGTGCTTGCATAAACCCTAGGTTAGAAATTGATTGTTTGATTGTCACTCTACCTACCTCCCCCACCGCATATATATATATATAATTCTTTATCTGATTGTGGGACATAAATTAAAATATACACACCTCACACACCCACAATTTCTCATCCTAAGGTGCACAACTACTTTGATTCCACCACTTAACTGAGATCTAACCTATAGATCAGGTATACTTCAACTTAATACACATAAGTGAATAGAAATCTGATTAGGTTAGGAGCAAAGTGAGCTAAAAAGTTAAGGTGGAAAACGTGGGAAAAACCAAAGAGCATTATCTCCCCAGCAATGATGCCAAAATGGTAAGCATAAAATTCATGAGAAAAATTAAGGCTTTGAAGAACCTGTCGTCGTAGTCGCAAAAATTCGTTACCAAATAAAATTTATTGAAGCTCGAGTTTATAGAAATCCACACTTTGATTTTATTTAGGTTTTGTAATTTTTTTGGTATTTTTATGAGACAGAATATCAAATTGAAATGCTTCTGTCTAATCTACTTTACTTTAGTAGAATAAGATAGTGAGAAAGAGAGAAAACATCAATATATATCTAACTAGAGTTTGCTACAGATAATCAAGAAATCAAAACTACAATACAAAAGTGATAAAAGATGGAGGTGAGAAGATCTCCCTCGATGTTTACTTGGAGGATGACTCACTTTGATGGTGCCTATATGAAGGTGGTGAGAGGTTGCATGACAAGGAATGAAATTGGAGGATGGAGGATGGTGCAAGATGGCATCACAGCGAGGATCTGCCTCCTAAATGTGGTGAGAGGACGACCACGGGATGCTCCACGAAGGGGGGCGAGAAGTGAGAAAATATTTTACTTTTCTACTCTAAGGAGCATCCCGGGCTTGGGTCCAGCTCCTTAGATCTTTTGGAGGAGGTGAGGAAAGAAGAGGAAGAGATCAAGATAAATGGGGTATCATAGGCCTTTATGTAGTGGAGAAGGGAGCATTTCGTGCATGGGTCAATTAGTGATATTAAAGATGTCGTTGTAGATCCGACTCAATCATTGCTGTAGATCTAGCTCAGGCGTCCGTTGGCTCTCCGCTTTCATAGTTGCCGTAAGGTTGGAGGATTGAAGGTTGTCGGATTTTGATTTAATGGCTGATGATTGCGTGGAGCTTGCGTGGTCAAATCGTACTCTTAGGATTTGAACAGGCGTGGGTGAGAGGATTTCATGGTCGTTGGATGGATGATAAGGTGCTGAGATCACTCAAATACCAACGTCCCGGATCGCGCACGTGCACGCATCACGCGAATCCAGCGAGCGATACTTGTCCACATGGAAGCATGGCACCACTTGATGAAGATCCAGCAGTTAAATTTTGATTTTAGCGTGCACTTGTGGATTAAGAGGGTCGACGGGTTTCAATCCTACGCCCTCTTGGTGCGAGTGTCTCTCCAGACCACTATGCCAACTGCTCGAGTGTGTTGAGTTTTTGCATTTCTGAGGTGTGGTGGAGGTGGCTTTTGAGCCATTGGATGTTGATCCAATGGCTGGGATTTCTTGATGGATTTGCCTTTGAGGATTGGCAACTGCACTTGTGGTGGTTTGGATGGCTGAGATGGCACCACGTGGCACTATCTTGGCCGTCCAATGTCTTTGGCTTGTAGGTGACACCACGAATGTCAGATTGGGTCGATTTTCATGACGTTGGGCTACAATCGTCGATTTGAATCTATCCATGCAATCAGATTTGGCATCTGAGATTCAAATTGGGGCCACCTTGCCCCTTGGCCTTTGATCTTCCTCAGATTGCATAAGGTGCTACAGTACTCTGATCGAGTTAATTTCAGAGGCGTTGGACTCCGATTGTTATCCTAATCAGATCCGTACAATTGGATCTTCAATCTGAGACCCTAAAATAAATCTCCTTCTCTCCTGGCCACAAAAGGGAGTAAATTAACCTATAATTTATACAATATATCATAAATGCAGAATAATGCATGCTATGCAATATTTCTAATGTGGAATGTTATGCAATATTTATAATGTGGAATGCAATGTTAAGCTTGGGAACTCGCATAAATAGACATTTTATTTTGAATAAATGTGTATTAATCTGCCGTCCAAGGAGAAGAAGAGAAAAGGAAGAGGATATACACAGGGACCTATGTTTAATACATAAAGGACCTAAATGTGATAAGGACCCAATTACAATAGAAGTTGGGGACTTAAATGCAAACAATGATTTTTAATTTTTAATGTAAATAATTTATTTTTCCAGTTTTAAAGCTTAATTTAAATAATTTATTTTTCATCTTTTTATATATAATTATAAGTATTGCAAATAACAGGTTATGGCAAGAAATTACATTTTTACCCCTTTTAGTTATATTTATTTATGTACTTAACATTACTAAGTTAGTTAACAACTTAGGTAATATAAATATTATAAATTAGATAGAATACTCTTATATAGCCAAATGCTTGGATTTGAGTCCTAATTATTAATTAAACTTTAATAGATGTTTATTAACCCTTAATTTAGGTATTTTAACATATAAATAAGGTCCTTGCTATTATTACTCTAAATATATAATTAACTCTAATATAATGTTATTCACTAGTAATTTAACTAGGAAAACTAGCTAATATTGATGAATTAGGACCCATGATGAGTCTCATCACTGACCACCTAGAGGAAAGTGGATGACCCTTAGAGGTGGAGAGGTGGAGGTAGGTGGTGGCTTGCAGGTGGAAGGAAGGAGGAAGAAGAAGAATGAGGGTTAGGGCTTTTGCGTTGGGATTTTATGGTGGAAGGTGGGATAAGTTGACGCATAAAGGGGGTGGTGGCTTGGTTGTTGGTATAACCACCTATGTGGTAGGGTGGGTTTAGGGTTGCGTTGAATGGTCATGTATGTGTGTATGTGTTGAGTTTTGTACAGGCATATTGTGGTTTAGGTTCAATTGGGTAAGGTCGACCTAGGATGGCATGGGTTTTAGCCTAATTGGGTAGGGGTCAGTCTAATTGGATGTGTGTGGGCCTAAGTAGGTGGGATTATGTCTAATTAGGTTTAGGTGAACCTAATCAGGCATAGTTTAGCCCACTTAGGTTGAGGTGAACCTAATTGGAGTATGGTCGACCCAATTGACTCCAATTGAGTCAATTGGGGGTGTCCTTAACCTAATTAGGATTCTAATGAGGGAATTGGGTTAGGGATAGGTAGGTTAGGAGTATTGATAATGGGAGAGGAACATGGATAGTATTATCCATGGTTTTAGGATTTATGGTTAAGATATCTAATGTTGTGGTGGTTCAGGGCTTCGGGAATAGGATAGGGTTATCTTATGGTTCTAGGGATTGGGATAAGGCTATCTGGGGTTTAGGGTAACCTAAGTGCAGGTTTGGTTCTGGGTTTAGGCAAGCTATCCTAGGGTTTCCTCTTCTTTTATCATTTTATGCAAGCTTCCCTCTCTCTCTCTCCTCTTCAGCCTTCTTTATTATGTCTTCGTTCTCCTACTTCATCTTTTGTCCTACTTCCCATCTAGCTTTATTCATTATTCTGGTCAAGATCATCTCCTGAGCTTCTTATTGCCTGTAAACAAGAATAAGACACCAACTAGCGTAGTAAAATAGCATTATTCTTTGTACAGCTAAATAAAAGGATGCAATGCATGATATGCTGATTATGGATGCATTATTTACAAGTTAAGCTAGCTTTCTAACACAAATTAGGTTAATTAAGTTCTATGATTGTTATGCAATCGTGATATCATCCACAAACAAATGGGCATGTTGAGGTGTCAGATCGCCAATTCAAACTCATTTTGCAAAAGATGGTTAGACCCGACTGGAAGGACTGGTTCGATCGATTGATTGATGCAATTTAGGCATATCAGAGCATGTACAAGGCCCTACTTGGAATGTCACAATATCGCATGGTGTATGGAAAGTCTTGTCACATTCTGGTTGAGTTGGAACACCACACATTTTGGGCAATGTAGAAGTACAATTTTATCCCCAATGAAGGAGGTTACCAAAGGAAACTCCAAATCAACAAAATTGAAGAGATTCAGTGGAAGGCCTATGAGAACGTGAAAATTTACAAGTATAAGACAAGTCTTTCACAACCGTCACATCCGGAGAAAATCATTCTTTCCCAACCAGGTTATTCGATTCTAAGCTAAAATTCTTTGCGATGAAGCTTAAATCAAAGTGGACTGGCCCATTTGTCGTGATTTGACCGTATTCAAATGGGGTTGTCCAAATTCAAGACCCAAAAACTGAGCATGTTTCTACAATGAATGGCCAATGCCTCAAGCCATTCTTGGCCTAGGAGCCTCCTGCTGACAAAGTGATTAATCTTATTGAGGATCACTGATTGAGTTTTCACCCTATTGGAGGTATTAAACTCAGCACTTATACACATATAAATAGATTTTGTCCTTTTGTGAATAGCATTTCTCTTCTTATTTCTGATATATAGGTGTTGAATATGCTGAATGCGAATAATCAGATATTATTCCTTTTCAAAAAAAAAATAATTTAGATATCATTCTAGGTGACTGATATTTCTATATATATTTACATTATTTATGCCTAACTAATTCTAACCTAATGGTTGATTTTGGTAGAATGCATTTAGTTAGGCCAGTTTAGTCATATAGGTGCCTTTTGTAAGTATTGCATAATTTTGGATTTTTCTACAATTTTCCGAAACTTATATTTGGTGCCTTGGTGTCTTTGTTATATTATCTGCAGGCACCAAGTTTGGAGCAATTTTGAGCCTTGGAGATTGGACTTTCATGTTTGAGCTCACTTATGCAAAGAGGTTGAGCTTATTTATTTGACCTAAACTATTTGGTTAGCCCAATTAGAGACCTAAATTTTCCTAAACCTAGGCCCACCCACCTAGCCCAATTAGCAACCTAATCTAGCCAACCATGGATCTAATTATAAACTTATATATGGTTGGCTAAATGAACCTAATTAAAATCAAACCCATCACCTTATCCCTTCCAACACCACCTTACCCTTTCCCTCCTAAAAACACAAAAACCTAAGCCTTATCCACTAGGTTGTCCCACCACCCTTAGATTACCATCCCATGGCCTTGTAAGAGTGCTTTGCTAAGGTGTTCAAGATGCGGATTTACACGTTTATGAAAACACGTCATTGTAGCTCGTTTTGCCTTTAGCACTAATACACTTAAAAATTTGTTTGCTGAACTCAAAATAGATTAACTTGATGGAGTCCTGGTTGATCCCATGAGGAGGCTTAGAAAGAACTTGGACCTCGTATTGCCTTAAGTGAGTCCCTTTTTTCTATTTTTGTACTTTTTATCATTTCCATTTTTTTCTTCTTTTCCTGTGAAAATGAAACAAAGTCTAAGGCTAACTAATGCACGTAATTTTTTTTGTGATTTTTAGCTTGATGACAAAGGGGAAAGAAAACTAACTACGCTTGTGAAATGCTATCGAGGAAGGTGATGATGGTGACTAAATAATACGCATGGGTGATGTTTTATGTTAAATGCGGGAAATGACTATTAGGGGAATTAGTAGCAGTAAGGAGGGTGACCATGACTATGCAATAAGGCAGGGTGTTTTTTTTCTTTTTGACAAATATTTTTTGATCTTTTTGTTTTACGAAAGTAAAGGTAACAACAATATATTTATAATCACCAACTAAATAACGACAAAAGAACTTTAACTATACTCTTTTTTTTATTTTCTTTTCAATATGAAAGGAATAAAAAGACATAAGCGTGGACAAACTAACTTGAACTAGTATTTTACAAAAATGTAGTACAACATACTACAAAGTACCACAACATGAAACACACATATAAAAGAAAACAACTCCATTACACTACGGTGGAAAGATCCACTTATACAAAGCTCTTAAAAGATAAATAATTACAAAGCACTCTTCACTCCAACACTTGGAAAATGGTAATGACAAGATCAACTTGATGAGTGATTTCTTGAGGTCTCTCTTGTAGGAATGGAATACAAAATCGTGATGGGACACATCTTGAGGTGATGGTGATGATGGGGGTGATAAGGACTAGGAACAAGGCCTTCTAATGGAGGATGAAGTGGTCAAGCTTCCTAAGGTGGTGGATGTTGATCGTAATTTTACACGGTTGGTAAAATTAGGGTTTTAGAAGTCGTTGCAATGTGCAAAATCGATTCACTTTTAAATTTGTAATAACTAGATAATGGAGTATCTAAGTGATGCAAACACTATCATGTGCCATAACTAACTTAATTTGGTCATATAAAGTCAATAAAAGCTCCTACATATCAGTTAGAAGGTCTCTAGAGTAGGAAGAGTTGTTTTGAGAAGAAAAGAGGAAAATAGGGTTTTGTAATTTTACCATCTCATCATAAATATAGAATAACCACAGGATATGCCAGAGGTTTATTAAATGTCATTTAGTTATTAATGTCTAACAAGTGGGTTCATGCAGACAGAAGCGGATTTTCGTGCATTTCAAGAATTAATGGGCATCTGAAATCCTAAAAACATACCCGCTTAATTACCTGAGATTTTGGTCAAGATAAAATTCACATAAATCCTATAAAATTCATAAAAAAATATTCTCTAGGGTTTGTCATCTTTAAATTGACCATCAGAACTCGTTTTGACCCAAAATAGTCACAAACTATTACCTTAATTTAGGTTTTTACATAAATTACCCAGTCAAATTAGGACAAAACTAAAATCTAACTTCACTATTGAATTTCTTAGGTCCAAATTAGGTTTGTATCAAAATTTGGATCCAATCAGAGATTGCCTTGACCTAGTTTGCAATTTAGTCCAAGTCTGACTCTTTTTATCCCAAATAACCCCTCAATTTTTGAATTTATTACACAATGCCCCCTATCTTTGTCATCACTCTTTGCAAATAGGTCCTTCCACCGTTTTCGTGAAGGAATCCTACTCCGGCGAGCTTTGTTTGGCAAGAACATGGTGATTACTTGACGAATCCCTTTCAAAATTGAAAGGGATATTCAAGTAATTGCCTTCCTTTCAAACCTATTCGTGGGCTTCAATTCTTTTTCAATCTCTCATATGAATGCATGAGAGATGTGGGTATCTTTCGCCAGCAAGCTTACTAAGCTTGAAAGCTTGGTCTCTAAGCTTTAAACTCCTTCCCATGGCCTATAAAAGGAGCAGATGCCAAAACTCGAGCTCCTTAGCAAGTTTTGGTCTCAGAAAAGCCCTCTTCCTCTTCCGGCCACCTCTGCACCTTGCTCCGCATCCTTCTCCGCTCCCCTCGTCCCGCTGTCCAACAGTCAAATGGGACGGCCTATTGGCTTCCTCTCCTCGTCACGCACCTCTCCGGTCAAAGAGAAGGTGTTTCCCTGTCTCTTTCCTCATCGCCATCTTGCCGTCCTCTTCATCTTCTTCAGCTCCGATCGACCAACAATGGAGCCTTCCACCGCTTATCTTCCCCTTTTAGGCTCTCTAGCACTTCCCTTCTCCCTCTATTTTCCTTTTACTCTTCCACAACTCACTCACGACTTACGCACCACCCACATCACCT
Organism: Thalassia testudinum; assembly: GCA_037157565.1. NCBI lineage: Eukaryota > Viridiplantae > Streptophyta > Magnoliopsida > Alismatales > Hydrocharitaceae > Thalassia > Thalassia testudinum. Next base: position 15,078,005 of record JAZHRO010000007.1, read on the forward strand.
CCATCTTCCTTAGCACCAGCACACCTCCGGCGACGCCTAGCCACTACACCATTGCATGAATCTCGTCGCTACTACCCCTATTAGCTTCACCACAACCCCATCGACTAAAGCCCTAACCTAATTCCACCTATTGCTCACTCCTACCCTCTGGCAAACTCCACGCTCACCACACCCACGTTTTGAGGTCGTATGACCTCCTCACCCCGCCGAACACCACCGCACGGCCACCATCAAGTTTTTCGTCGTCCAGCGATGCTACTGAGCTGGTTTAACAGGGTCGAAAGACCGTTCTTTGGATTTCAGGTTCAGGACCTTCATCTCCATTGCCGCAGCTGCTTCAAGAGATCTTTCATCACGTTCTTGAGTTTGCAGCTCCAGGTCTCGACATCAGGAGACGCGGACGCACCCCAGGACTCCTTCCAAAACCTTAATTGAAGGCCTCAGCTGTAGCGCCCTCACCAATTGGAAGGAAGTCTCCTTTGCAGCTTCACACGAAGGAAGCGGGTAGGATAGTCCTACCTCGGAAATAGCTGAAGCGCTCGCACGACTTAAGTTGTTTATCGCTCCTTAGCTTTTCGCCTCAGTAAGCACGGGGTGAGGTCTCCTCACACAAGCCCACACACGCCCTCGCCCACGGCCATGCCACACGGATCTGGGCTCTGAATCGTTTACCCGTATACCTAGATTCAATTATCTCTGAGAAAAGAGGGAGAAAGGGAAAGGAAGATGAGAAGAGAGAGAGGGGAGGGGGTTTTGCTCTGCTTGCCACCTCTCGACACTTAGTGATTTCTGAGGGAGGCCTTTGCCTCTGCTGGTGTTGGTGCTGAGCTCTATGTTGAGCCTTCCCTTGAGCTTAAGGAGAGAAAGGAAAGGAAGGGTGCCCTCTTGGCACTGTAGTAGTCAGACGGTTAAGCCGTTTGGTTGAGAGCTCCATTGTCTGATCTCTGACAGGGAGTGCATTGTGCACTTATTCTACGTGGATTAAACTTGGCTGATACTATTGAGATATTTGATATTATTGTAATTAGGGTAATTGGTGATTCAAATCACCATTTTACCCTAATCTTTTTGCTCTATCAACATTTGTTCTTATATACATATCATTTAAGTTTAGATATTTCATCACATATTGATATCTTGTGATTGAATTGCAAATTTGAGATTTATTGCTACACTTGCTCCTTGCGTTCGACCTTAGATTTCTTTTGAGCTATAAATTGTATCTGTTGACGAGCGATTTTGGTCTATACTACAATGTATCAATCTTAAACATTGATTTCTCACGTTAAACATTTTGGTGCCATTGTTGGGGAGCAACGTGCAATTTGATCTCTTGATTGCAATATCTGATTTGATACTAACTTACTCTATCTATTTTGCTATGATCTGTGTAAGGGAATTTAGCTTAAGAGTAACATCAACTGCACAGCAGCCGCTCCAGAGGGAGGTAATCTCATTTTCCATCCTCATTAAGCCCCTGATTCTAAAAAGCTAAAAGAAGAAAAAAATCAATTACGGCTAAACTTGCATTCCATTCTTAGATTAATCATCACAAGTTGCCTAATTTGATTTGATTAGACAAACCCTAACCATAACTCTTGCACCTACTTAGGGTTTAAGGTATCTAAGGCTATCACCTTCTTACTTGAGCCCTAGGTACCGCATTTGGAATCAATTAATTGGACCAATTAGTGCCAACCAGGGTTTCCATCTCAGGGTTTCAGAGACACTTGCTTAAAAAAGAATCAACCTTTCCAAACAGTGTGTGCCTAAGCCTTGATTGAATCTACCTAAACAAGCAAACCATAAAATCAGGCCCTAAATCCACTTGAATCTTAAAAAGTTGGAACCTAATAAGCTCAAAGGAAAAACATGTGAAGTTGACCCACCTTGTGGGGTCAACCAATCTTCAAATTAGGTCACCTTGCACAAAAGTATCTCAAAGTTCAAGTGAAATCATAAGCACCTTGCTCTTAACTTAAAATTGGTAGACTTAAGAGGTCAAGTCACCATTTTGGTCTACCTAGATCCTCAGTGACAAGGAAGGTCGGGTGGGGGAAACCCTGTAACTCGTGGGGATGCTCTACTGTGTAGGGGTCTTTGCAGGACTCTCCCCTTCTGGCTGCCCAGCTAATTCGTAGGTTGACTTTCTGATTCAAAGGGATCATCCACCCCGAACCTCTATAGTCATCCAAAAATCTTTGGGTGCGTCGATTGGGTCCGTCTGACATTCTCTCATCTTCTCCATCAGTGTATGTTTGGGAGGTGGTCCTTAAGATCAACCTTGAAGCCTCCATTAGTTATTCATGTAATTTCCTACTTGGAGGGGGTGAGATATGCGTGATGTAATATAAAGTGCAGAATAAAAATAGACAATCTCACAAAATTAAGCAATCACACAATAGGCACAAATATTTTTAGGTGGAAACCCAAACCGGGTGAAAACCACCACCTAACCCTCTCGAGTTAGAATTTCTCGATCGACCTAGTCGATCAAATCCACTAAACCCAGTCACTTAAACAAGGGTGACTGAACCTCAATTACAACCACACTACTTAGACCGAGGGTAGTGTACCTCAACACCCTTTCTCTTCACAAGAAGAAATGTCTCGTGAAGGAGACGGGAATTTGCAAAGCGAATACCCAGCCAAAGATAATATAAAGTACAACAATCTTATAGAGCCTCAAATATTTAATCCTAGCTTCTATAGGAGTTAGGAAACTTTCCTTTGGTTGAAGTGCGTCGAAGTGACAATGCGGGTGTGTGAATCACGTGGCGGCGCTTTGTCGCTCTCGTAATAGTAGAAGGAGAGTGGGTACGCAAAGGGATGAAGCTATCTAGATATGAAACAGATGTTTGGAGAGCTAGAGCTTCAACTACTTCTCTTGGACACAAAAGATGTGGAAAGTGGTTTGCTTAGTGTGTCTTGGTTGTATCTTACAAGCCAAGGGGTCCTCTATTTATAGAGGCCCTAGGAAGTCTTTGGAAGGCCTTGGAAGGCTTCCATAACCATTAGGTGCAAAGCCAAAGAGAATCAGGCCGTAGTCAGAATTAATCATGATTCTAACAGGGTCATCAGATGTCTGGTCCTGGCATCAGATGTCTGGAAAACCCGTTTAAGACATCTGGGAACTAAGTCAGATGTCTGATTTTAGGCGGGTTTTCTTCTTGACTTGATTCAAACCTAAATAGGGTTCTAGTAAAAGTCCATCAGACAACACACAGGACGTCTGGAAACCTAATTGTTCTCTGGAAATGGATTCCTAACGAGTTTAACAGCTATAAAATCTCTGAAAGAAGATTTTGGGTCAGTCGAGGCAAAATGGTCATGTATCAAGCATCTGGGGTCCTCTACGGACGTCTGATACGAGGCTAACGATCATTTCCTCAATGTTTGCTAAGGAAGCCAATGGTCCACTAATTTGACGTTTGGCAAAGGCATCAGACGTCTGGACTAAGGTCTGGACGTCTGATTTCATTAGACAGAACTAACTAAGTCCAGCCTAAATAATCAGACGTCTGAGTCAACAGTTGGACGTCTTAAAGGTTTTTATCAGACGTCTAAAATTCTGATTAGACGTCTGAAAAGGCTGTCTGATCCCTATTTTGGTTTTCTAAGTTCTCTATAGAAAACCTAAGTATCACAGGGTAGTGCAAGTGTTCCTAAGACTACTTTAAGGATCTTTTGAGTCTCTTTAACAGATATTCTAAGAAACAAAAAGAGCAAGGATATAGAGACAAAAATACATAGAAAAAGATAAACAGAAATCTATCATATTCTTCTTGTCATTCCATCTTCAAGCTCTTGCTCCTCCCAAAGCACCTCCACCTCTGTTTAGCTCCTCCAATCTGCCATAGATGCAAGCTAGAACTCCGTCTAAACTCTTGTCTTTATTTGCGATTTGACTTGAAAACTAGAACTCAAATGCAAATGTTAATTGACACGTGTTTTGTCATCATCAAAATAAACGATCGTGGTGCTCTAACACCAACAATCTCCCCCTTTTTTATGATAACAAAATAAAAATTAATCATGCATAAAATCCTCCCCCTTTTTGACATTATTAAAAAGGTTTTTATCAATTTTAAATATCCTATATCTCCCCCTTGAAACATGCTCTTCTATAATTGGGTTGAATTTCTTTTAACAAGAGTAATGTCCTCCCCCTCTCTGTAACAATAAGATAACTATTATTTTTCTCCCCCTTTCTAAAGGAAATATAGCTAACAAGATCTCCCCCTTAATGATTGATACATAGCTTATAATTTTAACTCCCCCTATCTATATGCTAATGATAAAAAGATAGGGTTAAGGGTTACCTCACCTACCATGGCCAATAGAATGGCCCAAATGGAGGTAGTGGATGCCATATCGGATGGGGCTCCCATCTGTAGTTTGGAAGTCCGGGCATCGGTGTCGGTCTCCAGTCTGGTGGTCGACGTGCGGTGGGTCCATCATTTGTTTGCTATCTTGTTGGTCTTCTTGTCCTTCTCTTTGGTCTACTCTTTGGTCCTCCCAACCCGAGTTGACCGTTCTTGAGCTTGTAGGTCCAATCTCTTGTGTTATAGTCACCCTTGAAACCTACAAAACAAGATTCTAGATCTCTCCTCGGTATCCAAGTTAATTTGGATTCGGATTTATTAGCAGGTCTCCTTGACAGAGATCTTTTCTCAACCTTAGAGCTGTATAAGTTATCTACCTTATTTATCAAATTATTTGATTTCTCCCTAGGACATGCAAGTTCACCTTCAATAGCATGCATCTTTCTTAAGTTAGAAATTTCTATTTTTAAATTAGTGTTTTCCTCAATCAACTTACTATTTTTATCGATAAGGTTATGATTTTTTAACAATGAGTGATTATTTTTAGGACTAGCTTCTAGATCCTTAAGTTATTTTTCTAACCTTTCATTTTCATTTTTAAGAAAACTAGGTTCTTTTTAATATTTTTATTTTCTACCGTAAGTGATTTACTAAGCTCGAATAGTTCATCGAAAGCATCTTGTAAATCAGGATTTACCTCATTATCGCTGTTGTCGCTGTCGTTGCTGTCGATATCACTTCCTATGGCCATGAAGCCTATGCAGGCGATTTCTTCCTTGGGGTTTTGCTCTTCTTCCTCTTAGCTCGTGTCATCCTAGGTTGCTTAGAATGCCTTCTGCTTAGACTTCTCCTTTTCCTTTTTCTTCTCCTTCTTGAGAAGAGGGCACTCTGGTCGTAGATGCCCTTTCTCGTTGCAGTGATAGCAACGTCTTTGGCTTTCCTTCTCCTTCTTTTCTTTCTTTGACTCACTACAAAACTTGGAAAATTTCCTTAGTAAAATTTTAAAAGTCTTTGGCGTTGGAACTTACCTCACTATCTGATGTGGCTCGGAATGCGAGGGTCTTCTTTGGTTTCGGCTCCGGTGTATCCTTCTTTTGCTTTAACTTTGTCTCGTAGGCCATTAGATTGCCTAGGAGATTTTCCATGTTGAGCTCCTCCACCTCGTTCGCCTCCTCGATGGTGGTGACCTTTTACTCCCATTCCGGTCCAAGGGAATGGAGTAGTTTTCCTTGAAGCTCCCCCTTGATGAAGGTCTTACCTAAAGCTTTTAAGTTATTTATAATGAGAGTGAACCTAGTGTTGATCTCACTTAGAGATTCGTTAGACTTCATAGAAAAAGACTCAAATTCTTGAGAAAGTAAATTTATTTTAGAATTCTTTAACTTTGAGGTACCTTCGTGAGTTACCTCGAGTGTGTGCCAGATCTTGTATGTGGTGGCACATTGCGGGATTCTGTTGAACTCCTCTGGGCTGAGCGCGCAGTATAACGCATTCGTAATTTTTGCGTTGAGTGAGTTCCTGGATCTGCTGCTGTGAGTATCCTGCGGCGGGTCTTTCTGGGATGTTGAAGGGGGTCTCGCAACTGTCCCATATTGTGAAGTCATTGGCTTGAAGTCATATCTTCATTTGCAGCTTCCAGTACGGGTAATTGCTCCCGTCAAAGAATGGCGGTCGGGTCGTAGATTGCCCCTCAGAAATCCTGCTTGCGGAATTGCTTCCCTCCATGATCTTCTTGCTGGGTGTTACTCCAATCTTGAGAGAACCTGCTCTGATACCAATTGTAATTCCCTGGTTAGAAGGGGTGAGATATGCGTGACGTAATATAAAGTGCGGAATAAAAATAGACATTCTCACAAAATTAAGCAATCACACAATATGCACAAATATTTTTAGGTGGAAACCCAAACCGGGTGAAAACCACCACTAACCCTCTCCAGTTAGGATTTCCCGATTGACCTATCAACCAAATCCACCAAACCCAGTCACTTAAACGAGGGTGACTGAATTTCAATTACAACCACACTACTCAGATCGAGGGTAGTGTACCTCAACACCCCTTCTCTTCACAAGAAGGAATTTGTCTCGTGAAGGAGATGGGAATTCGCAAAGCGAATACCCAACCAAAGATAATGTAATGTACAACAATCCTATAGAGCCTCAAATATTTAATCCTAGCTTTTATAGGAGTTAAGAAACTTTCCTTTGGTGGAAGTGCATCGAAGTGACAACGTGGGTGCGTGAATCATGCGGCGGTGCTTTGTCGCTCTTGTAATCGCAGAGGGAGAGCAGGTGCGCAAAGGGATGAAGCTATCTAGATATGAAACAGATGCTTGGAGAGCTAAAGCTTCAACTACTTCTCTTGGACACAAAAGATGTGGAAAGTAGTTTGCTTAGTGTGTCTTGGTTGTATCTTACAAGCCAAGGGGTCCTCCTCTATTTATAGAGGCCCTAGGAAGGCTTTGGAAGGCTTCCATAGCCATTGGGTGCAAAGCCAAAGAGAATCAGGCCGTAGTCAGAATTAATCATGATTCTGACAGGGTCATCAGACGTCTGGAAAACCCATTTAAGACGTCTGGGAACTAAGTCAAACGTTTGATTTTAGGCAGGTTTCCTTCCTGACTTGAATCAAACCTAAATAGGGTTCTAGTGAAAGTCCATCAGACGACACACAAGATGTCTGACACAAGGTCTGGACGTCTGGAAACCTATTTATTCTCTGGAAATGGATTCCCAACAAGTCTAACAGCTATAAAATCTCTGAAAGAAGATTTTGGGTCAATCGAGGCGAAACGGTCATGTATCTGACGTTTGGGGTCTTCTATGGACGTCTGATACGAGGCTAATGGTCATTTCCTCAACGTTTGCTAAGGAAGCCAACGATCCACTAATTGGACGTCTGGCAAAGGCATCAGATGTCTCCTAAGATGTCTGGACTAAGGTATGGACGTCTGATTTCATCAGACAGAACTAAGTCCAGCCTAAATAATCGAACATCTGAGTCAACAGTCAGACGTCTTTAAAGTTTTTATCAGATGTTTGAAAATTAGATTAGACGTCCAAAAAGGCTATCTGATCCCTATTTTTGTTTTCTAAGTTTTCTATAGAAAACCTAAGTATCTTAGGGTAGTGCAGGTGTTCGTAGGACTACTTTAAGGATCTTTTGAGGCTCTTTAATAGATATTCTAAGAAACAAAAAAAGTAAGGATATAAAGACAAAAATACATAGAAAAAGATAAACAGAAATCTATCATATTCTTCTTGTCCTTCCATCTTCAAGCTTTCGCTTCTCGCGAAGCACCTCCGCCTCTATCCAGCTCTTCCAATCCGCCATGGATGCAAGCTAGAACTCCGTCTAAACACTTGTCTTTATTTGCGATTTGACCTGAAAACTAGAACTCAAATGCAAATGTTAAAAGACGTGTTTTGTTATTATCAAAATAAACGATCGTGGTGCTCTACCACCAACAATTCACTCTCGTCAAGGCAAGGCCTCGACCTCCGTGTTTGTGCAACAACCTGATCATATTGACATTTCCTCTTATTCTAAGCCCGAACCTCCAACCACAACCATGGATCAACCAGAACGACTTAACTTTGAACCACAACAACTCTTTGATTTCATATATCAATGCCTTCATCAGCCCACCGCCGCGTCCTTAAACGCGAGATCACTACAATCCCGCGGCAGTGGAGATCGAACCACGAATCAATATCCTCGCGGGAGGACCCGAGGTGGAGCTCAATCCTAGTATGCTTCACATGACTCCAAAATTTAATGGCTTGAACTCCGAGGATCCTTTCCAACATATTAAGAATCTAAAGCATCTATCCCACACCTTTGGGGTAGACATGCTGAATCGAGATGGCTTGCTCTTAAAGATCTCCTTCTCTCTGGTCGACAAAGTTGCCTACTGATTTCAAACTTATCCACACGCGATCAACACATGGGAAGAACTTCAAATCGCCTTCCTGCAAAAATTCTATCCCATTGGTCGCACAAACACTATGCGGCACCAAATCACGCACTTCTCCCAAGGAGCGGGAGAATCTCTACACGAGACATAGGATCATTTTTTGGACCTCATGCGCAAATGCCCCCATCACAAAGTCCCGAATTGGGAACAAGTCCAATCTTTTTACCATGGGCTCTGTGATGATATCAAGCTATTTGCCAATGCAACCTGTGGTGGTAACAACATGGGTCAGCATGAAGATGAGATTTGGGGAATTCTCGAGAACATGTGAGAGAACTCCCTGAATAATGAATCACTGGGTGCGTACGATCGGACATTCACCCGTGCATTGACAAACAATTAGGGGTACATGAATCTCGAGGCCTTTTCACATCTGTTGACTTGGAGTTGGTAGCCAGCCAATTGGATAAGGTCTCCATCATTAGGAAGGTGGACGACATCACTCGACATCTACACAAGACCACCTCTGCATCACAAAGCATATATACACCACCACCCTCAGGTAGGGAAGCTGCACACAAATCTACCACTCTCCGGGGATGGATGCATATCCACCCCTGTCTGATTATGGCTTCAAAGGAAACTCTGGGCCAGCCTACCACAGTTGGGGGAACTCTGAACCCTCGTACCCTGATTATTTTGAGGCTCCTCAGACCTACGAGGATCTCCACACCATCCAAAATAATCCCTTCTCAAATACCTACAACCCTAGATGGCGTAATCATTCAAACTTTGCCTGGTCGGAAAATAACCCACATCCAAGATCTCAATTCTAACCCCGACCACAAAACCCGTGTCCCTATCAACCTATTCAACCAAGGCCCAATCAAAACTTCCAATTTGGACCACCTAAAGCAGATCAGACATCTTTGATCCTGCAAACCTCGGTTGACATGCAAAAACAACATAAAGAAGAGATCTCTGAGCTGCGAAATCAATTGGCCCAACTGGCATGTGCTTGCCAACCAGGTGCACTCCCTTCTCAACCTCTACCGAATCCAAATAACATGCTGAACTAGTGGCACGTTATGAATCCAAATCAGGGCCAAGCCCACTTTGTCTATTAGGCCCCTTTTGCTTCATCCCCTGACGGAGTGGGTGGTTCAACCTCTTATTCTGGATTTCAGCAGCAGAAACCTATCCTCCCTAGCCCAAACTAGAATCAGGCAGGAATAAATTCCGTCACCACCCGTAGTGGTAAAGCAACACAGGACCCACCTTTTTCTAGCCACAACTCGCCTGAGATTATAGACCTTAACCCTAGATTGGTCATCCAGAACACCCCGGTCCCCGATAAAGAACCTGAGCCAATTCTAGAGGAATCAACTAAGGTTCCATTTCCCGAGGCCTTGACCAAGGGAATGAAGAAACCCAAACCCGTGGCTCTCGAGGACCTAGTCAAACATTTGAGTAGGTCCAAATAAACATTCCATTGATGGATGCAATTTGCCACGTACCAGCTTACACAAGATTTCTAAAAGATATATGTACACCAAAACGTAAGCCACGAACCAAAGGCGAGAATCCAATCGTACTATTGGAGCAAGCCAGCTCCATCATTTTGAGCAAACTCCCACCCAAGGCAAAAGACCCAGGAACGCCACTGATCTCTTGTGCTATTGGTGATATACAGTTTGACAGAGCCTTGTTATATCTAGGAGCTTCCATAAACTTAACACCTACATCCCTACTTGACCACCTTGAAGAATCTGAGCTTAAATCAACAGAGGTGACATTGCAATTAGTTGATCAATCCATTAAGTCACCAAAAGGAATTTTCGAGGAAGTCATAGTTAGGGTACGTGACTTCTACTTCCTCGTGGACTTTATAGTTTTGGACAAGGATGCTCCTAAGAATTTGAAGAACACATCGATGATTTTGGGGAGACCTTTTCTGGCCACAACTAGGGCCAAAATCAATTGTGAAGAGGGCCAGATTGAGTTAAAATTTGGGAACAAGACACTAAAGAGCGACATCTTTAAGGCCTAAAAAAGAATTAATTGTGGGGTTATCGAGCAGATCTGCGATATCAAATTCATGGTTGAAGAGCCCTTTGTTGAGGAAAACTCGCTTATCCCTGATATTCAACGACAAGATGATTGATGTAAACACATTTATTGAGGGTAAAATGCCTATTCATGTATGTTCCTAGGCCTAGATTTACATTTCATGTTATAAATATTGCGTAGCATGCATCAATCTGCATTTAGAGTAGTATATAATTTAGTTTAATTGCGTCCTTTCTTTGGTTAGAAGAGAAGGATATTTATTTCAGAGCCTCGGATTGACGATCTGACCGTACGGATCTGATCAAGACGACAATCGGAGACCAATGCCTCTGAAATCGCCTCGATCGGAGTCCCGTAGCACCATATGCAGTCCGAGGAAGATCAATGGCCAAGGGACTAGGAGACATAATTCGGAGCTTCAAATGATAAATCCGACCACGCAGATGGATTTGGGTCGACGATCGCAGCCTAACGGCGTGAAAATCAATTCAATTCGACCTCTGTAGCTGCCCTTACAACAAAAAGAAGATGGACGGTCCAGACTGCGCCACGTGGCGCAGCCCAGGTCTCCAGCGCATGCATGCACCAACGCGGGTGCACGAGTGTGCACGCAGGAGCGCATGCGCATAGTGCAGCGCCTGCGCATGGGCGCGCATGCGCACGCAACAGGGCAGGAGCGCAATGCCAGCTATGCGTGAGCTGGACCTACAGCGACGCATGAGCTGGATTTACAGCAACGCTTATAGCCATCGCTAATTCTTTGCGTTCTTGCAAAGCCAACTTTGGGCATGAATGGGCATGAGTTGCCTACAGCGACGCTTCCAACGACGTCTTGGATGTCACTAATGATCCCATAACCTATTTTTGCCTCTTCTCCTCTACTATAAAAGGACCTACACCCCCTCCCTTCCAAGCCATCTCTACCTACTCTACTCCCACCTACTTTCAAGCTCTAACAAGCCTACCAACGCTCCATTAGAGCTTGTTCTCAAGCTCCCAAGGCTCCTATTAGTGTAGCAAACCTCTGTCCCACCAAATATTCGTCCATCTTCCCATCCCCATTCATAGGTCGCCTTGGAGTTGTTCTCCTACCTCCATTTTGGTAGCAGATCATCTCTGTCTTCTCACCTCCATTCTGGAGCCCCGTCAAAGCTTTCCTTAACCCGATGTCCTCCTGCATCTCACCTCCGTCGTCCCGCTCCTCACCTCCTTCATCCGAGCTTCCGCCAGGCACCGTCGTCTCGCCGAACAGCTGGTTCGGGAGATTTCCTCTCATTCCCGTCTCTTTTTATGCTTTCATAATAGATTGTAATAGACATTGGATTGATATATATACCATTTTCGTTCTATCTCTATCTTGTGATTGCTTGTCTTTTATTTCAAAAACACAAAAAATAACAAAACCCTAAAATACCAAAAAGAAACGAATCAAAGTGTGGTTTTCACATAAAGTAAACGTCGCCTCCCTGTGTTTGACCCGAGACTCCCTTGGAGTTTCAGTATAAATTTTATCTGGTCGACGTGTTTTGCAACTACAACCACGGGTTACTTGTAACCCTGATTTCTAACACGCAAAACACGCCCGACCAATGATCAAACCCCACACTTAGAGTAGCCTGAACCAGACTTAAAAATACCTTTATCTCTTGCCCTTGTGCCTGAACCTTACCCTGAACCACCTGCTGCAGCTGAAAATCCAGTCAAGGAGTTGAAACCCCTCCCTGACCATCTCAAATATGTCTTCTTGGGTTTTGATGTAACCTTTCCTATGATTATCAATTCCCTCCTTACCTCTGATCAGGAAACCCGCTTGATTTCTATCTTCCAGCAGCATCGGAGAGCCATTAGGTGGACTCTCGATGATTTGTCTGGCATCAGCCCCTCTTATTGCATGCATCACATCTACATCGAAGAGGGCTGACGACCATCCCGTGAGATGCAGAGATGCTTGAATCATAATCTGCAGGAGGTCGTGAAAAAGGAGATCATCAAGTGGTTAGATGTAGGTATCATCTACTTGATCTCCGACAGTCATTGGGTGAGTCAAATTCAGGTTGTGCCCAAAAAGGCATGATCACCATCATTACGACTGAAACCGGAGAGACTATACCGGCCCGTATAGCTAACTCGTGGAGAGTCTGTATTGATTACCAAAGACTTAATGCCTCCACGTAGAAGGATCATTTCCCACTACCATTCATTGATTAGATACACGAGAAACTAGTGGGAAATTGAACTTCTACTTTTTGGACAGGTACTCTGGTTGTAACTAGGTAGCAATCCATCCTGAAGACCAAGAGAAAACCATCTTCACCTGCCCCTACGGAACATACGCATTCCGTAGGATGCCTTTCGATTTCTGCAATGCACCCGCTATCTTTCAACGGTGCATGCTTGCCATATTCTCAGATATAGTAGGTGAATACGTTGAAGTCTTCATGGATGACTTCTCGGTATTTGGGGAATCTTTTGATGATTGCCGCCTACGCTTGATCCAAATCCTCAGGCGTTGTATCGATGTGAATCTGGTTCTTTCCTGGGAAAAGAGCCACTTCATGGTACCTGAGGGAATTGTCCTGGGTCACCTCATTTCCGAAAAAGGCATCCAGGTTGATCGAGCTAAGGTTAATTTGATTTCCATGCTACCCATGCCTAGCTCGGTCAAGGACATCCACTCTTTTTTGGGGCACGTCGGTTTTTACTATCACTTCATTCCTGATTTCTCAAAAAATCACGTGCCCCCTGACTAATCTTCTCTCAAAGGATGTCCCTTTCGAGATCACCAATGAGTACAGTCACGCATTTGAGAGCCTACATGATCAGGTTACTCAAGCACCAATCCTACAATCCCCTGACTAGTCTCTACCCTTTAAGATCATGTGTGATGCGTCTGACTACGCAGTGAGTGCAGTGCTTGGGCAGAAAGTCGACGGGAAACCCGTGGTCATCTACTATGCCAGCATGACATTGGACGAGGCTCAGTGTAACTATACAGTTACTGAGAAAGAGCTGCTGGCTGTAGTATTTGGCTTGGAGAAATTCAGATCTTATCTTCTGGTTTTCCATGTCATCATTTACTCGGATCACATCACTGTGAGGCACTTACTCGCGGAGAAGGATGCGAAACCTCGACTAATCTGTTGGATCTTGCTATTGCAAGAATTTGATCTCGAAATTTGCGACAAGGTGAGAAAATAGAGCGTAGTAGCTAACCATTTGTCCCGTCTTCCTTCAATCATTGACCCATCTGGACCGATCACCGAGCATTTTCCTGACGAACATTTACTAGCCATTCACGGTCTCCCCTGGTTTGCTGATATAGTAAACTACTTGGTTACAAGGAAAGTCCCGCTAGATTGGATGACTTCTAGGCGAGACAAGCTGATTTCCGATGCCAAGTATTATATTTGCGAGGAACCGTATCTCTTCCACATTCGCAACGATCAGGTGATTCGGAGATGCATTCCTGACGACGAGGTCAATGATGTGATCTCATTCTGTCATGACTAGGCCTGTAGTGGCCATTTCTCTGGGAGTAAAATTGCAGCGAAAATTCTCCAGTGTGGGTTCGTCTAGCCTAGAACGTTCAAAGATGCACAAACGTATTGTAGGTCATGCTCTCGTTGTCAAACCCTCGGCAACATGGGCCTGTGGGATATGATGCCCTTGAACCCGATAATTGTGTGCGAAATCTTTGACATATGGGGAATAAATTTCATGAGACCATTTCCTAGATCCAACGAGTTCGAATACATTATACTCATTGTTAATTATGTCTCCAAATGGATCGAAGCCATCCCCACAAGAACTAGTGATCATAAAGTTATCCTCTGATTTATCCAGGAAAACATCTTTTCCAGATTCTGGGTTCCTAAGGCCATCATCAGCAATGGCTGGTCTCATTTCAACAATGTGCACTTCCAGTGCCTGATGAAAAAGTACAGGGTGTCGCATCATATATCGACTCCTTACCACCCCCAGACTAATGGACTGGTAGAATTGTCAAATTGAGAGATCAAGAAAATCCTTCAGGTCACTGTTTGGCCTGATAAGAAGGACTGGTCTACTCACCTTTCGGAAGCTTTGTGGGCTTATAGGGCCACACACAAGATCCAATTAGGCATGTCTCCCTTCAGATTAGTGTATGGAAAGGCGTGTCACCTTCTCGTAGAGATGGACCATATGGCCTATTGGGTAGTACAAAAGTACAATCTGGATCTGATGAAGGATGGAATACACCGTCAGTTGCAATTGAGTGAGATCAAGGAACTACTCAATGATGTGTATGAGAACTCGCGTATCTACAAAGAGCGGTTAAAGCCTTCCATGACAGGCACATTGTGCGAAAATCTTTCCATCCTTGTCAGAAAGTCTTACTCTTTGATGCCAAGCTCAAACTCTTCCAAGGCAAACTCAAAACTAAGTGGACTAGACCATTCTTGGTAAGATGAATCTTTGGAAATGGAGTCGTCGAAATCAGTCAACCCAGCCTTGATTCTAAACCTTTCATCATGAATGACCAGCGACTCAAGTCGTTAATTGAACTCAATAATATGAACTTGGCTGAGGTATCTTTTGATCTCCATTCTCCCTGAGCTTATTGCGCTCGGCTGATGGCGTTAAACTCAGCGCTTAATAGGAGGCAACCCGTCATTTTCTTGAAAAACCTGAAACTCTTTTGACACATCTTTTTGCTGAACTCATATTACATTTTAGGGTTCGTCCATTAGAACAACGGACTCCACCTCTGGTACTCGTATCGGAGATTGAAATCATCCGCAACAATCATCCTGACCTGCCCACCCACCCTTTAAACATGTTCTAATGTACGATCTAAGCTTAGCTTGAATCCGCATAATTTACAATGAGGGCATTGCAAAATATAGGCATGGGGGGTATGAAAGTGCAAAATGCTGTGAAAATCAATTCACAAAAAGGGTTTCATCAAAAAAATTATATATTTCATCAAAAAAAAGAGGAGGATTGAGGAAAAAGGAGAGCCATTTTGAAAGGAGGGAGGAAAAAATTGAAAAGAAAAGAAATGAGCAAAAAGATAAAAGAAATGGAATTCCTTCAAAGTAACATGGAACTTACCTAACTTCTAGGTTGGATCGAATGATAAATTAAGACCTAAAAGGCTAAAACATAAGGGGTTAGTGGTGAATATTGACCTTTGGCCTCTTGGATTTGATTGGATTTAAACACTCACGTACTTGTCACGATACGGATTTGTCCTCAAGAGGTTGGGGAAAATGCAAAGCTTGTGTATTAGGTCTAAGGATTAAGTAGTATTCAGCCTCATTAACTGACCTTTAGTTTGCGGGACTCGGTAACTTAAGCACCCTAAATCACACAAAGTCTAGTTCAGTGTGCTCTAAATAATGAAATCATGCCAAAGGGCATTTAATCTGTTTTGAAAAAGGTCCTAAGATCTAGATTAGGAGCGTCTCGAAAGCACAGTTGATTTAGACGAATTCCCGGCACGGAGAGGTGAGAAATTCCCCTTGAAGATGCGCAATAACATATCATCTCCTCGGTGCTTATCTCCTAGGATATCTAAATATCTTACTGAGGGCATGTAAGCACCTTGTGTTGGTTCAGATGCCATGGGTGGCATTATCACGGAATGTCGATTGCCAAAGTCTGGATTTAACTACAGAATGCCATGGGTAGAATTATCCCAAAATCTCAAAAATCAGGATTCTGGGGGTTGCCATGGGCGGTGCTATCTCGTAACATCATTTGCTAAGGACCCTGCGAGGATTGATAGTGGAGATAAGGAATCCAATACAGACTGTATTTAGGGCCAACCCAAAAATGGATTTAGGGAAAAATATAATGAAAAGAAAAAGAGAGAGAAAGCTCTCCACAAATTAAATTATCCTTCTATATATCTCTCTTATCATGGGTGCTTTAACTGCTGGGTACAATGAACCTTAGGTTAGTTCTTGTGGGTCTTAGAAGCCTTCACGGTAGACTGAGGCGAAAGTTAGTCAATTATGGATCTGGGCTAGTACTTGAGTACTTCTAGGCCTATTGTTGGTATTAAGATTTAATTCCTAGAGATGCGGCTTAGTAGGGCATCTTGATGGTCACATCCAACCTAGATAACCTGTTCGATTCATAAAATTTTGCTAAGGAACTAGCAAAAGCCAAGCATGGAGGTATGATGGGAACACCATCATGAGCTATAACTAGCTCAATTTGATCTTATAAAGTCAATAAAAGCTCCTACATATCAGTCAAAAGGTCTCTAGAGTAGGGAGAGTTATTTTGAGAAGAAAAGAGGAAAACATGGTTATTTCTGCAATTTTACCAGCTCATCACAAATACAAAATAACCATGGGATATGCTAGTGGTTTATTAAATGTCATTTAGTCATTAATGTCTAATAAGTTGATTCATGTAGACAGAAACGTGTTTTCACTCATTTCAAGAATTAATGGACATCTGAAACCCTAAAAACAAACCCGCTAATTGCTTGAGGTTTTGGTCAAGATAAAATTCACATAAACCCTCTAAAATTCATAGAAAAATATTCTCTAGGGTTTGCCATCCTTGAAATGACCATCAAAACCCGGTTTGACCCAAATAGTCACAAACAGACTATTACCCTAATTTAGATTTTTGCATAAATTATTCAGTCAAATTAGGTCAAAATCAAAATCCAACTTCGCTATTGGATTCCTGAGGTCCAAATTAGATTTGTATCAAAATTTGGATCCAATCAAAGATTGCCTTGACCTAGTTCACATTTAGTCCAAGCCTGACTCTTTTTATCCCAAATAACCCCTCAACTTTTGAATTTATTACAAAATGGCCCCATCTTTGTCGTCACTCTTTGCAAATAGGTCCTGCAATTTTTATGAAGGAATCCTACACCAGCGAGCTTTGTTTGGCAAGAACGTGGTGATTACTTGATGAATCCCTCTCAAAATTGAAAGGGAGATTCGTCAAGTAATTGCCTTTCTTTCAAATCTATTCGTAGGCTCCAATTCTTTTCCAATCTCTTATGCGAACGCATGAGAGATGTGGGTATCTTTCGTTGGCATGCTTACCAAGCTTAAAAGCTTGGTCTCCAAGCTTTAAACTCCTTCCCATGGCCTATAAAAGGAGCAGACGCCAGAACCCGAGCTCCTTAGCAAGTTTTGGTCTCAGAAAAGCCCTCTTCCTCCTTCTTCGACCACCTCTGCACAATGCTCCGACGTCCTTCTCTGCTCCCCTCATTCAACCGTCCAACAATTAAATTGGATGACCTATTGGCTTCCTCTCCTCGTCACGTGCCACTTCGGTCAAAGAGAGGTCGTTTCCCTGTCTCTTTCCTCGTCGCCGTCTTACCGCACTCTTCATCTTCTTTGGCCCCAGTCGACCAACACCGAAGCCTTCTGCCCCTTATCTTCCCCTTTTAGGCTCTCTATCACTTCCCTTCTCCCTCTATTTTCCTTTTACTCTTCCACAACTCACGACTTACACACCACCCACATCACCTCCATCTTCCTTAGCGTCGGCACACTTCCGACGACGCCTAGTCACTGCACCACTCCATGAATCTTGCCGTTACCACCCCCATCAGATTCGCCACAACCCCACCGACTAAAGACCTAACCTAATTTCACCTATTGCTCACTCCTACCCTCTGTCGGACTCCACACTCACCGCACCCACGTTTTGAGGCCGTACGACCTCCTTACCTCGCTGAACACCACTACACGGCCACCATCAAGTTTGTCATCATTCGATGACGCTACTGAGCTAGTTTAACAAGGTCGAAAGATCGTTCTTTGGATTTTAGGTTTAGGACCTTCGCTGCCATTGCCGCAGCTGCTTCAAGAGAGCTTTCATCATGTTCTTGAGTCTGCAGCTCCAGGTCTCGGCATTAGGAGATGCGGACGCACCCCAGGACTCCTTCTAGAACCTTAATTGAAGGCCTCAGCTGTAGCACCCTTGCCAATTGGAAGGAAGTCTCTTTTGCAGCTTCACACAAAGGAAGCGGGAGGGATAGTCCCACCTTGGAAATAGCTGAAGCACTCGTGCAACTTAAGTTATTTTTCACTCCACAGTTGTTCGCCTCAGTAAGCATGGGGTGAGGTTCCCTCACATGAGCCCACGCACGCCCTTGCACACGGCTACGCCATGCGGTTCTGGGCTCTGAATCGTTTACCCGTTTACTTGGATCCGATTGTCTCTGAGAAAAGAGAGAGAAAGGGAAAGGAAGAGGAAAAGAGAGAGGGGAGGGGGGTTTTGCTCTACTTGCCACCTCTTGACACTTAGTGATTTCTGAGGGAGGCCTTTGCCTCTGCTGGTGTTGGTGCCGAGCTCCGTGTTAAGCCTTCCCTTGAGCTTAAGGAGAGAAAAGAAAGGAAGAAGAAGGGTGCCCTCTTAGCACTGTAATAGTCAGACGGTTAAGCCGTCTGGTTGAGAGCTCCATCATCTGATCTCTGACAGGCAGTGTACTATGCACTTATCCTACGTGGATTAAACTTGGTTGATACTGTTGAGATATTTGATATTATTGTAATTGGGGTAATTGGTGATTCAAATCACCATTTTATCCTAATCTTTTTACTCTATCAACATTTGTTCTTATATACATATCATTTGAGTTTAGAAATTTCATCATGTATTGATATCTTGTGATAGAATTGCAATTTTGAGATTTATTGCAACACTTGCTCCCTATGTTCGACCTCAGATTTCTTTCAAGCTATAAATTGTATCTGTTGACAAGCGATTTTGGTCTATACTACAATGTATCAATCTTAAACACTGATTTCGTGCGTTAAACACTAAGGTCATCCAAGGAGACAACTTTTGCAAATATAAATCTCTTGCTTGAAAATGCAAAATCACCTTTCTTGTTGAATTTTTAAATATAAAGTTTTTACGGTTTTTGAAATGATGAGGCAACAATAATTTTCAAAGCGAAAAAGGATAAACCTAACTTAGCAACAAGGTGGAAAAAAAGACCTCTTCCCAATCTCACCCTAGGCACGTGAAGACCTAGGATAATTGGAAAGAGGGAGTGAAGGTGCTAAAAAAAGACAACAAAGATGCACGGAAAATGACAACTTTATAATTATGTTGTAGAGAAAGCTTCTACTACAAAATAAAACTACAAAGCAACTAAAACAAAAATCCTGGATGATAATGGTGAAGGGGATGAAGCCCTTGTTGTAACTGCGGCTCCTCCCGTAGTTGAAAAGAGCTCCTCCTTCTCCTTCTTAAATCCAATGTTTGGCCTCCTCTTGGCAAGCCCAAGGGGGAGCATGCCTTAGCTCCTCCAAAGGTGGATAGTTTCCACCTTAATTTCTCCTCCAAAGGTGAGCATGCACCACCCTAGTTTCTCCTCCAATGCCTGGCCATCCTCCTTGATAAGAGCTTGCTCCTCCTCTTGGTGTGGCACAAGGAGAGGAATGGAGAGGAAGAAGGTACTAAGGAGGCAAGGGATAGCCTCCTTAATCTTCTTCCTTCCTCCTTCTTGTTGGTCGTGGGTTACAAGTGGGCTTAGGGTAGAATTAAAACTAAGGGAGGAAGCCTTTTTTTAGTTGTATATGGTGGGTATATATAGAGGTAGAGAGGGGGGTAGTTGGTATGGTCATGTGGAGGGCTAGGATTAGGATTGGTAGGTGGTTAGTGGTGGTTATGGGGATCCTAAGGTGTAGGATGGGTGGCGCCACCTTAAATTGTGTGATGGCGGTGGTTATGGTGGTGGAGAGACACCATGGTTTGGCGCCAACTATGGAGAGGTGCCATGGTTTTGGCGTCAACTATGGGGGCTTCTAGAAGGGAATAGGTGGATGGTGGAGATGGCTTGGGAGGTTAGTTGTATGGTGGAGATGAAGGGGGAGGTTGGCGCCAATTTTAAAAGTAGTTAAGGGGGGTTTTGAAACCAACATGATGGTCTCTTGGAGGTGGTGGTGTTGTGAAGGGTTGTTGTTGAGTTGGGGCCAAGTAGTGTAGCTCATGTGGAGCTTAGGTGGACTTAAAGAGGAGGCTTATGTAGGTGAAGTTAAGGTTAGCTAAAGTGGATGACCAAGGAGTGGAGAACTTAGCTAAGGTAGCTTATCTAGTTGGTGAGTAGAGGAGAAGTAGGAGGAATCAAGGTTTGAAGAAGAGTTGAAGAAGAACTGTCTGGAGCTGCATAGGAGCTAATAACTGCCAAAGAAAATGGCAAGAAGTTACTTTAGCTGGCTTAGCTTGCTAGTTCTTTGCTAGCTGCTAATCCAAGCTAAAGTAAGCTGGCTTCTGCTGAAAGATGACGAGGTAAGCTGGGTCTGTTCTTCCCGGGGAGGACCTAGCTAGCTGAAGTTGCTAAGGTTACTTAGCTCAACTAAGTTGAGCTAAGTGGATTCCCCAGGAGCTGGACTTAAGCTGGCCTGAGTTAGGGTGAAGTCATCTTCAGCTGGCTTGAGTTGAGTAGAGCTGGAGGTAACTGGACCTGAGCTGAGGTGGACTCCAATCAACTTAACTGAGCTAGCTAGAACTCCCCAGTGAACTACTAGGTGGTGAGATGAGCTAGACTAAACTAAGTTGAGCTGGATCTAAGTTGGCTTGAGCTAGGGTGAGCTAAGATGAGCTATCTTGAGTTGCCATTGAGCTGAGATGAGCTGAATGGAGCTAGGATGAGCTAACCCTTGTTCAAGTGAGTTGGTATCTAGCTATGATGAGCTAATTAGGCTGAGTCCTAGCTGGTTTGAGCTTCTTCTTCACCAGTTGCCTTCCTAAGTGCTAGGGTTCTAGGGATCTATCTGTTTATCCTTAACACTCAAATAAACATATCAAAAAGACAACAAAAAGTGTAATGCATTCTAACTTAATTTATGCCTAAATGCAACACAAAAATCCGTTTGCAGAGTAAAAATCCTAAGAGCTAGGTTTGTTTTAGAGCTTAAGAATGATGATAAATTGGCCTTTATCACACCCCCATGCTTATCTTTTGTTGGTCTCTTAGCAAAATATATTTCCTCAAACAGAATCCTTGGAAAAACTTTCTTTTCAACTTTTGAGAAGAAAGAGATTACGGGACCTTGGTTAATTATGACACGAGAGGTACGGAATTTGTTACAGGTAAACATCGGGATCTATTTTTGGATCCAAAAATTAGATGAATTGGGATTAATGTATCCTTCAAAAGTTCTCAAATTAACTCTATGTTAATTCAGATGACCTGAAATTTTTATAGTTAGGATTTCTCCAGCTCTTGAATCTGAATCACAACTTGCATCAACCTTTAAAACCTTGTATCCGTGCTTGTGAATGGCAACACTTATGAGGTCATGTTTTAGGTTTAAAAGCCCCCCCTTTTTTTTTAGTCTCCCCCATGCTTATTTTTAGCTTAATCTTGTAACAGATGTGTCGGGATCATCATTCCCGTCACCAATCCTCAAGGGGGCTCTGGCACTAGCACTTCGAGATAATACCATCCAAGACACCACCCATGAGGTTACAACCCCAAAACACAATGCGGTGTAATGAAGTGCTCCTAGCGAACTCAAGCTCTTGCTCCGTCGCTATAGGTAGAGCACCGTCCAAGATACTTGACCTGCAAAATTGCGCCTTAATGCTCCATTTAAGGATATGGAATGTAGATATGGAGCAGCGCTGAGGCGGTAACATATTGTCATCGCGTCATCAAAGGAGACCTTTTCCTCCTCAGCTGTGGGAACTGAAACCAATGATCTATTTCGGATTTTACTAAGGAAAAATAGGGAGTTTTTCTAATTTCTAAATGTTTTTTAAGTGTTGGCTTATCTGTGAATTGTGACACAAGAATTTTGTCAGAATTGCAAGTTTTTGAATCAGAAGCTAAGCCAAATAATTTCCAAGTTATAAAGGAAGATCAAGTCACTTGAACTATCACGAGTTCAAGTGGAATTTAAAGAAGAATACTTGATCTAGTCTATAGGTAGACCCAGAATTTTCTAATAGTCAAACCAGTATCCTTATCCCTAGTTTGTTAAAGATTAAATCTCATTGTACCACAAGGTGAATTTTCAACCTTAGTCCTAATTTTCAAAATTTTCTTCAAAGTTTTCAATATTTTATTTTTTTAGGTATGCATGCAGGAAAATGACAAAAGAAAAATGCATATATTTAGGTTTTCGAAATCCTAAATCGATCATCAAAATTTAAAAATACCCCCCCATGCTTTTGATATGCAATGTCCTCATGCATTAGGAGGGAAAATGGATCACCTTAGAGAAAGGCGGTTGGGTTTAGGATGGTCAAAACTTGGAAAAAGAAAGAGAAAGGGAGAACAGGAAAAAATGATGAGTTACCTCCCATCCAGTGCTATCTTTTACGTCTATTCAGCAGGGCATAAATGTATGCACGGAAGACAAATCATCATGTAAGTAGTTGGACACTTGAATGCCCGCATAAAAAGGGTCTTCTTCTGGATCCTTGGAAAGTTGAGTGGTATAAAGATGGGGATCAAAACTTGATGGACAAATGTAAGTGTGACCCGAGTCTGGCCATGGTTTTAATTTAGGATGAATGCTAAACTCAGGCGGGTCTGGTGGTAGGTCCAGTTGAACGGGGGTGGGAGAGGAATGACGAAGGGTAGGTGAGGTTAGTGTGCAGCGGTGGGTTGAGAGAAAAGTGGGTGGGTAAGGGGAATAATCAGGGGTATCATCAGGAACAGATTTTTTTGGAAGACAAGTCTCCAAGTTATAGATTTCACCGACCACTGATTCTGAGTTAGATTCCTCAAAAAAAATATGGTCGGGAAGGGTATCTATCAACATTGTCTCCACCAAATTTGATACTTCTGTATCTGAGTCCTCGAAAAAGTTATCATCATGGAAACTCTTGGAGGATTTGAAAATATCAAGGGTGATAGTTTGGCCTGCGCAAGTGATATCCATTTTGCCTGTATGGCAATTTATATTTGCCTTTGCAGTGACCAAAAAGGGTCATCCAAGAATTATTGGGGCGTCCATTAAAGATTCGAGTACCTCAATGTCAAGGACTAGATAGTCTACAGGGAAGACACAATTCTGGACCTTGACCAAGACATCCTCGACAATCCCACGAGATTTGCTTCTAGATCGGTCGGCTAATTGAAGGGTAACTTCAACAGATTTTAGTTCACCGATCTGAAATTCTTCAAATAAAATTGTGGGAACGATATTGATTAAGGCACCGGGATCAAGAAGGGCACGATCGAAAGTAGTGCCACCAATAACTAATGAAATTAAAGGCTTGCTTGGATCTTTCATCTTAGGAGGCAGCTTGCTCTGTATGACAGAGCTTACTATCTCTGAAAGATGCACCTGTCTTAAATTTTTAACCTACCTTTTTGGAGTACAAATCTCCTGAAATTTTGTTTAGGCAGGTACATATTTGATTGCATCTAGGAGAGAGATATTGATTTGAACTTTTCCAAATAAATCCATGAGTTATTCAGTTGTGGGCTCAGATTTCTTTTTCCGATTAGTGGTGGGGTGGAGAGCTTGTGGAAAAAGGATAGGAGTTGTGTCCTGAGATTTTTGTATTTCTTTTTCTTCCTAATGTGGGAGTTGAGAGTCAATTTGTACAAGACTGGGGATTTCACCAAGTTGTTATGAAGGCCCGAGATCAGTGGTGGTTTTCCTACTCAATGTATCTACATGTGTAGTCAGATTATTATTTAGTGGTGGTGAGGGGGCCTATTGTTGTGAAAACCTGGCAGGTTGTTGAGGTGATGGATTAGTGGGAGGCTGATTATGGTAGTTTTGATTTCTGCCCGGATACTGGTTCCTTTGATGATTAGGATTGGGCATGGGTTGGGAGGGTAGATGTCCTATAGGTCTTTGAGTTGGAGCAACCCCAATTTGATTATTCATATTTGTAACAGCACAGGTTACTTCTGTCATTTTACTTTGCATTTCCTGCAGGGTTTTCATCATCTGGGCATTGATGTCTTGTTGAGATGGCCCAGGATGAAAGGTCGGATTCGACCCATACCCGCTAAATTGATTTGATATTTTGGGAGGAACTGGTTTATTCTAGGAGTGGTTCGGGTAATTCTTCCAGTTGGAAGAATTTCTAAATTGCTCCTGGAGGGCAGAAATATTTTCAATGGGGTTAGGGTTTGGATAATTCTAATTTCCTAGTGAATCATGAAAAGCCTCGGGATATTGATGATAATCAATAGGGTAGTGTTTAGATTTTGCAAATTTTCTCTTCGTGGAATGTTAGGCTGGGTTAGATATTGAATCTGTGGAGCTTGAATTGGTGTGGCAAGTCTTTCCTCAATTTTCTTCTGGTTTATTTGCATCTGGTCGAGTTTTTAGGCGATCATTTGAAGATCATCTTGGGTGACAGGAATAGATTAAGTGCCTATTTCATGGACACCGAACTACAGGTTTGAAGTTCTGCCAAAGGTGTTCATGGAAGCTTGATTAAATGAGTTTTCACTCATTTCTTTAGAAAGGTCATAGGTACTCTCAGCATTCTTATTTAAAAAGTTGCCGCCACACGAGGCATCGACGAAATGTTGAATTTGATCTTCTAATCCATGATAGAAGATCTGCACAAGCTACCATAAGGGAATCTCGTGGTGCGGACAACTTCTTAGGAGATATTGGAATCTTTCCCAAGAATCATGAAAAGTCTCGCCAGATTTTTGTTAAAAGGTCTTAATAGATCTTCTCAAGGAATTAGTATGACCTATAGCAAAAAATTTCTTGAGGAAGGCACTTTTGAGTTGAGGCCATGTGATGATAGATCGGCCAATGGTTCTGAACCAGTAAGTGGCCTTATCATTAAGAGATAATGGGAATAGCCACATCAGCCAAAGGTCTTCTTGCACATTGTGGGAACGAGTTGTTTGTGTAAGGAGAGTCAGTTCCTCAAGGTGGCTGAACGAGTCTTCCCTAGTAAGACCATGGAAATGCTTAATCAAATTCAGAATAACCAGTTTGATCTCGAAATCCCCTTCAGGTATGACCACCCCCGATCTTTCCTCATAATAGGAAGAATCATAGAAATCCTTTGGAGAAACGACAAGCTGCTAATGGGGTGGTGGGTTTAGCCTTTGGTTGGCTAGATTTGTGATATTCCTAGTCAACAGTTGTTGATTGGCTTGAAGTTGTGCAATTTGCTCAGCCATCAAGGAGTAGAGATTACGCGGGGGGGCTGGTTGTTGTGCTTGAGGCATGTTAGCATTAGGAAGTTCTAGGTGTGGAAAGTTAAAGGTGGGGGGGTTTTGGGTGGAAGGGTCAGAATTGGGATTAGTAGTGGGATTAGAGGTGGGAATAGAGGTGGAGGTGGATGGGTTAGTGGATCTATTTTGTTGATTTTTCATTTTTTCAGAAGAAGAAGATAGAAAAAGCAATCTTTTAGCATGGGGGGCAAAATCGAATGGTCTCTCCAAGTGCGGAGTTTGGGACTGTCACCCGTGCATAAAATGGAAGAACAGGAGAGGAGGAGAAGAGATGGAGATGAGAGAAAGTGTGCAATTCAAACAACCAAGCCTAGTCTTTCTTAAGGTTGACTCCTTACAAACCTAAGACTCGGGAACCCAATGAATAAGAAATTACTAAGTGAACCCACTTCCCAATGATCACCCGGCTAGACTAAAGAGGTGGATCGGGCTCAAGCATGTCCTAGGAAAATCACCAGGGGCTTGCGTAAACCCGCACCCGTCATTTGACTTTCCTCTAAGTCTAATGCCGCATTGTTGAAGGGAATTAGGAACACTTAATAGCCCCTAGATATTGGATATCAAAGCTTAAAGTGGATGAAGTCCTTAAGTGGTCAAGTAACTACTTGTTTTAGAGTTAGGCTTGGGTGCTAAAATGTGCACAGGAATGTGGAGGGTGTTGATTGGGGTAATGTCCTGTTATTTCAATTTTTTGGTGTGTATAGGATTGGAAGTGATTCTAATATCAAACAAGTTGTTACACAATTTTTTTGTTTGTTTTTCTATTTTAGGATTTGATTTAACTTGGTGTGCTTTGGGGGTTTCTTTTTAAATATTAAAACAAGTTTGAAATGACACAAACAAAGGGAAATCAAATTGTATTAGTGAAGATAAATTTCCTTTATATTGTGGGACTAAAAATTTGAAAAAAAACCCTAATTCAATTATTTCTAATACATAAATTTACTATCAATGTGATTAATTTAGGCTTTCTTTTTAAGTAGTAGTCCAAACAAAGGAAACTACACCACTACTATATGTAAAATCAAATAAGGATTCCAAAAAATATTTTTTTGTGATTGTAGGAATTTATTTTTTATTTTTTTAAAGATTTTTCTTTGTGCTAGTGTCAAAGTCTAAAAATGAAACCCAATGGTATTTTGGACTTTTCAGTACCACCACTGGCCACAAAAAAAAATTGTAATTTTATGTGATGTGTATAATTTTACAAGGATTCTAGAAAGCTAAATTTTACAAAAATTAGATGAGTATAAAAATTCCTAAAATTCTTGGACAGTAACAAAATAGGGAAACTAGAGGAGGTGACTCCTCTGTAGTCCACAAATTTTTAAAAATTGTATACAAAGCCAATTGCTATGAAATTTGGAAAAGATGTTCCAAACTTGATTTGGAATCAATAGGTGGACGTTTAAGATTTTAGGATGCCTGTGGTGTCTGGAATTGATTTTTGAAGTCCAGATAGAAGTCTAGACCCAAAAATCAGAACACCAACACTTGAAGTGGAGTGGTATTTAATGATGCAAACAAGCAATCAATGTGTTTTAAAGGACCCCGCTCCACTTAATTATAGTATTTAGGATCCCGAAAGCCAAGATTAATATTTTTTTGATAGATTTTTAGAAGAAATTTATGTGACAAGCATAGACTACTAACCTGAATTTTCGCGAGAAGAAAAGGTACTTCAAGTTCCCAAATCCCGCTTCCTTCCTGCAACGCCTGCACACAAGAGAGAAAAAGAGACAGAGAAGAGACCCACTTATGAAGAAAGAGAAATACTTAATGCAAAGCCGTGCCTCTTCGGCAACGGCACCAAAAAGTGATCATAATTTTACGCAGTTTGTAAAATTAGGGTTTTAGAAGTTGTTGCAACGTGCAAAATTGATTCGCTTTTAAATTTGTAATACGTAGATAGTGGAGTATCTAGGGTCGTCCAAGGAGGAAACTTTTGCAAATATTCTCTTGCTTGAAAATGGGAAATCACCTTTCCTTTTGAATTTTTAAATATAAAGGTTTTAGGGTTTTTGAAATAACGAGGCAACAACAATTTTGAGAGTGGAAAAGGATAAACCTAACTTACCAACTAGGTGGCAAAAATGACCTCTTCCCAAGCTCACCCTGAGCATGTGAAGGCCTAGGATAATTGGAAAGAGGGAGTGAAGGTGTTAAATAAAGACAAGAACAAAGATGCATGGAAAATTAGAAACGGCAACATTATATAAAAAGGATTTTTGTTTTGCAATTATGTTGTAGAGGAAAGCTTCTACTACAAAATAAAACTACAAAGCAACTAAAACAAAAATCCTGGATGATGATGGTGAAGGGGATGAAGCCCTTGCTCCAACTGTGGCTGCTCCCATAGTTGAAAAGAGCTCCTCCTCCTTCTTCTTGAATCCAAGGCATGGCCTCCTCTTGGCCAGCCCAAGGGAGGGCGTGTCGTAGCTCCTCCAAAGGTGGAAAGATTCCACCTTAATTTCTCCTCTAAGGGTGGCCATGCGCCACCCTAGTTTCTCCTCCAATGCCTGGCTGTCCTCCTTGATAAGATCTTGTTCCTCTTGGTGTGGCACAAGGAGAAGAATGGAGAGGAAGAAGGCACCTAGGAGGCAAGGGATAGCCTCCTTAATCTTCTTCCATCCTCCTTCTTCTTGGCCATGGGTAATAGGTAGGCTTAGGGTAGAATTATAACTAAGGGAGGATGCCTGTTTTTGGTGGTATATGGTGGGTATATATAGAGATGGAGAGGGGGGTAGTTGGCGTGGACATGTGGAGGGCTAGGATTAGATTTGGTAGGTGGTTAGTGGTGGTTATGGGGATCCTAAGGTGTAGGATGGGTGGCACCACCTTAAGGGGCGTGATGGTGGTGTTTATGGTGGTCGAGAGACACCATAGTTTGGTGCCAACTATGGGGGCTTCTAGAAGGGAATAGGTGGATGGTGGTGATGGCTTGGAAGGTTAGTTGTATGGTGGAGATGAAGGGGGAGGTTAGCGCTAATTTTAAGGGTAGTTAAGGGGGGTTTTGGCAACAACATGATGGTGTCTCTTGGAGGTGGTGGTGGTGTGAAGGGTTGTGGTTAAGTTGGTGCCAAGTAGGGTAGCTCATGTGGAGCTTATGTGGACTTAAAGAGGAGGCTTATGTAGGTAGAGTTAGGGTTAGCTAAGGTGGATGACCAAGGAGTGGAGAACTTAGCTAAGCTAGCTTAGCGAGTAGGTGAGTAGAGGATAAGTAGGAGGAATCAAGGTTTGAAGAAGAGCTGAAGGAGAGCTGTCTAGAGCTGCATAAGAGCTAATAGTTGCTGAAGAAAATGGCAAGGAGCTACTTTAGTTGGCTTAGCTTGTTAGTTCTTTACTAGCTGCTAAGCCAAGCTAAAATAAGTTGGCTTCTGCTGAAAGATGTTGAGGTAAGCTGGGTCTGATCTTCCCGGGGGGGACCTAGCTAGCTGAAGTAGCTAAGGTAGTTTAGCTCAACTAAGTTGAGTTAAGTGGAGTCCTTGGGAGCTAGACTTGAGCTGGCCTAAGCTAAGGTGAAGTCATCTTCAGCTGGCTTGAGTTGAGTAGAGCTGGAGGTAGCTGGACTTGAGCTGAAGTGGACTCCAATCAACTTAGCTGAGCTAACTAGAGCTCCTAGTGAACTGATGGGAGCTAAGATGAGCTAGACTCAACTAAGTTGAGTTGGATCTGAGCTGACTTGAGCTTGGGTGAGCTAAGATGAGCTATCTTAAGCTGCCATTCAGTTGAGATGAGCTGAATGGAGCTAGGATGAGCTAATCCTAGTTCAAGTGAGCTGGTATCTAGCTATGATGAGCTGGATTAGATTGAGTCCCAGCTGATTTGAGCTTCTTCACCAGTTGCCTTCCTGAGTGCTAGGGTTTTGGGGATCTGACTATCTGTTTATCCCTAACACTCAAATAAACATATCAAAATAGACAACAAAATGTGTAATGCATGCCTAACTTAATTTATGCCTAAATGCAACCCAAAAACATGTTTGCGGAGTAAAAATCCTAAGAGCTAGGTTTGTTTTAGAGCTTAAGAATGATAATAAACTGGCGTTTATCAAATATGTAGTGGCTCGATGATGTGGGTGACTATATGCTCATTGCTCCTAATGTTGGTGGTAATGAACATGGTGGAGGTTATGGAGATGGAGATGAAGATCCAATATTTGGAGGTGACAAAGGTTTGTTCTATGGTGGTGTTCTTGATGAAGTCTATGTTATGGGATCTACGAAAAGGAGATGGGACAGCCAGGCTACTAGGGGTTTAATGGTTGTGTTGTTGGTAATAGGAATAAGAGTTGGTCTTGTAGGTGGTGGCAGTGGGAGTGTAGGTGTGTGAGGGAGTAAACTAGAGTGGGTGTGTAGTGGTGGCGTGTGTGATGGAGGTGTATGGTGCACTTAGCGTGTAGAGTGAGTGGTGGTGGTGAGTGAGTGTGTAAATGGTGGTGTGAGTAGTGGCATGTGAGATTAAATCAGTGTGAGTGTATGTGTGCTTGAAAACAACCAAAGCAAAGCAAAAAGTAAATAGTAAAATGCTTGAAAATGAAATCTACTTTGCTAGCAAGGAATTTAAAATGGAAGAAATAGAGATCAACTAACTAGATTGCAAGTAAAGCAAATAGCAAGTAAAAAATATACTAAGCTAACAAAGAAAACTAAAAAGAGAATGAGGAGGAAGATTGGTGTTCCTCCAGATGGGGGCACAAGGACGAGGATCCTTTGCACTAGGCCTACCTCTTCTTCACCTAGAAAACTAAGTCCAAGTGGGCACAAGCTAGCCTTTGGCCAAGGTTTGAGAGCTTAAACTTGGAGCTCATAAGGAGAGAAGTTGCTTGCAAGAGAGTGGAGTAGAGAGGAGAGTGTGTGTTGGGGGGGGGGATGCACTATTCATGGGGAGGCTTTTTATAGAATGTTGGTTGGGGTATGGTGTTCCTATGGTGTAGGTTTAGGAGGGCTACTTTAGGGTGCAACATAAGAATAGAAGGTTCTATACTAAGGTGCAAAAGAAGGTAAGGGTGTAGTCAAATGGTGGTCAGGGGATGTGGATAAGGGCATGGTGGCGTGGAGGGTGGTGTGGTTAGGTGGGGATTAGGTGTGTTCTAAGTGGTTGTAAAGGCTAATAAGTAAGTAGGGTTAGGTGGGTTTAGATTAGTAGTTGTTTGGGCTCTCTAATTGTGTGGGCTATAATGTATAGTACAGTAGGCCTACAGAAAATAAATTAAATGCTCATATATAATAGCTGCTACTAGGTCCACATAGGTGTAAATAAAAATAGGCAAATATAAATAGCTACAATAAAAATGTGCACAAGTGTTATCCATGTATAAAATTACATATAAGAGTATGAATGACATGCAATTCACAATTTATGTGTGTGCACAAGTGTGTGTGTAAGGTGTATGTGTTCAATGGATTGTGAGGTTAAGTGGGTGTGGATAGGTTGGCATAGGCTTGTATGGGTTTGCTACTCTGCTCCTCTTGCTAGCTGCTTCTTTACTCCCGACCTGTTGAGATGGTTCTCCTATATCCTTAAGATCCAATTTTGCTCCCTAATTATGGTCCTACATGTATAAATTGATGATATTACTCAATGGACTATAATATGACAAAATTAGGCTAAGGACGTACAAATGCAAGTATGAATGCAATGCATGCAATGTATGCACTATTTACAAGGTGTGAACTAGGCTATTAGCTTAATTTAGTCAAATTAGGACCCATGATTGCTATGCAATCAAGCCTAGATTAAATCCTCTCTTAATCCCAACAAATCCTATCGTAATCCCTTCCTTATGCATAAAATAACATATTCTTTTCCTATGCAATCCTAGCCCCCCCATCCTATTCCAACAAAAATAACCTATTAGATTTGATCTTAGCCCTTGATCCCAACCTAATTAGAACGTAGCCCTTCACCTAAAACCTAGAATCCTCTATAAATAGGACCCTACCCCCTCCCTTTCAATTATTTAGTCTTTAGTATTAGAATAACTCCACCATCTCACCACTCTTCTTCCATTAGCAAGCCTCCATGTCCAACCTCTACTACATCTCCTGGTGGTCGTTCTTCTCTGCTTCTTCCTCACCTCTACTCCATCCTCATCTCCTCAGCAACTGCTGTAATGGACTATGCTCCATCTCACCTTTTTCTGCATCTCTATTTCTAGTTCTTGTCATTTTTCTAGATCATGTTCTACTTGTAATTTGACTCTTTGCTAGTAGTAATAAAAGTTTGATTTCCAGTTATATTATTTGCATTTTCTGCTTCTCACCCCCTTCTATATAATTGCCTAATTCATGTTCCTTCTTCTCATCTCCATCTTTATAAAAAAAAATCCAAAAAAATTAGTTAGTTGTATTCGTTTCGTGTTTCTTGCGTCTATGTTAGAACAATCTTATGTCTATCCGTGTTCGACCTGAGATTCACCAAGGTCTCAATTATTTTTATTTTTGTTCTTGAAAAAATTGCACTACAATGAATGCTTTATTACATAGCGATTTCTTTGCTAGATCAATGATCTCTACCCTTGTTTTTCCTTTATGTTTATTTTCATGCATGAGAACATGCAAGAACTTAGGCATTTGACATTGGCATGGCTAGAGGTCAAATCTACTGCACATGCACGGATGCTCTAAACTCATAGCTACCAAACCTTGGGTGGGTAATGAAGCTTAAGAAATCTAACTTCGAAAACTAGCGATTGAATCTTAAAAGGGACAAAAAGACTTAGCCACTCGGGTCTAGATGTCCATCCTTGATGCTATAAGCCTGATGGAATAAGAGTCCTAACTCACTCTCTGAAGTGTGATTCATAATAAGTGTTTAGTTGATTTGCAAAACTTTAGTTCGGAGACAAAGGATTTATGTAATTTTTACTAGAGACTAGCAAAGTTTAGGCATCGAGGTATGATTGCACAGTAATCATAAGTCTTAATTAACCTAAATAATGTTAGGATCCTAGCTAATCTATCAATAATGCATGCATATCATCCATATACTGCATTCTATCTCTTTGTATAGCTATACATAAAATAATATTATGATATCTTGCTATTTGATGCCTGATCAATGCCAATTTATCATCATTCTTAGCATCTATTCACATCTAGTTCCTAGGATTTTGTCAACTGCGTTACATTATATCATTGCATTTAGCATGCATGTGCATTTAGGGTTTAGAACATATATTAGCATTCTTTTCACATTATCTTATGTAGTTTTGATTTGATTGCCAAGGGTGAATGTATTGGAAATCAAAGAAACCATGCCAGTATAGAAGGCACTTTGAACAATTATGAAGATAAAAGCTCTAGTAGTTGGATCCCAGCTCATCTCAGCTGAATCTAGCTCAAATCCAACTCATCCCGCTCAAGATAGCTCTACTTAGCTCTACTTGGTAGCCCAGCTAGTGATGCAAAAAATTGCATGATTTGAAATTAGGGTTTTTATCATTGTAACGTGTAATTCCGATCACTTATAAAATTTATAAAAATCAAGTACTTGGGAAAGTATTCAGGTCAACCCAAGGGAGGTAGAAATGCAATTTAAACACTCTCACTTGATATCAGGAAATTAACTTTCTTTTTATAATTTTTGAATATGAATTTTTTTTGAATTTTGAAATAACGGGCAACGACAAAATAGTGAGCGGGAAAGGACCACCTAAATTGCTAAAGCTTACACCTAAGTAACAAAAAGTAACCTCTTTCTAAGTTCACGCTAGGTACGTGGAGATCTAGGGTAATTAGAGAGAGGGAGTGAAAAGTGCTAGAATAAAAGTAATTAATTAAGATGCAACAAAATTATGGAATGACAACTTTTATAAAGGAAGAAATGTTGTTTGACAAGAACAGTAGAGGAATGCTTCTACTGCAAAATTTAAGAAAAGCAAGTAAAATAAAATTTCTGCCAAAGATGATGGCGAAGATGGAAGGATTCTTGCTCCAAGCTCAGCTGCTCCTGGGCTTAGAAAGAACCTTCCAAGTCCTTCCTTAGTGTGCTCCTCCAGTAGATGAAGATTCTCCTTCCTGGCAAACCCTAAATAGGGCGTGCCCTACCTCCTCCTATGGTGGAAGAATTCATCCTTAGATTCTCCTCCAAGGGTGGGCATGCACTACCCTAAAAACCTCCTCCTGGACGTCCTCCTTGCCTAGCTGGACATCTGGTTAGTGGGAGCACAAGAGAGAAGGGAAGAGGGGAAGGCACCAAGGGGACAGAGTATCCCCTTAATCTTCTTTTTCTCCTTCTCTTGGCCATGGAATAGGGTGGATGATGGGTGGAAATATGTGACAATAATGAAGCTAGAGGTAAAGGTAATGGTGGTGGTTATTGGTCTTTTTATAGAGTGGAAGGGGTAAAGGTTGGTGTTGACTAGGGTTAAGAGTGGGAGGATGTTGTGGATGGCTAGGATTAGGTGGTTAGTGAATGGAAGGTGGATTAGGGTTGGTGTGGAGTGTTGGGTTGTGTTAGTGGCGCTTATGGTGGGGCTAAGTGGAGTTGGTGCAAACTCTTGTTGGGTTTAGTTGGGTTGGCTTGGAGGTAGATGTAGGGTTACGATTAGATCTTTAGGTGGTAGTTGTGGGATCAAGGGCTAAGGGGTGTTGGTGCCATTTGGAAAGGTGTAGGTGGGTGTGGTTGGATGGAGGTTGGCGCCAACATTGGTGTGGTTAAGGGGATGGGTTGGCGTGGATACAAGGAATGGCTAGGATTGCTTTTTGAGGTTGTTGTAATGATCCTAGGGCTTAGGGTTTTTGGCGCCAACCCATTGGGTGTAAGGGGGTGATCATAGGCCAAAAGGTGGTCGCCCATGGTTGTTGGCAACCACCAAGTTGGCTCCAACTTGGGAGTATTCTAGAAGGAGGTTAGGTGGAGGGTTAGGATGTGTTGAGAGGGTATGTGTTGGGTGGTGATAGGGTTTAAGTTGGTGCCAATTATGGAGAGGTGTGGGGGTGTTTTTGGCGCCAACTCAATGGGGGTTAAGGTGATGGTTATGGGTGGTTATGTTGGTGGTTATGGGATGGAAAAGGTGCCATGGTTGGTGACACTTTGAAGTGGTGCTTGTGGTGTGTTTTTGGCGCCAACCATGGTGGTTTAGGATTAGGTCTAAGTAGGGTTAAGGTGAAGTTAAGGAGGGTGGACTGCCATGGAGTGAGGAGCTTAAGTGGAGCTAAGCTAAGCTAACTTAGCTAGCTTAGCTAGTAGGGTAGTAGTGGATGGAGCTAGGGTTTAGGAGAGAGGAGCTGAGGGAAAACTGTCTAGAGTTGCACTAGAGCTGGTGGTTGCTGAAGAGCATAGCAAGGAGCTACCTTAGTTAGCTTAGCTTGTTAGTTCTTTGCTAGCTGGTAAGCCAAGCTAAAGTAAGCTAGCTTCTGCTGAATTGAGTTGAGGTGAGCTGGGTTTGATCTTCCCGAAGATAACCTTGCTGGCTAGAGTAGCTAGCTTAAGTTAAATAGCTTAGCTCAACTAGGTTGAGCTGAGTAGAGTCTCCGGGAGTTGGACTTAAGCTGGCATAAGCTAGTTGAGGTTATCTTCAGTTAACTTTAGTTCAGTGGAGTTGGAAGTAGCTGGACTTGAGGTGAGGTGGACTCCTGTCAACTTAGTTGAGCTAGCTAGAGCTCCCAACGAACTGATTGGAGCTAAGATGAGTTAGACGCAACTAAGTTGAGTTGGATCTGAGCTGAATTGAGCTAAAGTTGAGCTAAGTTGAGCTAACCTGAGCTACCATCCAGCTAAGATGAGCTGAATGGAGCTTAAGAGAGCTAGCCTTAACCCAAGTGAGCTGGTATCCAGCTATGATGAGCTGGATTTAGCTGTGGTTTAGCTGAATTGAGCTTCCCCTTCACTTGTTGCCTTCTTAAGTGTTAGGATTTTAGGGATCTGACTATCTGTTCATCCCTAACACTCAAATATATGTGTTAAAAGCAATAAAATTATGCAATGCATGGCTAACCTAAGTGATGCCTAAATGCAACCTAAAAACCCATTTGTGAAGTTAAAATCCTATGATTTAGGTTTGTTTTAGGGCATAAGAATGATGATGAATTGTTGTTTATCACACCCCCATGCTTATCTTGTGCTAGTCTCTTAACAAAACTATTTTCACAAAATGAATTTTTGGGAAAGACTAATTATTTACTTTTTTTTTATTTTTTCTTTTGATGAGAAGGAGATCACGAGACTTTGGCTGGTTAAAACACGAGAGGCACGGGATTTGTTATAGATAAACATTAGGATTCATTTTTAAATCCAAAGATTAGATAAATCGGAATCAATGTATCTTCCAAAAATTGACAAGTTAACTCTTTGTTAATTCAGATGACCCAAAATTATTTTGTAGTTAGGATTTCTCCGGCTCTTGAATCCGATTAGCAACTTGCATAATCCTTTAAAACCTTGTGTCTATGCTTGTGAATGGCAATATTTATAAGGTCGTGTTTCTATTTGAAACTTTTTTTTTTAATCTCCCCCATGCTTATTCTTAGCTTAATCCTACAACAGATGTGTTGGGATCATCATTCCCATTACCAATCCTCGAGGGGGATCTGGCGCCAGCACTTCGAGCTAGTACTATCCAAAACACCACCTAGGAGCTCACAACCCCAAAACACAATGCGGTGTAAAGGGGCGCTTGAAGAAAACTCAAGATCTTGCTCTGACGCTATGGGTAGAGCACCGTCCAAGGCACTTGGGCTGTAAAATTGTGCCTTAATACTCCCTCTAAAGATATGGAATATAGATATAGAGCAACATCGAGGTGGTAACATGTTGACATCTCATCCTCAAATGAGGCATTTTCCTCCTTGGTGGTGGAAAGTGTTGCATGTGTTTTACGTTGAATTAAGAAATATATGCATCGTAGTATAGTCAACGAAAACGCAATAGCATTTAAATTTATAAAACTCGAAAACTATGTGAGTTCAAGGTCGTTCGTAGGGAGTAAAAATGGAATTCACATCACTAATCGCGATATAAAATAGATGAGCATAAAAATTAATTGTCACAAGGATATGCAATTAATAAACTACTCAGAATGATATTCAATTATAATCAGTAGTATCTAAAGAATTTGCTATGATAAAAAAGAAGAGAAACACTAAAAATGGTGATTTAGAGTACCAAGGATATCCCTCAAGTTAAGCACATATCAAACCATATCAACTTAATCAAATATTTCAACAGTGGTCTTGAACCACTACTCTCCAAATAGCCACACCAGATCAGATATCAAGTATCAACTCTAATAATCCTACAGTAATAAGAACCAATTCAGACGTCGGATATAAGGCTCAGACGCCTTAAGTATCAAGGCCTCAGAACAAGCACAGAGCCACTGCAAGGAACCAACCATAGAGGCACAAAGCCTCAGCTGAGATCTTAGAGATGCTAAGTATAGAACACATAGGCACGCATCTCGAGGTAGAGGGCACGTATTCTGAAGCAAAACCCTCCCCCTTCATCCTCAGGATTTCCTTCTCTTAGCTCATAGAACTGGGTAATCAGGTTTCAGGCAGGTATCGGATCCGAGAAGGGTCCCAACCCACGTGGCGTGTACTGATGTAGACACATTTAATTATGTTAAAATGCCTATTCATGCATGTTCCTAGGCTTAGATTTACATTTTATATTATAAATATTGCATAGCATGCATCATTTTGCACTTAAAATAGTTATGTATATTTTAGGTTAATTACGTCCTTTTTATGGCTAGGAGGAAAGATGATTTATTTTAGAGCCTTGGATTGATTATCCGAATGTACGAATCTGGATGATGCTCGGAGTCCAACACCTCCGAGATCATCCTAATCGGATTACCATATCACCTTATGCGATCCGAGGAAGATCAATGGCAAGGGGGCAATGTGACATCCCTACAGGCTTTGAATGAAAAATCCAACCATACAGATGGATCCGAAGCGACGATCGTAGTCCGGCAGCACAAAAATTATCTCAATCCAAGCATTGTGGCACCCTCTGCAACCGAAAGATGGACGACCCAGATGGCACCACGTGGCACCATCTAGGCCGCCCAACTCTGGCCAGCAGCAACCCCCCACACCCTTCATCATTCACGCCCTCCATTCCCAACCATTAACGGCTAGGAAGCCTCCACACCACTCCTCAAATGCTCCTCACGACACGAAGATGGGTGTGGCCTGTTGGTGGAGGCATGCACTCTCAAGGGAGGGGTGGGGTTCGAATCCCCGCAGCCCCCCAATTCGCAATTGGAGGCGATCGGCTGGATGCACCACAGCGCACGCATGTGCACAAGCAGCACAGCATACCCACAGCCACGCGCCGCGCATGCCAATGCATACGCACACATCATAGCGTGGGAGGCATGAGCATGTGATGCGCGCGCTAGCAGTGGAGCAGATCTACAGCGACAGCTGTAAGGGTCTTTAGTGACGATTGCAGCTGTCACTAATGCCCAATGCACGAATTCTTCCTGTTCCTTCCACTATACAAGGACCTACCCCCTCTATTCTTCACCATCTCTTCCATTTTTCCTCTCACCACCTCCAAGGCTCTAGAGAGAGCTTGTCCCAAGTCTGAGATGCTCCTATAGAGTAGAATCAATTATTTTTCCTTCCCCGCATCCCCATCAGTGGAGCATCCCGCAGTCATCTTCTCACCTACTTCGGGAAGTAGATCCTCGCTGCGATGCCATCCTGCCCTGCCCTCCATCTTCCAGCTCCGTCCTCGTTCGTTCAGCTCCTCACCACCTTCCTCCAGGTGACGACAGAGCGAGTCATCCTCCGACCAACCGTCAAGGGGGATTCTCACCTATATCTATCTTTACTGCTTTCTAGTGTATTTTTTCCTACTTTCATAGATGTAGAAACATTTGATCAAGCAATATATGATTGTTCTTCTATATATATATATATATAATTTTTGCAAGTAGATTAGTTAGACAAGTTTGCATCAACCAGATCTCTTACTTGATAAAAATACGAAAAAAAAAATAGAAAAGATAAAAATGACAAAAACAAATAAAAGCGAAACGTGGATTTTTCAAACCAAACGTTCACCTCCTTGTGTTCGACCTGGGAATCACCTCGAGTTTCGGTTATAAATATTATCTAATTGACAGATTTTCTCGGAAATCAAACTACGACGATGGGTTTTCCAAAGTCAAAACCTTTTCCCTCGCAAAAACCCATTAATCATGTACCACAGGTGAGGAGTATACAGGTGTATGAGGTGGGGACCTCACCTCCACTTGTGAGAGTTGATAAGCCTTAGACACATTTTACTCTTATATGGTGTTGGTGGTCCTTCTCTTCACGAGGTGGGACTAAATGTCCCACCTCTCTTCTTCGCGCAATAACAGATGGATCTTCGGGCAAAGCAGAGCTACTGCGGGGGTTGCTTCGCTCAATTGAAGCCCCATGTGGACTCTTGTCTTCAATCCACATTTCCTAGATATGGAAGCGGTTAGGGTGATGACCAGGCAGCAGCTGATGAAGTTGGAGAAGATGAATGAAATGGCGGAGCTCCGGAGAAGAACCTGAAATGATGAATACGGGCTCAAAAGCCCCAGTTAAAACGTTCCTGAGCATCGCCAAGTGGTGGCGAAGGTGGTGGTGGTTTTTGTGAGGTGTATGGTGAAGTGGCAAAGTCAGAGAAGGCAAGAGGAAGGTATGGTGTTTTATGGGGGTTTATGGAGATCAAACCCCCCAATTTTCTTAGGGCTTTTGTTCTCTGCGGTGCAAGGGAGGTTGTGGTGGTGGCGGCGTGGCGATTGATTGTCGGAGGTGGTGTAATGGCTTCACCGAAGTCAAAGAAGATGGTGGGGCAGGTGGTGATTCATTGGTCGAATTAGGATGAGTAGTGGAACCTAAGCTATGGTGAGAGAGGGAGAGAAGCGACCTAATTTAAGGATGAAAGGGGGAAGGATCGCGCCAGCTTTGATTGGCCAACACAGGGGAAGGTGAAGTCTCTAGTCGGAGAAGTAGGGAGGAAAGGGTCTAAGAGCTCCTGACTGGTATGGTGAGGAGCAGACGAAGGAGAGGAACAAGGAGGACCACTTGATTTGTCTGTCTAGTGGTCGAACGAAGGAGGTCAAGGAGGCTCACCAAAGCTAGGTTGGAGAGGCCGGGGAAAGAGTTTGAAGAGGAATTTTGGCCCTTTTCCTTGCTAAAGAAGACGGTGGAACATGGGGAAGCTTTTATAGAGATTAAGGAAGAGCTCCAATAGGGGAATTCATCGCGATTTGATTTGGGTTCCATGTAGATTTTGAGAGCTTAACCTAAGCTCCAGGATGCGAGCTAGGATCTAAGATCCTGATCAATTAATTCCTTGTAGTGTGAACACCAATCCCACCAAATTTGGTGGGATTTGGTGCTGATTTGATGAGGATTTGAGATGGTCAAAGCACGCTTGTAAGTCGGCTGACCTCCAATGGCCTCAAGGACCTATCCGTGAAGAAGAAGTTGGGGGCTAAACGTAAGGAATTTTGAAAGCTAAGGGCTTAAGTGTGAAGAATAGAGTTTTAAGGGACTTGAATGCAAACTAGGTCAAGATGAATTCTCATTGAGCCTAAATTTTGGCCTTAGACCAATTTGGACCCAAGGAATCTGATGATGAACTTAGATTTGATTTTTGACCATGTTTGACTAGGCAATTTGTATAGAAACTCAAATTAGGGTAAAATCCCATCTACAACTCTGTTCAAGGTTAAAATGGGTTCAGATGATCAAACCAAGGGTACCAAACCTCTTAGAATATTTTTCTATGAAATTTAGGAGGTTTAGATGAATTTTATCCTGACCAGAAACTCTTTAGTTTAAGCGGGACTGAAATTAGGATTTTGTGTTCTAATTTGATTCTCGAAACGTGTGAAACCTTATTTCTATCTATGTGGACCTACTTATTGGACTTTAATGCTCATTTGATCTTCAATTAACCCCCAACAAACTCTGTGGTTAATCTGTGTTTATGGCGTACTGTTACAATTACAGAATTAACCTTAATTTAATGTTCTCTCCTCAAAATGGATCTGAATGGAATTAAGGCTCTTAGGCGATCACGTAGGAGCATTTGTCACTTGATTTTCACTAATTTAAGTTAGTTATGGCTGATGATGGTGTTACCATCAGGAACTCAAACCCATGATCTGCTTCGAATTTCACTAAGGCTAAACAAGGGGCGTTTTCTAATTTCTAAATGTTCTTTAGGTGTTGGTATGTGTATGAAATTTGACACATGCAAGTTTTTGGATTGGAAACTAAGGCAGGTAATTTTCAGGTCACAAAAGGAGATCAAGTCACCTAAATCATCATGAGTTTAGGTGGAATTTAAAGAAAGATACTTGATCTAATTTAAAGATAGACCCAGAAATTCTAATAATCTGATCCATATCCTTATCCCTAGTTTGTTAAATATTAAATCCCATTGTACCTTAAAGTGAATCATCAACCTTGGTCCCTATTTCAAAATTTCCTCAAAACGTTTTCAACATTTTTATTTTTTGGGTATGCATGTAGAAAATGAAACAACAAAATTGAATGTTTTTTTGTGTTGAAAATCTTGATTTAATCGTCAAAATTTAAAAACACCCCCCTATGCTTAAGATATAGCATGTCCATATGCAAAATGAAGGGGAAAGAGATCACCTTAGTGAAGGCGGTCCGAAACAAGATAGGCAGAAACCTTTGGAAGAAAGAAAAAAAACGTAAAGTAAGAAATTATGGGTTACCTCCCATCCATGCTATCTTTTTTGCCATTCAGCCAG
The DNA here is from genome assembly GCA_037157565.1 of Thalassia testudinum. Lineage (NCBI taxonomy): Eukaryota > Viridiplantae > Streptophyta > Magnoliopsida > Alismatales > Hydrocharitaceae > Thalassia > Thalassia testudinum. Next base: position 15,119,192 of record JAZHRO010000007.1, read on the forward strand.
GTGTGAATTTCATTAATTATCATTAGAGGATAAGTCAGTTAAATCAAGAGTGTCGGATGGGAGATTCAGAGTATTATTTAGATAGGGCTTTAAACGGTGTCCGTTGACTTGAAAAGTAGCATTTGTTTTAGGATCGAAAAGATCAATAGTGCTATATGGATAAGTTCTAAGGACAATAAATGGGCCGATCCACTTAGCTTTGAGTTTTCCTGGAAAAAATTGTAATATGGCAATGAAAAGCCAAACGCATTGATTGACATCAAAATTTTTCCAAACAATATATTTATCATGAAATTTCTTTGTTGGGTCTTTATAAATTCGCATGTTTTCGTAAGAGAAATTACACAATTCTTCTAATTCAGTTAATTGTAACTTCCTGTGGTTATCGACTTTAGATAAATCCATGTTTAATTGTTCGATTGCCCAAAAAGGCCTATGTTCAAGTTCTACTAGGAGATGGCATGCCTTTCCAAAAATCAGATGGAAAGGAGATATGCCGAGAGGAGTTTTAAAAGCTGTACGATAGGCACATAAAGCATCGTCCAATTTAGTGGACCAGTCTTTATGATCAGGCTTAACCATCTTTTATAAATTATTTTTTATCTCTCAGTTAGAAACTTCTGCTTGGCCATTTGTTTGGGGTTGGTAAGGAGTGAAAATTTTATGATTAACCCCATATTTGGATAAAAGGTGACAAAATTGAGAGCAAGTGAAATGTGATCCGCCATCACTAATGATGACCTTTAGAATGCCGAATCTCGAAAAAATGTTTTTCTTGATAAAGTCGATTACAACCTCGTGATCATTGATGCAGGTGGGTATTGCTTCAATCCATTTTGATATAAGAGTTGATGAACGGTCCCATGAAGTCGATGTCTTGTACATTGAAAATTGCAACCTCTAATATCGAATTTAGGGGCACCATATCCTTTTGAGTCATGTTGCTGATGCTCTGGCAACGCACATAGGACTGAACAAAAGAATGAGCATCTTTGTGCAAGCTGGGCTAAAATAATCCGGAAGTGCGGACCTTAGCTACTGTTTTATTGCCCGAAAAATGTCTGCCACCGGCCGTTGAGTGACAGTGTGTTAGAATATCATGAATTTCTGAGTTGGGGATATACCGTCGAATGACCTGATCAGCACAGATGTGGAAAGGTCGAGCTCCGCCCAAAAAAATATTTATTATCAGCAAAGAACTTATTCCTTTTAGTTTTTGGCCAATCAAGGTGGATTCATTCTGCTGCTAAATAGTTTGCAATAGGTGCAAACCAGGGGAGGGTATTGGCATCAAAGATGGTCTCATAAGGGAACACATCAAGAGGGATCAGCATGTCATTCGTCATAAGACGAGAGAGATGATTAATCACTACATTTACCGACCCCATCTTATCCTTGATTTCTAGGTCAAATTCCTGGAGTAGCAGGAACCAATGGATAAGGCAGGGTTCTACATCTTTCTTGTTCAGTAGATATTTGAGTGCTGAGTGGTTGGTGTATACAGTGACATGTGATCCCAACAAATTAGAGCGGAATTTTTCTAAAGCAAAGACAATGTCAAGAAGTTCTTTTTTAGTTACTGTGTAATTCTATTGTGCATCATCAAGAGTTTTGCTGGCATAGTAGATCACAACGGGTTTCTTGTCAATTATTTGCCCTAAAATGGCCCCTATAGCAGAATCAAAGGCATCTATCATTAACTCAAAGGGACAATTCTAGTCGGGTCCCTATAAAATTGGTGCCTCTGTGACATCCTTCTTCAACTTATTGAAACTCTCCAGGCATTGATCATTAAAGTCGAAAGGCTGGCCTTTAGTAAGTAATTTACTTAAGGGCTTGGAGATTTGGGAAAATTTTTTAATGAAACGGCGGTAGAAGCCCACGTGCCCCAAGAAAGATCGGATTTGTTTCACAATAGTGGGTGGTGGGAGTTTAGAGATAGCATCAATTTTAACACGATCTACCGCAATTCCCTTTTTGGAGATAACATGGTCCAGGGTGATCCTTCCTGGACAATGAAATGACTTTTTTCCCAACTGAGGACCAAGTTAACTTCTATGCATTTCTGGAGAGTCCTTTCAAGATTTCTAAGACAAGGATTGAAGGAGTCTCAAATTACGCAGAAGTCATCCATAAAAACTTCAAGGCATTCACCTGCCAGGTAAAAAAATATTGCAAGCATACACGTTTGAAAAGTCATAGGTGCGTTGCAAAGACCGAAAGGCATCCTCTAGAAAGCGAAGGTTCTGAAGGGACAAGTGAATGTAGGTTTGTCTTGATCCTCAGGATGGATTGCAATTTAATTATAGTTGGAGTAACCATCTAGAAAATAGTAGTAATCATGTCCGGCTAATCGCTCTAATATTTGATCAATAAATGGGGGCAGAAAATGGTCCTTCTTGGTGGCAGCGTTTAATTTTCGATAATCAATGCACATGCACAAAGAAGAAGCAGCCCTAGTGGGTATACTTTCCCCATGTTCATTTGTGACACCTATTAGTCCAGCTTTTTCTGGAGCTACCTACATGGGACTAACTCATGAGTTGTCAAAAATGGGGTAGATGATATCAAATTCAAACCACTTTATAATCTTCTTTGTTACCACCTCTTGCATATTAGGGTTCAAGTGCCTTTGTGGTTGACAGGAGGGGCGAGAATCATCCTCAAGATATATTCTATGGGTGCAATAGGACAGATTTATACCCTTAAGGTCGGAAAGGTTCTAGCCAATAGCTTTTCAATTTTTACTCAAAACCTAGAGAAGTTTTTCCTCTTGTGCCCCAGTAAGTCCAGAATTGATAATCAGGGGCATGATCTGGTCTGGACCAAGGAAAACACATTTAAGAGAGTCGGGCAAGGGTTTTAACTGAAGTTGGGGGCCCAGCTCCAAGATGATTTTTGCTTTGTGATCCAAGGGTGAAGTGAGGGGGAAAGAGTTAGATGAAGAGTTAGGTGGAGAAGGTGCGGCTAGGGTGGTAGGGTAGGTTAAATCAGATTGTTCAGGAAGCATATTAACAGCAAAACAAGAATCCATGTGTGAAATTTGCATTGTTTCCTCCACTAAATTTTCTATTTCAGAATCCAAGTCATCAAAGAAATCTGATTCTTGAAATGCTTAGAAGCTTGAAAAATATATAGGGTAATAGATTCACCATCGCACATGATTTTCATCTTTCTAGAGTCACAATCAATGTTGGCTTTGGCGGTGGCTAGGAATGGTCTTCCAAGAATTATGGGGGAATTCTTTAGTGCTTCCGGTACGTCAATGTCCAAGACCAAAAAGTCTACAGCAAATAGACAATTTTTGACCCAGACGATAACATCCTTAACAATCCCCTTTGGTTTGATTATAGATCAATCTGCTAATTGAAGTGTTACCTCGATAGGTTTTAATTCACCGATCTTAAATTCTTCAAAAATGATAGTGGGGATGAGATTAATTGGGACACTGAGATCTAATAAGGCACGATCAAAAGAAGTGTCATTAATGACTACTTGGATGAGGGGGTGCCTGGATCTTTTCTTTTTGGGGGCAGTTTGCTTTTCACAACTAAGCTTATTGTCTCTGGGAGAATCACCTTTCCTAGGTTTCTTGGCTGCCTCTTAAGGGTACACATCTTTTAAAAATTTGGCATAGGCAAGGATATATTTAATGGCATCTAAGAGAGGGATATTTATTTCTATGTGTCCAAAAAGATCCATCAATTCCTTATGAGTGGGCTTGGATTTCTTTTTCTTAGTGTGTGAAGAGTGAAGGGCTAGTGGAAAAGGTACGGGATTTTCCTGTTTTGTACTTTCAGGTTCCTGAATGGGGTTAGAGGAAGAGGGAGAAGAGTTGATCTGATTTTCTCCTAGGTAGGTTTCTTGAGCAGGCAAAGGATCATGAGTAGTTTTCCTGTTCCTCAGAGTAACTGTATTTCCTGTATGGTTGTTTCTAGGAGGAGGATGAGAGGCTTGATTTTGATTAAAACTCGGTGGATGCTGAGGTACTAGGTAGATAGGTTGATTGGGATATCCACCTTTATATTGATTTTGTTGATTGTTAGGGTTGGGCATGGGTTGGGATGGTAGGTTGCAGCAAGTCTATGATCACGAGTAATGTTTACTTGATGTTGTAAATTGGTGATCATGTGGGTTGCTTTGGTCATTTGAGTCTGCATTCCTTGCAGAGTCTTCATGACCTGGGTGTTGATATCTTCCTTGGATGGCCTAGGTTGATATATGTCTTGCCGATAAGTCCCAAATTGATTTTGTTTGGGAAACATAACTTGATTTGGGGCTTCCCAGGAGGGATTCAGGTTGGTCCTCCAATTTTGATTGTAAGAATTGGGGGGATTTCTAAATTGCTCCTGGAGAGTCCAAATGTTCTCAGTGGTGGGGTCAAAAAGATTTTGATTCATAAAATCAAAAGTCCCAGTCAAATCTTGTGAGAATTCACATGAAAATTGCTGCCCAGTAGGGGTAGCATCAATATTGTGCAGATTTTCTCTTCTGAGAAGGTGAGGAGAGTTAGGGTAAGAAACTTGTTTTTAGGTGAGCATTTCTTCCATTTTCTTCTAGTTGATTTGCATTTGATCCAGTCATTGAGCTATCATGTGTAGATCATCCTAAGTGATTGGAATAGATGTAGATCTAGAGTCCATTTCATTAACTCCGAGTCTTAGGTTGCTAGTTCTACCAAAAGTATCCATTGAGGCCATATTAAATGAGTTTTCACTCATTTCTTCAAAAAGGAGGTTAGCACTTTCGACATGTTTATTAGGGAAATTACCTCGCATGAAGCATCCACGAATCTTTTTAATTGATCTTCGAATCCATGATAGAAAATCTGCACTAAATGCTAATGAGTGGCTACTCATTATAACTAAAAAGCTAAAGTTAAGCTAGAAACTAGGTTAAACAATACCAAATTAGCACATAAAAAGGGTTAAGTGTGGGAATCAAAGAAAAAGACCTAAAATAATAATTTTATGTTAAAATTACACAATTAGGTCATAAAATGAGATATTCTTGAGAAAAAGGTCAAATGATGATCCAAGTATAAATTGAACACAAACAAGTTAAAAGTTCAAATCAAAAGTGCAATTAACTTCCTAAATGTTCAATTAAGTTTATATAAAAACTTGAAGGCATTTGGATACATTAAGGCCTTGAAATTTAGGATTTACATTTAGGTCCTTTATGCATTACATTTCCTTCATTAGAGAACTTCCTAGGACCTATTTGTAACATGCAGGGACCTTTCTGTAAGCCCTTAGGGTCCATTTAGTTACATATTCTTATCACTTATGGGCCTAACTGCATATTTTCTACCCCTTCATAGAAGGGCTCACCCTGCAAATTCACCTTTAGAACTCAGCGCCTAAAGCTTCTGCGCATGCACTGTAGCACGCGAAGAACACGTGCATCCTCGACCATCCATTCTCACTTGATCTTGATCTGCGACTCGATCTGATTCAAAGCTTCGCGTGAAGCGGCACTTGTGCTCACCCCAACCCCCAGATCCCATCCTACGGTCAGATTTCAACTTGGAAGCCCTGCACATTCTCTCCACTCATCCTCGCTGCCCTTGCCATTCACGCCTAATTTCACCTGCGCGATGATCTGAATCACTTGATTGGCTACTTAAGCACCTCAGTGGTCGCACACGTAGGGGATTGCCTCTCCTACTTCCTTGAGAGCGATCCTTTCTTCCCCTCCAGTTCTCCTAATCCATTCACACGCTGCACCTGTGACAGAGGTGTAGTTTTTCACCTCCTTTTCCTCCTCGTCGCTAAGGATGACGTACACTTAAGGACGACCCAGAAGCCTCACTAGCAGGTTTTTCATTCGTTGGAGCTCCCCCCCCTTTCTTCCTCTCCATCCTCCGGGTGGAGACCCACAGGTTCCATTCTTCCTTTTAGAATAGTTTTACTATTTTGTAGTTTATCTGTAGCTTTAGTTAGGTAGATGAGAGTAGAATTAGTGTTAGAATTAGTGATTGATCTAATGTTCTTTTAGTTTAGAATTAGGAGTAGATTTAGAATTAGAATTTCCCCCCTAACACCTCCTCTGATCATTCCAGATAAGAGGGGAAGTTTTCACATAGTCGTCATTGACCATTTTTCTCCCTCTACGCATTTTTCATTTCGCTTCTGATTCCCGCGACTTGGTTTTCGCAATCCACCCACTCATAAGACCTAATTTCATATTTGATTGGTTTCCAATTTCATATCTAAAATTAAAGTCAAAAGTCACATTAGGGGCTTCCCATTCATCCCATTTTTATCACAAAAGCCCCTGATTTGAGCTATAAATTGAATTAGTTTGCCGGATTTTCTTGGATTTTAGTTTTAAAGGATTTGGATTCATGTGAGCTTTGAATGCTTTGATTCAGCAAACTGAAATTTTCTTATTGCAATTCTCTGTTTGGCTAGGAATCTGAGGTGATTCTAAGATCAGAATTCACCTCAGATGAGCCATAATCTAATCTGAATTTGTTGTGAGGATTTGAATATTTTTAACGCATTATAGAGCCAATGAAAATCACTTAGTTGATTGGAGACTCTACCTTGCATCTTTTAGTTGATTTTGAAGAGTAATATGATTTTCTAACCTAAGGAATTCTCCATATTCCTTAAGGTTTCAAGATCCTGGGATTTGAATCTTTATTTTAAAGTGATTGTTGTACTGACAAGGGATTTTGATCTGTACTCCCTTCATGCTAATTTTAAACCCTTGTTAGATTGTGAATTCTAATTTATTTTTGAGTGTTAGAATCCCATATTTATAGCAAAGTGCTGCAAGGGTAGCTACCTTCCCACTGTCTTCAGTATCTAATTTCTCAACTCAGTCATATTGAATTCCTGATCAGGATGTCCATAATCTGAACTGGAATTTGATTTTCTGAAATAAGTTACTAAGTAATTGAATTTGAGTTTTCTCCCTTGTTGCAGACTTGATTTTATTCCAGATGGATTAACTGCAGTAGCAGTTAAGCTGTCTGGAGTTCAATCTGGCTTGCTGCAGTGATTGGAGTTCAAGTGTGTTATGCTATCATGTGCTGCTGGATTTCCAGCAGATGGGCTTCTGCAGCTGCTTTGCTGATGTGTTTCCTGCTGCCTTGTTGTTGCTAAAATTCTACTGTAGCAGATTTCTATTCTGGAAAATGAGGACAGTAGCCTAGGATATAGTTGGTTAAATAGCTGACTGATGTTTAATGTTGTGTTTAACTTGTATACAAGTTTTCCTATGTTGCAATTGATTTTTAACATCTTTGAATGCTTGTACCTTTATTTTTAAGTCTTTGTCAGGTAGAATTTATGCCTAACTATCCATTAAGTTTAATTAAATGATATTCAAGCTGATTGACGTGCTTAGATGTTTATATCTTTACTATATTTCATACTGAATATGTTCAAGGCAGTCCATTTTTTTTTATCCTTTGAGTACCATCCTAAGCCTTTAGGATTCATTAGAAAATCTTTGAAAGGCTTAGGATGAGTGAGATTTGAAATTCAATAAAAATCAGATAAAAAGCCTAAAAAAATAAAATAAACCTATCTGATTGAATATTAGGTATTTCCTTAAGTGTGTACTAAGTTTCATGGTAATCCGAACCCCCGGCTTGGTAGAATTTACCAGCCGACGATTCTGTATACTATGGAACTTAATAAAAGAAACATAACATAAAAAGACCAAAAACATTTCTTTCTCCTCATCCACTTCTTTCCCTCGCTTCTCCTACTTTCATAAAAGAATAAAACCCATAAAAAGCTAAAAAAAACTCAAAAATACTTTAAAATCCTTTGTATACTATGTACATAAGTGTATATACAAGGTGTATAGAGAGTTCATTTATCTATAATGTAAATTATACATATATAGGGTATAAATAACTCATGTATATATTGTAGTATATAAATTAAGTATTTAGGTTAGATTACACTGTATAAAACTAAATTAAATAACTATTTATTAATTAAACTAACTTATATGTACTATTAGGCTATATAAATTAGTAAACATTATAAATAACAATATTAAGTTATAATACTATATATACATATTTATATGTATTAATAAACATATTTAACCTTGTTCTATAATTTAATTGTATATATAGAATAAATACTTAATTTATTAAGTTAATAGTTAAGTTATTAGATTAAATTAAAATAAATTAGTAATTTAACTTAAAACTAAGTTAACTTATACTGTATATTTATACTAATGTATTTTAAGTAATTTAAGTTAATTTAATTATGTTTATAATGTATATACTATTTAAAATTAATTTATAAATAAAATAGTCCAAAAATCTGCTATTTAAATGTAAATAAAATAGAAATAAAACTTTTAAAATATAATAAAAATATTTATTAAACACCTTAACATGTATACTAACTCTGTATAAGATCAATTTGACCATTTATTAACTAATTTATATGTAATTAAAGAATAAAACCTAAAATTAGTTATGTATAAACTGTATACTTTACCTAATTAATTCATATAGTAAATTTAATTAAAACTTTAAATTAACTGTACAATTGTATAGTACTATGTAAATACTTTATTATCCTATATATTTTTTTATAATAAATTATGTCCCTCGAATTGAGGGCCAAAATTACGAAATCAACACAGGCGCGCTGGAATTCCAACGCTCAGACCAGGTAATGATAGTGCCACATCGTGTGGCATGGAGCACGTGTAGCACTATTTATTGAATTTGTTCATAAACCTCTTCAGTCGTTAGGCGCCAGGCGCCCTTATAACCCTCTTTCCCCTTTTGATGCAAGCATATGATCATAGCCTTGGTTTGAGAATGGTGTGCGGTGTGTGAGCGGGGGCTCGACACTGTGCGAGGGCTTGATTAAGCCCAAATGTGAGCTTAAGACGTGATTAAATGGCCTAATTAATAAACTAGGGCCGCACTTAATAGAGGTCTGGTCCCACCCGCCTCGGGTGCTGTGTATCCCTCGAACGGTGTACCCACCAATTAAACACATTTTTTGTTAAGTAAAAGGGCCCTAATGACTTAAGGAGAAAACCAAGTGTTAGCCGAATAAAAGAAAACAGAGAGAGAATGAGTTAGGAAAAGTGCTAACTAGGAACCAAAGAGAAGTATGTGTATATGTATATCCATATGTATAGTATATGTAAATAATATATATATGTAAATCCTAAGTATATTGTAAATAGTAAGAGTATAGGTAGTATAGTAGTGTTTGAACTATATATGTATATAAATAACCTTATAGCTTTACTGACAGAATAAACCATCACTAAAGATAAAATAAGTGTCGTTATAAATCCTAGCTTCTACCTTAGATTCAGTACATAATTTTTCTAGGGTTTAGCGACGTTTATATCTGTCACTGTAGATGTTACATATGTTACTATATATATATTAGTATATTAAGTTAAGTAAGTTTAGTATGTATTATTACTTAATATTGTATAGATATCTAAGTATTAATATTATAAGTTAGAAATAGATAGTATAGAGTATATCTAGGTATTGTTTGATGCTTGTTTGTAATTAGTATTTGCAAGCATTTCATTGATTCTCTTTTGCATATAATTAAACCATTAATTCATTCATTATTTATTCATTCTTTCTTTCTTTATTGTAAATAAAATTGATCTTTTTGGAATTAAAAAATAATCTTAGACTTAGAGGGTGATGTATATCAATAACTGCCTCCTAGTGAACGACCTGGAACAAACCAGTAAAAATTATGTAATTAAATAAAATGGACGCGATAATGGTTTGTATTTATGACACATACTACAACGATGATTTTTTATACGAACCATGGTCGATCGTTTCACATCATCGTGGAATTTCATGGTGAAGGCAACTTCTAAGTAATTCTTGAAATCTTTCCCAAAACTCATGGAGAGGTTCACCAGATTTTTGTTGAAAGGTTATTGATCATCGTAAAGCATTTGTAGGACCTATCAGAAAGAATTTTTTAAGAAAAACACTTTTTGATTGGGGCCAGGTTGTGATAGGACGCCTAACTGTTCTAAACCAATGTGATACTTTATCTTTTAGTGAGAGAGGAAAAAGTCTCATGAGCCACACCTCTTCCTGCACATTGCGGGAATAGGTTGTTTGAGCGAGGACAGTTAGCTCCTCGAGCTGGAAAAAGGGGTCCTCTCTTGAAAGACCATGAAAATGTTTGATTAGGTTTAGAATGGCAGGTTTAATTTTAAAATCCCCTTGGGGTATAACCACTCTGGGTCTCTCTTCATAATTGGAAGGATCATAGAAATCCTTAAAAGATACGAGAGGTTCCTCGAGTGGCTAACCTAATCTTTGGTTGGCTAAGTTCGTGATTGTCTTAGCCAACTGCTGCTGGTTTTGTTGAAGTCGAACCAATTGGTTGACCAAAAGAGACAAGGGGTTTGTATTTTGATTTTGAGGGCCACCTGACCATTCAGGGTTTTGTGGTAGTTTCAAATGTGGTAGGTTAGGGATGCGAAAGTCAGCTTGTGGGTTAGCTGACGGGTTAGGTTTCGGTTGGGATGTGGAGGTAGAAATTTTTGACCTGTTTTCCATATTTTCCATGTTAAATTCAGAGGAATGATGAGATGAAGAAGAAAATAAAGATCTTTTGGCACATGCGGCAAAATCAAATGGTCCCTTAAGATGTGGGATCTGGGATCTTCGCCCTTGCATGCACTTGGAAGACAGGGAGAGGAGGAGAAGAGAGAGACAAGAAAAAGTGTGCAAATCAAACAACCAAGCCTAATCTATCTTAAGGTTGACTCCTTAATGAAACCTAAGACTTGGGAACTCAAAAAATAAGAAATAAAAAAGTGAATCTACTTCCTTAAGATCGCTTGACTAAACTAAAGAGGTGGATTGGGCACAAGCATGTCCTTGGAAAATCACCAGGGGTTGTGTAAACCCGTACCTGTCGTTTGACTTCCCTTCAAGTCTTTCGCTGCATTTTCAAAAGGAATTAGGAACACTTAGTAAATCTTAGATATCGTATATTAAGCCTAAATTTTGGTGATGTCCTTAAGTGGTCAAATGACTACTTGCTTTAATTTTAGCTTAGGTATTTAATTGTGCATGGGAATGTGAAGGGCATTGGTTGAGGTAATGCCCTGTTAATTCAATTTTTAAGTGTGCACAATTGGTTGGAGTGGGTCTAATTCCAAATAAAGTGGTTTTGTCACAGAAATATTGTTGTTTTCCTACTTTTAGGGTTTGATTTTGTTTAGTATCTTTTAGGGTTTTCTTTTTAATATTTCAAATAAGTTTTAGTTCTACAATCAAAGATAAATCAAGTTGTATTGGCGAATGTAGATTTCCTCTAAAATGTGATTTTATAAAATGAAAAAGAAACCCTGATTGGTTTGCATCTATAAATAGAAATATTATTATCAATAAATCTTTTTAGGCTTTTCTTATTAAGTAGTGGTCGAAATAGAGCAAACAACACCATTACTGGAAGGCAAATCAAACAAGGATTCCAAAAAATATTTTTTTATAATTTTAGGAATTCGTTTGATTTTTTTTAAATTTTCTTTGTGCTGGTGTCAAAGTCTAGAAATGATACCCGTGGGTATTTTGGACTTTTCAGTATCACCATCGACCACTAAAATTTTTTGTGTTTTTATATGTTCTGTAGAATTTTACAAGGATATCAGAAAGCTAAATTTCACAGAAATTAGATAAGTATAGAAATTTTTAAAATTCACAGATAGTAATAAAATAATAAAATCAGAGGAGATGACCCCCTATGGTCCGCGAATTTTTAAAAATTTGCTACAACTTGAATGCTCTGAAATTTGGAACAAATGTCTCTGACTTGATTCGAAATCTTTGGGTGAAATTTCAAGAGTTTAGGAGACTTGTGCTGTCGGGAATTGATTGTTGCAATCTGGACAGAAGTCTGGGCCTGAAAATCAGAACACCAACACTTGGGGTAGAGTGGTGTTAATTAAACAAACAAGAAAATAATGACTTTTAAAGGTCACCACTCTACCTAATTCTTATGTTCTTGATCCTGAAAGCCTGATTTAATGTTTTTTTGATAGTTTTTAAGAAAAATGTTGTGACAAGAATGATGGCACTAACCTTGAATTTGTGGGAAGAAAAGGAACTTCAAGGTTTCGCTTCCAAAATCCCACCTTCTTGTAGTGCCTGCACACACAAGATGAAGGAAACAGAAGGGGATGAGATCTGTGTATCAAGCAAGAGAGATGAATGAATGCAAAGTCGTGCCTCCCCAACAACGGCACCAAAAAGTGATGCGAAAAATTGTGCGATTTGAAATTAGGGATTTTATCGTTGTAACACGTAATTCCGTTCACTTTAAAAATTTATAATAATCGAGTACTTGAAAAAGTACTCAGATCATCCCAAGGGAGACAGAAATGCAATTTAAACACACGCTTGATATTAGGAAATCAACTTTCTTTTGATAGTTATTGGATATGAATTTTTTTTGGAATTTTGAAATAATGAGCAACGACAAAATAGTAAGTAGGAAAAGACTACACATAAATTGTTAAAGCTAACACCAAAGTAACAAAAAGTAACCACTTTCTAAGCTCACACTAGGTACGTGGAGACCTAGGGTAATTAGAGAGAGGGAGTGAAAAGTGCTAGAATAAAAGCAATTAATTAAGATGCGACAAAATTATGGAATGAAAACTTTTATAAAGGAAGAAATGTTGTCTTACAAGAATGGTAGAGGAATGCTTCTACTACAAAATTTAAGAAAAGCAAGTAAAACAAAATTTCTCCCAAAGATGACGGCAAAGATGGAAGGATTCTTGCTCCAAGCTCAGCTGCTTCTGGGCTTAGAAAGAACCTTGCAAGTCCTTCCTTAGGGTGCTCCTCCAGTAGATGAAGATTCTACTTCCTAGCAAACCCTAAATAAAGTGTGCCCTAGCTTCTCCAAAGGTGAAAGAATTCCACCTTAGATTCTCCTCCAAGGGTGGGCATGCACCCCCCTAAAAACTTCCTCCTGGACATCCTTGCCTGGCTAGACCTCTGGTTGGTGGGGGTGCAAGAAAGAAGGGAAGCGGGGAAGGAACCAAGGGGACAGAGTATCCCCTTAATCTTCTTCTTCTTCTTCTTCTCTTGACTGTGGAATAGGGTGGATGATGGGTGGAAATATGTGACAATAATGGAACCAAAGGTCAAGGTATTGGTGGTGGTTATTGGTCTTTTTATAGAGTGGAAGGGGTGGAGGTTAGTGTTGACTAGGGTTAAGAGAGGGAGGATGTTGTGGATGGCTAGGATTAGGTGGTTAGTGAATGGAGGGTGGATTAGGGTTGGCGTGGAGTGTAGGGTTGTGTTGAGTGGTGGTTATGGTGGGGTTAAGTGGAGTTTGTGCAAACTCTTGTTGGGTTTAGGTGGGTTGTCTTGGAGGTAGATGTAGGGTTAGGATTAGATCTTTAGGTGGTAGTTGTGGGATCAAGGGCTAAAGGGTGTTGGTGCCATTTGGAGAGGTGTAGGTAGGTGTGGTTAGATGGAGGTTGGCGCCAACATTGGTGTGGTTAAGGGGATGGGTTGGCGTGGATACAAGGAATGGCTAGGATGGCTTTTTGAGGTGGTTGTAATGATCCTAGGGCTTAGGGTTTTTGGCACCAACCCAATTGGTGTAAGGGGGTGATCAATGGGCCAAAAAGGTGGTTGTCCAAGGTGGTTGAAAACAACCAAGTTGGCACCAACTTGGGAGTATTCTAGAAGGAGGTTAGGTGGAGGGTTAGGATGTGTTGGGTGGTGATAAGGTTTAAGTTGGCACCAACAATGGAGAGGTGTGGGGGTGTTTTTGGCACTAACTTAAGGGGGGTTAAGTGATGGTAATGCCATCATTAGCCATAAATAACTTGAATTAGTTGAAATCAAGTAACAAATGCCTCTACATGATAGCCTGAGAGCTGTAATTTCAGGAAATCCATTTTTGAGAAGAGAATATTTAAATAGGGTTAATTTTGCAGTTTTAATATCACGTCACAAATGCAAAGTTTTATTAGGGGTTAATTGAAGGTCAACTGAGCATTAAAGTCCAAAGAGTGGGTCCACACAGACAGAAATAAGGTTTCACGCCTTTTGAGAACCAAAATAGTACATAAAGCCCTAATTTCAAACCTACTTAAATTGAAGAGATTTTGGTCAGGATAAAATTTATCTAAACCTCTTTAAATTCAAAGAAAAATATTCTGAGTGGTTTGGTACCCTTAGTTTGACCATCTGAACTCATTTCGACCTTGAATAGTCTCAAACGGGACTTTACCCTATTTTAGGTTTCTATGCAAATTCCTCGATCAAACGTGGTTAAAGCTCAAATCCAACTTCACCATCAAATTCCTTTTGTCCACATTAGGTTAAGGTCAAAATTTCGACCCAATCAGAATCCATCTTGACCTAGTTTGCAATTTAGTCCCTTAAAACTATATTTCTTTCACTTAAACCCCTAACTTTCAATTTTATTACAAATAGGGCCCTAGCTTTCTCGTCTTCGCTACACTTACGTCCTCACCACCATTGATGGTCAACCGAGGAAGCATCAATCTTTGACCGACCTGAAACTGCATCAAATCAGCACCAAATCCCACCAAATTTGGTGGGACTGGTGTTTACACATTGGAGAATCTTTTGAGCGAGGTTCTATACCCTGATTCGAAGCACAGAGACCATGTGAGTTCGAGATTTCAAGGGATCTTTTTCCCCTTAAACCATGAACAATTCTCACCTCTTTCATCTAAAGCTTGATTGCAAGCTCTATAAAAGCCCTTGGTGTCCTTGCCGTTCTCTGGAGCTTGGTTCCAGGATAAAACAAGTCTTCCTTCTCTTCCCCGGTCAACTCCGACCTACACTTCAGCGGCCCTCTCAATCTCCCTCGTCCGTGCATCCAACGGTCAAATTGGAAGCGCAGCGCTCTTCCCCATCTTCTTTCGATGATGGCCAACCAATGCCTCGGCATCTTCAACTTGTTCTTCACCACCATTCGCTCACCAGAGTATTCCTCATCTCCAGCGTCGGCCAATCAAAGCCGATGCCAAATCTCCTCCCTTTCATTTGCTAATTAGGTGTCTTCACACACTCTCTCTCCCAAGTTTAGATTAGGACTCTTATCTCCTCAATTCGATCGCTAATCCACTACCTCCCACATAATCTTCCCCAGCGTCGGCATAGCTCTGGCGAACCCGTACACCCACGACACTCCACCAAACTACACGCTTTCACATCCAGAAGCTTTGCCTCACCATCCCCATCAAAAGCCCCAATGTAATTGGGTGCTTTAACCTCTCCTTCATCCCGAGGATCAACCCACCACAACAACTTCATCTCCAGCACCGACACACCTACACACACCCCCAAATGCTACGAGAACTCTGCCACCACATTCGCCGTGTTCTGACGATACTCATGAGCATTTTAATTGGGTTTTATCAGTCGTATTCTTGATTTCTGGTCTCATCAGTGACAGCGCCATCATGGTCATCAACAGCTGTAGACCGCTGTCACCCACCACTCTTTGTGCTCAACTCTACTTCCAGTAGACACAGAATAAGGCCGTGAACTCATTTGAGGTTGTAATTCGAGGAGCGACTAGAGCTACATCACCAATTGTAAAAAGCAGCAGCAAGCGAGCATGTGCGAAGGACTTAGGGCTAGTTAGTCCCACATCGTATACCGATGAGCTACTCACAGAATATAAAGAGAATTTGTGCCATTGTCTTGTTGCCTCAGTAACATGGGGGTTGAGGTCCCCCATGCATGCACCATCACACATGCTTACTCCTCACCCACGACCACTGCCCGCGAGTCTTGACCCTATCAGGATCCGATTACCCGCCTAAACCTAAACCTGGTTCTTGAATAGGGAAGTGGAGAAATTGTGAGGAGGGGAGGGTTTTGTACCGTTGACATTGGGATTCGTGTCCCTTCTCTCCTCCCTCAAACACTTAGCCATTCTGCTTGGATTGAGGTGTTGGCTCTATGCCTATTGAGGCTTTGATACTTAAGGCGTCTAAAGCACCCTTGCAACGTTTGATTGTAGCATTCATCTGGTAAACGTTGAGATATTTAAGTTCAAACTTGATATTTGGTTGACGTGGAAATTGAGAGTTAGTGGTTCAAAGACAACTGTTAACATATTTGATTGGTTGATATGTTTAGGATGTGCTTAATTTGAGGTATTAAGTGGTGATTCAAATCACCATTCTTTTTAGATTTCTAATTTATTTTTATCCCATTACTTCTTGAGATGCTCTTAATTGGTATTGAGGATATTTGTGAGTAGATTATTCATTGAATTTATTATCTTGTGCTCATTGATTATAAATTGTGATTAGTGCATGAATTCCACATTTGCTCCCTGCGAACGACCTTGAACTCATTTCTTATTTTCGAGCACTCTTATGAATTTTAAATGTTGTAAAGAGTTTTTATTGATCGTACTATAGCGAGAATTTCATAAAAATCGAAGAATTCCTACAACATTTTGCTGCCATTGCTAGGGAACAATGCGGAATTCACGAGTAGTCATTTGATTGAGCTTATACTAACTTGCCCTATCTGTTTTGCTTATGATTTTGAGAGGTACATCACGAGACGATCTTCTGCACAATCAACCATTCCAAAGGCAGGTAAAATTTCTCTTCTTCCCTAGTCACCTCCTAATCCTAGGAAGAGAAAAAGAAAACAAACGAATTAGGATCACTTGCCTTATTTTTCTAGTAGTTATCATTTAAAGGCAGAGTCTCCATATTTGCAAACTTGATTTATATCTAATTGAAGATTTAGACGATTTGATTAAAAAATCCCCATCCTAATTTCCTGTACCTACTAGGGATTTACACAAATTCTCGACATCTTGGACTGTTCACATTCTTATTTGAGTTTAAGGTGTTACATTTGATATCAAATTGGACTTGGAAATAGAGCCAACTAGGGTTTTTATATTAGGGTTCTGAAGTGTTAGTACACACTTGCATGTAATAAAGGAAATCGACCCTCCTGCATTTGTGTGCCACACAAGCCCTTGTTTGAAAAGATCTATTCAGGAAAACCCTAAAATCAATGCTCTAAATTCACTTGAACCCTAAAATTTGGACCTAATAACTTGAGAGTTAATTCAGGGTGATTTTGGGACTTGACCTAAAAGTTCATCTTCAATCTTTAGGGCAGCTCAGGTGAAATTGGTCCACTTTGTGGGTCGACCAACCTCCAAATTAGGTCACAGATTGAATCAATTTCTAATCAAGTGAAATTCAAGGCACAAATTAGAGCTAAAATTGGTAGACTTAAGGTCTCAATTCATACATTCTGGTCTACTTGGAACCGCAGTGACAAGAAAGGTTGGGTGGGGGAAACCCTGTAACTCGTGGGACGCTCTACCGTGTAGGAATCTTTGTTGGGCTCTCCCTTCCTAGCTACCCAAGTAATTCTCGGGTGTGTGGATTTCTGATTCAGAGTATCATCTGCCTTGAAACAACCTTAGTCATCCAAAAATCTTTAGGATCCTTGATTTGGTCCAATATACATCTAGCCCCTCATCTATTCTCTAAAGCACATACACAAGAAAGGTCCTAGGTTTAACCTAGAGCCCTCCACTAGATTTGATCTACTGTGGGATTTCTGATCAGATCTAATCAATTCTATCTAGACTTGAATTTGATTCTACATCTTGATCTACCACTCGATTTAAAAATGCAACCTGACAACATAGGAAGAATGTTTAGGAAACCTGAATCCCAAATGAGCATGAAAGAGAAAATGATCGAGGTTTGATGGGAACACCATCATGAGCCCTAACTATCTCATTTTGACCTAGAAAAGAGAACAAAAGCTCCTACATAACTAAGTAAAGGGCCTAATTCAAGGAATAACTATTCTGAGAGGAAAATAAGAAACAAAGGATAGAACTACAATTTTACCATTGCAGTACATCAACGGGATTTCTCAGGGGCTAAACATAGATCAGTTGGTCTTAACAAGATAAAAAGTGGGTTGATTCAATTAAAAAAGGGTTAATGCGCAGGCCCACTTAATTCAACAAGGTTCTGGTCAGGATAAAAATCAACTAAACCCTCTAAAATTCATGGAAAAATATCCTCTAGGGTTTAGAACCTTCAATTTGACCTTTGGAACCTATTTTGACCTAAGTAGGGGTTTTAGCTAATTATTTGCCCTAGATTGGGTTTTTATGTAAAATATCTAGTCAAACGTGATCAAACCTAAAATCCAACTTTACCATTGGATTCCTTAGGTCCAAATTATGTTTTTACCAAAATTTGGACCTAAGGGAAATTCACCTTGACCTACTTTGCAAAACAGTCCAACCCAATTACTTTTAGACCCCTAACTTTTGAAAACCTTGCGGCGACCCCCTAGCTTCCTCGCCATTCTTTGCAATTAGGTCCCTCCGCCATTACAGTGGAGGAGTCCTATTCCGACGAGGATTCGAGGAGGATTTCTCCCTGATTCCTCAGAGACTCCCTCTTAAATTTGAAAGGGAGATTCTCTAAGGAATTCCCAATAATCTGAACACAGTTTCAAGCCCTAATTGTCACCCAATCTCTCATGCGAACACATGAGAGATTTGGGTGTTTTCCACATTCCATCTCCGGCGAGGACACTTGTGCTTGGAAGCTTGCTTTCCAAGCACAAGGCCCTCTACCAAAGCCTATAAAAGAAGCCCCAAGCCCGGCCGATCATTCTCAGCTTGGTTTGGCCAGGAACCACCCCCCAATTCATCTCTTCTCCTCCGGCCAAGCATCCAGCAAGCTTCAGCGACATATCCTCTCTCTTCTCGTTGCTCTACCACAATACCAGTGGTAGAAACATCTCCGCCTCCTTCGTCCGCATCGCGCCGTACCTGCGCACGTGCCAAATACCCCTCGTCGTCACTGTCACCCTTTTACTGGACCTTCATCTCCGGTGGCGGCAGGTATGCGCCAGCTGCCATCTTGCCCCCGTTCGTCCTTAAACTAGGTTAAATCTCTTCCTCTCTCTCCTCTCTGTATTTCCCTTTTCTTTATTTCTATATTTACGCCCCAACAACCGCAGACCACCCTCATCGTCTCCACCTCTGGCAGACCACCGGTAAGGCACATCCATCATTCCACACACCTACACGCCTTGCCAAACCCCTCAGAAGCACCGTTACCTTCCACTGATCACTTCCCCCATCTCCATCAACCGTCATAACCTCCACAATCTCCCCTCGAACAGACCCATCACCATGGCCACAGATCAACCTAGGCACGCATGCCTAGGCCACCCCGCACCACACCACCCACCTAGACACCTTCGTCGTGCCATGGTGAAGCTTTCTAAGTATTTTAACAGGGTCGTGAGGCCATATTCATGTTGACAGGGTTCTGACCTCCACAGCCATTAGCACAGTTGTGAAGCTTGCTTGCAAGCTTCAATCCAAGCATCGCGCTCCAGGGTCCCAGGTCCAGGTGACGCGGAATTACCACACACTCACATTCAACCAATGATTGGCTTTGAGAGGGCACTACTGCCACGGTAATTGAGCAAGGCATCTCCTGCGGGCACGCAAGCGAAACGGGTGGGACTTTTAGTCCCACCTCAGAAAGTTTGGAAGAGGCGAAGCAGTTTAAATTGATTTTGTGTTTTAGGCTCGTTGCCTCCAAACACGGGGTTAGGTCCCTTCGCCCACATGCCTCGTCCGTGCACACTCCTCCATGGACCTAACTTGCCTGACCCGTTTACCCTGCACTCGCGCACCACCCACGCCGGTGTGCCTGGACCCGGGTGCGTTTGCCCGACCCAAATACCTGAGAATGGCTCTAGGAGAGCGAGATTAAGAGAGAAAAGAGAGAGAGGGTTTACGGGGGCAGGTAGGGGTAGGTTTTGCACTTGTGTGCAGGGAAAGGAAGAAGGAAGAGGAAGCTAAAGCTGAAGAAGCTAAAAGCAGGACAAGCCGCAGAGGAAGCTGAGGATCTGAAGGCAAAGTTGAAGAAAGGAGCTGAGGGCTTAAGGCAGAAGAAGCTACAGAGGACGCTAAGGAAGGAAGGAGAAGGCGCGACTGAAGAAGAAAGAGAAAGAAGGAAATTAGAAGCCAAGGCAAAGAAGCTAAGGAAGGAAGAAGAAGACAAAGAAGAAAGAAGGCACGGCTGAGGAAAAGGCAATGGCAAAGCCAAAGAAGAAGGAAGAAGAAAGTAGAAAGAGCTGAAGTTAGAGGAAGGGAAAGTCAAAGAAGAAAAGAAAGAAGAGAGAAGCTAAATGCCAAGTTAGAGAAGGAAATCAAAGAAGAAGAAGAAGGAAAGAAGCCAACGACAAAAGAAGAGCCAGAGAAAGAAAGGACTGAAGAAGAAGAGGAAGTTGAAGAAAGAACCAAAGGAAGAAGCAACAGAAAGACAAATCAAACACTTTTATCCAATCTTCCCAAATTCTCTTTTGTTGCTACATTTTAGTATTCATAAACTCCTGCTTTATATTTTGAATTAGATTTTGAGTAGCTTTAAGTGTTCAAATTACATCTATTGAGATTAGTGCATAAATTCCATTTGCTCCCTATGTTTGACCTCGGACTTAACATTCGAGTAATAGAGTTCTTATTTGCTTTCAAGGCGATTTCAACTATACTACAATGCAGCATTTTTCTTTTATAAACACCGACTTCGCTTCTGTTAACAAGGTTGCTCTTAGACATCATGATGTGTATTACAAAACCTTAGATCCATCTAGGAACATTCAGGTTAATGTACCAGACACAACAACCCACATTATGAACCCAACCGGAATGATAGTTACACAAATGATACATGATTCAACTCGGGACTTTCTAAATGGCAGAATACATTGAATTAGAGAGATTACACAATAATGAGCATATACAATGTTTGTCAAATCCACAACTTTGGGAGATACACCAGGGCCTCATTGAGAAACGTGGGTATATGCTAAATACATTACAACAAGCCATTGATCAAAATACCCATATCAACATTTAGAAATTGATGAGACATCTTGGAGCAATGTTGAGGATCAATGTGATTTCCTAGAGCCCGAGGTCGAAAATAGAGGTTGTCATGGACCCTTAACCTAAATGGAATCCAATTCAAACTATGTGCAGAATGACATACCTGATCTTGATGTTGGTTGGGTGGATCTAGTTGTAGGTGTTCCTAATTCTGAACCAGCCTTAGAGAGACATGAAGCTAGTCCATCATGCCTTGATTTCCCAAACACCTGTAGTAAGCTTGAATCAGAACCTCTTAAGGATGTAATTCCTGCACCTTATCCAGTTAAGGTAATCCTCGAGAGTGATTCTGACATCCCAATAGAACCATGTCTAGATCCTAGTGACCCAATTCCTAACCTTGACCTAGAATATAGATTTGAGCCTATTTGGGATGATCATAAGGCCTAATGTGATGAGAATTAGATTTTAGATCTGAATTGTGATTCTAGGCCTATATTTGATGATTATACCTTTCCAAACTCCTCAAAAGAATGAATTGATTTTTCGGAAGTCACACCAATTTATGATACAGAATCAAAGGAGTTGGAAGAGTTGGGATTTGAATGGATTTACCCTAGGAGCTAAGAACATGAGCCTTTACCTAATAAGGACACCTCTTTAAGCTTGAAATTTGAGATTAGGTTAGATCGAAGTCAGGTTATTGATTCTATGCATCATGATTTAATTTGTGGTAGAAATCCCGATCTGGAATCAAGTTCAGAAGCTGATTTTGCAGATTCTCCGATGATTTTGAATCCTACTCTGACTTTGGAGAACCTTTGTTTCCTGATGATTATAAGCCAATTTATGACCTTAGCATCCATGACCCATTCCTTGATCCTGATGTTAAGGCTGATGATTTGGACCTCGATGTAGCCACACCACATACAGAGCTTTTCAAAATCCAATCCCAATCTTGGTCCACCATCAGAATCAATTTCTACTCTGACTCACCTCTCTCTAATCCGGGTACATATGTTTTACCACCATCTTTTGATCGGGAATCGGACATTGATCAGACCGTCAATCAAATCTTATCCTTCTCTGATCCTACCAGTAGGGTTCCTACATTCTCCATTGATCCATTATTTTTTGAGGACCCCTAGTCTGATCAGGCTAAACTGATTTAGCCAAACTTATGATTCGTATTTCCACATCTTTTCTAGCCACATAGCATCTGGTGGGCTTCATACGTATTGATTCACATCCACAAACCCACTAAACTGATTTGGTTTGGTCTACATCATCATCCTGTTGATTTGAACAAGCACCTAGTTGGACCAACCAGGCTACTCATCAAGGTGCTTGTTCTATAGAATTCCTTTGATTTGACCACCCCTTCTCCTTGACCACCTTCTGCTCGACTGAAGGCATTGAATTTAACACTTAATGGGAGGCAATCTGTCATTCCAAAATCCCAAGACCCTTCTAATCATCCTTTTTGAGCTACACTCCTACTACACTTTAGGGTTCAACTTTAGAATAGCCGACTACACCTTTGATACTTGTACTCCACCTTTGATACTTGTATCAAAGTTTGAAATCATCTGCAGCAGTCATCCCAACCTATTCACCTACCCTTTGACCTTGTTCTAATCCTTAAACCAAGCTAAATTCATACCCTCCTAGTTTACAATGACATTGCAAAAATTAGGCATAGAGGGGTGCTAAATGTGCAAAACACAAATGAAAATTCAATTCTCTGAGGGGTTCTCACAAAAAAAATACATATTTAAAAAAAAGAAAATAGAGAAAGGGGAGGAAAATTTTGAAGAAATGATTGAACAACTTTCTTAAGGAGAAAAATATGAGGAAATACAAAATGTCAAAAAGGAGCAAAAATTGAAAGAAATGGTTGTTATAGCAATTGATTATAGGATTTACTTAAGTTCTAGACCAAATCAAAAGAAAGATTAAGTCCTGAAATGCTAGAGACAAGGAGATTAGTAAGAGCGCTGATCTTAGGCCACTTGGGCTAATTGTAAGGGCTTAAACACTAAAGCTTTCGTTAAGATATGGATTAGTCCTCAAGAGGTTGAGGAAAGTGCAACGTTGATGTAGTAGGTCTAAGGTTAGGGATTATTCAATCATGTTGCTTGCCCTTTGGTTTACTGGACTTGGTAATCTAAGCACCCAAAATCATACACTAGTCAGGTTCAATGCGCTTAGTAAAGAAATCATGCCAAAAGTATTCTGTTATGAAAAGTCATCTCGAAGTTCTAGCTCAGGAGTGGCTCGAAGACACAAGTTAATTGGACAAGTTGCCAACATGGAGAGGTAGAATATTCCCCTCGAAGATGCGTATTAACATATCGTCTCCTCAGTACTTGTCTCCTAGGATATCTAAATATCCTACTGTGGGCATGTAAGCACCTTGTGCTGGTTCAAGTGCCATGGGTGGAATTATCCTGAAATGTTGATTGCTAGGGCCTGAATTTAGCTACAAAACACCATGGGCAACACTATCCTGAAGTGTCGAAAGCCACGAGTTATGGGGGTTGCCATGGGAGATGCTATTCTGAAGCATCGAAAGCTAAGGACCCTTCGAGGATTGATGGTGGGGACAATGAATCCGATACAGACCATGTTTAGGGCCAATTTGAGGCTAAATCTAGGGAAATATAAAAGGAAAAAAGAAAACTCTCAAAATGAAAAATCTTTCTCTATCTCTCTCTTTTCAAAATGAATTGCCAAACTAAATTTGGACACAATGCGCCGAGCACGGGTGCTTTAACCGTTGGGATCAATGAACCTCGAGGCAGTTTTTGCAGGCCTTAAAACCTTCGCAACGAACCCAGGCTAAAGAGGAAAGGTTTGGATCTTGGCTGGTACTTGAGTACCTCTAGGCCTATTATTGGCATTCTGATATAATTTCTAGAGAGACACAAATCAGGCATCTAAACATCAAAAGCATGGTTTAGAGATCTGGTTCTTTCCATAAGATTTTGCTAGGGACTAGCAAAATTAGGCGTGGGGGCCTGATGGGAACACCATCCTTAGCCATAAATAACTTGAATTAGTTGAAATCAAGTGACAAATGCTCCTACATGATCACTTGAGAGCCGTAATTCCGTGCAAATCCATTTTTAAGAAGAGAATATTAAAACAGGGCTAATTCTACAATAACATCACATCACAAATGCAAAGTAACCATGGGGTTTATCAGGGGTTAATTGAAGGTCAAATGAGAATTAAAGTCCAAAGAGTGGATCCACACAGACAGAAATAGGGTTTCACGTGTTTTAAGAACCAAAAAGCACACAAAACCCTAATTTCAGACCCGCTTAAATTGTAGAGGTTCTGGTTAGGTAAAATTTATCTAAACCTCCTAAAATTCATAGAAAAATATTCTGAGAGGTTTGGTACCCTTCTTTTGACCATTTGAACCCATTTCAACCTTGAATAGTCTCAGATGGGACTTTGCCCTAATTTGGGCTTCTGTGAAAATTGTTTGGTCAAATGTGGTCGAAACTTAAATCCAACTTCACCATCAGATTCCTTAGGTCCAAATTAAGTTAAGGCCAAAATTTCAGCCTAGCCTAATGATTGCACAGCAAAAATGCACCAACAATTGTGCCATCTTGTGCTATTTCCAAGCATTGCCAGTGTATATTAGGTAGCCATAGTTGCATTTGTAAAAATAAATGCATGCATGCATTTATTTGAGAGGGGAGGAGAGTGAATAAAATGGCCTTGAAATTAACATATTCCTCAAGTGCTGCCTTGCAAAATCACCATCCTCATTTTCTTATTGGCTTTGAATTTCTTCTTCGCGGCTGCAGGGCATGGCTTGCTCTTCTTCGCGCCACTCCATGCCAACCGCATGCACAACCATGCACAGCCCAGGGCATGGCTGTGCTTGCCTCCATCCTCTTTAAAAGGGCACAGCCATCTTCCTTGCGGCTGAGCCTGGTCCAACACACCAACAGCACCTCCTTCCTCCAGGCCGTCTCCTCCCTTCTCCCCTCCATACGCAGCCTCTCTTCCTCCTGAAGAGCTACGCTACGGGCAAGAGCAGCTCACAGTGGTACACAACCACCACTGTGAGTCCCACCACCTCCTAGTTCATCAAAGAGCCGGTGGGCGTGGTGGTTCTCCTCTTTTTTGCATAGGCAAGAATATATTTTATGGCATCTAGGAGAGGGATATTAATCTCAACTTACCCAAAAAGATCCATTAATTCCTTATTAGTGGGCTCAGATGTCTTCTTTTTAGTGTGTGAAGAGTGAAGGGCTTGTGGCAAAGGTGCCGGGTTTTCCTGTTTGGCATTATTAGGTTCTTGAACAGGGTTACAGGAAGAGGGAGAAGAGTTGATCTATTTTTCATTAAAATGGGTTTTTTTAGCAGGAAGGGGATCTTGAGTGGTTTTCCCATTCATTAAAGTAACTCCATTTATAGTATGGTTGTTTCTAAGATGAGGACGGGAAGCCTAACTGTTATTAAAGCCTGGGGGATGCTGAGGTGCTGGGTGAATAGGTTGACTGGGATATTCACCTTGGAACTGATTCCTTTGATTATTCGGGTTGGGCATAGGTTGGGAAGGTAAATTCCTAGCAGGTCGATGATCAAGAATAACCTTAACTTGATGTTGCAAGTTAGTTATCATACGGGTTACTTCCGTCATTTGATTATGCATACCTTGCAGAGTCTTCATGACCTGGGTATTATTATCTTCCTAGGATGGTCCAGGTTGATATGCAGATTGCCCATAATTCCCAAATTGATTTTGTTTGGGAAACGGAATCGGGTTCGGAGCTTTCCGGGAGTGATTCGGGTTGGTCTTCCAGTTTTGATTGTAAGTGTTGGAGGGGTTTCTAAATTGCTCCTGGAGAGCATAATATTTTCCGTGGTGGGATCAAGAATATTCTGACTAAGATAATCAAAATTCCTAGTCAAATCTTATGTAAAATCAGCAGAAAACTACTGACTAGCAGGTGTGGCATCAATGTTGTGCAGATTCTCTTCGGAGAAGTTGTGGAGTGTTAGTGTGTGGAGAGTTAAAGAGTAGAGAATTAAGGTGTGGAGCATGTTTGTGAGTGAGCTTTTCTTCTATCTTTTTTTGGTGAATTTGCATCTGGTCTATTCCTTGAGCTAACATATATGGATCATCTTAAGTGACTGGAACAAAGATGGATTTGGAGTTAATTTCATTGACTCCGTGACTGGGGTTTTGGGTTCTACCGAAAGTGTCTATTGAAATCATATTAAATGAGTTTTCACTTATTTCTTCAAAAAGAAGGTAGGCACTTTCGGAATCTTTATTAAGGAAATTACCCTCACATGAGGCATCCACAAATCTCTTCAATTGATCTTTTAATCCATGATAAAAGATCTGCACTGGTTTCCATTGTGGAATTTCATGGTGGGGACAACTTCTTAGAAGTTCTTGGAATCTTTCCCAAGATTCATGGAGGGGTTCACCAATTTTTTGTTGAAAGGTCGTTATGGATCTTCTTAAAGTGTTAGTTTGACCGATCAGAAATTTTTTTCTAAGAAAAGCGCTTTTTAATTTGGGCAAGGTGGTGATAGGGCGCCCAATTGTTCTAAACCAGTGTGAAGCTTTATCTTTTAACGATAGAGGAAAGTCTCATTAGCCACACATCTTCCTGCACATTGCAAGAAAGAGTGGTTTGAGCGAGGATAGTTAATTCCTCAAGATAAAAAAAAGGGTGCTCTCTCAGAAGACCATGGAAATGCTTGATTAAGTTCAGAATATCTGGTTTGATCTCAAAATCCCCTTGTGGGATGAACACCCCAGGTCTTTCCTCATAGTTGGAAGGATCATAAAAATCCTTAAGAGGAACGATAGGCTGCTGATGGTGTGGCGGGTTTTGCCTTTGGTTAGCTAGGTTCGTCATAGTCCTAACCAAATTTTCTTGGTTTTATTGTAGTCGAACCAGATGGTTGACCATAGAGGTAAAGGGGTTTGTATTTTGATTTGGGGGCCACCTGGCCCTGCAGGATTTTTTGGTTGCTCCAGATGAGGGAGGTTAGGGATGGGGAAGTCAGCTTGTGGGTCAACTGACAGGTTAGAGGCGGAAGCAGAATTTTTTTGTCGGTTTCTTGGGTTTTCCATATTGTTAGAAGAGGAAGAAGAAAACAAAGATTTTCTGGTGTGGGGGGCAAAATCAGATGGTACCTCAAGATGTAGGTTTTGGGACCTTCGCTCGTGCACGCACTTTTTTTGGAAGAATTGGAGGGGAGGATAAGAGAGAGAGATGAGAGAGTGTGCAAATCAAACAACAAAATTCTAGACCTAACTTAAATGCGACTCCCTAAAAAAATAACCTCAGACTTGATCTACATAGGAAATAAGAAATCAATAGTGAATACCCCTTCTATCAACAAATCTGGCTAAGTTGCATAAGGGGAGGGTTGGGCCCAAGCATTTCCCAGGAAAATCCTTAGGGGCTTGTGTAAACCCGCGCCTGATCATTTGACACGGCCCTTCAGCCTGACACCAGATATAGATGACAGAATTGACATTAACTAAAGAAAACTTTAGACCTAGATAGTAAGGCTAAGTTGATGAAACCTTAGGGGTCAAATTACTACAATTTTTAGTTAAGTGTAGGAGACTAAAGTGTACACGTAACGTGGAGGGCATTGATTTTGGTAATGCCCTATTATTTCAAGTTTTATGGTGTGTGCAAGAATTGGAAGGTGATTCCAATTAGCAATCAAGTTGTCACACAATTAATGCATTTCTGTTCTTCGGATTTGTTTTAGTTTAGTGTGTTTTAGGGTTTTTCTCTTTAAGTATTCAAAAAAGTTGTTGGTGATGATATAGTTCCTTCATATTGTGGGACTAAGGAAGAAAGAAACCCTAATTGAATTTGACCCTAAAACAGAATATTTAACTACCAATGAATTGCTTCAGGATTTTTCTTTCAAAGTAGTCCTCCAAACAAGGTAGAAAACACCACTACTATATGGAAAATCAAATAAGGATTCCAAAAAATATTTTTTTAGGATTTTAGGAATTTTTTTGTTATTTTTAAAAGATTTTTCTTTATGCTGGTGTCAAAGTCCAGAAAAGATACTCAAAGTTATTTTGACTTTTTAGTAGCGCCACTAGATTTAGAAAATTTTTGTAAATTTATATGATGTGCAAAATTTCATAGGGATTCTAAAAAGTTAAATTTCACAAAAATTAGATGAGTATAAAAATTCATAAAATTCATGGATAGTAGCAAAATAAGAAGATAAGATTGTGTGACCGCTATGAAGTCCACAAATTTTTAAAAATTAATTACAAATTCAATTATTCTGAAATTTGGAATAGATGTTTCCTTTTTAAATTGGAATCACTGGGTGAAATTTTAAGAATTTAGGAGGCCTGTGGTGTTGGGAATTGATTTCAGAGTCTAGACAAGAGTGTGGGCCTGAAAATCAGAGCACCCGCACTTAAGGTAAAGTGGGTTTAATCAAGCAATCAAGCAAACAATGAATTTTAGATGGCACCACTCTACCTAATTTTAATGTTTAAGATTCTAAAAGCCAAGTTTAATGTATTTTTGGTAGTTTTTTAAAGGTTTATGTGACAAGGAAAGAGAAACCAACCTGAAATCACTGGAAGAAAAAGAATTTTAAGCTCTTGCTTCCAAATTCTCATTTTCTTCCTGTAGTTCCTGCACACACAAGAGAGAAGAGAGACAAGGGGATGAGATCCACTTCAAGCAAGAGAAAGGTGATAAAGCAGAGCCGTGCCTCCCTGGCAATGATGCCAAAAAGTGTTGCGAAAATACGTGTGATTTGTAATTAGGGTTTAAAATCGTTGTAACACGTGAAATCGTAAACGCTTTAAAATTTTTAAACCTAGATAGTGGGGTATCTAGGGTCGTCTAAGGAGGTAATTGTGTAGTTATAAATCTCTTTCTTGAAATTGGAAATCACCTTTCTTTTTGTATTTTTCGAAAATGAGAATTTTTTTGTGTTTTTGAAATAACGGAGACGATTGAGAAATTGAAGTGGGAAGGCGACTACACCTAAGTTGTTGAAACTAAAACCTAAGTGATAAGCAAGTTCTCTTTCTAAGCTCAATCTAGGTAGGTGAAAACCTAGAGTAATTAGAGAGAAACTGGGTCACTCTAGGAAAAAGTAATAAGATGCAACTAGAAATGCAACAAAAATTAAAGAAGGCAAAATTTTACCAAAGGAAGATATTGTTTTACAAGTAGAGGAATGCTTCTACTAAATAAAAAAAATAAAAGAATAAAAACTCAATATCCTCCTGATGATGATGATGAAGGTAGAAGGGTCCTTGCTCCAACTGTGGCTGCTCCCGTAGTTGAAAAGGATTCCTCCTCCTTGAATTGCTCCTTCAAGGTATGTACTCCTAGCAAGCCCTAGATGGGGCGTACCTTAGCTCCTCCACAGGTAAGTCCTAGATAAAGCAGCACTGAGACGGTAACATGTTGACATCACATTCTCAAAGGGGGTATTTTCCTCCTCGGTGATGGAAACTCAAACTAATGATCTACTTTAAACTTTTACTAAGGCCTAATAAAGGGTTTTTTTTTTAATTTTAATTATTTTTAAGTGTTAGCTTATGTGTGAATTTTGACACAAGAAATTTTGCACAAGATGCAAGTTTTTGAATAAGAAACTAAGCTAGATACTTTCCATGTTACAAAAGAGGATCAAGTCACCTGAACTATTATGAGTTCAAGTGGAATTTTAGAGAAGGATATTTGATCTAGTCTAAAGATAGACCCTGAAATTTTAATGATCAGATCCATATCTGATCGCACGTGTTTCGCGTGTTTGAAATCAGGGTTACGAGTAACCCGTCGTCGTAGTTCGCAAAATGCGTTTATCAGATAAAATTTATAACTGAAACTTAAAAGTTAGTCCGAGGTCGAACACAGGGAGGCAAACGTTTGGTTTTATAAATCTGCATTTCGCTTTTATTTATTTTTTGTTATTTTTATCTTTTCTAATTTTTTTGTATTTTTATCAAGTAAGAGATTAAGTCGATGAAAGTTTATCTACTTGCAAAAATATATGAGAAAGAGGGAGAAAGAGAGAGAGAAACAATCGTCTATTTAGGAAGAATTGTTTGTTACAACTATGAAAGCAAAGAAATTTACACTACGAAAGCATTAAAGGATAGAAAGAGAGAAATCCCCCTCGGCAGTCGCTCAGAGGACGACTCGCTCTGATGTTGCCTGGAGGAAGGTAGTGAGGAGTGGGATGAAGGAGGACGGAGCCGGGGGACGGAGGATGGGGCAGGACGGCATCGCGGCGAAGATCTTCCTGAAGGGCGGCGAGAGGACGACCACGGGATGCTCCACGAATGAGGATGAGGGGAGGGAAAACTATTTGGTTTTCGACTCTAGAGGAGCATCCTAGGCTTGGGACAAGTTCTCTCTAGAGCCTTGGAGGTGGTGAGAGGAAGAAAGAAGAGATGGTTTGGAATGGTGGTGGGTAGGTCCTTTTCTAGTGGAGGAAGAACTAATTCCCATTTGGGTCATTACTGACGTCCATAAATGTCGCTGTAGTTGTCACTAAAGATCTACCCAAGACTCGGAAAGGATTCTAAGTGCTAAGCATCTTGTGAAAATAGTGAAAGACTCACTAGGCGGCTATTAAAACGGACTTCGGATTTCTACGACTCTAGGTGACCTTGCCTAAAGGTTTATCTTTTCAATTGGTAGCTTTCTCCCTACTTTTATTTATGGGGTCAACACAAGGGTGAACTTAGTATATATCTCCCTGATTTATTCTGCTTCTCTGCTTCTTCTCTAAGTGTTTTGGGAATTATTGTGCATTTTTTTATGAGTTGGGTTCTGGACAACCGGCCAATGGGCTGTTACTCATGGCAACTTGTTAGCCAT
The DNA here is from genome assembly GCA_037157565.1 of Thalassia testudinum. Classification (NCBI taxonomy): domain Eukaryota; kingdom Viridiplantae; phylum Streptophyta; class Magnoliopsida; order Alismatales; family Hydrocharitaceae; genus Thalassia; species Thalassia testudinum. The sequence continues at coordinate 15,149,991 of JAZHRO010000007.1, forward strand.
ACTCATGCGGTGAAGTGTGGTTTTGTTTATTTTTTATTTTTTTCTCCTTTTTCTATTTTTTTTCTTTTTCTTTTTGTTTATTTTTTTTTCTTAAGTAGGTGACTTCCCTGATCTAAGATTTACCTAAAGGCAGTACAATGAAAATGATCTTGTAATTGAGCTCTGGACAACCGATCGATGAGCTGTTACCACTGATAATTTGCCAGCCATACCACCCTAGATAGTTCATTAGCTACCCAATTTCTAATTAAACCGCCGAAAAGTGAGTCAGTGCAAAAAATGTGTATAGATGCTTAGGCTTAAAGTCCCCTCAAATTAGAGAGCGGGTTGATATGTTGCATACTTATCATCGTAATTTATTAGCTAAATTAAAAATGAATTTGAATTGGCGAGGACCCGAGACTAAGTCCACATTCGAGTGGACACCTGGGTTAATTAAGCCCGAAGACATGAAGAGTCTAAGTGTTTAGGTCCTCTCGTATCATTTCCTAAAGTTAATAACTTTCAAGTGCCTAAGTTCTCTTTTCCTAATTTCTTTCCTTTTATATCTTTTTTAAATTTTCAATTTTTTTTAATTTTGTAAGAAACTAAATGAAATTCTACGGAGTTAACATAATGATTTCAGGAATTGATTATCCACCCCCATGCCTAAATAATACAATGTCCTTTTTATGAAAACAAAAACATGAAAAGGGCAAAGTAAATAGAATATCACCTGAATTTCGTGACAACCCGGTTAGCTCCACAGAGAGAAGGGAGTATACACATGTGCTAGGTTTAATGCCTTTAGCTAGGCATAATATACATACAAAGAAGTTGGGATTTCACAAGTGCGGGTCAGAATCAAAATAAAAATATTGATCTTGAAACCTATCTACAGAAGATGTCCACAAATGTGGACTAGATTATGGTGTAGACCTATGCCCCAGGGTCGAGTGGTTCTCAAGTTCTGGATGAAAATCTCCCAGAACTGAAGGTTGTTGTGTTTGCGAGGCCGGGCCTACGGTTTAGTGGTGGGCAACCTAAGACCAAAGTGTCGGGCAATGGGTAAAGATGGTTCAATAGGTGCGGTTGTCCACTTAACATTTAGTTCAGAAAAATAATCAGTTATTTCGAGCTTTGGTTGCACGTGAAAGATATCGTAAGGGTCCTGGTAGAAAGTAGGTGGTTTCAGGTCAATAGGTACCTTTAGATCTAAAATCAAAGTTCCCTCAAAATTAGCCTCCCAAAATTTTATTTCAACAATTCTATCTTCCAACATCAAGGGCTCAGGCTTCGGGACCTCTAGCATATCATTCACCCCATATGATTATCCTAAGTCCAGAAATCGTGGCTGAATTAAGATTGACTTGGGCACATTGATCTCAGAAGTCAGCTCTTCGGGGTGTAGATGAGGAATAGGTTCACTGATTGAATCATTAAGTAAATGAGGATTCGAATCCTCCACGTTAGCCCCAACCAAATCAGAATCTTCAATGACTGGGCTATCAAATGGTTCGTCATGCTCCTCGAGCCCATTTGTCTCACTAAAATCATCTTCCTTAAGCTCAAGTGAGACTTCACTAAGAGATTCCTTACCCTCAGAATCAAAGAATCCATGATCCTCATTTATATGTGTCTCAAATCGTATGTCATTTCATGGTTCGTGGAGACATTTTTCGTCATTCCCTGGCTTTAGGATCTCAGGTGAGAAACTCGATTCATCCTCAAAGGGTTTCTCTAGCCCAACCTGGTCATCTCCAATCTCAAAATATGTATCCCCCCCAACAGGCACCTGAGTGGGTTCAGATATTGGCTCTCCTAAAGGGAGTTAATCTTGAGAATCATCTTAAGATTTGACTAGGGAAACTACAAATTTCATCCTCAACCTCGACAATTCCCAAGAAAAAATTCATCCAGGTCCCTATCCCTAACACTTTGGAGCAAATCCAATAAATAACTATTAAGTTCATCAATCATTTTGATCATAGGCTCCAGTGCTTCAGTGCATGGTGTTGGCTGAGCTTCTAAAGATTATATAGTGTTCCTCAAATTAGCCAACACCCTATTTTGGATCTGGTTCACCTGAACTGATTGGTTCAATTCAGGTTTGGGTGGGTTTAGGTTAAATTTAGGGGAGTCAAGATGTTGAGGTTCTTGGGTCCCTCCCTGAAAGTAGGTCATTTTAGGTTGTTCAAAGGATGGTGGCAACCTATATTCAGTGGAATATTGGGGAGGGTAGGTGTTATAATCATTATATCCTTCCTGATTATAGATTGGGTTGGTTTGGTCATCAAAGGATGGAGATCCATAATCATTGAAAGTTTGAGAAAGATAGCAATCAAAGTCTTGTCGTCCAGGGTTAGGCCCTGGACATTGAGGTTTGGATTCGTATCCCCAATCAAAGTTATCCCGACTAATGGATAGGTAATTACAAGTCAAGTTGGAATATTAATCATCTCAGGGATAAGTGGTGGTAGGAGGATAGGATGGGAAATGCATGTAGGAAGTGGAAGGATACATGGTAGAATAAGAGGGAAATCAGAAGAAAGAAAGGAGCCCTGCAATACAAGCAATCAACCCTGTCCTTAGGTGAGTTAGCCTAAAGACCTACGGACTCCCAGAACCCATCTTGAGATTATAAACGATTTGGTCTACTTTTATCCGATTAATCCAACCAGTTAGGAGGGGCTGGGGAGAAGGTTCTTCCTTTGATTTGCGCCTCTGGTTCTTAGTGTACCCCTCAGATGTGATCGTTTGACGTTACTCCCCTAGCTAGACATCAGATGGACCAGCAGAAGCAGATTAATCGCAAAAAATCTTAGTCTGAGCCCTGAAGAGCGAATAAATCTTGAAGGCCAACGTCTACTCAGTTTTAGTTAGGCTTGAATGATTATGCTCTTGGAATGTGATGGGCTCTTTAGATGGGTTGCGCCCTTAATGATCAGTTAAAATGTGTGTGCGTGCACAACCAGGGTTTGCAAACAAGGTTATTTGATAATGTGTCTTTTAGGGTTTAACCTTGTTTAGTAGCTTTTAGGGTTTAATCTTAGGTATATTCAATCAAGTTTGGGAGAACACTCCAAGTTTTGCAAGTAGTGGTGATGATATATTCCTGTAGAAATCAGAGAAAAAATGTGGAGTGCCTGGTTCAGCCCTAAGAATCAACCCTAAGTGGCAAGCTACTTGATGAATTGCTTTTATTTTGAGTGGTGCGGTCCAAACAGTTAAAGCAATTGGCCTATTGCACCACTTAGTTAAGGCACACAGAAATATTTGACCTATTCAGATTTCTACTCACTTATTTGTGTGTTGAGTTAAGTGTACTAGGTCCACAAGTCAGATCTCGGTTAAGTGGTAGAATCGATGTGATTGTGCACCTTAGGGTGAGAAGTTGTGGGTGTTAAGTGTGTAGCTTTCAGAAAATCCCATAAGAGAAGAGTTTTTTTTTAATTTTTTTTTCTATATGCGGGGGTGAGATGAGTGGAGGTGGCAAACAAGCAACTAAATTTATCCTAGGGTTTATAAAAAGCACCTAAGTTGATTTGGGTTTGAGTTATTATTGTGGTGAAATGAACTAGTGGGTGGGGATGGTGGGGATAAACTTACAAAACCTTCATCCGCGCTTTTCTCCGATCTAATTGCTTTGGCCCGCCTCGGATGAGTACCTGCAATCACAGTAAGATCAAAGAAAAAGCGAGATAAAAGTTAGGTAAGGCGGAAAAATATGGAAAAAAATCAAAGAGCGTTGCCTCCCTGTCAATGGCGTCAATATGATCGCACGTGTTTCGTCTGTTTGAAATCAGGGTTACGAGTAACCCGTTGTCGTAGCTCGCAAAACGTATCTATCAGATAAAATTTCTATCCTAAACTTGAAAAGTGAGTCCCGGGTCGAACACGGGGAGGCGAACGTTTGGTTTTATAAATCCGCGTTTCGCTTTTATTTATTTTGTCTTTTTTATCTTTTCTAATTTTTTGTATTTTTATCAAGCAAGAGATTAGGTCGATGAAACTTTGTCTACTTGCAAAAATATATGAGAGAGGGGGAAAGAGAGAGAGAAATAATCGTCTATTCATGAAGAATTATTTGTTACAACTACGAAAGCATAAAAAGATAGAAAGAGGAGAGAGATCCCCCTCGACGGTCGCTTGGAGGACGACTTGCTCTGATGTCGCCTGGAGGAAGGTGGTGAGGAGAAGGACGAAGGAGGATGGAGTCGGAGGATGGAGGATGGGGCAGGATGGCGTCGCAGCGAGGATCTTCTTCCCAAAGGGCGGTGAGAGGACGGCCATGGGATGCTCCATGAATGGGGATGAGGGGAGGGAAAACTATTTGGTTTTCTTCTGTAGAGGAGCATCGCGGGCTTGGGACAAGCTCTCTCTAGAGCCTTGGAGGTGGTGAGAGGAAGAAAGGAAGAGATGGTTTGGAATGGTGGTGGGTAGGTCCTTTTATAGTGGAGGGGGAAGAACAAATTTGCATCTGGGTCATTACTGACGTCCACAAATGTCGCTGCAGTTGTCGCTAAAGATCCATCCTTCAATTCCTCTTGCTGGCACGTGCAGACCATTAGTGACAGCTGCAAGCGTCACTAAAGGCCCATGTCGCTGAAGATCTGTGCCTATCCTCCACTAGCACCAGCTCCGCTGGTGCGCGCATCGAGCATTATGCGCTTCACGCGCCCATGCTCCCCGCACCGTGCGCGCACGTGCTGGCATGCACTGTGCTGCTGCTGCGCGCGGTTGCGGCTGTGGTTGTGCGCAGCTTCGGCTGTGGCTGTGCAAGGTGCACTGCGTGCGACTGTGGCTATGCGCTGGTGCTGGTCGGCGTTAGGTGGCCTGGATGGCACCGCATGGCACCACCCAGGCCGTCCATTCTTCTTTCTTTTGTAGAGGGTGCCACGGTGCTCAGATCGAGATGATTCTCACGCTGCTGGATTGCGATCGTTGCTTCGGATCCATCCGTGTGGTCGGATTTTCCATCTAAAACCTGTATGGATGTCGCATTGCCCCCTTGCCATTGATCTTCCTCAGACTTTGTATGATGCTACGGTTCTCTGATCTAGACGATTTCAGACGCATTAGACTCCGATCGTCGTCTTAATCAGATCCATACGGTCGATCATCCATCCGAGGCCCTGAAATAAGTCTTCTTCTCTCCTAACCATAAAAAGGACCTAATTAACCTAAAATATATACTACTCTAAATTCAAAATGATGCATGTTATGTAATATTTATAACATGAAATGCAAATCTAAGCTTAGGAACATGCATGAATAGGCATTTTATCCTAAATAGATGTGTCTATATCAGTATCCTTATCCCTAGTTTGATAAAGATAAAATCTCATTGTACTAAAAGTGAATGCTCAACCTTAATCCTGATTTCAAAATTTCCTCAAAATATTTTCAACATTTTTATTTTTTTGGATATGCATGCAGGAAAATAATAAAAGAAAAATGCTTATTTTTAGATTTTGAAAATCCTAAATCGATTGTCAAAATTTAAAAACACCCCCGCAAGCTTATGAGATGCAATGTCCTCATGTATTAGGAGGGAAAAGGGATCACCTTAGTGAAAGGTAGTCGGGTTCAGGATGGTCAAAACCTGGAAAAAGAAAGAGAAAAAGAAAGCAGAAAAAAATGATGGGTTGCCTCCCATCCAGTGCTATCTTTTATGCCATTCAGGTGGGTGTGAATGTATGCACGGAAGATGAATTATCATGCAAGTAGTTGGACACTTGGATGCCTACATAAAAAGGGTCTCCTTCTGGATTCCTGGAAAGTTGAGTGGTAAAAAGATGGGGATGAAAATTCGATGGAAAATGGTAAGTGTGACCCGAGTCTGGCCATGGTTTTAATTTAGGATAAATGCCAAACTCGGGCGGGTATGGTGGTAGGTCCAGGTGAAAGGGGGTGGGAGAGGAATGATGAAAGTTAGGTGAGGTTAGTGTGCAGGGTTGGGTTGAGAGAAAAGTGGGTTGGTCAGGGGAATAATCTAGGGGATCATCAGGAATAGATTTTTGTGGAAGACAAGTCTCCGAGTAATGGATTTCACCAACCACTGATTCTGAATCAAAGTCCTCGAAAAAAATGTGGTCGGGAAGCGTATCTACCAACATAGTCTCCTCCACCAAATTTGATATTTCAGTATCTGAGTCCTTGAAAAGGTTATCATCATGGAATCTCTTGGAGGATTTGAACATATCAAGGGTGATAGTTTGGCCCGCGTAAGTTATCATTTTGCTTGTATGGCAACTTATATTTGCCTTTGCAGTGACCAAAAAGGATCGTCCAAGAATTATTGGGACATTCATTAAAGATTCAGGTACCTCAATGTCAAGGACCAGAAAGTCTGTGGGGAAGACACAATTCTGGACCTTGACGAAGACATCCTTAACAATCCCACGCGGTTTGATTATAGATTGATCGACTAATTGAAGGGTAACTTCAACAGGTTTTAGTTCACCGATTTGAAATTCTTCAAATAAAATCATGGGAATGATATTAACTGAGCCACCGAGATCAAGAAGGATGCGATCAAAGGTAGTGTCATCAACAATCACTAAAGTTAAAGGAGTGCCTAGATCTTTCATCTTAGGAGGTAGCTTGCTCTGTATGACAGAGTTTACCATCTCTGAAAGATGCACCTGTCCTAGATTTTTAGCCAACTTTTTTGGAGTATAGATCTTCAAAAATTTGGCATAGGCAGGTTTTTTTTTTTTTTTTGAAACTAAAAGGAAAGCTATCGTACTACGATAGCAATCCAAGAGAGCAATTTATTAATAATAAGAAATATAGAGAGGCCTACAAATTGGATCCCCATCTATGTATGAGGGACTAGCACTCATTTACAATTTGTACACGGTAAACTGGTCTCTCCTAAAAATGTCTTTCATTTCTTGCTCTCCACACGCACTAGAGAGTCATCGCCATGCGTAAATGTGGCTTCCCAGTTATCCCAAAACCATGCCATAAAGATTCCCATGATGGAAGAGGCTCATTGCACATTTTTCTCCAAATCGTGTCAGTGACCAAACAAGAGGAAAACAAATGATTCAAGCTGTCAGTGTGCATCCCACAGAGATGGCATTCATGCAGAACTATCCCCATCCTCCTGTGCCTAAGGTCTCCAGTTATCAAACCATCCCTTCTACATAGCCCGAGGAATATTTGTACCTTGAGAGGGACCTTCAACAGCCATAGTTTCTTATCAATATAATCACCTCCCATACCACTGTTGGAACTCTTAATTTTTCCATAGGCTCGTTGTGTCGTATAGATGCCATCCCATGCATAAGTATCCTCCACACTAGGTCTTGGACAGCTGGTCTGCAGGTCTGAAATCAGGCGCTATTGTTCTTCCCACAATCTGGTCCCCTCCCTGCATGTCTCTGATTTAGTCAGCTGCCAACATCTGCCAGATTCATACCAAAAGTTATTTACCACCCCATCGTTATCAGTAGAAGCCGAGTAGACCCTTGGATAAGCCTCCTGTAGGGTGCCCAATGACGTCCACTGCTCTTTCCAAAAACTGAAGTGCCTGCCAACTCCTAGAACCGTTGCAATAAGTGCCAATTATCTCTGATAGCTTGATTGACAGATCGCTAAAATGGGGAGGGTTTGGAGGGGTATAATCTGTTCAGAGCACTATTGGAGCAGCCATAGCCATCATTAATAAGTTCAGTCCATAACCTTTCCTCCCCATTTAGAATTTTGATAGCCCATTTAATCAATAAGGCTTCATTAAACACTTTAAGTGCTTTAATCCCCAATCCACCTTCTTCCTTGGGGTGACACAGATGCACCCATTTCAGTGGTTGCTTGAACTTACCCTCATGTTGCACACCTCTCCAAAAGAATCTCTTTCGCATCAAATCCAATCGTTTCCAAATGGATTTCGGAGCTTTGAAGATGGAAAAGTAGAAAACCAGAATTGAAGTGATAATAGAATTTAACAAGATTAACCTTCCACCCTTAGATAGGAACTTATTGTTCCATCCTTCCAGCTTAATAGAAATCTTGTCAAAGAGGGCATTCCAATCACTCTTCCGTAGCTTTGAATACCTCAGTGGCAGTCCCAAATATCTGATTGGCAGATTGGACAGAAGAGTTCCCAACGTCGCTGACAGTGCATGTTGCTCCTGGTCATTCATGCCAAAACATATCAGGGTGGATTTCTCCGTGTTTAATCTCAGGCCAGATAGATCCCCAAAGATGTTCACCATATGTCCTAATGCTTGGGTTGTAGCAGTTGTCCCCTCAACAAAAATATTTTTTTTGTGATTTTAGGAATTTGTTTGATATTTTTAAACGATTTTTCTTTATGCTGGTGTCAAAGTGTCATAGTCCAGAAATGATACCTGTGGGTATTTTGGATTATTCAGTATCACCATCGGCCACAAAACTTTTTGTAATTCTATGTAATATGTAGAATTTTACAAGGATTCTAGAAATTTAAATTTCATAGAAATTGGATAAGTATAAAAATTCCTAAAATTCATGGACAGTAGCAAAATTAGGAGATTAGAGGAGATGATCTCTCTATAGTGTACGGACTTTTAAAAATGGTATACAAATTCAATTTCTTCAAAATTTGGAACAAATGTTCCTCACTTGATTTGAAATCACTAGGTGAATTTTCTAGATTTTAGGAAGCTAGTGGTGTTGGGAATTTATTTTTAAAGTCCGGATAGAAGTCTGGACCTAAAAATTCAGAACACTAACACTTGAAGTGGAGTGGTGTTAAATGATGCAAACAAGCAACAATGGGTTTTAATTGTCACGACTCCACTTAATTAAGATGTTTAGGATCCTGAATATCAAATTTAATATATTTTTGGTAGTTTTTTAGATAAGTGTGACAAGTTTGAGATTACCAACCTGAATCTTTCGTGGGAAGAAAAGGTACTTCAAGTTCCAAAATCCCACTTTGTTCCTGCAACTCCTACACACCTAGAGAAAAAGAGATAAGGGGATGAGATCCAATTATCAAGCAAGAGAAATGATAAATCAAAGTCGTGCCTCCCCAGCAATGACACCAAAATGTGATAGGAAAAATAAATGATTTGTAAAATGTGGGTTTTATGGATCGTTGTAATTCACATAAATCGATTCGCTTTTAAATTTGTAACCTAGATAGTGGTGGTATCTATGGTTTTCCAAGGAGGCAAATACTTGCAAAATCAAATCTCTCACTTGAAAATGTGGAAATCACCTTTCATTTTGGTTTTTTCAATATAAGATTTTTAAAGTGTTTGAAATAACGGGCAATCACAAAGTTATAAGTGAGAAGGCGACTACATCTAAGTTGTTGAAAATAAAACCTAAGTGACAAGCAAGTTCTCTCTCTAAGCTCACTCTAGGTACGTAAAGACCAAGAGTAATTAGAGAGAGAGGGTATGTGCACTAAGGAAAAAACAAGATGCAACAACAAATGCAATAAGATTTTAAAGAAGGCAATTTTTTTTTCTAAAGGAAAATGTTGTTTACAAGTAGAGGAATGCTTCTACTAGAATTTGAAAGAACAAAATAAAAGAAACACAAAACCTTTAGATGATGATGGTAGTGAAAATGAAGCCCTTCTTGCTCCAAGCCTAGCTGCTCCTTTGTTTGAAAAGAGCATCTCCTTCTTCTCCTTCCTTGAAAAGCTACTCCAAAGTGTGGTCTCCTCCTGGCAAGCCTAAGGGGGTGTGCCTAAACTCCTCCAAAGGTGGATGGCTTCCACCACAATGTATCCTCCAAGGGTGGGTGTGGACCACCCTCAAATCCTCCTCTTAGGGTAGGCGTGTACCCTAGGTATCTTCCCTTTGCCTGGCTTCTCCCTTTGGTTGGTGTGGGCATAAGAGAGAAGACAAGAGGGGAAGGCACCAAGGGGACATAGTATGCCCTTAATCTTCTTCTTCTTCTCTTGGTCATATATGGAAGGTGGAAGTATGGGTAGAAAATTATGTAGCCAAAGGTGAATGTTAATGGTGGCAGGTAGGGGTATATATAGGAGTGGTAGGGGGGTAGGCGTAGTTGATGGATGGAGGGTTAAGATGGGTTGTAGAGGGTGGTTATAGTATCCTAGTGTTGAGAGTGGTGGTGCCAAAATGGATGGGTGCTTGATGGTTGGCGCCAACCCTAGGTGAGAGCTTAGGTTAGGTTTAGGTTAGTGTGTTGTACGATTGAGGAGTTGTAGGTGGTGGTTGTTGGAATCTATGGTGGGTTTTATTTGGAGCCATATGAGGAGGTGTTTAGGTGCAGGTTAGGTTGAGTTGGCGCCAACATAGGTGTGGTAAGGGTTGGTTAGGTGGTGCCAACCCAAGGGTTCTAGAAGGTGGGTAGGTGTAGGGTAGGGATGGCCTTATAAGGTGGTGGTTATGTGGTGGATGGTTGAGGGTAATTGGCGCCAACTGTAGGGATGTGTAGGGGGGGTAGTTATGGTCGGTTAGGTGGTGTTGGCGCCAAGTGTAGGAGGGTTAGAGGTGGCACCACTAGATGGATGGTGGAGATAGGTTAAGGGGGGATGTGTAGGGTGGATGATGGGAGTTCAAGTTGACGCGACATTGAAGGGGGATGTGGAGGCTCTTTTGGCACCATCATGAAGTGGGTTAAGGTGGTGGTTATGGGTAGTTTTGGAGGGAAAAATAGGTGGCCTTTGGTTGTGGTGGTGTGATGAGTCATGAGGGTTGGTGGCGCCAACTAGGAGTGGACTAGTTAGCTTGCTTAGGTGGTGGACTTAGAGTAGTGGTTAGGGTTTAGATGGATGGCCATGGAGGTGGAGCTAGTTTTGAGCTTAGCTAAGGTAGCTAAGCTAGCTTAACTAATTCTTGACTAGAAGAAGAGGTAGGAATGATTAGGGTTTAGGGAGGAGGAGCTGAGTGAATAGCCTTGAGCTACCCTGAAGCTTGTGGGAGCTATCATCTGTTGAAGAAGTCCTTGTAGGAGCTCAACTACTCTACTTTAGCTAGCTAGTTCTTTGCTAGCTACTAAATTGTGTAGGTTGAGCTGGTATCAACTATTCTAGAGTTGGGTGAAGTTGGCTATGGACTCCTCTGCTGACCTAGCTTAGCTAGCTAAAAACTAATAGCTAAGCTAAGTTGATTGGAGCTCCTGTGAGCTAGGTGGAGTTGGAATGAGCCAAGTTGAAGCTTGAATGAACTCATGTCAACTCAGTTGAGCTAGCTATGGCTCCTAATGAACTGAATGAAGGTGGGATGAACTAGACTCAGCCAAGTTGAGTTGGATTTGAGCTGACTTGAGCTAGGTTTAGCTAGAATGAGCTACCCTGAGTTGCCATCCAGCCAAGATGAGTTGAATGGAGCTAAATGGGGCTAATCCTAACCCAGGTAAGCTAGTATCCAGCTATGTGGAGCTGGATCTGGCTAAGTCCCAGCTGAATTGAACTTCTTCTTCACCATTTGCCTTCATAAGAGTCAGGGTTTTAGGGTCTGCTTATCTATTTTTATCCCAACACTCAAATAAACATGTTAGAAACAACAAAACAATGCAATGCATGCCAACTTATATGTTGCCTAAATGCAACATAGAAACCCATTTGCGTAATTAAAGTCTTAAGAGCTAGATCTGTTTTGGGGCATAAGAATTATGATAAACTGGTGTTTATCAGTCTCCACCTCCTCATCCCCATTCCCAGTTTGGCGAAACTTTCCTCTACCCGGGTTCGTTTTGCGCCTTGTCCCCAACGTTCGGCATCTCTCCTCCTCCGTCCAAGCTGCCGCCAAGCGCCGTCGTCTTGCCAAACATCCGCTTTGGGAGATTTCCTCTCACTCTAATTTCTTTTAGTTTGTTTAGTTTATTGTTATTGTAATAAACATTATTTCACTTCAAGCTATCAAGTTGTGGTTCATCTCTCTATTCTCTTGTTTGCAAGTGATTTTATCATTCTCCTAAAATACCAAAAAAAAGAAACCCTAAAAACACCAAAAAGAAACAAATTGAAGTGCGGATTTTAAGAAACAACATCGCCTCCTCGTATTCGACATGAGACTCCCTTTCGAGTTTTGGTAAATTTTTATTTGATAGCGAGTTTTGCGACTATGACGATGGGTTTCTCAAAACCGTAAGTTTTCTTTGCGAAAACCTGCTCATCACAATGCAACTTGTGGTGGAAACATCATGCGTCAGCATGAAGATACAATTTGGGAGATTCTCGAGAACATGTGCGAGAACTCTGTAAACACTGAATCTATGGGTGTGGTTCGATCAGACGACCACTTGCGCATTGATAAACACGTGAGGGGCACATGAGACTCAAGGTCTATCCACATCCGTCGATCTGGAATTGGTGGCTAGTCACTTGGATAAGGTCTCTAACATTGAAAAAAAGGTGGATGAATTGATTTGACATCTGCAGAGAGCCATTTCTTCGTAAAAAAACACGTATGTGCAACTACCTTAAGGTAGGGAGGTTGTGCATAACATTCACCACCACTCTTACCAGGGGATGGACCCATATCCACCCTCGTCTGATCCCAGGTTCGGAGGAAACTCCGGACCTACCTACTCTAGTTGGGGGAACTCTGAACCCTCGTACTTTGACTTCTCTGGAGTCCTTCAGACCTACAAGGATCTCCACCCATCCAGAATGATCCTTTCTCTGACACCTATAACCATGGTTGGGGCAATCATCCCAACTTTGCATGGTTGGGAAATAATCAGAACACATGATCACAATTCCAACCCCGACCACAGGGTTCGTGCCTATATCAGCCCACTCAGCCTAGGCCCAATCCGAATTACTAATCCGGGACATCAAGGGAAGATCAAATGAATCTGATCCTACAAACCCTACTAACATTCAAAAGTCCAATGCAGCTATGCAGAAATAACACAAAAATGAAATCACAGAGGTTCAAAATCAGCTCGCACAGATGGCTGGGTCTTGATGGAAGCAGTTTCTCATGTTTTTAGGAAATAATGTCATAGCTCATAGTATAGTCACATAAAACCCTCGATTAAAAATATTTGTAATTTAATGAGATTGTGAGTCTCGGTCATTCATCTCTGGGAGGCATTATGGAAGTGTGAAAAGTGATCTCGATCTTGTTCGCTCTACTCGCTTAAAAACGTACGTCGGTTTCTAACTGATAGATCACTGTCTTTCCATTTGCATGATTAACGTTAATCACGTGTGCATGCATTAAATAAGTGATGAAAGTGAATGTATGGGTTTCCGTACGCACGATCCTAGTTATATGATGGCCGTTTACAGAAAATGCATTAATGGTTAAATCTTCATTATTTTCACGTACTAGCATGCTAGTTGCAAGAAAATTATAAAATGAGTGCAGGCAACTTTAATCACAATGAAGTATTGCAAGCAAGCATATGGTGATTTTTCAACACACACATATATATAAATGATTTTTCATTGATTTCATCAGGGTGATTACAGAGTAAAGCTAGCGGGAAGCTTGTACATGAATGATTGAAGGTAGAAAACTATCTAGCAGAAAATAACTGCATGCGTGAATCTATGGGGGGATTACACATGCACCATTCAGGGAGAAAATGGAGCTGCACTACTAACCATAAATAAAGCAAAGAGATTAGAAGAACTACTTAGCTAAGCTATCAGAAAGAAGGGCATTCAGAGGTGGTCTCCAATGGCCTTTGAGTGGAGGTAGGGAGAAGAAAGAGGGGCGGCCAATGGTGCTTAGGCTGACCCTTGCAGGAAGGAGGGAGAGATGATCTTGGCTTGGCGTGAAGGTGGTGGAGCTCGTGGCGGTGCACATGAAGGTGGAGATGGCTATAGTGATGGTTGGATGATAAAACCAAGATGAAGCCAAGATGCGATGATGGGTGCAAATGGCTACCCAAGAGTCCTTTAAATAGAATCAAGGGAGACTCTCTAGAGAGGTGTGGAACTCTCTAGAGAGAGCTCCAAGTGTGGCCATCTAAGGGAGAGACAGAGAGTGGTTCGTAGATCCACCAAAAGTGGATCTAGGAGAAAACCCATCCTTGGTTGCTATTTTTGGCAACCAAGGTGGTGCCACCTTTGGAAGAGCCTAGAATACTCTAGGTGGTGTGGGAGTGCGTGAATGGGTGTGTGTGTGGGTGTGTGTGGGGATGACTTAGGTGGCTAAGTGGTCTAGGTTAGTCCTAAGGGTTTTGGGTTAGGGTTGGTCTCAAATTAGGGTTGCAAACCCTAATTGCTAATGGGAAAGTGCAATTAGACTTGACATAAGTTTAATTGAGTGAGTGTGAACTTAATTGAGAGTGAAATAACTCAATTAAGTTGGACTTAGATCAATTGGACTCTTACTGAGTCTAATTGGACTTGTGTGGGTTGAGATTTGAGCTCAATTGGACTCATAACTCTATGAGTCCAATTGACTAGGCAATTTTAATTGACTATAATATAAGTCAATTGAGCTTAGTGAGAACCTAATTAGGTTCTTAGAAAGGTCTAGAGGTGGTGTACTAGGCTTAGGGTACCTTAATTTAGGTTCTCAGGGGATTGGAATTGCATTTAGCAACCTAGGAACTCAAGATCTAAGCTTGAATTCCAAAACAGGAATTGGAGTGCAGTTTCAGATGTCTAATAAGAGGGTTAGACGTGTTATACTCAAAAAATCGGAAGTTCATACTTCTTGTCTGGACGTCCAATTTGAGTCAAGAGGGAATTAGGGTTCTGTCTTGGGTATTCTGCAGAAATTAGACGTCTGACCAAGTGTCTGGACATCCAATAATACTGCAGACATGGGTTTAAGGTGTGTCGGTTGTGGCTAAGGGTAGTGGACATCCAAAAACTTATCTAGACGTCTAGATTAAGGCTGGAACTAGAGTTTTGAGGCTTCCTAGGCTATGGTGACCTAATCTAAGGGTGGCTAGGGCTTATGGAGACTTCTAGGGCTGTCCTAGGGCTAGGAATGATCCTAAGTTCTTCATAATTTAACTCTGCCTTATTCTTAGTTAGTAGAATAACATACCTCAACCCTTACATTATTTCTCTACTACATTTATTCTAAGGTCTTCCGCTCCAGCTTTGATGCAGCACGAGCTTCAGATCTAGGTCCAGATTCAGCTTTAGATCTAGCTCCTGAGCTTCTTATTACTTGCAATTTATATATTGCACTTAATTAGTACATTATATCATTATTTCATGCATAGCTAAAGGAAAGCAGCAAAGTTGCAAATAATACTTATGCATGCATTAATTACACTAGCTTATGCTAGGTTCTAGTCGAATTTAGGTCATTTAAGACCTATGATTGCTGTGCAATTAGGTCTCGCCAGCCTAGTGTACTCCCATCCCAACCTCTGCCAAATCCGAATAACATGCTTAACCAGAGGCGTGTTATGAACCCGAATCAGGGCCAAGCTCGCTATGTATATCAGGCCGCTTATGCTTCATCACCCGACGGGATGGAGGCTTCAACATCATATTCAGGATATCAGTAGCAACCATCTCTTTTGCTAACCTGAACCAAAACCAGGTAGGCCTTAATGCTGTCACCACCCGTAGTGGCAAATCGACTCAGGATCCACCCTATCCTAGCCACTCTAGAGCTGGTAGTTCAGAGCCTAACCCTAGGATGGTCATCCAAGACACTCCTATCCTAGATTCAGAACCTAAACCAATTCTAGAGGAACCTGTAGAGATTCCATTTCTTGAGGCCTTGACCAAAGGAAAGAGGAAACCCAAACCCGTGGCACCTGAAGAAGATCTGGTCAAGCTCTTTGAGTAAGTCTAGATAAACATCCACTTAATGGATGCAATTTACCACGTACTGACTTACGTGCAATTTTTGAAGGATTTATGTACGTCGAAGCATAAGCCGTGAAATAAGGATGGGAGTCTGATCGTATTGTCTTAGCATGTCAGCTCAAACATCTTGAGCAAACTCATGCAGAAAGTGAAAGATCCTGGCACCCCTTTGATCTCCTATAAGATCGGCGACCTAGAATTTGATTGAGCTTTATTGATTTAGGAGCCTCCACAAACCTGATCCCTACATCCCTACTAGAGCATTTCGAGGAAACTAAGCTTAAACCGACTGAGGTGACCTTGCAACTAGTAGACAAATCAATCAAGTCACCTAGAGGAGTTCTCCAGGATGTTCTAGTTAAGATTCGAGATTTCTCCTTCTCAGTGGACTTCATCATATTAGATATGGATACTCCTTAAAACCTGAGAAACACACCGATCATCTTAGGGAGACCGTTCCTAGCCACAGCTAGGGCGAATATCAATTGCGAAGGGGTCCAGATCAAATTAAATTTGGGAACAAGACTTTTAGGATTGATATCTTTAAGGCCCAGAAAGGAATAAACTATGTGGCAATCTAAGAAGTATGCGACATCAGTTCTTTGGTTGAGGACTCAATTACAGAGGAAAACCCAATCATCCTTGATCCTCAACCACAAGAAGATATAGACCCACAGAGAGAGAAGCCTAGAGCTAATCCAAACCTACCCATAGCTTCCACTCTATCTTCTGAGGCCCATCCCGAACCCTCACTTGCTGTTGATAACCTGATGCTAGAATTGAAGCCCCTCCTGAATCATCTGAAGTATCTCTTTCTTGGTTCCAATCAAACGTTTCCTGTGATTATCTGATGGGAACACCATCATGAGTCATAACTAGCTCATTTTGACCCAATTAAGTCAATAAATGCTCCTACATAACTGCCAGAGAGTCATAAGTCATTGCATATTCGTTATGAAAAGAAAAATAAGGAACTAGGATTAAAATTATAATTTTACCAGCTCATCTTGAATGCAGTGCAACCACGAGTTTTCCTAGGGGTTCATTAAGGGTTAAAAGGTCCTAAAAAGGTAACAAGTGTGTTAGATTAGTCAGAAAAGGGTTTGTACTTGTTTTGAGAATTAAATGACTTTTAAAACCCTAAAAATAGACCCACTTAATCAACTGAAGTTCTGGTCAGGATGAAATTCACCTAAACCTTCTAAAATTCATAAAAATATTCTCGAGGGTTTGTTACCTTCAATTTAACCATTAGAACTCATCTTGACCTAAAACAAAGTCTTAGACAGATATTTACCCTAATTTGGATTTTTACATAAATTACCTAGTCAAACGTGGTCAAAACCAAAATCCAACTTCACCATTGGATTTCTTGGGTCCAAATTAGGTTTGTACCAAAATTTCGACTGAAGATGAGCTTGTCTTGACCTAGTTTGCAAAATGGTCCTATCTAATTACATTTATACCCCCAACTTCCAAAAATCCTTGCATTCAGCTTCCTAATTTCCTCGTCATCTTCACAATTAGGTCTCCCACCATTATCGTGGAGGAAACCCACTCCGGTAATCTTTGACAGGAGAATTCTCCTTGATCTCTTAGCAAATCCCTTCCAAAATTGGAAGGGAAACTCCTTGAGAAATCCTCTCCAATTTGAACCCGTTCTTGTGCACCAAATCTTTCCCAATCTCTCATTCGAATTCATGAGAGATTTGGGTATCAAGGAACTCCCAAATCCGACGAAGGTTTCCGAGCTTGAAAAGCTTGATTTCCAAGCTTTCCTTGCCTCTAGATCTCTATAAAAGAACTGCCAGATCTTCCTGAACTCCTCATGCTCGACATCGGTTGCGATTTCCCATAATTCTTCTCTCTCTTTCACGACCAAAGGCTTCTCGACGTCCGACGACCTCCTCCATTCTTCCTCGTCGCCCTTCCACAATATCAGTGGCGGATTCATCTTCCTCACTTCCTTCCATGTCTCACCGTACCAGCAGACGCCCTTTCCTCCTTCGTCCTCGTCATTTCTACCTCACCGGAGCCAGCTTCATCTCCGACGTCGACAACACCGCATCCGACGCCATCTCTGCCTCACTTCATCCACATACCTCCTAGCTAAATTCCTCATCTCTTGCACTTTATTTTCACGTCCGCTCCACTTCAAATCGACCACCAACGACCCTCCGCGACTTCATCCCTTCCATCTCAGGCCATCCCCTCTGGCGAGACCATCTCACCTCCATAGACCACCAAATCTCTCGCCGACAAGCCCATGACCATCACCACATCTTTCCGCACATTTCCCCTCTTTTCGTTTGATCCCTTATCCACCCAAGTCACCGCCCGAACACACCCACTCACACGCATGCAATTCGACCTCACCACAAACCCATAGACATCCACACGCCACATAACCCTCACCGTTGCACTCACCATGACCCGGCGATACTCCCTGAACATTCTGATAGGGCCGAGAGGCTGTTTTATTGATTTCAAGTACTTGACCTTGTCCGCCATTGAAGAGCAAGCTTCGAGCTTGCTTGAAGTTCGCTCCAGGTCCTGCTATGCCTAGGTCAAAGCTCCAGGCTACGCAAAAGACTCTTGCGAACAAGTCTAGGCAGTCAATTAGACACCTTTGCCTCGCGAGCTGAGGCAATTGAGGAGAAGATCCCCTGTTGCAGACGTGCGAAGGAGAGGGACGTAGATAGTCCGACATTGTCGGCTAAAAATCGTACTGAAGTGAATAAATTGAAAAAGTTGCATAAGCTGTTTGCCTCAGTTCACGGGGTGTGGTCCCTCTCACCTGCTTACCCGGCCTCGTCCGTGTCACGTACACGCGAACCTGGTTTGACCCGATAACCCGCCTAAACTTGCACTCCTCGCTCACCATTGCACGTCGGTGAGCCTGGATTCAGATGGTCAAACCAAAGGTACCAAATCCCTTAGAATATTTTTCAATGAATTCTAAGAGGTTACAATTGAATTTATCTTGATTAGGACCCTTTCAATTTAAGTGCAGCTAATAATTAGGGCTTTTAGTAATATTTTAGTCCTCGAAATGCATGAAACCCTGGTTCACTCAATGTGAGCTCACTTTTAGTCTTTTGAGTTCATTTAACCTTAAATTCACCCCTTGATTAATTTGTATTAATGATGGAAAGGTAAAATAGTAGAATTAATCCAGCTTTTTTATCTTCTCCTCAAAACAGTTCAACACAAAATTATGACCCTAAGACGATCATTTAGGAGCATTTATCACTTGATTCTGACTAAATTAAGTTAGATATGACGAATGATGGCGTTACCATCATACCAGCATGCCTAACTTTTTATAGTTCTTAGCAAAATCCTATGAACCAAACTAGATATCTAAGCCAGATTGTAACCGTTAGGATGCCTTACTAAGTGTGCCAATCTCTAGAAATTAGATCAAAATATCAACAATAGGCCTAGAGGTACTCAAGTACCAGCCAAGATCCAGACCTGACTAACCTCAGCCTAGGGTCTGCCGTGAAGGTTTCTAAGGACCACAAAAACTACTTAGGGGTTCGTTGACCCCAGTGGTTAAGGCACTCGTGTGAATACATAGCAAGTCTGGGTTCAGTTTGCTACTGCATTTTTGATGAGAGAGGGATATTTATTTCGAGAGTTTTCACTCTTTTCTTTCTACATTCCTCCAAATCCAACATCGGATTGGCTTTAAACATAGTTTGTATCGAATTCCTTATCCCCACCATCAATCCTTGAAGGGTCCCTGGCTTTCGATGCTTCGGGATGGCATTGCCCATGGCAACCCCTAAAACCCTAGCTTTCGACAGTTCGAGATAGTGCCGTCCATGGTGTTCTGTAGCTAAATTCAAGCCCTGCTAATCAACATTTTAGGATAATCCCGCCCATGGCACTTGAACCAGGACAAGGTACTTACGTGCCCTCAGTAGGATATTTGGATATCCTAGGAGACAAGTATCGACGAGTCGATATGTTATTACTCATCTTCGAGGGGAGTATTTTTCATTCCACCTCTTCACGTCAGGAACTTGTCCAGTCAACTTGTGTCTTTAAGCTGCTCCTAAACCAGATCTTCGGGAAAATATTTTTCAGAACATAACACTTTTGACAATATATTTCATTGAGCACACTGAACCAGACTGGTGAGTGATTTTTGGGTGCCTAGGTTACCAAGTCCCACAAACCAAAGGGCAGGAAATGGGGTTGAATAATCCCTAAGCTTTAGACTTAATACATTAATCTCGCACTTTTCTCAACCTCTTGAGGATTAATCCAGATTTAAACAAATACGTGAGTGTTTAAGCCCTAGAATAGGCCCAAAAGGCCTAAAGTCGGTATCCGTCACTTATCTCCTAAGATCTAGCCCTTCATGTCTCAATTTATCATCTGATCCATCTTAGAACATAGGTAAGTTCCATACTTAATTACAGGGACTATCACCATTTCTTTTGCTGTTTGCTCCTTCTCTCTGTTTTTCTTTTCTCCTCGTCTTCCTCCTCAGCCTAGATCTTTCAATTCAGCTCTCCTCTTTCATCTCCCTCTCCCTCTCTCTCTCTCTTTCTCTCTCTCTCTCTCTCTTTTAATGTAACCCATCCATGAATCAAATTTCACAACATTTTTCACTTTAATAACCCCCATGCCTAAGATTTGCAATATCTTCATTGGAAATTAGGTGGTTCGAGTTCAGCTTAGATAGTACATTAGAACAGGTTTGGGTGGGTGGTGAACAGGTCAGGATGACTATTGCGTACGATTTCAAGTTCTGATACGAATATCGGAGGTGCAGTTGACTGTTCTAATGGACGAACATTAAAGTACAATATGACTTTAGCTCAAAGATAGGTCAGAAGGGTCTTAGGTTTTCCAAAATGATGGGTTGCCTCCCGTTAAGTGTTAAGTTTAACGCCATCTACTGGGCGTAAAGTGGCTCAGGGAGAATGGAGATCAAAAGATACTGCAGCCAGATTCAAATCAATGAGTTCGAGGAATGGTTTCAACCTCTGACTGTTCACAACAAATGATTCTGATTCATGGCTGAGTTCACTAATTTCTACAGCTCCATTTTCAAAGATTCTTTGAACGAGAAATGGTTTGATCCATTTCAACCTTAGCTTTCCTGGGAAAAGCTTGAGCTTGGCATCAAATTGAGTACTTTCTAACTAGGATGGAATGATTTTTGCGAGATGTGCTTGTCATGGAAGGTTTTGACCCACTCATTGTAGATACACGAGTTCTCGTATGTATCACTGCGTAACTCCTCGATCTTGCTCATTTGCAACCGATGGTGGATTCCAGCCTTCATGAGATATAGACTACACTTTCATATTGACCAATAGGCTTTATGCTCCATCTCTACAGGGAGGTGACATGCCTTCTTGTACACGAGCTTGAATGGAGACATCCCTAGCTGGGTCTTATGGGTGGTCCTATAGGCCCATAAGGCTTCCAGAAGTTAGGTGGACCAATCTTTCCTATCAGGCCAAATAGTGACTTGAAGGATTTTCTTGATCTTCTGATTGGATAGCTCAACCAATCCATTAGTCTGAGTGTGGTAAGGAGTCAAGATACGATGCGACACCTCATACTTTTTCATCAGGATCTAGAAGTGCACATTAGGGAAATGAGACTCGCCATCATTGATGATGGCTTTAGGAACCCAAAATCTGGAAAAGATGTTCTCTTGAATGAACCGGAGAACAACTTTATGATCATTTGTTCTTGTGGGTACGGCTTCGATCCATTTCGAGACGTAGTCAACAACAAGTAAGATGTACTCGAAGCCGTTAGATCTGGGAAAGGGTCTCATAAAATCAATTCTCCATATGTCAAAGATCTTGCACACGATAATCGGATTCAAAGGCATCATATTGTGCGAGCCCGTGTTGCTGAGGATTTGACAACAGGGCACATGCCCTATAGTAGGATTGTGTGTCTTTGAACATAGTGGGCAAAAGAACCCACACTACAGGATCTTTGCTACTATTTTGCACCTAAAGTATTGGCCACCACAGGCCCGGTCATAGCAGAGAGAGATGACATCATTGACCTCATCATCAGGAATACATCTTTGGATTACTTGGTCATTACCGATGTGAAAAAGATAAGGATCTTCCAGACATAATACTTGGCATCAGAAATTAGCTTGTCTTGCTGAGAGGTTGCCCAATCAGGCGGAACTTTCTCCGTAACCAAGTAATTCACGATATCAGCAAACTAGGGAAGTCCATTAATGGCAAAGAGTTGTTCATATGGAAAATGTGAGATTGCCTGCAATTGTAATGGATACGAGAGGGGAGGGGTGAATAGTATTATCTTTATAAACTTAAAAGTAGCAAAGACAATTCAAACCACAAAAATTGAAGCATAGAAGACACCTAGATTTATAGTGGAAACCCTTCCCAGGTGAAAACCATTACCTAAGTCTTTCAGCTTAGGATTTTCCTGATTAGTCAAGACTAGTCAATCCCCTAACACACCACTTGAAATGACGGTGGTACAACCTCTTTACAATAACCCCTTCTCAGAAGAGAAGTACAATAACAACAATGGATCTTTTCTAACAACTTGGGATCTGCAATCAAAGAAATAAGTAATATAAAAATAATATATTCTTATGAAACCTCAAGAAAAGTCAAATTGAATTTTTGCAAAGGTTTGAATCAATGTGCTTTGGAAATCGTGAAAGTAGAAGTGTAGAAGCACTTAGAGGGAAAGCACAAGAGCTCATTTTCAAGATGGATTTCTTCTTTGAAAGTTGTGTTTTAAAAATGTTATGTACGACCTTTATTTATACTAGAAAATTGACTAAAAAAGGAAATCAAATTTTTCAATCAATTAAGGTAGTTTGGTCGAACAAAAAGAGGTTTGGTCGAACAAACTAGTTATTTGATGGATCAATGATTGGTCGATTAACTAACCTAAATGGTTAATCAAAAGTGTATTTATCAACTTCCTAAAATGGGCTAATTTGATCGATTAATTAATCTGGTTGGTCGATCAATAAATTTGGTCAATCAATTTTATTATTTGGTCGATTAATTACCCTAAAAACTTGGTTTTAATGAAAAGTGTGAAAAACCATTTGAAACTTATTTTGAAGTTCCTTACAACATAATCTACACTCAAAAATAAAATGACACTGAGACGAAGTTAGCAATCTTCTAGCTTTAATCCATGAGAGAGTCCTGAAAGATTAGTCTTGCAGATAGCATAATTTTGGTGTATCAAACAGAAGAACTTACATTCTCCCCCTTATTGATGACAACAAAATTATAATTATGTAGAGAGATAGAAATATAAAAAGTTATGCATAATATCTCCTTTTTGTTTCAACAAAAGTAAACATGTAGCTATTAATTAGAATTATCTCCCCCTTAAGCATGTAATTGAAGCAGTAATAGATATAACATGCGATTTAAAGAGAAATATTTAGCCAAGAGAGATATAACCATGCATATAACTAGAAAGCAATATAAATGAGTTCAAATAAACGTAGCAAGATAAATGTGTCCAAAATAGAGTACTACATGCTAAAATGCTAGAAATGTTAATAGCAACAATAACATAACTACTCTAAAGAGGCCAAAAAGGTGTCCATCGTGCTATGAAGGTCGGTATATGATAAATGCCAATTTATCATTATTCTTATGCCCTAAAACAAAACTAGCTCTTAGGATTTTAACTCCGCAAACAGGTTTCTGGGCAGCATTTAGGCATCAATTAGGTTAGGCATGCATTGCATGATTTGTTGCATTTTCGACACATTTATTTGAGTGTTAGAGATGAATAGATAGTTAGATACCTAAAACCCTAGCACTCAAGAAGGCACCTGGTGAAGGGGAAGCTCAATCTAGTTGGGACTCAGCCAAATCCAGCTCATCATAGTTGGATACCTACTCACTTTGGTTAGGGTTAGCTCCATTAAGCTCCATTAAGCTCATCTGAGCTGAATGATAGCCCAGGGCAGATCATTCAGCTCAACCTAGCTCAAGTCAGGTCAGATCCAGCTCAACTTAGTTGAGTCTAGCTCATCTCAGCTCTAATCAGTTCACTGGGAGCTCTAGCTAGCTCAACTAAGTTGACATGAGTCCACCTCAACTCAGGTCCAGTTCTCTCTAGCTTCATTCAGTTTATGGTAGCTGAACTCCCTCCAGCTTAACAACTACTTGTCAACTAGTAGCTAAGCTAGCTTAGGAGTTCCCATCAGAAGTAGGTCTAGCTCAACCAAGCTTCAAACAAGTTGTGACCAACTCAACTACTCAAGCTTAGCTGCTAGCAGAAGAACTAGCTAGCTAAGTTGAGTAGCTGAGTCCTCATAAAGGCCTCCTCAATAAGATCAGCTCCAGTGTAGCTTCAATTCAGCTCCAGACAACTCTTCCTCAGCTCTGTTTACCTAAACCTAATCCCTCCTACCTCTTCTTGTACTCACCCACTAGTTAACCTAGCTTAGATAGCTTAGCTATGCTCAAAACTAGCTCCACCCACATGTCCGCTGCCTACCTAAATGATGTAAACATGTTTATATTTCATAAAATGTCTATTTATACATGTTCTTAAGCATAGAATTGCATTACGTATTATAAATATTGCATAGCATGCATCATCTTGCATTTAGATTAGTTTGAATAAAATGGAGGTTAATTGTCTCCTTTTATGTTCAAGGACAAGGCAAATTTTTATCAGGGCCTTGGATCGAAAATCCAACCATACAGATTTGATCAGGGCGACGATTGGAGTTCAACGACTCCAAGATCGCCCTAATCAGACATCTATAACATTAGATAGAGATCGAGGAATCCTAGAAGATCAAGGGCCAAGATGGTGTGAATTTGCACTTCAAACGATAAATCTGACCGCACGGATGGATTCGGATCGACGATCGCAGTCTAATGGCGTGAAAACCAACTTAATCTGACAACCGTGGCACCATCTACATCATCCATAAGATGGATGGCCAAGATGGCACCACGTGGTGCCATCTTAGCCGCCCAACTGGCCGCATGCAACCACCGCACATTCTATTCTTCATCTAATCGTCGCTTCTTAGCCTTTGGATGCTCATCCAACGGCTGTGGGGCACGCACGCGCAATTCATAAGCGCAACACAAATGCGTTGATAGCGCGTTGGTCGAACGCGCTTGCGTGAAGGAGAGGCACGGGGTCGAGTCACGAGGCGCGGGCGAGCGGGCGCGAGGAGCTCACGATCACGATCGAGCGGTTGCGTGTGCCCGATAGCATCCACGCGCAATCAGGCGCGCGGCAAAGACACTGGATCGCAGGCGGGCGAGCACGCGCTAAGGAGGCGTGGCGAGGATGCTTCTCAGCCATTCGATCTCATGATTGAATGGCTGAGATTTCAAGATCGCCCTAATCGGATATCCGTAGCATCAGATAGAGACTGAGGAACTCTACAAGATCAAGGGCCAAGATGGTGTTAATCCGCACTTCAGACGACAAATTCGATTGCACGGATGGATTCGAATCGACAATCGCAGCCTAACGGCGCAAAAATCGACTCAATCTAGAAGATGGACGGCCAAAATGGCACCACGTGGCACCATCTCGACCGCCCAACCGGCTGCACGCACCGCTGAAGCCCTTAGCGCCAACTCTTCTCTGCCATTGGATCAAGATCCAACGGCTGTGAACCACACGCGCTTAAGTTAAGCTCTCGACACAAACGTGCCCGTAGCGCATTGGTCGAGCGCCTTAACAAGGTGAAGGAGACGTGGGATCGAGCCCTTGCACGCCTCAATTGGAGCGGGCACGTGGGTGCGATCCTCCGCACGATGGAGATCGGGTGGCTGTGCACGCCCAATCAGCTGAACGCGCCATCTGACACGGCGAGGTGATGCGGGATCTCATGCGTTGAGGCACTCAAATGAGGCGGGTGAGGAGCGCTCTCAGCTGTTCGATCTCACGTTCGAGCGGTCGAGATTGGAAGAACATGGATGCACGTTAAGGTGGGGGGAAGCGAGCAGGCGCATGCGAGCCGCCCACGAAGGCCACGTTCAGGCCTTTAGTGATGGATTTATCCGTCACTAAAGGTCCTGAATTAATGATTTTCAACATGTAATGACCAAATTGCCCTCACACCTTGCAACTATAAAAGGAGACCCCCTCCATACGAAATTCCCATCCCTTCCTTCTCTTCTCTCCCTCTCCAAAGCTCAAGAGAAGCTTGTCCCACACCCAGAATGCTCAAGAGATAAAGTCAAAATTTTGCCCCCATTTCGTAAGCGGATCCCGAGACAACAACGACGTGCTGCCTCGTTCTCATTCTTCCTGCCTTGACCTCCTTCTTGCCACTCCGTTCTTCATCTTCCAGGCGTCGTCCCGTCTGGCTCGTCTTCCTAACGATTGTCGAGGAGGATAATTTCTCTCTCCCATTTCTTTTTCCTACTTTCTAGAGTAGAATTTTTCTGCTTTCTAGTGTAATTTCTTGTTTAATTGTATAAATATTTTGAAGTATCAAGTGAATGTTTCTCTCTCTCTCTCTTATTTTGATTATTTATAGTGCTTCATTGTAAGTACTCATCTTTTTAACAAAAATATGAAAAAAATATAATTGCGAATTTAGATCAACGTAGCCTCCCTTAGTTCGACCCGAGATTTCTATTCCGGTATAAATTATATTTGTTGAACTCGGGTTCTTCGCTTTTCAAACTACAATGACAGGTTTTCAAAACCAATTTCGATAGTGCAGTAACTCGTAGCTTCAACATTTTGGCACCGTTGTTGGGGAGGCAACGATTTCCGATCTTCTTTTCGCATTTCACGCACTTTATTGTCTTCTAACTTACTTTCTCTTGTGTTTATTGTTTTGCAAAGACCTCCATTAGGGAATCGTCAAGCAGTAGACCGGAGTAAAGTGCAGTTGAAGACGACTGTAAGTGCTCTCCATTTTTCCCCCTCCATGGATTTCATGTGTCACATTAAATTCAAATTTCAATTAATCTAGGTGTTTGTATAAATCCTAGGATTAGTTTGGTTGTTTGGATTTCCACTCACTCATTCACCCTTGCTTTTATAAAAAAAATAAAAAGATAATTTTGTGGGGTAATTTTCAATAGACGCACAACATACACCCACATTCGAGGTACTTAACCTACTTGATTTACTTCTACTCAACTGGGTTCTAATATGTGAAATTGGTACACACAAATCAACACATAAAAGAGTAGAAATCATTCTTGGTTAACCATTTCTATGTGCCTAACCTAGTGGTGCAGTTGTGGCCAATTGTTTGAGTTGTTTGGGTCGCACCACTCAACCTAAAATCAACTCATCAAGTAGCTTAGTCTTAGGGTTTTCAATCTAGGTTCATACCAAGCACTCCACTTTATTTTATGATTTTAAAGGAAAGCAATCTTCACCCGTGCTTGAAAACCTGGTTTGCCTCAAACTTGATTGAAATCAACCTAATTCTAAACCCTAAAAGCTACTTAAGCAAGATTTGAACATTAAAATCTATGCATCACAAATAATCTTGCTTGAAAACCCTGGTTGTGCACGCACTTACACAATACTCAATCATTAAGGGCACAACCCTTTTTAAGGAACCATCATAATCCATAAGCACTACAATCCCAGGCATCAATAAAATCGAGTAGACGTTGGCCCTAAGGGCTGATTTACTCTTCGGAGCCTAGTCTGAGATTGTTTATGATTAGCCTACTTGTACTGATTAATCTGATGTCTAGTTAGGGGAGTAGCGTCAAACGACTGCGGCTGGGGGGTACACTAGGAACTGGAGGCACAAGCTGAAAGAAGAACCTTCTCCCCTGTCCTTCCTAACTGGTTGGATTGAGCAGACACAAGTAGAGTAAATCCTTAGGCTACCCTACTTATGGACAGACTTGTTTTGTTATGCTGCAAGATCTTTATCCCCAGTCCTTCCGACCTTCTCCTAGTTTATGCTGGGAAGACGGTCATTGAATCCCCGATTGGAAGGACCACTAGAGTACTCTAGGAGGCGTAAATTGGAATTTGGTCAAATTGATCCCATGGCCGATCAACAGCCTCCTCTGCCTCGGGATCCATAGGAGGAATTCCGAAAGTAGTTGGAACAAATGCAGAGAATGCAGAAGTGGTTCCAGAGAATGCCGGGCGCTCAGCCCTTGAAGGATTTTTATGATCCTTCAAATTACGGGGAATGTCCCGACGTCCAGATTCTGATCGGAAACGTACAAATCATGCCTCAGGTGTTAAGCCTGATCAAACGTTACCATGGGCTTGGCTTCAAAGACCCGTTTCAGCACTTGGAGAACTTGACCGCTTTGGTCCAGACCACCAAGGCACGAAACATGAATGAGGAGCAAATGATCATGAGGCTCTTCCCCCTCTTTCTTAGGGATAAAGCCGCTCATTGGTACAGGACTATAGGAAGATCAATTGCAACTTGGAATGAGTTGAAATCAGCCTTTCTGAAGAAATTCTTCCCTATCGGATGTACCAATGCTTTGAGACGGGCAATCACTACCTTTACCCAGCGGCTGGAGGAGTAGTTTCATGTGGCCTGGGAGCGATTGCAAGACCTATTGTGGAGGTGTCCACACCACGAGGTGCCGAAATGGCAACTCGTGCAGATCTTCTACCATAGGTTGACTAAGCAACTCAGAAATCACGTGGACGCTTCTGGCGGAGGTAATTTCTTCAACAAAGGCGCAGATAGTGCACACGATTTGTTTGAAGAAATGAGCAAGAATTCAATCAATCATGTCTCCATGGATACTTTTAACCAGTCCCAGCAGCCCAGATCAAATGTTAATGAAGTCCATGACTCTTATTCATTTGATATGGAATTGATTTGTAATAAACTTGATAAGGTGGACTTGGTTGCTAAGAGAATGGAAGAGTGGATGACTGAAAATTCTATGAACAACTCTCGATCCACTCAATCCCAGAATTTGGGATTCCATTCATCGCGAGCTCCTTCTGGACGGGAATTCGTGAATCAACTCGATGCGGCTCAACCTGTGAGTCAGCATTATTCGGAACCCCACGGGTTCCAAACTGGGGCCTTTGATCACAGTTTTTCTGATCCTTCCCTTTCTTTCCCTCCATCCTCACCCTATGAGGATGTCTATGCTGTACAGGAGAACGTTAGATCCAACCCCTACTTTAATGCTTATAATCTAGGTTAGAGAAACTACCCTAACTTCTCCTGGAAAAACCGAGGGCAACAAACCCAATTCTGACCCAGCAACTATGCTCTGCAACTACCAATGGGTCAGGGTCACGTGTATACTCAGTTGCCCCCAAATCAGGTCAATCAGCCAGCTTGGGATGCCCGTCAACCTGTAGGGCGGCTGATTTGAACTGGAAAATGGTAGAGATGCAAGGATCCATGCTCCAGCTCATGCGACAAATGAAAACCTCGTTGGACAACTTGCAAACTGAGCTCATAGCTAACTCTCGTCAACCCGGATCTCTACCATCCCAACCCGTACCCAACCCATGAAATATTCTGAATCCGAGCAACCAAGCCCATAGGTACGGAACATGCTCAGGTGGTTGAGTAGGGTCCTTCTTCTTCTTTTGCACATCAACAATTCTTGGCTAATCAAGCCCCTCCAATCTTTCCTAACCCTCCCCAAGACCCAAATTCTTATGCATCCACAAATTTTGTTACCTTGAGGAGTGATAAACAAACTCAGGATCCATAACCATACTGTTCTGATTTGCCGAATCTCGAAGAACCTGAGGAGAGAGAGGAGAATTCTGGAGAAGAAATTAAGGCTCAAGAACCTGATTCCAAAGATCTGAGACATGTTCCTTTTCCTAAAGCCTTGATCAGATCAAAGAAGAAGTCTGTTGATAGCAATGAGGAGCTTCTGAATATTTTTAAGAATGTTGAGATCAATATCCTGCTCCTCGACGCTATCAAGCATATACCGGCTTATGGGAGATTTTTAAAGGATTTATGTACACAAAAGCATAAGTCGAGAGAATCTGTTCCGAGGAAGGTGGTACTCTCCGAGCAGGCTAGTTTTGTTATCCTGCACCACCTCCCTTAGAAAAAGAGAGATCCAGGTGCTCTGTTGATTTCTTGTGTCATCGGTGATTACACTTTGATAGAGCACTTTTGGATCTGGGTGTATCCATCAACTTAATTTCGACTTCTCTTTACGAGAAGTTTGGATTGGTGAACTTTGGCCTACTTCAGTAACACTGTAGTTAGCAGACCGTTCGGTCACAAATCTGTGGGACGTTATTGAAGATGTTATAGTTAAGGTCAAGGATTTCTATTTTCCTGTAGATTTCCTTGTCCTTGACATGGATGTACCAGAAAATCTAGGGAACACGGCCATCATTCTAGGGTGTCCGTTCTTGGCTACCGCTAAGGCCAACATTAACTGTGAAAACGGTAGCATAGAAATTGCCTTTGGGGTTCAACGAATGAAGTTGGATATTTTTAAGGTAATTAATAAATTTGAGGATTATTGATTTGTTGAGGAACTTGAGGAGGATAATGTGAACATTGAAACTTGTTTGATGGTTTCTGCAATTGAAAGTTCCTCCTTTGATGATGAATTGGACCTGCAACCCTCTATGGCAGACCTGCCATCTTCTGAAGAGATTATTGATTTTGTTCACTCTCAACCTCTTCCTCTTGATGAGTCTTCAGCATCTTCCTTACCATTAATCATCAATCCACCCCAGCTTGAACTGAAACCATTGCCTAAGAATTTGAAATATCAATTTTTAGGATCATAGAAGACACTCCCTATGATTATCAGTGCTAAATTAACAAAGGAGCAGGAGATTAAATTGATCAAGGTCCTAAAGGAACACAAGGAGGCAATTGGTTGGACCATTCATGACCTTAGGGGGATCCAGCCATCCTACCGCAATCATGGAATATTCTTGGAAGATGGATCCTGCCCTTCTCGCCAAATGCAGAGGAGATTAAATCCAAATATGCAAGAAGTGGTCAAAAAGGAAATCATTAAGTTGCTCGATGCAGGAATTATTTATCCGATCTCTGATAGAACTTGGGTAAGTCTCGTGCAGATTGTTCCCAAGAAAGCCAGGATTACCGTTGTGACTAACGAGAGAGGAGAATCTGTCACAACTCGTTCAGCTTCCTCTTGGAGGGTTTGTATCGATTACAGAAAGCTAAACATGGCCACGAAAAAAGATCATTTCCCTCTACCTTTCATTGATCAAATCTTGGAAGGATTAGCTGGGAAGAAGTACTTCTGTTTTCTTGATGGCTACTCGGGATGCAACCAAGTTCCTATCCAACCTGAGGATCAGGAAAAAATTACTTTCACTTATCCCTACTGAACCTTTGCTTTCCGTAGGATGCCTTTCGGTTTATGCAATGCACTTGCAACTTTTCAAAGGTGTATGTTAGCCATATTCTCTGACATGGTGGGAGAGTTTATGGAAGTCTTCATGGGCGATTTCTCTATTTTTGGAGAATCGTTTGACTCTTGTTTGGCTAATCTAGAAATGATTTTTAAACAATGCATCAAAACATGATTGGTCCTTAGCTAGGAAAAGAGTCATTTCATGACACAAGAAGGCATTGTCTTCGGTCATGTAATCTCTGAATGGGGAATTGAAGTGGATAAAGCTAAGATTGATGCTATTGCTAAACTTCCTCCTCCCACATCTATTAAACAAATTCGATTATTTCTTAGTCATGTGAGATTCTACAGAAGATTCATCAAGGATTTCTCAAAGGTTACTCACCCTCTGAGCAATCTTCTCGCCAAAGAAACACCGTTTGTTTTCGATGAATCATGTTGTAAGGCATTTCATTTCCTGAAAACGGCAGTCACTTGTGCTCCGATGTTGCAACCACCGATTTGGACAGCCCCTTTTGAGATCATGACCGACGCTTTCTGATTACACGGTCGGGGCTATTTTGGGTCAGAAAGTTGACAGGAAGCTCTCTGACATCTACTACGCTAGTAAAA
Organism: Thalassia testudinum; assembly: GCA_037157565.1. Lineage (NCBI taxonomy): Eukaryota > Viridiplantae > Streptophyta > Magnoliopsida > Alismatales > Hydrocharitaceae > Thalassia > Thalassia testudinum. The sequence continues at coordinate 15,181,617 of JAZHRO010000007.1, forward strand.
CTCTAGATGAAGCCTAGAGGAATTACACTGTTACTGAAAAGAAATTACTAGCCGTAGTATTTTCTTTGGAAAAATTCAGGGCTTATGTCTTAGGGTCTCATGTTATCATTTATACCAACCACTCAGCCTTGAGACATCTCTTGGCCAAAAGGATGCCAAACCTTGGCTTATTCGTTGGATTCTTCTGCTTTAAGAATTTGATCTTGAAATCAAGGGTAAATCCGGGGTACAGAATGTAGTGGCAGATCATTTGTTGAGACTTCTAAGTGATTCTTCTCATTCAGATGTCCCAATTGCTGATACTTTTCTGAACGAAACCATCCTTATAGTTTCAGGTGTGCAAACCTCGTGGTTTGCTGACATTGTTAATTATTTGGCTGTTGGTCAAATCCCCCTGGATTGGACCATGCAACAATGGGATAGACTCAAATCTGAGGCCAAATATTACTTTTGGGAGGACCCTGAACTGTATCGCATCAGCTCTACTTAGATTATTCGCCGATGTGTTCCGGAGAATGAATTCAACAGTATACTCGAGTTCTATCATGCATCTGCGTGTGGTGGACTTTTCTCTGGGAAAAAGGTGGCTGCAAAGATTTTGCAATCTGGCTTCTATTGGCCATCTTTATTCAAGGATGCCCAGGATTTCTCAAGGTCGTGTTCCCGTTGTCAGGCACTCGGGAGCATAACTAGGAGAGATATGATGCCCCTAAATCCAATTCTTGTCAAAATCTTCGATGTTTAGGGCATCGATTTCATGGGACCCTTTCTCCCTTCATTTGGACATCAGTACATTCTTGTCGCTATTGATTATGTGTCCAAAAGGATTGAGGCGATTCCCACTCGAACCAATGACCACAAGGTGGTCAACGATTTTGTCAAGAAAAGCATCCTTAGCAGGTTCGGGATTCCGAGGGCCATCATCAGTGATGGTGGCACTCATTTTACTAATGCCCAGTTCTATAATTTGTTGGCTAAATACGAGGTTAATCACCGAATCTCCACACCTTACCATCCCCAAATGAATGGACAGGCCGAGATCTCCAATCGGGAGATAAAGAATATTCTGCAGAAAACGGTTAGGCCTGATCGCAAGGACTGGACTCAAAAGCTTGAGGATGCTCTTTGGGCTTACCGTACAACATATAAAATGCCCATCGACATGTCTCCGTTTCATTTGGTGTATGGAAAGGTGTGTCATTTGCCCGTAGAGATTGAACATAGGGCATTCTAGGCAATCAAGCAATGCAATTTAGATCTGAGTTTAGTTGGGAAGACCAGAAATCTCCAACTATCTGAGTTGGAAGAGCTTAGAAATGATGCATAGGAGAATGCCAAAATTTACAAGGCTCGGACCAAAGCTCTGCATGATCAATTGATTTCCCGAAAGAGCTTTAAGTCGAACCAGAAGGTCTGGTTATTCGATTCTCGACTTAAGCTCTTTCCCGGCAAACTTAGATCAAAATGGAATGGCTCGTTCATTATCGACCATATTTTTCCAAATGGAGCCATTCAGATCCCTGACCGAAAGATGGGTAGCACATTTAAAGTCAATGGTCAACGTCTGAAGCTTGTTATTGACCATACTCTTCCAGAACCCGTATCAGACACGGTTGCTCTATCCATATTGTGACTTCTTTGGCTAGACTTCGCCTAACTGACGGCATTAAACTCAGCAGTTGTACATATGACACAAAGCTGACCCGAGCTTCCTATTCAGGTGTTATCTTTCATAGTCTACCCTTTCTTTCATGTCTCTCTCAATGTGGATGTTGCATCAGCTAGGCATGGGGGGGTGGATTCATTTTTGAATCATTTTGTCAGCTTTGTAAAATTCTTGTAAATTGTATTTCTCTTCTTATATATACATAAAAAAAAATTGAATTAGGAAGGAATACTTGGACATTAGGACTTTTCAATCTTAGGAAATATTACATTAGGATCTGAACACAAAGACCCTTCAGGTCTTTGGACATAATCAGCCCGTGTATCCATTAAAATGTGGATTTATTTTTCGAGTCCTCACCATCTTAATTCTATTGTAATTTGATTAAATAAGTTTGGATGATAAGTATACGACTTATCAACTCACCCTCTAATTTGAGGAAACTTTAAGTCTAAAGCATCTACACACTTTCTTTTCACTGACTTATTGATCGGCGATTTTAATGAAAATTGGGTAGTTAATGAACCTTCTAGGGTGATATGGCTGGCAAGTTATCATGGGTAACAGCCCATAGGTAGGTTGTCCAAAGCTCAGTCACTGGACCATTCTCTTCTTACTACCTTTAAGTAAATCATAGACCAGGGAAGCCACCTACTTAAAAAAAGAAAAAGAAAGTCAAAAAGAAAAGAAAAAGAAAAAGAAAACAAAAGAAATAAGCCACACTTCATCGCACGAGTATGGCTTGCAAGTTGTCGATGGTAACAGCTCATCGACCGGTTGTCCAGAACCCAGCTCAAGAAATGCAGTAAAAATTTCCAAAACACTTAGGAAAAAGCGGAGAAGTAGAATAAACCGGGGAGATATACACTGGATTCACCCATGTGTTGACCCCATAAAAATAAAAGTATGGAGAAAGCTACCGGTTGTAAAGATACACCTTTAGGCAGAACTCTCTTTTTAAGGTCACCAAGAGGCGTAAAAACCCGAAGTCCATTCTAATTGCCGATTAATGAGTCTATCACATTCACAATAAGATGCTTAGAACTTAGGATTTTCACCAAATTTGGGGTGAGTTGAATGGTCGTAGAAAGCTACTTTTTAACCCTAAACTCAAAAATCCAAAAAAAAAATTAGAAAAGAAGAAAAAGAGAAAAAGAAAATTTTCTTTGAATAAAGTGAGGGCTTGAGGCAATATGCATTTTGGTAGATACCCGGACGCTGTTGTGTCTTTGAAAGTTCAAATCCTAAGTAAAAATTTTCTTAATGTTGAAAATAACTTATGCCCAAATAATCCAACCTAATTCTTTTATAAATAGCATGTAGTTTTTGCTAGAGACTAGCAAAAGATAGGCACGGGAGTGTGATGTAAACATGTTTATATTACATAAAATGTCTATTTATGCATGTTCTTAAGCGTAGAATTGCATTACATACTATAAATATTACATAGCATGCATCATATAGCATTTAGATTAGTTTGAATAAAATGGAGGTTAATTGTCTCCTTTTATGGTCAGGGATAGGGTGACATTTTATCGGGGCCTCAAATCGAAGATCCAACCATACAGATCTGATCAGGGCGACGATTGGAGTTCAACGACTCCAAGATTGCCCTAATAGGATATCCATAGCATCAGATAGGGACCGAGGAATCCTATAAGATCAAAGGCTAAGATGGTGTTAATCCACACTTCATACGACAAATCCGACCACTTGGATTGATTCGGATCGACGTTCACAGCCTAATGGCTTGAAAATCGACTCAATCCGATTCCCGTGGCACCATTTATGTCACCCAGAAGATGGACGGCCAAGATGGCGCCACGTGGTGCCATCTCGGCCGCCCAACCGGCCGCACGCACCGTTAAAGGCCTTAGCGCCAACGCTTCTCCACCGTTGGATCAAGATCCAACGACTATGAAGCACGTGCGCTTAAGTTAAGCGCTCGACACAACACGCTCGTAGTGCATTGGTCGAGCACCTTAACAAGGCGAAGGAGACATAGGATCAAGCCCCCGCACGCCTCAATTGGAGCGAGCGTGCGGGTGCGATCGACCGCATGATGGAGATCGGGCAGCTGTGTGCGCCCAATCAGCTGAACGCGCCATCTGACGCGGCGAGGTGACGCGGGATCTCATGCGTTGAGGCGTGCGGATGAGGCGGGCGAGGAGCGCTCTCAGCCGTTCGATCTCACTATCGAATGGTCGAGATTGGAAGAACGTGGATGCGCGTTAAGGCATGGGGAAGCGAGCGGGCACATGCGAGCCGCCCACGAAGGCCATGTTCAGGCCTTTAGTGACAGATTTATCTGTTACTAAAGGTCCTGAATTAATGATTTTCAACATGTAATGACCAAATTGCCCTCACTCCTTGAAACTATAAAAGGAGACCCCCTCCATACGAAATTCTCATCCCTTCTCTTTTCTCCCTCTCCAAAGCTCAAGAGAAACTTGTCCCACACCTAAGATGCTCCTTAAGAGATAAAGTCAAATTTTCGTGCCTATTTCGGAAGTGGATCCCGTGATGACGACGACGTGCTGCCTCATTCTCGTTCTTCCTGCCTCGACCTCCTTCCCACTCCATTCTTCATCTTCCAGGCGTCGTCCCGTCTGGCTCGTCCTCCAAGCAATCATCGAGGAGGATAGTTTCTCTCTCCTATTCCTTTTTCCTGCTTTCTAGAGTGGAATTTTCCTACTTTCTAGTGTAATAGTTTTCCTACTTCTAGTGTAATTTCTCGCTTACTTAATTGCATAAACATTTCGAAGTATCAAGTGAATGTTTCTCTCTCTCTCTCTTATTCTGATTGTTTATAGTGCTTCATTGTAATTACTCCGCTTTTTAACAAAAACACGAAAGAAATATAATTACAAATTTTGATCAACGTAGCCTCCCTGAATTCGACCCGGGATTTTTATTCCAGTATAAATTGTATTTGTTGAACCCAAGTTCTTTGCTTTTCAAACTACAATGATAGGCTTTCAAAATCAAATTCGATAGCGTAGTAACTCGTAGCTTCAACACTCCTCCAGCTCTACTCTACTAGCTAAGCTAACTTAGCTAAACTCTACTCCAAAAATATCCATGGCCATCCACATCACCTTAACCCTAACCAACCCTAACCTAACCCAACCCCTTTTGGCGCCAACCCACCATAACTACCAACCTAAACACCCCTTCAAGTTGGCGCCAAAATGCCATAGGCACCCCTTCATGTTGCCGCCAACACAAGCCCTTATCCTAGCCCTACACCTCTCCCTTTATCCCCATCTAAACCCTACACCTAACCCCTTCTAGAAGCCTCCATTGGAGCCAAACCTAACCCCCCATAACTACCCTAAACCCTACCCTAGTTGGCGCCAAAAATCACCCCCTACATCCCTTCATTTGGCGCCAACACCTCCTCCCATCTACACCCTACATATTATCCCCCAACCTATCCTAACCCTCCATCTAGTGACGCCACCTAAACCCCCCCTAACCCACCTAAAGTGGTGCCAACTCCCTTAACTCCACCATAACTATCACCTCAAGCACCCCTCCTCTTTACTGCCACCCTATATCTACCCTCCATCACATAACCACCACCCAACAACACCATCCTAACCCTACACAACCTACACGCCACCTAACTCTACCACCTTAAATCCTAACCCTAGTCCTCTTCTAGGGTTGGCGCCAAACACCTTATACCTCCCCATTTTGGCGCCAACCATTATCAACCCTAGGATCACTTAACTACCTCCAACAAGCCATCCTAACCCTCCATCCATTAACTACCCTTAACCCCCTACCATTCCTATATAAAGCCCCTACCACCACCATTGAAACTGACCCTTGGCTACAATTTTTCTACCCATGTTCCCACCTATAAAGAAGGTCAAGAGAAGAACAAAGAAGAAGATTAAGGGGATACTCTATCCCCTTGGTGCCTTCCCCTCTTCTCTTCTATCTTGTGCCCACGCCAGCCAAGGAAGGAAGCCAGGCATTGGAGGACAACCTAGGGCACACACCTACCCTAGGGAGAGGAAGATTTGAGGGTGGTGCACTACCACCCTTGGAGGAAGAATCAAAGGTGGTCCACGCCACCTTAAGGAGGAGTTCTTGGAGTGGGAGCCATCCACTCTAGGAAGGAGACGGCACGCCCATCTAGGGTTTGCCTTTGGAGGACATCCAGGAAGGAGGAGGAGCCCTTTTCAGGCCTAGGAGCCACTAAGCTTAGAGCAAGGAGCTTCCCCTCTTCACCAGCATTTCAGGAGGATTTGTGTTTCTTTTGTTATTTGTTATATTTATTCTAGTAGTAGAAGCATTCGTCTGTTAGGGTTTTTGTAAAACTCTTTCTCAATTAAAAGTTGCCTTCTTTTTAATATAGCTTTTGTCGCAATTCCTTTTGTTGTTTTTGTCGCATTATTCCTAGTGCACAAACGCCTTTTCTTTCTAATTACCCTAGGCCTCCATGTGCCAAGGGTGAACTTAGAAGGAATCAACTTTTGTCAAGTAGATATTAGTTATTAGGTTTAGTCTCTTTCAACAAAACTCTCGTGTTCCTGTTATTTCAAAATCTAAAAAAAATTCATATTTATAAAACACCAAAAAGAAATTTGAGTCCCTTTTAAAGCAAGTGATTTGATTTAGTAAACAATTTTACCTCCTTGGACAACCCTAGATACCCCCACTATCTAGGTTATAAATTTTAAAAGCATATGCGATTTCAAGTGTTACGACTCAAAAAACCCTAATTACAAATCACTCTAAATTTAGCATCACTAGTGCTACATGTAATCTATTACTATAGACTCTTGATCTCTAGACTATCAAATAAGTTAACCCAAAGAGAGACTAAAAACTGTGTTCTCTTAGCGTTCCTTTGTGCTCACTCTTTTTTCCTTCTTTCTTTCTGAGATCACAAATCTCACCAGATTTTGTAAATGCACTCAATGTTTGGTGGCCTCACATAGCATTCATACTTCAATTAAAGTCGTAATAACCCTACAACTAAGTTAGAAGTCCTCAGCCAATATTCAGGTGGTCAGAAATATTGAAAAGTAAGTATGGGTCATATTTGGTGGATCGCAATGGATGTTTTTGTTGCCTTAATGACTTTGACATATGATGAAAATGACACGAAGACAAAGCTTTATACTCAAACTTTTTTTTTCTTTCCTCTCTTTTCTTTTTTTTTCTTCTCTTTTTTTTCATATTTTTCTATGTATATATGTATATATTTTTTTTTTCTTTTTTTTCTTTTTTTTAAATAACTACCAACACAACACGATGCAAACTTTGATTCATGAGGCATTATTGGGGATGATGATGTTCAATAGGATATGGTGTGGCTTATTTAGTGAAAGTGCCTACTTTTGGCACCGGAAAGGAATGGATAGGACAAGCGTATTTCTGACCTTTGACACTACTACCCTCCTTCAGATGAGGACTCTATAAAGCGTAGACTTCGCGCCAACCAACACCACCCTAGCCACCTTATAACCACCACATAACTGTTAGTTGCTTGAAATCAGGTTTTGAATTGTTGCGTTGCAGTATAGTCGAAATCTCACGAGAAACAGACAAAATTTATACTCGAAAGGTTCGAGGTCGTTTGCTGGGAGCAAATAGGAATTAAATTCTCAAGATTGCAATTTTAAACAACAGAGATAAGAAATTATGATAAAAAATTGATTCAGAATAATGTGGCAATATTATCAAGTGTCAACATAAAAAAGAATGGAGTAAAATGGTGATTTGAATCACCAATTAGTCCATATAATAATATCAAATGGAACTCAATAACTATATAGAAATAAGCTCAAATCAGCCGTCTAATTGAATGATCAGACGTCTTAAATGTCTGGATGAATAGTAATCTCTCTTCTGATTTGCTTCTTCTTCTCTTTCTCTGTCTTTGTCTCTCTTCTTCTTCTACGGCTCTTCTTCTTTTCTTTCTCTTCTCTACTTCAACTGCTTTCCTTCTTCTTCACAGACTCTTCTACTGCTCTCCTTCTCTTCCTCTTCTTTTCCTCTGCTTCTCTTCTTCATGCAGAGGGGGAAGGGGTCTTCAGATTTGGCTAAGTGTTAGCCAATTTCTCTAGAGAGGAAAACCCCCTGACCCCTGCACGCTCTCCTTTCTTTCTCTCCTTGGGTCACGCTCTCCCAGTGCCTTCAACAGTACCAGGTATAGGGGTAATTGGACCTAGAGTGCACTCGGGTCCAGGCTCACCGGTAGTGGGTGGTGAGAAAGGAGTGGATAGCGCAAGCAGGTAATCAGATCAGGCTAGACTCGTGTGAGCAGTGTCACGGGCGAGGCAGTGTCGGGTGAGTGGGGACCTCACCCCCTTATGTCTGAGGCAACTAAGCCCAGACACAAAATCAATTTATCTGGCACACGAGGACTGTCTATATCCAATGTGGGACTATCCCATAGGGCTTTCTTCGCGTAGCAGCAAGTGATTGCTCGTCAAATTGGTGTGCTGCTGCTCTCTCTTGGGCTGATTGAAGGCTCGCGGAAGCACTTGGAGAGGAGTCCGTGTCGATTGGCAGCTACAGCAGGTGAAACCAAGAGCTAGAAGTAGATGAACACATTGAAGAAGACGCCGGCAACGGTGACTATCCGACGAAGAACCTAAAAAGACAAATATGGCTTAATGTCCTAGTCAAAAAAGCTCAGAGGTTTTGCCGGACTACGGCAAACGTGATGAGGTGGTTGGCGTGGTGCGAGTGTGATCTGTGGGTGCCAGCGAAGACTGAAAATGGAGGCAAACATAGTTGAGTTAAGTGGAGGGTTTGCGCGAGTAATCCCCTCAATTTCTTGATGGGTTTTATTCACGTGGATACGAAGGAGGTGTGGGAGGTGGTAGCAGCTCGTTTTGGCATGTGTGGTGGCTGCTAGGGCTCGCCGGAGGTCTTCCGGTGAGTTGGAAGATGGAGTTGTGGAGGGCATCGGTGAGGTCGAATCGAAGTGTTGAGGGTACTGTCGTGATGAGGGAAAGCTAAAGAGTCATTTGAGAGAGGTAGCAGACAACGAGGAGCGGAGATGGCACTGGTTGCGGTATGGCCGACGCTGAAGAAGGAAAGAGCTCTGGTAGGGGTTGGACGGCGAGGACGAGAAAGATAGACACCGGCTGGTACTGTGCAATGCGGAGAAGAGAGAAGGATATGTTGGTGCTAGAGTACCGCGATCGTTTATTTTGATGATAACAAAACACGTGTCATTTAACATTTGCACTTGGTGTCTTAAATTTCAGGTCAATTGCAAATGGAGTCGTGATTAGACGGAGTTCGAGCTCGCATCTAGGACAGATTGGAGGAGCTTGATGGAGAACAGAGAAGATTCGCGAGGAGCGATAGATTGAAGATGGAAGGACAAGAAGAATAGGATAGAATTCTGTTTATTTCCTTCTTGTACTTTTGTCTTTATTTCCTTGCTCTTTTTGTTCCTTAGAACATCATGTTAAAGTGCCTCAAAGTACCCTAATAGTAGTCCTAAGAACACCTGCACAACCCTAGGACACTTAGGTTTTCTGTAGAGAACTTAGAAAACCAATATAGGGTTCAAACAGCTTTTTTAGATGTCTAATTCCAAAATCAGATGTCTGATAATATGTTTTAAGACGTCTGACTGTTGATTCAGAAGTCTGATAACATTTAGGCTGGACTTGTTAGCTCTGTCTGATGAAATCAGACGTCCAGGCCTCAATCCAGATGTCTGATGACTTTGCCAGACATCCAATTAGTGGACCGTTGGCTGGCTTAGCAAACACGGGAGGATATGACCGTTAGAGCCTTATCAGACATCCTTAAACTTTTCCAGATGACTGATAAATGACCGTTTTACCTTGGCTGACCCGAAAATATGTTCTCAGAGATTTTCTAGCCGTTGCACTCTCTTGGAAATCCATTCCCGCGGAAAAGTAGGTTTCCAGACGTCCAGACATAGTGCCAGACGTCCTATATGTCGTCTGATGAACTTGCACTAGAACCCTGTTTAGATCTGATTCAAGTCAGGAAGAAACCCGCCTAAAATCAGACGTCTGACTTTGTTCCCAGACATCTTAAACTGATCTTCCAGACGTCTGATGCCAGGATCAGACATCTGATAACCTTGTCAGTGCAATGATTGTTCCTAATTTCGACTTGATTCTCTTGGGTTTTGCACCCAATGGCTATGGAAGCTTTCTAAAGCCTTCCAAAGCCTTCCTAAGGCCTCTATAAATAGAGAAGAACCTCTTGCACACCTAGACACACCTAGTAATACACTTTCACACCATTTTGTGTCTCTTGATCCTAAGAAGAAAAGCTCTTGCTCTCCAAGCTCAAGTTCTTCATCTTGAGAGCATCAAGCCTTTGCGCACCCGCTCTCCCGCTGTAGTTCACGAGAGCAACGTTGCGCCGTCGTGTAGCTCACGCACCGCGTCATCGATTCGACGCACTCCTTGCAAAGGGAAGCATCTTAATTCCTATAGAAGCTTAGGTTATATATTACTTTGTTGGCTTTACAGAATTGTTGTTATTTTACTTTTTTATTTGGTTGGGTATTCGCTTTGCAAATTCGCGTCTCCTTCGTGGGACAAAATCATTCTCGTGAAGAGAAGGGGTTTGAGGTACGCTACCCTCATATAAAGTAGCGTGGTTGTAATTGAGGTTGAATCACCCTCGTTTAAGTGATTCATTTAGTAGATTTGATCAACTTGGTTGATCGAAAAATCCTAACTCGAGAGGGTTAGGTGGTGGTTTTCACCCGGTTTGGGTTTCCACCTAAAAATAATTGTGCACATTGCGTGATTGAATTTTTTGTGAGATTGTTTATATTCTATTCCGCATTTTATTACGTCACCCCCTCCTAATAGGGAATCTACAGGATAAATCCTTCACCAGTATTGCAAACAAATGATGAGAGAGGTAGGGAGAGTCGCCGGACATCGAGGAGAAATTTGGCTGAGAAAGAGGAGAGGAATTGGAGGTGTTCCAGGCCGAATTTGAGTGTGGGTCGAACGGTCTGCCTTGGGGAGTCTTATATTGGCCATTAGAGGGTGATTAGAGCTTGATAAGTAAGCTTCCCAAGCTTAGAAGGTCGCCGGATTTGGAAACCCAACTCTCATGCGTTCGCATGAGAGATTGGGAAAGAATTGAAGCTCAAGAATTTGTCTAATTGAAAGAGAATTTCAATAGGGATCTCCGGTTCAAATTTGAGGAAGTTTCATCAATCAATCAAGGAGAAATCCTTGGTTGATTGTCATCGAAGGTTTAGGATTAGGATTTCTCTATGGTGGGGGCCTTTTTATGAAGAAGATAAAGAAGTTGGGGGGCTTTTTGTAAGGATTTTGAAAGTTAAGGGTAAATGTGTGATCGAACATGACCAAGTTACAAACTAGGTCAAGACAATCTCAGATTGAGCCCAAATTTTGGTATAAATCTAATTTGGACCTAAGGAATCCGATGGTGAAGTTGGATTTTTGTTTTGACCACGTTTGACTGGATAATTTTGCAAAAATCCAAATTAGGGTAAATGTCAGTTTGATCCATTATTTTGGGTCAAGATGGGTTCTGATGGTCAAATTGAAGGTACCAAATCCTAAAGAATATTTTTATATGAATTTTAGAGGGTTTAGATAAATTTCATCCTGACCAAAACCTTAGTTGATTAAGCAGGTCTATTTTTAGGATTTCAGAAGTTATTTAATCTTAAAACATGTGAAAACCTTTTTCTGTCTGTTCTAACCTACTTGTTAGCCTTTTATGAGCATTCGACCCCTAATTAACCCCTGATAAAAACCTGTGGTTGTACTGCATTGATGATATGATGGTAAAATTACATTTTTAATCCTAGTTTCTTGTCTTTCCCTCAGAATGATTATGCAGTGACTTAGGGTTCTCTGGTGGTTATATAGGAGCATTTAATGATTTAATCAGATCAAATTGAGCTAGTTATGACTAATGATGGTGTTCCCATCTTACCCCCATGCCTAGGTTTTGCTAGTTCCTTTACAAAATCTCAAGGAATTTAACTCAAATTCTAGACCACATGCCTTTTTATGCTCAGAACTCTCATGTGTGCTTTCTTTTGTAGATTAGGTCAGAATGCCGATAGTAGGCTTAGAGGTACTCAAGTACCAACCAAGATCTGAACCTGACTAGCTCTTGCCTCAGTCTGCCGTAAAGGCTTCTAAGGCCCACAGGAACTTGCCTAAGGTTCGTTGAACTCCGCAGTTAAAGCATCCGTGCTTGTAACATGTTTTAGCCCAAGTTCAGTTTGCAGTGCATTTTGTAAGAGAGAGATAGAGGATTTTTTTTTCTTTGTATTTGGAGAGTTTTCTTTCTCTTTTCTTTTTATTTCTAGATTCAGATTGGCTTTAAAACACGGTCTGTATCGGATTCCTAGTTTCCACCATCAATCCTTGCAGGGTCCTTAGCAATTGATGCTTCGTGATAGCACCACCCATGGCAACTCCCAGAACCCTGGCTTTGGAGATTTCGAGATAATCTTGCCCTTGGTGTTCTGTAGCTAAGTCCAGACCCTAGCAATCGACATTTCGTGATAATGTCGCCCATGGCATCTGAACCAGCACAAGGTGCTTACATGCCCTCAGTAGGATATTTTGATATCCTAGGAGACAAGCACCGAGGAGACGGTATGTTATTGCGCATCTTCGAGGAGAATTTTCTACCTCTTCGTGCTGGGAACTCGCCCAAATCAACATGTGTTGATCAGTTGCTCCTAATCTAGGTAGCTTTTTCAAAACAAATTTAACGCATTTGCGTGATTTTGATAATTAAGCGCACTGAACCAGACTGTGTGTGGATTAAGGTGCTTAGGTTACCAAGTCCTGCAAACCAGAGGTTAGTTAATGAGGCCGAATAATCCCTAGGCCTTAGACCTAATACTTAAGCTTCTCATTTTCCCCAACCTCTTGAGGGCTATCCAGATCTTAATGAATACTTGAATTTTTAAGCCTAAAATCACAGCCCAAGAGGCCTAAATCAGCATTCATACTAATCTCTTTGTTGTCTCTTTAGCAGTTTTTATCTTTCATTTTCTTTCTTTTTGATTTAGTCTAGAACTAAGTCAATTCCTTAATCCTTTACTAATGACTATCTTACTTTTTTTTTTCAAATTGTGCTCCTTTTTGACATTTATATCACCTCCCTTTTTCTCCTCAAAAATGATATTCAATTAATCTTTCAAAATTTCCTCCCTTCTCCATTTTTTGTTCTTTTTTATTTTATTTTTGATCTTTTGGAATATGTAATCTTTTTGATGAAACCCTTTCTTGTGAAGTGATTCTCACAACGTTTTGCACTTTAATACCCCCATGCCTACGATTTGTAATGTCTTCATTATAAATTAGGTGGGTTCAAAATCAGCTTAGATTGTACATTAGAACAGGTTTTGGGTGGGTGGACTAGTCATGGTGACAGTTGCGGATGATTTCAAGCTCGGGTACGGGTACCAGAAGTGGAGTCGGCTGTTCTAATGGTCGAAGCCTAAAGTGCAATATGAGTTCAGCATAAGATGTGTCAAGAAGAGTTTTGGGTTTTTCAAAAAGATGACAAGTGTCTCCCGTTAAATGTTGAGTTTAACGCCATCAGTTGGGTGCAATGAGCTCAAGGAGAATGGAGATCAAAAGATAGCTCAGCCAAGTTCGTATCAGCGAGTTCAATGAATGGCTTTAGTCGCTGGCCATTCACGATAAAGGGTTTGAAATCAAGGCTGGGTTGGCTGATTTCAACGGCTCCATTTCCAAAAAGCCGACTGGTAAGATATGGTCCAATCCATTTTGATCTGAGTTTCCCTGGGAACATTTTGAGTTTGGCATCAAAGAGTAGGACTTTCTGACCAGGTGAAATATCTTTCTCGATATGTACTTGTCGTGAAAGGCCTTAACCCAATCTTTGTAAATTTACGAGTTCTCATATGCATCATTGCATAATTCATCGATCTTGCTTATTTGAAGCTTCCTGTTGGCTCCTACCTTAGAAAGATCTAGATTACACTTCCGTATAGCCCAATAGGCTCTGTGTTCCAATTTGACGAGGAGGTGACATGCCTTCCCGTACACCAATCTGAAAGGAGACATTCCCAATTGGGTTTTGTGGGCGGTCCTATAAGCCCACAAGGCTTCCAGAAGTCAAGACGACTAATCTTTCCTGTCAGGTCATACAGTGATCTAAAGGATTTTCTTGATCTCCCGATTCGATAGCTCAGCTAAACCATTGGTTTGGGGGTGATAAGGAGTAGAGATTCGGTGTGACACCCCATATTTAGTCATCAGTGATCTGAATTGAGCATTCGTGAAATAGGTCCCTCCATAAGAGATAATGGCACATGGAATCCCGAACTGAGAAAAGATGTTTTGATGAATGAATTTGATTACCACCTTATGATCATTGGTACGAATCGGGATGGCTTCGATCCATTTGGACACGTAGTCAACAGCGAGAAGAATGTATTCAAAGTCATCCGAAATAGGGAAGGGTCCCATGAAATCAATCCCCCAGATGTCGAAAATTTCGTATATGAGAATCGGCTGTAAAGGTATCATATCGCGGTGACTCATATTGCCCAAGGGTAGGCAACGAGTGCATGCCTTATAGTGATCATATGTGTCTTTGAAAATCGTGGGCCAATAAAAGCTGCACTGGAGGACTTTTGCTACGATTTTATATCTGGAAAAGTGTCCGCCACAGGCCTGGTTATGGCAGAAGGACAAAATGTCCTGAATTTCTGCTTCCGACATGCACCGTCTGATGATCTGATCAGCACCAATGTGGAAGAGGTACGGGTCTTCCTAGATGTAGTACTTGGCATTGGAAAGCAGTTTCTTTCTTCGCCTTTGACCAATTGGACGGAATTTGATGTGATGCCAAGTAGTTCACTAAATCAGCAAACCAAGGAAGTCCCACACTAGTAATCAGGAGGTGCTTATTGGGAAAGTGTTCTGTGATGGGTCTAGAAGGGTCGATATTGTCAGAAGGAAGGCGAGATAAGTGGTCAGCTACCACATTCTACTTTCCCGCTTTATCGCGAATCTCGAGATCAAATTCTTGCAACAGTACCAACAGATTAGTCGAGGTTTTGTGTCCTTCGCGAGGAGGTGTCTCACAGTAGTGTGATCCGAGTATATGATAACATGGGAACCCAAAAGATATGATTTAAATTTTTCCAGGGCAAATACTACAGCTAGCAACTCTTTCTTAGTAACCGTGTAGTTATGCTGAGTCTCGTCAAGTGTCTTGCTAGTGTAGTAAATGACCACGGGTTTCTTATCTATTTTCTACCTAGGTACCGCACCTACAGCATAATCAGATGTATCGCACATGATCTCAAAGGGTTGAGACCAATCAGGGGACTGCAAGATAGGTGCTTGGGTAACTTGATCACGCAAGATCTCAAATGCTTGAGTGCACTCCTTGGAAATTTCAAAGGGGACATCCTTAGATAGAAGATTAGTCAAGGGGTGCGCAATTTTTGAGAAATCGGGAATGAATCGACGGTAAAAATCAATGTGCCCCAGAAAGGATCGGATGTATTTGACCAAGCTAGGCATAAGGAGTTTGGAAATCAGATTTACCTTGGCTCGATCAACCTGGATGCCTTTTTCAGAGATGAGATGTCCTAGGAGAATTCCCTCAAGTACCATGAAGTGGCTCTTTTCATAGAAGAGAACCAAATTCACGTTGATGCATTGCTTGAGGATTTGGACCAAGTGCAGGAGGAAATCATCAAAAGATTCACCAAATACCACGAAGTCATCCATGAAGACCTCAAGGTATTCACCTACCATATCTGAGAATATGGCAAGTATGCACCATTGAAAAGTAGCGGGTGCATTATAGAGACCGAATGGCATCCTTTGGAATGCGTATGTCCCGAAGGGGCAGGTGAAGGTGGTCTTCTGTTGGTCCTCGGGATGGATTGCAACCTGGTTATAACCGGAGTACCCGTCGAAAAAGCAGAAGAATCGATTTCCCGCTAGTTTCTCGAGGATCTGATCAATGAACGGTAGTGGAAAATGATCCTTCTTTATGGAGAAATTGAGTCTTCTATAATCAATGCAGACTCTCCACGAGTTCACTATACGGATCGGTATGGTTTCTCCAGTTTCAGTCGTGATGACGGTGAGCCATGCCTTCTTAGGCACAACTTAGATTGGACTCACCCAACGATTGTCGGAGATCGGGTAGATGATCCTTGCATCTAACCACTTGATGATCTCCTTTTTCACGACATCCTGCAGATTTGGATTTAGGCGTCTCTGCATTTCACAGGATGATCATGAGCCCTCTTCTGTGTACATGTAATGTCTACAGTATGAAGGGCTGATACCAGTCAGATCATCGAGAGTCCATCCAATGGTTCTCCGATGCTGTTGGAGAATAGAAATCAGGCGTGTTTCTTGATCAGGTGTGAGTCGGGAGTTGATAATCACAAGAAACATCTGATTGGAACCTGAAAAGATGTATTTCAGATGATCGGGAAGAGGCTTTAATTCTATAACTGGGTTGTCAACAGCAGTAGGCGGTTCAGGGTGGGTGTCGGGAGCAAAGGAAGGAGTTATGGGAGTATCTATGTTAGGTTCAGACTTCTCTATTTATAGGTTTTGATCCTCTTGTGGTTGATCAGAAATAGTTGGGTTTTCCTCGATACATAGGTTGTCAACCGCAGCCTCGATATTGCAAATTTGTTCTATAACTTCGCAATTGATTCCTTGTTGGGCCTTGAAGATGTTGATCTTCAGTGTCTTGCTCCCAGATTTTATTTCAATTTGGCCCTCGTAATTAATATTGGCCCTAGCAGTGGCCAGAAAGGGTCTCCCTAATATGATCAGTGTATTCTTCACATTCTCAGGAGCATCCATGTCTAAAATAATTAAATCCACTAGAAAATAGAAATCATGTACCCTAACTATGACATCCTCGAAAATTTCTTTTGATGACTTAATAGATCGATCTGCTAACTGCAAAGTCATCTCTGTCGGTTTAAGCTCAGATTCCTCAAAGTAGTCTAGTAGGGATGTGGGTATCAAATTTATGGAAGCTCCTAGGTCTAGTAAGGCTCGGTCGAACTACATATCACCGATTGCACAAGAGATCAGAGGAGTGCCTGGGTCTTTTGCCTTAGGCAGGAGTTTGCTCAAAATGACGGAGCTGGCTTGTTCCGACAGTACGATCGGGTTCCCATCTTTGGTTCGTGGCTTACGCTTAAGTGTACACATGTCTATCAGAAATCGTGCGTAAGCCGGTATGTGGTGTATCACATCCATCAAGGGGATGTTTATATGGACCTGCTCAAAGAGCTTAACCAGGTCCTCCTCAGGTGCCACGAGTTTGGTTGTCCTTTCTCCCTTGGTCAAGGCCTCGGGAAATGGAACCTTAGATGGTTCCTCTAGAATGGGTCCAGGTTCTTGATCTGAGATAGAGGTATCTTAAATGACTATCCTAGGGTTTGAGTTTGTATTACCAGGCTAAGAGTGGCTTGGATAAGGTAGGTCCTGTGTTGCTTTGCCTCTACAGGTAGTAACAGAATTCAAGCCTACCTAGTTCTGGTTTGGTGTGGGCAAAAGAGGTGATTGTTGTTGATAACCCACATATGATGTCGAGGCCTCCATTCCATCGGGTGATGGAGTAGAAGGGGCCTGATAAACAAAGTGAGCTTGGCCCTGAGTTGGGTTCATAACACGCCTCTGGTTCAGCACGTTATTCGAATTAGGCAGAGGTTGTGAAGGAAGTGCACCAGGTTGGCAGGGATTAGCCATCTGGGTGAGTTGATTCCGAACCTCTATGATCTCGTCTTTGCGTTGTTTTTGCATAGCCACATTCATCTTCTAAATGACAGCCAGAGTCTGAAGGATAAGAGTCATTTGATCTGCATGAGTCAGCCCGGATTGATAAGTTGGTTGGGCCAAGACTGAGGCGGTTGATATGGATGGGGAGCTTGTGGTCGGGGCTGATATTGAGGTCTTTGATTTTGATTGTTTTCTGACCACGTGAAATTAGTATGATTACTCCATACAGGGTTGTAGGTGTTTAAGAATGGATCATTCTGAATGGCGTTGAGGTCCTCGTAGGTCTGAGGAGCCTCAGAAAAGTCAGAATACGAGGGTTCAGAGTTCCCCCAACTAGAATAGGTGGGTCCAGAGTTCCTCTGAAACCAGAATCAAATGGGGGTGGATACGAGTCTATCCCCTGAGAAGATCGATGATAGGTGTTATGCATAGCCTCCCTGCCAGAGGGCGGTTGCGCGAACGGGTTTTGCGTAGAGGTGGCTCGTTGCAAGTGTCAAGTTAGCTCATCCACCTTCTTCTCAATAATAGAGACCTTGTCCAGGTGACTGGCCATTAGTTCCAAGTCGACGGAAGAGGATAGGCCCTGCGTCTCATGTGCTCCCTTTGAATTCATTAATGCACGGGCATTCGTCCGGTCGAACATGCCCATGGATTCATTATTGATGGAGTTCTGACACATATTCTAGAGAATCTCCCACACGATGTCTTCGTGTTGACCCATGATGTTTCCTTCCTAGGTTGCATTGACAAATAATCTAATATCCTCATAGAGTCCCTAGTAAAAAGACTAGACTTGTTCTCATTTAGGAACTCCGTGGTGGGGGCACTTTCGCACGAGATCCAGAAAATGATCCCATGCCTCGTGAAGCAATTCTCTTGCTTGCTACGTGAAATCTGTGATCTGGTGCTGTAAAGCATTTGTTCGACCAATAGGGAAGAACCTTTCAGAAACTCGGATTGAAGTTTCGCCCAAGCGTTGATTGGATGCGTTTGGGTTTGGTACCAGTGAGCAACCTTATCCATGAGAGAGAAGAACATTTTCATGTGTAAGACATCCCGATTTTGAGCTTTCGACCCGAAGGTCTGGGCTAGATGCTTGAGTTGATTGATATGCTGGAAAGGATCCTCAGAATTATGCCCATGGAATTTGGGAATGGCATGAATCATGTTAGGCTTGAGTTCAGTATCAGGACCTCCAGCGGGGATTTGTACTCAAGGTTCGATTGCCACAGCAGTGGGATTGTAGTGATCTCGCATCATAGGATGCTGCGGTGGGTTCACAAAGGCTTGGAATAGATCGTTGAGGTGCTGAAGCTGATTTTCAAGATTGTTTTCTTCTATTGGTTGTTCCATGATGATGGATGAAGGATAATTAGGTTCAGATGAATCAGAAGAGATATTGATCGGGTTGGGTTGTTGCATAAACACGGAAGTCAAGGTTTGGCCTCGATGGGAATGAGCAGCTAATGGAGGCCTCGAGGATGGTCTTAGAGATCTCCTCCTGAACATGCACCGATGGAGTAGATGAGAGGTAGAATGTGATGGACCCAATTAAGGCACACAAAAATTTTGGATGACTATAGAGGTTCGGGATGGATGATACCCCTTAGTCAAAAAGTCGTCCACCTGAGAATTTCCTAGGAAACCAGAGAGGGAGGGTCATGCAAAGACCCCTACACGGTAGAGCGCTGATTAGCCCATAGTTGTGGGCTATTTAAGTATTTAAGTGCCTAGACATTAGGTTAATTCTAACATTTATTTAGCATAAATTAGGATGTAAATAGATTAATTCATATTTTTAATTTAATTACATAATCCATGCATTGCATTCATATTTTAAGTGCATTTAGAATTAGCTTAGAATGGCATTCATCTAATTAGCCAACCAATTAGGTACATTGTTTTAGTTAACATAAAAGTTAAGAGTCTGTATATAAATAATCATAATATTTTAACATTATTTTCTTAATTCTTCTTCTTGCAGGAACGGCTGCATTTCCTTCCGTTGCCGCTCCAACGCCACCAGCTACTGCATTGAAGCCTACATTCATGGACGAGCGGAGAATGTGGATCTGCTCCCGCCTCTCCGTTCAAATCTATGCAAGCGGCTACAAAAAGAGAGAGGCAGCCAAGCTCGGGAGGCCTCCACCACCGACCCACCACTGTGCAGAGAGATATTCTCTCTTCCATTCCATATCGTCGGCCTCAACCGTGGCGGCGAGTCTCCACCACCATGGGCGTTTGGTGTGACAGGCCACATCGCCATCCGGAGCTCGTCCGCATTACCGTGAGCACCTCACTGTGCACCTTCCTTGCCGTCGTCATCAACAACCACCGTCACTGCAATCACCTTCTCAGTCAGTTAAGACGTCCGAGAAATTTCCCGGACGTCTGAAGCCACACCCCACTCCAGCAGCAATCACCGTTCACGCCCACTCACCTTCCACTTGAACTCAACCCTTGCCTGCTCACTCCACGCCGCTCGCACGCCCTCCAGCCGCACGCAAGGCGGGCATAGCCTCCACCGCACTGTCTCACTACTCACGCCCGCACCACCACCCCCGCGCCTGCAGCCGTCATCCGTGCGCACCCACCCCTGCAGCAATCGTGCTCACAGGCCGCGAGAGCACACCCACACCTGCAACCTCACCCGCGCTCACCACCAACAGGCCGCGCGCGCACCCTCGCCTCCAGCCAGCGCGCAGCAGCGCCTCCCGCCAGCTGCGGCATTCCCCCATGCCACGCCTTCCACCTGCGCGCGCCCCTGCTGCATCTCACCGCCACTTCCAGCGTGCGCTCGCCAGCACCGACTGCAGCGCTTCCGCCAACAGAGCGTGTACTCGCCTGCAGAGCCCATACTTCTCGCCAACAGCAGCTGCAGCACCGACTGCAGCCACCTCCACCGGAGCTCGTCCGGCCGGCTCCGGCCGCGGTGCGACACGCTGCCACCACCGCTTCAAAGCCCTCGGTCCAAGGAACTTCCTCCGAGCTTCCCGCGTCCAGCCGTCCACTCCTCGTCGCGCACGGCAAAGGGGAAAAAAATCCCCTGTTTTGCTATAGTAACATGGCCATTAAAAATTACATTTTCTTCCATTGTCAATTTTTAATAATATTTTATTGATTCTGTATTGCGACAAATATCCTCTAGTTACTTAGAATTGCTATTTCAGCATGATTTCTTGATTCAACCTTAATCTGAAGGCAATTTTTGCTTGATTCTTGTCCAAACTAACTACGAGCAAACGTTTTTAAGTGGTGCGAATTTAAATACGTCATTGCCTGCCTGTGGATACGACCCACTCTTCTGCGAGTGGTTATTTCTTTTTAAATATTGATTAGTCGATTTTTCCACCACATAAAACTGCAAACGACTTTAAAGCGAACAATCGACTCGTCAAGCGCCCCCACGAGTTACAGAGTTTCTCCCACCCAACCTCTTATCACTAATGATCCTGGTAGATCAGAATAAGGACTTGACCTCTTAAGTCTACCAGTTTTAAGTTAAGAGCAAGGGTGCTTATGATTTAAATTGAACGTTAAGATGTTTTTTGTGCAAAGTGACCTACTTTGAAGATTGGTTAACCCAACAAGGTGGGTCAACTTCACCTGTTTTGTTCTTTTGAGAAGTTTAGGTCCCTCTTTTAGTGATCAAATGAAATTAAGAGACTGATTTTAGGGTTTGCTTGTATAGATCAATTCAATCAAGGCTTAGGTACACATTGTTTGGGAAGATTATTTCTTGATTAAGCAAGTGTCTCTAAAACCCTAAACTGAAAATCCTAATTGGCTCTGATTTGGTCCAATTTAATTTGTCCAAATGTGGTACCTAGGGCTTCAAGCAAGAAGGTGATAGCCCTAGATACCTTAAGATCTTAAGTAGGTGCATAAATTAGGGTTTGAATGTTCTCTAAATAGAATGTATCAAATCAGGAAACTTGATGATTAATCTACGAATATAATGCAAGTAGCCCTAATTGAATTTTTAGCTTTTCAGAATCAGGGGCTTAGAAGAGATTGTATTTGTGTTTTACCTGTCCCTGGAGTGGTTGATGTGCAGCTGATCTTCTTTCAATGAGACCCTGAAACATATCACAATCAAATGAGATGTAGCAAGTTAGTACCAAATCTAATCTTGCAATCAAGAGATCTAATTGCGCATTGCTCCCCGGCAACGGCATCAAAATGTTAGTCGCTTGAAATCATGTTTTAAATCGTTGCGTTGCAGCATAGTCGAAATCTCATGAAAAACAGATAAAATTTATACTCGAAAGTCTGAGGTTGTTTGCTGGGAGCAAGTAGGAATTCAATTCTCAAGATTGTAATTTTAAATAACAGAGATAAGAAATTATGATAAAAAATTGATTTAGAATAATGTGGCAATAATATTAAGTGTCAAACTGCAAAAAGAATAAGTAAAATGGTGATTTGAATCACCAATTATTCCCTACAATAATATCAAATGGAACTTAATGACTATATAGAAATAAACTCAAATCAGCCGTCTAATTGAATGATCAGACGTCTTAAACGTCTGGCTAAACAATAATCTCTCTTCTGATTTGCTTCTTCTCTTTCTCTGTGTTTGTCTCTCTTCTTCTACGACTCTTCTTTTCTTTCTCTTCTCTGCTTCAATTGCTTTCCTTCTTCATAGACTCTTCTACTACTCTCCTCTTCGTCTTCTTCTTTTCCTTTGCTTCTCTTCTTCAACTTCTTTTCCTCTGCTTCTCTTCTTCATGCAGAGGGGGAAGGGATCTTCAGATTTGGCCAAGTGTTAGCCAATTTATCCAGAGAGCAAAACCCCTAACCCCCGCATGCTCTCCTTTCTTTCTCTCCTTGGGTCACGCTCTCCAAGAGCCTTCAACTGTACCAGGTATACGGGTAATCAAACCTAGAGCGCACCCGGGTCCAGGCTCACCGGCAGTGGGTGGTGAGCAAGGAGTGGATAGCATAGGCAGGTAATCAGATCAGTCCAGACTCATGTGAGTAGTGTCACGGGCGAGGCAATGTCGGGTGAGTGGGGACCTCACCCCCTTATGTCTAAGGCAACTAAGCCTAGACACAAAATCAATTTGTCTAGCATAAGAGGACCGTCCGTATCCAATGTGGGACTATCCCACAGGGATTTCTTCGCGCAGCAGCAACAGGTGATTGCTCGTCAAATTGGTGTGCTACTGCTGTCTCTTAGGCTAATTGAAGGCTCGCGGAAGCACCTGGAGAGGAGTCCGTGTCGATTGGGAGCTGCAGTAGGTGAAACTAAGACCTGGAAGTAGATGAACACATCGGAGAAGATGCTGGCAACGGCGGTTGTCTGATGAAGAACCTAAAAAGACAAATACGACCTAATGGCCTACTCAAAACAGCTTAGAAGCTTCTCCGGACTATGACGAATGTGATGAGGGGGTTGATGTGGTGCGAGCATGATCTGTGGGTGCTGGCGGAGACTGAAAATGGAAGCAAACGTGGTTGAGTTCAGTGGAGGGTTCTGGCGAGTAATCCCCTCAATTTCTTGAGGGGTCTTACTCGCGTGGATATGGCAACGGTGTGGGAGGTGGTAGCAACTCATTTTGGTGTGTGTGGTGGCTGCTAGGGCTCACTGGAGGTCAGCCGGTGAGTTGAAAGATGGAGTTGCGGAGGGCGTCCGTGAGGTCGAATCGGAGTGTTGAGGGTACTGTCGTGGTGATGGGAAGCTGAAGAGTTGTTTGAGAGAGGTAGCAGACGACGTGGAGTGAAGATGGCACCAGTTGCGGTTTGGCCGGCGTCGGAGAAGGAAAGAGCTTTAGTAGGGTTGGACGATGAGGACCAGGAAGATAGAGACATTGGCTGGTACTGTGCGACGTGGAGGAGAGAGGGAAGGATAAATCCATCGCCAGCATTGTGAATGGATGATGAGAGGTGGCAGGGAGAGTCGCCAGATGTCGAGGAGCACTTCGACCGAGAAAGAGGAGGGGAATTGTAGGTGTTCCAGGCTGAATTCGAGCGTGGGTTGAACGATCTGCCCTGGGGAGTCTTATATTGGCCATTAGAAGGTAATTAGAGCTTAGGAAGCAATCTTCCCAAGCTTAGAAGGTCGCCAGAGTTGGAAACCCAACTCTCTCATGCATTCGCATGAGAGATTGGGAAAGAATTGAAGCTCATGAATCGGTCTAATTGAAAGAGAATTTCAAGAGGGATCTCGGGTTCAAAATTGAGGAAGTTTCATCAATCAATTAAGGAGAAATCCTTAGTTGATTGTCACTGGAGCTTTAGGATTAGGATTTCTCTGTAGTGGGGGCCTTTTTGTGAAGAAGACAAAGAAGTTGGGGGCTTTTTGTAAGGATTTTGAAAGTTAAGGGCATATGTGTGATCAGACAGGACCAAGTTGTAACCTAGGTCAAGAAAATCTCAGATTAGGCCCAAATTTTGGTGTAAATCTAATTTAAACCTAAGCAATTCAATGGTGAAGTTGGATTTTAGTTTTGATCATATTTGACTGGGTAATTTATGCAAAAACCTAAATTAGGGCAAATGTTAGTTTGATACTCTATTTTGGGTCAAGATGGGTTCTGATGGTCAAATTGAAGGTATCAAACCTTAGAGAATATTTTTTAATGAATTTTAGAGGGTTTAGGTGTATTTTATCCTAGCCAGAACCTCAGTTAATTAAGCAGGTATGTTTTTAGTGTTTCAGAAGTCATTTAATTCCCAAAACACGTGAAAATCCTTTTCTGTCTATTTTAACCCACTTGTTAGCCTTTTAGGACCATTTGACCCTTAATTAACACCTAAGAGAAACCCATGGTTGTACTGCATTCATGATATGATGGTAAAATTACAGTTTTAACCTTGGTTTCTTGTCTTTCCCTCAAAATGATTATGTAGTGACTTAGGTTTCTCTGATGGTTATGTAGGAGCGTTTAATGACTTAATCAGATCAAATTGAGCTAGTTATGGCTCATGATAATGTTCCCATCAATAACTGGCGCCAAAACACCTGCCACACCCCTTCACCTTGGTGCCATTTAAATCCACCCTTCATCCCTTAACCACCACACCATGGAGCCATCCCAACCCTTCCTAATTCCCACACCAACTAACCCACCTACACCCACCTAAGTTGGCACCAAATCCCCTTAACCAAACCTCCACACACCCCTTTAATTGGTGCCAACCTACCCTAGCCACTCATCTCCTAACTACCACCATATAAGTTAATCCTAGCCATACAACACACCTAACCAATCCTTAACCCTAGCCCCCATCTAAAGTTGACGCCAACCACCAACACCCCTCCATTTTGGCACCAATTCACCTAAACTCTAGGATATTCTAACCACCCTCATGAGCCCATCTTAGCCCTCCATCCATTAACTACACCTACTCCCTTAACCACTCTATAAAAAGGCCCATAACCATCACCATGAGGGATACCTTTGGCTTCATTAATTCCACCATATTCCACCCACCATAGCTGGCCAAGAGAAGGAGAAGAAGATTAAGGGGACACTCTCTCCCCTTGGTGCCTTCTCCTCTTCCCTTCTCTCTTATGCTCCCACCAGCCAAAGGACCAGCCAAGCAAGGAGGACGTTCAGGAGGAGGTTCTTGAAGGTGGTGCTTGCCCATCCTAAGAGGAATTCTTGTGGGTGGAAATCTTCTACACTTGGAGGAGCAAAGGCATGCCCATCTAGGGCTTTCCCAGAGGAGGATCTCACCAACTTGAAGGAGATTTTCAAGGAATGAGAAGGAGAACTTCTTTTCAAGCCATAAGCAGTTGAGCTTGGAGCAAGAAGCTTCTCTTCTTCACCAACATCACCAAGAGGATTTGTGTTTTACTTTTTGTATTTTCATTTTTTTGTGTAGAAGCATTTCTCTATTTGTCTTTTTGTAAGACAAATTTCCCCTTAATCAAAGTTGTTTTCTTTTAAATTTTGGTTACTTTTTCTTGCATGTTATTACTTTTACCTTAGTGCACTCACACACTCTCTCTCTAATTACCCTAGGTCTTCACCTACCTAGGATGAGCTTAGAGAGAAGAATTGCTTGTCACTTAGGTTTCAATTTTAGCATGTTAGGTGTAGTCTTTTTCCTGCTTTCAAGTTTGTTTTTGCCCATTACTCGAAAATAAAAATAAAAAATCTTATATTCAAAAATTCAAAAAGAAAGTTGATTTCCCTATTGTCAAGCGAGAGCATTTAAAGTGCATTCCTGCCTCCTTGGATGACTCTAGATACCACCGCTATCTAGGTTTATAAATTATAAAAGCGATTGCAAATTGGTGTGCTACAACGATTTAAAAACCCTAATTTCAAATCACACTTTTCTTCGCATCACTTTTTGGCATCGTTGCTGAGGAGGCACAGCTTTGCATTTTGTTAATTCTCTTCCTTGATAAGTGGATCTCATCCCCTTTTCTTTCTTTCATTTTGTGTATGCAGGAGCATTCCAGGAACGAAGCAAGAATTTGGAAGTAAAAGCTTAAAGTCCCTTTTCTTCCAACAAATTTCAAGTTAGTTCCTTGATACTTGTCACATTTTCTAAAAACAAAAAAACTACCAAAATAATTTTAATTCAGTCTTTTAGGATCATAAACATTTAAATTAAGTAGAGTGGTGTCTTTAAAAACTCATTGGTTGCTTGTTTGAATCATTTAACACTACTCTACCTTAAGTATTCGTATTCTGATTTCGGGTCCAAACTTCTGTTTGGACTTCTAAACTCATTTTCCGACACCACAAGCCTCCTAAAATCTTGAGATTTTATCCAAAGATTTCAAATCAAGTGGGAAACATCTGTCCCAAATTTCAAAGCAATTGGAGTTGTAGATAATTTTTAAAAATTCATTGACCATAGGGGGTCATCTCCTTTAATTTCACTATTTTGTTATTGTCCAATTTTTCTACTTATCCAATTTTTATGAAATCTGGCTTTCTGGAATCCTTGTGAAATGATACACAATATATAAAAGCACAAAAATTTTTTGTGGCCGGTGGTTGTATTAAAAAATTCAAAATACCCACGGGTATCATTTCTGGACTTTGACATCAGCACAAAGAAAAATCTTAAAAAAATATCAAACAAATTCCTAAAGTCACAAAAAAATATTTTTGGAATATTTGTTTGATTTTTCTTTCAGTAGTGTTGTTTTTTGTTTGTTTGGGCCACTACTTAACAAGGAAAGCCTGAAATAATTCACTAGTAGTAACATTTCTGTTTAAGAATCCAGCCAATTAGGATTTCTTTACATTTTTAGAGACCTACTTTTTAAAAGGAAAGCTACATTCACCTATACAACTTGATTTCTTTTTTATTGTGGATCTCAAACTTGTTTGAAAGCTTAAAAAGAGAACCCTAAAAGATACTAAGCTAAATCAAATCCTAAAAGCAGAAAAACAACAAAAAATTTGTGTGACAACTTGAAATTGGCATTGGAATCACTCCATCCAATTTGCACACTTAAAAAAAATTTAAATAATAGGGCATTACCCCAATTAACGGCCTCCACATTTCCGTGCACAATCAGATACCCAGGTTTAAATTAAAGCAAGTAGTCATTTGACCACTTAAGGACTTCACCAAAACTTAGGCTTGATATCCAATATCTAAGAATTACTAAGTGTTCCTAATTCCTTTTGAACACGTGGTGACTGACTTACAGGAAAGTCAAATGACAGGTGCGGGTTTACACAAGCCCCTGGTGATTTTCCCAGGACATACTTGGGCCCAATCCCCTGCTTTTAGTCTAGCCGGGTACTCTTAGGGAACTAGGTTCACTTATTGATTTCTTCTTTATTGGGTTCCCAAGTCTTAGGTTAGGAGTCAACCTTAGGACAGATTAGGCCTGGTTGTTTGATTTGCACACTTTCTCTCATCCCTCTCTCTCCTCCTCCTCCCCTCCTATTCTTCTATTAAGTGCATGCACAGGTGAAGGTCCCAAAATCCACATCTCTAGGGACCATTTGATTTTGCCTCCCGCACCAAAAGATCTTTATTTTCTTCTTCTTCCCCTATTTTTAACATGGAAAACATGGAAAACCATTCAAAAAATTCTACTTCCACATCCCAACCCGAACCTAACCCATCAGCTGACCCACAAGCTTACTTCACCATCCCTAACCTCCTGCATTTGGAGCTACCACAAAACCCTGAATGGCCAGGTGTCCCTCTAAATCAAAATACAAACCCCTTTTCTCTTATGGTCAACCAATGGGTTCGACTTCAACAAAACCAGTGGCAATTGGCTAGGATAGTCATGAACCTAGCCAACCAAAGGCCAGGTCAGCCACTCAGGGAACCTCTCATACCTCTTAATGATTTCTATGATCCTTCTAATTATGAAAAAAGACTAGGAGTGGTTATACCCCAAGGGGATTTTGAAATTAAACCCTCCATTCTAAACCTAATCAAACATTTCCATGATCTTTCGAGAGTGGACCCCTTTTGCCACCTTAAGGAGCTGATTGTCCTTCCTCAAACCACTCGTTCCCACAATGTGCAAGAAGAGGTGTGGCTCATGAGACTTTTTCCTCTCACGCTAGAAGACAAAGCATCGCATTGGTTTAGAATGGTCGGGCGTCCTATCACCACCTGGCCCCAATTAAAAAGCACTTTTCTAAAAAATATCTTTCCGATAGGTCATACAAATGCTTTACGTCAATCAATAATGACCTTTCAACAAAAATCTGGTGAACCTCTCCATGAGTCTTGGGAGAGATTTCAAGAACTACTTAGGAGTTGCCCCCACCATGAAATTCCACGATGGCAGCTAGTGCAAATCTTCTATCATGGATTAGAAGAATGATCAAAAAGATTCTTGAATACTTCATGTGAGGGTAATTTCCTTAATAAGGATGCCAAAAGTGGCTACCTCCTTTTTGAGGAAATGAGTGAAAACTCATTTAATATGGCTTCAATGGACACTTTTGGTAGAACCAACAACCCAAGACTTGGAGTTAATGAAATCGACTCTAAATCAACATCTGTTCCAGTCACTCAAGACAATATACATATGATCGCTCAACAACTGGACCAAATGCAAATCAACCAGAAAAAAATGGAAGAAAAGCTCACACAAAAGCAAGCTCCATACCCTAATGATGTGCATACATCTGAATAGCCAAAATTGTCTATTAATGCATGTTCTTAGTATCATATTAGCATCATGTATTATAAATATTGCATAACATGCATCATCATGCATTTATGTCAAATTGTACAAATTGTATAGTAATTTCTTCTTTTTGGTGGCCAGGAATAGGGTGATATTTAATCGAGGCCTCAAATTGAATATCCAATCGTATAAATCTGATCAGGGCGACAATCAGAGTTCAACAACTCCAAGATTGTCCTGATCGGAGTTCCGTAGCATTGGATATAATCTGAGGAGGGTCAGAGATCAAGGGCCAGGATAGTGTAAATCCTTACTTCAGATGACAAATCCGACTGCACAGATGGGTTCGGATCGACAATCGCAGTCCAATAGTGCGAAAATCAATCCAATCTGACATCCGTGGCACCAACTACAACACATAGAAGATGGATGGCCAAGATGGCCCCACGTGGCGCCATCCCAGGTGCCCAATCGGCCCAAGGACTTACCGCTCCCTCTCACTCCTCGCATGCATGATCAGATATGGGTCATTGGATCTTAATCCAATGGCCATCAGTGTGCGTACCTCGGTTGGAAATGCGACAAACTCTCGGCCTTGGCGAATTGGTTGAGTGATCCATACGCGAGCTAAGGGCGTGAGTTCGAAACTCACAACATACGTCAATTCAGCGCAGTGCGAGCATGGTTGATTTCGGTCGTTGATGCATCGCGGATTGAGGATAGAGCTGCGACTTGTCACAACCAGAGCTCACGGTGCCTTCACACGCGATCCAACACGCCGTTGATGCTCGATCTCACGTGCGAGAGTGGGACGAAGGTGCACGCGAGATGGATTTTAAGCCGTGCGATCGCTTGATCGGACTGCTGAGAATCGAAGAACAGGCAATGGTGTTGCGCGTGGGGAGAGGAAGAGGTACGTGGTGCATGTGCACACGAAGCCCACGATCTGGGATTTAGTGATGGTTTTATCCGTCACTAAAGACCCTGATTTAATGTTTTAAAAGTAAAATGACCTATTTTCCTTCGGAAGACCACCGACGCTCACAAACCAGCATCTTCTCCCTTGATGCTCACAGACCACCACCATCTTCTCCACCTCTAGAAGACCACCGACGAGGTGCATCCACCACTCCACGCAACCACCCACCTCGCCAGCCACCTTAGAAGCTCCGCCACATTCCATTGATCATTTTCCCCCTTTTCATTGACTGCCACACGCTCCACACATTTCTCCCGAACACACCCAACTCCACAGCCACAGAATGACCTAGGCACGCACGCCCAGGCCAACCCACGCCACGCCAACCATCGAGGCATCTTCGCCGTGCCACGGCGAAGCTTCCTGCAAGTTTTAATGAGGCCGCAAGGCCGTATTGCATGAATGCAGGTTCAGACCTCGACCGCCATTAGAGCCAGCTTGAAGAAGCTTGCAAGCTTCATCTACTGCCCCAGGCATTAGGATTCCAGGTCCCAGACGTGCGGACACTCTTCACAAACATATCACGCCCAACAATTGGAAGCCAGACCCTTGCATCTGCTGCAATTGAGTGCGACCCCTGCGGGCGAGCGCGAGAAGCAGGTGGGACATTTAGTCCCACCTTGGTAGTTTTAGAACGAGCGGTGTGATATAAGATGAAAAAGTGTCAGGGGCTTATCGCCTCCTGACATGGGGTGAGGTCCCACTCATCACATGCCTCGTCCACGACACACACCTCTGTGGATCTGGCTCTGACCCGACTACCCGTGCACTCCTCACCCACCACCCACGCCGGTGGGCCTGGTTCAGGGTGCGCTAACCCGACCTGTTTACCGAAGAAGGCTCTGGGAGAGCGAGCCTAAGAGAGAAAAGATAGAGAGTTAGTGGGGGAGGGTAGGGGTAGGTTTTGCACTTGCAGGGAAAGGAAAGAAAGAAGAAGCCAAGGGCGAAGCCAGGGAAGAAAGGTGGAGGTGAAGCTAAAGAAGGAGGAAGCTGAAGAGAAGGCAAGGACTAAAGGAGGAGGGAGCTGAAGAAGAAGCTAAGGGCTAAAGGTAGAAGAGAGCTGAAGAGGA
Source organism: Thalassia testudinum (assembly GCA_037157565.1). Lineage (NCBI taxonomy): Eukaryota > Viridiplantae > Streptophyta > Magnoliopsida > Alismatales > Hydrocharitaceae > Thalassia > Thalassia testudinum. The sequence goes on from JAZHRO010000007.1 coordinate 15,212,191, forward strand.
TCAGAGAGGAAGAAGAAGGCAGTTGAGGCTCGCAAGGCCAAAGCCAGGTAAAAAGCAAGAGAAGAAAGAAGAGCAAGGCCAATAAAGAACAAAGAAGAAAGAAGAGAAAGAGAGGAACGAGCTAAAGAAAGAAGCAGAAGAAGGAAAAAATTAAAGAAAAATGAAACACTTTCTAAGACGTCTGATTCTTCTCAAGTTCTCTTTTATATGTTTTCTAACTACATTTTTTTTTCCATATACTCATTCTTGACATTCTGAATTATATTTTGAGTAGTTTTATGTGTTCAAATTGCATCTATTATTGAGATTAGTGCATGAATTCCATTTGCTCCCTATGTTCGACCTCGAACTTAAACTTCGAGTAATAAAATTTATTTGTTTTCAAAGCTATTTCAACTATACTACGACTCATTTATTTTAAACCTGATTTCACTTTGATAAACATTTTGACACCATTGCCGGGGAGTAACATGCAATTCATCACTAGTCTCTGCATTATTTTGAATATATTTGAGCACTAACTTACCCTATTTGTTTTATTGTGATTTTTGCGAGGTATTCCACAAAGAGATCTCCTACATAAATCAACCACTCCAGGGCAGGTAAATTCTCTCTTCTTCCCTAATCCATCTCCTAATCATGGGAAGACAAAATGGAAGCAATCAAATTAGGAATCACTTGCCTTCTTTTTATAGTAATTATCATTTAAAAAACTAGTTTCCTGATTTGCGAAATATTTTTCACATCCTATTGAAGTTGAAGTGTTCTTGAGATCCTACCCAAAAATTTTTGTGCCTATTAGGAATCATGCTTAATTTCCAAATCTCCGCGGACTACACACTTCTTGTCTGAAGTCCAAAGAGAACTTCTATGAAAATAAAAAAGGATTAGAAATAGAACCAAATTAGGGTTTCTACAATAGGGTTTTGGGAGTGCTAGTTCACACGTGCTTGCATAAAAAGAAACAAACCCACCCGCATCTGTGTGCTACTCAAGCCTTTGATTGAAATGATCTAATCAAGACAAACCCTAAAATCAGGCTCTAAAAATCACTTGAACCTTAAAAAACCTTGGACTTAATAACTTGAGAGTCAAATCAGGGTGATTTCTAGGTCTTGACTTTGAATCATTCTACCATCTTTAGGGCAGGTCAGGTGAAGTTGGACTACATTGTAGGCCAACCAACCTCTAAATTAGGTCACAAAACCAAAACATCTAAAGTTCAAGTGGAACCCTAAGCACCTTTGATCTTAAATAAAAGTGGTAGACTTAAGAGGTCAAGGTCCCCACTCTGGTCTACCTAGAATCTCAGTGACAAGGTAAGTTGGGCAGGGGAAACCCTGTAACCCGTGGGGATTCTCTACCATGTAGGGGTCTTTGTAGGATTCTTCCTCTGTGGCTACCAAGATAATTCTCAGGTGGACAACTTTCCGATCCAGAGGTATCATCCGCCCCGAACATCCATAGTCATCCAAAAATCTTTTGGGAGCCTTGATTGGGTCAAAAACACATTCGGTCCCTCATCCCTTCTCTTTAGAGCACACACATAGATTTTCAGTGGGATTTTCTATTCAGAACTAATCACTTCATTCTAAAAACTGAATTCTGATTCTACATCTTGATTCCACCATTTGATCCAAATATGCAACCTGGTTACTCAGGATTACCATTCAAGAAACCTGAGTCTCAAAGATCCATGAGAGATAGGATGATTGAGGATGCCCTTGAATTCTATGAAATTGAATACAAAACCTCAACACCAGTTTAAGACATTCAGGTTAGTGTACCAACAACAACTTTCAACATAAACTGTGCCCAAGTGTTATTGACAGAAGCCATAAAAGGATCAACCTGAGACATTCTCATAACAGGATACATTGAGATAGAAAAATTGCATAACTTTGAATACCTTCAATGCATGACAAATCATGTATTATGGGAACAACACCAAGATGATCTTGAAAAATGGGAAGAGATGATGAGATTATTGAAACAAGTTATCGATCAGAAATACCCGTACATGCCCCAAACAAATGATGACCCATCTTGGAATAGTATTGAGGATCAATCCGATTTCCCCAATTCCGGGTTTGAGGCACAAAGTTGTTGTGGATTCCCAACCCAGATGGAATACAACATGCCTAATCTTGAATTAGCTTGGGAAGTTCCAATTGCAGGAGAACACGATTTTGAGGCAGCCCTAGAACCTAGATCACCAAGCATAGAATTTCGAGACTCCTGCAATAATGAGATTAGAACTGAACCTCTCGAGGGTGTAAATCCCACCCCTTATTCTGATAAGGTGACCCTCGACGGTAACTATGACCTAGATTATAGTGATTCAACCCACATCCTCAACCTAGAATCTGGATCTGAAACTTATTGGGAAAATTATGAGGCCCCGTATGACAAAGATCAAAGTTTCAATAAAAAGTATGATTCTAGGCCTCTATTTGATGAATATCCCTCTCCAACATCCTCAGAGATACAGATCGATTTTTCGGAAGTCACGCCAATCTACAATACAGAACCGAGGAGTTGGAGAGTGGGATTTTGATTGGTGTTGGAAGGCATTTTTGTGCATTTGAAAGTCGTCGGAATCGTAGTATAGTCGCGCAAAAACGTTCGTCAAAAATAAGTTTGTAAAAATAACGAGACTTTGAGTCCCGGTCGTTCATCTCTGGGAGGTATTTGTTTAATTCTGAAATCGATCTTTTATCACTCTACTTTATTTAAAATCGCACGCCGGTTTCCAATCTTCGAATTAAGACTTTGCCACTTCTATTATGAATTCTGATTACATGCGCATGTGTCAGATAGATAACGAAAGTGAAAGTGTGGGTTTCGATGAGCACAGTTCTATTTACGTGGTGGCTGTTTACAGAAAATGCATCTATAGTTAGGTTTTCTATATTTTCCGGAACGAACATGCTTGTTGCAAAATATATATAAGTGAAAAACAGGCAACTTGAATCACGCAGAAAAGATGGCAACCAATATGCTCATGGTGATTTCAAACATAGAGATATATATAAAAATGTATCTTTTATTCATTCATTCAGAGAAATGTTTGCAACAAGGAATGTAGTGGAAATCTTGTACAGGAATGCTTGAAAATGTAAATCTAGCTACCAGAAAACGATCGCATATAGGAATCTATGGGGGGATTTTGCATGCATCATTGAGAGAGAATAAAGAGCTAAACTACTAAGCAGTAAAACTACGAAGAGCTAAGTTACTAATCTAGCAGAAGGAAGGGCATTCAGAGGTGGTCTCTGATGGCCTTTGAGTGGCTGAGAGGAGGGGCGGCCAATGGAGCTTAGGCTGGCCCTTGGAGAGAGGTTGGAGAAGTAATCCAGCATCCTAGTGTGGAGATGGTGGCTTCCATGGTGGTGCTCCTCGTGGAGGTAGAGTGGAGGTGGAGATGTAGCTAACCTAAGTGGATGAGTGCCAAGAATGGGATGGGTGCAAATGGTCACCCCTTAGGTCTTTTTATAGACCTAAGGGAGTCTCTCTAGAGAAGTGTAGAACTCTCTAGAGAGAGCTCCAATGAGTGGCTGGCCAAGAGTGGATGAAGTGGTTCTTAGATCTACAAAAAGTGGATCTAAGAATAGAATGCCTCTTGGTTGCTAAATTTGACAACCAAGAGTTGGCGCCACTTTGAAGAGAGTTCTAGAGAACTCTAGAGGAGTGTGTGTGCGTGAATGGGTGTGTGTGTGTGTGTGTGTGTGTGTGTGTGTGGTCATAGCCTAGGTGGCTAAGAGGTCTAGGTTAGGTCCTAAAGGGTTTGGGTAGGTGTATGCCTTGAATTAGGGTTGCAAACCCTAATTGCTAAGGGAAAATTGTAATTAAACTTAACCTAAGTTTAATTGAATGAGTGTGAACCTAATTGAGAGTGAAATAACTCAATTAGGCTGGGTTTAAGCCAATTGGACTCTCACTAAGTCCAATTGGAGTTGTGTGGGTTGAGATTTGAGCTCAATTGGACTCAATGAGCCCAATTGGCTTAGGTGATGGTAATTGACTTTGTTCTAAATCAATTGGGTTCAGTGATGACCTAATTAGGTCCTTAAGGTGGTCTAGAGGTGATGTACTATGGTTAGGGCACCTTAATTTAGGTTCCTATAGAGTTGGGATTAGGTCTAGGGAGCTAGAGATCCAAGATCAAGGCTTGAATCTCAAAACAGGAACTAGAGATAGTTTCAGACGTCCAAAAATAGAGTCAGATGACTTATACTAAAAAATCAGAAGTCCAGACTTCAGTTCTGGACATCCAATCTGAGTCAGGGGAAATTCTAGGTTATGTTTTGGGTATTCTGTAGAAATTTGACATCTGACAAAGTGTCTGGACGTCCATTAACACTGCAAAAGTGAGTTTAAGGTGTGCGGGAGTTGGCTAAGGGTTCTGGACATCCTATAATTCATCTGGACGTCCAGATAAAGGTTGGAACTAGGGTTTTAAGGTTTCCTAGGTTGCGGTGACCTAATCTAAGGGTGGCTAAAGCTTGGGGAAGTCTCTAGGCTGTCCTAGGGCTAGGATGGACCTAAGCACTTCACATTTTACTGCTTTATTCCTACTTAATAAAATAGCATACCTTAACTCCCTCACATCATTATTCCCTATGTCTAATCTAAGTCTTCTGCTCCAATCCTGCTGCAACACCCATTATCTTGATCTAGGTTCAGATCTAGCTCCAGATCCAGCTCCAGATCAGCTTATTGCCTGTAATTGACATAATGCACTTAATCAACACGTTATAACATTATTTTATGTAAGCTAAAGGAAAGCAGTAAAGATACAAATAATGCTTATGCATGCATAAATTACCCTAACTTATGCTAAGTTCTAGCTTAATTTAGGTCAATTAAGACCTATGATTGTTGTGCAATCAATTGGGTCTTTCCTACAAGCCAAGAACATGAGCCTAGACCAAATAAGAACACCTTTTTTAGCTCAGAATTTACATATAAGCTAGACCCAAGTTAGGCTGCTAAGTCTACATCATGGGATTTACTCAGTGGTGGAACTCCTGATCTCGAATCTCATTCAGAACTTGAGTTTCGAAAACTCTCCAACGATTTCGAATCTTACCATGATTTCAGAGAAACTTTGTTTCCTGAATACGACGAGCCAATCTATGACCTCAGTTCACATGATTCATTCTCCGACTCTAACTCTGAGGTCCCTGATCCTGAGATCTTTGATTTAAATTCAAGTTCCAATGAGATGAAATCATTTCTTTTTGATCCTCAGGAATCAAAACCAGAAAATACCGATAGTGACTGCAACCCAGAGTTTGAATCTTTTCTTGATTCAGATTTCCCGCATCCTATAAACACTCTACAGGCATTCATTTTTTAATTTCAGAGCTACTATGAGGACTGTCTAAATGAAACCACCTATAACTCCTTTCTAGAAGAGCCCTCATACACAATTCTTATTGAAGCCACCTCTTTCACATATACAAAACCTATCCAAACCTGTTTTCAACCCCAACCTGCAACCGGACTCAATTTCTATTCTGACTCCCCTCTTACTGAGCCGATTACAGATGATTCACCTCCACATCTATACCGGGTTTTGAACATTGATCAGACTGAAGACCATGCTCCATCATTCTCTGATCACCCCTGTAGGGTTTCCACATCATCCACTGATTATTTTACGGGTCCCTACTCTGACCAGGCTGATTTGACTCAGCCAAACCCCAAATTTACACTTCCACATCATTCCGAGCTCCATAGCACATGGTGGGTTCCACATCTCTTGATCTACATTTATCAACCCACCAGATTGATTGGGTTTGGGTTGCATCATCAGCCTATTGATCTAAACAAGCACCTGGTTGGACCAACCAGGCTCTTGATGAAGGTGCTTGTTCTACAAAACTCCGTTGATTTGACCACTTCCTCTCCATCCCATTTCCCACTCGGCTGAAGGCATTGAATTTAGCGCTTAACGAGAGGCAACCCATCATTCCAAAAACCCAAGATCCATCTGATTATCCGTCTATACTTCACGTCAACTGCACCCTGAGTTCAGTCTTAGAACAATTGATCCCACCTCTGGTACATGTGCCAGAGCTTGAAATCGTTCGCAACAATCATTCCCAACCCAATCGCCTACCCGATAAATCCTATTCTAAGTCCCTGAACCCAACACTATTTCACACCCTCCGTTTACAATGAGGACATTGCAAAACTTAGCCATGGAGAGGTGGTAAAGTGCAAACATACAGAAATCAAGAAAAGTCAGAAGGATTCTCACAAAAAAATCACATAGGCTACCAAAAAAATAGAAAATTGTGAAAAAGAACGAAAAATTGGAGGGAAGAAACCTTTGAGGCCATATAAACATGAGGAAAAGTGAAAAGTGACAAAAAAGGAGCACAAAATGAAAAAGAAAAAGAGATAGTAATTAGTAAGAGATTAAGGGATTAACCGAAGTTCTAGACCACATCAAGGAAAAGAGAAAAGTGAAGGAAAAAGTGCTAATGAGACACAAAAAGAAATTAGTAGGAATGCTAATCTTAGGCCTTTTGGGCTAAACTCTTAGGCTTAAAAATTCAAGTATCTGCTAAGATTTGGATAATCCTCAAGAGGTTGGGGAAAATGCGAAGCTTAAGTATTAGGTCTAAGGCTTAGGGAGTATTCAGCCTCGTTAACTGATCTTTGGTTTGCGAGACTCGGTAACCTAAGCACCCCAATCCACACACAGTTTGGTTTAGTACTCATAACTATCAAAATCACGCAAAAGCATTTAAATGTTCTGAAAAAAGTTGCCTAGATTAGGAGCGGCCGATCAACACAAGTTGATTTGGACAAGTTCCTAGTGCGGAGAGGCGGGAAGTTCCCCTCGAAGATGCGTAACAACATATCGTCTCCTCGATGCTTGTCTCCTAGGATATTTACATATCCTACTAAGGGCACATAAGCACCCTAATGGTTCAGATGCCATGGGCGGCATTATCACGAAATGTAGATTGCCAGGGTCTAGATTTAGCTATAGAATGCCATGGGCGGGATTATCTCAAAATCTCGAAAGCCAGGGTTCTGGGGGTTCCCATGGATGGTGCTATCACGAAGCATCGATTGCCAGGGACCTTTCGAGGATTGATGATGGGGACAAGGAATCTGATACAAACCGTGTTAAGAAGCCAATCCGAAGCTAGAAATAAAAAGAAAAGAGAGAGAAAACTCTCTAAGCAAATAAATCCTTTGTCTCTCTCTTACAAAAAATACACTGCAAACTGAACCGAGGCTCAAATATGTCTCAAGCACGGGTGCTTTAACCGCGAAGTCCAACGAACCTTAGGATAGTTCCTACGGGCCTTAAAAACCTTCCTGGAGGATCGAGGCTAGAGCTGGTCAGGTTTGGATCTTGGTTGGTACTTGAGTACCTCTAGGCCTACTGTCGGCATTCTAACCTAATCAAAAAGAAAGAGAAAACGCACTCATCATAATGTGTGAAAGGAACTCATGGTCTAGAACAGAAGTTAAAACCTTAAAATTTTGCTGAGGGACTAACAAAAGCTAGGCATGGGGGTATGATGGGAACACCATCATGAGCCCTAGCTAACTCATTTTGACCTAGAAAAGAGAACAAAAGCTCCTTCATAACCAAATGAAGGGCCTAACTCAAAGAATAATCAGTCTGAGAGAAAAGCAAGAAACAAAGGGTAAAACTGTAATTTTACCATTGCAGTGCAACAACGGGATTTCTCAGGGGCTAAACATAGGTCACATGGTCTTAACAAGATAAAAAGTGGGTTAGTTCAAATAGAAAAGAGTTTATGTGAAATCTAGGAATTAAATAACTTCTGGTAACCCTAAAACAGACCCACTTAATTTAACAAGGTTCTGGTCAGGATAAAATTCACCTAAATCATCTAAAATTCATGGAAAAATATCCTCTAGGGTTTAGAACCTTCAATTTGGCCTTTAGAACATATTTTGACCTAAATAGGGGTCCTAGTCAAATATTTGCCCTAAATTGGATTTTTGTGTAAAATGCCTAGTCAAACATGGTCAAACCTAACATCCAATTTCACCATTGTATTCCTTAGGTCAAAATTAGGTTTATACCAAAATTTGGACCTAAGAGGAGTTCACCTTGACCTACTTTGCAAAACAATCCAACCTAATTACATTTATGGCCCTAGCTTTTGAAAACCCTTGCAGACACCCCCTAGCTTCCTCGATGTTCTTTGCAATTAGGTTCCTCTGCAATTACAACAGAGGAATCTTACTCCGGTGAGGATTCAAGGGGGATATCTCCTTGATTCCTCAGAGAATCCCTCTCAAATTTGTAAGGGAGATTCTCTGAGAAATTCCCGTTCGTATGAACCCAATCTTGAGCTCTGATTTCCACCTAATCTCATGCGAACGCATGAGAGATTTGGGTATCTCTCGACCTTCCAAGTCTGGTGAGGTTGCTGTGCTTGGAGGCTTGCCTTTCAAGAAGAAGGCCCTCTACCTTCGATTATAAAAGGGACCCCAGATCCTCCCGTTGATCTCAGCTTGGTTTGGCCGGAGATAACCCCCAATTTCTTCTCTTCTCCTCTGGCCAAACTCCCAGCGAGCTCCGGCGACCTCCATCTCCTCCTCTCATCGCTCTACCATAATACCAGTGGCAGAGTTGCCTTTGCCTTCATCGTCCGCTTCGCGCCACACCTGCGCACGTGCCCACCTCCTCTTTGTCATCGCTGTCCCCCTCCTACTAGGACCTTCGTCTCCGGCCACGGCAGACACGAGCCGACTGCCATCCTTTCTCCTTTCATCTTTAAGCTAGGTCAGGTACTTCTCCCTTCTCTCCTCTTCCTGTTTCCCCCTCTTTATTTCCCAACATCTCCCTCGATGCTCACAGACCACTACCATCTTCTCCACCTCAGGCAAACCATCGGCGAGGTGCATCCACCACTCCACGCAACCACCCACCTCGCCAGCCACCTTAGAAGCTTCGCCACATTCCACTGATCATTTTCCCCCTTTCCATTGACTGCCACACACTCCACACATTTCCCCCGAACACACCCAACTCCATGGCCACAGAACGACCTAGGCACGCACGCCCAGGCCCCCCCGTGCCACGCCGACCGCCGAGGCATCTTCGTCGTGCCATGGTGAAGCTTCTTGTAAGTTTTAATGATGCCGCAAGGCCGTGTTGCATGAATGCAGGTTCAGACCTCAACCGCCATTAGAGCCAGCTTGAAGAAGCTTGCAAGCTTCATCTATTGCCCCAGGCATCAGGATTCCAAGTCCCAGACATGCGGGCACTCTTCGTGAACATATCACACCCAGCAATTGGAAGCCAGACCCTTGCATCTGTTGCAATTGAGCGCGACCCCTGCGGGCGCGCACGAGAAGCAGGTGGGACATTTAGTCCTACCTTAGTAGTTTTAGAACGAGCGGTGCGGTATAAGATGAAAAAGTGTCAGGGGCTTATCGCCTCCTGACACAGGGTGAGGTCCCACTGATGGGGATGATGGTTGTTGGTGATAATTGTAATGATTATTGTTATGATCATGTCGTTGTAGTATAGGGTGTATAATATAACCTTAAGGATGTCGTATAGTGGTGAGTATGGGTGAGTACCAGTCATTACAACCATTATTATCATTTGCTTATTTATCTAATTTTTACTGGTTTTGTTCCAGGTCGTTCTCTGGGAGGCAATTTATTGAATTTAATTCGGTCACTCTTTGATTATCTCCAAAATTGTCTTCTTATTCAAAAAGAAACTTTACACTTAAAGAATGAATGAATGTTTTATTTACCTAGTTACTAAGAAGTGCTTGCAAAAATGCTAACTATGAACAAGCATCAAACAATCTATTATTATACTCTAAACTATGTATTTACAAGTTATACTATTAACACTAATATGTTAGTTCATACTACATTAGGATACCATAGTGTAGAAACTTAACTTACTAGTCTTTTATTTATAGTGACATATACAGCAGTTTCAGTGACAGATATAAGCGTCGCTAAATCTCAGAAAACACTATATACAACCTAAAAGGCAAAACTGAGGTCTTTGGCGACGTTTATAGTGTCGTTTTATTCTATTAGTAATTATGTGGGTTTAATTATACGTATGTGTATTACTTATTCTACTGCTGTATGTACAGAGTCTTTTCTGTTGTTATCTCGTGTTCTTTCTTTTTTTTTAAGTCGTCTGTCCTTTCATTTTGTTCTGTGTGGTATTTCAGAGGCTGCGGTGGAGACGGGTGTAAAATGTGTTTAATTAGCGGGCGCGCTTTTCGAGGGATACACAGCACCCTACGGGTGGGACCAGACCTCTACTAAGCGCGCCCTAATCTCAGATTAGGTGGCTTAGTTACGTTTTCAATCTCAGCGTCAGGCCTCAGCCCAACACGGCCTTAAAGCTCGCACACGCTCGGGCCCCCAGCCCCACAGACATATCGAAGTTCAGCACACATCGGGTAATCGGACCAGACATAGCATGCAGTTTTTCGGGCGCCCTGCGCCTTGGCGACTGCTTACGTTGTAACATAAATTATATTTATATGGCTGCGTTTGCATTGCAGCACACGATGTGGCGCTATTCCAGCGCCACATCGTGCGCTGGAAATCAGACGCAGCTGCGTCTGTGCGCATTTTTGGCCCTCGATTTGGGGGCCATAAATTATTAAAAAAAATAAAATAAAATATGGTAAATAAAATATTTACGTAATACTACATAATTGATTAATTAATTTTTAATTTTAAATATTTTTACTATACAAATAAATTCGCTAAACTAGGCTGATTATACCGGTTGATTTAGGTGATTAAATAGTTAATTACTTATAAAATAATTAGTAAATGGTCTAATTGACCTTAAACAGTTTTAACTTACATACTTAAGTATTTAATACATATTTTTATTGTATTTTTACGAATTTATTTATGTTTTATTTAGGCTAAAATAGCAGTTCTGGGTGTTTAAAATTAAAACTAAGTTACAGTAAGTTATACTAGGTATAATTATACTTTGACTAACTTAAATTACTAAATATATATATATAGATTCCCAAGTTTATAGATTTATTTACTTGATTATTGCTCTAACTTATTAACTTAGCTACTAAATAAGTAAATATAAATCTGTACATACATATATACATAAATCAGTAAATACATACATAATAGATTAGTATATATACATATTTTTACATAGATTACATATGTATATGAATTTCTGTACAGGTTTTATACATATTTACAGTATAACTATGTATCTAACTGATATGCTATAGTTATAATACTATGAATGGGTATATTTACAGTTTTAAAATAAGTCTATGCCATTAGGCTTTTGTATAAAGTTAGGGAATTAGAGTTGATTGAGTGTTAGTGTTCAATTAAGACAGCAGCCACAGCTACTGTCAGAAGAGATGGAGAGAAGAAGAATGTATTTAGTATGTGTTGTTTACAGTGGCAGTGGCTTAAGCCACTGTCAAGTGGCTAACTGCTGCTGCAGTTAGTCCACTTGAAGAGGGGGGAAGTATTCTACAGAGGAGGGGGAAATTTTGAGAAGAAGGGAGTTTAGAGAAGAGGGGAATGTAGCTGCTAGATGCAGCATGTTACTGTATAACTGGGAATAAGAAAAAATTCAAAACAAACTAAAAATTTTGAGAGTTGAAATCCAAATCTGAAAGGGGTTTAAATCTCACGAAAATCTCATGTAAATTCAGCTCAAACACTCATTAGGAAAACCTTATCAGAAGCATCCTTTCAGATCAAAACTCAAATGGCATTGAGTTAGTCTTCCTAATGCCATAGACAGCATGAAGGAAGACTTAGCTCAATCAATTAAAACCAAAGAAACACAATCCCAGTTTCTTGCAACCTTAAGGAGTATGGAAAACTCCTTAGGTTAGAGAATCACCATATAGAAATGATCATCAACACAAATAGTGTATGGCAGTTCTGAAATAGCAAAAAGGGACTAAGAATGCATTAAGGAAATTTAATGGAAGCTGGCGAATGCATTCAAAACAAAGTATACTCAGAATCATGAAAGGCTCTTCTGATTGGCTCTCTGTCATCAGAGAGCTTCTCAGAATCCTTGCCTACAATGAAAACCAAAAATCCCTTCAATTTGTCAGATCTGTCAAAACATTTCAGAGAGTAAAAATCCTTTAAAATCCAAATCAAAAGTGCTCTGACAAACTGAGGCAATCCATTTAAAACAGAGGGGCTTTTGTGAAACAAATGGAGTGAGTGAGAAGCCCCAAATGGTGCTTGTGACGCCACTCTCAGATCTGAGGCAGTGTGCCATCAGATCTGAAATTGGGTCAGGATGTGTGGGTGATTGATGAAAAATTCGTCGTTAAAAGGAAAAACAAGAATCAGAATTTGGATGATGGAAAAACAAAACATGAAGAGGGAGATAAATTGAACAATGAACAGATGATTCTTCCCCTCTGATCTGGACTGATCAGAGGACGTGAGGGAGGGGATCTAATACTAATTCTACTCCTAAGACTAATCTAACTACAACTAACATTAAACACTAACAATTAAAACTAAATCTAACACTACTTGTGCAGAATTAAAAACTAAACTAAAAGGAAGAATGGGACCTATGGGTCCTTAGCCGGCAGCTAAGGAGGAAGAAAGGAGGAGGGTGACTCCAGCGGAGGGAAGAGTCTGCTAGTGAGACTCCAGGGTCGTCCTCAGGTGCTACGAGGTCCTTAGCGACGAGGAGGGTCGAGAGCAGGCGATGATTCCATAGCCGGTGGCTGTGAAATCAGGGGCTAGATGAGGAGGAGAGACTGGAGTGGAAGAATTGATCGCTAAGAGATGTAGGAGGGAGCGATCCTTTGCGCACGACACCACTGAGGTGCTTAAATAGCAGCTCAGTGACTGGAATCACCGCAAGGGTGAGGTTAATCAAAATTAGGCCGGCGGTGAGGATGAGATGAGTAGAGCGCGGGGCGAGTCGAGAGGGAAATCTGACCGTCAGATGTGATCTGGGAAGAGAGGTGAACGCACGCACCGAATCGCGCGAAGGTTCCAATAGAATCCAGCCGCAGATCGAGATCAAAAGTGCGATGGACGGTCGAGAATGGCTGTGTTCTTCGCGTGCTACAGTGCGCATGAAGAACACAGGCTTCTCTCTCAAATGAGGGAAAACTTGCAGGAAGACCCTTGAACGAAGGGGTAGAAGAATAGCGTGCAGGTCCAAAAGTGAAAAGAACTATAACTGGAAGGGCCTTGCAGTCATACAGAAGGGTCCCTACGGCTTGCAAAAAGGTCCAAGAAGGAGTTTTGAAGGGTAGAAATGTAATGCATGAAGGACCTAATTGTAATCTATTTATTTCTAAGCCTAAATGATGTCCAATTGCTTTCAAGTTTTTACATGTGCTTAATTGAACATTTAAGACATTGATTTTACTTCTGATTTGTCTTTTCAAACTTGTTTATGTGTTCAATTGATGCATGGATCATCATTTGTTCTTTAGTTTTCAGAATATCTCATTTTTGTGACCTAATTAGGAGGTTTTAACACACATTAAAAGTTTTAGGTCTTTTCTTTAATTCCCACACTTAACTCTTTTTATATGTTAATTTGATATTATTTTGCTTAGTGTCTAGCTTAATTTCGGCCTTTTAGCTATGATGAGTAGCCACTCATCATACCCCCATGCTTACGTTTTGCTAGTCCCTTAGCAAACAATCTGTTGAAGTGTAAGGCAATTTAAGTATCAGCAAGGTAAGTGTGTAGAGATATCTTTTTCTTGTTTCAAAAAATTTTTAAGTGTTTTATGATGATCTTTAAGCTGAAAATTTTTTTCAATAAACCAACTGTGTTTTTGGACATTGTGAGAACCTGGTTACTGAGCATAACCTACCAGAACTCGAGGCTTAAATGACATAGACCATCTCTCAACCAACAAGGACTCTTGATATTTAAACCTTAAGTCGAATTCCAGGACTCAGAGGGTTTTACAGAGACTCAGAATGCTATGAAGTTATGGCTGTGCTTTGTGATAAGTCAGGACTAACCAGGTGAATTCTAAGGCTCAATCCCGGGGTTTCACTTCTTTTTAAGTCCAGGTTGGTCCTAACTTCAGCTCATGCTTTCGGATGACTCTAAAAAATTGATGGTATTCAATCACAACCCTTATTGTATTTGTGGCTCAGAGAAGATTTTTTTATTTTTTTTTTTGTGGACAAACAGGGTATTGTTTTGAACCCTGAAAACATTTTTGGTGGAAGAGTTATTTTTCTGAGGTTTTTGGAGAACATACTTGACCCCTTTTTTTTTTTTTTTTGAACAGTATGTCTCCAGAACTTATTTGGTAGAGCGCACTGTATTTGGTGGGTGGATTTCTTTTGTGGAAAGAGCTTCTCCTAGACACAAAACTAAAGATTAGGACAAAGAGTCTACCTGCATGCACAGGTAAGGACTCCACCTTCCCTAATGAACACTAGGGTTGAGGTTTAGGTTCAAGTGGTCTTTCCTGACACTGTGTAGTGTAAGCCAAGGTTACTTAGACTCCTAAGTCAAAGCAAACCAACGAATCCTGTACTGGTGACTCAGGTACAAGAATTATCCTAAAGTTAGGAGAGACTGTGGTCTATCTTGTCAAGGCTCGAAGTGTATTAAGCCTAAGCTTGTACCAAGCTTCTATGGCCCGGCAGGTCAAACTAGTAACGGTTGAATGTCCATAGACACTTATTCTATTTTTTTTTTTTTTTTTTTCAGCTATAAGATCACTTCTCTTTTCTTTCTTTTTCTTTTTCTTTTTCTCCCTCCCCTCTTGAAATGAATGTCCTCCTTTGATAATGAAGTACATGTCCCTTATTGTATTTTTTGAATTTTTGATTTATTATTATTTTTTTTTTGTATTTTTAGCTTTGTAATTTTTTCAAAAATTTTTCAAAATTTTTCATTTTTTTTTTTTTTGAAGTATATAATTTTTTGATAATACTATATGTACTATAGTTGTGTCTACAATTGCATTTTGGTTTAAATGGTTTACTATTTACACCCCCCCATGCTTAAATGTTTCAATGTCCTCATTGAATGAAAGGGTGGATGCAAATGCATGCTCTGCTTTTCACTATCCTAGATTGGGTGATGGAAGAAAGTCGGAATGAGGAGATAAAATCTCTGTGCGGACGATTTTAAGTCTGATCTAGGATCAGAGTGAATAGTCGGGCTAGGAAGTGAAATGCATGACATGTGTGTCAATGAAAGTATGCTCAAAATGCAAGGTTAGACACCTAATGCAGATGAAAGCTAAAGTAAGAAAGGTGTAAAACAGCTATATACAAGGGTAGGTGTTTGCTAAGTTTAACGCCTTCAGCTAGGCGAAAACTTAGTTGGTAGCTCAAAATGTAGGAGCGAGATGGTGGAATTGACAAGTCTGAGATCATGCGGCTCAATGAAAGGTTTCAGTCTTTGTCCATTAACAATAAAGGGTTCAGATTTGTCAAGTTCAGTGATCTCAACGGCTCCATTATCAAAAAGTCTCAAGATCATGTCGATTCAGTGTTATGTAGCAGAGGTGGTTGTGTTTGTGCAAGAGAAGAATTTGAATCAGTGAAGAATTCAGTGTTGTGCACTGGTTGTGAAATGTCATGTGTTTGGTCTTGCAGTGCAGGTCTAGGTTGGACATACCTTTGAGCAGGTATGTTCCTAGGGTTGGGTTGTGCTTGTGATGGGAGTGAATGTGGTTGACGGGACTCCGTCAAGTGTGATAGCTGGGCTCTCATCTCAGCTAAGGCCGCGTCCTGTCTCTGCTGCATAGCAATATTCTGTTGTTGCATATCAGCAAGAGCTTTCATGATAGACCCCAACTGGTCATCTCGTGTAGGCCCAGATTGAGAGTATTGGGTGGGCCTGGGTTGGGGTTGCTGGTAGGCACGCGGTGGATAACCATGTAATTGTGGAGGAGGTGCTCGGATCGGGTTGTGCAATGGTGGTGCAGAAGGTTGTTGAAAAGGTCTTTGTGAATTTCCCGACCACGAGAAATTTGGATGATTACGCCATCCAGGGTTATAGGTTTGTGTGAAAGGATCATTGTGAATGGCATGGAGCTCCTCCGAAGCTCCAGAAGGTGCAGGGAAGTCAGTGTAGGGAGGAACAAAGGTTCCTCCAACCGGTGAAGGATATAGAAATGGAAAATCCGGTAATGCAGTTTGTGTCACAGAAAGGTTATTCACAGTTTCCCTCCCTGTGGGAAACTGAGAAGAAGTGTTTTGTGCTGGTGACTGAGAAGAAGAAGATGGGTGTTTTGAGAGAAATTTCCATACTTCATCTACTTTCTTCTCGATTAAGCCCACTTTATCCAGTTGACTAGCCACTATCTCTAAGTCTTTGCTACTGGATTGGGCTTCATGTACCCCCGTGTGTGAGTGGGAATGTGAGGACTTTCTATTAAACACGCTCATTGAAGCATTATTAATAGAGTTTTCGGCCATGCCTTCAAAGAGCTCAAAGGCTGAGTCCTCGTCCCGACATAGGAAATTGCCTCCACAAGCGGCATCTACAAAATTCCGTGTGTCATCATGGAGCCCATGGTAGAAGATCTGGACCTGTTGCCAGCGTGGGACACCATGGTGGGGACATTTTCTCAAAAGCTCATGGACTCTCTCCCAAGCCTCATGCATAGGTTCTCCTGAATTCTGGGTGAAGGTGGTGATGGCACGCCTTAAGGCATTAGTGCGGCCTACAGGAAAGTACTTCTTTAAGTACTCATGTTCTAAAGAAGCCCAGGAATCTATAGGTGTAGTCCGTGCAAGTGTTCTAAACCAAAAGGCTGCCTTATCTTTTAATGAAAAGGAGAACATTTTCATCAAAAGCGTGTGCTGATCATGTCCTTGCGGACCCAAAGTTTGGGCAAGATTCTTCAACTCCTCTAAATGCTGAAAAGGGTCCTCAGAAGCAAGTCCATGGAAGTGAGGAATGAGTGCTATAATGTTCGGCTTCAGTTCAGCAGCACGACCCCCATTGGGATAACGTACCACAGGCATTGGTTGGGCAATTGCGGGATTATAATAATCTCGTAGTTGAGGTCTATGGGGTTGGGGTGGTTCCTGAGGATTTCTAGGTTGAAGTGGTTGTGGTTGGGGGTTAGCTAATAGATTTACAGCTTGAGCTAGCTGTTGCACCTGTTGGGTTAAGGTATTCATTTGTAGTTGTGTATCGAAAAGGTGCTGAAGATGCGGCATAGGTCCTCTCTCCGGGGGTGGATTAGGATGATTAGGATAAGGTGGAGGTTGGAACCTAGGGATAGGTGGTTGCTGTGGTAGAGGATGTGCAACTAAGTCTGGAGGAAGTTCTTCAAAATCCTCAAAGTGTGAAGAATCAAGATCATCCTCTTGGCGAGGGGGATTGTGAAAAGTATTTTGAGACTCAGGAGGTAAGGGATTAGAAGTGGAAGGCAAAGAAGATGATGCAGTAGCTTGGGTAGCAGTACCCAAGGGGAGTACAAGTTCTGGGTTTTGGGATCTCCTACCTTCCATTGAGTTGGTTTTTTTGAAATCCCGTTTACTCTAATCCGATCCAACTCAATGGGAAAAAATTTTTAACGTTCACAATAAAATAGAAGAATCCCAATAAAATCTCAATTCAAGAAGACCAATCAATCGAAATGAATCGGAGAAAATTTTTCCTAGAGGCTGCTACGCAAAGTATGTTATACGCAAACAATTGTTTCAAGCAATTGTACGTATCCTAAGATAAACCTAGCGAAGTGCAGACCTCTAAAATCCACTGGGAATCTGGATAAGACTGAGCGTGCGAATCCAAATCCTGTGGTTGCAGAAAGATGAGGTAGAAACCCGTGTATTGTGGCCTTAAGTGATCGTGTTGTGTGCACGACAACATTCAGCACAAGGCGATTAAAATCTCAAACATGGTTTCACCCAATTTTGCTATCTCCTTTTTGATTTGATTGAAGTGATTAAAATGTGTTTTCTATGCTGCTCGTTTCACTTTTTAATAAATTCAGAACAAGTAGTGGTCTTCTTAACTTTAAGTCAAATGCAAATATGGCAGGAGTTAGAGTTAGGTAAGAAATGCGTACCTGACTCCAGCAATCTTCTAATGCAGATTTGACTTGAATTAAAATCTAGCAGGAATGAAATGCAATCCTAAAAATGGATGCCTAAGGTTATGCTGCTGCTAGATAAGTATGAGATCTTTTTGATTTTTTTTTATTTTTTTTTTTGAAAAATATTTTTATATGCAATTCAAAAGTAAGGAAAGAAATTAACTCGGAAAATCGAAATCGAAAAACCGAGAAAAAGAAGATAAAGAAATAAAGTCCAGATAGTCCAGAATTATTACAAAAATTGTGTGAGAACAAGCTCTCACAACTTATGACTAACAATTGTTCGTAATTAATAAACCTAAAACTATCTATACTAAAACTAATATTAAAATCCTACAGCTACTTCAAGGCGAAACTCCACCAGGAAGACGGATCTGGAGCGCAGCGACTCCACCAGGAAGACGACACTCCTCCTCAAGTGCTGTGGAAAAACAAATGATTAGTAAAAGAATAAAGGAATGTATACACAAATAATTCAATGGAAAATAAAAGAAATTACAATGAATGAATGAAATAAGGAATTTCTATATACAAAAGAATAAAAAGAAAATTTTGGTGCAAAGAGCGTTGCCTCCCCGGCAACGGCGCCAAAATAATGATGGGGATGATGGTTGTTGGTGATAATTGTAATGATTATTGTTATGATCATGTCGTTGTAGTATAGGGTGTATAATATAACCTTAAGGATGTCGTATAGTGATGAGTATGGGTGAGTACCAGTCATTACAACCATTATTATCATTTGCTTATTTATCTAATTTTTACTGGTTTTGTTCCAGGTCGTTCTCTGGGAGGCAATTTATTGAATTTAATTCGGTCACTCTTTGATTCTCCAAAATTGTCTTCTTATTCAAAAAGAAACTTTACACTTAAAGAATGAATGAATGTTTTATTTACCTAGTTACTAAGAAGTGCTTGCAAAAATGCTAACTATGAACAAGCATCAAACAATCTATTATTATACTCTAAACTATGTATTTACAAGTTATACTATTAACACTAATATGTTAGTTCATACTACATTAGGATACCATAGTGTAGAAACTTAACTTACTAGTCTTTTATTTATAGTGACATATACAGCAGTTTTAGTGACAGATATAAGCGTCGCTAAATCTCAGAAAACACTATATACAACCTAAAAGGCAAAACTGAGGTCTTTAGCGACGTTTATAGTGTCGTTTTATTCTGTTAGTAATTATGTGGGTTTAATTATACGTATGTGTATTACTTATTCTACTGCTGTATGTACAGAGTCTTTTCTGTTGTTATCTCGTGTTCTTTCTTTTTTTTTAAGTCGTCTGTCCTTTCATTTTGTTCTGTGTGGTATTTCAGAGGCTGCGGTGGAGACGGGTGTAAAATGTGTTTAATTAGCGGGAGCGCTTTTCGAGGGATACACAGCACCCTACGGGTGGGACCAGACCTCTACTAAGCGCACCCTAATCTCAGATTAGGTGGCTTAGTTACATTTTCAATCTCAGCGTCAGGCCTCAGCCCAACACGGCCTTAAAGCTCACACACGCTCGGACCCCCAGCCCCACAGACATATCGGAGTTCAGCACACATCAGGTAATCAGACCAGACATAGCATGCAGTTTTTCGGGCGCCCTGCGCCTTGGCGACTGCTTACGTTGTAACATAAATTATATTTATATGGCTGCGTTTGGTTTGCAGCACACGATGTGGCGCTATTCCAGCGCCACATCGTGCGCTGGAAATCAGACGCAGCTGCGTCTGTGCGCATTTTTGGCCCTCGATTTGGGGGCCATAAATTATTAAAAAAAATAAAATAAAATATGGTAAATAAAATATTTACGTAATACTACATAATTGATTAATTAATTTTTAATTTTAAATATTTTTACTATACAAATAAATTCGCTAAACTAGGCTGATTATACAGGTTGATTTAGGTGATTAAATAGTTAATTACTTATAAAATAATTAGTAAATGGTCTAATTGACCTTAAACAGTTTTAACTTACATACTTAAGTATTTAATACATATTTTTATTGTATTTTTACGAATTTATTTATGTTTTATTTAGGCTAAAATAGTAGTTCTGGGTGTTTAAAATTAAAACTAAGTTACAGTAAGTTATACTAGGTATAATTATACTTTGACTAACTTAAATTACTAAATATATATATATAGATTCCCAAGTTTATAGATTTATTTACTTGATTATTGCTCTAACTTATTAACTTAGCTACTAAATAAGTAAATATAAATCTGTACATACATATATACATAAATCAGTAAATACATACATAATAGATTAGTATATATACATATTTTTACATAGATTACATCTGTATATGAATTTCTGTACAGGTTTTATACATATTTACAGTATAACTATGTATCTAACTGATATGCTATAGTTATAATACTATGAATGGGTATATTTACAGTTTTAAAATAAGTCTATGCCATTAGGCTTTTGTATAAAGTTAGGGAATTAGAGTTGATTGAGTGTTAGTGTTCAATTAAGACAGCAGCCACAGCTACTGTCAGAAGAGATGGAGAGAAGAAGAATGTATTTAGTATGTGTTGTTTACAGTGGCAGTGGCTTAAGCCACTGTCAAGTGGCTAACTGCTGCTGCAGTTAGTCCACTTGAAGAGGGGGGAAGTATTCTACAGAGGAGGGGGAAATTTTGAGAAGAAGGGAGTTTAGAGAAGAGGGGAATGTAGCTGCTAGATGCAGCATGTTACTGTATAACTGGGAATAAGAAAAAATTCAAAACAAACTAAAAATTTTGAGAGTTGAAATCCAAATCTGAAAGGGGTTTAAATCTCACGAAAATCTCATGTAAATTCAGCTCAAACACTCATTAGGAAAAACCTTATCAGAAGCATCCTTTCAGATCAAAACTCAAATGGCATTGAGTTAGTCTTCCTAATGCCATAGACAGCATGAAGGAAGACTTAGCTCAATCAATTAAAACCAAAGAAACACAATCCCAGTTTCTTGCAACCTTAAGGAGTATGGAAAACTCCTTAGGTTAGAGAATCACCATACAGAAATGATCATCAACACAAATAGTGTATGGCAGTTCTGAAATAGCAAAAAGAGACTAAGAATGCATTAAGGAAATTTAATGGAAGCTGGCGAATGCATTCAAAACAAAGTATACTCAGAATCATGAAAGGCTCTTCTGATTGGCTCTCTGTCATCAGAGAGCTTCTCAGAATCCTTGCCTACAATGAAAACCAAAAATCCCTTCAATTTGTCAGATCTGTCAAAACATTTCAGAGAGTAAAAATCCTTTAAAATCCAAATCAAAAGTGCTCTGACAAACTGAGGCAATCCATTTAAAACAGAGGGGCTTTTGTGAAACAAATGGAGTGAGTGAGAAGCCCCAAATGGTGCTTGTGACGCCACTCTCAGATCTGAGGCAGTGTGCCATCAGATTTGAAATTGGGTCAGGATGTGTGGGTGATTGATGAAAAATTCGTCGTTAAAAGGAAAAACAAGAATCAGAATTTGGATGATGGAAAAACAAAACATGAAGAGGGAGATAAATTGAACAATGAATAGATGATTCTTCCCCTCTGATCTGGACTGATCAGAGGAGGTGAGGGAGGGGATCTAATACTAATTCTACTCCTAAGACTAATCTAACTACAACTAACATTAAACACTAACAATTAAAACTAAATCTAACACTACTTGTGCAGAATTAAAAACTAAACTAAAAGGAAGAATGGGACCTATGGGTCCTTAGCCGGCGGCTAAGGAGGAATAAAGGAGGAGGGTGACTCCAGCGGAGGGAAGAGTCTGCTAGTGAGACTCCAGGGTCGTCCTCAGGTGCTACGAGGTCCTTAGCGACGAGGAGGGTCGAGAGCAGGCGATGATTCCACAGCCGGTGGCTGTGAAATCAGGGGCTAGATGAGGAGGAGAGACTGGAGTGGAAGAATTGATCGCTAAGAGATGTAGGAGGGAGCGATCCTTTGCGCACGACACCACTGAGGTGCTTAAATAGCAGCTCAGTGACTGGAATCACCGCAAGGGTGAGGTTAATCAAAATTAGGCCGGCGGTGAGGATGAGATGAGTAGAGCGCGGGGCGAGTCGAGAGGGAAATCTGACCGTCAGATGTGATCTGGGAAGAGAGGTGAACGCACGCACCGAATCGCGCGAAGGTTCCAATAGAATCCAGCCGCAGATCGAGATCAAAAGTGCGATGGACGGTCGAGAATGGCTGTGTTCTTCGCGTGCTACAGTGCGCGTGAAGAACACAGGCTTCTCTCTCAAATGAGGGAAAACTTGCAGGAAGACCCTTGAACGAAGGGGTAGAAGAATAGCGTGCAGGTCCAAAAGTGAAAAGAACTATAACTGGAAGGGCCTTGCAGTCATACAGAAGGGTCCCTACGGCTTGCAAAAAGGTCCAAGAAGGAGTTTTGAAGGGTAGAAATGTAATGCATGAAGGACCTAATTGTAATCTATTTATTTCTAAGCCTAAATGATGTCCAATTGCTTTCAAGTTTTTACATGTGCTTAATTGAACATTTAAGACATTGATTCTACTTCTGATTTGTCTTTTCAAACTTGTTTATGTGTTCAATTGATGCATGGATCATCATTTGTTCTTTAGTTTTCAGAATATCTCATTTTTGTGACCTAATTAGGAGGTTTTAACACACATTAAAAGTTTTAGGTCTTTTCTTTAATTCCCACACTTAACTCTTTTTATATGTTAATTTGATATTATTTTGCTTAGTCTCTAGCTTAATTTCGGCCTTTTAGCTATGATGAGTAGCCACTCATCACCTACTCATCCCACACCTCGTCCGCGACACACACCTCTGCGGATCTGGCTCTGACCCGACTACCCGTGCACTCCTTGCCCACCATCCACACCGGTGGGCCTAGTCCCAGGCGTGCTAACTTGACCCGTTTACCCGAGAAGCTTTGGGAGAGCGAGCCTAAGAGAGAAAAGA
Source organism: Thalassia testudinum (assembly GCA_037157565.1). Lineage (NCBI taxonomy): Eukaryota > Viridiplantae > Streptophyta > Magnoliopsida > Alismatales > Hydrocharitaceae > Thalassia > Thalassia testudinum. The sequence goes on from JAZHRO010000007.1 coordinate 15,235,211, forward strand.
GAGAGAGTTCGCGGGGGAGGGTAGGGGTAGATTTTGCTCTTGCAAGGAAAGGAAAGAAAGAAGAAGCCAAGGGTGAAGCTAGGGAAGAAAGGAGGAGGAAGCCGAAGGTGAAGCTAAAGAAGGAGGAAGCTGAAGAGAAGGCAAGGACTGAAGGAGGGAGCTGAAGAAGAAGCTAAGGGCTAATGGCAGAAGAGAGATGAAGAGGATCAGAGAGGAAGAAGAAGGCAGTTGAGGCTCTCAAGCCCAAAGCCAGAGAAAAAGCAAGAGAAGAAAGAAGAGCAAGGCCAAAGAAGAACAGACAAGAAAGAAGAGAAAGAGAGGAATGAGCTAAAGAAAGAAGTAGAAGAAGGAAAAAATCAAAGAAAAATCAAACACTTTTTAAGACATCTAATTCTATAATCAGACGTCCAATTCTTCTCAAGTTCTCTTTTATATGTTTTCTAGCTACGTTTTATTATCCATATACTCATTCTTGACATTCTGAATTATATTTTGAGTAGTTTTATGTGTTCAAATTGCATCTATTATTAAGATTAATGCATGAATTCCATTTGCTCCCTATGTTCGACCACGGACTTAAACTTCGAGTAATAAAATTTATTTATTTCCAAAGCGATTTCAACTATACTACAATGCATTTATTTTAAACCTGATTTCGCTTCGACAAACAGACGCCCTACCTCACCCCAAGTTCTTCCCGCTCTGTTCTTCTTTCGTCTTTGTCCTCCATCTTCTAGGTGTCGCCCCGTCTGGCTCATCCTCCAAGCAACCGTCGAGGAGAATAACATCTCTCTCCCTTCTTTATCACTTTCTAGTATAGAATTTCCCACTTTCTAACTGTAATCATTTCTTACTTTCTAGTTGTAAAAATAGTATTCAGATACAAAGTGATTATTCTCTCTCTCTCTCTTTTTCTCTTAGTGTTAGTATCAATTTCATTGTGGTTATCTCGCTTTCCAAACAAAAATACCAAAAAAATATAATCACGGATTTTAGATCGATGTAGCCTCCCTATGTTTGACCTGGAATTCTTTCAAGTTTGGATAAATTTATCTGTTGATGGATTTCTTTGCAAATCATACTACGACGACGAGTTTTTCAAAATCCAATCCCTTTTTGCGTACGTTTTCCATTCCAACATTTTGGCGCCGTTGGCAGGGAGGCGATGATTCTCGATTTTCTTTCCGCATTTCGTGCACTTTATTATTTTCTAACTTGCTTTTATTTCTCTTCTATTGTTTTGTAGGTACCTCAACAGGGAATCTTTGAGTGGTAGAAAGAAGTAAAGTGCAGTTGAAGACAACTATAAGTGCTCCCCATTCTTCCCCCCTCCATAGATTTCATTCCACAACTTTAATTCAAATCCCAAATAACCTAGGTGTTCGCATAAAACCTAGGATTAGTTTGGATGATTTGATTTCCACTTCCACTCATCTCACCTTCGTAAAAAAAAATCCAAAAGGATACTTCTTGTGAGATAAATCAACATACACACTACATACACCCACATTCAAGGCACATAACCTAACTTGATTTTTATCTATTCAATCGAGATTTCGACTTGTGGAACCGGTACATGCAAATCAACACATAAGAGAGTAGAAATCAGTCTAGTTAATCATCTTGTGTGCTTAACTCAGTGGTGCATTTTGGTCAATTGTTTGAGTTATTTGGACCGCACCACTTCATTTTAAAATCAACTCATCAAGTAACTTCCCTTTAGGGTTTTCAATTTAGGTCAATACCAAGCACTCCACTTTACTTTTGATTTTAAAGGGAAAAGATCTTCACCCGTGTTTTGAAAATCCGATTTGCCTCTTGAACTTGATTAAATTTACCTAATTCTAAACCCTAAAAGCTACTTAAGCAAGATTTGAACCTTAAAATCCACTCATCTAAATAACCTTACTTGAAAACCCTAGTTGTGCATGCACTCACACATATTCAATCAATCATTAAGGGCACAACCCATTTTAAGGGCCCACCACATTCCATAAGCACCACAATCCTAAGCCTAGGTTAAAATTGATTAGACATTGGCCTTAAGGATTGATTCGCTCTTCGGGGCCCAGACTAAGATTGTTTACAATTAACCTGCTTGTACTAGTCAATCTGATGTCTAGCTACGGGAGTAGAATCAAACGATTACAGCTGGGGGGTACACTAGGAATCGGAGGCACAAGCCGAAAGAAGAACCTTCTCCCCAGTTCCTCCTAACTGGTTGGATTGACTGGATACAAGTAGAGTAAATCATCTATAATTTTAAGACGGATTCTGGGAGTCTATAGATCCTTAGGCTATTCAACTTAAGGACATGTTTGTTTTGTTGTGCTGTAAGGTTCTTATCCCCAATCCTTTCGACCTCTTTCTAGTCTATGCTTGGAAGGAGGTTATTGAATCCCCGATTGGAAGGACCATTAGATCATTCTAGGAGGCATAGATTAAATTTTGGTCAAATTAATCCCATGGCCGATCAACAACCTCCTCTGCCTTAGAATCAACAGGAGATGTTTCAAAGGCAGCTGGAACAAATGTAGAGAATGCATGAATGATTCCAGAGAATGCAGGGTGCTCTGCCTTTGAAGGATTTTTATAATCCTTCAAATTACGGGGAATGTCCCAGCATCCAAATTCCTGTTGGAGATGAAGAAATCAAGCCCCAGGTGTTAAGCCTGATCAAACACTTTCATGGGCTTGGCTTTGAAGACTCGTTTCAGCATTTGGACGACTTGACCACTTTGATCCATACCACCAAAGCACGAAATGTGAATGAAAAGCATATGATCATGAAGCTCTTTTCCCACTCTCTTAGGGATAAAGCCACTCATTGGTATAGGATAATAGGAGGGCCGATCACAACATGGAATGATCTAAAATCGACTTTCCTGAAGAAATTCTTCCCTATCAGACGTACCAATGCTCTGAGACAGGCGATTACTACTTTCTCCTAGCAGCCAAGGGAGCAGTTTCATGTTGCTTGGGATCGATTCCAAGACTTATTATGGAAGTGTCCACACCACGAGGTGCCGAAATGGCAACTCGTGCAGATCTTTTACCATGGGTTGACTGAGCAACTCAGAAATCACATGAACGCTTCTTGTGGAGGCAATTTCCTTAACAAAGACGCAGATAATGCGTATGATTTGTTTGAGGAAACGAGTAAAAATTCAATCAATTATGCCTCTATGGATACTTTTAACCGTTCCCAACAACCCAGATTGAAAGTTAATGAGGTCCATGACTGTCATTCATTTGATATGGAACTGATTTGTAATAAACTTAATGATGTTTAGATGAAGCAATGCCAGGGAATATTTTGATGAGTGGAATGAATAAAATATTACCTCCCCGGCAACGGCACCATTAAAATGATCAGGTGGCTTTTACTCAACTCAGTAATTAAGTTAATTTCACTTAATTAAGAGTAAAAGAAGTCACTTAGGTTAACTCGAAATTGTGTCGATTGTGTAGTATAGGGTCAAATTAACCTAACATTTTAGAAATTTTTACTGGTTGAGTCCAGGTCGTTCACTGGAAGGTATAATAATTTTCCAAATTCACCAATTTTCTTTTATTTCTCTATAAGTTTAGGAGGTATAACTAAGTTGATTTAAAAAACATGAATTTTACCAAAATATTTAAACTATAAGAATATACAAAATTCCATATGAAAAATGTATTTACTCAAATGATGTACTCTATTAACAAGTAAACATGTTAGTTTTCTAATTTTATTTCAAAAGAAATTAAGGCAATTAAAAGTTGTTCCATTAAAACATGCCTTTTTACAATTAAGAACAAAAAGTAACTAAAATGATGCAACAAAAATAACATCCTTTCTTTACTTCTTCAGCCTCTCTCTTCTTCTTTCTTTCTTTTATTTTCTTCTCTCTCTCGAGCTCTCTTTCTTACCTCTCTTCTGTTGTTCCTGCCTTCTTCTCTTCCTATCTCTTATTCTCTTTCCCTTAGTCTTTTCCTTAGTAGTAGTGCATGTTCTCCTTTAGCACTCCTTAGCACCTGTTCTTTCCTTTCCTTAGCCTTGAACACTTAGACATCAGCTCAACACTTAGCATTTTAACCATCGGCTTCTCTTTTCTTTTCCTTTAGACTTTCAGCTGAACCAGGTTTTTTTACTTTTTAACCAAAAATTATTTTATTTGTGGTGAGGACCTTTCGAGGATACACAGCACCCTGAGACCAGGGTGGGACCAGACCCTACTCGATCCTCGCCTAATCTCAATTAGGTTCATCTTCGATTTATTTTCATATCGATTCATAGTCCCGAGCCAATCCGGCTCAACCCAGCCTCCCAGGCCTCTCGCTCACGCCCACAAGGGTGCACACCCGTAGGCACACAAGCCTGCACACACACATGCACATGCTCAGATCAGATCGGTAACTGGTGCGCCGAGCGCTGACGACTGGTAAGCCCATGTAAAAAAATCTTTTTATCCTCATGCGCACACTCAGAATCTGACGATGTGGGACTATCTAACCCCTTCCAGACCCAACTTCAAATGATCATAACTTTCTACCTAGAGCTCCAAATTGAGTGATTTAAAGTTTGTTAGAAAGCTCTAAGGTTGATCTACACAATTGCAAGGTCAATTTATGGATTAGAGGATGTTTTCCTCTTCAATTTGAAAGATAAAATTAGGGGTTCCTACGGGTTATTATTGCCTAGAAAGTGAAATTTATGTCTACAGAGTCCTCAGATGGACTTTTCTCTCTTAATTAAAGGTCTGTACAGGTTATACAAGTGATTCCACATCTGTTAGAGTAAGATTTAAGCTCTTAAGACCTTCAGACAGTGTACAGAAGGTTGAAGCTTCTCTGAAAGCTTCAGAGTTCAAATTTCAGACTTTATTATGTGCAACAGACACTAAAGAATGTTTCTAATTGATTTAAACTAGTTCTAAGGGTTGTAATTGACTTATCTGGGTAGGATTTAAGTTCATATCTCAACAAAATGATACTCCTGTTAGTTTGGGTTCGAAAGTAACCCATACTGACAGAGTTCAAATTTCACTAAATAACTCATCTAAGCTCACTTTAATCACTTTCAAACCATCAAACAAGATCCCAGAAACAACTTAATTGCATCAATTCCTCAGATTGAACTTAGAAACAAAGTTTCCTCCTCAGGTTTGACTATAAAGGCTTAAATTTTGACTTTATGTTCAAAGCCTTCTCTCAAGAAATCAAAGCCTCAATTAGAGTCTCCTCAACATCAGAAACTTATTCAGATCTTCAGGTCGGTGTTCTAACTCATATTCCTAGGGTTTCAGGCTCGCCGCCTGAGGTTCAAAATATGTTTGTTCGTCAGAGGAAATCAGAGGTTGTTACAGTGTTCCAAGGGTTTTAACAGCTTCAGTGCATTGCACTGAAGCTTCTAGGTTCCTTCAATGCTCGTTAGATCTCTCCTAACAAACTTCTCTAACTTCGTTGGAGTTGGAGAAGATGAAGTCATATCTACAGCTCCAGACATTAAAATTTCAATTTAACATCCTTAAAACAATCAGTGATCCATTTAATATCATTCTTGAGCTTCTCAATAAATTCTAGAGGCTGAAATACAAATTTGGCTCATCGAAGCTCGTCGGAGCTCCGGTGAGTCCAGAAAATGTGAAAAGTATGCACAGATTGATTAAACTTACCATTTTTAATCTAAAAAGGATCTTGAGGTTGCAAGGAACCTTAGTATCATATTTAATTCCTCATTATTTCTTTAAATGTAAGATTTGACAGTGAAATTGTTTCTTTAAAAATCTGATTGAATTAAGCTCAGGACTTGTTTAACCACTCGATTGAGAGGTTAAAACAAGTCAACAAGTGTTAGCAGTTATAATTATATAGTTAATTAATAGTTTGAACTGCTCTTGAGCCGCCACGTACAGCGAGCTCAGGAATTAAATTAAGATTTGGGCGTTTAATTTATATGTGATATTAATATGTATTATAGTGTCAATTAGGGTCCATAAGTGGTGGATAAATGATGAAAGACCCTATGAAGGTGGAATTAGCTCGACTACTGTCGCCATGGACAGTGACAGTAGTCGGTGGAGGTGAAATGTGAATTAGGCGATTAGGTGATCAATTAAGCGATTAAGTGATTTAGAAATGATCATGGAAGTTAAAGGAAGGTGTACGTGAGTTGAAAAGACAAGATTAAAGCTCTGGCGAGCTCAAGGAGCTCACCGGAGTCGGAGAAGATGAAACTAAAATCTGACATTAACTCTAATCTAACTACCTAAACTAACTAACTAAGCTAGCCTACTCCTACTCCTAATCTACTATTACCTGGACGAAGGGGTCAATAGGGTTCTGCCGAAGGTTCATGGTCGACGACGAAATCAGAGGGTGGAAGAAAGATCTCCGGCGGGCGGATTTGAGGTGGAGCGGAGGATTCCTTAGGTCGGCGCCTGTGTCAGAGATGCGGAAGATCATGGCGGATCTCCTTGGCTGATCAGAATGGATGGAGGAAGTCAAAAATTGAAATGGAAAGTCGCCGGAGTTTTGGACGAATAGCCTATTGGATCGGTTGCAGTGTTAGAAGAGGGAAGGGAGCCAACTTGAGTAAAATCCAAGGGGTGAGGGGGCATTTATAGCAGTTGGCGGCGAAGAGAATGGCGGGGTCTGGCCGAAGAAGGAGCTTGAGGAGATTAACCTCCGTCGTCGTCTCCGACGACGGTGAGGTTATCTCCCACTGAAAAATAGGATTTCCGGTTAATCCAGATCGGTGGATGAAGTTGAGGTGGTGAGCGTAAGCTGCAAGAGCTTAGACAAAGAAGGTTGATATCGGCAGGGAGGTGATCATGTGGTGGCGTGACTCTTTGCCGCCAGCCGTTCATTCGATTGAAGAAGAAGAAGATGAAGAGGGACTTAAATGTAATAAAACTTAAGGACCTATGTGAGAAATAAGGACCTGATTGTAATAAGTTTTAAGGACCAAAATGTAAACTCAGGTTTTGAAGGTTTATTTTAACTTAGATCTTTTTCAACTTTTTATATATGTTAGTAAATAAGGTAAATATTATATTTTCACCTTAAATTTACATTTTTAACCTTTTTCGGTTAATTTATTAGATTAAGTAAAATCACTTAAGTTATTATATACTTAGGTATACATTAAGTTTAAGTTACTTATCTTATTAATTAAGGGAATGATTAATAGGATTTCGAGTCCAATTATTATCTAAATTATTAATAATGTTAATTGAATGATAAAATGTCATTTTTAACTTATTTTAAGGTCTTTGACTAAATATCCCTTATTCTATAATTAACTGATGTAAACACATTTACACTACTTAAAATATCTATTTATGCATGTTCTTAAGCATAAGATTGCATTTCATGATATAAATATTGCATTACATGCATCATCTTGCATTTAGAGTAGTTTGAATAAAATGGAGGTTAATTATCTCCTTTTATGTGCTTGGACAGGGCAAATATTTTATCGGGGCCTCGGATCAAAGATCCAACCGTATGGATATGATCAGGGCGACGATTGGAGTTCAACGACTCCAAGATCGCCCTAATCAGGCATCCGTAGCATCAGATAGAGACCGGGGAACCCTAGAAGATCAAGGGCCAGGATGGTGTAAATCCGCACTTCAGATGGAAAATCCGACCACACGGATGAATTCGGATCGACGATCGCAGCCGAACGACACAAAAATCGAGTCAATCCGACATCCGTGGCACCATCTACAACTTCCAGAAGATGGACGGCCAAGATGGCGCCATGTGGCGCCATCCCAGCCGCCCAATCGGCCGCAGGAGTCCTGTGAAGACCGCGCAACGTCTCCTCTCCGCCGTTGGATCTCGATCCAACGGCTGCGGTCGCGCGCGTTTAAAAACGTCCGCGCGACCATTTCGCCCGCGTAGCGCAGCGGCGATGCAGCTGCGGGCGAAGCGGAGGTCGCGGGTTCGAGCCGCGGAGAGGGGGGTCGAAGGCGCGGGCGAGCGGGCGCGCACGAGCGTCGGATGAAGATCCAACGGCCGCGCGCGCCCGATAGCGCCGACGCGCAATTGGACGCTCTGGTGGGCGCGCGATCGCACACGGGCGGCGCGCTACGCAGCGGGCGCGGACGCGATCTAAGCCGTCCGATCTCGCGATCGGACGGCTGAGACGACGCGGACGTGCGTCTGCGTTACGCGCGCAGGCCAGCCGAGCGGGCGCGCGTGGGTGCGGCGGCGACGGCGACGGCGGGGCTTTAGCGACGGTTTTATCCGTCACTAAAGACCCCTTATTTATTATTTTGAAGATGTAATGTCCATTTTGCCCCCACTCCTTGCAACTATAAAAGGAGACCCCCTCCATACGAAATTTTCATCCCTTCCTTCTCCTCTCTACCTCTCCAAAGCTCAAGAGAAGCTTGTCCCACACCCGGGATGCTTCTCGCGAGATAAAGTCCAAATTTTCGTCCCCCTTCGGAAGTGGATCCCGCGACGACGACGGCGTGCTGCTTCGTTCCCGTTCTTCTGCTTCGTCCTCCTTCGTCCCGCTTCGTTCTCCTTCGTCCAGGCGTCGTCCCGTCCGGCTCGTCCTCCAAGCGACCGTCGAGGAGGATTTCTCTCTCCCTATTCTTTTTACTGCTTTCTAGTATAGATTTACTGCTTTCTAAGAGTAGTCTATTCATCCTCCGAGCGATCGTCGAGGAGGACATTTCTCCCTCCATTCTTTTAATGCTTTCTAGAGTAATTGTTTTATATTTTCTAGTTGTAACGAATGAACTCTTTTATGATTAATTCCTTGTCTATTCTACATCTCATTTTAATTTCCATGTGTAGTATTCTTTCTCTCTCTCTTACTCCCTCTCTCTCTTTTATTCGTTGTAGATACTTAGATAGTTTAAATTAAATTTCTTCGTGACAAAATAAAAAGAAACGCGAAGTTTTTAAATCAAACGTTCGCCTCCCTGTGTTCGACCCGGAATTCTTATTTCGGTATAAATTTTATTTGTTGAACACGAATCCTTCGCTTTCGAACTACAACGACGGGTTTTCCAAAACCAAACACGTTAGCGTAGATTCTCGTTCAACATTTTGGCGCCGTTGCCGGGGAGGCAACGCTCTTTGATTTCTCTTCGCATTTTGTAACTTACAAATCATTTACCTCACTTTTCTCCTTTCTTATTGTAATTGCAGGTACTCTTTTGAGACAGGCAAAAGCGGTAGATCGGAGTAAAGTGCTGTGGAAGGTTTTGTAAGTTACCCCCCACCTCCCACCCATTAGATTTCATTTCATCACATAATAATTCAAACATCAATCAACCTAGGTGTTCTTATAAACTCTAAGGTTAGATTGTTTGTTGTTTGACATCCATACTCACTCCAACCCCCACATTAAAAAAAGAAAAAAAAAAATCTCACAGAGGTACACAACCTCATCTGATTTTCTAACTCAACCGGTAAACCAATCTTAGGAGCCGGTACACACATCCAAACACATAATCGAGTAGAAATCAGATTGGGTAATCATTTGTGTGCCTAATTAGGTGGTGCATCAGGCCAGTTGTTTGAGTTGTTTGGGCCGCACCACTTCAAATAAAATCAACTCATCTAGTAGCTGCCAATTAGATTCAACTCTTAGGGATCTACCAGGCACTCCACATTCTTTTTAAACTTTAAAGGAAAATATCTTCACCTGTGCTTGCAAAACCTGGTGTGCCAATGAAACTTGATTGAAAACACCTAAAGTTGAATCCTAAAAGCTACTAAGCAAGATTTGAACCTTAAAATTCACCACATCAAAAATAATCTTGCTTGAAAACCACTGGTTGTGCACGCACACACAAAGCAATCAATCATTAAGGGCACAACCCATTTAAAGGGCCCATCACATTCCAAAGCACATTCAAACCTAGCCCTAAATAAAACAGAGTAGACGTTGGCCTTAAGGATTGGACTCGCTCTTCAGAACTCAGAACGAGATTATTTTCGATTAGTCTGTTTCTACTGTTCAATCTGATGTCTAGCTAGGGGAGCAGAGTCAAACGATCGCGGCTGGGGGGTACACTAGGAACCGGAGGCGCAAGCCGAAGGAAGAACCTTCTCCCCAGTCCCTCCTTCTAACTGGTTGGATTGAACAGACAGAAGTAGATCAAATCGTTCCTTTATCTCAAGACGGGTTTTGGGAGTCTGTAGGTCTGTAGGCTAACCCATTTAAGGACAGGTTTGATTGTTTGTATTGCAGGGCACCTTTCTTCCTCCCGTGTCTCATGAATCCTTCCACATATTTCACGCATTCCCGCTCTTTCACTCCTGTCATGAATTATCCGCAACATGACAATTATCCCAACTCGTATTGTAATCGACCATCAGTTAGTTGGGATAATTCGGATTGGGGATACAATTCCGGACCCCCGTGTTTAGGGTCTAACCCTGAACACTTTGATTCTCAATTCTATCCTTCTCAGAGTTGCATCGATTATAGATCGTCCTCCTTTCATGAACAACCTAATGCGATCTACAATCAAGAAGGATACACTGATCCTTACCCATCCTCTGATTTCACTGCCTTTAGGTCATCTCCATCTTTTGAACAATCTGAAATGACCTATTATCAGGATGGGTATAACGAATCTCAATTCGTTAATTCCTCTACATTGATGTCAAACCCGCCCAACCATGAACCAACTCATTTGGTTCAGGTTAATCAGGTTCAAGATAGGGTTCTGGCTAACTTGAGGAATATCATTCAATCTTTAGAAGTTCAGCCAATACCTTGCATTGAGAGATTGGAGCCCCTGATTGAAATGATTGATGATTTAAACAAGTCTTTGTTGGATTGGCTCCAGGATGTTAAGGATAAGAACCCGGGTGAGTTTCTACTTGGGAAATTAGCGAAATTGAGGATGAGATTCGTGGTTGCTTTGATTCAATCTTGGAATAATTCCCAGGATGAACTCTCTTCAGGAAAGCCAATGACAGAACCCGCTCAGGCACCTGTTGGGGGGGACACGTGTTACGAAGCTGACCAGATTGAATTAAAACAACCAATTAAGGATGATTTGATTTCTTCACCTGAAATCCCTGAGCCAGATTACGAGGAAACGTATGTCTCCTTGGAACGCAAAGTGACAAATGATTTTGGGACATACATTGATACGGATCCTGATGGTGAAGATTCAAGTTGCGAAGTCTCACACGAGTTTTCAGATCACGATTTTTGTGAGACGATTGGGCCTGAGGAATCTGATAGATCATTTTATAGCCCAATAACTGAGGAAACTGATCTTATTAGGGCACACGATACGGATCCAGAATCGCATTTTCTGGAGAAATTAATTCAATGCCCTGATTATCAGTTACACCCTGTTGAGCTTATTGATGATTCTAATTCTGAGATAATTAGACCCAAGTCAATTTTGATTTTGCCACATCATCTAGACTTGGAGATTTCAGACGGGGTGATGAATATACAAGAGGTCATGGAATTTGATATGCCGAATGAGGAGGATAGGAGCTGGGAAATTCTGATTTGGGAAGTCAATTTTGGAGGAAATGGAAGATTGAGTCGAAGGGTTCCTTTTAAACTGAAACCATCAAATCAGAACCCTTACGACAATTGTTTCGAGGATGTCAAACTCAAGCACACATTTAACGATTATCCTTTTGAGCTTCAATTCTCTGTAACCCGACATTTTGGCCTTGGGTTGCATCCTCACAAATCGCAGGCCCGACCCCGCTTGCATTCTGATTTTAGGTTTTGGGTAATTTTTATCCAGAACCTAAGATATTCTCGATTATGGGGTGTGGGTCTGCACCACAATCTGGTCCACATCTGTGGACCTCTGCTGACAGGTCAGAGGATTCTTCTGTTTATTCTAATTCTGACCTGCTCATGTGAATTCTTCATTTCTTTTCTTTGTATAGTGTGCCTAGCTGAAGGCACTAAACTCAGCACATATACAGTTCTTTTTCATTTTCATCTCGGAGCGGACCCGATATCCACGCAATTCAGGTGCTTTCTACGCTTTTCCACTATGTTTTATGTCTTTTTAATACAATGAGGACATTGCATTAGATAGGCATGGGGGGGTGGATATTTATCTTTGAATTCATTCGTCAGCTCCGTAGATTTGTTTTATTATTAAAAAAAAAAAAATCGAAATTAGGAAAGAGAATTTGGGTTTAAGAAAATTTTCGATCTTAAGAAATACTATATTATGGTTTGAACACAAAGACCCTTCAGGTCTTTGGACTTAATCAGCCTATGTATCCACTAAAATGTGGATTTGTTTTTCGAGTTCTCGCCAACCTGAATTTTATTATAATTGGAGTAAATAAGTTTGGGTGATAAGTACACGACTTATCAACCCGCCCTCTGATGTGAGGGAATTTTGAATTTTAAGCATCTACACACTTTCTTTGCACTGACTCGTTGTTTGGCGATTTTAACGGAAATTGGGTAGCTAATGAACCTTCTAGGGTGATATGGCTGGCAAGTTATCGTGGGTAACAGCCCATAGGTAGGTTGTCCAGAGCCCAGTCACTGGACCTTTCTCTTTTTGCTGCCTTTAGGTAAATCTTAGACCAGGGAAGCCACCTACTTAAAAAAAAAAAAAAAAAAAGGAGAAAAGAACAAAAAGAAATAAGCCACACTTCGCCGCACGAGTATGGCTGGCAAGTTGTCGGTGGTAACAGCTCATCGACCGGTTGTCCAGAACCCAGCTCAGAAAATGCACTAAAAATTCCCAAAACACTTAGGAAGAAGCGGAGAAGTAGAATAAACCGGGGAGATATACACTGGATTCACCCTTGTGTTGACCCCGTTAAAAAATAAAAGTAGGGAGAAAGCTACCGGTTGTAAAGATACACCTTTAGGCAGAATTCTTTTTGAGGTCACCTAGAGGCGTAGAAATCCGAAGTCCGTTTTAATTGCCGGTCAACGAGTCTATCACAATCACAATAAGATGCTTAAAACTTAGGGTTCTCATCAAATCTTGGGTGAGTTGAATGGCCGTAGAAAGCCACTCTTAAACCCTAAAATTTGAAAATCTAAAAAAAAAAAAAGAGTAAAAACAGAAAAAGAAATTTTTCTTTGAATAAGGCGAGGCTTGAGGCGGTCTGCATTTTGGCTGATACCCGGGCACTGTTGTGTCTTTGAAAGTTCAGTTCTTAAGTAGACAATTTCTTAATGATTGAAAATAACTCAGGTCCAAATAATCTAACCTAATTCTTTTATAAACAGCATATAGTTTTTGCTAGGGACTAGCAAAAGATAGGCATGGGGGTACGATGTAAACACATTTACACTACTTAAAATGTCTATTTATGCATGTTCTTAAGCATAAGATTGCATTTCATGATATAAATATTGCATTACATGCATCATCTTGCATTTAGAGTAGTTTGAATAAAATGGAGGTTAATTGTCTCCTTTTATGTGCTTGGACAGGGCAAATATTTTATCGGGGCCTCGGATCAAAGATCCAACCGTATGGATATGATCAGGGCGACGATTGGAGTTCAACGACTCTAAGATCGCCCTAATCAGGCATCCGTAGCATCAGATAGAGACCGGGGAACCCTAGAAGATCAAGGGCCAGGATGGTGTAAATCCGCACTTCAGATGGAAAATCCGACCACACGGATGAATTCGGATCGACGATCGCAGCCGAACGACACAAAAATCGAGTCAATCCGACATCCGTGGCACCATCTACAACTTCCAGAAGATGGACGGCCAAGATGGCGCCACGTGGCGCCATCCCAGCCGCCCAATCGGCCGCAGGAGTCCTGTGAAGACCGCGCAACGTCTCCTCTCCGCCGTTGGATCTCGATCCAACGGCTGCGGTCGCGCGCGTTTAAAAACGTCCGCGCGACCATTTCGCCCGCGTAGCGCAGCGGCGACGCAGCTGCGGGCGAAGCGGAGGTCGCGGGTTCGAGCCGCGGAGAGGGGGGTCGAAGGCGTGGGCGAGCGGGCGCGCACGAGCGTCGGATGAAGATCCAACGGCCGCGCGCGCCCGATAGCGCTGACGCGCAATTGGACGCTATGGTGGGCGCGCGATCGCACGCGGGCGGCGCGCTACGCAGCGGGCGCGGACGTGATCTAAGCCGTCCGATCTCGCGATCGGACGGCTGAGACGACGCGGACGTGTGTCTGCGTTACGCGCGCAGGCCAGCCGAGCGGGCGCGCGTGGGTGCGGCGGCGACGGCGACGGCGGGGCTTTAGCGACGGTTTTATCCGTCACTAAAGACCCCTTATTTATTATTTTGAAGATGTAATGTCCATTTTGCCCCCACTCCTTGCAACTATAAAAGGAGACCCCCTCCATACGAAATTTTCATCCCTTCCTTCTCCTCTCTACCTCTCCAAAGCTCAAGAGAAGCTTGTCCCACACCCGGGATGCTTCTCGCGAGATAAAGTCCAAATTTTCGTCCCCCTTCGGAAGTGGATCCCGCGACGACGACGGCGTGCTGCTTCGTTCCCGTTCTTCTGCTTCGTCCTCCTTCGTCCCGCTTCGTTCTCCTTCGTCCAGGCGTCGTCCCGTCCGGCTCGTCCTCCAAGCGACCGTCGAGGAGGATTTCTCTCTCCCTATTCTTTTTACTGCTTTCTAGTATAGATTTACTGCTTTCTAAGAGTAGTCTATTCGTCCTCCGAGCGATCGTCGAGGAGGACATTTCTCCCTCCATTCTTTTAATGCTTTCTAGAGTAATTGTTTTATATTTTCTAGTTGTAACGAATGAACTCTTTTATGATTAATTCCTTGTCTATTCTACATCTCATTTTAATTTCCATGTGTAGTATTCTTTCTCTCTCTCTTACTCCCTCTCTCTCTTTTATTCGTTGTAGATACTTAGATAGTTTAAATTAAATTTCTTCGTGACAAAATAAAAAGAAACGCGAAGTTTTTAAATCAAACGTTCGCCTCCCTGTGTTCGACCCGGAATTCTTATTTCGGTATAAATTTTATTTGTTGAACACGAATCCTTCGCTTTCGAACTACAACGACGGGTTTTCCAAAACCAAACACGTTAGCGTAGATTCTCGTTCAACATTAACCCTTATATGTTCATAACCTTAGCTAATTAACTAGGAAGACTAGTTAATTAGGGGTAATTAGAGATCATGATGAGTGTCTCATCATACCCCCAAGTCAAAGTTTTGCTAGTCTCTAGCAAAATTAACTAAGACTATGATGATTTAAAGCACTTGGGTTTAAATTATTATAAATAGTAACTACGTAGAGGAAAGCTTAGGTCAAAATTTTTTTTAAGTTTAATATAAATGATTAATGTGATTTATACTTATAACATTTTCAAAAACACACTTAAAATAATTTGTATACAAGAATTTTATTCAGAATTAGAATTCTTCAAAAATCTGTTAATCTTTGTAACTATTCTTAACTCAAATTAGAATACAAAGTGTTTTAAGAAAAACAAAACTTAATGATTGAGAATTAAATTTTAACTCAAAAACTCAAATAGATTTAAGTTAATCCTTTGTTTATGATATTTGATTTTTATCAATATACGTTTAAGCAAATTAACCAGATACTCATTATTAATCAAACTTAGAGTGGTAAAACTCTAATTTACTAGCCTACAACACTAAAGATTAACTTGTAGACCTAGGATTCTGTCAATTCTTCTCCTTTAGGTCTCAACTTAAAATCTTCAAAACCCAATTTCTTAGGCTTCACTGCCCAATACCAAGGTTCAGTAGCTATAATTTTAAAACATCTATGCTTAGTGAAGAGAATTGTCCTAAAGGCATCCAAAGTTGCAAAAATCTAGATCATAAGACATCATTTTCCAATCCCAATTATTCCAATTCAAGCCTTTGGCTTGGCCTTACTCAGGTTTGGTTGCTTTCTCCTCACTAGTTTTCTATCCCGAGGTCAACACTTTTTGTGTATATCTCCCCGATGGACCACTGGGTCTCTTATTCCTAATATTTTTTTCTCCATATTTTTTCTTCACTTTTTCTATAGGTTAGAACACCCATTTGTAGCGAGGTGTTCTTTTTATTTGATGGAAGGAAGGGTAGCATCCATTTGTAACAAGATGCTTTTATTTATTTGTGGAAAACTGCATAAGTACCCTTATTTTAACAAGGCACTTAACTGCAGGGTGTTTTATTATTATTATTTTTCTTTTTTTTTTCTTTTCTTTCCCCCCTTCTCATTTTTCTTACTACTATATTCTCCAATTCTTTTTTCTAGGTGAGTGGCACATCCTTCACCCTTTCAAGAACCGCCCTACGGAAATCCTTGGACTAAAGAGAATTCAGAATTGATCTCTTAACCTCTGTGTTTTCGCGGTCTCAGATGCCAACAAGACAATTCTATGTGTGTGAATTTAGATGTTTAGGCGACTTAGCTCTCAAACCAGAGCTTGGACAACAAAGCCCTTCACTCTCAAGTTCTTCAAATTCTTAGTTTCCTCCTATAGGATCCGTCAAGACAAAATTTACCAAGTCTAGTTATTTATCTTTAGCTTGTAAGTTTTGTAAACTAAAATTCTACCAACTCTCTATTTAATTAACTCTGAATATCTGGCCTTTTTACTTAACTTTATGATAAAATCAAAATTTCAAAAAGCAAAAGGATTACTTAATTTAATTGATTAAAAAGTTATAATTCAATTCCAAAACTTAAGTTTAAATCTTAACACACTTAGTTTCTTAATTCATGTAAGAATAGAAAAATAAATCTTTAAAAGATTTAAAAGATTCCTAATTCAAATAAAATCTTATTTTAAAAATTTTAAACAAAAAAGTGTGTTTTTACAAAATTTTTAAAGTAAAAATCTAATTAAGAATTGAATGCTCTTAAATACTCTATATATATTCTATATACATTTTAAACTTCTGACCTAAAAGAAAATTAAGCTCTTAATTATAATATATATATACTTCTTCTTTTCTTCTTTATTAATAATGAATAAACCCCTCTTATTATTTTTATGAATTTTATTTTCAAATTTTTGTAGTTATATAATTTTATTTTTATGTATATAAGATTTTTCAATTTTTATGATTTTTTTCAAAAAATTTTCAAATTTTTATGAAAATTTTTATTTTTTTTATTTTTATCATTTTTAGATTTTTTTTTTTTTAGATTTCGTGGATATTTAATTTTTATGTGCTTTTATCTTTTAACCCACACTTAAAGTGAAAATTTCACTTCAACACCCCCTCAAGTCAAAATTTTACAATGTCCTCATTGTAAGAAGGGTGAAAAGATATTACACTTCATTTAGTATAGGGTGATGGAAGGAGTCAAATAGAGGTGATTAAAAATCTCTGTGCGGACAATTTTAATTCTGACCAATGGTCAAAGTGGTCAGTCGGGTTAAATGAAGGTAATCAATATGATATGAAGTGAAATTTTAAAGTAAGTGTAGAAGAAAATCAAAAAGATGAAAACATGAAACAGCTATATATAAGTGTTAAGTTTTACGCCTTCAGTTAGGCGTAAACCTTAGTAAAGAACTCCTAAAAAGAATAGGTATACGGTAAAAACAGAGTTACGAAAGAATTAGATCAAAAAATTAGAAAACAGACTAAAAGCCACCCAATCAAAACTCATCCTGAAATTGCCTAGAATAGATCTCGCAGAACCAAAAATCAGATTCTTGTGAAAATCTTAGAAAGATTAGAGTGAAAATCATGTGAAGATTAGATCTGATTTAGGTTAAGATGTAGAATGTTTAAAATTAAGGCAATTTAAAAGATGATTCCACCAAGTTCAGAAGATCAGCATAGTCAATTTTGATTCTCAATAATAGGTGGGTCATTTTGACACAAAATAGGTTGCTGATGCGGGTTTGATGGGTTGTTTTCAGGTAATACAAAGGACGGATTATGATTAGAATCAAAGGCCTGATTAAGGAAATGGACTTGGCCTTGATTTTTCCTAGGATTTGGCAAATTCCTAGGATTCGGAATTGGTTGAGATGGAAGAGTACCTGGCTGACGAGACTCAGCCAAAAGCGTGATCTGATTTCGTAAATCAGCCAATTCTACCTTACATTGCCTATGGATCTCAGCAAGAGCTTCAGCATTTTGTCGCTGACTCTTTGACACAGCTCTTAAAATCTGGTCTAGTTGTGTATCTCTAATAGGCCTAGAGTAATTCTGCATACTCATCAGATTAAGCCTTAAATTTGATTGCTGAGGAGGCAAAGGAGGTGGATTAAAATGGGTCTAATTCGAATAGTTTGGTCTTTGATTTTGATTTTGATCAGCCTAAGAAAATTTTGGGTGGCTTCTCCGTCCAGGATTATAGGAATTTGAATAAGGGTTTGATCTTGGAATATTTTCCTGGATGGCGTGTAAACCTAAAAGATATGGCATGTTTTCTGCAACAGTTAAGGGTGGGGAAAAGGGTGGGTAAGATTGTGGGACAAAAGTCCCTCCTTGGGTTGGTGAAGGAGTAGATAGAAAATTCAAGGAAGATGGATCTCTAGAATCCAGATTATTCACAAATTCCCTCCCCGCGGGAATTTGCGAAACAGGTGAATACGCGGGATTCATAGCAAGTAGAGGTGTAAGAGTCTTCATTGTATTTCTAACCTCATCGAGATGCTTTGCTACGATATCTACTTTGTCTAGTTTTTCTGCAGTAATCTCTAAATCATTTGAACTGGACGGATTACCGATCTCGTGAATGCCCTTATGCGGATTTTGATGATTCATGTTCACTCCTCGCGTAAATTGCGACATTGATGCGTTATTAATCGAGTTTTCCGCCATCCCTTCAAATAATTCTAAAG
This sequence comes from Thalassia testudinum, assembly GCA_037157565.1. Taxonomy (NCBI): domain Eukaryota; kingdom Viridiplantae; phylum Streptophyta; class Magnoliopsida; order Alismatales; family Hydrocharitaceae; genus Thalassia; species Thalassia testudinum. The sequence continues at coordinate 15,253,949 of JAZHRO010000007.1, forward strand.
CGGATTCTGCGTCGCGATTTAGAAAATTCCCTCCACAAGAGGCATCGACTAGATTGCGAATGCCCTCTTGTAAACCATAATAAAAGATATTCATGAGTTGCTAATGAGGGATGTCATGATGTGGGTATTTCCTTTGCAATTCATGAAAACATTCCCATGCTTCATGAATTGGTTCTCCTTGGTTTTGATTGAAAGTAGTAATAGCTCGCATTAAAGCTTTGGTTCGACCAATTGGAAAGAATTTCTTCAAAAATGCGAATTCAAGTTCAGCCCAAGTTGAAATTGGTCTTGCTATAGTTCTATTCCAATATGCTGCTTTATCTTTAAGGCTAAAAGAGAACATTTTCATTAGTAGGATTTCCCTATTTTGATTTCGAGGACCAAGAGTTTGGGATAGATTTTTAAGATCTTCAATATGTTGAAATGGATCCTCGGATGCAAATCCATGAAAGTGGGGGATTAAACCTATAATATTTGGCTTTAATTCAGGATCATTTTCCCCAATAGGAATCCTAACATTAGGCTCTACTTGTGCATTAGATGGGTTATAATAATCTCTAAGTAGAGGCCTTAGATGATGGATCGGTAAATCAGGGTTTTCAAACCCCGCCTCAGGTCGAGGTGAAGAACGGGTTTGAAGAGTCTGTAAATTATTTAAGACTGCTATTAATAAATTAATTTGTTTTGTTTGCTCTAGCATCCTAAGATTCTGGTTTAGGAGCGCCTCATGAACATCAAAAGGCGGCATCTCCCCCTAACCAGAAGAAGGGATCTCAGGATTAAGATTTTGCATTGGATCCATAGAAGTAGATGGATCAGACGAGAAAACCATTGGTTGCTTATTTGCAACCAGCCTAGGATCACCTGTCAACGATGATGCAAGAGGCGGATGCAAGGATCCGCTCTTGTCCATAAATGGAAAGTAATGTGCAAAGGCATACGCACACCACCAATAAGAAAATAGCGGCACCAAAAACGCATAAAATAGTGCAAAAGACACGGGTTTTGCTCTTCTTTCAAAGGAAAGAAGAAATTCCTAAGATACGCAAAGTAATTTGACGCAAACAAATAAAGTAACAATTCAACATACGCGTCCTAATCCATGTCTACGCATGTGCGTACCTTAAAGCTCAAAGTCTAAGGTCTAGGATTGAGACCACTCACTACTGGCTCCCTAGGGCTCTAGTAGTGAGACAGACTTGTTCATTTTCGGCCAAAGCCCTAAGAGGTGCAAAGAGGAGAGAGAGAAAAATAGACTCGTGTGACTCTAGTGATCGCGCTGTGTGCACGATAGCATGCAACTGACGATAGCGATTGAAAAACCTACATGCATTCTGCAAACAGATTTAAGTCACAATTTTTACTTCCTCTTTTTAGTTAATATATCAATTAAACTATAATGGTCGCTTTTTATATCTTTTCAAACAAAAATATGTGGTCTTTTTAAATTCTCAGAGGACAGGGATCTACGTGGGTTTTCTCGTGTTTTCTAGCTAATGCGAGAAAAATAGTTTAAAAATTCCCGAGTCAGATTGTATTAATACTAGTAGATAATGCACTCCTAAGAGTGTATGCCTATGATATGCTACTACTAGTCAGATAAAGATGTATTTTTTTGTAATTTTTGTATTTTTTTGAAAATGCAACAAAACAAAATATTAAGGAATACTCACAAAAAAATAAAAACTGCAAAACAGTTTCCCACCTTCTCCTGAGATCACCCGTGGAGGTAAACCTGAAAAGAAGACAGAAAACAAAAACAAAAACAAAACAAAACAAAACACACTAATTAGAACAAAAGTTAGTAAAAACAAAAATATATTTACATGATACCTCCTAATTATACAATTAAACCTTTTAAATTTTAGTGAAACAAAATATTACCTCCCAGGCAACGACGCCATTAAAATGATGTTTAGACGAAGTAATGCCAAGGAATATTTTGATGAGTGGAATGAACAAAATATTACCTCTCCGGCAACGGCGCCATTAAAATGATAGCATGCTTTTCACTCAACTCAATAATTAAGTTAATTTCACTTAATTAAGAGTAGAAGAAGTCACTTAGGTTAACTCGAAATTGTGTCGGTTGTGTAGTATAGGGTCAAATTAACCTAACATTTTAGAAATTTTTACTGGTTGAGTCCAGGTCGTTCATTGGGAGGTATAATAATTTCTACATTTACCAATTTTCTTTTATTTCTCTATAAATTTAGGGGGTATAACTAGATTGATTTTTAAAACATGAATTTTGCCAAAATATTTAAGCTATAAGAATATACAAAATTCCATATGAAAAACATATTTACTCAAATCATCTTCTTTATTAACAAGTAAACATATTAGTTTTCCAATTTTATTTCAAAAGAAATTAAGGCAATAAAAGTTGTTCTATTAAAACATGCCTAATTAAAATAAATTCAAAAAGTAATTAAAATGATGCAAGAAAAGATTTTCTTCATTTATTTCTTCAGACTCTCTCTTCTTCTCTCTTTCTTTTATTTTCTTCTCTCTCTCGAGCTCTCTTTCTTACCTCTCTTCTTCTGTTCCTACCTTCTTCTCTTCCTGTCTCTTATTCTCTTTCCCTTAGTCTTCTCCTACCTTCTCTTCCCTTAGTGCCTATTCTTCTTAATTCCTTAGCAACCATTCTCCACCTTTCCTTAGCATTGAACACTTAGCCATCAGCTCAACACTTAGCATTTTAACAACCATCGGCTTCTCTTTCAATTCCCTTAGACTTTCAGCTGAACAGAGTTTTTTACTTTTTAACCAAAAATTATTTTATTTACGACGAGGACCTTTCGAGGATACACAGCACCCTGAGACCAGGGTGGGACCAGACCCTACTCGGTCCTCGCCTAATCTCAATTAGGTTCGTTTTCGGTTCATTTCATATCAGTTCATAGTCTCGAGCCAATTCGGCTCAACCCGGCCTCCCAGGCCTCTCGCCCTCCCAGGGCACATTCGCTCATGCCCACAAGGGCGCACAGCCGCAGGCACACAAGCCTACACACACACATGCACATGCTCAGATCATATCAGTAACCGGTGCACCGAGCGCTGACGACTGAATTGCCCATGTAAGAAAATCATTTTATCCCCATGCGTGCGCTCAGAATCTAACGATGTGGGACTATCCTAACCCCTTCCAGACCCAAATTCAAATGATCATAACTTTCTACCTAGAGCTCCAAATCGAGTGATTTAAAGTTTGTTAGAAAGCTCTAAAGTAGATCTATACAATTGCAGGGTCAATTTAAGGTTTAGAGGATATTTTCTTCTTCAATTTAAAAGATAAAATCAGGGGTTCCTACAGGTTATTATTTGCCTGGAAATGGTTTTTACATCTACAAAGTCCTCCGATGGACTTTTCTCTCTTAATTACAGGTCTGTACAGGTTATACAAGTGATTCCGCATCTGTTAGAGTAAGATTTAAGCTCAGAAGACCTTCAAACAGTGTACAGAAGGTTGAAGCTTCTCTGAAAGCTTCAGAGATCAAATTTCAGACTTTAATATGTGCAACAGACACTTAGGAATGTTTCTAATTGATTTAAACTAGTTCTAAGGGTTGTAATTGACTTATCTGGGCAGGATCCAAGTTCATATCTCAAAAAAATGATACTCTCGTTAGTTTGGGTTCGAAAGTAACCCATACTGACAGAGTTCAAATTCTCACTAAATAACTCATCTGAGCTCACTTTAATCACTTTCAAACCATCAAACAAGATCCCAGAAACAACTTAATTGCATCAATTCCTCAGATTGAACTCAAAAACAGAGTTTCCTCCTCAGGTTTGACTGTAAAGGCTTAAATTTTGACTTTATGTTCAAAGCCTTCTCTTAAGAAATCAAAGCCTCAATTAGAGTCTCCTCAACATCAGAAACTTATTCAGATCTTCAGGTAGGTGTTCTAACCCTAATTTCTAGGGTTTCAGGCTCGCCGCCTGAGGTTCAAAATGTGTTTGTTCGACAGACTATTAGGAAGGTTGTTACAGTATTCCAAGGGTTTGAACAACTTCAGTGCATTGCATTGAAGCTTCTAGGTTCCTTCAATGCTCTTCAGATCTCTCCTAACAGACTTCTCCAACTCCACCGGAGTTGGAGAAGATGAAGTTCATATCTACAGCTCCAATCATTTAATCCTCAAAGAATCATCCTCAGAACAATTAGTGTTCCACATTTTATCATTCTGGAGCTTCTCAATAAATTCTAGAGGCTGAAACACAGATTTGGTTCACTGGAGCTCACCGAAGCTCCAGTGAGTCCAGAAAAAGGTAAAATTGTGTACAGGTTGTTAAAACTTGCCATTTTTTATTTAGAAAGGATTCTAAGGTTGCAAGGAACCTCAATATCACATTTAATTCCTCATTTTGTTCATTAGAGTTAAGATTTGATAGTGAATTTGTTTTCTTAAAGGATCTGAGTGGTTAAAGGTCAGGACTTGTTTAACCACTCGATTGAGAGGTTAAAACAAGTCAACAAGTGTTAGCAGTTATAATTATATAGTTAATTAATAGTTTGATCTGCTCCTGAGCCACCATTGACAGCAAGCTCAGGAGGTTAATTAGATTTGGGAGTTTAATTTATATGTGGTATTTATAGGTATTAAAGTGTCGATTCGGGTCCATAAGTGGTGAATAGATGATGAAGAACCCTATGAAGGTGGAATTAACTCGACTACTATCACCATGGACAGTATCAGTAGTCGATGGATGTGAAATGTGAATTAGGCGATTAGGTGATTCAATTAGGTGTTTAAATGATTTGGAAATGGTCATGGAAGTTAAAGGAAGGTGTACAGCGAATTAAAAAGACAAGATTAAAGCTCTGGCGAGCTCAAGGAGCTCGCCGGAGTCAGAGAAGATGAAACTGAAATTCTAAAATTACTCTAATCTAACTAACTACCTAACTAAGCTAGCCTACTCCTACTCCTACTCCTAATCTACTGTTACCTGGATGAAGGGGTCAATAGGGTTCCACCAAAGGTTCATAGCCGACGACGAAATCAGAGTGTGGAAGAAAGATCTCCGGCGGGCGGATTTGAGGTGGAGCAGAGGATTCCTTAGGTCGGCGCCTGTGTCAGAGACGCGGAAGACCATGGCGGATCTCCTCGGCTGATCATGATGGATGGAGGAAGTCGGAAAATGAAATGGAAAGTCGCCGGAGTTTTGGACGAATAGCCTATTGGGTCGGCTGCAGTGTTAGAAGAGGGAAGGGAGCCAACTTGAGTAAAATCCAAGGGGTCAGGGGGTATTTATAGCAGTTGGCGGCGAAGAGAATGGCGGTGTCTGGCCAAAGAAGGAGCTTGAGAAGCTTAACCTCTGTCATCGTCTTCGACGATGGTGAGGTTATCTCCCACTGAAAAATAGGATTTCCGGTTAATCCAGACCGGTGAATGAAGTGGAGGTGGTGAGCACAAGCTGCAAGAGCTTGGACAAAGAAGGTTGATGTTGGCAGGGAGGTGATCATGCAGTGGCGTGACTCTCTGCCGCCAGCCGTTCATTCAGTTGAAGAAGATGAAGAGGGACTTAAATGTAATAAAACTTAAGGACCTATGTGAGAAATAAGGACCCGATTGTAATAAGTTTTAAGGACCAAAATGTAAACTCAGGTTTTGAAGGTTTATTTTAACTTAGATCTTTTCAACTTTTTATATATGTTAGTAAATAAGGTAAATATTATGTTTTCACCATGAATTTACATTTTTGACCTTTTTAGGTTAATTTATTAGATTAAGTAAGATCACTTAAGTTATTATATACTTAGGTATACATTAAGTTTAAGTTACTTATCTTATTAATTAAGGGAATGATTAATAGGATTTCGAGTCCAATTATTATCGAAATTATTAATAATGTTAATTGAATGATAAAATGTCATTTTAAACTTATTTTAAGGTCCTTGACTAAATATCCCTTATTCTATAATTAACCCTTATATTTTCATAACCTTAGCTAATTAACTTGGAAGACTAGTTAATTGGGGGTAATTAGAGATCATGATGAGTGTCTCATCACTAGATAAGGTGGACCTGGTTACCAAAAGGATGGAGGAGTGGATGGTGGAAAACTCTACAAACAATTCTCGATCCACTCAATCCTAGAATTCAGGATTCCATTCTTCGCGAGCTCTTTCTAAACGGGAGTTTGTGAATCAACTGGATGTGGCTCAACCTGTGAGCCAGCATTACTCGAAACCCCACGGGTTTCAAATTTGGGCCTTTGATCCCAGTTTTTCTGATCCCTCCCTTTCTTTTTCTCCATCCTGTCCTATGAGGATGTCTATGTTGTACATGAGAACATTAGGTCCAACCCTTACTCTAATGCTTATAATCCAGGTTGGAGGAACCACCCTAACTTCTCCTGGAAAAACATGGGGTAGCAGACCCAATTCTGACTCAGCAACTATGCTTCGCAAAGACCAATGGGTCAGGGTTATGTTTATACTCAACTGCCCCCAAATCAGGCTAATCAGCTAGCTTGGAATGCTCGTCAACCTGTAGGGCAGGCTGATTTGAATCGTCAGATGGTAGAGATGCAATGATCTATGCTCCAGCTCATGTAACAAATGAAAACCTCGTTGGACAACATGAAAATCGGGTTCATTGCTAATTCCTGTCAACCTGGATTTCTGCCATCTCAACCCTTACCCAACCTGTGTAATATATAGAATCTGGGCAATCAAGCCCAAGGGTATGGGAATCAGAGGGACCCACACGCACATGCTCAGGTGGTTGAGCAGGGTCCTTCCTCTTCTACTTCATCATCAAATCCGAGGTTTCTGGCTAATGAAGTCCCTCCAATCTTTCCTAACCCTCCCCAAGACCCAAACCCATATGCATCTGCTAACTCTATTACCTTGAGGAGTGGAAGGCAAACCCAGGACCCACAACTACCTTGTTCTAATCTACTAAATCCTAGAGAGCCTGAGGAAAGAAAGGAGAACTCTGAAGAAGAAATTATGGCTCAGGATTTTGATTCCAAAGATCTAACTCATGTTCCTTTTCTTGAGGCCTTGATTAAACCTAGGAAGAAGAAGCCTATTAATAGTAACGAGGAGCTCTTGAATATATTCAAGAATGTCGAAATCAATATCCCGCTTCTCGACGCTATCAAACACATACCAATTGATGCTAAATTTTTAAAGGATTTATGCACACAGAAGCGTAAGTCAAGGGAATCTATTCCAAGGAAGGTGGTACTCTTCAACCAGGCAAGTTTTGTTATCCTGCATCACCTTCCTCTGAAAAGAGAGATCCAGGTGCCCCTTTGATTTCTTGTGTCATCGAAGATTACACCTTTGATAGGGCACTTCTGGATCTTGGTGCATCCATTAACCTAATTCCGACTTCTCTTTACGAGAAGTTCAGATTAGGTGAACTTCGGCCAGCCTCAATAACGCTGCAGTTAGCGGACCGTTTGGTCACAAATCTGAGAGGCATTATTGAGGATGTTATTATCAAGGTTAAGGACTTCTATTTTCCTGTAGATTTCCTTGTCCTTGACATGAATGTACCTAAGGATTTAAGGAACACGCCCATCATTCTGGGTCGTCCGTTCTTGGCTACCGCTAAGGCCAATATTAACTGTGAGAGCGGTAGCATGGAAATCGCCTTTGGGGATCATAAATTGAAATTGGATATTTTTAAGATGATTAACAAATTTAAGGATTGTGGATTTATAAAATAGCTTAAGGAAGATAACTTGAATATTGAAACATGTATGGCGATTTTTGCAATTGAAAGTTCCTCCTGTCTTGATGGATCCGACCTGCAACCCTCTGTGGCAAACTCGCCATATTCTGAAGAGGTTATTGATTTTGTTCACTTTCAACCTCTTCCTCTTGATGAATCTTCGTCAGCATCATCCTTACCTTCCATTCTAAACCCGCCCCAGTTCGAACTGAAACCATTGCCTGAGAGTTTGAAATATCAATTTTTGGGACCACAAAAGATGCTCCCTGTGATTATCAGTGCTAGATTAACTAAGGAGAAGGAGATTAAATTGATCAAGGTCCCAAAGGAACACAAGGAGAAAATTAGTTGGACCATTCATGACCTTAGGGGGATCGAGCCATCTTACTACAATCACAGAATATTCATGGAAGATGGATCCCACCCTTCTTGCCAGTTATAGTGGAGATTAAACCCTAATATGCGAGAAGTGGTCAAGAAGGAAATAATTAAGTGCCTCAATGTAGGAATCATTTATTCGATTTCAGATAGTCCTTGGGTAAGTCGCGTGCAAATTATTCCCAAGAAAGTCGAGATTACCATTGTGACTAATGAAAAAGGAGAATCAATCACAACTCGTTTAGCTTCCTCTTAGAGGGTCTGTATCAATTACAGGAAGCTAAACATAGGCACGAAAAAGTATCATTTCCCTTTGCCCTTCATCGATCAAATCCTTGAAAGACTAGCTGGGCAAAAGTACTTCTATTTCCTAGACGGTTACTCGGGATACAATCAAGTCTCTATCCATCCCGAGAATCAGGAAAAAATGACTTTCACTTGTCCCTACGGAACCTTTGCTTTCCGTAAATTGCCTTTTGGCTTATGCAATGCACTTACAACTTTTCAAAGGTATATGCTAGCTATATTCTCTGACATGGTGGGAGAGTTTATGGAAGTCTTCATAGATGATTTCTCTATTTCCGAGAATCATTTGATTCTTGCCCGGCTAATCTTGAAATGATCCTTAAAAGATGCATCAAAATAAGATTGGTCCTTAGTTGGGAAAAGAGTCATTTCAAGACACAAGAAGGCATCGTCTTGGGTCATGTAATCTCTAAATGGGGAATTGAAGTTAACAAAGCTAAGGTTGATGCTATCTCCAAACTTCCTCCTCCCATATCTGTCAAACAAATTCGATCATTTCTTGGTCATGTGGGATTCTATAGGAGGTTCATCAAGGACTTCTCTAAGGTTGCTTTCCCTCTGAGCAACCTTCTCACCAAAGATACATCATTTAATTTCAACGAATCATGCTGTAAGGCATTCTATTTTCTTAAAACGGCAGTCACTTGTGTTCCGGTGTTGCAACCATCGATCTGGACAGCCCCATTTGAGATCATGACCGACGCTTCTGATTATGCGGTCGGAGCTATTTTGGGTCAAAAGATTGATAGGAAGCCCTCTGTCATCTACTATGTTAGCAAAACTCTGGATAAGGCCTAGAGGAATTACAGTGTTACTGAGAAGGAATTGCTAGCTGTAGTATTTGCTTTGGAGAAATTTAGGGCTATCTCTTAGGGTCTCACGTCATAATTTACACCGACCACTTAGCCTTGAGACATCTCTTGGCCAAAAAGGATGCTAAACCTCAGCTTATCCGATGGATTCTTCTACTTCAAGAATTTAATCTTGAAATTAAAGATAAATCTGAGGCACAGAATGTGGTGGCGGATCATCTTTCGAAACTTCTAAGTGATTCTTCTCATTCGGATATTCCGATTGCTGATACTTTCTGGATGAGACTATTCTTACAGTATCAGGTGTCTAAACCCCGTGGTTTGTAGACATTGTAAACTATTTGGCCATTGGTCAAATCCCTTAGGATTGGACCAAGCAACAATGAGATAGACTCAAATCTGAGGCCAAATATTACTTCTAGGATGACCTTGAACTTTACCGCATCGGCTCTGATCAAATTATTCGCTGATGTGTTCCGGTGAATGAATTCCAAAGTATACTCGAGTTCCGTCATGCATTTGTGTGTGGTGGACATTTCTCTGGGAAAAAGGCGGTTGCAACAATTTTACAATCTGGATTCTATTGGCCATCTTTATTCAAGGATGCTTAGGAATTCTCGAGGTCATGTTCCCGATGCCAGGCTCTTGGGAGCATAACCAAGAGAGATATGCCTTTAAACCTGATTCTTCCTATCGAAATCTTCGACATTTAGGGCATCAATTTCATGGGACCTTTTCTCCCTTCATTTGGATACCAGTACATTCTTGTCGTTGTTGATTACATGTCCAAGTGGATTGAGGCTATTCCTACCTGAACTAATGACCATAAGGTGGTCATCAATTTTGTCAAGAAGAATATCTTCTGTCGGTTCGGGATTTCGAGGGCCATCATCAACGATGGTGGTACTCATTTCACTAATGCCTAGTTCCGTAGTTTACTGGAAAATTACGAGGTAAATCACAGAATCTCCACACCTTACCACCCCCAGACAAATGGATAGGTCAAGATCTCCAATCGAGAGATTAAGAATATTCTATAAAAAATGGTTAGACCTGATCGTAAAGATTGGACTCAAAAGCTTGAGGATGCTCTTTGGGCCTACCGTATGACGTACAAAATGCCTATCGTCATGTCACCGTTTCGTCTGGTGTATGGAAAGGCATGCCATTTACCCATAGAGATTGAACATAGGGCATTATGGGCATTCTAGCAATGTAATTTGGATTTGAGTTTAGCTGGAAAGACTAAGAAACTACAACTATCTGAGTTGGAGGAGCTTAGAAACGACGCATATGAGAATGCCAAGATTTATAAGGCTCAGACCAAAGCTCTTCATGACTAATTGATATCCCAAAAGAGCTTTAAGCTGAACTAGAAGTTCTGGCTCTTTGATTCTCGACTTAAGCTCTTTCCCGGCAAACTTAGGTCAAAATGGAATGACCCGTTCATCATCGATCGGATATTTTCAAACAGGGCTATTCAGATCTCTGACCCAAAGACGGGTAATTGTTTTAAAGTCAACGGTCAACGTCTGAAGCCTTTTGTTGATCGTATTATTCCAGAACCCGTCTCAGACACGATTGCTCTAATCATATCGTGATTTCTTTGGTTAGACTTCGCCTAGCTGATGGCATTAAACTCAGCACTTGTACAGTCTGACTCAGAGCTGACCCGAGCATCATATTTAGGTGATATCTTCTACATTCTACCTTTCCCTTCATGCCTTTTATTTTCAATGAGGACATTACATCAGCTAGGCATGGGGGGGTGGATTCATTTCTAAATCATTTTGCCAACTCTGTGGAATTCTTGTAAATTCTACTTTTTTCTTCTCTTTAAAAAAAATGAAAAAATATTTGAATTAGGAAAGAATAATTGGGCATTAGGAATTTTCAACCTTAGGGTATGATGCAATAGGATCTGAACACTTAGACCCTTTAGGTTTTCGGGCATAATCAGCCTAGGTGTCCACTAAAATGTGGATTTGTTTATCGAGTCCTCGTCATTCTGAATTTACTTCAATTTGGTTAAATAAGTTGGGGTGATAAGTACACGACTTATCTACCCGCCGTTTGATTTAAGGGGATTTTAAGTCTAAGCATCTACACACTATTTGTACCGACTCGCTTTTTGGTGATTTTTATGGAAATTGGGTAGCTAATGAACCTTCTAGGGTGGTATTGCTGGCAAGTTATCGTGGGTAACAGCCCATAGGTAGGTTGTCCAGAGTCCAGTCACACGACCATTCTTTTCCTGATGCCTTTAGGTAAATCTTAGATCAGGGAAGCCACCTACCTAAAAAAAAAATCCAAAAAGAAAAGAAAAAAATAGAAAAGGAGAAAAGAAAAGAAAAAAAAAAGTCATACTTCATTGCACAAGTATGGCTGGTAAGTTATCGTGGGTAACAGCCCATTGGTAGGTTATCCAGAACCCAACTCAAGAAATGCATGTAAAATTCCAAAACACTTAGGAAGAAGCAGAGTAGAATAAGCCGGGGAGATATACACAAGGTTCTCCCTTATGTTGACCCCATAAAAATAAAAGTAGGGAGAAAGCTACCGGTCGATATATATACCTTTAGGTAGAATTTCTTTTCAAGGTCACCTAGGGGCGTAGAAACCCGAAGTCCGTTCTAATCGTCGATTAGTGAGTCTATCACATTTCACACACAGATGCTTAGAACTTAGGGTTCTCTTCGAGTCTTGGGTGGGTTGAGTGGTCGTAGAAAGCTGCTCCTAAACCCTAAACTCAAAAATCCAAAAAAAATTAGAAAAGAAGAAAAAGATCCTTCTTTGAATAAGACGAGGGCTTGAGGCGGTTTGCATTTTGGCAGACACCCGTGCACTGTTGTGTCTTTGTAGTTCAGGTTCTTAATAAAAATCTCCTAGTATTGAAGAATAACTTTTGCCTAAGAAATCTGACCTAATTCTTTTATAAATAGCATATAGTTTTTGCTAAGGACTAGCAAAAGATAGGCATGGGGGTGTGATGTGCATACATCTGAATAAAAGAAAATGTCTATTAATGCATGTTCTTAGTATCATAGTAGCATCATGAATTATAAATATTGCATAACATGCATCATCATGCATTTAGGTCAAATTGTATAAATTGTATAGTAATTTCTTTTTTGTGTCCAGGAATTGGGCGACATTTAATCAGGGCCTCAGATTGAAGATCCAACCATATGGATCTGATCAGGGCGACGATCGGAGTTCAACAACTCGAAGATTGCCCTAAACAAAGTTCCGTAGCATCAGATATAATCCGAGAAAGGTCAGAGAGCAAGGGCCAGAAGGTGTAAATCCGCACTTAAGATGACAAATCCGACCACATGGATGGGTTCGGATCGACGATTGCAGCCCAACGACGTGAAAATCGGTCCAATCCGACATCCATGAGACCATCTACAACACATAAAAGATGGACGGCTAAGATGGTGCCATGTGGCACCAACTTAGCTACCCAACTAGCCTAAGGGCCTGCCGCTATCTCTCTCTCCTCGTACGCACGATCAGATCTAGGCTGTTGGATCTTGATCCAATGACCATGAGTGTGTGCACCTTGGTTGGAAACGCAACAAACTCTCAACCTTGGCGCATTGGTTGAGCACTCCATATGCGAGCTAAGGGCACATGTTCAAAACTCACCATGTGCCTCAATTCAGCGCAGCGCGAGCGTGGTCAATTTCGGCCATTGGATGCGATGAGGATGGCGGATAGAGTAGCGACGTGGTGCAACCAAAGCGCATGGTGCCTTCACGCGCGATCCAATGAGCCATTGACGCTAGATCTCACGTGCAGGTGCTGGACGAAGGCACGCACAAGATGGATTTTAAGCCGTTTGATCGCTTAATCAGATGGCTAAGAATCAAAGATGTGCGATGGCGTTGCAGTGGGGAGAGGAAGAGGTGCGCGATGCACGCACACAAGAAGCCCACGATCTAGGCTGTAGTGATGGTTTTATCCATCACTAAAGACCCTGATTTAATGTTTTAAAAGTAAAATGACCTATTTTCCCATTCAAACCTCACCTATAAATAACCCTACGACCCTCACACTTTCTTCATCCCTTCCTTCACCTCTCTCCCTCTCCAAAGCTCTAAAGAAGCTTGTCCCAAACTCAGGATGCTCCTCTAGAGTCAAAATCAAAGTTTTCTCTCCCCTATTCCGGAAGTGGGTTCCGTGACGATGACGACGCCCTGCATTGCCCTCGGTTCTTCCTGCTCTATTCTTCTTCCATCTTCGTCCTCTGTCTTCCAGGCATCGCCCCATCTGGCTCACCCTCCAAGCAACCGTCGAGGAGGATAACATCTCTCTCCCTTCTTTATCGCTTTCTAGAATAGAATTTCCCGATTTCTAGTTGTAATCATTTCCTGTTTTCTAGTTGTAAAAATAGTGTTCAGATACAAAGTGATTGTTCTCTCTCTCTCTCTTTCTCTCTTAGTGTTAATATCAATTTCATTGTAATTATCTCACTTTAAAAATAAAAATACCAAAAAAATATAATCGCAGATTTTAGATCGACGTAGCCTCCTTGTGTTCGACTCGAAATTCTTTCGAGTTTCGGTAAATTTATCTGTTGATGGATTTCTTCGCAAATCATACTACAAGGACGGGTTTTTCAAAATCCAATCCCTTTTTGCGTACGTTTTCCCTTCCAACACCTAACTCTCCTCACCTTCTCAAAAGTGAAAATATGCACAATATTGATACTACCCGTGCTGGGTAATAATTTTTATTTGAATTCTCACAAGATCTAACTAGGACCTTTGATCTTATGAATCAAAATCTTTTTGACCCGATAGAAAAACCCTGAGGGTTGGAGGGTTTGGAGATCCAAGGGCTGGCGCTGGAGAGATCGAGAATGTCTGCCCTTGTCTACTCCTCGTCGAGACCATGAGGGAAGAGATAGGTGGTGGTACATAGGAAGAGGAAACATAGAGATATTATGCTACAAGTGTAGAAGGAGAGGTCACATGGCCTTGACTTGCAATTCCCCAATCCTTTGTCTGGAATGCGAAGGATTGGGCCACAAAAGGATGCTTGTTGGAGAAAGGGGTCCACCATCATGAAAAGATTTAAATAAGAAGAAACCTCGCCCCCCCTCTATCTGGAGGATTTAATCATGTTCTTGATGTGGAGATTCCTCTATCGAAAGATGTCAACGACTCAGAGATGATCTTGCGAGGAGCCTTGATTAGTGAGGCCATGATGGGGACGATATCACTCGCACAAGCCCAGAAATTGGTGAGTTCCTTATCCCTATCCTCTAAGGGGTGGAAGATAGTGATGTTAGGTGGATTGCATTTCTTGCTGTTTGGTTTAGGCATGATAGATGTAGAAAGCCTCCATTTTCGGTTGAGCATTTCTGAAGGGCTAAATGTAATGTGGAGGCTTGTCGCATTGTTTGATGGGGTGATACATGAGCACCCTCCTCAAAGAGCACAGGAGTGAAGGGGAACTTTGGAAATTAGGGGACTCCCCTTGCACCTGAGAGTCAATAGTGTGGTGTCAAATGCATTATCTAGCTTTGCAGCCATAGTAGAAGGAGCAAGCGTGGGACTGCAGGGGGGAGATGGGAGATTCATATCACTAGATGTAAAGCTAACCTAGGGTGGGCAAGTCCCTACCAAAATAATTCTTAGATATGGAGGAAGTTCTTGGCTTCTTCATGTGAGATTTTTCCATCATCGGGATGAGAAACAGGAGCAAGGGGGAGAGATCATATGCAGAAGTGGTTGGGGTGCAAGGGGGTAGCTCTGAAAGTCTATTAAATCAAGAAGAATGTCTTGAATCGAAGAAGCGAAAGGGATTCCATGTCTTGGTTCCGCAAAATGAGCTGATGGATGGGACTTCTCGAAATCAGCAGGGAGGTAAGGAGATGCTTGAATTTCATGAGGGGAGGTAAATCATGCCAGCAGGTGTATCTTCACAGGGACAGGTGGATGGACTAATGATTGATAAAGGCAAGGGAGTAAATTTTACCTTCAAGGCACCTGAAGGAATGAAATATGGGGTCGGAGCATCCTCAACGGTCAAGTATGGTCCCTCTCCTTATAATTTTAGGGGAAGAACAGTAGGCAGGGGTCAGAGGATCAGTGAAAAAGATATAGCAGTAGTTCTTAACCTAGAGAGAAGGTTGATGGGGCAAAAGGGCACTGATCAAACACATAGATGAAAGTCATCACTTGGAATGTGCGTGGGTTGCGCGATGGAGTTCGGAGAGCTTCGCTTGCCCGGTATCTTCATGAATGGGAGGTAGATTGCGCACTCCTTTAAGAGACTCATATTCAAGAGGAATGCAAGCACTTATGGCACTCCCTAATGAAAGGTGGCCAAGAAGATATTAGGGCCACAGATGCGCAGGGGAGATCTAGAGGGATAGCAATATGGTGGAAATGCTCGAAAATGCATTTCATAGAAGTGTGGAGGGAATAGTACCTAATCACTTGCAAATTCAAGCAACTGAGAGCAGATCAAGAACTGATTTTATCTTGTGCTTATGGTCCGTGTGATGACAATGCGAGGAATGCCCTTTGGCAAGAGCTATCTCAAGCTGTAGATGTGGTTGAAGGGTGACCATGGCTAGTGAGGGGTGACTTTAATTGCACATTAACTGAAGATGACAGAGGAAGTGGAAGACTATATGGTGGCTCCTTAGGATTCCAGATGACTGCCTCAGCATTGGGCCTATCTGTTTACCCTTCTTCGGGGGTTGAATACTCATGGAGAAATGGAAGTGGGTAGAAATTGAAACTAGATCGCTTCTTTGGCAATGTGGAGTTATTGGAGGGCTATCAATTATCCTCAGTAAGGGGGTTAGACTGCCCATTCTCAAATCATACTCCATTACTATAGGAGAGTGGGGAAGACTCTTCGGTAGGCACATACTTTAAATTCAAAAAATCATGGCATAGGGAAGAGGGATGTAAGGAGATGATTAGCAACTGGTGGGCATCTAAACAGGTGCATGGCTTGGCTACCTTCATACTTGCAACTAAACTCAGAGCATTGAAATCTATTATGAAAGAGTATAGAAAAATCATAAAGGTCATGAGAGATCAAAGGAGAATAGAGGCCTTAAAAAATGTGCAATTGCTCAATGAAAAAGAGAATAGAGAGTAGCTAATAGAAGAAGAGCGCTCACAACGCAAAACTTGGTAGGAGACTATTCTGGAGAAAGACCTAAAAAGGGAAATTGATTGGAGAGAAAAATCCAGACAATTATGGCTGAAAGAAGGAGATGCAAATACCAAATTCTTCCACACGGTAGCAAGCTCTAGAAGAAGGGTCAACTACATTTCTTCCCTGTGATCAAGTGCTGACTTCTTCAAGGGACATTAAAAGAGAAGCGATTAGATTTTATAAAGATGCCTCTAAAGCCACACAAAGAGAGAATTGGAGATTAACCAATTCTGATTTCACTCAGGTAGCTGAATATGAAGCTGAGCATCTACTTGAGCCTATTACAATCTAAGAGGGTGAGAATGCGATGGTTGGTCTGAACTTTGAAGGCTCCCCAGGTCCAGATGGTTTCCAAGTCTTCTTCTATAAGGAGTTTTGGCCAATGGTAAAAATAGATGTGATGGAGGTCATTAAGGAGTTTCAAGAGGGTAACTTGGGCTTTGAAAGAATTAACAAATTTTACCTTTTCTTACTGCCAAAGAAGCAAGGAGCTAATAGTTTGCAAGAGTTTAGGCCAACTATTTTGACGAACTCTATTTATTTGATAATTGGCAACGTCTTGGCAAATAGATTAAGAGGAGTTCTATCACATCTAATAAATCTAGTGCAGTCAGCCTTCCTTCCCAATCGTTCACTGCAAGAGTCATTTATTGTAGCACAAGAGATGGTCAATGGATGGCATAGGCGAAAATGTAAAGCCTTCATGTGGAAGGTGGCCTTCTGTAGGGCTTTTGACTCGGTTTCCTGGCCATATCTCTGGGAGATTAAGAAGAGGAGGGGATTCCCATCAAAGTGGATCCAATGGATGACGAGATGCATTGCAACTCCATTGTTCTCCCCTCTAATTAATGGTAAGCCATGTCGAGCTTTGATTCAACCCCAGTGTGGGGTTAGGCAGGGCTACCCCTTAGCTCCACTTATTTTCAATCTAGCAGTAGACACCCTAGCATGCTTTACTTGCAAACTCTCAATGGCAGGTTTGGTGAGAGGTTATTCGTTGTCCAACTCTAGAGCACTGGAACCAATCTTACAATATGCGATTGATACCATTTCTTTCGTGGAAGGGGAAGAAATGTAGCTAAAGTCCTCGACACTATGGTTTCCATGTTTGGGGACATCCCTGGGTTAAAGCTAAACGGTGAAAAGTCCTCTCTCATTTGTTTTGGATTGAATGGCCAGGAAAGTGAGATTTTTATCAACCAATCTACATATGCCAGTGAAGTACCTGGGATTACCTCTACATGACACAAATTGAAGAAGAGTGGTTGGAACCCCTTGTTTGAGAAAGTAGCTGCTAAGCTAGAAAGTTGATCAACCCCTTGTTTATGCAAACACTCAAGTAGATTAGGTCTTGGTTATTGATGTGGCAAAATGAAGCTAGTGGGGGGGGGAATGTGGGGCCACTTACAAATTACTCTACCTGCACTTTACTCCGGTCTACCACACTCAGATCTCCTTGCTAGGGTACCTACAAGACAGTAAATCAGAGGCAAGCGGGGTTAATAATAAGTAAATGCAAAGAAACACAGAAGACAAGAAAGCAAATTCCGTTGCCTCCCTGACAACGGCGCCAAAATGATGAACGGGTTTTGCCTAAGTAAAATTAGGGTTAGGAGAAACACATTGTCATAATTCGCAAAACATGTTATCAAATATAATTTTTAATCGAAACTCCAAGGGAGTTCCGAGTCGAACACAGGGAGGCGACATTTACTTTTGTTGAAATCCCTGCTTCGTTTTGCTTCTTTTGGTTTTTTAGGGTTTTGTGATTTTTTTTTGTGTTTTTGAAATAAAAAGACAAGCGAGATGACTTCACAAAGTGAAGAAACAAATATGATATTTCACAGTGTCATTCAAATGTCTATTACAATATGCTAAAATATAAAAGAGATAGGGATGAGAAGAAATCTCCTAAATCAGCTGTTTGGCGAGATGATGGCACTTGGCGGCACTTGGACGAAGAGGGTGAGGTGCTAGATGATGGAGGTGAGATGCAGGAGGATGCAGGTAGAGGAATGCTTCACCAAGGCTTTAGAATGGGGATGAGGAGATGGAGGCGATCTTCTACTGAAATGGAGGTGGGAGGACAGCTCCGAGGCTTCCTATGAAGGCGGTGAGACGAAGGATGAATATTTCATGGGGGATAGGAATGTTACACTAATAGGAGGCCTTTGGAGGTTGGGAATAAGCTCTAATGGAGCCTTGGTAGGCTACTAGAGCTTAGGAGTAGGTGGGAGTAGAGTAGGTAGAGATGGTTTAGAAGGGGAGGGGTCATGGTGTTTATATAGTGGTGGAATGGAGGTGTTTTGCGTGCACGGGTCTTCAGTGACATTTAAAACGTCGCTAAAGACCCACCGTGGGTGTCACTACACATTCAAGCGCCTTGGCTGGCATGAGGAGACACAGCTGCAGCTGGCGTAGTGCGAGGAGAGCGTCAGTCATTTGACTAGGCATGGAGGGTTGAGATCGCAAGGAAGAAGCGCACGCTTGATGGAATTTGAATCCTACGCTCAACAGCAGCCATTTGATGAACCATCGCTTGGCTGGGGGCGCCCGCAGATTGCGCCCTCGTGATTTCAAACACGCATGCATCGCACCTTCGATCGTCTTAAATGAGTACCCTTGATTGCGCGCGTGTGATCTGGCATATCCCTTCACATCGCTGGACGACGTCTGATCGTGCATATGCAACCACAATCGCTCGATCTTGATCAAGCGATCCAATTTCTTTGGGTGTTGGAGTGATCATGGCTGATTGAGGCTCAAACCTACGCCTCCCATTTGAGGAGAAAGTGCGCTGCCACTATGACAAGGGTGCTCGATGGTCATGTGGAGGGATAGGTGCAGCTGCGGCTCGACCATTGGATGAGGATCCAATGGTCGAGATCAAATCTTCCTTGAGGTGCTTTTGGAGGAGGCCGAATGATGTTTGGGTGACTCTCAGCCATTGGATTGAGATCCAATAGCTAGAATCTTCTCCTTGAGGCTAGGCTGAGGGCTGCAGCTTATGTAGGGTGGCCTGGATGGTGCCACGTAGTGCCATCTGGGCTGTCCATCTCCTTCTTGTAGAGGATGCTACAAAGCTCTGATCAGGGTGATTTTCGCATTGACGGACTGTGATCGTCCCTCTGGATCCATCTATACGGTTGAATTCTTCATTCGAAGCCCATAAAGATGTCAAATTTCCTCCTAGCCTTATCAAATGCTAGAATTAATATACAAAATATACAAACTATCCTAAATTCAATGCAATGAATGTTATGCAATATTTATACTATGATATGCAATGCTAGACATAGGAATTATCATAAATAAGCATTTTATCATGAATTCATGTGTGTTTATCACTCACTCAATGGCAATTAAACAGACATCGATTTTCTATGCCCCTAGGTGACCTTAAAGAAATTTTGCCTAAAGGTGTTTGTATACGACCGATAGCTTTCTCCCCACTTGATTTTTTTATGGGGTCAACACAAGGGCAAACCCAGTGTATATCTCCCCGGTTTATTCTACTTTCCCGCTTCCTTAAGTGCTTTGGAATTTTTGTTCATTTCATGAGTTGGGTTCTGGACAACCGACCAATGAGTTGTTAGCACTGACCACTTGCCAGCAATACTCGTGTGGTGAAGTGTGGATTTTTTTATTTTTATTATTCTTTTTTCCCTTGGGTATTTTTCTATTTTTTTTTTTAAGTAGGTGGCTTCCTCGATCTGAGATTTACCTATAGGCAATAGGAAGAGAATGGTCATGTGGTTAGGCTCTGGACAATCTACTAATGACCTATTACCACTGACAACTTGTCAGCCATACCACCTTAGAAGGTTCATTAGCTACCCAATTTCCGTTAGAACCATCGAGGAGCGAGTCCGTGCAAAACGTGTGCAGATGCATAGACTTAAAGTCCCCTCAAATCAGAGAGTGGGTTAATAAGTCATCTACTTATCACCTCAATTAGAATAAAATTACTTTGCGAAGGCTTGAGACCATGTCCACAATTGAGTGGACACCCGGGCTGATGAAGACCTAAAGAGTCTTTATGTCCAAGTCCTAAAGTATCATTTCCTAAAGTTCACAACTCTTAATGCCTAAGTTTTCTTCTCTTAATTCTAGTTTTTCTTTTTTAAATAACAGGAAATTACTATTACGGGCTGACAAAATGATCAAATCACAAAGTATCCACCCCCCCATGCCTAGGTAATGCAATGTCCTCATTGTAAAATGAAAGCATCAAGGAGGGCAGAATAGGAAGAATATCACTTGAATTCCATTAAACTCCAGTTAGCTCCAAAATAGCCTATACACATGCTGAATTTAGTGCCTTCAGCTAGGCGATGTTCGACCAACAGAAGTTAGATCAAGGTGAGTGCAACCTTGTCTGAGACGAGTTCAGGGAGCACATGGTCAACATAGGGTTTGGGACGTTGCCTGTTGACCTTGAAGAAATTATCCGTCTTTGGGTCAGATATTTCAACAACTCCATTAGGAAAATTTTGATCAATAATGAACGATCTATTCCACTTAGATCTAAGATTGCCAGGGAAGAGCTTAAGTCAAGAATCAAAAAGCCAAACCCTCTGGTTTGACTTAAAGCTCTTACGGGAAATCATCTGATTATGAAGAGCTTTGGTCCTTGCCTTATAGATTCTGGCATTCTCGTAGGCATCATTTCTAATCTCCTCCAACTCAGATAGTTGGAGTTTCCTAGTCTTCCCGACTAACTCTAAGTCAAGATTTCATTTCTTGATGGCCCAAATGGCTGGTGTTCTAACTCTACTAGTAAGTGACACGCCTTACCAAACACCAGATGAAACAGAGACATACTGATAGGCATTTTGGATACCGTACGATAAGCCCAAAGAGCATCATCCAGCTTTCGGGTCCAATCCTTCCCATCAAGCCTAACTATTTTCTACAGAATATTCTTGTCTCTCGATTAGAGACCTCGCCCTGTTCGCTCGTCTAAGGGTGGTAGGGTGTGGAAATCCAATGATTCACCCCGTATTTCGCCAGTAGATTCCTAAACTTGGCATGAGTGAAATGCATGCCACCATCACTGGTAATGGCCCGAGCAATCCTAAACCAACTAAAGATATTTTTCTTCACAAAATCGATGACTACCTTGTGGTCATTAGTCTGGGTGGGAGTTTCCTCAATCCATTTGGACACGTAATCCACAACAACCAAAATATACTGGTGTCCAAATGAAGGAGGAAAAGGTCTCATGAAATCGATGCCCCAAATATCAAAAATTTCAATGGGAAGAATCGGGTTTAGGGGCATCATGTCTCTCTTGGTCATGTTCCTGAGTGTCTTGCAATAGGCACACGACCTTGAGAATTCATGGGCTTCCTTAAATAACGACGGCCAATAGAATTCAGATTGCAGAATTTTTGCTGCTGTCTTTTTCCTCGAAAAGTGTCCACCACACACAGATGCATGGTAGAACTCAAGTATACTAAGGAACTCATTTTCTGGGATGCATCGATGAATAATCTAGTTAGTGTCGATGCTGTATAACTTGAAATCATCCCAAAGATAATATTTGGCCTCAGACATAAGTCTATCCCATTGTTATTTAGTCCAATCCTTGGGGATTTGACCAACGGCCAAATAATTAACGATATTCATAAACCAAGGGGTTCGAATACTCGAGACTATAAGGATAGTCTTATCTGGAAAAGTGACTAAGATAGGGATATCCGGATGAGGAGAATCAACTAGGATTCTTGAAAGGTGATCTACCACTACATTTTGTGCCCCGAATTTGTCTTCGATTTCAAGATCAAATTCTTAATGTAAAAGAATCTGGCGAATAAGCCGAGGCTTGGCATCCTTTTTGGCTAAGAGATGTTTCAAGGTCGAGTGGTCAGTGTAGATGATAACATAAGAACCTAGAAGATAAGCCCTAAATTTTTCCAAAGTAAAGACTACAGCTAGCAACTCTTTTTTAGTAACGGTGTAATTCCTTTGGGCTTCATTCAGAGTCTTGCTAGCATAGTAGATAACAGAGGGCTTCTTATCTATTTTCTGACCCAAGATAGCCTCGATCGTATAATCAGATGCATTAGCTATAATCTCAAATGGGGTTGTCCAGATCGGTGGTTGCAACACCGAGGCGTAGGTGACTGCCAATTTCAATAAATCAAATGCCTTGCGACACGATTCATCAAATTTGAACGCCGTGTCTTTGGCCAGAAGGTTACTCAAGGGTCAAGCAACTTTCGAGAAATCCTTGATGAATCTCCGATAAAAATCCACATGACCCAGGAATGATCAGATTTGTTTCACAGATATGGGTGGAGGAAGTTTAGAGATGGCATCCACCTTAGGCTTATCAACCTCAATTCCCCAATTAGAGACCACATGACCTAAGGCAATGCCTTCTTGAGTCATAAAGTGGCTCTTTTCCCAGCTAAGGACCAGTCGTGTCTTGATTCACCTCTTGAGGATCAATTCCAAGTTAGCTAGGCATGACTCAAAGGAATATCCAAAAATGGAGAAATCATCCATGAACACTTCAAGATAATCTCCCACCATGTCAGAAAAGATAGCCAACATGCACCTTTGAAAAGTCGCGGGTGCATTGCAAAGCCCAAAAGGCATCCTACAAAATGCGAAGGTTTCGTAGGGACATGTAAAAGTTGTCTTTTCCTAGTCTTCAGGATGGATATGGACTTGGTTATATCCCGAATAACCTTCCAAGAAGCAAAAGTACTTTTACACAGCTAACCTTTTTAGGATTTGATCAATGAATGACAAAGGGAAATGGTCCTTTTTGGTGGCTGTGTTAGCTTCCAATAATCAATACAAACTCTCCAAGTAGAAGCTAAACGGGTGATGAAAGATTCCCCTTTCTCATTAGTCATGATGGTTATCCCCGACTTTTTGGGTACAATCTGAATGGGGCTAACCCAAGGGCAATTTGAGATCAGGAAATAATGCCTGCATCGAGCCACTTAATTATTTCTTTCTTGACCACTTCTCACATATTAGGGTTTTGTCTCCTTTGCATCTTGCGAGAAGGAGGGGATCCATCTTCCATGAAAATATGATGATTACAGTAAGATGGCTCGATCCCCCTAAGGTCTTGGATGGTCTAACCAATTGCCTCTTTATTCTTCTTAAGGACCTTAATCAATCTCAATTCTTGCTCCTTAGTCAAATCAGCGCTAATAAAATTCTCAGGCAGTGGTTTCAATTCTAACTGAGGTGGGTTTAGGATAGAGGGTAAGGAGGATGATGATGAAGATTCATCAAGATGGTCCAGTGGAAGAGGTTGGGAGTGTACAAAATCAACAACCTCTCAAGGTGTGACGAGTACCACGGAGGGTTGTGGGTTAGGTTTGCTAGTGCTAGTAGAGTTCTTGAGTACATTAATCGATATACATGTCTCAACATTGAAATCATGATCCTCGAGCTCCTCAATAAATCCACAATCCTCAAATCATTTAATCGCCTTGGAAATATCAAGTGCCAATTTCCTATCTCCAAAGGCGATCTTCATACTACGACTTTCACAATTGATGTTGGCCTTGGCCGTAGCTAGGAACGGGCACCCAAGAATGATGGGCATGTCTCTTAAATCTTCAGGTGCATCCATGACAACAGCTAGGAAATCTACGGGAAAATAAAAGTCCTTGACCTTAACAATAACGTCCTCAATAACGCCTTTTGGTGTGGTGTCTGAACGATCCTCTAACTGTAATGTTACTCAGGTTGGCCTGAGTTCACCTAACCTAAACCTTTCACAGAGAGAGGTCGGGATTTGGTTGATGGATGCACCTAGATCCAATAGTACCCTATCAAAAGTGTAATCCCTAATGACACATGAAATCAAGGGGGTACCTAGATCTCTCTTCTTCTGAGGAAGGTGGTGCATGATAACAGAACTCACTTGCTTAGAGAGAATCACCTTCCTCGGGGTGGGCTCTTTTGGCTTACGCTTTTGAGTACATAAATCTTTTAGGAACTTAACGTAAGCTTGAATGTACTTAATAGCATTGAGGAGCGGGATATTGATCTCTACAATCTTGAATAAATTCAAGAGCTCCTTATTGTTGTCTAGGGTTTTCTTCTTCCTAATTTTTATAAGGCCCAAGGGATTGGGATGTGGGTGGTGTCCTCAATTTCAGGTTCCCAAGCCTTGTTTTCTTCTTCAACCTTCTCCTTTTCTTCCTCGGGCTCCACAGGGTTTTGCTTGCTGGAAGAATGCAGTTCGGGGCACTAGGTTTGCTTCCTACTCCTCAAGGTGACAGAGGTTGCAGAGGCATACGGGTTCGGGTCTTGGGGTGGGTTAAGAAAGATTGGTGGGCTTTGATTGGCCAAATATCCAGGAGTAGAAGAAATGGAAGGACCCTGCTCAACCACCTGAACATGTGCATGTGGGTCCCTTTAATTCCTGTACCCTAGGGCTCTATTGCCTTGATTTTGTACATTGAGAGGATTGGATACAAGTTGAGATGGTAATAATCCGGGCTAACAGGTATTAGCAATAAGCCTAGATTGCCAGTTGTCCAGCGATGTTTTCATTTGCTACATCAGCTGGAGCATGGGCCCTTGCATTTCTACCATCTACCAGTTTAAATCAGCCTGCCCTGCGGATTGTGGGGCATTCCAAGATGGCTAAGTAACTAGTCTCAGGGGCAACTGGGTGTACACTTGACCCTGACCCACAAGTCCTTGAGGTGCATAGTTGCTGGGTCGTATTTGGGTCTGTTGCCCCTAATTTTTCTAGGAGAAGTTAGGGTGGTTCCTCCAACCTGAGTTATAAGTGTTGGAATACGAGTTGGACCTAGCATTCTCTTGTATGGCATACGCATCCTCATAGGGCAAGGATGAAGAGAAGGATTGATCAGAAAAACTAGGATCAAAGGCCCTAGTTTGGAACCCATAGGGTTCCGAGAAGTTCTGGCTCATAGGTATAGCCAACTCAAGTTGGTTCACGAACTCCCACCCTATGGAAGCTCGTGAAGAATGGAATCTTGAATTATGGGGTTAAGTGGGTGTAGAAGTGTTTCTTGAATTTTTGGACATCCACTTTTCCATCCTTTTCTCAACCAAGTGCACCTTATCTAGTTTGTTGCAAATTAATTCCATGTCAAATGAATGAGAGTTCTGAATCTCATTAGCATTTGACCTAGGTTGTTGGTGTCGGTTGAAAATCTCCATGGAGGCATGATTTATTGAACTTTCACTCATTTCCTTGAACATGTTGTATGTGCTATCTGCATCCCTGTTGAGGAAATAGCCTCCGCAGGAGGCATCCACATGATTACGGAGTTGTTATACCAACCCATGATAAAATATCTGCACAAGTTGCCATTTCGACACCTCGTGGTGTGGACACTTCTGTAAAAGATCCTGGAATCACTCCCAGGCACCATGAAATGGTTCCCTTGGCCACCGGGTGAAAGTGGTAATCGCCTGTCGTAAAGCATTTGTCCATCCAATTGGGAAGAATTTCTTCAAGAAAGCTAACTTAAGGCAGCCCATGTTTCTATGGGCCTTCCAATGGTTCGGTACCAGTATGCGGCCTTATCCTTGAGAGAATGGGGAAAAAGCCTCATGATCATTTGCTCTTCATTCACATTCCTAGCTATGGTGGTATGAACCAAAGTGGTCAGATCCTCCAAGTGTTGGAATGGGTCCTCCGAGCCAAGCCTATGGAAATGTTTAATCAAACTTAAAACCTAGGGCTTGATTTCTATGTCTCTGGCAGGAATCATGACGTCGAGACGTTCTCCGTAATTTGAAGGATCATAGAAACCTTTCAAGGGCTGAGTGCCCTAACCATCCGTCCATTGGAACCATTGCTGCATCTGCTACAACTCTTCCAACTGTCCTTGAATCAACTCCTGCTGGTTTGAGGGTAGGGGAGGTGGTTGATCATCCATGGGTTTGAGGGTAGGGTATGGTCTAAAGGTCCTTCCAAGCGAGGGTTCAATGACCTCCTTCCAAGCATGCACTAGAAAGAAATCGAAAGGATGAGGAAAATGGAACCCTACAGCACAAAAATGCAAGCCTGTCCTTAAATTTGGTAGCCTGAGGACCTATGCTTCAGAAATAAACTCCAACCACACCACTAATTTGGTGTTGTTCTTGGTCCTGAAGATGGTAAAGTTGGGCCAACGAAGTAGGGGGAGCGTATCCCAAGGGCCACTAATTATGCTAAACCCCTACTTACTTAAGTCATTTGACAATCGGGTCCCCCAACTTAACACCCTTTGAAGCAAGATGTTACTAATTCGAAGTGCATTCAAGAGAGTACCCTGAAACAGACTCGACGAATCCTAGGGCCAACATCTACTCAATTTTATTTAAGTCCTAGGATAGTAGTGCTTTCGGAATGTGATGGGCCTTGTTAATGGGTTGTGCCATTAATAATTTATTTAGAATGTTTCTATGTGCACAACCAAAAGTTTTCAAGTAAGATTATTGAGGATGAAGTGAGTTTTAGGGTTTGAATCTTACTTAGTAGCTTTTAAGATTCAAATATTAGGAATATTCAACCAAATTTTGAGAGGCAAACCAAGTTTGAAAGCATGAGTTCAAGTCTTTTCCTTTATGAATCAAGAAAATATGGAGTGCTTGGCTTGACCTAACTATTTAAATCCTTTGAGGCAGCTACAAGATGAATCAAGTTTAAATTAGGTGGTGCGGCCCAAACAATTGGCCTTAATGCACCACCAATTAAGGCATGCAAAAAGTGATTAACCTATTCTGATTTATACTCAACCAATTGTCCTTGATGCACCACCAATTAAGGCACGCAAAAAGTGATTAACCTATTCTAATTTATACTCTTTTATGTGTATTGGTGCGTGTACCGGTTCCACAGGTACGAATCCCAGTTGAGTAGATAAAATCAGGTGAGGTAATGTGCCTCAAATGTGGGTGTATGTAGTGTGTATGTTAATTGTGTCCCACGATCAGAAGAAGTTTTTTTTTTTATAAGTAGGGATGAGATGCATGGAGGTGGCAAACAAGACAAACAACTTCTAATCTAGGGTTTATGCAAACACCAAAGTAGATTAAGTCTTGGTTATTTCTATGGTGGAAAGTGAAACTAGTGGGGGGGAAAAGTGGGGATACACTTACAAACCACTTCACCCACACTTTACTCCGATCTACCACACTTGGATCTCCTTGCTAGGATACCTGCAAGATAGCAAATCAGAGGAAAGAGAGGTTAGTCAATAAGTAAATGAAAAGAAACCTGGAAAAAGAAAGCAAATTTCGTTGCCTCCCCGGCAACAGCACCAAAATGATCAGCGCATTTTCGTGATGCAAAATCAGGGTTTTTGGGAAACTCATTGTCATAGTCGCAAAACTCGCAATCAAATAAAATTTACCAAAACTCAAAAGGGAGTCCTGGGTCGAACACGGGGAGGCGATGTTTTACTTCTTGAAATTTGAGTTTCGATTTGTTTCTTTTTGGTGTTTTAGGGTTTTGTTATTTTTTTGGTATTTTAGGTGAATGATAAAACTAGCTACTTGAAGAATGAATAAAAAGAGAGTAGAGAGATGAAACTTGATTCTTGAGATGAAATAATGTTTATTACAACTACAATAAGTGAAACAAACTAAACCAGAGAGAGGTAAGAGGAAATCTCCCAAAATGGATGTCTAGTGAGACGACGATGCTTGGCGGCAGCTTGGACGAAGGAGGAGAGATGCTGGACATTGGGGATGAGGTGCAAGATGATTCCGGGTAGAGGAAAGCTTCACCAAGCTTGTGGGAATGGTGATGAGGAGGTGGAGGTGATCAGCTTCTTGAGTAGAGGTGAGGGGACAACTCTAGGATCTCCTATGAAGGTGGTGAGGTAAAGGATGAATATTTGGTGGAGTAAGGGATTTCTACACTAATAGGAGAATCCTTGGAGCTTGGGAGAGCTATTGGTAGTTTGGTGGGCTCTTTGGAGCTTTGGAGTAGGTTGGAACAGCATAGAAAGTGATAGGGAAAAATGGGAGGTGTAGGGGGCTTTATATAGGTGTAGGAATGGGGGTGTATTTGCGTTCATGGGTCGACAATGACATTTAAGACGTCGCTGAAGACCTACCTTGGACATTGCTAAAGCCATCACTCAACCCCGTTGGCATGAAGTGGAGCCACTGCAGTTGGCACAGTGCGGGGAGCACCACAGCCAATAGATTTCCATCGCATGGTTCAGAGATCATGCAGCTCGTGCTTCTCAAATCACTGAGATTGAGGTCCTACTGGCACGAGTATTGACAGCTGTTGGATTCTCGATCGTGTGGTTGGAGACAGATCGCGTGGATCGCGCCTCCACAAATTTTGAATGCACGTGCATCACGCCTCTCCGAGAATAGATGGTGGAAGGCGCATGTTGCCAACTTAAGTGAGCATCACTAATCATGCTTGTTTGATTCGGCGTGCCTCCACACATAGACATAAGCGTCCATCTGCGCGTTCAAATCCTAACCGCTTGATTGAGATTGAGCGATCCAATTTCACTGGTGTCGACGAGGTTGTGGCGAATCGTCACTTGAGTCGTGCCTCTTCTTTGAGAAGCAAGCACACTACCATTGTGGCAAAGCACTGCTTTGTTGCGTCGAAGAGCTATTGCAGCCTCAGTCTCGACCATTGGATGAAGATCCAATAGTCGAGATCTCATCAGAGCTTCTCTTTTGGAGTTGAGTGGCGAGCAACGACGAGTCTCGTTCATTGGATTGAGATCCAACGGCTGGGATCTCTTCTTGAGGCAAGGCAACAAATGTTGCGGCCAATGTTGGCTGGCCTGGATGGTGCCACGTGGTGCCACCTGGGTCGTCCATCTTTGTTCCTTCGTTGGTACTACTACAAATGTTGGATCGAGATGTTTTTTATGTTGTCAGGCTACAATCGTCATTCTAGATCCATCTGTACGGTCGAATTTTTCATCTGAAACCCATAAATATGTCGCATTATCCCCTGGCCACATAAAATGTAAGGATTCATATACAATTATGCAAATCATCCTAAATGCAATGCAATGAATGTTATGCATTATTTATACTGTGGAATGGAATGCTAAGCTTAGGAACTGACATAAGTAGGCATTTTATCATAAATACATGTGTATTTATCACCCGCCAACCACAAAGGCACTTGAACCCTAATATGCAGGAGGTGGTAAGAAAGGAGATTATAAAGTGGCTTGTTGCTGATATCATTTACCTCATTTCTGATAGCTCTTGGGTTAGTCCCACACAAGTAGTTCCTAAAAAGCAAGACTACTAGTTGTTACTAATGAACATGGGGAAAATATAGCTACTAGGATTGCTTCTCCTTGGCACGTGTGCATTGATTAGAGAAAATTGAACACCGCCACCAAGAAGGACCATTCCGCTCCCTTTATTGATCAAATCTTGGAGTGGTTAGCTAGACATGATTACTACTATTTTCTAGATTGTTATTCCGACTATAGTCAAGTTGCGGTCCATCCTGAGGATCAAGACAAAACCACATTCACTTGCCCCTTTAGAACCTTTGCTTTTCGAAGAATGTCTTTCGCTCTTTGCAATGCACCTACAAGTTTTCAAAGGTGTATGCCTGCAATTTTTTCTGACCTGGTAGGTGAATATCTGGAAGTCTTTATGGATGACTTCTTTGTATTTGGAGACTCTTTCAATATTTCTCTTAGAAATCTTGAAAGAACTCTCCAGAAATGCATAGAAGTTAATTTGGTCCTCAGTTGAAAAAAAAGTCATTTCATGGTCCAGGAAGGAATCATCCTGGGCCATGTCATTTCCAAAAAGGAAATTGTGGTAGATAGAGCCAAAATTGATGCTATCTCCAACCTCCCACCACCCACTACTATGAAATAGATCCGATCTTGTTTGGGGCACGTGTGTTTCTACCGTTATTTCATAAAGAATTTTTCCCAAATCTCCAAGCCCTTAAGTCACTTACTTGCCAAAGACTAGCCTTGTGACTTTAATAATCAATGCTTGAAGAGTTTCGATAAGTTGAAGAAAGAAGTCACAGAGGCACCAATTTCATAGGGACCTGACTGGAATTGTCCCTTTGAGTTAATGACTGATGCCTCTGAATTTGCTGTGTGGGCCGTTCTAGGGTAGAGAATTAACAAGAAGCCCGTTGTGATCTATTATGCCAGTAAAACTCTTGATAATGCACAACAAAATTACATTGTTACCAAAAAAGAACTTCTTGCCATTGTCTTTGCCTTAGAAAAATTTCGCTCTTATCTATTGGGGTCACATGTTACTGTATACACCGACCACTCAACACTTAAATATCTACTAAACAAAAAAGATGCGAAATCCCACCTTATCCATTGGATCCTTCTTCTCCAGGAATTTTACCTGGAAATCAAGGATAAGGGTGAGAGTAGAAGGATATCCTGCGGATCGCAAGATATACTAGAGGGGAGGGGTGAATAGTATCGCCTTAAAAATATATATATACACAGATCAAAAATAAATCACAAGAGATTTAAGCACAGAGTACACCTGATTTATAGTAGAAACTCAAACCGGGTGAAAACCACTACCTAAGCGTCCCAAGTTAAGATTTTTCTGACTAGTCCAAGCTAGCCAATCAATTAATCGTATCACTTAAATGAGGGTTGCACAACCTCTTACAACCACTTCCCTTTTATCCTAAAAAAGAAGCAAAAACAACAACCATGGATCTTCCCAACAATCTTGGGACCGTAAATCAAAGCATCAAGATAGAATAACAGAAATACGTTCTATGGAACCTCAATAAAATATCAAATCGAATTTTTCGCAGAGGTTCAAGGCGTCGTGCTTTTGAAGAACGTGAAGAACAGGGCGTGAAGGCTTTTAGAATAAGCACGGGAAGCTCCACTTTATGAAAGGTATTTCTCTTGAAAGTTGTTTACCTGAATATGAAGTTAAATTGGTCGATTAATTAAGGTTAATTTGTTGATCAAAAGGTAATCTGGTCGATCAATTAAGGTGGCTGGTCGATCACTAATTGATCGGTCAATTTACTTGGTTGGTCGATCAAAATGATATTTATCAACTTCCTAAAATGGGCTAATTTGATCGGTTAATGAATTTGGTTGATCAATCAAAGTATTTTGGTCGATCAAATAACTAATTTGGTTGATCAAAACCCTAAAAACTTGGTTTTGAAAAGATTTGCGAAAATTCATTTTTGAGTTTTATTTGAGATTCCTTACAATAAGGTCCGAGACTTAAATAAAGATATAAAGACACACATCAGCAACTATCTGCACTTGGCTTGAAAGACACTTTAATTTGAGATAGCCCTAAAACATTAGTCTAGAAATAAGCATAATTTCGGTGCATCAAAACAGAGGTGCTTACATTCTCCCCCTTTTTTATGACAACAAAATTATAATTATGAAATTGGAAATAATTTTACATAATATCTCCCCCTTTTTGTTTTAGCAAAAAGTAAAACATGTTGCTATTTATTTTACATTTATCTCCCCCTTAAACATGTAATTTAAGCATCAAAAATATCATGTAGTATAAGAGAGCTAGAATTGAAAGAGATAATCATCATGCATTTTTATAATGAAAAGAGTCTCAATAAGCAATGCATAAAAATATAATTGTTCTGAGAAAAATTAAGTTATACAAGCCAACAACAAGAACTAAGTAAAGATAATCTAATCAGACAGTGATCGATCAAATAGTGAAAAATGCATTCATCAGGCAATATAATTAAGCTCTTTTAATCTTGATAAACCTAGTGAATGACAAACTTGATTAAACCTCTCTTTTGATAATGGTTTTGTGAATATATCAGCTAGTTGATTTTCTGTGTTAACAAATTTTAGATTGATGTCTCTTTTTAAGACATAATCTCTAAGAAAATGATGTCTAACATCTCTATGTTTAGTCCTAGAGTGTGGTAATAGATTCTTGGATAGATTAATGGCACTTGTGTTGTCACACAAAATTTTGTTATTCTTATAAGATAGGCCAAAATTTTGTAAGGTTTGTTTCATGCACAATAGTTGTGAACAAGCTAGAGATGCAATTATGTATTCTGCTTCTGTTGTGGAGAGTGAAATAGCATTTTATTTTCTAGAGAACCAAGAGACTAGGGAATTTTCGAGAAGTTGACATGTTCCGCTAGTACTCTTTCGATCTATGAAACTACCCACATAGTCAGCATCATAAAAGGAATATAATTCCAATATATCTAACTTTGGATAGAAAAGTCCTAGGCCTTGTGTGTTGTTTAGATGCCTAAGTATTCTTTTAACAGCATTTAGATGTGTTTCTTTAGGGTTTACTTGAAAGCGAGCACATAAACAAGTGCAAAACAATCTATCAGGCCTACTTGTAGTAAAATATAACAGGGATCCTATCATGCTTATATATAGTTCTTGTTCTACTGATTTACCTGTGTCATCAGTTTTTAATCAGGTAGAAGCTACCATCGGTGTTTCTTTACCTTTGACTTTGTCCATCGAGAATTTCTTCAGTATCTCTGTTATGTATTTTGTTTGAGATATGAAGATCCAGAGGTCAGCTAATCAATTTGAAGCTCGAGAAAGAACCTAAGTTCTTCTATCATGCTCATCTCAAACTGATCCTACATTACGTTTACAAAGTCTTGGAATAACGAATCATTAGTAGCACTGAAAACAATATCGTCAACATATATTTGTCTTATTAAGAGATCATTTTCTTTCCTTTTAGTGAATAAGGTTGGATCTATTTAACCAATTCTAAATGCATCGTCAATTAGATATGTTTTTAATCTATCATACCAAGCTCGTGGAGTTTGTTTTAGATCGTATCACACTTTGTTTAATTTGTATATGTGCTCTAGATACTTAGCATCTTCAAAACTTGGAGGTTGTTTAACATAGACTCCCTCCTTGATGAATCTGTTTAGGAAGGCACTCTTGACGTCCATTTGAAAATGTTTGAATTTCATATGGGCGGCAAAGGCTAGCAGCATCCTAATGGATTCTAGGCGAGCTACGGGAGCATATGTTTCATCAAAATCTATTCTTTCTTATTGATTATACCCTTGGGCCACAAGTCTAGTTTTATTTCTAATTACTTCTCCTGATTCATTAAGTTTGTTCCAAAAGACCCACCTAGTTCCTATAATGGTTTGTGATTCAGGCTTTGAAACAAGTTCCCATACTTGATTTCTCTTGAATTGATTTAACTCATCTTTCATTGCAATAATCCAACAGTTGTCTGAGAAGGCTTCCTTAACATTTTTAGGTTCTAGTTGTGAAACAAAAGCTGTAAAAGCTAAAGTGTTAAGGGAAGATTTGGTCTGAACTCCTTTTAACAATTCTCCTATTACCAGTTCTTTTAGATGATCTTTCACAAATGAAATATCTCTAGGTAGTTCATTAGAAATACTCTTCTGGAATGTTAATGGGTCAACTATTAGGTCATCATCATCAATCGCAGAAGATTTTGGTTGAATTAAAGTTTCATCAAAAGATACATGCATGGTTTCCTTAATAATAGAATTCTTCTTGTTAAAAACCCTATAGGCTTTACTTCTAGTTGAACAACCTAAGAATATTTCTTCTGAACTTTTAGCATCGAACTTATCAAGATTGTCTTTAGTGTTAAGTATAAAACATCGACATCCGAATATCTTGAAGTAGGAAATTCTAGGTGTTCTTCCATGATAGAGTTCAAAAGGTGTCTTCTTTAGGATTGTTCTAATCAGGGTTCTATTTTAGATATAACAAGTAGTGTTTACAGCTTCAACCCAAAAATATTGAGGCAGCTTTGACTCATACAGCATTGTGTGGGAACACTCTTGTAAAGTCCTATTTTTCCTCTCAACTACAACATTCTGAGGTGCAGCTCTAGGGAATGCAAATTCATATTTTATCTCATATTGATCATAGATATTGATAAAGGATTCATTCTCAAATTCTCTGTCGTGATCACTCCTTGATGGGAACACCATCATGAGCCCTAACTAGCTCATTTTGACCTAAAAAAGAAAACAAAAGCTCCTACATAACCAATTGGAGGTCCTAACTTAAGGAATAACCCTTCTGAAAGAAAAGTAAGAAACAAGGGGTAAAACTATAATTTTACCATTGTAGTACAACAACGGGATTTCTCATGGGCTAAACACAGGTCAAATGATCTTAACAAGATAAAAAGTGGGTTGGTTAAAACAGAAAAGGGTTCATGTGAAATCTGAGAATTAAATGACTTCTTGTAACCCTAAAACAGACCCACTTAATTCAACAAGGTTCTGGTCAGGATAAAATTCACCTAAACCCTCTAAAATTCATGGAAAAATATTCTCTAGGGTTTATAACCTTCAATTTGACCCTTAGAACCTATTTTGACCTAAATTGGGGTCCAAGTCAAATGTTTACCTTAAATTGGGCTTTTTTGTAAATTACTTAGTCAAACATGATCAAACCTAAAATCTAACTTCATCATTGGATTCCTTGGGTCCAAATTAGGTTTGTACCAAAATTTAGACCTAAGGGGAATTCACCTTGACCTACTTTGCAAATAGGTCCAGCCCAATTACATTTCTACCCCTAACTTTTGAAAACCTTTACAGAAGCCCCCGTAACTTCCTCGTCGTTCTTTGCAATTAGGTTCCTCCACCATTACAGTAGAGGGAATCCTACTCCGGTGAGGATTCGAGGGAAAGAACTCATTGATTCCTCAGAGAATCCCTTTCAAATTTGAAAGGGAGATTCTCTGAGAAATCTCCTCTCATGTGAACCTAATTTGAAGCTCTAATTTCTACCCGATCTCTCATGCGAATGCATGAGAGATTTGGGTCTTTTTGACCTTCCATCTTTGGTGACTTGCCCGTGCTTGGAAGCTTGGCTTACAAGTACAAGACCTCCTGCCAAGGGCTATAAAAGGGTCCCCTGATCATTCCGCAGATCCCAAGCTTGATTTGGCCTTAGATACGCCCCAAATTCCTCTCTTCCCCTCCGGTCAACCACCCAGCAAGCTCCGATGACTCTTTTCCCTCTCTCTCATCGCTTTGCCACAATACCAGTGGCAGAGTTTCCTTTATCTCCTTCGTCCACGCCACGTCGCACCAGTCGACGGTCCTGCTACCCTCTCATCGTCGTCGTCCTCCTCCCACTAGGACTTTCATCTCCAGCGATGGCAAATACGAGCCGGTCGCCTCCTCCGCATCTCCCTTCGTCTAACCACCCTCAGATAAGTTCTCTCTCTCTTCTCATTCTTTTTCTCTCATTTATTTCTACTATTATGCCTCGACATTGGCAAACCACCACCTTCACCTCCAGTCAGACCACCGGTGAGGCATTCCCATCGCTCCATGCCTCCATCCACCTCGCCAACTACCTCACGAACACCGTCACACCTCACTAACCCTAAACCCTCTTTCCATGCATCGCCACTCGCCCCCAGAATGCCCCCCGAACACACCCATATTCGCACACACGGGGTGACCTAGGCAGGCACGCTCAGGCCACCCTGCACCACGCCACCACCGTACCATCTTCTCCGTGTTCAGGCGAAACTCCCTATGTGTTTTGACGAGGCTGCAAGGCCGTTTTCTTGTTGACAGGGTTCAGGTCTTCACCGCCATTGACGGAGCACGAAGCAAGCTTAAGAGCTTCGTCCAGGACTCCAGGCCCCAGGCTCTAGGTCCCAGGCTGTGTGGGTTTCCTTTGCGCACATCTCCAGCCCAGCTATTAGTGCCAACATCCCATGTAGCTGCGGCAATTGGACACGAATGTCTACTGCGAACGCCTGTGAGGAAGGTGGGACATTTAGTCCCACCTCGGAAGATCAGGAGCAGAAGCGGTGATATAAAGTGAAAAAGTGTCAGGGGCTTATCGCCTCCTAACCACTTGGTGAGGTCCCACCGCCTCGTCCGTGACCCCACACCATGCGGACCTGGCTCTGACCCGGATACCTGACTACCCTATGCACTCTTCGCCTACCACGCACGCCGGTGGGCCTGGTCCCGGGCGCGCATACCCGATCCGTTAACCCGAGAAGGCTCTGGGAGAGCTAGCCTTCCTAAGAGACAAGGAAGAAGAGAGATCGCGGGGAGGGTAGGGGTAGGTTTTGCTCTCAGGAGAAAAAGAGAAAGAAGAAGAGGGAGCCAAGGTAGAAGAAGAGGCAACCAGAGAAGCTAAGGATGGAGAAGGCGTATGATAACCGCCGGCGTTTTCAGTTATATCGTTGTAGTAAAGCCGGTTGTTACCAACGTTT
Source organism: Thalassia testudinum (assembly GCA_037157565.1). Taxonomy (NCBI): domain Eukaryota; kingdom Viridiplantae; phylum Streptophyta; class Magnoliopsida; order Alismatales; family Hydrocharitaceae; genus Thalassia; species Thalassia testudinum. The sequence goes on from JAZHRO010000007.1 coordinate 15,290,511, forward strand.
CATATAAAATTTTTTTACTCGGAAAAAATAAAAGAGTTCCCGAGGTCGAACTCAGGGAGCAAGTTGTATTCTAGAGATATACAAGTTCTATTACAAAAATAAAGAGAGAGAGAGAGAGATGAAAATTTGGCTTCTTCTTCTTTTCTTCTTTCTTCCTCTTTGTCTTTGGTTCTTCCTGTTCTTCTTCTTCTTCTTCTTCTTCTTCTGCTTTCTTCAGATCTTCCCCTCGTGCTCTTCTTCTTCTGTTCTTCCTTGTTTCTTTTCTTTCTTTTTCTTCTTTGTCTTCACCTGCCTTGACCTCTCTTTTTCTTCTTTCGCGATGGCCGTTGCTCTTCCTTCTTCTTCAGCCTGTCTTCTTTCCTGCTCTGGCTGCTGACCTTCCGTCGTCTGCCCCGGTGCTGAGACGACTTAACGATGCCTTCGCTACAGTGCAGCAGCTCCTTCTTCTTCAGCGGGTCTGCTTCTTCTTCTTTGGCCTGCACACTTCAGAGTTTTTTCGTCAAGAGGCAAAAACCTACTCTACCCCCCTCCCCCGCGTATCTCTCTCTCTGAAATCACTCTTCGGAAGCTCTCCCAGAGCGCTACCGGGTAATCGGGTTCGGGTCAGGCCCGGGTCCAGGCCCACCGGCGTGCGTGGTGGGCGAGGAGTGCAGGTCAGTCTAATCGGGTCGGGCCAGGTCCGCGGAGCGTGGTCACGGACGAGGCCGAGTCGGGTCGGGTCGGGTGAGAGGGACCTCACCCCGTGGTAACTGAGGCAAACAGATGGTGGCACTTTTGCAATTTATGTGGGTGTGTGGCTTCAGAAACTCCTGAGGTGGGACTATCCGCGCACCCCTTTTCTCTCACGCCTGCAGCAGGGATGGTGCTTCCAATTGCAACAGCTGTTGAGGCGCGCAACTCCAATTGAGGGCCAGGGTGTGTGCGCAAGACTCTTTCGCGCTGGCCGTGGCTCTTCAACCTGGGATATCTAGGCTTGGAGCAACCTCGAGCAAGCTTCGAGCTTCCTCGCCAATGGCGGTCAAGGCCTGGAACCTGAAATCAATAGAACGGCCTCTCGGCCAAATCAGACAGGCAGGGGACCTTCGCCGTGGCACGGCGAAGGTGGTCAGGGGGTCTGCAGGGGGCGAGATGGAGCTAATAGGTCGTCCTAGGTCAAACTGTGAGCGAGGGAGTGGGTGTGTTCGGTGGATCTGCAGAGGGTGTTTGGTGGGAAGTGGAGGGGCGGAAGAGGATCAGGGTGAGGAGGCGGAGGTTCTGCGGTGGTCGGCGAGCCGTGTGGGTTGCTGAGGTGATGGGAGCGGCTCGCCGGAGGGTGGTCGGAGGCGGAGAGGATGAGGGTGAACAGGGTCGGTAGAGGGCTTAATTGACTAAATCGAAAGCGGGGAAAGAAAGAGGAGAAGAAGGGGAGTAGGTCTAACTTACTTGCAGGGACGAAGGGGGAGGAACAGGGCGACAGTCGTATCGACTGTCGCCGGAGAAGACGATGCCCAGTGGGGGAAGGACGGCGGTGACGACGGGGCAGAGGCAGCGCGCGCCGGTATTGCGCGACGCGGAAAGAGCAGGGGAAGAAATCTCTGCTGCTGGTATTGCGGCAGAGCGAAGAGGAGGAGGAGGAAGAACCGCCGGAGCTGGTGGGCGTCTGCCGGAGTGAGAAGAGAGGAAAATTGGGGGTTTTCTCCGTCAGATCCAGGCTGCCTTCGTCGGTGGAGCGGCGGGGGTTATTTATAGGGTTGAAGCAGGGAGGAAGGCGGAGGGAGACGACGTGTCTCCCTCGCCGGAGAATGGTCGGAATGCGAACCCATACCGTCCGTGCGTTCGCACGGCCGGTATGGGGGGCTACAATGACCATGGGGTTGCTCCTGCGACGGCTGACGACGCAGGGCACCCCCGGTATACATGCCAGGTCCTCCACCTCACCCTGCGCGGCGCCATGCTCCGCGCAAGGTCGCCGGAGCATGGTGCTGGCAGGGTTTTGCAGGAGGGACCTGTTTGCAAAGAACGAAGGAGAGTTAGGGGCCTAAATGCGAGGGTTCAAAAGTTGAGGGCCAAAGAGTAAATATATGAGGACCAAAGTGTAAAGTCGGTCAAGGAGGTTTCTTCTTAGGCTCAAGTTTTTATACATGACTAATTAGAACCTAAGGAATCTGATGGTAAATTTCATTTTCATATTAAACCTTGTTTGACCGGTCAATTTGCGTAAAGACCCAAATTAAGTTATTAATTGGGCATGGTTCTCAATGTAGGTCAAAATGGGTTCTAAAGGCCAAATTGAAGGTTCTAAACCCTAGAGATTATTTTTCTATGAATTTTAGAGGGTTTATTCTATTTTTACTTTGCCTCGAACCTTGTGAATTGAAGTGGGTTGTTTTAGGGTTACAGATTATCATTTGGTTCCTTGGAAGTGCTGTAGCCCTTGCTAGATCATCTCATCCCACTTTTATTCTTATTAAGCTGTTTTGACCTGTGTTTGGGCCCTGAATTACCCTGTATGCAGATTATACTGGTAAAATTGCACTTTTACCCCTTATGACTGGTTTTCTTCTCAAACTCAGAATTCTCTGAGTTAAGCCTTTCCTTGAGATATGTAGGAGCTTTTATCCTTTGTATTGGGTCAAAATGAGCTAGTTATGGCTCATGATGAGGTTCTCATCATACCCCCATGCCTAGCTTTTGCTAGTCCCTTAGCAAAAACTTAAGGTTTCAACCCTTGTTCTAGACCATGAAGTTTTCAATAGTTTTAGATAAGTGCCTTCATAGATTAGGTTAGAATGCTGATCATAGGCCTAAAAGGTACTCCAGTACCAATCAAGATCCAAATCTGTCTAGCCTTAGCCTCAGTCTTTTAGCAAAGGTTTTGAAGGCCCGCAAGAACTAACCTAAGGTTTATTGGACTTCGTGGTTAAAGCACCCGTGCTTGAAATGATTTTAGCCCTGGCCCAGTTCGCAGTGCGTTTTGTAAGAGAGAGATAGACAGTTTTTTCTGTTTGGAGAGTTTTCTCTCTCTTTTTCTTTTTAGTTCTAGCCTAGGATTAGCTTTTCAACACGGTCTGTATCAGATTCCTTGCTCCCATCATCAATCCTCAAGGGTTCCTGGCGATCGATGCTTCGAGATAGCACCGCCCATGGCAACCCCCGGAACCCTGGCTATTGAGATTTCGAGATAATCCCATCCATGGTATTCCGTGGCCGAATTCAGACCCTGGCAATTGACACTTCGAGATAATGCCATCCATGGAATCTGAACCAGCAGAGTGCTTACATGCCCCCCGTAGGATATGTAAATATCCTAAGAGACAAGCACCGAGGAGATGATATTTTGTTACGCATCTTCGAGGGGATTTCCCGCCTCTCCGCGCTGGGAACTCGTCCAAATCAACTTGTGTTGATCGGCCATTCCTATTCTAGGTGTTCTTTTCAGATTTTTGCGACGCTTCTGCGTGATTCTGATTTTTACGCTTACTGAACCAGGCTGTGTGTGAGATTAGGGTGCTTAGGTTACTGAGTCCCGTAAACCAAAAATTAGTTAACGAGGCCGAATACTCCCTAAGCCTTAGACCTAATACTTCAGCTTTTCATTTTCCTCAACCTCTTGAGGAGTGTCCAGATCTTAATGGGTACTAAGAGTCTATTCAAGAATGCCTAAGGTTTGCATTCTTACTAATCTCATTGTGCACTTTTCAGTTATTTTCTTGAATGAGGTCTAGAACTTAGGTTAATTCCTTAGTTCCTTACTAATGACTATCAACTTTTCTTATAATTTTGTGCTCCTTTTTCATTTTGTTTCTTTTCTCCTTCACAAAATTTTCCTTCTCCTCTTTTCCTCTTATTCTTTTTCGAAAATTTTTTTTAATTTTTATGGTATTTTTGGCATATGTGAATTTTTTGTTTGAAACCTTTTCTTACGAGTTTTTGCACTTTCATACCCCCCCATGCCTAAGATTTGCAATGTCCTCATTGTAACCTAGGGGTTTTTATTCAACTAAGTTCATACATTAGGATAGCTGTTTTGATGAGTGAATGGGTCGGGGTGACTGTTGCGGACGATTTCTAATCTCAGATGCAAGCACCTGAGGTGGAGTCGGCTGTCCTAAAGTGTGAACTTCAAGTGCAAAAAGCTGTCAGAACAAGTTTCAGGTTTTCAAAGAGAATGACGGGCTGCCTCCCGTTGAGCGCTAAATTTGATGCCTTCAGCCAAGCGGGAAATGCGATGGAGAGGGGATGGTCAAATCAGCAGAGTTTTGTAAGACAAGCACCTTGATTAAGAGCCTGGTTGGTCCAACCAGGTGCTTGTTCAGATCAACAGGCTGATGATGCAGCCCAAACCCAATCAATCTGGTGGGTTGATAGATGTGGATAAAAAGGTGTGGAGCCCACCAGAAATTATGAAGCTCAGATGGATGTGGAAGTGTAAACGCAGGGTTTGGCTGTGCTGAATCAGCCTGGTCAGAGTAGGGACCCGTAGGATAATCAGTGGTTGATGCAGGAACCCTACAGGGGTGATCAGAGAATGATAGAGCATGGTATGTAGTCTGATCAATGTTCGAAACCCGATGTGGAAATGCAATCGGCTCGGTGAGAGGTGAATCAGCATAGAAATTGAGTCCGGTTGCGGGTCGGGGTTTGGGAGAGGTTTTGATCCGTTCTGTGTGTGCGGATGAGGTGGCCATTGTGTATGAGGGCTCTTCTAGAAACAGATGATAGGTGATTTTCTGTAGAGAGTCCTCTGGGTAACTATCAAATGCCGGAAGAGTGTTTGTAGGATGAAAGAAATCGGATTCGAGAAAAAATTTGGATTCTGGGTTGCAATCACTCTTGGCATTTTCTGTTTTTGGTTCCTGTGGATCGAAAAGGAATGATTCTGTGTTATCAGTGATCTCGGGAATCAGGACCTCAGAGTCAGAGTCAGAGTCAGAGTCATGTGAACTGAGGTCGTAGATAGGCCTGGCGTGTTCAGGAAGGGGAATCTCTCCGCAATTATAGTCAGATCTGAAATTGTCGGAGAGTTGGCGAAAATGAGATTCATGAATTCCACCACAGCAGAAATCATCAGATGTGGAATCAGCAGCCTGACTGGGTTCTAGCCTATATGTCAATTCTGGGTTCAAAAAGATGTTCTGTTCAAGCTCTAAGCTGGTAGGATAGATCCTATTAAAACCTTGCTCATCCAACTCCTCAGTTTCTGTATCATAAATTGGCATGTTTTCTGAAAAATCAATCAGATTTCCTGAGGATGTTGGAAAAGGACATTCATCAAATAAAGGCCCGGAATCATATTCTGTAAAAATTTGATCTTTCTCATAAGGGGCCTCATAATCTTCCCAATAAGTTTCAGATCTAGGTTCTAGGCTTAGGATGTGGGTAGAATTATTAGAACCTAAGTCCGAATAACCTTCGAGGGTTACCTTATCAAAACAAGGGGCGGAATTTATACCCTCCAGAGGTTCAATTCTCATCTTGTCATTGCAGGAGTCTTGGAGTTCTAAGCTTGGTGATTCATGGCCTAGGGTTGGCTCAGCATTGTGTTCTCCTGCAATATCCCGACCTAATTCAACATTGTCTTCTATCTGGGTTGGGATTTTACAACCACTTTGTGCCTCAATCCCGGGATCTGGGAAACTGGATTGATTCTTAGTACTGTTCCAAGATGACTCATCCTTTGTTTCTGGTATATACGGGTATTTCTGGTTGATAATTTGTTCTACTGATTTCATCATTTCTACCCGTTTTATAAGGGCATCTTGGTGTTGTTCCCAAAGTACAGGATTTGTCAAGCATTGAAGGTATTCAGATTGGTGTAATTTTTCCATCTCAATGTATCCTGTCATGAGCATATCTCGGGTTGATCCTTTTGAAATTCCAGTTAATAGAATTTGGGCACAGTTTATGATGAAGGATGTGGTTGTTGGGACATCAACCTGAATATCTCCTATTGGTGTTGAGGTTTTTTCTTCTTTTTCATAGAATCTTATGGCATCCTCGATCATTTTATCTTTCATAGATCTCCGATATTCAGGTTTCTTGAATGGTAGTCTTGCTAGGTAATTAGGCTGCATAATTGGATCTGGTGGTGGAATAGAATCAAAGTTTGAATCAAGATGGAAGAAGGGGATTTTGTTCAGAATCAGAGGAAAGAGGGGCTATGTGAATGATTTCTGCAAAAACAAAGGAGCCGAGGCTTAGCCTCGGGAAGCGTGAATTTCTATAGGAGGTTTCAAGGACCTCCTGAAAAGTACTGAAGGGCTGGATGAGATAAGCAGGTGCTGGACCCAATCAAGACACCCAAAAATTGTTGGGTGACTATAGAGGTTCGGGGCAGATGGACCCCTTGATCAGAAAGATCGTCCACCTGAGAATTACCTGGGCAGCCAGAGAGGGAGAGTCCCGCGAAGACCCCTACACGGTAGAGCGTCCCCATGGGTTACAGGGTTTCCCCCACCCGACCTCTCTTGTCACTGCGGTTCCAGGTAGACCAGAATGGGGATCTTGACCTCTTAAGTCTACCAATTTTAAGATCAGGGTGCTTAAGGTTTCACTTGAACTTTTAGTCTTTTTAAGTGCAAAGAGTGACCTAATTTAAGGTTGGTTAACCCAAAGGGGTCAACTTTACCTCTTGTTTTCTTTGAGAGCTTTTTGGGTCCTGTCTTTTAGGGTTCAAGTGTTTAGAGAGCCAATTGTTTTAGGTTTTTCTTTGAATAGGTATTTTCAGACAAGGGCTTGGGCACACTTCATTTGGTTTTCTCAATTCTTGCTTAAGGAGTGTGTCTCTAAATCCCTAGTGTTGGATCCTAGGTTGGCTCTACTTGGTCCAGATAATTCTTTGTTGGGTAATTAGGGCTCAAGCAAGAATGTGTTAGCCCTTAAATACCCTTACTAGTGTGCAGGAATGATGAGTTGAAAACATGCAACTTTTTATGGTTACTAAGTATGGAAGACAGGTTAGCCCTATATTGCTTGTTCTTTTCTTTTCTTCCTCTTTAGAGTGTAGGGGTTAATAGTGAGAGAAAAGATTTTACCTGTCTTCGGAGTGGTTGTGTGGTTGCTTGTCTTCTTGAGTTCCTGTAGCTGCACAAAAGAGAGGAGATTGTCAGAACTTAAAAGAAACAGGAATGTTTACCTCTAGAATAGCCGTTGCTCCCCGGCAACGGCGCCAAAATGGTGTTCGTCGGTGGTCGGCGAGCCGTGTGGGTTGCTGAGGTGATGGGAGCGGCTCGCCGGAGGGTGGTCGGAGGCAGAGAGGATGAGGGTGAACAGGGTCGGTAGAGGGCTTAATTGACTAAATCGAAAGCGGGGAAAGAAAGAGGAGAAGAAGGGGAGTAGGTCTAACTTACTTGCAGGGACGAAGGGGGAGGAACAGGGCGACAGTCGTATCGACTGTCGCCGGAGAAGACGATGCCCAGTGGGGGAAGGACGGCGGTGACGACGGGGCAGAGGCAGCGCGCGCCGGTATTGCGCGACGCGGAAAGAGCAGGGGAAGAAATCTCTGCTGCTGGTATTGCGGCAGAGCGAAGAGGAGGAGGAGGAAGAACCGCCGGAGCTGGTGGGCGTCTGCCGGAGTGAGAAGAGAGGAAAATTGGGGGTTTTCTCCGTCAGATCCAGGCTGCCTTCGTCGGTGGAGCGGCGGGGGTTATTTATAGGGTTGAAGCAGGGAGGAAGGCGGAGGGAGACGACGTGTCTCCCTCGCCGGAGAATGGTCGGAATGCGAACCCATACCGTCCGTGCGTTCGCACGGCCGGTATGGGGGGCTACAATGACCATGGGGGTGCTCCTGCGACGGCTGACGACGCAGGGCACCCCCGGTATACATGCCAGGTCCTCCACCTCACCCTGCGCGGCGCCATGCTCCGCGCAAGGTCGCCGGAGCATGGTGCTGGCAGGGTTTTGCAGGAGGGACCTGTTTGCAAAGAACGAAGGAGAGTTAGGGGCCTAAATGCGAGGGTTCAAAAGTTGAGGGCCAAAGAGTAAATATATGAGGACCAAAGTGTAAAGTCGGTCAAGGAGGTTTCTTCTTAGGCTCAAGTTTTTATACATGACTAATTAGAACCTAAGGAATCTGATGGTAAATTTCATTTTCATATTAAACCTTGTTTGACCGGTCAATTTGCGTAAAGACCCAAATTAAGTTATTAATTGGGCATGGTTCTCAATGTAGGTCAAAATGGGTTCTAAAGGCCAAATTGAAGGTTCTAAACCCTAGAGATTATTTTTCTATGAATTTTAGAGGGTTTATTCTATTTTTACTTTGCCTCGAACCTTGTGAATTGAAGTGGGTTGTTTTAGGGTTACAGATTATCATTTGGTTCCTTGGAAGTGCTGTAGCCCTTGCTAGATCATCTCATCCCACTTTTATTCTTATTAAGCTGTTTTGACCTGTGTTTGGGCCCTGAATTACCCTGTATGCAGATTATACTGGTAAAATTGCACTTTTACCCCTTATGACTGGTTTTCTTCTCAAACTCAGAATTCTCTGAGTTAAGCCTTTCCTTGAGATATGTAGGAGCTTTTATCCTTTGTATTGGGTCAAAATGAGCTAGTTATGGCTCATGATGAGGTTCTCATCAGCGTAGTTGAAGAAAGTAATTCTGAAGAGGAGCTAAAGTCATAGACGGAAGGAGAAAGAAGAAAGAAGAAGAGCTATGGGCCAAAGCAAAGAAAGAAATCAGAAGGAAGTAATCAGAGAAGAAGGAAGAAGAAGACAAGGGCTAGAGAAATCAAAGAAGAAGCTACAAAAGGAAGAAGAAAGAGCCAAGAAGAAAGAAGGTCGTCAACAGAAGAAAGAAAAGAAAGGAGGAGAAAGAGATTAGACAGTAGACAAAGAAGAGCAGCACTCTAGCACTTGATATTTAAGATGTCTAATTTTCAAAATCAAACGTCCATATTATTTTTTGTGCTTCTATATACATTGACATTATATTTCTTGCATTATAACTTTGATTTTTCATTGCATATTATATCAAATTTGAAAGTTGTGCTCATGATTTTTGAACCCCAATTTGCTCCCTGTGTTCGACCTCGGATTTACAATTTCAAGTAATAAAATTCATTTATTTTCAAAGTAATTTTGGCTATATTACAACGCTTTATTTTAAAACTTGATTTCTCCTTGTAAACATTTTGGCACGGTTGCCGGGGAGTAACGGGCGATTTAGAAATCTTGATCACAACTTCTAATTCAATACTAACTTGATCTATCTCTTTTGTTGTGATTATTTAAGGAAGATTCAAAAGAAGACAGCCGCACAACAACCACACCCGGGGTAGGTAATCTCTGATTAGCCCTTTCTCTTAATCCCCTCATTCTGAAAAGGAAAAACAAAGAAAGAATCAATTTAGGGCTACCTGCTTTCCATATTTAGCTAATTCATCAAAGTTGCTTGATTTTGCTTTCAGCAAATTTTGAACTGTGCATCCATTTAAGGTAACTAGGGCTACCACCTTCTTAATTGAGCCATAGATACCATATCTGTGGCAACTAAATTGGACCACAATTAGAGCCAAATTAAGGATTCTTATTTAGGATTTTAGAGACACATCTTTTCTAAGCAAGAATCAATTTTCCAAAAAGAGGTGCGCCTAAGCTTTGATTGAAAAGACTTATTCAAGAGAAACCCTAAAAATCAAGCTCTTAATTTCACTTGAACCCTAAAAGAAAGGACCTAAAGCTCTCAAAAGGACAAATAGGTGAAGTTGACCTCTTGTTGGGTCAACCAACCTTGAAATTAGGTCACTTTTGCACTCAAAACATCTAAAGTTCACGTGGAACCCTAAGCACCTTTGGTCTTAAGTAAAAGTGGTAGACTTAAGAGGTCAAGGTCCCCATTCTGGTCTACCTAGAATCTCAGTGACAAGAGAGGTCGGGTAGGGGAAACCCTGTAACTCGTGGGGACGCTCTACCATGTAGGGGTCTTTGCGGGACTCCCCCTCTCTGGCTACCCAGGTATTTCTCAGGTGGACGGCTTTTCTGACTAAGGGGTATCATCCGCCCCAAACCTCTATAGTCATCCAAATTTTTTTGGGTGTCTTGATTGGGTCCAGCACATTCTAATCTCGTCTAAAACATCAGTGCATGTTTGGTAGGAGGTCCTTAAGACCATCTTTAAGACGTCCTTTAGCAATCCATTCCTGCCGAGGCCAAGCCTCGACGTCCGTGTTTGTGCAGCAACCCCACCACATAGACCTCTCCTCTAATTCATCAAAACCAAATTCTCCTTCCATCATCATGGCACAACCAATTGAAGAAGAGAACAACCTTGAACACCAACTCCAGCGCCTGAATGATCTATTTCAGAACTTTGTAAACCCGCCGCAGCGTCCTATGATGCGAGATCACTATAATCCTGCTGCGGTGGCAATCGAACCTCTAGTCCAAATCCCGGCTAGAGGTTCTGATTCTGAACTCAAGCCCAACATGGTTCATGTTATCCCAAAGTTTCATTGGCTTAACTCCGAGGATCCCTTCCAACACATCAAACAACTCAAACATCTGGCCCAAACCTTCAGGTCAGATGTACAAAATCGGGATATTCTGCTTATGAAGATGTTTTCCTTCTCTCTCATGGATAAGGCAGCTCATTGGTATCAAACTCAAACGCGTCCAATCAACACGTGGGTTGAACTACTGTCTGAACTTTTAAAAAAGTTCTTCCCCGTTGGTCGGATGAATGCCTTGTACCACCAGATCACACACTTCACTCAGCAATTTGGAGAACCTCTTCATGAGGCATGGGACCGCTTGTTGGATTTCATGCGAAAGTGCCCCCATCATGGAGTTCCTAAATGGGAACAAGTTCAGTCTTTTTACCAGGGACTCCATGAAGATATTCTCTTATTCGTGGAGGAAATATCATGGGTCAACACGAAGACACTGTATGGGAGATTCTCAAGAATATGTGCGAGAACTCCATCAATAATGACTCCATGGGCTTATTCGACCGGACGAATCCAAGGGGAGCACATGAGACGCAGGGCCTACCCTCATCCGTCGACTTGGAACTGATGGCCAGTCAATTGGATACGGTCTCTATCATCTAGAAGGTGGAAGAGCTGCCTCAACATCTGCAGCGAGCCACCTCTGCGCAAAACCCATTTGCACAACCATCTCTTGGGAGGGAAACTATGCAGAACATCTATCACCAATCTTCTCAGGGGATGGACCCGTATCCACCCCTGTCTGACTTCAGGACCGGAGGAAACTCTGATCCGATCTACTCTAGTTGGGGGAACTCTGAACCCTCGTATTCTAATTTTCCTGAGGTTCCTCAGACCTGCGAGGACCTCAACGCCATCCAGAATGACCCATTCTCTGATACCTATAACCCTGGATGGAAGAATCATCCCAACTTCCTGTGGACAGGAAATACTCAGAATCAAAGACCACCTTATCAACCCCTTCCACAAGCTCCTTGTCCATACCAGCCGCCTTAGCATCGACCCAACCCCACCTATCAATCTAGGCCAACCCAAGCAGATCAAATGACTCTTATCCTTCAGACTCTGGCTGTCATTCAGAAGACAAATGTGACTATGCAGAAACGACACAAGGACGAGATCATAGAGGTTCGCAATCAACTCGCCCAGATGACGAATTCTCGCCAACCTAGCACACTCCCTTCGCAACCTCTGCTGAATCCAAATAACATGTCGAACCAGAGGCGCGTTATGAACCCGAATCCGGGCCAAGCCCACATGATTTATCAGGCCCCTTCTGTTCCATCACCTGACGAGATGGAAGCTTCGACATCTTATGCGGGATTTCGGCAGCAGCCACCTATTTTACCAACTCCAAACCAAAACCAGGCAGGACTAAATTCCGTAACAACCTATAGTGGTAAAGCAACTCAAGACCCACCTTATTCAAGCCACTCTAAGCCTGGTAGTAACCCAAGCCCTAGGATAGTTATCCAGGACACCCCTGTCCCATATCAAGAACCTGGACCTATTCTAGAGGAACCAACCAAGGTTCCATTTCCTGAGGCCTTGACCAAGGGAAAGAGGATAAACAAACTCATGGCTTTAAGGAGGATCTGGTCAAGCTCTTTGAACAGGTCCATATAAACATCCCCTTGATGGATGCAATCCACCACGTACCGGCTTACACACGATTTCTGAAGGACATGTGTACACCCAAGCGTAAGCCGCGAACCAAAATTGGGAGTCCGATCGTACTGTCAGAGCAAGCCAGCTCTGTAATTTTGATCAAACTCCCACTTAAGGCTAAAGACCCAGTACTCCCCTAATTCATGTACCATTGGTGATACCCAATTCGACAGAGCCTTATTAGATTTAGGTGCCTCCATAAACCTAATACCTACATCCCTCCTTGACCACCTTGAAGAATCTGAGCTTAAACCGACAGAGGTGATATTGCAGTTAGCTGATCGATCCATTAAGTCACCTAAAGGAGTACTCGAGGATGTCATCATTAGGGTACGGGATTTCTATTTCCTGGTAGATTTTGTAGTCTTGAATATGGATGCACCTAAAAACCCAAGGGATACACCAATTATACTAGGGAGACCCTTTCTGGCCGTTGCTAAGGCCAATATAAACTGTGAGGAGGGTCAAATTGAACTAAAATTCGGGAACCAAACACTGAAAATTGACTTCTTTAAGGCCCAACAAGGGATTAATTACGGTGTTATAGAACAAATATGTGATATCAAGGCCGTGGTTGATGAGCCATATATCGAGGACAACCTGATTACTCCTAATCAACCACAAGAAGATCAAAACCCGCAATCAGAGGAGTCTGACCTTGATCTAGATACACCCATAACTCCTTCCCTTACCCCTGACCAGGAATCCTGTCTGATTACTGTTCTTCAGCAACATCGTAAAGTCATTGGATGGACTCTCGATGATTTGACTGGTATCAACCCTTCTTACTGCACACACCATATCTACACTGAAGAGGGCACATGACCTTCTCGAGAAATGCAGAGACGTTTAAATCCTAATTTATAGGAGGTTGTGAAAAAGGAGATCATTAAGTGGTTAGATGCTGGGATCATCTACCCGATCTCCGACAGTCAGTGGGTGAGTCCAATCCAAGTTGTGCCGAAGAAGGTAGGACTCACCGTTATCACGACTAAAATCGTAGAAGTCATATTGACCCATGTGGTGAACTCGTGGAGAGTCTGCATTGATTACAGAAGACTCAATTCCTCCACGAAGAAGGATCATTTCCCACTCCTGTTTATTGATCAGATCCTCGAGAAACTAGCGGGAAATAGGTTCTGCTTTTTGGACGGGTACTCCAGTTATAACCAGGTGGCAATCCATCCTGAGGGCTAAGAACAGACCACTTTCACCTGCCCCTTTGGGACGTACGAGTTCCGAAGGATGCCGTTCGGTCTTTGCAATGCACCCGCTACTTTTCAGTGGTGCATGCTTGCCATATTCTCAAGTATGTAGGTGATTATCTGGAAATTTTCATGGATGACTTTTCAGTATTTGCAGAATCATTTGACGATTGTCTCCTGCACTTGGTCCAAATCCTCAGGCGGTGCATTGACGTGAATCTGGTTCTTTCCTGGGAAAAGAGTCATTTCATGGTGCCTAAAGGAATTGTCCTGGGACATCTTATTTCAGAAAAAGGCATCCAAGACGATCGAGCCAAGGTGAACTTCATTTCCAAACTCCCTATGCCTAGCTCAATCAAGGACATCCGATCTTTTCTGGGGCACGTCAATTTTTACTTTCGATTTATTCCTGATTTCTCGAAAATTGCGTGCCCCCTGACCTCTTTGCTCTCTAAGGATGTACCTTTTGAAATCTCCAAGGAATACACTCAAGCATTTGAAATCTTCCTTGACCGAGTTACCCAAGCCCCAATCATACAGTCCCCTAGTTGGTCTCAACCCTTTGAGGTCATGTGTGATGCATCTGATTTCACTGTAGGAGTGGTACTGGGGTAGAAAATTGACGGGAAACCCGTGGTCATCTACTACGCTAGCAAGACACTTGACGAGGCTCAGTGTAACTACAAGTTACTGAGAAAGAGCTGCTAACCGTAGTATTTGCCCTAGAAAAATTTAAATCTTATCTCTTAGGTTCCCGTGTTATTATTTACTCAGATCACACAGCTGTGAGGCATCTCCTTGCGAAGAAGGATGCGAAACCTCGATTAATCCGCTGGATCTTGCTGTTGCAAGAATTTGACATCGAGATTCGTGACAAAGCGGGAAAACATAACGTGGTAGCTGATCACTTTTCCCACCTTCCTTCTAAGATCATCGACCTTTCAGACCCATCACAGAACATTTTCCTGATGAGCACCTTCTGACAATCAATACAGGGCTTCCATGGTTTGCTGATATAGTAAACTACCTGGCATCACATCAGATCTCGTCCGATTAGCCAAAAGCCAAGAAGGATAAATTGCTTTCCGATGCCAAGTATTACTTCTGGGAAGACTCGTATCTTTTCCGCATTGGTGCTAATCAGATAATTCGACGATGTGTCGTGGAAGCGGAAATTCAAGACATTGTCTTTCTGCCATGACCAGGCATGCAGTGGACATTTTTCAGGTCATAAAACTGTAGCGAAAGTCCTCTAGCGCGGCTTCTATTGGCCCACAATTTTCAAAGGCGCGTACAATCACTATAAGGCATGTACCCGTTGCCAGACCTTGGGCAACATGAGCCATCATGATATGATGCCTTTACAGCCGATTCTGGTATGCGAAATCTTCGACATATGGGGGATTGATTTTATGGGACCCTTCTCTGTCTCAGACAGCTTCGAGTACATTTTACTCGCTGTTGACTACGTGTCTAAATGGATCGAAGACATTCCCAAACCAATGATCATAAAGTTATCAAATTCATTCATTAGAACATCTTCTCACTGTTCGGGATTCCACGTGCTATAATTTCTGACGGAGGGACCCATTTCACTAACGCTCAATTCAGGTCACTGATGACCAAATACGGAGTGTCACACTAAATCTCTACTCCTTACCACCCCAAAATTAATGGTCTAGCTGAGCTATCAAATCGGGAGATCAAGAAAATCTTCCAGGTTACTGTTCAACCTGACAAGAAGGACTGGTCATCCCGGCTTCTAGAAATTTTGTGGGCTTATAGGATCGCCCACAAAACCCAATTAGTTATGTCCCCTTCAGATTGGTGTACGGGAAGGCATGTCACCTCCCCATCAAATTGGAGCACAAAGCCTATTGGGCAATACGGAACTGCAACCTAGATCTTTCTAAGGCAGGAACCCATAGAAAGCTTCAAATGAGTGAGGTCGATGAATTATGCCATGACGCGTATGAAAACTTGTGAATTTACAAAGAGCGGGTTAAGGCCTTTCACGACAAGCACATATCTAAAAAGATCTTCCATCCTGGTCAAAAGGTCCAACTCTTTGATGCAAAGCTTAAACTGTTCCCAGGAAAGCTATGATCAAAATGGATCGGACCCTACCTCGTCCGACGAATCCTTGGAAATGAAGCCATTGAGATCAGTCCACTCAGCCACGATTATGAACCTTTCATCGTGAACAGTCAGAGACTCAAATCGTTCATTAACTTCTCTGATACAAATTTGGCTGAGATATCCTTTACCCTCCATTCTCCCTGAGCTCATTGCACCCAGCCGATGGAATAAAACTCAGCGCTTAATGGGAGGCAACCAATTATTCTTGAAAAACTTGAAACCTTTTTGAACATTCCTATGTTGAATTCATATTGCACTTTAGGGTTCATCTATTAGAACGACTAACTCCACCTCAGGTACCTGTACTCGAGTCTAGAAATCATTTGCAGCAGTCACCTCAACCTGTTCACCCACCCAAAACCTGTTCTAATGAATGATCTAAGCTAAATTCGAACCCACCTAATTTACAATAGGGACATTACAAATCGTAAGCATGCAGGGTATTAAAGTGCAAAACACCATGAAAGCTCATCTCACAAGAAACGATTTCAGTAGAAAAAATCACATATCACAAAACACACCAAAAAAATGAAAAAATCTTGAAAAAGAACAAAAAATACTGAGGGGAGAGAAAATTTTGAGGCCATACAAATCATGAGGAGAAAATAAGGAGGAAAAGCGCAAAATGATAAAAAAGGAGCACAAAATGAAAAAGGAAAAAAGGGATAGTCATTAGTAAGAAATTAATGGATTAACCGAAGTTCTAGACCATATCAAGAAAAAGAAAAATGAAGGAAAAAGTGCTAATGAGACACAAAAGAGATTAGTAGGAATGCTGATCTTAAGCCTCTTGGGCTAGACTTTTAGGCTTAAAAATTCAAGTATTCGCTAGGATCTGAATAGTCCTCAAGTGGTTGAGGAAAATGCGAAGCTTAAGTATTAGGTCTAAGGCTTACAGAGTATTCGGCCTCGTTAACTGACCTTTGGTTTGCGGGACTCGGTAACCTAAGCACCCCAATCCACACACAGTTTGGTTCAGTGCGCATAACTATCAAAATCACACAAAAGCGTTTAAATGTTCTGAAAAAGTCACCTAGATTAGAAGCGGCCGATCAACACAAGTTGATTTAGACGACCCGACACTGAGAGGCAGGAAATTCCCCTCGAAGATGCGTAATAACATATCATCTTCTCGATGCTTGTCTCCTAGGATATTTACATATCCTACTAGGGGCACGTAAGCATCCTGTGCTGGTTCAAATGCCATGGGCGACATTATCACGAAATGTCAATTGCCAGGGTCTGGATTTAGCTACAGAATGCCATGGGTGGAATTATCTCGAAATCTCGAAAGTCAGGGTTCTGGGGGTTGCCATGGGCGGTGTTATCACGAAGCATCGATTGCCAGAGACCCTTCGAGGATTGATGATGGGGACGAGGAATCCGATACAGACCAGGTTGAGAAGCCAATCCGAAGCTAGAAATAAAAATAAAAGAGAGAAAACTCTCCAAACAAAATAAATCCTCTATCTCTCTTACAAAAACAAAATTGCAAACTGAACCGAGGCTAAAAAACGTTGCAAGCACGGGTGCTTTAACCGTGGAGTTCAACAAACCCTAGGATAGTTATTGTGGGCCTTAAAAACCTTCGCGGAGGACAGAGGCTAGAGTTGGTCAAGTCCAGATCTTGGTTGATACTTAAGTACCTCTAGTCCTACTGTCGGCATTCTAACCTAATCAAAAAGAAAAGGAAAAAGTACTCATCATAATTTGTGAACATCAAAGGAATTCATGGTCTAGAATAGAAGTTAAAACCTTAAAATTTTGCAAAGGGACTAGCAAAAGTTAGGTATGGGGGTATGATGGGAACACCATCATAAGTCCTAACTAGCTCATTTTAACCCAGAAAAGAAAACAAAATCTCCTACATAACCAATTGGAGGTCCTAACTTAAGGAATAACCCTTTTGAAAGAAAAGTAAGAAATAAGGGGTAAAATTGTAATTTTACCATTGCAGTACAACAACTGGATTTCTCATGGGCTAAACATAAGTCAAATGATCCTAACATGATAAAAAGTGGGTTGGTTCAAACAAAAAAGGGTTCATGTGAAATCTGAGAATTAAATGACTTCTTGTAACCTTAAAACAGACCCACTTAATTCAACAAGGTTCTGGTCAGAATAAAATTCACCTAAACCCTCTAAAATTCATGGAAAATATTCTCTAGGGTTTATAACCTTCAATTTTACTCTTAGAACCTATTTTGACCTAAATTGGGATCCCAGTCAAATGTTTACCTTAAATTGGGTTTTTATGTAAATTGCCTAGTCAAACGTGGTCAAACCTAAAATCCAACTTCACCATTGGATTCCTTAGATCCAAATTAGGTTTGTACCAAAGTTTGGACTTAAGGGGAATTCATCTTGACCTACTTTGCAAATAGGTCCAGCCTAATTAATTTCTACCCCTAACTTTTGAAAACCCTTACAGAAGCCCCCGTAACTTCCTCATCGTTCTTTGCAATTAAGCCCCTTCACCATTACAGCGGAGGAATCCTACTTTGATGAGGATTCGAGGGAAAGAACTCCTTGATTCCTCAGAGAATCCCTTTCAAATTTGAAAGGGAGATTCTCTGAGAAATCTCCTCTCATGTGAACCAAGTTTGAAGCTCTAATTTCTACCTGATCTCTCATGCGAACGCATGAGAGTTTTGGGTCTTTTTAGCTTTCCATCTCTGGCGACGTGCTCGTGCTTGGAAGCTTGGCTTCCAAGCACAAGACCTCCTACCAATGGCTATAAAAGGATCCCCTGATCATTCCGCAGATCCCAAGCTTGACTTGGCCTGAGATACCCCCAAATTCCTCTCTTCCCCTCCGGTCAACCACCCAGCAAGCTCTGGCAACTCTTTTCCCTCTCTCTCATCGCTCTGCCACAATACCAGTGGCAAAGTTTCCTTTATCTCCTTCGTCCGCGCCGCGTCGCACCAGTCGACTCTCCTGTTACCCTCTCATCGTCGTCGTCCTCCTCCGTATCTCCCTTCGTTTAACGACCCTCAAATAAGTTCTCTCTCTCTTCTCATCCTTTTTCTCTCATTTATTTCTACAATTACGCCTTAACACTCGCAAACCACCTCCACCTTCTCCACCTTCGGTCAAACCACCGGCAAGGTGTTCCTGTCGCTCCACGCCTCCATCCACCTCACCAACTACCTCATGAGCACCGCCATGCCTCACTGACCCTAAATCTTCTTTCCATTCATCACCACATGCCCCCAGAACTCCCCCCGAACACACCCATATTCGCACGCACAGGGTGACCTATGCACACACGCTCAGGCCACCCCGCGCCACACTGACCACCATGCCATCTTCGCCGTGTTCAGGCAAAGCTCCCTGTGTGTTCTGACGAGGCCGCAAGGCCGTTTTCTTATTGACAAGGTTCAAGTCTTCATAGCCATTGACGGAGCACGAAGCAAGCTCGAGAGCTTCGTCTAGGACTCCAGGCCCCAAGCTCCACGTCCCAGGTTGTGTGGGTTTCCTTTGCGCACATCTCCAACCCAGCTATTTGTGCCAACATCCCACGCAGCTGCGGCAATTGGACGCGAACGTTTGCTGCGGGAGCCTGCGAGGAAGGTGGGACATTTAGTCCCACCTCAGAAGATCAGGAGCAGAAGCGGTGATATAAAGTGAAAAAGTGTCAGGGGCTTATCGCCTCCTGACCACGGAGTGAGGTCCCACTCACCCATCACATCATCCGTGACCCCACGCCACCTGGACCTGGCTCTGACCCGGATACTCGACTACCCTGTGCACTCCTTGCCCACCACGCACGTCGGTGGGCCTGGTCTCGAGCGTGCATACCCGACCCGTTAACTCGAGAAGGCTCTCGAAGAGCGAGCTAAAGAGATAAGGAAGAAGAGAGATCGCAGGGAGGATAGGGGTAGGTTTTGCTCTCAGGAGAAAAAGAGAAAGAAGAAGAAGAGGGAACCAAGGTAGAAGAAGAGGCAACCAAATAAGCTAAGGAAGGAGAAGGCATGGCTGAAGAAAGCAAGGCTTAAAAGGAGCTGAAGTCATAGACAGAAGGAGAAAGAAGAAAGAAGGGCTACAGGCCGGAGCAAAGAAAGAAATCAGATGGAAGTAATCAAAGAAGAAGGAAGAAGGCAAGGGCCAGAGAAATCAAAGAAGCTACAGAAGGAAGAAGAAGAAAGAGCCAAGAAGAAAGAAGGCTATCAACAGAAGAAAGAAAAGAAAGGAGGAGAAAGAGATCAGACAGTAGACAAAGAAGAGCAGCACTATAGCACTTGATGTTTAAGACGTCTGATTTTTTTTGTGCTTCTATATACATTGACATTATATTTCTTGCATTATAACTTTGATTTTTCATTGCATATTATATCAAATTTGAAAGTTGTGCTCGTGATTTTTGATCCCCAATTTGCTCCCTATGTTTGACTTCAGATTTACAATTTCGAGTAATAAAATTCATTTGTTTTCAAAGTGATTTTGGCTATATTAGAATGCTTTATTTTAAAACCTGATTTTGCCTTGTAAGAACTCCTAACCCTAATTACTTCAGACCCTTTTCATTTTGTAGTTTTCTAACGAACTTGCTAAAAGCATCAAAGGTTAAGTCTTTACTTTTTAAGATGGATACCCAAGTAAAACTAGAAAAGTTGTCAATTGCGACTAGACAATATCTGCACCCACTTAGGCTTTCAGATTTGGTTCGTTTAAATAAGTTCAAGTGAAGTAGCTCCAAAGGTTGTGAAGCGCTAACCATCCTTTTTGGTTTGAAGGGATTTTTAGTTTGCTTACCAATTTGACAAGAATTGCAGACTTTGCTTCTCTTGAAGTTTATATTTGGCAGACCTTTGACGAGCTCATGTTTCACAAGTCTACCAATGTTCCCCATATGAACATGACCTAGTCATTTATGCCAAAGTATTGCTTCTTCATCAGATATGACCAAACATTTAAGATTGTCGCATTTGTCGAAGTTTACAGTATAAATGTCTTTATGTCTATTTCCTTTAAGAATAATTTATTTTCTTTCTTTATTAAGAATTTTAAAACCTTTTGATGTGAAAGTAATTTTATAACCTTTATCACAGGGCATCACAGGGCTTCGATTGAGTTGATTTTTGCACTGTTGGGCTACGATCGTTGATCCAAATTCATCTGTGCGGCCAGATTTGACAGCTGAGATTTGAATTTGTGCTATCTTTCTTCTGGGCCTTTGATCTTCTACGGGCTGAATGTGATACTACTACAGTCTGATCAAGATGATTCCAATAGCATTGCACTCCCATCGTTGTCCTAATCAGATCCGTACGACCTGATTTATAATCTACGACCTTGAATCATAAGCAATTAATATAGCCTCTCTCTTATAGCATAAAATAACATTATTATCTATAAAGTTAACGAATTAACTATGATGCAAATTATGCTGCTCATGCATGCATTATACCTAAGTTAAGCTAAAATCCAACTTAATTCAGGTAGATTAGATCATATGATTGCTGGGCAATCACACCCTCATTCCTGAATATTGCTAGTCCCTAGCAAATGCAAGACTAAATGTGAAATGGTCCTAAATGACTAGTTTCCATCAAGAGTTTGACTAGAGATTTTTTTTCTTTTGTTTTCATCCAAATTTTTAGAAACCCAAATAGTTGTGAAAGTGTAGTGTTGTAGCCTATGCAATGGATTCAAGTGAATAGTCAATCCACATCTAAAGCTTGTACTTGACCCATTAATAAAATTCTATTGGGAGAGGCAAAATTATTCACTCAGGGTTATAAAATAATCTGTAATTTTAGCCTTGGATTTTGGCTTAGTTAGAAGATCTCTTGAGTCAAGTGGGTTGTGTTTAGTGGCTCATACTCCTTTGGTGCTACATATAAACTAGTACTACAGAACCAGGATTTTCAGACTTATTAAATAAATCAACTCAAAGAGAGGCGGAAACACTATGCTCTCTTTAGTTCCTTTGTACTCATTCTCTCTCTTTTTCTTTCTTTCTCCTTTTCTTCTCTTTTCTTTTCTTTTTATTTTCAAGCTCACAATCTCACTAGATTTGTAAATATATTTGGTGGCCTTGTTGAAGCAGAAAAATCGTTGCAAATAGATTTGAGTTTTGAAAACTCGTCGTTGTAGTGCGATTTGCAAGAAAAACCGTCAACTGATAAATTTAATTGAAACTCGAAAAGAATTCCAAGTCGAACACAGGGAGGCGGACGTTTGATTAAAACTCACGTTTGTTTTATTTGTCACGAAGAAAATTAGCTAGTCGAATTGAATCTAAACTAGCTATCTACTTAAAGAATAAATAATAGAAGAAAGAGAGAGAATATTACAAATAAAGAGAAAATAGAGATAGAATAAACTTGGATTTCATTATTATAAAGAAATGTTCATTACAAATACTTGCTACAACTACTCGCTACACTAGAAAGTGGGAAATTTACACTAGAAAGCAGTAAAAGGTGGAGAGAAGTTATTCTTCTCGACGGCTGCTTGGAGGATGAGCCAAAACGATGGAGCACCTAGACGAAGGTGGTGAGATGCAGGATGAAGGAGAACGATGAAGGACGACGGAGAACGGAGTAGGACGACGTCGTAGCGGGATCCACTTCCCAAATGGCAGTGAGAGGACCACCGCGAGATGCTCCACGAAGGAGGTGAGAATGTGCAAAAATTATATTTTTAACTCTAATGGAGCATCCCGGGTTTGGGATAAGCTCTCAGAGCTTTAGAGGGGGTGAGAGGAGAGGAAGGGATGAAGAAAGTGTGAGGGTCATAGGGCTACATATAGGTGTAGATTGGAGGGGGCAAATAGGTCTTTATACTTTAAAAATTAATTTCAGGGTCTTTAGTGACAGATTTATCCGTCACTAAAGGCCCGAACGTGGGCAACATGCATGCCCCAGCCACGCCTCTTCTTCTTCCTTTGATTTCAACGCATGCAACGCTCATCCACGATTGTGTGGTCTCAGCCGTCCATCTCGCATCCAACGGCTCAGATCGCATCGCGCTCGCGCCTTCATCTTCTCTTCCTCAACACTTAAAGCCCACGATCTCGCAATCTCAGCTGTCCGATCGCGCGATCGGACGTCTTAAGATGCACATCCGCACCTCATCCCGTGCCTGCTTCAGCCATTAAGCGCATGATGCGAACGAATCAGGGCTGTCCACACGAGATCGAGCGGTCTTGATTCAAATTGGATCTACACTCAGGATGTGCGCTGCGGAGATTCGATCCTGTGACCTCACGCGTTGAAGGATGTTATCCACCGCGCTACGTGTGTGGATAGACAAGAAGAGTATTCTTGTACCATTTAATGTTGATCGTTGGATTTTGATTCGACGGTTAAGATTAGATGTGGAATTCTTCTCACATGAGATGTGGCTTGAGGGAGGTAACCTGATCAACTCTCCACCGTTGGATGAGAAGCTAGGGCAGCGAGTGATTTGGAGGGTCTGGATGGCACCACGTGGGATCATCTGGACCATCCATCTTCTATGAGTTGTAGATAGTGCCACGGATGTTAGATTGAACCGATTTTCACGTCGTTGGGCTGCGATTGTTGATCCGAACCCATCCATGCAGTCGGATTTGTCATTTGAAGTGCAAATTTACACCATCTTGGCCCTTGATTTCTGACCTTCTTATGATTATATCTGATGCTACAGAACTCCGATCAGGGTGATTGTGGAGTCGTTGAACTCTGATCGTCGTCCTGATCAGATCCATACGGTTAGATCTTCAATCCAAGACCCCAATTAAATGTTGCCTTATTACCTGACCACAAAAAGGGAAAATTAACCTAGACTTTATACAACCTAACCTAAATGCAAGATGATGCATGTTATGCAATATTTATAATATATGATGCAACTCTATGTCTAAGAACGTGAAAAAATAGACGGTTTATGTGATATAAATGTGTTTACATCAGGCCTCTTTTGGCATGAATACTTTAATTAAGTTCTAATAACCCTATAACTAAGTCAGAATTTCTCAGTCCATATTCAGGCGGTCAAAAATACAGATAAGTAGGTCAAGGTTGTATTTAGTGGATTGTAAAGGGAATGGCTATTGTTGCCTCACTGTGCTTGACATGAAATAAACACAATGCAATTAACACTTTTTTTCCTGCTTCTCTTTCTCTTTTTTTTTCTTTTTTCATATATATTTATTTCTACTAACACAACGTAATGCAGCACCATGCACATTTTTATTCAGGAAACATTATTCGAGATTGGGGGTGTTCAAGAGGAAATCGGGTGGCTTATTTGGTGGAAGTGCCTACTGTCAGCATCGGGAAAGGAATGGATGGGACAGTGTATTTTTAACCTCGATATTAATACCCTCCTTTAGCCGAGGATTCCATAAAGGACGGTCGTAACCATCCACCTTTGTCCTAGTTTTATTAGAACCCATTCTCTGTGTATTTTCCTTATTTGGTGACTCTTCAAAAATTCACACAAAGAAAGTATATCTAGGAACCAAGAGCAAAAACTATGCCTAACTCCAAGTATCATTATCCAATTACCTAGAAACTAAGATTTCTTATACTAGCCTTAGAGCACCAGTAAACTCTTTACTTTTATCTCTTAATTATTTGGTGGGTCTTCTAGAAGATGGTTTGCTTGACTCCCTAGTTACTGTCCAAGGGTTTAGGAGGAGAAGCATTGCTTCTTCTTGACAAACTAAAGATATCTATCGGTCTTCATAGAGGATCCATTACAAATTCTACGTGCAATTGTGAAATCATATTGGATTTAAATTCAGGAATCAACTCAAGAATAAATCCCTAATACAACCTTCTTGAAAAAAATTCTTTATGCATGAATGCAAAAAATGTTTTCTGACATGAGCCATGCAATGTCACCGCCCATGCCTATTCAATATAATACCCTCATTGAAATGTATATAGAGAAATTAAAATGTAATAAGCAAGAAGAGCGAATATCACCTAACTGAGCTTGTTAATCCAGGTCAGCTTGAATAGAAAAATACCTGCACAAAATGCTAGGTTGCCTCCTAGCTAGCACTAAGTTTAACATCATTTGCAAGGCTCAGTTCAACTCTAAGATGATTCTAGAAGGCTGATGTGACTATCAGGAATGAGATCAAGATTCTGAGTAATATAAGGCTTTAGCCTTTGACCGTTTACCTTCATTTCCTGGATAGCTTTAGGATCCAGAATTAGAACAACTCCATGAGGGAAAATTTTTCCTACAATAAAAGGACCTGTCCATTTTGATCTTAATTTTCCCGGAAAGGGCTTCAAGCATGCATCAAATAACCAAACCTTTTGATTAGGGACAAAGCTTTTTTGAGAGATATACTTATCCTGTAAATCTTTTGTCCTATTCTTATAAATTCTCATGCTATCATAAGCGTCACTCCAGATTTCCTCTAATTTAGTCAATTGGTGTTTTCTTTGTCGTCTAAATTGATCGAGATTTAGGTTAAAAGTTTTGATTGCCTAATAAGCTTTATGTTCAAGTTAATTTGGCAAATGACAAGATTTTTTGTAGACCAAATAGAATGGAGACATTCCAATTGGGGTTTTATACATAGTTCGGTAGGCCCAAAGAGCATCATCTAATTAAGTAGACCAATTCTTCCAATCCGGGCATACCATACTTTGAAGGATTTTCTTAATTTCTCAATTGGAAATTTTAGCTTGTCCATTGGTTTGCGGATGATATGGAGTAGAGATTCTATGAGTGGCTCCATACTTAGTCAGTAAGGTCCTGAATTGGTTGTGAGTGAAATAGGACCCGCCATCACTAATCAAAGCCTTTAGTAGACCGAACCGGCTAAAGATGTTTTTCTTTACAAAGTCTATGACCACCTTATGGTCATTAGTTAAGGTCGGGATGGCGTCAATCCATTTAGATACGTAGTCAATGATTGCATAGAAATTGTGCAACGTAAATCACCTGAATTAAGTTTGATTCTAGCATAACTTAGGAATAATACATTCATAAGCATCGTAATTAGCATAATAGTTAGTTTGTTAGTGCTAGTCCCTAGCAAAATTAAACTATATGGTATGTATAAAAGCAGAATTAGGATTAGATCGCTTAGGCCTAAGTCGTTTATTGACAATAGAAAATTTCAACTAAGGTCCTAAACTATGAAGACTTAATAGTACCCGGGTGTCTGCTAGAATACAGACCGCCCAAGTCCTCACTTTATTTGAAAATGGAAGATACATTTTTTTTTCTTCTTTTCTAATTTTTTTGTACTTTTGGAGTTTAAGAGTTTTAGGATAACTTTTTACGGCTACCCGACCCACCCAAGACTCGAAAAGGACTCTAAGTGCTAAGCATCTTGTGAAAATAGTGAAAGACTCACTAGGCGACCATTGAAATGGGCTTCGAGTTTCTACGACTCTAAGTGACCTTGCCTAAACGTTTATCTTTTCGATTGGTAGCTTTCTCCCTACTTTATTTATGCCGTCAACACAAAGGCGAACCCAGTGTATATCTTCCTAGTTTATTCTACTTCCCTGCTTCTTCCTTAAGTGTTTTGGGAATTATTGTGCATTTTTTTGCGAGCTGGGTTCTGGACAACCGGCCAATGGGTTGTTACCCACGACAACTAGCCAGCCATACTCGTGCGGTGAAGTATGGTTTTGTTTATTTTTTTATTTTTCTCCTTTTTCTATATATTTTTTTTTCTTTTTCTTTTGCTCTTCTTTTTTTTTTAAGTAGATGGCTTCCCTGATCTAAGATTTATCTAAAAACAGTACAACAAAAATGGTCATGTGACTGGGCTCTGGACAACCTGCCGATGAGCTGTTACCACCGACAACTTGCCAGTCATACCACCCTAGATAGTTCATTAGCTACCCAATTTCCGAAGAAACCATCAAAAGTGAGTCAGTGCAAAAAAAAGTGTGTAGATGCTTAAACTTAAAGTCCCCCCAAATCAGAGGGTAGGTTGATAAGTCGTATACTTATCATCCCAGTTTATTTACCAACTTAAAATGAATTTTAATTAGCGAGGACTCGAGACTAAGTCCACATTCGAGTGGACACTCAGGCTAATTAAACCCAAAGACCTGAAGAGTCTAAGTGTTTAGGTCATCTCGTATCACTTCTTAAAGTTAATAACTTCCAAATGCCTAAGTTCTCCTCTAATTCTTCTTCTTCTTTTTATCTTTTTGTATTTTTAATTTTTTTAAAAAAAGAATCAAATAACAGGAAACTACTGTTACAGCTAACAAAATGGTTATAAAATATGTCCACCTCCCCATGCTTAACTATTGCAATGTCCTCATTGTGAAAAATGAAAGCATGCAGGAGAGTAGAAGTGGAAGAATAGCACCTGGTTTCCGTGAGACTCTGGTTAGCTTGGAACAGTCTTTACATGTGATAAGTTTAGTGCCTTCAACTAGGCGAGGTTCTCAATAAAAAATAACTAAACATTGAGGCCACAACAACATAGTTTCTGGGCCCCCAGGTATGGGTCCCAGAGAGTGAGAATGGGCTTGCCAAAGAGATGAACAATGAAAGTGGCAAGCTGGTGGTGTAGGGAGAGCCCAAATGGTCTCCAATAGGAGCTTTGTTGATTTATTACAGAGGAAGTGTGGTTGGGTATAGACTTTGTGAATGGTTGGGTGAAAAAGGACGATGAGGGTTTTGTGATGTGTTAGGGATTTGTGGGTACTCTAGAATACCTAATGTTTGAAGAGTTCTTCCCCAATGTTCAATTTCATCCTCACACTCTGGGTTCTTAAACCACCTTTCCTATTCCTCAGAATTCCCACCCACAAGTTGGACCTCAAACTCTAAGCATTCAGGATAAGGATGTTGCTGGGTTTTATCTTGATCATGTGAATCATCCAACAAATTTTTGATTTCATGTATATCTTCCTCATCCCGCGTTGCTACAATTGGTCTCATTTTTGTTTTGTCCTCAATTATTTCCGCAACCGTGTGATCTTCTTCCCGAGTTTGGGTTGAGTTGGCCATTAAAAGGTTGTCTAAGGTATGTATGGCCATTACTTCCTCTATTCTACCAAGCTCCTCCATCGAACCACAGTTAATTTTATTCTTTTTGAGACCTCAAAAATATTGAATCGATTTGTCTTGATGCCAAAATGATTGCATGTGTTTCATGATTTTGAAATCAGGGTTACATGTAATCCATCGTCGTAGTTGCAAAACTCGTGATCAAATAAAATTTATACCGAAACTCCAAGGGAGTCCCAGGTCAAACACAGTGAGGCGACGTTTTACTTTAATTGAAATCCGTGCTTCGTTTTGTTTGCTTTTGGTATCTTAGGGTTTTGTTATTTTTTTGTATTTTTGAAAGAAGAAGACAAGCAAAATGAATCACAAGATAGAGATAGAACAAATATGATATATATATCACTCCAATGTTGATTACAATAAACTGTGAAAGCATAAAAAGAGAGGGGGGTGAGAAGAAATCTCTCGAATCGACTATTCGACAAGACGACAGTGCCTGGCGGAAGTTCAGACGACGGAGGTGAGGAGTGGGATGACGGAGGTGAGATGCAGATGGATGTCGGGTAGAGGAAAGCTTCAGCGTGGCTCCGGAATGGAGGTGAGAAGGCGGAGATGATCTGCTATCGGAATAGAGGTGGGAGGATGACTCCAAGGCGACATATGAATGGGAATGGGAAGATGGATGAATATTTGGTGAGGTAGAGGTTTGCTATACTAATAGGAGCCTTAGGAGCTTAAGATCAAGCTCTAACAGAGCATTGGTAGGCTTGCTAGAGCTTGGGAGTAGGTGAGAATAGAGTAGGTAGAGATGGCTTGGAAGGGAGGGGGTGTAGGTCCTTTTATCGTGGAGGAGGCAAAAATAGGTACGGAACCATTAGTGACCTCCAGGCCGTCGCTGGAAGCGTTGCTGTAGACAGCTCATGCTCGCTCACGCCCACAGTTGGCTTTGCTAGCGCGCAAAGAATTAGCGACAGCTATAAGCGTCATTGTAAGTCTAGCTCATGCATCGCTGTAGGTCCAGCTCATGCGTCGCTGGTGCTGCACTGTCCTTGTCTTTGCCACATGCGCCCACACTCACGGGCTGGCGTTGCACTGTGCGCATGCGTGCACCCGCGCTGCTATGCACGTATGGTGGAGCGTGCGTGTGCATGAGTAGCCTGGGCTACGCCACGTGGCGTAATCTGGGCCATCCATCTTCTTTTCATTGTAGGGCCTGCTACAGAGGTCGGATTAAGTCAATTTTCACATCATTAGGCTACGATCGTCAACCCGAATTCATCTGTGTGGTCAGATTTGTCATTTGAAGCTCTGAATTATGTCACTTAGTCCCTTGGCCGTTAATCTTCCTCGGACTGCATATGGTGCTATGGGACTTCGATCGAGACGATTTCGAAGGTGTTGGACTCCAATCGTCGTCTTGATCAGATTCGTACGGTCGGATCATCAATCCGAGGCTTCGAAATAAATACCCTTCTCTCCTGACCACAAAAAGGATGCAATTAACCTAAATTATATACAACTACTCTAAATGTAGAATGATGCATACTATGCAATATTTATAACATGAAATGCAAATCTAAGCCTAGGAACATGCATGAATAGACGTTTTACCCTCAATAAATGTGTTTACATCAGTCAGCTACATAGATAATATTATCATTTTATGACCTAAAAGAGATATGAAAAAAATTATAGATGATTCGAGGCCGCAAATGACAGATCAGACCGTATAGGTCTGATCGGGATGATGACAGGAGTCCAATGCTTTCGGAATCGTCTTGATCAAACGACCATAGCATCCTGAGCAAGTCCATAAAAGAGCAGAGGCCACGAAGCCAGCTGACAAAGATCAAAGCCTCAGATGAAAGATTCGACCACACGAATGGATCAGGATCAACAATTGTAGTCCAATGGAGCAAAAATCAACCCGATCGGAGGCCTACATCACCATTTACAAAGAAGAGCAGATGGATGGCCACGATGGTGCCACATAGTGCCATCGTAGCCACCCTTGCCGTGCCCCCAACCTCTGAAGGAAGAAACGAGGGTCGTTGGATGAAGCAGCCACGTCACTAGATCTCCTCGTGCCTTCATCAAAGAAGAACTCATCTCAGCGGTTGGATCTCCATCCAACGGCTGAGAGCAGAGTTGCCTCATTCCTACCTACGACATAAAAGGCGGCACAGCGCAACGGTTAGCACCTTTGCCCACAAGCAATCAATGTAGGATCGACTCGCACTCAGCACGAAATTGGGAAAGTCTGTAAGGTGCGGGCGCTATTGACCATTGGATGGTGATCGAAGAGCGGATAAGCAAATGCGTGGCATGATCAGAGCTTTCCGCGGTTGCACGCGTAATCCAATGCACGCATAATGCCCAATCTCACATTTTTCAATAAAGGTGGTGGTGCACTTGATTTAAGCCATCTGATCATGAGATCAGACACTAAAATCAAAGAATGGGCGTTTTGAATGAGCAGTGCACGAGGAGAGAGAAATGAGCTGGCGGGTGTTGAAGCAAGTGCACGACGAATGCTAAGCCGTGAGATCACGATCCAGCAGCCATGGAGCTGGCACATGTTGGCCAGAGGCTTAATCGAGCATTGGAGGTGTTTTAGAAGGCTTTTTGAGGCACAATTTGGTCTGTTGATCGCCCGATCGACGGATCTGATTGTCCAGGAGTTGTTACATGAGTTAAAGGGCCAAAATGTCCACTTTGCCCCTCATCAAAGCTATAAAAGGCCCAGGGCCCCCTAGTTAATAGACATCTTTTCCATCTTAGATACGACTTCCACCATCTCTCTTCCAGGCCTCTCTCCATCTGCAACTCTACTCCAACCTTCATCCCAGTGCTCTGGATTTGAAGTGCTGCTGCGCTTCACACAAGAATCCTACAAGCGGCGTCGTCTTCTCTCTCTCTAGTTATTGTTTAGCATAGTAATCTCTATTTCGAAAAACTATTTATTCATGTAATAAAATTTAGATGTTTTGGATATCTGATCTATACATATATACATAGATATACCTGTTTAGAAAGAGTTTCACCGGTCCTTATAAATTTATTTGTTCCGTCGCAATTCGTACTATGATGATAATATTTGACCTTTCATGCACATCTCGCGACAAAGTTGGCACCGTTGCCAGGGAGGCAATAGAAATTTTTGAAGCTTTTTGGTGCTTATTCGAAATCTCTAACTTGCTATTTTTCCATTGATTTCAGGAAGTAAGGAAATCCAAATAAATTGCAACAATGGAGGAATTTCTGGTTTGAAGATGTTTTGGATATCTGATCTATACATATATACATAGATATACCTGTTTAGAAAGAGTTTCACCGGTCCTTATAAATTTATTTGTTCCGTCGCAATTCGTACTATGATGATAATATTTGACCTTTCATGCACATCTCGCGACAAAGTTGGCACCGTTGCCAGGGAGGCAATAGAAATTTTTGAAGCTTTTTGGTGCTTATTCGAAATCTCTAACTTGCTATTTTTCCATTGATTTCAGGAAGCAAGGAAATCCAAATAAATTGCAACAATGGAGGAATTTCTGGTTTGAATCTCGGGTAAGTACCCGTAGGTTAGATTAGTTAGATTTAGAAAAAATTAGGATTTGGTTGAACCATAGGATTAGTTAGAATTTGCTTGATTATTGAAACAAAAAAATCTCTTGATTTTTGGGTTGAAATAAAGTCTTATCTTGAAAATTTAATTTTCGAAGATCTGCATGTCCAAAAATTCTCAAATTTTTACTAGACATGGGTTTCAAATTCAAGAGCAACATATTCGAATTTTGTATAAACTTGAGTTACAGAAAAATTTTCAAAATTTGTGCACTGATCTATTATTAAAACAGTTATTGTTCCTAATTTTTCTAAGTTCCAAATATCATAAGAATTTTTATACAAGTCCGATTAACTTGAAATTTGCAGAACTGAATTTTAGTGATAATAAAAAATTGAGGAAAAATCTGTAAAAAATAGTTATTGCTTGTTTGATTGCACAAATTATTCAATCACGAGCCGACGATCAAAACAAATTGCAAAATCCCCAATACACTTTAAATCAGAAAAAATGGAAAACATGCATTAAAATCCTTGAAAAGATACTTTCTGAGTGCCTAGTTAGTGGTGCAATAGGATCAATTGATTGCATTGCTTGGGTTGCACCACTAATCTGGTTTTTGGACTTAAAAGAATATCTAGCAACTATCTATGCTTAGGGTTTCACATTAAGGGTAGAGCACACCTGCCTTTCCATATTTAAAGGAAATCTATCCAACAATTGAGATTTGCAAAACTCTTGTGTGTCTCATCAGAACCTTGATTGAAGACATTAACTCAAGTGAACCCTAAATTGCATTAACAGAAGAATTTGAATCTTAAAATTCACTTCATCATAAAAAAATTGCTTGTGAACCCTTTGCTTGAGCACTTCACACATCTGAAATCAATTTTAAGTGTAAACACCCCCCTAGCGTCCATCATATTCCAAAACCACATTAAACTCAAGCCTAAAATTGAGTAAGAATGCCCTAGGGTGGACTAATAATCTTGGGGACTTGAAATTATATTGGACTAAGGTCAAGGCCTTGTCTACTTGAACCCACTGGTCATAAGAAAGGTTGGTGTGGTAACCACGTTAACCCTTAGTGGTGTCTTGCCGTGCGGGGTGTCCTAGGGGTTCCCACCCTTCTAGCCAACCAAGTAATTCAAGAGTTGATCTAACCTAATTATATTTTGGGGAACCAGGATTAAGTCTAAAAAATAGCTTGATTGCTTTCATTGAAAGGGTGGGGTATTCTTTCATTTGTCTTCTTTTTCTCATCTACGAACATTCTTCTGGTGCATGCAAGGTAGAAATCTCTACATCCTGATTTGCTACCACCATTAGAAAGAAATCATAGGAGAAGACCTATTTATCTAGAATCTAAATCTGAACCCTCTGCAATGGCTAATCACCACAAGGAAGATAAGATCGAAGAAGAAGAACAAAATCTGGATCCAATGACCCTCTTACAGAGGCAGATCACTAAGCAAGGCCAGCACTATGACAGACAAATGCAGGTCATCGTGTAGGCCATCACCCAACTCCAAACTGGGAGAGCTGACCGACCTCTCCATGACTTTTACAACCCTCCTAATGCCCAACCTGAACCCTTTGTCAGAGTACCTCAGGATGAGGAAGATTTTGAACTCAAACCTCATATTATCAATCTAATTCCCCACTTGTATGGCCGCGATTCTGATGACCCCTTCCACCACTTTGAAGAACTTCTACACAGAGGAAGGATCTTTGGCCCTAGGAACATGAATGAGGGTACCTTGATGATGAAAATGTTTCCATTCTCCTTAAAAGATAGAGTTGCTCATTGGTTGAGGACTATTGGTAGATCAATCATAACCTGGGAAGATCTGAGAATCACATTCCTGAAGAAATGCTTTCCAATAGGAAAAACCAACACCCTTAGATGTGCCATTACAACCTTTAAGCAGAACCCTAGGGAACAACTGCATGAGGCCTGGGAGTGGTTTAACAATTTAACTAGGAAATGCCCTCATCATGGGATTCCAAAGTAGCACTTGGCTCATATTTTCTATTATGAGTTGAGTGACAATCTGAAGAATTTTGTTGATGTGGCATGTGGGGGCAATTTCATAAGTAGAGACGCTGAGGGAGCCTTTCAATTATTTGAGAATATGAGTGAAAATTCCTTCAACAATGCCTCAATGTCCACCTTTAATAGAGCTAACCAACTAAGAAGCGGAGTTTATGAAGTTAACGATAATTCACACTCGGTTGATTTAGAATTAATTGCACAACGATTAGACAAGGTGGAACTCGTGGGAAGGAATGTAGAAAATTTGGATAAGAAACTGGATAATCTTCTGAAAGGTAGGTGTTCCTTAGGTACACAATCCAAAGTAAATCCTATGCCTACCCAAGGAGTGCCTATGTTAACCTGCAACCAGCTCCCCAACCCCCTAGGTTAGGAATTAGTGCACAACATCAATGACCTAACCATGGCTCCACCTATGACCAACTGTACTCGGACCCATCTCTTTCTGGATACCAAGGAGGGACCTTGATGCCCTTGAATTCTGAACTATATATCCCGATGCCTAGTTATCCTGAGGATGTGAATGCACTCTAGGGTTACACTAGAAATGAGCCTTATTCAAACACTTACAACCCTGGATGGCGCAACCATCCTAACTTTGCTTGGTCAAGTCAGAAACTTGCCCAGGGTCCTAACTTGACTAAGCCAAACACTTACGGGCAACCTAGTAGGTACACATAACCACACATATTAGCCACAACCTACTCAAGAAAACCAGCCCTCTAAGCTGAGTCTAGTCCTCAAAGAAATGAGAGAAATGAATCTGAGACATGAAGAAGAAATGAATCAATTGAGGACAGATTTGACAGGACGATTAGGCTAGCTAGTTGATGGTAGACAACAAGGGATGTTGCCATCCTAACCTATCCTAAACCTAAGGAACTTCAATAGGGTTAACCAGCACAACACATAAGAGCAACAAGCACACTTAAGTCAGCCTGCTCCCCATCACCCACCTTGCTTTGTTAACCCTAACCCAACCTAGGCTCAACCCATTTTGCAAAACCCACCTTACCCTTCTAACCCTAATGCACATTCCTGTGCTATCACTTTGAGAAGTGGGAAATAAATCCAAGATCCTTATCCTTCTATATCAAAATCTTACCAAGATCTTGAGGAGCCTAAATCTGACTTGGGAGGCCAAGCTAATATAGAAAATAAGACTCAAGATTTGAATACTCATGATTTTTCTCAAGCACCTTTTCCTGAAGCCTTGAACAAACCCAAGGAAAAGAAAACCAACCAATCTAAGGAGTGGCTTAAGATTTTAAAGCAAGTCCAGGTGAACATACCACTCTTTGAGGCTATTGAGAACATCTCAGTTTGGGCAAAAGTTCTAAAGGAATTGTGCACACGGAAATGGCAGGCCAAATCATCAAAAAGGGTCATGATTTCTAAACAAGCCAGTTCCATCATCCTAAATAAGCTCCCTCATAAAAAGAAAGATCCAAGGAGCCCCTTAATTTCATGTGAAATAGATGGTTTTATCCTGGATCAAGTCTTACTAGACCTTGGTGCCTCCATCAACTTAATCCCCACAGAATTATATGAAGAGTTAAATTTAGGCCCCTTGCAACACACTGATGTGACCCTTTAACTTGCTGCTAAGTCAACCAAAATTCCAAAGGGCCTTATACAAACTGTGATTATAAAAGTGAGATTTTAAGTAGCCTATGAACTTCCTTGTTCTGGATATGGAGGCATCAGAAAACCTGAACCACACACCGATAATCTTAGGAAGACCTTTCTTGGCCATGGCCAAGGCTCTAATCAACTGTAAGACGGGGATTATGCACATCACCTCCAGAAGGAAAAATTGTCAACTCAACATATTTAAAGCTTCCCAAAAGAATAAGGTGAATTGTGGTTCCATCGAGGTCATAGGAACAATTGAACAAGTTTTGGCAATTCGCACTAAAGATAATCTGAATCCTGCCGAATCTCAAGACCAGCCCGAAAGGAAATAGAGGGATGTACGTGAGGATGATTCTAATCTACCACCTCTCATAGAAGATAAAATTGAAAAAGACATTAGTGAGATTGAAAAACTCTTGGGAGTAACTTATGATGAATTAGATGATAATATGAAGAATCTTCAATACATCCACTCTGAAATTCAGGAGCTATTGAGTTTTAAGGGAATTCAAGAGAATGGACAATCAAAAGACATGAACCAGGAAATAACCCCAGAAGAAGTTCAACACATAATGGACCAGGGAAGAATTTATAAGCCAACTGGTTCAAATGGATGGCTTGAATCTGAGGGAGAAATGACTTTGGATAAGGAAGAGGTAATATCTGCTGAGGATTTTGACGAATCCAGCACAACTCTACCTTTGCCCTCATATGACCCAGAGCCTGGAGAAGTCATGGTTTTTGACATCAACTACTGATATGAGGACCCATACGATTCTGATTCTGAACCAGATTTAAATCTCAATCATGATCTCAATCCAAACCCTCTACTACCTTTTCTTGATCTATGGAACTGGATTAATGAATAGGCTCTACATCTTGAACTTCATCCACCTAACCCTAGTCCATATTTCAAACCAAAAAGACTCTTTAGAGTAGGACTACATCATCAGCTGGTTTGCATTTGTGGATGACTGATTCTTAGACCAAATGATCATATCTTCATTTTAATCCTAACTCAACCCATTAATCTGATCATTCATTTTTGGGTTTAGGTTCGGCAAATGACATTAAACTTAGTGCTGGCTTGGAGGCAACCCAGTATTCTTTACAGGTAGTTTGCATCTTCTGCATCCATGTTGACCTAGATCAACAAGCATAGTCAGGTGATATCCCCTCCTCTTGCTTATTATATTTTGATTTTCATGCATACATTTCAATGAGGACATTGTAATGAATAGTCATGGGGGGGTAGACATTGCATGTCTTATTTTTATGTCCAATATATATATATATATATATATATATATATATATATTGCATTTAGGCATAAGAAATTTTTATCAAGAAGGTTTTATTAGGGATTGATCCTTAAGTTGATTCTTGAACTTAGAATCTAGTACAATTTCACACTTACACGTAGAATTTGCAATGGATCCTCTGTGAAGACTGATAAACATCTTCAGTTTGTCGATAAGCAATGCTTCTTCTTCTTCTAAACCCTTGAACAGTAATTAGGGAGTCCAGCAAACTATCTTCTAACAGATCCCCCAAATAAAGTGTGAGGTAAGAGTAGAAAGTTTACTGGTGCTCTGAGGCTAGTATGAGGAATTTTAAAATTCTGGATAATTATATAATGATACTCAGAGTTAGGCATAATTTTCGCTCTCGGTTTCAGCATATAAATTCTTACTGTGAATATTTTGAGAGCCACCAAATAAGTCAAATATGTAGAGAGCAAGTTCTGATAAAACTAGAACTAAGGTGGATTGTCACAACCATCCTTTACGGAATCCTCGGCTGAAGGAGGGTATTAATATCAAGGTCAGAAATATGCTATCCTATCCATTCCCTATCCGATGTCGAGAATAGGCACTTCCACCAAATAAGCCACCCGATATCCTTTTGAACATCCCTAATCCCGAATAATGCTTCGTAAATAAAGGTTCGTATGCTATACTGCATTGCATTAGTAGATATATGGATGTAAAAAAAAAGAGAGAGAAAAGAAGAGAAAGAAAAATATATATATATACAAATATAGAAAAAAAAGAGGAAGAAAAAAAAAGAAAGGAAATATATATATACATAGAAAAAAAAATTAGAAAAAGAAAAGAGCAGAAAACGAAATGAGTTTATGAGTTTAGAAATTGTTTCAAGTGTATTGAGGCAACAACACCTACGACTCTCACGATCCACCAAATACAGCCTTGACCTACTTTTTTATGTTTCTAGCCGCTTGAATACTGACTGAGGAATTTTGATTTAGTCATAGGATTATCAGAGCCTAATCAAAGTGTTAAAGCCATGAGAGACCACAAAAAATACTGACAAAACTGGTAAGATTATGAGCTCAAAAAGAAAGAAAAGAGACAAAAAAAGAAAAAGAAAAAGAAAAAGAAAGAGAAAGAGAGAGTAACTACAAAGGAACTAAAGAGAGCGCAGTTTCTCCGCCTCTCTTTGAGTTGAATTATTTAATAGTCTGGAAATATAGGTTCTAAAGTAATAGTTTATATGCAGCACCAGATGAGTGTAAGCCACCAAATACAAATCTACTTGACTCAGTTATCTTCTACCTAAGCCAAAAAATCTGGGGGTGAATTTACATATTATCTTATAACCCCAAGGGAAGAAGTCTGTCTATCCCAATAGAATTTTACGAAGGGTCAAGTATGAGCTTTAGATGTAGATTAGCTTTTTCACTTGGATCTGTTGCAAAGGCTTCAACAAAACACTTTCACAATTATCTGGATTTCTAAAGTTTTGATGAAAATAAAAGAAATAAATCTTTAGTCAAACTCATGATAGAAATTTGTCATGTAGGACCACTTTGCATTTAGTCTTGCATTTGCTAGTGACTAACAAACTTTAGGCAAGGGGGTGTGATTGCACAGCAATCATGCAACCTAAATCACCTGAATTAAGTTAGATTCTAGCATAACTTAGGAACAATACATTCAAAAGCATCGTAACTCTCATAATAGTTAGTTTGTCAGCTGCATAAATAATATTATCATTTTATGACCTAAAAGAGAGATGAAAAAAATTGTAGGTGATTCAAGCTTGCAGATGACAGATCAAATTGTACATATGTGATCAGGACGATGATGGGAGTCGAATGCTTCCGGAATCATCTTGATCAGACAACCATAGCACCCTGAGCAAGTCCATAAAAGAACAGAGGCCATGGAGCCAAATACAAGGATCAAAGCCTCAGATGAAAGATTTGACTGCATGGATGGATCCGGATCAACACTCGCAATCCAATGGTGCAAAAATCAACCCGATCGGAGGCCTACATCACCATTTACAAAGAAGAGTAGATGGACTGCCACGATGGCGCCATGTGGCGCCATCGCAGCCACCCTTACCTTGCCCCCAACCTCTAAAGGAAGAAACAAGGGTCGTTGGATGAACATCCAACGGCCAAGAAGCAGCCACATATCTTGATCTCCCCACGCCCTCATCAAAGAAGAACGCATCTTAGTCGTTAGATCTCCATCCAATGGTTGAGAGAGGCATTGCCTAATTCGTTCCCGCGACTTAAAAGGCGGCACAGTGCAGCAATTAGCGCCTTCGCCTGCAAGCAGCCGATGCAGGATCGACTCACGCTCAGCGCGAAATTGGGAAGGTCGGTAAGGTGCGGGCACTATTGACCATTAGATGGCGATCAAAGGGCAGATAAGAGAATGCGTGGTGCAATCAAAGCTCTCCGCGACTACACGCCCGATCCAACACGTGCATAACTTGCAATCTCACATGGTTTTCAATAAAGGTGGTGGCACACTTGATTTAAGTTGTCCGATTGTGAGATCGGACAGTTGAAATCAAAGCGCAGGCGTTTTGAATGAGCAGCACATGCGAGGAGAGAGAAACAAGCAGGTGGGCATTGAAGTAGGTGTGCGGGGAATGCTAAGCCGTGCAATCATGATCCAGCGGCCATGGAGCTACCACGTGTTGGCCAGAGGCTTAATGCGAGCATTGAAGGTGTTTTAGAAGGCTTTTTTAGGCACAATTTGGTATGTTGATCTCCCAATCAACGGATCTGACCATCCAGAAGTTACACGAGTTGGAGGGCCAAAATGCCCACTTTACTCCTCATCAAAGCTATAAAAGAAGGCCCAGAGCCCCCCAGTTAACAGGCATCTCTTCCATCTCAGATACAACTTCCACCATCTCGCTTCCAGACCTCTCTCCCTCTACAACTTTGCTCCGACCTTCATCCCAGTGCTCTGAATCTGAAGTGCTACCGTGCTTCACACAAGAATCCCACAAGCGACGTCGTCTTCTCTCTCTCTCTAGTTATTGTTTAGCATAGCAATCTTTATTTTGAAAAACTGTTTATGCATGTAATAAAATTTTGATCTTTTGGATATCTGATCTATACATATATATATATATATATATATTTAGAACGAGTTTTATTGAAAATCTTCTACATGAAATCATGATTGCCTCCCTAGAAACAACCCAGTACTCACTGGTCCATATAAATTTATTTATTTCGTCGCAATTCTCACTACAACGATAATATCTGACCTTTCTAACACATCTCGCGGTGAC
The DNA here is from genome assembly GCA_037157565.1 of Thalassia testudinum. Classification (NCBI taxonomy): domain Eukaryota; kingdom Viridiplantae; phylum Streptophyta; class Magnoliopsida; order Alismatales; family Hydrocharitaceae; genus Thalassia; species Thalassia testudinum. The sequence goes on from JAZHRO010000007.1 coordinate 15,329,704, forward strand.
GAATGGTCAACTGCAACCAGAATATATAGGTACCTAAAAGAATTGGTAAAAGGTCCCATAAAATCAATGCACCGAACATCAAAGATCTCGACTTCAAGGATTGGATTTAAGGGCATCATATCCTTTCTGGTCATGTTTTCTAGAGTTTGTCAATTAATACATGACCTACAGAAATTGTAAGAGTCGTGAAATAAAGACGGCCAATACAATCCACTTTGTAGCACTTTGGCTATCGTCTTTTTCCTTGAGAAGTGACCTCCATAAGCAAAAGTATGGCAAAATTCTAGTACACTTGTGATCTCATCTGGAACACAATGGCAGATAACTTGATTCATGAAAATTTTAAACAATGCTAGGTCTTCCCAAAAGTAGTATTTGGCATCAGAAATTAACTTATCAAGCCTATGATTAGGCCAATCCATGGGTAATTTTTCGATTGCCAAATAGTTAATAATGTCTATAAACCAAGGTAGTTTACAAATAGTCAAAAGAGTCTCATTAGGGAATAAATCAGAAAATTGAGGAGTTGCAAATTCTACAAGAATTCTGGAAAGATGATCTGCTACTACATTTTGGACACCAAATTTGTCTTTGATTTCTAAATCAAATTCTTGTAGTAGAAGGATCAATCTAATTAATATGGGTTTTGCATCCATTTTAGACATCAAGTGCCTTAAAGCAGTATGATCTGTGAAAATTGTGAGATGAGATCCAAGTAGATGTAGTCTAAACTTCTCTAGAGTAAAAACTACTGCTAGCAACTCTTATTCTGTAGTGGTGTAATTCATTTGAGCATCAACAAGAGTTTTAGTAGCGTAGTAAATCACAGAAGATTTCTTATCAATCTTTTGTCCCAAGATCATGCCAATAGCAAAATCAAAAGTGTTGGTCATGATTTTGAACTAGTGATCCCAATTAGGAGGATGTAAGATGGGTGATTGCACAGCAATCATAGGTCTTAAATGACCTAAATTAAGTTAAAACTTAGCATAACCTAATGTAATCCATGCATACATGAGCATACTTTGCATCTTTATTACTTTACTTTAGCTATGCATAAAATAATGTTATAATGTGCTGATTAAGTGCATTATATGGTTTGTAGGAAACAAGAACTGATGTTGGATCTGAAGAATAAAGAGAAGCTGGTGCTGCAGCAAAGCTAAAGTAGAAGACTTAGGAATAAAGTGGAAAAATAATGTAGGTTTGAGGTATGCTACTCCACTTAGTATAATTTAATGTAGAGTTTAAATTATAAAGAACTTAGGACCAATCCTAGCCCTACGATAGCCTTAGAGACCATCTTAAGCCTTAGCCACCCTTAGATTAGGTCACCTTAGCCTAGGATATCTCAAAACCCTAGTTCTAACCCTTATCTGGACGTCCAGATAAGTTATTGGATGTCCAAAACCCTTAGGCACAACCCACAGACCTAGAACCCAAGTGTGCGGTGTTATTGGACGTCCAGACAAGTTGTCAGACATCCAATTTCTGTAGAATTCCAAGATAGAACCTTGAAACAACCTTGACCTCTAAGTGGACATCTAGACAAGAGGTCTGGACTTCTAATGTTTTAGTATAAGTCGTCTGACATATAAATTAGACATCTGATACCCCTCTCCATACCCTGATTTGGAAATCAAGCTTGGATCTTGATTTCCTAGGTCCCTAAACCCAATTCCAAACCCTAGGGAACCTAAATTAAGGTGCTCTAAGCCTAGGATGCCACTCTAAGACCCTCCTAAGAACTTAATTAGGTTCTCAGTAAGCCCAATTGACTTGGATCTTAGTCAATTACAATTGCCTAGTCAACTAGACTCATAGAGTCCAATTGAGCTCAGATCTCAGCCAACATAAGTCCAATTGGACTCAATGAGAGTCCAAATGACCTAAGGCTAACTTAATTGAGTATTCTCACCCTCAATTAGGTTTACACTCACTCAATTAAACTTATTACAAGTTTAATTACACATTCACTTTAGTAATTAGGGTGTCTAACCTTAATTCTAAGACCTACCCTAACCTAAACCTATAGGACTCAACCTAGACCACCTAGCCACACACGCACACATATTCACACACACACAATACACCCACACACCCACTTGGCCGTGACCTAGAGTCTTCTAGACTCTTCTCCAAGTGGCGCCACCTTTGAATGCCAAGAATAGCAAACTCACTTGGTCCATTCTTAGATCCACAATTCATGAATCTAAGAAGACCCACTCCCATCCATCTTGACTCCAAGATGGAAGCTCTTCTAGAGAATTCTATAATTCTCTAGAGATCCGCACCCATAGCTGCCCAAGAGTCTATAAAAAGACCCTCTTGGATGGCCATGCACCCATCTGGGACTCTCCATTAGTGGCTCCTCACTCCATCTCTATCTCCATGAGCTCCTTCCACCTCCAAGAACTAGTGGACATCCAAGAGCAACACTCCACAACCTCTCCAAGGGCTGGCCTACCAACCATTGGCCTCCCCTCTTTCTCCTTCCTACCACCTCAAGCTCCATCGGCCTTTGGAGACCACCTCCATTGCCCTGATTTCTCGTAGATAAGTAGTTCTTCATAGTCTAATCTCTACATTATTCTCTACTTTAGTAGTGTAGTTATCTTCCTCCTACTTGATGCATGCACAATCTCTTGTAGATCCACGCATGCACTTAGTTTCTGTTAGCTAGTTTTCGATTTAATCATTCATGTACAAGCTTTCATCTAGATACACTTTGTGATAACTCCTACTGTTGAAATGAAAATCACCTGAGCTTTATATATATATATATATATATATATATATATATATATATATATATGCCTGTTGTTGAATCACCATGAGCTTCCTTGCAAAATCGTTCTTGTGATAATACGTTGCTTGCTATAACTTCTTATATTTTTAGAACAAGCATGTCGGTGCATGAAGATATTAATGACCTAATGATCGATGCTTTTTTGGTAAATAGCCATCGCATAACTAGGATGGTGCACTGATACTCACACATTCACTTTTGTTATCTATCTATCGCATGCACACATCATTAGGGTTAATAACGCGATTGGAAACACATTTATTCGTAGGTTGGTAATCGGTGTGCATTTCTAAGCAAGTAGCAAAAAGATAAAAAATCAATCTTGCTTTCCTAAATGCCTTCCTGAGATCGATCGGGACTTACCATCTCATTAATTTACAAATATTTTTTATCAGGGTTTCACGCGACTATACTATGAACTACAACATTTCAAAACACGTGCATAAATGACCCTGTCAAATGGCATCGTTGCCGGGGAGGCAACGCAATTTGATTTGTGATTGTTTTGAACTTAACAGTGACAAATTGCCTCTGCTTGCTTTTAATGTGCAGGAAAACATGAAGAGTGGAATCTACATACACATCGGGCGCAATTAAAAAATCAGGTGCACGTCCTTCTTGTAGTCATAGGATTTCCCTTACTGAACCTTAGGCTAGATTTGAATTCTAGTTAGATTTTGAATTTTGAAAAAAAAATATCTGCATATTTTCCTGAAAAAAGAAATTAGGTTTTAGATTTAGTGTTTCTTTTGAATCTTAGGTTAGAGTTTTGTTTTGGAAAAAAAAATTGAAAATTTTTCCCTTCAAAAGAAAAGAAAATTTTTGAAAAAAAAAATCATTTTGGTGGAAGATTTGAATTTGAAATTCAAACCACTTTTAAAAGCCTTTCCACCACATTCAGAAATTTGGCCTGATTTCAAATAGCGAATTCAAACTTCATTTGCTGAATATTTATTGAGCAAAAAATTCTAAAATTTAAGTAAGGGATTTATTTTCAAACCATCTTTCAAATGGAACTATTCATTTGAGGAAATTCAAAGCATAAAATTCTGAAAAATTCATGAATTACAAGGGCGTCAAATTGGCACAGATTTGAAAATTTTCAAATCTCAAAACGTGATTCTGAATAGCTCGCGAATCTTTTTTGAGAAAAAATGGTGGGGTTTAAAAGCTTATCAAACTAGCTTTCATTTCCATATTTTCTCAAATTTTTGGAATTTATATGATACTAATTGAAAAACAGACCAGGGGTCAAAATTCAAGATCTGACCCCTCGACAGTTAAAAATTCATATTTATTTGGTTGAAATAGTAATAAATTAAAAAAATATATTCTCTAGAAAGTTAACTGAAAAAGGTATTTGCCTGTCAAATTTCAAATCAATTGGATTCAAATTTGGGTGTAGAGAGTAATTTGAATTTAAATGTTGGTCTGCAGCACAATTAGAACCTGCATGAACCTTAGGCTCAACCTTTAAGGTCAAATTTCTAGGGACCACATTGGGTTATTTTAGACTAAATCAAGTCTAGTGGCTAGCCGGTGAGCTTTTTCACCTTATGGGCCACTCACCACAAACCCCAGCTGAAGAAAAAGGAAAAAAAATGTTAAATTACATAAATCAACACGAATTCGTTGTCATACTACTAGGTGATTTCAACCTCTTCGGCCAAACCTGGTGACTAAGTCTGCAGGGTAGTGTCAAATGACTGCGACTAAGAGGTACAAAGGAACTGGAGGCAAAGCCAAAGGAAGAACCTTCCTCTTAGTCCCCTTGTACACAGACTGAGTAGGTTAGCTTGAGAGGTGGAAATTATCTTCATTCAATTCTCAACGAATTTTTCTTTAGGAATTCAAACTTAAAATGAAACATCTGATCATTTGATCATAAGGACCATCTGATTGACAGGGCCTTAGCCTTTTCTGGCTTGGCTGCACCAACCCAGGGGTTGGTTAGTGTATGCAAGGGAGGAGGTCACTTAGACCTCAATTGGTTGGATCTTGGGAGCCAATCCCAAGGAAGCGAAGGCGATTCGTTGCATTGCCCAAACCATCTTCTCACTCTTCTTCTACTCTCTTAGTCGAGATGGCTAACCCTGGACCGAGACCTGGTCAAGATCCACCAAATCCGGACCTAATGGCTTGTCTGGAAGCCTGAGTTGCTGAATTTGAGGAGCGGCACCAGCAAAGTATGGATCGCATCTTGACTACTCTTAACATTATGCACATCCACCAAGAGGGGAACAACTTCAGGATTTCTATGATCCGGCAGCACCAATTGTTGCACCTCTAGTTTGGATTCTCGTAGGTGGAGATGCATTCGAGCTCAAGCCTAACGTAATTGGTCTGATCCAGAATTACTTCTATTGGAACTCGAACGAAGATCCATTCCAACACTTCGAGGAACTGAGTCGAATCGCGGAAATGGCTCGACCCAAGAACGTAGACCTTGGAATTGTTCTGATGAAGCTTTTTCTCTTCTCTCTTAAGGACAAAGCTTCAGACTGGTTCAAGACCATCAGGAGGCCAATAGGAACCTGGGCGGAATTACGACGTGAATTCCTACAAAGTTCTTGATCGATGAGGCATGCGATTACAACTTTCTCCCAATGACCTAAGGAGAAGTTGAATGATGCCTGGGATTGATTCCATGATCTCCTTAGGAAATGCCTGCACCATGGTGTGCCCAGATGGCACTTGGCTCAAATCTTTCACCATGGACTGGATGACACACATCAGTATCTAACCGATGCATCTAGTGGTGGGAATTTCCTCGCGAAAGACGAGAATAATGCATTTGAGTTGTTCGAGTCTTTGGCAGAGAATTCGATGAATCCCACATCTATGAACCAGTTCCGATGGCCTGGACAGTAGCAGGTTGGTGTCCACGAAACTCACACCGAGTCTATTCGAGCCGATATGAATATCATCGTCAAGCACCTCGATAAGATGAATCTAATAGAAAAGAAGATTGACCAACTAGGTTAGGATCGATCGGATCTACTCGAAAATTTAGCTACTCCGAGATCCTCTTATGCACCCCGAGCCCCTCCTGCTCGAGTTAATTTACTCACTCGGGATGCATCTTCTCCATATTCACAGGAGTCCGTAAATCAGGATCCCGCAAATAACCTCAAGCTGGTACCACAAAATCTGGGTTATGCACTGCATGGTGATTATGATGCATATTCCCTTGATGAATATACATCTCAAACGTCGTTGGCCTACGAAGACGTCAACGCTATTCAAGGATACGGGCGTAATAACCCATACTCGAAGATGTATAACCCTGGTTGGCGCCAGCATGATGATTATGATGCGTATTCCCTTAATGAATATACGTCTCAGACGTCATCAGCCTATGAAGACGTCAACGCTATTTAGGGATATGGCGTAATAACCCGTACTCGGAGACGTATAACCCTGGTTGGCACCAGCATCCGAATTTCTCTTGGTTTGGTAATTCACAAAGACACACATCAAGATCCACACTACCATAGCAGGTAGTATGGGAATGCGCAAAACACGTACCCTAGGCAGTAGCCATTCCCATCTCAGCAACAGCAACCCTTTTCTATATACCAACTGCTACAAGCTGCCAGTCACCCTCCAAAGCAAGCCAACCCTTTGGAGGCACTAAAAGAGGAGCTGCAAGAATTGATGAGGAAGTCTACAAAGGATAACTTACAGCTTATGAAGATGATGGCTGACCAGATACAAACTATATAGAACACGTAAAACCAGCTGTTGCAGGAGCATAGGACTCAGGGAGCCTTGCCCTCCCAACCTGTCCTAAACCCACGATATGTGCAGAACTAGGGAGCCCTACCTAGGTTTTAGGCACCACAGGGACAGGTGCACACCATATTACAGGCACCTCCTGTACCACCTAGTTACGCTCAAGGCTAGTTGCCTTTACTGCAGAACCCGGATTACTCAACGCCTTTCGCTCCTCCACCACCTCACAGATAGCATGCTGATGTGAAAGCTGTTTCATTGAGGAGCAGGAAAAAGACATGACCCACCAGTTAGGCAGGCGAGTCCTGATTTTTCACGCCTTTCACCATAGGATGGCTCGACTCCATCTCAAGAGCCACCTACGGTAGATAAGGGCAAGAGGCCACTTGACCCTGAGATTCCCATTCCTTTTTCAAAGGCTTTGACGTGAAATGTAGCGTGGAAAAAGGATACGCGGAATTTTGATGACTTGAAATTAATCTTCAAGGAAGTACATATTCAGGTCCCTTTCCTTGAGGCCATCGATTGCATTCCCTCTATCTCCAGGTTCTTCAAGGACTACTATACTCCAAAGCGACAGCTGAGAATTGGATGACAGGCGGTACTGTCGAAAGAGGCTAGCACTGTGAATCTAGTTGACCTACTGCTTAAGAAGGACCCTGATACCATACTCATTTCCTGCTTTTTGCAAGATTCTCCATTTGATCGGGCCTTTCTAGATTTGGGTTCATCCATTAACTTAACTCCCACTGTCGTATTTTATCGATTTCAATTTGGGGAGTTGAAGCCCACCTCAGTTACTATTCAGTTAGTTGATAGATCAGCAAAAACACCGAGGGGGTGGTTGAGAACGTGATCATTAAGGTCCATGGATTCTACTTTCCCGCAGACTTTTTCGTTCTCGATATGGAGGATCCTCCTAATCTCCGTGATGCACCAATTAGTTTAGGTCGCCTATTTTTGGCGACAGCCCAAGAAAACATTGACTGTGCATCTGGGTGTACGGAGATTGCCCTAGGAAATGAGAGACTTAGAATTGACATATTCAGGGCATCAAGAAACTTTGATTGTGATCACATCGAGGAGGATGGTGAAGATGAAAAATCAGCATATTGTGGTAAATTGGGCTCCTTTGTGACAACCCAATGTCTCATTTGTCTGCACTATCAGGGTTTTTGGACCTTGATCCACACGGGATTGAGACCACTGCATGGCACATTTTTTCCCGTGGATCCAATTGTCTAGGATGTTTATCTGACCAAAGCACCCCAGACTCTGATTATCCTGATCTGCACATTACTGAATCGCCCCTGCTGACACAGGAAGACGTGACTACAAATGGGTTCCCCGCTTATGAAGTCACGACCTAGTATGTTGTAGATGGCGAATCAGCAGATCATCAGATACCCACCTTTGATTCTGCTTCTCCTACTCCCACCCCAACCTCTGATTCTGACCCACCCATGATTGAATTGAAGCCCTTACCTGACTCACTCAAATATATGTTTTTGGGAAAAAGTGAGACATACCCGATTATCATTAGTGCTCACTTAACCTAAGAACAGAAATATCAGTTGATTTTTGTATTACAAGACCATAAGGCTGCTATTGGGTGGAGTATTGCTGATCTCTGTGGGATTTGCCCCTCGTATTGTACTCATCACATTTACACAGATGAGGGGGTGAAACCTTCGAGAGAACCTTAAAGACAGATGAACTCGAATATGCTAGAGGTTGTTAAGAAGGAGATCATCAAATGGCTAGATGCGGGGATTGTATACCCGATCTCCAACAGCCAATGGGTGAGTCCAATCCAAATTGTGCCCAAGAAAGCAGAACTCATCGTAATAAAAAATGATAAGGGTGAATCCATCCCAACCCACACCGCAACATCATTGCGGGTTTACATAGATTATAGGAAACTGAATATGGCTACCCAGAAGGATCACTTTCCTTTACTATTCATTAATCAAAGCTTAGAATGGTTAGCCAGATGTAGTTTCTTTTGCTTCTTGGATGGATACTCCGGGTATAATCAGGTAGCGATTAGCCCAGAAGATCAAGACAAGACCACATTCACATATCCCTTTGGAACATTTGCCTTCAAGCGAATGCCCTTTGGCCTCTGCAATGCACCAGCGACATTTCAACGTTGTATGATGGCCATCTTCTCTAACATGATTAGGGATTATGTGAAAGTGTTTATGGATGATTTCTCCATTTTTGGAGATGATTTTCAATCTTGTCTTGATAACCTCACCAAGATCCTGAAACGATGTATTGAGGTAAACCTAGTACTATCCTGGGAGAAAGGCCATTTCATGGTGAGGGATGGCATTGTGCTAGGACATAAGATCTTTGCAAATGGACTCGAGGTCGACTGGGACAAATCTGAAGTTATATCACGATTACCTCTACCTACCTTGATCAAGCAGATCAGATCATTCTTGGGTCACGTCGGCTTCTATCGGAGATTTATACGTGATTTCTCAAAAATCGCGTGGCCATTGATGAATCTCCTAGTAGCCAATGCCCCATTCGATTTTAACACCTCATATCTTAGCGCCTTCGAGACTTTCCGAAGTGTTGTTTCTGATTCCCCAATTCTCCAACCACTCGACTGGTCGCTCGATTTCGAGATGATGTACGACACCTCTGATTTCGCCGTCAGAGCTATTTTAGGCCAGCATTGGGAGAAACAACACTTCGTTATATACTACGCTAGTAAGATGCTAAATGAGGCTCAGCGTAATTTCACGGTTACAAGAAAGGAACTGCTAGCAGTAGTATTCAGGTTGGAGAATTTCATATCATACTTATTAGGGTCCAAGGTGATAATCTTCACAGACCACTCCACCCTTTGGCATTTGTTGGCAAAGAAGGATGCCAAACCCCATCTTATTAGATGTATCTTCTCTTGTAGGAATTCGATATTGAAATACATGACAAAGCCAGAGCACAAAATGTTGTGGCAAATCACTTGTCTGGACTAGACCCAGCACACATTCCATATTCCCTACCTATTTTAGATCAATTCCCAAATGAATCTCTTTTGGCAACTCACTTTGTTGAGTTTCCTTGGTACGCGAATATCGCAAATTATCTTGTCGTAGACAAGATTCCCACGAGCTTATCTAAAGACTAGAAACTCAAATTATATCTAAGGCCAAATTCTATCTCTGGGATGACCCTTTGCTCTTCCGCATTGGAGCATATCAGATTATCAGGCGATGTGTCCTGGATTTTGAAATCTCTAGTGTGTTCTCTTTTTGCCACAACAAGGCTTGTGGTGGGCACTTCTCGAGCCAAAAAATAGTTGCAAAGATTTTTTAGTCGGGATTTTTCTTTCCAACCATCTTCAAAGATGCACATGATTACACCTTACGCTACAAGCGATGCCAATTGGCTGGTTCTATGACCAAGAGAGACATGATGCCTCTCCAACCTATCTTGGTTGTAGAAGTGTTCGATGTGTGGGGCATCGATTTCATGGATCCTTTCTCAAATTCTCATGGCTTCGAGTACATACTCCTCGTTATTGATTATGTCTCAAAGTGGGTCAAAGCCATTTCAGCAAGATGGGTTGATCATAAGACCATCATTTCTTTCATACGGGAATACCTTTTTGCGAGATTCCGAGTACCCCGTGCTTTGATTAGCGACGGGGGAAGCCACTTCATTCACGTCCACTTTAGGTCATTACTAAAGAAATATGGGGTACATCACCGTATAACCACCCTGGATCACCTGCAGACCAAAGGGCAGGCTGAAGTGTCTAACCGTCAAATCAAGTTGATTCTCTAGAAGATGGTTAGACCTAACAGGAAGGACTAGTCCTATAGATTAGTTGATGCACTTTGGGCATATCGGACCACCTACAAGGCCCTACTCGGAATGTCGCCATATTGCATGGTATATGGTAAGGCCTGTCACCTTCCTGTCTAGCTGGAGCACCACACCTTTTGGGCAGTGCAGAAATGCAAGCTTAACCTCGATACGAGAGGTAACGAAAGGAAGCTCCAGCTTAGTGAATTAGAAGAAATCTGGCAAGAGGCCTATGAGAGCACATCAATTTATAAAGACAAAACCATAGCCTTTCATGACTGCCACATCCAGAAAAAGGACTTCACGCCCAACCAGCAAGTCTGGTTATTCAATTCACGCCTAAAATTCTTTACAGGGAAGCTCAAGTCTAAGTGGACTAGCCCGTATATCGTGATTCACCCATATCCTAATGGGGTGATCCAAATCATGGACCCGAAATCTAGGCACGTTTCTACAGTAAATGGCCAGCACCTTAAGCCATTTATGGCCCAGGAACCTCCTTCTACTAATGAAATCATTCATTTTATTGAGGACATTTGATTGAGTTTTCGCCAAGCTAGGGGAGTTAAACTCAACACTTACAAATAGAAAACTCAGCACTTATGCATAGCACACTCAGCATTTATAAATAGCATTTAATATCTTCTTATACATAGCATATTTTCTTTTAGCATATTTTTCTGCATATTGCATATCATTGGATGGCCGATGCTGAATAAAAATTCAGGAGCAATTCTAGGTGATTTCTACCGACTTACTCCCTATCGTACTTTATTTCTTTTATATTCAAGCATGAGGACATGCAAGAACTTAGGCATGGGGGGTTAGATGCATCAAAACTGAAAAATTTTTTATGCCAACACTTAGGAAAACCTTGAAGCAGCATGTCATATGTACTTCAGGGTCTTAAATTTAAGAACAACCGACTCCACCTCCAATGCCTGCATTGGAGCTAGAAATCGTCTGCAACAGCCACTTCCAACTCATCCACTCACCCTTCCTATTCTGAATTAAGGACCAAGTTGAATGTAACCCGATAAGGGAATTTTATTAAAGTACAAACTATAAGAGGTTACTTGTATACAACATATATACATAGTGCATACATGTATAAGATTTTATCAAGAGGATGTGTTAGGGATTTTATCCTCTAGTTGATTCATATAATCTAGAATCCAGTATAATTTTCACACTCACATAGATTTTGCAATAGATTCATGGTGTAGACTGATAAATGTCTTTAGTCTATCGAGAAGAAGCAATGCTTCTTTTCCTGAACCCCTGGATAGTGTTTTAGGAGTCAGACGAATCTTCTTCTAAAATTCCACCAAATAGTGTGAGATGAGAATAGAGAGCACTGGTGTTCTAAGATTAGTGCAAGGTATCTGGAATTCTGGATAATTAAGTGGTAACACCCAAAGATAGGCACAGTTTAGCTCTCGGTTCCCGAGTATAAATTTTGTGTGAATTTTTTGAGAGCCATTAAATAAGGTAAATACGCAGATATCAAATTCTGATAAAACTAGGACTAAGGTGGATGGTTACAACCATTTTTTATGAAATCCTCGACTGAAGGAGGGTATTGATGTCAAGGTCAGGAATACACCGTCATATCCATCTCTTCCCAGTATTGAGAGTAGGTACTTCCACCAAATAAGCCACCCAATATCTCTTGAATACCATAAATCCCTAATAATGTCTCCTGAATAAAATTCGCATATGCCATGTGTTGTATTGAGTTGTGTGAAAAAAAATTATCAGAAAAAAAAGAAAAAGAAAAAAAATCAAAACATATATAGGAAAAAGAGATAAGAAAAAAAAAGGGAAGAAAAAAGATGAGAGCATAAGTGCTCTAGTATTTATTTTAATTACATTGAGGCGGCATTACCCACCACAATTGCAATCCACCAAATATGGCCTTAACTTACCTTTTTGTATTCTTGACCGTCCAAATACTGGTTGAGGAATTTCGACTTAGTGTTAGTGTTATTGGAACTCTATTTAAGTGTTAATGCCATGTGAGACCACCAAATATAGATTATATGCATAAATCCGGTGAGATTATGAGCTGAAAAAGAATAGAAAAGAAAAAAAGAGAAAAAAGAGAGTGAATACAAAGGAACCAAAGAGAGCATAGTTTTTCTTGATTTTCTCTAGGTTGATTCACTTAATAATTTGGGAATCTAGATTCTGTAGTCCTAAACCCTATGTAGCACCAAATGAGAGTGAGACACCAAATAAACACCTATTTTCCTCAGACATTCTCTACTCAACCTTTAGAGCCGGGGTGGAATTCATAGAATATCTTGAATACCCCGAGGGAAGAAGTTTGCCTATCTCGCTAGAATTTTACTAAGGGTCAAGTACAGCCTTTAGAGGTAAATCAGGTTTTTCACTCGAATCTGCTATAAAAGCTACATAGCTGTACTTTCACAATTATCTGGATTTCTAGATTTTAGGTTGAAAAAAAAGGAAAGAATCTCTAGTCATATTGTTAACGAGGCAAAATTGATTTTAAAAAGATGTGTGTTGCAGTATAAGTGAAATCACCTTGAAAACAAATAAGAAATTTATTACTCGAAAACCTAAGTATCCGAGGTCGAACACAGGGAGCAAATGGAATTTATTCACTAATCTCAATAATGTAATTTAAACACTTAAATCTACTCAAACTCTAATGTAGAATATAATTCAAGAGTTTATGAATTAAAACGCAGCAAAATAGAAGAGAAATTGAGAGGAATAGAAAAAGGGTTGATTCTTCTTGGCTTGTGCTTCAGCTTCTCTTCTTTCTCTCCTTCTTCTTCTTTGGTTCTCCTCTTTCTTCTTTCTTTCTCATCTTTTAGCTTTGGCTCTTTCTTCCTTTCTCTAACTTTCCTCTACGTGTCTTTGCCTTAGCATTCTCTTTCCTTGTCTTCTCTGCCTTTCTTCTTCTTCTTCTGTTCTTTAGCCTTCATTCTTCTTTCTTTCTTCTTGCCTTGCCTTCTCTGCCTTCCTTCTTCTACACGTTGGCTTGCCTTTCCTCTGCCTTAACCTCTCATCTTCAGCTTCTTCCTTAGCTCTCCTCTATGGCTACAGTGCCTTCTTCCTTCCTTCCTTGTCATCTTCAGCTTCTACTTCCCTGCTTGCCTTGCCTTTTCTTTCTCTCTCTGGCTTCTCTTGCTTTAGCTCTTCTTCCTTTCCTCTGTGGGCTTGCCTTAGATCCTCTTCCTTCTCCTTTCCCTACACTGTGAAGAGCAAAACCTACCCCTACCCCCCCTCATACACTCTCTCTCTATTTCTCTCTTGGATTCGCTCTCTCAGAGCCGGGTAATCGGGTTGGGTTGCGTACGCCTGGGTCTAGGCGCATCGGCGTGGGTGGTGTGCGAGGAGTGCGGGGTTAATCAGGTCGGTCAACTAGATCCGCGGGGCATAGGTCGCGGATGAGGTGTGTGTGCGTGGGTGAGGGGACCTCACCCCGTGTCTTGAGGCGAAGAGCTAGAAACACAAAAATAATATAAGTATCTCACCGCGCGCCTGAGTTTCCGGGGTGGGACTAAAAGTCCCACCCTCTTCGCTCGCGTGCCCACAGGAGGCTTTGCTTAATTGCCATAGCTGCAGTCGCTCGCTAAGCCAATATCTTGGCTGGATGTGTTCGCGCACTCAACCCGTTCTTTCTGGGACTCTGACGCCTGGAGCACACGACCTAGAGCGAGGATACAAGCTCCTTGCTTCTGCTTCATTGGTGGAAGGGGGGTCGGATATGAAATTCACAAAGATGGCCTTGCGGCCTTGTTAAACCACATGGGGGGCTTCGTCGTGTCACGGCGAAGGTGAGGTGATTGGTGGCTGGCCGTGGGGTGGCCTAGGCGTGCATGCCTAGGTCAATCTGTGGCCGTGAAGGTGGGTTAGGTCGGTGGGCGTTTAGGGAAGTGATGGCGGTCAGTGAAGGGGTGGAATGTGCTCAGTGGATGGTGGTAGAGATTTTGAGGTGTCTGGCGAGGCGTGTGGAGGCATGGTGCGGTGGAAGCGCCTTCGCCGGTGGTCGACCGGAGGTGGGAACGATGGTGGTGGTCTGCAGCGTCGACGAGATAAAAATAGCAATAAAGATAGGGGAAATAAAGAGCGGAGAGAAGGGAAGAGTTTTGACCTAAATTAATGGACGAAGGGGGATAGAAAGGCGGCTGGCCATACTTGCCACCACCAGAGAAGAAGCATCCAGAGGAGGGAGAACGGCGATGACGATAGGGCTGGAAGCACGCAGGCAGGTATTGCGCGACGCGGAGGGAGGAGACGAAGATGGCTCTGCCACTGGTATTGTGTCAGAGCGAAGAGAAGGAGGAGGGATCACCGAAGCCTATTGGACACCTAGCCGGAGGAGAAGGGATGAAATTAGGGGTGGTTCTTCGACCAAGTCAAGTTGATTTTGTGCAGCTAGAGATGATGGTCTTTTTATAGGCACTTGTTGGGGCTCTTGTGTTTAGAAGACAATCTTCCAAGCATAAGAGTCCTCGCCGGAGTAGGAAATAGTGGGAGACCCAAATCTCTCGAGCTTTCGCATGAGAGATTTGCTACAAATCAGATCTTGAAATTGTGTTTAGATGGAAGGGAATTCCTCAGAGAATCTCCCTTCCAAATCTGAGAGATCTCTGAGGAATCAGGGCGCAATCCTCCTTGGATCCTCACTGGAGTAGGATTCCTCCACTTCAATGGCAGAGGGACCTAATTGCAAGAGTGGCGAGGAAGATAGGTGGTCTACGCAGTGAATTTCAAAAGCTAGGGGTCAAAATGTCATTAGGTGGACTGTTTTGCAAAGTAGGTCAAGGTGACCTCCCCTTAGGTCCAAATTTTGGTACAAACCTAATTTGGACCTAAGGAATCCAATGGTGAAGTTGGATTTTAGGTTTGACCACGTTTGACTGGACATTTTACACAAAAACTCAAATTAGGTCAAATACTGAGCTAGGACCCCTATCTAGGTCAAAATAGGTTCCAAAGGCCAATTTGAAGGTTTTAAACCCTAAGGGATATTTTTCCATGAATTTTAGAGGGTCTAATTGATTTTTATCTTGACCATAACCTTGTTGAATTAGGTGAGTCTATTTTAGAATTACCGAATGTCATTTAATTCTTAGCTTGCACAAGAACCCTTTTCTAATTGAATCAACTCACTTTTTATCTTATTCAGACCATTTGACCTATGTTTAGCCTCTGAGAAATCCCGTTGATGTGCTGCAATGGTAAATTACAGTTTTACCCTTTATTTCATGTTTTCTTCTCATAGCAGTTCTTCCTTGAATTTGGCCCTTCTCTAGGTTATGTAGGAGCTTTTATTCTCTTTCTTAGGTCAAAATGAGCTAGTTAGGACTCATGATGAGGTTCTCATCATACCCCCATGCCTAGCTTTTATTAGTCCCTTAGCAAAATTTTAAGGTTTAACTTCTGTTCTAGACCATGAGTTTCTTTCATCAGTTATGATAAGTGCTTTTCTTTTTCTTTTGATTAAGTTAGAATGCTGATAGTAGGCCTAGAGGTACTCAAGTACCAACCAAGATCAAGACCTAACCAGCTTTAGCCTCGGTCCTCCACGAAGGTTTTTAAGGCTCGCAGGAACTATCCTAGGGTTCGTTGGACTCCGCTGTTAAAGCACTTGTGCTTGGGACATATTTTAGCCTTAGTTCAGTTTGCAGTGCATTTTCGTAAGAGAGAGACAAAGGATTTATTTTTTTAGAGAGTTTTCTCTCTCTTTTCTTTTTATTTCTAGTTTCGGATTGACTTCTCAACATGGTCTGTATCGGATTCCTCGTCCCCATCATCAATCCTCAAAGGTCCTTGGCAATCGATGCTTCGTGATAGCACTGCCCATGGTAACCCCTAGAACCCTGGCTTTCGTGATTTTGAGATAATCCCGCCCATGATGTTTCGTGTTTGAATCCAGACCCTGGCAATCGATATTTCGTGATAATGCCATCCATGGTATCTGAACCAGCAGAGTACTTACATGACCCCGGTAGGATATGTAAATATCCTAAGAGACAAGCACCGAGGAGAAGATATGTTGTTACGCATCTTCAAGGGGAATATCCCGCCTCTCCGTGTCGGGAACTCGTCCAAATCAACTTATGTTGATCGGCCACTCCTAATCTTGGCAACTTTTTTCAGAATACTTAAATTCTTTTGCATGATTTTGATAGTTATGCTCACTGAACCAGACTGTGTGTGGATTGGGGTGCTTAGGTTACTGAGTCCCGCAAATTGAAGGTCAGTTAACTAGGCCGAATACTCCCTAAGCCTTAGACCTGATACTTAAGCTTTGCATTTTCCACAACCTCTTGAGGATTATCCAGATCTTAGCAGGTACCTGAATTTTTAAGCCTAAGAGTCTAGCCCAAAAAGCTTAAGATTAGCATTCCTACTAATCTCTTTTTGTGTCTCATTAGCATTTTTTTCTATTTTTCTTTTTTTCTTGATGTAGTCTAAAACTTCGGTTAATTCTTTAATCTCTTACTAATGACTCTTTTTCTTTTTCATTTTGTGCTCCTTTTTTGTCATTTTGCTCTTTTCCTCCTCATGATTATATGATTTCAAAATTTTCCTCCCTCCATTTTTTTGTTCTTTTTTATAATTTTCAAATTTTTTGGTATTTTTGACATGTGAATTTTTTTTTGTGAGGGTCCTAATTTTTGTTGGTTTCTGTTTGTATGCACTTTGCCACCTCCCATGCCTAAGTTTTGCAATGTCCTCATTGTAAACGGAGGGTGTGAAACAGTGTTGGGTTCAGGGACTTAGAACAGGATACATCGGGTGGGTGAATGGGTAGGGAAGTGACTGATGCGGACGATTTGAAGCTCTAGTACGTGTACCAAAGGTGGGATCGACTGTCTAAGGCTAATCTCAAGGTGCAATAGATGTGGAGTACAGATGGACAATCAGATGGATCTTAGGTTTTTGGAATGACGGGTTGCCTCCCGTTAAGCACTAAATTCAACGCCTTCAATTGAGCGAAAAATGGGATGGAGAGGGAGTGGTCAGATCAGTGAAATTTTGTAAAACAAGCACCTTGATTAAGAGCCTGGTTGGTCCAACCAGGTGCTTGTTAAGATCAACAGGCTGATGATGCAGCCCAAACCCAATCATTCTAGTGGGTTGATAGATATAGATCAACAGATGTGGAACCCACCGAATGCTATACGGCTCGGATGGATACGGAAGTGAAAACTCAGGTTTTGGCTAGGTCGAATCAGCCTGGTCAGAGTAGGGATCTAAAAAATGATCAGTGAATAATGTGGATACCCTACAGGGGTGATTAGAGAATGATGGATCATGTTTTTCAGTCTGATCAATGTTTGATATCTGGTGTATGTGTGGAGTTGAATCATCTATAAACGGCTCAGTGAGAGGTGAATCAAAATAGAAATTGAGTCTGGTTGCGGGTCGATGTTGAAAATGGGTTTTGATCTGTTCTTTATGTGTGGAAGAGGTGGCTTCAATGAGAATTATGTATGAGGGCTCTTCTAGAAAGGAATGACAGGTGGTCTCATGTAAAGAGTCCTCTGGGTTGCAATCACTCTCGGCATTTTCTGGTTTTGGTTCCTGAGGATCGAAAAGAAATGATTCCGTGTCACTGGAACCTAAACTGAAATCAGTGATCTCAGGAACCAGGACCTCAGAATCGGAGTTAGAGAATGAGTCATGTGAGCTGAGGTCGTAGATGGACTTGTTATAATCAGGAAGCATATTTTCTCCAATATTATGGTCAGATTCGAAATCGTCGGAGAGTTTGCAAAAATCAAGTTTTGAATAAGATTCAAGATCATGAGTTACACCATAGAATAAATCATATGATGTAGATTAAGCAGCCTGACTGAGGTCTAGCCTATATGTCAATTTTGAGCTTAAAATGGTGTTCTTTCTAGGCTCAAGTTCTAAGCTGGTAGGATAGACCCAATTAAAACTCCACTTGTCTGACTCCTCGGTTTCTGTATCGTAAATTGGCATGACTTCAGAAAAATCAATCTGATTCTCTGAGGATGTTGGAGAGGGATATTCATCAAATAGAGGCCCAGAATCATATTCTTCTTTGAAACTTTGATCTTCTTCATATAGAGCCTCGAAATCTTCCCAAGATGTTTCAGATCCAGATTCTAGGCTTAGAATGTGGGTTGAATCACTACGATCTAGGTCTGAATTACCTTCGAGGGTCACCTTATCAGAATAAGGGGCAGGATTCATACACTCGAGAGGTTCAGTTCTACTCTCGTCATTGTAGGAGTTTTGCAATTCTATGCTTGGAGATCCAGTTTCTAGGGTAGGCTCTATATTGTGTTCTCCTACAATTGGAACTTCCCAACCTAACTCAATATCAGGCATGTTGTATTCTATCTGGGTTGGGAATCCACAACCACTCTGTGCCTTAAACCCGAGATCTAGGAAATCAGATTGATCCTCAATACTACCCCAAGATGGTTCATCCTCTGTTTGTGGCATATACAGGTATTTCTGGTTGATAATTTGTTTTAATAATCTCATCATTTCCTCCCATTTTTCAAGATCATCTTGGTGTTGTTCCCAAAGTACAGGATTTGTCATGCATTGGAGGTATTCGAAATTGTGTAATTTTTCTATCTCAATGTATCCTATTATGAGAATATCTCAGGTTGATCCGTTGGTGGCTTTTGTCAATAGAATTTGGGCACAATTTATGATGAAGGTTGTGGTTGTTGGGACATCAACCTGAATGTCTTCTATTGGTGTTGAGGGTTTATATTTAATTTCATAGAATTCAAGGCATCCTCAACCATCCTATCTCTCATGATTCTCTGTGATTCAGGTTTCTTGAAAGGTAGTCCTAAGTAGTTCGGCTGCATACTTGGATCAAGTGGTGGAATCAAGATGTAGAATCAGAATTTGGATCAAGATCAAGTTATGAAGTGAATCAATCTGAAGAAAGAGTCCCACTGAAAATGAATGTGTGCTCTAAAGAGAAGAGATGAGGGACTGGATGTTTTTGACCCAATCAAGGCACCCAAAGATATTGGATGACTATGGAGGTTCGGGGCAGATGATACCCCTAGATCAGAAGGTCGTCCATCTGAGAATTACTTAGGCAGCCAGAGAGGGAGAGTCCCGCAAAGACCCCTACATGGTAGAGTGTTCCCACGAGTTACAGGGTTTCCCCCACCCGACCTCTCTTGTCACTGAGATTCCAGGTAGGCCAGAATGGGGACTTTGACCTCTTAAGTCTACCACTTTTAAGATCAAAGGTGCTTTAGGGTTTTCACTTGAACTTTAGATGTTTTGATTTTTTGACCTAATTTGGAGGTTGGTTGACCCAAAGGGTCAACTTCACCTAACCTGCCCTAAAGATGGCAAAATGAATCTAGGTTAAGACCAAGAGATCACCCTGATTTGAGTCCCAGGTTATTAGGTCCAATGATTTTAAGATTCAAGTGATTTTAGAGCTTAATTTTTAGGGTTTGTCTTGTTTAGATCTCTTCAATCAAGGGCTTGGGTAGCATACAAATGCGGGTGGGTTTATTTCCTTTTAAACAGGCATGTGTGACTAGCACTCCAAAAACCCTATTGTAGAAACCCTAATTTGGTTCTACTTCCAATCCTCTTTTCTTTTCACAAAAATTCTCTTTGGACTCAAAACAAGAAGTGTGTTGTCTGCGGAGATTAAGCGTGATTTCTACTAGGCATAGGAATTTTGTGGGATAGGATCTCGAAAAATTGCTTCTACTTCAATCAGATTTGAAAATTTTATCTCGCAAATCAAGAAACTAGCCTTTTAAGTGATAATTAATATAAAGAGAAGGCAAGTAATTCCTATTTTGATTGCTTCCTTTTGTCTTTTAAGGATTAGGAGATGGATTAGGGAAGAAAAGAGATTACCTACCCTGGAGTGGTTGACTTGCGCGAAAGATTTTCTCATGAAATACCTTGCAAGGCCACAACAAAACAAATAGGGCAAGTTAGTGCTCAAATATAATCACAAATAATGCAGAGATTAGTGATAAATTGCGTGTTGCTCCCCGACAATGGCGCCAAAATGTTAACAAGGCGAAATCGATTTTAAAAAGATGTGCGTTGCAGTATAAGTGAAATCGCCTTGAAAACAAATAAGAAATTTATTACTCGAAAGCCTAAGTATCCGAGGTTGAACACAACGAGCAAATAGAATTTATTCACTAATCTCAATAATGTGACTTGAACACTTAAATCTACTCGAACTCTAATGTAGAATATAATGCAAGAATTTATGAATTAAAATGTAGCAAAATAGAAGAGAAATTGAGAGGAATAGAAAAAGGGTTGATTCTTCTTGGCTTGTGCTTCAGCTTCTTCTTTTCTTTCTTTCCTTCTACTTCTTCTTTGGTTCTCCTCTTTCTTCTTTCTTTCTTTTCTTTTAGCTTTGGCTCTTTCTTCCTTTCTCTGACTTTCCTCTGTGTGTCTTTGCCTTAGCTTTCTCTTTCCTTGTCTTCTCTGCCTTTCTTCTTCTTCTTCTTCTTCTTCTTCTATTCTTTAGCCTTCTTTCTTCTTTCTTTCTTCTTGCCTTGCCTTCTCTGCCTTCCTTCTTCTACGCTTTGGCTTTCTTCCTTCTTTGGCTTGCCTTAGCCTCTCTTCTTCAGCTTCTTCCTGCCTAGCCTTCTCTACCTTCCTTCTTTTACACTTTGTCTTGCCTTTCCTCTACCTTAGCCTCTCTTCTTCAGCTTCTTCCTTAGCTCTCCTCTGCGGCTACAGTGCCTTCTTCCTTCCTTCCTTGTCTTCTTCAGCTTCTGCTTCCTTGCTTTCCTTGCCTTTTCTTTCTCTCTCTGGCTTCTCTTGCTTTAACTCTTCTTCCTTTCCTCTGCGGGCTTGCTTTAGCTCCTCTTCCTTCTCCTTTCCCTGCACAGTGAAGAGCAAAACCTACCCCTACACCCCCCGCGTACACTCTCTCTATTTCTCTCTTGGATTCGCTCTCTCAGAGCCAGGTAATCAGGTTGGGTTGAGTACTTCTAGGTCTAGGCGCACCGGCGTGGGTGGTGTGCGAGGAGTGCGGGGTTAATCAAGTCGGTCAACCAGATCCGCGGGGGCATAGGTCGCGTATGAGGCATGTGTGCGTGGGCGAGGGGACCTCACCCTGTGTCTTGAGGTGAAGAGCTAGAAACACAAAAATAATATAAGTAACTCACCACGCACCTGAGTTTCCGGGGTGGGACTAAAAGTCCCACCCACTTCGCTCGTGCGCCCACAGTAGGCTTTGCTTAATTGCCATAGCTGCAGTCGCTCGCTAAGCCAATATCTTGGTTGGATGTGTTCACGCACTCAACCCGTGCTTTCTGGGACTTTGACGCCTGGAGCACACGACCTGGAGCGTGGATACAAGCTCCTTGCTTCTGCTTCAATGGCGGAAGGGGGGTCGGATATGAAATTCACAAAGACTGCCTTGCGGCCTCGTTAAACCACATGGGGGGCTTCACTGTGTCAAGGCGAAGGTGAGGTGATTGGTGGCTGGCCGTGGGGTGGCCTAGGCGTGCGTGCCTAGGTCACTCTGTGGCCGTGAAGGTGGGTTAGGTCGGTGGGCGTTTAGGGAAGTGATGGCGGTCAGTGAAGGGGTGGAATGTACTCAATGGATGGAAGCAAAGGTTTTTAGGTGTCTGGCGAGGTGTGTGAAGGTATGGAGCGGTGGATGCGCCTTCGCCGATGGTCGGCCGGAGGTGGGAACGATGGTGGTGGTCTACGGCGTCGAGGGGATAAAAATAGCAATAAAGATAGGGGAAATAAAGAGGGAAGAGAGTGGAAGAGTTTTGACCTAAATTAATGGACGAAGGGGGATAGAAAGGTGGCTGGCCGTACCTACCGCTGCCGGAGAAGAAGCATCCAAAGGAGGGAGAACGACAATGACGACGGGGCTAGAAGCACGCATGCAGGTATTGCGCGACGTGTAGGAAAGAGACGAAGATGGCTCTGCCACTGGTATTGTGGCAGGGCGACGAGAAGGAGGGATCGCCAAAGCCTGCTGGACACCTAGCCGGAGGAGAAGGGACAAAATTGGGGGTGGTTCTTCGGCCAAGTCAAGCTGATTTTGTGTGGCCGGAGATGGTGGTCTTTTTATAGGTACTGGCAGGGGCTCTGGGCTTGGAAGACAAGCTTCCAAGCGCAAGAGTCCTCGTCGGAGTAGGAAACAGTAGGAGACCCAAATCTCTCGAGCTTTCGCACGAGAGATTTGCTGCAAATCAGATCTTGAAATTGTGTTTAGATGGAAGGGAATTCCTCAGAGAATCTCCCTTCTAAATCTAAGAGGAGATCTCTGAGGAATCAGGGCGCAATCCTCCTTGGATCCTCGCCGGAGTAGGATTCCTCCGCTTTAATAGCGGAGGGACCTAATTGCAAGACTGGCGAGGAAGATAGGGGGTCTGCGCAATGAATTTCAAAAGCTAGGGGTCAAAATGTCATTAGGTGCACTGTTTTGCAAAGTAGGTCAAGGTGACCTCCCCTTAGGTCCAAATTTTGGTACAAACCTAATTTGGACTTAAGGAATCCAATAGTGAAGTTGAATTTTAGGTTTGACCATGTTTGACTGGACATTTTACACAAAAACTCAAATTAGGTCAAATCCTGAGCTAGGACCCATATCTAGGTCAAAATAGGTTCCAAAGGCCAATTTGAAGGTTCTAAACCCTAGGAGATATTTTTCCATGAATTTTAGATGATTTAATTGATTTTTATCCTAACCAGAACCTTGTTGAAGTAAGTGAGTCTGTTTTAGGGTTACAGAATGTCATTTAATTCTTAGTTTGCAAAAGAACCCTTTTCTGATTGAATCAACTCACTTTTTATCTTATTCAAACCATTTGACCTTTGTTTAGTCTCTGAGAAATCCCGTTGATGTACTACAATGGTAAAATTACAATTTTACCCTTTATTTCATATTTTCTTCTCAGAGCAGTTCTTCCTTGAATTAGGCCCTTCTCTAGGTTATGTAGGAGCTTTTATTCTCTTAGGTCAAAATAAGCTAGTTAGGGCTCATGATGAGGTTCTCATCACATACACTTGATAATAATCAATCCTTTAGGGACTCATTTGTAAATAACTTTTGCATTTGGTAGGGACTAGTAAAATTTAGGAATGGAGGTATTATTGTGCAGCAATCATAGGTCTTAAATGACCTAAATTAAGTTAGAACTTAGCATAACTTAGTATAATCTATACATACATGAGCATACTTTGCATCTTTACTGCTTTATTTTAATTATGCATAAAGGAATGTTATAATGTGCTAATTAAGTGTATTATATTGTTTGTAGGTAATAAGAAGATCTGAAGTTGTATCTGAAGCTGGATCTGAAGAATAAAGAGAAGCTGGTGCTACACAGAGCTGGAGCAGAAGACTTAGGGATAAAGTAGAGAAATAATTTAGGGTTGAGGTATGCTACTCTACTTACTAGAATTTAATGTAGAGTTTAAATTATGAAGAACTTAGGACCAATCCTAGCCCTAAGATAGCCCTAGAGACCATCTTAAGCCTTAACCACCCTTAGATTAGGTCACCTTAGCCTAGGATACCTCAAAACCCTAGTTCCAGGCCTTATCTAGGTGTCTAGATAAGTTATTGGATGTCCAAACAAGTTGTCAGACATCCAATTTCTGCAGAATTCCAAGATAGAACCTTGAATCCACCCTGACCTCTAATTAGACATCCAGATAAGAGGTCTAGACTTCTGATGTTTTAGTATAAGTCGTTTGACACTTAAATTAGACGTCTGATACCCCTCTCCATACCCCGATTTGGAAATTAAGCTTGGATCTTGATTTCCTAGGTACCTAAACCCAATTTCAAACCCTAAGGAACCTAAATTAAGGTGCCCTAAGCTTAGGATACCACCCTAAGACCCTTCTAAAAACCTAATTAGGTTCTCACCAAGCCCAATTGACTTGGATCTTAGTTAATTACAATTTCTTAGTCAATTGGGAGCTTAGATCTCAACCAACACAAGTCCAATTAGACTCATTGAGAGTCCAATTGACCTAAGGCTAACTTAATTGAGTATTTTCACCCTCAATTAGGTTTACACTCAGTCAATTAAACTTATTATAAGTTTAATTACACATTCACTTTAGTAATTAGGGTTTCTAACCCTAATTCTAAGACCTACCCTAACCTAAACCTATAGGACTCAACCTAGACCACCTAGCCACACACACACACATATTCCCACACACACAACACACAACACACCCACTTGGCTGCCACCTAGTGTCTTCTAGACTCTTCTCCAAGTGGCACCACCTTTGAATGCCAAGAATAGCTAACTCACTTGGTACATTCTTAGATTCACAAATTGTGGATCTAAGAAGACCCACTCCCATCCATCTTAACACCAAGATGGAAGCTCTTCTAGAGAATTCTATAATTCTCCAGAGAGTCACACCCATAGCCGCCTAAGAGTCTATAAAAGACCCTCTTGGACGGCCATGCACCCATCTTGGACGGCCATGCACCCATCTTGGACTCTCCATTAGTGGTTCCTCACTCCATCTCCATGTCCATGAGCTCCTTCCACCTCCAAGCACTAGTGGGCGTCCAAGAGAAACCCTCCATGACCTCTCCAAGGGCTAGCCTACCAACCATTGGCCGCCCCTCTTTCTCTTTCCTACCACCTTAAGCTCCACAGGCCTGTGGAGACCACCTTCATTGCCCTGATTTCTCATAGATAAGTAGTTCTTCATAGTCTAATCTCTGCATTATTCTCTGCTTTAGTAGTGTAGTTATCTTCCTCCTGCCTGATGCATGCACAATCTCTTATAAATCCATGCATGTGCTTAGTTTCTGTTAGCTAGTTTTTGCTTTAATCATTCATGTACAAGCTTTCATCTAGATTCACTTTGTGGTAACTCCTGCTGAAATGAAAATCACCTGAGCTTTATATATATATATATATATATATATGCCTGTTGTGGAATCACCATGAGCTTCCTTGCGAAATCTTTCTTGTGATAATAGGTTTCTTGCTATAACTTATTATATTTTTGCAACAAGCATGTCTGTGCATGAAGATATTAATGACCTAACAATCGATGCTTTTTCTATAAATAGCCATCACATAACTAGGATCGTGTGCACTGATACTCACACGTTCTCTTTGTTATCTATCTAATGCATGCACACGTCTTAGGGTTAATAACGCGACTGGCAACACATTTATTTGTAGGTTGGAAACTGATGTGCATTTCTAAGCAAGTAGGGAAAAGATCAAAAATCAATCTCACTTTTCTAAATGCTTCCCTGAGATTGATCGGGACTACCGTCTTGTTAATTTATAAATATTTTTTATCAGGGTTTCACGCAACTATACTATGAACTAGGACATTTCAAAAGACGCACGTAAACGACCTTATCAATGGGTGATGTGTAATGGCCTCCTTCAATAGATTGAAAGCCCTTAAGCAACTTGAATCAAAATCAAAGGTTTGATCTTTCACCAGTAAATTACTTAAGGGCATTGCTACCTTAGAAAAATCCTTAATGAATTGACGGTAAAATCCTACATGTCCAAGAAATGATCTTACTTGTTTAACCGTCGAAGTTGGTACGAGTTTTATAATAGTGTCCACCTTGGCTTTATCACTTCAATTCCTCTTTCAGACACAACATGACCAAGGACTATGCCTTCCTTAACCATGAAGAGGCTATTTTCCCAAGACAGAACAAGGTTTACCTTTATGCATTTTTGTTAGGTTTTCTCTAGATTTATCAGACATGATTTAAAAGAGTTCTCAAACACAGAGTAATCATCCATAAAGATTTCCATAAAATCACCCACCATGTCTGAAAAGATTACCAGCATGCACCATGTCTGAAAAGTTGCTGGTGCATTGCATAATCCAAAAGGCATCCTATGGAATGCGAATGTTCTGCAGGGACATGTGAAGGTGGTTTTCTCTTGATTGTCAGGGTGGATAGCTACTTGATTGTAGACTAAGTAGACATCCAAGAAATAGAAAAACTTTTGTCGACTAGTCCTTCAAAAATTTGATCAATAAAGGGAAGTGGAAAGTGGTCTTTCTTAGTTGCATTGTTCTGCTTCCTGTAATCGATACAGACTCTCCATGAGGAAGCTGTGCGGGTTGGAATCAACTCCCCATTGACATTAGTAATCACAGTCAACCCAACTTTCTCAGGAATCACTTGTATAGGACTGATCCATGGGATGTCAGAGATTAGGTAGATTATTCCCACGTCTAACCACTTAATCTTCTCCTTTTTCATAACCTCTTGCATACTAGGATTTAATCGTCTCTGCATTTCTAGGGAGGGTTTAGATCCATCCTCAACATATATTTTGTGGGTACAGTAAGTAGGACTGATTCACTTTATATCATCCAATGTCCAACCAATTGCCTTCTGTTTCTTCCCAAAACTTGAATTAATTGATTTTCCTGAGTTTGGGTTAGATAAGAGATAATGATCATGAGGTAAGTCTGATTAGATCCCAAGAAAACATACTTTAGATAATCAGAAAGAGGTTTTAGCTCAGGTTTGGGTCCTTGGGATGAAGGGTCCAAAGGCGGATCTCAGTTATCCTCAAGAGGTCATGGAATCAAGTTAGTGAGTGGGTGACTGACTTCTTGATTGGTTTGGATCAGGGCCTGTAGGGTTGGATTAGGGAACTCCTAACTTCATACAATATTCAATAGTATGGTCCATATCCTCAGAATGTTCTATCATTCCACAATCCTCAAATTGTTTGATGGCTTTAAAAATATTAATCTTTGTCTTCTTATCCTTGAATTTAATTTCCTTATTGCTAGATTCACAGTCAATATTAGTCTTGGTAGTAGCTAAGAATGGTCTTCATAAAATTATTGGGGTGTTCTTCAAATTTTCTAGTACCTGCATGTGAAGGACCAAGAAATCCACAGGAAAATAAAAATCACAAACCTTGACAATTATATCCTCAATAATTCCCTGTGGTGTGGTTACAAATCGATCAGCTAGCTGTAGTATGATCTCCATAGGTTTTAACTCTCCAAATTTAAATTTTCTATATAACATTGTGCGGATTAAATTGATGGAGGAACCTAAAGCTAAAAGAGCCCTATTAAAGGTAGTATCTCCAATAACACAAGAAATCATAGGGGCTCTAAGATCCTTTTGATTTCAGGGTAGGTTTTTAAGGATAACTGCACTATGTTATTCAGATAACACTACCCTTTTAGATGATTTGGCCTGCTGTTTAGGTGTGCACATTTCTTTTAAGAATTTCACATAGTCTAGGATATTCTTAATTGCTTCAAGGAGTGGTATCAAGCCACTCCTCAGATGGATTGGTTTTCTTTTTCCTAGATTTGTTCAAGGCTTCAAGAAAGAGTGCTTGAGAGAAATCATGAGTGCTCGGTTCCTGATCCTTGCCTTCTTGATTAGCTTGGTCCCCCAGGTCAGATTTGGGCTCCTTAAGATCTTGATTAGAATTAGATTTGGAGGGGTAAGGATCTTGGATTTGTCTCCCAATTCTCAAAGTTACAGCATCGGCAAAGGCATTATAATTAGAAGGTTGAGGTGGGTTTTACAAGATAGGTTGAGCTTGGATAGGATTAGGGTTAGCAAAGCTAGGTGGGTGTTGGGGAGCAGGTTGAACTATATGTGCTTGTTGCTCTCATGTGTTGTTCTGGTTAACCCTATTGAAGTTCCTTGCGTTGGGAACGAGTTGGGATGGAAGCATCCCGTGCTATTTAGCATCTCCTAATTGGTCCAATCGCCTCGTCAATTCTATTATCAATTGATTCATTTCTTCTTTATGTCTCAGATTCATTTCCTGCATTTCTTCGAGTAATAGACTTGGATCAGCAGGCTGGGTTTCTTGAGTAGGTTGTGGCTGGTATGTGCATGGTTGTGTGTACCTACTGGGTTGCCCATTAGTGATAGGCTTAGTTAAGTTAGGTCCCTGGGCGGGTTTCTAACTTGACCAAAGTTACGATGGTTACTAACGAGACGATTTTCACTTTGGAAGAATTTTTGTACAAGAAAATAAGTTGTCGAAGTAGTATGTAAGTGCTGAAAAATCGATTATCAAAATAATTAAAATTAACCACTCGAGAAGAGAGGGTCCTATCCACAGGGAGGAATGGACCTATCAAAACTTGCACGAGTCAAAAATAAATGTTCACGATTAATTTTGCTAAGAAATCAAATCAAAATTGCTTTTCAATTTAGATAGCAAAGCATGAACAAGCTAATATTGTATTTACATGAAAGATGAAAGTTCTCACAAAATCACCACATTAAAATATTATTAAATCCAGAAATCTCCTCTCAGCACATGAATGTAAATTTTAATTCATAAAAAAATAACTTCTTTGAGGAGCTACTGCGTGCACAAAAGGGAACGGGCGGTCATGAGGAGATTACCAGAGATGGTTGGCTTTGGGTTGCATCTGGCGATGGTGGTGCTGTTGCATGGGGTGGCCGGAGACGACGGTGCGAAGGCGAGGAAGGTGGCGGGTAGAGGTGGGCTACAGCTCTGTTTGCTGCTGAAGCTCGCGAAGAGGAGGGGGTGCAAGCTGCTCACACACTGCACATGTGCGACGCTGGTGGAGAGGACCTGCGGGAGGGGCAAGGCTGATCGGCAAGGACCGATGGTGCACAGCGCGGTGGAGGTGCGGGGAGTGCCCACGCTACTGCTGCAGGTGTGGTGCACCTGCTACAGCTGGGCGCACTATCAGCACACGTGAGCTGAGGGCAGAGCACGGGAGCGGTGTGTGGGAGGCAAGCTGGTCGTGCAGGCTGGAGGTGCAGCGAGGAGGGTCGGATGTAAGGATGCATGTAGGGGCGATGGTGGTGCTAGTGGTGATGGGTTCTCATGAGGGATAAAAGGGAAAACAGAGGAAGGAGGGAAGAAGAAAAAGGAAATAAAAAGAGAAGGAAGAAGAAGAGGTAATGGAGATGGGGTTGTTGTGCGGTGGAACTTGAGGGGGATAGTGGTACGGATGAAGAGGAGCTGACGTGTGTGGAGGAAGGAGGGGATGCACGATTGTTGTTACGACATCGATGATGAATTGTAGTGGGGGTTTAACACAGTAAAGATAATTGTGCGGCCACCAAAGGCACACACAAATGGTCATGGTCGAGCTCCCTGGATTGGCGCGACGGTCTGTCACCCTGCCGGCTCATGGTGTGGCGGCGCTTGACCAGGAGACCTGCGGTGGGAGTGGAGCACGGTGGAGTAGGTGATGGCCTCTATGAGCATGGTAGCCCCCATTCCTTCATATAGTCACAGTTGATTATCATTTAAAATGGAGTGGAGTGGGAAGAGCATCCAAGATCCGCACCTTATGGCCTTCAATGGTCTTCAATGACCTTCAATGGTGGACAGTTAGTCATGGAGCATCAGCCTTCAATGCCATATCTAGGTTTCAATGCGGTACAGCTCCTTTGTAACTTGCTGTAGGGAGAGGAAGATATGATTAAAAAATCATAAGAGAAATAGATGGATTATTTATGAGCATTACCTCCTATTTTTAATACATGTATGCAACCTACTTCTAATGCATGCTATTTATATTTTGCATTTACTTTTAATGTATGAACTATGCATTTGCATGCATGAAAAAGTTGTAAATAATATGAATGTATTGCCTACAAGCAAATATATATAAACTACATTATTTTCTTCTTAATGCATGCTTTTTATATGTTAATATTACTTTAATGTCTAGGCATTTAAGTAACTAATTAGCCTACAAATATGGGCTCATCAAATACCCCCATGTCTAGTTTTTGCTAGTCCTTAGCAAATTCAAGCATGATTTTAAAACTCCAAGTAGATTAGCCAACTCAATCAGTCTTCCCTTAGAAACATGTTAAGTTACAGACTTTAGACTTAAGGTACCCAAGTAGAAGCCTAGTTACAGACTAGGTCAACTAAGGACAATTTGCAAGCACAAGTTTCCTTGCTTTCTAGCTCTACCATGGGGTTTATTGGTCTCAGAGATTAAAACATCCATGCATGTGTGCTGGTCTTATTTATTTGAGGTGGGTATGATTTCCAACCTAAAAAGACAGTAAGAAGGGTTTTTTTTAATTTATTTCTTCTTTTGTAATATGTATATATATATATATATATTCCTCTAAGTCTAACTTTGGATCAACTATCAACATGGTTTGTGTAGGGTTCATTGTCCCCACTACCAACCTCGAAGGGTGTCTGACTTTCATTGCTTCAAGATAGCACCACCAATGGCGACTCCAAGAACTCTTGGCAATTGACACTTCAAGATAGTATCGCCCATTGATTTCTTAAGAGAATTTAGGCTTGTGGCAATCGGCACTTCGAGGTAGAGCCACCCATGATACCTGAACTGCACAATGCACTTACATGCCTCCAGTACGATGGATATCGTAACAGACAAGCACCTAGGAGGTGGCATGTTATCATCGCGTCATCAAGGTGAGTATATACTCCACTTCTCATGCAGTAGGAACTCGTCCAATTAAGTTGTGCTTTCAAGCTTCTCCTAAGTCAGAACCAAGAGAAGTAAATTTTCTTCAAGGAATTAAGGTGATCACTATTTACACAAGACCAAGCACGTGTGAAATATGGATGCTTAGGTTACGAGGACCCGTAAACCAAAAGGTAGAAAAAGATACCAGGTACTACCCAGCCCTTAACACAAACCCTAGCTTTATTTCCTCAACCTCTTGAGGAATAGTCCACATCTTAACTCCTACTTGAGCTTTTGAGTCCACAAGAGACCCTAAGGGTCTAAAGCTAGTAGCTCAACTTAGCTTCTAAAGTCAGACACCTAAAGTCAACTTAATCTTGCCTAAAGCCCTGGTCTTATGCCTAAGAATGTAGGACCTAGCCAGTATAGCTCAATTCTATCGTGGGCCTAAATGTTTTCTCTTTTTTTTCTAATAAATGCAGATGTATGCAATGCAGAGTGTTTTAACTAAATGTATGAATGCACTATGTATATCCCTTAAGTACACCCCTCCATGCCTAAAATCTGCAATGTTCCTATTGCATAGAAGGGTATCACTTAGGTCAAGTTGGGCCACCGTTATTTTGTTGGTAGCCAAGTAGCCAAAGAATCTGCAAGTCTAAGTTCTAAAACTAAAGAAATAGGCCCTAAAAAAGAGTGTAACAATATAGGCCTAGAAAACATGTAACCTAGGATGTTAGCAAGCTGATGATGAATACCAATGGCAAATGCTCGGCCAACGAGGATGGGAATGCAACTGTCCCAGGTCACCGGAGGAGCTTCTAAATGATAGATGGGAATAACGACCTATAGAAGGGTAGGGAGAGGATGACAAGGACCCTTCAAAAGGAATGGGGAAGGAATAATGCAAAGATATACCCCCAGGGTGATAGACTGACCATAGAAAGCATCAGTCCATACCCGATACCCCGTTGCAAGAGATATTGGTTTTCCAACCCCTTCGATCAGAACAAAAGTGAGCAGTTTCCTAATCCAAGGATCGTCTAGGGTGTCCAAGTTTCGAGGTTGTGGGGTGACCATAAGATCAATATTGGGTCTAATAGGCTTAATGTCCATTCCTAACAACCTTCCTAATTCCTCAATCACATCCCCAGCATCCCTTGAAATATTACAAGTATCTACCCACTCTTCATTAGTGATCAATTTAAGGTATGGAGTCAAAATTTCACCTTCAGGCATAGGCGAATTAGAGGGTGACTCCCAATCAAATGAAGGTAGGTTGGAGGCAACAGATTTAGGGATTACCTTATCAATCTTATCCCCAGGTTCTTGTTCCTCACTCAACTCCGCCCTGGAGTCTATATGTGAATTCATATAAATTTTAGAAACTGCTTCCACATTTTCCATTATTTGGTTTTGAGGAGGGATATCAATAATAGGAGCATGAAGGAAACCTAAATTGATCAAATCAGTGACATCCTCGGGGGCTAATTCTTCAAATAAGACATAATCACCCTCAATGCCACTCCAAATCCTGAATGTAGGTTCCTCACATAATTCATCCTCCTTAACAGTCAATTCATCCTTCACCCAAGGTTTAAATTCACCTAACATTTCCACAAATCCCTTGGGGCACTCTATCTAGGTTAAAATGTTCCTAATTATATCATCAGACTCCTCAGATAGGTGAATTTCAGGGTTAGGTTCCCTAAGGGTAGGTTTGAATTCCATCTCATAATCAGAAGGGAGGATGGGATTAACAACATGACCTAAACCCCACCATCAAATGTGACAAAAATACTATCATCTGGGTCGAGGTCTTCTAAAGGTACCATTTGTCCTTTCTTTTCACTCCAATATAAATCAAGTGGGTACTCAACCTAATCATCCTCTTCCTTGGGTTGCAATCTTTCTTCATCCAATGCATAACTACTTTCATTCATATCCTCCTCCCACTTAAGGCCTGGACCTCTCAAGGAAGTATCATCCAATGGGGAAGGTTCAAAATTAATCCTCAAAAAGTAGCTATTCTCCCTTACATAATCCCTAAAATTTCCTTCCAACTTAGGTCGTGGCTCTCCCACGAGAGATGCATTTAGTGGAGAGGGATAAAGGTCATCCTTAATGGGGTAAGTTAGGTGGCTAATGTCCTCTTCTTCTTGTTGGCCTGCTCTCGATGATTCTCTTAATAATTCAATCATTTCATCTTACATTTTCTATATTTCCATCTTCAAGGTGGAGAAGTCATCACTATTTTCAAGAGAGAAGTCAGGCTTAGTAGTATAATACGTAGGAGTTTCTGTCCAACCGTTAAGATCATTCGGGGAGGGTGGGTTGGGTATATCTTCAGTATGTGGGATATTGGGAAAGGCAAATCCTGCTCGTAGGTTCTACTCACTGATTTGGGGCTTAATTAAACCAATATTCCTGTAGTAGGGTACAAAGGATCCCAATGATGTCATTTTGTCCACCAAAAGATGAACCATCACGGTGTATGGGATCAAAGATTGTAGAATGGGGGTAAGGGTGTGGGTAAGATGTGAAAGAATGAAAGTCAACGTGGTCCATTCTAACTCACACCCAAGTCCAATTCTTCCCTAAGCAAACAAACACAAATCAAAGGACTTTTTAGGTCTTTAATCAATTAAAGCCTTTGAGATTTAAGTCCAATTGTAGGTGACAATACAAGTTGCCCAAATAGTTATGCGTCTACTTGTCGACCTATGATATGCCTAATAAGACCTAGCTGGGACTTAGGTGATCCTCCCTAAAGCCCAAAAATTCCAGCCACCTCCAAAGTTGACAAAGAAGGATACAAGTAGGCCTAAGCCTTCCTTTAAAGTGGTGCTTTTGTGATGCTTCTTAACTACCCTCAATCCACAATTTTGGAGGTGCTTTAACCTTTAACCTAAAGTTCGGGTCACTTCAGACCCTAGTAGTAGGAGGGCTCTTGCCTAGCAGCTCAAGACTTATGAAGTGACTATATGTGTGCCTTGGTGCTCAAAGCATGCATGTGTGCATCCACCATAAAATATTTTTTACTTTGAGTTTTGAATCGCATGCAAGGTTGCAAGAATTAAGTCTTGGATTTTAAGTGCTCCTCCTTTAATTGGTCCTTTTGAAAGGTTTTAATGTGACCACTTTGTTAGATTGTTTCAAGACAAATTTTGTGGTCTTACAAATTAGGTCCAAGTGTAAATGCGTGATCAGGAAGATATGTAAGGATATAGAGAAACATACCTTGTCTCCAGCTTTCAGCAATGCAAGATGCACACAATGCAATAAAGAAAGATCTAGATGCTGTCATACACACCCATATGGTTCGACCTAAGGGCATGCAACTTTTAGCAGGCAATTCATGATGTTTTTTTTTCTACTTATGCACAATCAAGAGAAAGGATAAACTAACCACAAAATAAAACAAAAATCTAAAGCTAAAGAAATGGGAACAACCTCCCAAAAAATTACCCTCATAGGGTCCTAAAACAATGGCAAGGAACAAACTCCTAAAATATACCCTAGAGCAAGGGTCCGAAACCAAATGAATGTGCAAGAAAATAAATAAAGAAAAATTAAGTTCTAAAACCTAAATTCTATCAACTTAGAATGGAGGAGATGATGATTGTAGCTCCCTCGAAATGTTCTCTGGTGGTGGAAGCAAGGTCCACCACAGTCGTGAGAGCGGTGGCTGTGGTACTTCTCCCAATGTGTGGCTTGAGGTCTACAGTGCTGTAGATGATGAGACAGGTGTGACGATCCTCCCAAAGGTACCTCGCACAAGTCAGATAGAATATATTAAATATGCCTCAAAGAATTAAGTGAACAAATGAATAATGCAAATTTTAACAGGTCTGTTGCCTCCCCGACAACGGTGCCATTTGACGAGATAGTTTTTGCTTTGGAAGAATTTTCACACAAGAAAATAACTTGTCGAAGTAGTGTGTAAGTGGTGGAAAATTGATTATCAAAATAATTAAAATTAACCACTCGAGAAGAGCGGGTCATATCCATAGGGAGGAATGGGCCTATCAAAACTCGCATGAGTCAAAAAAGATGTTCACGATTAATTTCGCAAAGAAAACGAATCAAAATCGCTTTTTAATTTAGATAGCAAGGCATGAACAAGCTGATATTGTATTTATGTGAAAGATGGAGGAAGTTCTCACAAAATCATCGGATTAGAATATTATCAAATCCAAAAATCTCCTCTCTCAATGGCACATGAACGTAAATTTTAATTCATCAAAAACAGAGCAACTCGTTTGAGGAGCTATTACGCGCACAAGAGGGAACGGTCGGCCCTGAGGAGCTCATCGGAGATGGTCGGCTTTGGGCCACATCTGGCGATGGTGGCACCGCTGCATGGGGTGGCCGGAGACAACGGTGCGGAGGCAAGAAAGG
Source organism: Thalassia testudinum (assembly GCA_037157565.1). NCBI lineage: Eukaryota > Viridiplantae > Streptophyta > Magnoliopsida > Alismatales > Hydrocharitaceae > Thalassia > Thalassia testudinum. The sequence continues at coordinate 15,364,877 of JAZHRO010000007.1, forward strand.
TGGTGGGTAGCGGTGAGCTGCAACTTTGTTTGTTGCTAAAGCTCGTGAAGAGGAGGGGGCGAGAGTTGATCGCATGTTGGGCATGCACGGCGCTGGTGGAGAGGACATGCCAGAGGGGCGAGGCTGATTGGCGAGGGCCGATGGTGCACGGTGCGGTGGAGGCGCGAGCTGGAGATGCAGTGAGGAGGGTTGGGTGCAAGGATGCGCAAGGGGGTGACGGTGGTGCTGGTGGTGATGGGTTCTCTTAAGGGGTAACAGGGAAAATAGAGGAAGGAGGGAAGGAGAAAAATGAAAGAAAAAGACATGGAAGAAGAGGAGAAGATGGAGATGGGGTTGTTGTGCTGTGGAACTTGAGGTGGACAGTGGTATGGGAGGAGAGGGGCTGGTGTGTGCAGAGGAAGGAGGGGACGCACGGTGGTTGTTGGGGTGTCGATGATGAATCACGTGGGGGTTTAACACAGTAAAGATAATTGCGCAGCCACCAGAGGCACACGTGCACGGTGATGGCCGAGCTCCCTAGATTGGCACGGCGGTCTGTCACCCCGCCGGCCCACAATGTGGTAGCTCTCAACTAAAAGACCCGCGAAGGGAGCAGAGCACGGTGATGGAGTGGGTGGTGGCCTCCCCGAGCATGGCACCCTCCATTCCTTCTTATAGTCGCAGCCGATTGTCATTTGAAATGGAGCAGAGCGAGAAGAGCATCCAAGATCCACACCTTACGGCCTTCAATGGTCTTCAATGATCTTCAATGGTGGATAGCTGGTCATGGAGCATCAGCCTTCAATGCCTTATCTAGCTTTCAATGCTGTACAGCTCCTTCGTAACTTACTGTAGAGAGAGGAAGATGTGGTTAAAAAATTAGAAGAAAAATAGATGGGTTATTTACGAGCATTACCTCCTATTTCTAATACATTTATGCAACCTACTTCTAATGCATGCTATTTATATTTTGCATTTACTTTTAATGTATGAACTATGCATTTGCATGCATGAAAAAGTTGTAAATAATATGAATGTATTGCCTACAAGCAAATATATATAAACTACATTATTTTCATCTTAATGCATGCTATTTATATGTTAATATTACTCTAATGTCTAGGCATTTAAGTAACTAATTAGCCCATAAATATGGGCTCATCAGTTACGCCATCCAAGGTTGTAAGTGTTCAAATATGGATCATTTCTAGTGTATCCCTGGAGTGCATTCACATCCTCACGATAGTTAGGCATTGGGATGCCTAATTCAAAATTTGAGGGCATCAACGCCCCTCCTTGGAACCCAGAAAGAGATGGGTCAAAGTAAAGTTGGCTCATGGGTGAAGCCATGGTCAGGTCATTAATATTGTGCACTAATTCCTGACCTAGAGGGTTGTTGAGTTGGGTGCAAGTTAACATAGAAATTCCTTGGGTAGGCATAGGGTTTACTTTGGAATGTGCACCTAAGGAACTCCCACCCTTAAAAAGGTTGTCCAATTTCTTATCCAAACTCTACATTTATCCCAACGAGTTCCACCTTATCCAATCGTTGTGCAATCAGTTCTAAATCAACAGAATTTAAATTATCTTTAACATCATAGACTCCACTCCTTGGATGATTTGATCTGTTGAAGGTGGACATTGAGACATTGTTGAGGGATTTCACTTATATTCTCTAATAATTGAAAGGCTCCCTCAACATCTTTGCTTAAGAAATTGCTCCTACATGCTGCATCAACAAAATTCTTCAAATTGTCAGCCCATAATAGAAAATATGAGCCAAGTGCCACTTGGGAATCCCATGATGAGGGCATTTCCTAGCTAAGTCATTAAATCTCTCCCAAGCCTCACGCATTTGTTCCCTAGGGTTCTACTTGAAGGTTGTAATGACACATCTAAGGGCATTTATTTTTCCTATGGGAATGAATTTCTTCAAAAAAGTGCTTCTCAAATCTTCCCAAGTTAGGATTGGTCTACCAATAGTCCTCAACCATTGAGTAACTTTATCTTTTAGGGAAAAGGAGAACATTTTCATCATTAAGGTATCCTCATTCATGTTCCCAGGACCAAAGGTCCTTCCTATGTGTAGATGTTCTTCGTGGTGGAAGGGGTCATAAGAATTATGGCCATGGAAGTGGTGAATCCGATTGATGATTTGTGGTTTAAGCTCAAAATCACCCCCATCCTGAGGTACCCTGACAAAAGGTTCAGGTTGGGCAATAAGAGGATTGTCGAAATCTCTGAGAGGTTGGTCTGCTCTCCTATTTTGGAGTCAGGTAATGGCCTGTACTATGACTTTTATTTGTCTGTCATGATGCCGACCTTGCTTAGTAATTTGCCTCTATAAAGGAGCATTAGATCTAGATTTTGTTTCACCTCTTAAACCTCATCTTCCTCGTGGTGACTAGCCATTGAAGAAGGTTTAGATTCAGATCTTGGATAATTAGGTCTTCTCATAGGATTTCTCTTTAAAGGTGGCAACAAATCTGGATGTAGAGATCTTCTAACTTCCATGCACCAGAAGAATGTCTATGGATGAGAAAGAGAAGACAGATGTGAGAATACTAACCCTCACAGTATAAGTAATCAAGCTAGTACTTAGAATGTAATCCCTAATTACACTTAATTTTGGCTCCCCAAAACATGACTAGGTTAGATCAACCCTTGAATTACTTGGCTGGCCAGAAGGGTACCCCCTAGGATACCCCACACAATGGGACACCACTAAGGGTTAATGTGAATACCTCACTGACCTCTCTTGTCACAGTGGGATGAAGTAGACAAGGCCTCGATCTTAGCCCAATCTAATTTCAAGTCACCAAGCAAATTAATCCTACTTAAGGCATGTCTACTCAATTTTAGGCTTAGGCTTCAGGTGCTTTTGGAATATGATGGGCATTAGGGGGTTTTTCCTTTAAAATTGATTTCAAAAGTGTAAAGTGCATAGGCAAGGAGTTCACAAGCAATTTTTATGATGAAGTGAATTTCAAGGTTCAATTGCTTGATAATTATGTTTTAGGGGAATCGAGTGAATAGATATAGGGTTTCAAAATGTTTGCCATAAGTAGGAAAAGCTCTCGCGAAAGGTGAGGGTTTCCTAATGATAGGAGAGGGGATGAAGGTGGACCATTTGGAGATCAAAATCGACAAGGAGATGAGATCTAAAGAGGAGTGCTATTCAGGGAGGGAGTTTGGGGAATGGGAGAGGCGCGGCAAGAAGTGAGTGGAGAAGGATGAATGGGGAGATTCTCTGCTTCCATTGTAGAAGGGGGCACATAGCAGCCTCTTGCCAATTCCTGCTCATCTACCTGGTGTGTGGAGGGGAGGAGCATAAACGTGCATCATGTGGCGCAACCTGGAAGCAACCTGACGGTGGTGCTGTTAGGTATCCCAGAGAGGGACGACCTGAGTTTCGACTGATGCCATCGCCACTTGACATTGGTCAAACCATTGAGGTGGAAGTCCCAATCTCAGAGGAGATTAAGACGATAGAACTCATGCTCCGAGGTGCTTTTATTGGGGAGGTGATGTCTGGTTCTTTGAATCATGACTGCCTTCATCATTTGGTGAGTTCTATGTCCCTTTCATTGCCAAGTTGGAAGATTGCAACGCTATCCCCATCGTGGTTTGTTGTTTTGATATGGGGATCTTGGATGTCGAATGCTTTCATTTTTGTTTGAGTGCTTTCAAGAATTTGAAGGTGATTTCGAGATTGGTGTCTCCGTTTGATGGGGCACTATCTGGTTGGCCCCCACAAAGAGCCAGGGCCAAGCTTGGCTGACTTGATATCACTGGTCTGCCACTCCATTTGAGATCAAGAGAGGTAGTGTCAGCTATGGTTGCAGGTTTTGCAAAGTTGACAAATGAAGTTAAGGTAGGGATCTAGGAAGGAGAAGGTTAGGGCTGGACGTGGTGGTCTTCAGTGGAAGTTCGATTCCGAAAAGGGTTATTGATGTAGACACATCCATTTAGGTTAAAATGACTATTTATGCATACTCTTAAGCTTAGATATGCATTCCGTATTATAAATATTGCATAGCATGCATCATTCTGCATTTAGTGGTCTATATAAATTATAGGTTAATTTGTGCCCTTTTGTAGTCAAGAGAGAATGAGATTTATTTTGGGGCCTCGAATTGACGATCAAACTGTACAGATCTGATCAGGATGAAAAACGGAGTCCAATGCCTCCAAAATCGTCTTTATTGGAGTCTTGTAGCACATTATGCAATCCGAGGAAGATCAATGGCCAGAGGACAATGCGACATCTTTATAGGCTTCGGATTAAAAATTCGACAGTATGAATGGATCGAAGCAATGATCGCAGTTTGCCAACGTGAAAATGATCTTGATCCGAGCACCATGGCATCCACTGCAAGCAAAAGAAGATGAACAGTCTGGATGCTGCCACGTAGCACCATCCAAATCACCCAATGTCGCCTAGTTTTCCTCCAAGGTGCCTTCAACGAGTGATCTCAACTGTTGGATGAAAATCTAACGGTTGAGATCAACTCTTCATCGCTACCATAAAGATGTCTTTTGGACTCAAATACGCTCGTAGCACATTGGTCGACATGCGCACTCCTAAAGAGAAGGCACGGGTTTGAAACCCGCCGCAACCTCTTTCAGCACAGCACGTGTTGAGCGACTAAATTAAGCCACCTGTTTTGGATCTAGTGACTACGGAACGACTATGTGGCGGCACGGATGAGAGCGGTATGCCCATGCGCGAACCGACACTTCATTTCACGTGCAATCTGAGAACGCAATCTCCGCTCATGCTCAGTCGCCTAATCTCGATCAAACGGCTCTCCATCGATGAAGCACGACAGCTGTGGGCGTGTGAGAGCTAGCATGCGTGAGTGTGTGTGGGCGTTGGCTAGGACCTTCACCAACGTCTAAGGGGGATCTACAGTGACATCTTTGATGTCGCTATTGACCCTTGAATGACTATACCCTTTCTCCTCCACTATAAAAGGATCCCTATTCCTCCTAATCTTCATCTCTTCCTCTCTCTCCCTCACACCTCTAAGGCTCTAGAGAGAGCTTGTCCGAAGCCTGGGATGCTCCTCTAGAGTAGAAATCAAATTTTTTTTTCCACCTCTCACCTCCATTCGTGGAGCATCCCGTGGCCGTCCTCTCACCACCTTTTGGAAGAAGATCCTTGCCACGACGTCATCTTGCCCCATCCTCCCTCTGCCTCCATTCTCCTTCCTCCAGCTTCCTACCACCTTCATCTTGGTGACGTCAGAGCGAGTCGTCCTCCAAGCAATCATCGAGGGGGATTCTTCTCATCTTTATCTTTTATCGCTTTCTAGTATAGTTGTAATTTCTCACTACTAGAAAACTAAGGTATAGTCACGGTTATTTGGTTACGGTTTTAAGCATCGTGACCAAAACTTATGGTCATCGTTCCATCCAAAACCGTGACTAAAGGAATTAAGGATAATTATTTTGTTTCTGACATTTTCGTCACGGTTTTAAAAATCATCACCAAAGCCTATGGTCACGGTTCAACGTGAAACCGTGACCATAGGCTTTGGTACAAAAAAAATTTTTCCCTCCACTTTTTCCCTAAACCCACTGCCACCATCACCTTCCCCCTCCCTCCACTCCCTAGTACCCTCCCCAATGCCGCAACTACCCCTCTCTCGACCATCCCCGATGACGTAGCTCCCTCCTTTCTGGTCTAAGGTGCCTCCTTCGACCATCCCCGCCCCAGCATCACCACTCCTTTTCAAGAAAGTTGTTAAAAACCCACTGCTGCCCCCATCACCTTCCCCCTGCCTCAACTCTCCAGGCCCCTCCCCGACGGCATAGCTCCCTCGACCATCTGTTGCCCCCTTCCCTCTCTCGACGAGGGTGCCTCCTCCTCACCCTCCAAGTCTCCGCCTCTCTTCCTCCCTCATCTTCCCCGGCAGCACCTCTGTTACCGCTACCGCTGCTACACTTCATTTCATTCATTCCTCCTCCAACTCCACTTCTCTTGATATCCTGGCTGCTAGGGCTATTGTTGTTATAGTACTCGATGGATCTATTGACTGCAGATTGGCTCAAGGAGATCTACTGGCCTCAGTGTTGAAGTGTTGTAAGTATACTTTTGGAATTAATTTTGGATACGTGGAAACTTCTTTATGATTGAATAAGTAGAAAATTTGTGAGTTGCTAATCTTTTCTAGTGTTCCTCTTTGGAAGGAATTTGGCATATAATAATTTTAATGGAAGCATTCCAGAATTCTCGGGAAATTTTCTTATACTCAAAGTGTTGTAAGTATACTTTTGGAATTAATTTTGGATACGTGGAAGATTCTTTTCTTTTTTGATTGAATAAGCAAAAAATCTGTGAGTTGCTCATCCCTCTTGGTTTTCTTCTTTGGAAAGAATTTGGCATATAATAATTTTTCGAGCATACCTCCCACATTGACAGGGAACACCACCGAAATACTGATCAAGAGAGTGATGCTTACAGGTTCAATATGATTCTTTTTTTTTTTTACGTTCAATATGATTTCTTTGATATAATTAGTTTCTATGTTGATAGACTTCTCGCAACCAATTCGATTGTATTGTTGGACTTATGAAAGGAAAATTCATCATTTTTTGCAATCAATTGCTTCCATGTTTGATAGAATTTACATTCACCTTAATGACTAGAAACATCATATATGTACTTCAGGCAAATAACAACGGGACCATGGATTAGTTTAGTTTAAACTAAATTAAGAAAAGGATAACGAATGTTCTATATGTAAACACTTTGTCCTCCTTGCACGATCTAAATGTCCCTCTAGAGCACATATTCTACTAGAAATAACTTGTTATCCGTTCTTTATTCAAACTTATACTCAGTCTGAAGTAGTGAAAGAAATTTAGGTTGTTGTGTAGGTGGGGTATGGAAGGGAGGAATCCAAAGAGAGGTTATGTTTATCAATATGAGCCTTTGAGGGAGACAAAACATGATGACTAAAATTAAAAGTTGTGATATATAATTCTTGAATAAATTAAAGAGCAAATGTGCATGCAAGCACTTTTACCCGTTATATAGAAGACGTTAATTTGCATTTGCAATGAAAAATAATATGCTATTCGATCACTTTTAATAAGGATTGCTCTTTCGGGACATCCATAAGTGTGGATATAGTGCAAGTGTAGGGACTTCAAGTGGGTATAATACTCTTGTTTAATAAAAGGGCATACGTCCTTGAGGGCTCTATATCCCTCTTTGAGATTTTAGTCCTCATTGTATAATAAACTGGAAAAGGAAAAGAAGGGTTTTGCTAGAGGAAACTAGGAATATAGTCATATGGCGATGACAAGTAGTTTGGTAATTGAGTCAAGAGTGGATACATACTTTTCCTTTGGGGAGTAAATTTCTAAGAGTAGCTTGGGCATCAAGTAATTTCCAATTTTACTAGGAAAACAAAATATGTTTTGTTCAACTAACTACTCAAGGTATTTACACTTCTGTGTGCAATTGGGATAAAGAGAATTGTAGTTATGTTTAGGGGAGCTAGATCGTATTCCAATAATAACCTTGGTCTAGTAATACTTTTGTTATTGGCAAGAGAAATTAAAATCTAAGAGTAGCTAATACTCTTATTATATATATATAATATGGCTATCAAGCTAATGTAAATCTTCTTTTGGCAACCAAAGTAGTTACTAAATTAGCCTAGTCATGTGATATCCAATCTATTGTGCTTTTGCAGACTTCCTTTATGAACTGTCACGTTATCTTGAGAACTATATAGAACTACTTTCTGTTACGACACAATGTTTTGAATTTTTATAACTCAATGTCTAACTTATGTTATTACTATTCTTTTCTTTGTTAGTATTTATTTATGTAATTTGTAGATATCCACACTTGCACAACCGTAGATGCACTCGATGACAAACAATAAGAAATATAACCCTTAGGGCTAGTTTATGGTACAGGTTAGCTAACCCGTGTTAGCTAAGTTGTAATAGGGGTTAACCCTTATTTCTGTTTACTTGCAAACAGGGGTTAACCCCAGTTTGTGTTTACTGCATGGTGTTAAGATTGTGGGTTATCCTGTGATGTGACAGATGGGTGTTTACTTGAGAATGAGGGTTGGAATGGAGGTTAACATTGCAAAAGACATCTTTACCCCTGATTTGGTAGGTAAGTTAGTTGGGTGCTTAAGGGGGAGAAGGGTACGATCGGAAAGAAGTCGCGAGATGGCACATCCGGAGGTGAGAAAAGAGGGGTTAGATTCTAACCCGTGAGCAACCCGGGGTTGCTCACGGGTTAGAGGGTTGCACTAACATGGGATAAGTCACTAAACACGGGTTGGGTTATCCCTTCTAGTAAACAGGGGATAACCCTCAAAAAGCGGGGTTATCCCCTTTCGTAAACTAGGCCTTAGGGTACAAGTTGAAAGGATAGGTAAAATTATATTAATATACCTGCTCATTCAAGACTTATGATCATGTCATACGGATAATGTATTAATGTATATATATCTCACACACGTGCATGATGTGTTTTCTTTATAGCATGCCATAAGTTTTGATCATTCTCAGTTCGGTAAAGTTCCAAATTGAGGGTTCTTGAAGATTTGATCACAACTTAGGTGTTACTTGTTACATGTAATCCATGTTTGGAGAAATCTTGGTGATATCTTTGTGCTCTTCTTTGGTATACTAGCTAAACTTACCTAGGTTTCTTAAGCACCTTAAATTGGATGTTAAAGGAATCTAGTTGAGGTTAGTTTTGGGAGTATACTGGAGAAGTATAGGGAGATGATGTTGAAATTTCTCCAAGTTTGGGTTGCATGTAACAAGTAATGTTGTGATCAAATCTTCAAGGATGAGCTATCAAGTGAAAATAATAACTAAAATATACAAATATCTGATGTTTCTTTATGTAACTTACTTTCATTGTTTGTAAGTTTATTTGATTATAGATTTCCATAGATAAGTCTTGGATTGGTTTGAGGATTTCTGATTATTTTCGATATAAGAGCGGAGTGATTTCATTTTTAAACTGGGCATTCCATAAAGATAAGAAGCAATATAGAAGAGGAGACTTCTATGAGAGAATTTATTGTCCATGCAAAAGTTATTTGAATGAATTTATGCATGATCGTAATACAGTATTTGAACATCTAATTGGTACCGTTTGGTGGCCTCACTGCATAGTCTGGACCTCACATGGAGAAGAAATCACTTATCCTTTTATTGATAATGATGTTGAGAATTTCATTGAAGATATTGGAGGTGATAATGTTGCAGAGATGTTAGAAGAGATAAGGGCTGCAAATACTGATAATATAGATAATGATAATATATTTGAAGATTGTAATCATTTTTATGATGCACTGAAGGTAGCAAAGGAACCTATTGCTCTTGGAATTAACTCCATGTCAAGGTTGTCATTTCTTTTGAGAATGTTTCAAATTAAAGTATGAAAAAGGTAATATAAAGGTTAATGTTTGATGTTCTTAAGTTCATAGAAGAGTTATTAAATAATTCCAAAAATTTTCCTATGTCATGGTATGATGCAAAAAAATAGTTTCACGTACTTGGCTTAAAGTGTGAAAAGATTGATGCTTGTAAGAATGATTATATGGTGTACACTAAAGAAAATGCATGCTTGAATAGTTGCTGCAATGTGGAGAAGGAAGATACGAAGAAAATACTAGTTCAAATACATGAGGGAAGAAATGATCAAGGAAGGTATTGCGTTACTTTCCTTTGATTCCTAGGCTACAATGCCTTTTCATATCGACTAAAACTGCAAAGTGGATGACATGGAATTATAATAACAAATCACGAGATGGTCTTATGCGTCATCCGACAGATTCTGACAAGTGGGCTACATTGGATAACATGCTCTATTTGGAGAGGAAACATGCAATGTTAGGCTTGGTCTTGTAAGTGATGGATTCAATCTTTTCAAAAATATGCATTCGTCATATTCAATTTGGCTAATGGTGATCTTTACATATAATTTGCTGCCATGGATATATATGAGATCTTCGTTTATGATGTTGACCTCCTCATCCCTGGGAAAATGGCACCAGGAAATGCAACCGATGTTTGCATGCAACCACTCGTCGACGAGTTGAAATTGCTATTGTATAACAGGGTTGAAACATATGATGCAGCTAGAAAATAATTTTTTAAGATGCATGCAGCATTGTTGTGGACTATTAATGAATTCCCAGCTTATGCAAATTTATCTGGTTGGAGCACTAAAGACAAGTTGGCATGTCCTATATGTATGGATCATACTCATTACTTACGTTTACCTAAAAGTAATAAATTATGTTATTTAGGACATCGTAGATTCCTATTAATCGAACATAAATGACGACAATCCAAGTTTAAAGATAAATTTTATGATAAACCATGCCGCTATTCAACCAAGAATCCAAAAACTTTTCTAAGAATAGATACAATTAGGTTGTCAGGATACAAAATAATGGAGAAGTTACAACAGATTGGTAATATTCGATTGGGTCATATGTTTCAGAAAGATCTTAAAGATTTATGTAATTCTGGATTTAAAAAGAATAGCATGTTCTTCATGGAGCTCCCTTATTGACAAGATCTCACAGTTCATCACAATCTTAATGTGATGCATATCGAGAAGAATGTTATGGATAACATTTTAGATATGCTAAATTTAATGGATAGTCTAAAAGACACGTTGAAAACCCGTAATGATTTGAAGAAGTTGGGCATTCATCTTGAGTTGCATTTAAATCATAAAGATGATGGCAGTTATAACTTTCCGAAGACATTATATACTTTGAAAGATAAGCAACGACTGAAGATATTGTCTTTTCTAAAATATATCAAGGTTTCAGATGGATTCTCGTTACAACTTTCTACTTGTGTAAATGAAGCATTGAAGAAGATAAGTGGGTTAAAGAGTGTAACGAACGCGTGCCCCAGACGTCTTTTAAGACGTCTGGGAGGTGGCCCAGACGTCGGACCAGACGTCTGGGATCGTTTCCAGACGTCTGGAAATCCGTTATCTTCCACACGTGCGGGTCGTCTGCGCGCCTGAGCGTGCAGACCCGCATATTCGTTTATTCCCTGCGGCTGCAGACGCCCTATCGCGTCCTCTCTCCTCCTCGCACGGCCTTAAAAGGCCACGCCTCCCCTCACTTCCGTCACCACCGTCTCCTCCCTCTTCTCCTTCAGCCAGTGAGCGTGAGCGCGAGCGCGAGGGTGGCAGCGGCAGCCGCAGTGAGCACGGAGGAGGTGTTGCGTGCGAGAGCGGAGCTCTGCCGTGAGGGCGAGCTCGCCGGGGCTGCTAGGGCCAGCCAGCGGAGGGTGCAGGGGGCGCGGAGGGGGGACTGCTGCAGTCTGAGCAGTAGGCGCACGAGGTGTGACGCGGGCGACGTCACGAGTGGAGGCCGAGTGGCGCCCTGACTCTGGAAAAATTTCCAGAATCAGACGTCTGGGTTGATAGCCAGACGGCGAGGGCGACGTCTTGAAGACCATCCAGATGTCTGAAAGGTGAGTTTTCCGTCTCCTTCTTCCTTCCTGTCGACTGACCGTACTGAGGGAGGGAGATGGGTGTGCGCAGGCTCGGTGATTCACCATCCATCGTGAATCAAACGTCTGGCAGTAGTACCAAACGGCGGAAGCGACCTCCAGACGTCCGGGGTGACCATCGGATGACTGGAAACTAGGCCAGACGTCCCCGCAGGTTTCTGGACGTCTAAGAAACCACGCAGAACAAGATAATTCTCTGATCCACTTTTTAAGATGTCAGGAAGAAGTTCCAGACGTCTGATTTTGTACAGTGTCGTCGTCGTTTTCGACCCGTTTAGGGCCCGTTCGGGTTCCGTTTTCCGCCATTCGAGTTGCGTTCTTTTCGAAATTAATTCCTCTACCCGTCTACAGTAGCTATACACTATTTTGAGATACTCCTTGTGTTTTATCCTTGTGATAGGACCCCATTCTGTTGCAGTCTCGGGGGTCGCGGAGGCACACGGATTCCCGACCACGCCCCCATTTCTCCCGTTGTACCTGGTAGAGTGGTTTTAAGTTATTAATAAAATCTGTTAAATTATGGAACCATAAATAGAACCTAGGACATTGCATGAATCCTAGGAATGAGAAATAGATGGAATGATAGTTCCTAGGTGTTGCATGAATCCTAGGGCTGGAAAACTAGATTGTATGATAGATCCTAGGATATGGCATGAATCCTAGGATGGGAAAACTAGTGGAATGTATAATACTGCAGTCTTAGAAAATGGAAAGAGATATAAAGCTACCTGTAATTTGAATTAACAGCTGCCTGTTGTGAATAAATAACGTGGTTGAGAACATGGATTGTAAGAATGTGAAACTGGAAAGTGAAACCTGGATGTTTAAGTAAAAAGGATGGAACCCTACGGGGAAGTAGGAGTAGAACTCCTGGAAAGTGAATGGAATAGTATTGGGGAAGTGAGCTGGCCCTTGAGTACGGAGTACCAAGGAGAGCGACTGTCCCCCTGTTTAGTGCAGAGTGGAGCCAGCTGCCCCAGGGACCCGGGGTTAGGACTGGCCACTCTATACCGACTTGCTGGCCCTCGCGTATATAGTACCGAGGAGATCTACTAGTGTAGGGAGGTACTAGCTACCCCACGGGCCCCGGGGTTCTGCTAGCCTCCCACACCGACTTGTTAGGCCCGCTGGGACAAACTAGGGTAGTCAGGCGAGGGTGCGCGGACTGTGGAGGCGCAAGGCCCCGGTTTGGTTACTGTGGAGGGGTTGGACCCCTGTTACTGAGAGGGCTCTGCCCTGGACTGGTTCCGTGCTGTGCTTTGGGCGCACCCGTTAACGGAAACGACTGACCGTGTGCCAGTACGGGTTAGCTACCTGTGCGTTTATCGCGCGTGCCGTAGTCACCGTTACGCCTGTCAGTGACCTTGGGGTGGTTGACTGAGGGTAGGATCACCACGGGGGACTCTCCCGGCCAGGAGAGCACTACGTGCTACTTCTACTTTTTAGAAAAGGCTGCAATCAAGATCGTTCCCACGAGGAACATTCGAGATCAAGAAAAAGATCTGAGGAATAAATGATAGTGAGACATTTGAAAGATGTGAATAAAGAAAGTAATCGAACATAACAGCTACTGCACACTCTACTGTTGCTTTTAGTTTTAGTTGCCACTCTACTCAGCGTTTTGCTGACGTGTTACACTCGTTACCTTTTTCAGGACCAGGTGTTGAGCAGCCAGGGTCAGCGGCTGCAGAGGACGCTGGGCCGAGTAGGGTTCAGTAGAGTTACCACTGTCTCTTGTACCTCTTTTTGTTACGTTGTAGTGAGTAGTTCTTGTTTCCGCTGTACTTTCTTTACCTGCAGTTCAAATTATATTATGAATATTGTTCTACTGTTGTGGTGGTACATACTGTGGTAGTTTCTTTCCTTACTGCTGTACTTTCTTACTGTTAGTTATATTCATGCTGAATGTGGTTTATTTTACTGCTCTTTTGGTTACTTCCTCGTTGGATGACTAGGTCTTGGGATTAGTTGAGTCGGTCCGGTTCTCGTGTCTCGTAGGGACTCGGGAACCTGGTCGTTACAAAGAGTTATGATTGTCATATTTACATGAAAATCTTATTCTTATTAGCAATTCATGGAGTGCTTCCTTAACCAGTGGTTGACTCTATGACAGAGATAAGTCGATTCTTTAATGTTATATGTTCAAAGACATTGGATTCTCAATTGTTAGATTATTGGGACAAGTAAATTATGATCACACTATGCAAGATGGAGCAGATTTTTCCTCCTGCATTTTTCAATGTCATGGTACATCTTATACTCCACCTAGTGAATGAAGCAAGGATTGCTGGACCAGTTCAGTATAGGTGAATGTATCCAGTTGAGTGCTTCTTGAAAAAATTGGAAGACTACATCTTCAATAAGGCTAAACCAGAAGGTTTAATTGTCAAAAGGTATATTATAGAAGAATGCATCAACTTTTGTACGATGTATATTGATGGTCCAGATATCGATTCAATCAATTGAAAATGAATGATGATAGACAAAATAGTGAAAATGTAAAAGATAGTATTTCTATATTTAATATTCGAGGAAGGTAATCATACAAATGGAATTTAAACCAATGTATCAATATGATCGACGATTAGCATATATATATATTAAGGTAAATTTTGAATTTTTATGATGAATTTCGACAATCTTCGCACATTTCTAGATGCGAAGAAGACTTCATTGACTGATTTAGAACTTGTGTGTATGAAATGAAACAAAACAATGATCCACAATGGATAGAAGATTTTGATGTAATGATTAACATACCTTTAAGTCATGCACATTATCACTCTAGATATATAATAAATGGGTTCGGATTTAGAATGCAATCAATTGATGATTTGAAGGCGACACAACATTCAGGTATTATTGTGAAATGTGATGGCATACAAACTGGTTGTGATGATTATTATAGGAAAATCAAAGAGATTGTGGAAGTAAGCTATAGTCATAATCGTCGAGTCATTTTATTTAAGTGTGACTGGTTTGATATTTTTAACAACAGATATGTTGCTAAAGTGGACAAAGAAACTAGTTTCATAAGTTTAAATAAGGATCGTACAATTCTTCAAGCATCTGAACCATTTACATTAGCTTGTCAAGTTGAACAAGTTTTTTACGTGCCTGATAATAGTAGAAATAGTTGGATAGTACCAATAAGAATAATGCCGCTTGATTATTACGATGTACAACATAATAAGGATCCCGACTTTGATTATGAAGCATACCAAGATGTGGTACAAGATGGAGAAATATGTCATGGTGTAATGGATATTGATATTTAAGGTAAACGTTTTCAATTAAGCAAATTTCTAGAGTTTAACTATTTCATTCTTAAAAATTTTTTCATATATTTTCTCCATTGTAGGTTTTCTTATTGTACTGGGCTGATCCTTGACTTGCTTTGGCATACTTCTTTCATCACAGTTGACTATATAAAAAGTATGACATGATCCTTTTATATTTTGTAGCTCCTCTCTTATTTCTTGTAACCAAAATTATGATTTTTTTTTAATGAATCATATAAGAGTAAGCATTCTATTTTCAAGTTTGTACTTTCTACACATAGTGGCATGAAGTACAATCAAACTGAAATTATTCTATTGGAATAATCAAAGTGAAATTTTCTACATATAGTGGCATCAAATTGGAGTAAATAAATTGATCACATTCAGTAGTCCTAAAATTTGGAGAATTTAATAGTACCTTCCATTTAGAAGATATGCTTATTCACTTTATCAAAATTTTTCTTTTGATAAATATATTTGATGATGTAATCATCATTCTATTGTATTTTTTGTAATTAATAAAATTTTTTACATCTGTAGATGGCACCTAAGAATTGATGGCATACAAAAAGCATCGTCTTGATATGTGTAGTGATGACTCTTCATTTGAGCCAGATGACCAGGTCCAAGGACACGAGGGTGGCATCGACACCCAGCCTGAGCCCTAACATGATCCTCAATCCCACTCACAGCATGACCATCAACTCCAGTTGCCTTCCCACATGCTTAATCTTCAAACTTCGCCACTACCTCAGACTTGACTTCGATCTCATACTCAACATACCATGATCCTACCTCATACTCTTGCAAAATCTAAGCCTCGGCATAGACCTCAACAAAATACACAGCCTCACTCTTAGCTTCCACCTAGGCACCCACACCCTCAGCCCTTACACCCTCCCCAAAGCTAATCCCAATAGCGGACACCAGCTCAGCCCCTACACCCTCCCTAGAGCCAATCCCAGCAGCAAACACCAGCTCAGCCTCTACACCCTCCCCAGAGCCAGTCCTAGCAGCGGACACCAGCTTAGCCCCTACACCCTCCCCAAAGCCAATCCTAGTAGTGGACACCAGCTTAGCCCTTACACCGTTCCCAGAGCTAGTCCTAGCAGCAAACACGAGCTCAGCCTCTGCACCCTCCCCAGAGCTAGTCCTAGCAGTGGACACCAGCTCAGCCCCTACATCCTCCCCAGAGCCAGTCCTAGCAGCAAACACAAGCTCATCCCCTACAACATCCCCAGAGCCAGTCTTAGCAACGGATACCAGCTCAGCCCCTACACCCACCCCAAAGCCAGTCCCAGTAGTAAACACTAGCTCAACCCTTACACCCTCCACAGAGTGAGTCCTAGCAGCAAACACGACCTCAGCCCCTACACCCTCCCCAGAGCCAGTCTCAGCAGCAAACAGCAGCTCAGCCCCTACACTCTACCCAGAGCCAATCTCAGCAGCGAACACCAGCTTAGCCCCTACACTTTCCCCAGAGTCAGTCCCAACAGCAGACATAAACTCATCCCCTACACCCTTCCCAAAGTCGATCCTAGCATCAAGCACCATCTCAGTTTGTAGACCCTCCTCAAAGCCAGTCACATAGCCAATCTCAACAGAATAGTCAGCCACTGAGTCAATTACAGAGCTAATCTCAGGAGCAGAGTCAAGCAGGGTATAATGGTATATAAATTCTCACATTAATTTTCTTTGATATTAATTCTTTACAACAATTTTATTTTGACTATTTGTTTATTGCAGGTATAAAATCAAAGCCAAGTGGTAAGACAAGGAATTTGGAATTAAGAAAATTAACTAAAGGGACTCGAATAACTGTTAAAGTAAATAGTAGCAGAAGATGTTCACGTTACGCATCCTTTAATAGTAGAATCCCTACACTTGTGAGATTATTGATACCCCCATGCTATCTTGATTAGAGGCAGGTACCTCAGCAATATAAGGTTGATTTCATTCATGAGCTAGTGGTATTAATATGATATTGTTGTTATGTCATTCATTTAGTTTAGTTAAAATCCTATATCTAATTATTCATTAGAATATAAAATACAGGTGACGTATGATTAGGGAACAAATCCAATGACGACTACATATATTCTCAAGTAGCAGGGAGGGCACTTCGTAGTTGGAGAGAAGAACTTAAAAGTCAACTAAGATATAAGCATAGATATAGAATTCATAATAACACAATAACACAACTATTTACTTTTAGGTGTTGCTAACTTTTTTGTATATATAAATAGTTCTTTATTGGTAAGAATTATGAGGATGCATTGAAAGATGTGTCACAGGAGTACAAGCTGGTCATTGGGTGGAGTGCTGTGAATATTGAGATCAGGAAAACATGAAGGTAATTAATATTTTATATTAATTACTTATATTCTAAAAGCGAAATGATTAAGAACCAATTTTAATAATTTGCTGTTATAGGAGCAAGCTGAGAAAAATAAAGCTAATAGAGCGAAAGCTCCAACTACAACCCACTGCTTGGGACTGATGAGCATAGATACCTTGAGGGATAATTATGTAAGTACATTTTCACCAGCTTAATTGACGATATAAAGATTATTGATTACAATATCTATTATAAAGCTTACAAGTTAGGACACTTAAATAAGAGAAGCTAAAATTTAGGATAACTTAATTTATAATCACATCTCACATATGCAGTCAGATACCCATAATGGTTTACAACTTGGTCGTGTTTTGATCTATGAGACGAGTCATAGCAAGTCCACTACTGATGGCCCCCGTGTTTAGATTGATCTATTATATCAAGAGAGACATGTAAGCTCGTTGAAACATGTAATAAATAACTTAGTGATAAACATTTAGGAGAACTTATCATAAGCTCAACTATGTGTAGGGTCACATGATGGAGTTGATGCATCCTTCTAGAGATGATAAGGATGAGCAATCAGAGACTGGTCCATTATAGCCTATGACAGTAGAGCAAGCATTTAGGACAGTTATGCCCCCTTAGCATGGTGGTTTTGTTCATAGTGCTAGTGCGAGTGAGACTGTTACTAGTTGGTATGGAAGAAAGGGATCAGGGGCTTCAGAGAGGTTGCAACAGTTACAGATGCAGGTGGAGACCTTTCAAGTGAAACTAAATAATGTTACGTTGAAGTTGGGCAAGACAAATGATATACTTGAATGACATAGACATGAAGCACAACATGAACGGGAGCAGATGCAGGCACAGTTTCAAGCAATCTTAAGTGCATTGGGATGAGGTAGTGTAGATCATTCTTCTTTTCACTTCCCACCTCATCCACCTAACGATGACTGCGGAAGTTTTGGAATAGACAGCATAGAAGCCATTACATAGTTGTTTGGATTTTTTTTTTTTCACATGTCTAGTTTTATGTATACATTTCGAAACATGTGATATATACATGTGTTTTATTTATGAATGAGTATCATGCATGTGGTGAATGATGGAATATATATGTGAATTGTAGGATATATATTTGCATTTGTGGTATATGAATGTGGGAAATAATGATATGAGTATGTATGCATTTGTGGTATATGAATTTGGGAAATAATGATATGAGTATGTTTGCATTTGTGGTGAATGTATGAGGCAGGTTAGCATATTTCTTTGTAAAGCATATCTGAGGCAGGTGAATCTATGAAGCTTTCACAGTGGTAGTAGCACCAACAGCAATAGTGGACTCTGGTTATTATTCTAGAATTGGTAATAAAGAGCTCAGTTATCATATCTACCTACCCTTTTTTCCTTCTTCACCCTTTTTTGTTTAACTCTGATTTGTGGTGTTCTTTTTTTAGCGGTTACGTAATAGGTGAATACCATGGATCCCTAACTGGAAATAAAGATTCAACATAATTCTTGGGATGGTTCGAGTGCTTGCTTATCTACATGATGAGTTCCATGTTTGTGTCATACACCCTGATATAAAACCAGGCAACGTACTTCTCGATGAGGACTTTCAGCCATAGATCGTAGATTTTGGGTTGGCGAGGCTCGTTCTTGAAGACAAGAGCCACATGACCACCAAATTTGCTAGAACACTGTAAGAAGGGTTGTGGTCTCCCATTGCTTTAATTTCATGAGCATGAAGATGCTATGTAGCATATTTGATGCTTATCAAAATTATATGCATATTGAGAAGAATCTGATTTGAGATTGTTCAGTTATTGTTCAGCTATTGGCATATTGAAATGGAGGTTTCCATAAAAAGACTTCCAGTTTTTTAGTTGCAACGGAGGTGGCGGTGTTGGAAGCTTTCACAATGGTAGTAGCACCACCAACAGTTGTAGACTTTGGTTATTATTCTGGAATTGGCAATAAAGAGCTCAGGTATTAGATCTACCTACCCTTTTTCCTTGTTTCACCTTTTTTTGTTTAACTCTAATTTGTGATGTTTTTCTGTGAAATGTGGCTCATATTTAAAGCTAAGTTCCTCTCTCTTCTATTCTTTAGGAAATAGATTATCTGGTTGCATCTTGTCAAGGACGAAGATGGTTTAAAGCTTTATGAGATTTTTTTTAAGTTTAAAGAATAGGGTAGCTTGAGATCATAAATGAGATCTAAAGGGATTAGTTATAAGTTCTCATTATTACTATTTTTTTTTAAATGGTACGCTTTCCATCAAGAACATTATCTTGAAAGCTGCAAATAAGTCATGGGTACTTTTTCCAAGATCTGTAAGCTATGCAAATCTCAGATGAAGTTAATGTCAATCTGCGACATAAATCAGGTGCACAAATTAGTTTGATACATTTTGAATTTCATAATTGAAAGATGCATCTAATTAAGTAAAGCAAAAGAGATTGTTGTGCCTATGGTCAAAGATGCTATATACACGTGGCTCAAGTGGGAGAATTTGGCAAACAAGAGTTGTAGGACACCTATTTAACATGGATATGTGATGCAAAAAATCACGTGATTTGTAATTAGGGTTTTAAAGTTGCTGTAACACGCGAATTCACATACGCTTTTAAATTTATATTCCTAGATAGGGGAGTATCTAGAGTCGTCCAAGGAGGCAATATGCTTGCAAATCAACTCTCTTGCTTAGAAAATAAATCTCGACTTTCTTTTTGGTATTTTAAATATATAAATTTTTTTAGTTTTGAAATAATGAGGGCAAAATGCGAATTATGATGAAAAGTAACTAACACTTATAATTACTAAGTTAAAACTTAAGAGATAAATATGTCCCTTCCCTAAGCTCACTCTAGGCAAGTGGAGGCCTAGAGTAATTAGAAGTGGAAGTGAAACAAGTGCTAGAATAAGACAAACAACTGCAATAGAAATTAAAATACAAGGCAAACTAATTTAGTAGAATTTGTGTTCTTTTACAAAGACAAGTAGAGGAATGCTTCTACTAGAAATGGAAAATATAAAAGTAATAAAAGAAACACAAATCCTCTTGCAGAATCTGGTGAAGAAGGGGGTCTTCTTGCTCCAAGCCTAGCTGCTCCTTGGTTTGAAAAGAGGGTCTCCTCTCCTTCCTTGAAAGCTCCTCCAAGGTGGATGCTCTCCACCTCAAGTCTTTCCTCCAAGGGTAGGAGTTCACCACCCTCAAGCTCTCCTCCAAGGTGGCGTGGACCACCTTCAAGACCTCCTCCAAAGGTCTTCCTTGCCTGGCTCCTCCTTTGGCTGGCATGGGCACAAGAGAGAAGGGAAGAGGGGAAGGCACTAAGGGGACAGAATATCCCCTTAATCTTCTTCTTCTTCTTCTTCTCTCTTAGGCGTGGGCTTTAGGTAGAGTATGAGAGGAAATTTGTTAGCCAAGGATGGGTTATAAGGTGGTGGGTGGTGGCCTTTTTATAGGGTAGGATGAGGGGTTAAGGAAACCCTTGAGATGGATGGCTAAGATGGGAAGATGGAGGTGGTTAGGTGATCCTAGGGCTAAGGAGAGTTGGCGCCACCTAAGGGATGTAAGGGGGGTAGTTATGGGTGGCCAAGAGTCACCTAAAAGTGGTGCCAACCATGGAGAGGTGCCATGGGTTGGCGCCAACTTCTAGGCTTCTAGAAGAGGGTTGAGGTGGATGGTGGAGATGGCTTGGAGTGGTTATGTGTAGGGTGGATATGGGGGTTGAAGTTGGCGCCAAAAAGGGAGGTGGTTAGGGTGGTTTTGGCACCAACATCTAGGTGTCTTTTGGTAGTGATTGAGGGGTGAAGGATGGTGAGGAAGGTGGCGCCAACTTGGGTAGAGGTGGAGCTAGCTTAAGTAGGCTTAGGTGGACTTGGAGTGGTAGGTTATGTAGGTGGAGTTAGGGTTAGGTTTTTGGTGCCAGGGAGGTGGATGCTAGCTAAGCTAAGCTAAGCTGGCTTAGCTAGCTATAGAGTAGAGGAATATGCATGTGGAGCTTAGGGTTTGAGGAGAGGAGCTGGATAGGCAAAGTCTGGAGCTGAATTGGAGCTGGCAGCTACTGAAGAGGTCAACATGGGGCTACTCTAGTTGGCTTAGCTTGCTAGTTCTTTGCTAGCTGCTAAGCCAAGCCAAAGTAAGCATGTTTTCTGTTGAATGGAGCTGAGGTGAGCTGGGTCTAGTGCTCTCGGGGAGGATTGAGCTGGTTGAGGTAGCTAAGGTAGCTTAGCTCAATTAGCTTGAGCTAAGCTGGGTCCCCGAGAGTTGGACTTGAGCTTCCTGAGCTGGAATGAATTCATTTTCAGCTGGCTGGAGTTGAGTGGGGCTGGATGTAGCTGGACCTGAGCTGGGGTGAACTCTAGTCAACTCAGTTGAGCTAGCTAGATCTCCTTATGGATTAGTGGGAGCTGAGATGAGCTAGACTCAGCTAAGTTGAGTTGGACCTGAGTTGACCTTAGCTAGCATGAGCTAAGATGAGCTCTCTTGAGCTGCCATTCAGCTGAGATTAGCTGAATGGAGTTAGGATGAGCTAACCCTAGTCCAAGTGAGCTAGATTCCAACTGTGGTGAGCTGGATCAAGTTGAGTTCCAGCTAGTTTGAGCTCCTCCTTCACCAGTTGCCTTCTCTAGTACTAGGGTTTTAGGGATCTGTATATCTGTTCATCCCTAACACTCACAAAAACACATTAAAACGACAAGAAAAAATGTAATGCATGCCTAACCTAGTTAATGCCTAAATGCAACCCAAAAGCCCATTTGCGGAGAAAAACCCTAAGAGCTAGGTTTGTTTTAATGCATAAGAATGATGATAAACTGACATTTATCAATATGTGTCCAAAGGGTAAGTCACCTCTCATTTTGTCGATCCATGATTATTGTAATTTGATATCTGCTTTAAGGATTCAAATATCTTGGAGATGATGCTATCTACTGCTATTGTTTTCTGTGTATTTAGAGATTTAGTGTTATTAAAGCATCATACAAATTATTATTATTATATTTATATCTGCTATTGTTTTCTGTGTTATAATGTTTCTTGATATCAATTATTATATTTGGATATGGAAGATAGAATTGAAGTTTCCTGCTCATACTTCTTGCCATGATCTGCACATCAATGTGCATTTGTTACGATGCAAGATTTGATCATGTACAGAATAATCTATCCTCATAAGACAGGCTTTATTGTACATGGGTTTTCTAATACCAATCCAAATTGGTATTATCTTTTGATTGCCCATTTTCTGTAATACAAGGTTAATCAATGAAGTAAATGGGAGTTAACTCGTCAAAAACAGGGACTAACCCCCAAGTAAACTAGGGACATCACCGACAACTTTGATTTGATTGGGTTATAGAACCAACAACTAGAGGACATTACCAACAATGCTAAGGTCTCATTCACCACCATCTCCTTGTCCTCCTCCCCTTCCATTAGATTGATCATTCACAAATTTACATATTTATTCTCAAACTTATGTAGTAAATATGGAAAGCTTGGACAATCCTATTTACAGGAACCTATATGTATATTTTCTCATCATTGCACAACTTGCCGAGGATGGATTTTACTGTCGAGTTACCCTCCACTCAAGAAGTTGTGCAACCATTTGACTCATGAAATGGGCTGGATAATTGCCTCAATAGCCACCGTAGGTTTAAACCTTCTGAGAGAATGTATTCACATCTTTGTTCTATGTGCAACAATAGCAAGGAAACACCCTTTGTCCAAGTGGTGATGATTACATAACGTCAATTTTTGTTAATTCTTTCTAGATGCCAAACCTCTAGTAGAAAATTCTCTGTCCCACCTTGTTTAGTTCATTTTAGATTTTAATTCCCTATTAGAAAATTGTACAGAGTAGAGTTTTCTCTGAGATGCTTGCATTTTTGTAATCAGTTCAAGTGCTTCCACTCATGCAATTTTCAGATCTACTTCATCTGTTCATCCCTCAAGCATCACTTTTCCAACCTTCCAATGCACTGAGCAACTTTCTATTTGCCTAAACCAAAAAAAAGGAAAAATCAAAAGATACCTTTGTTGGATGAATCATTTCTTTCTGTACACTAGCTTCTTTGCTTTGCTGGTGAAAGGTGTTCCTTTAAGTCTAGGAGATGGCATCAGTTGCTTGATTTCAGATCCTTGGTTCTATTATATTATAGCAAAAAGAAAGATGCATAGAGTTCAGAAGATGGCTTCATCAGTTAAACAGAAAAAAAAATCAAACATAATTTGACAACCTTGACCGAGAATGCCTTTTAACCAATTCTTTAGAACCAATTCTGTTTTCCATCTTCACAAGAATCTAGAGTACAATGTTTGTTAGGTTAACATGTACCTTTAGGCTAAATATAGAAAGTGTGAATAAATTGACCTAAAGAGAACAATAATTGCCCCACCTTGTTATTTGCTGCAGGCCACTTTGACCTCAAAGAGGACACCAATCCACCATTCTCCTATTGGAGATCAGACTCAGAAATTGATCGTTTGAAATAAAAAGAATCAAACATTTTTCCTAGTACAAATGTTTTAGACAATTTCTTCTGAACAATAAAAGTAAAACACAAATATTACTAGCCCAGCCTAATCCAAAAGCAAGCTTTGTCTGACACTAAATCTGGAGGATTAGCAAATGGCATTTTCATCACACAGATCTTTGTGTGAATGCATACATATGATATGATCTTGCTTTGAAGCTTGAAAGGGTGATTGCCTAGCTAGCGAAGCATGCATTATATCATAGTGGGTAAGATGAAGTCACCTGCCACACCTAATTTGTGTAGTCAAATTACACAAGTTCATCTTAGATTCAATTTTTTTGATACACAACAAGAGTTTTGGATTTGTTGCAAATTTCCTGACAGTTTGGATAGACTCAACCCCATCCATCAAGGTGACCAAATGTTCACCAAATCAAGACTGTTAAAATGATTGAAAATTCAGTTCCCTTGATGGAAGCAGTCAGAGTGTCTGCTTGTGGTGAAAATTGGATCCAATGCAAAGCCATAGTGCTTATCGCAAATCACCACAGTTTGGTGCCATGTTAGATGTTGCAGCAGTACATCCTAAGCTAAAGCCACCATTTAGTATTTACCCATTGCATTATCCTTCTCTCGAGATGTTTTGCAGAAGATTGTGTTTTTGACGCAGAGTGTATGACAGGTATCTGACCCACCTTTTTTTTTGTTTTTTGTTTCTCGGATATAGTGTTTTGAGGCATTGAGAATGCCATCAAGAAATTTGTATTGCCAGCTCTCTCTGAATAGATAACTTAAATGCATCTGCAAAACATATAGCTAGTAAACTCACCGTAGACCTTTGATCAAAGAAACTGCTGCACTTGCAGTCGACAAAGCGGGTGTTGGTTCCTGAAAAGGAAAGGCTTCTGGTCACCGTTAGTTTGGAAGTAAGTCATAGTTATGCTTGTAAATGATCCAAATGCCCATGCACCTGAATTTATGTATCCCTCTAACTTTCATATTCAATTAGAGTTCCTGTTTTCCCATATTAATTTGCTAATTCAATCTAATAAAATCAAGTTACGAAACCTGTAATGCCTAAGCTCCATTTCCGGAACAATACCCACTTCCATGTGCATCTTTCACTCAAAGCAAATGACGATCCAATGATGCACATTGTTTTCCTGATTAATCTAGAAACATGATATATAGATTGGAAGATGAATCTGAATGTTTAGAAAATTTAAATTGGAGCAGATACTGATCAATTGGAATGGTGTTCTATTCCAATTCATGCACAAAAATGGTGAGTGAGAAGCTACTCACCAGAGCTTGACGAGCCATGGAAGTTGAACCCATCCTGGTCTGATTTACATAGGCTTCAGTTTCAACCTCCCTTTTGGTTGGCAAAGTATATTTTGCAAGTTGTATGGTTGCGAACTTCATAGTTGGTAGATTTTTATATTGAGATATGTTTGTAGTTAGAGATTGGGTGTATTCTTGTGTTTGCGACTGGTTATGAGAGTATCACTTATTACAGAAGTTGTTCTTATGAACTATAGGTCTAGTAATCCTGAATTTTGACAGGAGTAAAATTTATCTGTCAAGTCTACCAAGAGAGCTTTAGGAGTTCTGTTGGACTCTGGATTTTGTGCTTTCATAACGAATCAAGTTGATTCTGTTGTATGAGAGTTTAGATGGTGCAGTTGAGATATTAAGGTCTTGTGCCAAAGAATGATCCCAATTCAGTAAAGCAGTATTGCCTACTGGTTTTTAAGATATATGTTCCAGAAAGCATGCAGTAAAATTTTGCGACTTGCCCTCTTGGCAAGAAAATTGCAACTTCTTTTCCCCTCTAATAGTGATGTTGATGTGGAAGTAATTTGGCTTGATATAAGGCTATGAATGTCTTGGATTTAAGTAGCAATTTGGCTTGATTTAAGAATCTGGCAGTGCATAACCGGTTGCAAAGCATATAACTTGACATAGAAAGACTCTTTTTTAATATGCGATGGTGAGATTCCTACCTATTTTAATCACTTCAAGTTGTTGAGTCAAATGTATTGTTTTCAGCGACTGCAACTTCGTCTTAATTAATAGTTCAATGGAAGCTGGCTAATGTGGGGATCTTGTGCTTGTGACACTCATAGTTATATTGTATGGTTTTCTTATGCAAATTCTGCTTGAGAATATGCATATACAGTTAGATTTGACTTTTTGCCATTCTTTCTCTTTTGACCTTCATGAGTAGCTTGGTTGCTTTTTCCATTTAATTGTATTGGATGCCAAGTCCTTTTAATGTAGGAAATGTATAAGGAACTTTCTTGTGGTATATCATAATCGACAAAGTAGTATGTTACAATCAAAAAAGGTAATTAATGTGATTCCCCAACTTATTTCATAATGTTCTCTAGCACCATGACAAGCATTCTGTGCATTAAATAACAAAAGCATTTGTATATCCATTGGAAAATCATATGTAATGGCATCAATTAGATTAACTTATTACCTAAAGTAAGCATGCATTTCTTTTTATGCATAGTTCAGCAGGGCAAAGTAGAGGCTTTGACCATGTGAACTGCACCAGTCCTTTTTCTATTACACAGTTGTAAAAAGTAATCCTACTCCATCTTGTAATACAAGAAAGAAACAGAACTTTTCTAAACTAATGAACACCTAAATTGGAGATCTTAACTAATCACAATTATATTAATATCCTAAGCTAGTCTATTTAAATAAATAAGAGGAAAAAACAAACTGTATAATTGCAATAAAGTCCTTTTGGCTGCATCAATCATGAATAGTTTAGCATTTTTCTCTTTTGAGTGTTATTTTTCCTTAATTAAGAATCAAATGTTGCTTGCAAGACCAAAATGATGTGTTTCAAGGTGAGATGCTACTTTAGTACAACCGTGACAACTTGTCACTACCTCTACTGACTTGGACATATGCCTTGCCTTACCAGCTTGAGGGGGTTGCCTTGACCTTGCTTTTTGGAACATGGGGAGATTGCTAGTGAAACCAAGGAAGAACTTCCACTTCCATTTGCTAATACCATCCTCTAAGGAGCATGGCTATTGATCTTATGGATTTCCTTAGATAGAGGCTAATGACATTGTGGTCCCTTCCTGAAACTTGGAACTTTGTGTTCATGCTATTGGATCGATTGTGATTGAGAGAAAGTGCTAGCATTCTAAGTTCTAAGAAGGGCTACTGTTGAAAGCTATCATATTTCTTTATCTCAGAATATAGAAAACTACTTTGATCAAGCTCTTGTGGTTGTAGATTCAGTTAGATAATTTTCTTCAATATCTCTTTTCATCACAATGTGTTTAATAAAATGACATAATCATTCTCAGCCAAGTTTGCTAAGCTTTAAGTTATGGTATAACTCCTATATCTGATTTGAGTTGAACTCTGATTTCAGAGTCCAAACTATAACTTAAACCTTCACATTTCTTTATACCATCTTTAGCTAGATCAATGTTTTTATATTTAACATTATGTAAATTGAGGAATTGAGAATAGTTGCACAATATCTGGTCTTTGTTATATGTACATGTGAATAAGGTGTGCTACAGATGTGATATGTAGTGCTTTAGGGTATTTATTTTTTTGAGTCTGATACTTTTTCCCTCATGGATGAGTATGCGAATAATGTATTACAATGTTATGCAGATTCCTCAATTTATTCTTGAACTTTATGATCTTGGCAAGCGGCCAGCTGTTGCTTGCACACAACCTCGTAGGGTTGCTGCAATGTCTGTTTCCCGCTGAGTTGCTGAAGAAATGGATGTTACTATCGGGGAAGAGGTTGGTTACAGCATTAGGTTTGAAGACTGCAGTAGTAGTAAAACCATTTTAAAGTAAGTTCACTTTGTGTTTGCTAGACATTTGGAATCACATACGATAGTTGAATACCAACCATCGCAACATATGATTGTTGTGCTGCTATTTGTATGCACAGAAACCTGACAGGGTGATAATACTTGATGAGGGTCACGAGCGAACCTTGGTGACAAGAGAGGCAATGTTTGGACTTTTAAAGGAAATTATTAAAAACAGACCAGATCTAAATCTAGTGGTCACGAGTGCTGCACTCAAAGCAGAAAATTTTCAGGCTTATTTTAATGGAGCACCTCTAATGAAAGTGCCTGGACGGTTACATCCCTTGGAAATATTTTATACCCAAGAGTCTGAGAGGGATTATCTAGAAGCTGCTATACGAACAGCTATATAGATTCACGTGTGTGAACCTCCGGGTGATATACTTGTTTTCCTGACTGGAGAAGAAGAGATAGAAGATGCATGTAGGAAAATTACAAAGGAGGTTAATAATTTGGACAACCAAGTTGGTCTAGTTAAAGTAGTTCCACTTTACTTTACTCTTCCTCCAGCAATGTAGCAGAAAATTTTTGAGTCAGCCCCAGCTCCATTGAAGGAAGGAGGTCCTCCAGGCAGGAAGATTGTTGTCTCCACTAACATTGTAGAAACTTCATTTACCATTGATGGGATAGTTTACGTAATTAATCTTGGCTTTTCCAAATAGAAAATCTATAATCCTCGGATATGCGTGGAATCATTATTGGTGTCTCCAATATCAAAGTGCTCATCAAAGATCTGGACGTGTTGGTAGAACAACTAGGAAAATGCTTTAGATTTTATACTGAAAGAAGTTTTAGTGGTGATCTTCAACCACAAACATACCCTTAAATTCTTTGTCTTAATTTAGCAAATACTGCTCTCACGTTAAAGAAGCTCGGAATCGATGATCTGGTCAAATTTGATTTTATGGATCCCCTTGCACCACAGACATTGATGCGGGCATTGGAGGTTCTAAATTACCTTGGGGCTCTTGATGATGATGGAAATTTGACAAAATTAGGTGAAATCATGAGTGAGTTTCCCTTGGATGCTCAGATGGTCAAGATGCTTGTTGTTAGCTCACAACTCAATTGTTCAAATGAGATTCTTTCAATTTCTATGATGGTTTCAGGTATGCTTGTGCTTGCTTTGCAACTTGTTTTCTTTCTTTTCTTTTCTATTTTTCAAAGAGTCAGTCAAAGAATATGTCTATTAGCAATCATCGGTCAATGGTGATGTGTGAATAGAAGCTTGGTACCATCTGCAATTCTATGCTTTGTAGCATTTTTTGAACTTCATATTCCATACACTGTTTGTGGGGAGGAATAACACAATGAATAATGACTTGTTCGGGTTAAATTAATTTGTTTGGTTGATGATTGGGGTTGCAGCAATGAAGTTTGAAATGATGTAAGAGGTAATTACGTTGGATGTTATATTTCGTCTCATGAAAGAGTATTAAATGTTCATGTCATTTCAATGAATAAAATGGTGAACTGAACTTATTTGTTCTCTTGAGTGAAATAAAATTATTTCATAATTGAGAAGCTCATTCAGGAATTTCTTAATTCTAGTATAACTCATGCCAAATAAGGAATAACCAAGTTATTCCAAAGAAACATCAACAACTGTTAGCCATTGGTCAGTATGACCATAGATTTTCTAGTGCTGATGCAGATAGTTGTAGTTTCTCAATTATTCTCTCATGAAGAAAATGGTGTGGTATCGCTTCTATGCATTTGTTGACCTACTCTACCGCGCACCTCCTCTGTGATAATAATATCTTTGTTTAGTACCCAATTGCTTTCTCCAGTCCAGGGAGACCCAAAAAGCCACGGATGAAGCAAAGGCCTGGTTTGGTCATATTGATGGAGATCATCTTACATTGTTAAATGTCTACCACTCATACAAGCAGAACAGTAAGTTGAGATGCTTTTCTGGGCATATAAACTTGAAGCTAAATAGGATGTATGCTAATGTTTTATCATGCAATCCAGATGAAGATCCATCTTGGTGTTATGAGAATTTTATCAACTAGAGGGCGTTGAAAGCTACTGACAATGTCAGACAACAGCTTGTGCGCATCATGGCGAGGTTTAACCTGAAGTTGTGCAGCACAGATTTCAACAGTCGCAATTATTACGTCAACATAAGAAAAGCCATGCTTTCGGGTTATTTTATGCAGGTAGCCCACTAGAATGAACTGGACATTATTTGACTATAAAGGACAATCAGGTATGGATCGTTGAAGTAAACACTCAGCTTGTGAGTTGCATGGTCTACTAAAGCTCTCTTCCTGTTACCAGGTTGTTTATCTACATCCTTCTAATTGCCTTGACCACAAACCTATTATCAGGTTATTTTATGCGGATTTGTTTATCTTTTATGGGGTGATGGTACTTCCAAAATCAAAATCATCAAGATTTTGGCATTTCCTCAACGTTCTTCCAGCATGCCTTTAGAACGCAATTTCTCAAAATTGTCAAAATAGTGTCAGTTTGAAACTACCGCTTGGTTCTAGATCCCTTCCTCATTTATATCTGATAGCATAAATGGGACCATGAAACGAGCTCTAATCCTAAATCGGGATCTACAAACAAAGGGATCAAGATATGTTATTGATAAAAATTATAATAATTAACTTTCATATATCTGAAGATATGAAATAAAGGTTTCTATGTTTAAGGAGATTAACGAAAGTCTTTTTTTCGGAAAGCTTGTCAGCTTTGGGTAGTAAAGTTGAATGTTGCACATCTAGCTCATATTTGCAGGTTCATATTACTTTGAAAATCCTGGTGTAATATTATCGCTATCAACACTGCAGCTTCTTAATCATGTATCCGTGCAAAAGCTGGGTTACTATTATGATATTAAATAATTCAGGTTTGTGTTGAGTCAAGTTCTGATTCATTTTTACATGTATTGATGATGGATCTGTTCTAGGTATTTGGTAGACTACAATTATCTGATCCACACATAAACACTTCGTTCCTTCTTGGCATTATTTTTTCGTAATTTTGGTCACTATTTTATCTTTGGAAGCATTTGTTTTTTTTCTTTTCCCCCTTTTTTTTCACCTTTTCGGCCTCTTTTGATGATAAATAGTAAAACTTTCGTTCTGCTGAGGTTTTGGCCTGTGCGGAAAATTCTGGAGACCTGAGCTGAAGAGACTGACTCCATTTTTATCCCCATTTGATCTATTTTTTTTTTATTGCTCCTTCAAGTTTGGTTTTGATCCTTGTGATGATCTTTTCTAAATAAAAGTAGTGGGCTGATGGTTTTCTCTTGATGAGTAATGGGTGTATTAGAGGGTAGTGGTCTAAGCATGCCTTAAAGAAAGAGTTTTGGGTTAACTTCTGTGGGGGTGCATTTAGAACAAAGAAGGATTTGTGCAAGCTCTTTCTTAGTGCCTAATGTACACACATCTAATTAACCTAAAATATCTATTTATACATGTTTCTAGTGTCATAGAAGCATTCTTGTAATATAAATATTACATAACCTGCATCATCATACATTTAGGTTAGATTGTATAAATTTTAGGTTAATTCTCTCTTTTTGTGGTCAAGGAACAGGATAATATTTATCAAGGTCTCGAATTGAACATCCAACCGTACGAATATGATCGGGGCGACGATCGGAGTTCAACGACTCCAAGATCACCCCGATCGGACCTCCGTAGCATTAGATGCAGTTTGAGAAAAATCAGAGGTCAAGGACCAATGTGGTGTAAATCCATACCTCAGATGATATAGCCAACCGCACAAATGGGTTCGGATCAACGATCATAGCCCAATGGCATGAACATCGGTCCAATCTAACATTGTGGCACCACCTATGAACAATAGAAGATGAGTGGCTCTGAGAAGTGATCTTGGCCGCGCAGCAACTTCTGAAGGCGTGGGCTTGGGTGATCTCAACCGTTGGATCGCCATCCAACGGTTGCGAGTGCCTAACCCTTAAAGCGTAAATGCGATACAAATCTAGTGGTAGCGTAGCGGTCAAGAGACGTACATGAGAGACAAGTGCAGGGGTTCGACACTCCGCGTGCCTCAAATCAAGTGAACGAGTGGGCACGAGCGAAATATGCCCATTGGACCGCAATCAAGTGGCGATGGATCGAAGATGTGGCATGCGGAGAGGCGTGGATCACACATGTGTACGATGACGCATAATCAAATGAGCCATCGCACGTGGGTGCGCTTAACAGCCGAAGAAGCGGTGCTCGAGGATTCTAAGCTGTCCGATCTCATGATCAGACAGCTGAGATTGTGTGGACGTGGGTGCACGCCTGGAACAGCTGAAGGTAGAGAGGCGAGGGCACACGCGAGCTTCACCAATGCTTAGCCTGTAGTGATGTTTATATCCATCACTAAAGATCCCTGCCATTTATTATAAGCCTTAAAATGACCTATTTGCCCCCCATTCATACAATTATAAAAGATCACCCATACCACTCATTTTCTTCATCCCTTTCTTTCTTCTCTCACCTCCTCCAAAGCTCTACAAGCTTGTCCCAAACCTGGGATGCTCCATTAGAGTTATAAAAATAAAATTTCCATCTTCTCACCCCCGTTCGTAGAGTGCCCGCGATTATCTTCTCACCACCGTTCGGGAAGTGGATCCTACTGCGACGTTGCCCTGTTCCATCCTCTATCTTCGTCTTCTTTTGTCCAGCATCTCATCACCCTCATCCGGGCGCTCTGTCAACGTGGCTCGTTCTCCAAGCAGTCGTTGAGGAGGATAACTTCTCATCACCTTTTTTATCGCTTTCTAGTATGGATTTCCTACTTTCTAGTGTAGCGATTAAATGTAATGAACCTGATTCCATGGTTGTGAAATATTTATTTATTCTCTCCCTATTTTCTCTTTATTTATATTATTCTTTTCCTCTCTTTTATTAATTATTCTTTAAGTAGAATAGCCAGTAGAGTAATTTCAACCAGCTAATCTGCTTTTGTGATAATAATTCCAACACAATTTTTAATCAAACGTTCATCTCTCCGTGTTCAACCCGGGACTCACCAGAGTTTCGGTTAAATTATCTGTTTGACGGATTTTTACGTAACTACAACGGCAAGGTTTTCAAACTCAAACCTTTAGTGTAGAAAATCCCATTCAACATTTTGGCGTCATTGTTGAGGAGGTAATGCTCTTTGATTTCCCATATTTTTCATCTTACCTAAGTTTTATGTCACTTTTTCTCCGATCTTACTGTGATTGCAGGTACTCTTCTGAGGCGAGCCAGAGCGGTTAGATTGGAGAAAAGTGCAGATGAAGGTTCTGTAAGTATACCTCACCTCCCACCTACTAGTTTTCATTCCACCACGTAATAACACAAACAAAAATCAACTTAGGTGCTCTTATAAACCCTAAGGAAGATTAATTGTTTGTTTGTCACCTCCACCCACCTCACCCCCACATTAAAAAGCAAAAAAAAAATCTAATTGTGGGATTTATTAAACATACACACCTTATATACCCACACACTTAAGGCAGATTACATTGATATGATTCAGTCACTTAACTGGGAATCCGACCAAAGGACCCAGTAAACTTGCACGACTTATACAAATAAGTAATTAGACATCATAATAGGCTAAATTGATTGGGTGCCTTAATTAGTGGTGCATCAGGTCACTTGTCTGATTTGTCTAAGTTGCACCACTTAAGATAAAACTGATCCATCAGTAACCTGCCGTATAGGATTCAATTTTTAGGGCTGAACCAGGCAAACCACATTATTTTTTATTTGTAAAGGAATATATCTTCACTTATGCTTTCAAAACTTGATGTGCCTTACAAAATCATGTTTGAATACACCTGGAAGTTGAATCCTAAAAGCTACTAAGCATGATTTAAACCCTAAAATTCACTGCATCCAAAAATAATCTTTTTTGAAAATCATTGGTTGTGCACGTACACACATTGAAATTGATCTTTAAGGGCACAACCCAGACAAATGGTCCATCACATTCCCAAGCACATTCAAACCTAAGCCTAATTAAAATATAGTAGACGTTGGCCTTAAGGATTGGACTTGCTCTTTGGGGCCCAGATCGGATTATGTTCAATTAATCTACTTCTACCGTTCAATCTGATGTCTAGCTAAGGGAGCAGTGTCAAACAACCACGGTTGGGGGGTATCAAAGGAACCTGAGGCGAAAACCAATGGAAGAACCTTCTCCCCAACCCCTCCCTCTATCTGGTTGGATTGATCGGAAAGAAGTTGATCAAATCATTCTTTTCATCTCAAGATGGGTTCTAGGAATCTGTTGATATTTAGGCTATCCCAAGTAAGGATAGGTTTGATTATTTATACTGCAGGGCACCTTTCTTTCTCCCTTTTTGTCATGGATTCTTCCACATCCTACACACATTTCCATTGTTACCCTCCTGACATTTCTTATCCCCAATATGATGATTATTATCCCAACCTGTGCTATAATGAACCATCTACTAGTTGGGATAACTCAGATTAGGGATATAATTCCGAACCTCCGTGTTCAGGGTCTAAGCCTAGACACCATGATTTTGTTCCTTCTCTGAACTATACTAATTATAGATCTCCACTCTTTGATGATCAATTTAATTCGATCTACAATCAAGAAGGATATCCTGATTATAATTCTTACCCTCCCCCAGATTACACTGCATATAGGTCACCACCCCTTTTTGAACAACCTGAAGTGACCTCTATCAGGTGATCGCATTTTTGCACGGCTTGTTAATATAGCATTTTAAGTCTTTGCAACACACAGAAACAGATTCGCTTTTAAAATTTATAACCTAGATAGTGGGGTACCTAGGGTCGTCAAAGAAGGCAAAATTGATTGCTAAATCGAATCTCTTGCTTTAAAGTGGACTCAACTTTCTTTTTGGGTTTATAAATATATGAATTTTCTTTTAGATTTTTGAAATAACAGGATCACTAAAGTTTTGTTGAAAAAGACTAACCCTAATAGCTATTATCTACGTGACAAAAGTTGATTTTTTCTAAGCTCACCCTAGGCACGTGGAGGCCTAGGGTAATTAGAAAGAAAGAGTGTTTGTGCACTAGGAATATTGCGACAAAACAGCAAAAGGAATTGCGACAAAAGCTATATTAAAAAGAAGGTAACTTTTAATTGAGAAAGAGTGTTTTACAAAAAATTCTAGTAGAGGAATGCTTCTACTACTAGAATAACTAAAATAAATAATAAAAGAAACACAAATCCTCTTGAAATGATGGTGAAGAGGGGAAGCTCCTTGCTCCAAGCTTAGTGGCTCCTAGGCTTGAAAATGGCTCCTCCTCCTTCCTGGATGTCCTCCAAAGGCAAACCCTAGATGGGCATGCCTTCTCCTTCCTAGAGTTGGCGGCTCCCACTCCAAGAACTTATCTTGAAGGTGGCATGGACCACCTTTGATTCCTCCTCCAAGGGTGGTACTGTACCATCCTCAAATCCTCCTCTTCCTAAGGTAGGTGTGTACCCTAGGTTGTCCTCCAATGCCTAGCTTTCTTCCTTTGCTAGCGTGGGCACAAGAGAGAAGAGAAGAGGGGAAGGCACCAAGGGGATAGAGTATCCCCTTAATCTTCTTCTTCTTCTTCTTCTTCTCTTGACCTTCTATATTGGTGGAAATATGGGTAGAAAAAATGTAGCCAAGGTTGGATTTTAATGGTGGTGGTAGGGGATTTTTATGGGAGTAGGAGGCGGGTAGGGTTAGTTATAGGATGGACAGTATGATGGGAGTTAGATGGTGGTTATAGGATCCTAGGGCTAGGGTTGTTGGTGCCAAAATGGAAGGGCACTTGGTGGTTGGCGCCAACTCTAGGTGGTTGCTATGGTTAAGGGTTTAGTTAGGTGTGTTGTAGGGCTAAGATTAGATCATAGGGTGGTAGTTAGAAGATGGATGGCTATGTTTAGTTGGCGCTAATTATAGGGATGTGTGGAAGTGTGGTTAGGTGTTTTGGCACCAACTAAAGGGGGGTTTAGGTGGGTTAGGTGGCGTGGGTTTTAGGAAGGGTTGGGATGGCTTTATTTGGTGGTGGCTATGGGATTAAGGGTAGATATAGGTGGCGGCAAAATGAGGGGGTGTGGGTGATGTATTTTGGCTCCAACTAGGGTGTGGTTTAGGGTAGTTAAGGAGGGTTAAGGTTGGCGCCAAGTGTAGGTTTCTAGAAGGGGTTAGGTGGGTGGTAAGGATGGCTTTAGGTGGTAATGTGTAGGGTTAGGATTTAAGGGGAAGTTGGTGCCAAAAGGAAGGGGTGCATGTGGTGTTTTTGGTGCCAACTTGAAGGGGTGTGAGTGGTGGTGGTTGGTGTGGGTTGGTGCCAAGGATAGGTTGGGTTAAGGTTTGGTTAGGGTTAAGGGTTGAAGAGTGGACGACCATGAAGGTTTTTGGTGGAGTAGAGTTTAGCTAAGCTAGCTAAGCTAGCTTAGCTAGTAGAGTAGAGCTGGAGGAGCTAGGGTTTCATGGAGGGGAGCTGAAGAAGAGTATTTTGGAGCTGGTATCAGGTACTCTGGAGCTGGGGTTGCTGAGGCAGCTTCAAGGGGAGCTCAACTACTGAGCTTAGCTACTTAGTTCTTATGCAAGTAGCCAAGCTTGGGTAGTTGAGCTCAGTTGAGCTGGCCCTTACCAAGCTGGAGCTAGGTTGAGCTGGAATTGCCTCTGATGAGAACTCCAGAGCCAGCTAAGCTACTAGTTGACAAGTAGTAGCTTAGCTAGCTTAGAGTCTAGCTATTGTGAGCTGCCTGGAGCTGAGATGAGCTGAGCTTGACCTGAGGTGGACTCAAGTCAAGTCAGTTGAGCTAGCTAGAGCTCCCAGTGAATTGGTGGGAGCTAAGATGAGCTAGACTAAGCTGAGTTGAGCTGGATCTGAGTTGACCTGAGCTAGGGTGAGCTAAGATGAACTCTCTTGAGCTACCATTCAGCTAAGATGAGTTGAATGGAGCTGAATGGGGCTAACCCTAGTCTAAGGGAGCTGATATCCAGCCATGATGAGCTGGAATCAGCTGAGTCCTAGCCTAATTAAGCTTCCTTTCCATCAGTTGCCTTCCCGAGTGCTAGGGTTTTGGGGATCTAACTCTCTGCTTATCCCAAACACTCCAAGAAACACATCAAAAATAAAATAACAAATGCAATGCATGCCTAACCTAATTTATGCCTAAATGCAACCAGAAAAATCTGTTTGCGGAGTAAAATCCTAAGAGCTAGGTTTGTTTTAATACATAAGATTGGTGAAAAACTGGCATTTATCACACCCCCATGCTTATCTTTTGCTAGTCTCTTAGCAAAACTTCAATTTTTACAAAACGAAATTTTGGGGAAATCTAATTATTTTGACTTTTGAGGAGAAAAAGAATAAGGGACCTTGGTTGATCTAAACACAGGAGGTACGGGATTTGTTAGTGGTAAACATTGGGATTTGTTTTTGGATCCAAAAATTAAACAAAAAAGGTATCAATATATCTTTCAAAAGCATTCACAGATTAACCCCTTGTTAATTCAGATGACTTGAAATTTTTGCTTTTAAGATTTTTCTGGCTCTTGAATCTAATTCGCAACTTGCAAAAACCTTTGAAACCTTTTGTCGTACTTGTGAGAAGCCAACATTTATAAGGGTGTGTTTTTGGTTAAATTTTTTTTCTCCCCCATGCTATTTTTAGCTTAGTCTTATGATAGATGTGTCGGGAATATCATTCCCGTTACCAATCCTCGAGGGGGCTCTGGTGCAAGTACTTCGAGATAGCACTGTCCATGACACCACCCAGGAGCTCACAACCCCAGAACACAATGCGCTGTAAAGGGGCGCTCCAAGCAAACTCAAGCTCTTGCTTCGACACTATAGGTAGAGCACCATCTAAGACACTTGAACTGCAAAAATGTGTTTTAATACTCCGTCTAAAGATATGTAATATAGATATGGAGCAGCGCTGAGGCAGTAACATATTGTCATCGCATCCTTAAAGGAGGCATTTTCCTCCTTCTCAGCGGTGGGAATTCAAACCAATGATTTGCTTCAGACTTTTACTAAAATCAAACAAGGGGTTTTTCTGATTTTTAGTAGTTTTTTAGGTGTTGGCTTGTGTGTGAAATTTGACATAGGAAGTTCTACATGAAATGCAAGTTTTTGAATAAAAAACTAAGCCAGAAACTTTCCATATTACAAAAGAGGATCAAGTCACCTAAATTATCATAAGTTCAGGTGAAATTTTAGAGAAGGATATTTGATCTAGTCTAAAAATAGACCCTGAAATTCTAATGATCAGATCTGTATCCTCATCCATAGTTTGCTAAAGCTAAAATCTTATTATACCAAAAGTGAATTTTCAACCTTAGCCCCGATTTCAAAATTTTTCCTTAAAAAGTTTTCAACAATTTTTATTTTTTTGGGTATGCTAACAGAAAAACAAAATGACAAAAGAAAAATGCATGTTTTTTGGTTTTGAAAATCCTAAATTGATCGTCAAAATTTTAAAAATACCCCCCCATGCTTAAGATATGCAATGTCCTCATGCATTAGGAGGGAAAGAGGGATTACCTTAGTAAAAGGCGGCTTGATTTAGGAAAGTCAAAACCTAGGAAAAAGAAAGGAAAAGAAAGCAGAAAAAATGATGGGTTACCTCTAATCCAATGCTATCTTTTACACTATTTAGCCAAGCGTTGTGTGCATCGGTGATCAGCTATGGTTGGTTCGATGAAATCAAAAGATTCAGATGGAAGATTTGGGGTATGATCAAAATAGGGCTTTAACCATTGGACGTTGACTTGAAAAGTCGTATTAGTTTTAGGATCAAAAAGATCAACAGCGCCGTACGGATATATTTTTAGGACAATAAAGGGGCCGATCCATTTTGATTTCAATTTTCCAGGAAAAATACGTAATCGTGCATTGAAAAGCCAACCGCATTGATTAACGTCAAAATATTTCCGAACAATGTATTTATCATGAAATTTCTTTGTTCAGTCTTTATAAATCAATGCGTTTTCATATGAAAAATTATGTAATTCTTCCAGTTCAATCAATTGTAATTTTCTGTGGGTACTGACATCAGATAAGTCCATATTTAATTGCTTTATTGCCCAAAAAGCCTATGCTTAAGTTCTACCGGGAGATGGCATGCCTTCCTAAAAATCAGACGGAAGGGAGACATGCCAAACGGGGTTTTGAAAGTGGTATGATAGGCCCATAAAGCATTTTTCAATTTGGTGGACTAGTCTTTACGATTGGGCCTAACCGTCTTTTGTAAAATATTTTTGATTTACCAGTTATAAACTTCCATTTGACCATTTGTTTGGTTATGATAAGGTGTGAAAATTTTGTGATTAACCCCATATTTAGAAAGAAGGTGACAGAATTGTGAGTGAGTAAAGTGTGAGCCTCCATCACTGATAATGGCCTTTGGAATGCCGAATCTTGAGAAAATATTTTTCTTAATGAATTCGACAACCACACGATGATCATTGGTGTGGGTGGGTATTGCTTCAATCCATTTAGAAACATAGTCGACTGCGACTAGTATATACAAATACCCACCAGAGTTGATGAACGGCCGCATGAAGTCGATGCCCTAGACATCGAAAATTTCAACCTCTAAAATAGGATTAAGGGACATCATATCCTTCCGAGTCATGTTGCCGATGCTCTGGCAACACACACAGGACCAAACAAAATTATGAGCATCTTTGTGCAAGCTGGGCTAAAAGAATCTCGCATTAAGGATTTTAGCTACAGTTTTCTTGCTCGAAAAATGTCCGCCATAGGCCATTGAATGACAATGTGATAGAATATCATGGATTTCTGAATCAAGGACACATCGTCTAATGACCTGATTAGCACAAATACAGAAAAGGTCAGGCTCCTCCCAAAAATAGTATTTAATATCAACAAAGAACTTATCCCTTTTTATTTTTGGCCAATCAGTGGGGATTTGTTCTGTTGCTAAATAATTTGCGATGGGTGCAAACCAAGGGAGGGTGGTGGCAGCTAAAATGCTTTCATCAGGGAATTGATAGGGGGGTCATTATGTCATTCATCATAAGACGAGGGAGATAGTCGGCCACTACATTTTGTGATCCCACCTTATCCTTGATTTCCAGCTTAGATTCCTAGAGTAGCAGGATCCAACAGATAAGGTGGGGTTTCGCATCTTTTTTTGTCGGCAAATATTTAAGTGCTGAGTAGTCGATATATACAGTGACATATGACCCCAAAAGATAAGATTTGAATTTTTCTAGGCCAAATACAAT
This sequence comes from Thalassia testudinum, assembly GCA_037157565.1. Taxonomy (NCBI): domain Eukaryota; kingdom Viridiplantae; phylum Streptophyta; class Magnoliopsida; order Alismatales; family Hydrocharitaceae; genus Thalassia; species Thalassia testudinum. The sequence goes on from JAZHRO010000007.1 coordinate 15,404,576, forward strand.
GGCAAGAAGTTCTTTTCCAGTAACTGTGTAATTTTGTTGTGCATTATCAAGAGTTTTGCTAGTATAATAGATCACAACGGGCTTATTGTCAATTCTTTTCCCTAAAACGACCCCAACAGCAAAATCTGAGGCATCCGTCATTAATTCAAGGGGACTATTCCAATCAGGTCCTTGTAAAATTGGTGCCTCGGTAACTTCCTTCTTCAACCTCAAAAAACTCTCCAGGCATTTATCATTGAAATCGAATGGCTTGTCTTTGGTAAGAAGCTGACTTAAGGCCTTGGAGATTTGAAAAAAATTTTGTATGAATCTACAGTAGAAACCCACATGACCTAAACAGGATCTGATTTGTTTTACAGTTGTGGGTGGTGGGAACTTAGATATAGCATCTATTTTTGCTTTATCTACCACAATTCCTTGTTTTGATATAACATGGCCTAGTACAATACCTTCTTGGACCATGAAATGACTTTTTTCCCAACTGAGGACCAGATTGATTTCTATGCATTTTTGGAGAGTTCTTTCAAGGTTCTTGAGACAATGGTCAAAAGAATTTCCAAAAACAGAGAAGTTTTCCATAAAGACTTTTAAACATTCACCTACCAGGTTCGAAAATATTGCAAGCATACACCTTTGAAAAGTTACAGGTGCGTTGCAAAGACTGAAAGGCATTCTTCGGAAAGCAAAGGTTCCGAAAGGGTAGGTGAAAGTTGTTTTATCCTAGTCCTCAGGATGAACTGCTACCTAATTATAGCCAGAATAATTACCCAGAAAATAGTAAAAATCCCGTCTGGCTAACTACTCCAAGATTTGATCGATAAAGGGGAGCGGAAAATGATCCTTCTTGGTGGCGGTGTTTAATTTTCTGTAATCAATACACATGCACCAAGAAGAGGTGATTCGAGTGGCTATATTCGCCCTATTTTCATTGGTGACAACTGTTAGTCTAGCCTTTTTGGGCACTACTTGTGTTGGACTAATCTAGGAGCTATCAAAAATGGGGTAGATGATATTTGCATCAAGCCACTTAATAATCTCCCTTTTTACCACCTCCTGCATATTAGGGTTCAAGCGCCTTTGTGGTTGGCAGGAGGGGCGAGAATCGTCCTGTAAATATATACGATGTGTACAGTAGGACAGATGCATACCCTTAAGATCAGAAATGGTCCAACCAATAACTTTTCTATATTTACTCAAAACCTGGAGAAGTTTGTGTCCTTGTGCCCCAGTAAGTTCAGAATTTATAATCACTGGCAGGGTTTGATTTGGACCCAGGAAAACATATTTAAGGAAATCGGGCAAAGGTTTTAACTCTAGTTGTGGGCCCAGCTTCAAAAGAATATCTACTTTCTGTGTTTGTGGTAAAGCGAGAGTGAAAGGGTCATCTGGAGTGTTAGCTCAATGTGTGGTTAGGGTGGAAGGGTGGGATGAAGTGGATTGTTCAGGAACTGTGTTAATGGCAAAACAGGAACCCAAATGTGAAATCTGCAAAGTTTCCTCCACTATATTTTCCATTTCTAAATCGAAGTCATCAAAGAAATCAGGTTCTTGGAACCTCCTAGAGGCTTGGAAAATATCTAGGGCTACAGATTCATTGCCACACATGATCTTCATTTTGCCAGAATCACAAGTAATATTTACATGGGCGGTGGCTAAGAATGGTCTTCCAAGAATTATAGGGGCAAACTTTAAAGCCTCCGGTACCTCTATATCCAGGACTAAAACGTCTACTGCAAATAGATAATTTTTGACCCAAACAAAGACAACCTCAACAATTCCCCTTGGTTTAATTGTAGATCGGTCTGCTAATTGTAGATCTGACCCAGAAAGTAACCTCAACAGGCTTTAATTCTCTGATCTTAAATTTATCGAAAATAGTTGTGGGGATAAAATTAATTGAGGCACCAAGATCGGAATAGGCATGATCAAATAAAGTATCATTAATGATTACTTGAATCAAGGGAGTGCTTGGATCTTTTCTCTTAAGAGGTAGTCGGCTTTGCACAATTGAGCTGACTGTCTCGGGAAGGATCACCTTTCCTAAATTTCTGGGCAACCTTTTTGGGCTACACAAATCCTTTAGAAATTTTAAATAGGCAGGGATGTATTTTATGGCATCTAGGAGAGGGATGTTAGTTTCAACTTGCCTAAATAAATCCATCAATTCCTTATCAGTGGGCTCGGATTTCTTCTTTTTCTTATTTTGTGAAGAATGGAGGGCTTATGGAAATGGTGCAGGGTTTTCCTATTTTTCATTATTAGGTTCCTAAATAGTGTTAGAGGAAGATGGAGAAGAGTTGATCTATTTTTCAGTGAAATGAGTTTCTTTAACAAGTAGGGGGTCTTGAGTGGTTTTCCCATTCCTCAAAGTAATTGCATTTGCAGTTTGGTTGCTTTTAGGATGAGGATAAGAAGCCTGACTATTATTGAAACCCAAGGGATGCTGAGGTGCTGGTTGAATGGGTTGACTGGGATATCCACCTTGGAACTAATTTCGTTGATTATTCGAGTTGGGCATGGGTTGGGAAGGTAAATTCCCAGCAAGTCGATGATCAGGAGTAACCTTAACTTGGTGTTGTAAGTTGGTAATCATGCGGGTTACTTCTGTCATTTGATTCTATATACCATGCAGAGTATTCATGACCTGAGTATTAATATCTTCCTGGGATGGTCCAGGTTGATATGCAGGTTGCCCATAATTCCCAAAATGATTTTGTTTGGGAAATGGAGTCGGGTTTGGGTTTTTCCAGGAGTGATTTGGGTTTTGATTGTAAGTGTTGGAGGGGTTTCTAAATTTCTCTTAGAGAGCATAAATGTTTTCCATGGTGGGATCAAGAATATTCTGATTGAAATAATCAAAATTCCTAGTCAAATCTTGTGGAAAATCAGCTAGAAATTGTTGACCAGCAGGTGTGGCATCAATATTATGCAGATTTTCTCTTCGGAGAAGTTGTGGAGTGTTAGGGTGTGGAGAGTTAAAGTGTGGAGCATTAAGGTGTGGAACTTGTTTGTTTGTGAGCTTTTCTTCTATTTTTTTCTAGTGAATTTGCATCTGGTCCAGTCATTGAGTTAACATATATAGATCATCCTAAGTGACTAGAACAGAGGTGGATTTAGAGTCAATTTCATTTACTTCGTGTCTGGGGGTTTGAGTTTTACCAAAAGTGTTCATTGAAGTCATATTAAATGAGTTTTCACCCATTTCTTCAAAGAGGAGATAGGCACTTTCGGCCTCTTTATTAAGAAAATTTCCCCCACATGAGGCATCCACAAATCGCTCTAATTGATCTTCTAATTCATGATAAAAGATCTGCACTAATTGCCATTGCGGAATTTCATGATGGGGACAACTTCTTAAAAGTTCTTGAAATCTTTCCCAAGCTTCATGGAGGGGTTCACGAATTTTTTGTTGAAAGGTCATTTGGATCTTCTTAAAGTATTAGTTCGACTGATCGGAAAATTTTTTTTTAGAAAAGCACTCTTTAATTGGGGCCAGGTGGTGATCGGGTGCCCGACTGTTCTAAACCAGTGTGAAGCTTTATCTTTTAAAGAGAGAGGAAAATGTCTCATCAACCACACGTCTTCCTGCACATTGTGGGATCGAGTGGTTTGAGTGAGGATAGTTAATTCCTCAAGATAACAAAAAGGGTCCTCTCTCGGAAGACCATGGAAATGCTTGATTAAGTTCAGAATAACTGGTTTGATCTCAAAATCTCCTTGTGGGATGAACACCCCAGGTCTTTCCTCATAGTTGGAAGGATCATAAAAATCCTTAAGAGGAATGACAGGCTGCTGACGAGGTGGCAGGTTTTGCCCTTGGTTGGCTTGGTTCGTCACAGTCCTAGCCAAATTCTCTTGGTTTTGTTGTAGCTGAAGCAAAAGGTTGACCATAAAGGCAAAGGGGTCTGTATTTTGAGTTTGGATTTGAGGGCCACCTGGCCTTGTAGGAATTTTCGGTTGCTCCAGATGAGGGAGGTTAGGGATGGGGAAGTCAACTTAAGGGTCAGCTGACGGGTTAGAAGCAGAAGCAGAATTTTTTTGTCGATTTCTCGGGTTTTCCAAATATTTAGAAGAGGAAGGAGAAGAAAACAAAGATTTTTTGGTGCGGGGGGCAAAATTAGATAGTCCCTCAAGATGTGATTTTTGGGACCTTTGCCAGTACATGCACTTTTTTTTTTGGAAGAATTGGAAGGGAGGAGAAGAGAGAGAGAGATGAGAGAAAGTGTACAATTCAAACAACAAATTCTAGACCTAACTTAATTGTGACTCCCTAAAAATAACCTAAGACTTGGTCTACTTAGAAAATAAGTAATCACTAGTGAATACCCATTCTGTCAACAAATCTAGCTAGGTTGTTTAAGGAGAGGTTTGGGTCCAAGCGTTTCCCAAGAAAATCCCAGGTGCTTGTACAAACCTACGCCTGGTCATTTGACACAGCCCCTCAGCCTGAACACCAGATATAGATGACAGAATTGATATTAACTAAAGATAACTTAAGACTTAGATAGCAAGCCTAAGTTGATGAAACCTTAGGGATCAAGTTGCTACATATTTTAATTAGGTCTAGGATACTAAAGTGCTCACGGAATATGGAGGACGTTGATTGGGTTATTGCCTTGTTATTTCAATTTTTTTTGTGTGTGTGCAGGAATTGGAAAGTGGTTCCAATTTCAAACAAATTGTCACACAATTTTAAGTGTTTCTGTCTTTTAGGATTTGCTTTAAATTAATGCACTTTAGGGTTTCTTTTCTTAAGACTTCAAATAAGTTTTAAGATTCCACAAACAAGAGGAAGTCAAGTTGTATGGGTTGAGATCAATTTCATTTTAGCTGTTTGTCTCTAAAAATGAAAAAGAAACCCTAATCTAATTGATCATAGGATAGAAATTTAACTACCAATGGATCTTTTTTAGGCCTTTTGTATTAAGTAGTGGTCCAAACATATCAAACAATGCCACTATTTTATGGAAAATCAAGTAAGGATTCCAGAAAAGAATTTTTTTAAGAATTTAGGAATTTATTTGATATTTTTAAAGAATTTTTCTTTGTGCTGGTGTAAAAGTCCAGAATTGATACCCGTGGATATTTTGGACTTTTCGTTACTACCACCGGCTTCAAAAAATTTTGGTAATTTTATGTGATGTGTATAATTTCACAAGGATTCCATAAAGCTAAATGTCACAAAAATTGGATGAGTATAAAAGTTCTAAAAATTTACGGACAGTAGCAGAATAGAAAGATTAGTGGGTGTGACTCCTATGAAGTCCACGAATTTTTAAAAATTAATTACGAATCCAATTACTTGGAAATTTGGAACAGATGTTCCATACTTGATTTGGAATCATTGGGCGAAATTTTATGACTTTTAGAGGCCCATGGTGTCGGGAATTGATTTTTCAAGTTCGGATAAAAATCTAGACCCGAAAAATAGAACACTAATACTTGAATTGGAGTGGTGTTTAATGGTGCAAACAAGCAAACAATGAATTTTAAATTGTACCACTCCAATTAATTAAGATATTTAAGATCCTGAAAGCCAAGTTTAATATTTTTTTGGTAGTTTTTTAATGATTTATGTGACAAGATAAAGGGAACCAACTTGAATCCACGGGAAGACAAGGGATTTGAGTTCTTTCCAGAATTCCCGCTTGCTCTTGTAGTTCCTACACACACGAGATAAAAGAAAAGAAAAGGGGATGAGATCTACTTCAAGTACGAGAAAAGTGATAAAAGCAAAGCTGTGCTTCTCTGACAACGGTGTTAAAAAGTGATCGTGTTTTTGTACGATTTGTTAATTTAGGGTTTTAAGTCATTGCAACGCACAAAAATGGATTCGATTTAAAATTTATAACCTAGATAGTGGGGTATCTAGGGTTGTCCAAGGAGGCAAAATTGATTGCTAAATCAAATCTCTTGCTTTAAAAGGGACTCAACTTTCTTTTTGGGTTTATAAATATATGAATTTTTTTTTTAGATTTTTGAAATAACAGGATCACTAAAGTTTTATTGAAAAAGACTAACCCTAATAGCTAATATCTACGTGACAAAAGTGATTCTTTCTAAGCTCACCCTAGGCATGTGGAAGCCTAGGGTAATTAGAAAGAAAGAGTGTTTGTGCACTAGGAATATTGCAACAAAACAACAAAAGGAATTGCGACAAAAGCTATATTAAAAAGGTGACTTTTAATTGAGAAAGAGTGTTTTACAAAAAATTCTAGTAGAGGAATGCTTCTACTACTAGAATAACTAAAACAAATAATAAAAGAAATACAAATCCTCTTGAAATGATGGTGAAGAGGGGAAGCTCCTTGCTCCAAGCTTAGTGGCTCCTAGGCTTGAAAATGGTTCCTCCTCCTTCCTGGATGTCCTCCAAAGGCAAACCCTAGATGGGCGTGCCTTCTCCTTCCTAGAGTTGGCGGCTCCCACTCCAAGAACTTATCCTGAAGGTGGCATGGACCACCTTTGATTCCTCCTCCAAGGGTGGTACTGTACCAACCTCAAATCCTCCTCTTCCTAAGGTAGGTGTGTACCCTAGGTTGTCCTCCAATGCCTAGCTTTCTTCCTTTGCTAGCGTGGGCACAAGAGAGAAGAGAAGAAGGGAAGACACCATGGGGACAGAGTATCCCCTTAATCTTCTTCTTCTTCTCTTGACCTTCTATATAGGTGGAAATATGGGTAGAAAAAATGTAGCTAAGGTTGGATTGTAATGGTGGTGGTAGGGGGTTTTTATAGGAGTAGGAGGGGGGTAGGGTTTGTTATAGGATGGACAACTATGATGGGGGCTAGATCGTGGTTATAGGATCCTAGGGCTAGGGTTGTTGGCACCAAAATGGAAGGGCACTTGGTGGTTGGCGCCAACTCTAGGTGGTTGCTATGGTTAAGGGTTTAGTTAGGTGTGTTATAGGGCTAGGATTAGATCATAGGGTGGTAGTTAGGAGATGGATGGCTATGTTTAGTTGGCGTCAATTATAGGGATGTGTGGAGGTGTGGTAGGTGTTTTGTCACCAACTAAAGGGGGGCTTAGGTGTGTTAGGTGGAGTGGGTTTTAGGAAGGGTTGGGATGGCTTTATTTGGTGGTGGTTATGGGATTAAGGGTAGATATAGGTGGTGCCAAGATGAAGGTGTGTGGGTGATGTATTTTGGCTCCAACTAGGGTGTGGTTTTGGGTAGTGAAGGGGGGTTAAGGTTGGCGCCAAGTGTAGGTTTCTAGAAGGGGTTAGGTGGGTGGTAGGGATGGCTTTAGGTGGTGATGTGTAGGGTTAAGATTTCAGGGGAAGTTGGCACCAGAAGTAAAGGGTGCATGTGGTGTTTTTGGCACCAACTTGAAGGGGTGTGAGTGGTGGTGGTTGGTGTGGGTTGGCACCAAGGATATGCTGGGTTAAAGTTTGGTTAGGGTTAAGGGTTGAAGAGTGGACAACCATGGAGGTTTTTGGTGGAGTAGAGTTTAGCTAAGCTAGCTTAGCTAGTAGAGTAGAGTTGGAGGAGCTGGGGTTTCATGGAGGAGAGTTGAAGAAGAGTATTCTGGAGTTGGTATCAGGTACTCTGGAGCTGGGGCTACTGAGGTAGCTTCAAGGGGAGCTTAATTACTGAGCTTAGCTACTTCTTATGTAAGTAGCCATGCTTGGGTAGTTGAGCTCAGTTGAGCTGGCCCTAACCTAGCTGGAGCTAGGTTGAGCTAAAACTGCCTCTGATGAGAACTCCAGAGCTAGCTAAGCTACTAGTTGACATGTAGTAGCTCAGCTAGCTTAGAGTCTAGCTATTGTGAGCTGGCTGGAGTTGAGGTGAGTTGAGCTTGAGCTGAGGTGGACTCAAGTCAACTCAGTTGAGCTAGCTAGAGCTCCCAGTGAACTGGTGGGAGCTAAGATGTGCTAGACTCAGCTGAGTTGAACTGGATCTGAGCTGACCTGAGCTAGGGTGAGCTAAGATGAGCTCTCTTGAGCTACCATTTAGCTAAGATGAGCTCTTTTGAGCTACCATTAAGCTAAAATGAGTTGAATGGAGCTAAACTTAGTCCAAGGGAGCTGGTATCCCGCCATGATGAGCTGATCAGCTGAGTCCTAGCCTAGTTAAGCTTCCTCTTTATCAGTTGCCTTCCCAAGTGCTAGGGTTCTGGGGATCTGACTCTCTGCCTATCCCTAACACTCCAAGAAACACATCAAAAATAAAATAACAAATGCAATGCATGCCTAACCTAATTTATGCCTAAATGCAACCCAAAAAACCCATTTACGGAGAAAAATTCTAAGAGCTAGGTTTGTTTTAATGTATAAGAATGATGATACACTAGCGTTTATCACACCCACATGCTTATCTTTTGCTAGTCTCTTAACAACACTTTAATTTTTTACAAAATGAAATTTTGGGGAAATCTAATTTTTTCGACTTTGGAGGAGAAAAAGATTACAGGACATAGGTTGATCCAATCATTGGAGGTACGAGATTTGTTATGGATAAACATCGGGATTTATTTTCGGATCCAAAAATTAAACAAAAATGGGATCAATATATCTGCCAAAAAATTCACAGATTAACCCCTTGTTAATTCAGATGGCTTGAAGTTTTTATTTTTAGGATTTTTCTGGCTCTTGAATCTAATTCGCAACTTGCAATATCATTTAAAACCTTGTGTCTGTGCTTGTGAAAAACCAACATTTATAAATGCGTGTTTTTCATTTAAAACTTTTTTTTCTCTCCCTCATGCTTATTTTTAGCTTTGTCTTATAACAAATGTGTCGAGATCATCATTCCCATTACCAAACCTTGAGGGGGCTTTGGCACCAGTACTTCGAGATAGCACTGTCCATGATACCACCCAGGAGCTCACAACCCCAAAACATAATGCGGTGTAAAGGGGATCTCCAAGCAAACTCAAGTTCTTGCTCCGACACTATAGGTAGAGCACCGTCCAAGACACTTGAGCTGCAAAAATGTGCTTTAATGCTCTATCTAAAGATTTGAAATATAGATATAGAGCAGTGTCGAGGTGGTAACATGTTGATATAGCATCCTTAAAGGAGGCATTTTCCTCCTCGGCAGTGGGAACTCAAACCAATGATTTGCTTCAGACTTTTACTAAGTTCAAACAAGGGGGCTTTTTTACTTTTTAGTTGTTTTTAGGTGTTGGCTTGTGTGTGAAATTTGATACAGGAGGTTTTGCATGAAATGCAAGTTTTTGAATCATAAACTCAGCCAGATACTTTCCATATTACAAAAGAGGATCAAGTCACTTGAACTATCATGAGTTTAGGTGGAATTTTAGAGAAGGATATCTGATCTAGTCTAAAAATACACTTTGAAATTCTAATGATCAGATCCGTATCATCATCCCTAGTTTGTTAAAGATAAAATCCCATTGTATCAAAAGTGAGTTGTCAATCTTATTCCCGATTTCAAATTTTCCTCAATAAGTTTTTAATATTTTTATTTTTTTGGGTATGCAAGTAGGAAAATCAAAATGACTAAATAAAAAATGCATGTTTTTTAGGTTTTGAAAATCCTAAATTGAATGTCAAAATTTTAAAAACACCCCTCTATGCTTATGATATGCAATGTCCTTATGCATTAGGAAGGAAAAGGAATCACCTTAGTGAAGGGTGGTCAGGTTTAGGATGGTCAAAACCTGGAAAAACAAAGGAAAAAGGAAAGCAGGAAAAATGATGTGTTACCTCCCATCTAATGCTATCTTTTACTCCATTCAGCTAGGCGTAAAGGTATGCACGGAAGACGGGTACTCATGTAAATAATTGGACACTTGGATGCCCGTAAGAAATGTGTTTTCCTCAAGATCCCTAAAAGGATAATTGATAAAGAAATAGATATCAAAATGAAATGGAAAAATGACCTGGGTCTGGCCATGGTTTAAGTTCATGTAAAATGCCTAATATGGGTGGATCGGGTGGTAGGTCCAATGGAAAGGGAGGGAGAAAGTAGCCATTGAGATGTAGGGTGGGTGAAGTTAGTGTGGATGTTTTTGGTTAAAAATCAGGAAGATTGAAAAAGTAAAAGTCAAACCCTAGTTGATCTGAAAAGTCTTGGACCACAAAATCATCCTTGGAATAGGAATCAATAAAATCTAGATCCATGGTGGTCAAAGCTGAGTAGGATTTGATCAACAAAGATTTCCCACAAATTGCTTCCATTGTATTATCAGTGTCCTCGAAAATTTTATGATCAATGGACCTCTTGGAAGCTTGAAATAAATCTAATGAGAAAATTTGGTTACCGCAACTTATGTTAATTTTCCCAGAATGAGAGTTGATATTAGCTGTTACGGTAATCAAAAGGGGTCTTCCAAGAATGGTATTAGTGAGAGCTGCAGGTACCTCTATGTCAAGGACTAGAAAATTTACCGGATTTAGACAATTCTGGACCTTGACAATATGATCCTCAATGATTCCCCACTGTTGAATGGTAGATCGATCTCCCAATTGAAATTGAACCTTAGTAGATTTAAAAGCATCAAATTGAGATTCCTCGAATAAGACTGGGGTAATGATATTAATGGAGGTACCTAAGCCGAGAGGGGTGTGAAAAAAAATGGTGTCATTTATGGCAATTGAGGTGAGGGATGCACCCGGGTCCTTTCTTGTGAGAGGCAGCTTGCTTTGAACAACTGAGCTTGCTTTCTTAGAAAGGACCACCCTTCCTAGATTCTGAGCCTCCCCTGGTGGAGTAAACTTTTCTTTCAAAAATTTAGCAAATGTAGGGGTGGTATCTAAGAGGGGGATATTCTTCTCGACTTGCCCAAATAAGTCCAAAAGATCTTGGTAAGAGGTGTCTAATTTCTTATCAAAAAGTTTGGATGCCAGTGTTTGAGAGTGAGAAATAGGATTTGAATCAAGTGTTTTTGGTATTTCTTTTTCTTCTTCCTAAGTGGGGTTAGGAGAGTCGATTTGCATAGGTTGAGAGTGGGTTTCATCAATCTGATTTGAAGACCCTAAATCAGCAGTGGTTTTCCCACTTCTCAATGTAACTACATGCGCAGTTTGGTTATCACTGGGAGGAAGTGGGGGGGTCTGTTGTTGATAGAAACTAGATTGGTGTTGAGATATCAGGATAATAGGAGGCTGAACAGTGTGGTTCTGATGTTGGTGTCCACCTAGGTGTTGGTTCCTATGATCGACAAAGTTTGGTGTGGGCTAGGATGGTGAGTGTCTTGCAAGTCTTTGGTTTGAAATAACCCCAAATTGATCATTGAGATTATTAATAGCACGGGTTATTTCTGTTGTTTTTCTTTGCATATCCTGCAGGGTTTTCAACATTTGGGCATTGATGTCTTCTTGAGATGGCCTAGATTGATAGTTGATTTTGAACCATGCCTCCAAATAGGTTTTGTTGTTGGTGAGGAACCGGATTGGTCCAGGATTGAGTTGGATAATTTCTCCAATTAGAGAAATTTTGCAATTGCTCCTGGAAGGTGGAGACATTTTGAGTGGGGTAATGATTTGGATAAGTATAATTCCCCGTTGAACCATAGAAAGCCTTAGAATAATGATTATACTCAGCACAGGTCGTATGCAAATTTTGTTTCTTTGGGATGTGAGAAGGGGTGAGATGTGGAATGTGTGGAGCTTGGGTAGGTGTGGTAGGACTCCCTTGGTTGGCTAGGTTAAATCCTTATGCAACTGTTATTGGTGGAGAGGGGGTATTAGGTGTGGGTTAGGTGGATGGCTAGGATGTGTTTAGGTGGTGGTTATGGGTAGTTAATTTGATCCTATGGCTAGGGTTAGTTGGCGCCAACCATGGGGGTGCCATGGGAGGTAGTTATGGTGGTGGTGTCCCTTGAAGTTGGTGCCAAAATAGGTCTTCTAGAAGGGGGTTAGGTGGCGCCATGTAAGGAAGGGTTAGGATGTATTTGGTGGAAGGATGGATGACCATGATGGGGTCTTAAGTTGGCGCCAAAAGAGAGGCTTCTAGAAGGGAGGTTTTGGTGCCAACTTTAGGTGTCTTTTGGAGGAGGTTAAGGGGTAAAGGGATGGCTTGGGTTGGTGCCAAAACAAGGGTGGACTAGGTAGAGCTTAGGTGGACTAGGTGGGCTTAGTTGGTGGAACTAGTTAGGGTTAAGTTGTAGGTGGTGGATGGCAAGGGAGCTGGGGCCTAGCTAAGCTAAGCTAGCTTAGCTAGTAATGGAGTAGAGGAGGAGGCAATGGGAGCTAGGGTTTGTGGAGAGGAGCTGGATAGAAGAAGTCTGGAGCTGAAATGGAGCTGGCAACTACTGAAGAGGATGGCATGGAGCTACTTTAGCTGGCTTAGCTTGCTAGTTGTTTGCTAGCTGCTAAGCCTAGCTAAAGTAAGCTAGCTTCTGCCACAAGGAGCTTAGGTGAGCTGGGTCTGGTGCTCCTGGGGAGGATTAAGCTGGTTGAGGTAGCTAAGGTGGCTTAGTTCAACTAAGTTGTGCTAAGTTGAATCCCCGGGAGCTGGACTTGAGCTTCCTGACTTGGAATGAAGTCATCTTCAGCTGGCTAAAGTTGAGTGGAGCTGGATCAAGCTGGTCCTGAGCTAAGGTGAACTCCAGTCAACTCAGTAGAGCTAGCTAGAGCTCCCTATGAACTAATGAGAGTTGAGATGAGCTAGAATCAGCTAAGTTGAGTTGGATCTGAGCTGACCTGAGCTAGGGTGAGCTAAGATGAGCTCTCTTGAGCTGCCATTCAGCTAGGATGAGTTGAATGGAGCTAAAATGAGCTAACCCTAGTCCAAATGAGCTGAAATTCAGCTATGGTGAGCTGGATTTGGCTGAGTTCCAACTGGTTTGGACTTCTCCTTTACCAGTTGCCTTCCTGAGTGCTAGGGTTCTAGGGATCTGGCAATCTGTATATCCCTAACACTCACAAAAACACATTAAAAAGCAATAAAAAGTGCAATGCATACCTGCCCTATTTGGTGCCTAAATGCAACCCAAAAACCCGTTTGCGGAGCAAAATCCTAAGAGCTAGGTTTGTTTTATTGCATTAGATTGGTGATAAACTGCCGTTCATCACGTACCAAGCTCATGGAGCTTGTTTTAGGCCATATAATGCTTTGTTTAGTTTGTATACATAGTCTAGATGTTTAACATCTTCAAAACCTGGAGGTTGTTTAACATAGACTTCTTCCTTGATGAATCCGTTTAGGAAGGCACTTTTGATGTCCATCTAAAAAAGTTTGAATTTCATTTGGGCGGCAAAGGCTAGCAGCATCCTAATAGATTCTAGGTGAGCTTTGGGCGCATATGTTTCATCAAAATCAATTCCTTCTTCTTGATTATATCCTTGGGCCACAAGTCTAGCTTTATTTTTAACTACTTTTGATTCATTAAGTTTATTCCTAAAGACCCATTTGGTTCCTATAATGGTCTGAGAGTTAGGCTTTGGAACAAGTTCCCACACATGATTTCTTTTGAATTGATTTAACTCATCTTCCATTGCAATAATCCAGTAACTGTTAGAGAAGGCTTCCTTAACATTTTTGGGTTCTAATTTAGAAACAAATGCTATGTAAGCTAAATTATTAAAAGAAGATCTAGTTTGAACTCATTTAGACAATTCTCCTATCACCAATTCTTTTGGATGATCTTTCACATAGGAAATAGCTCTGGGTAGTTCATCAGAAACATTTTCTTCTGGAATGTTTGATGGGACATCTATTAGTTCATCTTCATCATTGTTTACAGAAGATTTAGGTTGAGCTAATACTTCATCAAATGATACATGCATAGTTTCCTCAACAACTGAATTCTTCTTGTTAAAAACTCTATAGGCTTTACTTCTAGTTGAGTAACCTAAGAATATTCCTTTTGAACTTTTAGCATCAAACTTATCAAGACTGTCCTTAGTATTAAGTATAAAACACCGACAACCAAATACCTTGAAGTAGGAAATTCTAGGTGTTCTTCCATGATAGAGTTCAAAAGGTATTTTGTTTAGGATTGGCCTAATTAGTGATCTATTTTGGATATAGCAAGTAGTGTTTACAGCTTCCGCCCAAAAATATCAAGGTAGCTTTGACTCGCATAGCATTCTGCGAACACACTCTTGATGAGTCCAATTTATTGGAAAATCAATTAGCTTAAGTACATTTCAAACATGCCTCACTAGATTGAAATTAGAACTAAGTGTTAGTTTACCTTAATTAGAAAATAATTTGTTAAGACTTGATACATCTATGTTTATGCAGGGTCATATGTACAAAATTTCCAAATCCCGACCGCCGCTTCATTGCCAACAGGATGCTAATCCTCACTGGCCTTAATTGACGGCTAACTTAAGTGGGCCATGCGTCTTGCAACAACAATCACTCCGAGCCTATTGGCAACGCCTCATCACAAGTTGTTGGAGGAGATCTCGCATGGAATAAACCGAATGAGGGAGAGTCAGGGGAACATCTATTAAGAAGACACCTGCATGTAGGAGGGAGGAGGAGGGCCTACACTGTGAATTTGGCGACAACCATGGACCAAAGCATGCTCCGACCTTGCCTCCATCTCCATCTTCGCTCATGCATGCAGTGACAGTGTGTGCATGCCACCGCCCCTCATCGTGTGGCCACTGTCACCACTCCTCCAAACAACACCGTCGGGCCCCCTAGTCCATTACTATTGTATCGCCAAGCCCATCGGTGATCGACCCCCACTCCACACACTGCATGCATATGCCCTCATTAGCTTCTTCTCCCTTGCCGACTCGTGGCCATGTGCAACCTCTACGCAACCAACAACAGCACCCACCATGAGTAGCAGCCTCGCACGGTCTCATACCATCAGCTGCAGTAGCCAACCTCATCGCACGAACCCTCATGTGCATGCCGTCGTGCACAGCGCCATCTGATTATCCCATAGTTGTGGGCTACTTAAGTATTTAAGTGCCTAGACATTAGGTTAATTCTAACATTTATTTAGCATAAATTAGGATGTAAATAGATTAATTCATATTTTTAATTTAATTACATAATCCATGCATTACATTCATATTTTAAATGCATTTAGAATTAGCTTAGAATGGTATTCATTTAATTAGTTAACCAATTAGGTACATTGTTTTAGTTAACATAAAAGTTGAGGGTTTGTATATAAATAACCATAATATTTTAATAATATCCTTTATTCTTCTTCTTCTCAGCAACGGCTCGGCTGCCGCTGCCGCTGCAACGCCTCCTGCCGCACTAAAGCCACATTCATGGATCAACGGAGAAGGTTGATCTACTCCCGCCTCTCCATTCAAATTAGTGCAGGCCTCTACAAAAGGAGGAGAGAGGCTGTCGAGCGGGGTAGGCCTCCACCCCCAACCCACACTGTGTAGAGTCCATCTCTTCCATTCCACACCGCCGGCCTCAACCGCGGCGACGACCCTCCACCACCGTGGGCGTGTGGTGTGACAGGCCACACCGCCATCCGGAGGTTGTCCGCATTACCGTGAGCACCTCGCCGTGCATCTCCCTCGCTGTCATCATCAACAACCACCGTCGCAGCTACTGCAATCACCCCTCAACCAGTTAAGACGTCCGGGAAGTTTCTCGGATGTCTGAAGCTTCGACCTCCCACTCCTGCAACAACCACACTCGCCCGCTCACTTGAACCGCCAGCCCTCACCTGCTCACTCCACGCTTGCCCGCACGCCTTCCAGCTGCGGGCAAGGCGGGCACGGCCAGTAGTCCTCCCGCGCCCTCCAACCTTCGTGCGCACCCGCGCCCACTGCCAACAGTGCGCGCATCCGCCTGCAGCCTCCCCGCAGCTACCTGCAGTGCCGCACCAGGCCGCGCGCACCCACGCCAGCGTGCAGCACCGGCTGCAGCGCTCACCTGCACGCAGTAGCAGAGTCGCCCTCCTCCAGTGCACCTACGCCTGCAGTGCCTCCCGCCTGTGCACGCAACAGCAGAGCTGCCCTCCAACGTGCGCAGCCGCCTGCAGCGCCTTCCGTCAACAGGCCGCGCGCACCGCTCGCCAACACTAGCTGCAGCACCGTTTGAAGCCCCCTCTGCCGGAGCTCGTCCAGCCGACTCTGGCCACCGCGCGACACGCCGCCACCACCACTTCGAAGCCCTCGGTTCAAAGAAATTCCTCCGAGCTTCCCGTGTCCGACCATCCACTCTTCTTCGCGCACGGTCAAGGGGAATAAATCCCCTGTTTTGCTACAGTAACATTGCCATTAATAATTACATTTTCTGCCATTGTCAATTTTTAATGATATTTTATTGATTCTGCATTGCAACAAATATCCTCTAGTTATTAAGAATTGCTATTTCAGCATGATTTCTTGATTCAACCTTAATCTGAAGGCAATTTTGGCTTGATTCTTGTTTAAACTAACTACGAACAAACGTTTTTAACTGGTGCGAATTTAAATACGTCATTGCCTCCCTGTGGATACGACCCGCTCTTTTGCGAGTGGTTATTTCTTTTTAAATATTGATTAGTCGATTTTTCCACCACATTAAACTACAAACGACTTTAAAGCGAACAATCGACTCGTCACCATCCATGCAGCAGCAGCCCATGTGTCCTTGCATGCACCATCCAGCAGCAGGCCGACCTCCCCCTCCTCTCCTCCATCGTTCTTCTTCTTCTTCAACCTCTCTCAAAGGAGAAGAACCCATCATCAGCATTCAACCACCTCCACGCAACCACCAACGCCAGCCACCATTCTCCATGCCGTTGACTCCCCTACGCTTGCCTCAATGCCACGACCTCAGCCATGCCACCAGAGTCGACGGAGATAGCCCACGCATGCCGGTGGGAATCCTAATAGGCGGCGGCTCTCTACTTTTTGGCCAGTGACCAGCGGCCATCTCCCGCTAGCCCATCACACCTGACACGAAGCTCTCATCCGCCTCAACCTTCCTCGAATATATTGAGGTGAAATTACATTAGCACACTTACACTCTCTTGTAATTATTCAATGCATGTTTATGACTTTCGATTGCATCAAATTGTGACTTAGATTTGTACAATTCTTCTCTAATAGGAGTGTCATTGGAAATTACATGAAATGCCACTACTGATTACATCTTTACTGAACATTTTATTAAAGAAAAATTGCGCACATAACCTTGCATTCTCAAGTTATTTTGTATTTTTTTCTTTTCTCCTCATTTCTCCTTAGAATTAAGCATGGATTTCGCACATAATTGGGAGAATATAAAGAGAAAGTATTCGTGAATTTATTGCAGTTGTTCCTCCTTGTGGATATGACATCTAATCATTGTGGTTAGATTTAATGAATTTTTTATATGAGATTTCGACCACATAAAATACGACACATTTTTATTATCATCTTGTTAAGCAAAAATCTCATTGTCAAGTGGCACTGTTGCCAGGGAAGAAATAGACACAATAGATTTTTACGATTATATTTTGGGATTATTCTGAGGTGCACATTGATCTGGCCAGTTATTTTTTCTATGCGAGGAATCTGGCGAGGTGATCGACACAGCTGAGCAACGATGTCGACCTTGAGTGACACCCACACATGTGGAGAAGACGAGAAAAGGAGACCTGGATTTCGCTTTCACAGGGGATTCTCCTTTGTTATTGATTTTATTTCATTTCAGTCTTCTCGCCCTTGTAGCAATTGGGGCTTGTTTTTGGGTGAGTGTCCCGAATTCTTTAGATTTTAGGTTTACTCTTAGATAGTTAGTTTGTTTTGATTGTGATTTTATAGAAAAAAGAATCTAAGTTGCCTGATAGAAGTTGCATATCCATACGTCGATCATCTAGGAGTGCTTAAGTAGCATCTAGATTTTTCTTATTGCATTGCGTGCATTTCTGCATCGTAGAGTGCTGGAGAAAGGTATGTATTTTCTATCTTTTTGCCTTAGTTATCTGTACACGCATTGCATTTGGACATAATTAAAGAAGACCATTGAAACTGACTTGAAAAGATTAATCAAGTGGTCACATTACTTCTTAAAGGAAAGGTAAAATATACAGGAATTGTTTGAATAACTTGATTGCGATTTTTAAAAGAAAAATTATTTTTCATGGTGTGATGCACACTTCCTGCACCGAGCATGCACTGTAGGCACTGTACTAGGACTTGGACCCTTAAGGCTATAGGCATCGATCACTTTATCGGTGTAAACCCTCCTATCTTGCTTTGTAATGGTGGTATTAACTTTTGTCCGAGTGATTTGATACTCTCAGGAGGGGGACACCCCTTAAAGGAATTCAAGGGTAGTTAAGAGGCACTGCTAATGCATCGCCTCAAAGGAAGGGTTCGCTCTACTTGCATCCCTTGGTTCCATCCTTGGAGCACCTTTTTACTTGAGCATTTGAGAATATCATTGCAACAAGATGTACATCTTTAGGGCACTCAAAGGTCACTTTAGGGTGCGTAATTAATTGACAACTTGATTGGTCACTCAAAAAGGACTAAAAGTAACCTCAACCTCCTTAACAGACATTGACCAGGAATCTCAAGTGCCTCATTTCTCTTATACCACTTACATGGGAACGGAGAAACACTGCCTTGACTCTATTTGGCCAAGCTGGAGAGTTGGAAGAGGACTTAAAGTACTTTAAATCAGCAAAAGACCTATTGCCTTGTGTTTGCTTGGTGTATGCATGGTAGGTGCTCTCTTAGAAGGAGTCTTGTTTTCAACCCGAAACCTGAGAGAATTATTAGAAAAGCCAACCAAGAAAGAAGAAAAATGGCAGAAGAAAGACTTGAAGAAGAGATTAGGGTTGGTAAAAATCAAAGAACCTTGAGAGACTATTTCCTTCCTACCACTCACCAAGCCCTACCTATCCAGAGACCTGGAGTGGATAATCCTTAAGTGATCAAGAGTAGCACCATATCTTTACTCCTCGTTTTCTATGGTATTGCTAGGGAGGATCCCTACAGGCATCTTGAGGAATTCATCAAGGTATGTTCCACGGTGAAGCTTTGGGGCTTTACTGATGAATCCTTGATGAGAACTCTATTTCCTTTCTCCCTAAAGTATAAGGCCAAGCACTGGTATCATACCCTTGATGCAAGGGTAAATGATTGGGATACCCTTAAGGGAGAATTCTTGAAAAAGTACTTTCCTATGAGTAAGACCAATCATTACAGAAGAGAAATTATGTGTTTTGCTGAACAGGAAGGGGAGCAATTTCATGAAACATGGGAGTGCTTCAATGACCTCCTTAGGCTATGCCCCCACCATCAGGTGCCAAGATGGCAATTGGTCGAGAGGTTCTACAACAGATTATCTGAAAGTCACAGGCAAACCATTGATGTAGCCTGTGCAGGAACCTTCGTGACCAAAACTAAGGATGAAGTTTGGGCATTATTTGAAACATTAAGTGATAATTCCATACATATGTCCTCTGCCTATCAAGAAAGAAAACCATCAATCTTGCAGAGGAAGATAGAGGTCCATGAAGCCGGGGCTACTCAAGATTTGGCTTGTCAAATTCAATTGTTGAATAAAAATTTTGATAGGCTTTTAGCAAAACCCAGCATGAACATGCAAGCAACTTCTATCTTTTAGGCTTCAAATGAATGCTTCATTTGCCAAAGCACTATGCATGCTACTACAGATTTCCACAAGGAAAATCAATTCCCTGAACGCAGCCCAAGGTTTCCGACCACCTCCTCGTAATAACCCTTATTCCAATACCTATAATCTAGGGTGGTGGAACCATCCAAACTTGTCATGGAAGTAAGGTGATGCTTCCAACTCAGGGAATGCAAAACCCCAACCTCCCCAACCTGTATACCAGCCATCCTATACAAACCCTCCTCAAAAAAAGCCTTCTGAGATGGATGAAGTGAAAGCCATGATGAAAGCGATGCAAGAGCATCAGAATATGGTCATCCAATCTCAGAATAAGATGATCACTAATATACAATCCCAAATTGGTCATCTTACTGACGTAGTTAGGCAACGAGATATGGGGAAGTTGCCTAGGTTTTTTGAGGAGAACCCAAAGGGTAAGGGGGTCATGTTTAGGGAGCACGCTCAAGTTGTGACAATGCTGAGGAGTGGAAAGAAAATCGACAAACCTGATATCATTCTTACTATCACCACTCAGAATTCCCCTCCTACATCGAACCCGACTTCCAACCTCACCGAGGAAGAGCCATACTGCACTCCTCTTGAAATCACCCACCTAGAGGATGTCGTCATTCTGCCTCCCCTTTCCCGACATGACAACCCCTCTACCCAGAAGCCAAGGGTGCCCAATTTTGAGCACCTATCTGCTCCTGGGGAATCTTCTGGTGGCTCATCTGGAGCCATGGATAGGACGGATGATATTATGAACACTTTCAGGCAAGTTCACATCAACTTGCCTTTATTCGATGCTATTAAACAAATCTTGTCCTATGCCAAGTTTCTAAAGGACCTGTGCACCCAGAAGCGCCAATCTAGGAGATAGGTCCAAGTTAAGGGCATCTTGCCTGAACATGCTAGCTCGGTGCTCCAACATGGAACACCTCCCAAGATGAAAGACCTAGGGGCCTTGTATATTTTAGTGGTTATAGGTAACCAACACATTGATGAGGCTCTACTTGATCTAGGTGAGAGGGTGAATATTTTACTGAGCTTTGTCTACGACCTTTTGGGAGGAGACAATTTAAAGCCTAGTCCAGTGATGTAAACACATTTACACTACTTAAAATGTCTATTTATGCATGTTCTTAAGCATAGGATTGCATTTCATGATATAAATATTGCATAACATGCATCATCTTGCATTTAGAGTAGTTCGAATAAAATGGAGGTTAATTGTCTCCTTTTATGTGCTTGGACAGGGAAAACATTTTATCGAGACCTCGGATCAAAAATCCAATCGTATGGATGTGATCAGAGCGACGATTGGAGTTCAACGACTCCAAGATTGCCCTAATCAGACATCCGTAGCATCAGATAGTGACCGGGGAACCCTAGAAGATCAAGGGCCAGGATGGTGAAAATCCACACTTCAGATGACAAATCCGACCACATGGATGAATTCGGATCGACGATCGCAGCCCAACGACGCAAAAATCAAGTCAATCCGACATCTGTGGCACCATCTACAACTTCCAGAAGATGGACGGCCAAGATGGCTCCACGTGGTGCCATCTCGGCCGCCCAAACGGCCGCACACATTCTACGAAGGTCCCGCACCCGCTCGTTCTCCGCCGTTGGTCAAGATCCAACTGCTGTGGATGCGGCTGGCTGATTCGTCCGAGCGACCATTTTGTCCGCGTAGCGCAGCGAAGACGAAGTGGCGGGCGAAGGAGAGGTCGCGGGATCGAGTCCCGTGAACCTCAAATCAGGTGCAAGCGAGCGGCGCATGGAGCATCAGATTGCGATCTAATGGCTGCGCACGCCCGATAGCGCCGACGCGCGATTGAACGCGCGGTGCGGATGCGCAATCGGACTTGCCAGGTGGGCGAGCTGCAGCGGGTGAAGCGCGATCTAAGCCGTACGATCTGGCGATCGGACGGCTAAGAACCAGCGGTTGTGCGCAAGCGTTGCACGCGCGGGCAGCTAAGCGGGCGCGCGTGGGCGCGGAAGCTACACTCACGTTGGGGGCTTTAGCGACGATTTTATCCGTCACTAAAGACCCCTTATTTATTATTTTGAAGTTGTAATGTCCATTTTGGCCCCACTCCTTGCAACTATAAAAGGATACCCCCTCTATACAAAATTCTCATCCGTTCCTTCTCCTCTCTACCCCTCCAAAGCTCAAGAGAAGCTTGTCCCACACCCGGGATGCTTCTCGCGAGAAAAGTCCAATTTTCGTTCCCCTTCGGAAGTGGATCCCGCGACGACGACGACGTGCTGCTTCGTTCCCATTCTTCTACTTCGTCCTGCTTCGTTCTCCTTCGTCCAGACGTCGTCCCGTCCGGCTCGTCCTCCAAGCAATCGTCGAGTAGGATAACTTCTCTCTCCCATTCTTATTTACAGCTTTTCTAGTGTAGAATTTTCCTGCTTTATAGTGTAATTGATTTTCCACTTTCTAGTGTAACTTTTATTTAGTTTGATTATATAAACAGTTGAAATATTGAATGCATGTTCTCTTTCTCTCTCTCTTTCTCTCTCTCTCTCTCTCTCTCTCTCTTAGTCTGATAGCTCCATTGTAATTATATCGCCTTGCTTATCAAAAACCCTAAAAAAAATATAATTGCGAATATAGATCAACATAGCCTCCCTGTGTTCGACCCGGAATTCATTTCAGTATAAATTTTATTTGTTGAACACGAATTCTTCGCTTTCGAACTACAATGACAGGTTTTCCAAAATCGAACACGTTAGCGTAGCGATTCGTAAACGTTCAACATTTTGGCGCCGTTGCCGGGGAGGCAACGATTTCCGATCTTTTCTTCGCATTTCTTGCACTTTATGTTGTTTTCTAACTAGCTTTCTCTTGTGTCTATTGTTTTGCAGAGACCTCCATCAAGGAATCAACAAGCGGTAGACTGGAGTAAAGTGCAGTTGAAGACAACTGTAAGTGCTCCCCCATTCTTACCCCCTCCATAGATTTCATTCGCCACATTAAATCCAAATCCCAATTAACCTAGGTGTTTGCATAAATTCTAGGAATAGTTTGGTTGTTTAGATTTCCACTCACATTCATTCCACCCTCATTCATAAAAAAATAACAAAAAGATAATCTTGTGGGGTAATTTTCAACAAACACACAACACACACTCACATTCAAGGCACTTGATCAACTTGATTTGTTTTCTACTCAACCGGGTTCTGATCTGTGGAACCGGTACACACAAAGAAACACATAACAGAGTAGAAATCATTCTAGGTTAACCATTTTTGAGTGCCTAACTTAGTGGTGCATTTGTGGCCAATGGCTTGAGTTGTTTGGGCCGCACCACTTTATTTAAAACCAACTCATCAAGTAGCTCCACCTTAGGGTTTTCAATCTAGGTATATTCCAGACACTCCACTTTCTTTCTGATTTTAAAGGAAAACAATCTTCACTCGTGTTTTACAACTTGGTTTGCCTAGAAACTTGATTGCAATTCACCTAATTTGAAACCCTAAAAGCTACTTAAGCAAGATTTGAACATTAAAATTCACACATTATCAATAATCTTGCTTGAAAACCCTGGTTGCGCACGCACTTACACAAATCTCAATCAATCATTAAGGGCACAACCCATTGTAAGGGCCCATCACATTCCATAAGCACCACAATCCCAGGCCTTAATAAAATTGAGTAGACGTTGGCCTTAAGGTTTGATTCACTCTTCAGGGCCTAGTCTGAGATTATTTTTGATTAACCTACTTGTACTGATTAATCTGATGTCTAGCTAGGGTAGTAGCATCAAATGACCGCGACTGGGGGGTACACTAGGAACTGGAGGCGAAAGCCAAAGGAAGAACCTTCTCCCCAGTCCCTCCTTCTAGCTGGTTGGATTAAACAGACGCAAGTAGAGTAAATCACTTATAGTCTTAAGGCTGATTTTGGGAGTCAGTAGATCCTTAGGCTACCCCACTTAAGGACAGCCTTGTTTTGTTGTGCTGCAGGATCCCTATCCCCAGTCCTTCCGACCTTCTCCTAGTTTATGCTGGGAAGACGGTCATTGAATCCCCGATTGGAAGGACCGTTAGAACATTCTAGGAGGCGTAAGTTAGATTTTGGTCAATTTTTATCCCATGGCCGAACAACAACCTCCTCTGCTTGAAAATCCACAGGAAGAATTTCGAAGGCAGCTGGAACAAATGCAGAGAATGCAAGAATGGTTCCAGAGAATGCAGGGCGCTCAGCCCTTGAAGGATTTTTATGATCCTTCAAATTACGGGGAACATCCCGGCGTCCAGATTCCAGCCGGTGACGTAGAAATCAAGCCCCAGGTGTTAAGCCTGATTAAACATTATCATGGGCTTGGCTCCGAAGATCTGTTTCAGCACTTGGAAGATTTGACCACTTTGGTCCAGACCACCAAGGCTCGAAACGTTAACGAGGAGCAAATGATCATGAGGCTCTTCCCCACTCTCTTAGGGATAAAGCTGCGCATTGGTATAGGACAATAGGAAGACCAATTACAATTTGGATTGAGTTGAAATCGGCCTTTCTGAAGAAATTCTTCCCATTCGGTCGTACCAATGCTTTGAGACGGGCAATCAGTACCTTTACCCAGCAGCCAGGGGAGCAGTTTCATGTGGCCTGGGAGCGATTCCAGGACTTATTGCGGAGGTTTCCACACCACGAGGTGCCGAAATAGCAACTCGTGCAGATCTTCTATCATGGGTTGAATGAGCAACTCAGAAACCATGTGGATGCTTCTTGCGGAGGCAATTTCCTCAATAAAGATGCAGATAGTGCACATGATTTATTTGAGGAAATGGGTGAGAATTCAATTAATCATGCCTCCATGGATACTTTTAACCGGTCCCAACAACCCAGATCAAATGTCAATGAAGTCCATGACACTCATTCATTTGATATGGAATTGATTTGTAATAAACTTGATAAGGTGAACTTGGTTGCTAAAAGAATGGAAGAATGGATGGCTGGAAATTCTGTTAACAACCCTCAATCCACTCAATCTCAAAATTCGGGATTCCATTCCTCATGAGCTCCTTCTGGACGGGAGTTTGTGAATCAACTCGATGCGACTCAACCTTTGAGTCAGCATTTTTCGGAACCCCATGGGTTTCCAACTAGGGCCTTTGATCATAGTTTTTCTAATCCTTCCCTTCCTTTCTCTCCTTCCTCACCTTATGAGGATGTCTGTGCTGTACAAGAGAATGTTAGATCCAATCCCTACTCGAATGCCTATAATCCAGGTTGGAGAAACCACCCTAACTTCTCTTGGAAAAATCCGGGGCAACAGACCCAATTCCGACTTGGCAACTATGCTCCGCAATGACCAATGGGTCAGGGTCAAGTATATACTCAGTTGCCTCCGAATCAGGTCAATCAGCCAGCTTGGAATGCCCGTCAACCTGCTGGGCAGGCTGATTTGAACCATCAAATGGTAGAGATGCAAGGATCTATGCTCCAGCTCATGCAGCAAATGAAAAACTCGCTGGACAACTTGCAATCCAGGCTCATTACTAACTCTCGTCAACCTGGATCTCTACCATCCCAACCCGTACCCAACCCGCGAAACATTATGAATTTGGGCAATCAAGCCCAAGGGTACGAAAATCAGAGGGACCCGCACGCACATGCTCAGGTGGTTGAGCAGGGTCCCTCGTCTTCTTCTTCTGCAAATCAACAATTCATGATCAATCAAGCCCCTCTAATCTTTCCTAATCCTCCCCAAGACCCAAATTCTTACGCTTCTGCAAATTCTGTAACTTTAAGGAGTGGTAGGAAGACTCAGGATCCACAACCACATTATTCTGATCTTTTGAATCCTGAAGAATCTGAGGAGAGAGAGGAGAATTCTAGAGGATAAATCAAGGCTCAGGAACCTGATTCCAAAGATCTGACTCATGTTCCTTTTCCTGAAGCCTTAACCAAAGCAAAGAAGAAGAAGTCTGTTGAGAGTAATGAGGAGCTTCTGAATTTATTTAAGAATGTTGAAATCAATATCCTGCTCCTTGATGCTATCAAGCACATACCGGCTTACGCAAGATTTTTAAAGGAATTATGTACACAAAAGCGTAAGTCCAGAGAATCTGTTACGAGGAAGGTGGTACTCTCCGAGCAGGCTAGTTCTGTTATCCTGCACTACCTCCCTCAGAAAAAGAGAGATCCTGGTGCTCCTTTGATTTCTTACGTTATCGGAGATTACACATTTGATAGAGCACTTTTGGATCTCGGTGCATCCATCAACCTAATTCCGACTTCTCTTTATGAGAAGTTTGGGTTAGGTGAACTTCGGCCAACTTCAGTAACGCTACAGTTAGTAGATCGTTCGGTTACAAACCCGCGAGGCATTATTGAAGATGTTATAGTTAAGGTCAAGGATTTTTATTTTCCTGTAGATTTCCTTGTCCTTGACATGGATGTACCAGATAATCTGAGGAACGCGCCCATCATTCTGGGGCATCCGTTCCTGGCTACCGCAAAGGCCAACATTAATTGTGAAAGCGGTAGCATGGAAATCGCCTTTGGGGACCAACGAATGAAATTGGATATTTTTAAGGCGATCAATAAATTTGAGGATTGTGGATTTATTGAGGAAATTGATGAGGATAATGTTAATATTGAAACTTGTTTGACAGTTTCTTCAATTGAAAGTTCCTCTTTGGTTGATGAATTTGACCCGCAACCCTCTGACCTGACATCTTCGGAAGAGGTTACTGATTTTGTTCACTCAAAACCTCTTCCTCTTGTTGAATCTTCAGCATCTACCCTACCATCAATCATTACCCCACCCAGCTTGAATTGAAACCATTGCCCGAGAATTTAAAATATCAATTTTTAGGACTGCAAAATACGCTCCCTGTGATTATTAGTGCTAAATTGACAAGGGAGCAAGAGATTAATTGATTAAGGTCCTAAAGGAGCATAAGGAGGCAATTGGTTGGATCATTCATGACCTCAGGGGGATCGAGCCATCTTACTGTAATCATAGAATATTTTTGGAAGATGGATCCCACCCTTCTCGCCAGATGCAAAGGAGATTGAATCCAAATATGCGAGAAGTGGTCAAAAAGGAAATCATCAAGTGGCTCGATGTAGGAATTATTTATCCAATCTCTAACAGTCCCTAGGTAAGTCCCGTTCAGATTGTTCCAAAGAAAGCCGAGATTACTATTGTGACTAATGAGAGGAGAATCTGTCACAACTCGTTCAGCTTCCTCTTGGAGAGTTTGTATTGATTACAGGAAGCTGAACATAGCCACTAAAAAGGATCATTTTCCCCTGCCCTTCATTGATCAAATCTTGGAAAAATTAGCTGGGCAGAAGTACTTCTGTTTTCTTGATGGCTACTCGGGATACAACCAAGTTCCTATCCATCCCGAGGATCAGGAAAAAACTACTTTCACCTGTCCCTACGGAACCTTTGCTTTTCGTAGGATGCCTTTTGGGTTATGCAATGCACCTGCGACTTTTCAAAGGTGTATGCTAGCCATATTTTTCGACATGGTGGGAGAGTTTATGGAAGCCTTCATGGATGATTTCTCTATTTTCGGAGAATCATTTGACTCTTGTTTGGCTAATTTGTAAATGATTCTTAAGCGATGTATCAAGACACGATTGGTCCTTAACTGGGAAAAGAGTCATTTCATGACCCAAGAGGGCATCGTTTTGGGTCATGTAATCTCTGAACGGGGAATTGAAGTAGACAAAACTAAGGTTGATGCTATCGCTAAACTTCCTCCTCGCAAATCTGTTAAACAAATCAGATCATTTCTTGGCCATGTGGGATTTTATCGAGATTCATCAGGGATTTCTCGAAGGTTGCTAGTCCTTTGAGCAATCTTCTTGCCAAAGAAATGCCGTTTGTTTTTGACGAATCATGCCGAAAGGCATTTGATTTCCTAAAAACGGCAGTCACCTGTTCTCCAATTTTGCAACCACCAATTTGGACAGCCCCATTTGAGATCATGACCGACGCTTCTGATTACGCGGTCGGGGCTGTCCTGGGTCAGAAAATTGACCGAAAGCCCTCTGTTATTTACTACGCTAGTAAAACTCTAGATGAAGCCCAGAGGAATTACACTGTTACTGAAAAGGAATTACTAGCTGTAGTATTTGCGTTGGAAAAATTCAGGGCTTATCTCTTGGGGTCTCATGTTTTGTTTATACCGACTACTCGGCCTTGAGACATCTCTTGGCTAAAAATGATGCTAAACCCTAGCTTATTCGTTGGATTCTTCTTCTTCAAGAATTTGATCTTGAAATCAAGGATAAAGCCAGGGTACAAAATGTGGTAGCGGATCATTTATCGAGACTCCTAGGTGATTCTTCTTGTCCGGACATTCCGATTGCTGATACTTTTCCGGACGAAACCATTCTTACAGTTTTAGGTGTCCACA
Source organism: Thalassia testudinum (assembly GCA_037157565.1). NCBI lineage: Eukaryota > Viridiplantae > Streptophyta > Magnoliopsida > Alismatales > Hydrocharitaceae > Thalassia > Thalassia testudinum. The sequence goes on from JAZHRO010000007.1 coordinate 15,432,422, forward strand.
CCCCATGGTTTGCTGACATTGTTAACTATTTGGCCGTTGGTCAAATCCCCTAGGATTGGACCAAGCAACAACGGGATAGACTCAAATTTGAGGCCAAATACTACTTTTGGGAGGACCCTGAACTGTATCGCATTGGCTCTGATTAGATTATTCGCCGATGAATACCGGAGAATGAATTCAACAGTATACTCGAGTTCTGCCATGCATCTGGGTGTGGTGGACATTTCTCCGGGAGAAAGACGGCTGCAAAAATCTTGCAATCTGGCTTCTATTGGCCGTCTTTATTCAAGGATGCCCAGGATTTCTCAAAGTCATGTTCTCGATGCCAAGCACTCGGGAGCATAACTAAGAGAAACATGATGCCCCTAAACCCTATTCTTCCTGTCGAAATTTTCGATGTTTGGGGCATCGATTTCATGGGACCCTTTATCCCTTCATTTGGACATTAGTACATTCTTGTTGCTGTTGATTATGTGTCCAAATGGATTGAGGCGATTCCCACCTGAACCAATGACCACAAGGTGGTCATTAATTTTGTCAAGAACAATATCTTCAGTAGGTTCGGGATTCCGAGGGCTATCATCAGTGATGGTGGCACTCATTTTACTACTGCCGAATTCCAGAATTTATTAGCCAAATACGAGGTTAATCATCGTATTTCCACACCTTACCATCCCCAGACGAATGGACAAGCCGAGATCTCCAATCGAGAGATCAAGAACATTCTGCAAAAAATGGTTAGGCCTGATCGCAAGGATTGGACTCAAAAGCTTGAGGACGCTCTTTGGGCCTACTGTACGGCGTATAAAACGCCCATCGGCATGTCTCCATTCCGTTTGGTGTATGGAAAGGCATGCCATCTACCCGTAGAGATTGAACACAGGGCATTCTGGGCAATCAAACAATGCAATTTAGATCTGAATCTAGCTGGAAAGACTAGGAAACTCCAACTATCTGAGTTGGAGGAGCTTAGAAATGATGCTTATGAGAATGCCAAGATCAACAAGGCTCGGACCAAAGCTCTACATGATCAATTGATTTCCTGCAAGAGCTTTGAGCCAAACCAGAAGGTCTGGTTATTTGATTCTAAACTTAAGCACTTTCCTGGTAAACTTAGATCTAAATGGAATGACCCATTCATAATTGATCAGATTTTTCCTAATGGTGCCGTTCAGATTTCTGACCCAAAGACGGGTAACAACTTTAAAGTCAACGGTCAACGTCTGAAGCCTGTTGTTGACCGTAATCTCCCAGAACCTGTCTCAGACTCTGTTGCTCTAGCCATTCTGTGACTTCTTTGGCTGGACTTCGTTTAGCTGACGACATTAAACTCAGCAGTTGTACATCTGACACAAGGCTGATACGAACTTCATATCTAGGTGACATCTTTCATATTCTACCCTTTCTTTCATGTCTCCTTTTCAATGAGGACATTGCATCAACTAGGCATGGGGGGGTGGATTCATTCTTGAATTATTTGGTTAGCTTTGTGAAATCCATATAAATTCTCTCTTCTTATTTTTTTTTTTTTTAAAAAAAATTTTAAAAAAAAATTTAGGAAGGATTAGTTGGACATTAGGACTTTTCAATCCTAAGAAATTTTACATTAGGATCTGAACACAAAGACCCCTCAGGTCTTTGGACTTAATTAGCCTGTGTATCCACTAAAATGTGGATGTCTTTGAGTCCTCGCCATCTTAATTCTATTATAATTGGAATAAATAAGTTTGGGTGATAAGTACACGACTTATCAACCCGCCCTCTGATTTGAGGGAATTTTGAGTTTTAAGCATCTACACACTTTCTTTGCACTAACTCATTGTTCGACGATTCTAACGGAAATTGGGTAGCTAATGAACCTTCTAGGGTGATATGGATGACAAGTTATCGTGGGTAACAGTCCATAGGTAGGTTGTCTAGAGCCCAGTCACTGGACCTTTCTTTTTTGCTGCCTGTAGGTAAATCTTTGACCAGGGAAGCCACCTACTTAAAAAAAAAAAATCAAAAAGAAAAGGAGAAAGAACAAAAAGAAATAAGCCACACTTCACCGCACGAATATGGCTGGCAAGTTGTCGGTGGTAACAGCTCATCGACCGGTTGTCCAGAACCCAGCTCAGAAAATGCACTAAAAATTCCCAAAACACTTAGGAAGAAGCGGAGAAGTAGAATAAATCGGGGAGATATACACTGGATTCACCCTTGTGTTGACCCCATAAAAAAATAAAAGTAGGGAGAAAGCTACCGGTTGTAAAGATACACCTTTAGACAGAATTCTTGTTAGGTCACCTAGAGGCGTAGAAATCCAAAGTCCGTTCTAACTGCCGGTCAACGAGTCTATCACAATCACAATAAGATGCTTAAAGCTTAAGGTTCTCATCAAATCTTGAGTGAGTTGAATGGCCGTAGAAAGCCACTCTTAAACCTTAAAATTTGAAAATCCAAAAAAATTAGAAAAGAGAAAAAGAGAAAAAGAAATTTTTCTTTTAATAAGGCGAGGGCTTGAGACGGTCTGCATTTTGGTTGATACCCGGGCACTGTTGTGTCTTTGAAAGTTTAGTTCCTAAGTAGACAATTTCTTAATGATTGAAAATAACTTAGGTCCAAATAATCCAACCTAATTCTTTTATGAATAGCATATAGTTTTTGCTAGGGACTAGCAAAAGATAGGCATGGGGGTATGATGTAAACACATTTACACTACCTAAAATGTCTATTTATGCATGTTATTAAGCATAGGATTGCATTTCATGATATAAATATTGCATAACATGCATCATCTTGCATTTAGAGTAGTTTGAATAAAATGGAGGTTAATTGTCTCCTTTTATGTGCTTGGACAGGGCAAACATTTTATCGGGGCCTCAGATCAAAAATCCAACCGTATGGATGTGATCAGAGCGACGGTTGGAGTTCAACGACTCCAAGATTGCCCTAATCAGACATCCGTAGCATCAGATAGTGATCGGGGAACCCTAGAAGATCAATGGCCAGGATGGTGAAAATCCGCACTTCAGATGACAAATCCGACCACACGGATGAATTCAGATCGACGATCGCAGCCCAACGACGCAAAAATCAAGTCAATCCGACATCCGTGGCACCATCTACAACTTCCAGAAGATGGACGGCCAAGATGGCACCACGTGGTGCCATCTCGGCTGCCCAAACGGCTGCACACATTCTACGAAGGTCTTGCACCCTCTCGTTCTCCACCGTTGGATCAAGATCCAACGGCTATGGATGCGGCTGGCTGATTCGTCCGCGCGACCATTTCATCCGCGTAGCGCAGCGGAGACGAAGCGGCGGGCGAAGGAGAGGTCGCGGGATCGAGTCACGCGAGCCTCAAATCAGGTGCAAGCGAGCAGCGCGTGGAGCGTCAGATTGCGATCCAACGGCTGCATGCGCCTGATAGCACCGACGCGTGATTGAACGCGCGACGCGGACACGCAATTGGACGCACCAGGCGGGCGGGCTGCAGCAGGTGAAGCGCGATCTAAGCCGTCTGATCTCGCGATCGGACGGCTAAGAACCAGCGGTCGTGCGCAAGCGTTGCGTGCGCGGGCAGCTGAGCGGGTGCGCGTGGGTGCGGAAGCTACGCCCACGTTGGGGGCTTTAGCGACGGTTTTATCCGTCACTAAAGACTCCTTATTTATTATTTTGAAGTTGTAATGTCCATTTTGCCCCCACTCCTTGCAACTATAAAGGGAGACCCCCTCCATACAAAATTCTCATCCCTTCCTTCTCCTCTCTACCCCTCCAAAGCTCAAGGGAAGCTTGTCCCACACCCGGGATGCTTCTCGCGAGATAAAATCCAATTTTCGTTCCCCTTAGGAGGTGGATCCCGTGACGATGATGGCGTGCTGCTTCGTCCTCCTTCGTCCTGCTTCGTTCTCCTTCGTCCAGACATCGTCCCGTCCGGCTCGTCCTCCAAGCAATCGTCGAGGAGGATAACTTCTCTCTCCCATTCTTATTTACAGCTTTTCTAGTGTAGAATTTTCCTGCTTTATAGTGTAATTGATTTTCCACTTTCTAGTGTAACTTTTATTTAGTTTGATTATATAAACAGTTGAAATATTGAATGCATGTTCTCTTTCTCTCTCTCTCTCTCTTTGTCTCTCTCTCTCTCTTTATTTTAGTCTGATAGCTCCATTGTAATTATGTCGCCTTGGTTATCAAAAATCCTAAAAAAAGTATAATTGCGAATATAGATCAACGTAGCCTCCCTGTGTTCGACTCGGAATTCATTTTGGTATAAATTTTATTTGTTGAACATGAATTCTTCTCTTTCGAACTACAACGACAGGTTTTCCAAAATCGAACACGTTAGCGTAGCGATTCGTAAACGTTCAACATCCAGTCATCCTCCAAGTCACAGACAAATCGCTTAAGACACTAAGGGGATTGCTGGAAGATGTCCTGGTGAGAGTGGATGACTTCTTCCTTGTTACTTTGTCATGTTAGATATTGACCCATCTTATAAGCTCACCAAGTCATCCATTATTCTGGAATGCCCCTTCTTTGCCACAGCCAACGCCTCTATCAATTGTAGATCGGGGGTACTTAAAATGGGCTTTGAGAATAAGAAGATCCGGTTGAATGTTTTTGATACCTACAAGCAATCCAGATTTGAAGAGTGTTCTCAAATTGAGGTGGTTGATGAAATCATTGAGGTGTCTACTCTAGCACTCTTATGTAAAGATCCCCTTCAAATGGTCATATCTAAGGACCATCCTCCGAGTACTAAAGAAAATGAAGGGGATATGCCTGAATTGGAAGAGTTGCTAGGAGTACACACAGAGTCTCTGTCCCCACCCTAGACCCTGAAAGTAGATCCACTACTTGAGGCGGGGACATCTCAACTTATACCCTCAATCCATAAGGCTTCTAAGTTGGAGTTGAAACCCCTCCTGAGCACATTGAAGTATGATTTCCTTGGCCCTAATGATACGCTCCCCGTTATTATCTCATCTGCATTATCTGAATCACCGGAGGAAGCTTTGCTCAAGTGTTTACAAAGGCAAAAGGGAGCTAGTGCTTGGTCAATAGTTGATATTAAGGGTGTTGACCCCTCCCTCTGCTTGCATCATATATACACGGACGAGTCCATGAAACCTTTTCGAGACATGCAAAGAGGGCTCAACCCCAATATGCGGGAGGTTGTCAAAAAGGAGATTCTGAAATGGCTGGATGCATGAATTATCTACCCCATTTTAGATAGTAAATGGGTCAGCCCAATACATGTGGTGCCTATAAAGGCAGGAATCACTGTGGAAGAAAACGACCAAGGAGAGTTGGTGACACTAGACCCTCAACTGGCTGGAGGGTCTGTATTGACTATCGTTGTTTGAATACGGGTACCCAAAAAGACCATTTCCCCTTGCCGTTTATCGATCAAATTTTGGAACGACTGGCGAAGAACAAGTACTTCTGTTTCCTTGACAAGTACTCTGGGTATAATCAGATAGCCGTCTTCCCTAACGATCAGGAGCATACCACCTTCACGAGTCGGTATGGCACATTTGCATTCCACCGAATGCCATTCGGGTTATGTAATGCTCCTACCACATTCCAATGATGTATGGTGGCTATCTTTTCTGACATGATTGACAAGTTTGTAGAGATCTTCATGGATGATTTCTCCATTTATGGCTCATCGTTTGACCTATGCCTTTAGCACCTTGATAAAGTCTTAGCCTGTTGCAAAGAGTTAAAGCTGGTGCTTAGCTGGGAGAAGAGCCACTTTATGGTCCAGCTAGGCATTGTTTTGGGGCATGTAGTCACTGAGAGAGGATTAGAGGTGGATAGTGCCAAAATCGATTCCATCTCTAAACTTCCATCACCCACCAATGTTCGTCAAGTTAGATATTTTCTTGGCCATGCTGGATAATATAGGTTCTCCATTAGAGATTTCACTAAAATCTCTAAGCCACTCTGCAACCTATTAGAAAAGGATGTTTCCTTCGATTTTGATGACAGATGTGGCGAGGCTTTCCAAGTCTTGAAGAAAGCCCTTATTACCGCATCGATTCTCCAAGCACCAAATTAGGCCCTTCCATTTGTGTTGATGTGCGATGCTTCTGATTTCGCAGTGGGAGTGATCTTAAGTCAAAGGGTTGATGGTAAATCTCATGTTTTGCATTATGCCAGCAAGACCCTTACGGATCTTCAGCAAAACTACATGGTCATTGAAAAGGAACTTGTTATAGTATTTGCTTTAGAAAAGTTTCGATCTTATTATTGGGATCCAAGGTTGTGGTGTTCACCAATCATTCTGCTTTAAAGCACCTTCTTACGAAGGACACCAAACCTCATTTGATTTGTTGGATTCTGCTACTTCTAGAGTTTGACTTGGAAATTAAAGATAAGAAAGGAGTTGAAAATGTGGTAGCAAATCATCTATCCAGGATCCCTATTGAGGCATCAACCCCTACTGGCGATATCCAAGATACTTTTCCTGATGAGTCTCTAATGGCTATGGAGGCCAAAAACTCCTTGGTTCGCTGATATAGTAAACTATCTGGTCACAGGCATAACCCCTTGTTTATCGAAAGTGAAATCAGGTTTATAATAATTGCATCGTAGTATGGCCAAAATCACTTTGAAAACAAATGAAAGTTTATTACTTGAAAACTATGAATCTGAGGTCTAACACAGGGAGCAAATTGGGATTTAAAAACTGAGAACACAACTTTCAACTTAATAAAATGTAATGATCAATCAAAATTATGAAGGAAGAAAAATGGTTTCAATGTACATAGAAGCTCAAAAATATAAAGATGGATGTAAAAATCAGATAATTCTTTTTCAATCTCTCTTCTTGTTTTTCTATCTTGAGCTTTATCTGTTCTTCTTCTTCTTCCTTCTTCCTCTTCTTTCTTAGAATCGCCCTCCTTTTCCTTAGAGAGAAAAACCTAACCCCTACCCTCCCCACGAACTCTCCTCTCTTTCTTCTCTCTTAGGCTCGCTCTCCCAGAGCCTGCTCGGGTAAACGGGTCAGGTCGGTGTGCCTGGGACTAGGCCCACCGACGTGTGTGGTGGGAGAGGAGTGCGCGGGCAGTCAGGTCGAGCACCAGGTCAGTGGAGGCATGGGTTGCGGACGAGGCAAGGTGGGGAGAGTGGGACCTCACCCCATGTCAGGAGATGATATGCCCCTGACACTTTTTCAATTTATCTCGCACCTCCTACTCACAGACTTCTGAGGTGGGAGTAAATGTCCCACCCACTTCTCCCGTGCGCCCGCAGTGGGTCTTCAGTCAATCGCAGGGGCTGCAGATGCTTTGGCCTCCAATTGCTAGGTGCAAGTCATTCGCAAAGGGAAACCGCATGTCTGGGACCCTAATTCCTGAAGCCTGGAGCCTGCTATGAAGCTAGCAAGCTTCTTCAAGCTCGCTTTAATGGCGGGTAGGGCACCTGTACCTGTCGACACAAATATAGCCTCATGGCCTTGTCAAATTACTCAGAAGGCTTCGCCGTGACACGGCGAAGCCTTCTGAACACGGCGAAGGTGGACCGAGTGTTGGTGTGGTGCGAGACGGCCTGGGCGTGCGTGCCTAGGTCGTTTTGTGGTCGTGGAGTTGGGTGTGTTCGGGGGGAGTGAGTGGAGGTTGTGGAGGTTAATGGAGCGGAAGAAAATGATCAGTGGGATGAGGCGATTCTTTTGAGGTGGTTGGGTGCGTGGAGTAGTGGATGCACCTCGCCAATGGTCTGCCGGAGATGGAGAAGGTGACTGTGATATGTGGTTGTCGGGGCGTGAAATTAGAAATAGATAAGGGGAAAAGAAAGAGTAGAGGAAGGGGACTTATCTGCGAGTAGATGACGAAGGGGGAGCGGAGGAGGCAGACGGCTTGTATGTGCCATCGCTGGAGACGAAGACCCAGAGAGAGAGGAGGCGATGACGAGAGGGAGATAAGCGTAGGCGCAGGTGTGGCACGATGCAGACAAAGGAGGTGGGGGCAACTCTGCCATTGGTATGGTGGCAGAGCATTGAGAAGAAGGGGGAGGAGTCGTCGGAGCTTGTCGGGCTTTTTGGTTGGAGGGGAAGAGAGGAAATTTGAGGTAATCTCAGGCCAAAACAAGCTTGAAATGACAGGGGGGTGAAAAGATGTTGTGGTCGAGCTCGGAAGGTTGTGTTAATATGGTGATTTTATCGTTGAAATGTGTATAGTGGTTAACCTAAATCAAGCCTAACCATCTCTTTAAAAAAATTTTTTACCTGGCCTACTTGATTTTATCTTGGTACTTTTAGTCCCAGGGTCGAACTCAGGGAAGTGGGATTAGAAGTGAATCAGTTTCTACGCCTTTCCTACAACGAATCTCTTCCGTTAGCTTTATTATGTTTTTGGTGTTTTTCTATTTAAGATTTTTTCTGATAATTCTTGTCCTTGAGGCACACCCTCAAAATCAAGTTCTTGGCTTTGAGCCAAGTTAGGGTTTCAAAACTAGTCTTCGCAAGATTGAGTACCTGCAAGTCAAGGATTATCTTTTCTCTTTTATCTATTTTTTTATCTCTTTACTGGCAGGAAAGAGAAACAGAAATAAAGTAAATATAGCATATATATATATGTATATATTATATATATATAAAGGGGTGGGGGTGGAGGTGGAAAAGGCGTGTAGTACGGTGTCCAGTTGGTCGTCGTCTAGGAAGACGCAACCAACAGGACGAAGTGCCGCGTGGAGTGTAAGGTGGATTGGTGGAAGATGAGCGAACATGCTTTCTGTAAGCGTGTATCGGGGAATATTAGCAACTGGTGCAGATATTCCCGTGATACAACGTATGGTAGGTGATATGAAAATATATGTATATATATGTAAATATATATCTATAAGTATATATATAGACAAGTAAATATATGTATAGATAGATGTATGTATATGTATATATATATTTATAATTGTATATATATGTATATATAACTATATAGATGTATATATATAGATGTATATATATATATATGTATATATATATAGTAATATATGTATATAGATATATGTAGATAGATATGCATATATATAGATATGTGTATATATAGTTATAGATATATATGTATAATTGTATATATATATATGTATAAATATATGTGTATATATGTGTGTGTGTGTATATATATATATATATATATGTATGTATGTATGTATACTTATACTTAGTTATATAGGTAATAATATATATATAGATATATATATATATGTTTATATATTTAAACGTATATAAATATATGTATATATATCAATATATATATGTATATGTATATATATATAAGTATATAATAGTGTATAAGTGAGAGTGTGTGTGTGTATGTGTCTGTAGTGAGAGTGAGAGAGTGCTGAGAGAGAGAAAGAGAGAGATCGAGAGAGCACGCTGCTGGAGTGAAGGATGCAGGCGGGTTAAGTCGTCTGAAGCCCTAGCCGTCATCGGATGTTTCACGCGCAGGAGCGTGCACGCGCACGCGCAGGCGCGTAGGCGTGCGAAGAGGCACGCGTTGGAGGGAGTGGGCGCGGGGAGAGGACCGCAGCGCACCGCGCTGTGCGAAGAGGCGGGTGTGAGCAGACGCAGGCGCTGGGAGCGGGTGAAGGCGCGGGCAGGCGGTGGCGTACGCAGGAGTGGGCACGGGCGTGCACAGACGGGCTGCAGATGGTCGCGGCGCGTCGGGTGACCGAATAAGTGAGAAACTTACTGGTCACCGCACTGTAGCCACAGTGTTCCGCTGAAATGCGTGAACAGTGGCTATAGTGCGCAGTCGGCTCGCGCGATCGCGTGTGCCTGGTGCTGTGAGTGCGGGTGATGTGGAGCGGCTCGACGCGTGCACGGAGAAGTTACGCCGGCTGTTGGCTTGCGTAGAGAAGCGGGTGTATGTGAAGAAGCAGGAGGCGAGGGCGGCCTGCAGGTGTGCGCTGGAGGGCTGCGCTGTTGCTGCTGCCTTGCTACCGCTGCCGCGGAGCTTCAGACCTTGAAGCTTGCGGCAATGGTGGAGGTGGCTCAATGTCGAAACAGAGAGAGATGACCACCACGCCCACCGGCTCTTTGATGAGCTGGGCGGTGGTGGGACTCACAGTGGTGGTTGTGCACCACTGTGAGCTACTCTTGCCTGTAGAGTGGCTCCTCAGAGGAGGAGAGGCTGCGTATGGAGGGGAGAGGGGAGGAGACGGCCTGGAAGGGAAGGAAGGTGCTATGTTTTGGCGTAGACTAGGCTCCCCTTTGCAAAGAAGCCGTGTTCTTTTTAAAGAGGAAGAAGGCATGCACAGCCATGCACTGGCTATGCATGGCTGTGCATGCGGCTGCAGGGCAAGCTGAGTAGGACATGGCGCGAAGAAGATGAGGCCATTCCTTGCAGCCGTGGGAAGAATTTCAAAGTCAAATAAAATTAAAAATAAAGATGGTGAATTTGCGAAGCAGCACTTGAGGAAAACGTAAATTACTAGGTCATTTTATTCACTCTCCCCTCAAATAAATGCATGCATGCGTCTATATTCACCAATGCAACTATGTCTACTTAATTTGCACAGGTAATGCTAGGGAATAACACAAGATGGCACAATTGTTGGTGTATTTTTGCTGTGCAATCATACCCCCATGCCTATCTTTTGCTAGTCCCTAACAAAACATTTTTTTTTGTATTGTATTTAGAAATGATCTTTAAGATGAAGATTTTCTTCTGAGGCGACATAGGTGTGTTTATTTTTGGATATTGTGAGAACCAATTGTAGAGAATACTACCAATACTTTAAGTCTCACTTGACATAGACCATCTCTCAACTAACCAAGACTCTTGATATTTAAACCTTAAGTATGATTTCCAGGACCCAGGAGGTTTTTGCCGTACTCGAGAGCTCAAGAGATTATGACTTGTGCAAAGTGAAGGATCAAGACTGACCAGATGAACATTAAGACTCAAGCCCAGGGTTTCACGAATTTTTAAGTATAGGTTGGTCCCAGTTTCAGCTTGTGTCTTCGGATTGACCCTTAAAAAGATGACGGAAAACTCAACTCCCATTTTCTGACATTTGTGGCTCAAAGAAAACAGGGTATTTGCCTTGAAGAACTTTTCTGTAGGAAGATTTTACAGACATTTGTGAGATATACTGACTTATTTGCATCTTTTTTTTTTTTTGAAACACGTGTCAGTATATCTCTTACAACATTATTTGGAGGAGCACACTTTTCTTTTTGGTGGGAGAGTTCCTTTTTGGTGGAAAGAGTCTTTCCTAAGCACAAGACTAAAGCCTGGGATAAAAAGTCTACCTACGTGCATAGGTAAGGACTCCACCTTCCCTAATGAACACTAGGGTTGGATCTTATGTTCACCTGGTCTTTCTTGATATGTGTAGTGTGAACCAAGATTACTTAGGCTCTCGAGTAGAAGCAAACCAACGGATCCTGTACTGGTGTCTCAGGTACAAGAATACGTCCTTAGTTAGGAGAGATTCTGATCTATTTTGTCAATGCTCAAGTGAATTGAGCCGAGCCTGAGCGAATCAAGCTTCTGTGGCCCGGAAAGTCTTCAAAACAGTGGTTGAATATCCATAAACACTTATTGTATTTTTGTTTCAGCTTTTAGATCATTACTAAATACCATTTTCTTTTTTTTTTATATATATATATAGATAGCTGGAAACTGCATGATACCATAAAATACCCAGATCCTATGGATGCCTATCCACCCCCCCATGCCAAATGATGCTATGTCCTCATATGCATGCAGGGATGGGTAGAGGAAGGGCGAAAGATCGGGTAACGAGAACTGAGGTGCAGGGTGTATAGCAGGGTGGTAGGGTGGGTGGTGAAGTGAAAAGTGAAGTGAGCGTGACAGTGAAGTGAAAAGTGATGGTGGATGGTGAGTGTTGTTGGGGTGCCTCCCAAAGAGCGCTGAATTTAACGTCCCCAGCTGGACTCAGAATGAGGCATAAAATTAGTTACCCTCCAGCAGGGCAACAGTTTCTCCAATGGGGGCAGGTTCATGAGTAAGATAGGGTTTCAAACGCTGCCCATTGACCGTAAATTTATGCCTAGATTTGGGATCTTCAATCTCAACGGTCCCGTTGGGAAATGGTCTCGAGACCAGAAAAGGACCAGTCCATTTGGACTTCAATTTCCCAGGAAAGAATTTGAGCTGGGTATTGTAGAGCCAAACTTGCTGAGATGGCTCAAATTCCTTCCGCCGAATACGGTTGTCGTGAAAAGCCTTAGTGCGTTGTTTGAAAGTTAAGGCAGAATCATAGGCTTCACGACGGAGCTCTTCTAGCTCCTGGAGTTGGAGTTTCCTTTCTCAACCACACAGGTCTGGGTTGAGGTTACATTGGCGAACCACCCAATAAGCGCTGTGTTCTAACTCCACGGGCAAATGACAAGGCTTCTCGTAAATGATTCTATAAGGATACATACCAAGGGGAGCCTTGAAGGCGGTCCGATACGCCCAAAGTGCGTCAATCAGCTTGTCGGACCAATCCTTACGGTTAGGTCGAACCATTTTCTGGAGAATTTGCTTGATTTGCCGGTTCAACACCTCTGCCTGGCCGTTCGTCTGAGGATGATACAGGGATGCGATACGATGTTGGACTCCTTATTTCCTCAGAAGTGCCCAAAAAGAAGCATGGGTAAAGTGTCTTCCTCCTTCTGAGATAATGGCTCGAGGGATCCCAAAGCGAGCAAAGATGTGGTCTTTAACAAATCGAGTGGATCTAACATGGTCAGCATGGCACGTGGGAATAGCCTCGATCCATTTCGAAACATAATCAACAGCCACGAGAATGAATTTGAAACCATTGGAAGGAGGAAAGGGACCCATGAAATCAATTCCCCAAATGTCGAAGATTTTTGCAACTAGGATGGGTTGCAAGGGCGTCATGTCACGACGTGACATTGACCCTAATGACTGGCACCTAGTGCAATGCTTGGCATAATTGTGTGCATTCTGGTGAAGGGAGGGCCAAAAGAAACCGCACTACAATACCTTGGCTGCAGTTTTCCTCCCAGAGAAATGGCCTCCGGAGGCCTGATCGTGGCAGAAGGATAGCACACTGGGGAATTCGCTGTCAGGAATATAGCGACAGATGATTTGATCAGCACCTATTCTGAAAAGAAGTGGATTATCCCAGAAATAATACTTTGCTTTTGCCATGAGACGCTCACGCTGGTTTTTAGGCCAGCCACGTGGAAGGGATCCAGAAGCAAGGTAATTGGCAATGTTGGCATACCACGGTCCACTTGCCACATTAATTGACAATAGGTGCTCATTAGGAAAAATCTCATTGATCGACAGATAAGTCCAATATGGTCAGGGTCCAGTCTGGAAAGATGATCAGCCACAACATTCTGGGCTCTCGCCTTATCGCGGATCTCAATGTCAAATTCTTGGAGCAGAAGGATCCAACGAATCAGTCTAGGCTTGGCATCCTTTTTGTGCATGAGATGGCGAATGGCCATGTGATCAGTGAAAACAATAACATGTGAGCCCAGAAGGTAAGAGCGGAATTTCTCCAGCCCAAAGACGACCGCCAGTAGTTCTTTCTCAGTGGTAGTATAATTATGCTGGGCCTCGTCCAACGTCTTACTGGCATAGTACACCACGAAGGGGTGTCTATCGCGTCTTTGTCCTAGGATGGCTCCGACTGCAAGGTCGGAAGTGTCACACATTAGTTCAAAGTCGAGGGACCAATCAGGCAGCTGGAGAACAGGGGCCTTGGTGACAACATTACGCAGCTGCGTGAATGCTCGTATTCAGTTGTGGCCGATATCGAAGGGTACGTCGGTTGATAGGAGATGAGTTAAAGGTCGGGAAATCTTGGAGAAATCTTTGATAAATCTCCTATAGAAATCTACGTGTCCCAGGAAGGAGCAGATTTGTTTGATAGAGCCAGGCACAGGTAAATCAGTAATTACATCAAGCTTATCTCTGTCAACCTCGATACCCCTATCGGAGATGATATGCCCGAGAACAATTCCCTCGTGTACCATAAAATGACTTTTTTCCCAAGAAAGCACGAGGTTTACATCAATACACCTCCTAAGGATATGGGTTAGGTTGGCAAGACAGCCATCGAAAGATGGTCCAAAGATCGAAAAGTCATCCATGAAGACCTCGAGAAAGTCACCCACCATGTCATGAAATATCGTCAGCATACATCTCTGGAAAGTTGCTGGCGCATTACAAAGTCCAAATGGCATCCTTCTAAATGCAAAGGTGCTGAAGGGGTAGGTAAAAGTGGTTTTCTCTTGGTCCCAGGGGTCAATTGCCACCTGGTTATATCCTGAGAATCCATCCAGGAAACAGAAAAATTTATTTCCCGCTAACCGCTCCAGGATCTGGTCAATGAAAGGTAGCGGAAAGTGATCTTTCTTAGTTGCAGCATCGAGTTTCCTATAATCTGCACACTCTCTCCAAGATGTAGGAGTGCGTGTAGGGATGGATTCGCCCCTGTCATTGACACGGATGGTGAGTCCCGCCTTTTTGGGCACAATGGGAATCAGACTCACCCAGGGGCTATCGCTGATCGGGTAGATTATACCCGCATCTAGCCACTTAATGATTTCTTTCTTAACGACCTCTTGCATGTTAGGGTTGAGACGTCGCTGCATCGCGCGGGAAGGTCGAGCCTCCTCCTCCGTATATATACGGTGCGTGCAGTAGGAGGGGCTAATGCCAGTTAAGTCTGATAAAGACCACTGCCTTGTGTTCCATAAGGACCTTTGTTAGTTTGCACTCTTGCTTTCTGGTCAATTTTGAACTGATGATTACGGGGAGCGTTTCATTTGGTCCCAGGAAAACATACTTAAGTGTACTAGGCAGCTCTTTCAGTTCGGGAGTGGATGGTGAAAGGTCTAGCATTTCTTGGGACGAGAGTGTCCCAGGTGGATAAGAAAACAAGTCAAGAGGGAGAAGTTGGCCCTCAGATTGGCCAAGAAGAGGGGCTTCTTGGATAGAAGGATCCAAAAAGGAATAGCCCCAGTGAGAAGTATGTTGGCTCAAGGTCCCAGTGTGGAGTTGCCAATTCGCCTGATTTGGCGGGAAAGAAAGGGCAATCCGATCTTCAAGAGTGTGGACCGGTGGTGAGTAGCCCGGATATGACTCAGGCCACGAGGTGAGAAGCGAAGAAAACCTCGTCAGAAGTCTGGTCAGGAGAAGGTACGGGAATAGGGAGGGATGGGGGAATGTCACAATATGTGTCGGTCAGGCAATCATCAATGTTTACAAGTAATCCGCAGCAGTCAGAATAGGTCCCAATTAGTCCGATACATGCACTGACAGCCATGTCCTTGTTAGACGTGTCATCCTTGATGCAATTGCAATCAAAGTTCTTGGTTGCCTTGAAGGTGTTAAGCTTGAGCTTCTCAGATCCAACGCCAATCTCAATACTGCTCGACTCGCAGTCGATATGGGTGCAGGCTGTGGCCAAGAAAGGTCGACCAAGGATGATCGGACAATCAAAAAGTGAGCTAGGAACTTCCATATCTAAAACAAGAAAGTCAACAGGAAAATAGAGATTGTTGACGCTAACCACCACGTCTTCCACCAAACCCTTCGAAATTTTGACAGAACGATCTGCCAACTGTAACGTGATAGGGGTGGGTTTTAGATTTCCCAAGGAAAACTTTTTTGAGCATGATGGTTGGAATAAGATTGATGGAAGATCCTAGATCAAGTAGGGCACGGTTAAAATTGCAGCCTTGGATGCTACAGGAAATAAGTGGTGTGCCCGGATCTTTCTGCTTCGGTGGTAGATTTGACAGTATAGCACAACTCGCATGAGGTGAGAGAACCATCGGATTCTTAGTTTTCTTTGACTGTCTCCTGGGTGTTGTGTAGTCTTTGAAAAATTGGGCGACAGTAGGTATGTGGTCGATAGCCTCGAGCAAGGGTACCTTGATTTCAACATCCCTGAACAAATTACGCAGGTTATCAAAGACCTGCATATCTTTCTTCTTGCCTTTTGGCTCCCTCAGTAGAGTCTCAGGGAATGGGACTAATTTTGGCACCAATTTGGGTGTATCGTCCTCTCGCGAATGCGGTGCGCATCCCGAATGAGAGGGCGATGAAGAAGACGGGCCAGGATCAGGTCGAGGCGGATCGACGGTTTGCTTGCCGCTCCTCGTAGTGATCGCATTGGACGATGCGGGTCCAGTAGGATCATAAGGTGGAGGAGAGTTCGCAATAGGGACATAAGAGTGAGGTGCTGTAGCGGAATTAGCCTGAAATCCCGGTGGAATGCTCAGAGCCTGCAGAATTTGATGAACTTGCTGCTGAGAAGGTTGTACCTGTGGTTGGGGACCATAGGGTACGAAATTTCATAGGTTTGAATAGGTTGGGCGGGAAGAGTGCCCTGAGATCGAGTCACCATGCGTAGTTGACTGATCTCAGCATTCTGCTGTGCCAATTGGTGTTGAAGAGAGGTCATGTTCTCTTCATGGCGCTTTGACATTTCCGTCATCATTCTCATCAATTTATCAAGAGGACTTGATGCGTGTTCTGTTTGCGGTACGTAAGGACTCGATGGCGGATTCGCCATAGGATTAGACTGAGCCCTTGGGATGACGGGTGCGGACGGTCGCATTGGTCCACCCGTGGTGTTTTGGCATTGCGGGTTGTTGGACCATGCGAAATTCGGATGATTTCGCCACCCTGGGTTATAAGTGGCAGAGAACGGGTTGTTCCCCAGGGCATAAGCGTCTTCTATGCCAGAAGATGTGTCCTCATGTAAATATGCTTCCGAGCACAAGGAGGCTTGGTCCTCCATGTCGAAATACTGGCTCGCAGAAGCCAGATCCACATGACTTACCGAATCGCTCGGCGCGACACTCGGTAAGGAAGGTCTTACTGGGTTTCTCGAGATAAGCCTGGTGTTGGAAGAATTGGAATTGTGACGAAGTGGTGAGGTGGGGGTGTTTGCCATAGAACGGGCGGGGTTGGCCAGAAGCTCGTCCAGCTTCTTGTGCACGACGGAGACTTCATCCAATTTTTGTGCGATAAGGTTGAGATCTATGGATGAATGGGAGGGTCCCGTGTCAACTTCGTGGACATTACGGGGCAGGCTAGTACGATGAAAGGCGACAATGGAGGCATTGTTCATTGAGTTTTCACTCATATTTTCAAATAATTCGAATGCTCCATTTGAATTATTCATGAAATTCCCTCCATAGGAAGAGTCTGCAATCTGCTTCAAAGTCTCATTTAGCCCATAGTAGAAAATCTGGGCTATATGCCACTTAGGCAAATCGTGGTGCGGACACTTCCTGAGGAGGTCATTATACCTCTCCCATGCCTCATGAAATTGTTCGCCGTTTTGTTGCGTAAATGAAGTGATAGCACGGCGAAGCGCATTGGTTCACCTGATTAGGAAGAACTTCTTGAGAAACGCTATTCGCATCTCTTCCCAAGAGTGGATGGTTCTCCTAAGGGTGCATAACCATTGTGATGCTTTATCCTGCAATGAAAATGGGAACATTTTCATGAGGACTATTGGTAACCCGATATTTCTTGATTTAACAGTTTCAGCCAATCGGGTTAAGTCTTCCAAGTGGAGAAAAGGATCTTCACTTGCAAGACCATGAAAGTGAAAATTTATCAGGCCAATTATGTTAGGTTTCAGTTCAAAGTCGTCCCCACCCATGGAGACCTGAATTTGTCCTATGGTCTCTGTAGTAGCGGGATTCTGATAGGAGCTAAGAGACCTAGGCTCCTCCCGTTCGGGTGGGTTCTGCATTTCCTCCAATGTTTCCCTAATGGCTTCGATTTGTTCATTATACATTTCCATTTGGGCTTGGAGGCGGGTTATGGGATATAACGCTCCACCACCTGGTGGATTTTGAGGGCGGTTTCCTCCCTCGGGATTTAGGGGTGGGCGTGCAGCCATGTTTGTGGAGGAGGAGGATGATGCGGCTTCTTTTCTAAATTTATCAGGCAATTCACACAGTTCAGGGTTTTGTGACCTCCTCCCAAACATGTACTACCGCAGGAAGAATTGGAGGGATACGAATGGAAAAGAGATAAGAGAAATGACGTCGCAAAGGTACACTTGATGATAAATCAATACAATCAAATTCCTAACCTCTACAGTGTGCTCTTAGACCTAAAGATCTAAGTTACCTGCTATCACAAACTACGGAACCGAATGCGAGCACTGCAGAACCACCAGGCCAGATTGAAAGGCCGTTTGCCCCAGTCTTAGACACCCGATAGCACGCGGGAACCCTCACCAGCACGTAGGTGCTACACGCAGGTAGTTAGACCTCCAATCCTTAATAAGGGTCAAGTTGTTACCAATTTTCGTTAGAGGCTTAGGATCAAGTGCTTCTGGAATGTGAAGGGCGTTATTTATGGGTAATGCCCAAGTGATTGATTTTTAGAGTGTGTAAACCAAGCATGCAATGGGAAAATCTCCCCGGATTGAAGTTTTAATTGGTGAATGATTTTTAGAATTCAACCTTAAGTAGTATGGATTTTAGGATTTCTCTGAATTACCAATTCAACCAATCTTCGAGTTTTGAGAGAATACAAGTTTTTCTTCTAAGCCCAACAAACCCTTCTTCAATGTTAGTTGGTTAATGCATGCTACAATGCAATGGGCTTCCCTAAATGGAGATTTCTATGTGTGGATGCACGAATCAATTTTTGATTAGTGTGAAAGGGAGCCAAAGCACTTCAATTCAAGTGCTCCCAATCACCAGAATGATTTCCACACACAAGGCTCAACCAAAAGATAAAGAAAATCAGATTGTTGGGGTTGAATTATTCGCGATCGAATCTTAGGCACATGAAAGGTTGTGGTGGGGTTGGAATTAACTCAATTCCAAGTCTCCCCACTAAAAAGGTGATCCCAAATTGCAGATAAATGAGGCAAAGAGGGATGCAATCAATCTTTTTATTTTTGCCTCAAAGAGTACTTCACATGGCGAAAGATTCAAGAATCAAGATTCTAGAATCTTCGCTATGCGAAGTTAGGCGGGAAATCCCAGGGCGGTGGGAGTGAAGGCAATCAATCAAACAAGTGAATTTTAATCCACTTGCCCCAAGAGATCCCAAGAAGTTTTTCTAGTTTTATTATTATTATTATTATTATTTATTAAGGTGACAAGTTGACCTAAGTTGCTAAGAAAGGAAGACCTACTTGTTCAGCAACGTGTGCGAAGCTCCAGGGCAGTGTTGGTGACTTTACGCTCTCGTTCCCGCCTTGGATTTGCCCATGTCTCCGACTTCGTCTGCCTGTCTTCTCCTTGCAACAGGTTCACCTGCACAGCAATAAACAAAAACACCCATGAAGAGAAGGGTGTGAGAAGAGAAAAATTAAAGGAATGGAGTAGAAACTTACTTGAATGCGCACTTCCCCGGCAACGGCACCATGAAAAAGGTTTATGGTGTGACCCGGTTAGGTTGTGTTAATATGATGATTTTATCGTTGAAATGTGTATAGTGGTTAACCTAAATCGAGCCTAACCATCTCTTTACAAAATTTTTTTACCTAGCCTACTTGATTTTATCTTGGTCACTTTTAGGCCCAGGGTCAAACTCAGGGAAGTGGGATTAGAAGTGAATTAGTTTCTACGCCTTTCCTACAACGAATCTCTTCCGTTCGCTTTATTATGTTTTTGGTGCTTTTCTATTTAAGATTTTTTCTAATAATTCTTGTCCTTGAGGCACACCCTCAAAATCAGGTTCTTGGCTTTGAGCCAAGTTAGGGTTTCAAAACTAGTCTTCGCAAGACTGAGTACCTGCAAGTCAAGGATTATCTTTTCTCTTTTATCTATTTTTTAATCTTTTTATTGGCAGGAAAGAGAAATAGAAATAAAGTAAATATAGCATATATATATGTATATATTATATATATATAAAGGGGTGGGGGTGGAGGTGGAAATGGCGTGTAGCACGGTGTCGAGTTGGTCGTCGTCTAGGAAGATGCAACCAACAGGACGAAGTGCCGCATGGAGTGTAAGGTGGATTGGTGGAAGATGAGCGAACACACTTTCTATATGCGTGTATCGTGGAATATCAGCAGCTGGTGCAGCTATTCCCGTGATACAACGTATGGTAGGTGATATGAAAATATATGTATATATATGAAAATATATATCTATAAGTATATATATAGATATGTAAATATATGTATAGATAGATGTATGTATATCTATATATATATTTATAATTGTATATATATGTATATATAACTATATAGATGTATATATATATGTATATATATATATAGTAATATATGTCTATAGATATATGTAGATAGATATGCATATATATATATATGTGAGTATATATAGTTATAGATATGTATGTATATATGTATGTATATTTGTATATATATATGTATAAATATATGTGTATATATATGTATATATATATATATGTATCTATACTTGTACTTAGTTATATATGTAATAATATATATATATTTATATATTTATACGTATATAAATTTATGTATATATATCAATATATATATGTATATGTATATATATATAAGTATATAATAGTGTATAAGTGAGAGTGTGTGTGTGTGAGAGTGTGAGTGTGTGTGTGTCTGCAGTGAGAGTGAGAGTGCTGTGAGAGAGAGAGAGAGAGATCGAGAGAGCGCACTGCTGGAGTGAGGGAGTGTGGGCAGGTTAAGTTGTCTGAAGCCCCAGCCGTCATCTGATGTTTCACGCGCAGGATCGTGCACGCGCACGCGCAGGCGCGTAGGCGCGCGAAGAGGTGCGTGCTGGAGGGAGTGGGCGTAGGGAGAGGACCGCAGCGCATCGTGCTGTGCGAAGAGGCGGGTGCAGGAAGACGCAGGCGTTGGGAGCGAGCGAAGACGCAGGCAGGTGCTGGCCTATGCGGGAGCAGGCGCAGGCATGCACGGATGGGCTACAGACGGTTGCGGCGCGCTGGGTGGCCGGATAAGTGAAACTTACTGGTCACCGCATTGTAGTCACAGTGTTTCATTGAAACACGTGAACAATGGCTACAGTGCGCGGTCGGCTCACGCGACCGCCTATGCCCGGTGCTGTGGGTGCGGGAGGTGTGGAGCGGCTCGACGCACACGCAGAGAAGCTGTGCCGGTTGCTGGCTTGCATGGACAAGCGGGTGTACACGAAGAAGCGGGAGGCGAGGGTGGCCTGCAAGTGCGCACTGGAGGGCTGTGCTGCTGCTGCTGCCGTAGAGCTTCAGACCTTGAAGCTTACGGCAATGGCGTAAGTGGCTCAATTTCGAAACAGGGAGAGAAGACCACCACGCCCACCGGCTCTTTGATGAGCTGGGCGGTGGTGGGACTCACAGTGGTGGTTGTGCACCACTGTGAGCTACTCCTGCTCGCAGAGTGGCTCCTCAGAGGAGGAGAGGCTGCGTATGGAGGGGAGTGGGGAGGAGACGACCTGGAAGGGAAGGAAGGTGCCATATTTTGGCGTGGACCAGGCTCCCCTTTGCAAAGAAGAAGCCGTGCTCTTTTTAAAGAGGAAGAAGGCATGCACAGCCATGCCCTGGCTATGCATGGCTGTGCATGCGGCTGCAGGGCAAGCTGAGCAGGACATGGCGCGAAGAAGAAGAGGCCATTCCTTACAGCTGCGAGAAGAATTTCAAAGTCAAATAAAATTAAAAATAAAGATGGTGAATTTGCGAAGTAGCACTTGAGGAAAACGTAAATTACTAGGCCATTTTATTCACTCTCCTCCCCTCTCAAATAAATGCATGCATGCATCTATATTCACAAATGCGACTATGTCTACCTAATATGCACAGGTAATGCTAGGAAATAGCACAAGATGACACAATTGTTGGTGTATTTTTGCTGTGCAATCAGGGGGATCTGGGGTCTCTTTTATAGTCGCAGGCAGAGGGCCTTGTGCTTGGAAGGCAAGCTTCCAAGCACGGCAACCTCGCCGAACTTGGAAGGTCGAGAGATACCTAAATCTCTCATGCATTTTCATGAGAGATTGGGTGAAAATTAGAGCTCATGATTGGGTTCATACGAACGAGAATTCCTCAGAGAATCTCCCTTTCAAATTTGAGAGGGATTCTCTAAGGAATCAAGGAGATATCCCCCTTGAATCCTCGCCAGAGTAGGATTCCCCCACTGTAATGGCAGAGGGAGCTAATTGCAAAGAACGACGAGGAAGATAGGGGGTGTCTGCAAGGGTTTTCAAAACCTAGGGGCATAAATGTAATTGGGTTGGACTGTTTTGCAAAGTAGGTCAAGGTGAACTCCCCTTAAGTCCAAATTTTGGCATAAACCTAATTTAGACCTAAGGAATCCAATGGTGAAGTTGGATTTTAGGTTTTACCACGTTTGACTGGATATTTTACACAAAAACCCAATTTAGGGTAAATATTTGACTAGGACCCCTATTTTGGTCAAAAATGGTTCTAAAGGTCAAATTAAAGGTTTTAAACCCTAGAGGATATTTTTTCATGAATTTTATAGGATTTAGTTGAATTTTATATTGACCAGAACCTTGTTAAATTAGGTGGGTCTGTTATAGGGTTACAAGAAGTCATTTAATTCCCAGATTGCACATTAACCCTTTTCTGATTGAGCCAACCTACTTTTTATCTTGTTAAGACCATTTGACCTATGTTTAGCCCCTGAGAAATCCCGTTGTTGCACTGCAATGGTAAAATTATAATTTTACCCTTTGTTTCTTGCTTTTCTCTTAGACTGATTATTCCTTTAGTTAGGCCCTTAATTTAGTTATGTAGGAGCTTTTGTTCTCTTTTCTAGGTCAAAATGAGCTAGTTAGGGCTCATGATGGTGTTCCCATCACCGCTAGTACTTGGGACAACCAGAAGCGAGACAAGTTTCTTGTCGACACTAAATTTTATAACTGGGAGAAACTCGAGCTTTCTAGAATAGGCCCTAACCAATTATTCCGTCATTGCATCCCTGACAAAGAATAAAGGGGTGTTCTGAGTTTCTGCCATGACCTCCATTATGGAGGGCATTTTAGTGGGAGAAAGACTGCCCATAAGGTTCTTCAGTCTGACTTTTGGTGGCCCACATTATTCAGAGATGCACATACATATGTGGGTGCATGTCTACATTACCAGTAGATAGGAACCATCGGAAAAAGGGATGAGATGCCCTAGCAACCTATTCTCCCCGTTGAGATCTTTGATATTTGGGGCATCGACTTCATAGGTCCCTTTCCAGTGTCTTTCAGATATGAGTACATCCGTGTGGCCATGGACTATGTATCGAAATGGATAGAAGCCATACCCATGTGGACCAATGACCATTCCGTGGTCTTGGATTTTGTTAGGGTTAATATCATTTTTCGATACGGGTGCCCAAAGACTATTATATGTGATGGAGGACCTCACTTTAAGAATGTGCACTTCACAAGACTACTCTAAAATTTGGGAGTCAACCACATGATATCCACACCTTACCATCCCCAAATGAGTGGACAAGTTGAAGTGTCTAATAAGGAGATTAAACAGATTCTGGAAAGAACTGTTAGGCCCGACCGTAAGGATTGGTCGAAAAAATTGAATGATGGTTTGTGGGCCTACAGAATAGCGTATAAAACTCCTTGGCCATGTCTCCTTTCCATCTTGTCTACGGAAAAGCATGCCACCTTCTCATTGAAATTCAACACAAAGCTTATTGGGCTATTAAAAATGTTAACTTAAATCTAGACAAAGCGGGAAAGGCACGCATGCTGGAGTTAAGTGAGCTTGAGGAGCTTCACAATGAAGCAAACAAAACCTCCCAAGCTTACAAGCAATGTACAAAGGCCTTTCATTATAAGCACATCAATAGAAAGACCTTTAAGCCCAACCAGTGGGTCTAGCTTTTCAATTCCAGACTTAAATTATTTCCTGGAAAGCTCAAGTCTCACTGGGACGGGTCGTATGTTGTTATTAATGTCTTCCCTCATGAAGTAGTTGAAATTCAAAATCCTACTTCTGGTGCGAGCTTTAAGGTAAATGGCCAATGACTTAAACCATTTGTTACTCTTTTAGATGGCCAGGTTTTGGACGCACTCCAGCTTGAGGAGCCTTAGCTCCTCCCACTCTCCTCATCAGGTGATATTCTTCTGTCTTTATTTTTCCAATGAGAACATTGTCAAACTTAGGCATGGGGGGTATAACATGAGTTTGTTTATATCATTTATAAATATTTGCATGCATTTAGGATAGGTGCATTAGTAAAAGAAAAAAATCTCTTTTATTTTCTTGAGTTGATTTGGTTAGTCCCTAGCAAAATATCTTTATCAAAGAGGTGTCATTGAAGATTTTCTTCTTAAATTGTTTCTTAAGCTTAGAATCCAGTACATTTACTTCACTTGCACATTGACTGGGTAATGAATCTTCGAAGAAACCAACAAACATTTTTAGTTTGCTGAATCCTTAGACAATTGGTAGGGAGTCAGGCATACTATCTTCTATTAGATCCACCTAATATTTGTGAGGAGAAAGTAGAGAGGCTACTGGTGTGCTAAGTCTAATGCAAGGACTCTTAAGTTCAGGATAATTAGATGATGATACCTCAGAGTTAGGCATAGTTTCGCTCTCTGTTCCTACGTGCAAACATTGTGTGAATTCCTGAGAGTCACCAAATAAGGTAAATACACAGAGATTGAGTTCTAATAAAACTATGACTATGGTAGATGGTTACGACCATCCTTCGTAGAGTCCTCGGTTGAAGGAGGGTAGTAGTGTCAAAGGTCAGAAATACACTTGTCCTATCCATCCCTTCCCGATGTTGAAAGTAGGCACTTCCACCAAATAAACCACACAATATCCCTTTGAACAACATCATCCCTAAAAAAATGCCTCATGAATTGTGTCATGTTGTTTTCTTAGTGAAAAAGAAGAAAAAGAAAAGAGAAATATATATATACAAAAAAAACACACACACAAAAAAAAAGAGAAGAAAAAAAAAAGTCCAAGTTTATAGCTTTGTCTTCGTGTCATTTTTCATCATATGTCGATGTCTTTGAGGCAATAAAAGTACCATCTGCGATCCATCAAATATGATCCATACATACTTTTCAGTATTTCTGATTGCCTAAATACTGACTGAGGACTTCTAATTTAGTTGTAGGGTTATTAGGACTTTAATTAAAAGTGTCAATGCCATGTGAGGCAACCAAACATTGAGTACATTTACAGAATCTGGTGGGACATATGATCTCAGAAAAAAAAAACAAAGAAAAAAAAAAGTGAGTGCAAAGGAAGATTAGAAGAGCGCAGTTTTGTTTAGCCTCTCTTTGGGTTGTCTCATTTGATAGTCTAGAGATTTAGAGTCTGCAGTACTTGCTACATGTAGCACCAGATGAGGTGAGCCACCAAATATGAATCCATTTGACTCAGTATCTCCTACCTAAGCCAAAAAGTCGGGGCCAAATTATAGGTTATTTCCAGCTTTATCCCCGAAGGAAAAAGTTGCCTGTCCTAATGGAACTTTTACCAAGGGTTAAGTACGAACTTCAAATGTAAGTTGGTTTTTACTTGGATTCATTTCCGAGGCTACTATCACTTCATTTTCATAGGTATCTGGATTTCTAAATTTTTTGGAATAAGGAAGAAATCTTTTGTCACTCCCATGATAGCATTATACACCTTGCATTCATTTTTTTCTCAAGACTAGCAAAACTTAGGCATGCGGATATTTGATGAGTCCAATTTATTGGAAAATTAATTAGCTTAAGTACATTTCAAACACGCCTAATTAGATTGCAATCAGAACTAAGTGTTAGTTTATCTTAATTAGAAAATATTTTGTTAAGACTTGATACAACTATGTTTATGCAGGGTCATATGTACAAAATTTCCAAATCCCGATCGTCTCTTCACCACCAATAGGATGCCAATCCTCATCGACCTTAACTGACAGTCAACCCAAGTTAGCCATGTGTCTCGCAACAGCAGTCTCTCCAAGCCTGCTGGCAACCCCTCATCGCAAGTTGTCGGATGAGATCTCGCATGGAATAAACCGAACAAGGGAGAGTCGGGGGAACATCTATTAAGAAGATGCCTGCGCGTAGGAGGAAGGAGGAGGAGGGCTTTCATTATGAATTCGGTGAACACCATGGACCATCACGTGCTCCAACCTTGTCTCCATCTTCGCTCATGCACGTAGTGACAGTGCGTGCATGCCATCGCCCCTCACCGTGTGATCGCCACTGCCGCCACTCCTCCAATAGCACCGTCGACCCCCCTAGTCCATCGTTGTATCGATAAGCTCACCGGCGATCAACGCCACTCCACATGCTACACGCATCTACCCTCATCGGCTTCTCCCTTACCGACCTGCGGCCACATGTAGCCTCTGCGCAATTGATAGCAACACCCACCACACATAGCAGCCTCGTGCGGCCTCGCACAATCAACCATAGCATCCAACCTCATCGAGCGAAGCCTTAGCATGCGACCGCACGACCCTCATGTGTATGCCGTCACGCGCAATGCCATCCACATAGCAGAAACCCGCACGCCCTTGCACGTGCCATCTAACAGCAAGTTGGCCTCCCCTCCTCTCCTTCTTCTTCGTTGTTGTTTTTGTTCTTCTTCTTCCTCAACCTTTGTCAATGGAGAAGAACCCATCACCAGTGTTCAACCATCTCCACGCAGCCGCCAACGTCAGCCATCGTTCTCCAAGCCGTCGACTCCCTCTCGCTGGCCTCAACGACACGGCCTCAACCATGCCACCAGAGTCGATGGAGACAACCCACGCATGCCGGTGGGAATCCTAACCGCCGACGGCTCTCTCCTTTCTGGCAGGAGACTAGTGGTCATCTCCCGCCATGCCGTCAACACTAACGTGAAGCTCTCGTTCACCTCAACCTTCCTTTAGCTCCTCGCCCCTTGCCATCAGCTCTTCTTCGCACATGCACAAGGGGAAGATTTCCCCTGTTTCATCTCTAATTAGTAATTATGTGATCTGCTATTGCCAAGTCCACTATTACTTTATTTTTATTGATTAATATATTGAGGTGAAATTACATCAGCACACTTACACTCTCTCGTAATTATTCAATGCTTGTTTATGACTTTCGATTGCATCAAATTGTGACTTAGATTTGTACAATTCTTCTCTAGTAGGAGTGTCGTTGGAAATTACATGAAATGCCACTACTGATTACATCTTTACTGAACATTTTATTAAAGAAAAATTGCGCCCATAACCTTGCATTCTCAAGTTGTTTGTTTTCTTCTTTTCTCCTCATTTCGCCTCAGAATTAAGCATGGATTTCGTACATAATTGGGCTAATATAAAGTGAAAGTATTCGTGAATTTATTGCAATTGTTCCTCCCTGTGGATACCACATCCTGATCATTGTGGTTAGATTTAATAAATTTTTGATACGAAATTTCATCGACATATAATACGATACATTTTTATTATCATCTTGTTAAGAGAAAATCTCGTTGTCAACTCCTGCAAGGTTCTATTTTTCCTTTCAACTACACCATTCTGAGGTGCGGCTCTAGGGAAAGCAAATTCATGTTTTATTCCTTATTGATCACAAAAATTGGAAAAAGATTCATTCTCAAATTCTCCGTCGTGATCACTTCTAATCCTAATTACTTCAGATCCTTTTTCATTTTGTAGTCTTCTAACTAGTTTGCTAAACACATGAATGGTTAAGTCTTTACTTTTTAAGAAAGATATCCAAGTAAATCTAGAAAAGTCATCAATTATGACTAGACTATCTGCACCCGCTTAGGCCTTCAGATTTGGTTGGTCCGAATAAGTCTAAGTGAAGTAGCTCTAGAGGTTGTGAAGTGTTAACCATTCTTTTTGGTTTGAGAGGATTTTTAGTTTGTTTACCAACTTGATAAGAATCATAGACTTTGCTTTTCTTGAAGTTGATATTTGGCATACCTTTGACAAGTTCATGTTTCACAAGTTTACTAATATTTCTCATGTGAATATGACCTAGTCGTCTGTGACAAAGTGTTGCCTCTTCATCAGATACGACAAGACATTCAAGACTGTCCCATTTGTTGAAGTTGACAGTGTAGATATCTTTATGTTTCTTTCCTTTGAGAAGAGTTTGTTTTATTTCTTTATCCTGTATTTTAAAATCATTTGATGTGAAAGTGATTTTGTATCCTTTATCATATATTTGGCTTACACTTAGAAGGTTATGTTTTAATCCACTAAGTGTACATTATCAAAAGAGGTAGAAGAATTACTAATTTGGCCAGTACCAATAATATAGCCCTTGTGGTTGTTCCCAAATGTGACGGTACCACCGTCCTGGTGATGAAGTTGTAGGAATAGGTCTTTCTCCCCTGTCATGTGTTTTGAATATCCACTGTCCATGATCCATCTCCTTTCTTCTCGTTCCTATCATTGGTTTGCATTTGTGAGGTCTTGGTTTGGCTGATCTATAGAGTGGCTTCAATGTTCCATTGATTTGTTGATATGTCCACTTCTTATAGTCTACTTGACCTACAAAATAGGATTGAAATAGTATTTTTGGTATCCATTTTTGTTTGGGTCCACGGTGGTTAGATGCTGCCTGTTTAGGCAAGCTACCTTTCTTTTTGTTTTGGCTAGAACTAAATACTTCATGATCATTTTTAGGTATGTAGCCTAACCCAAATTTTGTGATGCTCTGGGTTTGTGTTCCTAATAGCTTATGCAAGTTTTTACTTCCCTTAGTAAATTTAGCTAGATCATTTATGAGAATCGCAGAATTTTCTTTAATTTATCTATATCTACCTTTAAATTATCTATGTGTGATTTTAATGAGGTGATTTGATCAGATAACTCTTTATTCTACTGAGAAAGCATATCTTTTTGTGCTCTTTCTTCCCCTAATGTTTTTGCTAGATTTTTATTTTCTAATTTTAGTGACTTAGCTATGTTATGCATCTCAAAAAATACTTCTAATAGTTCATCTTGTGGAAAAGAGGTTACCTTGTCTTCTAGCGCCATTAGTCCTACAAGTGCTTTTTCTCTGGAGCTTTCTTCTTCTTCTGAACTTGAGTCTGATTCATCCCAAGTTGTTGTGAAGGCCTTTTTCTTTCCTTCTTTGGGAAACATCTTTTTTGACTCCTTGAGAAATGGACAATCCTTCTTGATGTGTCCTTTTCTCTTGTAGTTGCAGTAGATCATGGTGTCTGCTTTGACCTCTTCATTCTTCTTTCTCCAGCTTCTTTTGTTCTTGAGGAACTTTTTGAACTTTCTTGAGAGGAGGGTTGTCTTCCTCTTTGATGTAAAATGTTTATATCACATAAAACATCTATTTTTACGTGTTCTTAGACGTATAATTGCATCATACATTATAAATATTGCATAACATGCATCATCATGCATTTAGATTAGGTTGTATAAATTTTAAGTTAATTTTCTCTTTTTGTGGTCAGGAAATAGAGCAATATCTTATTAGGGCCTTGGATTGAAGATCCAACTATACGGATTTGATCAGGGCAACGATTAGAGTTCAACGACTCCAATATCGCCATGATCGAACTTCCGTAACATCAGATGCAGTCTGACAAAGATCATAGGTCAAGGGCCAAGATGGTGTAAACCCATACTTTAGATGACAAATCTGACTGCACGGATGGGTTCGGTTCGACGATCACAGCACAATGGCTTGAAAATTGGTCAAATCCGACATCCGTGGCACCATCTACAAGCATTGGAAAATGGATGGCCTAGATGGCACCATGTGGTGCGATCTTAGCCGCCCACACCGGCCCAAGAATGCCTATTTCTCTTTCTCTCCTCATGCGCTCGTCTGATCTGGGTTGTTGGATCTTGATCCAACGGCCATAAGATGCGTGTGCCTTAAATCCGAAGCTCGCCTCAAGAGAGGTCATAGCGTAATGGTCGAGCTTCTTCACGTGAAGAGGGAGGCGAGGGTTTGACCTCGCCTCAACTCAAATCAAGAGCAAGCACATGTGCTACCAAATTCACTCGTGCGATGGCGATTGAGTGGCTCCGAAGGGCGTGACGTGGCACGGGAGATGCTTTGGCTCGCGCACACGCACGATCCAACGTGCCATCACACGTGGGCGGGTGAAGGCACTGAAGAAGAAGTGACGATGCGTTATCTAAGTTGTCCGATCTCGTGATTGGACGGCTGAGATCACACGATTGTGATGAGCCGTTGTGTGCCCTGAAGTTGAACGGGCGGTGTGTGTGCACGAACCTTTACCCACGCTTAGGTTTTAGTGATTAATAAATTCATCACTAAAGACCTGTGCATTTAATGATTAAGAATGAAATGACCCATTTGTCCCTTCATTCTTCACCTATAAATAGCCCTACGACCCCCACAGTTTCTTCATCCCTTCCTCTCTTCTCTCACCCCCTCCAAAGCTCTAAGAGCTTGTTCAAAACCTGGGATGCTCCTCTAGAGTTAAAAATGTAATTTTTCCACCATCTCATCCCACTCGTGGAGCATTCCGCGGTGGTCCTCTTACCACCATTTGGGAAGCAGATCCAGCTGCGACATCACCCTACCCCGTTCTCCATCTTCTGTCATCGTTTTCCTTCATCCCACATCTCACCACCTTCGTCCGGGCACTTTGTTAACGTGGCTTGTCCTCCAAGCAGCCGTCCAGGAGGATAACTTCTCTCCACCTTCTTTTTACTACTTTTTAGAGTAGATTTACCGCTTTCTAGTTGTAAGATTTCCCTCTTTCTACTGTAATGGTTAGTTGTAATAGACATGATAATGTGGTTATGAAATTCTTGTTCATTCTTTCTCTATTGTGTCTTTATTTGTATTATTCTCTCTCTCTCTTCTATTAATTATTCTTTAAGTACATGGCTAGTTTAGATTCAATTCGACCAGCTAATCTGCCTCATGACAATAAAACAAACGTGGTTTTTAATTAAATGTCTGCCTCCCTATGTTCGACCTGGATTTCTTTTCAAGTTTCGGTAAAATTTACCTGTTAACGAATTTTCTCGCAAATCGTGCTACAACGATGGGTTTTCCAAACTCAAATCTATTTGCGATGATTTTTCATTTCAGCATTTTGGCATCGTTGCCGGGGAGGCGATGCTCTTTGATTTTTCACGTTTTCCCGCCTTACTTATCTTTTACCTCACTTCTCTCCTTTCTTATTATGATTGCAGATACTCTCACGAGGTGAGCAAAAGTGGTAGATTGGAGTAAAGTGCTATTGAAGGGTCTGTAAGTTTACCTCCACCTCCCTACCCACTAGATTTCATTCCATCACCTAATAACACAAACCTTAATTAACCTAGGAGCTTGCATGAACTCTAAGATTAGTTTTGATTGTTTGTTTATCACCTTTACCCACCTCACCCTTCGCATATAAAGAAAATCTAAAAAAAAATCTCATAGAGGTACACAACCTCTTATTCTTCATAGTCAACCGGTAACCCGATCTTTAGGACCGGTACACTCACCAACACATAATTGAGTAGAATTCAGATTAGATAATCACTTGTGTGCCTAATTAAGTGGTGCATCAGGCCAATTGTTTGAGTTGTTTGAGTCGCACTACTTCAACTAAAAGAAACTCATCAAGTAGCTACCACATAGGTTCAACTTTTAAGGATTTACCAGGCGCTCCACATTCTTTTAGGCTTTAAAGGAAGACATCTTCACCTGTGCTTTGAAAACTTGATGTGCCAACTGAACTTGATTGAATATGCCTAAAGTTGAATCTTAAAAGCTTCCAAGTAAGATTTAAACCCTAAAATTCACCACATCCAAAAAACTAATCTTGCTTGAAAACCATTGGTTGTGCACACACACACACGTATCAGTCAATCATTAAGGGCACAACCCAGATAAAGAGTCCATCACATTCTAAAGTACATTCAAACCTAACCCTAATTAAAATAGAGAAGACATTAACCTTAGGGATTGGACTCACTCTTCGGAGCCTAGATCGAGATTATTTTTTATTAGCCTGTTTCTACTATTCAATCTGATGTTTAGCTAGGGGAGCAGAATTAAACGATCATGGATGGGGGTACACTAGAAACCGGAGGCGCAAGTCAAAGGAAGAATCTTCTCCTCAGCCCCTCCCTCTAACTGGTTGGATTGACCAGAAAGAAGTAGATCAAATCATTTCTTCATCTCAAGGCGGGTTCTAAGAGTCTGTAGGTCTTCAGGTTAGCCCACTTAAGGACAGGTTTGATTGTTTGTATTGCAGGGCATCTTTCTTCCTCTCGTCTGTCATGGATCCTTCCACATCTTATTCGCACTTCTACTCCTACCCTCCTACCACTACTTATTTCCAAAATGATTATTATTCCAACCAAACTTATTCCCATCCATCTTCTAGTTGGGATAATCCTGATTGGGGTTACAGTTTCAGACCACTGTGTTCAGGGTCTAACCCTGGATACTGATGTAGACACAAATATTGTGGGTAAAATGCCTATTCATGCATGTTCCTAGGCTTAGATTTGCATTTCATGTTAAAATATTGCATAGCATGCATCATTCTGCATTTAGAGTAATTGTATATAATTTAGGTTAATTGCATCTTTTTTGTGGTCAGAAGAGAAGGATATTTATTTCAGAGCTTCGAATTGATGATTCGACCATACAGATTTGATTAAGACGACGATCGAAGTCTAACGCCTCTGAAATCGCCTCGATCAGAGTGCTGTAGCACCATATGCAGTTCGAGGAAGATCAATGGCCAATGGACTGACAATAATTCCTAGCTTCGAATGAAAAATCGATTGCGCAGATGGATTCGATTCGACGATCGTAGCCCAACGACATGAAAATCGACTCAATCCGACCTTTGTAGCAGCCTTTACAACGAAATAAAGATGGATGGCCCATATAGCGCCACGTGGCACAACCTGGGCCACCATGCGCATGCACGCACCACCGCACATGCACAGCATTGCGGGCACGTGCGTGTGCAACGCTAGCACATGCAGGCTCGTAGCTGGCGGAGATGCGCGACATGGCTCGCGGAGCACTCGCCAATGCAGCAGCAGCGTGGGCGCGTGGGCTGTCTTCAGTTGCGTTTGCGACGGATCTTCAATGATGTTTATGACCATTACTAAATGTCCTGTATATGAATTTGATTCTTTTCTCCATTATAAAAGGACCCTTACCACTCCCATTTTTCTTCATCTCTTCCTTTCTTCCTCTCACCACCTCCAAGGCTCTAGAGAGACCTTGTCCCAAGCTGAGGATGCTCCTCTAGAGTAGAAAATCGAATAGTTTTCCCTCCTCTCATCCCCCTTCATGGAGCATCTTGTGGTCGTCCTCTCACCTCTTTCTATCTTTTTCGCTTTCGTAGTATAGATTTTTCCGCTTTCGTAGTTGTAACAAACACTTTCTTATGAATATATGATTTTTTCTCTCTCTCTCTTTCTCCGTCTCTCTCTTATATTTTTGCAAGTAGATTAGCTAGATAAGCAATTGTCAATCTAATCTCTTGCCTATTAAAATACCAAAAAAATTATAAAAGATAAAAACGACAAAAAGAAATAAAGTGAAGTGCGGATTTTTATAAAATCAAACGTTCACCTCCTCATGTTCGACCCAGGACTCACTTTTCAAGTTTTAGTTATAAATTTTATCTGATAGATGCATTTTGTGAGCTATGACGACGGGTCCTCCAAACCCCGATTTTAATTCGCGAAGCGCACCCCCAACAGATACCATGATCTTGATTCTTATCCTTCTCTGAGCTACATCGATTATAGATCACCACTCTCATTTGGACAACCTAATATGATCTACAATCAAGAAGGATATGCTGATCCTTAACCTTTCCCAGATTACACTGCATATATGTCATCACCTCCTTATGGACAACCCGAAATGACCTATTATCCAGAAAGGTATCAAGAACCTCAATTTGTTGACTCCCTTGCACTAAACCCAAACCCACCCAACCTTGAACCAAACCGTTTGGTTCAGGTTAACCAGGTCCAAGATAAGGTGTTGACTAACTTAAGGAATACCATATAATCTTTAGAAGCTCAACCAACACCTTGCACTGAAGAATTGGAGCCTCTAATTAAAATGATTAATGATCTTAACAAGTATTTGTTGAATTGGCTCCAGGATGTTAAGGATAAAGGCTAGGGTGATTTTTTACTTGGGAAGTTATCGAAATTGAGGATGAGATTTGTGCTTGCTTTAGTCCAATCTTGGGAGGATTCCTAGGATGAACCCCTGACAGGAGAGCTGATGTCAGAATCCGCTCAGGCACTTGTAGTGGGGACATGTTTTGTGAGACCAAGGTTGACCAGGTTGTTTTAGAGTAATCAAATAAGGATGAATTAAATTCTTCACCTGAGATCCTTAAACCGGGGTATGAGGAAACGTATGTTTCCATGGAACAAAAAGTGATTGATGATTTTGAGACATACATTAATGTGGATTTAGAATTCTTTGATTCTAAAGGTGAAGAATCATTATGCGAAGTCTAACATGAGTTTACAGAACATGATTTCAGTGAGACAACTAGACTTAAGGAATTTGATAAATCATTTGATGGCCTTAAAATTGAGGAACTTGATCCTGTTGGGGCTTGCAAGGTGGATTCAGATACTCATTTCATGGAGGATTCAATTCATAGTCCCAATCCTCAATCACACCCGATTGAGCTTATTGACGATTTTGATTTTGAAATCACTAAACCTAAGTCCATTCTGATTCAGTCACATCTTTTAGACTTGGAAATTTCCAATGGAGTGATTATCATGCAGGAGGTCCCGAAATCTGAAATTCTAATTATGGAGGATAGGAGTTGGGAAATGAAGATTTGGGAAGCTAATTCCCGAGGAATCGGAAGACTGAGTCTAAGGGTGCCTATTTGTCTGAAACTACCAACCTTCTACTAGGACCCTTACGACATTTGTTCTGAGGATGTGCAACCCAAGCACAAATTCGTTGATTATCCTTTTGAGCTTAATCTCTCTATTATCTGACTTTTTGGACTTCGGTTGCATCCTCACAAATTGCAGGCTCGATCCTGCTTGCATACTGATCTCATGTTTTGGATAATTTTTATCTAGAAACTTAGATGTACTTGACCATGGAGTATGGGTCAGCACAACAAACTGGTCCACAGCTGTGGACATCTTCTCCTGGTAGGTTCAAAGCTAAATTTTCTTATTCTGATTCTGACCTGCACTTGTGAATTCTTTATTTCTTCTTCTTTGTATAGTGTTCTTAGCTGAAGGCACTAAATTCAGCACTTATACAGTTTCTTTTCATCTTAAAGCTAACCTATTATTCATGCAATTCAGGTGCTTTCTACTCTATTCCACTTTGTTTAATGTCTTTTTAATAATACAATGAGGACATTGCATTAGATAGGCATGGGGGGTTGGATATTCATCTCTGAATTATTTCTTTAGCCCCATAAATTCTTTTTATTTTATTTTTATTTATTAAAAAAATGATGAATTAGGAAAGAAAACTTGGGCTTTAGAAAATTTTCAATCTTAGAGAATAAAATTTTATGACTTGAACACTAAGACCCTTCAGGTCTTTGGGCTTAATCAGCTTGGATGTCAACTAAAATGTGGATTTGTTTCTCGAGTGCTTGCTAGTCTAAATATATTTCTAATTTGATTAAATAAGATGGGGTGATAAGTACACGACTTATCAACCCGCCTTTTGATTTGAGGGAACTTTAAATCTAAGCATCTACACACTTTTCGCGCTAACTCATTATTTAACGATTTTTTCAGAAATTGGATAGCTAATGAACCTTCTAGGGTGGTATGGCTGGCAAGTTATCGTGGGTAATAGCCCATTGGTAGGTTGTCTAGAGCCTAGTCACAGGAACATTTTTTTCCTGCTGCCTTTAGGTAAATCTTAGATTAGGGAAGCCACCTAGTTAAAGAAAGAAAAGAGAAAAGAAAAACATCCAAAGAAAAGAAAAAGAAATAGAAAAGGATAAAAGAAAAGAAAAAAAGAAATAAGCTACACTTCACCGCACGAGTATGGCTGGCAAGTTATCGTGGGTAATAGCCCATTGGTAGGTTGTCCAGATCTCGGCTCAAGAAATGCACGTATAATTCCAAAACACTTAGGAAGAAGTGGAGAAGTAGAATAAGCTGGGGAAATATACATTGGGTTCACCCTTGTGTTGACCCCATAAAAATAAAAGTAGGGAGAAAGCTACCGGTCGATTAGATACACCTTTAGGCAAAATATCTTTTCAAGGTCACCTAGGGGCGTAAAAACATGAAGTCCGTTCTAATCGCCAATCAGTGAGTCATCACATTTCACACATAAAGATGCTTAGAACTTAGGGTTCTCTTCAAATCCTAGGTGAGTTGAGTGGCCATAGAAAGCTGCTCTAAAATCCTAAACTCAAAAATCCAAAATAAAATTAGAAAAGAAGAAAAAGAAGAAAGACATCCTTCTTTGAATAAGGCGAGGGCTTGCATTGGTCTGCATTTTGGCAGTCATCTGGGCATT
The DNA here is from genome assembly GCA_037157565.1 of Thalassia testudinum. Lineage (NCBI taxonomy): Eukaryota > Viridiplantae > Streptophyta > Magnoliopsida > Alismatales > Hydrocharitaceae > Thalassia > Thalassia testudinum. Next base: position 15,468,753 of record JAZHRO010000007.1, read on the forward strand.
GTCTCTGTAGTTCAGGTCTTAGTTAGAAATTATAAGAGTTGAAAAATAACTATTTCCCAAGAAATTTGACCTAATTCTCTTATAAATAGCATGTAGTTTTGCTAGGGACTAGCAAAAGATAGTCATGGGGTGTGATGTAAACATGTTTATATCATATAAACCATCTAGTTTTGCGTGTTCTTAGACATATAATTGCATCATACATTATAAATATTGCATAACATGCATCGTCATGCATTTAGATTAGGTTGTATAAATTTTTAAGTTAATTTTCTCTTTTTGTGGTCAGGAAATAGGGTAATATCTTATTGGGGTCTCGGATTGAAGATCCAACCGTACGAATCCGATCAGGGCGACGATTGGAGTTCAACGACTCCAAGATCGCCCTGATTAGGCTTCCATAGCATCAGATGCAGTCCAAGAAAGATCATAGTTCAAGGGCCAAGGTGGTGTAAACCCGTACTTCAGATGACAAATCCAACTACACAGATGGGTTTAGATCAACGATCCCAGCCCAACAGTGTGAAAATCGGTCCAATCTGACATCCGTGGCACCATCTACAAGCATTGCAAAATGGACGGCTTAGATGACGCCACATGGCACCATCTTAGCTGCCCACACTAGACCAAGAATGTCCTCTACTCTCCTCCTCATGCGCTCATCTGATCTGGGCCATTGGATCTTGATCCAACGGCCATAGATGCGCATGCCTTAAATCCAAAGCTCACCTCAAGAGAGGCCGCAGCGCAGTGGGCGAACTCCTTCATGCGAAGAGGGAGGTGCAGGTTCGAGCCCTGCTTAGCCTCAAATTAAGAGTAAGCATGGGTGTGGCCAAATTCGCCCGTGTCATGGCGATCGAGTAGCTCCGGAGGGCGCGATGTGACGTGTGGAGATGCTTTGGCTCGCACACACATGCGATGACGCGTGATCCAATGTACCATCACACACGGGTGGGTGAAGGCGCTGAAGAAGAAGTGACGATGCGTGATCTAAGCCGTTCGATCTTGACATCGGATGACTGAGATCATGTGATCATGATGAGGCATTGCGTGCGTTGAAGTTGAATGGGCGGTGCATGCACACAGACCTTTACCAACATTTATGCTTTAGTGACAAATAAATTCGTCACTAAAGACCTATGCATTTAATGATTAAGAGTGAAATGACCCATTTATCCCTTCGTTCTTCACCTATAAATAGCCCTACAACCCCCACACGTTCTTCATCCCTTCCTCTCTTCTCTCACCCCCTCTAAGGCTCTAAGAGCTTGTCTCAAACCTGAGATGATTCTCTAGGGTTAAAAATATAACTTTTCTACCTTCTCATCTCATTCATAGAGCATTCTACGGTGGTCCTCTCACCTCCATTCAGGAAGCAGATCCTATTGTGACGTCGCCTTACCCCGTTCTCCGTCATCCATCGTCATTCTCCTTCGTCTGGGCACTCCGTCAACGCGGCTCATCCTTCAAACAGCTGTCGAGGAGGATAACTTCTCTCCACCTTCTTTTTACTGCTTTCTAGAGTAGATTTACCACTTTCTAGTTATAAGATTTCCCGGTTTCTACTGTAGTGGTTAGTTGTAATAGACATGATAATGTGGTTATGAAATTCTTGTTCATTCTCTCTCTATTTTGTCTTTGTTTGTATTATTCTCTCTCTCTTCTATTAATTATTCTTTAAGTAGATGGCTAGTTTAGATTCAATTGGACTAGCTAATCTACTTCGTGATAATAAAACAAATGCGATTTTTAATCAAATGTCTGCCTCCCTGTGTTCGACCCAAAATTCTTTTCGAGTTTCGATAAAATTTATCTATTGATGATTTTTCTCACAAATCGCACTACAACGACGGGTTTTCCACACTCAAATCTATTTGTGATGATTTTCCATCTCAACACTCTTTGTCTTCGCTTGAGGAGTCTTCTGATTGTTGATTGGCTTCAAGAGCTACAGTCTTCTTGACTCCTTCATGCTCCTTCATGTGTTGGAGTTGAACCTCGTAGGCCATAAGGCTTCCTATAAGATCGTCTAGTTTCAAGGTAGATAGATCTTTTGACTCTTGTATGGCTATAGTCATGGTCTCCCAATCACTTATGAGTGATCGGAGAATTTTCCTTACCAAGGCTTTGTTCTTGATCTCCCGATCTAGATTCCTTAGGGAGTTTATGATGTCCATGAATCTAGTGAACATCTCTTTAATTGATTCTCCCATTCTCATCCTGAAAAGCTCATAATTTTGCGTTAGTAAATTTACTCGAGTTTCTTTTACCTTAGAAATCCCCTCATGGGTGACGTCGAGGATGCTCCAAATCTTGTAGGTTGTCTTACAAGCAGAGACGTGGTTAAATTCTGCTCTAGAAAGCCCGCAGAAGATTGCATTCATGGATTTTGCATTATGCATTGCCATCTACTTTTGATCTAGTGTCACTGCCACTCCTTCCTTGATTTCAGGATGTGTGTACTTCGAGGCAATTACATCCCACACCTCGAAATCAATCAACTCTAGGAAGATCTACATCCTTGTCTTCAGTATCCATAGTTCATTCCATCAAAGAGAGGAGGTCGAACTGCTGATTGCCCCTCAGCATATGTGTCAACGGATGACTTTGACATCTTTTGGACAATCTGACTCTGATACCAAATGAGGGTTTGCCTGTGGATCGAATGTATACTAGAGGGGAGAGGTGAATAGTATCGCCTTTATCTCATAGTAAAGATAAGAATGAATTCACAAGTCAAGCACAAATTACACTTGGATTTAAAGTGGAAATCCAAACCAGGTGAAAACCACTACCTAAGCCTCTTAGTTTAGGATTTTCTCGACTAGTCAAGGTTGGTCAATCCACTATTGTACCACTTGAATGAGGGTGGCACAACCTCTTTACAATCACTTCTCTTTTAACCTAAAGAGAAAATCAATAACAACAACACGGATCTTTCCAACACCTTGGAATCTGTTAATTAAAACTACAATGTTGAATAACAATAAATATGTATATGGAACCTCAATAAAAAATCAAAGTAGGATTTTAAAAGAGATTGGAAACGACGTGCTTTGAATGACGTGAATAGGGAATGGTAGGAACACTTGAAAGAAGCACGAGAAGCTCTGATCTTTTTGAGGGTATTTCTATTGAAAGTTAATTATTCAAAAGAGCTGCATACGACCTCTATTTATACTAAAAGGTTGGTCTGAAAAGGAAGTTAAATTGGTCGATCAATTAAGGTATATTAGTCGATCAAAAAGCTATTTGATCATTCAATTAAGTTATTTGATTGATCACTAATTGATCGATTAATTAGCTTGGTTGGTCGATCAATAAATTTTAATAACTTCCTAAAAGGGATTGGTTTGATCGATTAACTAATTTGGTTGGTCGATCAATCAATTTTTGTCAATCAAGAGGAAAAATTGGTCGATCAATAACCCTAAAAACTAGTTTTCAAAGAAGCTCGAAAAACTATTTGAGTTTTATTTTGAGGTTCCTTATAATAATATCCTAGACTCAACCAAAAAGTAAAAGACACAAATCAGCAACCATCTGAACTTGATCATGAAAGAGAAGCTTTGATCCGAGATGGTTTTGAAATATTAGTCTAGCAGTAAACATAATTTTGGTACATCAAAATAGAGGTGCTTACACTTCCCTCAGAAAATTCCCCTTTCTCACTCTATAGAACTATGTAATAGGTATTCAGGTAATCAGATGTGGGGACTAGGCTCACCTGGGTGTGGACGGCGAGCGAGTTGTGGATAAGGTGTGAGAAGGGACCTTACCCCGTGTGTTGAGGCGATAAGCATACACATACTAAGCCTTATTAACTAAATTCAAAATCATACTTCCTCACGTGTTGCTGCAACAGCTATTTGGTAAGTCTATTTTCGCTTTCGAATAATGTATTAAGATGATTTGTCATTGTAAGATCGAAGTGGTGGAAAATCTCTTAACAAAATAATTAAAATTAAAATTAAACCACTCACAGGAGAGTGGGTCGTGTCCATAGGGAGGCAATGATGCAATGAAACCATGAATATTTTTCTCGTATTCGTTCAATCAAGTGTGAAATCCATAGTCAAATCTGACATGAAATGCGACAAAAAGAAAATACACAATAACTAAAAAATGTAAGGTTATATGTGCAATTTTTCCTCACTGAAATATTCAATAAATATGTGATGAATCTATGTAATTTCCAAATGACATGCATTAGAAAGAATTTGTGGACATCCTAATCCAAAACCAATGTCAAAAGATGTGAATAACAAAAGCCACGCAATTATAAGAAAGTATGAGTATGAAGTCGCAATTTCACTCAATATATCACATATTAAAATAAAAAATGAGGCTTTGGCAATGGCATTGAAATGTAATAACTAATTGCAAGTTCCTTGTAGCAAATTAGGGGAGAACTCCCCTTGGCATGTGCGAGAAGAGGAAGGATCGGCTGGAGGTGTGGTTGTGCAAGAAGGTCATCAGTGGTGAGGGCTACACGTGGAGGTTGTGGCATGGTCGTTGGTGGTCGGTGGCGGCTGGCCTGAGGAAAGAAGTGGCAACAGTGGAGGATGCTGTTGCTGGCCACGCGTGCTATAGGCGCAAGGAGAGGCAGTGCGGGTCTGATGGCACTGGCTGTAGGTGCTGTAGGGAGGTGAGAGGAAGGGCTGAAGCGGGGGCACTGGACGCGCTGAAGGCACTGCTGGAGGATGCTCTGCAAGCGTAAAGGCAGGCGGGCGTGCGGTGGGCAGGAGCACTAGCGTGCGGGTGTGCAGGTGCTGGTGGGTCCGTTGGAGCTATTGGTGAAGGTGCGTGGTGGGCAGATGGCACGCGGTGGCGTGGGTGCTGAGAATGAAGGTGCGGGCGTGGGTGTTGGAGCGTTGATGCTGAAGCATGGGTGCTGGGAATGAAGGTGCGGGCGTGGGTGATGGTGTGAGGCAGGAGGAATTGTAGGGACTCATGGCGGTGTGGGATGTCACCCCACACGCCCACAGTGGTGGAGTCGTACTGCCGCGGTGGGAGGCCAGTGGTATGGAATGGATGAGGAGCAAGGTCCTCTTAGTCCAGTGAGGAACAAAGGGGTGGTGGCCTCCCCTTCAACGACAGCTCTTCCTTCTCTTTTGTAGCCACGGCTACAAAGATTTGAAATTCAAAACACTGTAGAATCAATGTGATGCGCAGGAGGAGGAGGCGGAGATGGAGGAGTTACCTACAAAGGAGAAGAAGAATAAAAGAATAACATAATTAGGGTTAATTATACATAACTCCTTAACTTCTATGTTAATTAAAATAGTGCACCTAATTAATTAACTAATTAAATGTATGCAACCTAGGTTAATTCTAAATGCATGAATTATGTACTTAAGTTAAAAATATGAATTAATTTATTTACATCGTAATGTATGATATCTAAATGTTAAAATTAACTTAATGACTAGATATTTAGATACTTAAATAGCGCACAAATATGGGTTAATCAAATACCCCCATGCCTAGTTTTTGCTAGTCCCTAGCAAATTCAAGCAGAACCTAGCACTCCAGGTAAACTAGCCCACCCAATCGGTCTTCCTTTAGAAACATATTAAGTTTATACTTTAGACCTAAGGTTCCCAGGTAGTTGCCAAGTTACAGACTAGGTCGGCTAAAGACCAGTTGTAGGCACAAGTTTCCCTGATTTCTGACTCTACCCTAAGGTTTATTGATCCCTGATTTTAAGGCATCCGTGCATGTGCATTGGTCTGAGTTATTTGAGGTTGGTATGATTGCCAACCTAGAAAGGAAAAAGGATTTTTTTTTTTAATAATATATATATATATATATATATTTTTGTTTGATTCCTTTAAGTCTAACCTCGGATCAGCTATCAACACGGATTGTGTCGGATTCATTGTCCCCATCATTGTACCTTGAAGGGTGTCTGGCTTTCGATGCTTCGAGATAGCACTGCCCATAGTGACCCCAAGAACTCCTAGCAATCGACACTTCGAGATAGTATCGCCCATGGATTTCTTAAGCCAATTCAGGCCTGTGGCAATCGACACTTTGAGATGGGGCCGCCCATGATACCTGAACCACACAATGCGCTTACATGCTCCCAGTAGGATGGATATCCTAAGAGACAAGCGCCGAGGAGGTAATATGTTATCATCGCATCCTCAAGGTTAGTATATACTCCACCTCTCCTGCGGCAGGAACTCTTTCAATCAAATTATGTTTTCAAGCCTCTCCTAAGACAAAACTAAGAGGACCAAATTTCTTTTAAGAAAGGAATTAAGGTGATACTTACTTACACATGACCAAGTGTGTGAAATTTGGATGCTTGGGTTACAAGGACGCGTAAACCAAAAGGTAGAACAAGACTCCAGGTACTACCCCACCTTTTAACTCAATCCCTAGCTTTCCTTCCTCAACCTCTTGAGGAATGGTCCGCAACTTAACTCCTACTTAAGTTTTTAAGTCCACAATGGACCCTAAAGGTCTAAAGCTAGTATCTCACTTAGCTTCTAAAGTTCGATCCTACAATCAACTTAGTCTAACCTAGAGTTCTGATTTGCTTAAGAATGCAGGGCCTAGCCAGTTAAGCTCAATTTTTTTCTTTTTAATGCAAATGTATGTAATGTGGAATGCTTTAACTAAATGCATGAATGCACTATGTATAAATACTATGTATAACCCCAAGTACACCCCCCATGCCTAAAATCTGTAATGTCCCCTTTGCATAGAAGGATATTACCTGGGTCAGAGATGGGCTGCCATTAATTTTCTAGTAGCCGAGTAGCCAAAGAACCCGCAAATCAAGTTTAAGGATTGCAAAAATAGGCCCTAAAAATGAGCAAAGTAATGCTGGCCTAGAAAATAGGTAACCTAGGATGTTGGTGGGCTGATGATGAATCCCAATAGTAAATTCTCGCCCAACTAAGATGGGAATGAAATCTTCCTAGGCCACTAGAGGAGGTTCTAAAGGATAAACTGGCATAGCAACCTCCAAAGGGGTAGGGGGAGGATGACAAGGATCCTCTAAAAGGAATAGGGAAGGAATGGTGCAGAGATAAACCCCCAGGGCAATGGACTGACTAAAGAAATCATCAATCCATACCCGATACTCCATTACAGAAAATATTGGTTTGTTAAGTCCCCTGGTCAGAACAAAAGTGAGCATATCTCTAAGCCAAGGATCGACTAGTGTGTCCAAGTTTCGAAGTTGTGGGATGGCCATAAGATCTAGGTTGGGTTTAATCAGCTCGGTGTCCATCCCTAAAAATCTTTCCAAATCCTCAATTGCATCCCTAGCATTCCTTGCACTATCACAAGTATCTTCCTGCACTTCATCAGCAGTCAAAATTTCGCCTTCAGACATAAGTGAATCAAAGGGTGACTTTGAATCAAATGAAGGCAGGTTGGAAGGAATAGATTTGGGGATTATCCTATCAACGTCATCCACGGGTTCTATATGTGAATCCACATAAATCTTACATGTTGCTTCCAAATTTTCCATCATTTCATCATAAGGAGAAATATCATCAATGGGTGTGCTACGGAAACCTAATTTGGTCAAATTTGTGACATCCTCAGGGGCTAACTCTTCAAATAAGACATAATCGCCCTTAGTGTCACTCCAAATCTTAAATGTAGGTTCCTCATATAATTTATCCTTCTCCTCATCATATGATTCATCATATACCCAAGGTTTAGAATCATCTAAAATCTTAGCAGATCCCCTAGGGTATTCTATCTGAGATAAATGGTTTACACTGGTAACATCGGACTCCTCAGATAGGTCAATTTCTTCAGGGCTAGGTTCCCTAAGGGTGGGCTTGAGTTCCATCTCGTGATCAGAAGGGAAGGTAGGATTAACAAGTTGACTTCGTCCCACTTCATCAAATGTTACGAAAATACTATCATCTGGGTCGAGGTCTTCCAATGGTACCATCATTCCCTTCTTTTGACTCCAATATAATTCAGGTGGATACTCATCCTTATCATCATCTTCCTCGGGTTGCCACCTTTCCTCATCCAATGCATAGCTACTTTCATATGTTTCTTTCTCCCACTTAAGGCATGGGTCTCTCAAGGAAGTGTCATCTAACGGGGAGGTTTCAAAATCAATCCTCGAAAAGTATCTATTCTCCCTTACATAATCCCCAAAATTTCCCTCAGACTTAAACTGTAGCTCTCCCACGGGAGATGCATCAATTGTAGAGGGGTGTACGTCATTTTCAATGGGGTAGATTAGGTGGCTAATTTTATCTCTTTCTTGTTGGCCTGCTCTCGAAGATTCTCCTAACAATTCAATCATTTCATCTTGCATTTTCTGTATTTCCATATTCAAGGAGGAGAGGTCATTTCTATCAGGAGAGAAGTCAGGGTCAGGCTATAGTACCCAGGAGTGTCTGTCCAACCATTATAATTATTCAAGGAGGGTCGGTTGGGTATTTCTATGGTTTGTGGGATATTGGGCAAATCAAATCCCGCTCCTAGGTTCTACTCATTGATTTGGGACTTAACCAGGCCAATACTCCTATAATAGGAGTAAAACGGATCCTAATGATTGTCATTATGTCCATCAAAGGATGGACCATCTCAACGTATGCGATCGAAGAGTGAAGAGTTGGGGTAAGGGTGTGGGCAAGATGTGAAAGGATGAAAATCAATGTGGTCCATTCTAACTCACACCTCAATCAGAATTCCCCAAGCAAAACATAATTCAAAAAGGACTTTTTAGGTCTTTCCCAATTTAGGCTTTTGATTTTATGTCATATTGTAGGTGACAATATAATTTGTTCAATCAATTTACGCACTTATTGTCGACTTACGGATCGCCTAAGAAGACCTAGTTGGAGCTTAGGTGTTCTTCCCTAAATCTCAAATGGTAGAGCAACTCCAAAGACGGAAGATCGAGGGATGCAAGTAGGCCTAAGCCTTCCTTTGAAGCTGTGCTTTTGCGATGCTTCTCAACTACCCCCAAAAATCCGTGACAGGGTATCCCCCTCTTTGGAGTTACAAAACCTTTGATCTGAAGTTCTAAACACTTTAGAATCCAACGGTAGGAGGGCTCTTGTCCTAGTATTTCGAAACCTAAGGAGTGTATAAACGCATGCCGTGGTACAAGAGATATAAGTGTGCATACACCGTAAAGATTTTGAATTTTGAATTGCACACCAAGTTTGAAAATCAAATCCTTGGTTTTTAAAATGTCCCTCCTTTAATTAGTCCTTTTTCCAGGAAATATGTGACCACTTGTTAGATCTATTCAATACAGATTAGGTGGTCTTGAAATTAATCCAAATGCATTTTCATGATAGGTAGAAATGCAAAGTTAGAAGTGCATACCTGATTCCAGCATTCTTCATGCAATATTCAAGACAGGAAATTAGATCTAGATGCTGCTCATTCAATCCTAAATGATACGACCTAGGGGCAGGTAGCTTCTAGCAGGTAGCTCGTGATTTTATTTTTTTTTAAATGCACAATCAAGAAAAATAAAATCAATTCACAAAAGAAAACCTAGATCTAAATAAAAAGGGAATATACTCCCAAAATTACCCAACACGGCCCAAAAATAAAATCGGGGAACAAACCCCTCAACTGTACCCTAGAACAAGGGATTTCCAAATGAATGTACTAACATAAAGAGAAGAAAGAAAAATAAAATCTATATATAGCTAAATGGATGAAGATGTGGTCCTCCGGATATCTCCTCTAGCGGTGGAAACAAGGTCTACCAAGGCATTGTTGAGGCGGGTGTGATGCTCCTTCTCCCAGTGTTGCAACTCCACTGACGATGTCAAGGATCGCCTGATCTTTGAGGCTGGTAAGCCAAGATGTCTCCAAATACGTGTACCTCGCACCAAACAGAATAATGTAATTTAAATATGTCACAAATAAAATTTGGACAAATAATTAAATAAATGCGAGTCTAATAAGCCTGTTGCCTCCTCGGCAACGACGCCATTTGATAAGATGGTTTTCACTTTTGAATAATGTATTAAGATGATTTGTCGGTGTAAGATCGAAGTGGTGGAAAGTCGCTTAACAAAATAATTAAAATTAAAATTAAACCACTCATAGGAGAGTGGGTCGTGTCCATAGGGAGGCAATGATGTAATAAAATCACGAATATTTTTCTCATATTCGTTCAATCAAGTGCGAAATCCATAGTTAAATCTAACATGAAATGTGACAAAAAGAAGATACACAATAACTCAAAAATGTAAGGTTATATGTGTAATTTTTCCTCAATGAAATATTCAATAAATATGTGATGAATCTATGTAATTTCCAAATGACATGCATTAGAGAGAATTTGTGGACATCCTAATCCAAAACCAATATCAAAAGATGTGAATAACAAAAGCCACGCAATTATAAGAAAGCATGAGTATGAAGTCGCAATTTCACTCAATATATCACATATTAAAATAAAAATGAGGCTTTGGCAATGGCATTGAAATGTAATAACTAATTGCAAGTTCCTTGCAGAAAATTAGGGGAGAACTCCCCTTGGCATGTGCGAGAAGAGGAAGGATCGGCTGGAGGTGTGGTCATGCAAGAAGGTCGTCAGTGGTGAGGGCTACACATGGAGGTTGTGGCATGGTCGTTGGTGGTCAGTGGCGGCTGGCCGGAGGAAAGAAGTGGCAATGGTGGAGGATGTTGCTGCTGGCTGTGCGTGCTATAGGTGCAAGGAGAGGCAGCGCACGGGCACTGCAGGCGCTGCAGGCGTGTGCGGGACGTGGGCGCGTGGAGGGGCGGCGCTCTGTGAGCCGCATAGGCTTGCGCTGGTTTGATGGCACCAGCTATAGGTGCTGCAGGGAGGCGCAAGGAAGGGCTGAAGTGGGGGCGTTGGGCACGCTAAAGGCACTGTTGGAGGGAGCTTTGCAGGTGCAAAGGCACGCGGGCGTGCTGGCTGGTGAAGGCGCGCGATGGGCAAGGGCGCTAGCGTGCGGGCGTGCAGGTGCTGGTGGGTGCGCTGGAGCTACCGGTGAAGGCGCGCTGTGGGCAGATGGCGCGCGGTGGCGTGGGTGCTGAGAGTGAAGGTGCGGGCGTGGGTGATGGCGTGAGGCAGGAGGAATTGCAGGGACTCTTGGTGGTGTGGGGTGTCACCCTCACGCCTACGGTGGTTGAGTCGTACTATCGCAGTGGGAGGCTGGTGGTATGGAATGGATGAGGAGCAAGGTCCTCTAAGCCCAGTGAGGAACAAAGGGGTGGTGGCCTCCCCTTCAACGGTAGCTCTTCCTTCTCTTTTATTGCCATGGCTACAAAGATTTGAAATTCAAAACACCGTAGAATCAATGTGATGCGCAGGAGGAGGAGGCAGAGACGGAGGAGTTACCTGCAAAGGAGAAGAAGAATAAAAGAATAAAATAATTAGGGTTATTTATACATAACTCCTTAACTTCTATGTTAATTAAAATAGTGCACCTAATTAATTAACTAATTAAATGTATGCAACCCTAGGTTAATTCTAAATGCATGAATTATGTACTTAAGCTAAAAATACGAATTAATTAATTTACATCCTAATGTATGCTATCTAAATGTTAAAATTAACTTAATGTCTAGACAGTTAGATACTTAAATAGCCCACAAATATGGGCTAATCACTATTCCCCTCAAATCAACGTTGATATTGCTGTTGGTTGCTTCAATTGAGAGCCTGGATCTCTTCCTCAAGTGGTTTCGCGTCAGCTGATGGTGTCAACTGTTATTTCCACGTCAGCTGATGGTGTCAACTGTTATTTCCGCGTCAGCAGAACCGATGCAATAGATTTTCATGATTATATTTTGGGATTATTCTGAGGTGCAAATTGATCTAACCAGTTGTTATTTTTTCTATGCGAGGAATATGATGAGGCGACAGGCGTAGCTGAGCAACGACGTCAACCTTGAGGGACTCCCACACACATGAAGACATGAAGGGAGACCTGGATCTCACTTTCATAGGGGATTCTCCTACATCGTCATGTTTATTTCAATTCAGTCATCTCGCCCTTGTAACAATTGGGGCTAATTTTCGAGGGTTTGTCCCCACTTTCTTTAGTAGCTAGGGGCTATTTCTCTGTGTGTGTTGATTAGCCTATATTTGTGGGCCATTTAAGTATTTAAGTGCCTTGACATTAAGTTAATTTTAACATTTAGATAGCATACATTAGGATGTAATTAAATTCATTCATATTTTTAGCTTAAGGGCATAATTCATGTGTGGCATCCATATGTAAATGCATTTAGAATTAACCTAGGATTGCATACATTTGATTAGTCAATTAATTAGGTGCATTACATACATTATTTTAATTAAAATAGAAGTTAAGGAGTTATGTATAAATAATCCTAATTATTTTATTATTTTTACTTCTCCTTTTTGCAGGGTAATTGCTCCATCTCCGCTTCCTCCTCTTACACATTCACTCGACGGTGGCCTGTTTGAATTTCAAAATCTTTGTAGCTGTGGCTACAAAGGAGGAGGAAGGGCTGCCATTCAGAAGAGGCCACCACCCCTTTCCTCACTGTGTAGAGAACCTAGTTTCTCATTCGCCCATCACCACCAGCCTCAACTGCGGCAGCGCGACTCCACCACCGTGGGCATGTGGTGTGACAGCCCACACCACTAATCAGAGTCCCTGCATCACCGTGCTTCTTCTTCATCAGCTCCTCAACCCTCCAACACCCTCTCCGTGCCTGCCCCTCACAGTAGCTCGCCCGCGCGCGCTGCACCTCCACCGCGGCAGGCACGCGCCCACCAGCAGCTCAGCGTACGACCCCCTCCCTGCGCCTCAGCCCCTGCCGCACACCCGCAGCAGTCACCCTCCACTTCCAGCCTGCTTGCGCCTTCTCTCTGCATGCCTCATTTCCTGCCACATGCACTACGCGCAGCACCGCACTCCAGCGCCATTCTCGTGCCCGCCCCTCTACATGCGCACCTCTACCTGTAGCACCCGCCGTGCGCCCTCCAGTAGCAGAGTGTGCCCTCCTTGCAGTCACTGGCCCTCGCCTCCAGCCACGCATGTAGAGCGTGCGCTATTCTAGCGCTCCCCGCAGCCACCGCCACGTGCCCTCCAGTAGCAGAGCATGCAAGAGCAGTATCGACAGTCGCCGCTGCTGTCGCTTCTCTCCTCCATCTAGCCGGCCCAGGCCATCTCGCAACGCACCGCCACCACTGCCGCGAGGGCCTTTCTCCGGTCGACCTTTTTCGAGCTTCGTACCATCGACAGTGCTTCCCCCACCACGCGCTAACAAGGGGAACGAAGTCCCCTATTTCTCTACAGTAAAGGTTCAATTAGAATTTACATTGATTGCCCTTGTCAAAGAATGAGATTTTGGTATTAATTATTCTATTATGGCAAATTTGTGGGAGGCCCTTCTCTTCTTGGTTTATTGTGACAATATTGGAGGATTGGTTTGCTAGCTAATGCATTTAGTTTTCTTTCCTCCCATGATGAGTTGATATCAATGGTAATTTATTTTTCTTGAACATGATTTTTCGTGGAATTGATATTGGTGATCTTATTGGTTCTATATCTCCCTGTGATATGACCTGAAGTGTGGTATTATTTTAGTATTTTAGTAACTTTGATCAAAGGTTTTTCCACCACATTATATACTACGATGTAGTATTTTTTTGATAAACATCATCTCTGAAAAGCGAAAAATCCTACCGATCAAATGGCACCGTTGCCGGGGAGGCAACAAATGCAATAATTTCACCTGATTTTTATTTCTGATTATTTCTCATTACACAGTGATTTGACCAGTTGTTATCTTTTCTGTGCGAGGAATCTGTGGAGGTGACAGGTGCATTTAGGAGATGACATCAACCTTGAGCGACGCCCACATGCGGGGAAGATGCAGGAGACCTGGATCCCGCTTCCATAGGGCATTCTCCTTTGTCACAGTTTTATTCCTATTTTCTCGCCCTTATTGTAATTGGGGTTGATTTCGAAAGCTTGTTCCCTTTTCTTTAGATCTAGGTTTTTATTTTATTTTGTGGTTGTTTATCATTTTCTTTGCTTGTGCATAAGTAGCTAAACAAAAACAAAAAAAAAGAAATGAGCTACCTCTTAGAAGCTGCCTGCCTTAGGACGACCATTTAGGTGTGAATGAGCAGCCTCTAGATTTATTTTGTTTGCATTTGCATGCATCTTGCATTGCTGATTGCTGGAGGAAAGGTACATCCTATTTCTTTGCATTCTATATTGTTCATGCATGTGCATTTGGATTTAATTGTAAGACCACCTAATTGAATTGAAAAGATCTAACAAGTGGTCACATATTTTCTTGAAAAAGGACTTTAAGTTAAGGAGGAACACTAAAAACCAAAGACTTGAATTAAGGCATTGTGCTGCGGTTCAAAATTTAAAACTCAAAATTTTACGGTGTATGCACACTTATATCTCTTGCACCACGGCACGCATTTAGATACTCCTAGGTCTTGGAACTACTAGGACAAGAGCTCTCCTACTATTGGATTCTGAAGTGTTCGAAACTTGAGATCAAAGGTTTTGTAAATCCAAAGAGGGGGATACTCTGTCACGGATTTTTGGGGGTAGTTAAGAAGCACCACGAAAGCACAGCTTCAAAGGAAGGCTTAGGTCTACTTGCATCCCTCGATCTTCCGTCTTTGGAGTTGCTTTACCATTTGAGATTTAGGGAAGAACACCTAAGCTCCAACTAGGTCATTTTAGGCATTTCGAAGGTCGATAGTAGGCGCGTAATTGATTGGGCAACTTGCTTTGTCACCTACAATTTGAACTAAAGTCAAAAGCCTAAATTTGTAAAGATCGAACAAGTCCTTTTGAATTGTGTTTGTAGTGCATGCTTGGTAGGCGATCTCTTAGGAGACAACTTGTGTTTGATCCTGAACTAGAAAGAATCTTAAGAAGGAACCTCCCAAGGGAAGAAATGGCTTGTCAAAGGAGCCTTAAGAAATATTTCATTCCAACTAATCAAGCTGGCCCTGCACTACGTAGACCTGGAGGGGACAATCCTTATGAGATCAAAAGCAGTACCATATCTTTGCTACCCTCCTTTTATGGTACTGCTAGGGAAGACCCTTACAGGCATATAGAGGAATTCACTGAGGTCTGTTCCACGGTGAAGCTGCAGAGCATTATTGATGACGCTCAAATGCGGACCCTCTTTCCTTTCTCCCTCAAGGACAAAGCCAAGTATTGGTATCATACCTTTGATGATATTAACACTTGGGATGCCCTGAAGGAGTTTTTGAAGAAGTACTTCCCCATGAGCAAAGCAAATCACTTTAGGAGGGAAATTATGAGTTTTGTTCAAAAGGATGGGGAAGCTTTCCATGATGCATGAGAGTGCTTTAATTGACCTGTTGAGACTTTCCCCACATCACCAAGTTCCTAAGTGGCAATTGTTTGAAAGGTTCTACACCGGACTTAATGATTCGCACAGGCAGACTGTGGATGGTGCCTGTGCAGGAACCTTTCTATCTAAGACTGAGGATGAAGCTTGGAACCTTTTTGATACATTGAGTGAGAATTCTATTCACTTGAGTTCTGCCTACATGGATAGAAAACCCACTCTCATGCAAAGAAAGTTGGAGGCGAATGAGGCAAGGGACACTCAAAATTTACCTTATTAGATTCAATTGTTGAATCAAAACATGGAAAGGCTTATGTCATGGCTGAGCCAATTTGTATCTAACACGTCCATATCCCAAGCTTTTGAATGCTCCATTTGCCAAGGCAATACACACGCCACTATGGATTGCCACTTGGCCTCCCAATTCCCTGAGCTTGTATAGGCAGATCTAAATGCCACTCAAGGGTTCCGTCCTAGACCTCGTAATGACCCTTTTTCCAACACTTGTAATGAGGGATGGAGGAACCACCCAAACTTTTCATGGAGACAAGGAAATGTCTCAAATTCAGGGAATTATAAACCACAATCCTTTCAAAACCATCAAACGAACCAACCTCAGACCTTTGCCCAACCAAAGACCTCTAAGATGGATGAATTGAAGGCAATGTTGAGAACTATGCAAGAAAGTCAAAGTGCCATCATCCAATATCATGACAAGGCTATACATGAAATGAAATCTCAGATAAGACACCTTGTTGAGGCCGTTAGGCAGAGGGAAACTGGGAAGCTTCCCGGTGCTGCTGAGGAGAATCCTAAAGGAAAAGGGATTGTCTTTAGCGAGCATGCTCAGGCGGTGACTATTCTGAGGAATCGGAAAGAAATTTCCAATCCGATGCGCCTATAGTCTCCCCCTCTGAAAAACCATCCATTCCAACTTTCACCCCCACCGAAGAAGACTTGCCCAAATCTCCTCCACTTGAAATCACCTCCCCAGAAGAAGTTGCCCCCGTTCCACCCCTTACTCAACATGACAACCCTTTTAACCAGAGATAAAGAGTGCCCTTTCCAGAGTGCTTATCCACCTCTGGGTAGACTTCTGCTGGCTCATCTGGAGCTAAGGATAAGACAGATGAAATCATGGAAACTTTCAAGCAAGTGCAGATTAACCTGCCTTTGCTTGAAGCTATTAGGTAGATTCCGTCTTATGCCCGCTTGTTAAAGGACCTGTGCACGAAAAAGCAGCAATCTAGGAAACAAGTACAATCAAATGTTGTACTACCTGATTCTGTTAGCTCAATTATTCAACATGGCACACCCCCGAAACTTAAGGACCCAGGAGCCCTGTACATCTCAGTGGTTATTGGTGACTTACAGATTGATGAGGCTCTACTTGATCTGGGTGTGGGGGTGAACATCCTTCCGAGCTATGTGTATGAACAACTTCGGGGAGGTAATCTGAAGCCTAGCCCAATAATCCTCCAAGTTGCTAATCGATCACTTAAGACACCACGGGGACTTTTGGAAGATGTCCTCATGAGAGTGGAGGATTTCTTCTTCCCCGTTGACTTCTTAGTTTTGGACACTGACCCTACCAACAAGCCAACCAAGCCTTCCATCATTTTGGGCCACCCCTTCCTTGCAACTTCACTTGCTTCAATCAAATGCAATACTGGGGCATTGAAAATGGGCTTTGGGAACTGGAAAATCTGGCTTAATGTGTTTGATGCTTATAAACAAGCCGGGCTTGAGTATTGTTCTCAAGTTGAGGTGATAGATGAACTGATTGAAGATACAACCCCTGCAATGTTATGTGATGACCCCCTTCAACATGTCATGCTAAATGAGCATTCCCATCTCTTGGAGGAATGTGAAGGGGATATACTAGAACTTGAGGAGTTTCTGGGTGTTTCTACTGAGTCTCTTTCCCCATCATCTCTGCCCTAACTAGATCTGCTACCTGAGATGGGGACATCTATTATGAAACCCTCAACCATACAAGCCCCTGACCTTGAGTTGAAACCCCTCCCTGACACTCAAGTACATTTTCCTGGGTGCCAATGATACACTCCCCGTTATCATTTAGACTGTGCTATCTGAGGCATAGGAGGGAGCCCTGATTGAATGCTTGTCTAGGCACAAGGAAGCTATTGCTTGGAGCATTCCTGACATTAAGGGTATAGACTCTACACTCTGCATGCACCACATTTATACTGATGATTCTATCAAGCCATTTAGGGACATGCAGAGACGTCTGAAACCTAATATGAGGGAGGTGGTTAAAAAGGAAATCTTGAAGTGGTTGGACACTAGGATCATATATCCCATTGCAGATAGTAAATGGGTAAGTCCTATTCATGTGGTGCCAAAGAAGGCAAGCTTTACTGTGGAATTTAATGACCAAGGTGAACAAGTTGTGACTAGACCCTCAACTGGATGGATGGTCTGTATTGATTATTGATTGCATCGCAAAAATACACCTGTAATAGTGCCTTCTTGTGCTATTTCCTAGCATTACCTATGCATATTAGGGTTCCATAATCGCATTTGTAAAAATACATGCATGCATGCATTTAATTGAGAGGAGAGGAGAATAAATAAGTGGCCTTGCAATTAACATTTTTCCTCAAGTGCATCTCTGCTAATTCACCATCTTTTTATTTTTTATTTCACTTGATTTTTAATCTTTCCCGCGGCTGCATGCATCTTCTTCTTCTCCTCGCGCCTTGCTTCCCTACAGCAGCCCTCTTCCTGCCAGCCCTTCTTGCGGCTGCCACTCCTGTCGAGGCCATGCATGAGCCATGCACAACCAGGGCATGGCCGTGCATGGCTTTCATCTTCTATATAAAGTGGGTGGCTTCTTCTTCAAAAGCAGCCTGGTCCCAGCCAAAAAAAAAGAACCTGCAGCTTCTCCTCCAGACCACCACCCTCTCCTCCCTCTCCCTCCATACGCTGGCCCTCCTCCTCCGAGGAGACACCCGACGGACAGGAGCAACTCACAGTGGTGCACAACCACCACCGTGAGTCCACCACTGCCCAGCTCACCATAGAGCCGGTGGGCGTGGTGGCTCTTCCCTGATTTCTTAGTTTCCAGCCAATCCATCCAATGGAGCGGCAGCTTCAAGCTTGAAGCTCAAAGCTTCACACACCCTGCAGTAGTGGCAAGAAGGCAGCAGCAGCTCCAACCCCTTCCGCGCACGCCTGCAGGTGCCCTCGCCCTCCGCGTGCGCCTGCAGACCCTCTCTGCCTCCCGCTTCCTCGCTCTGTCACACGCTCTCTTCCGTCCGCAATCGGCCATTGCGCTCCTCTGCAGCGGCCAACCAACCCTCACTGCGCACCCCAGCAGCTCTCGCGTCTCCCTCGTCCTCCACCACGCACGCCAGCAGCCTTCTCCGCGGGCTCTGTCGCAACCTTCCGCCCGCAAGCCACCAGCCGAAGCCACTCTGCCGCATGCGCCGAGCCAGCCACACTCACAGCACCGCCCGCTGCCGGCTGCGCGGCTCGCCCGACCACTGTAGCCACTGTTCACGCGAGTCTGTGCGACAATGTGGCTACAGTGGGGTGATCAATGAGCTTCTCACTTTACTGGTCACCGGGCACGCCGATACCGCCCATTGCCCGCGCACGCATGCAGTCCCGCGCACGCTCTAGCACCCGCCACAGCGTCTGCGAACGCCCGCTGTCAACGCCCGCGTTTGCCTACCCGCTCCAGCCCTCGCGTAGCACGGTGCACTGCGTATCTTCTCTCTGCGCCCTCGCCCTCCAATGCGCGCTTGTCTGCGTGCATGCGCGCCTGTGCGCAAGTTTGAAACTCCAGACGGCGCGTTGAAGCTCCAGATGCCTTAACAGCGCCATCTCTCCTGCTCTCTCTCCCGCTCTCTCTCACAACACTCTCTCACTCTCTTCACCGACGTTTACACACACATACACTCACACTTCCACACACACACACACTCCTATACTCTATTATAAACATATATATATATATATATACGTATACTTATATATATTGATATATATATATATATATACATATATTTATATACATATATATATATTTATGTATATATAGTTATATTTATACATATAGTAGTACCTATATACTTATGTATTAGTATACATACATACATACATATATATATATATATCTATATACTCATATATATACATATATCTATATACTTATATATATATATATATATTTATACATATATCTATACATATATTAGTACTTATATAACTTTGTACTAGTCTATATACATACATATACATATATATATATCTATATACTTATATATATATATATACACATATATATACTGATATATATACATACATTTATATATATATATATATAAATATACATATATCTATATATATACTATTACCTATATAACTAAGTATAGATACATATATATATATATACATATATACACGCCTACTTATATATACATACATATATACATATATATACATATCTAGATACATATACCTATATACATATATTATTATATATATATATATATACATATATATTATTATATATATATATATAGATATATATATGTATATATATATATATATATATGTATATATATATATATATATATATATGTATATATATATATATATATATATATATGTATATATATATATATATATATGTATATATATATATATATATGTATATACATATAGATATATATATATATATATGTATATACATATATATATATATATATATGTATATACATATATATATATATATGTATATACATATATATATATATGTATATGTATATATATATATATATAGTATTATATACATACATACATATATCTATCTATACATATAGCTACATACATATATACATATCTATATACACATATATACATACATATATATACCTATATATAACCATATATACATGTAGATATATTTACGTATATACATATATAGATATATTTTCACATTATTTACCAAACGTAGTATCGCGGGAATATCTGCACCAGTTGCTGATATTCCCCGATACACGCGTACAAAAAGCATGTTCGCATTCATCTTCCACAATCCATTCCACACTCCACGCGGCACCTAGTCTTGTTGGTTGCGTCTCTCTAGACGACGACCGACTCGACACCGTGCTACACTCCCATCTCCGCCACCACCCCCACCCCTTTATATACATAATATATACCTATATATATATTTACTTTATTTCTGTTTCGCTTTCCTGATAGTAAAAAGACAAAAAAATTATATAAAGAGAAAAGATAATCTTTGACTTGCAGGTACTCCGTCTTGCGAATAGCAAGACCCATTTTAGAACCTTGTTTTGGCTCAAAGCCAAGAACTCAATTTTGAGGGTGTGCTTCAAGGACAAAGATTACCAGAAAAATATAAATAAGAAAAACACCGTAAACACAATAAACTAACGGAAGCGACTCGTTGTAGGAAAGGCGTAGAAACTTGACTTATAACCCCACTTCCCTGAGTTCGACCCTGGGCCTAAAAGTGACCAAGATAAAATCAAGTAGGCCAGGTTAAAAATTTTGTAAAGAGATGGTTAGGTCCGATTTAGGTTAACCACTATACACACTTCAACGATAAAATCATCATATTAACAACCTATTCGGGTCTGGCACCACATCTTTTCTGGCGCCGTTGCCGGGGAAGTGCGCCTTCAAGTAAGTTTCTATTCAATTCCTTTCATTTTTCTCTTCTCTCTTCACGGGTGTCTCTGTTTTTGGTGTGCAGGTGAACCTGTTGTAAGGAAAAGGCAGGCAAATGAAGTCAAAGACGTGGACAGATCCAAGGGCAGGAACGAGAGCGTGAAGACGCCGACACCGCTCTGCAGCTCTACACACGTTACTACACAAGTAGGTTCTTCTTTTCTTAGCAACTTAGGTTAACTTGTCACCCTAAAAAAAAAAACTAAAAACTAAAAAAAAAAAACTAGAAAAACTTCTTGGGATCTCTTGGGGCAAGTGGATTAAAATTCACTTGTTTGATTGATTGTCTTCACTTCCACCGCCCCGGGATTTCCCGCCTTACTTCGCATAGCGAAAATCCAAGAATCTTGATTCTTGAATTTCTCGCCATGTGAAGTATTCTTTAAGGCAAACACAAAAAGATTGATTGCAGCCCTCTTTTGCCTCACTTATCTACAATTTGGGATCACATTTTTGGTGGGGAGACTTGGAATTGAGTTGATTCCAACCCCACCATGACTTTTAACTTGCCTAAGATTCAATCCCGAATATTTCAACACCAACAATTTTAGTTTCTTTATTTGTTGATTGAGCCTTGTGTGGAAATCTTTCTGGTGATTGGAAGCACTTGAATTGAAGTGATTTGGCTCCCTTTCACACTAATATAAAACTGATTTGTGAATCCACACATAGAAATCTCCATTTAGGGTAGCCCATTGCATTTTAGCATGCATTAACCAACTGATATTGAAGAAGGGTTTGTTGGGT
This sequence comes from Thalassia testudinum, assembly GCA_037157565.1. NCBI lineage: Eukaryota > Viridiplantae > Streptophyta > Magnoliopsida > Alismatales > Hydrocharitaceae > Thalassia > Thalassia testudinum. Next base: position 15,490,545 of record JAZHRO010000007.1, read on the forward strand.
TTAGAAGAAAACCTGTATTCTTGCAAAACTCAGAGATTGGTTGAATTGGTATTTCAGCGAAATCCTAAAATCCATACTACTTAAGGCTGAACTCTAAAAAGAATTCACCAATTAAGAACTTCAATTTGGGGAGATTTCCCTGTTGCATGCTTGGATTACACACTTTGAAAAATCAATCACTTGGGCATTACCTGTAAACAACGCCCTTCACATTCCAAAAGCACTTGACCCTAAGCCTCTAACTAAAACTGGTTGTAACTTGACCCTTCTTAAGGATTGGAGGTCTAACTACCTGCGTGTAGCGGCTACGTGCTGGTGAGAGTTCCTGAGTGCTATCGAATGTCTAAGACTGGGGCAAACGACCTTTCAATCTGGCCCGGTGGTTCCGCGGTGCTCGCATTCGATTTCGTAGTTCGTGATAGTAGGTAACTTAGATCTTTAGGTCTAAGGGCACACTGTAGAGGTTAGGAATTTGATTGTATTGATTTGTAATCAAGTGTACCTTTGCTGCGTCATTTCTCTCATCTCTTTTCCCTTCTTATCCCCCCAATTCTTCCTGCGGTAGTGCATGTTTGGGAGGAGGTCTCAAAATCCTGAACTGTTTGAATTGCCTGATAAATTTAGAAAAGAAGTCGAATCATCCTCCTCCTCCACAAACATGGCTGCACGCCCACCCCCAAATCCTGAGGGAGGAAACCACCCTCAGAACCCACCAGGTGGTGGAGCCTTAGATCCCACAACCCGCCTCCAAGCCCAAATGGAGATGTATAATGAGCAAATTGAAGCCATTCGGGAAACATTGGAGGAAATGCAGAACCCTCCCAAACGGGAGGAGCCTAGGTCTCTTAGCTCTTATCAGAATCCCACTGCTACAGAGACCATAGGACAAATTAGGATCCCCATGGGTGGGGACAACTTTGAACTAAAACTGAACATAATTGGACTAATAAATTTTCACTTTCATGGTCTTGCAAGTGAAGATCCATTTCTCCACTTGGAAGACCTAACCCGACTGGCTGAAACAATTAAACCAAGAAATGTCGGGTTACCTATAATCCTCATGAAAATGTTCCTGTTTTCATTGTGGGATAAAGTGTCGCAGTGGCTACGCACCCTTGGGAGAACCATCCACTCTTGGGAAGAGATGCGAACAGCGTTTCTCAAGAAGTTCTTCCCAATCGAGCGAACCAATGCGCTTCGTCGTGCCATCACTTCATTTACGCAACAAAATAGCGAACAATTTCATGAGGCATGGGAGAGGTATAATGACCTCCTCAGGAAGTGTCCGCACCACGATCTGCCTAAGTGTCATATAGCCCAGATTTTCTACTACGGGCTAAATGAGACTTTGAAGCAGATTGCAGACGCTTCCTGTGGAGGGAACTTTATGAATAAAGACGAGAATGGAGCATTTGAATTGTTTGAAAATATGAGTGAAAACTCGATGAACAATGCTTCCATTGTCGCCTTTAATCATACCAGCCAGCCCGAAATGTCCACGAAGTTGACACGGGACCCTCCCATTCATCCACTGATCTCAGCCTTATAGCACAAAAATTGGATGAAGTCTCTATCGTGCACAAGAAGCTGGACGAGCTTCTGGCCAACCCCGCCCGATCTCTGGCAAACACCACCTCTTCACCACTTCATCACAATCCCAATTCTTCCAACACCAGGCTTATCCCGAGAAACCCCGTAAGACCTTCCTTACCGAGTGTCGCACCAAGCGACTCGGTAAGTCATGTGGAACTGGCTTCTACGAGCTAGTATTTCAAAACGGAGGACCAAGCCTTCGTGTGCTCGGACGCATATTTACACGCAGACACGTCTTCTAGCATAGAAGACGCTTGTGCCCTGGGGAACAACCCGTTCTCTGCCACGTATAACCTAGGGTGGCGCAATCATCCGAACTTCACATGGTCCAACAACCTGCAGCGCCAAAACCCCGCTGGTGGACCAATGCGACCGTCCGCACCAGTCATCCCAAGGGCCTAGTCTAATCCTATGGCGAATCCGCCATCAGGCCCTTGCGTACCGCAAGCAGAACACGCATCAAGTCCTCTTGACAAATTGATGCGAATGATGACGGATATGTCAAAGCGCCATGAAGAGAACATGACCTCTCTTCAGCACCAACTGGCGCAGCAGAATGCTGAGATCAATCAACTACGCATGACGACTCGATCTGAGGGCACTCTTCCAGCCCAACCTATTCCAAACCCATGAAACTTCATACCCTGTGGTCTGCAACCACAGGTACAACCTTCTCAGGGACAGGTTCATCAAATTCTGCAAGCTCACCGGGATTTCAGGCTAATCCCACTAAACACTGCACTCTTATGTCCCTATTGCGAACCCTCCTCCGCCGTATGATCCCACTAGACCCGCATCGTCCAATGCTATCACTACGAGGAGCGGCAAGCAGATTGTCGATCCGCCTCGACCTGATCTTGGCTCGTCTTCTTCATCGCCCTCTCATTCAGGATGCGCACCGCATTCGCGAGAGGACGATACACCCAAATTGTTGCCAGAATCAGTCCCATTCCCTGAGGCTCTACTGAGAGAGCCAAAAGGCAAAAAGAATGATATGTAGGCCTTTGATAACCTACATAATTTGTTCAGGGATGTAGAAATCAAGGTACCCCTGCTCGAGGCTATCAATCACATACCTACTGTCGCTCGTTTTTCAATGACTACACAACACCCAGGTAACAGTAAAAGAAAACCAAGAATCCAGTGGTTCTCTCGCCTCATGCGAGTTGTGCTATACCGTCAAACCTACCACTGAAGCAGAAAGACCTGGGCACACCGCTTATTTCCTGTAGCATCCAAGGCTGCAGTTTTAACCGTGCCCTGCTTGATCTAGGATCTTCCATAAATCTCATACCGATAATCATGCTCGAAAAATTTTCCTTGGGAAATCTGAAACCCACTCCTGTCACGTTACAGTTGGCAGGTCGTTCTGTCAAAATCCCGAAGGGTGTGGTGGAAGACGTGGTGGTTAGGGTCAACAGTCTCTGTTTTCCTGTTGACTTTCTTGTTTTAGATATGTAAGTTCCTAGTTCACTTTCTGATTGTCCGATCATGCTCGGTCGACCTTTCTTGGCCACATCCCCTGCCCTTATCGACTGCGAGTCGAGCTGTATTGAGATTGCCATTGGATCTGAAAAGCTCAAGCTTAACATCTTCAAGGCAGCCAAGAACTTTGATTGCGATTGCATTGAGGATGACACGTCTGACAAGGACATCACCGTCAGTGCGTGTATCGGACTAATTGGGACCTATTCAGACTGCTGTGGATTACCTGACGACTGCCTGATCAACACGTACTGTGACGTTCCCCCATCCCTCCCTTGTCCCATACCTTCTCCTGGCCAGACTTTTGACGAGGTTTTCTCCACTTCCCATACCTCATGTTTTGAGTCATATCCGGGTTGCTCACTGCCGGTCCACACTCCTGAAGACCGGATTGCCCTTTCTTTCCTACCAAATCAGGCGGATTTGCAACTCCACACTGGGACCTTGAGTCCACATCTTACTCACTGGGGCTATTCCCTTTTGGATCCATCCATCCAAGAAGCCCCTCTTCTTGGCCAATCTGAGGGCCAACTGCTTCCTCCTAACTTGTTTTCTGTTTCGCCTGGGACACTCTCGTCCCAGAAAATGCCAGATCTTTCACCACTCACCAACCACCCACCCTACCACCCTGCTATATACCTGGCACCTCAACTCTCGTCACCCGATCTTTCGTCCTTTCTCTACCTTTCCCTGCATGCATATGAGAGGACATAGCATTGTTTGGCATGGGGGGGTGGATAGGCATCCATAGGATCTGGGTATTTTATGGTATCATGCAGTTCCCACCTATTTATAAATATGCAAGAAAAAGAAAAAGAAAAAAAAAATATATAATATAATATAATATATAATAATGATAATTTTTTTAAAATGGTGTTTAGTAATGATCTGAAAGTTAAAACAAAAATACAATAAGTGTTTATATGGATATTAAACCTTTGTTTTGAAGACTTTCCAGGCCACAGAAGCTTGATTCGCTCAGGCTCGGCTTAATTCACTTGAGCATTGACATGATAGATCGGAATCTCTCCTAACTAAGAACGTATTCTTGTACCTGAGACACTAGTACAGGATTCGTTGGTTTGCTTCTACTTGAGAGCTTAAGTAAACTTGGTTTACACTACACATATCAGGAAAGACCAGGTGAACATAAGATCCAACCTTAGTGTTCATTAGGGAAGGTGGAGTCCTTACTTGTGCGTGCAGGTAGACTTTTTATCCCAAGTTTTTGTCTTGTGTTTAGAAGAAACTCTTTCTACCAAAAAGAACTCTCCCACCAAAAAGAAAAGTCTGCTCCTTCAAATAAATTTGTAAGAGATATACTGACACGTGTTTCAAAAAAAAAAAAAAGATGCAAATAAGTCAGTATATCTCACAAATATCTGTAAAATCTTCCTATGAAAAGTTCTGTTTTCCTTGAGCCACAAATGTCAGAAAATGGGAGTTGAGTTTTCCGTCATCTTCTTAAGGGTCAATTCGAAAACACAAGCTGAAACTGGGACCAACCATTACTTAAAGATTCGTGAAATCCTGGGCTTGATTCTTAATGTTCATTTGGTCAGTCTTGATCCTTCACTATGCACAGGCCATAACCTCTGAAGCTCTCGAGTACGGCAAAAACCTCCTAGGTCCTAGAAATTGTACTTAAGGTTTAAATATCAAGAGTCCTGGTTAGTCGAGAGATGATTTATGTCATGTGAGACTTAAAGTACTGGTAGTCTTCTCTGCAATTGGTTCTCACAATATCCAACAATAAACACACCTATGCTGCCTCAGAAGAAAATCTTCAGCTTAAAGATCATTTCTAAACACTACAAAAAAATGTTTTGCTAGGGACTAGCAAAACATAGGCATGGGGGTATGATTGCACCGCAAAAATACACCTGTAATAGTGCCTTTTTGTGCTATTTCCTAGCATTACCTATGCATATTAGGGTTCCATAATCGCATTTGTAAAAATACATGCATGCATGCATTTTAATTGAGAGGAGAGGAGAATAAATAAGTGGCCTTGCAATTAACATTTTTCCTAAAGTGCATCTATGCTAATTCACCATCTTTTTATTTTTTATTTCACTTGATTTTTAATCTTTCCTGCAGCTGCATGCATCTTCTTCTTCTCCTCGCGCCTTGCTTCCCTGTAGCAGCCCTCTCCCTGCCAGCCCTTCCCTGCGGCTGCCACTCCCTGCCGAGGCCATGCATGAGCCATGCACAGCCAGGGCATGGCCGTGCATGGCTTTCATCTTCTATATAAAGTGGGCGGCTTCTTCTTCAAAAGCAGCCTGGTCCCAGCCAAAAAAAAAGAACCTGCAGCTTCTCCAGGCCACCACCCTTTCCTCCCTCTCCCTCCATACGTCGGCCCTCCTCCTCCAAGGAGACACCCGACGGACAGGAGCAACTCACGGTGGTGTACAACCACCACCAAGCTCACCATAGAGCCGGTGGGCGTGGTGGCTCTTCCCTGATTTCTTAGTTTCCAGCCATTGGAGCGGCAACTTCAAACTTGAAGCTCAAAGCTTTGCACACCCTGCAGCAGTGGCAAGAAGGCAGCAGCAGCAGCAGTAGCTCCAGTCCCTTCCGCGTACGCCTACAGACCCTCTCCACCTCCCGCTTCCTCTCTTTGTTGCGTGCTCTCTTCCGCCCGCAACTAGCCATTGCACTCATCTGCAGCGGCCGACCAACCCTCACCGTGCACCCCAGCAACGCCCGCGTCGTCCTCACCCTCCACCGCGCACGCCAACAGCCTTCTCCGCGCGCTCTGTCTCAACCTTCCGCCCGTAAACCACCAGCCGAAGCCACTCTGCCGCATGCGCCGAGCCGGCCGCACTCACAGCACCGCCCGCTGCAGGTTGCGCGGCTCGCCCGACCATTGTAGCCACTGTTCACGCGAGTCTGCGTGACACTATGGCTACAGTGGGGTGATTGGTGAGCTTCTCACTTTACCGGTCCCCCGACGCGTCACTACCGCCCATCGCTCGCGCAGGCGTGCAGTCCCGTGCCCGCTCCAGTGCCTGCCACAGCGTTTGCGAACGCCCGCTCTCAGTGCCCGCGTTTGCCAACCCGCTCCAGCCCTTGAGCAGCACGGTGCGCTGCGTATCTTCTCTCCGCACCCTCGCCCTCCAGTGCGCGCTTGTCTACATGCTTGCGTGCCTGCGCGCAAGTTCGAAACTCCAGATGGCGCGTTGAAGCTCCAGATGCCTTAATAGAGCCATCTCTCCTGCTCTCTCTCCCGCTCTCTCTCACAACACTCTCTCACTCTCTTCACTGGCGTTTACACACACATACACTCACACTTCCACACACACACACACACACACACCTATACTCTATTATAAACATATATATATATATGCGTATACTTATATATATTGATATATATATACATATATTTATATCCATATATATATATATACATACATATATACATACATATATATATGTATATATACTTATATTTATACATATAGTAGTACCTATATACTTATGTATTAGTATACATACATACATACATACATAGATATATATATATATATATATATATACATATATACATATATATACATATATCTATATACTTATATATATATATATTTATACATATATCTATACATATATTAGTACTTATATAACTATGTACTAGTCTATATACATACATATACATATATATATCTATATACTTATATATATATATATATACACATATATATACTGATATATATACATACATTTATATACATATATATATATATATAAATATGCATATATCTATATATATACTATTACCTATATAACTAAGTATAGATACATATATATATATACATATATACACACCTAGTTATATATACATACATATATACATATATATACATATCTAGATACATATACCTATATATATATATATATATATATACAAATATCTATCTATACATATAGCTACATACATATATACATATACTTATATATACACATATATACATATCTATATACACATACATACATATATATACCTATATATAACCATATATACATATATAGATATATTTTCACATTATTTACCAAACGTGGTATCGCGGGAATATCTGCACCAGTTGCTGATATTCCCCGATACACCAGTACAAAAAGCATGTTTGCATTCATCTTCCACAATCCATCCCACACTCCACGCGGCACCTAGTCTTGTTGGTTGCGTCTCTCTAGACGACGACCGACTCGACACCGTGCTACACTCCCATCTCCGCCACCACCCCCACCCCTTTATATACATAATATATACCTATATATATATTTACTTTATTTCTGTTTCGCTTTCCTGATAGTAAAAAGACAAAAAAATTATATAAAAGAGAAAAGATAATCTTTGACTTGCAGGTACTCCGTCTTGCGAATAACAAGACCCGTTTTCGAACCTTGTTTTGGCTCAAAGCCAAGAACTCAATTTTGAGGGTGTGCCTCAAGGACAAAGATTACCAGAAAAAATATAAATAAGGAAAACACCGAAAACACAATAAACGAATGGAAGAGACTCGTTGTAGGAAAGGCGTAGAAACTTGACTTATAACCCCAATTCCCTGAGTTCGACCCTGGGCCTAAAAGTGACCAAGATAAAATCAAGTAGGCCAGTTTAAAAATTTTGTAAAGAGATGGTTAGGTCCGATTTAGGTTAACCACTATACACGCTTCAACGATAAAATCATCATATTAACAACCTATTCGGGTCTGACACCACAATTACCGCAAGTTGAACACTGCTACCCAGAAGGATCACTTTCTCTTTCCCTTTATTAATCCAATTCTTGAGAAATTGGCGGGGAATAAGTACTATTGCTTTCTCGATGGATATTCTAGGTACAACCAGGTTGCAGTCCTCCCTGATGACCAAGAGAAGACGATGTTCACGAGTCCTTACGGTAACTTTGCATTCAGGCGTATGCCATTTGGATTATGTAATGCCCCTGCAACCTTTCAGCGGTGTATGATGTCCATTTTTTCAGACATGATTGATGACTTTGTTGAAGTGTTAATGGATGACTTCTCCATTTATGGCTCGTCTTTCGACCAGTGTCTCCTACACCTGAAGAATGTGTTGAAGTATTGTAAGGAGACTAGTTTAGTCCTCAGTTGGGAGAAAAGCCACTTCATGGTACAGAAAAGAATTGTACTTGGTAGTGTTGTGTCTGAGCAAGGCTTGGAAGTAGATAAAGTTAAGATTGATTCTATTTCCAAACTCCCATTGCCCATGAATGTCAAACATATTAGATCCTTTTTGGGCCATGGTGGCTTTTATAGGTGCTTTATTAAAAATTTCAATAAAATTTCTAGGCCACTTTGTGACCTATTGGTGAAAGAATCTTCCTTCAATTTTGATTCAAAGTGTGCTGAGGCCTTTCAAACTCTGAAGGAGGCCTTGATCTTTGTGCCTATTCTCTGAGCTCCTGATTGGACACTCCCATTTGAGTTGATGTGTGATGCTTCAGATTATGCAGTAGGAGCAGTCCTTGGATAAAGAGTTGAGGGAAGACCTCATGTGCTGCATTATGCCAGCAAGACTTTAATCGAACCACAGCAAACTATGCCATCACTGAAAAGGAATTACTTGCTGTAGTTTTTGCTCTGGAAAAGTTTAGGTCTTATCTTCTTGGGTCTAAGGTGGTTATTTTCACTGATCATGCGGAAGTGAAACATCTCACTGCTAAGAAAGATTCTAAGCCACATCTGATTAGGTGGATCCTACTCCTTCAAGAATTTGACTTGGAGATACGTGAAAAGAAAGGAGTAGAAAATGTTGTGGCTGACCACCTGTCTTGCCTTCCACTTAATGACTCTCTATTTAGAGACATCCACGAGACATTTCCTGATGAAACCCTTATGGCGGTAACACCAACTTCACCTTGGTATGTTGATACCATAAATTACTTGGTCACTGGAGAAACTCCTAGCTCTTGGGATGAGCAGAAAAGAAAGAGATTCATTTCCCAAGCTAGATACTTTCATTGGGAAGAGCCTGAATTACTTAGAATTGGACAAGATCAAGTATTAAGATGATGTGTACCTGAAGAGGAACAACAAAATGTGCTGAGTTTTTGCCATGAACTTCATTGTGGAGGACACTTTGGTGCCAAGAAAATTGCTTTTAAGGTTCTCCAATTCGATTTTTGGTGGCCTTCGTTATTTAAAGATTCTCATAATTTTGTTGAGGCCTGTATTAGATGTTAACGGACTAGAACGATTGGGAAGAGGAATGAGATGCCTTAACACCCTATTCAATCTGTTGAAATTTTTGATGTGTGGGGAATTGACTTTATGGGTGCCTTCCCTTCGTCCCATGATTATGAATATATCTTGGTGGCAGTTGATTATGTCTAAATGGATAGAGTTCCTACACGCACAAAGGACCACTCTGTAGTTTTGAAATTTGTGAAGGCTAATATCATATCTCATTTTGGTTGCCCCAAGACCATTATAAGTGATGAGGGACCTCATTTTCGAAACCACCACTTCAATCGGCTACTTAGAAGTCTCGGAGTGACTCACAAGGTCGCTACCCCTTACCATCCTCAAATGAGTGGCTAGGTTGAAGTGTCGAATAGGGAGATAAAAAATATTTTAGAAAAAACTGTTAGACCTGATAGGAAAGACTGGTTCTAAAAGGTCGATGATGCTTTGTGGGCGTATCAAATGGCCTATAAGACCCCTTTGGGTGCATCTCCCTTTCGGATTGTGTATGGGAAAGCATGCCACTTACCCGTTGAGTTGGAACATAGGGCACTTTGGGCTATTCAAGTGTTAACATGGATTTAGAAAAGGTGAGTAAGGCACAACTTCTGGAATTAAGTGAGCTTGAGGAGCTGAGGAATGATGCTTATGACACCTCTCAAGCTTATAAAGAGAGAACTAAGGTCTTGCATGATAAGTATATCCTTAGAAAGACCTTTGAGCCCAACCAACAAGTCTGGCTTTTCAATTCCAGACTTAAGCTTTTTCCAAGAAAATTAAAATCTCATTGGGATGGGCCTTACATAATCACTAAAGTGTTTCCACATGGAGCTGTGGAGATTAAAAGCCCTTCTTCAGTAACTCCCTTTATCGTCAATGGTCAATGGTTAAAACCATACATTACTTTGGATGGCCATCTGGTTGACGAGGTCACTCTTGAGGAGCCTTAGCTCCTGCCATTCTCTGCCTCAAGTAATATCTTCCTTTAACTGTTTTGTTTCCAATGAGGACATTGTTTCAACCAAGCATGGGGGAGAGGACCTAAGGCATCTGTTTATAGCATGTCTACATTTTGCATTCATTCAAGCATATTGCATTGAAAAAAAAAATGTATTATTGAGCTTAACTGGCTAGACACTGCATTCTTAAGTAGACCAGAACTTTAGGTTAGACTAAGTTGATTCTAGGTGTCGAACCTTAGAAGCTAAGTGAGCTACTAGCTTTAGACCTTTAGGGTCCTTTGTGGACTTAAAAACTTAAGTAGGAGTTAAGTTGCGGACCATTCCTCAAGAGGTTGAGGAAGGAAAGCTAGGGATTGAGTTAAAGGCTAGGTAGTACCTGGAGTCTTGTTCTACCTTTTGGTTTATGGGTCCTTGTAACCTAAGCATCCAAATTTTACACACACTTGGTCTTGTGTAAGTAAGTGATCACCTTAATTCCTTTCTTAAAAGAAAATTTGGTTATCTTAGTTTTGACTTAGGAGAAGCTTGAAAACACAACTTGATTGGGAGAGTTCCTGCTATAGGAGAGGTGGAGTATATACTCACCTTGAGGATGCAATGATAACATGTTACCTCCTCGGTGCTTGTCTCCTAGGATATCCATCCTATTAGGAGCATGTAAGCGCATTGTGCAGTTCAGGTACCATGGGCGGCCCTATCTCGAAGTGCCGATTGCCATAGGCTTGAATTCACTTAAGAAATCCATGGGTGATACTATCTCAAAGTGTCAATTGCCTGGAGTTCTTAGGGTCGCTATGGGCGGTGCTATCTCGAAGCATCGAAAGCCAAGCACCCTTCGAGGTACGGTGATGGGGACAATGAATCCGACACAGACTGTGTTGATAGCTGATCTAAGGTTAGACTTAGAGGAATCAAACAAAAATATATATATTAAAAAAAATCCTTTTTCCTCTCTAGGTTGGCAATCATACCAACCTCAAATAACTCAGACCAATGCACATGCACAGATGCTTAAAACTCGAGGATCAATAAACCCTAGGGTAGAGTTAGAAGTCAGGGAAACTTGTGCCTATAACTTGTCTTTAGCCGACCTAGTTTGTAACATAGCAACTACTTGGGAATCCTAGGTCTAAAGTCTGAACTTAACATGCTTCTAAAGGAAGACCGATTGGGTTGACTAGTCTACTTGGAGTGTAAGGTTATTGCTTAGATTTGCTAGGGACTAGCAAAATCTAGGCACGGGGGTATTTGATTAGCCCATATTTGTGGGTTATTTAAGTATTTAAGTGTCTCGACATTAAGTTAATTCTAACATTTAGATAGCATACATTAGGATGTAATGTTGAAACGTTTTGCGAATCGCTATGCTTACGTGTTTGGTTTCGGAAAACCTGTCATTGTAGTTCGAAAGCGAAGAATTCATGTTCAACAAATAAAATTTATACCGAAAAGAATTCCAGGTCGAACACAGGGAGGCTACGTTGATCTATATTCGTAATTATATTTTTAGGATTTTTGTTAAGCAAGGCGATATAATTACAAAGGAGCTATCAAACTAAGAGAGAGAGAGAGGACATGCATTCAATATTCCAATTGTTTATATAATCAAACTAAATAAAAGTTACACTAGAAAGCGGAAAATCAATTACACTATAAAGCAGGAAAATTCTACACTAGAAAAGCTGTAAATAAGAATGGGAGAGAGAAGTTATCCTCCTCGACGATTGCTTGGAGGACGAGCCGGACGGGACAACGCTTGGACGAAGGAGAACGAAGTAGGACGAAGGAGGACGAAGAAGAAGAATGGGAACGGAGTAGCACGCCCTCGTCATCACGGGATCCACTTCCGAAGGGGAACGAAAATTGGATTTTATCTCTTAAGAAGCATCCCGGGTGTGGGACAAGCTTCTCTTGAGCTTTGGAGGGGTAGAGAGGAGAAAGAAGGGATCCGAATTTCGTATGGAGGGGGTCTCCTTTTATAGTTGCAAGGAGTGGGGGTAAAATGGACATTACAACTTCAAAATAATAAAAGAGGGGTCTTTAGTGACGGATAAATCCGTCACTAAAGCCCTCAACGTGGGCATCGTGGCCGGCTCGCGCGCGCCTCCTCGCCTGCTCGCGCGCTCAATGGCTTGCGCACGTTCGCCGCTTTTCAGCCATCCGATCGCGAGATTGGATGGCTTAAGATGCGTCTCCGCCCGCTACGTTGCGCACCCGCCCGCGCGTCTGATTTCGCGTCCAATCGCGCGTCGACGATATCGGGTACGCGCGGTCGTCCGATCTACATCTCACGCTCCACCCACGCCCAATCGCCCATGCCTGCCGCTCCTTGCCACGGCTTGAACCCGCGCCTAGCGCTTGCGATAACGCGCTCGACCACTACGCTTTGGGGCGCAGATGGTCGAGCGAACGCTTTTAAGCACGAGTGCCCACAGCCGTTGGATTAAGATCCAATGGCGGAGAGCGAGCGGGCGCGGGGCCTTCATAAGATGCAAGCGATCGTTTGGGCGGCTGAGATGGCACCACGTGGCGCTATCTTGGCCTTCCATCTTCTGGAAGTTGTAGATGGTGCCACGGATGTCGGATTGACTCGATTTTTCTGTCGTTGGGCTATGATCGTCGATCTGAATTCATCCGTGCGGTCGGATTTATCATCTGAAGTGCGGATTTACACCATCCTGGCCCTTGATCTTCTAGGATTCCCAGGTCACTATCTGATGCTACAGATGCCTGATTAGGGCGATCTTGGAGTCGTTGAACTCCAATCATCGCCCTAATCACATCCATATGGTTGGAACTTTGATCCGAGACCCTGATAAAATGTTTGCCCTGTCCAAGCACATAAAAGGAGACAATTAACCTCCATTTTATTCAAACTACTCTAAATGCAAGATGATGCATGTAATGCAATATTTATATCATGAAATACAATCCTATGCTTAAGAACATGCATAAATAGACATTTTAAGTAGTGTAAATGTGTTTACATCATACCCCCATGCCTATCTTTTGCTAGTCCCTAGCAAAAACTATATGCTATTTATAAAAGAATTTGGTTGGATTATTTGGACTTGAGTTATTTTCAATCATTAAGAAATTGTCTACTTAGGAACTGAACTTTCAAAGACACAACAGTGTCCGAGTATCAGCCAAAATGCAGACCGCCTCAAGCCCTCGCCTTATTAAAAGAAAATTTTCTTTTTCTCATTTTACTCTTTTCTAATTTTTTTGGATTTTCAAATTTTAGGGTTTAAGAGTGGCTTTTGATTAGCCCATAGTTGTGGGCTATTTAAATATTTAAGTGCCTACACATTAGGTTAATTTTAGCATTTATTTAGTATAAATTAGGATGTAAATAGATTAATTCATAGTTTTAATTTAATTACATAATCCATGCATTACATTCATATTTTAAGTGCATTTAGAATTAGCTTAGAATGACATTTATCTAATTAGATAACCAATTAGGTACATTGTTTTTATTAACATAAAAGTTGAGGGTCTGTATATAAATGACCATAATATTTTAACATTATTTTCTTTATTCTTCTTCTTGCAGGAACGGATGGCTGCCGCTCCAACGCAGAACGGCCGCAGTGAAGAACCCATTCAAGGGAGAGCGAATGTGGTGGATTTGGTCGGGCGGATGATTTCAAATGTGTGCAGGCCACTACAAAAGGAGGAGGGAGGCAGCCGAGCTCGGAAGGCCTCCACCACCGACCCACCACTGTGCAGAGAGACCTTCTCTCTTCCACTCCATACTGCCGGCCTCTACTGTGGCGGCGAGTCTCCACCACCGTGGGCCTGTGGTGTGATAGGCCACACCGCCATCCGAAGCTCTCCCGCATCACCGTGAGCACCTTAGCGTGCATCTCCCTCGCCGTCGTCACCAACCACCACCGCCGCAACAACCGTCAACCACCCTTTCAGTAACTTAAGACATCCGGGAAATTTCCCGGACGTCTGAAGCTACCCGCTCAACTCCAACAGCCCATGCCTTCCTCAGCTTGCAGCACTCTCCAACCGCACCCGCTCTCCACGCACCTGCAGCTCACACCTTCGCCCGCGCGCCCGCCAGCAGCAGCAGCCACCCCTGCGCCTGCAGACCCGTCGAACAGCGCCTGCAGAACTTCACCCGCACCCGCTCCCGCGCCTGCAGACCAGTGCACACCTTCGCCCGCGCGCCTGCCACCAGAGCAGCCACCCGCGCACGGTTGCAGAACTCCAACCGCCCTTCCCTGGCAGCGGCGCCAGAGGAGAAGGATGAGGAGGCAACAGACGCAATAATTTCGCTTGATTTTATTTTGATTATTTGTCAATTGCACAGAGATTTGACCATTTATTATTTTCTTTTCTGTGCGAGAAAATTTGTGTAAGAATCAGCCAGTGTGAGAGGCGACCCTTGACATCGCCAGACGAGAAGTGGACGAGCAATTTTTAAACAGAGGAGAAGGACGAGGACGCGACAGACACCATTGTATTTAGTCGCTAGTTTAATTAGACTAGAATTAAGACTGTAGACTTAATTTTTCATTGCAGTTAGTTTGAAACCCTTGTTCTGGGGCATATTTTGAGGGGTCTGTTCCCCGATTTTGTTTTGGCCTGTGTTGGGTAATTTTTGGGAGTCTGTTCCCTTTTCTTTAGATTTAGGTTTTTTTTATTACTTTTATTTGCTTGTGCATAAGTAGTTCTAAAAAAAAATGAGCTGCCTGCTAGAAGCTGCCTGCCCTAGGATGAACCATTTAGGTCTGTATGAGCAGCCTCTAGATTTACTTCTCTGCATTGCGTGCATTCTTGCATTGTAGATCGCTGGAGGCAAGGTACGCATTCTCTTACTTTGCATCCTATTTTTGATCACGCATTGCATTTGGGATTTAATGCGAGGATCACCTAATCTGTACTGAATAAATCTAACAAGTGGTCACATTTTTTTTAGAAAAAGGACTAATTAAAGGAAGGACATTTTAAAAACCAAGGATTTGATTTTCAAACTTGGCGTGTGATTCAAAGTTCAAAATCTTTTACGGTGTATGCACACTTCTTTCACTTGCACCATGGCACGCTTCTAGACACTCCTTAGGTTTGGAAATACTAGGACAAGGGCCCTCCTTTCGTTGGATTCTGAAGTGCTCGGAACTTGAGATCAAAGGTTTTGCAAGTCCAAAGAGGGGGATACCTTATCACGGATTTTTGGGGGTAGTTGAGAAGCACCGCGAAAGCACAGTTTCAAAGGAAGGCTTAGGCCTACTTGCATCCCTCGATCTTCCGTCTTTGGATTTACTTGACCATTTGAGATTTAGGGAAGAATACCTAAGTTCCAACTAGGTCTTCTTAGGCGAGTCGTAGGTTGACAATAGGCGCATAATTGATTGGGCAACTTGTTTTGTCACCTACAATTGAACTAAAGTCAAAAGCCTAAATCTGTAAAGACCCAACAAGTCCGTTTGAATTGTGTTTGTAGTGCATGCTTGGTAGGCGTTCTCTTAGGAGACAACTTGTATTTGATCCTGAACCTGAAAGAATCCTAAGAAAAGACCTCCCAAGGGTAGAAATGGCCGGTCAAAGGAGCCTTAAGGAATATTTCATCCCAACCAATGAAGTTGGCCCAGCACTACGTAGACCTAGAGGGGACAATCCATATGAGATCAAAAGTAGTACCATATCCTTGCTACCCTCCTTTTATGGTACTACTAGGGAAGACCCTTACAGGCATATCGAGGAATTCACCAAGGTCTGTTCCACGGTGAAGCTACAGGGTGTTACTGATGACGCTCAAATGCGGACCCTCTTTCCCTTCTCCCTAAAGGACAAAGCCAAGTATTGGTATCACACCCTTGATAATATAAATACTTGGGATGCCCTGAAGAAGGAGTTTTTGAAAAAGTACTTCCCCATGAGCAAAACAAATCACTTTAGGAGGGAAATTATGAGTTTTGCTCAAAAGGATGGGGAAGCATTCCATGATGCGTGGGAGCGCTTTAACGATTTGCTGAGACTTTGCCCACATCACCAGGTCCCTAAATGGCAACTGGTTGAAAGGTTCTACACCGGACTTAATGATTCGCGTAGGCAAACTGTGGATGGTGCCTATGTAGGAACCTTTCTATCTAAGACTGAGGATGAAGCTTGGAACTTATTTGATACTTTGAGTGAGAATTCTATTCATTTGAATTCTGCCTACATGGATAGAAAGCCCACTCTCATGCAAAGAAAGTTGGAGGTGAATGAAGCAAGGGACACCCAGAATTTAGCCTATCAAATTCAATTATTAAATCAAAACATGGAAAGGCTTATGTCGAATCCGAGTTCATTCGTACCTAACACCTCCACATCCCAAGCTTCCGAATGCGTAATTTGTCAAGGCAATACACACGCCACTGTGGATTGCCACTTGGCCTCCCAATTCCCTGAGCTTGTACAAGCGGATTTGAATGCTGCTCAAGGGTTCCGTCCAAGACCTCGTAATGATCCTTTCTCCAACACTTATAATGAGGGATGGAGGAACCACCCAAACTTTTCATGGAGACAAGGAAATGTCTCAAATTCAGGGAATTACAAACCACAATCCTTTCAAAACCATCAAATGAACCAACCTCAGACCTTTGCCCAACCTAAAACCTCTGAAATGGATGAATTGAAGGCGATGTTGAAAACTATGCAAGAAAGTCAAAGTGCCATCATCCAATCTCATGACAAGGCTATACATGAGATGAAATCACAAATTGGACACCTTGTTGAGGCCGTTAGACAAAGGGAGACTGGGAAGTTTCCCAGTGCTGCTGAGGAAAATCCTAAACGAAAAGGGATTGCCTTTATTGAGCATGCTCAGGTGGTGACTATTCTGAGGAGTGGGAAAGAAATTTCCAAACCCGATGCTCCTATAGTCTCACCCCCTAAAAAACCATCCACCCCGACTGAAGAAGATTTGCCCAAATCTTCTCCACTTGAAATCACCTCACCGGAAGAAGTTGCCCCCGTTCCACCCCTTACTCGACATGACAACCCTTCCACCCAGAGATCGAGAGTGCCTTTTCCAGAGCGCTTATCCACCTCTGGGCAGACTTTTGCTGGCTCATCTGGAGCCAAAGATAAGACGGATGAGATTATGGAAACTTTCAAGCAAGTGCAGATTAACCTACCTTTGCTTGAAGCTATCAGGCAGATTCTGTCTTATGCCCGCTTCTTAAAGGACCTTTGCATGAAAAAGCGGTAATCTAGAAAACAGGTCCAATCAAAAGTTGTCCTGCCTGATTTCGTTAGCTCAATTGTTCAACATGGCACATGCCCGAAACTTAAGGACCCAGGAGCCCCATATATCTCTGTAGTTATTGGTGACTTACAAATTGATGAGGCTCTACTTGATCTGGGTGCGGGGGTGAACATCCTTCCGAGCTACGTTTATGAACAACTTGGGGGAGGCAATCTGAAGCCTAGCCCTGTAATCCTTCAAGTTGCTGATCGATCACTTAAGACACCACGGGGAATTTTGGAAGATGTCCTCGTAAGAGTGGAGGATTTCTTCTTTCTCGTTGACTTCTTAGTTTTGGACACTGACCCTACCAACAAGCCAACCAAACCCTCCATCATTTTGGGCCACCCCTTCCTTGCAACTTCCCATGCTTCAATTAATTGCAATACTGGGGCATTGAAAATGGGCTTTGGGAATAGGAAAATCCGGCTTAACGTGTTTGATGCTTACAAACAAGCCGGACTTGAGGATTGTTCTCAAGTTGAGGTGATAGATGACCTGATTGAAGAGGCAATGCTTGCAATGTTATGTGATGACCCCCTTCAGCATGTCATGCTAAATGAGCATTCCCATCTCTTGGAGGAATGTGAAGGGGATATATTAGAACTAGAGGAATTGCTAGGAGTTTCTGCTGAGTCTCTTCCCCCATCATTTTCCCCGAAGGTAGATTTGCTACCTGAGATGGGGACATCTATTATGAAACCCTCAACCATACAAGCCCCCAACCTTGAGTTGAAACCCCTCCCTGACACTCTCAAGTATGTTTTCCTAGGTGCCAATGATACGCTCCCCGTTATCATTTCAGCTGTGCTGTCTGAGGCACAGGAGGGAGCCTTGATTGAATGCCTGTCTAGGCACAAGGAAGCTATTGCTTGGAGCATTGCTGACATTAAGGGTATAGACTCTACACTCTGCATGCACCACATTTATACTGATGATTCCATCAAGCCTTTTAGGGACATGCAGAGACGTCTGAACCCTAATATGAGGGAGGTTGTGAAAAAGGAAATCCTAAAGTGGTTGGACGCTGGGATCATATATCCCATTGTTGATAGTAAATGGGTCAGTCCCATTCATGTGGTGCCAAAGAAGGCAGGCTTTACTATGGAACTCAACGACCAAGGTGAACAAGTTGTCACTAGACCCTCAACTGGATGGAGGGTCTATATTGATTACCGCAAGATGAACACCGCTATCCAGAAGGATCACTTTCCTTTGCCTTTTATTGATTAAATTCTCGAGAAATTGGCAGGGAATAAGTATTATTGCTTTCTCGATGGATATTCTGGGTACAATCAGGTGGCAGTCTTTCCTGATGACCAGGAAAAGACGACATTCACGAGTCCTTATGGTACTTTTGCATTCAGGCGTATGCCGTTTGGATTATGTAATGCCCCTGCAACTTTCCAGCAGTGTATGATGTCTATCTTTTCGGACATGATTGACGAGTGTGTCGAAGTATTTATGGATGACTTCTCCATTTATGGCTCGTCTTTCGACCAGTGTCTCCTGTACCTGGAGAATGTGTTGAAACGATGTAAGAGACTGGTTTAGTCCTTTGCTGGGAGAAAAGTCACTTCATGGTATAGAAAGGAATTGTACTTGGGCCTTTTGTATCCGAGCAAGGTTTGGAAGTAGATAAAGCCAAGATTGATTCTATTTCCAAACTTCCATTGCCTACGAATGTCAAACAGATTAGATCCTTTCTGGGCCATGCTGGCTTTTACAGGCGCTTTATTAAAAATTTTAGTAAGATTTCTAGGCTACTTTGTGACTTGTTGGCGAAGGAATCTTCCTTCAGTTTTGATTCAAAGTGTGCCGAGGCCTTTCAAACTCTAAAGGAGGCCTTGATCTCTGCACCTGTTCTCCAAGCTCCTGATTGGACACTCCCATTTGAGCTTATGTGTGATGCTTCGGATTATGCAGTGGGAGCAGTCCTTGGACAAAGGGTTGAGGGAAGACCTCATGTGCTGCATTATGCAAGCAAGACTTTAACTGAACCTCAGCAAAACTACACCGTCACTGAAAAAGAATTACTTGCTGTAGTTTTTGCTCTGGAGAAGTTTAGGTCTTATTTACTTGGGTTTAAGGTGGTTATTTTTACTGACCATGCAACAGTGAAACATCTCATTGCTAAGAAAGATTCTAAGCCACGTCTGATTAGGTGGATCTTACTCCTTCAAGAATTTGACTTGGAAATACGTGAAAAGAAAGGAGTAGAAAATGTTGTGGCTGACCACCTGTCTCGCCTTCCTCTTAATGTCTCTCTTTCTGAAGACATTCGCGAGACATTTCCCGATGAAACTCTGATGGCGGTAACACCAACTTTACCTTGGTATGCAGACATTGTAAATTACTTGGTCACTTGACAAACTCCTGGCTCTTAGGATGAGCAGAAAAGAAAGAGATTCATTTCTCAAGCAAGATATTTTCATTAGGAAGAGCCAGAATTATTTAGAATTGGACAAGGCCAAGATTGAGACGTTGTGTGCCTGAAGAGGAACAATAAAGTGTGCTGACATTTTGCCATGAACTTCATTGTGGAGGACACTTTGGTGCTAAGAAAACTGCTTTTAAGGTTCTCCAGTCCGGTTTTTGGTGGCCTTCCTTATTTAAGGATTCTCATAATTTTGTTAAGGCCTGTATTAGATGTCAACGGACTGGAACGATTGGGAAGAAGAATGAAATGCCTCAATGTCCTATTCAACCTGTTGAAATTTTTGATGTGTGGGGAATTGACTTTATAGGCCCCTTCCCGTCATCCCATGGTTTTGAATATATCTTGGTGGCAGTTGATTATGTCTCTAAATGGATAGAGGCCATTCCTACGCGCACAAATGACCACTCTGTGGTTTTGAAATTTGTGAAGGCCAATATCATATCCTGTTTCGGCTGCCCCAAGACTATTATAAGTGATGGGGGACCTCATTTCCGAAACCACCACTTCAATCGGTTAATTAAGAGTTTGGGAGTGACTCACAAGGTTGCTACCCCTTACCACCCTCAGACAAGTGGCCAGGTTGAAGTATCAAATAGGGAGATAAAAAATATTTTGGAAAAGACCGTTAGACCTGATAGGAAAGATTGGTCCCAAAAGCTCGATGATGCTTTGTGGGATTATCGAACGGCCTATAAGACCCCTTTGGGTACTTCTCCCTTTCGGATTGTGTATGGAAAAGCATGCCATTTACCTGTTGAGTTGGAACATAAAGCACTTTGAGCCATTCGAAGTGTTAACATGGATTTAGAGAAGGCAGGTAAGGCACGATTTCTAGAATTAAGTGAGCTTGAGGAGCTGAGGAATGAAGCTTATGACACCTCTCAAGCTTATAAAGAAAGAACTAAGGTCTTGCATGACAAGTTTATTCTTCGAAAGACCTTTGAGCCCAACCAACAAGTCTGGCTTTTCAATTCCAGACTTAAGCTTTTTCCTGGGAAGTTAAAATCTCGTTGGGATGGGCCTTACATAATCACCAAAGTATTTCCGCATGGAGCTGTGGAGATCCAAAATCCTTCCTCTTCAACAACTCCCTTTATCGTCAACTATCAACGGTTAAAATCGTACATAACTTTAGACGGCCATCTGGTTGACGAAGTCACTCTTGAGGAGCCTTAGCTCCTACCATTCTCCGCCTCAGGTAATATCTTCCTTTAGCTATTTTTGTTTTCAATGAGGACATTGTTTGAACCAGGCATGGGGGAGAGGACCTGAGGCATTTTGTTTATAGCATGCATATAAAAAAAGAGAAAAAGAGAGAAAATGAAAAAAAAAATTAAATAAATAAAAAATTTTGAGCTTAACTGACTAAGTCCTGCATTCTTAAGCAAATAAGAACTCTAAGGTAGACTTAATTAATTCTAGGGTCAAACTTTAGAAGCTAAATGAGCTGCTAGCGTTAGACTTTTAGGGTCCTTTGTGGACTTAAAAACTTAAGTAGGAGTTAAGTTGCGGACCATTCCTTAAGAGGTTGAGGAAGGGAAGCTAGGGTTTGAGTTAGAAGGTGGGGTAGTACCTGGAGTCTTATTCTACCTTTTGGTTTACGGGTCCTTGTAACCCAAGCATCCAAATTTCACACACTTGGTCTGGTAATCAACTTAATTTTTATCTTTCTGAAAAGAGATTTGGTTCTCTTAGTTTTGACTTAAGAGAGGCTTGAAAACACATTCTGATTGGAAGAGTTCCTGCCGTAGGAGAGGTAGAGTATATACTCACCTTGAGGATGCGATGATAACATATTACCTCCTCGGCGCTTGTCTCTTAGGATATCCATCCTACTGGGGGCATGTAAGCGCATTGCGCGGTTCAGGTACCATGGGCGGCCCTATCTCGAAGTGCCAATTGCCATAGGCCTGAATTCGCTTAAGAAATCCATGGGCGATACTATCTCGAAGTGTCGATTGCCAGGAGTTCTTGGGGTCATTATGGGCGGTGCTATCTCGAAGCATCGAAAGCTAGGCACCCTTTGAGGCATGGTAATGGGGACAATGAATCCGACACAGACCGTGTTGATAGCTGATCTGAGGTTAGACTTAGAAGAATAAAAAAAAAAAAGTATATATATATATATATATAAATCCTTTAACTCAAATAACTCAGACCAATACACAGGCACGGATGCTTTAATCTCAGGGATCAATAAACTTTAGGGTAGAGTCAGAAATCAGGGAAACTTGTGCCTGCAACTTGTCTTTAGCCTACCTAGTCTGTAACTTAGCAACTACTTAGGAACCTTGGGTCTAGAGCCTGAACTTAATATGCTTCTGAAGGAAGACTAAGTGAGTTGACTAGTCTACTTGGAGTACTAGATTTTGCTTAATTTTGCTAGGGACTAGCAAAATCTAGGCATGGGGGTATTTGATTAGCCCATAGTTGTGGGCTATTTAAGTGCCTACACATTAGATTAATTCTAACATTTATTTAGTATAAATTAGGATGTAAATAGATTAATTCATAGTTTTAATTTAATTACATAATCCATGCATTGCATTCATATTTTAAGTGCATTTAGAATTAGCTTAGAATGACATTTATCTAATTAGATAACCAATTAGGTTCATTATTTTTATTAACATAAAAGTTGAGGGTCTGTATATAAATGACCCTAATATTTTAACATTATTTTCTTTATTCTTCTTCTTGCAGGAACGGATGGCTGCCGCTCCAATGCAGATCGGCTGCAGTGAAGAACCCATTCAAGGGAGAGCGGATGTGGTGGATCTGGTCGGGCGGATGATTTCAAATGTGTGCAGGCCACTACAAAAGGAGGGAGGCAGCCGAGCTCGGAAGGCCTCCACCACCGACCCACCACTATGCAGAGAGACCTTCTCTCTTCCACTCCATACTGCCGGCCTCTACTGTGGCGGCGAGTCTCCACCACCGTGGGCGTGTGGTGTGACAGGCCACACCACCATCCGGAGCTCGCCCGCATCACCGTGAGCACCTTAGCGTGCATCTCCCTCACCGTCGTCACCAACCACCACCACCGCAACAACTGTCAACCACCCTTTTAGTAACATAAGACGTCCGGGATATTTCTCGGACGTCTGAAGCTACCCACTCACCTCCAACAGCCCACGCCTTCCTCAGCCTGCAGCACTCTCCAACTGCACCAGCTCTCCACGCGCCTGCAGCTCACGCCTTCGCCCGCGCGCCCGCCAGCAGCAGCCACCCCCGCTCCTGCAGACCCGTCCAACCGCACCTGCAGAACTTCACCCGCACCCGCTCCCGTGCCTGCAGACCAGCGCACACCTTCGCCCGCGCGCCCGCCACCAGCAGCAGCCACCCGCGCGTGGCTGTAGAACTCCAACCGCCCTTCCCCGCGCCTGCAGACAATCGCCATTCACCTTCGCCCGTGCGCCTGCCAGCAGCAGCAGCCACCCCCGCACCTGCAGACTCACACAACCGTGCATGCCTCCGCCCGTGCCTGCAGCTTGCGCACCCGCTCCCACGCTTGCAGCACCCTCTGCCCGCGCCTGCAGAGTCGCCAGCAGTAGCGCGCGGTAGTTCTCACGTCAACAGGCCGCGCATGCTCACCAGCTGCAGCACCTTTGCCGGAGCTCGTCCGGCCACCTTCGTCCGCCGCGCGACTCGCCGACACCACCGATTCGAAGCCCTTGGCCCAAGGGACTTCCTCCGAGCTTCCCGCGCTTAGCCATCCACTCCTCGTCGCGCAAGGCAAAGGGGAAAAATTCCCCTGTTTTGCTACAGTAAACCGTCAATTAGAAATTACATTTTACGCCATTGTCACTTTTTAATCATATTTTATTGATTCTGCATTGCAGAAAATATACTCTAGTTTCTCAGAATTGCTATTTCAGCATTGTTTCTTGCTTAAACCTTAATTTGAAGGCAATTTTGGCTTGATTCTTGTCCAAACTAACTATGAACAAACGTTTTTAACTTGTGCAAATTTTAATACGTCATTGCCTCCCTGTGGATACGACCCGCTCCTCTGCGAGTGGTTATTTCTTCTTAAATACTGATCAGTCGATTTTTCCACCACATTAAACTGCAAACGACTTTAAAGCGAAAGATCGACGAGTCAGCTTTCTACGGCCATTCAACTCACCCAAGATTTGATGAGAACCCTAAGTTTTAAGCATCTTATTGTGATTGTGATAGACTCATTGACCGGTAATTAGAACGGACTTCGGATTTCTACGCCTCTAGGTGACCTCAAAAAGACTTTTGCCTAAAGGTGTATCTTTACAACCGGTAGCTTTCTCCCTACTTTTATTTTTTACGGGGTCAACACAAGGGTGAATCCAGTGTATATCTCCCCGGTTTATTCTACTTCTCCGCTTCTTCCTAAGTGTTTTGGGAATTTTTTTAGTGCATTTACTGAGCTGGGTTCTCGACAACCAGTCGATGAGCTGTTACCACCGACAACTTGCCAGCCGTACTTGTGCGGCGAAGTGTAGCTTATTTCTTTTTGTTCTTTTCTCTTTTTTTTTTTTAAGTAGGTGGCTTCCCTAGTCTAAGATTTACCTAAAGGCAGCAAACTAAGAAAGGTCTAGTGACTGGGCTCTGGACAACCTACCTATGGGCTGTTACCCACGATAACTTGCCAGCCATATCACCCTAGAAGGTTCATTAGCTACCCAACTTCCGTTAGAATCGCCGAACAACGAGTCAGTGCAAAGATAGTGTGTAGATGCTTAAAACTCAAAATTCCCTCAAATCAGAGGGTGGGTTGGTAAGTCGTGTACTTATCACCCAAACTTATTTATTCCAATTATAATAGAATTAAGATGTCGAGGACTCAAAAACAAATCCACATTCTAGTGGATACACAGGCTAATTAAGTCCAACGACCTAAAGGGTCTTTGTGTTCAGATCCTAATGTAAAATTTCTTAGAATTGAAAAGTCCTAATGTCCAACTAATCCTTCCTAATTTTTTTTTTTAAATAAGAAGAGAGACAATTTACATGGATTTCACAAGGCTGACCAAATAATTCAAGAATGAATCCACCCCGCAATGCCTAGCTGATGCAATGTCCTCATTGAAAAAGAGACATGAAAGAAAAGGTAGAATATGAAAGATGTCACCTGGATATGAAGCTCGTATCAGCCTTATGTCATATGTACAACTGCTGAGTTTAATGCCGTCAGCTAGGTGAAGTCCAGCCAAAGAAGTCGCAGAATGGTTAGAGCAACAGAGTTTGAGATGGGTTCTGGAAGATTACGGTCAACAACAGGCTTCAAACATTGACCGTTGGCTTTAAAGGTGTTACCCGTCTTTGGATCAGAAATCTGAACAGCACCATTAGGAAAAATCTGATCAATTATGAATGGGCCATTCCATTTAGATCTAAGTTTACCAGGAAAGAGCTTAAGTTTAGAATCAAATAACCTGACCTTCTGGTTTGGCTCAAAGCTCTTGCGGGAAATCAATTGATCATGTAGAGCTTTGGTCCGAGCCTTGTAGATCTTGGCATTCTCATAAGCATCATTTCTAAGCTCCTCCAACTCAGATAGTTGGAGTTTCCTGGTATTTCCAGCTAGATTCAGATCTAAATTGCATTGTTTGATTGCCCAGAATGCCCTGTGTTCAATCTCTACGGGTAGATGGCACGCCTTTCCATACACCAAACGGAATGGAGACATGCCGATGGGCGTTTTATACGCCGTACGGTAGGCCCAAAGAGCGTCCTCAAGCTTTTGAGTCCAATCCTTGCGATCAGGCCTAGCCATTTTTTGCAGAATGTTCTTGATCTCTCGATTGGAGATCTCGGCTTGTCCATTCGTTTGGGGATGGTAAGGTGTGGAAATTCGATGATTAACCTCGTATTTGGCCAATAAATTCCGAAATTGGGCATTATTAAAATGAGTGCCACCATCACTGATGATAGCCCTCGAAATCCCGAACCTACTGAAGATATTTTTCTTAACAAAATTGATGACCACCTTGTGGTCATTGCTTAGGGTGGGAATTGCCTCAATCCATTTGGACACATAAACAATAGCAACAAGAATGTTCTGATGTCCAAATGAAGGGATAAAGGGTCCCATGAAATCGATGCCCCAAACATCGAAAATTTCTATAGGAAGAATAGGGTTTAAGGGCATCATGTCTCTCTTAGTTATGTTCCCGAGTGACTGACATCGAGAACATGACCTTGAGAAGTCCTGGGCATCCTTGAATAAAGACGGCCAATAGAAGCCAGATTGCAAGATTTTTGCAGCCGTCTTTCTCCCGGAGAAATGTCCACCACACCCAGATGCATGGCAGAACTCGAGTATATTGTTGAATTCATTCTCCGGTATGCATCGGCGAATAATATGATCAGAGCCGATGTGATACAGTTCAGGCTCCTCCCAAAAGTAGTATTTGGCCTCAGATTTGAGTCTATCTCATTGTTGCTTGGTCCAATCCTAGGGGATTTGACCAACGGCCAAATAGTTAACAATGTCAGCAAACCATGGGGAGTGGACACCTAAAACTGTAAGAATGGTTTCGTCCGGAAAAGTGTCAGCAATCGGAATGTCCGGACAAGAAGAATCACCTAGGAGTCTCGACAAATGATCCGCTACCACATTTTGCACCCTGGCTTTATCCTTGATTTCAAGATCAAATTCTTGAAGAAGAAGAATCCAACGAATAAGCCGGGGTTTAGCATCCTTTTTAGCCAAGAGATGTCTCAAGGCCGAGTGGTCGGTATAAACAATAACATGAGACCCCAAGAGATAAGCCCTGAATTTTTCCAACGCAAATACTACAGCTAGTAATTCCTTTTCAGTAACAGTGTAATTCCTCTGGGCTTCATCCAGAGTTTTACTAGCATAGTAAATGACAGAGGGCTTTCGGTCAATTTTCTGACCCAGGACAGCCCCGACCGCGTAATCAGAAGCATCGATCATGATCTCAAATGGGGCTGTCCAAATTAGTGGTTGCAAAATTGGAGCATAGGTGACTGCCATTTTCATAAAATCAAATGCCTTTCGGCATGATTCATCAAAAACAAATGGCGTTTCTTTGGCAAGAAGATTGCTCAAAGGACGAGCAACCTTCGAGAAATCCTTGATGAATCTTTGATAAAATCCCACATGGCCAAGAAATGATCTGATTTGTTTAACAGATGTGGGAGGAGGAAGTTTAGCAATAGCATCAACCTTAGCTTTGTCCACTTCAATTCCCCGTTCAGAGATTACATGACCCAAAACGATGCCTTCTTGGGTCATGAAATGACTCTTTTCCCAGCTAAGGACCAGTCGTGTCTTGATACATCGCTTAAGAATCATTTCTAAATTAGCCAAACAAGAGTCAAATGATTCTCCGAAAATAGAGAAATCATCCATGAAAACTTTCATAAACTCTCCCACCATGTCGGAAAATATGGCTAGCATACACCTTTGAAAAGTCGCAGGTGCATTGCATAACCCAAAAGGCATCCTACGAAAAGCAAAGGTTTCGTAGGGACAGGTGAAAGTAGTTTTTTCCTGATCCTCGGGATGGATAGGAACTTGGTTGTATCCCGAGTGGCCATCAAGAAAACAAAAGTACTTCTGCCCGGCTAATTTTTCCAAGATTTGATCAATGAAGGGTAGGGGAAAATGATCCTTTTTAGTGGCTGTGTTCAGCTTCCTGTAATCAATACAAACTCCCCAAGAGGAAGCTGAACGAGTTGTGACAGATTCACCTCTCTCATTAGTCACAACAGTAATCCCGACTTTCTTTGGAACAATCTAAATGGGACTTACCTAGGGACTGTCAGAGATTGGATAAATAATTCCTGCATCGAGCCACTTGATGATTTCCTTTTTGACCACTTCTCGCATATTTGGATTCAATCTCCTCTGCATCTGGCGAGAAGGGCGGGATCCATCTTCCAAAAATATTCTATGATTACAGTAAGATGGCTCGATCCCCCTGAGGTCATGAATGGTCCAACCAATTGCCTCCTTATGTTCCTTTAGGACCTTAATTAATTTAATCTCTTGCTCCTTTGTCAATTTAGCACTAATAATCACAGGGAGCATATTCTGCGATCCTAAAAATTGATATTTTAAATTCTTGGGCAATGGTTTCAATTCAAGCTGGGGTGGGGTAATGATTGATGGTAGGGTAGATGCTGAAGATTCAACAAGAGGAAGAGGTTTTGAGTGAACAAAATCAGTAACCTCTTCCGAAGATGTCAGGTCAGAGGGTTGCAGGTCAAATTCATCAACCAAAGAGGAACTTTCAATTGAAGAAACTGTCAAACAAGTTTCAATATTAACATTATCCTCATCAAGTTCCTCAATAAATCCATAATCCTCAAATTTGTTGATCACCTTAAAAATATCCAATTTCATTCCTTGGTCCCCAAAGGAGATTTCCATGCTACCGCTTTGACAATTAATGTTGGCCTTTGCGGTAGCCAGGAACGGACGCCCCAGAATGATGGGCGTGTTCCTCAGATTATCTGGTACATCAATGTCAAGGACAAGGAAATCTATAGGAAAATAGAAATCCTTGACCTTAACTATAACATCTTCAATAACGCCTCGCGGGTTTGTGACCGAACGGTCCGCTAACTGTAGCGTTACTGAACTTGGCCAAAGTTCACCTAACCCAAACTTCTCGTAGAGAGAAGTCGGAATTAAGTTGATGGATGCACCGAGATCCAAAAGTGCTCTATCAAATGTGTAATCTCCGATAACGCAAGAAATCAAAGG
The DNA here is from genome assembly GCA_037157565.1 of Thalassia testudinum. Lineage (NCBI taxonomy): Eukaryota > Viridiplantae > Streptophyta > Magnoliopsida > Alismatales > Hydrocharitaceae > Thalassia > Thalassia testudinum. Next base: position 15,519,206 of record JAZHRO010000007.1, read on the forward strand.
AGCACCAGGATCTCTCTTTTTCTGAGGGAGATAGTGCAGGATAACAGAGCTAGCCTGCTCGGAGAGTACCACCTTCCTCGGAATAGATTCTCTCGACTTACGCTTTTGTGTACATAATTCCTTTAAAAATTTTGCGTAAGCTGGTATGTGCTTGATAGCATCAAGGAGAGGAATATTGATCTCAACATTCTTAAATAAATTCAGAAGCTCCTCATTGCTATCAACAGACTTCTTCTTCTTTGCTTTGGCTAAGGCTTCAGGAAAAGGAACATTAGTCAGATCTTTGGAATCAGGTTCCTGAGCCTTGATTTCTCCTCTAGAATTCTCCTCTCTTTCCTCAGATTCTTCAGGATTCAAGAGATCAGAATAGTGTGGTTGTGGATCCTGAGTCTTCTTACCACTCCTCAAAGTGACAGAATTTGCAGAAGCATAAGAATTTGGGTCTTGGGGAGGGTTAGGAAAGATTGGAGGGGCTTGATTGACCGTGAATTGTTGAATAGTAGAAGAAGAAGACGAGGAACCCTGCTCAACCACCTGAGCATGTGCGTGCGGGTCCCTCTGATTTCCGTACCCTTGGGCTTGATTGCCCGAATTTATAATGTTTCGGGGGTTGGGTACGGGTTGGCATGGTAGAGATCCGGGTTGATGAGAGTTAGCAGTGAGCCCGGATTGCAAGTTGTCCAACGAGTTTTTCATTTGCTGCATGAGCTGGAGCATAGATCCTTGCATCTCTACCATTTGACGGTTCAAATCAGCCTGCCCTGCGAGTTGACGGGCATTCCAAGTTAGCTGATTGACCTGATTCGGAGGCAACTGAGTATATACTTGACCCTGACCCATTGGTCGTTGCGGAGCGTAGTTGCTGGGTCGGAATTGGGTTTGTTGCCCTGGATTTTTCCAAGAGAAGTTAGGGTGGTTTCTCCAACCTGGATTATAGGCATTCGAGTAGGGGTTGGATCTAACATTCTCTTGTACAGCACAGACATCCTCATAGGGTGAGGATGGAGAGAAAGAAAGGGAAGGATCAGAAAAACTGGGATCAAAGGCCCCAGTTGGGAACCCATGGGGTTCCGAAAAATGCTGACTCATAGGTTGAGTCGCATCGAGTTGATTCACGAACTCCCGTCCAGAAGGAGCTCGTGAGGAATGGAATCCCGAATTTTGGGATTGAGTGGATTGAGAGTTGTTCATAGAATTGCCAGCCATCCACTCTTCCATTCTTTTAGCAACCAAGTCCACTTTATCAAGTTTATTACAAATCAATTCCATATCAAATGAATGAGAGTCATGGACTTCATTGACATTTGATCTGGGTTGCTGGGACCGGTTAAAAGTATCCATGGAGGCATGATTAATTGAATTCTCACTTATTTCCTCAAATAAATCATGTGCACTATCTGCATCTTTATTGAAGAAATTGCCTCCGCAAGAAGCATCCACATGGTTTCTGAGTTGCTCATTCAACCCATGATAGAAGATCTGCACGAGTTGCCATTTCGGCACCTCGTGGTGTGGACACCTCTGCAATAAGTCCTAGAATCACTCCCAGGCCACATGAAATTGCTCCCCCGGCCACTGGGTAAAGGTAGTGATTGCCCGTCTCAAAGCATTGGTACGACCGACTGGGAAGAATTTCTTCAGAAAGGCCGATTTCAACTCATTCCAAGTTGTAATTGGTCTTCCTATTGTCCTATTCCAATGCGCGGCTTTATCCCTAAGAGAGTGGGGGAAGAGCCTCATGATCATTTGCTCCTCGTTAACGTTTCGAGCCTTGGTGGTCTGGACCAAAGTGGTCAAATCTTCTAAGTGCTGAAACGGATCTTCGGAGCCAAGCCCATGATAATGTTTAATCAGGCTTAACACCTGGGGCTTGATTTCTACGTCACCGGCTGGAATCTGGACGCCGGGACGTTCCCCGTAATTTGAAGGATCATAAAAATCCTTCAAGGGCTGAGCGCCTTGCATTCTCTGGAACCATTCCTGCATTCTCTGCATTTATTCCAGCTGCCTTCGAAATTCTTCCTGTGGATTTTCAAGCAGAGGAGGTTGTTGTTCGGCCATGGGATCAAATTGACCAAAATCTAACTTGCTCCTCCTAGAATGTTCTAACAGTCCTTCCAATCGGGGATTCAATGATCGTCTTCCCAGCATAAACTAGGAGAAGGTCGGAAGGACTGGGGATAGGGACCCTGCAGCACAACAAAACAAGGTTGTCCTTAAGTGGGGTAGCCTAAGGATCTACTGACTCCCAAAACCAGCCTTAAGATTGTAAGTGATTTACTCTACTTACGTCTGTTTAATCCAACCAGTTAGAAGGAGGGACTGGGGAGAAGGTTCTTCCTTTGGCTTTCGCCTTCGGTTCCTAGTGTACCCCCCAGCCGCGGTCGTTTGACGCTACTCCCCTAGCTAGACATCAGATTAATTAATATAAGTAGGTTAATCAAAAATAATCTCAGACTAGGCCCTGAAGAGCGAATCAAACCTTAAGGCCAACGTCTACTCAATTTTATTAAGGCCTGGGATTGTGGTGCTTATGGAATGTGATGGGTCCTTACAATGGGTTGTGCCCTTAATGATTGATTGAGATTTGTGTAAGTGCATGCACAACCAGGGTTTTCAAGCAAGATTATTGATAACGTGTGAATTTTAGTGTTCAAATCTTGCTTAAGTAGATTTTAGGGTTTCAAATTAGGTGAATTGCAATCAAGTTTCTAGGCAAACCAAGTTATAAAACACGGGTGAAGATTATTTTCCTTTAAAATCAGAAAGAAAGTGGAGTGCCTGGAATATACCTAGATTGAAAACCCTAAGGAGGAGCTACTTGATGAGTTGGTTTTAAAATAAAGTGGTGCGGCCCAAACAACTCAAACAATTGGCTACAAATGCACCACTAAGTTAGGCACTCAAAAATGGTTAACCTAGAATAATTTCTACTCTGTTATATGTTGCTTTGTGTGTACCGGTTCCACAGATCAGAACCCAATTGAGTAGAAAATAAATCAAGTTGATCAAGTGCCTTGAATGTAGGTGTGTGTTGTGTGTTTGTTGAAATTTACCCCACAAGATTATCTTTTTGTTATTTTCTTTTATGAATGAGGGTGGAATGAATGTGAGTGAAAATCCAAACAACCAAACTATTCCTAGGATTTATGCAAACACCTAGGTTAATTGGGATTTGGATTTAATGTGGTGAATGGAATCTATGGAGGGGGAAAGAATGGGGGAGCACTTACAGTTGTCTTCAACTGCACTTTACTCCAGTCTACTGCTTGTTGATTCCTTGATGGAGGTCTCTGCAAAATAATAGACACAAGAGAAAGCTAGTTAGAAAAATAAATAAAGTGCAAGAAATGCGAAGAAAAGATCGGAAATCGTTGCCTCCCTGGCAACGGTGCCAAAATGTTGAACGTATACGAATCGCTACGCTTACGTGCTTGGTTTCGGAAAACCTGTCGTTGTAGTTCGAAAGCGAAGAATTCGTGTTCAACAAATAAAATTTATACCGAAAAGAATTCTGGGTCGAACACAGGGAGGCTACGTTGATCAATATTCGCAATTATATTTTTAGGATTTTTGTTAAGCAAGGTGATATAATTACAATGGAGCTATCAAACTAAGAGAGAGAGAGAGAGAACATGCATTCAATATTCCAATTGTTTATATAATCAAACTAAATAAAAGTTACACTAGAAAGCGGAAAATCAATTACACTATAAAGCAGGAAAATTCTACACTAGAAAAGCTGTAAATAAGAATGGGAGAGAGAAGTTATCCTCCTCGACGATTGCTTGGAGGACGAGCCGGATGGGACGACGCTTGGACGAAGGAGAACGAAGTAGGACGAAGGAGGACGAAGCAGAAGAATGGGAATGGAGTAGCACGCCATCGTTGTCGCAGGATCCACTTCCGAAGGAGAACGAAAATTGGACTTTATCTCTCAAGAAGCATCCCGGGTGTGGGACAAGCTTCTCTTGAGCTTTGGAGGGGTAGAGAGGAGAAAGAAGGGATCCGAATTTCGTATGGAGGGGGTCTCCTTTTATAGTTGCAAGGAGTGGGGGCAAAATGGACATTACAACTTCAAAATAATAAAAGAGCAGTCTTTAGTGACGGATAAATCCGTCACTAAAGCCCTCAACATGGGCGTCGTGGTCGGCTCACGCGTGCCACCTCGCCTGCTCGCGCGCTCAACGGCTTGCGCACGTTCGCCGCTTTTCAGCCGTCCGATCGCGAGATCGGATGGCTTAAGATGCGTCTCCGCCCGCTGCGTTGCGCGCCCGCCCGTGTGTCTGATTGCGTGTCCGATTGCGCGTCTAATCGCGCGTCGACGCTATCGGGCGCACGTGGCCGTCCGATCTCCATCTGACGCTCCGCCCGCGCCCAATCGCCCACGCCCAGTGCTCGCGATAGTGCGCTCGACCACTGCGCTATGGGGCGTGGATGGTCGAGTGGACGCTTTTAAGCGCGAGCACCCACAGCCGTTGGATTAAGATCCAACGACGGAGAGCGAGCGGGTGCAGGGCCTTCACAAGATGCAAGCGGCCGTTTGGGCGGCTGAGATGGTGCCACGTGGCACTATCTTGGCCATCCATCTTCTGGAAGTTGTAGATGGTGCCACGGATGTCGGATTGACTCGATTTTTGTGTCGTTTGGCTGCGATCGTCAATCCGAATTCATCCGTGCAGTTGGATTTATCATCTGAAGTGCAGATTTATACCATCCTGGCCCTTGATCTTCTAGGGTTCCCAGGTCACTATCTGATGCTAAGGATGCCTGATTAGGGCGATCTTGGAGTCGTTGAACTCCAATCGTCGCCCTGATCACATCCATACGGTTGGATCTTTGATCCGAGGCCCTGATAAAATGTTTGCCCTGTCCAAGCACATAAAAGGAGAAAATTAACCTCCATTTTATTCAAACTACTCTAAATGCAAGATGATGCATGTAATGCAATATTTATATCATGAAATGCAATCCTATGCTTAAGAACATGCATAAATAGACATTTTAAGTAGTGTAAATGTGTTTACATCATGTAATTAAATTAATTCATATTTTTAGCTTAAGGGCATAATTCATGTATGGCATCCATATCTAAATGCATTTAAAATTAACCTAGGATTGCATACATTTGATTAGTCAATTAATTAGGTGCATTACATACATTGTTTTAATTAACATAGAAGTTAAGGAGTTATGTATAAATAATCATAATTATTTTATTATTTTTTCTTCTTCTCCTTTTTGCAGGGTAATCGCTCCGTTTTCGCCTCCTCCTGTGCATTCACTTGACGGTGGCCTGTTTGTATTTCAAAATCTTTGTAGCTGTGGCTACAAAGGAGGAAGGGCTGTCGTTCAGAAGAGGCCACCACCCCTTTCCTCACTGTGCAGAGAACCTAGTTTCTCATCTGCCCATCACCACCGGCCTCAACTGCGGCAGCGCGACTCCACCATCGTGGGCGTGTGGTCTGACAGCCCACACTGCCAATCAGAGTCCTTGCATCACCGTGCTTCTTCTTCATCAACTCCTCAACCCTCCTGCACCCTCTGCAGGCCTGCCCCTCACAGCAGCCCGCACGTGTGCGCTGCAGCTCCACTGCAGCAGGCATGCGCCCACCAGCAGCTCAGCATACGACCCCCACTGCGCCTCAACCCTTGCCTCACACCCGCTGTAGTCACCCTCCACTTCTAGCCCACGCACACCTTCCCTCTGCATGCCTCATCTCCTGCCACATGCATCACGAGTAGCACCGCTCTCCAGCGCCATTCCTGCGCCTGCCCCTCTACGTGCGTACCTCTGCCTGAGCACCTGCCGCGCTCCCTCTAGCAGCAGAGCATGTCCTCCTCGCAGCCACTGGCCCTCGCCTCTAGCTGTGTGCGCAGAGCGTGCGCTATTCCAACACTCCCTGTAGCCATTGCCGCATGCCCTCCAGCAGCAGAGCGCACAAGAGCAGCAGCGACAGCTGCCGCCGTCGTTGCTTCTCTCCTCCGTCAAGTCGGTCCAGGCCATCTCGCGATGTGTCGCCGCTATCGCCGTGAAGGCCTTGCTCCAACCAACCTTTTTCGAGCTTCACACCATCAACCGTGCTTCCCCCACCACGCACTGACGAGGGAACGAAGTCCCCTATTTCTCTATAGTAAAGGTTCAATTAAAATTTACATTGATTGCCCTTGTCAAAGAATGAGATTTTGGTATTAATTATTCTATTACGGTAAATTTGTGGGAGGCCCTTCTCTTCTTGGTTTATTGTGACAATATTGGAGGATTGGTTTACTAGCTAATGCATTTAGCTTTCTTTCCTCCCATGATGAGTTGATATCAATGGCAATTTATTTTTCTTGAGCATGATTTTACGTGGAATTGATATTGGTGATCTTATTGGTTCTATGTCTCCCTGTGATACGACCTGAAGTGTGGTATTATTTTAGTATTTTAGTAACTTTGATCAAAGGTTTTTCCACCACATTATATACTATGACGCAGTATTTTTCTGATAAACATCATCTCTAAAAAGCGAAAAATCCTATTGATCATTTGTGTGTGCTTCATTTTCTTCCTGCTTTCTCTAAAAGAAAAGAGAAAAATATTAAGCTACCTGTTTAGGAGTTGCATACCCTTAGGTGCATGCATCTAGGGGAGATTAACCAGCATATTTGATCTCTTTCCTTGCATTGCATACATATCTACATGGAGATTGCTAGAGGCAAGTATATCGTTCTATCGTTGCATCCAGCTCTTGTTCAACCATTTACATTTGGATTGAATTTCAAGACCCCCAAACTGATTGAATTAACCTAATTCATTGGCTACCTAATTGAAATTGGGACTGCTAATAAGATTCGACCTTAAAATCAAAATCACATTTGATCTAAAGGAGACTTGTGTGCAATTCTTCTCAAAATCAAATTGATTTGCGGTGTGATGCACATTTCTGACACTAAGCATGCACACTAGGCACCGCACTAGGTCTCATTCCATTAAGGCTATAGGCATCGATCTCTTTATCAGTGCAGACCCTCTTATTTCATCTTGTGGTGGTGGTACTATCTCATGATCAAGTGTTTTGATACTTCAAGGAGGATGACACCCCTTAAAGGAATAAAAGGGTAGTTAAGAGGCACTGCTTACGCATCGCCTCAAAAGAATGGATTTCCCTATTTGCATCCCTTAGTTCTGCCCTTGGAGTAACTTCTCACTAGATCGCTTGAGAGTATCATTGAAGCAAGGTATAGGTCCTAGGGCACTCGAAAGTTGGATTAGGTCACATAACTGCATTAAATAACTTGTTTGGCCATCTATATCAACCAATTCTACCCCTCACAATGGAGTAGGTCAGGATCTCAAGTCGTCACTCCCTTTTATACCACTTACGTGGGAACAGACGGACATCGCCTTGACCCATTTTTGACCGATCTATTGGGTGGGGGTTTCACGTACTCAATTGGCAAGAACTTGAATTGTGATTAGTAGATATTGTATGCTTGGTAGACGCTCTCTTGAGGGTAGTCTGCTGTTTGATCCTGAGCTCGAAAGAATCCTTAGGAGAGCCCACCAAAGAAAGAAAAGAGAAGAATGGCTGATCAAGGAGCAAATCAATAAAGGACCCTAAGGGACTATTGCATTCCGACCAACCAACCCGCTCAAGCACTGAGACGACTGGCAGGGGATAATCCATATGAGATCAAGAGTAGTACCATATCCTTTTTGCCCTCCTTTTATGGTACTACTAGGGAGGACCCCTACCGGCATTTAGAGGAACATTTAGAGGAATTCACATAGGTCTGCTCCACAGTGAAACTTCAGAACTTTACTGATGAAGCTATGATGAGAACCCTTTTTCCCTTCTCCCTTAAGGACAAGGCAAAACACTGGTATCACACCTTAGATGCAAGGGTGAATGATTGGAATGCCCTTAAGGGGGAATTCTTGAAAAAATACTTCCTGATGAGCAAAACCAACCACTTCAGGAGGGAGATCATGGGTTTTACTCAATTAGATGGGGAATAATTTCACGAGACTTGGGAGCGCTTCAATGATCTGATTCAATTATGCCCTCATCATCAAGTCCCCAAATGGTAATTGGTAGAGAGGTTTTATACTGGATTATCTAATAGGCATAGGCAAACAGTGGATGCTGCTTATGTTGGAACCTTTCTTACCAAAATGGAGGATGAGGCCTAGATGTTATTTGAGTCACTGAGTGACAATTCTATCCACTTGACCTCAACCTATCATGATAGAAAACCTTCCATCCTCCAAAGGAAAGCAGAAGCTAGTGAAGCCACGGCTACTCAGAATTTAGCCTTCCAAATCCAATTATTAAATCAAAACTTTGAAAGACTCATGACTGATGCATATGCATCTGAATAGTCTAAAATGTCTATTTATGCATGTTCTTACTATTATAGTTGCATCATACATTATAAATATTACATAACATGCATCATCTTGCATTTAGGCTAGGTTGTGTAAATTTTAGGTTAATTTTCCCTTTTTGTGGTCAGGTAACAGGGCGACTTTTAATCGGGGTCTTGGATTGAAGATCCAACTATATGGAGTTGATCATGGCGACAATTGGAGTTCAACGACTCTAAGATCGCCCTGATCGGACTTCCGTAGCATTAGATATAATCCAAGGAAGGTCAGAGATCAACAGCCAAGATGTTGTAAATCCACACTTCAGATGACAAATCCAACCGCACGGATGGATTTGGATCGACGATCGCAGCCCAACAACGCGAAAATCGGTCCAATCCGACATTTGTGGCACCATCTGCAACTCACAGAAGATGGACGACCATTTTTCTGAAGACGGGAGAGCGCGCCCCCTGAGTCGTTGATCTTCGATCCAACAGCGATGAAGGAGGCTGCATCGCCTCTTTGCAGGCGTTGAATGAGATTGGGCGCAGCACGTTTAAGCAGTCTGATCTCGCGATCGGACGAGTGAGAAGGCGCATATGTGCACGTGCGTTTTGGCGCGGTGTGTGCGGCAGTTATGCCCACGATATGGGCTTTAGTGACGATTTTATTCATCACTAAAGGCCTTAATTTAATGTTTTTAAAGTAAAATGACCTATTTGCCCATTCAAACCTTACCTATAAATAGCCCTACGACCACCACATTTTTTTCATCCCTTTCTCTCTTCTTTCACCCTCTCCAAAGCTCTAAGAGCTTGTCTCAAACATGGGATGCTCCATTAGAGTTAAAATTAGAATGTTTTCCACCTTCTCCTCCCTTCGTGGAGCATCCTATGGTTGTTCTCTCACTCCATTCGGGAAGCGGATCCCACGACGACGATGACGTCCTACCTCGCCCCTGATTCCTCCCGCTTCATCCTCCTTCCCACTCCATCCTCTGTCTTCCAGGTGTCGCCCCGTCCGGGTCGTCGTCCAAGCAGTCGTCGAGGAGGATAACTTCTCTCTACCTTCTCTTTTACTGCTTTTTAGTGTAGATTTCCCACTTTCTAGTGTAGATATCCTGCTTTCTAGCATTGTTTTCTTGCTTTCTAGTGTAGTGAGTAGTAATTGTAATGAACATCAACTTGTGATAATGAAATCCATGTTTATTCTAGCTCTTTTTTGTCTTTATTTGTAATATTCTCTCTCTGTCTTTTATTCTTTATTCTTTAAGTAGATAGTTTAGATTCAATTTGAGTAGCTAATATGCTTCGTGACAATTAGACAAACGTGGTTTTGAATCAAACATCCACCTCCCTCTGTTTGACACGAAATTCTTAGAGTTTTGGAATAAATTTATCTGTTGACGGATTTCTTCGCAAATCAAACTGCAACGAAGGGTTTTTCAAATCCAACTTCAATCGCATAATTTTCCACTACCAACATTTTGGCACCATTGCCGAGGAGGTGACGCTCTTTGATTTTTCGCATTTTCTCGCCTTATCTTTTACATCACTTCTGTCCTCTCTTATTATGATTGCAGGTACTCTCACGATGCAAGCAAAAGCGACAGATTGGAGTAAAGTGCGGTTGAAAGGTCTGTAAGTTTACCCCCACCTCCCCACCCACTAGATTTTTTTCATCACTTAATAACACAAACCCTAATTAACCTAGGAGTTCTCGTAAACCCTAAGGTTAGTTTTGATTATTTGGTTGTCACCTCCTCCCATCTCACCCTCCACATATAAAAGAAAAATTTTAAAAATAATAATAAAAAAAAATCTCACAGAAGTACACAACCTCTTTTGATTTTCAAACTCAACCGGTAAACCGATCTTTGGAACCTGTATACACACCCAAACACATAATTGAGTAGAAATCAGATTAGATAACCACTTGTGTGCCTAACTAAGTGGTGCATCTGGCCAATTGTTTGAGTTGTTTGGGCCGCACCACTTCAATTAAAATCAACCTATTAAGTAGTTGCCAAATAGGTTCAACTTTTAGGGATTTACCAGACACTCCACATTCTTTTAAGCTTTAAAGGAAAACATCCTCACCTGTGCTTTCAAAACCTTGTGTGCCAAATGAACATGATTGAATACATCTAAAGTTGAATCCTAAAAGCTACAAGGCAAGAGTTAAATTCTAAAATTCACCACATCCAAAAATAATCTTACTTGAAAACCATTGGTTGTGCACGCACACACATATCAATCAATCATTAAGGGCACAACCTAGATAAAGCGCCCATCACATTCCAAAGCACATTCAAACCTAACCCTAATTAAAATAGAGTAGACGTTGGCCTTAAGGTTTGGACTCGCTCTTCGGAGCCCAAATCGAGATTATTTTTGATTAGTCTGTTTCTATCGTTCAATCTGATGTCTAGCTAGGGGAGCAGAATCAAACGATCGTGGCTAGGGGTTACACTAGGAACCTGAGGTGCAAGCTAAAGGAAGAACCTTCTCCCCAGTCCCTCCCTCTAACTGGTTGGATTGACCGGAAAGAAGTAGATCAAATCGATTCTTTATCTCAAGATGGGTTCTGGGAGTTTGTAAGTCTTTAGGCTAGCCCACTTAAGGACATGTTTGATTGTTTGTATTGCAGGGCACCTTTCTTCCTCCCATTCTGTCATGGATCCTTCCACATCCTATTCAAACTTCCACTCCTACCCTCCTACCACTACTTATTCCCAAAATGATTATTATTCCAACCAGAATTATTCTCATCCATCTTCTAGTTGGGATAATTCTGATTAGGGATATAGTTTCGGACCTCCGTGTTCAGGGTTTAACCTTGGACACCATGATCTTTATTCTTATCCTTCTCCAAGCTACACTAATTATAGATCATCACCCTCATTTGGATAACCTAATATGATCTATAATCAAGAAGGATGCACTGATCCTTACCCCTCCCCAGAATACACTGCCTTTAGGTCATCACCACCTTATGAACAACCTGAAATGACCTATTATCAGGGAGGGTATCAACATCCTCAATTCGTTATTCCCCTGCACTGAACCCAAACCCACCCAACCCTGAACCAAACCATTTGGTTCTGGTTAACCAGGTCCAAGAGAAGGTATTGGCCAACTTGAGGAATACTATACAATCTTTAGAAGCTCAGCCAACACCACGTACTGAAGAATTGGAGCCCCTGATTGAAATGATTGATGATCTTAACAAGTATCTGTTGGATTGGCTCCAAGATTTTAAGGATAAGGGCCTGGGTGAGTTTTTACTTGGGAAATTATCAAAATTGAGGATGAGATTTGTGGTTTCTTTAGTTCAATCTTGGGATGATTCCCAGGATGAACCCTCTTTAGGAGAGCCAATGTTAGAACTCATTCAGGTACCTGTTGGGGGGACACATGTTACGAGACTGGGATTGACCAGGTTATTCTAAAGCAATCAAATAAGGATGATTTGATTTCTTCACTGGAGATCCTTGAGCCAGGGTACGAGGAAACGTATGTCTTCATGGATCAAAAGGTGATTGATAATTTTGAGACATACATTAATGCAGATTTATATTTCTTTGATTCTGAAGGTGAAGAATCATTATGCGAAATCTCACATGAGTTTACAGAATACAATTTTAGTGAGACAATTGGGCCTAAAGAATTTGATAAATCATTTGATGGCCTAGAAGTTGAGGAACTTGATCCTATTGGGGCTCGCATGGTGGATTCAGATCCTGATTTCATGAAGGATTTAATTCAAAGCCCCATTCCCCAATTACACCCCTTTGTGCTTACTGACGATTCTGCTTTTGAGATCATTAGACCCAAGTTAATTCTGATTTAGTCTCATATTTTAGACTTGGAAATTTCAGATGGGGTAATTAATAAGCAGGAGGTCCTGGAATTTGAAACCTGATTGCGGAGGATAAAAAATGGGAATTATTGATTTGGGAAGTCAATTCCGGAGGAAGCAGAAAACCAAGTCTAAGGATTCCAATTTATCTAAAACTCCCAACATTCTACCAAGACCCTTATGACATATTTTCAAAGGATGTCCAACTCAAGCACACATTCAATGATTATCCTTTTGAGCTTGATTTCTCTGTAACTCAACTTTTTGGTCTTGGGTTGCATCCTCACAAATCGTGGCTCGATCCCGCTTGCATACTGATTTCACGTTTTGGATAATTTTTATCCAGAACCTTAGATATACTCGACCATGGGGTATGGGTCTATATTACAATCTGGTCCACATCTGTGGACATCTGCTGGCAGCTCTTGGGGTGAATCTTTTTATTCTGATTCTGACCTGCATTTGTGAATTCTTTATTTTTTCTTCTGTGAATAGTGTGCCTAGCTGAAGGCACTAAATTCAGCACATATATAGCTCCTTTCATCTCGAAGCGGACCCATTATTCACGCAATTCAGGTGCTTTTTACTCTACTCCACTCTATTTCATGTCTTTTTAATACAATGCGGACATTGCATTAGATAGGCATGGGGGGTGGATATTCATTTCTGAATTATCTTGTTAGTTTCATTAATTCTTTTTATTTTCTCTTTATTTTTGAAAAAAAAAATTGAATTAGGAAAGAATATTTAGGCATTAGGACTTTTCAATCTTAGGAAATAATACAGTAGGATCTAAACACTAAGACCCTTCAGGTCTTTAGGATTAATCAACCTGGGTATCTACTAAAATATGGATTTGTTTCTCAAGTCTTCGCCATTCTGAATTTTGTTTCAATTTGGTTAAATAAGTTGGGGTGATAAGTACACGACTTATCAACCTACCCTCTGATTTGAGAGAATTTTAAGTCTAAGCATCTACACACTATTCGCACTAACTTGTTGTTCAGCGATTTTAACGGAAATTGGGTAGCTAATGAACCTTCTAGGATGGTATGCCTGGCAAGTTATCATGGGTAACAGCCTATAGGTAGGTTATCCAGAGCCCAGCTACTGGACCATTCTTTTCCTACTGCCTTTGGGTAAATCTTAGACCAGGGAAGCCACCTACATAAATAAAAAAAAGCCCAAAAAGAAAAGAAAAAGAAAAAGAAAAGGAGAAAAGAAAAAAATAAAAGAAAGAAGCCACACTTTACCGCATGAGTATGGCTGGCAAGTTATTGTGCGTAACAGCTCATTAGTAGGTTGTCCAGAACCTAGCTCAAGAAATTCACATTTAATTCCTAAAACACTTAGGAAGAAGGGAGAAGTAGAATAAGCCAAGGAGATATACATTGGATTCACCCTTGTGTTGTCTCCATAAAAATAAAAGTAGGGAGAAAGCTACCGGTCGTATAGATACACCTTTAGGTAGAATTCTTTTTAAGGTCACATAGGGGCGTAGAAACTCGAAGTCCGTTCTGATTGCCGATTAATGAATCTATCACATTCACAAAAAGATACTTAGAACTTAGGATTCTCATCAAGTCTTGGGTGGGTTGAGTGGCCGTAGAAAGCTGCTCTGTAACCCTAAACTCAAAAATCCAAGAAACTTAGAAAAGAAGAAAAAGTGAAAAAGAGATCCTTCTTTGAATAAGGCGAGGGCTTGAGGTGGTCTGCATTTTGGCAGATACCCGACGCTGTTGTGTCTTTGAAAGTTTAGGTCCTAAGTAAAATTTCTTAATGTTGAAAATGACTTTTTCCTGAGTAATTGATGAGAACCTCATCATGTGCCATAACTAGCTCATTTTGACCCAATACAAAGGATAAAAGCTCCTACATAACTCAAGGAAAGGCTTAACTCAGAGAATTCTGAGTTTGAGAAGAAAATAAGTCATAAGGGGTAAAAGTGCAATTTTACCAGTATAATCTGCATACAGGGTAATTCAGGGCCCAAACATAGGTCAAAGCAGCTTAATAAGAATAAAAGTGGGATGAAATGATCTAGCAAGGGCTACAGCACCTCCAAGAAACCAAATGATAATCTGTAACCCTAAAACAACCCACTTCAATTCACAAGGTTCGAGGCAAAGTAAAAATAGAATAAACCCTCTAAAATTCATAGAAAAATAATCTCTAGGGTTTAGAACCTTCAATTTGGCCTTTAGAACCCATTTTGAACTACATTGAGAACCATGCCCAATTAATAACTTAATTTGGGTTTTTGCGCAAATTGACCGGTCAAACAAGGTTTAATATGAAAATGAAATTCACCATCAGATTCCTTAGGTCCTAATTAGTCATGTATAAAAACTTGAGCCTAAGAAGAAACCTCCTTGACCGACTTTACACTTTGGTCCTCATATATTTACTCTTTGGCCCTCAACTTTTGAACCCTCGCATTTTGGCCCCTAACTCTCCTTCGTTCTTTGCAATCAGGTCCCTCCTGCAAAAACCTGCCAGCACCATGCTCCGGCGACCTTGCGCGGGGCATGGCGCCGCGCAGGGTGAGGTGTGAGACCTAGCAAGTAAACCGGGGGTGCCCTGCGTCGTCAGCCGTCGCAGGAGCACCCCCCTGGTCATTGTAGCCCACCATACCGGCCGTGCGAACGCACGGATGGTATGGGTTCGTGTTTCCGACCATTCTCCGGCGAGGGAGACACGTCGTCTCCCTCCGCCTTCCTCCCTGTTTCATCCCTATAAATACCCCCCGCTGCTCCACCGACCAGAGTAGCCTGGATCTGACAGAGAAAATCCCCAACTTCCTTCTCTTCTTTCTCCGGCAGACGCTCACCAGCTCCGGCGGTTTCCTCCCCCTCCACCTCTTCGCTCTGCCGCAATACCAGCAGCAGAGACTTCCTCCCCTGCTCTTCCCGCGCCACGCCGCACCCAGCTGGCGCCTCTCCGGCTCTCTGCTCGCCGCCGCCCCTTTCCCTGAGCATCGTCTTCTCCGGCGACAGTCGATACGACTGTCGCCCTGTTCCTCCCCCTTCGTCCCTGCAAGTAAGCTAGAGTTACTCCCCTTCTCCTCCTCTTTCTTTCCCCGCTTTCAATTTATTCAATTAAGCCCTCTACCGACCCTGACCACCTTCACCCCCTTCGCCTCCGACCACCCTCCGGCGAGCCGCTCCCATCACCTCAGCAACCCACACGGCTCGCCGACCCTCACCGAACCTCCGCCTCATCACACTGAGCACCCCCCACCCCTCCACTGCCACTCCACACCTCCGTAACACTCCCCCGAACAAACCCATTCCTCCGGTCGCAGTCCGACCCAGGGCTGCCGCCAGACACCTCCTTGCGGCCTGCCGCGCAGCTCCTCACCTTCGCCGTGCCACGGCGAAGGTTCCCCAGTGGTTTGATTAGGCCGCAAGGCCGTATTCGTGTCCGACAGGCTTTGAGGTTCGACCGCCATTGACGCACATTGAAGCAGCTTCTCCCGCGCTCCAGGCTTGAGGACTCCAGGTCTCCAGCTGCTGCGGAGTACGGGGCGTCTTGCGAAGGCAGCCAGCCAGCAACTTATGCAAATAGAAGCCGCAGCTGCAGAAGCCAGGCCGCGGTCTCCCAGCAGGCGCACGCGAGGAACGATCAGCGTTTAGTCCCACATCGGTAAGCCTCACACACGTTCCACTGTTTAAATTGATTTCGTGCACTAGCCTCATTGCCTCAGTACACGGGGTGAGGTCCCCTTACACCCGCCCGGTTACCCGGTCTCGTCCGCGCTCACGCCCCGCGGACCTGACCCGACCCGACTTAGACTGACCTGCACTCCTCGCCCACCACGCACGCCGGTGGGCCTGGACCCGGGCCTGACCCGAACCCGATTACCCGGTAGCTCTGGGAGAGCTTTCCCAAGAGTGGTTTCAGAGAGAAAGAGAGACGCGGGGGGGGGGGAGGGTAGAGTAGGTTTTGCCTCTTGACGAAAAACTCTGAAGTGTGCAGGCCAAAGAAGAAGAAGAAGACCCGCGGAAGAAGAAGGAGCTGCACTGTAGCAAAGGCATAGTTAAGTCGTCTAAGCACCGGGTCAGACGACGGAAGGTCAGTAGCCAGAGCAGGAAAGAAGGCAGGCTGAAGAAGAAGGAAGAGCAACGGCCAAAGCAGAAGAAGAAGAAAGGAAGACTTAGTAGCTGAAGGCAGAAGCTCTGCAGCCATAAAGAGGAAAAGGGAACAGAGAAAGGGTCACCACAATTGCAGAAAAAGAAGAAGAGAGGTCAAGACAGAAACCAAGGAAGAAGAAGAAAGAGATCTGAAGAGGAGCATCACCTCTGCAGAACGAAAAAGAAGAACAAGGAGCTCTGAAGAAAGAAGATAACCACCAAAGCAGGAACAGCAGGAAGAAGCCCCTCTGCAGAACAAAAAGAAAGAAAGAGATCTAAAGAAAGAGAGAAAGAAGAGCATCCCCTCTGCAGAACAAAGAGAAAACAACAAATTCTTTCCCTCTCTCTGTCTTTATTTTGTAAAAGAAACATGTATATCTCTAGAATACAACTTGCTCCCTGAGTTCGACCTCGGGAACTCTTTTATTTTCCGAGTAAAAAAATTTATATTTGAAGTGTTGGTCATAACCGGCTTTACTACAACGTTATAACAAAACAAAATCGACGTTTCAGTAATCCAATCCTAATTCATTTATAAATAGCATGTAGTTTTTGCTAGGGACTAGCAAAAGATAGGCATAGGGGTGTGATGCATATGCATCTGAATAGCCTAAAATGTCTATTTATGCATGTTCTTAGTACTATAGTTGCATCATACATTATAAATATTACATAACATGCATCATCTTGCATTTAGGTTAGGTTGTGTAAATTTTAGGTTAATTTTCCCTTTTTGTGGTTGGGTAACAGGGCGACTTTTAATCGGGGCCTCAGATTGAAGATCTAACCATACGGATCTGATCAGGGCAACAATTGTAGTTCAACGACTCCAAGATCGCCCTGATCGAACTTTTGCAGCATCAAATATAATCCGAGGAAGGTCAGAGATCAAGGGCCAAGATGGTGTAAATCTACACTTTAGATGACAAATCCAACTGCACGGATGGATTCGGATCGATGATCGCAGCGCAACGGCATGAAAATTGGTCCAATCCGACATTCATGGCACCATCTGCAACTCACAGAAGATGGAAGGCCATGATGGCCCCACATGGCGCCATCACAGCTACCTAAACCAACCGCAACACTGCTTCTTAACCATTGAAGGCACGGGCGAGGCAAGATCTGGGTTGTTGGATCTTGATCCAATGGCCTCGAGTGCGCGCGCTTAAAACATCCACTCGACCAAAAGCGCACCGCAGCTCAACGGTCAAGCGCTTCTTTACGAGTGCGAGGTGCGAGTTCGATCCCCGTTGTGCCTTAAATCAGGCGCGGGCGCGGGAGCGGGCTCAATTAAGCCATTGGATGGCGTGCGAGCGACGCGGATGCAGGCGACGTGGCGTGCCCAGATGCGAGGAATGTGATCGTGCCATCAGACGCGTTTTTGTGAAGGCGGGCGAGCATGCATCTTGAGCCATTGATCTTCAATCCAACGGCGATGGAGGCCGCGTCGCCTCTTAGCAGGCGTTGAGCGAGATTGGGCGCGACACATTTAAGCCGTCCAATCTCGTGATCGGATGGCTAAGAAGGTGTGTACGTGTGCGTGCGTTGAGGCACGAGGAGAGGAGGAGGTGCAGCGTACGTGGTAGGTACGCCCACGATTTGAGCTTTAGTGACGGTTTTATTCGTCACTAAAGGCTCTAAATTAATGTTTTTAAAGTAAAATGACCTATTTGCCCATTCAAACCTTGCCTATAAATAGCCTTATGACCACCACATTTTATTCATCCCTTCCTTTCTTCTCTCACCTCCTCCAAAGCTCTAAGAGCTTGTCCCAAACCCGGGATGCACCATTAGAGTTAAAATTAGAATTTTTTCCACCTTCTGCCCCCTTCGTGGAGCATCCCGCGGTTGTCCTCTCACTCCATTCGGGAAGCGGATCCCGCGACGATGACAATGTCCTGCCTCACCCCTGGTTCCTCCCGCTTTGTCCTCCTTCCCACTTCGTCCTCCGTCTTCCAAGCGTCGGCCTGTCCGGCTCGTCCTCTAATCAGTCGTCGAGGAGGATAACTTCTCTCTACCTTTTCTTTTACCGCTTTCTAGTGTAGATTTCCTGCTTTCTAGCATAGTGAGTAGTTGTAATTATAATGAACATCAGCTTGTGATAATGAAATCCATGTTTATTCTACCTCTCTTTTTCTTTATTTGTAACATTCTCTCCCTATCTTCTATTCTTTATTCTTTAAGCAGATAGTTTAGATTCAATTCGACTAGCTAATCTACTTTGTGACAATTAAATAAATGTAGTTTTGAATCAAATGTCTGCCTCCCTGTGTTCGACCTGGAATTCTTAGAGTTTCGTTATAAATTTATCTGTTAAGGGATTTCTTCGCAAATCGAACTACAACGACGGGTTTTTCAAATCCAACTTCGATCTCGTAGTTTTCCGCTACCAACAATGACAAACCCCAGCACATTCCCGCAATTAGCTTCCCATGTTCAGACTCTTTCTGAATGCTCCATTTGCCAAAGCACTCTTCAAGCCACTGTTGAGAGCTATTTGGCTAATCAATTTCCCATTTTAGTTCAGGTAGACCTGAATGCTACCCAAGGGTTTCATCCACCTTCCAAGAACAATCCTTTTGGAAATAGCTACAATCCTGGATGGAGAAACCATCCCAATTTCTCATGGAAGCAAGGTGATGCTTCCAACTCGAGGAATTCAAGAGCCCAACCCACCCAACCATTTCTAGCACAACAATTCTAGCCTCCTCCTCAACCCAACAATTCTGAGATGGATGACTTGAAAGCTATGATGAAGGCCATGTACGAAAATCAAAGTATGATCATTCAATCTCAGAATAAGGTGATCGAAGAAATGCAATCTCAAATTTGCTATCTTGTTGAGGCTATTAGACAAGGTGATCATGGGAAGTTGCCCAGCTCATTTAAGGAGAATCCTAGGGCTAAAGGGCCCTTCATACGGGAGCACGCTAAGGTTGTGACCATTTCGAGGAGTGGCAAACAACTCTCCAAACCTGAACTCACTCCTACAATCACCCCTCCTACCAACCTGACGATCTCTTACACATCCACCGAGGAAGAGCCAGTCAGTTGCTCCTCGCTTGAAATCACCCATCTGGAGGATGTTGTCCCAATTCCACCCTTGTCTCGTCATGACAACCCCTCCACCCAGAGGCCAAGAGTTCCCTTTCTAGAGTGCTTATCCGCTCCTGAGGCACCTGTTGCTGGCTCATTTAGGGCTAAAGATAGGATGGAAGAAATAAGAGACATTCAAGCAAGTTCACATTAACTTGCCTCTATTGGATTCTATCGACAAATCCCATTCTATGCTAAATTTCTAAAGGACCTGTGCACGTAGAAGAGGAAATCAAGGAAACAGGTCCAGGATAAGGTCGTCCTGTTTGACCTAGTCAGCTTGGTCCTACAACAAGGTACACCCTTCAAGATGAAGGACCTAGGAGCCCCATATATTTCTGTGGTCATTGGAGACCAACGCATCGATGAGGCTCTCCTTGATCTGGGCGCGGGGGTTAATATATTGCCAAGCTAGATTTATGAGCTATTAGGAGGTGAATTGAAACCTAGTCTGGTAATCCTCCAAGTAGCTGATAGATTGCTGAAGACACAACGCGGGCTCTTAGAAGATGTCCTGGTGAGAGTAGAGGACTTCTTCTTTCCCGTCAACTTTTTGATATTAGATACTCACCCATCCAACGTGCCCACCAAACCTTCGATTATCCTTGGGCATCCATTTTTGGCTACGTCCAATGCGTCCATCAATTGCAAATTAGGGGCACTTAAGATGGGCTTTAGGAACTAGAAAATCTGGCTGAATGTGTTTGATGCCTATAAATAACCTGAATTGGAAAATTGTTCCCAAATTTAGGAGATCGATGAAATTATAGAGGAGACGACACTAGCTCTTTTGTGTAATGATCCCCTACAAATGGTCATTTCTAAGGACTGTACCTTGAATCTTGAAGAAGGAGAGGGAAATATGCCTGAATTAGAAGAGGTGTTGGGTATCAAAGTCGAGTCCCTCTCCCTACCAAGGACAATCAAGGTAGATTCGCTATCGAAGGCGGGAACATCAAACATAATTCCCTCGATTCAGAAAGCTCCCGACTTGGAGCTTAAACCACTTTCAAAAACCCTCAAATATATTTTCCTTAGGCCTAATGATACGCTCCCTTTCATCATCTCGACTGCTCTATCTAACTCGCAGGAGGGATCATTAATTGAATGCCTAAAATGGCACAAGGAAATCATTGCTTGGATTATAGCTGACATCAAAAGGGTTAACTCGACTCTTTTCATGCATTACATTTACATGGATGACTCTGTGAAACCCTTTTGAGATATGCAGAGGCGATTAAACCCTAACATGAGAGAGGTGGTGAAGAAGGAAATTTTAAAATGGTTTGATGTAGGGAAAATCTACCCCATTTCTGATAGTAAATGGGTCAATCCTATTCACATGGTGCCCAAAAAGGCAGAATTCACGGTGGAGACCAATGAAAGAGGGGAACAAGTCACCACCTGAGCCATAATAGGATGGAGGGTATGCATAGGCTACCACTACCTTAACACCGCAACCTAGGAAGACCACTTCCCTCTTCCATTTATTGATCAGATCCTGGAGAGATTGGTGAGAAATAAATACTTCTATTTTCTCGATGGATATTTCAAGTACAATCAGATTGCTATCTTTCCAGATGACCAAGAGCGTACTACTTTCATGAGTCCTTATGGCACATTTGCCTTCCGTAGGATGCCATTCAGACTATGTAATGCTCCAGGAACATTTCAGCGGTGTATGATGTCCATCTTTTCGGACATGAATGAAGAGTTCATTGAGGTTTTCATGGATAACTTTTTCACATACGCCTTGTCGTTTGACCACTGTCTCTCACATTTAAACAAAGTTCTCACCCACTGCGAAGAGACATGATTGGTGCTCAGCTAGGAGAAAGGCCATTTTACGGTTCAGCAGGGCATTGTTCTTGGGCATGTAGTGTCTGAGCAAGTTTTAGAAGTGGATAAGTCGAAGGTTGAGTCCTTTTTAAAGCTTCCGCCACCCACCAATGTCAAACAGATCCAATCATTCCTGGGCCATGCTGGCTTTTATAGGTGCTTCATTAAGGACTTTAACAAGATTTCTAGGCCACTTTACAACTTACTGGAGAAGGATATTGGCTTCGTTTTTGATACAAAGTGTACTGAGGCCTTCCAAGTCTTGAAGGAGGCCCTCATAACCACACCTATCCTGTAATCACCTGATTGGACCCTCCCATTTGAGTTGATGTGCGATGCCTCAGATTTTTCTGTGGGAGTGGTCCTTGGTCAAAGGGTTGATAAGATGCCTCATGTGCTATACTATGCTAGCAAGACCCTTACTGATCCACAACAAAACTATACTGTGGCAGAAAAAGAACTTACGGTAGTATTTGCTTTGGAGAAGTTTAGGTCTTATCTTCTAGGATCCAAGGCTGTAGTGTATAATGATCATTCAACCTTGAAGCACTTGCTTGCTAAGAAGGACACCAAACCTAGGCTGATTCGATGGATTCTGTTACTACAGGAGTTTGACCTTGATATCCGTGATAAGAAAGGGGTCAAAAATGTAGTCGTGGATCATATATACAAGATCCCAGTTGAGGCTTCAACCTCGCCAACAGACATTCATGACACCTTTCCTAACGAAATGGTGATGGTGGTACAACCAATGACACCTTCGTATGTTGATGTCATCAACTACTTGATCACTGCCGAAACCCCCAATTCGTGGAATAAGCAGAAGAAAGATATATTTCTTGCTGAAACAAAGTATTATCACTAGGAGGACCCTGAGCTCTTTAGAATAGGCCATGACCAGGGCTTACGTAGGTCTGTGCCAGAGGAGGAACAATAGAGTGTCTTGAATTTTTGTCACACACTGCACTATGGAGGACACTTTAGTGCGAAGAAAAATACGTATAAGGTTCTCTAGTCTAGTTTCTGATGGCCTTCACTTTTCAAAGGCACACATACTTATGTGGGGGCATGTCTTTATTGTCAACATATTGGAATGATTGGAAAGTGGGATGAGATGCCCCAATAGCCTATTCTTCTGGTTGAGATATTCCACATCTGGGGCATAGACTTCATGGGCCCTTTCCCATCATCTCATGGCTTTGAATATATCCTTGTGGCAGTTGATTATGTATCAAAGTGGATAGAGGCTATTTTGACTAGGACCAAAGATCACTTCGTGGTCCTAACTTTCGTTAAGGCAAATATCATTTCCTGATTTGGCTGCTCGAGGACGATCATTAATGATGGGGGACCTCATTTTAGGAATGCACACTTCACCCATCTACTCAAAACTCTTTGTGTCACTCATAAGGTGGCCACCCCGTATCACCCATAAACGAGTGGACAGGTTGAAGCGTCCAATTGGGAGATCAAATGAATTCT
Organism: Thalassia testudinum; assembly: GCA_037157565.1. NCBI lineage: Eukaryota > Viridiplantae > Streptophyta > Magnoliopsida > Alismatales > Hydrocharitaceae > Thalassia > Thalassia testudinum. Next base: position 15,541,976 of record JAZHRO010000007.1, read on the forward strand.
GGAGAAAACTGTAAGACCCGACAAGACAGATTGGTCGAAGAAACTTGATGACGCTCTATGGGCTTACACAATTACTTATAAGACCCCCTTAGCTATGTCTCCCTTCTATATAGTGTATGGAAAAGCATGCCATTTGCCTGTTGAGATTGAGCATAGAGTTTACTGGGCTATTAAGAATGTCAACATGGATCTCGAGGACGTAGGCAAAGCACGCTTATTAGAACTAACTGAGCTTGAAGAATTGAGGAATGAGGCTTATGATACTGCTCAAGCTTATCAAGAGCGTACTAAGGTCTTTCACGATAAACACATCCTCCACAAAACCTTTGAGCCCAACTAACGAGTTTGGCTATTTAATTCTAGACTCAAGCTATTCCCTGGAAAACTTAAGTCCTGCTAGGATGGGCCATACACTATCATGCAAGTGTTCCCGCATGGTGCAGTTGAGATACAAAATCCCTCATCTGGTGAGACTTTTAAGGTAAATGGCCAATGTTTGAAACTGTATGTTACTCTTTGTGATGGCTAGGTATCGGACACCTACAGATTTGTGGAGCTTAGCTCTAAACACTCTCTACCTCAGGTAATATCTTTCCTTGCTTTTGCTTTTCAATGAGAACATTGTTAGATTTGGGCATGAGGGGGTATAACTTGAGATTGTACAAAGCATTTATACATATTTTGCATGCATGATTTAGGATTTTTTATTGCATAAAAAAAAATAGAGAGATGAAAAGGGGACAAGTGAAGGAAGAGATGAAATCTTTGCAAGCTAAAGTGCAAAATTATTGAGGAAGGAAAAGAGAAAGTAAACACAGACAGACAAAGGACAAATCGTGTTTGTCCTAGCATTTGATTATGGAAGATTTACCTAAGTTCTAGGCTGGATCGAATGATGAATTAAACCCTGAAGAGCTAAGGAGAAGGAGATAAGTGTGGGATACCAACTTTAGGTCTTCTAGGTCTGTTGTAAGGCTTAAACACTCACGTATTTGTTAAGACCTAAACTATTCCTCAAGAGCTTGAGGGAGTTGTGAGGCTGATGTATTAAGTCTAAGGCTTAGGGAGTATTCAGCCCCGTTGCTTGCAGTTTGATTTGCGGGACTTGGTAACCTAGGTACTCAGAAAATCACACATCGATATGGTTCAGTGTGCATAATGAAGAATAATGCCAAAATTGTCTGCTATAAAAATGTTTTCCCGAAAAGTTGACTTAGGAGCAGCTCGAAGACACAAGTTGATTAGGTGATTTCCCAGCACGGAGAGGAGGAATGAAAAATACTTCCCTCGAAGATGCGTTATAACATATCGTCTCCTCGATGCTTATCTCCTCGGATATCTAAATATCCTACTGGGGGCATGGAAGCATCTTGTGCTAGTTCAAATGCCATGGGTGGCATTATCTCGAAATGTTGATTGCCAGGATTTGAATTTAACTATAGAATGCCATGGGCGACACTATCATGAAATGTCGAAAGCCAGGGTTCTGGGGGTTGCCATGGGCGGTGCTATCCCGAAGCATCAATTGCCAGGAACCCTGCGAGGATTGATGGTGGGGACAAGGAATCTAATACAGATAGTGTTTAAGACCAATCCAATGTTAGGTTTTGGGGAATTTAAAAAGAAAGAGAGAAAACTCTCGAAATAACATATCTCTCTATCTCTCTTACTAAAAATGCATTGGCAAATTGAACCTAGACCTACTAGACATATGCATGGGTGCTTTAACTGTTGGAATCAACGAACCTCTGGGCAGTTTTTGTGGGCCTTAGAAACCTTCATGGCAAACCCAAGGCTGAGGCTGATCAGGTCCATATCTTTGCTGGTACTTGAATACCTTTAGGTCTATAGTTGTTATTCCAATCTAATCTCTAGAGGTTGTTGGAACCTAGTTCCATCTCTCTTCTGTGTTTTGGTGTTAACAAAACCATTTTAAAATCTAATGTGTTTATGAAGTATTATAGGTCAAAAGAATATGTGGATGCAAGCAACAAGATAGCATATGAAAGAAGACTAGAAGACTATAGTTTTTGTTGTATTCATTGTATTTTAGAATCTTTGTATGTCTCCTAACAAGTAAAACATAATCTAGGAGTTAAAATCAAAGTAGAGATAATTAGGGTTTAGAATATTGTTCATTCACTCGTTTCAAAACTTAAAATCAATCCTTTCAAAATAAAGTCATTTAGAGTAGATTGGATAACTCTAAAAATTGACTTACACTTATAATATTTGGTACTTGTAGCAAGTACCGATACTAGTCATAAGTACCGGTACATGCTAGGCACATGGTTGGGCCTAAGTCCCAAATTGTGAACAACAAGTACCGGTACTCATCGTGAGTACTGGTACCAAGTAGTCACAGTTTGTATACTTGGTTTTTCCTGGACCTTACAAGTACTGGTACTAATCACTAGTACCGGTACATGTAGGTCACTGGATCCAAATCTGTAAGTCACAATTACCGGTACTCATCATGAGTACTGGTACCTAGTGACTTAGTTGGGCTGATTGGAGGCAGTCAATATCGGTACCAACTAACCGTTGTGACCAATCTGAACGGCTATTTTGCAATTAAACCTATTTCTAAGCTTCCCAAATTTCCCCTAATGGCTAGTAATCGTAGGGAATGTGTTTAGTGGCTTATATAAGCACTCTTTGAGTGTCTTTTGCACATAACCAAGAAGCCAAAATTCTATCCTTGCCTACACTTTCAATTCTCAATTTACTAGCTGCAAAAGAACTTGATTTGTTGCATTCCTCTCAAAGCCTCTCTCCATTTGCAACAAGTCATCAAAGGCGATTGTATTCTTCATTATTCAATCATTTTTTTTATGCCTTAGTATTCTCGTCAAATTAATTTACATACTCTTATTAAGCAATATACTTGTTAGAGACTTAAGGATTAGTTGTAAACTTTTATTTGCATTTTACTTACACTTGTATCTTTATTTCTTTTTAATATCTTGTAATTGGGTTGAGGTAACCCGTTAATTACCTTAGGTATTAGTAAATTGATTCTCTCCGGGTTGAGAGAATCGGGTTAAAAATCCTAAGTCAGGAGACTTAAGTAGTGGAGTACCTAAGTGAGGGGAACCACTATATATCTTGTGTGTTTTTGTGGTTTGTTTTGTCTTGCAATTTTTTATCTACCACACTATTCATCCCCCCTTTTAGTGTACTTGTGTTTTACAGATCCTGTAGAGGTGTGGCATGATAAGGTATCGTAATGATAAAATCCGACCTAGAGACTTGGTTTGTTTCGTATGATTTTGCTCGAGACTAGCAATACTTAGGCATGTAGGTATTTGATATGTCCACTTTAGTGGATTTAATTAGAGCCTAAGTACATCCTTGATGGAATGGTAAGTTATTTTAAAAGCATGCATTACATCGATAAAATTAATTAAGTTATAGAATTATCATTCCCTGCAATTCATTTATTTTTACATACGTTGTTACTTACTGACTCAATTGCTATACAAGGTAATTTTTGAGAAATTAGTTAAGTCGTAAATTATTCTTACAAATTTATTTGATACATTGATGTTTGTATAAGGTTTAAGTAATTATGTACTTATATTGCCGGCAGGGGATAGTTGGAATCTAGAAATTTCTTTTACCAAGGGAAAGATTTTCAAGGACCATCTTTTTTTGGAGAGGCTCTCATTTTTGGCATGAGCAGATCCTACAATCACATGTAGAGAGACCATAAAAGCACCCTCGTCATTTTCCTTAAAGAAAGGATGGGACCCATTTCCACTAAAGGAAATGATCCTCAATGATATCTCTCTCCCACGCAAACTCTCACCGCTTGACCCCCCACGTAATTTTCTCTCTCATAATGGAAATCACAATGCCCTCCATCATTCTCTCTCTTCAACTCATGTAACCCCTTTGCATGCAACACCACAGCCCTTCGTTATTTCTCTCTTTAAAAACACCCATGACGTCTCTTTTCCTCCGACGCACCTCAACAGAACCACTACCACGAACCTTCACCATCACCGCATCCACCCTCCTTTCGACCTCGGTAGTGCACCTTGACCTCTTCATAGCTCTCTCAATATCCTCTCTACCTCACGCACCCCCTTTCGTCTTCATCTTCTTCCTGCTACCCCGGAGACATGCACATGTGCAACCCACTAGAGTGATAAGTCGTCCGGGAGCTTCCCCAAACATCCGAAAAGAGCTCCCCTCCTTTCATCTTCTTTCTGCGTACACCTTCTCCACGATCCCTCTACACACACAGCAGCACCATCAACGACCGCGCGCCAGCCACCACAACCACCAGACCTTTTCCTCGATTGCGTCGTCACAACCGTGCAACCTCAAGTGTCTTTGACCGCGAGCCACCCACTTCCTCATCCTCACAATAGCATCTGCTCCTCCTCGAACTCCTTCCCATGAGTCTCCATCCTCAACCGCAACTCTTCTCCTCCGCGTCAACAGCAGCATCAACGTCCTTCTCCTCCGTGCACTGCTCGCTTGCGTGGGCATGCCTGACACCCGGCCAGCCAACTTCCCCAACGCACGGCCACCTTCACGCACTATTCTTCTTCCCTGGGAAGAACCCAACGTCACCAGCCATCCCTCTCCATGCGGCCGCCTTGTTCGGCCACCACCCTCTACTCCGTCGACACCATTGACCTGGCCTCGACACCACGTGCATGCCTACACCTTCAGCCTCGCCAACCGTCTACTCCATCAACAGCAACAGAACACCACCGCTGCCACCCCTCGTCACTGACGATAGCTACGGCCACCTCCCGCCATGGGACCACCATCATCGGAACACTCTCCACACCCTCGACGTCCTCCGAGCACCATGCCTCCAACTGTCCCCTCACGCGTGTGCGTGAGCAAAGAGAATCATCTCCTCTATTTAAGGTTTAAAAAGTTTTTACATTTTATGCCATTGGAGAATAAGTTGATTTTTGAATTTTGATTATTTTATTGAGGAAATATTGTGGTAGCACCCTCATATTCTTGCATTATTATTCAACTCATGTTTATCCCATTTGATTGCATCAAATTGCGATTCCAATTTACATCCTAACTTGCATGCAAGCAAAATTTACTTGAGATTCCATTGCTCATGAACTATTCACATTTTTGGAGCTTCAATTCCTTACGTGAAATTTACGTAATCAGCCTTTGATTCCTATATAAATTATAGATTCACATTTAGAGCAGCATATTTATTAATTGATATGACGAGCATTTCTACGAACATGATTGTTACATATTTGTAATTTATTGTGATTGCTCCTCCCTATGGATACACCTGACTCTTCGTGGTTAGTTTTACTAATAAATATTTTTTATCTGGGATTTTTCCACCAAGTGATTTTACTACGACGATGTATTTTCTTGACGTATTTCTCTGACATATCATTCTAACAAGTGAAATCTCTCATTCAAGTAGTTAACGACGGTTGACGGTGGTGGTGTGGCCGGTTGACGGTGAAATGACCTGAAACAAGTAGCACGGGCCTTATGCCCTAATTAGAAGGCTCAGGACGATCACCATGAAGCAAGGGACACAACGGTGCTAGTTGCATGTGGTTTGGAGGTGAATGGTTGTCAGACAATGTCGACAGAGGCAACTATAGATGAGTTCATCTAGTGGAGCGTCTCATAGACTAAAACTCTCAATATCTTGAGGGCTTTTGGTCTACAAGATGCGGAGAAGATTTTGAAGGTGGTGGCATGGGTTTCGTGTCATGTAGCATCGACGCGAGCTCACCAAAGCTCACGCTGGAGGCAGAGAAGACGATGTTGGAGGTGGGTGTGTAGTGGATGTAACTAGGTCCTAAGGGTCCAGAAAGTTGCTAAGGATAGAGAGGAAGAAGGGAGGGGTCTTATTGAGGTGAGAGAAGGTAGGATCACATCCAATGTTGCCCGGTTGGACGTGGATAAGATGAAGTCATTGGCGAGGGAAACGGCGATGAAGAAGTGGTGGACGGTGCCCTTTCTTTGGCTGGCAAGGTACACAAGAAAGAGGGGAATAAGTTGGTGCTGCTCTTTGGTTGGATGCAAGCATGGAAGAGGGAGGTAGAGGAGCTCGCCGGAGCTGAAGAAGGAGGTGGCTAGAGGAGGAAGGTGGTGATTTCCAACAAATTCTTGGCTAGCTTTGACCTGGGAACACGAGGAAGCTTATATAGATGTTGAATTGGAATTCAATTGTGAGGAAATCATGAGATTTCCTTGCCATTTTTGCAATCGAAACCTACTAAAAATGTGGAGCTTGTCGGCAGTGGAGGGTCGATTTGGGCTCTCGTAAGATGGCTCAGTGTGTAGGGGATCTTCTTAGGAGTAATCTCCAAGTTTGGAGAGATTCCACCTTAGATTGGAGGTGAAATCTCCAATCAAAGGTCGACGGGATGGTGGTAGGGGTATTTTTTGTGAAGATGATGAGAACTTAGGGGCGTGTTTGTAAGGAAACTTGAAGGTTAGGGGTCAAAGTGTGAAAATAGAATTTTTAAGGCCCAAAATGCAAACTAGGTCAAGATGGACTCTGATGGGATCCAAATTTTTGGTATTAACCTAACTTGGACCCAAGAAATCTAATGGTAAACTTATATTTGAGTTTTGACCATGTTTGTCTAGGTAAATTGCATAGAAGCCCAAATTAGGGTAGATTCCCATCTGAAGCTTTGTTTTTAGTTAAAAATTATTCAAATGGCCAAAACAAAGGTACTAAACCTCTCAGAATATTTTTCAATGAATTACAACAGGTTCAGATTGAATTTATCTCAACCTGGACCTTTTCAATTTAAGTGCAGCTGATAATTAGGGTTTTTAGTGATACTTTAATCCTCTAAATGAGTGAAACCCTGATTCAAATAATGTGAGCCCACTTTTTATTCTTTTGAGTTCATTTGACCTTAAATTCACCCCTTGATTAATCTACATTAATGATGGAATGGTAAAACAATAGAATTAACCCCATTTTTCTTTCTCCTCAGAACATTTTAGTACGAAATTGTGACCCTCAGACGATCATTTAGTAGCATTTATCACTTGATTCCAACTAAATTAAGTTAGTTATGATGAATGATGGAATTACCATCACCTATGCTTTAGAAATAAACTCCAACCACATGACGAATTTGATGTTATCCTTACTCCCGAAGGTGGTAAAATTGGGTTGGTGAAGCAGAGGGAGTGTGTCCTGAGAGCCACTAATTATGCCAAACCCCTGCTTACTTATGTTGTTTGATAGACAGGTCCCCCAACTTAGCACCTTTTGAAGTAAGCTGATGTCACTAATTCGAAATGCATTCAAGAGAATACCTTGAAATGGACTTAAGGAATCCTAGGGCCAACATCTACTCAATTTTAATGAAGGCCTAGGATAATAGTGCTTTTGAAATGTGATGGGTCCTTAATTGAGTTATGCCCTTAATGATCAATTAGTGAGTGTGTATGTGCAGAACCAATGATTTTTCAGGAAAGATTATTTTTTTGGTGAGGTGAATTTTAGGATTTGAATCTTGCTTAATAGCTTTTAGGATTCAAATATTAGGTGTATTCAACCAAGTTTTATGAGGCAAACCAAGTTTGAAAGCATGAGGTCAAGTATTTTCCTTTAACAATCAAAAGAATATGGATTGCCTAGTTTGACCTAAATATTTGTATCCTATGGGGTAGCTAGAAGATGAATTAGCTTTTAAGTTAGGTGGTGCAGCCCAAGTAGCTGAAACAATTGGCCTGATGCACCATCGGTTAAGGCACATAGGGATGATTAACCTAATCTGATTTCTACTCTTTTTATGTGTATTGATGCATGTACCAGTTTCACAGGTCAGAATCCAGCTTGAGTAGATAAAATCAAAAAAGGTTATGTGCCTCAAATGTGGGTGTGTGTAGTATGTATATTAATTTCGTCCCACAATCAGAAGAGATTCTTTGTTTATTTTTTTTTATGCGGAGGTGAGATGAGTGGGGGTGACAACCAAGACAAACAATCTCTATCCTAGGGTTTGTGCAAGCACCTAAGTAGATTACGTCTTGGTTATTTATGTGGTGAAAAGTGAAACTGGTGGGTGGGAAATGTGGGGGCACTTACAAACGGCTTTACCTGCACTTTACTGTGATGTACCACACTTGAATCTCCCAGCTAGGATATCTGCAAGATAGCAAATCAGAGAAAAGAGGGGTTTGACAATAAGTAAATGTAGAAAAACACAAAGGAAGAAATCAAATTTCGTTGCCTCCTCGGCAACGGAGCCAAAATTGTGAACATAAAATTCGCAAGAAAAATTAGGGTTGTGGAGAACCCATCATCGCAGTCGCAAAATATCACCACCAAATAAATTTTACCGAAGCTCAAGGTGGGCCTCGAGTCGAACACAGGGAGGTGAAGTTTGATTCTTTGAAATTTGTGTTTCGCTTTATTTCTTTTTAGTATTTTTAGGGTTTGTAATTTTTTTGGCATTTTATAAGTAATAATAGAATATCATAATAACAAACTAACTAAGCTAATGTACTTACAAAAATAAATAAAGAGAGAGAGTAGAGAGATGAAGGAGATATGATATATTATGATGAAATGCTAGTTATTACAATTACACTATGCAAGAATATGCTAAGAAAAATGAAAGAAATGGAGGTGAGAGGAAATCACACAAAGCAGATGTTTGGCGAGACAACGATGCTTGGCGATAGCTTGGACGGAGGAGGTGAGGTGTTGGACATTGGGGATGAGGTACAGGAAGAATCTAAGTAGAAGGGCACTTGACCAGGCTATAGGAATGGGGATAAGGAGGTGGAGGTGATATTCTACCTGAATGGGGATGAGGGGACGGCTCTATGGTCTCCTATGAAGGGGGTGAGGGTAAGGTTGAATATTTGGTCGAGTATTACACTAATAGGAGGCCTTAGAGCTTGGGAATGAGCTCTTGGGAACTTGGGAGGCTTCTTGGAGCTCTTGGGTAGATGAGGAATAGCTTGGTAGAGATGAATGGCAAAGGAGGTGCATGTAGGGCTTTATATAGGCATGGGAAGGGACAAGGCCTAGCCAAAATTTGTAAGTTCGCACGCTGGACTGAGCTAGCATGTGCTGGAGGCCACTGGATTGATCTAGAGGCTGTTGGACCGAGTTGGACAACTCTTTATGTGCGCAATTCACATGTTACTACGCTGGAGGCGGCTAGACCGCGACTTGGATCGCTTTTTTGGAGTGAGCTATGCATTACTGAAGCAAGGAGGATCATAGCTATCCACGTCGACCATCCAATTCTTCATGCATGGCAGAGGCACCCTTAATCGCTCATGAGGAGGCACTCATTTCGTGTACTTGGATTGAAATCAAACGATAGAGGATACATTCAGATGGCTTAAGAATCGTGCCCCATGCCACGCATACAATCATGTGCATGATATCGCATTAGATCACACTGCACACATCGCATGCATCCAGTGCACCACGTAGCCGCTTTCTCACCACCCGATCGCTCATCGACAACTTAATTTCACCTGCGCGCGCTTCAGTGGATTAAATACATGCGTAGGGCAGCATTCACGCATTCGTGTGTTGCGGGTGAATGCATTAACCAATACGCTAACGGTGAGCTTTTGTCTCATCTTGGAATTAAGGTTCACGCACCTATGACAGTTGGCTCTTCATCCAACGGTCGAGGACGTGTGAAGCTCTTCTTTGCTTGGCCTGAGGAGGGGTGACGTGGCCTCTCAGCAACCGTTGGATTTGAATCCAATGGCATAAGCATAAATTGGGGGGGCGACTGCAGTCGAGCTGGAGGGCTGCGATGGAGCCACGTGGCACCATCGTGGCCATCCAACTTCTCCTTGTAGGGGGTGCTGTAGAGCTTCGATTGAAGTGGTTTTTGCACTGACGGACTGCGATCGTCACTCTGGATCCATCAGTATGGTCAGATTTTTCATCCGAAGCCCGTTGAGATGTCTCATTGTCCCTTGGCCACAATAATACACAAATTAATATACAATTTATACAAGTCATCCTAAATGCAATACGATGAATGTTATGCAATATTCACAATGTCAATGCAATTTTAAGCTTAGGAGTTTACATAAGTAGGCATTTTATCTTGAATAAATGAGTAAGCTTAGATAAGCTAGCTTAGCTCCTTTTACCTCCCACCATTGTAACCCTAAGCTCCACCTACATATGACCTCCACCTACGCCCAAAAATCCACCTACTTAGTCCACCTAAGCTCCACCTACTCCCATTCCCTTTTCGCCCCAGCATACCCACACCCCTTCACACCACCACCACCACCAAAAGCCACTAAAAAAGTTGCGCCAACAACCCCATAACCACCCACGATTGGAGCCAACTTTTTCCCTTCAAAAATCCTTGAAATCAAACCCTGCACCTACCCTTAAAGCCATCTCCACCATCTACCTAACCCTCCTTCTAGAACCCCCCTTGGTGGAGCCAAAACCAAGGCACCCCTCCATGGTTGGTGCCATCTTTAGGTGCCTCTCTACCAACATAACCACCACCTACACTCACCGCTACTTGGTGCCAATGGTCCTCCACCTAAGGATCAGCATAACTACCAATAAACCTAATCCTAGCCCTCCACATATACCCCACGCCAACCCCTCCTTAACCCTCCTATAAAATCACCACTAACTACCACATTATACCCCATCCTTGACCATCTTAATTCCATCCATACCCACCATAACCCATGTCCAAGGAAGGAGAAGAAGAGAAGAAGATTAAGGGGGCAACCTACCTGCACCCTTGGTGCCTTCTTCCTCTTCCCTCTTCTTCCTTGTGCCACACCAAGGAGGAAGCTTTCATCTAGGGAGGACGACTAGGCAAGAGGAGGAGAAAGGGTGTTAGATGTCCACCCTTGGAGGAATCTTGGAGGAGGACCACTTGAAGGAAGGAGCTAAGGAGAAGCCCATTTTAACTGTGGGAGCAGCCGCAGTTGGAGCAAGGACTTCTCAAAGCTTCAATTGGCGGATCTTCATCTTCTTCTTCATCATCTTTTATTTTGTATTAGTGATGGGAACACCATCATGAGTTCTAACTAGCTCATTTTGACCCAAAGAAGAGAACAAAAGCTCCTACATAACTAACAGAAGGCCCTAATTCACTAAATAATCATTCTGAGAGAAAAGGAAGAAACAAGGGGTAAAACTACAATTTTACCATTGCAGTACAACAATGGCTTTTCTCATAAGCTGAACACAGGTCAAATGATCTTAACAAGATAAAAAGTGGGTTGGTTCAAATAGAAAAGGGTTCATGTGAATTCTGGGAATTAAATAACTTCTTGTAATCCTAAAATAGACCCACTTAAGTTAGCAAGGTTCTGGTCAAGATAAAATTCACTTAAACCCTCTAAAAATCATGGAAAAATATTCTCTATGGTTTAGAACCTTTAATTTGGCCCTTGAAACCTATTTTCACCTAAATTGGGGTCTCAGACAATTATTTGCCCTAAATTTGGTTTTTGTGTAAATTGCCCAGTCAAACATGGTCAAACCCAAAATCTAAGTTCACCATTGGATTCCTTAGGTCCAAATTAGGTTTGTACCAAAATTTGGACCTAAGGGGAATTCATATTGACCCACTTGCAAATAGGTCCAGCCCAATTACATTTCTATCCCTATCTTTTGAAAACCTCTACATAAACCCCCTAACTTCTTCTTCATTCTTTGCAATTAGGTCCCTCCACCATTATAGCCGAGGGAATCCAACTTCGGTGAGATTTCGAGGGCAAGATCTCCCTGATCTCTCAGAGAATCCCCTTCAAAATTGAAAGGGTGATTTTCTGAGAAATCTCCTCCAGTATGAACACAATTTGAGGCTCTATTTGGTACCCAATTTCTCATGCGAATGCATGAGAGATTCGGGTCCCTTTCAAGTTGCCATCTCTGGCGAGCTTGCCATGCTTGGAAGCTTAGCTTCCAAGCACAAATCCATCCTCCAGGGCCTATATAAGCAAACCCAAGTCACCCTGCATCTCCCAAGCTTGAAATTGGCCAGAAAATCCCTCAAATTCATCTCTTCCCCCTCCAACCAGTTGGCTCAGCAAGCTCCGGCGACTTCCCTCTCTCTCCCTCGTCGTCTAGCCATAATACCAGTGGCAGGTTTCTCTTCCACCTACTCTTCCGCGTCGCGCCACACCTACCGATGCCTCTGCAGCCCCTTCATCCTCGTCGCCCCCCCACAGAGCGCTTTCGTCTCTGACGATGGCAACATGAGTCGGCCGCCATTCCTGCCTCCCCCTTCATCTCTTTAAGCCCAGATAAGTTCCCTTTGTCCTTCTAATCATTTTTTCCTTCTTTATTTCTTGAAAACACCCCTTGACTCACTCAATCACCATCACCCTCTCTACTTTCGGCCAGACCTTTGGTGAGGCGTCCCTGTCGGTCTGCACCTCCATCTGCCTCACCAACCATCCCATAAGCTCCGCAACACCTCACTGGACATAACCCCTCACTTCAGTCACCATGCCACACACCCAAACCACCCCCTGAACACACCCACACACGCGGCCACAAGTTACCCTAGTCACTCGCACTCCGGCAGCCCCACGCCACGCCGACCCCCGCAGTACACTTGTCGTGCCTCGGCGAAGCCTCCTGACCATTCTGACATGGTCAAGAGGCCATTTTCATGATACCAGGTCCAGAGGGTTGCCGCCATTGACGACAGCAAGGAGCTTGCTTGCAAGCTTTCTTCAGGTCTGCCTGCTCTAGGTTCATAGTCCCAGGTTGCACGGACTTCCCTGGCGCATCGCTCTAGGCAGCCAATTGGCACTGAAGATTGAAGCATCAGCTGCAATGAAATGAAGATCCCTACTGCAGGCACGCACAAAGGGAGGTGGGAAGATAGTCCCACCTCGGAGGCTATTAGTGCACCGCACCCAAATAAATTGAAAAACTGTATAGGGCTTTTCACCTCAGTACCACGGGGTGAGGTCCCACTCACCCTTCACTCGCCTAGTCCGTGACCTTGCCTCCGCGGACCTGGCATGACTCGTTTACTCGACCCTGCACACCTCGCCCACCACCGCACGCCGATGGGCTTGGTTCTGGCCATGTACCTGACCCGATTACCTGAGACGGTGGCTCTGGGAGAGCGAACCTAAGAGAGAAAGAGGAGAAGAGAGTGTGTGCGGGTAGGGGTAGGTTTTGCTCTTTCAAGGAAAGGAGAAGAAGAAGAAGCCAAGGAAGAAGAAGGTAGAGGCTAGAGAAAGCTAAGGAAGGAGAAAACAAGGCTGAAGAGGAAGAAGCTGAAGTCGGAGGTTAAGGAGCTGAACAGCTAAAGAAGAAGGAGTCTCCAGAGAAGAAAGAGAAAGAAAAAGAAGGAGAAGCATCTAAAGGTAGAGAAAGGCTAAGGCAAAGAGAAGCAGCTGAAGGCAGAGAAAGGATAAGGCACAAAATTAGAAGAAGTGAAAGAAGGAAGAAGAAGAAAGAGACATCCAGAGACAGAGAAGAGATCAAAGAAAAGAAGAAGGAAGAAAAGCACAACACTGTAGCAACCATATTTTACATCTGATTTGTCCAAATTTTGTGCTTGTCTTCATACATTGATTTCTTTAATATCTTCTGTGCTTACATTTTTGCAGTATAACTATGGTTTCTATTGCATATTATATTCAATTTCTCATGTTGTGCTCTTGATTTCTAAACCCTAATTTGCTCCCTATGTTCGACCTCGGACTTAAAACTTCGAGTAATAAAATCTATTTGTTTTCAAAGCGATTTCGACTATATTACAACGCTTTATTTTAAAAACCCAATTTTGCCTTGACAACATTTTGGCACCGTTGCAAAGGAGCAACGGGTGATTTAGAAATGTTGATTACACTTGCTAATTTGGTACTAACTTGATATACCTCTTTTGTTCTGATTGCTTCAGGGGAAAAGATTCAAAGGAAGATGGCCGCACAGCAAACGCGCCCGGGGTAGGTAATTTTTGATTAGTCTTTTTCTCTTAAGCCCCTCATTTTGAAAAGGAAAAAAAAAAGATAAAATCAATTAGGGTCACCTACTTTCCATCTCTAGTTATTTCACCAACGTTGCCTGATTTGATTTCAACAATAAATACTGATTTGTGCACCCATTTAAGGTAACTAGGGCTACCACCTTCTTGATTGAGCCCTAGATACCATATTTTTGGCAACTAAATTGAACCAAAATTAGAGCCAAATTAAGGATTTCAATTTAGGATTTTAGAGACACACCTTCATAAGCAAGAATCAACTCTGAAGAAAAAAGGTGTGCCCAAGCCTTGGTTAAAGAGACTTATTCAAGAAAACCCTAAAATTCAGGCTCTTAATCTCACTTGAATCCTAAAAGAAAGGACCTAAAACTTCTCAAAGGACAAATAGGTGAAGTTGACCCCCCTTGTTGGGTCAACCAACCTTGAAATTAGGTTACTTTTGCACTCAATACATCTAAGTTCAAGTGAAATCTTAAGCACCTTTGCTCTTAAATAAAAGTGGTAGACTTAAGAGGTCAAAGTCCCCATTCTGGTCTACCTGGAACATCAGTGACAAGAGAGATCGGGTGAGGGAAACCCTGTAACTTGTGGGGATGCTCTACCATGTAGGGGTCTTTGTGGGACTCTCCCTCTTTGGCTACCCAGGTATTTCTCAGGTAGACGACTTTCTGACTAAGGGGTATCATCCACCCCGAACCTCTATAGTCATCCAAATTTTTGGGTGTCTTGATTGGGTCCAGCACATTGTACTCTCATCCAAACCATCGGTGCATGTTCGGTAGGAGGTCCTTAATACCATCCTTAAGAGCTCCTTTAGTGATTCACTCCCACCGAGGCCAGACCTCGATGCTCGTGTTTGTGCAGCAACCCCACCACATAGACATCTCCTCTAATTCTTATGAACCAAATTCTCCTTCTTCCATCATCATGGCACAACCAGTAGAAGAAGAGAATAATCTTGAGAACCAACTCCAGCGCCTGAATGATTTATTTCAAGCCTTTGCAAACCCGCCGCAGCATCCTATGATGCGAGATCACTACAATCCTGCTGCGGTGGTGATCGAACCTCGAGTCCAAATCCTGGCTGAAGGTCCTGATTCTGAACTCAAGCCTAACGTGATTCATGCTATTCCAAAATTTCATGGGCTTAATTCCGAGGATCCCTTCCAGCACATCAAACAACTCAAACATCTAGCCTAGACCTTCGAGTCAGATGTCCAAAATCAGGATATTCTTCTTATGAAGATGCTCTCCTTCTCTCTCATGGACAAAGCAGCTCACTGGTATCAGACTCAAACATGTCCAATCAACACATGGGTTGAACTGCAATCCAAATTCTTGAAAAAGTTCTTCCCAGTTGGTCGGACGAATGCCTTAAGACACCAGATCACACACTTCACCCAACAAACTGGAGAACCTCTTCATGAAGCATGGGACCACTTCCTGGATCTCATGCGAAAGTGCCCCCATCATAGAGTTCCTAAATGGGAGCAAGTCCAGTCTTTTTACAAAGGACTCTGTGAAGATATCTACTTATTCGTCAATGCAACCTGCGGAGGAAATATCATGGGTCAACACGAAGACACTGTGTGGGGGATTCTCGAGAATATGTGCGAGAACTCCATCAATAATGACTCCATGGGCTTATTCGATCGAACGAATACCCGCGCATCGATGAATCTAAGGGGAGCACATGAAATGCAGGGCCTGTTCGCATCTGTTGACTTGGAATTGATGTCCAGTCGGTTAGACAAGGTCTCTATCATTGAGAAGAAGGTGGATGAGCTGACTCGACATCTGCAGCGAGCCACCTCTATGCAAAACCTGTTTGCATAGTTGCCTCTTGGGAGGGAAACTGTGCATAACATCTATCACTGATCTTCTTAGGGGATGGACCCGTATCCACCCCATTTGACTCTAGGGTCGGAGGAAACTTTGATCCGACCTACTCTAGTTGGGGGAACTTTGAACCCTCGTACTTAGACTTTCCTGAGGTTCCTCAGACTTGCGAGGACCTTAACGCCATCCATAATGACCCATTTTCTAACACCTATAATCTTGGATGGCGAAATCATCCCAACTTCCTGTGGGCGGGAAATAATCAGAATCAAAGACCACCATATCTACCCCGTCCACAAGCTCCTTGTCCATATTAGCTGCCTTAGCCTCGGCCCAACCCTACCTATCAATCTGGGCCAACTCAAACAAATCAAATGACTCTTATCCTTCAAACTCTAGCTGACATTTAGAAGATGAATGCGGCTATGTAAAAACAACACAAGGATGACATCACAGAGGTTCGCAATCAACTCGCCCAGATGGTGAATTCCCACCAACCTGGCACACTCCCTTCGCAACCTCTGCTGAATCCAAATAACGTGCCAAACCAGAGGCGCGTTATGAACCCTAATCAGGGCCAAGCACACATTATTTATCAGGCCCCTTCTATTCCATCTCCTGACGAGATGGAAGCTTCGACATCGTATGAGAGATTTTAGCAGCAGCCACCTATTTTACCAACTCTGAACCAAAACCAGGCAGGACTAAATTCTATAACAACTCGTAGTGGAAAAGCAATACAAGACCCACCTTATCCAAGCCACTTTCATCCTGGTAGTAACCCAAGCCCTAGGATAGTTATCCAGGACACCCCTGTCCTAGATCAAGAACCTGGGCCTATTCTAGAGGAACTATCCAAGGTTCCATTTCCCGAGGCCTTGACCAAGGGAAAGAGAACAAACAAACCCGTGGCTCCTGAGGAGGATCTGGTCAAGCTCTTTGAACAGGTCCATATAAACATCCCCTTGACGGATGCAATCCTCTAGTACCAGCTTACACACAATTTCTGAAAGACGTGTGTACACCCAAGCATAAGCCGTGAACCAAAAGTGGGAGTCTGATCATATTGTCAGAGCAAGCCAGCTCTATAATTTTAAGCAAACTCTCACCTAAGGCAAAAGACCCAGGTACTCCCCTGATTTCATGTACCATTGGTGATACCCAATTTGATAGAGCTTTATTAGATCTAGGAGCCTCCATAAACCTAATACCTACATCCCTACTTGGCCACCTTGAGGAATCTGAGCTCAACCGACAGAGGTGACATTGCAGTTAGCTGACCGATCTATTAAGTCACCGAAAGGAGTTCTTGAGGATGTCATCATTAGGGTGTGGGATTTCTATTTCCCAGTGGACTTTGTAGTCTTGGATATGGATGCTCCAAAAAACCCAATGGATACACCAATTATACTAGGGAGACCCTTTCTGGCCACTGCTAGGGCCAATATAAATTGTGAGGAGGGCCAAATTGAACTGTAATTTGGGAACCAAACACTAAAGATTGACATCTTTAAGGCCCAACAAGGGATTAATTGCGGTGTTATAGAACAAATATGTGATATCAAGGCTGTGGTTGATGAACCGTATATGGAGGACAACCTAATTACTTTCGATCAACCACAAGAGGATCAAAACCTGCAATCAGAGGAGTCCAAACCTGACCTAGATACACACATAATTCCTTTCCTTGCTCCTGACACACCCTGAACCGCCCGTTGCTGGTGATAACCCCATTCTGGAACTCAAGCCTCTTCTCGACCACCTGAAGTACATCTTTTTGGGTTCCAATCAGACATTTCCTGTGATTATCAACTCCAGACTCACACCTGACCAGGAATCCTGTCCGATTACTGTTCTCTAGCAACATCGTAGAGCCATTGGATGGACTCTTGATGATTTGACTGGTATCAGCCCCTCTTATCTCACACACCGTATCTACACTGAAGAGGGCACACGACCTTCCCGTGAAATGCAGAGACATCTGAATTCTAATCTGCAGGAGGTCGTGAAAAAGGAGATCATCAAGTGGTTAGATGCAGGGATCATCTTCCTGATCTCCGATAGTTGATGGGTGAGTCCACTCCAAGTTGTGCCTAACAAGGTAGGACTCACCGTGATCACGACTGAAATCGGAGAAATCATACCGACTCGTGTGGAGAATTCATGGAGAGTTTGCATTGATTATAGAAGACTCAATTCCTCCACGAAGAAGAATCATTTCTTACTACCGTTTATTGATCAGATCCTTGATAAATTAGTGGGGAATAGATTCTTCTGCTTTTTGGATGGGTACTCCGGTTATAACCAGGTGGCAATCCATCCTGAGGACTAAGAAAATACCACTTTCACCTGCCCCTTCGGGACATACGCGTTTCAAAGGATGCCGTTCGGTCTCTGCAATGCACCCACTACGTTTCAGCGGTGCATGCTTGCCATATTCTTAGATTTGGTAGGCGATTATCTACAAGTCTTCATGGATGACTTTTCAGTATTCAGATGATCATTTAACGATTGTCTCCTGCACTTGGTCTAAATCCTCAGGTGGTGCATTGACGTGAATCTGGTTCTTTCCTGGGAAAAGAGCCATTTCATGGTGCCTGAAGGAATTGTCCTGGGACACCTCATATCAGAAAAAGGCGTCCAGGTCGATCGAGCCAAGGTGAACTTGATTTCCAAACTCTTTATGCCTAGCTCGATCAAGGACATCCGATCTTTTCTGCAGCACATTGGTTTTTACTGTCGATTCATTCCTGATTTCTCAAAGATCGCGAGCCCCCTGACCACTCTACTTTCTAAGGATGTACCTTTCGAAATCTCCAAGGAATGCACTCAAGCATTTGAAATCCTCCATGATCGAGTTACCCAAGCCTCGATCCTACAGTCCCCTGATTGGTCTCAACCCTTTGAGATCATGTGCGATACATCTGATTTCATTGTAGGAGTGGTACTTGGGCAGAAAATTGGCGGGAAACCAGTGGTAATCTACTACACTAACAAGACACTTGACGAGACTCAGCGTAACTACACAGTTACTAAGAAAGAGTTGCTAGCCGTAGTATTTGCCTTGGAAAAATTTAGATCTAATCTCCTGGGTTCTCGTGTTATCATTTACTCGGATCACATAGCTGTGAGGCATCTCCTTGCGAAGAAGGACTTGAAACCTTGATTAATCTGCTGGATCTTGCTGTTGCAAGAATTTGACCTTGAGATTCATGACAAAGCAGGAAAACAGAATGTGGTAGCTGATCACTTGTTCCGCCTTCCTTCTTAGATCATCGACCATTCCGGACCCATCACGGAACATTTTCCTGATGAGCACCTCATGACTATCAATACAAGGCTTCCATGGTTTGCTGATATAGTAAACTACCTGGCATCACATCAGATCCCGTTCGATTGGTCGAAGGCCAATAAGGACAAATAACTTTCCGATGCCAAGTATTACTTTTGCGAAGACCCATATCTTTTCCGCATCGGTGCTGATCAAATCATTCGACGATGTGTCGCGGAAGCGAAAATTTAGGACATATTGTCCTTCTGCCATGACCAGGCATGCGATGGACATTTCTTAGGTCATAAAACCACAACGAAAGTCCTCCAGTGCAGCTTCTATTGGCCCACGATTTCAAAGACGCATACGATCACTGTAGGGCATTTACTCGTTGCCAGAGCTTAAGCAACATGAGCCATCGTGATATGATGCCCTTACAACTAATCCTTGTATTTGAAATCTTTGACGTATGGGGGATTGATTTTATGGGACCCTTTCCTATTTTGGACGACTTCGAGTACATTCTACTCGCTGTTGACTACGTGTCCAAATGGATCGAAGCCATTCCGACCCGAACCAATGATCATAAGGTGGTTATCAAATTCATTCATCAGAACATCTTTTCGCGGTTCGGGATTCCACATGCTATAATCTCTGATGGAGGGACCCATTTCACTAATGCTCAGTTTAGGTCACTGATGATCAAATACAGGGTGTCGCACCGAATCTCTACTCCTTACCACCCCAAACTAATGGTCTAGCTGAGCTATCAAATCGGGAGATCAAGAAAATCCTCCAGGTTACGATTCGACCTGACAGGAAGGACTGGTCATCCCGATATTCGGAAGCATTGTGGGCTTATAGGACCGCCCACAAAACCCAATTAGGTATGTCTCCCTTCAGATTGGTGTACAGGAAGGAATGTCACCTCCCCGTTGAATTGGAAGACAAAGCCTATTGGGCAATACGGAATGCAACCTAGATCTTTCTAAGGTAGGAACCCACAGAAAGCTTCAAATGAGTGAGATCGAAGAATTACGCTATGACGCGTATGAGAACTCGCGAATTTACAAAGAGTAGGTTAAGGCCTTTCACGACAAGCACATATCCAAAAAGATCTTCCATCCTGGTCAAAAAGTCCTACTCTTTGATGCCAAGCTTAAACTATTCCCAGGAAAACTACGAGCAAAATGGATCGAACCTTACCTCGTCTGACGAATCTTTGGAAATGGAGCCATCGAGATCAGTCCACTCAACCATGATTTAGAACCTTTTGGCATGAACGGTCAGACTCAAACCATTCATTGACTTGACCGATACAAATTTGGCTGAGATATCCTTTACCCTCCATTCTCGCTGAGCTCATTGTGCCCAGTCGATGGCGTAAAACTCAGCGCTTAATGGGAGGCAATCCGTCATTTTTGAAAAACCCGAAACCTTTATTGACATTCCTATGTTGAATTAATATTACACTTTAGGGTTCATCCATTAGAACAATTGACCCCACCTTAGGTACCCATACCCGAGTTTTGAAATCGTTCGCAACAGTCACCTCGACCCGTTCGCCCACCCAAAACCTGCTCTAATGAATGATCTAAGCTGAATTCGAACCCACCTAATTTACAATGGGGACATTGCAAATCATAGGCATGGGGGGGTATGAAAGTGCAAAATGCTGTGAAAACTCATCTCACAAGAAAATGTTTCAACAAAAAAATCACATATCACAAAAACATAAAAAAATGAAAAAATCTTGAAAAAGAATAAAAAAATTCTGAGGGGAGAAAAAATTTTGAGGCCATACAAATCATGAGGATAAAAAGGGGAAAAGTGAAAAGTAAAAAAAAGGAGCACAAAATGAAAAGAAAAAAGGAACAGATAGTCATTAGTAAGAAATTAAGGGATTAATTAAGTTCTAGACCATATCAAGAAAAAGAAAAGGAAAGAAAAAAAAGTGCTAATGAGACACAAAAGAGATTAGTAGGGGATTGTACCACAAAAATACACCTGCAACTATGCCGTCTTGTGTTATTTCCTAGCATTACCAATGCATATTAGGTATCCATAGTCGCATTTGTAAAAATACATGCATGCATACATTTAATTAAGAGGGGAGGAGAGTGAATAAAATGGCCTTACAATTCACATATTCCTCAAGTGCTGCTTTGCAAAATTCACCATCTTTTTATTTTTAATTTTATTTGACTTTGAATTCTTCTCGCAGCTACAAGGAATGGCTTCTTCTTCTTCACACCTTGTCCTGCTCAACCATGCTTTGCACATCCTCTCCCTGCGAAGCCATGCACAAGCCATGCACAGCCAGGGCATGGCTGTGCATGCTTTCTTCTTCTTTAAAAAGAGCACGGCTCCTCCTTTGCAAGAGAGCCTGGTCCACCAAAAAAAATACACAGCAGCTTCTCTTCTTCTCCAGGCTGCCTCCTCCCCTCTCCCTCCATACGTAGGCCCTCCTCCTCTGAGGAGACACTCTGCGGGCAAGAGTACCTCACGGTGGTGCACAACCACCACCGTGAGTCCACCACCGCCCAGCTCATCAAAGAGCCGGTGGGCATGGTGGTTCTTTCCCCGTTTCAACGTCTAAGCCACTTTAGCCATTGGAGCAGGAGCTTCAAGCTTTGAAGCTCAAAGCTCCACACGCAGCAGCAGCAGCAAGGCGGCAGCAGCTGCAAGGCCACCGCGCAAGCCAGCAGGCCACCGCGTGCGCCTGCAGGCTACCTTCACCTTCTACTTCTTCGCATACGCCCGCCTCTCCGTGCCACAACCAGCCGGTGCAACCCTTCCACGCGCGCGCTAGCCGCAAGCCTCCCACTGGACCCACATCGTCCAATGCTATCACTACGAGGAGCGGTAAGCAGACTGTCGATCTGCCTCGACCTGATCCTAGCCCATCTTCTTCATCGCCCTCTCATTCGGGATGCGCACCGCATTCGCGAGAGGACGATACACCCAAATTGGTGCCAGAATCAGTCCCATTCCCTGAGGCTCTACTGAGGGAGCCAAAAGGCAAGAGGAAAGATACGCAGGCCTTTGATAACCTGCGTAATTTGTTCAGGGATGTAGAAATCAAGGTACCCCTGCTCGAGCTATCGACCACATACCTACTGTCTCCTGATTTTTCACAGACTACACAACACCCAGGCGATAGTCAAAGAAAACTAAGAATCCAGTGGTTCTCTCGCCTCATGCGAGTTGTGCTATACTGTCAAATTTACCACCGAAGCAGAAAGATCTGGGCACACCGCTTATTTCCTGTAGCATCCAAGGCTGCAATTTTAACCGTGCCCTGCTTGATTTAGGATCTTCCATCAATCTTATACCAACCATCATGCTCGAAAAATTTTCCTTGGGAAATCTGAAACCCACCCCTGTCACATTACAGTTAGCAGATCATTTTGTCAAAATCCCGAAGGGTGTGGTGGAAGACGTGGTGGTTAGGGTCAACAATCTCTGTTTTCCTATTGACTTTCTTGTTTTAGATATGGAAGTTCCTAGCTCACTTTCTGATTGTCCGATCATCCTTGGTCAACCTTTCTTGGCCACAGCCCGTGCCTATATCGACTGCGAGTTGGGCAGTATTGAGATTGCCGTTGGATCTGAAAAGCTCAAGCTTAACATCTTCAAGGCAGCCATGAACTTTGATTGCGATTGCATCGAGGATGACACGTCTGACGAGGACATGGCCGTCAGTACGTGTATCAGACTAATTGGGGCCTATTTTGACTGCTGCAGATTACCTATAAACATTGACGATTGCCTGACCGACACATACTATGATGTTCCCCCATCCCTCCTTGTTCCCGTACCTTCTCCTGACCAGACTTCTGACGAGGTTTTCTCCGCTTCCCATACCTCGTGGTCTGAGTCATATCCGGGCTACTCACCGCTGGTCCACACTCTTGAAGACCGGATTGCCCTTTCTTTCCCACCAAATCAAGCGGATTTGCAAATCCACATTGGGACCTTGAGCCTACATACTTCTCACTGGGGCTATTCCTTTTTGGATCCATCCATCCAAGAAGCCCCTCTTCTTGGCCAATCTGAGGGCCAATTTCTTCCTCCTGACCTGTTCTCCGATCCGCCTAGGACACTCTCGTCCCAAGAAATGCCAGACCTTTCACCATCCACTCCCGAGTTGAAAGAGCTGCCTAGTACACTTAAATATGTTTTCTTGGGACCAAATGAAACGCTCCCCATAATCATCAGTTCAAAATTAACCAGGGAGCAAGAGTGCAAACTAACAAATGTCCTCATAGAACACAAGGCAGCCATTGGATGGTCATTATCAGACTTATCTGGCATTAGCCCCTCCTACTGCACTCACCGTATATATACGGAGGAGGAGGCTTGACCTTCCCGCGAGATGCAGCGATTTCTCAACCCTAACATGCGGGAGGTCGTTAAGAAGGAAATCATTAAGTGGCTAGATGCGGGTATAATCTACCCGATCAGCGATAGCCCCTGGGTGAGTTCGATTCACATTGTGCCCAAAAAGGCGAGACTCACCATCCATGTCAATGACAGGGGCGAATCCATCCCTACACGCACTCCTACATCTTGGAGAGTGTGTGTAGATTATAGGAAACTCAATGCTGCAACCAAGAAAGATCACTTTCTGCTACCTTTCATTGACCAAATCTTGGAGCAGTTAGCGGGAAATATATTTTTCTGTTTCCTGGATGGATTCTCAGGATATAACTAGGTGGCAATTGATCCCCGGGACCAAGAGAAAGCCACTTTTACCTGCCCCTTCGGCACCTTTGCATTCAGAAGGATGCCGTTTGGACTTTGCAACACGCCAGCAACTTTCCAGAGATGTATGCTGGCGATATTCCATGACATGGTGGGTGACTTTCTCGAGGTCTTCATGGATGACTTTTCAGTCTTTGGACCATCTTTCGACGAATGTCTTGCCAACCTGACCCGTATCCTTAGGAGTTGTATTGATGTGAACCTCGTGCTTTCCTGGGAGAAAAGTCATTTTGTGGTGCACGAGGGAATTGTTCTTGGACATATCATCTCCGATAGGGGTATTGAGGTTGACAGAGCTAAGCTTGACGTAATTGCTGATTTACCTGTGCCTGGCTCTGTCAAACAAATCCGCTCCTTCCTGGGACACGTCAGTTTCTATAGGAGATTTATCAAAGACTTCTCCAAGATTTCTCGACCTTTAACTCATCTCCTATCGACCGACGTACCCTTCGATATGGGCCCCGACTGCATATGAGCATTCACGCAGCTGCATAATGCTGTAACCAAGGCCCCTGTTCTCCATCCACCTGATTGGTCCCTCGACTTTGAACTCATGTGTGACGCTTCCAACCTTGCAGTCGGAGCCATCCTGGGAGAAGGATGCGATAGACAGCCCTTCGTGGTGTACTACACCAATAAGATGTTGGATGAGGCCCAACATAATTATACTACCACTGAGAACGAACTACTGGCGGTCGTCTTTAGGTTGGAGAAATTTCGCTCTTACCTTCTGGACTCACACGTTATTGTTTTCATCGATCATGCGGCCATTTGCCATCTCATGCATAAGAAGGATGCCAAGCCTAGACTGATTCGTTGGATCCTTCTGCTCCAGGAATTTGACATTGAGATCCGCGATAAGGTCGGAGCCTAGAATGTTGTGGCTAATCACCTTTCCAGACTGAACCCTGACCATATTGGACTTACTTTGCCGATCAATGAAATTTTTCCTGATGAGCACCTATTGGTAATTAATGTGGCAAGTGGACCGTGGTATGCCGACATTGCCAATTACCTTGCTTCTGGATCCCTTCCATGTGGCTGACCTAAAAACCAGCGTGAGCGTCTCATGGCAGAAGTAAAGTATTATTTCTGGGATAATCCACTTCTTTTTCGAATAGGTGCTGATCAAATCATCTGTCGCTGTACTCCTGACAGCAAATTCCCTAGTGTGCTATCCTTCTGCCACGATCAGGCCTGCAGAGGCCATTTCTCTGGGAGGAAAACTGCAGCCAAGGTGTTGCAGTGTGGTTTCTTTTGGCCCTCCCTTCACCAGGATGCACACAAGTATGCCAAGCATTGCACTAGGTGCTAGTCGTTAGGGTCAATGTCACGTCGTGACATGATGCCCTTACAACCCATCCTAGCTGCAGAAATCTTTCACATTTGGGGAATTGATTTCATGAGTCCCTTTCCTCCTTCCAACGGCTTCAAATTCATTCTCGTGGCCGTTGACTATGTTTCAAAATGGAACGAGGCTATTCCCACGCGCCGTGCTGACCATGTGATATCCACTCGATTTGTCAAAGACCACATCTTTGCACGCTTTGGGATCCCTCGAGCCATTATCTCTGATGGAGGAAGCCACTTTACCCATGCATCTTTTTGGGCACTTCTGAGGAAATACGGAGTCCACCATCGTATCGCATCCCCATATCATCCTCAGACGAATGGCCAGGCAGAGGTGTCGAACCGGCAAATCAAGCAAATTCTCCAGAAAATGGTTCGGCCTGACCGTAAGGATTGGTCCGACAAGCTGATTGACGCACTTTGGGCGTATCGGATCGCCTTCAAGGCTCCCCTTGGTATGTCTCCTTATGGAATCATTTACGGGAAGCCTTGTCATTTGCCCGTGGAGTTGGAGCACCGCGCTTATTGGGTGGTTCACCAATGTAACCTCGACCTAGACCTCTGTGGTCGAGAAAGGAAACTCCAACTCCAGGAGCTGGAAGAGCTCCGTCGTGAAGCCTATGATTCTGCTTTAACTTTAAAACAACGTACTAAGGCTTTTCACGACAGCCGTATTCGGCGGAAAGAATTCAAGCCATCTCAGCAGGTTTGGCTCTACAATGCCCAGCTCAAATTCTTTCCTGGGAAACTGAAGTCCAAATGGACTGGTCCTTTTCTGGTCTCGAGACCATTTCCCAACGGGGCCGTTGAGATTGAAGATCCCAAATCTGGGCATAAATTTATGGTCAATGGGCAGCGTTTGAAACCCTATCTTACTCATGAACCTACCCCCGTTGGAGAATCTGTTGCCCTGCTGGAGGGTAACTAATCTTTTGCCTCATTCTGAGTCCAGCTGGGGACGTTAAATTTAGCGCTCATTGGGAGGCACCCCAACAACACTCACTATCCACCATCACTTTTCACGCCACTGTCACGATCACTTCACTTTTCACTTCACTGTCACGCTCACTTCACTTTTCACTTCACCACCCACCATCCACCCACCCTACCACCCTGCTGTATACCCTGCACCTCAGCTCTCGTTACCCGATCTTTCGTCCTTTCTCTACCCTACCTTGCATGCATATGAGGACATAGCATCGTTTGGCATGGGGGGGTGGATAGGCATCCATAGGATTTGGGTATTTTATGGTATCCTGCAGTTTCTATCTATATATATATATATAAATGAAAAATAATAAATGGTGTTTAGTAATGATCTGAAGGCTGAAACAAAAATACAATAAGTGTTTATGGATATTCAACCGTTGTTTTGAAGACTTTCCAGGCCACAGAAGCTTGATTCACTCAGGCTCAGCTTAATTCACTTGAGCATTGACAAGATAGATCAGAATCTCTCCTAACTAAGGACATATTCTTGTACCTGAGACACCAGTACAGGATCCATTGGTTTGCTTTTACTCGAGAGCCTAAGTAAACTTGGTTTACACTACACATATCAGGAAAGACCAGGTGAACATAAGATCCAACCCTAGTGTTCATTAGGGAAGGTGGAGTCCTTACTTGTGCGCGCAGCTACACTTTTTATCCCAGGCTTTAGTCTTGTGTTTAGGAAAGACTCTTTCCACCAAAAAGGAACTCTCCCACCAAAAAGAAAAGTGTGCTCCTCCAAATAATGTTGTAAGAGATATACTGACACGTGTTTCAAAAAAAAAAAAAAGATGCAAATAAGTCAGTATATCTCACAAATATCTGTAAAGTCTTCTTCCTACAAAAAAGTTCTTCAGGGCAAATACCCTGTTTTCTTTGAGCCACTAATGTCAGAAAATGGGAGTTGAGTTTTCCGTCATCTTTTTAAGGGTCAATCCAAAGATACGAGCTGAAACTGGGACCAACCTTTACTTAAAAATTCGTGAAACCCTGGGCTTGAGTCTTAATGTTCATCTGGTCAGTCTTGGTACTTCACTAAGCACAAGCCATAACCTCTTGAGCTCTCAAGTACGGCAAAAACCTCCTGGGTCTTGGAAATCGTACTTAAGGTTTAAATATCAAGAGTCTCGGTTAGTCGAGAGATGATCTATGCCATGTGAGACTTAAAGTACTGGTAGTCTTCTCTACAATTGGTTCTCACAATATCCAACAATAAACACACCTATGTCGCCTCAGAGGAAAATCTTCAGCTTAAAGATCATTTCTAAATACAACAAAAAAATGTTTTGCTAGGGACTAGCAAAAGATAGGCATGGGGGTATGATTGCACCGTAAAAATACACCTGCAACTGTGCCGTCTTGTGCTATTTCCTAGCACTACCAGTGCATATTAGGTATCCATAGTCGCATTTGTAAAAATACATGCATGCACGCATTTAATTAAGAGGGGAGGAGAGTGAATAAAATGGCCTCGCAATTCACGTATTCCTCAAGTGCTGTTTTGCAAAATTCACCATCTTTTTATTTTTAATTTTATTTGACTTTGAATTCTTCCTGCGGCTGCAAGGAATGGCTTCTTCTTCTTCGCACCTTGTCCTACTTAGCCATGCTCTGCACAGCCTCTCCCTGCCAAGCCATGCACAAGCCATGCACAGCCAAGGCATGGCTGTGCATGCTTTCTTCTTCTTTAAAAAGTGCACGACTCCTTTGCAAGAGAGCCTGGTCCACCAAAAAAAACACACAGCAGCTTCTCTTCTTCTCCAGGCCACCTCCTCCCCTCTCCCTCCATACGCTGGCCCTCCTCCTCTGAGGAGATACTCTGCGGGCAAGAGTACCTCACGGTGGTGCACAACCACCACCGTGAGTCCACCACCACCCAACTCATCAAAGAGCCGGTGGGCATGGTGGTTCTTTCCCTGTTTCAACGTCCAAGCCACTTCAGCCATTGGAGCAGGAGCTACAAGCTTTGAACCTCAAAGCTCCGCACACAGCAGCAGCAGCCGCAAGGCCACCGCGCAAGCCAATAGGCCACCGCACATGCCTGCAGGCTACCTTTGCCTTCTGCTTCTTCGCGTACGCCTACCTCTCCGCGCCCGCAACCAGCCAGCGTAACCCTTCCATGCGTGCGCCAGCTCATGCGCGTCAGCCATAAGCCTCCTGCACTCACAGCACCGAGCGCACCCGGTCAAGCGGCTCTCCCCGGCACTGTAGCCATTGTTCACGCGTTTCAGTGGAACACTGTGGCTACAGTGCGGTGATTGGTAAGTTTCTCACTTATCCAGTCACCCGGCGCGCCGCAACCGACCGCAGCCCGCACGCGCGTCCTACCCCGCGTCCCACTCCAGCGCCTGCCCACGCGTCTACCAGTGCCCGCGTCTTCGCCCGCTCCCTTCACCGGTGCACGCTTGCATCTGCCCGCTCCAGCCCCTTCGCACAGCGCGGTGCGCTGCAGTCCTCTCCCCGCACTCACTCCCTCCCAGTGTGCACCTCTCTGCGTGCATACGCGCCTGCATGCATGCATGAAGCCTCAGACGACGCTCTATTGTGCGCGGACAGTGTAAATGCCTCCTTCACTCCAGCAGGAAGCTCTCCCTCTCTCTCTCTCTCACAGCACTCTCTCACTCTCTCTCTCTGCCGACACTTACACACACACATTCACACTCTCATACACACACACACACACCTATACCCTACTTTATACATATATATATATGTACATATATATATTTATATATATATATATACTTATATACACACATATATGTGTATACATATATCCATACATATATTAGTACTTATATAACTATGTATTAGTCTATATACATACATACATATATATAAATATATATATACTTATATATATATATATACACATATATACTTACATATATACATATATTTATATACAAATATATATATGTATATATACATATATCTATATATATATTATTACCTATATAACTAAGTATAAGTATAGATACATATATATATATATACATATATACACACCTACTTATACATATATATATATATATATACAAATATACATACATATATACATATATATCTATATAACTATATATACATATGTATATATATATATATATATACACATATCTATCTACATATATCTATATACATATATTACTATATATATATATACATACATATATATACATACATATATATACATCTATATAGTTATATATACATACATATACATATATATACAGCTATACATATATCTATCTATACATATATTTGCATATCTATATATATACACATATATACATATATATATATATACATATATAAGTACATATATACCTATATATTTATAACCATATATACATATAGATATATTTACATATATACATATATATATATATTTTCAAATTACTTACCATATGTGGTATCGCGGGAATATCTACACCAGTTGCTGATATTCCCCGATACACGCGTATAAAAAGCGTGG
The DNA here is from genome assembly GCA_037157565.1 of Thalassia testudinum. Taxonomy (NCBI): domain Eukaryota; kingdom Viridiplantae; phylum Streptophyta; class Magnoliopsida; order Alismatales; family Hydrocharitaceae; genus Thalassia; species Thalassia testudinum. The sequence goes on from JAZHRO010000007.1 coordinate 15,571,626, forward strand.
TCACACTCATCTTCCATCAATCCACCTTACACTCCACGCAGCACCTCGTCCTGTTGGTTGCGTCTTTCTAGATGACGATCGACTCGACACCGTGCTACACTCCATCTCCACCTCCACCCCCACCCCTTTATACATATATAATATATACATATATATATATACTATATTTCCTTTATTTCTATTTCTCTTTCTTGCCATTAAAAAGATAAACAAAAAAATGTATTAAAGAGAAAAGATAATCCTTGACTTGCGAGTACTCAGTCTTGCGAATAGCAAGACCAATTTTGGAACCCTAATTTGGCTCAAAGCCAAGAACCTAATTTTGAGGGTGTGCCTCAAGAACAAGAGTTATTAGAAAAAAATCTAAATAGAAAAACACCAAAAACATAATAAACGAACGGAAGAGATTCATTGTAGGAAAGGCGTAGAAACTTGACTTCTAACCCCACTTCCCTGAGTTCGACACTAGGCCTAAAAGTGACCAAGATAAAATCAAATAGGCCAGGTAAAAAATATTTTGTAAAGAGATGGTTAGGCTCGATTTAGGTTAACTACTATACACACTTCAACGATAAAATCACCATATTAACACAACCTATCTGGGCCCGACCATATATCTTTCAGTAGGAACGCTGATCTTAGGCCTCTTGGGCTAGACTCCTAGGCTTAAAAATTCAAGTATCCGCTAAGATCTGGATAGTCCTCAAGAGGTTGGGAAAAATGAGAAGCTTAAGTATTAGATCTAAGGCTTTGGGAGTATTCGGCCTCGTTAACTGACCTCTGGTTTGCAGGACTCGGTAACATAAGCACCCTAATCCACACACAGTCTGGTTCAGTGCGCATAATTATCAAAATCATTTTTTTTTTTTTGAGAAAGAAAGGAATGCTATCGAATCACCGATAGCAAACCAGGAGAGCTTTTATTGATAATAATAAAAAAATATTTACATAATCGAACCCCAATGTTGTATGAGACTCCAGCAAAAGTTCACAATATTATCCACATATACTGGGGTCTCCCGAAAAACACACTCATTTCTAGCCCTCCATACGGCCCATAAAACGGCCACCATATGTAAACATGGCTTATTCCCATCCACAAGACCGCACCATAAATTCTCCCATGTGGGTAAAGACTCATTGCATACTCTCCTCCATACATAATCTATGATCGCGCAAGAAGAAAAGATATGAGTGCTAGAATCATTATGCATCCCACATAAATGACAAAATTGATTGGGGGTACCCATCCTTCTGTGCCTCAGATCTCCAATAATCAGGCCATCTCTTCTGCAGAGCCATAAAAAAAATTGTATCTTTAGTGGAATTTTTAACTTCCATAGCTTCTTCCCAATCTCGTCAGCTTCCGCCGTCCTGGTGGACATTATCAATCTGTCATAAGCAGCCGCAGTAGAAAATTTACCCTCCCATTTGTAAGTGTCATACTCATGGGGCATGGGTTTGAAGGTAGCAAGTTCTTGCATGAGACGTTCATTCTCTACACATGTTCTTGTTTCATGATTATTCCCCCCACCATTGTTGAGTAGCCATTGCTCCGATTCCGCGTCCCAATAATCATATACCACAGCATTTTTATCCGAAGCTGCAGCATAAGCAAGAGGGAACCTGTCTTTAAACATCCCTCCATGTACCCACTTTTCCAGCCAAAACTTGAAGCTTTTTCCATCACCTAATACAGATTTGAAAAGATTCCAATTCTCCCTCAGAGCGCGTACCACAGAAGACCAAAAAGGGGAGGGTTTACGGGGGTTTAGACGGTTAAACTCATCATTGGCAGTCCCATAACTGTCCTGAATAATTTCTGTCCAGATTTTTTTTTCTCCCTGCAGCAATCGAATTGCCCACTTCAATAGTAGAGCTTCATTAAATTCCTTCAGGGATCTAACACCCATACCACGCATCCTTTTTGGCTTGCAAATTGATTCCCACTTCAGAGGTTGAAAAAAGGCCCCTTGATGAGAGGCCCCTTTCCAAAAGAATCTTTTCCGCATCACATCTAGCTTTTTCCAGATAGAATTCGGGGCTTTAAAGACAGAAAAGAAGAATACTGTAATCGAAGTTATGACAGAATTCAATAGTATATACCTCCCCCCTTTTGATAAGTATCTGCTGCTCCAGCCCTCCAATTTTGTGGCTACCTTTTCAAAGAGGAAAGACCAATCAGCTTTCTTCATCTTAGAACATTTCAAAGGCAGACCTAGATATTTAATAGGCAGTGGAACCATAGGTGTTCCCAAAATGGTGGAGATGTCATTCTGTGTCACACTGTTCATCCCAAAGCAAACCAGGGAGGATTTATTTCCATTCAGTCTAAGGCCAGAAATCTCTCCAAAAATTTTTACCATATGTAAAAGTTCTTGCGCTTCTCCTTCCCCCCTTCCACAAAAAAAATAGTATCATCTGCATATTGAAGTATAGGGGCTAGAGCCCTGTGAGTAGACATTGAATACCCCCTTATAAACCCATCCATTGCCAGTTTGCAGGCAAATCTAGCCAAAGTATCCACTGCAAGATTGAAAATCAAAGGAGCAATAGGGCATCCTTGCCTAACTCCACACTGAGGCTGAATCCAGGAACGACATGGTTTACCGTTTATCAGTGGGGAAAAAGAGGCTGTCGTAATACATCTCTTCACCCATTGAATCAACAGAGGTGGAAACTTCCTTCTTCTAAGAATCTCCCACAAATATGACCAAGAAATTGAATCATAGGCCTTGGAAAAATTGACTTTCCATAAAAAAGCCTTGGATTTTCTCCTATGCCAACCCATTACCATCTCCTGCGCAACAATGAAGGATTCTTGTAAAGATCTCCCAGGAAGAAAAGCTGACTGAACAGGCATTATTAAGTCTTCTAAAACCTCCCGCAGTCTGTTAGCTATAACCTTACTAATAATAAGGTAGATGGAATTAGATAGTGCAATGGGTCTATAATTAGAAAAACTCTCCGCACTTGATTTCTTTGGAAGCAAAAATAGGTAGGATTTGTTCAACTTCTCAAATCTTGAGTTGCCCAGTTCAAACTCATGAATAACCTTTAAGACATCCACCTTAACAACATTCCATAGCTCTCTATAGAAAAATACCTGAAATCCATCCGGACTAGGAGCACCTTCGTTATTTAGCTCTTTAATAGCTTTTAGTACTTCATGTTCAGTTATAGGGGTGACAAGCATGTTTCTCTGATCTTCATTAACGCATGGGAAGTCCATTGATGCCATCCTCCAAGAGCCTCTTGGAGTAGCCTTGGAAGTTTCTTTAAAAAACTTACTTGCTTCAGTTCTGATTTCTTTAATAGAGGTAATAGTTCTCTCTTCAACTTTAATAGATGAAATAAGATTGAATCTCCTCCTAGCACTGGCCGCAAGATGGAAAAATTTCGTGTTCGTGTCACCCTCTTTGAGCCAAAGTTGTCTGGATTTTTCACGCCAATCCATTTCTATTTTCAGATCTTCATCCCCCACTGCTGCTTGCATCTGCTGCCTCAACTGCTGTCTTGATGGTTCAAAGCTTGCCTACATTCTTTCAGGTCCAGTTCCTTAATCACTGCCAAGGCTTCCCTCCTCTTCTGTTCTCTGATTAGGTTCACAGCCTGCCCATATTCCTTCAGCACTTCACGCAGTCCTGACAACTTGCAGCCAGCTGTTGTGTAGCAGTGCCTTGTTCTGCCTTGTTTTGCCACCACTGAGATACCATTTGCAGAAAACCTTCTTCCCTAAACCAAGATCTCTTGAGTTTGAAGTATGATCCTGTATCTGAATTTACCCCGCTGTCCCAAACAAGTGGAGTGTGGTAAGAGAAAGGCCTATCAAGGCTCATTACTGCTGACAATTGGTACCTCTCCAACAAACTAGGACTGCCAAAAAATCTGTCCAATTTGGAAACCTGTCCACTACCATTCCTCCAAGTAAATTCCACACCACTGATGGGATATTCAGTCAATCCCATATTCTGCACAGCCAATTGGAATCCTGCCATAGAGCTGTCCACTTTCCCATCTGGGTTGTCATCACCTGATAGATAGCAGTTGAAATCACCCCTAGCAGCCATGGGGTTTCTTGCACTCTCTGATGCATTGCAAATAGTTCCTCCCACAAGCCAACTCTATCTACAGCCACACAAGGACCATAATGCATGATATAAACCATTCCATATCTCCTTGGGGAGATTGACATCTGCACGAGAGTAAAAATCTGTCGCGAATAATTTCTGTTACTACTATGGACGACTTTCTCCACCAAAAGGCCAATCCGCCAGACCTTCCAGAGGCGCCCTCAGCCACAACATCACTGCAGCCAAATTGCTTAAAACAATCCCATTCCTGACCATTCTCCAACTCCAAGTGTGTCTCTTGTATAAGAGCACAGTCAATCTCCCACTCAGAGAGATATCTACACAATGAAATCCGTCTTTGCTTATTGCGCAGCCCACGCACGTTCCAAGTCAACACTCTCATTCCTCATTGGAGTGCCTCCCTTGGGTCATACATCCCATAAATTCGACCATAATAGACTTAGCAATATTCTGCTCCTCAATGGGAGGAAAATTCTCCTTCCTTCTCCTTCTCAGCATATAGGGAGATCTACCCACACCTCTTTTCTGATTGGAGCCACTACCATACTTCAGATCAGTAGGAATAGAAAGTTGCAACTGGACTGGCTCTTTAGGCATCAGAACTCTTCCTGTCCTGCCGACCTCTTTATTGCAATTCATCTCTGAATCTGTCATTGAGTTTTCAGCAACCTCCAGACAACCATCATCTTTGATTATTATAGCTAATCTACCATCATCAGCTGTAGAAACCTCTTCCATCTGATCTTTCTCAGCATAGGTCAGGTGATAATCCTTCCACTTTTTAGGCTCAGGGGCATTAGCAGGAGACGTCCTGCCACATCTGTCATTCTGTTTCCTCACCTCATTGTTGGCTCTAGACATCAGTCCTCCCTCAGACGACTTAACCTGTTCACAATCAGTCTGCCCAGGCACCTGTCCAAGTACTGCTAGCCGAATCAGCCAAGAAGAGCCCCCACATCTAATAGTGACCAAATCTGGAACTGAACCAGCACTGGTGACATCCACCACAATTTGTAGAGATCTAATGTCCCCCTCTCCAATCAAAATTTCAGAACCATCACATATAGATGCAAAACCAACAAGCATTTTAGAGACAACCCCCTTCAATCGCAGATGTAGCGGAAATCCAGAAATCTCAAGAAGAATCCTTCTAGAGCTCACTCTTTGTGGAGGCCGATCAGGAAGAGCCCCATCAAATGGAGAAACCATTCTCCAAATCACAATGAAATCTTCAAAAGAGCTTGAACGAAATCGCAATCGCTCCACATCCAACATGCCCAAACCATAAAGCAAGAAGCGAGATTGGGATAACATGGCTACCTTCCAACCTGCAGAAAGGAGATCTAAGGAGCATACCAGGTTCTGAAGTTTTTCTATTGACAGTTTGCATGCCACGATCTCACCAATCAAAGCCCCCCTCAGCATAATCTCTGCAGACGAGATCTCTTCAGATGATGGGATCTCAACTTCGATTGAGTGCCTACCCAAAATCGGTGGCGACGGCAATCGAGTATCATTCTTAACCCTCCAGACAGGGTATGAGACTACCCTCTTTTTCTGCAAGGGAGTCCTCCTAGGGCATGACTCGCGCTTATGCCCTTCACCCCTGCACGCTAACCAGATCAGAGGGTTTTTACAAATCGCCGCCATATGTCCCCTTTGTCTGCATCTGAAGCAGAGAACGTCGTCGTTTGTCCTCCTCCAGGGTCGTCTTCGAGCATTTTCAGACGACCTAAGGAACCTCTCCTACCAGGCCCGCTCCCTTCTCCTCCAAACCTTTGATCTCCACATCCTCCATTCTCCTCCTGCTCCAGCCCTGAATGGTTCCGCCCCACTGTCGCCCTCCACTCGACGCCGATCACCCTCCGCCCTCCTCTCTCTCATCGCCCTCTCTGCAAACTTTTTCTAATTATCAAAATCATGCAAAAGCGTTTAAGTGTTTTGAAAATGTTGCCTAGATTAGGAGCAGCCGATCAACACAAGTTGATTTGGATGAGTTCTCGGTGCGGAGAGGCGGGAAATTTCCCTCGAAGATGCACAATAACATATCATCTCCTCTGTGCTTGCCACCTAGGATATTTACATATCCTACTGGGGGCATGTAAGCACCCTATGCTGGTTCAGATGCCATGGGCGGCATTATCACGAAATGTCGATTGCCAGGGTTTGGATTTAGCTATAGAACACCATGGGCAAAATTATCTTGAAATCTCGAAAGCCAAGGTTCTGGGGGTTGCCATGGGTAGTGCTATCATGAAGCATTGATTGCCAAGGACCCTTCGAGGATTGATGATGGGATGACGAATCTGATACAGACCGTGTTGAGAAGCCAATCCGAAGCTAGAAATAAAAAGAAAAGAGATAGAAAACTCTCCAAACAAAGAAAATCCTCTGTCTCTCTCTTACATAAAACACACTGCAAACTGAACCAAGGCTAAAATATGTTACAAGCATGGGTGCTTTAATTGCGGTGTCCAATGAACCTTAGGATAGTTCCTGTGAGCCTTAAAAATCTTCGCGGCGGACTGAGGCTAGAGCTGGTCAGGTCCGAATCTTGGTTGGTACTTGAGTACCTCCAGGCTTATTATCAGCATTCTAACCTAATCAAAAAGAAAAAAACACTCATCATAATTTCAGAACATCAAGGAACTCATGGTTTAGAACCGAAGTTAAAACCTTAAAATTTTGCTAAGGGACTAGCAAAAGCTAGGCATGGGGGTATGATGGGAACACCATCATGAGCCCTAACTAGCTCATTTTGACCCAAAGAAGAGAACAAAAGCTCCTACATAACCACCTGGAGGCCCTAATTCACTGAACAATCATTCTAAGAGAAAAAGAAGAAATAAGGGGTAAAACTACAATTTTACCATTGTAGTACAACAACGGGTTTTCTCATAAGCTAAACACAAGTTAAATGGTCTTAACAAGATAAAAAGTGGGTTGATTCAAACAGAGAAGGGTTCATGTGAATTCTGGGAATTAAATAACTTCTTGTAACCCTAAAACAGACCCACTTAATTTAACAAGGTTCTGATTAAAATAAAATTCACCTAAACCCTCTAAAAATTATGGAAAAATATTCTCTAGGGTTTAGAATCTTTAATTTGGCCATTGGAACCTATTTTGACCTAAATTGGGGTCTCAAACAATTATTTACCCTAAATTGGGTTGTTACATAAATTACCTAGTCAAACGTGGTCAAACCCAAAATCCAACTTTACCATTTCATTCCTTAGGTTCAAATTAGGTTTGTACCAAAACTTGGACCTAAGGGGAATTCATCTTGACCCAATTTGCTAATAGGTCCAACCTAATTACATTTCTACCCCTATCTTTTGAAAACCTCTACAGAAACCCCCCTATCTTTCTCCTTTGTTCTTTGTAATTAGGTCCCTCCACCATTATAGCGGAGGGAATCCTACTCCGGTGAGATTTTGAGGGCAAGATCTCCCTGATCTCTCAGAGAATCCCCTTCAAAATTGAAAGGGAGATTCTTTGAGATATCTCCTCCAATATGAACACAATTTGAGGCTTTATTTGGTACCCAATCTCTCATGCGAATGCATGAGAGATTTGGGTCCCTTTCAAGTTGCCATCTTCGGCGAGCTTGCCGTGCTTGGAAGCTTGGCTTCCAAGCACAAATCCTTCCTCCAAGGCCTATATAACTAGACCCAAGTCACCCTACATCTCCCAAGCTTGAAATTGGCCAGAAAATCCCTCAAATTCATCTCTTCCCCCTTCGGCCAGTTGGCTCAACAAGCTCCGGGGACTTCCCTCTCTCTCCCTCGTTGCCTAGCCACAATACCAGTGGCAGGTTTCTCTTCCTCTTGCTCATTCGCGTCGCACCGTACGCGCCAACGCCTCTACAGCCCCTTCGTCCTCGCCATCCTCCCCCACTGAGTGCTTTCATCTCCAGCGACGGCAATACGAGCTGGCCGCCATTCCTGCCTCCCCCTTCATCTCTTTACGCCCAGATAAGTTCCCTTTTCCCATCTAACCCTTTTTCCCTCTTTATTTCTTGAAAACACCCATCGATGCACTCAATCACCATCACCTTCACTTCCAGCCAGACCTCCAGCGAGGCATCTCCGTCGCTCCACACCTCCATTTGCCTCGCCAACCATCCCGTAAGCTCCGCAACACCTCACTGAACATTACCCCTAACTTCACTCACCAAACCACGCACCCAAACCACCCCCCGAACACACCCACACACACAACCATAGGTTGCCCTAGGCACGTGCACTCCAGCAGCCTATGCCACACTGACCCTTGCAGTACACTCGCCATGCCTCGGTGAATCCTCCTGAGCATTCTGACGTGGTCGAGAGGCCATTTTCGTGATAGTAGGTCCAGAGGGTCAACGCCATTGATGACAGAAAGTAGCTTGCTTGCGAGCTCTCTTCAAGTTTTCCTGCTCTAGTTTCATAGTCCCAGGTTGTGCGGACTTCCCTCGTTCACAGCTCCAGGCAGCCAATTGGCACTGAAGGTCGAAGTATCAGCTGCAATCAACCGAATATCCCTGCTGCAGGCACGCACGAAGGGAGGTGGGAAGATAGTCCCACCTCGGAAGCTGTTGGCACACCGCACCCAAATAAATTGAAAAACTGTATAGGGCTTATCGCCTCAGTACCACGGGGTGAGGTCCCACTCACCTTCACTCGCCTTGTTCGTGACCCTGCACACCTCGCCCACCACCGCACATAGGTGGGCCTAGTTCCGGGTGCGTACCCGACTCGATTACCTGAGATGGTGGCTTTGGGAGAGCGAACCTAAGAGAGAGAAGAGAAGAGAAGAGAGCGCGTGCAGGTAGGGGTAGGTTTTTCCCTTGCAGGGAAAGGAGAAGAAGAAGAAGCCAAGGTAGAAGAAGGCGGAGGTCGGAGAAAGCTAAGGAAAAAGAAAACATGGCTGAAGAGGAAGAAGCTGAAGTCAAAGGCTAAGGAGCTGAACAGCTAAAGGATAAAGAGAAGGAAGGACTGAAGGTAGAAGAAGAAGGAGCTGCTAGAGAAGAAAGAAAAAGAAAAAGGAGAAGCATCTAAAGGTAGAGAAAGGCTAAGGCAAAGAGAAGTAGCCGAAGGCAGAGAAAGGATAAGGCACGAAATCAAAAGAAGAGAAAGAAGGAAGAAGAAGAAAGAGAGCATCCAGAGACAGAGAAGGGATCAAAGAAGAGAAGAAGGAAGAAAAGCATAACACTGTAGCAGCCATATTTTAAGACACCTGATTTGTCCAAATTTTGTGCTTGTCTTCATACATTGATTTCTTTAATATCTTCTGTGCTTACATTTTTGCACTATAACTCTGGTTTCTATTGCATATTATATTCAATTTCTCAAGTTATGCTCTTGATTTCTAAACCCTAACTTGCTCCTTGTCTTCGACCTCGAACTTAAAACTTTGAGTAATAAAATCTATTTGTTTTGAAAGTGATTTCGACTATATTACAATGCTTTATTTTAAAAACCCAATTTCGCTTTGACAACAATTAGCTAGTTTGATTTTGTATCTCAAGCATTCATGTACTTGTGACACTTTATCTTTTTAACAATACAAACATCTAGTTGGCTTCTATTTTCTTCATGTTTGTTTCGTGAATACTTAGTTTTTCTTAATTTGTTGCACACAGTTCTACCCTTTAATTACCCTAGGCGCACTTGCCTAGAGTGAGCTTAGAGGTGTAGATTCATTCTTGTCACTTTAGATGTGTTCTTTTTTAGCATAGTTGTCTTCACATTTCACATGGCCTTTATTTTGAAAATCTAAAAACAACAAAAATCAAATTTTCAAAAAAAGAAGTGTTGATTTGAGAGACGAGAGAGAGAACAAGCTATTTGACGAACAAAATTGACCTCCTTGGATGGCCCTACATACTCCAGTATCTAGGAATATAAATTTTAAATGTCGATCGATTTTATGCAATGCAACAATTTAAGAATGACCTTAATAAATTGCATAAAATCTCTATCAATGCTCCTCTCTTATTGTGGAGCATAGTCGGCTCCAGTAGCCATGTCTAGCCACCACCACCCTCCAATGCTGACTACCATTGAGGCAATTCTGGTAAGGTGGATGATGTAGACATATTTAATTAGGATAAACTGCCTATTTATGAATATTCCTAAGCTTAGATATGCATTCCATATTATAAATATTGCATAGCATGCATCATTCTGCACTTAGAGTAGTTTGTGTATATTTTAGGTTAATTCATGTCCTTTTGTAGTCAGGAGAGAATGAGATTTATTTCAGGGCCTTGGATTGACAATTCAACCATACGAATCTAATCTGGATGACAATCGGAGTCCAATGCCTCCGAAATCGTCTTGATCAGAGTGGTGTAGCACATTATGTAGTTTGAGGAAGATTAAAGGCCAAGGGGAAGGTGACAACAATCAAAACCTCATATGTCAAATCTAACTGCAAGGATGGATCCGGATCGACGATCGTAGCCCAATGATGCGAAAATCGACCCAATCCAACATTCGTAGTGCCACCTACAAAGCAAATAGAATGGACAGCCGTGATGGCACCTTGGGTAGCTATGATGGCACCACGTGATGCCATCATAGCTACCCAAGACCGATCGCAGCCTCCACTGACATCTAAAGAGCATCCACGCAAAGAATTCCCAACCGTTGGATCAAGATCCAATGGTCGAGGAGCAGCGTCCACATGCACGTCCACACAACAAACCGCGCCCATAGTGCAGTGGTCGTAGGTAGCGCTCCTAAATCACGAATGCGAGTTCGAGCCAAAGTGGGGGGGAGGAATCCAGTAGTGAAGACGTGCATTTGGTATTGGACCGTGCGATGGAGATCTAGCTGTGAAAATAGCAGTGACGTGGTGTAACGAGCGCCACGCGATCTGCACGCGCTTGATCACTCCTTAACCGACACTCCATCTGACGTGCCCTCCAGCACGCGATCTAAGCGCACGATCCTTGTGCCATCTCAGTTGTCCACTTCTGATCCAACGGCTGCCAATGGACCACACCTGATCCAGCTGTGAGTGCGTAGGCGTGAGTGGTGGCTAGCGACCATCAGAGACATTTGAGGTCGGATCTTCAACAATGCATCTGATGTCGCTATAGCCCATAGAAGGATTTCTTCCTCTCCTCCACTATAAAAGGACCTACACCCCCTCCATCCACCATTCCCTTCCTATGCTATCCTCACCCACTCTATTTCTCAAGACACACTTTGAGCTTGTGTCCCAAGCCTTTGGGATGCTCCACTAGAGAAAATAAAAAGCATTTTCCACCCTCTCATCACCATTCGTAGAGCTCTTGATAAATGCCAGTTTATCATCATTATTATGACCTAAAACTAATCTAGCTCTTAGGTTTTCAACTCCACAAATGGGTTTTTGGGCTGCATTTAGGCATCAATTAGGTTAGGCATGCATTGCATTTTTTATTGTATTTTTAATACATTTGTTTGAGTGTTAGGGACAAATAGATTGATAGATCCCTAAAACCCTAGCACTCATGAAGGTATCTGGTGAAGAGGAAGCTCATTCCAGCTGGAACTTAGCCAAATCCAGCTCATCATAGCTAGATACTAACCATGTTATTTTAGTTTTGGAAAATGTAAATCAAGATCGTTGCAGTTTAGAAATCAAGTGGTGAATAACACAAATCAAAACTAATTAAATAAACCACTCACAAAGGAGCGGGTTATATACATAAGGAGGCAATGGCCTATTTAAACTCGCACATGTTAAAAATAGATGTTCAAGATTAATTTCGTCAAGAAACCAAATCAAAATCGCTTTTCAATTGAGAAAATAAGGCATTATCATGCTGATATTGCATTTATGCAGAATAAGAGGAATATGCTCATAAAATCAACTGAATAAAATATTATTAACTAAAAAATCCTTTCCCCTCAATGGCAAAAAAAGTAATTATCAATTACAATCAAAATAGAGGATTTCGTTTGTTGTTTCTCATGCGCGGAGGAGGACAAGTCCAGCCATGAGGAGCTCACTGGAGGTGGAGTGGATCAAGGGCTTCGTGGTGGTGGTGGTAGTAAGTTTCGAGGTGGCCGGAGGTGGTTGGACGGAGTGGCAAAGAATATGGGTTCCGACGGTGTTCCCTCTTGCTTCTTACTGCATGCGATGCAAGGAAAAGGTAGCGGTGGCTACGTGGTGCTGCAAGAGTGCTTGCACGTGGCTGGAGGTGAGGAGGGCACAAGGGCACGCATGCTCGCGTGGAGATGGTTGTTGCTGTACATGCACCGCGTGGGGAGCTGCTGGAGGTGATGCTCGCTGCTGTAGGTGTGGCTTGCTGCTGTGGCTGGGTGCAAAGGTAAGGGGGCATGGCACTGCTGGAGGGCTGCATGCGTGCGTGGAGGCGTGGCAGGTTCGGGGGAGCCGCTGGAGGAACATGGGCGCGCACAGTGCGCACAGAGGTTGTGTGTGCGGAGATGTACACAGGTGGGGGCATAGCGAGGAGGCACACACGCTGAGGTGGCTGTTGCTGCTGCAGTGCGAAGAGGCGTTGCTGGCCGTGCCTGGGAGAGGGGGCATGTGTTGATCACATGGGCCGAGAGGAGGTGCACGTGCTGGAGGAGAAGGGTCGGCTGCAACTTTGGGTCCCTCTTGTTGGTGGCATGGAAGGTGCATGGAGAAGAAGAAGATGAAGGAGAAGGGGTGGGCGGCTATAATTGGATGTGTGAGCGGTTGATGAGGTAGGTGGTGTTGGTCGTGGTTTGAGTTGAGGAAAAAGGGCTGACGGTGATGGTATGGCAGTGATGGGTTCTTTTGAGGTGAAGAGAAATAGAGAAAGAAGAAGAAAGAAGAAGAAGATGGAGATGTTGGTGGTGGTGGTGACCGTGGATAGGGGTAAGGGATCTGGTGGTTGCACATTGAGATTGTAATGCAGAGCTTTGCGATGGCGGTGCGGTGCAACCGTTCCTCCTCCTGTGTAGTTGTGGCTACATAGATTTGAAATGGAACGTGAGCATTGAAGGCTCCAGATCGACTTTTCACAGAGGGTGAATGCTCGTAGCTGCAGCTGGAGTGAATGGCCGCCGGAGGAGGAAGCGAAGCCATTCTTATGGAAAAGGAAGAAGAATAAAATAATAAAATATTAGGATTATTTATGCACAAATTCTTAACTTCTATGTTAATTAAAACAATGCATGTAATGAATCTAATTGGTTACTAATCAAATGCATGCAATTCTAAGTTAATTCTAAATGCATTTAGATATGAATGCCACACATGAATTATGACATTAAGCTTAAAATATGAATTAATTTATTTACATCCTAATGTATATTATCTAAATATTAAAATTATCTTAATGTCTAGGCACTTAAATGCCTAAATAGCCCACAAATATGAGCTAATCAAATACCCCCATGCCTAGTTTTTGCTAGACCCTGGCAAATTCAAGCATGACTTAACACTCCAAGTTATCCAAGCTAACTCAATTGACCTTTTTTATAGAAATTAGGTTGAACCATCTAACCCTAGATCATAAGTGATAAACATGCATAAATTCATCGTAAAATGCATATTTACGATAGCTCCTAGGCCAAGCATTGCATATCATGATATAAATACTGCACAAACATCCATTGCATTGCATTTAGGATAGTTGTTTATTATGTACATTAATTCCATCATTTTACATGACCAGGAGGCAGTGCAACATCTTTACGGACTTCGGATGAAGAAATCTGATCGTACGGATGGATTCAAAGTGATGATTGCAGTCTGTCAACGTGAGAATCACCCCGATCAGAGCTCTGTAGCACCCTCCGCAAGAAGAAGATGGACGACCAAGATGGCGCCACGTGGTGCCATCTAGGCCACCCCACCTGAGCCAAGGCATCCCCAAGCCCGCCGTAAGATGAGATCCCAGCCGTTGGATCTCAATCCAACGGCTGAGATGTGTGCTCTATGGCTGAACTCTTCACCTGACCTCAGGCAACTCAAGGATGGCCTCATCTCGGCCGTTGGATCTTCATCCAATGATTGAGATGCACGGTTGCACCACTCCCTCCACTCGACAAACTGCGCCCTTGGCACATGGGTGATGACACGTGCTCGCAAACCGCGAGTGTGAGTTCGAGCCGTGGTGAGGGGAAGCAATCTCGTGAAGAGCGGCCGTAATCGAATTGTGCCCATTAGATGAGCATGGATGTTGCATGCAATCATCGATGCCCCTCGAGAGCGTGCCATCTCACGCGCGATCAAGAGGCGTGATCTCCATGCCATCTCAGTCGTTCACTTCTTAATCCAGTGGCTGCGGCACATCCAACCTCAGCGACAATTGCGGTGCGTATCGCGCATGTGCACACGACAAGGGCACGTACAGTGTGCACCAGCGATGTGAAAGCAAGGGAGCGTGAGCGAGATCTTCAATGATGTTTGCGGTGGATCTTCAGAGACGTTTATAACCATCACTAAATGTCCTATATACGAATTTGATTCTTTTTTCCACGATAATAGGACCCCTACCCCTCCCATTTTTCTTCATCTCTTCCTTTCTTCCTTTCACCATCTCCAAGGCTCTAGAGAGAGCTTGTTCTAAGCCCAGGATGCTCCTCTAGAGTAGAAAACCAAATATTTCCCCCCCTTATCCCCATTCGTGGAGCATCCCATGGCCATCTTCTCACCTCCCTTCGGGAAGAAGATCCTCGCCGCGATGCTGTCCTGCCCCGCCCTTCGTCCTCTAGCTCTGTCCCCATTCGTCTTGCTCCTCACCACCTTCCTCCAGGCAACGTCAGAGCTAGTCATCCTCCAAGCGACCGTTGAGGGAGATTTCTCTCACCTCTTTCTATCTTTCTTTCGCTTTTGTAGTGTAGATTTTCCGCTTTCGTAGTTGTAACAAATAATTATTTATAAATAGATGATTGTTTCTCTCTCTCTCTTTCTCCCTCTCTCTCTTAAATTTTTGCAAGTAGTTTATCTAGAATTCATCGACTTGATCTCTTACTTGCTAAAAATACCAAAAAAATTAGAAAAGATAAAAGTGACAAAAAATAAATAAAAGCGAAGCACAGAATTTTATAAAACCAAACTTTCGCCTCCATGTGTTCGACCCGGGACTCACCTTTCGAGTTTCGATTATAAATTTTATTTCATAGATGCATTTTGCAAGCTACGATGACAGGTTCTCCAAACCCTGATTTAATTCGCGAAGCACACCTGCATCATTTTGGCTCCATTGCCGGGGAGGCAACGAAATTTACTTTATTGTTTTCTGCACTTCCTTTCATTTACATAGCACTAACTCCACTTATCTCTGATCTATTGTCTTGCAGGTACCCTAGCATGGAGATCCAAGTGCGGTAGATTGGAGTAATGTGCAGGTAGAGTACTTTGTAGGTGTCTCCCACATCCCCCCATTAGTTTTATTTCGCCACACCCATAACCAAGACTTAATCTACTTAGGTGTTTGCATAAACCCTAGGATAGTCTTTGTGTGTCTTGTTTTCCACCTTCATCCATTTCATCCCCGCATTTTATAGAAACAAAAAGATACTTTCTGTGGGACGAATCAATTTGCACACTTTATACACCCACATCAGAGGCACATAACCTGACCTGATTTTCATCTACTCAACCAGAATTTCGACTTGTGGACTCGATACTCTAATTTAACACATAAAAGAGAAGAAATCATATTAGGTTAATCACCTTTCTGTGTGCTTTAATCGGTGGTGCATTTGAGCTGATAGATTGAATTATTTGGGCCGTACCACCTAATTTTAAAGAAATTCATTTTGTAGCTGCCCCTTAGGATTCAATATTTAGGTCAAGCCAGGCACTCCATATTCTTTTGATTTATAAAGGAAAATACTTGAACACGTGCTTTCAAAACTTCATTTGCCTCACAAAACTTTGTTGAATACACCTAACATTTGAATCCTAAAAGCTACTAAGCAAGATTCGAACCCTAAAACTCACCTCATCATTAATAATCTTGCTTGAAAACTTCTTGGTTGTGCACATTCACACATTATCAAACAAATCATTAAGGGCACAACCCATTAAGGGCCCATCACATTCCTAAAGCACCATTGTCCCAAGCCTATCTAAAATTGATTAGACTTGGCCCTAAGGACTGGTTCACATGTTGGGATCCAGATTGAGATTGTTCATGATTAACCTGCTTATACTAGTCAATCAGATGTCTAACTAGGGGAGTAGCATCAAACGATCGCAGCTAGGGAGTACACTAGGGACTAGAGGCGCAAGCTAAAGGAAGAACTTTCTCCCCAGTTCCTCCTTCTAACTGGTTGATTGCCTGGACATAAGTAGAGTAAATCATCCATAATTAGGATGGATTCTAAGAGTCTATAGACCATTAGGCTACCCAACCTAAGGATAGGCTTGTATTTTTGTTCTGCAATGCTCCTTCTCTTCCCCGTCCTTCTGACTTTCTTGTAGTGTATGCTTGGAAGGAGGTCATTGAACCCTAGATTGGAAGGACCTTTAGACCATTCCTAGAGGCGGAGGTTGAGCTATAACCAAGTAGATCCCATGGCTGATCAATAACCACCTCGCTCGCCCCCGAACCAGTAGGAGCTGATTTAGAGGCAGTTGGAAGAATTGCAGCAGATGCATCAATGGTTCCAACATATGCATGGTCAGGGAGCTCGGCCCTTGAAGGATTTTTATGATCCTTCAAACTATGGGGAACGTCCCAGCATCATGATTCCCGCCGGATACATAGAAATCAAGCCCCAAGTCTTAAGTCTGATTAACCATTTCCATGGGCTTAGCTCGGAGGACCCATTCCAACACCTGGAGGATTTGACCACTTTGATTTAGACCACCAGAGCAAGGAATGTGAATGAAGAGCAAATGATCATGAGGTTCCTCCCCCACTCTCTTAGGGATAAGGCCGCACATTGGTACCGGAACATAGGAAGGTCGATAGAAACTTGGGTTGCTCTTAAGTTGGCTTTCTCGAAGAAATTCTTCCCTATCGAAAGGACCAATGCCTTGCGATGGGCGATTATCACTTTCGCCCAGCAGCCGGGGGAACCGTTTAATAGTTCCTGGGGGCGATTCTAGGAACTTTTGAGGAAGTGTCCACACCACGAGGTGCCAAAATAGCAACTCGTGCATATTTTCTATTACGAGTTGGTTGAATAACTCCATAATCATGTGGACGCCTCCTGCGGAGGCAATTTCCTCAACAGGGATGCAGATAGTGCATACAACCTGTTTGAGGAAATGAGTGAGAACTCAATTAATCACGCCTCCATGGATTTATTCAGTCGGTCCCAACAACCCAAGTCAAGTGCCAATGAGATCCAGGATTCTCATTAATTTGGCATGGAATTGATTTGTAATAAACTGGATAAAATGGCCTTGGTTGCTAAGATGATGGAAGAATGGATGTCTGGGAATTCGGGAAACACTTCTACACCTACTCAATCCTAGAATTTGGGATTCCATTCCTTACAAGCTCCGATGAGGTAGGAGTTTGTGAACCAACTTGAATCAACTCAACCTATGAGCCAGGATTTCTCGAAACCTTATGGGTTCCAAATTGAGGCCTTTGATCCCAGTTTTTCTGATCCTTCCTTCTCTCCATCCTCGTCCTATGAGGATGCATATGCAATGTAGGAGAATGTTAGGTCCAACCCAAATTCCAACACTTATAACTCAGGTTAGAGGAACCACCCTAACTTCTTTTGGAAAAGTCAGGGGCAACAGACCCAAACTCGACCCAACAACTATGCATCTCAAAGACCTATGGGTCAGGATCAAGTATTTACCCAGTTGCTTCCAAGAATGGTTACTTAGTCATCTTGGAATTCCCAACAATCTGCAGGGCATGCTGATTCAAACCAGCAAATGGTGGAAATGCAAGGGTCCATGCATCAACTTATGAAGCAAATGAAGACATCATTGGATAACTTGCAATCCAGGTTAATTGCTAACACTCGACAACCTGGATCTCTACCATCCCAACTCGTACCCAACCCACGCAATGTGTAAAATCAGGGCAATAGAGCCCAAGGGTACGGGAATCAAAGGGACCCACACGCACATGCTCAGGTGGTTGAGTAGGGTCCCTCCTCTTCTTCTCTTTCTAGTTACATGACCAATCAGGGCCCTCCAATCTTCATTAACCCACCTCAAGACCCGAACCCATATGCCTCTGCAAACTTTGTCACCTTGAGAAGTGGGAAGCAGACCCAGAACCTTGAATTACCTTCTAGAAGCCAAAACCCTAAGGAGCTTGAGAGAGAGGAGGAAATCGAAGAAGACAATAAAGCCTAGGAATTGGAAATTGAAAATACCACCCACATCCCGTTCCCTGAGGCTCTATTGAAAACCAAGAAAAAGAAAATCGTAGATAGCAACGAGGAGCTCCTGTATTTATTCAAGAGCGTAGAGATCAATATTTCATTCCTCAATGCTATTAAGCACATCCCGACTTACACTAAATTTTTGAAGGAACTATGCACCCAAAAATGTAAGCCGAGAGAACCCACTCCGAGGAAGGTGATTCTCTCTGAGCAGGCAAGTCCTGTGATCTTGCATTACCTTCCTCAAAAGAAAGATCCAGGTACCCCCTTGATCTCATGCATTATTGGGAAATACACTTTTGATAGGGCATTGTTGGATCTAAGTGCATCCATCAACCTGATTCCAACTTCTCTTTATGAGAGGTTTGGATTAGGTGAACTCAGGCCAACCTCAGTAACGCTACAATTAGTGGACTGTTCGGCCACCACACCGAGGGGCGTTATTGAGGATGTAATCATCAAGGTCAAGGATTTCTTTTTTCCCGTAGACTTCCTCGTCCTTGACATGGATGTACCTAATGATTTAAGGAACACACCCATCATTCTAGGGTGTCCGTTCCTAGCTACCGCCAAGGCCAACATAAACTATGAAAGCGGTAGTTTGGAGATCGCCTTTGGGGATAAGAAGCTAACTTTGGATATTTGTAATGCGATAAGAGGTTTGAGGATTGTGGATTCATTGAGGAGCTCGAGGATCAGGATCTTGAGACTTGTATGACAATTAGTGCACTCGAGGACTCCACCAGCTTTAGTGAACGCAACCCACAACCCTCCGTGGTAAACCTGCCACATCTTGAAGTGGCTGTTGATTTTGCTTATTCCTAGCCTCTTCCACTGGATCATCCTGATGAATCTTCATCAACATCCTCCCTACCTTCTATTCTAAACCCACCTCAACTTGAATTGAAACTATTGCCCAAAAATTTGAAATATGAGTTCTTAGGACCTGAAAACACACTCCCTGTGATTATTCGTGCTGATTTGACTAAGGAGGAAGAATCGAGGTTAATTAAGGTCCTTAAGAACAATAAGGAGGCAATTGGTTGGACCATCCACAACCTCAGGGGGATCGAGCCATCTTATTGTAATCATCGTATTTTTGTGGAAGATGGATCCCGCCCTTCTCGTGAGATGCAAAGGAGACTAAACGCAAATATGCGAGAAGTGGTCAAGAAGGAGAGAATTAAGTGGCTCGATGCTAGAATTATATACCAAATCTCGGATAGTCTGTGGGTTAGCCCGATTCAGATTGTACTTAAGAAGATGGGAATAACAATTTTGACTAACGAGAAAGGGGAAACCTTCACCACTCGTTTAGATTCTGCTTGGAGAGTTTGTATTGACTATAGGAAGCTGAACACAACCACTAAAAAGGATCACTTTCCCTTGCCATTCATCGATCAAATCCTTGAAAGGTTAGCTGGGCAAAAATACTTTTGCTTCCTGGATGGTTATTCAGGATATAACCAAGTCCCTATCCATCCCGAAGACCAAGAAAAGACAACCTTCACATGTCCCTACGGAATCTTTGCATTCCATAGAATGCCATTCAGGCTTTACAATGCGCTTGCGACTTTTCAAAGGTGCATGCTGGACTTCTTTTCTAACATGGTGGGAGATTTTCTTGAGGTTTTCATGGATGATTTCTCCATTTTTGGAGATTCTTTTGAGTCTTGCCTAGCTAACTTGGAATTGATCCTCCAGAGATGCATCAAAACACGGTTGGACCTTAGCTGGGAAAAGAGCCACTTTATGACTCAGGAAGGCATTGTCCTGGGTAATGTTGTCTCTAGTCGGGGTATTGAGGTTGATAAAGCTAAGGTGGATGCTATCTCTAGACTTCCTCCACCCACATTCGTAAAATAGATCCTCTCTTTCCTTGGGCATGTGGGTTTTTATAGAAGATTCATCAAGGTTTTCTCGAAGGTTTCACAACCCTTGAGTAACCTTTTGAACAAAGACACGCCGTTCGAGTTTGATGAATCATGTCGTAAGGCATTTGATTTGTTAAAAATGGCAGTCACCTGTGCCCCAGTGTTGCAACCACCGGTTTGGACAGCTCCATTTGAGATTATGGCTGACGCATCTGATTATGCCATCGGGGCTCTTTTAGGTCAGAAGATTGAGAAAAAGCCCTCTATGATCTACTACGCTAACAAGACTCTGGACGAAGCCCAGAGGAACTACACCATTACTGAAAAAGAATTGCTAGTTGTAGTTTTCGCTTTGGAAAAATTCAGGGCTTATCTATTAGGTTCTCGTGTCATCATCTATACTGATCACTCAACCTTGAAACATCTCTTGGCTAAAAGGGATGCCAAACCTCGGCTTATTCGCTGGATTCTGCTGCTTCTAGGATTCGATCTTGAAATTAGGGATAAAGTCGGGGCATAAAATGTAGTGGCAGATCACCTCTCAAGAATCCTAATTGATTTTCCTCATTTGGATGTCCTGATCTCTGATACTTTTCCAGATGAGATTATCCATATAGTCTTAGGTATCTGAACCCCTTAGTTTGCGGATATCGTCAATTATTTGACCATTGGTCAAATCCCCTAGGATTGGACCAAACAACAACGATATAGACTTGTATCTGAGGTCAAATATTATCTTTGGGATGATCCCTAACTATACCGCATTGGTGTAGGCCAGATTATTTGCCGATGCATCCTAGAAATTGAGTTCCATAGCATACTTGAGTTTTGCCACACATCTACGTGTGGTGGACACTTTTCTGGGAAAAAGACGGCAACAAAAATCTTGCAATTCGAATTCTATTGGCCGTCATTATTTAAGGATGCCCAGGAATTCTCAAAGTCATGCATACGATGCCAGACACTCGGGAACATGGCTAAGAGAGATATGATGCCCCTGAACCCAATACTTTCCGTCGAGATTTTCGACATTTGGGGCATCAACTTTATGGGACCCTTTCCTCCATTTGGACACCAGTATATTATGGTCACTATTGATTATGTGTTCAAATGGATTGAGGCAATTCCCACCCGAACTATTGACCACAAGGTGGTCATCGATTTTATGAAGAAAAATATCTTCAGTCGGTTCAGGGTTCCTCGGGCAATTATCAGTATGGTAGCACACATTTCACTCATGCCTAGTTTCAAAATTTACTTGGGAAATACGGGGTGAATCATCAGATTTCCACACCTTACCACCCTCAGATGAACAGTTAAGCCGAGGTCTTCAATCGGGAGATCAAAAATATTTTGCAGAAAATCGTTAGGCCTAATTGGAAGGATTGGACCCAAAAGCTAGATGATGCTCTCTGGGTCTACCGTATGGCATACAAAATGCCTATCTATATGTCTCCGTTCCATCTGGTGTTTAGTAAGGTGTGCCACTTACTCGTAGAACTTGAACATTGGGCATTTTGGGCCATCAGGAAATGTAATTTTGACCTAGAGTTGGCCAGGAAAACCAGGAAACTCCAACTATCTGAGTTGGAGGAGTTTCGAAATGATTCTTATGAAAATGCCAGAATCTATAAGCAAGGACCAAAGCTCTCCATGACCAGATGATTTCATGTAAGAGATTTGAGCTGAAATAGAAGGTCTGACTTTTCAATTCTTGATTGAAGCTTTTTCCCGGCAAACTCAAGTCTCAGTGGGATGGCCCATTCGTTATTGAGCAGATTTTCCCTAATGGGGCTGTCGAAATCTTTGACCCAAAGATGGGTAATATCTTCAAGGTCAATGTACAGCGTCTCAAACCCTTTGTTGACCATATGCTCCTTGAACCCATCTCGGACAAGGTTGCTCATACCTTGCCTTAACCATCGCGGCCAATCATCGCCTAGCTGAAGGCACTAAACTCAGCATGTGTAAAGACTATTCCAAGCTGACCAGAATCTCATGAAAATCATGTGCTATTCTTCCACTTCTACTCTCCTACATGCTTTCATTTTTAACAATGAGGACATTGCATTAGCTAAGCATGGGGGGATAGATATTTCTTATGAATCTTTTTTATCGGCCGTAACAGTAATTTCCTATTTTTCATCTTAAAAAAGAAATAGAAAAAAATTAGAATTAAGAGATAAGAACTTAGGCATTAGGAGTTGCAAACTTTATGAATTGATACTTTGAGACTTGAATACTTAGACTCTTGAGGTCTTTGGGCTTAATTCACCCAGGTGTCTACTCGAATGTGGACTTAGTCTTGAGTCCTCTACAATTCAAATTTATTTTAATTTAGTAAATAAATTGGGGTGATAAGTATGCGACTTATCAACCCACCCTCTGATTTGAGGGGACTTTAAGCCTAAGCATCTACACACTTCTTGCACTAACTCACCTTTCGGCGGTTTCTTTGGAAATTGGGTAGCTAATGAACTATCTAGGGTGGTATGGCTGGCAAGTTGTCAATGGTAACAGCTAATTAGTCGGTTGTCCAGAGCCCAGCCACAAGACCATTTTCATCATACTGTCTTTAGGTAAATCTTAGATCAGGGAAGCCACCTACTTAAAAAAAGAAAAAAAGAAAAAAAATAGAAAAAGGAGAAAATAAGAAAAATAAAACCACACTTCACTGCACGAGTATGGCTGGCAAGTTGCCGTGGGTAACAACCCATTGGCCGGTTGTCCAGAGCCCAGCTCACAAAAATGCACAATAATTCCTAAAATACTTAGGGTAGAAGTGAGGAAGTAGAATAAATCGGGGAGATATACAGTGGGTTTTCTCTTGTGTTGACCCCATAAATAAAAGTAGGGAGAAAGCTACCGTTCGAAAAGATAAACCTCCAGGCAAAAGTCACTTAGGGTTGTAGAAATCCAAAGACAGTTTTAATGGTCGCCTAGTGAGTCTTTCACTCTTTTCACTAGATGCTTAGCACTTAGAGTCCTTTTTTAGTCTTGGGTGGGTCGAGTAGCCGTAAAAAGTTATCTCGGAACTCTCAAACTCCAAAAGTTAAAAAAAAATTAGAAAAGAAGAAAAACAAGAAAAAAAATTGTGTATCTTCTCTTTTCAAATAAGGTGAGGGCTTGGACAGACTGCATTCTGGTAGACATCTGGGCACTGTGGAGTTTTTGTAATTAGGTCTTGGGGTTGAGATTTTCTAAAGCAATCGACGAATTTTGCTTAAATAATCGAATCCTGATTCTAATTTTATAAATAGCATTTAGGTTAATTTTGCTACGGACTATCAAAAAGTAAGCATGGGGGTATGATAAACACGCATAAATTCATTGTAAAATGCTTATTTACGATAGTTCCTAGGCCTAGCATTGCATATCATGATATAAATTTTGCACAAACATCCATTGCATTGCATTTAGGATAGTTGTTTATTATGTACATTAATTCTGTCATTTTACATGACCAGGAGGCAGTGTGACATCTCTACGAGCTTTGGATGAAGAATTCAACTGTATAGATAGATTCAGAGCGATGATCGCAGTCCGTCAACTTAAGAATCACCCCGATCAGAGCTTTGTAGCACCCTCTGCAAGAAGAAGAAGACGGATGGCTCAGATGGCGCCACATGGCACCATCCAGGCCGCCCCACCTGAGCTATGGCATCCCTAAGCCCACCGCAAGATGAGATCCCAGTTGTTGGATCTCAATCCAATAGTTGAGATGTGCGCTCCACGGTAGAACTCCTCACCCAACCTCAGGCGACTCAAGGATGGCCTCATCTCGACCGTTGGATCTTCATCCAATGATTGAGATGCGTGACTGCACCGCTCCCTCCACTCGATAAACCGTGGCCCTGGTGCATTGGTGAAGACACACGCTCGCAAACCTCAAGCGGGAGTTCGAGCCACGGTGGGAGGAGGAAATCTCACGAAGAGCAGGCGCAATCGAATTGCACCTGATTGCGCCTGTTGGATGAGCGCGAGCGAAATCAAGCTACGGAGGCGTCACCATGTGGCATCGTTGGATGAGCGCGGATGCTGCACGCGGTCTTCGACGCCCCTCGAGAACACGCCACCTCATGCGCGATCAAGAGGCACAATCTTCGTGCCATCTCAGCCATTCACTTCTGAATCTAACAGCTGCAACGCATCTAACCTTAGTGACAGTAGTGGTTCGTATTGCGCGTGCGCACACGACAAGGGCACATACAACGTGTGCCAGTGATGAGGAAGCAGGGCACGTGAGTGAGATCTTCAGCAACGTTTGCAGTGGATCTTCAACGATGTTTATAACCGTCACTAAATGTCCCGTATACAAATTTGATTCTTTCCTCCGCTATAATAGGACCCCTACCCCTACCCCTCCCATTTTTCTTCATCTCTTCCTTTCTTCCTCTCACCACCTCCAAGGCTCTAGAGAGAGCTTGTCCAAAGCCTGGGATGCTCCTCTAGAGTAGAAAACTAAATA
The DNA here is from genome assembly GCA_037157565.1 of Thalassia testudinum. Lineage (NCBI taxonomy): Eukaryota > Viridiplantae > Streptophyta > Magnoliopsida > Alismatales > Hydrocharitaceae > Thalassia > Thalassia testudinum. The sequence continues at coordinate 15,596,344 of JAZHRO010000007.1, forward strand.
TTTTTCCCTCCCCTCATCCCCATTCATGGAGCATCCCATGGCCGTCTTCTCACCTCCCTTCGGGAAGAAGATCCTTGCCGCGATGCCGTCCTGCCCTGTTGATTGAGCAGCAATCATAGGTCTTAATTAACCTAGATTAAGCTAGGACTTAGCATAAGTTAGGGTTATTCACGCATACATATGCATTATCTGCATCTTTACTGCCCTTCTTTAGTTATGCATAAAATAATGTTATAATGTGCTGATTAAGTGCATTATGTTGATTGTAGGGAATAAGCAGATCTGGAGCTGGATCTGGAGCAGGATCTGAAGTTGGATCTAGAATAACGAGAGTTGCAGCAAAGCTGGAGCAGAAGGCTTAGATTAGATGTAGGAATAATAATGTAAGGAAGTTAAAGGTTTGCTATACTATTAAGTAGGAATAAAGCAGTAAAATGTGAAGAGCTTAGGTCCATCCTAGCCCTAGGATAGCTTAGAGACTTCCCCAAGCCTTATCCACCCTTAGATTAGGTCATAATACCCTAGGAAGCCTTAAAACCCTAGTTCCAGCCCTTATCTGGACGTCCATATGAGTTATAGGACGTCCAGGACACTTTGCCATCTCCTGCACACCTCAAACCCACTCCTGCAGTGTTATTGGACGTCCAGACACTTTGTCAGACGTCCAATTTCTGTAGAGTATCCAAAACAGAACCCTGCTTTCCCCCCTGACTCAAATTGGACGTCCAAAACTGAAGTCTGGACTTCTGATTTTTGAGTATAATTCGTCTGATCCTATTAATGGACGTCTGATGCTGGTCTCCAGTCCCTGTTTTGAGATTCAAGTCTTGATCATGGATCTCTAGCTCCCTAAACCCAATTCCAACCCCATAGGAACCAAAATTAAGGTGTCTTAACCCTAGTACATCACCTCTAGACTTACCTAAGGACCTGATTAGGTCCTCACCAAACCCAATTGACTTAAATCAAAGTCAATTACCTTCACCTAAGTCAATTGGACACATTGAGTCCAATTGAGCTTAGATCTCAACCCACACAAGTTTAATTGGACTTGGTGAGAGTCCAATTGACCTAAACCCAATCTAATTGAGTTATTCTACTCTCAATTAGGTTCACACTCATTCAATTAAACTTAGGTTAAGTTTAGTAGCATTTTCCCCTTAGTAATTAGGGTTTGTAACCCTAATTCAAGACCTACACTTACCCAAACCCCTTAGGACCTAACCTAAGCCACCTAGCCACATAGAGCACGACCACACACACACACACACACACCATTCATGCACACACACTTCTCTAGAATTTTCTAGAGAGCTCTTGAGATGGCGCCACCTCTTGGTTGCCAAATTTAGCAACCAAGAGGAATTCAAATTGAGATCCACAATTCTTGGATCTCATAGACCATCTCCACCCACATGTGGTCGGCCACTCTTGGACTCTCTCTAGAGAGTTCTACACCTCTCTAGAGAGAAGCCATTGGGTCTATAAAAGGACCCTTTGGGTGGCCAAGCACCCCCATTCACTTCATTGGCATTCATTCCACTTAGGCTAGCCACTCCCATCTCCACTCCACTGCCACGAGTTGAGCACCACCATGGTGGCCACCATCTCTACAGCAGGAAGCTGGATCAGCTCCCCAACCTCTCTCCAAGGGTCGGCCTAAGCTCCATTGGCTGCCCCTCCTTCTCTCAGCCACTCAAAGGCCATCGGAGACCACCTCCGAATGCCCTTCCTTCTGCTAGATTAGTAGCTTAGCTTTTTGTATATTTATTACTTTTATTTACTGCTTAGTAGTGTAGTCTTACTTCTCCCCCAATGATGCATGCGAAATCCCCCCGTTGATTCTTGTATGCAATCGTTTTCTGGTAGCTAGATTTAATTTTTAAGCATTCATGTATAAGCTTTCCTCTAGATTTCCTTGTGCAACAACTCTCCAATGATGAATGAAATTGCATTTTTATATATATCTCTTATGTGTTTGAAGTCACCACGAGCTGAATGATTATCATATTTGTGTGCCTGTTCTTTAACTGTCTATATATTAAGCATGTCGTTTCTAGAGGATATCGAAAATCTGACAATAAATGCTTTCTCCATAACTAATCACCACCTCACTAGAATCGTGAGCACAGAAACTCACACGTTCACTTTTGTGATTTACTTGAAGCATGCGCATGTGATCCGAGTTAATAATAGGAGCGGTGAAGTCTTAGGAGATTGGAAACTGGCGTGCGTCTTTAAACAAAGTAGAGTGGCTTTAAAAATAAAAGATCAATTTTAAAAGCGAAAACAATGCCTCCCAGAGACGAACGATCGGGACTCAAAGTCTCGTTATTTTTATGAAACAATATCTTTGTTGGATCGTATTTCGCGACTACACTGCGACGCACTCCTTTTCATATCAAAAACGTGATCTACTCTTCTCAACAAATGGCGTCGTTGCTGGGGAGGCAACGTCATTTTTCTTGATTTCGATCTTTTAATCTATCACTGACAAATCTACCTCTACTTTGTTTTTGATGTGCAGGAAAAACGGAAGAAAAACGAGATCCACGTACACATTGAGCGCGACAAAGAAAAAATTAGGTGCACATCATCTATCTTAGATTAGGTTTATTTTCTTAACCCTAAGATTAGACCTACTTTCTACAATCTTTTTTGTGAAAAAAAAAGATTTTTCTCATTTTCGTGAAAAAGAAAAAAAATCAAAAAGAAAAATTTTGAAAAATCTGGATTAGATTTCTTTTCAAGCTTAGGTTAGTTTAAAAAGAAAAAAAAGAAAAAAAGATATTTTCTATGAATCTTTTGAAAAATTCTTTTTGAAAAAAAAACGTGCAAAAGTTTTGAGAAAAAAAAACATCCTTTTTGGTGGAAAGCCTAGATTTCAATTCAAACCTCTTTAAAAAGCTTTTCCACCATCTTCTAATTTTTGGCAAGATTTCAAATCTAAATTAAAAATTTGATTGCCGAAAAATTCTGAAATTTGGGCTAAACTTTCATTTTCAAATCATCTTTCAAATGCCACCATTACTTCGAAAAAATGCTAAGTATAAAATTTTTAAAGATTCATGAAGTGCACGGGGTTCAGATTGACCCAGATTCAAAATTTTTCAAATTTCAAAAAGCAATCTTGAGCAATCCGGGAATTTGTTTTGACTAAAAATGGTAGGGTTTGAAAGTTGATCTCATTAGCTTTATTTTTCATATTTTTTTTGAATTTTTGAAGATCATTTGGTGCTGTTTCAAAGCGAAAAATCGACCAGGGGTCAAAGTTCCAAATATGACCCATTGATATTCAAAATTCTCTAAAAATTTGGTTGAAACATTAAAAAATTCCAAAAAATATTATCTTAAAAACTAATTGAAAAAGGAATCTACTCGCAAAATTTCAAATTAATTTGATTCCAATTATTATCATAAAATCAACATTATTTTTGTGGTCTGCTGAAACAGAGAAAAACCCTAGAAGTGCATGCAACATAGGTTAAATCCTTAGGGTTACAACTAGAGACCACACATTGGGCTAACTTAGACTTAATCAAGTCTAGTTAGCCGGTGAGCTTGGTAACCTTGTGGCCCACTCACCACAAACCCCACTGAAGAAAACGGGTTAAAATTAACTTTAAAATACGAAATCAACCTGAGTTCGTTGTCGTACTACTGGGTGAGTTTAATCTCTCTTGCCGAACCTGGTGACTAAGTCTGCGGGGTAGTGTCAAACGATCATGGCTCGGGGGTCAACGGAATCAGAGGTGTAAGCCAAAGGAAGAACCTTCCCCTTAGTCCCCTCATAACCAAACTGGCTGGGTTAGCTTGAGAGGCGGGATTCACTTTCAGTCGGTTGTACAACGAACTTATCTTCAGGAATTTAAATCCATAACAAAAAATTTGGTAACCTGATCTATAAGGACCATTTGATTGATAGGGCCTTAGCCTTGTCCTGCGTGGCTACACCAACCCAGGGGTTTGGCGGTGTATGCACGGAAGGAGGTCACTTCGACCTCACTTGGTGGGACCTTGGGAGCCACTCCCAATGAGGCGAGTCACCTCGCCTGGACCATCTTCTCCTCCCATTTCTTCTACTCCAAGAGCCACCATGGCATATCCTGGACTTGGACTGAGACCGGGTCAGGACATTGAGAATCTGGACCCGATGGCTCGTCTGGAAGCCTGGGTCACCGAATCTGAGGAGCGGCATCAGCAAAGCATGGATCGTATTCTGACGGCACTTGACAGGATGCAGAACCCACCGCGAGGAGAACTGCAGGATTTTTACGACCCAGCCGCACCTATTGTCGCACCGCTAGTCATAATTCCCGTAGGCAGAGACGCGTTTGAGCTCAAGCCCAATGTAATTGGGTTGATCAGCACTCATTTCTACGGGAACTCAAGCGAAGATCCGTTCCAGCACCTTGAGGACTTGAGTCGACTCGCTGAAACGATTCGACCTAGGAATATTGATCTCGGGATCGTTCTGATGAAGCTTTTCCCATTCTCGCTGAGGGACAAAGCTTCATACTAGTTCAAGACTATTGGGAAGCCAATTAAAACCTGGTCGAAACTACGACGTGAATTCCTGCAAAAGTTCTTCCCAATCGGTAGAATAAATGCAATGCGGCGTGTAATCACGACTTTCTCCCAAGGAGCTGGGGAGAAATTACATGAAGCATGGGATAGATTTCACGACCTTCTCAGAAAATGCCCGCATCATGGTATACCTAGATGGCACTTAGCCCAGATTGTTTACCATGGGCTGGATGACACACATCGGTATCTGGCCGATGCATCTAGCGGTGGGAATTTTCTCACAAAAGACGAGAACAACGTATTTGAGCTGTTCAAATTGTTAGCGGAGAACTCGATGAATGTTGCATCTATGAACCAGTTCCAGTGGCCTGGTCAGCAGCGGGTTGGTGTCCACGAGGCTTACACAGATTCTATTTGAGCCGACATGGATATCATCGACAAGCAGCTGGATAGAATAAACCTAATTGAGAAGAAGATTGACCAGATTAGTCAAGGTCAATCCGACTCAAGCTCTGCCACCGCAAGATCCTCCTATGCACCCCGAGCCCCACCTGCTAGAGTTAATCTGCTCACTCGGGATGCATCTTCTCCGTATTTACGAGATCCCACATATCAGGATCCCGTGAATAATCTAGATCTGGCACCTTATGACCAGGGTTACGCAGCACCCGCAAATTACAATGCGTATCCCCTTGACGGATATACGTCTCAGACATCTTCGGCCTATGAGGACGTCAGTGCTATCCAAGGATACGGGCGTAATAACCCGTACTCGGACACGTATAACCCTGGTTGGCGCCAGCATCCGAAATTCTCCTGGTTTGGTAATTCACAGAGACCACATCAAGATCCACACTACCAGACCAGGCAATACGGGAATGCGTAAAACACGTATCCTAAGCAGTAGCCATTCCCGCCTCAGCAGCAGCAACCCCGCTCATTATACCAGCCGCTGCACCAAGCTACCAACCACCCTCCAAAGCGGGCCGACCCTTTGGAGGCGCTGAAAGAGGAGCTGCAAGAATCGATGAGGAAGTCTACACAAGATAGCTTGTAGATAATGAAGGCGATGGTTGATCAGATTCAGACCATACAGAATACGTAGAACCAGCTATTGCAGGAGCATAGGACTCAGGGAGCCTTGCCCTCCCAACCCATCCCAAATCCTTGATATGTGCAGAACCAAGGCGCCCCACCTAGGTTTTAGGCACCGCAGGGACAGGCACACGCCATACTACAGGCGCCTCCTGCACCACCCAGTTACGAGCAAGGCCAGCCGCCTTTGTAGAATCCTGCGTATCTACCCCTTTCGCTCCCCCACCACCTCATGGACAACAAGCCGATGCACACGCTGTTTCTTTGTGGAGCGGAAGGAAGACATTCGACCCACCACCTAGGCAGGTGGGTTCTGATTTTTCCCACCCTTCGTTGCAGGCAGATTCGACTCCATCATCTCAGGAGCCACCTGCGGTAGATAAGGGTAAGAGACCACTCATCCCTGAGATTCCCGTCCCTTTTCCCGAGGCTCTGACACGACATGTAGTACGGAAAAAAACACGTGGAATTTTGAGGACCTAAAATCGATGTTTAAGGAAGTACATATTCAGGTCCCCCTCCTCGAGGCTATCGATCACATTCCAGTTGTTGCTAGGTTCTTTAAGGACTACTGTACCCCGAAGCGACAGCTGAGAATTGGACGACAGGCGGTATTGCCGAAAGAAGCTAGTGCCGTGATTCTAGCTGACCTACCGTCAAAGAAGAAAGACCCTGGCACCCCACTCATATCTTGCTTTTTGCAGGATTCTCCATTTGATTGGGCCCTTCTAGATTTGGGTTCGTTCATCAACTTAACTCCCACCGCCGTATTTGATCGATTTTGATTTGGGTAGTTGAAACCCACCTTGGTTACAATTCAGCTGGCTAACAAATCAGTCAAAACACCGAGGGGGGTGGTTGAGAACGTGATCGTGAAAGTCCGCGGGTTCTGCTTTCCAGCAGATTTTTTCATTCTCGATATGGAAGTTCCTCCTAATCTCCACGATGCACCAATTATTTTGGGTCGCCCATTTCTGGCGACAGCCCGGGCGAACATCGATTGTGCATCCGAGCGTATGGAGATTGCCCTAGGCAATGAGCGACTTTGACTAGACATATTCAGGGTAGCAAAGAACTTTGACTATGATCGGATAGAGGAGGATGGTGAAGACAAAGATTCTGCTTACTATGGTAACATTGGGCTCTTTTGTGATGACCCAATGTCTCATTCGTCTACACTATCAGGGTTCTCGGACCTCGATCCACATGGGATTGAAACCACTGCATTACACATATCTCCCCAAGGATCTGATTGTTTGGGGTGTGCTTCTGACCACAGCACCCCTGAATCCAGCTATCTTGATCCATATATTACTGAATCGCCCCTGTTATTACAGGAAGATGTGACTACAGCTAATGGGTTTCCCGTTAGCGTAGTCACAACAGATTTCACAGGGAGCGACTCAGCGGGAATTCATGTGTACATGGATCAGCAGATTCCCACCCTCGATTATGCTCCTCCCACTCTCAGTTCTGATTCTAACCCACCCATAATTGAATTGAAGCCCTTACTTGACTCACTCAAGTACGTTTTCTTGGGCGAAAGTGAGATATATCCAGTCATTATCAATGCCCACTTAACCCAAGAACAGGAGCATTAATTAATTTCTACACTTCAAGACCATAGGGCTACTATCGGGTGGAGTGTTGCTGATCTCCACAGTATTCGCCCCTCATATTGCACTCGTCACATTTACACTGATGAAGGGGTGAAACCTTCAAGACGACCTCAAAGACAGCTAAACCCGAATATGCTAGAGGTTGTTAAGAAGGAGATCATCAAATGGCTGGATGCAGGTATTGTATATCCAATCTCAGACAGCCAGTGGGTGAGTTCGATTCAGATAGTGCCCAAGAAAGCAGGACTCACCGTCATAAAAATTGATAAGGGAGAATCCATCCCGACCCGCACTGCGACATCTTGGCGGGTCTGCATTGACTACAGGAAACTGAACACGGCTACCCAGAAGGATCACTTTCCTTTGCCATTCATCGATCAGATCTTGAAATGGTTATCCGGACATAGTTTCTTCTGCTTTCTGGATGGATACTCCGGGTATAATCAGGTAGCAATTAGCTCGAAAGATTAGGACAAGACCACATTCACATGCCCCTTTGGAGCATTCGCTTTCAAGTGGATGCCCTTTGGCCTCTGCAACGCACCAGCGACATTTCAGCATTGTATGATGGCTATCTTCTCTGACATGATTGGGGATTATGTGGAGGTATTCATGGATGACTTCTCTATTTTCGGAGATGGTTTCACGTCTTGTCTTGATAACCTCACCAAGATCCTGAAATGATGTATTGAGGTAAACCTAGTACTATCCTGGGAGAAAAGCCATTTCATGGTGAGGGATGGCAAAGTACTAGGGCATAGGATCTCTAAAAATGGACTCGAGGTCGACCGGGCTAAATTAGAGATTATCTCCCACTTACCACCACCTAGCTTAGTCAAGCAGATTAGATCATTCTTGGGCCACGTCGGCTTCTATCAGAGATTTATACGCGATTTTTCAAAAATTGTGCGGCCTTTGACAAATCTCCTGGTTACCGATGTCCCATTTGAATTTAATACCTCGTGTCTCAGCACCTTCGAGACTTTACGAAGCGCTGTTTCCGACTCCCCGATTCTCCAACCACCCGATTGGTCGCTTGATTTCGAAATGATGTGCGACGCTTCTGATTTTGCCGTCAGTGCAGTTTTAGGCCAGCGTCGAGAGAAACAACCCTTTGTCATTTACTATGCTAGCAAGACGCTGAATGAGGCTCAACATAATTACACTATCACCAAAAAAGAACTACTACAGTAGTATTCGGGTTGGAGAAATTCATATCATATTTATTAGGGTCCAAGGTCATCATCGTCACTGACCACTCTGCCCTCCGGCACTTGTTGGCAAAGAAGGATGCCAAACCATGACTCATTAGATGGATCCTTCTATTGCAGGAATTTGATATCGAGATCCGTGACAAAGCCAAAAAATAAAATGTTGTGGCGGATCACCTATCCAGATTGGACCCAGACCACATTCCTTATTCCCTGCCTATCCATGAACAATTTCCGGATGAATCACTTTTGGCAATTCATTCTGTTGAGTTCCCCTGGTATGCGGATTTCACGAACTACCTTGCCGCAGGCAAAATTCTCGCGAACCTATCCAAAGACCAGAAACTCAAATTCATTGTAGAGGCCAGATACTATCTCTAGGATTACCCACTGCTCTTCCGCATTGGAGCGGATCAGATTATCCGCAGATGCATCCCAGACTCTGAGATCCCCAGTGTGTTATCTTTCTACCACAATGATGCATGTGGTGGCCATTTCTCAAGATGGAAAACCGCTGCAAAAATTTTACAGTCGGGATTTTTTTGCCCAACCATCTTCAGAGATACACACGATTACGCCCAACACTGCAAACGATGTCAGTCGATCGGTTCTACGACCAGGAGAGACATGATGCTACTCCAACCCATCATGGTCATAGAAGTGTTCGATGTCTGGGGCATCGATTTTATGGGCCCTTTTTCGAACTCGCATGGCTTCGAGTACATATTGCTAGCCATTGATTATGTCTCGAAGTGGGTCGAGGCCATCCCAGCGAGACGAGCTGACCACAAGATCGTCATTTCCTTCGTACGGCAAAATATTTTCGCGAGATTTGGAATACCCCACACTCTGATTAGCGACGGGGGAAGCCACTTCATCCATGCCCATTTCAAGTCGTTATTAAAGAAATATGGGGTACATCACCACATAGCCACTCCGTACCACCCGCAAACCAATGGGCAGGTTGAGGTGTCTAACCGTCAAATCAAGCTGATTCTCTAGAAGACGGTTAGACCAAACAGGAAGGACTGGTCCGACAAATTAATCGATGCATTCTGGGCATATTGGACCGCATACAAGGCCCCACTCGGAATGCCACCATATCGCATGGTATATGGCAAGGCCTGCCACCTTCCTATAGAGCTGGAACATCGCGCCTTTTGGGCGGTGAGAAAATGCAACTTCGACCTCAATGCAAGAGGTCGAGAACGGAAACTCCAGCTCAGCGAATTAGAAGAAATCCGACGGGAGGCCTATGAGAATGCATTAATATACAAGGACAAGACCAAGGCCTTTCACGACTGCCACATCCGGAGGAAAGTATTCACGCCCAACCAGCGAGTCTGGTTATTTGATTCATAGCTGAAACTGTTTACGAGGAAGCTTAAGTCCAAATGGACTGGCATGTATGTTGTGATGCAGCCATACCCTAATGGGGCAGTCCAGATCAAGGACCTAAAGTCTGGGCATATATTCACGGTAAACGGCTAGCGCCTCAAGCCATTTTTGGCCCAGGAACCTCCTCCACCTGACAAGACTATTCATATTAGTGAGGACGTGTGATTGAGTGCTCACCCAGCTAGAGGTGTTAAACTCAACACATATAGATACCATTCGCCCTACATCCCACCATCATTTATATATAACCATTTTTATACATAGCATATTTCCTTTGCATAGTGCATGCTGACAGGTTGGCCGGTGCTGAATGTATAGTTTCAGGAGCAATTACAGGTGACTTCTACCCACTCATCCTCTGTCAGATTTATTTTCTTTTATAGTCATGCATGAGGACTTGCAAGAACTTAGGCATGGGGGGGTAGATACATCAAAACTAAAAAAATTTTTATGCCAACATTTAGGAAAACCTTGAAGCTGCAAGAAAAATGTACTTTAGGACCCTAACTTAAAGAACAACCGACTCCACCTCCAATGCTCACATTGGAGCTAAAAATCGTTCGCAACAGCCACTTTCGACTCACCCGCTCACCTTTTGTTCTAAATTTAGGGTCAAGCTGATTGTAACCCGATACGGGAAATTCACGAAGTACAAATTATATGAGGTTACATGTTTATAGCATATATAGATATTGCATTCATGAATAAGATTATTTTATTGCATTTTATCCTTTAGTTGATTCCTGTAATCTGGAATCCAGTACAACTTTTCACACACATGTAGAATTTGCAATGGATTCACAGTGAAGGCTGATAAACATCTTTAGTCTGTCGAGAAGAAGCAGTGCTTCTTTTCCTGAACCCTTGGATAGTGTTTTCGGAGTCAGGTAGATTTTCGTCCAAAAATCAACCAAATAGTGTGAGAAAGTAGAGTATACTGGTGCTCTAAGATTAGTGCAAGGAATCTGGAATCCTCGATAATTAGGTGATGATACTTTAGTTTAGACATAGTTTTCACTCTCGGTTCCCACGTATACATTTTTGTGCAAAATTTTGAGAGCCACCAAATAAGGCAAATACGAGGAGAGCGAGTTTTCATAAAACTAGGGCTAAGGTGGATGGTTACGACCATTCTTTACGAAATGCTTGGCTGAAGTAGGGTATTGATGTCAAGGTCAGAAATACACCGTCCTATCCATCTCTCCTGGTGCCGTAAATAGTCACTTCCACCAAATAAGCCACCTAATGTCTCTTGAGTACCACCAATCCCTAATAATGCCTCCTCAATAAAGTTCATGGATGTATGTCAGTTGTGTTATGTTGAAAAAAAAAATTTAAAAAAAAAGAGAGAAAAAGAAAAAGAATGATGAAAAGAAAGAAAAACTGAAAAAAAAATTAGAAAAAGAAGAAAAAGCAAAGAAAAGAATGAATATTTAGTGTTTATTTCATCAAGGCAATACCACCAAATAAAAATGAGATCAACCAAAGATGGCCCTAACCTATTTTTCTTGTGTTTCTGATCGCCGAAATACTGGCTGAGGAATTCCGACTTAGTGTTAGGGTTATGAGAACTCAGTTAAAGTGTTAATGCCTAGTGAGACCACCAAATACAGGTCATATACGTGAATCTGGTGAAGTTGTGAGCTCTACGAAGGAAAAGAAAAGGAAAAGAAAAAGTGCAAGAGAGAATGAATACAAAGGAATCAAAGAGAGCATAGTTTTTCTTGTCTTTCTCTGAGTTGAGTTACTTAGTAATCTGGGAATCTGGATTCTGTAGTACCAGTCTCTATGTAGCACCAAGTGAGAATGAGCCACCAAATATATAATACTTTCCCTCAAAGATTCTCTACCTAAGCCTAAAGCTAGGGTGGAATTCATAGAATATTTTGAATACCTCGAGGGAAGAAGTCTGCCTATCCCGCTAGAATTTTTACTAGGGGTCAAGTATAGGCTTTAGAGGTGAATTAGTTTTTCACTCGAATCCGTTGCAAAAGCTGCATAGCCGCACTTTCACGATGTCTGGATTTCTAGAGCATAGGATGAAAACAAAAAGGAGAAAAACCTTGAGGCATACACTTGATAAAATAATCAGTCCCTTAGGGACCCTTGCTGTAAATAATTTAGTCTTGCATTTGCTAGGGACTAGCAAGATTTAGGCATGGGGGTATGATTGCGCAGCAATCATAGGTCTTAATTGACCTAGATTAAGCTAGGACTTAGCATAAGTTAGGGTTATTCATGTATACATACGCATTATTAGCATCTTTACTACCCTTCTTTAGCTATGCATAAAATAATGTTATAATGTGCTAATTAAGTGCATTATGTTGATTGCAGGCAATGAGCAGATCTGGAGCTGGATCTGGAGCAAGATCTGAAGTTGGATCTAGAATAACGAGAGTTGCAGCAAAGCTGGAGTAGAAGGCTTAGATTAGATGTAGGAATAATAATGTAAGGGAGTTAAAGGTTTGCTATGCTATTAAGTAGGAATAAAGAAGTAAAATGTGAATAGCTTAGGTCCATCCTAGCCCTAGGATAGCCTAGAGACTTCCCCAAGCCTTAGCCACCCTTAGATTAGGTCACAACACCCTAGAAATCCTTAAAACCCTCCTTCCAGCCCTTATCTGGACGTCCAGATGAGTTATAGGACATCCATGACACTTAGCCATCTCCCGCATGCCTCAAACCCACTTCTGCAGTGTTATTGGACGTCCAGACACTTTGTTAGACGTCCAATTTCTGCAGACTACCCAAAATAGAACCCTGATTTCCCCCTAACTCAAATTGGACATCCAGAACTGAAGTCTGGACTTCTGATTTTTGAGTATTAGTCGTCTGATCCTATTATTGGACGTTTGATGTTGGTCTCCAGTCCCTATTTTGAGATTCAAGTCTTGATCTTGGATCTCTAGCTCCCTAAACCCAATTCCAACCCCATAGGAACCTAAATTAAGATGTCCTAACCCTAGTACATCACCTCTAGACCTACCTAAGGACCTAATTAGGTCCTCACCAATTGACTTAGATCAAAGTCAATTACCTTCACCTAAGTCAATTGGACTCATTGAGTCCAATTGAGCTTAGATCTCAACCCACACAAGTTTAATTAGACTTGGTGAGAGTCAAATTGACCTAAACCCAACCTAATTGAGTTATTCTACTCTCAATTAGGTTCACACTCATTCAATTAAACTTAGGTTAAGTTTTGCATTTTCCCCTTAGCAATTAGGGTTTGTAACCCTAATTCAAGACCTACACCTACCCAACCCCTTAGGACCTAACCTAAGCCACTAGCCACATAGAGCACGACCACACACACACACACACACCCCATTCACGTGCACACACTTCTCTAGAATTTTCTAGAGAGCTCTTGAGATGGTGCCACCTCTTGGTTGCCAAATTTAGCAACCAAGAGGAATTCAAATTGAGATCCACAATTCTTGGATCTCATAGACCATCTCCACCCACATGTGGCCGACCACTCTTGGACTCTCTCTAGAGAGTTCTACACCGCTCTAGAGAGAAGCCATTGGGTCTATAAAAAGACCCCTTGGGCGGCCAAGCACCCCCATTCACTTCCTTGGCATTCATTCCACTTAGGCTAGCCACTCCCATCTCCACTCCACCGCCACAAGTTGAGCACCACCATGGAGGCCACCATCTCCACACCAGGAAGCTGGATCATCTCCCCAACCTCTCTCCAAGGGTCGGCCTAAGCTCCATTGGCCGCCCCTCCTTCTTCTCTTAGCCACTCAAAGGCCATCGGAGACCACCTTCGAATGCCCTTCCTTCTGCTAGATTAGTAGCTTAGCTTTTCGTATATTTATTGCTTTTACTTACTGCTTAGTAGTGTAGTCTTACTTCTCCCCCAATGATGCATGCAAAATCCCCCGTTGATTCTTGTATGCAATCATTTTCTAGTAGCTAGGTTTAATTTTTAAGCATTCATGTATAAGCTATCCTCTAGATTTCCTTGTGCAACAACTCTCCAATGATGAATGAAATTGCATTTTTATATATATCTCTTATGTGTTTGAAATCACCACGAGCTGAATGATTATCATATTTGCATGCATGTTCTTTAACTATCTATATATTACGCACCAGCATGTCGTTTCCGGAGGATATCGAAAATTTGACAATAAATGCTTTCTCCATAACTAATCACCACCTCACTAGAATCGTGTGCACAGAAACTCACACGTTCACTTTTGTGATTTACTTGATGCATGCGCATGTGATCCGAGTTAATAACAGGAGCGGTGAAGTCTTAGTTAGGAGATTGGAAACTCGCGTGCGTCTTTAAACAAAGTAGAGCAGCTTTAAAAATAAAAGATTGATTTCAAAAGCAAAAACAATGCTTCCTAGAGACGAACGACCGGGACTCAAAGTCTCGTTATTTTTATGAAATAATATCTTTGTTAGATCGTATTTCGTGACTATACACTTCTTTTCATATCCAAAACGTGATCTACACTTCTCAACAAATGGCGCCGTTGCCGAGGAGGCAATGTCATTTTTCTTGATTTCGATCTTTTAATCTATCACTGATAAATCTGCCTCTACTTTGTTTTTGATGTGCAGGAAAAATAGAAGAAAAGCGGGATCCGCGCACACATCGAGCGCGGCAAAGAAAAAATTAGGTGCACATCATTTATCTTAGATTAGGTTTATTTTCTGAACCCTAGGATTAAATCTACTTTTTGCAATCTCTTTTGTGAAGAAAAAAGAAGATTTTTCTCATTTTCATGAAAAATAAAAAAAATCAAAAAGAAAAATTTTGAAAAAAATCTAGATTAGATTTCTTTTCAAGCTTAGGTTAGTTTGAAAAAAAAAAGATATTTTCTTTGAATCTTTTGAACAATTCTTTTTGAAAAAAAAATGTGCAAAAGTTTTGAAAAAAAAAAAACATCCTTTTTGGTGGAAAGCCTAGATTTCAATTCAAACCTCTTTAAAAAGCTTTTCCACCATCTTCTGATTTTTTGCCAGATTTCAAATCTAACTTAAAAATTCGATTTTCGAAAAATTCCTTAGTGAAAAATTCTGACATTCGAGCTAAACCTTCATTTTCAAATCATCTTTCAAATGCCACCATTATTCAAAAAATTTCCAAGTACAAAATTTTTAAAAATTTACGAAGTGCACGGGGGTCAGACTAACCCAGATTCAAAATTTTTCAAATTTCAAAAAGTGATTCCAAGCAATCCGCAAATCTATTTTGACTAAAAATGGTGGGGTTTGAAAGCTGATCTCATTAGATTTTTTTTCCATATTTTCCTCGAATTTTTGAAGATCATTTGCTACTATTTCAAAGCAAAAAATTGACCAGGGGTCAAAGTTCCAAATCTGACCCCTTAATATTCAAAATTCCCTAAAAATTTGGTTGAAATAGTAAAAAAATTCCAAAAAAATATTCTCTAATAAACTAATTGAAAAAGGAATCTACTCGCAAAATTTCAAATTGATTTGATTCCAATTATTATCAGAAAGTCAACATTATTTTTGTGATCTGCTGAAATAGAGAAAAACCCTAGAAGTGCATGCAACCTGGGTTAAATCCTTAGGGTTACAACTAGAGTCCACACATTAGGCTAACTTAGACCTAATCAAGTCTAGTTAGCCGGTGAGCTTGGTCACCTTGTGGGCCACTCACCACAAACCCCACTGAAGAAAATGGGTTAAAATTAACTTTAAAATATGAAATCAACTCGAGTTCGTTATCATACTACCAGGTGATTTTAATCTCTCTTGCCAAACCTGGTGACTAAGTCTGTGGGGTAGTGTCAAACGCCCTCGGCTCGAGGGTCAACGGAACCGAAGGCGTAAGCCAAAGGAAGAACCTTCCCCTTAGTCCCCTCGTAACCAAACTGGCTGGGTTAACTTGAGAGGTGGGATTCACTTTTAGTCGGTTGTACGTCCTCCAAGAGACCATCGAGGGGGATTTCTCTCACCTCTTTCTATCCTTCTTTCACTTTCGTAGTGTAGATTTTCCACTTTCGTAGTTGTAACAAACAATTCTTTATAAATAGATGATTGTTTCTCTCTCTCTCTTTCTCCCTCTCTTAAATTTTTGCAAGTAGATTTGCTAGAATTCATCGACCAAATCTCTTGCTAAAAATACCAAAAAAAAATAGATAAGATAAAAATGACCAAAAATAAATAAAAGTGAAGTGCAGATTTTTATAAAACCAAACATTCTCCTCTCTGTGTTCAACTCGGGACTCACTTTTCGAGTTTTGATTATAAATTTTATCTGATAGATGAATTTTGTGAGCTATGACAATGGGTTCTCTAAACCCTGATTTTAATTCGTGAAGCGCGCCTGCATCAATAAGGTACCCAAGTAGTTGTTGAGTTACAGACTAGGTCAGCTAAAGACGAGTTGCAGGCACAGGTTTCCGTGATTTTTAACTCTACCCTAGGGTTTATTTATCCCAAAGATTAAAGCATCTATGCATGTGCATTGGTCTGATTTATTTGAGGTTGGAATGATTGCCAACCTAGAAAGAGAGTAAGAATTTTTTTTTTGTAATATATAATTTTTTTGTTTGATTCCTCTAATTCTAAACTTGGATCAGCTATCAGCACGGTCTGTGTCGGATTCATTGCCCCCATCACCGAACCTTGAATGGTACCTAGCTTTCGATGCTTTGAGATAGCATCGCCCATAGCGACCCCAAGAACTCCTGGCACTCGACACTTTGAGATAGTATCACCCATGGATTTCATAAGCGAATTCAGGCCTGTGGCAATCGACATTTCGAGATAGGGTCGCCCATGGTACTTGAACTGCACAATGCGCTTACATGCCCCCAGTAGGATGGTCATCCTAAGAGGCAAGCGCCGAGGAGGTGACATGTTATCATCGCATCCTCAAGGTGAGTATATACTCCACCTCTCCTGCGGTAGGAACTTTTCCAATCAAATTGTGTTTTCAAGCTTCTCTTAAGTCAGATCTAAGAGAACCAAATTTTCTTTAAGAAAGGAATTAAGGTGATCATTATTTACATAAGGCCAAGTGTGTGTGAAATGCAGATGCTTAGGTTACGAGGACCCGTAAACCAAAAGGTAGAGAAAAAAAACCAGGTACTACCCAGCCTTTAACTCAATCCCTAGCTTTCCTTCCTCAACCTCTTGAGGAATGGTCCGCAACTTAACTCTTACTTAAGTTTTTAAGTCTAAACGAACCCTAAAGCTCTAAAGTTAGTAGTTTAACTCTAGATCCTATAATTAAATGCCTAGAGTCAGCTTAGGTAAACCTAAAGTCTTGGTCTCATGCCTAAAGATGCAGAGCCCAACCAGTTAAGCATAACAACATTTGTTTCTTTTTATTTTTTTATTTTTTTATTTTTTTTATTTTTTGAATGCAATATGCATGCATGAATGCAAAATGTAGACATGCTATAAACAGAGGCCTCAGGTCTTATCCCCCCATGCTTGGTTCAAACAATGTCTTCATTGGAAACAAAACAATTAAGGGAAGATATTACCTGAGGCGGAGAATGACAGGAGCTAAGGCTCCTCGAGAGTGACTTTGTCAACAAGTTGGCCATCCAAAGTAATGTATGCTTTTAATCGTTGGCCATTGATGGTAAAGGGCATTGCTGAAGAGGAAGGGCTCTTGATCTCTATAGCCCCATGCGGAAACACTTTGGTGATTATGTATGGCCCATCCCAACATGATTTTAATTTTCCTGGGAAAAGCTTAAGTCTAGAATTGAAAAGCCAGACTTGTTGATTGGGCTTAAAGGTCTTTCTAAGGACATACTTATCATGAATGACATTAGTTCTCTCTTTATAAGCTTGAGAGGTTCAAAAACATAATTCCT
The DNA here is from genome assembly GCA_037157565.1 of Thalassia testudinum. Classification (NCBI taxonomy): domain Eukaryota; kingdom Viridiplantae; phylum Streptophyta; class Magnoliopsida; order Alismatales; family Hydrocharitaceae; genus Thalassia; species Thalassia testudinum. The sequence goes on from JAZHRO010000007.1 coordinate 15,614,026, forward strand.
CAGCTCCTCAAGCTCAGTTAATTCCAAAAGTCATGCCTTACTCGCCTTTTCTAAATCCATGTTGACACTTCAGATAGCCCACAGTGCCCTATGTTCCAGCTCGACGGGTAAATGACACACTTTGCCGTACACTATCCCAAAGGGAGATGTACCCAAAAGGGTTTTATAGGTTGTTCGATATGCCCACAAAGCATCATCGAGCTTTTGAGACCAGTTCTTCCTATCAGGTCTTTCAGTCTTTTCTAAAATGTTCTTTATCTCCCTATTCAACACTTCAACCTAGCCACTTGTCTGGGGGTGGTATGAGGTAGCAATCTTATGAGCAACTCCTAAACTTTTGAGTAACCAGTTGAAGTGATGATTCTGAAAGTGAGGTCCCCCATCACTAATAACAGTCTTAGGGCAGCCGAATTGGGATATGATATTCGTCTTCACAAATTTCAATACCACTAAGTGGTCATTTGTTCATGTAGAAATGGCCTCTATTCATTTAGAGACATAGTCAACTGCCACTAAGATATATTCATAACCTTGGGACGAAGGGAAGGGGCCAATAAAGTCAATTCCCCAAGCATCAAAAATTTCAACAGGTTGAATGGGGTGTTGCAGCATCTCATTCTTCTTCCCAATCGTTCTAGTCCATTGACTTCTAATATAGGTCTTAACAAAATTATGAGAATCCTTAAATTACAAAGGCTACCAAAAATCAGACTGGAGAACCTTAAAAGAAGTTTTCTTAGCACCAAAGTGTCCTCCACAATGAAGTTCATGGTAAAAACTCAGCACACTTTGTTGCTCCTCTTCAGGCATGCATCGTCTCAGTACTTAGTCCTGTCCAATTCTAAATAATTCAGGCTCTTCCCAATGAAAGTATATAGGTTGGGAAATGAATCTCTTCCTTTTCTACTCATCCCAAGAGCCAGGAGTCTCTCTAGTGGCCAAGTAATTGACGATATCAGCATACCAAGGTGAAGTCTATGTTACCGCCATAAGGGTTTCATTGGGAAATGTCTCGCGAATGTCTTCAGATAGAAAGTCATCAACTGGAAGGCAAGATAGGTGGTCAGCCACTACATTTTCTACTCCTTTCTTTTCATGTATCTCCAAGTCAAACTCTTGAAGGAGTAGGATCCACCTAATCAAACGTGACTTAGAATCCTTCTTGGTAATGAGATGTTTCATTGCCGCATGATCAGTGAAAATAACCACCTTAGACCCAAGAAGATAAGACCTAAACTTCTCCAGAGCAAAAATTACAGCAAGTAATTCCTTTTCAGTGACGGTGTAGTTTTGTTGTGGTTTAGTTGAAGTCTTGCTAGCATAGTGTAGCACATGTGGTCTTCCCTCAACCCTTTGTCCAAGGACAACTCCCACTGCATAACTCGAAGCATCCCACATCAGCTCAAATGGGAGTGTCCAATCTGGATCTCAGAGAATAGGAGTAGAGATCAAGGCCTCCTTTAGAGTTTGAAAGGCCTTGGCACACTTTGAATCAAAATTGCAGGAAGATTCCTTAGCCAACAAGTTGCAAAGTGGCCTAGAAATTTTACAAAAATTCTTAATAAAGCGCCTATAAAAGCTATCATGGCCTAGAAAGGATCTAATCTGTTACATTCATGGGCAATGGAAGTTTGGAAATAGAATCAACCTTGGCTTTATCTACTTCCAAGCCTCGCTTAGACACAACATTCCCAAGTACAATTCCTTTCTATAACATGAAGTGCCTTTTCTCCCAACTGAGGACTAAAGCAGTCTCCATACATTACTTCAGTACATTCTTAAGGTGCAGGAGACACTGGTCGAAAGATGAGCCGTAAATGGAGAAGTCATCCATAAACACTTCAACACACTTGTCAATCATGTCCGAGAAAATGGACATCATACACCACTGGAAGGTTGCCGGTGCATTACATAGTCCAAACGGCATACGCCTGAATGCAAAGGTATCGTAAGGACTTCTGAAAGTCATCTTCTCCTGGTCATTAGGAAAGACTGCAACTTGGTTCTACCCAGAATATCCATCGAGAAAGCAATAGTACTTATTCCCTGCCAATTTTTCAAGAATTTGATAAATAAAAGACAATGGAAAGTGATCCTTGTGGGTAGCGGTATTTATCTTGCAGTAATCAATATAGACCCTCTATCCAGTTGAGGGTCTAATCACAACCAGTTCACCTTGGTCATTAAATTCCACAGTAAAGCCTACCTTCTTTGGCACCACATGAATAGGGCTCACCCATTTACTATCTGCAATGGGATATATGATCCCAGCGTCCAACCACTTCAGAATTTCCTTTTTAACGACCTCCCTCATATTAGGGTTAAGATGTCTCTGCATGTCCCTAAATGGTTTGATGGAATCATCAGTATAAATGCGGTGCATGCAGAGTGTAGAGTCTATACCATTAATGTCAGCAATGCTCTAAGTAATAGCTTGCTTATGCCTAGACAAACATTCAATTAGGGCTCCGTCCTGTGCTTCAAATAACACAGCCGAAATGATAACGGGGAGTGTATCATTGGCACCCAGGAAGATGTACTTGAGAGTGTCCGGGAGGGGCTTCAACTCAAGGCCGGGGGCATGTATGATTGAGAGTTTCATAATAGATGTCCCCATCTCAGGAAGTAGATCTACCTTGGGCAGAGATGATGTGGAAAGTGACTCAGCAGAAACACCCAGCAACTCCTCAAGTTCCGGTATATCCCCTTCACATTCCTCCAAGAGATGGGAATGCTCATTTAGCATGACATGCTAAAGGGGGTCATCACATAATATTGTAGGGGTTGTCTCTGCAATCAGGTCATTTATCACCTTAACTTAGGAACAATCCTCAAGCCTGGATTGTTTCTAAGCTTAAAACACATTAAACCGGATTTTCCTGTTCCCAAAGCCCATTTTTAACGCCCTACTATTGCAATTGATTGAAGCATGCGAAGTTGCAAGGAAGGGGCAGCCCAAAATGATGGAGGGCTTGGTTGTCTTGTTGGTAGGATCAGTGTCCAAAACTAAGAAGTCAACAGGGAAGAAGAAATCCTCCACTCTCACGAGGACATCTTCCAAAATTGCCCTAAGTGTCTTGAGTGATCGATCAGCAACTTGGAGGATTACCGGGCTAGGCTTCAGATTGCCTCCCCCAAGTTGTTCATAAACATATCTCGGAAGAATGTTCACCTCCGCACCTAGATCAAGTAGAGCCTCATCTATCTGTAAGTCACTAATGACCACCGAGATGTATGGGGCTCCTGGGTCCTTAAGTTTTAGGGGTGTGCCATGTTGAACTATTGAGCTAACAGAATCAGGCAGGACAACTTTTGATTGGACTTGTTTCCTAGATTGCTGCTCTTTTGTGCAGAGGTCCTTTAAGAAGCGAGCATAAGATGGAACCTGCCTGGTAGCCTCAAGCAAAGGCAAGTTAATTTGCATTTGCTTGAAAGTTTCCACGATCTCATCTGTCTTATCTTTGGCTCCAAATGCGCCAGCAGAAGTCCGCCCAGAGGTGGATAAGCGCTCTGGAAAGGGCACTCTCGATCTCTAGGTGGAAGGGTTGTCATGTCGGGTAAGGGGTGGAATGGGGCCAACCTCTTCCGGTGAGGTGATTTCAAGCGGAGGAGAGTTGGGCAATTCTTCTCCAATGGGGGTGAATGTCGAGGTGGATGGGTTTTCAGAAGGTGAGACTGTAGGAGCATCAGGTTTGGAAATTTCTTTCCTACTCCTCAGAATAGTCATTGCTTGGGCATTCTCCCTAAAGACAATCCCTTTTCCTTTAGGATTCTCCTAAACAGCACTGGGAAGCTTCCCAGATTCCCTCTGTCTAACGGCTTCAACAAGGTGTCCTATCTACGATTTCATTTCATGTATAGCCTTGTCATGAGATTGGATGATGGCACTTTAACTTTCTTGCATAGTTCTCAACATTGCCTTCAATTCATCCATCTTAGAGGTCTTTGGTTGGGCAAAGGTTTAAGGTTGGTTCATTTGTTAGTTTTGAAGGGGTTGTGGTTTATAATTCCCTGAATTTGAGACATTCCCTTGTCTTCATGAAAAGTTTGGATGATTCCTCCATCCCTTATTATAAGTGTTGGAAAAAGAGTCATTATGAGGTCTAAGGAGGAACCCTTGAGCGGCATTCAGGTCCGCCTATACAAGCTTAGGGAATTAGGAGGCCAAGTGGCAATCCACAGTGGCGTGCGTATTGCCTTGTCAAATGGAGCATTCTAAAGTTTGGGATGTGGAGGTGCTAGATGTGAATTGGCCCAGGCTCAACATAAGCCTTTCATATTTTGATTCAATAATTGAATCTGATAGGCTAAATTCTGGGTGTCCCTTGCCTCATTTGCCTCCAACTTTCTTTGCATGAGAGTGGGTTTTCTATCCGAGTAGGCAAAATTCAAGTGAATAGAATTCTCACTCAAAGTATCAAAAGGGTTCCAAGCTTCATCCTCAGTCATACATAGAAAGGTTCCTGCGCAGGCACCATCCACAGTCTGCCTGTGCGAATCATTAAGTTCAACGTAGAACCTTTCAACCAGTTGCCACTTGGGCACCTGGTGATGTGGGCAAAGTCTCAATAGGTCATTAAAGCGGTCCCACACATCATGGAAAGCTTCCCCATCCTTTTGTACAAAACTCATAATTTCCCTCCTAATGTGATTAGTTTTGCTCATGGGGAAGTACTTTTTCAAAAATAGCTTCTTCAATGCATCCCAAGTGTTAATATCATCTAGGATATGATACCAATACTTGGCCTTGTCCTTGAGGGAGAAAGGAAAGAGGGTCTGCATTTGGGCATCATTAGTAACGCCCTACAGCTTCACCGTGGAATAGACCTCAGTGAATTCCACTAGATGCCTGTAAGGGTCTTCCCTAGTAGTATCATAAAAGGAGGGCAGCAAGGATATGGTACTACTTTTGATCTCATAAGGATTGTCCCCTCCAGGTCTACATAGTGCAGGGCTAGTTTGATTGGTCGGAACGAAATATTCTTTAGGGCTCCTTTGACTAGCCATTTCTTCCCTTGGGTGGTTCCTTCTTAGGATTCTTTCAGGTTCAGGATCAAACACAAGTTGTCTCCTAAGAAATCACCTACCAAGCATGCACAATTCAAAAGGACTTGTTAGGTCTTTACAAATTTAAGCTTTTGACTTTAATTCAAATTGTAGGTGACAAAGCAAGTTGGCCAATCAATTACATGCCTATTGTCAACCTACAAAATGCCTAAAAAGACCTAGTTGGAGCTTAGGTGATCTTCCCTAAATCTTAAATGGTAAAGCAACTCCAAAGATGGAAGATCGAGGGCTGCAAGTAGGCCTAAGCCTTCCTTTGAAGCTTTGCTTTCTCGATGCTTCTTAACTACCCTCAAAAATCCGTGACAGGGTATCCCCCTCTTTGGAGTTACAAAACCTTTGATCTCAAGTTATAAACACTTCAGAATCCAATTGTAGGAGGGCTCTTGTCCTAGTAGTTCCAAGACCTAAAAGTGTCTATATGTGTGCTTCGGTGCAATAAAATAGCAAAGTGTGCATACACTGAAAAAAAATGTTTTCGAATTTTTGAAATGCACGCAAGTTTTCAACTTAAGTTCTTGGTCTTTAGTGTTCCTCCTTTACTTAGTCCTTTTTCAAGAAAAATATGTGACCACTTGTTAGATCTTTTCGATTCAATTAGGTGGTCTTGCAATTAAATCTAGATGCAAATGCGTGAAAAATATAGAATGCCAGGAAAAGAAAACGTACCTTGCCTCCAGCAATCTTCAATGAGATGCATGCAAATGCAAGCAAAATAATATAGAGGTTGCTCATTCACACCTAAATGGTTGTCCTAACGCAGGTAGCTTCTAGCAGGCATCTCGTGCTTTTGTTTCTTTTTTTTTTAAGCTACTGACGCGCTATGGACGTGTTTGTTTAAAAGGGTCGTTGTAGCTCATGTTCATTGTGTCAGTTTTAAATAAAGAAACAGACATGAGTCCAAGTGTCGAACACAGGGAGGCGTGAAAATCGGGTTTTTCTGTCACTTAGTGTCACGAAAATGGCAGGTTTTTGCTTGTGTAGGAAAACGTGGGGGAAAAGTGAGTAAGAGAGAGAGAAAGTAGGGTTAGAGTTCTTTTAAGTCATGGCATTCATGCAACTCACGATACGAAAAAAAACTTGTCAAGAAGAGAAAGAGCGACAATAGCTAGAAAAGAAACATCTTCATTTAACATGAACTTCAGTTTTACAGGTACAACACTAGATAAATGCTTAAGCACAAGTAAAGTAAACCTAAGCTAGAGAGGAAGAGAAAGGAGATGGTGAGGCGGCCATGGCAGTGGAGGAGGGCTCTGTCAGTGGTTCGTCGACTCCAGCGATTACAAAAGTGTGCTAGGGATAGCTAGGAGTAGGGTGGAACACTTGCAAGGGTATTGAATACCTTACATGGGTGGTTGGAAGGGGTTTATATAGGCAGAAGGGCTTTCTAAATGAATAAGGGGCTTTAGCGACATCCAGGACGTCACTAAAACCCTTCCTGAAACATCGGTGAAGCCCTTCTACCCGCTGGTCGTCTGCGCACTCAGTGCTTCCTCTTCTTGGCGATCCATGTGCAGTTGCTGAGGACCATCCGATCGTAGATCGAACGGTCGAGATCACACTGTGAGAGGCTTCAGGATCACGCCTCACGAGCACTATGCACGCGTTGTTCATACGTTATCATGCGCGTTTGGCCGAACACTCCTGATTTCGCCACATGGTGTTATCGCAGCCGTTCGATGGCAATCGAGCGGTCTAATTTGGTCGTGTGGACGAATTCAATGCTCGAGTTGTTGCGGGTGCTTCGAACGCGCGCCTCCTGCGTATGTAGCGGGGGTGCGACCGTTGTGCTATGTTGCGTGGTTTGTCGCGGATGCGTGTCTGTGCTCAGCTGTTTCCAACCGTTGGATGGAGATCCAACGGTCGGATCTTCGTGCTGAGGTGCGAAGGCGCATGGGCGAGGATGGTTCACAGCCGTCCGATCAGAGATCAAACAGCTCAGATCATCCTGTGGCTTGATGGAGGAAGCTAGCATGGCCTGATGGTTGCTGATCAGGCGCCACGTGGCACGTTGTGGGCAGTTGATCATCAGATCAACAGCTAGAACTTCTTGGGTCAATTGCGGGAGCTCCGGATGTCGGATTTGGTCGATTTAGTCCGTTGGACTCCGTTCGTCGTTCTGAATTCATCCGTGCGGTCTGATTACTCATCTGAGACTTGTTTTGACATGAACTTGTACAAATGGCCATTAACAGTGCATTATGAGCAATCTCAATGTGCTATGCATGTAATGCTCCCTTGCCCATTTACGATGTGTTATTTGTGCATTTTATCCTTAAGGAAAACCCCGTTTGGCAGAATTATTATCATAAAATGTTGTGTTATCATACCCCCATTGTTACACCTTGCTAGTACCTAGCAGGGTTCATTCTAGCCATTATTCTCAGTCAGAATTCGGGAAGTGATTACTTAGACATTTTGTTACTTGTCAACAGGAGGAAATATATTAAGATCCTAATATACAGAAACTAAATTATGCTCGAGTGTCTGCCAAAATGTGAACCTCCTGAATCCTCGCTTTAAGGCATATATATTTTTTCTTTTTCATTTTTTCTCATTTTTTTGCATTTTTGGAGTTGAGAGTGTGTTGGTAACTTTTTACGGCTACCCAACCCGCTCAAAACTTGAAAAAGACTCTAAGTGCTAAGCATCTTGGTGTGAAGATCGTGATAGACTCACTCAACGGTAATTCAGACAGACTTCGGGTTCCTATGCACCTAGGTGACCAGAAAATTAGGTGTTTTGCCTGAAGGTGTATCTGTCCGATCGGTAGCTTTCTCCCTACTTTTATTTTATTTAGGGTCAACACAAGGACTTTTCCAGTGTATATCTACCTAGATTGCTCCACTTCCCTGCTTCTTCCTTAAGTGTTTTGGATCTTTTTTTGCGTTTAGTGAGCTGGGCTCTAGACAACTGGCCAATGGGCTGTTACCCATGACCACTTGCCAGCCATACTCGTGCGGTGAAGTGTTGCTTATTTTGTTCTCACTTTTTTTTTCTTCTTTTTTATTATTTTTTTCTTTTTCTTTCTTTTTTTTTTCTTTTGTTGTTTAGTAAGTGGCTTCCCTGATCTCAAATTTACCTAGAGGCAATAAGAAGAAAGTGGTCTTGTGGCTACGCTCTGGACAACCAGCCGATGGGCTGTTACCCACGACAACTTGGCAGCCATACCACCCTAGAAGGTTCATTAGCTACCCAATTTCTGTTAGAATCTCTGAGGAGTGAGTCAGTACAAAAATGTGTGCAGATGCTTAGACTAAAAGTCCCTCTGAGTTCGAGGGCGAGTTGATAAGTTGTATACTTATCACCTTATTTTATTGGTGGATTAGAATAAATTAAGGTTGCAAGGATTCGAAGCTAAATCCATATTTTAACGGACACCAGGGCTGATTAAGCCTAAAGGCCTGAAAAGTCTAAGTGTTCAGGTTCTTTTCGTATTATTTCCCACTGTTGAAAGTTCCTAATGCCTAAGTTTTTATTCCTAAATTCATCAATTTTTATTTTATTTATTTTATTTTATTTTATTCAGACTGATTAAATGAACTCAGAATCATGCAAATTACCACTCCCCCATGCTTAAGATGGACAATGTCCTCATTGACAAATACATGGATGCAACAGGTGTTCAGAAAGATATTACCTGAGTGATGAAATATACTTAATCAGTCTGAATCTTTGGGTTGCCTCCTAGGAAGCGTTGAGTTTAATGCCTCCAGCTGGGCGGTGCTTCGTGTCATCCTCAATGAGGGTGACAACCTCCTTTGGGGGAACTCAGGTGAGGAAGTGTTTCAATCTTTGACCATTGACTGTGAAAGTACGCCCAGTGTTCGGATCTGCAATTTCAATTGCCCCATTGGAGTAGGGCTTGACTACCCTAAACGATCCCGTCCACTTGGATCTGAGCTTCCCGAGAAAGAGTTTAAGTCGAGCATCAAAGAGCCAGATTTTCTGATTAGGCTCGAAGGTTTTTCTATAGATGAGTCGGTCGTGGATGGTTTTCATCTTTTCCTTGTACAATCGACTATTCTCAAAGGCATCCCGACAAATTTCCTTGAGCTTGGAAAGTTGGAGCATCCTCTGCACACCGGCTAACTGGGAATCCATGTTACAATGCTTAACGGCCCAGTAAGTTCGATGTTCCAACTTGACAGGAAGGTGGCAGGCTTTGCCAAAGACCAGACGATAAGGTGACATGCCTATCGGGGTCTTGAAAGTAGTCCTATATGCCCATAGGGTATCATCTAGTCGTGTGGACCAGTCCCTCCTGTCAGGTCTCACGATCTTCTATAGAATGTTCTTGATTTGTCTATTTGAGACCTCGGTTTGCCCATTAGTTTGCGGATGATATGGGGTGGCAATGCAGTGGGTATCCCCGTATTTTCTGAGTAGGGCACGGAATTGGGTGTGGATAAAATGACTTCCACCATCACTGATCATGGCCTTCGGTATTCCAAATCGAGAAAAGATGTTCTGCTTAACAAAGTTCATGACAGCCTTATGATCGCAAAGACAGGTGGTGATAGCTTCAATCCATTTGGAGACATAGTCTACAGAGACTAAGATGTACTCGAAGCTGTTGGATGGTGGAAAGGGGCCCATAAAATCAATACCCCAAACATCGAAGATTTCGACGATCAGAATGGGTTGGAAGGGCATCATGTCTTTCCTAGTCATGGTCCCTAGAGTCTGGCAGTAGGAGCAAGTCTTTGCAAAGCTGTGTGCATCCTTGAATAATGAATGCCAATAAAATTCAAACTGTAAAACTTTTGCAGCCGTCTTCTTCCTTGAAAAGTGGCCACCACAAGCTTGGTCATGACAAAAGGATAACATACTTTGAACTTCATTCTCCAGAATACACCTCCTGATGATCTGGTTAGCACAGAGGCGAAACAACATGGGATGATCCCAGAAATAGTGCTTGGCTTCAGCCAAGAACTTATCCCATTGTTTTTTAGACCAACTGTGCGGGGTCTGTCCTACTACCAGGTAGTTGACGAAGTCAGCATACCAAGGTAGTTTCCTGTCTTGCACAGCCAGAATTTGCTCATTGGGAAAGGTGTCAGATAAGGGCAAGGAGGGCCCAATGTGGTCCGGGTGGAGTCTGGACAGGTGATCGGCCACAACATTCTTTGACTTTGTCGCGAATTTCCAAGTCAAATTCCTGCAAGAGCAGGATCCATCTGATGAGCCTAGGTTTAGCATCTTTCTTGGCCAACAAATACCGGATGGTCAAGTGGTCTGTATAGATGGGCACGTGGGATCCCAGAAGTTAAGATCGGAGCTTTTCGAGTCCAAAAACTACGACGAGCAGTTCTTTTTTCGTGACTGTATAATTCCGTTGGGCCTTGTCAACATCTTGCTCACGTAGTAGATCACCACAAGTTTCTTGTCTTGTCTTTGTCCCAAGACTGCGCTGATGGCAAAGTCTGATGCATCACACATGATCTCAAAATCCTGGGACCAGTCCAGGGGCTGAAGTACAGGTGTGGTGGAGACTAAGCCCTTGAGGGCGTGGTAAGCCAAGATGCAATCAGAGGTCATGTGGAATGGGGCGTCATTGACCAGAAGGTCGGTCAAGGGTTTGGAGAGCTTGGAGAAGTCTTTGATGAACCTTCAGTAGAAGCCAACGTGCCCAAGGAATGAGCGGATTTGCCAGATCGAGCTAAGTGGGGGAAGTTTGGAAATCAAATCAACTTTGGCTCGATCCACCTCAATGCCCCTATGCGATATGATGTGACCGAGGATAATTCCTTCTTGAACCATGAAATGGCTCGTTTCCCAACTTAACACCAAGTTAACCTCGATACATTGCTTTAGGATTTTCTCCAAGTTGCTCAAACAATGGTCAAATGAGTTCCCAAATATTGAGAAATCATCCATAAAGACCTTCAGGTATTCACCCACCATCTCTGAAAAGATGGCTAGCATGCAACGCTGAAAGGTAGCAGGTGCGTTGCATAACCTGAATGGCATACGACGGAATGCGATCATGCCATGCGGGCAAGTGAATGTGGTCTTCTCTTGATCTTCAGGAGCAATTGCGACTTGGTTATATCCTGAATATCCATCCAGGATGCAAAAATATTTCTACCCTGCCAATCGCTCGAGAATCTGATCAATGAGTGGCAAGGGTAAATGATCTTTTTTGGTCGCCTAATTGAGCTTCCTGTAATCAATACACACCCGCCATGTAGTGGTGGTGCAGGTGGGGATGGATTCGCCATGCTCATTGGTGACAACGGTGAATCCGGCTTTCTTGGGGACCACTTGAGTGGGGCTCACCCAGGGGCTATCAGAGATTGGATAATGATTGCACAGCAAAGATACACCAGTAAATATGCCATCTTGTGTTATTTCCTAGCATTACCCATGCATCTTATGTAGCCATACTTTCATTTGTAAATATACGCCTGCATGCATTTATAAAGAGGGGAAGGGAGTGAGAATAAATAGCCATCCAATCCACTTCCATTATTAACATTTTCCTTGAGTGTGGCATTGCAATTTCACCATTTCTCTTTTTTTTTTTCTTTTTTCATGAGGTTGTAGGGCATGGTGCGTCGCACCTCTCCTCGCCGCTCCTCCTGCCAGTAGCATGGGGAGAGGCATGCTCTCCCTCTGTAAAATACCATGCATTCCCCCTTACTGTGGCAGCCAGCATCCATCTTCATATAGACCCATCGCCACCCTCAGACTACACCACATGCACCGCTGGCCAACCTCCTTCCCTCTCCTTCTCCATACACAGTTCCTCTTCACACAAGTTGAGAAGAGGCACACTATGTGCAGGAGATAGCTCACAGTGGTCTCAGACCACCACTGTGAGTTCCACCACCGCCCAACTCCATCGTGAGCAGGTGGGCGTGGTGGTTTCTTACTTCATTTTTTTATTTTCATTCTTCTTTCCTTTTTCGTTTTATTGTTGTACTTCTCCTTTGCCATTAATGTAGGGCTCCAATCTCTGAAGCTCACGCCCTCCGTGCACCTCCAGCATGTTCGCCCAACTTCGTGCGTCATCACCTGCCCGAGCAGACCGCTTGGGGCTTCTTTCCACGCATGTGGGTGCTCCACAACGTCGGTCGTACAACAAACCTCCTCCAGCCGGTCGCCAGATCGCGCGCGTACTATAGCACGTGGTCTGCGCGACACTGTAGCCACCGGCTCATTTCTCACTTAGCCAGTGGCTATGTCACTCTCTCTCCACGCCCGCACCTGCTCCAGTCGGTCACCGCTCCACCCGCCCGCGCTCCTGCCATCAGCGTTGTGCGCTACACTCTGCAACGCGAACACTTCATCCCATGCGCAGCCACAGTGTGCTGCATCTCACCCACCCCACGCAGGTGTGTTCGCCTTCGCCTCTACGCCTACGCACCTGCACGCCTCCAGACGATGCCCCCGCGCTACAGACGTCTTAAATGGCTACCCCTCCTTCAGCATACACACACACACCCTGACACATACACACAAACACTCACACACTCACGCATATACACATATATATATATACACATTCACACACTCTCACCCTCACATATATCTACATATACATAAATATATATACATATTTATATATATATATAGATATACATATATATATACATGTACACATATATGTACATATATAGTTATAGATATATATATATACATATATACTTATATATCCACTTATCCACATTCCCCTATACACATATTCACCTCACGTACACTACCCACATACCCATGCACTCACCCCTCCACCGTGCATCGTATCGCAGGAATAATCGCACCATTTGCTGATATTCCCCAATACCCGCGCAAAGCAAGCGCGTCCACCCACACTCACACGCATCTACTCCACACTCCACGTGGCACTTAGTCTTGTTGGTTGTGTCTTGCTAGACGTGGACCAACTTGACACCGTGCTACATCCCATTCACATTTCCATCTTCACCCCTATCTATATAACATCTATATAATTATACATATTCTATATCTACTATATATACATATATAGATATACTAAGCTAAGTATTTCTTTTCATTGCATTCTATTTTTCTTTCAATTTGTCTTTTCTTCCTGCTACTAAAAAGACTAAAAAAGGTATAAAATAGAAAAGATAAATCTTGATTTGCAGGCACATGGTCTCGCGTGTGGCGAGACAGGATTCATTGTATTTTGGCATATAGCCAAGGACCTATTTGAGGGTGTGCCTCAAGAACAAGTTTATTGGAAAAAGTGTAAAAATCAAGAAAATCAAAAACATAATAACCGCAATGAAGAGATATGTTTTAGGACAGGTGTAGAAACTTCGCAAATCTCCTAATCCCTGCCTCCCTGAGATCGACCCTGGGCCTAAAAGTGATCAAGGTAAAATCAAGTAGGCCAGGTTAAAAATTTTGTGAAACTGGTGTACACTCGACTTAGGTTAACTCACTATACTCATTTCGACATTAATATCACCATTTTAATAAAGCCTATTCGAGTACCCATCACACTTTTCTGGCGCCGTTGCCAGGGAGGCTCTATTTGGAGTAAGTCTCTATTCTCTTCTTTTGATTTTCTCTTCCACCCTTCTCTTCACGGGTGTTTTGTTTGTTTGTGTGCAGGTGTACTTATTGCAAGGAGGAGACACGCAGAGGAGGTCAGAGACATAGGCAAATCCGAAGCGGGTGCGAGAACGTAAAGTCGCCGGTGCCGTATTGGAGCTTCTCCCACATTGCTGAGGAGGTAGGTGTCGCCATCTTAGTAACTTAGGTCATCTTGTTACCTTAAAAAAAGAAAAAAATTCTAAAAATCTAAAAATTTCAAAAAAACCTAAAAGCACTTCTTGGGAATTTCTTGCGGCGTGTGGACTAAAATCACTTGTTGATTGTTTGCTATCAGCCCCACCACCCCTGGATTTCCCGCAAACTTCGCATGGCGAAAATCCAAGAATCTTGATTCTTGGATCTTTCATTGTGTGAAGTTTTCTTTGAGGCAAGATAATAATTAATTGATTGCCATCCTTCCTTGCCTCATTTATTCACATTTCAGGATCACATTTTTTGGTAGGGAGACTTGGAATTGAGTTGATTCCAACCCCACCATGACTCTTCATTTGCCTTAGATTCGATCCCGAATATATCAACCCGAACATTTTCATTTTTTTTACATCATTTGGTGGTTGAGCCTTGTGTGGATTATCATTTTGGTGATTGGGAGCACATGAATTGAAGTGTTTTGGCTCCCTTTCACATTGAATTAAAATAGACTCGTGCATCCACACTTAGAAGTTTCCATCTAGGGAAGCCCAGTGCATTTTAGCATGCATTAACTAATTCACATTGAAGAAGGGTTTACTAGGCATAAAGAACTTGTGTTTTCTCAAAACCTATAGATTGGTTGAATCGGTAATTCAGTGGAATCCTAAAATCCATACTACTTAAGGTTGAAATTCTAAAAGCCATTCAGCATCTAAAACTTCAATTTGGGGAGATTTCCCCATTGCATGCTTGATTTACACTCTTAATATCAACACACTTGGGCATTACCTGTATACAACGCCCTCCACATTTCTTGAGCACTTGATCCTAAGCCTCTAAATTAAAACTGGTACAACTTGACCCCTGTTAAGGATTGGAGGTCTAACTACCTACGTGTAGCACCTACGTGCTGGTGTGGGTTCCCATGTGCTATCAGGTGTCTAAGATTGTGGCCAATGGCCTTTCAATCTGGCTCGGTGGTTCTGTGGTGCTCTCATTTGATTCCGTAGGTAGTGATAGCAGGTAACCTAGATCTTTAGGTCTAAGGGCACATTGTAGAGGTTAGGAAATTGATTGCTTTGATTTGTCATCAAGTGTATCCTTACGGCGTTGTTTCTCTCATCCCCTTTCCCTTCTCATCTCCCTAATTCTTCCTGCAGTAGTGCATGTTTGGGAGGAGGTCACAAAATATTGAATTGTTTGATAATTCTAGAAGGATAGAAACTAGTGAATCATCATCCTCCTCCACAAACATGATGCACACCCACCCCCAAATCCCGAGGGAGGAAATCGCCCCCCTCCAATCCCACCAGGAGGTGGTGGAGCCGTAAACCCAATAACCCGCCTCCAAGCCCAAATGGCACTGTATAATGAACAAATCGAGGCCATAAGGGAAACATTGGAGGAAATGAATCGCCCTCCCCCTAAAAGGGAGGAACCCAGGTCTCTTAGTTCTTATCAAAATCCCATAGCTACAGAGACCATTGGGCAAATTCGGGTCCCCAAGGGTGGGGACGATTTTGAATTAAAACCAAATGTCATTGGCCTAATTAACTTTCACTTCCATGGTCTTGCAAGTGAAGATCCCTTTCTTCATTTGGAAGACTTAACCCGATTAGTTGAAACTGTTAAACCAAGAAACATCGGATTATCAATTGTCCTCATGAAAATGTTCCCGTTTTCATTGCAGGACAAAGTGTCGTAGTGGTTGTGCACCCTTGGGAGAACCATCCATTCTTGGGAAGAGATGCGTACAGCGTTTCTCAAGAAATTCTTCCCAATCGGGCAAACCAATGCGCTTCGCCGAGCTATAACTTCGTTCGTGCAACAAAATGGCGAGCAATTTCATGAGGCTTGGGAGAGGTATAATGACCTCCTAGGGAAGTGCCCTCACCATGGTCTTCCAAAGTGGCATATAGCCCAAATCTTCTATTATGGGCTAAATGAGACTTTACGATAGATCGTCGATGCTTCCTGTAGAGGGAACTTTATGAATAAAGACGAGAATGGAGCATTTGAATTATTTGAGAACATGAGTGAAAACTCAATGAACAATGCCTCCATTATCGCCTTTAATTGTACTAGCATGCCCCGCAATGTTCACGAAGTTGACACGGGACCCTACCATTCATCCACAGATCTTAACTTAATTGCACAAAAATTGGATGAAGTCTTCGTCGTGCACAAGAAGCTGGACGAGATTCTGGCCAACCTCGCCCGCTCTATGGCAAACACCTCCACTCCATCACTCCATCACAACCTTAATCCTTCCAATACTAGGCTGATTCCTAAGAATCCTGTGAGACCATCCTTACCGAGTATTGTGCCAAGCGATTCGGTAAGCAATGTGGACCTGGCTTCTGCAAGCCAGTATTTCGACACGGAGGACCAAGCCACCATGTGCTCGGATGCATATACAGAGTCTTTTGTCTTAGAAGACGCTGGGAAACAACCCGTTCTCTGCTACTTATAACCCAGGGTGGTGAAATCATCCTAACTTCGCATGGTCCATTAACCCGCAGTGCCAAAACCCCGCAAGTGGACCAATGCGACCTTCCGCACCCGTCATCCCAAGGGCCTAGTATAATCCTGTGGCAAACATGCCATCAGATCCTTGTGCACCTCAAACAGAAAATGCATCAAGTCCTATTGATAAATTGATGTGAATGATGATAGAAATGTCTAAGCGCCATGAAGAAGACATGACCTCTCTTCAGCACCAATTGGCGCAGCAGAATGTTGAGATCAGTCAACTACGTATGACGACTCAATCTCAAGGCACTCCTCCAACACAAACTGTCCCTAACTTGCGAAATTTTATACCCCATGGTTTGTAACCATAGGTACGACTGTCTCAGGGGCAGGTTCATCAGATTCTGCAAGCTTCGTGCACTACATCAGGATTTCAAGCTAATCCCGCAGCAGCAAATCACCCTTATGTCCCTATTGCAAGCCCTCCTCCACCTTATGATCCCACTGGACCCGCGACGTCCAATGCAATTACTACAAGGAGTGGTAAGCAAACCGTCGAAACGCCTCAACCTGATCCTGGCCCATCTTCTTCATCGCCCTCTCATTTGGGATGTGCACCGCATTCTCATGAGGACGATACACCCAAACTGGTGCCAGAATCAGTCCCATTCCCTGAGGCTCTACTAAGGGAGCCAAAAGGCAAGAAAAAGGATATGCAGGCCTTTGATAACCTGCATAATTTATTCATGGATGTTGAGATCAAAGTACCCCTGTTGGAGGCTATCGACCATATACCAACTGTCGCTCGATTCTTCAAAGACTACACTACACCCAGGCAACAGTTAAAGAAAACAAACAATCCAGTGGTCCTCTCGCCTCATGCGAGTTGTGCTATACTATCAAATCTACCACTAAAGCAGAAAGATCTGGGTACACCGCTTATTTCATGTAGCATTCAAGGTTGCAATTTTAACCGTGCTCTGCTTGATCTAGGATCTTCCATCAATCTTATACCAACTATCATGCTCGAGAATTTTGCCTTAGGAAATCTGAAACCCACCCCTATCACATTGCAGTTAGCAGATCGTTCAGTCAAAATACAGAAGGGTGTGGTGGAAGACGTGGTGGTTAGGGTCAACAGTCTCTGTTTTCCTGTTGACTTTCTTATTTTGGATATGGAAGTTCCTAGCTCACTTTCTGATTGTCTGATCATCCTTGGTTGACCTTTCTTGGCCACAACCCACGCCCATATCGACTGTGAGTCAGATTCCATTGAGATCGCCGTTGGCTCTAAGAAGCTCAAGCTAAACATTTTCAACGCCACCAAGAATTTCGATTGCGATTGCATCGAGGATGACATGTCTAACGAGGACATGGCCATTAGCGACTGTATTAGAATAATAGGGACCTATTCTGACTACTGTGGATTGCCCCTAAACATAGACCATTGCCTAACTAACATATATTGTGACGTTTCCCCATCCTTACCCTTACTCGTACCTTCTCCTGACCAGACTTCTGACGAGGTTTCCTCCGCTTCCCACACCTCATGGTCTGAGTCATATCCAGGCTACTCACCACTGGTCCACCCCCTTGAAGATCAGATTGCCTTTTCTTTCTCTCCAAATTAGGTGGACATGCGACTCCATACTGGGACCTTGACCCCAAATACTAATCACTGGGGCTCTCCTTTATTGGATCCATCAATCCAAGATGCCCCTCTTCTTGGCCAATCTGAGGGCCAACTTCTTTCTCCTGCCCTTCTTTCTTCTGATCCGTTTGGGACACTCTCGTCCCAAGAAATGCCAGATCTTTCGCCATCCACTCTCGAGTTGAAAGCGCTGCCTGACACGCTTAAATATGCTTTTCTGGGACCAAATGAAATGCTCCCCATAATTATTAGTTCAAAATTGACCAGGGAGCAAGAGTACAAGCTAATAAATGTCCTCATGGAACACAAGGCAGCCATTGGATGGTCCTTATCTAACTTAACTGGCATTAGCCCCTCCTACTGCACTCACCATATATATACAGAGGAGGCTCGACCTTCCCGCGAGATGCAGTGACGTCTCAACCCTAACATGCGAGAGGTCATTAAAAAGGAAATCATTAAGTGGCTTGATGCGGGTATAATCTACTCGATCAGCAACAACCCCTGGGTGAGCCTGATTCACGTCGTGCCCAAAAAGGCGGGACTCACCGTCCATGTCAATGACAGGGGCGAATCCATCCCTACACGCACTCCTACATCTTGGAGAGTGTGTAGATTATAGGAAACTGAATACTACGACAAAGAAAGATCATTTTTCGCTACCTTTCATTGACCAAATACTAGAGCAGTTAGCAGGAAATAAATTTTTCCATTTTCTGGATGGATTCTCTGGATATAACTAGGTGGCTATTGACCCTCGGGACCAAGAAAAAACCACCTTCACCTGCCCCTTTGAAACCTTCGCATTTAGAAGGATGCCATTCGAACTTTGTAATGCACCAGCAACTTTCCAGAGATGTATGCAGGCGATATTTCATGATATGGTGGGTGACTTTCTTGAGGTCTTCATGGATGACTTTTCGATCTTCGAACCTTCATTTGATGATTGTCTTGCCAACCTGACCCGCTTCCTTCTGAGATGTATTGATGTGAACCTCATGCTTTCTTGGGAGAAAAGTCATTTTATGGTACACGAGGGGATTGTTCTCAATCACATCATCTCCGATAGGGGTATTGAGGTTGATAGAGCTAAGCTTGATGTGATTGCTGATTTACCTATGCCTAGCTTTGTCAAGCAAATCCGCTCCTTCTTAGGACACGTCGGTTTGTATTGGAGATTCATCAAAGACTTCTCCAAGATTTCTAGACATTTAACTCATCTCCCATCGACCGACGTACCCTTTGATATGGGCCCTGACTGTATGCGAGCATTCATGCAACTGTGTGAGACTGTCACCAAGGCCCCTGTTCTACAACCACCTAATTGGTCCCTCGACTTTGAACTCATGTGTGACGCTTCTGACCTTGCAGTCGGAGCCATCTTGGGACAAAGACGCGATAGACACCCCTTCGTGGTGTACTACACCAATAAGATGTTGGACGAGGCCCAACGTAATTATACGACTACTGAGAAAGAACTACTGGCGGTCGTCTTTGGGTTGGAGAAATTCTGCTCTTACCTTCTAGGATCGCATGTTACTGTATTCACTGATCACGCGGCCATTCGTCATCTCATGAACAAAAAGGATGACAAGCCTAGACTGATACGTTGGATCCTTTTACTCCAAGAATTTGACCTCGAGATCCGCGATAAGGTTGGAGCCTAGAATGTGGTTGCTGATCATCTCTCGAGATTGGACCCCGACCACATTTGACTTACCCTACCGATTAATGAGGTTTTTCTTGATGAGCACCTACTGGCAATTAATGTGGCAGGTGGACCTTGGTATGCCGACATTGCCAATTACCTTTCTTCTGGCTCCCTTCCACGTGGCTGGCCTAATAACCAGCGCAAGCGTCTCATCACAGAAGCAAAGTATTATTTCTGGGATAATCCACTACTTTTTCGAGTAGGTGCTGACCAGATCATCCGTCGCTATATTCCTGATAGCGAATTCCCCAGTGTGTTATCCTTCTGTCACGATCAGGCTTGCGGAGGCATTTCTCTAGGAGGCAAACTGTAGCCAAGGTGTTGCAATGCGGTTTCTTTTGGCCCTCCCTTCACCAGGCTGCACACAATTATGCTAAACGTTGCACTAGGTGCCAGTCGTTAGGGTCAATGTCACGTCATGACATGATGCCCTTGCAACCCATCCTAGCTGTTGAAATCTTTGACATTGGGGAATTGATTTCATATGTCCCTTTCCTCCTTCCAACGGCTTTGAGTACATCCTCGTTGTTGTTGACTATGTTTCAAAATGGATCGAGGCTATTCCCATGTGCCATGCTGACCATGTCATATCTACTCGATTTGTCAAAGACCACATTTTTTCATGCTATGGGATCCCTCGAGCCATTATCTTTGATGGAGGAAGTCATTTTACCCATGGATCTTTTCAGGCACTTCTGAGGAAATATGGAGTCCACCATCGTATCGCATCTCCATATCATCCTCAGACAAACGGCTAGGCTAAGGTGTCGAACCGGCAAATCAAGCAAATTCTCCAGAAAATGATTCGGCCTGACTGTAAGGATTGGTCCGACAAGCTGATTGACGCACTTTGGGCGTATCGAATTGCCTTCAAGGCTCCCCTTGGTATGTCTCCTTATAGAATTGTTTATAGGAAGACTTATCATTTGCCCGTTGAGCTAGAGGACTGCGCTTATTGGGCGGTTCACCAATGTAACCTTGACGCAGACCTGTGTGGTCGAGAAAGGAAACTCCAACTCTAGGAGCTGGAAGAGCTCTGTCGTGAAGCCTACGATTCTACCTTAACTTTCAAACAACTCACCAAGGCCTTTCACGACAGTCGAATTCGGCGGAAGGAATTTGAGCCATCTCAGCAAGTTTGGCTTTACAATGCCTGGCTCAAATTCTTTCCAGGGAAATTAAAGTCCAAATGGACTGGTCCCTACCTGGTCTCGAGACCATTTCCCAACGGGACCGTCAAAATTGAAGATCCCAAATCTAGGCGTAATTTTAAAGTCAATGGGCAGCAGTTAAAACCCTATCTGACTCATGATCCTACCCCTGTTGGTGAAACTGTTACCTGATAAGTCCACTTTTGTGGACTATTATTTAGCTTAAGTACTATTTAATTATTTTTTCTTAGTTGTTAATTAATTAGGAGTTATATGGCAATTCACCTTAGCTTGCATTTAATTTTATGCTTCAATTTTACATTTAACAGTGTATGTTATGATAATATAATTTATTTGTTGAATGCCAGCTAGGTACAAGAATCAGGCGCTCATTTTTACTTATATAAGACGTCTGGGACTTGGATTGGACGTCTGGAATTGCTATCACAAATTCGTGACATTACATTTTTTTTAAGACGTCTGATGCTCTAGTTAGACATCTGAAGAAGAAACCGCCTGTGCTTATCTGCCGTTCCAACCACTCGCGATCATCGCAAGTAGTTGGAGATACTTGCAGCCGAAGGAAAAGGAGGAGAGTTTGGCTCAAAAAGAAGCCGCGTCCACCAAGGGGGAGGCGGATTTTCCTCCCCTGGCGGGGATCTTCTCCCTCTCACCACTGTGGAACAAGCGCACCCTGTGTTCTAAGCTTGCACCGTGGTCTCTGCACACCAACTTCCACCATCCTGTCCACCACATGCATGCACCCTTGCAGTGACCACAGACGCCACACCAAGTGCCTGCAGGCGCTGCACCATCAGCCTGTCCACCGCGCGCGTGCCCGCCCTTTCAACCTCGCCAGCGCTCGTAGGCGCCGCACCATCATCAACCGCGCACGGCCACAGCGTAGGCGCCGCGCCCTTGCATCCACACGCACGCGCAACTGCCAGCGCACAACCGTGCAGCACGCACAGTGCAAGCACACAATCACGCTCTGCCGCGCACAATCTGCCACACGCAACGCGCCTCACACCGCACTATTCATCTTCTTCCCTAAAGGAACCAATCGTCGACCGTCCACCTTCACGTGCAGCCACCTCCACACACCACGAAGCTTCGCTCCAACAACGCCATCGACTTCGCCTTGCCCTCACAAGGCTGCCTACGCCCGTGGTAGACCTTCCCACCATCCATACGCCCCCGCATGCAAACTGCCGCCGACAGCATCCAAAGCTCCGATCGGCCACCGCCGGCCACCTCCGTCGACGCCACGACCACCAACGCGAAGCCTGCATCCCGGCCGATCTACTCTGAGCACAGCGCCCCCAGCTGCGCCTTCTCGTCTGCGTGCGCACGAGGGGAACAAACTCCCCTATTTTGCTACAGTAATAACTCAATTAAAATTTATGTTAAATGCTATTGCAGATGTTACTATTCATTTATTTTAGGCATTACATTATTGAGGTGAATTTGCATAGCCCTCCTTCTACTTCATCTAAATTATTTGCATATGCATATCTCACATGAATGATTTAATACATAGATATTATGGTAAACAAGTTATATTCTAGAAATCAGTATTTACAGTGTTTACTAGTATCAAGATCACTTGTTAACAAAATATTATACGGTGGTGATTTTGCATCTAAATAACTACATTCTTGATTAATTGGTTAAAACGAGCAGTTATGTGAGAAAAAGAATCACACGAATTAGCATGCACACCCATTGAGTTTCCTGAATAAACAAGACACTATTCACTAGTTTAAATAGGCTAATTCCTCCCTGTGGGGATGACCTAACTCTTCGTGGTTAGTTTTGAGAAGTATTAAATATTTTTGAAAAGTGATTTTCTCCCACACGACTACATACAACGACACATCATTTTATGTTAAAGTTTTCAATGAAAACGAAGATCGCTCTTTCATTGCTGGAGGGTAATTAACTTCATGCCTCACTCTAAGTCCAGCTAGGGATGTTAAATTCAGTGCTCGTTGGGAGGCACCCCAGCAACACTCCTCCACTATCGCCTACACAATTTCACTTCACTTCACTTCGCACTTCTTCACTTTTCACTTCACCACCCACCATCCACCCACCCTACCACCCTGCTGTATACCTTGCACCTCAGCTCTCGTACCATGATCCTTGGACCTTGCTTTACCCTGCATGCATATGAGGACATAGCATCACTTGGCATGGGGGGGTGGATAGGCATCCATAGGATCTGGGTATCATGCAGCTTCTACATCCATTATACATATCTATCTATAAATATGTACATAGCCTAATTAAAAAAAAAAAAAGTATTTAGCAATGATCTGAAAGCTGAAACAAAAATACAATAAGTGTTTATGGATATTCAATCGCTATTTTGAAGACTTTCCAGGCCACAGAAGCTTGATTCACTCAGGCTTGACTTAATTCACTTGAGCATTGATAAGATAGATCAGAATCTCTCCTAATTAAGGATGTATTCTTGTACCTGAGTCACCAGTACAAGATTCGCTGGTTTGCCTTTACTTGAGAGCCTAAGTAATCTTGGTTCACACAACACATATCAAGAAAGACCAGGTGAACATAAGATTCAACCCTAGTGTTCATTAGGGAAGGTGGAGTCCTTACCTATGCATGCAGGTAGACTTTTTATCCCAGTCCTTAGTCTTGTGTTTAGGAGGAACCCTTTCCAGCGAAAAAGTACTCACCCACCAAATAAGTGTTCTCTTCCAAATAAAGTTGTAGAGATATACTGACACCAGTTTCAAAAAAAAAAATCATATGAATAAGTCAGTATATCTTCCAAATGTCTGTAAATTCTTCTCCCCAAAAGTTTTCAGAGCACATTACAAATACCCTGTTCTACCACAAATTCTTTGAGCCACAAAAACAATAAAAGTGGGGTTGAGCTTTTCCATCATTGATGTAAACACATTTACACTACTTAAGATGTCTATTTATGCATGTTCTTAAGCATAGGATTGTATTGCATGCTATAAATATTGCATAACATGCATCATCTTGCATTTAGAGTAGTTTGAATAAAATGGAGGTTAATTATTTCCTTTTATGTGCTTGGACAGGGAAAACATTTTATTGGGGCCTCGGATCGAAGATCCAACCGTATGGATGTGATTAGGGCGACGATTGAAGTTCAACGACTCCAAGATCGCCATAATCAGGCATCTGTAGCATCAGATAGTGATCAGGGAACCCTAGAAGATCAAGGGCCAGGATGGTGTAAATCCACACTTCAAATGACAAATCCAACTGCATGGATGAATTCTGATCGATGATCGCAGCCCAACGATGCAAAAATCGAGTCAATCCGACATCCGTGGCACCATCTACAACATCCAGAAGATGGACGGCCAAGATGGCGCCATGTGGCGCCATCTCAGCCGCCCAAAAGGCCGCATGCATTCAGTGAAGCTTCTGCACCCGCTCCCTCTCCACCGTTGGATCTCGATCCAACGGCTGTGGATAGCCACGCCTAAAAGCGTCCGCTCGACCATTCGTGCCTCGTAGCGCAGCGGTCGAAGGTGCTATCGCAAGCTGCAGTTGCGGGTTCGAGCCGCAGTGAAGGGGAGAGAGGCGTGGGAGAGCGAGCGCGGGTGGGCGTTGGATCGTCATCGGGCGGCTCAGATCGTCCGATAGCGTTCACGCACTATTGCACGCACGGCGAGGATGCACCATCGTACGTGTTGAGGCGGGCGCACAGCAGCGGGCGAAGGAGCATCCTAAGCCATCCGATCTCGCAATCGGACGGCTGAGATTTGATGAACGTGGGTGGGTGTTGTACGCGGGCAGCTGAGGAGGCGCGCGTGGGGAGCGCCCACTACACCCACGTTGGGGCTTTAGTGACGGTTTTATCCATCACTAAAGACCCCTCATTTATTGTTTTAAAGATGTAATGACCAATTTTTCCCCACTCCTTGCAATTACAAAAGGAGACCCCCTCCATATGAAATTCTCATCCCTTCCTTATCTTCTCTACCTCTCCAAAGCTCAAGAGAAGCTTGTCCCACACCCGAGATGCTTCTCACAAGATAAAGTCCAAATTTTCGTCCCCCTTCGGAAGTGGATCCCACAACGACGACAGCGTGCTGCTCCGTTCCCATTCTTCTGCTTCGTCCTGCTTCGTCCTCCTTCGTCCAGCCATCGTCCCGTCCGGCTCGTCCTCCAAGCGACCGTCGAGGAGGATATCTCTCTTGAAAGTTCTCCCTTCGAAGAGGGGTGACGTAATAAATGCGGAAATAAAATATAAAGCAATCTCACAAAAAATCAATCGCACAAGTACACAAAGATTTTTAGGTGGAAACCCAAACCGGGTGAAAACCACCACCTAACCCTCTCGAGTTAGGATTTTCCGATCAACCTAGTTGATCAAATCCACTAACCGAATCACTTTAAAACGAGGGTGATTCAACCTCAGTACAACCACGCTACAAGTACGAGGGTAGCGTTCCTCAACCCCTTCTCTCCACGAGAAGGATTTTGTCCCACGAAGGAGACGGGAATTCGCAAAGCGAATACCCAACTAAAAGACAAAGATAAAATAAACAATCCTATAGAGCCAACAAAGTAATATTTAACCTAAGCTTCTATAGGAAATAGGATGCTCCCCTTTGCAAGGAGTGCATCGAGTTGATGACGCGGTGCGTGTGCCACGCGATGGCGCAATGTCGCTCTCGTAGACAACGGCGGGAGAGCGGGTGCGCGAAGGGAATTTAGCTCTCTAGGTGATGGAACTTAAGCTTGGAGAGCAAGATCTTTTCTGGACACAAAAGAGTGTGAAAGTGTGTAGCTAAGTGTATCCAAGGTATCTTAGTGTTTCTCTTAGTGTATCTTGGTGTGTAAAGGCTCCCCTCTATTTATAGAGGCCTTAGGAAGGCTTTGGAAGGCTTAGAAAAGCTTCCATAGCCGTTGGGTACAAAGCCCAAGAGAATCAGGCTGAAATCAGGACAATGATTACATTTGACAGGGTAACCAGACATCTAACTCTTTCATCAGACGTCTGGAAGGCCACTTTAAGACGTCTGATTCCAAGGTCAGACGTCTGATTTTGGGCGGGTCTTTCCCTGACTTGGATCAGATCTAAACAAGGTTTTTGTGCAAGTCCATCAGACGACATACAGGACGTCTGGCACTATGTCTGGACGTCTGAAAACCTACTTTTGCTGTGGGAATTGATTTCCAAACGTTGCAACGGCTAGAAAATATCTGAGAAGAGATTTTGGGGTCAGTCAAGGCAAAACGGTCAATTATCAGACGTCTGGAAATGCCTATGGACGTCTGATAAGGCTCTAACGGTCATATTCGGCAGTGTTTGCCAAGCTAGCCAACGGTCCACTAATTGGACGTCTGGCAAGTCCATCAGACGTCTTCTAAGACGTCTGTACTAAGGTCTGGACGTCGGATTTCATCAGACAGAATACTAAGTCCAGCCTAATAGTTATCAGACGTCTGAAACAACAGTTAGACGTCTTAAAATACTTTATCAGACGTCTGATTTTTGAATTAGACGTCTGGAAACTCTGTTTGAACCCTATATTGGTTTTCTAAGTATTCTACAGAAAACCTAAGTATCCTAGGGTTGTGCAGGTGTTCCTAGGACTACTGTTAGGGTACATTGAGGCTCTTCAACATGAATTATCTAAGGAAATAAAGAGCAACAAAAGAAACGAAAAATACAACAAGTACAAGAGAAGGAAATCTATCCTATTCTTCATTTCCTTCCATCTTTAATATATCACTCCTTGTGAATCTCTTCTGTTCTCCATCAAGCTCCTCCAATCCGTCCTGGATGCGAGCTCGAACTCCGTCTAATCACGTATCCTTTTGCGATTGACCTGAAATCTAGGACTCAAAGCGCAAATATTAAATGACACGTGTTTTGTTATCATCAAAACAAATGATCGTGGTGCTCTAGCACCAACAATCTCCCCCTTTTTGATGATGACAAAACCATAAATAATAATGCAGAAAATCCTCCCCCTTTTTGACATTATCAAAAAGGTTTAATTGATTTTACATTTCCTATAACTCCCCCTTAAGACATGCTCTTCTATAAATTTCTTTTGACAAAGGTAATGCCTCCCCTTTTTTTTTCTCCCTTTCTAAAGGAAATTTAGTTACCTTATATCTCCCCCTTAAAAATTGACAATTAGCTCATAAATTTTAACTCCCCCTATCTAAATGCTACTGATAAACAAAGATAGGGTCAAGAATTTTTACCTCACCTACCATGGCCAATAAAATGGCCCGAATGGTGGTGGATGCCACATCGGATGGGGTTCCCATTCGTAGCATGGAGGCCCGGGCATCGGCGCCGGTCTCCAGTCTGGTGGTCGACGTGCGGCGGGTCCGTTGTTTGTTCGCCGTCTCGTCGATCTTCTTGTTCTCCTCCTTGGTCTACTCCTTGGTTCTCCCAACTTCAGTTGACCAGCCGTGAGTTTGTAGGTCCAGTCCTTTGTGTTGTAATTATCCCTAAACCCTACAAAACAAGATTCTAATTCTTTCTTCGGTATCCAAGTGGGCTTGGATCCGGATCTGTTAGCGAGTCTCCTTGATGGAGATCCTTTCTCAACCTTAGGGCTATAAAAATTATCTACTTTATTGATTAATTTGTTGGAGTTTTCCCTAAGACATGCAATTTCTTTTTCTATAATACTCATCTTAGTCTTTAAATTAGAGATTTCTAACTTTAGACTATCATTTTCCTCAATCAATTTATTATTTTCATTGATGAGGTCTTGATTTTCTAATAATAGGTTATCAATTCTAGGACTAGCTTCTATGTCCTTAAGTTGTTTTTCTAACCTATCATTTTCACTTTTAAGAAAACTAAGGTTCTTTTTAATACTTTTGTTTTATATTTTAAGTGATTTACTAATCTCAAATAGTTCATTAAAAGCTTCTTGTAAATCGAAATTTACCTCGTTGTCGGAGTCGTCGCTTTCGCTTTCGCTGCCGCTGTTGCTTCCTCTGGCCATGAAACCAAAGCAAGCGGTTTCTTCTTTTTCTTCTTCTTCTTCCTCCGAGCTCATCTCTTCATGAGTGTCTTCTAACTTCCTCCATATCTCGTGGGCGGTAGTACACTCTTGGATTTTCTCGAACTCTTTCGGACTCAATGCGCAATACAGGGCATTCATTGCCTTTGCGTTGAGTGAAAGCTCCCGAATCTGCAGCTGCGAG
Source organism: Thalassia testudinum (assembly GCA_037157565.1). NCBI lineage: Eukaryota > Viridiplantae > Streptophyta > Magnoliopsida > Alismatales > Hydrocharitaceae > Thalassia > Thalassia testudinum. The sequence goes on from JAZHRO010000007.1 coordinate 15,641,987, forward strand.
TAGCCTCCTTGGGGTCGCTTCGGGATCTTGTATGGGGTTTCGCAACATCCCCATACCTCGAATTCAGTGGCTTGGAGCCACGTCTTCATCCTCAACTTCCAATATCCGAAGTCCCTCCCGTCGAAATAGGGTGGTCGGACGGTGGACTGCCCTTCGGAGATTCTGATTGTGGCTATGCTTCCCTCCATGATCTTCTTGCCTGGTTGTTACACCGAAACAGCAAGACCTGCTCTGATACCAAATGAAAGTTCTCCCTTCGAAGAGGGGTGATGTAATAAATGCGGAAATAAAATATAAAGCAATCTCACAAAAAATCAATCGCACAAGTACACAAAGATTTTTAGGTGGAAACTCAAATCGGGTGAAAACCACCACCTAACCCTCTCGAGTTAGGATTTTCCAATCAACCTAGTTGATCAAATCCACTAACCGAATCACTTTAAAACGAGGGTGATTCAACCTCAGTACAACCACGCTACAAGTATGAGGGTAGTGTTCCTCAACCCCTTCTCTCCACGAGAAGGATTTTGTCCCACGAAGGAGACGGGAATTCGCAAAGCGAATACCCAACCAAAAGACAAAGATAAAATAAACAATCCTATAGAGCCAACAAAGTAATATTTAACCTAAGCTTCTGTAGGAAATAGGATGCTCCCCTTTGCAAGGAGTGCGTCGAGTTGATGACGCGGTGCGTGTGCCACGCGATGGCGCAATGTCGCTCTCGTAGACAACGGCGGGAGAGCGGGTGCGCGAAGGGAATTTAGCTCTCTAGGTGATGGAACTTAAGCTTGGAGAGCAAGATCTTTTCTGGACACAAAAGAGTGTGAAAGTGTGTAGCTAAGTGTATCCAAGGTATCTTAGTGTTTCTCTTAGTGTATCTTGGTGTGTAAAGGCTCCCCTCTATTTATAGAGGCCTTAGGAAGGCTTTGGAAGGCTTAGAAAAGCTTCCATAGCCGTTGGGTACAAAGCCCAAGAGAATCAGGCCGAAATCAGGACGATGACTACATTTGACAGGGTAACCAGACATCTAACTCTTTCATCAGACGTCTGGAAGGCCACTTTAAGACGTCTGATTCCAAGGTCAGACGTCTGATTTTGGGCGGGTCTCTCCCTGACTTGGATCAGATCTAAACAGGGTTTTTGTGCAAGTCCATCAGACGACATACAGGACGTCTGGCACTATGTCTGGACGTCTAAAAACCTACTTTTACTGTGGGAATTGATTTCCAAACGTTGCAACGGCTAGAAAATATCTGAGAAGAGATTTTGGGGTCAGTCGAGGCAAAACGGTCAATTATCAGACGTCTGGAAACGCCTATGGACGTCTGATAAGGCTCAAACGGTCATATTCTGCAGTGTTTGCCAAGCTAGCCAACGGTCCACTAATTGGACATCTGGCAAGTCCATCAGACGTCTTCTAAGACGTCTGTACTAAGGTCTGGACGTCTGATTTAATCAGACAGAATACTAAGTCCAGCCTAATAGTTATCAGACGTCTGAAACAATAGTCAGACGTCTTAAAATACTTTATCAGACGTCTGATTTTTGAATTAGACGTCTGGAAACTCTGTTTGAACCCTATATTGGTTTTCTAAGTATTCTACAGAAAACCTAAGTATCCTAGGGTTGTGCAGGTGTTCCTAGGACTACTGTTAGGGTACTTTGAGGCTCTTCAACATGAATTATCCAAGGAAATAAAGAGCAACAAAAGAAATGAAAAATACAACAAGTACAAGAGAAGGAAATCTATCCTATTCTTCATTTCCTTCCATCTTTAATATATCACTCCTCGCGAATCTCTTCTGTTCTCCATCAAGCTCCTCCAATCCATCCTGGATGTGAGCTCGAACTCCGTCTAATCACGTATCCTTTTGCGATTGACCTGAAATCTAGGACTCAAAGCGCAAATATTAAATGACACATGTTTTGTTATCATCAAAACAAATGATCGTGGTGCTCTAGCACCAACATCTCTCCCTATTCTTTTTACTGCTTTCTAGTATAGATTTACTACTTTCTAGAGTAGTTCTGCTTATCCTCCAAGCTATCGTTGAGGAGGACATTTCTCCCTCCATTCTTTTAATGCTTTCTAGAGTAAATTTATCGCTTTCTAGTGCAATTGTTTTATGCTTTCTAGTTGTAATGAACAATCTCCTTAATGATAAATTCTCTGTTTATTTTACATCTCATTTTGATTTTTATGTGTAATATTCTCTCTCTCTCTCTTACTCTCTCTCTTTCTTCTATTTATTATAAATAATTAGATAGTTTTAAATTGAATTACTTTGTGACAAATAAAAACAAACGTGTAGTTTTTAAATCAAATGTCCACCTCTCTGTGTTCGACCTGGAATTTCAATTTTGGTATAAATTTTATTTGTTGAACATGAGTTCTTCGCTTTCAAACTACAACGATAGGTTTTCCAAAACCAAACACGTTAGCGTAGCAATTCGAGAGTTCAACATTTTGGCGCCGTTGCTGGGGAGGCAACGATCTTTGATTTCTCTTTGCGTTTTCTAACTTACAAATCATTTATCTCACTTCTCTCCCTTCTTATTGTGATTGCAGGTATTCTTTTGAGACAGGCAAAAGCGGTAGATTAGAGTAAAGTGCTGTGGAAGGTTTTGTAAGTTATCCCCCACCTCCCACCCATTAGATTTCATTCCACAACATAATAACTCAAACATCAATCAACCTAGGTGTTCTTATAAACTCTAAGGTTAGATTGTTTGTTGTTTAACATCTAAACTCACCCCAACCCCCACATTAAAAGAAAAATAAAAAAAAAATTCTCACAGAGGTACACAACCTCATCTGATTTTCAAACTCAACCGGTAAACCGATCTTTAGAGTTGGTACACACATTTAAACACATAATTGAGTAGAAATTAGATTAGGTAATCAATTGTGTGCCTAATTAAGTGGTGCAACAGGCCAACTGTTAGAGTTGATTGGGCCGCATCACTTCAAATAAAATCAACTCATCAAGTAGCTGCCACTTAGGTTCAACTCTTAGGGATTTACCAGGCACTCCACATTCTTTTTAAGCTTTAAAGGAAAACATCTTCACCTGTGCTTGCAAAACCTGGTGTGCCAATGAAACTTGTTTGAAAACACCTAAAGTTGAATCCTAAAAGCTACTAAGCAAGATTTGAACCTTAAAATTCACCGCATCAAAAATAATCTTGCTTGAAAATCACTGGTTGTGCACGCACACACAAATCAATCAATCATTAAGGGCACAACCCATTTAAAGGGCCCATCACATTCCAAAGCACATTCAAACCTAGCCCTAAATAAAATAGAGTAGACGTTGGCCTTAAGGATTGGACTCGCTCTTCAGAACCTAGAACGAGATTATTTTCGATTAGTCTGTTTCTACTGTTCAATCTGATGTCTAGCTAGGGGAGTAGAATCAAACGATCGCGACTGCGGGTACACTAGGAACCGGAGGCGCAAGCCGAAGGAAGAACCTTCTCCCCAGTCCCTCCTTCTAACTGGTTGGATTGAACAGATGGAAGTAGAAAAAATCATTTCTTTATCTCAAGACGGGTTTTGGGAGTCTGTAGGTCTGTAGGTTAACCCAATTAAGGACTGGTTTGATTGTTTGTATTGCAGGATGCCTTTCTTCCTCCCATGTCTCATGAATCCTTCCATATATTTCACGCATTCCCACTCTTTCCCTCCTGTTGTGAATTATCCTCAACATGACGATTATCCCGACTCGTACTATAATTAACCCTCAGTTAGTTGGGATAACTCAGATTGGGGATATAGTTCCGGACCTCCGTGTTTAGGGTCTAACCCTGAACACTTTGATTGTGATTTCTATCCTTCTCAGAGTCACATCGATTATAGATCGTCATCCTTTCATGAACAACCTAATATGATCTACAATCAAGAAGGATACACCGACCTTTACCCATCCTCTGATTACACTGCCTTTAGGTCATCACCACCTTTTGAACAATCTGAAATGACCTATTATCAGGAAGGGTATAACGAATCTCAATTCGTTAATTCCCCTACATTGAGCCCAAACCCGCCCAACCCTAAACCAACTCATTTGGTTCAGGTTAACCAGGTTCAAGATAAGGTTCTGGCTAACTTGAGGAATATCATACAATTTTTAGAAGTTCAGCCAACACCTTCCATTGAAAGATTGGAGCCCCTGATTCAGATGATTGATGATTTAAACAAGTCTTTGTTGGATTGGCTCCAGGATGTTAAGGATAAGAACCCGGGTGAGTTTCCACTTGGGAAATTAGTGAAATTGAGGATGAGATTCGTGGTTGCTTTGATTCAATCTTGGGATGATTCCCAGGATGAACCCTCTTCAGGAAAGCCAATGACAGAACCCGCTCAACCACCTGTTGGGGGGGACACGTGTTACGAGGTTGACCAGATTGAATTAAAGCAACCAATTAAGGATGATCTGATTTCTTCACCTAAGATCCCTGAGCTGGGTTACGAGGAAACGTATGTCTCCTTGGAACAGAAAGTGACAAAATATTTTGGGACATACATTGATACGAATCCTGATTTCTTTGATGGTGAAGATTCAAGTTGCGAAGTCTCACGCGAGTTTTCTGAACACGCTTTCTGTGAGACGATTGGGCCTGAGGAATCTGATAGATCATTTGATAGCCCAATAACTGAGGAAACTGATCTTATTAGGGCACACATTGCGGATCCAGAATCGCATTTTTTGGAGGGTTTAATTCAATGCCCTGATTGTCAGTTACACCCTGTTGAGCTTATTGATGATTCTATTTCTGAGATAAATAGACCCAAGTCAATTTTGATTCTGTCACAACATTTAGACTTGGAGATTTTAGATGGGGTGATTAATATACAAGAGGTCCTGGAGTTTGATATGCGGAATGAGGAGGATAGGACCTGGGAAGTTCTTAGGAAGTTAATTTTGGGGGAAATGGAAGATTGAGTCGAAGGGTTCCTTTTAAGCTGAAACCATCAAATCAGAACCCTTACGACATTTGTTTCGAGGATGTCAAACCCAAGCACACATTCAATGATTATCCTTTGAGCTTAAGTTCTCTGTAACCCGACTTTTTGGTCTTGGGTTGCATCCTCATAAATTGCAGGCCTGACCCCGCTTGCATTCTGATTTTAGGTTTTGGGTAATTTTTATCCAGAACCTAAGATATTCTTGATTATGGGGGATGGGTCTGTACCACAATCTGGTCCACATCTGTGGACCTCTATTGACAGGTCGGAGGATTCTTTTGTTTATTTTGATTCTGACCTGCACTTGTGAATTCTTCATTTCTTTTCTTTGTATAGTGTGCCTAGCTGAAGGCACTAAACTCAGCACATATACAGTTCTTTTTAGTTTTCATCTCAGAGAGGACCTGACATTCATGCAATTTAGGTGCTTTCTACACTATTCCACTCTGTTTTATGTCTTTTTAATACAATGAGGACATTGCATTAGATAGGCATGGGGGGGTGGATATTCATCTCTGAATTTATTCGTCAGCTCTGTAGATTTGTTTTATTTTCTTTTATTAAAAAAAAATTCAGAATTAGGAAAGGGTTTAAGAAAATTTTCAATCTTAAGAAATACTACATTATGATTTGAACACAATGACCCTTCAGGTTTTTGGACTTAATCAGCTTGTGTATCCACTAAAATGTAGATTTGTCTTTCGAGTCCTCTCCATCTTAATTCTATTATAATTGGAGTAAATAAGTTTGGGTGATAAGCACACGACTTATCATCCCGTCCTCTGATTTGAGAAAATTTTGAGTCTTAAGCATCTACACACTATCTTGTCACTGACTCGTTGTTCGACGATTTTAATGGAAATTGGGTAGCTAATGAACCTTCTAGGGTGATATGGCTGGTAAGTTATTATGGGTAACAGCCCGTAGGTAGGTTGTCCAGAGTCCAGTCACTGGATCTTTCTCTTTTTGTTGCCTTTAGGTAAATCTTAGACCAGGGAAGCCACCTACTTAAAAAAAAGAAAAAAAAAATCAAAAAGAAAAGGAGAAAAGAAAAAAAAGAAATAAGCCACACTTCACCGCACGAGTATGGCTGGCAAGTTGTCGGTGTTAACAGCTCATCGACCGGTTGTCTAGAACCCAGCTCAGTAAATGCACTAAAAATTTCCAAAACACTTAGGAAGAAGCGAAGTAGAATAAACTAGGGAGATATACACTGGATTCACCCTTGTGTTGACCCTGTAAAAAATAAAAGTAGGGAGAAAGCTACCGGTTGTAAAGATACACCTTTAGGCAGAATTCTTTTTGAGGTCACCTAGAGGCGTAGAAATCCGAAGTCCGTTTTAATTGTCGGTCAACGAGTCTATCACAATCACAATAAGATGCTTAAAACTTAGCGTTCTCATCAAATCTTGGGTGAGTTGAATTGCCGTAGAAAGCCACTCTTAAACCCTAAAATTTGAAAATCCAAAAAAAAAAAAAATTAGAAGAGTAAAAAGAGAAAAAGAAAATTTTCTTTGAATAAGGCGAGGGCTTGAGGCGGTCTGCATTTTGGCTGATACTCGGGCGCTGTTGTGTCTTTGAAAGTTCAGTTCCTAAGTAGATAATTTCTTAATGATTGAAAATAACTCAGGCCCAAATAATCCAACCTAATTCTTTTATAAATTGCATATAGTTTTTGCTAGGGACTAGCAAAAGATAGGCATGGGGGTATGATGTAAACACATTTACACTACTTAAGATGTTTATTTATGCATGCTCTTAAGCATAGGATTGCATTGCATGCTATAAATATTGCATAACATGCATCATCTTGCATTTAGAGTAATTTGAATAAAATGGAGGTTAATTATCTCCTTTTATGCGCTTGGACAGGGTAAGCATTTTATCGGGGCCTCGGATAGAAGATCCAACCATATGGATGTGATCAGGGCAACGATTGGAGTTCAATGACTCCAAGATCGCCCTAATCAGGCATTCGTAGCATCAGATAGTGACCGGGGAACCCTAGAAGATCAAGGGCCAGGATGGTGTAAATCCACACTTCAAATGACAAATCAAACCGCACGGATAAATTCTGATCGATGATCGCAGCCCAACGACGTAAAAATCGAGTCAATCCGACATCCGTGGCACCATCTACAACATCCAGAAGATGGACGGCCAAGATAGCGCCACGTGGTGCCATCTCGGCCGCCCAAACGGTCAGATGTATTCAGTGAAGCTTCCGCACCCGCTCCCTCTCCGCCGTTGGATCTCGATCCAACGGCTGTGGACAGCCGAGCCTAAAAGCGTCCGCTCGACCATCCGCGCCTCGTAGCGAAGCGGTTGAAGGTGCTATCGCGAGCTGCAGCCGCGGGTTCGAGCCGCAGCGAAGGGGGGAAAGGTGCGGGCGAGCGAGCGCAGGCAGGCGTTGGATCATCATCGGGCGGCTCAAATCATCCGATAGCGTTCACACGCTATTACACGCACGGCGAGGACGCGCCGTCGTACGCGTTGAGGCGGGCGCACAGCAGCAGGAGAAGGAGCATCCTAAGGGGTCCGATCGCTAAGATTTGATGAACGTGGGTGGGCATTATACGCGGGCAGCTGAGGAGGCGCGTGTGGGGAGCACCCACTACACCCACGTTGGGGCTTTAGTGACGGTTTTATCCGTCACTAAAGACCCCTTATTTATTATTTGAAAGATGTAATGACCAATTTGCCCCCACTCCTTCAACTCTAAAAGGAGACCCCCTCCATACGAAATTCTCATCCCTCCTCTCCAAAGCTCAAGAGAAGCTTGTCCCACACCAGGGATGCTTCTCGCGAGATAAAGTCCAAATTTTCGTCCCCCTTCGGAAGTGGATCCCGCAACGACAACGGCGTGCTACTCCGTTCCCATTCTTCTGCTTCGTCCTCCTTCGTCTAAGTGTCGTCCCGTTCGGCTCGTCCTCCAAGCGACCGTCAAGGAGGATATCTTTCTCCCAATTCTTTTTACTACTTTCTAGTATAGATTTACTGCTTTCTAGAGTAGTTCTGCTCGTCCTCCAAGTGATCGTCGAGGAGAACATTTCTCCCTCCATTCTTTTAATGCTTTCTAGAGTAAATTTATCGCTTTCTAGTACAATTGTTTTATACTTTCTAGTTGTAATGAATAATCTCCTTAATGATAAATTCTCTGTTTATTCTACATCTCATTTTGATTTCTATGTGTAATATTCTCTCTCTCTTACTCTCTCTCTCTTTTTTCTATTTATTGTAAATAATTAGATAGTTTTAATTGAATTACTTTGTGACAAATAAAAATAAACTCGTAGTTTTTAAATCAAACGTCCGCCTCCCTATATTCGACCTGGAATTTCAATTTCGGTATAAATTTTATTTGTTGAACACGAGTTCTTCGCTTTCAAACTACAACAACAGGTTTTCCAAAACCAAACACATTAGCGTAGTAATTCGAGAGTTCAATAATCATCTTTTTAAGGGTTAATCTGAAGACATGAGTTGAAGCTGGGACCAACCTCTACTTAAAAATTTATGAAACCCTGGGCTTGAGCCTTAATGTTCACCTGGTCAGTCATGATCCTTCACTATGCACAAACCATAAGCTCTTAACTCTCGAGTACGGCAAAACCCTCTGAATCTTGGAAATTGTACTTAAGGTTTAAATATCAAGAGTCCAGGTTAGTCGAGAGATGGTTTATATCATGTAAGACTTGAAGTACCGGTAGTCTTCTCTGCAATTGGTTCTCACAATATCCAATGGATAAACACATTAATGTTGCTTTAGGAAAAAATCTTTAGATTAAGATCATTTCTAAACACAATACAAAATGTTTTTCTAGGGGCTAGTAAAAGATAGGCATGGGGATATGATTACACAGCAAAGATACACTAGTAAATATGCCATCTCGTGTTATTTCCTAGCATTACCCATGCATCGTATGTAGCCGTACTTGCATTTGTAAATATACGCCTGCATGCATTTATAAAGAGGGGAAGAGAGTGAGAATAAATAGCCATCCAATCCACTTCCATTATTAACATTTTCCTTGAGTGTGGCATTGCAATTTCACCATTTGTCTTCTATTTATTTTTTTTCTTTTTTCATGTGGCTGCAGGGCATGGTGCGTTGCACCTCTCCTAGCCGCTCCTTCTGCCAACAGCATGGGGAGAGGCATGCTCTCCCTCTATAAAATACCATGCATTCCCCCTTACTATGGTAGCCAGCATCCATCTTCATACAGACACATTGCCACCCTCAGACTACACCACACGCACTGCTGGCCAACCTCATTCCCTCTCCCTCTCCATACACAGATCCTCTTCTCACAAGTTGAGAAGAGGCACATCGTGTGCAGGAGATAGCTCACAGTGGTCTCAGACCACTACTGTGACTTCCACCACTGCCCAGCTCCATCATCAGTAGGTGGACGTGGTGGTTTCTTGCTTCATTTTTTATTTGCATTTTTCTTTCCTTTTTCGATTTGTTGCTGTACTTCTCCTCCACCATTAATGCAGGTGATGAGAGCCTCATCATGAGCCCTAACTAGCTCATTTTGATCGAAGAAAGAGAATAAAAGCTCCTGCATAACTTAGAAGGCTTAATTGAAGGAATAAGTGTTCTGAGAAGAAAGCATGAAATAAAGGTTAAACTGTAATTTTACCATTGTAGTACATAAACGGGATTTCTTAGAGACAAAACATAGGTCAAATGGTCTGAATAAGATAAAAAGTGGGTTGATTCAATCAGAAATGAGTTCATCAGCAATCCAGGAATTAAATGACATCTTGTAACCCTAAAACAGACCCGCTTAATGCAACAAGGTTCCGATCAGGATAAAAATCAAGTAAACCCTCTAAAATTCATGGAAAAATATCCCTTAGGGTTTATAACATTCAATTTGGCCTTTGGAACCTAGTTTGACATAGATTGGGGTCCAAGCTCATCAATTGACCTAATTTGGTCTTTTATGCAAAATGACCAGTCAAACATGGTCAAACCTAAAATCCAACTTCACTATTGGATTCCTTAGGTCCAAATTAGGTTTGTACCAAAATTTAGACCTATAGAGAGGTCATCTTGACCTACTTTGCAAATTAGTACACCTAATTACATTTTGGTCCCTATCTTTTGAAAGCCATTGCATAAACCCCCCTAACTTCCTCACCACTCTTACAAGCAGGTCCCTCCGCAATTATTGGGGAGAAATCCTACTCCGACGAGGAATAGAGAGGGAATACTCTCTGATTCCTCAGAGATCTCCCAGATTTGGAAGGGAGATTCTTTAAGGAATTCCCTTCCATCTGAACTCAATCCTGATCCCTGATTTGCACCCAATCTCTCATGTGAATGCATGAGAGATTTGGGTCTCTTAACTGATTCCATCTCCGGCGAGGATTCCTGCACTTGGAAGCTTGTCTTCCAAGCAAAGGAGTCCCTGTGAGTGCCTATAAATTGACCCCCAACTCCGGCCGCACCTCCTCAGCTCGACTTGGCCAAAATTCCACCTCGATTTCCTCTTCTCCTCTGGCTAAGGGGTCAAGCGAGCTCCGGTGAACCCCCCTCCTCTTCCTCGTCGCTCTGCCACAATACCAGTGGCAGAGCTATCCTCCTCATCCTTCTCCGCATCGTGCAACACCTGCGTGCGCTTCCCTAGCTCTATCGTCGCTACCGTCTTCCTCCACTGGATGCCTTCTTCTTCGGTGACAGCAGGCACTACCAGCTGCCCTCTCGCCCCCTTCGTCCACTTAGTTAGATTATAACTATTCGTCTCTATCCCCTCTTTCATTTCCCTCATCCTATTTCACCAAACGCTCCTCGACCGCCGCTGTCCATCTCCATCTTCCTCATCTCCGGCCACCCTCCGACGAGACACTCCCGTCACTCCGTAGCCCCACACATCTTGCTAACCACCACATAACCTTCGCCACACTCCACTAAACATCCTCCGCTCATCCACAAACCCTTTACAACACCACAACTACCCCTCGACCAAACCCATCCGTCCGGCCATAGAGCGACCTAGGCACTCACGCCTAGGCTGCCCCACGGCCTGCCACCTACTGCCTCACCTTTGCTGTGACACGGCGAAGGTCCCCCTCTGGTCTGATAGAGCCGCAAGGCCATTTTTGTGCCAGGCAAGGTTTGAGCTCCAGCCGCCATTAGTGACAGCTCGAGGAGGTTGCAAGCTCGTTCCAGGCTGCAATGCTCCAGGATTCCAAGTCCAGCAAACTCGAGGAGGTCTTACGCATCCGTTGTTCCAGCAAGTGGCGCTGCGAGGCCTGCGGTGCTGCAATTGGAGAACGATCTCCTACAGGTGCACGAGAAAGAGTGGTGGAGCATTAGTCCCACCTCGGTAAGTAGTAACCTCGTTGAGTAGTTTAAAGTGATTTTGTGTTATCGTCTGGTTGCCTCCGAGAACACATGGGGTGAGGTCCCTCACCTATACATGCGCCTCATCCGTGAGCTCATCACGCGGATCTGGTGACCAGACTAGATACCCTCCTAAGCACTCCTCGCGCACCACACCCACGCCGGTATGCCTGGACCCAGGCGCACGACCCGACCCAATTACCCAGCTCTGGGAGAGCATGCTGAAGAGTGATATACAGAGGAGAGAGACGTGGTGTGGGTAGAGGGGTAGGTTTTGCTCTCTTCGATTTGTGCAGGGAAGGAGGAAGAGAAGGAAGCAGGGACTTAGCCGCTGCAAGCGCAGGGGAAGAAGAAGAAGGAAGGAAGCTCTGCAGAGGAAAAAGAAGGGCAAGGCAGAGGGAAGGGGCAAAGCCAAAGGATCTGAAGAAGGAAGAAGAAATAAAGAAAGGGAAAGACAAGTAGAAGAAGAAGAGAAAGTAGAGCCAAGGAAGGAAGAAGAAGACCTGCAAAGAAAAGAAGGAGAAAGAAACTGAAGAAGAGAGGCAAGGCAGAAGACAGAGGAAAATAAGAAGAAAGAAGCAAGGCAAGAGAACTGCAGAGAAGAAACAAGGAAGAAGAAGCACAAAGAAGAAAGGAAGAAAATCAGAAGTCAGAAGAAGAATAAGAACAAGATAGGAGAAAACATCTTTTTATGGGATCAGACATCCAAACTCCTTATTTTTGCCACAATTAACTTTTAAACTCATGCATACATATTTTGAATTAAGTTTTGAGTAACTCTAAGTGTTCAATTACATTCTTGAGATTAGTAATAAATTCCAATTACTCCTTGTGTTTGGCCTTGGATACTTAGGTTTTCGAGTAATAAATTTTTATTTGTTGACAATGCTTGGTCACCTATACTACGACGTAACTAATTGTTAAAACACGATCAAGCTGCGTTAACATTTTGGCGCCGTTGCCGGGGAGCAATGCGCAATTTATCACTAATCTCTGCATTCTTTTTTATCATATTGAACACTAACTTGCCCTACTTTGCTTTGTTGTGATCTTGCAGGTATTTCACGAGAAAATCCCTCCCGCAAGTCAACTACTCCAGGGCAGGTAATTTATTTTCTTCCTTAAACCATGCCCTAATTCTGGAAAGACAAAAGGAAGAAATTAATTTAGGAATCAATTGCCTTCTTTCTATAGTAATCACCATCTTTAACGCAAACGTTTCCTGATTTGCGAAAATTTTTTTCAAATCTTCTTGAAGTTGGAGCGATTTTTTTTTAGATTCTATCCCACAAAATTCATGTGCCTAATAGAAATCACGCTTAATCTCTGCAGACAACACACTTCTTATTTTTAAGTCCAAAGATAACCTTTTCAAGAAGAAAAAGAGGATTGGAAATAGAACCAAATTAGGATTTCTATAGTAGGGTCTTGGAGTGCTAGTTCACACATGCCTATATAAAAGGAAATGAACCCTCCCGCATCAATGTGCTACCCAAGCCCTTGATTGAAGAGACCTAAACAAGACAAACCCTAAGCAAAATTGAGCTCTAAAATCACTTGAATCTTAAAATCTTGGACCTAATAAACTGGGAGTCAAATCAGGGTGATCTCTAGGTCCTAAGCCTAAAATCATTCTGCCATTTTTAGGACAGGTCAAGTAAAGTTGACCCCTTGGGTCAAACAACCTCTAAATTAGGTCACAACATCAAAACATCTAAAGTTTAAGTGAGAACCCTAAAGCACCTTTAAAATAAAAGTGGTAGACTTAAGAGGTCAAGGTCCCCATTCTGGTCTACATGGAATCTTAGTGACAAGAGAGGTTGGGTGGGGGAAACCCTGTAACTCGTGGGGATGCTCTACCGTGTAGGGGTCTTTGTGGGACTCTCCCTCTCTGGTTGCCCAGGTAATTCTCAGGTGGACGACCTTCCGATTCAGGGGTATCATCCGCCTCGAACCTCCATAGTCATCCAAACATCTTTTTGGTGTCTTGATTGGGTTAAAAACATCTCTAGTCCCTCATCTTTTCTCTTTAGAGCACACAAATATATTTTCAGTGGGACTCTTTATTCAATCTAATTGCTTCATAACTTGGTTCTACATCTTGATTCAAACTCTGATTCTACATCTTGGTTCCACCACCTGATCCAAATATGCAGCCAAACCACTTAGGACTACCATTCAAGAAACCTGAATATCGGAGATCCATGAGAGATAGGATGATTGAGGATGCCCTGAAATTCTATGACAAAGAAGAAAAAACCTCAACACCAGTAGAAAACATTCAGGTTGATGTCCCAACAACCACAACCTTTATCATAACTTGTGCCCAAGTACTATTGGCAGAAGTCACAAAAGGATCAACCCGTGACTTGCTCATCACTGGGTACATTGAGATAGAAAAACTGCATAATCTTGAATACCTTCAATGTATGACAAATCCTCGACTTTGGAAGCAACACCAAGATGGTCTTGAAAAATGGGAAGAGATAATGAGATTAGTAAAACAAATTATCGACCAGAAGTACCCGTACATACCACAAACAGAGAATGAACCATCTTGGGACAACATCGAGGATCAATCTGATTTCGAGTTTGAGGCACAAAATGGTTGTGGATTCCCAACCTAGATGGAATACAATGTGCCTGATATTGAAGAAGGTTGGGAAGCTCCAAATGCAGGAAAACACCATGTTGAGCCCACTCTAGACCATGAATCACCCGGCTTAGAATCCCAAAACTCATGCAATAATGAGAGTAGAACTGAACCTCTCGAGGGTGTAAATTCCGTCCCTTATTCTGATAAGGTGACCCTCGAAGGTTATTCAGACCTAGATTCTAGTGATTCAACCCACATCCTAAGCCCAGAATCTAGATCTGAAACCTATTGGGAAGATTTCAAGGCCCCATATGAGGAAGATCAATCTTTCAATGAAGAATATGATTTTGGGCCCCTATTTGATGAATATCCCTCACCAACATCCTCAGAGGAACTAATCGATTTTTCGAAAGTAATGCCAATTTACGATACAGAAATTGAGGAGTTGGACGAGTGGGGTTTCAATTGGGTCTGCCCTACCAGCTCAGAACCTGAGCCTCTACAGATAAGGACACCTTTTTAAGCTCAGAATTAACATCTAGGCTAGACCCCAGTCAGGCTGCTGAATCTACAGCATATGATTTATTCTATGGTGGAACTCATGATCTTGAATCTCATTCAGATTTTGATTTTCGCAAACTCTCCGATGATTTCGAATCTGACCATAACATCGGAGAAAATCTGCTCCCTGATTATAATAAGCCAATTCTCTTTGAAGTCACCTCTTCCACACAAACAGAACTGATCAAAACCCATTCTCTACCTCGATCCAAAACCAGACTCAATTTCTATTCTGATTCACCTCTCACTGAGATGTTTGCAGATGATTCAACTCCATATCTATACCAGGTATCGGGTATTGACTAGACCAAAAAATAGGAGCCATCATTCTCTGATCACCCCTGTAGGGTTTCCACACCATGCACTGATTATTTTTCGGAACCCTACTCTGACCAGGTTGATTCGACTCACCCTAAACCCGAGTTTTCACTTCCATATTCATCCGAGCCACATTGCATATGGTGGGTTCCGCATCTGTTGATCTACATCTATCAACCCACTAGACTGATTGGGTTTGGGCTGCATCATCAGGCTACTGATCTTAACAAGCACCTGGTTGGACCAACCAGGCTCTTAACCAAGGTGCTTGTTTTACAAAATTCCGCTGATTTGGCCACTTCCTCTCCACCCCATGTTCTACTCGGCTGAAGGCATTGAATTTAGCACTTAATGGGAGGCAACCTGTCATTCCAAAAACAGAGACCCGTCTGATTATCTGTCTATACTCCACATCCATTGCACCTTGAGTTCAGTCTTAGACAGTTGATCCCACCTCTGGTACACATACTAGAGCTTGAAATCATCCACATCAATCATTTTCGACCCGTTCACCCACCCGATGTATCCTATTCTAAGTCCCTGACCTCAACACTATTTCACACCCTCTGTTTACAATGAGGACATTGCAAAACCTAGGCATGGGGGGGTGATAAAGTGCATACATATAGAACCAAGAAAAAGTCAGAAGGATTCTCACAAAAAAATTCACATATGTCAAAAACACAAAAAAATTGAAAAATTATAAAAAAGAACAAAAAAATGGAGGAGGGAGAAAATTTTGTGAGCCACATAATCATAAGGAGGAGAAAAAGAGCAAAAATGCCAAAAAAGGAGCATAAAATGAAAAAAGAAAATGAAATAGTCATTAGTAAGAGATTAAGGAATTAACTGAAGTTCTAGACCAAATCAAGAAAAGAGAAAAATAAAAGAAAAGTGCTAAGGAGACATAAAAAGAGATTAGCAGGAACGATGATCTTAGGCCTCTTGGGCTAGATTCTTTGCCTTAAAAATTCACGTATCCGCTAAAATCTGGATAATCCTCAAGAGGTTGGGGAAAATGCGAAGCTTAAGTATTAGGTTTAAGGCTTAGGAAGTAGTTGGCCTTGTTAACTGACCTTCGGTTTGCAGGATTCAGTAACCTAAGCACCCCAATTCACACGCAGTCTGGTTCGGTGTGCATAAATATCAAAATCACGCAAAAAGCATTTCAATGTTTTGAAAAAGTCACCTAGATTAGGAGCGGCCGATCGACACAAGTTGATTTGGACGAGTTCCCAACGCGGAGAGGCAGGAAATTCCCCTCGAAGATGCGTAACAACATATCATTTCCTCAGTGCTTGTCTCTTAGGATATTTAAATATCCTACTGGGGGCATGTAAGCACTCTGCTGGTTCAGATACCATGGGCAACATTAACATGAAATGTCGATCGCCAAAGTCTAAATTCTACTACGGAACGCCATGGGCGGGATTATCGCAAAATCTCGAAAGCGAGGGTTCTGGGGGTTGCCATGGGCAGTGCTATCACGAAGCATCGATTGCCAGGGACCCTTGAGGATTGATGATGGGGATGAGGAATCCAATACAGATCGTGTTGAGAAGCCAATCCGAAGCTAGAAAAAAAAAAGAAAAGAGAGAGAAAACTCTCCAAACAAATAAATCTTCTGTCTCTCTCTTACAAAAAATGCACTACAAACTGAACCTAGGATAAAAATGTCTCAAGCACGGGTGCTTTAACTGCAGAGTCCAACAAACCCTAGGATAGTTTCTTCGAGCCTTAAAAACCTTTGCGGAAGACTAAGGCTAAAGCAGGCCAAGTCCGGATTTTGGTTGGTACTTGAGTACCTCTAGGCCTATTGTTGTCATTCTAACCTAATCACAAAAGAAAAAAGAGAAGCACTTATCATAACTGATGACAGACACTCAGGGTCTAGAACAGAAGTTAAAACCTTGAAATTTTGCTAAGGGACTAGCAAAAACTAGGCATGGGGTATGATGAGAGCCTCATCATGAGCCCTAACTAGCTTATTTTGATCCAAAAAAGAGAATAAAAGCTCCTGCATAAAATAGAAGAAGGCTTAATTGAAGGAATAAGTGTTCTGAGAAGAAAAAATGAAATAAAGGTTAAAACTATAATTTTACCACTGCAGTACATAAACGGGATTTCTCAGAGACAAAACATAGGTCAAATGGTCTGAATAAGATAAAAAGTGGGTTGATTCAATCAGAAATGGGTTCATGTGCAATCCAGGAATTAAATAACATCTTGTAACCCTAAAACAGACCCGCTTAATGCAACAAGGTTTCGGTCAGGATAAAAATTAAGTAAACCCTCTAAAATTCATGGAAAAATATCCCTAGTGTTTTAAACATTCAATTTGGCCTTTGGAACCTAGTTTGACCTAGATTGGGGTCCTAGCTCATTAATTGACCTAATTTGGGCTTTTATGCATAATATCCAGTCAAACGTGGTCAAACCTAAAATCCAACTTTACCATTGGATTCCTTAGGTCCAAATTAGGTTTGTACCAAAATTTGGACCTAAGGGGAGGTCATCTTGACCTACTTTCCAAATTAGTACACCTAATTACATTTTGGTCCCTATCTTTTGAAAGCCATTGCATAAACCCCCTAACTTCCTCGCCACTCTTACAAGCAGGTCCCTCCGCCATTATTGGGGAGAAATCTTACTCCGGCGAGGAATAGAGAGGGAATATTCTCTGATTCCTCAGAGATCTCCCAAATTTGGAAGGGAGATTCTCTGAGGAATTCCCTTCCATCTGAACTCAATCCTAATCCCTGATTTGCACCCAATCTCTCATGCGAGCGCACGAGAGATTTGGGTCCCTTAACTGATTCCTGCACTTGGAAGCTTGTCTTCCAAGCACAGGAGTCCCTGTCAGTGCCTATAAATTGAACTCCAACTCCGGTCGCACCTCCTCAGATCGACTTGGCTGGAATTCCACCTCGATTTCCTCTTCTTCTCCTCTGGCTAAGGGGTCCAGCGAGCTCCGGCGAGCACCCCTCCTCTTCCTCGTCGCTCTGCCACAATACTAGTGGTAGAACTGTCCTCCTCATCCTCCTTCGCGTCGCGCAGCACCCCCGCGCGCTTCCCTAACTCCGTCATCGCCACCATCTTCCTCCAGTGGATGCCTTCTTCTCCGATGACAGCAGGTACTGCCAGCCACCCTATCGCCCCCTTCATCCACTTAGTTAGGTTAGAACTATTCATCTCTATCCCCTCTTTCATTTCCCTCATCCTATTTCACCAAACGCTCCTCGACCACCGCTGTCCATCGCCATCTTCCTCATCTCCAGCCACCCTTCAACGAGACGCTCCCGTCACTCCGTAGCCCCACACATCTCGCCAACCACCACATAACCTCTGCCACACTCCACTGAACATCCTCTACTCATCCACAGACCCTCTACACCACCACAACCGCCCCCTGACCAAACCCATCCGTCCGGCCAAAGAGCGACCTAGGCACGCATGCCTAGGCTTCCCTGCGGCCTGCCACCTACTGCCTCACCTTCGCCGTGACACGGTGAAGGTCCCCCTGTGGTCTGATAGAGCCGCAAGGCCCTTTTTGTGTTAGGTAGGGTTCGAGCTCCAGCCGCCATTAGCGATGGCTCGAGGAGGTTGCAAGCTCGTTCCAGGCTACAGTGCTCCAGGATTCTAGGTCCAGCAAACTTGGGGAGGTCTTGCGCATCTAGTTGTTCTAGCAAGTGGCACTGCGAGGCCTGCAGTGCTGCAATTGGAGAACGATCTCCTGCAGGCGTGCGAGAAAGAGCAGTGGAGCATTAGTCCCACCTCGGTAAGCAGTAACCTCGTTGAGTAGTTTAAAGTGATTTTGTGTTATCGTCTGGTCTCCTCTGAGAACACATGGGGTGAGGTCCCTCACTTATACACGCGCCTCATCTGTGAGCTCATCACGCAGATCTGGTGACCCGACCAGATACCCTCTTGAGCACTCCTCGTGCACCACACCCACGCCGGTGCACCTGGACCCGAGCGCGCGACCCGACCCAATTACCTGGCTCTGGGAGAGTGTGTTGAAGAGTGATATACAGAGAGAGAGAGATGCGGGTGTGGGTAGAGGGGTAGGTTTTGCTCTCTTTGATTTGTGTAGGGAAGGAGGAAGAGAAGGAAGAAGGGACTTAGCCGCTGCAAGCGAAGGAGAAGAAGAAGAAGGAAGGAAGCTCCGCAGAGGAAAAAGAAAGGCAAGGCAGAGGGATGGGGAGAAGCCAAAGAGAAGAGGAACTGAAGAAGGAAGAAGAAATAAAGGGAAAGACAAACAGAAGAAGAAGAGAAAGCAGAGCCAAGGAAGGAAGAAGAAGACCCACAGAGAAAAGAAGGAGAAAGAAACTGCAAAAGAGAGGAAAGGAAGAAGATAGAGGAAAATAAGAAGAAAGAAGCAAGGCAAGAGAACTGCAGAGAAGAAACAAGGAAGAAGAAGCACAAAGAAGAAAGGAAGAAAATCAGGAGTCAGAAGAAGAAGAACAAGAACAAGATAGGAGAAAACATCTTTTTATGGGATCAGACGTCCAAATTCCTTATTTTTGCCACAATTAACTTTTAAACTCATGCATATAAATTTTGAATTAAGTTTTGAGTAACTCTAAGTGTTTAATTACATTCTTGAGATTAGTAATAAATTCCAATTGTTCCCTGTGCTTTACCTCGGATACTTAGGTTTTTGAGTAATAAATTTTTATTTGTTGACAATGCTTGGTCACCTATACTACGATGTAACTAACTGTTAAAACACGATCAAGCTATGTTAACAGCAGGGCTCCAAGATCTGAAGCTCACACCCTCTGCGCACCTCCAGCAAGTTCGCCCAACTCCATGCGTCACCGCCTGCCCAAGCAGGCCGCTCAAGGCTTCTTTCTGCATGCGCGGTTGCTCCACAACATCGATCGTGTGCCAAACCGTCTCCAGCCGATCACCAGACCGTGCACGCACTGTAGCGCACTGTAGCGCGCGATCTGCACAACATTGTAGCCACTAGCTCATTTCTCACTTAACCTATGGCTACATCGCTCTCTCTCCTCGCCCGCACTCGCTTCAGCCGGTCACCGCTCCACCCACCTGTGCTCCCACCCTCAGCATTGTGCACTGCACTCTGAAAGAGCAATCTTCATTTTCAATAAAAACTTTAACATAAAATGATGTGTCATTGTATGTAATCGCATGGTAGAAAATCGCTTTTCAAAAATATTTAATAATTCCAAAACTAACAACGAAGAGTTAGGTCATCTTCATAGGGAGGAATTAGCCTATTAAAAATGAGTTATGATGCATCAAGTAATCGGGAATATCAACGGATGTGCATACTAACTAGTGCTCTCATTTCTAGCATAAATTCTCAATCTAGATAATTAATCAAGAATATGAGGGTGCACATGCAAAATCTCCACTATATAATATCATGTAAAATAATGATCTTGATACTGGTAAACACCATAAATACTAATTCCTAGAATATTGCTTGTTCACCATAATATATATGACATGCATTAAATCATACACGAGAGATATTCATCTGCAAGCAATTTTGATGAAGTAGAAGGAGGGCTATGCAAATTCACCTTAATAATTTAATGCCTTAAATAAATGAATAGTGCTCCCCCACAATGGCATGGATGGTAAATTTTAATTGTAGGAGAAGCAGAGGATTTCTCCTCTCTCCTCGCGTGAAGGAGCAGGCGTGGCTGGCTGCACGAGTTGTCGGAGGAGCTAGGTCGGAGGAGAGGAACACTTCGGTGGTGGTGCGGTGACGAGTGGTCACCGGAGGTCATCGGCAGACGAGGAAGATTGTGTCGGTGATGGGGCTTAAGGAGGCCGTGCGCTGGCGTCGGCTGGTGGAGTGAAGCGGAGGGGAGCAGCGGTGGAGTGACGGCGTCTCAACAGTGGTGTCGGCGATGATGAGAACCTCATCATGAGCCATAACTAGCTCATTTTGACCCAATACAAAGGATAAAAGCTCCTACATATCTCAAGGAAAGGCGTAACTCAGAGAATTCTGAGTTTGAGAAGAAAACAAGTCATAAGGGGTAAAAGTGCAATTTTACCAGTATAATCTGCATACAGGGTAATTCAGGGCCCAAACATAGGTCAAAACAGCTTAATAAGAATAAAAGTGGGATGAAATGATCTAGCAAGGGCTACAGCAATTCCAAGAGACTAAATCTGTAACCCTAAAATAACCCACTTCAATTCACAAGGTTCGAGGCAAAGTAAAAATAGAATAAACCCTCTAAAATTCATAGAAAAATAATCTCTAGGGTTTAGAACCTTCAATTTGGCCTTTAGAACCCATTTTGACCTACATTGAGAACCATGCCCAATTAATAACTTAATTTGGGTTTTTGCGCAAATTGACCGATCGAACAAGGTTTAAGATGAAAATAAAATTCACCATCAGATTCCTTAGGTCCTAATTAGTCATGTATAAAAACTTGAGCCTAAGAAGAAACCTCCTTGACCGACTTTACACTTTGGTCCTCATATATTTACTCTTTGGCCCTCAACTTTTGAACCCTCGCATTTTGGCCCCTAACTCTCCTTCGTTCTTTGCAATCAGGTCCCTCCTGCAAAACCCTGCCAGCACCATGCTCCGGCGACCTTGCGCGGAGCATGGCGCCGCGCAGGGTGAGGTAGGGGACCTGGCAAGTAAACCGGGGGTGCCCTGCGTCGTCAGCCGTCGCAGGGGCACCCCCTTGGTCATTGTAGCCCACCATACCGGCCGTGCGAACGCACGGACGGTATGGGTTCGTCTCCGACCATTCTCCGGTGAGGGAGACACGTCGTCTCCCTCCGCCTTCCTCCCTGTTTCATCCCTATAAATACCCCCCGCTGCTCCATTGACCAGGGCAGCTTGGATCTGACGGAGAAATCCCCAACTTCCTTCTCTTCTTTCTCCGGCAGACGCTCACCAGCTCCGGCGGCTTCCTCCCCCTCCACCTCTTCGCTCTGCCGCAATACCAGCAGCAGAGACTTCCTCCCCTGCTCTTCCCGCGCCACGCCGCACCCAGCTGGCGCCTCTCCGGCTCTCTGCTCGCCGCCGCCCCTCTCCCTGAGCATCGTCTTCTCCGGCGACAGTCGATACGACTGTCGCCCTGTTCCTCCCCCTTCGTCCCTGCAAGTAAGCTAGAGTTACTCCCCTTCTCCTCCTCTTTTTTTCCCCGCTTTCAATTTAGTCAATTAAGCCCTCTACCGACCCTGTTCACCCTCACCCTCTTCGCCTCCGACCACCCTCCGGTGAGCCGCTCCCATCACCTCAGCGACCCACACGGCTCGCCGACCACCGCAGAACCTCCGCCTCCTCACCCTGATCCTCTTCCGCCCCTCCACTTCCCACCAAACACCCTCTGCAGATCCACCGAACACACCCACTTCTTCGCTCACAGTTTGACCTAGGACGACCTGTTGGCTCCATCACGCCCCCTGCAGACCCCCTGACCACCTTCGCCGTGCCACGGCGAAGGTCCCCCGCCTATCTGATTTGGCCGAGAGGCCGTTCTTCTGTGACCAGGTGACTCGCCCGCCATCGCCATTACTGCGCAGGCAGAGCTGCTTCACCTGCAGGTGCAGGCACGCCTTCGCCCAGGTTTGACTCCCAGGTTGCGCAGGGACTCTCCGCGAAACGTCCCAGGTTCACAGATGGGGCGAAGGCCGCGTGGGAAGCCACGATCGCCCACTGCTCCATCCGCGACGCGCGCTCAATTGGGGTGGGACATTTAGTCCCACCTCGGAACTTCTCGGAGGCGCGCGGACGCATAAAGGCAAAAAGTGCCTTATGCTGTCTGCCTCCTGACCACGGGGTGAGGTTCCTCTCACCCGACCCGGCCTCGTCCGTGACCACGCTCCGCGGACCTGGCCCGACCCGATTAGACCGACCTGCACTCCTCGCCCACCACCGCACGCCGGTGGGCCTGGACCCGGGCCTGACCCGAACCCGATTACCCGGTAGCTCTGGGAGAGCTGTCCCAAGAGTGCTTTCAGAGAGAAAGAGAGACGCGGGGGGGGGAGGGTAGAGTAGGTTTTGCCTCTTGACGAAAAACTCTGAAGTGTGCAGGCCAAAGAAGAAGAAGAAGACCCGCGGAAGAAGAAGTGCAGGCGAAGAAGAAGGAGCTGCACTGTAGCAAATGCTCAGTTAAGTCGTCGAAGCACCGGGCTAGACGACGGAAAGTCAGCAGCCAGAGCAACACAGAAGGCAGGCTGAAGAAGAAGGAAGGGAGACTTAGTAGCTGAAGGCAGAAGCACCACGATTGCAGAAGAAGAAGAAGAGAGGTCAAGGCAGAAAACCAAAGAAGAAGAACAAGGAGCTCTGAAGAAAGAAAAACATCACCAACGCAGGAACAGCAGGAAGAAGAAGAGCATCACCATTGCAGAAGAAGATTATCACCATAGCAGAAACCAAGGAAGAAGAAGAAGGAGATCTGAAGAAAGAGAAAGAAAGAAGAACATCACAACAAATTCTTTCCCTCTCTCTTTATTTTGTAAAAGAAACATGTATATCTCTAGAATACGACTTGCTCCCTGAGTTCGACCTCGGGAACTCTTTCATTTTCCGAGTAAAAAAATTTATATTTGAAATGTTGGTAATAACCGGCTTTACTACAACGTTATAACAAAACCCTCAAACCCGGTGAAACTAGACGTTTTCCAGGCGACGAGGACGGAGACCGGAGGGGGCCGCATGGTGTGGGGTAGGCCGATGGCTGATGGGTTCATGTGAAGGTGCAAAGGTTGTGGAAGATGGAGACGAAGCTGCGGTGGTCGTGGTGGTTGTCGTAGCGACTGTCACAGTGACGAGGATGGAGCTGGTGATCTCGACGAGGGCAGGGGGAGCGTTTAGGCGAGGTTGGTAGCGAGGGAAGTGGCCAATGATGGTGGCTGTGAACAAGGCCGGTGGTGGGCTTTGGGTTGCATGGACAGGGGGGAGGAACTGGGAGGAAAGAAGGAGAGGAAAACGAAGAGGAAGGAGAAGATGCAGGGGAGTGGGCGGCTATGGTTGCAAGCATACGTGGAGATGGGTTGGGGGACGGTGGTGGTGTGCGGAGAGAGTAGGTGGTGGTGGGTTTGTAGTGAGGATGGTGGCGTGTCATCTTGGATGAAGGGGGTGGAGTGGCAAGGAGGAAAATAAAGGAGAAGACGATGATTTTAGGCGGTGGTGCTGGTAGTGGTGGAGGCATGCACGCTGTCACCGTGCATGCTGCAGAGTCGATGAAGGCGCGGTGGGTTGAAGGGGATGGTGGAGAACGTCTATGCCATAGTGTATGCCCTCGGTGCACGATTGAGAAGATTGGAGAGCCTAGCCCCTCCAGGGGGAGAAGAAGATCCTATCCTCGGTGGACGTGGGTTCTTTTTAAACAAAAATCTCCGCCTTTTCCTTCGGCCGTAAGTATCTCCAACTACTCGCGACGATCGTGAGTGGTTGGAACAGCAGATAAGCACGGGAGGTTTCTTCTTTAGACGTCTAACTAGAGCATCAGACGTCTTAAAAAAAAATGTAATGCCATGAATTTGTGATAGCAGTTCCAGACATCCAATCCAAGTCCAGGACGTCTTCTAGAAGTAAAAATGAGTGCTTGATTCTTGTACCTAGCCTGCATTCATCAAATAAATTATATTATCATAATATTTGTTATTAAATGTAAAATTGAAGCATAAAATTAAATGCAGGCCAATGTGAATTGCCATATAACTCCTAATTAATTAACAACTAAGAACAAATAATTAAATAGTACTTAGGCTAAATAATAGTCCACAGAAGTGGACTTATCACACTCTGCAGCGCAAGCACTTCATCCCGTGCGTAGCCACAGTGCACTGCATCTCACCCGCCCCGTGTGCGTGCGTTCGCCTTCGCCTTCGCACCCGTCCACCTACGTGCCTCCAGACGACGCCCCCACATCGTAGACGTCTTAAACGGCTGCCCCTCCTTTAGCATACACACACACACACCTTGACACATACACACAAACACACACACACCCTGACACATACACACAGACACTCACACACTCATGCATGCACACTTATATATATACACATTCACACACTCTCACCCTCACATATATTTACATATACATAAATATATATACATATTTATATATATACATACATATACACATATATGTACATATATAGTTATAGATATATATATACATATATACTTATATATCCACTTATCCACATTCCCCTATACATATATTCACCTCACATGCACTACCCACATACCCGTGTACTCACCCCTCCATCGTGCATCGTATCGCGGGAATATTCGCAACAGTTGCTAATATTCCCCGATACCCATGCAAAGCAAGCGTGTCCACCCACACTCACACACATCCGCTCCACACTCCACGTGGCACTAAGTCTTGTTGGTTGCGTCTTGCTAGACGTGGACCAACTTGACACCGTGCTACATCCCATTCACATTTCCATCTTCACCCCTATCTATATAACATCTATATAATTATACATATTCTATATCTACTATATATACATATATAGATATACTAAGCTAAGTATTTATTTTCATTGCATTCTATTTTGCTTTCAATTTGTATTTTCTTCCTGCTACTAAAAGGACTAAAAAAAGTATGAAATAGGAAAGATAAATCTTGATTTGTAGGCACATGATCTCACGTGTGGCGAGACAAGATTCATTATATTTAGGTGTATAGTCAAGGACTTATTTGAGGGTGTGCCTCAAGAACAAGTTTATTGGAAAAAACCTAAAAATCAAGAAATTCAAAAACATAATAAACATAAGGAAGAGATACGTTTTAGGAAAGGCGTAGAAACTTCGCAAATCTCCTAATCCCTGCCTCCCTGAGATCAACCTTGGGCCTAAAAGTGATCAAGAAAAAATCAAGTAGGCCAGGTTAAAAATTTTGTGAAACTGGTGTAGACTCGACTTAGGTTAACTCACTATACTCATTTCGACATTAATATCACCATTTTAATAAAGCCTATTCGAGTACCCATCAGGTAAATGATGTCAGCGTCAAGCCACTTGATCTCCTTCTTGACGACCTCCCGCATATTCGGGTTTAATCGTCTCTGCATTTGACGGGAAGGTCGGGCCCCATCTTCCAAGTAAATCTTGTGGGTGCAATAGGTGGGGCTAATTCCTCTCAAGTCCGAAATAGTCCAGCCAATGGCAGCCCTATATTCTAATGGGGTCTCGATCAACCTAAGTTCCTGCTCCTTGGTTAGATGGGCGTTGATAATCACTGGGAAGGTTTGGTTAGGTCTAAGGAAGATGCATTTGAGATTCTCAGGTAGTAACTTCAACTCGGGTGTGGGTGGGACAACAGTTGACAAAAAGGGGAAAGGCGGGAGTTGATCAACATCAATCTCCTTGAATGGTGGTGGCTGATGGTAATCGGCTCTACAAAGGTCAGCATGCATAGATGGTGACGGGTCAGAACAGTTGTCACAAGGTTGGGTTTGATGGTCTGAGACAACTAAGGGTAAGGCATTCCTCAACCAGAGGCTCTACAGGATCGTGTTCCTCAATCTAGTCACAATCGAAAGACTTGGTCACCCTGAAAATATCCAACTGCATCTTCCTATCTTCGAAGGTGATTTCCATGCATGCCGTGTCACAATCAATGTTTGCCTTAGTCGTAGCTAAGAAGGGTTTGCCTAGGGTGATGGGTGTGTTCTATAGCTATTCAGGGACCTCCATGTCGAGCACCAAGAAGTCAACCGGGAAATAGAAGTCCTTGACCCATACAATCACTTCCTCGAAAACCCCCTTCGGGGTCTTCACAGATCTATCGGCCAACTGGATGGTGACTGGTGTGGGCATCAATTCTCCAATTCCAAATTGGTGGTACAGGGTTGTCGGAATCAAATTGATGGAAGCACCTAAGTCTAGGAGCGCTCTATCAAATGTCATGTCCCCGATATTGTAAGATATCAGGGGTGCTCCTGGGTCAGTTAGTTTAAGCGGAAGGTTGCTCGATATCACGAAACTTGCATGCTCTGAGAGCACAACCTTCCTAGGTGCTTGAGGTCACAGCTTACGCTTCAGTGTACAGGCATCCTTCAGGAACTTAGCGTAAGCTGAAATGTGCTTGACTACCTCGTGGAGCAGGATGTTAATCTAAACCAGCTTAAAAATCTCCAGAAGCTCCTCATTCTCCACAACAATTTTCTTTTTCTTTATCTTTTCCAAGGCCTCGGGATATGGTGTCTAAATGTGAATAGGGTCTGTTTCTGGGTCCTTGGGTTTTTCCTGCGCCTCTTCAGAGTCAAGCATTTTAGTGGGTGAAGTCACGGGAGGAGTCGGCCATTTGGGATCCTAGGTCTTGGTGCTGCTTCTCAAGGTCACCGCATTTGCAGAGGCATTGGGACCATGGGTCGATCCTTAAGAAGACGAGGAAGAAGAAGCACCAAACCCAGGGGGTGTTTGTGGGGCTGGCTGGACCATGTGGGCCTGCTCGGGTGACTTGGAGCCCTTGCGAATTGGGGCCTCTGTTAAACATGTTTCGCGGGTTCGGTTGTGGCTGAGAAGGAAGGGATCCCTGTTGTTTACAATCCAACAGCTGGCTCAACTATCCCTTCACTAAAGCCATTTCCTCCTGGTGTTTTTGGTTCATTTCAGCTATCATTTTTATCAGGGTGTCCATTTGGTTTTGTAGGGGAGGAGCCGCCCTATTTGGGTTATACGGGGGTCTAACTGGTGGACCTTGCTGATAGGAGGGTGGGTTTAGCCTGGGCTGGTTCTGGAATTAAGGCGGTTTCTGGTTTGTCCAAGCAAAGTTTGGGTGATTACACCATCCGGCGTTGTAGGTGTTGGAGAAGGGGTCAAGTTTGGAATAACCTTGGATAGCCTGGACATCTTCAAAGATAGAAGGTGTCGAGGGAGAGGGAAGAGAATAATCAGGGGTTGAGGGAGCAAAGGTCCCTCCCTGGAACATGGTTAAGGGTTGTTCCAGGTTCATCTAGCTTAGTGGCAGGACCAGGTCAATATTGTGAGCCCCCTTTTCTAGGGAGAAAGTCTGCAGCGGGTTCCTGGTCTGGTTCAATAGTTCATCAATCTTTTTATCTACCAACTCCACTTGATCCAATTTCTTAGCAATAATATCTATGTCAACCGTTCTAGAATTCACTTGTACCTCATAGATCCCACCACGGGGTTGACTAGATCAACTGAACTAGGTCATGGAGGCATTGTTGAGCAAATTTTCTCTCATAGACTCAAAGGGCTAAAACGTGCTCTCCTCGTCTTTTTTCAAGAAGTTTCCTCTGCATGAGGCATCGACGAAGTTCCGAAGGTTGCTGTCTAGACCATGGTAGAAGATCTGGGCCAATTTCCACCTCGGTACTTTGTGGCATGGGCATTTCCTCAATAGTTCATTAAATCTCTCCCACTCCTCATGGAATTATTCTCCGCCTTGGAGTGTAAAGGTGGTAATGGCTCTTCTGAGGGCATTGGTCTTTCCTATGAGAAAGAATTTCTTTAAGAATGCATGCCTCAGTTCTTCCTAGGTGGAGACGGGTCTTCCTAAAGTCCTAAGCCAGTGAGACGCTTTGTCTCTTACTGAGAAGGGGAACATTTTGATCAAAATAATGTATAGGCTAATGTTCCTGGGTTTTACAGTCCGGGTGATTCGGTCAAGATCCTTTAAGGGCTGGAAGGGGTCCTCATTTGAGCTTCCATGGAAGTGGCTCTGAATCAGGCTCAGGATGTTTGGTTTCAGCTCAAAATCATCTCCCCCCTCGGGGATCCTAAGGTGTGGTTCAATCCGAATCATACAAGGATTGTAGAAGTCACAGAGGGGTCTAGGTTGGTCCTGGAATTATGGTGGATCAAGTGGAGGTTGCCCTTGTGGGTCTTGCAAAGGTGGTGGTGGTTGCTTCTATGGGTTCTGCAACTAGTGTATGGCTTGCATGATAGTGTGGATATGTTGCTGCTGAAGTCGGTGGTTTGCATTGATCTGGGCTTGGATGATGGCCATCGTATATGGTGGAGGTTGGTCCTCAACCTCATCTACTCTAGGTTCGACCATGTCTCTAGCAAGATCAAGTCTCCTGGATTCTCGTCCCAAAACAAACAACTCACGATGAAGTGATCATCTTTCGTGCATACACTAGAGAAGAACAAGAGGGGATGCGGAGAACGACAGATGCGAGAAGTGTGTGTGCATAACCAAGTAGGCAAGCCTAGTCCTTATAGTGTATTCCTTAGGGGACCTAGAAATCTCCAAAGGAACGATCAAGTCCGTAGGCACGGGATCGCCCTTCCCAAAGTTAATCTATCCAGGTTGATTATGAGGGGATTGTGGGGAAGGTTCTTCCTTTGGCTTGCGTCGCCAGTTCCATAGACCCCATAACTGCGGTCGTTTGACACTTCCCCATAGCCTAGTCACCAGATTCTACTAAGGGAATGAAAGCCAAGTGCCCAGCAAGCAAAACCACACCTCTTGAGACTTAACCCAGTCCTGCCTAGGGCATGTCTACTCTGTTTTAATGGGGCTAGGACAGTGCTTGTGCTCGGGTTATGTGATGAGGCATTGATTGGGGTGGTGCCTCTTAGCTATCCAATTCAAGTGTGTGTGCTCCTAACAAGACATGGTTTTCAAGCAAGGATTTAAGATGTGGTGTCTTTTAATGTCTGTCCTTACTTTCGTGTCTTTTAGGGTTGATGTGTCTTAATGTTTTCAGGCAAGTTTCAAGTGGGCACGCCAAGTTTTGCACACAATCGGTCAGAGTGGATTTCCTTTAATGTGAAGAGGCTCTAAAACCCTAATGTGCTCATCCTAGTGTTCATGTGATTTCTACCAGATGAGTTGATTTTAGGGGTGAGTGATGCGGCCCAAGTCAAACCATGGTGGCTTCACAAGCACCACTCAAAGAAAAGGAACATTCAAAAAGATGAGGTCTTTAAGAATGTTAGAGTGTATTTTTTTGTTGGGTGATGAGTTACGGATGAGGATCAACCAATCATTCACCGTGCCAATTTTTTTCTGATTTTAAATTTCTTTTAGATTTCTTTTTAAGCAAGCAAACCATGGGAAATGAAATACTCACAACCGATCCTTGTAGCGCTTACTCCATCTCCACCATCACGAGTTGTGCTCCTCCGCCGTCCAAGCGTCGAGTTCCTGCAACTATCAAGTAGAGGGAGGAAATGCGTTGGATGATGTGAGCATGGATGCAAAATGGAAGTGACAAAATAAATCCGTTGCCTCCCTGGCAATGGCACCAAAAACTGACGTGCTACGGATGCATTTGTTTAAAACGGTAGTTGTAGCTCGTGTTCGCTGCATCGGTATAAATAAAGAAATGTACGTGAGTCCGAGTGTCAAACACAAGAAGGCGTGAAAATCGGGTTTTTCTGTCACTTAGTGTCATGGAAATTGCGGGTTTTTGCTTGGGCAGGAAAATGCGGGGGAAAAGCGAGTAAGAGAGAGAGAGAGAGAGAGAGTAGGGTTAGAGTTCTTTTAAGTCATGGCATTCATGCAACTCACAATAAGAAAAAAACTTGTCAAGAAGAGAAAGAGCGACAATAGATAGAAAAGAAACATCTTCATTTAACATGCACTTCAATTTTACAAGTACAACACTAGATAAATGCTTAAGCACAAGTAAGGTAAAGCTAAGCTAGAGTGAAAGAAAGAGAAAGGAGATGGCGAGGCTATCATGGAGATGGAGGAGGGCTTCGTCGGTGGCTCCTCGACTCCAGCGATTACAAAAGTGTTCTAGGAAAAGCTAGGAGTAGGGTGGAACACTTGCAAGGGTATTGAATACCTTACATGGGTGGTTGGAAGGGGTTTATATAGGAAGAAGGGCTTTCAAAATGAA
Source organism: Thalassia testudinum (assembly GCA_037157565.1). Classification (NCBI taxonomy): domain Eukaryota; kingdom Viridiplantae; phylum Streptophyta; class Magnoliopsida; order Alismatales; family Hydrocharitaceae; genus Thalassia; species Thalassia testudinum. Next base: position 15,672,581 of record JAZHRO010000007.1, read on the forward strand.
GAAGGGGCTTTAGCTATGTCCGGCACATCGCTAAAATCCTTCCTGAAACATCGGTGAAGCCCCTCAGCCCGTCGATCATTTGCGCACTCTATGCTTCCTCTTCTTGGCAATCCGTGTGCAGCCGCTGAGGACTGTCGGATCGTAGATCGGACGATCGAGATAGCACAGTGAGAGCGCTTCAGGATCGCGCCTCGCGAGCGCTGTGCGTGCACTGTTCGCGCATTATCATGCGTGTTTGGCCGAACGCTCCTAATTGCATAGTGTCGCGCTATCGCAACCGCTCATGGCAATCGAGCGGTCTAATTTGGTCGCATGGATGAATTCCGAGCTCGAGCTACTGCGGGCGCTTTGAATGCGCGCCTCTTGCACGTGTAGCGAGGGTGCGACCGCTGTACTATGTTGCGTGGTTGGTCGCGGATGCACGTCTATGCTCGGTTGTTTCCGACCGTTGGATGGAGATCCAACGGTCGGATCTTCATGCTGAGGTGCGAAGGCACATAGGCAAGGATGGTTCCCAACCGTCCGATCAGAGATCGAACGACTTAGATCGTCCTGCAGCTTGATGGAGGAAGCTAGCGTGGCCTGATGGTTACTGATCGGGCACCACGTGGTGTGCTATGGGCCGTTGATCATCAGATCAACGGCCAGAACTTCTTAGGTCAATTGCGGGAGCTCCAGATGTCGGATTTGGTCGATTTTGAGTCTGTTGGACTTAGTTCGTCATTTTGAATCCATCCATGCAATCCGATTGCTCATCTGAGGTCTATTTTGACATGAACTTGTACAAATGGTCATTAACAATGCATTATGAGCAATCTCAATGTGCTATGCATGTAATGCTCCCATGCCCATTTACGATGTGTTATCTGTGCATTTTATCCTTAAGAAAACCTCGTTTGGAAGAGTTATTATCATAAAATGTAGCATTATCAGCTACTTATGTACAAACAAATAAAGGAAATCAACCCACAAAAGAAAACCTAGATCTAAAGAAAAGGGAATAGGCTCTCGAAAAATTACCCAACATGGGCCTAAAAGAAAGTCGAGGAACAAACCCCTAAAATGTACCCTAGAACAAGGGTCCCAAATAATGAATGCAAGAAATCCTGAAGTCTAAGTTTATCTAAATGAAAAAGTGGAGAATAAAGATCTTTTTTTTTTTTCAAAATTCTTCTCTTTGGGCTAGTGGCGTCATGGTCCACCTAGATGCGAAGCTCAGTCTCTACTCCAAGCGATGGAAATAAGGTCCACCATGGTGTTGCTGAGGCCAATGCGACGTACCTCGCACCAAATCAGATAAAACAGGTTAAATATGTGTCAATTTAAATCATCATGAACAAATGAATGAATGTGATTTTATTAAGCCTGTTGCCTCCCCGGCAACAAAGCCATTTTTTGACCGCATTATTTTAGTTTTCGAAAACGTAAATCAAGATTGTTACAGTTTAGAAATTAAGTGACGAATAACGTAAATCAAAACTAATTAAATAAACCACTCACAAAGGAGTAGATCGTATCCACAGGGAGGCAATGGCCTATTTAAATCCTCATAGGTTAAAAATAAATGTTTACGATTAATTTCGTCAAGAAATCGAATCAAAATCGCTTTTCAATTGAGAAAATAAGACATTATCATGCTGGTATTGCATTTATGCAGAACAAGAGGAATATGCTCATAAAATCAATCGAATAGAATATTATTAACTAAAAAATCCTTTCCCCTCAATGGCAAAAAATGTAATTATTAATTACAGTCAAAATAGAGGATTTCATTTGTTGTTTCTCACGCACGGAGGAGGATGAGTCCGGCTGCGAGGAGCTCACTGAAGATGGAGTGCATTGAGGGCTTCACAACGGTGGCGACGGAGAGTCGCAAGGTGGCCGGAGGTGGTCGGATGGAGCGGCCAAGTATATGGGTTCTGGCGGTGTTCCTTCCTGCTTCTTGCTACATGCAATGCAAGGAAGAGGTGGCGGTGGCTGCGTGGAGCTGCAGGAGTGCCCACTCGCGGCTGGAGGAAAGGAGGGCGTAAGGCCACGCATGCGTGCATGGAGATGGTGGCTATTGTGCGCACACAGTGCGGGAAGCTGCTGGAGGTGATGCTCGTTGTTGCGGGTGTGGCTTGCTGCTATAGCTTGGTGTGGAGATAAGTGGGTGTGGTGCTGCTGGAGGACTACACGCACACGTGGAGGTGTGGCGGGCGTAGGGGAGCTGTTGAAGGAACACAGGCACAAGCGGTGCGCACGGAAATTGTGCGCACAGAGATGTACGTAGGCGGGGGCGGAGCGAGGAGGCGCACTTGCTGGAGGTGGCTGCTGCTGCTGTGTGGAGAGGCATTGCTGGACGCACATGGGAGAGGGGGCATGTGTCAGTCACATGGGCCGAAAGGAGGCACGCGCACAGGAGGAGAAGGGCCGGCTACAACTTTGGGTCCCTTTTGTTGGTGGCAAGGAAGGCACGTGGAGAAGAAGATGAAGGAGAAGGGGTGGGCAGCTGTAATTGGATGTGTGAGGGGTTGATGAGGTAGGTGGTGTTGGTGATGGTCTGAGTTGAGGGACGAGGGCTGACGGTGATGGTATGGCAGCGATGGGTTCTTTTGAGGTGAAGAGAAACAAAGAAAGAAGAAGAAGAAGATGGAGATGTTGGTGGTGGTGGTGACCATGGACAGGGGTAAGGGATTTGGTGGTTGCACACTGAGATTGTAATGTAGAGCTTTGCGATGGCGGTGTGGGTTGTCACCTTACATGCCCATGGTGGTGAAGCTCTACTGCAGTTGAGGCCGGTGGTAGTGGAGCAGATGAGAAACTAAGTTCTCTGCACAGTGAGGAAAGGGGATGAAGGCCTCCCGAGCATGGCAGTCGTTCCTCCTCTTTTGTAGCTATGGCTACACAAATTTGAAATGGAGTGTGAGCATTGAAGGCTCCAGATCCACTTTTCACGGAGGGTGAATGCTCGCAGCTGGGGCTGGAGCGAATAGTCGCTGGAGGAGGAAGCGGAGATGTTCCTGTAGAAAAGGAAGAAGAATAAAATAATAAAATATTAGGATTATTTATGCATAAATCCTTAACTTCTATGTTAATTAAAACAATGCATGTAATGCACCTAATTGGTTACTAATCAAATGCATGCAATTCTAAGTTAATTCTAAATGCATTTAGATATGAATGCCACACATGAATTATGCCATTAAGCTAAAAATATGAATTAATTTATTTACATCCTAGTGTATGTTATCTAAATGTTAAAGTTAACTTAATGTCTAGGCACTTAAATACCTAAATAGCCCACAAATATAGGCTAATCAGATACCAGCTCACTTGAGTTAGGGTTAACTCCATTAAGCTCCATTCAACTCATCTTAGCTTAATGGTAGCTCAAGGCAACTCATCTTAGCTCACCCTAGCTCAAGTCAGCTCATACTCTACTCAACTTAGTTGAGTCTAGCTCACCTTAGCTCCATTCAGTTCACTGGGAGCTCTAGCTAGCTCAGCTAAGTTGACTACAATCCACTTTAGCTCATGTTTAGCTACTTCCAACTCCGCTCAACTCAAGTTAGCTGAAGATGACTTCACACAGCTCAGGCCAGCTCAAGTCTAGCTCCCGAGGACTCCACTTAACAACTAGCTAGGCCCTCCTCGGGAAAAGCAGACCCAGCTCACCTCAGCATATTTCAGCAGAAGCCAACTTACTTTAGCTTTGCTTAGCAGCTAGCAAAGAACTAGAAAGCTAAGCTAGTTAAAGTAGCTCCCTGCAACTCCCTTCAGCAGCTACCAGCTCCAGCTCAGCTCCAAACATTCTTTCCTCCGCTCCTCTAACCTAAACCTTAGCTCCATCCCAGCTCCTCCTCAACTCAACTACTAGCTAAGCTAGCTTAGCTAGCTTAGCTTAGCTACACCTTACTTTCTAATGTCCACCTCCTACCTAAAACCCTTACCTAGCTCCACCTCAACTTAACTACTAGCTAAACCTATAAAAACACATCCACTTCCTTCCCTTTTTGGTGCTAACCACCAACCCCACATCCCTTCACACCACCACCTCCAAATGCCACCATAAAGGTGGCGCCAAAACCACCTACAACCACCCTTAAAGTTGGCACCACTTTTTCCTCCAAAACCCCCACATCCTAGCCATACACCTACCCTACAAAGCCATCCCTACCCTACATGTAACCCCCCCTTCTAGAACCTTCCTTAGTGGTGCCAGAAAGGAGGCCTCTCTTCATTTTGGTGCCACCTTTTAGGTGCCCTTCCACCCATAACTAACCCCCTTTGCATCCCACAAGATGGCGCCAACCATCCTACACCCTAAGATTCCCATAACCACCTTTAACTACCCACCAAACCTAATCCTAGCCCTCCAAATGTTGGTGCCAACCCTTAACCCACAAACCCCGTCCTAACCCTCTTATAGTTGGCGCCAAAAACCCACCTAACCAACATTTAAGTTGGCACCAACTTACAACCACACATCCACCCTCCATCCACTTCATAACTTCATCCTAGCCTTCCATTCTCCAACCCAACCACCAAACCTTAGCCCTCCTATAGTTGGCGCCATTAATGGTGCCTCTCCACCAACATAACTACCACCTACACACCTTCTACCTTGGCACCAAATAACCCTAGCCATAGGATCATCTAACCATCCTCATAAGCCCATCCTAACCCTACACCTCACCTACACGTACACCCCCATCACCATTCCTATATATACCCCCTACCACCACCATTAATGATTATCCTTTGGCTTGATATTCTCCCCCTATATCCCACCAGATTCCCGACCAAGGGAAGAAGGAGAAGAAGAAGATTAAGGGGATACTCTATCCCCTTCGTGCCTTTCCCTCTTCCCCTCTCTCTTGTGCCACCACTAGCCAGAGGAGCAGGAAAGCAAGGAAGACCTTAGGAGGAGGTCTTGAGGGTGGTACATGCCACCCTAGGAGGAGATTTGTGGGTGGAGATCACCCATCTTTCGAGGAGCAAAGGCACGCCCCCATAGGGCTTGCCAAGGAGGATACCATTTTGGAGGAGCTATTCAAGGAAGGAAAGGAAGGAGAGCTTCTTTTCAAGCCCAGCAGCAGCTGAGCTTGTTGCAAGAAGCCTCTCTCTCCTCTTCACCACCATCATCAGGAGGCTCTTTGTTTTACTATTTTCTTTGTTTTTAATTTTGTAGTAGAAGCATTCCTCTACAAGCATTCCTGTAAAATAAGTTTCTCTTTAGCTTAAGTTGCCTTTCTTAAATTTTGTGCATCTCTATTATCTTTCCCAGCACTTTTTCACTCCCATTCTCAAATTATCCTAGGTCTCCACGTACCTAGGGTGAGCTTAGAGAGAGGATTATCTTGTCATTTTATTGTTACCAATAGTAATTTTGGTGTAGCCATTTTCCCACTCAAAATCGCATATTTTTGACATTACTTTTTGGCGTCGTTGGTGGAGAGGCACAGCTTTGCATTAATTGATTCTCTTGCTTGATAAGTGGATCTCATCCCCTTCTCTTTCTCTTCTTTTATGTGTGCAGGCATTGCAGGAAGAAAGCGGGATTTTGGAAGAGAGCTTAAAGTCCCATTTCTTCCCTATGATTTCAAGCTGGTTCATCTTTCCTTGTCACATTAATCTTTAAAAGCTACCAAAAAAATATTAAATCAGGCTTTCAGGATCATAAATATTAAAATTGGGTAGAGTGGTGACCTTTAAAATCAATTGTTTGATTGTTTGAATCATTTAACATTACTTTACCTAAAGTGTTGGTGTTTTGATTTTTGGGTCTAGACCTCTGTCCAGACTTCAAAAATCAATTCCCAACATCATAGGCCTCCTAAAATCTTGAAATTTTCAAACAAATTAGGAACATCTGTTCTAAATATCAGAGCAATTGGAGTTGTATAGAATTTTTAGAAATTTATGGACCACAGGGGGGTCATCTCCCCTGATTTCACTGTTTTGCTACAGTCCATGAATTTTAGGAAATTTTCTACTCATCTAATTTTTGTGAAATTTAGTTTTCTAGAATCCTTGTGAAATTATACACATCATATAAAATAAGAAAAATTTTTGGTTGCTAGTGGTGGTGCTGAAAGGTCCAAGTATCATTTCTAGACTTTTACACTAGCACAAAAAAAAATCTTCAAAAAATATCAAACAACTTCCTAAAATCACAAAAAAATATTTTCTGGAATCCTTTTTTGATTTTTGTTCCAATAGAGGTGTTGGTTGCTTTGTTTGGACCACTACTTAAAAAGGAAAGCCTGAATCAATTCACTAGTAGTAACATTTCTTCCTAAGGATCAATTCAATTAGGGTTTCTTTTCAATTTTAGAGACCCACCTTTTAAAAGGAAATCTACATTCACCCATACAACTTGATTTCTTTTTTATTGTTGATCTCAAACTTGTTTGAAAACTTGAAAAGAAAATCCTAAAAGGCACTATGCTAAATCAAATCCTAAAAGCAGAAAGCAAAAATTTTTGTGTGAAAACTTGATTTATATTGGAATCACTCTTTCCAATCTTTGCACACACTACAAAAAATTGAAATAATAGGGCATTACCCCAATCAACGCCCTCCACATTCCCATACACAATTAGACACCCAAGCCTAATTTAAAACAAGTAGTCATTTGACCACTTAAGGACTTCACAAAAACTTAGGCTTGATATCCAATATCTAAGTGTTATTAAGCACTCCTAATTCCTTTCGAAATACGCAGCGACAAACTTAGAGGAAGTCAAATGACAAGTGTGGGTTTACACAAGCCCCTAGTGATTTTCTAGTAAATGCTTGGACCCAATCCACCTCTTAAAGTTTAGCCGGGTAATCTTAAGGAATCAGGTTCTCTTATTAATTTCTTATTTATTGGGTTCCAAAGTCTTAGGTTGCATTAAAGAGTCAACCTTAGGACAGCTTAGGCCTGGTTGTTTGATTTGCATACTTTCTCTCATCTCTCTCTCTCCTCCTCCCCTCCCGTTCTCCCATTAAAGTGCATGCACGGGTGAAGGTCCCAGAATCCACATCTTGAGGGACCATTTGATTTTCCCCCTGCACCAAAAGATAGTTGTTTTCTTCTTCTTCTTCCTCTATTTTTAAAATGGAAAACAATTCAAAAAATTCTACTTCGACATCCCAACCTGCCACTAACCCATCAGCTAAACCACAAGCTGACTTCACCATCCCTAACCTCCCTCATTTAGAGCTACTGCAAAAACCCTGAATGGCCAGGTGGCTCTTCCAATCCAAATTCAAACCCCTTTTCTCTTATGGTTGACCAATTGGTTCGACTTCAACAAAACCAACAACAATTGGCTAGGACTATCATGAACCTAGCCAATCAGAGACCAGGTCAGCACTCGGGGAACCTCTCGTGCCGCTTAAGGATTTTTATGATCCTTCTAATTATGAAGAGAGACCCAGAGTGGTTATACCCCAAGGGTATTTTGAGATTAAACCTACCATCCTAAACCTAATTAAACATTTCCATGGTCTTCCGAGAGAGGACCCCTTTTGCCACCCAAGGAGCTGACGTCCTTGCTCAAAGCACCCGTTCTTGTAATGTGCAGGAAGAGGTGTGGCTCATGATACATTTTCCTCTCTCTTTTAAAGATAAAGCATCACATTGGTTTAGAACGGTCGAGCATCCTATCACCACTTGGCCCTAATTAAAAAGTGCTTTTCTTAAAAAAAATATTCCAATAGGTTGTACAAATGCTTTACGTCATTCAATAACAACCTTTCAACAAAAATCTGGTGAACCTCTCCATGAGTCTTGGGAGAGATTTCAAGAACTTCTCAGAAGTTGCCTCCACCATGAAATTCTGTGATGGCAGCTAGTGTAAATCTTCTATCATGGATTAGAAGATTAATTAAAAAGATTTGTGGATGCTTCATGTGGGGGTAATTTCCTTAATAAAGATGCCGAAAGTGCCTAGGTCCTTTTTGAAGAAATGAGTGAAAACTCATTTAATATGGCTTCAATGGACACTTTTGGTAGAACCAACAACCCCAGACTTGGAGTCAATGAAATTGACTCCAAATCTACATCTGTTCCAGTCACTCAAGATGATCTACACATGATAGCTCAATGACTGGATCAAATGCAAATCAAGCAAAAAAAAATGGAAGAAAAGCTCACCCAAAAACCAGCTCCTTATCCTAACTCCCCTCACCTTCTCAAAAGAGAAATTTTCATAATATCAATGCAACCTCTGCTGGATAGCATTTTTCTAATTTCTTACAAGATCTATTGATTGGGACTTTTGATTATATGAATCAAAATCTTCTTGACCCCACCACTAAAAACATTTCTGCTTTCCAAGAGCAATTTAGAAATCCCTCCAATACTTACAATCAAAATTGGAGGACCAACTCAAACCCCTCCTAGAAAGCCCCAAATCAGGTTCCATTTCCCAAATAGAATCAATTTAGGAATTATGGGAAAAACTTATATCAACTTGGGCCATCCTAGGAAGATATCAACACCCAGGTCATGAAGACTCTGCAAGGTATGCAGAATCAAATGAAAGTAACCCGCATGATAACCAACTTGCAACACCAAGTTAAGGTTACTCCTAATCATAGACCTGTTGGCAATCTACCATCCCAACCCATGCCCAATCCTAACAATCAACGGAATCAGTATCAAGGTGGATATCCTAGTCAACCTATCTACCCAGCACCACAGCACCCGCCGGGTTTTAATCAAAATCAGTCCCCCCATCCTCCTTCCAGAAACAACCATACTACAAATGCAGTAACTCTGAGGAACAGGAAAACCACTCATGATCCTTTGCCTGCTCAAGAAACCTACCTAAAAGAAAAGTAGATCTGCTCTTGTCCCTCTTCTTTTAACCCTGTTTAGGAACCCAAAAATGCACAACAGGTACACCCAGCCCCTTTTCCACAAGCCCTTCATTATTCACAAAATAGAAAAAAGAAATCCAAGCCCACTGATAAGGGATTGATGGATCTTTTTAGGCAAGTAGAAATTAATATCCCTCTCTTAGATGCCATAAAATACATTCCTACCTATGCCAAATTTTTGAAAGATTTGTGTATAGGATCTAAAAGGCACAAGCACACTAGAAGGGGCGATGAATAGTGTGGTAAACAAAAATAAGCAAGTAAAGCAAACCACAAAAAAAACCACCGGATGTATAGTGGTTCCCCTCACTTAGGTACTCCACTACCTAAGTCTTCTGACTTAGGATTTTTAACCTGATTCCCTCAACCCGGAGGGAATCAATTGACTATAAACAGAGGTAATTAATGTGTTACCTCAACCCAATTACAAGATTGAATAAGAACAAAATGATACAGGTGTAAGCAAGCAACAATAAAGCTTACAACTAAGATCCTAAGTCTCCAACAAGAATTTGCTTAATAAAATGATTATATATTAATCTAATGAAAGCACACTAAAGCAAAAGATTTTATGATGAAGAATGAGATCGCTTGAAAGAGGTTTGTTGCAGAGAGTATTGCCTTGAAGAATACAACAAAACAAGAATCCTTGCAGCTAGAAATGTGAAATCTGGGAATTAGGATTAAGGAGACAATATTTGCTTGTTGTGTGTGCAAATGACACATACAAGGTGTTTATATAAGCCACTAAACACCTTCCCTATGATTATTAGCTGTTAGGGGAAAATTGGGAAGATTAGAGATATGATTAATTACAAAATAGACGTTCAGATTAGTCACAACGGTTAGTTGGTACTGGTACTAAAGTGATGGTATCCGTACTGACTACTCACAAATGACTAGCAGTCAGCCCAACAAAGCTTGGGTACCGGTACTCATTATGGGTACCGGTACTTAGTGCTTACAGTTGAGTACCAACTAAGTCACTAGGTATCGGTAGTCATGATGAGTACCAATACTTGTGACTCATAGATTTGGGTCCTGTAACCTACATGTACCGTTGCTCATCATGAGTACCGGTATTTGTAAGGTCCAGGCACATCTCAAGTCTTCAAACTGTGAGCACCTAGTACCGGTACTCATGACGAGTACTGGTAATTGTTGTTCACAATTTAGTACTAGAACACAAACTTGTGCCAAGTACCAAGAATGAACTATGATCATTATCTAAGTGAAATTGGAACGTAAAAACATGATCAATACGACAATGAAATGATGTATTTTCAAATGAATAGCTGAATGGGAGTATGATTCCTAATTATCTCTATTTTGATTTTAATTCCTAAGTCATTTATCTTGTTAGGAGACATATACAATCTAGATTACAAAATATATGAACAAAATAGAAATAGTATTCAATCTTCATGCCATCATCACTTCTTTCATACGTCCTTAAATCCTATTATTTCCTAAAAATAGCACTTCATAAACTCATTAGATTTAAAATGGTTTTGTTAACACCAAAACATAAAAGAGAAGTGGAACTAGGTTCCAACATTGTGTACTCCAAAAAGGCAGCATAGAAACCTAGGAAAGGTGATCCTTCCATAGATAATAAGCTCAGTTGTGCAGAGAAAACTGCCTCTAAAAAGAAAAGATCCAGGCGCCCCCTGATTCAAGTGGTCATTAATGACACTTCAGTTGTTCGCATCCTATTGGATCTCGGTGCCTCAATTAATCTCATCCCCGCTGTTGTTTTTGAGGAATTCAAGATTGGTGAATTAAAGCTTGTCAAGGTAACACTTCAACTAGCAGACCGATCTACAATTAAACCTAAGGGGATTGTCGAGGATGTAAATGTCCAGGTCAAAAATTATCTATTCGCCGTGGACTTTTCGATCCTGGACATAGAGGTATCGGAAGCTTTGAAGAATGCCCCTATAATTCTTGGAAGACCATTTTTAGCCATTGATGCAACGTGTTTCGCGTGTTTGAAATTGGGGTTAAGAGTAACCCGTTGTTGTAGTCGCAAAACTAGTTTATCAAATAAAATTTTACCGAAACTCCAAGGGAGTCCCAGGTTGAACACAGGGAGGCAACATTTGCTTTAATTGAAAATCACGCTTCGTTTTATTTTTTTTTGGTAGTTTGAAGTTTTGTTATTTTTTTGTGTTTTTGAAATAAGAAGACAAGCAGAATAAATTCACAAGAGGGATGGAACAAATATGATATATTTCACAATTGTCTATTACAATAATCTACGAAAGCATAAAAAGAGAGGGAGGTGAGAAGGAATCTCCCAAATTGGCTGTTCGATGAGATGATGGTGCTAAGTAGAAGCTTGGACGAAGGAGGTGAGGAGCGGGATGATGGAGGTGAGATGTAGGAGGACGCCGGGTAGAGGAAAGCTTCAGCATGACTTCGGAATGGAGGTGAGAAGGTGGAGGTGATCTGCTACCGGAATGGAGGTGAGAGGACAGCTCCAAGACAACCTATGAATGGTGATGGGAAGAGGGAGGAATATTTGGTGGGGCAGAGGTTCGTTACACTAATAGGAGCCCTGGGAGCTTGAGAGTAAGCTCTAACAAAGCATTGGTAGGCTTGCTAGAGCTTAAGAGTAGGTGGGAATAGAGTAGGTAGAGATGAAGAGGAATGGGGGGTGTAGGGGTGTTTATATAGTGATGGGAGGAGAAGCATCCCACGCACAAACATTCAACGACAGCTACAAGCATCATTAACCATCACCTTCTCCACCTCTGGTAATACCTCCAGGGAGGTGCTCCTGTCGCTCCACACCTCCATCCATCTTGCCAACCACCCTACGACCTCCTCCTTGACTCCCTGATCACAACCCCTCACTCCATTCACTCTGCCACTCACCCGAACACACCCCCGAACACACCCACACATATGCACACAGTGTGCCCTAGGCACACTCACACAGGCATCCCCATGCCACGTCGACCATCGTAGCACACTCACCATGCCTTGGCGAAGCTTCTTGAACGTTCTGACGTGGCTACAAGGCCATTGTGGTGATTTCATGTCCAGGTGTCCTCTGCCATTAGCATAGAGCTTGAAGCAAGCTTGAAGCGAGCTCCAGGCCATGCCAGCTCCAAGTCTTTGTCCCAGGTTGTGAGGAGCACCCTCGCGCATGACTTCAGGCTACCAATTGAAGGCAAGGGCAGTCGCAGCTGCTGCAATTGGAGGAACACCTCTGCTGCGGGCGTGCGCAAAGAAAGGTGGACAAATAGTCCCACCTCAGAAAGTTATGAGGCGCAGCACCTGCATAAATTGAATTCTTTCCAATAGTTGTTTGCCTCCGAATCACAGGGTAAGGTCCCTCTCACCTGACCGACCGGCCTCGTCCATGACCATGCCCCACAAACTTGGTCTTGACCCGACCCGACTTGCACTCCTTGCCCACCACCGCACACGAATGGGCCTGGTCCCGAGTACATACTCGACCCGATTGCTCGAGAAACGTGTGGCTCTGGGAGAGTGAAACCTAAGAGAGAAAAGAGAGGAGTGTGCGTACAGGTAGGGGGTAGGTTTTGCTCTGCAAGCTGAAGTAGAGGAGAAGCGAAGCTGAAGAAGAAGGAGAAGACAAGGATGCAGAGAAGCTAAGGCAGAGAAAGAAAGAGAAGGGAGAAGCTGAAGGCAAAAAGGCAGCAAGGTAAAGGAAAATGGTAGCCAGTAGAGAGAGAAAGAAGAGAAAAGCCAAAGAAGAAAAAGCAGCCAGAGAAAGCTAAGGGCTAAGACAGGAAAGCTAAAGAAGAAAGAAGCCAAAGGAAGAAGAAGAAGGAAGGAGAAGACAGAGAAAGAAAGACAGAAAATAAAGAAGGCTCACAAAGGCAAAATAAGAAGAGAAGAGAATCAGAGAGAGAAGAAATCAGAAGGAGCATAGGCATTCTATTTTTTATTCAAATTCATATACATTGAATTCTTGAGTATTTTTTGATCTACATTGTCAATTACTCTTATTTTTTCACTGTGATATTGATATTATTGTATAATCCTTTAATTGTGATCTTGATTTCTAAGCACCAATTTGCTCCCTATATTCGACCTCGAACTTTAAATTCGAGTAATAAAATTACATTTGTTTTGAATGCTCTTTTGTCTATATTACAACGCGATATTCTTAAAACCCGATTAGCACGTGAAACATTTTGGCGCCATTGTCGGGGAGTAACGGGCAATTTAGAATTCTTGATTACAATTGCTGATTTGGTACTAACTTGCTATATTGCTTTGTTGTGGTTGTTTCAGAGAGAAAACTCAAAGAAAAAATAGCCGCACATCAAACATGCCAGGGCAGGTAATTTCTGATTACTTTCTCTTAAGCCCCTCATTCTGAAAAGGAAAACAAGGTAAAATCAATTAGGGCTACTTGCTTTACATTCTTAGCTAAATTCATCAAGTTGCCTGATTTGATTTCAACAACAAAACTGATTTGTGCACCCATTTAAGGTAACTAGGGCTACCACTTTTCTTGATTGAGCCCTAGATACCACATTTTGGCAAACTAATTTGGACCAAGAGTAGAGCCAAATTAAGGATTTCAATTTAGGGTTTTAGAGACACCTTCATAAGCAAGAATCAACTCTCCAAAAAGAGGTGTGCGTAAGCCTTGGTTGAAGAGATTTATTCAAGAAAACCCTAAAATTCAGGCTCTTAATTTCACTTGAATCCTCAAAGAAGGGACCTAAAACTTCTCAGAGGACAAATAGGTGAAGTTGACCCACCTTGTTGGGTCAACCAACCTTGAAATTTGGTCACTTTTTGCACTCAATACATCTAAAGTTCAAGTAGAATCTTAAGCACCCTTGCTCTTAACTAAAATTGGTAAACTTAAGAGGTCAAGTCCTCATTCTGGTCTACCTGGAACATCAGTGACCAGAGAGGTCGGGTGGGGGAAACCTTGTAACTCGTGGGGACGCTCTACCGTGTAGGGGTCTTTGAGGGACTCTCCCTTTCTGGCTACCCAGGCATTTCTCAAGTGGACGACTTTCTGACTAAGGGGTATCATCCGCCTTGAACCTCTATAGTCGTCCAAATTTTTGGGTGTCTTGCTTGGGTCCATCACATTCTACTCTCATCCAGACCATCGGTGCATGTTCGGTAGGAGGTCCTTAAGACCATCCTTGAGGCCTCCTTTAGCAATTCACTCCCGTCGAGGCCAAGCCTCGACTTCCGTGTTTGTGCAGCAACCCCATCACATAGACATCTCCTCTGATTCTTCTGAACCCAATTCTCCTTCTTCCATCATCATGGCACAACCCGCAGAAGAAGAGAATAACCTTGAAAACCAACTCCAGCGCCTTAATGATTTATTCCAAGCCTTCGTAAACCCACCACAGCGTCCCATGATGCGAGATCACTATAATCCCGCTACGGTGGCAATCGAACGTCGAGTCCAAATCCCAGCTGGAGGTCCTAATTTTGAACTCATGCCCAACATGATTCATGCTATTCCAATGTTTCATGGGCTTAATTCTGAGGATCCCTTCCAGCACATCAAACAACTCAAGCATCTGGCCTAGACCTTCGAGTCAGATGTCCAAAATTGGGATATTCTTCTCATGAAGATGTTCTCCTTCTCTCTCATGGGCAAAGCAGCTCACTGGTATCAGACTCAAATGCATCCAATCAACACAAGAGTTGAACTACAATATGAGTTTCTGAAAAAGTTCTTCCCAGTTGGTCGGACAAATGCCTTATGGCACTAGATCACGCAGTTCACCCAGCAGTCTGGAGAACCACTTCATGAGGCATGGGACCGTTTCCTGGATCTCATGCGAAAGTGCCCCCATCACGGAGTTCCTAAATGGGAACAAGTCCAGTCTTTTTACCAGGGACTCCGTGAAGATATCCATTTATTCGTCAATGCAACTTGCGAAGGAAATATCATGAGTCAACACGAAGACACTGTGTAGGAGATTCTCGAGAATATGTGTGAGAACTCCATCAATAATGACTCCATGGGCTTATTCGACCGGACGAATGCCTACGCATCTACGAATCCAAGGGGAGCACATGAGATGCAGGGCCTGTCCGCATCAGTCGACTTGGAATTAATGGCCAGTTGGTTGGACAAGGGCTCTATCATTGAGAAGAAGGTGGATGAGCTAACTCAACATCTACAGCGAGCCACCTCTATACAAAACCCATTTGCACAACCGCCCTTTGGGAGGGAAGCTGTGCATAACATCTATCACCAATCTTCTCAGGGGATGGACTCGTATCCACCCCCGTCTGACTCTAGAACTGGAAGAAACTCCGATCCGGCCTACTCCAGTTGGAGGAACTCTGAACCCTCATACTCTAACTTTCCTGAGGTTCCTTAGACCTACAAGGACCTCAACGCCATCTAGAATGACCCATTCTCTAACACCTATAACCCTAGATGGTGAAATCATCCCAATTTCCTGTGGGCGGGAAATAATCAGAATCAGAGACCACCATATCAACCTTATCCACAAGCTCCTCGTCCATATCAGCCGCCTTAGCCTCAGTCCAACCCCACCTATCAATCTAGGCCAACTTAGACAGATCAAATGACTCTCATCCTTCAGACTCTGGTTGACATTCAAAAGACGAATGCGGCTATGCAAAAACAGCATAAAGATGAGATCACATAGGTTCGCAATCAACTCACCTAGATGACGAATTCTCACCAACATGGCACACTCCCTTCGCAACCTCTACCAAATCCAAATAACATGTTGAACCAGAGGCATGTTATGAACCCAAATCCTGGCCAAGCCCACATGATTTATCAGGCCCCTTCTGTTCCATCACCTGACGAGATGGAAGCTTTGACATCATATTCGAGATTTCAGTAGCAACCACCTATTTTACCATCACCAAACCAGAACCAGGCAGGACTAAATTTAGTAACAACTCGTAGTGGCAAAACAACTCAAGACCCATCTTACCCAAGCCACTTTCAGCCTGGTAGTGCTAACCCAAACCCTAGGACAGTTATCTAGGATACCTCTGTCCTTGATCAAGAACATGGACCTATTCTAGAGGAACCATCCAAGGTTCCATTTCCCGAGGCCTTAACCAAGTGAAAGAGGACAAACAAACCAGTGGCACCTGAGAAGGATCTAATCAAGCTCTTTGAATAGGTCCATATAAATATCCCCTTGATGGATGCGATCTGCCACATACCGGCTTACGCACAATTTCTGAAAGACGTGTGTAGACCTAAACTTAAGCTGTGAAACAAAAGTGGGAGCCCAATTGTATTGTCAGAGCAAGCCAGCTCTGTAATTTTGAGCAAACTCCCACCTAAGGCAAAAGGCCTAGGTACTCCACTGATTTCCTATACAATTGGTGATACCCAATTTGATAGAGCTTTATTGGATCTAGGAGCCTCCATAAACCTAATACCTACATCCCTACTTGACCATCTTGAGGAACCTTAGCTCAAACCAACAGAGGTGACATTACAGTTGGTTGATCGATCTATTAGGTCACCTAAAGGAGTTCTTGAAGATGTCATTGTTAGGGTTCGGGATTTCTATTTTCCAATGGACTTTGTAGTCTTGGACATGGATGCCCCAGAAAACCCGAGGGATAGACAAATTATACCAGGGAGACCCTTTTTGGTCACTTCTAGGGCCAACATAAATTGTGAGGAGGGCCAAATTGAACTGAAATTTGGCAAACAAACATTAAATATTAACATCTTTAAGGCCCAACAAGGCATTAATTGTGGTGTTATAGAACAGATATGTGATATCAAGGCTGTGGTGGATGATCCATATATTGAGGAAAACCTGACTACTTCTGATCAACCACAAGCGGATCAAAACCCACAATCAGAGGAGTCCGAACTTGACTTAGACACACCCATAACTCCTTCCCTTGCTACTGATACACACCCTGAACCACCCACTGCTGCTGATAACCCTGTTTTGGAACTCAAGCCTCTTCTCGATCATCTGAAGTACGTCTTTTTGGGTTCCAATCAGACGTTTCCTGTGATTATCAACTCTAGACTCACACCTGATCAGGAATCCCGTCTGATTACTATTCTCCAGCAACATCAAAGAGCCATTGGATGGACTCTCGATGATTTGATTGGCATCATCCCCTCTTACTGCACACACTGTTTCTACACTGAAGAGGGCACATGGCCTTCCTGTGAAATGCAAAGACGTCTAAATCCTAATTTGCAGGAGGTTGTGAAAACGGAGATCATCAAGTGGTTAGGCACTGGGATCATCTACTCAATCTCCGACAGTCAGTGGATGAGTCTAATCCAGGTTGTGCCTAAGTATGTAGGACTCACCGTGATCACAACTGAAACTAGAGAAATCATACCGACCCATGTGGCAAATTCGTGGAGAGTCTGCATTAACTACAGAAAACTCAATACCTCCACAAAGAAGGATCATTTCCCACTACCGTTTATTGATCAAATCCTCGAGAAACTAGCTTTCTGGATGGGTACTCCGGTTATAACCAAGTGGTAATCCATCCTAAGGACCAAGAAAAGACCACTTTCACCTGCCCCTTCGGGACGTACGCGTTCCGAAGGATGCCGTTCAATCTCTGCAATGCACCTGCTACTTTTCAGCGGTGCATGCTTGCCATATTCTTAGATATGGTAGGTGATTATCTGGAAGTCTTCATGGATGACTTTTCAGTATTTGGAGAATCATTTGATGATTACTTCCTGCACTTGGTCCAGATCCTCAGGTAGTGCATTGACGTGAATCTGGTTCTTTCCTGGGAAAAGAGCCATTTCATGGTGCCTGAAGGAATTGTCCTGGGGCATCTCATATCAGAAAATGGCATCCAGATCGATTGGGCCAAAGTAAATTTGTTTTCCAAACTCCCTATGCCTAGCTTGATCAAGGACATCCGATCTTTTCTGGGGCACGTCGATTTTTATCGTCAATTCATTCTTGATTTCTTAAAGATCGCGGACCCCCTGACCACTCTACTATTTAAGGATGTTATTTTTGAAATCTCCAAGGAATGCACTCAAGCATTTGAAATCCTACGTGATCAAGTTACCTAAGCTCCGATCCTACAGTCCCCTGATTGGTCTCAACCCTTTGAGATCATGTGCGATGCATCTAATTTCACTGTAGGAGCGGTACTTGGGCAGAAAATTTACGGGAAACCCATGGTCTACTACACTAGCAAGACACTTGACGAGGCTTAGTGTAACTACACAGTTACTGAGAAAGATCTGCTAGCCATAGTATTTTCTCTGGAAAAGTTTAGATCAAATCTTCTGGGTTCCCATGTTATCATTTACTCTGATCACACAGCTGTGAGGCATCTCCTTGCAAAGAAGGACGTGAAACCTCGATTAATCCACTAGATCTTGCTTTTGCAAGAGTTTGACCTCGAGATCCATGACAAAGTGAGAAAACAAAATGTGGTAGCTAATCACTTGTCCCGCCTTTCTTTTGATATTATCAACCCTTCCAAACCTATTACAGAATATTTTCCTGATGAGCACCTCCTGACTATCAGTATAGGGCTTCCATGGTTTGCTGATCTAGTAAACTACCTGGCATTACATCAGATCCTGTCCGATTGGTCGAAGGCCAAGAAGGACAAATTACTTTCCGATGCCAAGTATAACTTCTGGGAAGACCCGTATCTTTTTCGCATCGATGTTGATTAAATCATTCGACGATGTGTCATGGGAGCGAAAATTCAGGACATCTTATCCTTCTGCCATGACCAGGCATGCGGTGGACACTTCTCAAGTCATAAAACCACAGCAAAATTCCTTCAGTGTGACTTCTATTGGCCCATGATTTTCAAAGACGCATACAATCACTGTAGGGCATGCACTCATTGCCAAACCTCAGGCAACATGAGCCACCATGATATGATGCCCTTACAGCCGATTCTCGTATGCAAAATCTTTGATGTTTGGGGGATTGATTTTATGGGACCCTTTCCTATTTCGGACGGCTTCGAGTACATTCTACTCGCTGTTGACCACATGTCCAAATGGATCAAAGCCATTCCAACCCGAACCAATGATCATAAGGTGGTTAACAAATTCATTCATCAGAACATCTTTTCATGGTTCGGAATTCCACGTGCAATAATCTCTGATGGAGGGACCCATTTCACTAATGCTCAGTTCAGGTCATTGATGACCAAATACGGGATGTCACACCGAATCTCTAATCCTTAGCACCCGCAAACTAATGGTCTAGCTGAGCTATCAAATCGGGAGATCAAGAAAATCCTCCAGGTTATTGTTCAACCTGACAGGAAAGACTGGTCATCCAGACTTTCGGAAGCTTTGTAAGCTTATAGGACCACCCATAAAACCCAATTAGGCATGTCTCCCTTCAGATTGGTGTATGGGAAGGCATGTCACCTCCCTGTCGAATTGGAGCACAAAGCCTATTGGGCAGTACTGACCTGCAACCTAGATCTTTCTAAGGCAGGAACCCACAGAAAGCTCCAAATGAGCGAGATCGTTGAATTACGCCACAACGCGTATGAGAACTCACAAATTTACAAAGAGTGGGTTAAGGCCTTTCACGACAAGCACATATCTAGAAAGATCTTTCACCCTAGTCAAAAAGTCCTACTCTTTGATGCCAAGCTCAAATGGTTCCCAAGAAAACTCAAATCGAAATGGATTGGAACTTACCTCGTCCGATGAATCTTTGGAAATGGAGCCATCAAGATCTGTCCACTCAGCCACAATTTAGAACCTTTCATCATGAGCGATCAAAGACTCAAACCGTTCATTGACTCTACCAATACAAATTTGGCTGAGACATCCTTTACCCTCCATTCTCCCTGAGCTCATTGCGCCCAGCCGATGGCGTAAAGCTCAATGCTTAACGGGTGGCAACCTGTCATTTTTGAAAAACACAAAACTTTTCTTGACATTCCTATGCTGAATTCATATTGCACTTTAGGGTTCATCCATTAAAACAACAGACCCCACCTCAGGTACCCGTACCCGAGTTTGAAATCATCTGCAACAGTCACCTCAACCCATTCACCCACCCATAACCTATTCTAATGAATGATCTAAGCTGAACTTGAACCCACCTAATTTACAATGGACACATTGCAAATCGTAGGCATGGGGGAGTATGAAAGTGCAAAATGCCGTGAAAACCATCCACAAGAAATGGTTTCATAAAAAAAATCACATATTCCAAAAATGCCAAAAAAAAATGAAAAATTTTTTGAAAAAGAATAAAAAAATTCTGAGGGGAGAGAAGATTTTGAGGCCACACAAATCATGAGGAGAAAAAGGGGAAAAGTGAAAAATGTCAAAAAAAGAGCACAAGTTGAAAAGAAAAGAGAGTCATTAGTAAGAAATTAAAGGATTAACTGAGTTCTAGACCATATCAAGAAAAAGAAAGAAAAAAAAGTGATAATGAAACACAGAAGAGATTAGTAGGAACATTGATCTTAGGCCTCTTGGGCTATACCCCTAGGCTTAAAAATTCAAGTATCCGCTAAGATCTGGATAGTCCTCAAGAGGTTGGGGAAATGCGAAGCTTAAGTATTAGGTCTAAGGCTTAGGGAGTATTTGGCCTCGTTAACTGACCTTTGGTTTCCGAGACTCGATAACCTTAACACCCCAATCCACACACAGTCTGGTCCAGTGCGCATAAGTATCAAAATCACGCAAATGTGTTTAAATTATTCTGAAAAAGTCACCTAGATTAGGAGCGACCGATCAGCACAAGTTGATTTGGACGAGTTTCTGACGCAGAGAGGCAGGAAATTCTCCTCGAAGATGCACAATAACATATCATCTCCTTGGTGCTTGTCTCCTAGGATATTTACATATCCTACCAGGGGCATGTAAGCACCCTGTGCTGGTTCAGATGCCATGGGCGGCATTATCACGAAATGTCGATTACCAGGGTCTGCATTTAGCTACAGAATGCCATGGGTGGGATTTTCTCAAAATCTAGAAAGCCAGGGTTCTGGGGGTTGCCATGGGTGGTGCTATCCTGAAGCATCGATTACCAGGGACCCTTCGAGGATTGATGATGGGGACTAGGAATTTGATACAGACCGTGTTGAGAAGCCAATCCAAAGCTAGAAATAAAAAGAAAAGAGAGAGTAAACTCTCCAAACAAAGAAAATTCCTCTGTCTCTCTCTTACAAAAATGCACTGCAAACTGAACCAAGGCTAAAATATGCTACAAGCATGGGTGCTTTAACCGCGGAACCTTAGGATAGTTCCTGTGGGTCTTAAAAGCCTTTGCGGCAGACTGAGGCTAGAGCTGGTCAGGTTCAGATCTTGGTTGGTACTTGAGTACCTCTAGGCCTACTATTGGCATTCTAACCTAATCTACAGAAAAAAGGCACACATCACAATTTTGAACATCAAGGAACTCATGGTCTACAATCAAAGTCAAAACCGTAAAATTTTGCTAAGGGACTAGCAAAAGCTACACATGGGGGTATGATGGGAACACCATCATGAGCCCTAATTAGCTCATTTTGACCCAATGAAGAGAATAAAAGCTCCTACATAACCAACTAGAGGTCCTAATTCACTGAATAACCTTTCTAAGAGAAAAGTAAGAAATAAGGGGTAAAACTGTAATTTTACCATTGCAATACAACAACGGGTTTTCTTAAGGCCTAAACATAGGTCAAAAGGTCTTAACAAGATAAAAAGTGGGTTGGATTTGATAGAAAAGGGTTTGTGTGTACCCTGTGAATTAAATGATCTCTTGAAATCCTAAACTAGACCTGCTTGATTAACCAAGGTTCTGGTCAGGATAAAATTCAACTAAACCCTCTAAAAATCATAGAAAAGTATTCTCTAGGGTTTAGAACTGTTAATTTGGCCATTGGAGCCCATTTTGACTTAGAATAGGGTCTCAAACAGATATTTACCATAAATTAGGTATTTGCATAAATTACCCAGTCAAACATGGTAAAAACCAAAATCCAACTTCATCATTGGATTCCTTAGATCCAAATTAGTTTTATACCAAAATTTGGACCTAAGGGGAACTCATCTTGACCCACTTTGCAAATAGGTCCAGCTTAATTACATTTGTGCCCCTATCTTTCAAAAACCTTTACAAAAGCCCCCTATCTTCTTCATCATTCTCACAGATAGGTCCCTCCACCATTATAGCAGAGGAATCCTACTCCGACCAGCTTTAGAAGGTGATTTCTCCCTGATTTCTCAGAGAATCCCCTTCAAAATTGGAGGGGAGATTCTCTGAGAAAATCCCTCCAATGTTAACCTAGTTTGATTCCCTAATTGTTGCCCAATCTCTCATGCGAACGCATGAGAGATTTGGGTCACTTTTGGAGTTGCCATCTCCGGTGAGCCTACCTTGCTTGGAAGCTTGGCTTCCAAGCACAAATTCCCCTCCAGAGGTCTATTTAAGGAGCCCCAAATCCAACCAACTCCTCCAAGCTTGAAATCAACTAGGAAACCCCCTCAATTTCTTCTCTCCTCCTCTGGCCGATCTCATCAAGCTCCAACGACCTTCCCTAATCTCCCTCGTCACTTGGCCAGAATACCAATGGCAATTTCTTCTTCCTCGCGTTCTCTGCATCACGCAGCACCCGCCGATGCCCTTGTCTCCCCTTCCTCCTCGCCGATCGTCCCTCCCTGAGCACCTTCATCTCCGACGTCGGTAGTACACGCTCGATGCCATCCTCCCCTTCCCTTCGCCCATTATCACCCTAGATAAGTCCCTTTTATCCTCTACATTCTTTTCCTCTCTTTATTTCCCTAAATTGACGACTACTGCCACCATCACCTTCTCCACCTCTGGCAATACCTCCGGCAAGGTGCTCCCGTCACTCCGCACCTCCATCCACCTTGCCAACCACCCTATGACCTCCTCCTCGACTCCCTGATCACAACCCCTCACCCCATTCACTCTACCACTCACCCAAACACACCCTCGAACACACCCACACATACGCACACAGTGATCACAACCCCTCACTCCATTCACTCTGCCACTCACCCAAACACACCCCCGAACACACCCACACAAATGCACACAGTGTACCCTAGGCATGCTCACACAGGCGTCCCTATGCCACGCTGACCACCGTAGCACAATCACCGTGCCTCAGCGAAGCTTCCTGAATGTTCTGACGTGGCCGCGAGGCCGTTGTGGTGATTTCAGGTCCAGGTGTCCTCTGCCATTAGCGTAGAGCTTGAAACAAGCTTGAAGCGGGCTCCAGGCCGTACCAGCTCCAAGTCTCTGTCCCAGGTTGCGCGGAGCACCCTCGTGCACTACTCTAGGATATCAATTGAAGGCAAGGGCAGTCACAGTTGCTGCAATTGGAGGAACACCTCTACTGTGAGCGCGTGCAAAGAAAGGTGGACAGATAGTCCCACCTCCGAAAGTTCTGAGGCACAACACCTGCATAAATTGAATTCTTGCCAGTAGCTGTTCGCCTTCGAATCACGGGGTGAGGTCCCTCTCACCCGACCAACCGGCCTCGTTCGCAACCATGCCCCGCGGACCTGGTCTTGACCCGACCTGACTTGCTCTCCTCGCCCACCATCGCATGCCGGTGGGCCTAGTCTCAGGTACATTCTCGACCCGATTACCCGAGAAACATGTGGCTTTGGGAGAGCGAAGCCTAAGAGGGAAGAGAGAGGAGAGTGCGCGTGGGTAGGGGGTAGGTTTTGCTCTACAGGCTGAAGAGGAGGAGAAGCAAAGCTAAAGAAGAAAAAGGAGAAGACAAGGACGCAGAGAAGCTAAGGCAGAGAAAGAAAGAGAAGGAAGAAGCTGAAGGCAAAAAGGCAGCAAGGCAAAGGGAAAAGGTAGCCAGCAGAGAGAGAAAGAAGAGAAAAGCCAAAGAAGAAAAAGTAGCCAAAGAAAGCTAAGGGCTAAGATAGGAAAGCTAAAGAAGATAGAAGCCAAAGGAAGAAGAAGGAAGAAGAAGATAGAGAAAGATAGAAAGTAAAGAAGGCTCTCAAAGGCAAAATAAGAAGAAGAGAAGAGAATCAGAGAGAGAAGAAATTAGAAGGAGCATAGACATTCTATTTTTTATTCATATTCATATACATTGAATTCTTGAGTATTTTTTGATCTACATTGTCAATTACTCTTATTTTTTCACTATGATATTATATTATTGCATAATCCTTTAATTGTGATCTTGATTTCTAAGCACCAATTTGCTCCCTATGTTCGACCTCGAACTTTAAATTCGAATAATAAAATTATATTTGTTTTGAACTCTCTTTCGGCTATATTACAATGCGATATTCTTAAAACCCGATTCAGTGCGTGAAACAAATCATTCATTCGAGGCCCTGAAATAAATCTCCTTCCCTCCTGGCCATAAAAAGAACCTAATTAACCTAAAATATATACAACTACTCTAAATGCAGAATGATGCATGCTATGCAATATTTATAATATGGAATGCAAATCTAAGCCTAGGAACATGCATAAATAGGCATTTTAACCTAAATTGATGTGTTTACATCAGCCACCACGAAAGCCAATATTGATTGTGATTCTAGAAAGATGAAGATCATTTGTGGCGGTGAATCTATTACCCTAAATATTTTTCAAGTTTCTAGGTGTTTCCAAGAACCAGATTTCTTTGATGACTCAGATTTAGAAATTGAAATTTTAATGGAAACATTGTAGATTTCACACCTGGGTTCCTATTTTGCAATTCACACGGTTCCTGAACAATCTAATTTACCTCACCCTCCCACCCTAACCACATCTTCTCCATCTGACTCTCCATCTAACTCTCTCCCTCTCACTTCACCCCTTACTCCACAAGTAGAAATCATTTCAAAGCCGAGCCCTCAACTGGAATTGAAACCCTTGCCCGACTCCCTTAAATATCTTTTCCTTGGTCCAAATCAGACCATGCCCCTAATTATCAGTTCTAGACTTTCTGGGGCACAAGAGGAAAAACTTCTCCAAGTCTTGAGCAAAAATAGAAAAGCTATTGGCTGGACCCTTTCTAATCTTAAGGGTATTAATCCATCCTATTGCACCCACCGAATTTATCTTGAGGACGATTCTCGCCTCTCCCGCCAACCACAAAGGCACTTAAACCCTAATATGCTAGAGGTGGTAAAAAAGGAGATAATAAAGTGGCTTGATGCTAATATCATCTACCCCATTTCTGATAGCTCATGGGTTAGTCCCACACAAGTAGTTCCTAAAAAGGCTGAACTAACAGTTGTCACTAATGAACATGGAGAAAATATAGCCACTCGGATCACTTCTTCTTGGCGCGTATGCATTGACTATAGAAAATTGAACACTGCCACCCAGAAGAACCATTTTCCACTCCCTTTTATTGATCAAATCTTGGGGAAGTTAACCGAACTTGATTACTACTATTTTCTTGACGGTTATTCCAGCTATAATCAAGTTGTGGTCCATCCTGAGGATCAAGACAAAGCTACATTCACTTGCCTCTTCGGAACCTTTGCTTTCCGAAGGATGCCTTTCGGTCTTTACAATGCACCAGCAACTTTTCAAAGGTGTATGGTTTCAATTTTGTCAGAGCTGGTGGTGAATGTCTAGAAGTCTTTATGGATGACTTCTCTGTATTTGGAGATTCTTTTGACCTTTGTCTTAGAAATCTTGAAAGAACTCTCCAAAAATGCATAGAAGTTAACCTTGTCCTTAGTTGGGAAAAAAGTCATTTCATATCCAAGAAGGCATTGTCTTGGGCCATGTCATTTCCAAAAAAGGAATTGTGGCAGATCATGCTAAAATCGATGCTATCTCTAAGCTCCCACCGCCCACTTCTGTTAAACAGATCCAATCTTTTTTGGGGTATGTGGGCTTCTATTGTCGTTTCATTAAGAAATTTTCTCAAATCTCTAAGCCCTTAAGTCATTTACTTACCAAAGACCAACCTTTTGACTTCGATGCCCAACACCTGGAGAGTTTTAATTAGTTGAAGAAAACTGTCACAGAGGTACCCATTTTATTGGGACCTAATTGGAATTGTCCCTTTTAATTAATGACTGATGCCTATGATTTTGCTGTGGGGGCCGTTCTAGGACAAAGAATTGATAAGAAGCCCGTTGTGATCTACTACGCCAGTAAAACACTCGATGATGCACAACGGAATTACACAGTTACTAAAAAAGAACTTCTTGCCATTGTCTTTGCCTTAGAAAATTTTCACTCTTATCTATTAGGGTCACATGTCATAGTATATATTGAAATAGCACTAGAGGGGGGGTGAATAGTAAATTTATTAAATATTGTAAGACAAAAAATTCAATCACAGAAAGAGGCACCAGATGTTTAGGTGGAAACCCAAGATGGGTGAAACCACCACCTAAGCCAATCCCTTGACTTAGGATTTTCTATCACAAAGTGATCAATCTACTAACCACACTACTTAAATGAGGGTAATGTACCTCAATTACAAATCCCACCTCTAATCCCTAAACGGAGGTTTCTCCCTTCACAATGAAGAGATGGGGACTCGACAGGCCAGATACCTAAAGTACAAAAGTCAAGAATTAAACAACACCTATAGAGTACCCCAATAATTTGGTTACTTCCTTATCTATTAAGCATAAAGAGAACACCTTGATAATTTGTAGAACGAACTGAACCGGGAGTGTGGGTTTGCCCTTTAATCAGAGTGTTGGCACAGCACAAGGGAAAGAGGAGACTTAGAGTAGTGAGCAAGTGATTTTTCTACGGGAATTGAATCTCAACAAGTGTATTTGCCTAAGAGGGATTGTAGTCTATTTATAGGCAAGTTTGGAACCTTCAAGAATGCTTGGGAGAGATTTCCTAGCCATTGGAGGCAAATCCCAAGAGATTGGGATGAAATCCACCATAAATCAGGGTAATGATGAGTTTAACAGTAATATCAGACGTCTAATTTTAGGGTCAGACGTTTTATAAGACGTCTGATTAGAATTATGGTCATCTGATACTATTAACCAAGCTGTACTGGTTTCATTGGATCGAAATAGGGACGTCTAATATTTTCACATAAGACGTCTGATAAAATTATTGGACGTCTAATTATGCGTCAATTCATTCCTATTTTGACCAAATCCAAACAGGGTTCTAGATTTGAAGGAATAGACGTCAATATGGATGTCTATAGGATTCCCTAGATGTCTGGAAGCCTAAAAAGGACTTGCCTAGGTAATCTGACAGAATATCTTTGGTTCCTAATGAGATTCGCATAGAAAAAAATGAGCAACGGTCCGAAGGTAGACGTCTGGAGGCATGTCCAGACATCTGAAAATGTATTTTGCCCGTTATACTCAAAAGGAAGATGGGTGCTTGAGTCTAAAAGTTGTCTTGAGGACGTCCAGGTAAAGTATTAGACGTTTGGATGAGGCTATGGACGTCTAATGGAAGGTTGCTTCGACTGATGTTTATGAAGTCAGAAACTAAAGGCAGAGCTCTAGGTAATTAGACATCTGAAACACTTGTCAGACGTCTTAAACTTGAAAATCAGACATCAGACAGTTGTTATGGAAGTCTGATTTGAGTCTTCGTGTTAAGTTTTTGTTTCTAATTTATCCTAAGTGTAGAGAGCCTAAGTTAGCTATTTATAAATTATGTTTGGGGGCTTTTTACAACATCTCTAGACTCAAATAAAATAAAGATTACAACCTTTGAAAGTTTACATAAAAAGCCTATGACCTATTACAATACTTATGCTATTTAGTCTTCATGCTTTTAATCCTCCGACTTGGAAAACTCCATGAAATCTGCAATTGTGTTATCACAGAGAAAAATATGCTATGCTTATGTTTTATTTCTTTTTCTTCATTTTGTAAAATCATCAAAATATTATATATGGGAGGTTGAACTAACAATCTCCCCCTTTTTGATGATTTTCAAAATATACCTCTAGGTTCTTATTTTCTCCCCTTGAAAGTTGTACTTAGTAGTCTATACCTATTTGAGAAGATTTTTCGTAATTTTTTTATGTTATTCCCTAAGTTCTTACCTACGTTCTTCTCCCCCTTTTTGAATATCATCATTAAGGGTTCTAAAAGGGGGTTGATACTTAAACTACTAAGTGTGACATTTATAAAGTGGAGAGCATTAATAAAACTGCACGCTAAATAAAAAATCACAAAGCATTAAAGTAAATTAACTAGGAAAGGAATGTAGGTGCTCTGAGCACAGACTAGCTATTGTTCCCAACATATTTAAGTATGGGGTTAAGGCCCCTTAACACAAGCCAACATGGAAGATAGAAAGAAAGACAAACAGTAGAACTAAACTATTCTTCTTGATCTTGGCGGCGGCAGCGGCAAGTAGGTCCTTGTCCCATCTGCAGATTTTGAACGTCAGAACAAAGTTCGTCAATGTCGCGGCACATACTCCCCATATAGGTGTACATCTTGCCGGTTCGTTGCAATAAGAGGGAGATGCCAAAGGAGAGGGAATCTGTGGCGAGATCCCATGCCTCATCAAAGCTTGAGAAAGGAGCTTCTATTTGAAGTGGATGTTCTTCATGGAAATCTGGAAAGGGTGGAAGGGGCTCTTCTTCAGCAGGTTCTTCAGCTGGCTCAAGATGCTCCCTAAGTATGTGCATCTTGGTGGCTGTGGCCTGGTTGTAGGGCTCAATTTTTTTGTCAACTGCCTAGTCATTTATGGAGATCCGATGGCTTGCAAAAATTTTGGATAGAGATGCCCCATGGTCCTCATTCATAACACGAACAATGAGGCAGCAATAGTTGAAGGGAATGTGACGTACAGCGGCAAAAAGGAGCACCTTGTGTTGGTGCAAGATATAATCAAAACCTCCCGATTTGTTTAGAAGGTCCCACCCAAAAATGTGAGATAATAATCGGGGATGAGGTTTAAGGTTTTTGCATGGTAAGGTGCCAAGATTTTCAACATATTTTTCAGGTAGGACTAATTCTTGATTTATGACTTCTGAGTCATATTGCCTCAGAATGTCATTGAGGTCATTTCCCTCATTAGGGATGGCAAGAAGGGAGAAAATAGAGTCAGAGGTGATATGGATTTCATGCCCAAATAAGTGGGTATGTAATTCAAGTTCATCATTGCTATAGTCTTCAACGATGTTGGTGTAGAAAAGTTGGACAAGATCAGGAAACACACCAATAGTTCTAATGCCAGAATGGAACTGTTGGTCAAAATAATGGAAGAGATGGAGGGTTTCAAAGTGTTCCCGAAGGTTTAGATGGGCAAAGTCATTCCATACAATGAAGCGAGGGCACTTGACTTTAGCATTTGCGAAGCGATGAAATTGTTGTCTAGTGATGTCGCCACTCAGTTGGTCAGCCAAATAGGTGGAGGAGGAGGTGTAAGAGCCCTCGGCTTGCTTTCGATGGGGAGGCATTTTGGGTGGTATGGGTGGTTGGGTTTTGGAAGGAGAGGTTTCGTGTTTTCAAGATAGAACACCTGCAAAAACATACATGCAAACAACATGCCACGCCAGTCATTCAACCAATAATGCCATACATGCAAACCACATTGATACCAGAAAAAAAATGTGTGCCAATATGCCTTGAGGCAATACAACCTGCCATGATGTTGTGGCAATATACCTTTGAATTCAAACCACTAAGATGTCGGCTTGAATCACTTGAGGTAATACCCTTGCCATAATCAACCAAAGAGGTGAACATTTATGCTACATAGAAAAACTAGGTTTTGTTCTAGGGTTTTAGGTCCTAGGGCAAACAAAGGAACGATAGAAAAGGAAATTGAGTTGATCATCAAAGAAGAAAAGACAAGATGAGTGCTTTGAAGAGACTTGAGCAAAGCCTGTGGAGATGCCCTAAGGGTTTGAGAAGTTTTACCCATAGAGGAGGGTCTCCAGATGCGTGGAGTGGAGGCATGCACGTAGGGCAGCAGCAACGCCGCCAGTCATCAAGGAGGCAAAGCGATCGTCTGGCGGTGAGAGGAGCAACACCAACTGCAGTCGTCATTCGTCGGGCGGGAGAGAGAGACCTTAGGGATTTGAGAGGGGAAGTGGGACCTTGCGACTGGGATTTTATATCCCAAGGGGTTGAGCAAGTCCCCCCCTGAGGATGGCAAAATTTCCATTGCAAACCATTCAGAGAATAGATGCAAATAGGTAGATTTTTGCCAGATTAGACGTCTGGAGACGTTGTCAGACGTCGGGATTGGCCCTTGGGATTTTAACCCTTTTGATGGCATCATCTGTTTTAACCACCAGAGGACTAATTTTACAATTAGACGTCTAATTTCTGCAGACATACCTCCCTAAAAAATGGTTTATTCTCTAGGATGTCGTCCAATCTCTGTATCAGACGACCTATCGGACATCTAAATCTGAAATTAGACGTCTGATTTCTGCTGACAGACCTTCCTGGATTTCACCCTAAAGCTATAGGTTGTCATCTGATTTCTTTATCAGACGACCAACATGACATCTAACTAAATAATCAGATGTTTGAATCCAGACATCATAATACAAATTCTGATGCAAAAATAGATGTCTGTCAACACATCTGGACGACAGTCCAGACATCTGTGAATGATGACAGACGTCTGAAATAGCTCTTTTATCAGCTCTTTTGAGATATATAAAATCGATGTCTGTTCAGACGTCAAATTTCTAACTATAAGACGTCTGAGTTGTTAATCAGACATCTGATATTGCACAGAATGTGCATTTTGATGTTTGAACTATGTATGAAGGCTCTTAACTTTGTAAAGTCAAGGTTCCTTCTATGTTCATGACAAAAGAATTCCATTAAATCATTAAACTCTTCAAATATCACTTACCTTACATATGCCTAGTTTCCTACGTATATAATTAAAATGATCATATTTCAAAGGTTTAGTGAAAATATCAGCCAATTGCAATTCAG
Source organism: Thalassia testudinum (assembly GCA_037157565.1). Lineage (NCBI taxonomy): Eukaryota > Viridiplantae > Streptophyta > Magnoliopsida > Alismatales > Hydrocharitaceae > Thalassia > Thalassia testudinum. The sequence continues at coordinate 15,703,248 of JAZHRO010000007.1, forward strand.
TACAAATAAATTCAACCTCGATTTCTCCCTTAAGTACATTATCTCTCAAAAAATGATATCAAACATCAATATGTTTTGTACGGGAGTGATATACGGGATTTTTCGAGAGGTTGATAGCACTAGTATTATCACATAATATTCTTATTTTATTAAATATCAAGTTAAAATCCTTCAAAGTATTTTTCATCTAAAGCACTTAGGAGCATGCTAGAGCAGCGGCTATGTATTCAGCCTCCATAGTTGATAGGGTTACACTAGATTGTTTCTTTGAAAACCAAGAGACTAGCGATTCGCCCAAGAATTAGCACATCCCACTAGTACTCTTCCAATCGGTGTGGCTACCTACGTAGTCCGCATCGCTATATGTGACTAAGTTGAATTGTGGACTCCTAGGGTAGAATAAGCCATAATCAAATGTGTCAACTAGATATCTAAATATTCGTTTTACAACATTTAAGTGTAATTGTTTAGGGTTTGAATGAAACCTAGCGCATAAGTAGGTACTAAATAAAATGCCAAGTCTATTGGAAGTTAAATACAGTAAAGATCCAATCATGCTACGATAGAGTTTTTGATCTATGGGCGTACCTAATTCGTCCAAGCCTAGGGAAGTTGTGACACTCATAGGAGTGTTCTTCTTTTTACTTTTCGTCATTTCAGATTTTTTCAGCATCTCCTTTGTGTATTTTGATTGACATACAAAGGTTCCAAATTCGAGTTGAGTGATTTGTAAGCCCAAGAAAAACTTGAGTTCACCCATCAAACTCATTTCGAATTCTTCCTGCATAATTTCTGAAAACTTTCTACACATAGATTCATTAGTAGTACCAAATATAATATCATCTACATATATTTGAACTAATAAAATGTCTTTTCCTCTTCTTTTAATGAATAATGTGGAATAAGCTTCCCCTGTAGAAAATTTTGCATTCAACAAATAGTCTTTGAGCCTCTCATACCAAGCTCTAGGAGCTTGCTTTAGACCATATAGTGCCTTGTTTAATTTATAGACAAAATGAGGCTTATCATGAGACTCAAAACTAGGAGGTTATTTTACAAAAACTTCCTCCTTAATGAATCAGTTAAGAAATGAGCTCTTAACATCCATTTGAAAGAGTTTAAAACCAAGGAAGGTGGCATAAGCAAGAAGCATGCGAATTGATTCGAGTCGAGCTACGGGAGCATAGGTCTCATCAAAATCAATTCCTTCTTCTTGGTTGTACCCTTGTGCTACCAACCGAGCCTTGTTCTGAATGACTATACCGGATTATTCAACTTGTTCCGGAATACCCATTTGGTACCTATTACCATTTGCCCTTTAGGCTTAGGTACTAGATCCCAGACTTCATTCCTTTGGAATTGGTTGAGTTCCTCCTGCATGGCCATCATCCAAGATTCTTCGGAGCATGCTTCCTCGACACTCTTAGGTTCAACTTGAGATACAAAGGTGAAGAGACTAAAAGAGCAACTAAAACGAGATCGGATTTTAACGCCATCGGAAACACTTCCAATGACTTGACTTTCAGGATGATCCCTTTGATATATCCAATCTTTTGGAAGATTATGGATATTGGAGTTTGGAATGTTAGACACATCAATAGAAGAATCATCTTCATCTTCCATATTGACTCAGTCAATCGAGGAAGAGTGAGGAGATTCATCGAAGGAAACATGAAGGGTTTCCTCCACTATTAATGTGGCCTTATTAAAGACCCGATATGCCTTATTACGTGAGGAATAACTAATAAAGATGGCTTCTTCACCTTTGGCATCAAATTTATTTAAATTAGAGCAGGTATTCAAAACAAAGCACCGACATCCAAAAACTTTAAAATAACTAATTTTGGGTTTTTTCCCATAGTATAATTCAAAATAAGTTTTTCGCAACCCAAATCGAATTAAGGTATGATTTAACACGTAACAAGCCGTGTTAACCACCTCGGCTCAAAAGTACTTCGGTAACCCCGAGTCTATGAGCAATGTTCGAGCACACTCTTGAAGAGTACGGTTCTTTCTCTCAACCACCCCATTTTGTTGAAGTGTTCGGGGAAAAGAAAACTCATGAGCAATACCATGCTCTTGACAAAAATCATTAAGCAAGGAATTTTCAAACTTGCCCCCATGATCACTACGGATACAAGTGATTTGGTAGCCATTTTCAATTTGAACCTTCCTACAAAAAATAAAAAAGATGGAAAATACTCCTTTGGATCTCAAGAAGGAGACCCATGAAAACCTCAAAAAATCATCCACAATCACAAGGAAATATTTACATCCACTAAGGCTCTCATATTTTGTTAGTCCAAATAGATCTAGGTGAAGTAGTTCTAAAGGTCTTGATGTGAATATAACTTTGTTTTTAAAACTAGATTTCCTAATTTACATGAATCACAGATAAGCTCATTTAAAAATTTTCCTTTAGGAAGACCTCGAACTAGTTCATGTTTGGCTAGTTTTTGAACTAGCTTCATATGAACATGTCCTAGTCTTCTATGTCATATACTTAACTCATTGTTTGCTACAAGACATTCACAAGTGCTATTTTTATCGAATTCTATGATATAAATGTCTTTAAATCTAGTTCCCTTAAGAAGGGTTTCATTGGTTAATGCATACATAATTTCAAACGTTCTTGAAGTAAATACTACCTTAAACCCCTTATCGCAAATTTGACTGACACTTAAAAGATTATGTTTTAGTCCTTTAACTAGAGAAACATTTGAGATGGGAGAGAGAGGGTTACCTATTTTACCAAGGCCAATAATATGGCCTTTGTGGTTGTTGCCAAATGTAACCGTTCCTCCATTCGTAGGTTGGAGGTCCAAAAATAGGTGCTTGTCTCCTGTCATATGTTTGGAACACCCATAGTCCATCACCCATTGGCCTCCTTGATGGCGGTGGTCTCCTTGTCTTCTTTCTTGTGGACCTCTTTCCTCCTACAAAAGATCTTCGTTGGTGACTTGGTGTTTCTATAGGTCTTTCTAATTTGAGTCATCTATCCTTCATTTTGTATATCCAATTTTTGACATTATAATATCCTTTCATCCTTACAAAACAAAGTGAAAGTTGTCTTTTCGGTATCCACTGCAATGTGGATCTGTATTTGTTAGTGGTCTCCTTTAGAGGAGGATCCTTTTTCGACTCACTTTGACTAGGTTCATAAAAGCCTAGTCCAAATTTACTTGAGGAAGCTTGTCCAAGTTATCTTTCCCCTTTGTAAATTTAGCTAGGTCCTCAAGAAGTTGATTTGATTTTTCTTTAAGGTAATTTATCACAATTTTCATTATGTCTAGTTTATCTTCTAGTCCCCTAATCTCTACTCTAAGTAAGCTATTTTCATCCTTTTTAAAGAAGTTTGATTTTTCAAGCACATGGATTTTGTCGAGTAATTCTTCTCTATCTAGAAATTTTTGTTCACTCATTGCTGTATACAAATCATTTGTTAATGACTCTTTTTCAATCATTAAGTTTCTTATTTGCATATTTAAGGTAGTGGTTTCTTTAGTAAGAATTAGATTCTTCTCTTCAAGATCATTGATTAATTTCTTATTCTCTAAGTTTTCTTCTTTTAAAACTTTGCTTTTGGTCTTTGTTTTCTTAAGATCTAGATATAGTGAATCAAAAGCATCTTGTAATTCATCTAGAGAATAGGAGTTTACCTCAAGTTCCTAAAATTCAGATTCAGAAGCATCTTTTGTTGCCATTAATCCCAAGCATGCCGTTTCTTCATTTGTTTCCTCCTCTTCTTTGGCTCCGATGAGATAGATTTCTTCTTTTGCTCCATTTTTTATTCATAAGCCATAAGATTCCCAAGTAGATTTTCCATGTCTAGATCCTCTACTTGGTTGGCTTCTTCTATTGCCGTTACTTTTTGCTCCCACTCGGGTCCAAGGGAGCGAAGGAGCTTCCCTTGAGGCTCCCCATTTATAAATGTCTTTCCTAGTGACTTGAGGTTATTCATGATTAACGTGAATTGGGTGTACATGTCCCCAAGTCTTTCATTTTCCTTCATAGAAAAGGCTTCGAATTCCTATGATAACAAGTTAATCTTTGAGGATTTAACTCTAGACGTACCTTCGTGAGTTACCTCTAAGGTTCTCCATATCTCGTGGGTGGTTTTGCATTGACTAATGCGGTTGAATTCCTCCGAGCTGAGTGCGCAGTAGAGTGAGTTCATTGCCTTAGCATTCTGTCCAAGGTGATGAATCTACTCCACTGCGTATCCTGTTTCTGGTTTCTCAGGAATGACGTATGCTAATTCACATTTCTCTCAAACGGAGAAATCGTTGGCTTGAAGCCACATCTTCATTCTCAGCTTCCAATAAGTGCAATTTTTCCCTTCGAGGTGTGGTGGTCGGGTAGTGAATTGCCCCTCAGATCTGCCAGTGGAAATGACTCTCCCCTCCATGTGATCTTTCTACGGATGTTACTCCTGAAAGTGGAAAACCTGCTCTGATATCAAATGAAATTACACTAGAGGGGGGGTGAATAGTGAATTTCTTAAATATTGTAAGACAAAAAATTCAATCACAAAAAGAGGCACCAGATTTTTAGGTGCAAACCCAAAATGGGTGAAAACCACCACCTAAGCCAATCCCTTGACTTAGGATTTTCGATCACAAAGTGATCAATCCACTAACCACACTACTTAAATGAGGGTAGTGTACCTCAATTACAAATCCCACCTCCGATCCTTAAACGGAGGTTTCTCCCTTCACAATGAAGAGACGGGGACCCGACAGGCCGAATACCCAAAGTACAAAAGTAAGAATTAAACAACACCTATAGAACACCCCAATAATTTGATTACTTTCTTATCTATTAAGCATAAAGATAACTCCTTAAGAATCTGAAGAATGAACTGAACCATGAGTGTGAGTTTTCCCTTTAATCAGAGTGTTGGCACAGCACAAGGGCAAGAGGAGGCTAAGAGTAGTGAGCAAGTGATTTTTCTAAGAGAATTGAATCTCAAGAGGTGTATTTGCCTAAGAGGGATTATAGTGTATTTATAGGAAAGTTTGGAACCTTCAAGAATTCTTGGGAGAGATCTCTTAGCTGTTGGAGGAAAATCCCAAGAGATTGTGACGAAATCCATCACAAATCAGGGCAATGATGAGTCTGACAGCAATATCAGACGACTGATTTTAGGGTCAGATGTCATATAAGATGTCTGATTACAATTATGGTCGTCTGATACTATTAGCCAAGCTATACTGGTTTCATTGGATTGAAACAGGGAGGTCTAATATTTTTACATAAGACATCTGATAAAATTATTGAACGTCTAATTATGCGTAGATTCATTCCTGTTTTGAACAGATCCAAACATGGTTCTAGATCTAAATGAACAGACATCAGTATGGACGTCTGTAGGATTCCCTAGATGTTTGGAAACCTAAAAAGGACTTGCCTAGGTAATCTGACAGAATATCTTTGGTTCCTAATGAGATTCGCACAGAAAAAAATGACCAACAGTCTGAAGGTAGATGTCTGGAGGCATGTCCAGACATCTGAAAATGTATTTTGCCTGTTATATTCAAAAGGAAGATAGGTGCTTGAGTCTAAAAGTTGTCTTGAGGACATCCAGGTAAAGTATTAGACGTCTAGATGAGGCTATGGACGTCTGATGGAAGGTTGCTTCGATTGATGTTTATGAAGTCAGAAACTAAAGGCAAAGCTCTAGGTAATTAGACATCTGAAACACTTGTCAGACGTCTTAAACTTGAAAATTAGACGTCATAAAGTTGTTATGGACATCTGATTTAAGTCTTCGTGTTAGGTTTTTGTTTCTAATTTATCCTAAGTGTAGAGAGCCTAAGTTAGCTATTTATAAATTATGTTTGGGGGTTCTTTACAACATCTCTAGACTCAAATAAAATAAATATTACAACCTTTGAAAGTTTACATAAGAAGCATATGACCTATGACAATACTTATGCTACTTAGTCTTCACGCTTTTAATCCTCCATCTTGGAAAATTCCATGAAACCTGCAATTGTGTTATTACAGAGAAAAATATTCTACGCTTATGTTTTATTTCTTTTTCTTCATTTTGTAAAATCATGAAAATATTATATATGAGGTTGAACTGACATATATCGACCACTCAGCACTTAAGTATCTGCTAAACAAGAAGGATGCGAAACCCCGCCTTATCCGTTGGATCTTATTGCTCCAGGAATTTGACCTGGAAATCAAGGATAAGGCGGGTTCACAAACTGTAGTGGCCGATCATCTCTCTCGTCTTATGATGAATGACATGTTAACCCCCCTGATAAATTCCCTGATGAAACTATCTTAGCTACCAATACCCTCCCTTGGTTTGCACCTATTGTAAACTACCTAGCAACAGAACAAATCCCCTCTGATTGGCCAAAAACCAAAAGGGATATGTTCTTTGTTGACATTAAATATTTTTTTTTGGAGGATCCCGACCATTTCTGCATTTGTACTGATCAGGTCATTAGACGATGTCCAAGATTTAGAAATTCATGATATTCTGATACATTGTCACTCAATGGCCTGTGGGGGACATTTCTCGGGAAAGAAAACTGCAACTGAGATTCTCAATTCTAGATTCTTTTGGCCCAGCTTGCACAAAGATGCTCATACCTTTGTTCGGTCCTGTGTGCATTGCCAAAGCATCAGCAACATGACTCAGAAGGATATGATGCCCCTCAATCCAATCCTAGAGGTTGAAATCTTTGATGTATGGGGCATCGACTTCATGGGACCGTTCATCAACTCTTGTAGGTATTTGTATATACTAGTCACAGTTGACTATGTATCAAAGTGGATAGAAGCAATACCCACACGCACCAATGATCATAGAGTGGTTGTCGAATTTATCAAGAAAAACATTTTTTCGAGATTCGGCATTCCCAAGGCCATCATCAGTGATGGTAGATCACATTTCACTCACTCTCAATTCCATCACCTTCTTTCTAAATATGGGGTTAATCATAAAATTTTCACTCCTTACCATCCTCAAACCAATGGCCAAGCGAAAGTTTTTAACCGGGAGATAAAAAATATTTTACAAAAGATGGTTAGGCTTGATTGTAAAGACTGGTCCAATAAATAGGATGATGCTTTATGGGCCTACTGTATCACTTTTAAATCCTTGCTAGGCATGTCTCCTTTCCTTCTATTTTTTGGAAAGGCATGCCATCTTCCAGTAGAACTTGAACACAGGGCTTTCTGGGCAATAAAATAATTAAATATGGATTTTTTTGAAGTCAATGCCCACAGGAAACTGCAATTAACTGAATTGGAAGAATTACGTAATTTTTCTTATGAAAATGCATGGATTTATAAAGATCAAACAAACAAGTTTTATGATAAATATATCGTTCGAAAGCATTTTGACGTCAATCAACGTGTGTGGCTTTTTAATGCAAGATTACGTATTTTTCCTAGAAAATTAAAATCCAAGTGGACCGGCCCTTTTATTATCCTCAAAACATATCCATATGGCGTTGTTGATCTTTTCGATCCAAAGAAAAATAATCTCTTGGGAAGCCATCTAACACACTTGATTTAACCGACTTATCCACTCATGATCACTGATGCACTTTATGCCTAGCGAAATGGCGTAAAAGATAGCACTGGATGGGAGGTAACCCATTGTTTTTCTCACTTTTCATTTTTCTTCTTTTCTTCAGAGGTTTTGACTATCCCAATTTTGACTGCCTTCACTGAGGTAATTGACGTGCGTTTGTGTGTGTGTTAAGAAGTTCGTTATAGTCGCACATGCAACGTTGGTTTTAAAATAAGTAAACAAAGGTGAGTCCGAGTGTCGGTCTTAGGGAGGCGTGAAAATTGGATTTTTCTTATCACTTGTTGTCACGGAAAGTGCGGAGTTTTGCTTGCAAAAGGTGTAGTTTTGAAAAGCGAGAGAGAGATAGAGAGAGAGATTATGGTTAGAGCGTTCCTTGTTTGATCATGCAACTTAAACAGAAATTAAAGTAATAACTGAACAGAAAATAGCTTCATTAATCATGCACTTTTAGTTCATAGCTTACAACAATAAATACATGCTCAAACAAAAGTAATGGAAAGCTTAAAAGAGAGAGAGAGAGAAAGGATGGAGAGCGACGCGGCAGCCATGGCGATGGAGGAGGCTCCGTCGATGGCTTGTCATCACCGACGATTTCAAGAGGGCCTAAAGCTAGCTAAGAGAGGGGTGGAGTAGTTGCAAGGGAAGTAAATGCCTTGAATGAGTGGTTGGAGGGGGTTTAAATAGGGTTGAGGGCTTTCTAAAAGAAGAAGGGGCTTTAGCGACGTCCGGGATGTCGCAAAAACCACTCCAAAAGTGTCGGTGAAGCCCTTCAGCCCGCCAGTCAACCGCTCGCACTATTTCTTCTTCATGCTCGATCTGCGGCCGCTGCGTGATCTCTCCTTGGCTACGCTTGGATCGCACCTCGAGCGTACGTGTGCGCGCACGTCGTCGCCCGTCGTGCGTGCGCGCGTGGGCGCTTGCGATTTGTGGGCGCGCCGCGTGGCGCAATCTTGGCCGCCCACTGCTGATCGGGCGGCCCAATTTCACCGCGCGCATCTTTCGTCTTCGATTTCACACACCGCATGGCTCAAACCCGCGTCGCGTGCGTGCGGGCATGCGCACTAGCCGTTGCGCCACGCCCGCACTTTGTCGCGGCGATTGCGGGCGGGCGCGTGAGTCTCGGCCGTCCGATCGAAGATCAATGGCTGAGATCTGATCTCGGCTGGATGAAGAGGTGGCATGCGGTGGATCGGGGGTGACATGGCGCAATGAGGGTCGTTGATTTCTAGATCAATTGTCAGAACTTCTTGGGCCCATTGTAGGAGCTCCAGATGTCCGATTTGGCCGATCTTGAGTCCATTGGACTCCGTTCGTCATTCTGAATCCATCCGTGCAGTCCGATTGCTCATCTGAGGCCTGCTTTGACAAGTGCTTACACAAATGTCCATTAATACAGTTTTATAAGTTATCTTGGTACATGATGCATGCAATGCTCCCATTCTACTTATGTTGTGCCTTTTATTCTTAAGATGGGCCATATTCAACATAATTATCACCCCCTTGTGCAGTGTTATCATACCCCCATGCTTACTCCTTGCTAGTCCCTAGCAAGGTTTATTCTAGACTTTATTTCCTTTCAAAATTTAAGAAGTAATTGCTTAGACACTTCGTCACTTGTCAATAGGAGGAAATATACGAAGATCTTAATCTACAAAGACTAAGCAGCGCCCGAGTGTCTGCCAAAATACAAATCGCCTAAATCCTTACTTTAATGTATATAACTATACATATGTATATGTATATATATATATTTTTTTTAGAATTTTTTCGGAATTCAGTGTGGGTTGGTAACATTTTACGGCTACCCAACCCACCCAAAACTCGGTCAAAACCCTAAGTGCTAAGCATCTTGGTGTGAATGTTGTGATAGACTCACTTAACGGTAATTTAGACAGATTTTGGGTTTCTATACCCCTAGGTGACTGGAAAAGGAAATAAATTTGCCTGAAGGTGTATTTGTTCGATTGGTAGCTTTCTCCCTACGTTTGTTTTAATTGGGGTCAACACAAGGCTTTTTCCAATGTATATCTCCCCGGCTTGTACTACTTCCCCTGCTTCTTCCTTAAGTGTTTTGATTCTTTTTGTGTAGTTATTGAGCTGGGCACTGGACAACCAACCAATGGGCTGTTACCCACGATCACTTGCCAGCCATACTTGTGCAGTGGAGTGCGGTTTATTTTCCTTTCTCCTTTTTTTTTCTCGTAGGTGGCTTCCCTGATCTCAAATGTACCTAGAGGCAATGAAGAAGAAATGGTTTGTGGCTAGGTTCTGGACAACCTGCCAATGGGCTGTTACCCATGACAACTTGCCAGCCATACCACCCTAGAGAGTTCAATAGCTACCCAATTTCTGTCAAATTGTTTGAGAAGTGAGTCTATGCAAAGATGTGTGCAGATGCTTAGACTTAAAGTTTTTCTAAGTTAGAGGGTGAGTTGATAAGTCGTATACTTATCACCTTATTTAGTAGGTGGATTAAAATGGCTTAAGGTTGCAAGGATTCGAAGCTAAATCCATATTTTAACGGACACTAAGGCTGATTAAGCCTGAAGGCCTGAAAAGTCTAAGTGTTTAAGTTCTTTTTGTATTATTTCCCACTATTGACAAGTTTCTAATGCCTAAGTTTTCTTCATAAATTCAATTATTTATTTATTTATTTATTTGATTTAGACTGATTAAATGAGCTCAGGATTATGTAATTTATCACCCCCCCATGCTTAAGTTGGACAATGTCCTCATTGGCAGGTACATGGATGCAAAAGGGTTCAAAAAGATAGTACCTGAGTGACGTAAAATACCGGATCAGTCTGAATCCTCTGGGTTGCCTCGCAGGAAGCACTGAGTTTAACGCCTCCAACTGGGCGGTGCTTCATGTTAGCCCTGAACGAGGGTGACACTCTCCTTTGGGGGAACCTGGGCCAGGAAATGCTTCAATCTTTGACCATTAATTGTAAAAGTGTGCCCAGTGTTAGGATCGACAATTTCAACCGCCCCATTAGAGTAGCGCTTAACCACCCGAAATGGTCCTGTCCATTTGGACCTGAGTTTCCTCGGGAAGAGTTTTAGGCAGGCGTCAAACAGCCAGACTTGCTGGTTAGTGATAAACGCCAGTTTATCATCATTCTTATGCATTAAAACAAACCTAGCTCTTATGATTTTACTCCGCAAACGGGTTTTTGGGCTGCATTTAGGCATAAATTAGGATAGGCATGCATTGCATTTTTTATTGTCGTTTTAATGTGTTTTTGTGAGTGTTAGGGATGTACAGATGCACAGATCCCTAAAACCCTAGCACTCAAGAAGGCAAATGGTGAAGGAGAAGCCCAGACTAGCTGGAACTCAGCCTAATCCAGCTCACCTCAGCTTGATCCAGCTCACCTCAGCTTGATCCAGCTCACCGCAGCTGGAACCTAGCTTACTTGAACTAGGGTTAGCTCCGCCCAGCTCCATTCAGCTAATCTCAGCTGGATGGCAGCTCAAGAGAGTTCATCTTAGCTCACCCTAGCTCAAGTCAGCTCAGATCCAGCTCAACTTAGCTGAGTCTAGCTCATCTCAGCTCCCACTAGTTCACAGGGAGCTCTAGCTAGCTCAGCTAAGTTGACAGGAATTCACCCCAGCTCAGATCCAGCTACATTCAGCTCCACTCAACTCCAGCCAGCTGAAGAAGAATTCATCTCAGCTCGGGAAGCTCAAGTCCAGCTCCCGGGGACTCAGCTTAGCTCAACTCAGTTGAGCTAAGCTACCTTAGCTGCCTCAACCAGCTTGATTCTCCCCGGGAGCACCAGACCTAGCTCACCTCAGCTCATTTTGGTAGAAGCTAGCTCACTTTAGCTTGGCTTAGCAACTAGCAAAGAACTAGCAAGCTAAGCCAGCTAGAGTAGCCCCATGCCAGCCTCTTCAGCAGCAGCCAGCTCCAACTCCAACTCCAAACTTCTTCTCCTCAGCTCCTTCCTCCAAACCCTAGCTCCAACACCTTCTCCTCTACTCCTCCATTAGCTAAGCTAGCTTAGCTTAGCTTAGCTTAGCTTAACTATGCTCCAACTTCCTTGGCTTGTACCACCCCAAAAACCCACCTACCAACTCCACCCAACTAGATCCACCTAAGCTCCACATAAGCTAACCTACTTGGCACCAACCTAACCTACCCACCACCTCCAAAAGACACCTAAAAGTGGCGCCAAAAACTAACCATAACCACCCCTTAATGGCGCCACTTTTCCCTCCAAAATCCCCCCTCATCTCCACCACACAATCCCCCTTGAATCCATCTCCACCATCCACCTAACTCCCCTTCTAGAAGACCCCATGTTGGCGCCAACATGGGGGTGTCTCTCCACCACCAAAAGACACCAACACCACCATAACCACCCCCTTTAACACCCCTTGGGTTGGCGCCAACTCACCCTAGCCATAGGATCACCAACCACCCTCATCCTTCCATCCTAGCCCTCCATTTCAAGGGGCACCTTAACCCCCCATCCTATTCTATAAAAAGCCACCACCTACCACCATTTTGGGGCATCCTCCATTAGTGTATTTTTCTACCTACATCCACCTATACCTACGCCCAAGGAGAAGGAGTAGAGAAGGAGATTAAAGGGGCACATCACCAGCCCTTTTGGCGCCTTCTTCTCCCCACTCTCTTCAACTTGGGCCACGCCAAGGAGGAGGACTCTTCCACTTCAAGAAGGACGGCCAGGCAAGGGAGAAGGACTTAGGGTGGACGTCCACCCTTGGAGAGAAGCTTAGGACACGCCCCCTTGGGCTTGCCTTGGAGGACATCACCTTGGCGGAGCACTGCAAGGAAGGAGTTGAAGGATTCTTTTCAAGCTTGGGAGCCACCAACCTTGGAGCAAGAAGCCCTCTTCTTCACCATCTATCTAAAGGATTTGTGTTTGCTTTTCTTTATTTTAATTTTTCTAGTAGTAGAAGCATTCCTCTACTAGCCTTTTTTGTAAAACATTTTTCAGTAATCTAGTTGCCTTCTTTGCAATTTTCTATTTTGCATTTCTACTTGCTTTGCTTTTTAGCATTTTTCATTCCCTCTCCCTAATTATTCTAGGCCTCCACTTGCCTAGAGTGAGTTTAGGGAGAGGCTCTACTTGCCACTAGAAAGTAGTAGTTAAATTGAAGTGTTAATTACCTTCCCGTCACCATTCCGCATGTTGTCTTAATTTAAAACAAAAAAATGATATATTGAAAAATACCAAAAGAAAGTTGAGATTGTATTCCAAGCAAGAGAATCACTATTGCAAACATTTGGCCTCCTTGGACGACCCTAGATACTTCCCTATCTAGGAATATAAATTTAAGAGTTGATCGGTTTTACGCGTTACAACGACGTAGTTTAACAAACCACGTGAAATCGCTATCACTTTTTGGCGCCGTTGTCGGGGAGGCACGGCTTTGCATTAATTAATTTTCTCTTGCTTGAAGTGGATCTCATCCCCCTCTCTTTCTTTCTTTTGTGTGTGCAGGAACTACAACGGGAAGGCGGGAATCTGGAAGCGAGAGCTCAAAGATCCTTTTCTTCTCGTGAAATTTAGGTTGGTTCCCCTTTCTTGTCACATTTAGGCTAAAAAAAACTACCAAAATACACTAAACTTGGCTTTCAGGACCCTAAACACTTTAATTAAGTGGAGTGGTGCATTACAAAATCCATTGTTTGCTTGTATGCTTCTTTAGCACCATTCCATTGCAAGTATTGGTGTTCTATTTTTCGGGTCCAGATTTCTGTCTAGACTTGAAAAATCGATTCCTAAAGCCCCAGGCCTCCTAAAATCATAAAATTTCATAGAGTGATTCCCAGTTAAGATAGGAACATCTGTTCCGAATTTCAAAACAATTGGATTTGTATTTAATTTTTAAAAATCTTCCGCGAATTTTCAGAATTTTTATACTCATCCAATTTTTGAGAAATTTAGCTTACTAGAATCCTTGTGAAATTTTACACATCATATAAAATTATAAAAATTTTCTGAGGTCGGTGGTAATACTGAAAAGTCCATAATACCCACGGGTATTATTTCTGGACTTTGACACCAGTACAATTAAAAATTCAAAAAAATTATCAAACAAATTCCTAAAATCTTAAAAAATCTTTTCTGGAATCCTTGTTTGATTTTATCCAAAGTAGTGGTATTGTTTGACTTATTTGGACCACTACTTAATTCAGAAAGCTAAAAATAATTCATTGGTAGTTAAATTTCTGTCTTAAGGAAAATTGGCTTAGGGTTTCTTCTTTCTTTTCAGAGACTCAATTAAAGGAAATATACAATCACACATACAACTTGTATTTCCTTTGATTGTGAACTTTCAAACTTGTTTGAAAACTTAAAGAGAAAAACCCTAAAACTCATTTAATTAAATCAAATCCTAAAAGACAAAAATACATAAAAATAGTGTGACAACTTGATTTTCATTGGAGCCACTCTCCAATTCCTGCACACACACAAAAGAAAATCAAATAATAGGGCAACAACCTAATAAACACCCTCCACATTCCGTGTGCACTATAGCATCCTAGACCTAATTAAAACTTGTAGCAACTTGACCCCTAAGGCTTTATCAACTTAGGCTTGCTATTTAGATCTTAAGTTATCTTTAGTTAATACCAATTCTGTCATCTGTATCTGGTGTTCAGGCTGAGGGGCTGTGTCAAACGACCAGGCGCGGGTTTGTACAAGCACCTGGGGTCTTCCCTGGGAAACGTTTGGGCCCAAACCTCCCCTTAAGCAACTTGGCTAGATTTGTTGACAGAACGGGTATTCACTATTGACTACTTATTTCCTATATAGACCAAGCCTTAGGTTATTATTAGGGAGTCACATTTAAGTTAGGTCTAGTTTTATTTGTTTGAATTGCACACTTTCTCTCATCTCTTTCTCTTCTCCTCCCCTCCCGTTCTTCCATTTTATGCACGGGCGACGGTCTCAAAATCCACACTTGGAAGGACCATTTGATTTCGCCCCCCACGCAAAAAGACCACTTTTTCTGTCTTCTCCTGAAAAAATGGAAACACAACAAAATAGGTCCACTGACCATTCCACGTCCACCTCTAACCCCACCTCTAACCCCACCTCTAACCCCACCACTAACCCTAATTCTAACCCTTCCACCCAAAACCCAACCACCAGTAACTTCCCACACTTGGAGCTCCCCAATCTTGAGTTGCCCCACACACAACATCAAGACCCCCTACCTGATCTTTTAAAATTGATGGCCGATCAGATTAATAAATTAAATTCCAATCGACAAACATTGACTAGGAACATCCAAAACCTAGCCAATCCAAGGCCAAACCCACCACCCCGTCAGCAGCCTGTTGTTCCTCTAAAAGATTTCTATGATCCGTCTTATTATGAGGAACGACCAGGGGTGGTCATACCGGAGGGGGACTTTGAGATCAAGCCAGCCGTCCTGAACCTGATTAAACACTTTCATGGCCTTCCTAGGGAAGACCCTTTCAGCCACCTTGAAGAACTAACTCTTCTTGCACAGACAACCCGTTCCCGAAATGTGCAAGAAGACATATGGCTGATGCGGCTTTTTCCATTATCTCTCAAAGATAAGGCCGCTTATTGGTTCAGGACCATTGGCCGACCAATCACAACATGGCCTCAACTCAAGAGCGCCTTCCTCAAGAAATTCTTTCCCATAGGTCGTACCAATTCCTTACGAAGATCTATTACGACCTTTCACCAAAAATCTGGTGAAACTTTCCATGATTCTTGGGAAAGATTTCAAGACCTTTTAAGAAGTTGCCCGCACCACGAGATTCCTTTACGGCAGCTCATGCAAATCTTCTATCATGGATTAGAAGATCAAATCCGACATTTTGTCGATGCCTCGTGTGGCGGCAACTTTTTAAATAAAGATGCAGAAAGTGCCTATGACCTGTTCGAAGAAATGAGTGAAAACTCATTTAATCAAGCTTCCATGAACACATTTTGCAGAACCCAAAACCCGCAGTTCGGTGTTCATAAAATAGGCACTCAATCTATCCCTGTCACCCAAGACGATCTTCAATTGATTGCTCAAAAACTCGACCAGATGCATATTAATCAAAAGAAAATTGAGGAAAGACTAGCCACATCAACTCAAGCTCCACACCCACATCTAACCCAACCTATGTTTCCACAAAGAGAAAATTTGCACAATCTCAACACTACCCCTGCTGATTATTCTGAGGTTGCCCATGATTCACTGGGGAACTACAACTATCTAGATCTTAACCCCACTCAAAATATTTATGCCATCCAGGAGCCCTTTAAAAATTCTTCCAATTGGAAAAATTACCCGAACTACTCCTGGAATAATCAAGTTTCCTCCCAACCATACAATTTTAATGGTTATGGGTCGAATCCAAACCTCCATCCTGGGCCATCCCAACAAGATATCAATGCCCAGATGCTGCGAACCCTACAGGATATGCAAACAAAAATGATGGAAGTAACCCGCAACATCACAAATCTGAACAGTTAGATTGGGGTTACTCCCACGCAAAGACCTGTAGGACATCTTCCGTCCCAACCCATACCCAACCCTAATCACCAAGGAAACCATTATACGGGCAGAAATCCACATTATCCACATCAGCCTCCTCCTAATCCACCACCTCAGCAGCCGCCCAGGTTTCTGCAATCACAGGCCCCCCCACCTCCTCTAAATAATAATCCGACTGCACATGCAGTTACTTTGAGGAGTGGGAAAACCACCACTGACCCCGGGCCTTCACATGAACCTGGTAAGATACCTGTGCAAATTGACTCCCCACCTCCCCATCAGGAAGAAAAAGAAAAACAAAAATCTCAAGACAAGATTCCTGCCCCTTTCCCACAAGCTCTCTACCCCACCACCAACAAAAAAAAGAAATCTGAGCCCACTACAGAAGAACTCATGGAGCTATTTGGGCAAGTTCATATCAATATTCCTCTCCTAGATGCCATCAAATATATACCTGCCTATGCTAAATTTTTGAAGGATATTTGTACTCCTAAAAGGCAGGCTAAAAATCTAGGACAGGTGCATCTTTCAGAGACAGTAAGCTCTGTCATACAGAGTAAGTTGCCTCCTAAGATGAAAGATCCGGGGGCGCCTTTAATTTCTGTAATTATTGATGACACTACATTTAATCGCTCCCTCCTTGATCTTGGTGCCTCAGTTAATATTATTCCCAAGAGTTTATTCGAAGAATTTCAGATCGGTGAATTAAAACCCGTTGAGGTTACCCTGCAATTAGCCGACCGATCTACAATCAAACCTTTTGGGATTATCGAGGATGTTTTAGTCAAGGTCCAGAATTGCGTCTTCCCTGCAGACTTTCTAGTTCTTGACATTGAGGCACCTGAATCATTACTGGACTCCCCAATAATCCTTCGACGCCCTTTTTTGGCCACTGCAAAGGCAAATATCAATTGCCACACAGGAAAAATGGATATCACTTGTGCAGGCCAAACTCTCACTTTAGATATTTTCAAATCCTCCAGGAGATTCCATGATGATAACTTCTTTGAGGACTCAAATACTGAAATTTCCAATATGGTGGAGGAGACAATATTAATAGATACCCTTACCGACCATAATTTTTTTGAGGACTCTGATTCAGAATCAGTGGTCGGCGAAATCTATGATCCGGAAACTTGTCTTGACCCCAAATTTATTCCTGATACCCCCCCTAACCCACCCACTATTCACGCACCTAACTTTTCCACACTAACTTCACCCAATCCTCACCATTCCTTCCCCGACCCCTTTCTTACGGACCTACCACCAACCCCGCCTGAGTTTGGCACCCAACCTAATTTAAACCCATGGCCAGACTTGGGCTACACTTATCATTTTCCATCCAACTTTGATCCCAATATTATTTCTAATCAATTTTCTAGGGATCTAAAAGAAGACACCTTTTTTGCGGGCATCCAAGTGTCCAATTATTTACATGATCTTACGTCTTCCGTGCATACCTTCACGCCCGACTGAATGGCGTAAAAGATAGCACTGGATGGGAGGTAACCCATCATTTTTTCTTGCTTTCCCTTTTTTCTTCTTTTTCCAGGTTTTGTTCCTCCTAAACCCGACCGTTCTTCACTAAGGTGATCCCTTTTCCCTCCTAATGCATGAGGACATGGCATATCTTAAGCATGGGGGGGTGTTTTTAAATTTTACGATCGATTTAGGATTTTCAAAACCTAAAAACATGCATTTCTGTTTAATTTATTTCCTGCTTGCATACCCAAAAAAATAAAAAAAAAATGTTCAAAACTTTTTGAGGAAAAATTTTGAAATCGGGACTAAGGTCGAAAAATTCACTTTTGGTACAATGGATTTAATCTTTAACAAACTAAGGATGAGGATATGGATCTAATCATTAGAATTCCAGGGTCTATTTTAGACAAGATCAGATATCTTTCTATAAAATTCCACCTGAACTCATAATAGTTCAGGTGACTTGATCCTATTTTGCAATATGGAAATTATTTGACTTAGCTTCTGATTCAAAAACTTGCATGTTTTGAGAAACTTCTTGTGTCACTCTTCACACACAAGCCAACACTTAAAAATAACTAAAAATTTGAAAAACTCCCTTGTTTGGACTTAGTGAAAGTCTGAAGCAGATCATTGGTTTGAGTTCCCACCGCCGAGAAGGAGGAAAATGCCTCCTTTAAGGACGCGATGTCAACATGTTACCGCCTCGGCGTTGCTCCATATCTATATTTCATATCTTTAGACGGAGCATTAAAGCGCATTTTAGCAGCTCAAGTGTCTTGGACGGTGCTCTACCTATAGTGTCGGAGCAAGAGCTTGAGTTTGTTTGGAGCGCCCCTTTTCACCGCATCGTGTTCTGGGGTTGTGAGCTCTTGGGTGGTGTCATGGACAGTGCTATCTCGAAGTACTGGCGCCAGAGCCCCCTCGAGGAATGGTAACGGGAATGATGATCCCGACACATCTGTTGTATGACTAAGCTAAAAATAAGCATGGGGGAGAAAAAAAAAATATATATATATAAATAAATTAACATGCCCTTATAAATGTTGGCTTTTCACAAGCACAGCCACAAGGTTTTAAAGGATTTTGCAAGTTGAGAATCAGATTCATGAGCCAAAAAAATTCCTAAAAACAAACATTTCAAGTCATCTGAATTAACAAGGGGTTAATTTGAGAATTTTTTGGAAGATATATTGATCCTGTTCTATCTAATGGTTGAATCCAAAAACAAATCCCGATGTTTATCTTTAACAAATCCCGTACCTCCAGTGTTTTTAATCTACCAAGGTCCATTGATCACTTTTTCTCCTCCAAAGTCAAAAAAATTAGATTTCCCAAAAATTCCATTTTAAGTTTTGCTAAGAGACTAGCAAAAGATAAGCATGGGGGTGTCATAAACGCCAGTTTATCATCATTCTTATGCATTAAAACAAACCTAGCTCTTAGGATTTTACTCCGCAAATGGGTTTTTGGGCTGCATTTAGGCATAAATTAGGATAGGCATGCATTGCATTTTTTATTGTCGTTTTAATGTGTTTTTGTGAGTGGTAGGGATGTACAGATGCACAGATCCTTAAAACCCTAGCACTCAAGAAGGCAAATGGTGAAGGAGAAGCCCAGACTAGCTGGAACTCAGCCTAATCCAGCTCACCTCAGCTTGATCCAGCTCACCTCAGCTTGATCCAGCTCACCGCAGCTGGAACCTAGCTTACTTGAACTAGGGTTAGCTCATCCCAGCTCCATTCAGCTAATCTCAGCTGGATGGCAGCTCAAGAGAGTTCATCTTAGCTCACCCTAGCTCAAGCCAGCTCAGATCCAGCTCAACTTAGCTGAGTCTAGCTCATCTCAGCTCCCACTAGTTCACAGGGAGCTCTAGCTAGCTCAACTGAGTTGACAGGAGTTCACCCCAGCTCAGATCCAGCTACATTCAGCTCCACTCAACTCCAGCCAGCTGAAGAAGAATTCATCTCAGCTCAGGAAGCTCAAGTCCAGCTCCCGGGGACTCAGCTTAGCTCAACTCAGTTGAGCTAAGCTACCTTAGCTGCCTCAACCAGCTTGATTCTCCCCGGGAGCACCAGACCTAGCTCACCTCAGCTCATTTTGGTAGAAGCTAGCTCACTTTAGCTTGGCTTAGCAACTAGCAAAGAACTAGCAAGCTAAGCCAGCTAGAGTAGCCCCATGCCATCCTCTTCAGTAGCAGCCAGCTCCAGCTCCAACTCCAGACTTCTTCTCCTCAGCTCCTTCCTCCAAACCATAGCTCCAACACCTTCTCCTCTACTCCTCCATTAGCTAAGCTAGCTTAGCTTAGCTTAGCTTAGCTTAACTATGCTCCAACTTCGTTGGCTTGTACCACCCCAAAAACCCACCTACCAACTCCACCCAACTAGCTCCACCTAAGCTCCACATAAGCTAACCTACTTGGCACCAACCTAACCTACCCACCACCTCCAAAAGACACCTAAAAGTGGCGCCAAAAACTAACCATAACCACCCCTTAATGGCGCCACTTTTCCCTCCAAAATCCTCCCTCATCTCCACCACACAATCCCCCTTGAATCCATCTCCACCATCCACCTAACTCCCCTTCTAGAAGACCCCATGTTGGCGCCAACATGGGGGTGTCTCTCCACCACCAAAAGACACCAACACCACCATAACCACCCCCTTTAACACCCCTTGGGTTGGCGCCAACTCACCCTAGCCATAGGATCACCAACCACCCTCATCCTTCCATCCTAGCCCTCCATTTCAAGGGGCACCTTAACCCCCCATCCTATTCTATAAAAAGCCACCACCTACCACCATTTTGGGGCATCCTCCATTAGTGTATTTTTCTACCTACATCCACCTATACCTACGCCCAAGGAGAAGGAGTAGAGAAGGAGATTAAAGGGGCACATCACCAGCCCTTTTGGCGCCTTCTTCTCCCCACTCTCTTCAACTTGGGCCACGCCAAGGAGGAGGACTCTTCCACTTCAAGAAGGACGGCCAGGCAAGGTAGAAGGACTTAGGGTGGACGTCCACCCTTGGAGAGAAGCTTAGGGCACGCCCCCTTGGGCTTGCCTTGGAGGACATCACCTTGGCGAGGCACTGCAAGGAAGGAGTTGAAGGATTCTTTTCAAGCTTGGGAGCCACCAACCTTGGAGCAAGAAGCCCTCTTCTTCACCATCTATCTAAAGGATTTGTGTTTGCTTTTCTTTATTTTAATTTTTCTAGTAGTAGAAGCATTCCTCTACTAGCCTTTTTTGTAAAATATTTTTCAGTAATCTAGTTGCCTTCTTTGCAATTTTCTATTTTGCATTTCTACTTGCTTTGCTTTTTAGCATTTTTCACTCCCTCTCCCTAATTATTCTAGGCCTCCACTTTCCTAGAGTGAGTTTAGGGAGAGGCTCTACTTGCCACTAGAAAGTAGTAGTTAAATTGAAGTGTGAATTACCTTCCCGTCACCATTCCGCATGTTGTCTTAATTTAAAACAAAAAAATGATATATTGAAAAATACCAAAAAGAAAGTTGAGATTGTATTCCAAGCAAGAGAATCACTATTGCAAACATTTGGCCTCCTTGGACGACCCTAGATACTTCCCTATCTAGGAATATAAATTTAAGAGTTGATCGGTTTTACGCGTTACAACGACGTATTTTAACAAACCACGTGAAATCGCTATCAGTTAGGCTCAAAGGTTTTCCTATGAATGAGTCGGTCGTGGACGGCTTTCATTTTCTCCTTATACAGTCGACTATTGTCAAAGGCGTCCCGACGAATTTCTTCGAGCTCAGATAATTGGAGCGTCCTCTGCGCACCAGCTAACTAGGAATCCATGTTACATTGCTTGATAGCCCAGTAAGCCCGATGTTCCAATTCAACAGGAAGATAGCAAGCTTTGCCAAAGACCAGGCGATAAGGCGACATGCCTATCGGGGTCTTGAAAGCGGTCCTGTATGCCCACAGGGCATCATCAAGTCGTGTGGACCAGTCTTTCCTATCAGGTCTCACAGTCTTCTGTAAAATGTTCTTGATTTGTCTATTTGAGACCTCGGTCTTCCCATTTGTTTGTGGATGATACGGGGTAGCAATGCAGTGGTTCACCCCATATTTTCTAAGTAGGGCACGGAATTGGGAATGAATAAAATGGCTTCCACCATCACTAATCATGGCCTTGGGTATTCCAAACTGGGAAAAGATGTTCCTCTGAACAAAGTCCATGGCAGTCCTGTGATCGCATCGGCGGGTGGCAACGGCTTCAATCCATTTAGAAACATAGTCGACTGAGACTAGGATGTACTCGAAGCCGTTGGATGGTGGAAAGGGGCCCATAAAATCAATACCCCAAACGTCGAAGATTTCAACAATCAAAATGGGCTAAAGGGGCATCATATCTTTCTTGGTCATGGTCCCTAGCGTTTGGCAGCGTGAGCAAGTCTTAGCAAAGTTGTGTGCATCCTTAAATAGGGACGGCCAGTAAAATCCAGACTACAAAACTTTTGCAGCTATTTTCTTTCCAGAGAAGTGGCCACCACAAGCCTGGTCATGACAGAAGGAAAGCACACTCTGAACTTCATCTCTGGGGATACACCTCCTGATGATCTGGTCAGCACAGAGGCGAAACAGCATGGGATCATCCCAGAAATAGTGCTTGGTCTCAGCCAAGAACCTGTCCCGTTGCTGTCTGGACCAGCTGTGCAGGGTTTGTCCTACAACCAGGTAGTTGACGTAGTCAGCATGCCATGGCATTTTCTTATCATGTACAGCCAGGATGTGTTCATTAGGGAAGGCGTCAGATAGAGGTAGGGAGGGTCCAATGTGGTATGGATGAAGTCTAGACAATTGGTCAGCCACCACATTCTTCGATCCGACCTTGTCTCGGATTTCCAGGTCAAATTCCTACAAAAGCAGGATCCATCTGATGAGCCTGGGCTTTGCGTCCTTCTTGGCCAACAGGTGCCGGATGGCTGAATGGTTAGAGTAAATAGTCACGTGGGATCCCAACAAGGACATTCGAAACTTTTCAAGTCCAAAGACTACAGCGAGCAACTCTTTCTCTGTGACCGTATAATTACGTTGGGCCTCATCCAACGTTTTGCTCGCATAGTAGATCACCACGGGCTTCTTGTCTTTCCTTTGTCCCAGGACAGCACCTATGGCAAAATCTGATGCATCACACATAATCTCAAAGTCCTGGGACCAGTCGGGGGTTGAAGTACAGGTGCGGTGGAGACTAAGTCCCGGAGGGTGTGATAAGCCTGGATGCAATCAGAAGACATGTGGAATAGGGCATCATTGGCTAGAAGGTCGGTCAAGGGTTTGGAAAGCTTGGAAAAGTCTTTTATGAACCTTCGGTAAAAGCCAACATGTCCTAGGAAGGAGCGAATTTGTCGAACTGAGCTAGGTGGAGGAAGTTTGGAAATTAAATCAACCTTAGCCCGATCTACCTCGATGCCACTATGCGATACGATGTGCCCGAGGATGATTCCTTCTTGAACCATAAAATGGCTCTTTTCCCTACTTAACACTAGGTTAACCTCGATACATCATTTCAGGATTTTCTCCAAGTTGCTCAGACAATGGTCGAATGAATTCCCGAATACAGAGAAATCATCCATAAAGACCTCTAAGTATTCATCCACCATTTCTAAAAAAATGGCTAGCATGCAATGCTGGAAGGTCGCAGGTGCGTTGCATAACCCGAACGACATTCGACGAAATGCAAACGTGCCATACGAGCAAGTGAATGTGGTCTTTTCCTGATCTTCAGGAGCAATTGCGACTTGGTTATATCTCGAATATCCATCCAGGAAGCAAAAATACTTCTGCCCTGGCAATCTTTCAAGGATTTGGTCAATGAATGGCAAGGGAAAATGATCCTTCTTAGTGGCTTCATTGAGCTTCCTATAATCAATACACACTCACCATGCGGTGGTGGTGCTGGTGGGGATGGATTCGCCATGATCATTGGTGACAACAATGAGCCCAGCTTTCTTTGGAACCACTTGAGTGGGGGTCACCCAGGGGCTATCGGAGATAGGATATATGATGTCGGCGTCAAGTCACTTGATAATTTCTTTTTTAACGACCTCCCGCATGTTTGGGTTTAAACATCTGCATCTGGCGGGAAGGTCGTGCCCCATCTTCCAGGTAAATCTTATGGGTGCAATAGGTGGGGCTAATTCCTCTTAAGTCTGAAATGGTCCAACCAATGGCGGCCCGATGTTCTGAAAGGGTTGCAGTCAACTTGAGTTCCTGATCCTTGGTTAGATAAGAATTAATAATCACTGGGAAGGTCTGGTCAGGTCCCAGGAAGACATACTTGAGATTCTCGGGAAATGGTTTAAGTTCAGGTGCGGGTGGAACCACAGTCGAGGGGAAGGGAAAGGGCGGGAGTTGATCAACATAGATCTCCTCAAATGGTGTCATGTGATGGTACTCAGCCTTACAGAGGTCCATGGGTAATGATGGTGACGGGTCAGCATAGTCACTACGGGTTTGGTGGTCTGATACAGAACTGAGGGTGAGGCATTCCTCGATTAGAGTTTCCACGGGATCATGTTCCTCAACGCAATCACAATCAAAAGACTTTGTCGCCTGGAAGATATCCAATTGCATTTTCCTATCCCCGAAGGTGATTTCCATACATCCCGTGTCGCAATCAATGTTGGCCTTAGCCGTAGCTAAGAAAGGTCTGCCTAAGATTATAGGTGTGTTCTGTAATTTTTTAGGGACTTCCATGTCGAGCACCAAAAAGTCAACCGGGAAATAGAAGTCCTTGACCCGTACAATCATGTCCTCGACAACCCCCTTCGGGGTTTTCACTGATCTATCAGCCAGCTAGATGGTGACAGGGGTTGGTGTCAGCTCTCCAAAACCAAATTGGTGGTACAGGGTTGTTGGAATCAAATTGATAGAAGCACCTAGGTCCAGGAGTGCTCTATCAAATGTCATGTCCCTGATATTGCAGGAAATCAGGGGCACTCTTGGGTCAGTTCGCTTGAGTGGAAGGTTGCTTGATATAACAGAACTTGCTTGTTCAGAGAGCACAACCTTCCTAGGTGCTTGAGGTCTCGGCTTACGCTTAGGTGTACAGGCATCCTTTAAAAATTTGGCATAAGCAGGGATGTGTTTGACGGCTTCAAGGAGCGGAATATTAATCTGTACTTGCTTAAAGATTTCCAACAGCTCCTCAGTTTCCACAACATTCTTCTTTTTCTTGATTGTTTCCAAGGCCTCAGGGTAGGGTGTCTGAATGTGGATTGGTTCTATTTCTGGGTCCTTGGTTGGTGCCTCTTCTGAGTCGGGTGTTTCAGTGGGTGAAGTCTTGGGGAGAGTCGGCCATTTGGGATCCTAGGTTTTGGTGATGCTTCTCAAGGTTACCACATTCACAGAGGCATTGGGGCCTTGGGTTGATCCTTGAGAAGATGAGGACGAAGAAGCACCAAACCCAGGAGGTGTTTGCGGGGCTGGCTGGACCATGTGAGCCTACCCGGGGTTGCTTTGGAACCCTTACGAATTGGGGCCTCTGTTAATTATGTTTCGTGGGTTCGGTTGTGGTTGGGAAGGTAGGGATCCTTGTTGTTTACAGTCCAAGAGTTGGCTTAACTGTCCCTTTACCAAGGCCATTTCCTCCTGATGTTTCTGGTTCATGTCAGCCATCATCTTTATTAGGGTATCCATTTGGTTTTGTGGGGGAGGGGCCGCCCTATTATGATTATATTGGGGTCTAACTAGTGGTCCTTGCTGATAGGAGGCAAGTGTGGCTGCTAGTTTGGACTGGGCTGGTTTTGGAATTACGGTGGTTTCTAGTTTGTCCAACCAAAGTTGGGGTGGTTACGCCAGCTAGTGTTGTAAGTGTTGGAGAAAGGGTCTGGTTTCGCATAACCTTGGACAGCTTGCACATCTTCAAGGATAGCCGATGTTGATGGAGAGGGAAGGGAGTAATCAAGGGTTGAGGGAGCAAAGGTTCCTCCCTGGAACGTGGTTAGGGGTTGTTCCAGGTTCAGTTGGGTAAAGGGCTAGACCAGGTCAACATTATGCACTCCCTTTGCTAGGGAGAAAGTCTGTAAGGGGTTCCTGGTCTAGTTCAGTAGCTCATCAATCTTTTTGTCCACCAATTCCACTCGATCCAATTTCTTGGCGATGATGTCCATGTCAACCATTCCAGAATTTACTTATACCTCATAAATCCCACCATGGGGTTGACTGGACCTGTTGAAATGGGTCATAGAGGCATTGTTGAGTGAATTCTCGCTCATAGAATCAAAGAGCTCAAATGCGCTCTCCTTGTCTTTGTTCAGGAAGTTCCCCCCGCATGAGGCATCGACGAAGTTCCGTAGGTTGCTGTCCAGACCGTGGTAGAAAATCTGGGCCAATTGCCACCTTGGCACTTCGTGGTGTGGGCATTTCCTCAAGAGTTCATTAAATCTTTCCCACACCTCATGAAATTGTTCCACACCCTAGAGTGTAAAGGTAGTAATAGCTCTTCTGAGGGCATTGGTCTTTCCTATGGGGAAGAATTTCTTTAAAAATGCATGCCTCATTTCTTCCCAGGTGGTGATGGGTCGACCTAGGGTTCTAAGCCAATGAGAAGCCTTGTCGCTTAATGAGAAGGGAAACATCTTGATTAGAACAATGTCAAGGCTAATGTTCCTAGGTTTCACCATTCGTGCTATGCGGTCGAGATCCTCTAGGTGCTGAAAGGGGTCCTCATTTGAGCTTCCATGAAAGTGGCTCTGGATAAGACTTAAGACATTTGGTTTCAACTCAAAATCATCTCCCCCCTCAGGGATCCTAAGGTGTGGCTCGACTCTAATAGCAGAGGGATTATAGAAATCGCGGAGGGGCCTCGGCTGATCCTGAAATGGTGGTATATCAAGTGGTGGTTGCCCTGGTATGTCTTGGAAAGGTGGTGGTGGTTGTTCTTGTGGGTTTTGTAACCGTTGTATAGCTTGCATGATGGTGTGGATTTGTTGTTGCTGAAGCTGGTGGTTAGCATTAATTTGGGCTTGGATGATGGCCATAGCGTCTGGTGGGGGTTGATCCTCAACTTCATCTACCCTAGGTTCAGCCATGTTTCGAACAGAATTACGTCGCCTAGATTCCTGTCCCAAAACACACAACTCGGGATGCAGTGAGCGTCTCCCGTGCATACACCAGAGAAGAACAGGAGGGGATGCGGAGGGCAATAGATGCGAGAAATGTGTTTCAATCAAGCACACAAGCCTAGTCCTTATGGTGTATTCATTAGGAGACCTAGAAATCTCACAAAGGGTGATTAAGTCTGTAAGCACTGGACTCCCCTTCCCTAGGCTAATCTGGCCAAGTTGATTACGAGGGGATTGCAGGGAAGGTTCTTCCTTTGGCTTGCACCTCTGATTCCGTAGACCCCACAACCACGGTCATTTGACACTGCCCCGCAGCCTAGTCACCAGATTCTACCAAGGGAATGAAAGCCAAGTGCCCAGTGAACAAGACCTCACCTTTCAAGACTTAACTCAGTCCAGCCTAGGGCATGTCTACTCAGTTTTAAATGGCTAGGATAGTGCTTGTGCTAGGGTTATGTGATGAGGCGTTGATTGGGGTGGTGCCTTTTAATTTTCCACTTTCAAGGTGTGTGCTTCTAGCAAAACATGGCTTTCAAGCAAGGATTTTTTTAAGATGTGGTGTCTTTTAGTGTTTCACCCTTACTTTAGCACTTTTTAGGGTTGACGTCTCTTAATGTTTTCAAACAAGTTTCAGTGGGCACGTCAAGTTCTGCACACAACTCGGTGAAAGTAAATTTCCTTTTATTCTGTAGAGGCTCTAAAGCCCTAATGTACTCATCCTAATGATCATGCAGCTTCTATTAGATGAGTTAGTTTTAGGGTTGAGTGGTGCGGCCTAGGCTTTGCAAACACCACTCAAGAAAAAGAAAAGAACACTCCAAGAATTTATTCAGAATGTTAGAGTGTACATTTTTTTGTGGGGTGATGTGTAAAGGATGTGGGTCAAGCAATCATACACCACGCCAATTTTTTCAATTTTTACAATTTTTTTAGTTTTTTCACGTAAGCAAACAATCATGAGAGAAGAATTACACACTATCGGTCCTCGTAGCGCCTACTTCCTTGCTACCGTCGTGGGATGCGTCACTTCGTCGTCCATGCACCGAATTCCTGCAACCATCAAGTAAAAAGGAAAATAGGGCATTAGACGATGTGAGAATGAATGTGGAATGGAGGTAACAAAACAAATCCATTGCCTCCCTAGCAATGGTGCCAAAAACTGACGTGCGTTTGTGCGTGTGTGTTAAGAAGTGTCGTTATAGTCGCACTTGCAACGTCGGTTTTAAAATAAGTAAATGGAGGTGAGTCCGAGTGTCGATCTCAGGGAGGCGTGAAAATCGGATTTTTCTTATCACTTGTTGTCACAGAAAGTGCGGAGCTTGCTTACGAAAGGTGCGATTTTGAAAAGCGAGAGAGAGATAGAGAGAGAGATTAGGGTTAGAGCGTTCCTTGTTTGATCATGCAACTTAAACAGAAATTAAAGTAACAACTGAACAGAAAATAGCTTCATTAATCATGCACTTTTAGTTCATAGCTTACAACAATAAATACATGCTCAAACAAAAGTAATGGAAAGCTTAAAAGAGAGAGAGAGAGAAAGGATGGAGAGCAACGCGGCAGCCACGGCGGTGGAGGAGGCTCCGTCAGCGGCTCGTCGTCTCCGGCGATTACAAGAGGGCCTAAAGCTAGCTAAGAGAGGGGTGGAGTAGTTGCAAGGGAAGTGAATGCCTTGAATGAGTGGGTGGAGGGGGTTTAAATAGGGTTAAGGGCTTTCTAAAAGAAGAAGGGGCTTTAGCGACGTCCGGGACGTCGCTAAAATCACTCCAAAAGCATCGGTGAAGCCCTCCAGCCCGTCGGTCAACCGTTCGCGCTGTTTCTTCTTCACGCTCGATCTGCGACCACTGCATGAGAGCCGTCCGATCGAAGATCGGACGACTGAGATCTCTCCTTGGCTACGCTTGGATCGCGCCTCGGGCTCACGTGTGCACACGCATGTGGGCGCTCACGATCTGTGGGCACGCCGCGTGGCACGATCTCAGCTGCCTGCTACTGGTCGGGCGGCCCAATTTCGCCATGTGCGTCCTTCGTCTTCGATTTCACGCACCGCGCGACTCAAACCCGCGTCGCGTGCGAGCGGGCATGCGTGCTAACCGTTGCGCCACGCCTGCGCTTTGTCGCGGTGATTGCGGGCAGGCGCGCGAGTCTCAGCTGGATGAAGAGGTAGCGTGCGGTGGATCGGGGGTGACGTGGTGCAATGGGGGCCGTTGATCTCCAGATCAACAGTCAGAACTTCTTGGGCCCATTGTAGGAGCTCTGGATGTCATATTTGGCCGATCTTGAGTTCGTTGGACTCCGTTCGTCGTTCTGAATCCATCCATGTGGTCTGATTGCTCATCTGAGGCCTGCTTTTACAAGTGCTTACACAAATGGCCATTAATACAGTTTTATAAGCAATCTTGCTACATGATGCATGAATGCTCCCATTCTACTTATGTTGTGCCTTTTATTCTTAAGATGGGCCTTATTCAACATAATTATCACCCCCTTGTGCAGTGTTATCATTAATCTCTTTTCCCTTCTTATTGCATGCAGGCATGCCACATCTTAAGCATGAGGGGGTGTTTCTAAATTTTGATGATCAAATCCAGATTTTCAAAACCCAAAAACATGCAACTTTCTCATTTTATTTTCTGCTTGCATAGCAAAAAAATAAAAATGTTGAAAGCTTTTTGGGGAAATTTTGAAATCAGGACTAAGGTTGAACATTCACTTTTGGTACAATGGGATTTAATATCTAATAAACTAGGGATAATGATATGGATCTGATTATTAAAATTTCATGATCTACCTTTAGACTATATCAAATATCCTTCTCTAAAATTCCACCTGAACTCATGATAGTTCAGGTGACTTGATTCCCCTTTGTAACATGGAAAGTATCTGGCTTAGTTTCCGATTCAAAAACTTGCATCTCGTGCAAAAATTTCTTGTGTCAAAATTCACACACAAGCTAACACCTAAAAAAAAATAGAAATTAGAAAAACCCTTTGTTTGGCCTTAGTAAAAGTCCAAAGCAGATCATTGGTTTGAGTTCCCACCACTAAGAAGGAGGAAAATGACTCCTTTGAGGATGCGATGTCAACATGTTACCACCTCGATGCTGCTTTTTATCTATATTTCAAATCTTTGGACAGAGCATTAAGACGTATTTTTGTAGCTCAAGTGTCTTGGACTGTACTTTACCCATAGCATCGGAACAAGAGCTTGAGTTTGCTTGGAGCACCCCTTTACACCGCATTGTGTTTTGGGGTTATGAGCTCCTGGGTGGTATCGTGGACAGTACTATTCTGAAGTACTGGCACCAGAGCCCCCTCCAGGATTGATAACGGGAATGATAATCCTGATACATCTACTATAAGACTAAGCTAAGAATAGGCATGGGGGTGATAAAAAAAAAGTTTTAAACCAAAAACATGACCTTATAAATGTTGGCTTTTCACAAGCACACACATAAGGTTTTAATGGTTATTGCCAGTTGCGAATCAGATTCAAGAGTCGGAAAAATCCTAACTACAAAAGTTTCAAGTCATCTAAATTAACAAGAGGTTAATCTGTGAATTTTGGGAGGATATATTGATCCCGATTGTCTAATTTTTGGTTCCGAAAATAAATCCTGATGTTTATCTTTAACAAAATCCCATACCTCCTGTGTTTTAACCGACCAAGATCCCATGATCTCTTTCTCCTTAAAAAGGTTGAAAAAATTAATTTTCCTAAAAATTCTATTTTGTAAATTTTTTTTTTCCTAAGAGACTAGCAAAAGATAAGCATGGGGTGTGATAAATGCTAGTTTATCATCATCCTTATGGACATAAAACTAATCTAGCTCTTAGGTTTTTAACTTCGCAAATGAGTTTTTGAGCTGCATGTAGGCATCAATTACGTTAGGCATGCATTGCATTTTTTATTGTATTTGTAATACCTTTGTTTGAGTGTTAGGGACAAACAGATTGACAGATCCCTAAAGCCCTAGCACTCATGAAGGCTACTAGTGAAAAGGAAGCTCATTCTAGTTGGAACTCAGCCAAATCTAGCTCATCATAGCTAGATACCGGCTCACTTGAGTTAGGGTTAGCTCCATTAATCTCCATTCAACTCATCTTAGCTAAATGGTAGCTCAAGGTAGCTCATCTTAGCTCACCCTAGCTCAAGTTAGCTCATACTCTACTCAACTTAGTTGAGTCTAGCTCACCTTAGATCCATTCAGTTCACTGGGAGCTCTAGCTAGCCTAGCTAAGTTAACTAGAGTCCACTTTAGGTCATGTCCAGCTACTTCCAGCTCCCCTCAACTCAAGTCAGCTGTAGATGACTTCATACAGCTCAAGCCAGCTCAAGTCCAACTTTCGGGGACTCCACTTAGCTCAACCTAGTTGAGTTAAGCTACCTTAGCTACTCCAGCTAGCTAGGCACCTCTCCGAGAAAATCAGACCCAGCTCACATCAGCATATTTCAGAAGAAATCAGCTTACTTTAGCCTAGCTTAGCAGCTAGCAAAGAACTAGCAAGCTAAGCTAGCTAAACTAGATCCCTGCAACTCCCTTCAACAACTACCAACTCCAGCTCAGCTCCAAACATTCTTTCCTCAACTCCTCTTCCCTAAACCCTAGCTCCATCCCACCTCCTCCTCTACTCAACTACTAGCTAAGCTAGCTTAGCTAGCTTAGCTAGCTTAGCTTAACTACACCTTAGCTCCTAATGTCCACCTCCTACCTAAAACCCTAACCTAGCTCCACCTTAACTTAACTATTAGCTCCATCTAAAAAAACACCTTCACTCCCTTCCCTTTTTGGTGCCAACCAACAACCCCACACCCCTTCACACCACCACCTCCAAAGACACCATAAAGGTGGCACCAAAACCACCTACAACCACCCTTAAAGTTGGCACCACTTTTCCCTCCAAAACTCCCACATCCTAGCCATACACCTACCCTACAAAGCCATCCCTACCCTACACATAACCCCCCATCTAGAATCGTCCTTGGTGGCACCAAAAAAGAGGCTTCTCTTCATTTTGGTGCCACCTTTTAGGTGCCCTTCCACCCAAAACAACCCCCCTTTGCATCCCTAAGGATGGTGCCAACCATCCTACACCCTAAGATTCCCATAACCACCTCTAACTACCCTCCAAACCTAATCCTAGCCCTCCAAATGTTGGCGCCAACCCTTAACCCACAAACCCCATCCTAACCCTCTTATAGTTGGTGCCAAAAACCCACCTAACCAACATCTAAGTTGGAGCCAACTTACAACCACACATCCACCCTCCATCAACTTCATAACTTCATCCTAGCCTTCCATTCTCCAACCCAACCACCAACACCTTAACCCTCCTATAGTTGGCGCCATTAATGGTGCCTCTCCACCAACATAAATACCACCTACACATCTTATTCCTTGGCGCCAAATAACCCTAGCCCTAGGATCATCTAACCACTCTGATAAGCCCATCCTAACCCCACACCTCACCTACACGTACACCCCCATCACCATTCCTATATATACCCCCTACCACCACCATTAATGATCATCCTTTGTCTTGATATTCTCCACCTATCTCCCACCGTATTCACAGCCAAGAGAAGAAGGAGAAGAAGATTAAGGGGATACTCTATCCCCTTAGTACCTTCCCCTCTTCCGTTCTCTCTTATGCTACCACTAGCCAGAGGAGCAGGTAGGCAAGGAAGACCTTAGGAGGAGGTCTTGAGGGTGGTACATGCCACCCTAGGAGGAGATTTGTGGGTTGAGGTCACCCACCTTTGGAGGAGCAAAAACATGCCCCCCTAGGGCTTGCCAAGGAGGACACCATTTTGGAGGAGCTATTCAAGGAAGGAAGGAGAGCTTCTTTGCAAGCCTAGGAGCAGCTAAGCTTGGAGTAGGAAGCCTCTCTCTCCTTTTCACCACCATCATCAGGAGAATCTTTGTTTTACTATTTTCTTTGTTTTTAATTTTGTAGTAGAAGAATTCCTCTACAAGCATTCCTGAAAACAAGTTTCTCTTTATATTAAGTTGTCTTTCTTAAATTTTGTGCATCTTTATTGCCTTTTCTAGCACTTTTTCACTCTCTATCTCTAATTATCCTAGGTCTCCATGTACCTAGGGTGAGCTTAGAGAAAGGATTATCTTGTCACTTTAGTGATAGCTATAGTAATTTAGGTGTAGTCGTTTTCCAGCTAAAAATTGCATTTTGCCCGTTACTTCAAAATACAAAAAAATCTTATATTCAAAAAAAAATCTAAAAAAGAAAGTTGATTTCCTCTTATTAAGAAAGGTTATTAAAATTACAAACTTGCATCCTTGGATGACCCTAGATACCCTGCTATCTAGGTTTTATAAATTTTAAAAGGGATTGCGAAATATCATGTTACAATGCTAAAAACCCACTTTTTACAAGTCACACATTCTTCGCATCAGCTCTCATCAGCTGTCTTCTCAACCCCATTCCAGGAAGTAGATCATGCCGCGACATCGCCCGTCCTCCCCTCATCTTCTGACGCCGTTCTCCTTCCTCCAACTCCTCGACATCTTCATCCGGACCATGTCAATGCAGCTTCATCCTCCGAGTAGTCGACAAAGAGGATTTTTCTCACCCCCTTTCCCTTTTACTGCTTACATAGTGTAGAAGTATTTGTAATAAACATTTGTTAAACATTTATCTAAAAGTAGTTTTTGATTCTCTCTCTTCCTTGATACTTAGCAAGTAGAATAGTTCTTTCCTACCTTCTAGAATAGTTTAGTATAGAAAATATTCCTGCTTGTTTCCACACTATCATAAAATGCCAAAAAAATAGCAAATATAAAATGCCAAAAAGAAATAAAGCACAACACGGATTTTAAAGAAACAAACATTGCCTCCCCATGTTCGACCTGGGACTCCTTTTCGAGTTTTAGTAAATTTTATTTGATAGCGAGTTTTGTGACTACGACGACGAGTTTTTCCAAAACCCTAACTTTTCTTCACGAAAACCTGCTCATCAGTGGATTAATTTTTATATGTGCAAGCTTTCTTCTATATTTTGATGTTGATACATTAATGTTACTTGTGATGAATTGATAAACACCAATTTATCATCATTCTTTTGCCCTAAAACTGATCTAGCTTTTAGGGTTTTACCTCTGCAAATGGGTTTTTGGGCTACATTTAGGCAACAATTAGGATAGGGCATGCATTGCATAAATTTTGTATTTTTGACACGTTTGTTTGAGTGTTAGGGATGAGCAGATATCCAGATCCCTAAAATCCTAACACTCAAGAAGGTAGCAGATGAGAGAGAAGCTCATTCTAGCTAAACCCTAGCTGAAACCAGCTCATCATGGCTGGGTTCTAACTCAACTAGGTTGGGTTTAGGTCTCTAGCTCCATTCAGCTCATCTTAGCTGGATACTAGGTCAGGATAGCTTAACTCAGCTCAACTCAGCTCAGATTCAGCTCAACTTAGTTGAGTCTAGCTTATCCTAGCTCCAATCAGTTGACTGGGAGCTCAAGCTAGCTCGACTTAGTTGACTTGAGTTCACTTCAGTTCCAGTCTAGCTCTCCCCAGCTCCACTCAACTCATGACAGCTAAACTCCTAATTTAGCTATTACCTGTCAACATAGTAGCTAAGCTAGCTCAAGAGTTCCAAACAGAGCAGGTCCAGCTCAACCCAGCTTAGATAAGTTGGGACCAGCTCAATTTAGCTCTACTACTCAAGCTTAGCTGCTAGCAGAAGAATTAGCTAGCTAAGTTGAGTAGTTGAGTTCTAGGTCTTTAGTCAGAATCAACTCCAGGAAATTTTCTTCAGCTCCAGACTACTTCCACTCAGCTCCACATCACTTCACGTTAGCTCCTCCACTACTATCCTACTAGCTAAGCTAGCTTAGCTGAGCTCAGCAGCACCTCCTCTCCATGGCCGCCCACTTTACCTACATAGCTCCATCTTAACCCCACTTAAACAACACCTAAACCTAACTATAACCACTCTCCTTTAGTGCCAAAACAACCACACCTCTTCACCCCATCACCACCACCAAAAGCCACCAACAAGTTGGAGCCAAAAACACCTCCAACCACCTTCCCTTCGATGCCAAAACTCTCCCTCCAAAAAATCCCTTCATCCCAACCATACACCTAACCGTAAAGCCATCTCCATCATCCACCTCAACCCTCTTCTAGAATCCTTGTTTTGGAGCCAAACCTAAGGACACAACCCCCCTTGGATGACCATAAAACCACCTTAGATACCCTTTGGGTTGGCACCAAAACACCTTAACCATTAACCCTTAACCCCACCAAAAGTTGGCACCACCCATTGATGGGGACACCATCATGAGCCATAACTATCTCATTTTGACCCAATTAAGTCAGTAAATGCTCATACATAACTGCCAAAGAGTCACAAGTCACTACATAATCATTCTGAGGGAAAAATAAGAAACTAGGGTTAAAAATGTA
The DNA here is from genome assembly GCA_037157565.1 of Thalassia testudinum. NCBI lineage: Eukaryota > Viridiplantae > Streptophyta > Magnoliopsida > Alismatales > Hydrocharitaceae > Thalassia > Thalassia testudinum. Next base: position 15,738,316 of record JAZHRO010000007.1, read on the forward strand.
ATTTTTCTAGCTTATCATGAATACAGTACAACCATGGGTTTTCTCAGGGGTTGAATGAAGGTCAAATGGTCTTAGAAAGTTAACAAGTGGGATAAAACAATCAGAAAAGGATTTGCACGTGTTCTGAGAATTAACTAATTTTTTGAAACCCTAAAAATAGACTCGCTTAATTAAATGAGGTTATAATCAAGATAAACTTCACTTAAACCCTCTAAAATTTATATAAAAATATTCTCTAGGGTTTGGAACTTTCAATTTGACCATCAGAACTCGTTTTGACCTAGAATAGAGTCACAAACAGACATTTGCCCTAATTTGGGTTTTTGCATAAATTACCTATAAAAACGTGCTCAAAACCAAAATCCAACTTCACCATTAGATTCCTTAGGTCAAAATTAGGTTTGTACCAAAATTTGGACCCAAGATGAGTTTGTCCTGACCTATTTTGCAAATTAGTCCTGTCTGATTACATTTCTGACCTTAACTTTCAAAATCTTTTCAAACAAACCCCTAATTTTGTTGTCATTCTCACAAATAAGTCCCTATCGCCATTAAACCTATTCCTACTTACTCCGATGACCTTAAATTGGAAAGAACTCCCTGAATTATTGACGAATCCCTTTCAAATTTGAAAGGGAAGTTCGTCAAGATATTCCCTTCCTTTTGAACCCTATCCTAAGCCCTAAAACTTACCTAATCTCTCATGCGAACGCATGAGAGATTTGGCTCTCAAGGGATTTCCCAATCCGGCAAGCCTTCCAAGCTTGGGAAGCTTGCTTTCCTAGCTCTAATCACCCTCTGATGACCTATAAAAGAAAGCCCAGGCTAGGCCGAACTTCTCAAGCTTGAATTCGACCGAAGTAACGCTCAAATTCTTCTCTCCTCCGACTGAATTTCGTCAAGCTCTAGCAACCCTCCTTGCCTCCCCTCGTCGTCTAACCGTAATACCAGTGACAGATTCTCCTTCCTTGGTTTCTTCCGCATCGAACAACACCAGCCGGCATCCCTATCTCCTTCATCCTCACCGTCCACCCCTTATCAGAGCAGCTTCGTCTCCGACACCGGCCATACCTCAACCGGTGCCAACTCCGCTCCCCATCATCTGCTACCTCTCCTAAATGACTCCTCATCTTCCACTCTTCGTTTCCAAACATTCTCCACTTTTTTCAACCGCGACTCGCCTGACCACCCTTCGCTTCCACCTCGCCAGCAGACCTCCAGCGAGCCCTAGCGGCTTCCACACTCGCCCAACCACATCGCTTCCACACTCCTCACCATCGCCTCGACCTCAGGAGCAAAAGCCCTAACTTAGTTAGGCCAATTGCTCCTTCAGAACCTGCACCCAACTCACGCACCTCCGACCACCCTTCTCGAGGTCATCAGACCTCCTCACACACTATCACAGCACACAACCACCACCGTTACACTTGCCAATCCACGTTGAATCTGCTAAACCTTCTGATGCAGCTACGAGGCCCTGATTCTTAGATTTCAGGTTCCAGCCTCCTCCGCCATTGATGCAGCAGCCGTAAGCTTGCTTGAAGCTTTGATCAGGCCTACAGCTCCAGGATCTCATCTGCAGGTTGTGCGGAATAGCCTCAGCACCACTTCCAGGTGGTCAATTGAAGCTGCTGCCCTTAGCAGCTACGCCAATCAAAGGAACCTCCTTGCTGCAGACGCACGCGAAGAAAGGGGCGTGGTTTAGTCCCACATCGAAAGCGGCAGAGTAGTTGAAAGTGCATAAATTGAAAAAGTGATACGGCCTTATCGCCTTGACACACATGGGGTGAGGTCCCCCGCATGCTCCCCTCACATGCACCTCGTCCGCGACACCTGACTTGGCGGACCTGGTGTGCCCGACTCGCCTAAGCCTTTCACTCGGTTGCACCCACGCCTGCAGCCCTGGACCTGGGTTTGCGCCTACCCGATTACTCAGTTACCCACTGAGAGGCCTTGGGAGGGTGGGGCCTAAGAAAGAAAGAGAAGGAGAGATCGCATGGTTAGGGAGAGGGTTTTGTTGCTAAGAGAATTGGCTGACACTTAGCCAATTCAAGAAGTTTCTCCCTCTGTGCGAAGTAGTTGAACAGAGAAAGAAGAAGAAGAAGGCTTGAGCAGTAGAGGAAGAAGAAACAAAGAAGAAGAAGAGAAGGACCCACACAAGAAGAAGAGGAGCACAAGAAGAAACAGAGAAGAAGAAGAAGAAAACCATAGAACTGTAGCACAGGGCTACTTAAGACATCTGATACTTTAATTGCATATATTTGAGACTTGATTTAAGTGTTATTTGTGACGAGTAATTGGTGTTTTAAATCACCATTTTACTCCATTCTTTTTACGTATTATTCCTGACATTATTTTTATTGTAATCTTTATTCTTGATTTAAATTGTGATCTTGAGCTTTAAATTCCATATTTCTCCCTTAGTTCGACCTCGAAACTCTTTGGAGTAATAACATTTATTTATTTGAGCACTATTTTGGCTATACTACAACATGACAATCTTAAAACACTGATTTAGTGCGCGAGCATTTTGGCACCGTTGCTGGGGAGCAACGGGCAATTTAGAACTCTTGATTGCAGTTCCTGATTTGGATTCTAACTTTGTATATCTCTTTTGCTGTGGTTGTTACAAGGGAGGGATACATTCAGAGAAGATCAGTTGCATATTAAACACGCTAGGGGCAGGTAAGTTCTAATTACTCTCTCTCTTAAGCCCCTAATTCTGAAAGGTTAAAAGGAAAAAAAAAATCAATTAGGGCTACTTGCATTCTATCCGTAGATAATTCATCGAGTTGCCTTATTTGATACATTTTCTTTGGACAATAAATCCTGATTTGTGCACCCACTTAAAGCTTAAGGTATCTAGGGCTATCACATTATTGTTTGAACCCTAGGTACCACATTTGGACAAATTAAATTGGACCAAATTAGAGCCAATTAAGGATTCCATTTTAGGGTTTTTAGAGACACACTTTCTTAATCAAGAAATCATCTTTCCAAACAATGTGTGCCTAGACCTTGATTGAACTGTTCTATTCAAGGAAAATCCTAAAATTAGGCTCTTAAAGTCATTTGAACACTAAAAGAGGGACCTAAGATTCTCAAGAGGGCAATACAGGTGAAGTTGACCCACCTTATTTGGGTCAACCAACCTTCAAATTAGGTCACTTTTGCACTCAACACATCTTAAAGTTCAAGTGAAATTCTAAAGCACCCTTGCTCTTAATTAAAACTGGTAGACTTAAGAGGTCAAGTCCCCATTCTGGTCTACCTGGAACATCAGTGACAAGAGAGGTCAGGTGGGGGAAACCCTGTAACCCGTGGGGGCACTCTACCATGTAGGGGTCTTTGCGAGACTCTCCCTCTTTGGCTGCCCAGGTAATTCTCAAGTGGACGGCTTTCTAACTAAGGGGTATCATCCGCCTCGAACCTCTATAGTCATCCAAAATTTTTGGGTGTCTTGATTGGGTACAGCACATTCTACCTCTCATCTACTCCATCGGTGCATGTTCGGGAGGAGGTCTCTAAGACCGTCCTTGAGGCCTACTTTAGCCATTTATTCACATCGAGGCCAAGCCTCGACCTCCTTGTTTGTGCTATAACCCAATCCTATTGATATCTCTTTTGATTCATCTGAACCTGATTCTCCATCCATCATCATGGCACAACCTGCAAAAGAAAATAATCTTGAAAATCAACTTCAGTGCCTCAATGATCTATTCCAAGCCTTTTTGAACCCACCACAGCGTCCAATGAGAGATCACTACAATCTCGTTGCAGTGGCAATCGAACCTCGAGTGCAAATCCCCCCTGGAGGTCCTGATACTAAACTCAAGCCCAACATGATTCATGCCATTCCCAAATTCCATGGGCGTAATTTCGAAGATCCTTTCCAGCATATCAAACAACTCAAGCATCTGGCCTAGACCTTAGGGTCAGAAGCTCAAAATCAGGATGTTCTACTCATGAAAATGTTCTCCTCTCTCATGGATAAAGCTGCTCACTGGTACCAAACCCAAACGCGTCCAATCAACACATGGGCGGAACTTCAATCTGAGTTTTTGAGAAAGTTCTTCCCTGTTGGTCGAACAAATGCTTTACAGCACCAGATCACACATTTCACACAAGTAGAGGAACCACTTCACGAAGCATGGGATCATTTTCTGGATCTCATGTGAAAGTGCCCCCACCATGGAGTTCCTAAATGGGAACAAGTTCAGTATTTTTTACCAGGGACTCCGTGAGGATATTCGATTATTCATCAATGCAACCTACGAAGGAAACATCATGGGTCAACACAAAGATACCATGTAGGAGATTCTCGAGAATATATGTGAGAACTCCATCAATAATGAATCCATGGGCATGTTCGACTGGACGAATGCCCGTGCATTGACGAAACCAAAGGGAGCACATGAGACGCAATGCCTGTCCTCTTCCGTCGACTTGGAACTGATGGCCAGTCATCTAGACAAGGTCTCTATTATTGAGAAGAAGGTGGATGAGCTAACTCGACATTTGCAGTGAGCCACCTCTACGCAAAACATATTCACACAACCACCCTCTAGCAGAATGGCCGTGCACAACATCTATCACCGACCTTCTCAGGGGATGGACCCATATCCACCCCCGTCTGATCTGGTTACAGAAGAAACTCTGGATCCACCTACTCTAGTTGGGGGAACTCTGAACCCTCATATTCTAATTTTCCCAAGGTTCCTCAAACCTGCGAGGACCTCAACGCCATTCAGAATGATCCATTATCAAACACCTACAACCCTGGATGGCATAATCATCCCAATTTCACGTGGTCAGGAAATAATCAAAATCAGAGACCTCAATATCCACCCTGACCATAATTTCCTCATCCATATCAGCTGCCTCAGCCTCGGCCTAACCCAACTTATCAATCTGGGCCGACTTAGACAGATCAAATGACTCTTATCCTTCAGACTCTGGCTGACATTCATAAGTCGAATGCGGCTATTTAGAAATAGCACAGAGACGAGATCATAAAGGTTTGCAATCAACTTGCCCAGATGGTAAATCCTTGCCAACCTGGTGCACTTCCTTCACAACCTCTGCCTAATCTAAATATCATGCTAAACCAAAGGCGTGTTATGAACCCAAATCCGGGCTAAGCTCACTTTGTTTATCAGGCCCCTTCTACTCCATCACCTGATGAGATGGAGGCTTCGAAATTATATATGGGTTACCAGCAGCAAGGACCTCTTCTACCCACTCTAAACCAAAACCAAGCAGGATTGAATTCTATTACTACCCGCATTGGTAAAACAACATAGGACCTACCTTATCCAAGTCAACCCTAGCCTGGTAATACAAACCCTAACCCAAGATAGTCATCCAGGACACCTCTATCCCAGATCAAGAACCTAGACCCGTTCTAGAGGAACCATCTAAGGTTCCATTTCCTGAGGCCTTGACCAAGGGAAAAAGGATAACCAAAACCATGGCACCTGAGGACCTGGTTAAGCTCTTTGAGCAGGTCTATATAAACATCCCCTTGATGGATGTGATACGCCACGTACCTGCTTACACATGATTTCTGAAAGACATATGTACACCTTGTTGGTGCTAGAGCACCACGATCATTTGTTTTGATGATAACAAAACACGTGTTATTTAACATTTGCAATTTGAGTCCTAGATTTCAGGTCAATTGCAAATGAAGACGTGTTTAGACGGAACTCGAGCTCGCATCCAGGATGGATTGGAGGAGCTTGACGGAAAATAGAGGAGGTTCGCGTGGAGCGAAAGATTGGAGATGGAAGACAAGAAGAATAGGATAGATTCTTTTTTATCCTTTCATGTATCTCTTGTATTTATTTTCTTGCTCTTTATTTTCCTTAGACATTATGTTAAAGAGCCTCAAAGAACCCTAACAGTTGTCCTAGGAACACCTGCACAACCCTAGGATACGTAGGTTTTCTGTAGAACACTTAGAAAACCAATATAGGGTTAAAACTGACTTTCCAGACGTCTAATTCACGAATCAGACGTCTGATAAAGGATTTTAAGACGTCTGACTGTTGTTTCAGACGTCTGATAACTGTTAGGCTGGACATAGTTAGTTCTGTCTGATGAATTCAGACGTCCAGACCTTATACCAGACGTCTTAGGAGACGTCTGATGACTTTGCCAGACGTCCAGTTAGTGGACCGTTGGCTGGCTTAGAAGACACTCAAGAATATGACCGTTAGAGCCTTATCAGACGTCCATAGGACTTCACAGACGTCTGATAAATGACCGTTTTGCCTCGGCTGACCCAAAATCTCTTCTCAGAGATTTTCTAGCCGTTGCAACGTTTGGAAATCAATTCCCACGGTAAAACTGGGTTTCCAGACGTCCAGACTTAGTGCCAGACGTCCTCTATGTCGTCTGATGGACTTGTACAAAAACCCTGTTTAGATCTGATTCAAGTCAGGGAGAAACCCGCATAGAATCAGACGTCTGACCTTGGAATCAGACGTCTTAAAGTGGCCTTCCAGACGTCTGATGCCAGAGTTAGACGTCTGATAACCCTGTGAAGTGTAATCATTGTCCTGATTTCGGCCTGATTCTCTTGGGCTTTGCACCCAACGGCTATGGAAGCTTTTCCAAGCCTTCCAAAGCCTTCCTAAGGCCTCTATAAATAGAGGGGAGTCTTTGCAACTCAAAAACACACAAGATATACACTAAGAAAGACACAAGACACACTTAGCTATACACTCTCACACTCTTGTGTCCAAGAAGCTCTTGCTCTCTAAGCTCAAGTTTTACATCTTGAGAGCATCCAGCCGTTGCGCACCCGCTCTCCCGCCATTGTCTACGAGAGCGAAGTTGCGCCGTCGCGTGGCTCACGCACCCGCGTCATCGTCGACGCACTCCTTGCAAAGGGGAGTTTCCTAAATCCTATAGAAGCTTAGGTTTATTACTTTGTTGGCTCTATAGGTTTGTTGTTTTATTTTACCTTTGTAATTTGGTTGGGTATTCGCTTTGCGAATTCCCGTCTCCTTCGTGGGACAAAATCCTTCTCGTGGAGAGAAGGGGTTGAGGAACGCTACCCTCGTACTTGTAGCGTGGTTGTATTGAGGTTGAATCACCCTCGTTCAAAGTGATTCGGTTAGTGGATTTGATCAACTTGGTTGATCGGAAAATCCTAACTCGAGAGGGTTAGGTGGTGGTTTTCACCCGGTTTGGGTTTCCACCTAAAAATATTTGTGCACATTTGGGATTGCTTAATTTCTTGTGATATTGCTTTATATTTTTATTTCCGCAATTTTATTACGTCACCCCTCCTGGAAGGGACGGAACTTTCACACCTAAGCGTAAGCCATGAACCAAAGACGGGAATCCGATTGTACTGTCAGAGCAAGCCAGCTCTGTCATTTTAAGCAAACTCTCGCCTAAGGAAAAAGACCCAGGCACCCCTTTGATCTCCTGTGAAATTGGTGATATATGATTTGACATAGCTTTATTAGACTTAGGAGCCTCCATAAATTTGATACCCACATCCCTACTAGACTATTTCGAGGAATCTAAACTTAAACCGACTGAAATGACTTTACAACTAGCAGATCGATCAATTAAATCACCAAAAGGAATTCTCAAGAATGTCATAGTTAGGGTGCATGATTTCTATTTTCCAGTGGATTTCATCATTTTAGACATGGATGCTCCTGAGAATGTGAAGAATACACCGATCATACAAGGAGGACCCTTTCTGGCCATTGCTAGGCCCAACATCGATTGCGAGGATTGGTGTCGGACCTGGTTAGGTTGTTAATATGGTGATTTTATCGTTGAAGTGTGTATAGTGGTTAACCTAAATCGAACCTAACCATCTCATTACAAAATTTTTAACCTAGCCTACTTGATTTTATCTTTGTCACTTTTAGGCTCAGGGTCGAACTCAGGGAAGTGGGGTTACAAGTCAAGTTTCTACGCCTTTCCTACAACGAGTCTCTTCCATTCATTTATTGTGTTTTCAATGTTTTTTTCTATTTAGATTTTTTTCTGATAATCTTGGTCCTTGAGGCACACCCTCAAAATTAGGTTCTTGGCTTTGAGCCAAATCAGAGTTCCAAAACGGGTCTTGCTATTCGCAAGACGGAGTACCTGCAAGTCAAAGATTATCTTTTCTCTTTTATATATATCTTTTTTATCTTTTTACTAGCAGGAAAGCAAAATAGAAATAAAGCAAATATAGTATATATATATATAGGTATATATTATATATGTATAAAGGGGTGGGGGTGGAGGCGAAGATGGAGTGTAGCACGGTGTCAAGTCGGTTGTCGTCTAGAAAGATGCAACCAACAGGACGAGGTGCCGCGTGGAGTGTAGGATGGATGGTGGAAGATGTATGTGACCATACTTTTTGTACGCGTGTATCGGGGAATATCAGCAACTGGTGCAGATATTCCCGCGATACCATGTATCGTAAGTAATGTGAAAATATATATATATATGTATATATGTAAATGTATCGATATGTATATATATATATTGTTATAAATATATAGATATATATATGTAGTTATATATGTATATATATATGTGTATATATATATGTATATATATATATATATAAGTATATGTATAGATAGATATATGTATAGATCTATATATATACATCTATATATGTATAGGTATGTATATATAACTATGTAAATATATATATATATATATAGTGATATATGTATATAGATATATGTAGATAGAAATGTGTATATATATATATATATATATATATATGTATATATATATATATATGTATGTATATATATATATATGTATATATATATATATATGTATGTATATATATATATATATGTATATATATATATATATATATAGAACTATATATACATACATATATATCTACTTATATATATATATATACACATATATATATACATATACTTATACATACATAGATATATATATATATATAAATATATATACATATGTATATATATATGTATATATATATATATATAAGTATATAGATGTATATATATATGTATATGTATATATATATATAAGTATATAATAGTGTATAGGTGTGTGTGTGCTTGTATGAAAGTGTGAGTGTGTGTGCGTATGTGTATTTGCAGAGAGAGAGCGAGAGTGTGCTATGAGAGAGAGAGATAGGAGCCGCGCGCTTCCTGCGGGAGTGAAGGAAGCTGCAGTTAAGTCATCTAAGGCAGCCCGACGTCGTCTGAAAGTTTCCACACGCACGCGTAGGCGCATATGCACGCAGAGAGGAGCGCGCTGGGGGGAGATGGGCGCACGGAGGACTACAGCACACCGTGCTGCGCGAAGGGCTGGAGCAGGCGCTGGCAGGCGTACGCGGTGAAGGAAGCGGGCGAAGGCAGGCGTTGGGAAAGGCGGGCACACGCAGATGCGGGGCGAGACGCGCGCGTGGGCAAACAATGGTTGCAGCACGCAGGGTGACCGGTTAAGTGAGAAACTCACCGGTCACCCCACTGTAGCCATAGTGTTCCATAGAAACGTGTGAATAGTGGCTACAGTGGCTGGGCAAGCCGCGCAACCGCCTACTGTAGGTGCTGTGAGTGCGAACGGCTCGACACGCACGGTGGAGTGGCTCCGGCTGGTGGCTTGCGGGCGGGATGTCGCAACAGACCGCACGGAGAGGGCTGCTAGCATGCGCGGTGGAGGGCGAGGGTGACCTACCGCTTGTGCGGAGGCTTGCGGGTGCTGCTGGCATGCAGTGAAGCTTGGCCGACCGCTGCAGTGGCGCGCGATGGCCGGTTGCAGAAGAGAGAGTGCAACAGGGCACTTGCGCGAAGAAGCTGGAGGTGAGGGCACCTGCAAGTGCACACGAAAGGGGCTGGGCGGCTACTGCTGCGTGCGACTATCGCGGAGCTTCAGACCTTGAAGCCTGCGGCAATGGCGGAGGTGCTGGAACGACGAAACAGGGAATACCACCACGCCCACCGGCTCTCTGTTGAGCTGGGTGGTGGTGGACTCATAGTGGTGGTTGTGCACCACCGTGAGGTGCTCCTGTCCGTAGGGTGTCTCCTCAGAGGAGGAGGTCCTGCGTATGGAGGGAGAGGGAGGAGAGGACGGTGGCTTGGAAGGAGAAGTGGATGGGTTTTTTCGTGGAGAACCAGGTTGGCTGCAAAGGAAGAACCGTGCTCTTTTTAAAGAAGAGGAGAGCATGCACAGCCATGCCCTGGCTGTGCATGCCTCATGCATGGCTTGGCAAGGAGAGGTGAGCATGCGACTGGCAGGGAGATGTGATGGAGAGCATGGCGCAAGGAGGAAGAAGTTAATCCATGCAGCCGCGGGAAGCATTTTGAAATCAAGTAGAAATAAAAAGATGGTGAATTTTGCAAAGATGCACTTGAGGAAAAATGTTAATTGCAAGGCCACTTATTTCACTCTCCTCCCATCTCAATTAAATGCATGCATGCGTGTATTTTTACAAATGCGACTATGGAACCCTAATATGCATTGGTAATGCTAGGAAATAGCACAAGATGGCACAATTGCAAGTGTATTTTTGCGGTGCAATCATACCCCCATGCCTATCTTTTGCTAGTCCCTAGCAAAACAGTAATTAGAAATGATCTTTAAGCTGAGGATTTTCTTCTGAGGTGACAAAGGTGTGTTTATTGTTGGATATTGTGAGAACCAATTGCAGAAAAGACTACCAGTACTTTAAGTCTCACATGACATAGATCATCTCTCAACTAACTAGGACTCTTGATATTTAAACCTTAAGTACGATTTCCAGGAGCCAGGAGGTTTTTGCCGTACTCGAGAGCTCAAGAGATTATGGCTTGTGCTTAGTGAAGGATCAAGACTGACCAGATGAACATTAAGACTCAAGCCCAGGGTTTCACGAATTTTTAAGTAAAGGTTGGTCCCAGCTTCAGCTTGTGTCTTCGGATTGACCCTTAAAGAGATGATGGAAACTCAACTCCCATTTCCTGATATTTGTGGCTCAAAGAGAACAGGGTAGAACCTTCTTTAGGGTAGAGACTCTACAGACATTTGCGAGATATAATGACTTATTTGCATCTTTTTTTTTTTTTGAAACACGTGTCAGTATATCTCTTACAATAGTTTTTGAAGGAGCACACTTTTCTTTTTGGTAGGAGAGTTTCTTTTTGGTGGAAAGAGTTTCTCCTAAACACAAGACTAAAACCTGGGATAAAAAGTCTACCTACGCCCACAAGTAAGGACTCCACCTTCCCTAATGAACACTAGGGTTGGATCTTATGTTCACCTGGTCTTTCTTGAAATGTGTAGTGTGAACCAAGATTACTTAGGCTCTCAAGTAGAAGCAAACCAATGGATCTTGTACTGGTGTCTCAGGTACAAGAATACGTCTTTAGTTAGGAGAGATTCCGATCTATCTTGTCAATGCTCAAGTGAATTAAGCCGAGCCTGAGCGAATCAAGCTTCTGTGGCCTGGAAAGTCTTCAAAACAATGGTTGAATATCCATAAACACTTACTGTATTTTTGTTTCAGCCTTTAGATCATTACTAAACACTATATATATATTTTTTCTTTTTCTTGCATATTTATAAATAGGTGGAAACTGCATGATACCATAAAATACCCAGATCCTAAGGATGCCTATCCACCCCCCCATGCCAAACAATGCTATGTCCTCATATGCATGCAGGGAAAGTTAGAGAAAGGACGAAAGATCGGGTAACGAGAGGTTAGGTGCAAGGTATACAGCAGGGTGGTAGGGTGGGTGGATGGTGGGTGGTGAAGTGAAAAGTGTAGTGATCGTGATAGTGGCGTGATAAGTGATGGTGGATGGTGAAAGGTCTGGCATTTCCTAGGATGAGAGTGTCCCAGGCAGATCAGAAAACAAGTCAAGGAGAAGAAGTTGGCTCTCAGATTGGCCAAGAAGAGGGGCTTCTTTGATAGATGGATCCAAAAGAGAATAGCCCCAGTGAGTAGGATGTGGGCTCAAGGTCCCAGTGTGGAGTTGTAAATCCACCTGATTTGGCGGGAAAGAAAGGGCAATCCGGTCTTCAAGAGTGTGGACCGGCGGTGAATAGCCCGGATATAACTTAGACCACGAGGTATGGGAAGCGAAGAAAACCTCATCAGAAGTCTTGTTAGGAGAAGGTACGGGGTTCGGGAGGGATGGGGGAACGTCACAGTATGTGTCGATCAGGCAGTCGTCAGGTAATCTACAGCAGTCTGAATAGGTCTCGAGTAGTCCAATACACGTGCTGACGGCCATGTCCTCGTCAGACGTGTCATCCTCGATGCAATCGTAATCGAAGTTCTTGGCTGCCTTGAAAATGTTAAGCTTGAGCTTCTTAGGTCCAACGGCAATCTCAATATAGCCCGATTCGCAGTCGATAAGGGCACGGGCTGTGGCCAAGAAAGGTCGACCAAGGATGATCAGACAATCAGAAAGTGAGCTAGGAACTTCCATATCTAGAATAAGAAAGTCAACAGGAAAATAGAGACTGTTGACCCTAACCACCACGTCTTCCACTACACCCTTCGAGATTTTGATAGAACTATCTGCCAACTGTAACGTGACAGGGGTGGGTTTCAGATTTCCCAAGGAAAATTTTTTGAGCAAGATGGTTAGTATAAGATTTATGGAAGATCCTAGATCAAGCAGGGCACGGTTAAAATTGCAGCCTTGGATGCTATAGGAAATAAGCGGTGTGCACGAATCTTTCTACTTCAGTGGTAGGTTTAACAGTATAGCACAACTCGCATGAGGCGAGAGAACCACCAGATTCTTGGTTTTCTTTGACTGTCGCCTAGGTGTTGTGTAGTCTTTGAAAAATCGGGCGATAGTAGGTATGTGGTCGATAGCCTCGAGCAAGGGTACCTTGATTTCTACATCCCTGAACAAATTACGTAGGTTATCAAAGGCCTGCGTGTCTTTCTTCTTGCCTTTTGGCTCCCTCAGTAGAGCCTCAGGGAATGGGACTGATTCTAGCACCAATTTGGGTGTATCGTCCTCTCGCGAATGCGGTGCGCATCCCGAATGAGAGGCCAATGAAGAAGAAAATAGGCCAGGATCAGGTCGAGACGGATCGACGGTCTACTTACCGCTCCTCGTAGTGATGGCATTGGACGACGCGGGCCTAAAGGGATCATAAGGCGGAGGAAGGTTCGCAATAGGGACATAAGAGTGAGGTGTTGTAGTGGGATTAGCCTGAAATCCCAGTGGAATGCTCGGAGCTTGCAGAATCTGGTGAACCTATCCCTGAGAAGGTTGTACCTGTGGTTGCAGACCACGGGATACGAAATTTCGCGGGTTGGGAACAGGTTGGGCGGGAAGAGTGCCCTGAGATCAAGTCGCCATGCGTAATTGACTGATCTTAGCATTCTGCTGCGCCAGTTGGTGCTGAAGAGAGGTCATGTTCTCTTCATGTCGCTTTAACATATTCGTCATCATTCGCATCAATTTGTCCAGAGGACTTGATGCATGTTCGGTGTGCGGTACGCAAGGGCCTGATGGCGGATTCGTCATAGGATTAGACTGGGCCCTTGGGATGATGGGTGCGGACGGTCGCATTTGTCCACCAGCAGGATTTTGGCGCTGCGAGTTGTTGGACCATGCAAAGTTTGGATGATTTCTCCATCCTGGGTTATACGTGGCAGAGAACAGGTTGTTCCCCAGGGCGCAAGCGTCTTCTATGCCAGAAGACATGTCCATGTGTAAATACGCATCCAAGCACACTGAGGCTTGGTCCTCCGTGTCGAAAATACTGGCTCGTAGAAGCCAGATCCACATGGCTTACCGAGTCGCTCAGCGCGACACTCGGTAAGGAAGGTCTTACGAGGTTTCTCGGGATAAGCCTGGTGTTGGAAGAATTTGGATTGTGACGAAGTGGTGAGGTGGGGGTGTTTACCATAGAATGGGTGGGGTTGGCCAGAAGCTCGTCTAGCTTCTTGTGCATGACGGAGACTCCATCCAGTTTTTGTGCAATAAGGCTTAGATCTGTGGATGAATGGGAGGGTCCCGTGTCAACTTCGTGGACATTTCGGGGCAGGCTGGTACGATTAAAGGCGACAATGGAGGCATTGTTCATTGAGTTTTCACTCATATTTTCAAACAATTCAATTGCTCCATTCTCGTCCTTATTCATAAATTCCCTCCGCAGGAAGCGTCTGCAATCTGCTTCAAAGTCTCATTTAGCCCATAGTAGAAAATCTGGGCTATATGCCACTTAGGCAGACCATGGTGCAGACACTTCCTGAGGAGGTCATTATACCTCTCCCATGCCTCATGAAATTGTTCGCCATTTTGTTGTGTAAATGAAGTGATAGCACGGCGAAGTGCATTGGTTCGCCCGATTGGGAAGAACTTCTTGAGAAACGCTATTCGCATCTCTACCCAAGAGTGGATGGTTCTCCCAAGGGTGCGTAGCCATTGTGACGCTTTATCCCACAATGAAAATAGGAACATTTTCATGAGGACTATAGGTAACCCGATATTTCTAGGTTTAACAGTTTCAGCTAATCGGGTTAGGTCTTCCAAGTGGAGAAAAGGATCTTCACTTGCAAGACCATGGAAGTGAAAATTAATAAGGCCAATTATGTTCGATTTCAGTTCAAAGTCGTCCCCACCCATGGGGACCCAAATTTGTCCTATGGTCTCTGTAGCAGCGAGATTCTGATAAGAGCTAAGAGACCTAGGCTCCTCCCGTTCGGGAGGGTTCTGCATTTCCTCCAATGTTTCCTGAATGGCTTTCATTTGCTCATTATACATTTCCATTTGGGCTTGGAGGCGGATTATGGGATCTAAGGCTCCACCACCTGGTGGGTTCTGAGGGTGGTTTCCTCCCTCGGGATTTGGGGGTAGGCGTGCAGCCATGTTTGTGGACGAGGAGGATGATTTGGCTTCTTTTCTAAATTTATCAGGCAATTCACACAGTTCAGGGTTTTGTGACATCCTCCCAAACATGCACTACCGCAGGAAGAATTGGGGGGATAAGAAGGGAAAAGAGATGAGAGAAATGACGCCGCAAAGGTACACTTGATGAAAAATCAATTCAATTCAATTCCTAACCTCTACAGTGTGCCCTTAGACCTAAAGATCTAAGTTACCTACTATCACGAACTATGGAACCGAATGCGAGCACCGTGGAACCACCGGGCCAGATTGAAAGGCCGTTTGCCCCAGTCTTAGACACCCGATAGCACACGGGAACCCTCACCAGCACGTAGACGCTACACGCAGGTATTTAGACCTCCAATCCTTAATAAGGGTCAAGTTACTATCAATTTTAGTTAGAGGCTTAGGGTCAAGTGCTTTTGGAATGTGAAGGGCGTTGTTTACAGGTAATGCCCAAGTGATTGATTCTTCAAGTGTGTAAAACAAGCATGCAACGGGGAAATCTGCCCGAATTGAAGTTTTAATTGGTGAATGGTTTTTAGAATTCAGCTTTAAGTAGTATGGATTTTAGGATTTCGCTGAATTACCAATTCAACCAATCTCCGGGTTTTGCAAGAATACAAGTTTTCTTCTAAGCTCAACAAACCCTTCTTTAATTTCAATTGGTTAATGCATCCTAAAATGCAATGGGCTACCCTAAATGGAGATTTCTATGTGTGGATCCACGAATCAGTTTTAGATTAGTGTGAAAGGGAGCTAAAGCACTTCAATTCAAGTGCTCCCAATCACCAAAAAGATTTCCACACACAAGGCTCAACCAACAGATAAAGAAAATCAAATTGTTGTGGTTGAATTATTCGGGATCGAATCTTAGGCAAGTTGAAAAGTCGTGGTGGGGTTGGAATCAACTCAATTCCAAGTCTCCCCACCAAAAAATGTGATCCCGAATTTGCAGATAAGTGAGGCAAAGAGGGGTGGCAATCAATCTTTTTATTTGCCTCAAAAAATACTTCACATGGCGAAAAATTCAAGAATCAATATTTTGGATTTTCGCTATGCGAAGTTTTGCGGGAAATCTCAGGGCGGTGGGAGTGAGGGCAATCAATCAAACAAGTGAATTTTAATCCACTTGCCCCAAGAGATCCCAAGAAGTTTTTCTAGTTTTTGTTTTAATGATTTTTTTTTTTTTAGGTGGCAAGTTAACCTAAGTTGCTAAGAAAAGAAGACCTACTTGTTCGGCAATGTGTGCGAAGCTCCAATGCGGTGTCGGTGTCTTCACACTCTCATTCCCGCCTTGGATCTGCTCACATATTCGACTGTCTGCCTGCCTTCTCCTTGCAACAGGCTCACCTGCACAGTAATAAACAAAAACACTCGTGAAGAGAGAAGAGAAAAAATGAAAGGAATGGAATAGAAACTTACTTGCAGGCGCACTTCCCCAGCAACGGCACCAGAAAAGCTATGGTGTCGGACCCAGTTAGGTTGTTAATATGGTGATTTTATCGTTGAAGTGTGTATAGTGGTTAACCTAAATCGGACCTAACCATCTCTTTACAAAATTTTTAACATGGCCTAATTGATTTTATCTTGATCACTTTTAGGCCCAGGGTCGAACTCAAGGAAGTGGGGTTACAAGTCAAGTTTCTACGCCTTTCCTACAACGAGTCTCTTCCGTTCGTTTATTGTGTTTTTGATGTTTTTTTTCTATTTAGATTTTTTTCTGATAATCTTAGTCCTTGAGGCACACTCTCAAAATTAGGTTCTTGGCTTTGAGCCAAATCAGAGTTCCAAAATGGGTCTTGCTATTCGCAAGACGGAGTACCTGCAAGTCAAAGATTATCTTTTCTCTTTTATATATATAGCTTTTATCTTTTTACTAGCAGGAAAGTGAAACAGAAATAAAGCAAATATAGTATATATATATAGGTGTATATTATATATGTATAAAGGGGTGGGGGTGGAGGTGGAGATGGAGTGTAGCACGGTGTTGAGTCGGTTGTCGTCTAGAAAGACGTAACCAACAGGACGAGGTGCCGCGTGGAGTGTAGGATGGATGGTGGAAGATGTGTGTGACCACGCTTTTTGTACGCATGTATCGGGGAATATCAGCAACTGGTGCAGATATTCCCACGATACCACGTAGTAATGTGAAAATATATATATATGTATATATGTAAATGTATAGATATGTAAATATATATAAATATGGTTATAAATATATAGATATATATATGTAGTTATATATGTATATATATGTGTGTATATATATATATGTATATATGTATATATAAGTATATGTATAGATAGATATATGTATAGATCTATATATATATATATATCTATATATGTATAAGTATGTATATATAACTATGTAAATATATATATATATATAGTAATATATGTATATAGATATATGTAGATAGAAATGTGTACATATATATATATATACATATATATATATATGTATGTATGTATGTATATATATAGTTCTATAGATAGATATGTATATATGTATATATATTTATATATATATATATCTATGTATGTATAAGTATATGTATATATATATGTATATATATATATATAAGTATATAGATGTGTGTATATATATATATATAAGTATATAAGTATATATATATATGTAAATATATATGAATATATAAGTATATAGATATATATATATATATGCATGTATGTATACTAATACTTAAGTATATAGATACTATTATATGTATAAATATAAGTGTATATATATATATGTATATAAATATATATAGATATAAATAAATATATGTATATGTATATATATATAAGTATATAGTAGTGTATAGGTGTGTGTGTGCGTGTATGAAAGTGTGAGTGTGTGTGCGTATGTGTATTTGCAGAGAGAGAGGGAGAGTGTGCTGTGAGAGAGAGAGAGAGAGGAGCCACATGCTTCCTGCTGGAGTGAAGGAAGCTGCAGTTAAGTCGTCTGAGGTAGCCTGGCATCGTCTGAAGGTTTCCACGCGCACGCGCAGGTGCGTATGTGCGTAGATAGGAGCGTGTTGGGGGGAGATGGGCACGGAGAGGACCGCAGCGCACCACGCTGCGCAAAGGGCTAGAGCGGGCGCTGGCAGGCGTATGCGATGAAGGAAGCGGGCGAAGGCAGGCGCTGGGAGAGGCGGGCGCACGCAGACGCAGGGCGAGACGCGCGTGCAGGCGAACAGCGGTTGTGGCACGTCGGGTGACCAGTTAAGTAAGAAACTCACCAGTCACCCCACTATAGCCACAGTGTTCCGCAGAAACGCGTGAACAGTGGCTACAGTGGCTGGGCGAGCCGCGCAACCGCTTGCTGTAGGTGCTGTGAGTGCGGACGGCTCGGCGGGTGTGGTGGAGTGCCTCCGGCTAGTGGCTTGTGGGCGGGATGTTGCGACAGAGCGCGCAGAGAGGGCTGCTAGCATGCGCGGTGGAGGGCGAGGGTGACCTGCTGCTTGCGCGGAGGCTTGCGGGTGCTGCTGGTGTGCGATGAAGCTTGGTCGGCCACTGCAGTGGCGCGCGGTGGCCTGTTGCGGAAGAGAGAGCGCGATAGGGTGCTTGCGCGAAGAAACTGGAGGCTAGGGCGCCTGCAGGCACGCGCGAAAGGGGCTAGGCGACTGCTGCTGCGTGCTGCTGCTACCGCCTTGCTGCTGCTGCTGCGTGCGGCTGCCGTGGAGCTTCAGACCTTGAAGCCTGCGGTAATGGCGAAGGTGCTGGAACGACGAAATAGGGAATACCACCACGCCCACCGGCTCTCTGTTGAGCTGGGCGGTGGTGGACTCACGGTGGTGGTTGTGCACCACCGTGAGGTGCTCCTGTTCGCAGGGTGTCTCCTCAGAGGAGGAGGTCCTGCGTATGGAGGGAGAGGGAGGAGAGGACGGTGGCCTGGAAGGAGAAGTGGATGGGTTTTTTTGTGGAGGACCAGGCTGGCTGCAGAGGAAGAACCGTGCTCTTTTTAAAGAAGAGGAGAGCATGCACAGCCATGCCCTAGCTGTGCATGGCTCATGCATGGCTTGGCAGGGAGAGGTGATGGAGAGCATGGCGCGAAGAAGGAAGAAGTTAATCCATGCAGCTGCGGGAAGCATTTCGAAATCAAGTAGAAATAAAAAGATGGTGAATTTTGCAAAGATGCACTTGAGGAAAAATGTTAATTGCAAGGCCACTTATTTCACTCTCCTCCCCTCTCAATTAAATGCATGCATGCGTGTATTTTTACAAATGCGACTATGGAACCCTAATATGCATTGGTAATGTTAGGAAATAGCACAAGATGGCACAATTGCAGGTGTATTTTTGCGGTGCAATCAAGGATGGCCAAATTGAATTAAAATTTGGGAGCAAGACACTAAAGATCGACATTTTTAAGGCCCAACAAGGAATTAATTATGGAGTCATGGAACAAATTTGTGATATTGAAGAGTTGGTTGATGACTTCATCAAGAACTCGACTATTTCGGATCAACCACAAGAGGATGAAAACCCATAATTAGAGGAGCCTGAACTCAACCTAGACACATCCATAGCTCCTTCCTTTGCTCCCGACACCCATCCTGAACTACCCACTGCTACTAAAAACCCAATTTTGGAATTAAAGCCTCTTCCCGATCATCTCAAATATGTCTTTTTGGGTTCCAATAAGACATTTCCTGTGATTATCAACTCCCGACTCACACCTGATCAGGAAACACGCCTGATTTCTATGCTCTAGCAACATCGAAGAGCCATTGGATGGACTCTCGACGATCTCACTAGTATCAGCCCCTCATACTACACACATCACATCTACACTAAAGAGGGCTCACGACCATCCCATGAAATGCATAGATGCCTGAATCCCAATCTACAGGATGTCGTGAAAAAGGAGATTATCAAGTGGTTAGATGCAGGGATCATCTACCCAATCTTCAACAACCGGTGGGCGAGCCCAATCCAAGTTGTGCCTAAAAAGGTAGGTCTTACTGTCATCACGACTGAAATTGGAGAAGCCAGACCAACCCATATAGCAAACTCGTGGAGAGTCTGCATTGATTACAGAAGACTAAATTCCTCCATGAAGATGGATCATTTCCCACTACCGTTCATTGATCAGATTCTCGATAAACTAGCAGGTAATCAATTCTTCTGCTTTTTGGACGGGTACTCCGATTACAACCAGGTTGCAATCCATCCTGAGGACCAAGTAAAGACCACCTTCACCTACCCCTTCGGAACTAACGCATTCCAAAGGATGTCGTTCGATCTTTGCAATGCACCCGCTACTTTTCAGCGGAGCATGCTTGCCATATTTTCAGATATGGTAGGTGAATACCTTGAAGTCTTCATGGATGTCTTATCAGTATTTGGTAAATCATTTGACGATTGCCTCTTGCACTTGGTCCAGATCCTCAGGCGATGCATTGACGTGAACTTGGTTCTTTCCTAGGAAAAGAGACACTTCATGGTACCTGAGGGAATTGTCCTAGGACATCTTATCTCTGAAAAGGGCATCTAGGTTGATTGATGAGAGCCTCATCATGAGCCATAACTAGCTCATTTTGACCCAATAAAGAAGATAAAAGCTCCTACATAACCTAGAAGAGGGCCTAAATAAAGGAATAAGTGCTCTGAGAAGAAAACATGAATTAAAAGTTAAAACTGCAATTTTACCATTGCAGTACATAAATGGGTTTTCTCAGAGGAAAAACATAGGTCAAATGGTCTAAATAAGATAAAAAGTGGGTTAATTCAATCAGACATGGGTTCATGTGCAATTTAGGAATTAAATGACATTTGGTAACCCTAAAACAGACCCGCTTAAATTAACAAGGTTATGGTCAGGATAAAAATCAATTAAACCCTCTAAAAATCATGGAAAAATATCCTCTAGGGTTTATAACACTTAATTTGGCCTTTGGAACCTAGTTTGACCTAGATTAGGGTCCTAGCACATTAATTGACCTAATTTGGGTTTTTACGTAAAATGTCCAGTCAAACGAGGTCAAACCTAAAATCCAACTTCACCACTGGATTCCTTAGGTCAAAATTAGGTTTATACCAAAATTTGGACCTAAGGGGAGGTCATCTTGACCTACTTTGCAATTTAGTACACCCAAATCACAACTTGGTCCCTATCTTTTGAAAATCATTGCAGAGAGCCCCCTAAGTTCCTTGCCACCTTTGCAATCAGGTCCTTCCGCCATTGTTAGGGAAGAACAGATCTTCTGTGAGGTTTAGAGAGGGATTACTCTCTGATTCCTCAGAGATTCCCTCCCAGAAATGGAAGGGAGATTCTCTGAGGAATTCCCTTCCATTTAAAGCCAATCACAATCTCTGGTGTGAACCCAATCTCTCGTGCGAACGCACGAGGGATTTGGGTATCTTAACCTATTTCCTACTCCGGCGAGCCATCAAAGGCACAGGCGTGCCCTCCACGCTCTGAAAGCACGGCCCAGTGCCTATAAAAGAACCCATACCTCCGGCCGCTCATCTTTAGCTTGACTTGGCCGGACGTCCACCTCCAATTCATCTTTTCTTCTCCGGCCAAGCGTCCAGCAAGCTCCGGCGAGCTCCCTCTCCCATCCTCTTCGCTCTGCCACAAAATCGGTGGCAGAGTCATCTTCCTGACTCTCCTCAAATCTGGAAGCAACGAGTACCAGTACCCACACTTTAGTACCGGTACCAGGTAGCCGTTGGCTCAAAACTGAACGGCTAGAAAATTAATTCTTGCTATATGAACGTTGGGATTTAAACCCAACGTCTAGTAGACGAATCTTTGAGGTCCTAAACTCTATAAATAAACCCTTGGACCTCTAGTTTGCATATAAGAAAAAAGAAGAAAAATTTCTAGAGTTGTATTTCAAATTTCCACCATATTTTCAAGAGAGAAAGAAGAAGCTTGCCATTCACTCTCTCTACATTCTTACAAGCTCAATGACATCTTTTTCTCACGCATCTACGAAGCGATTCACATCCATCCTATGCTCTCAAATCGGTAATATTATTTTAATTATTGTTGAGAGGCGTAGGAATTCATGTTGTACGAGTTCTCTTTCTTACACTAGTTCTTATTTATATTTTGAGCTTGTTGCTCGTTGGGTTGTAACAAACCCGTTATTATACTTGGGTTGAGGTAACCCGTTAATTACCTCGATTTAGTAAATTGATTTCCTTGGGACTGAGGGAATCGGGTTAAAAATCCTATGTTGGGAGGCTTAGGTAGTGAAGTACCCAAGGGAGGGGAACCACTATACATTTTGTGTCCTTTTGTGGTTTGAATTGATTGTGCAAATCTTTCTTGTTATTACTAATATTGTTCTTGAGTGTTTGTGCGCATAGCCATATATCCTATATCTTTAGATCCTAACATTTCTCTGGTCAAAAAGTCCTACTCTTTGACGTCAAACTCAAATTGTTCCCAGGAAAACTCAGATCAAAATGGATTGGACCATACCTTGTCCGACGAATCTTTAGAAATGGAGCTGTCAAAATCAGTCAACTCAGCCACGATTCAGAACCTCTTATTGTGAACAGTCAGAGACTCAAACTGTTCATTGAACTCACTGATACAAACTTGGCTAAGGTATCTTTTACCCTCCATTCTCCCCGAGCTCATTGCGCCCGGCTGATGGCGTTAAACTCAACGCTTAATGGGAGGCAACCCGTCATTTTGAAAAAACCAAAACCCTTCTTATCACATCTTATGCTGAACTCATATTGCACTTTAGGATTCATCCATTAGAACAACCGACTCCACCTCTGGTACTCGTACCAGAGCTTGAAATCCTCTGCAACAGTCACCCCGACCCATTCACCCACCCAACACCTGTTCTAACGAATGATCTAAGTTGAACTCGAACCCAACTAATTTACAATGAGGGCATTGCAAATCGTAGGCATGGGGGGGTATTAAAATGCAAAACACCGTGAAAATCACTTCACAAGAAAGAGTTTTATCAAAAAAATCACATATTCCAAAAAACCAAAAAAATAAAAAATTGAAAAAGAACAAAAATAGGAGAGGGGAGGAAATTTTGAATGGATTGCATATCAGTTTTGAGGAGAAAAAAAGGAGATAAAAATATCAAAAAGGCACATAATTTGAAAAGAAAAGAAAAAGAGATAGTCATTAGTAAAAGATTAAGGAATTGACTTAGTTCTAGACCAAATCAAAAGAAAGAAAATGAAAGGCAAAAAGTGTTGAAGAAACAATGATGTGATTAGTAAGAACGCTGATTTTAGGCCTCTTAGGCTGCAATCCTAGGCTTAAAAATTCAAGTACCCGCTAAGATCTGGATAGTTCACAAGGGGTTGGGGAAAATGCGAAGCTTAAGTATTAGGTCTAAGGCTTAAGGATTATACGGCCTCGTAAACTGACCTCTAGTTTGCGAGACTCGGTAACCTAAGCACCCCAATCCACACATAGTCTAGTTCAGTGGGCTTAAGTATCAAAATCACGTAAAATGTGTTAAATATGTTCTGAAAAAAGTTACCTAGATTAGGAGTAGCTGATCAACACAAGTTGATTCGGACGAGTTCCCGATGCGGAGAGGCGGGAAATTCCCCTCGAAGATGCACAATAACATATCGTCTCCTCGGTGCTTGTCTCCTAAGATATCGAAATATCCTGCCGAGGGCATGTAAGCACCTTGTGCTGGTTTAGATGCCATGGGCGGCACTATCTCAAAATGTCGATTGCCAGGGTCTGGTTTAGCTACAGAACACCATGGGCGGGATTATCTCGAAATCTCAAAAGCCAAGGTTCTGGGGGTTGCCATGGGCGGTGCTATCTCGAAGCATCGATTGCTAGGGACCCGCGAGGATTGATGGTAGGGACTAGGAATCCGATACAGACCGTGTTGTAAAGCTAATCCAAAGTTAGAAATAAAAAGAAAAGAGAGAGAGAAAACTCTCCAAAAATAAAGAAAAGTTCCTCTATCTCTCTCTGACAAAAACGCACTGCAAACTAAACTTGGGCTAAAACATGTTACGAGCACGAGTGCTTTAACCACGATGTTCAATAAACCTTAGATTAGTTCCTGTGGGCCTTAGAAACCTTCACAGTAGACAGAGGATAGAGCTGGTCAAGTGTGGATCTTGGTTAGTATTTGAGTACCTCTAGGCCTACTACCAGCATTATAACCTAATCTACAAAAAAAAGCACACATCAAAGTTTTAAGCATCAAAAGTTTTATGGTCTAGAATCAAAGCTAATACCTTCAAATTTTGCTAAGGGACTAGCAAAAGCTAGGCATGGGGGTATGATGGGAACACCATCATGAGCTAACTAGCTTATTTTGACCCAATTAAGTCAGTAAATGCTCCTACATAACTGCTAGAGAGTCACAAGTCACTACATAATCATTCTAAGGGAAAAATAAGAAACTAGGGTTTAAAATGCAATTTTTCCAGCTTATCGTGAATGTAGTACAACCATGGGTTTTCTCAGGGGTTGAATGAAGGTCAAATGGTCTTAGAAAGTTAGCAAGTGGGATAAAACAATCAGAAAAGGGTTTGCATGTGCTCTGAGAATTAAATGACTTTTTGAAACCCTAAAAATAAACCCGCTTAATTAACTGAGGTTCTGATCAAGATAAAATTCACCTAAACCCTCTAAAATTCATAGGAAAATATTCTCTAGGGTTTGGAACTTTCAATTTGACCATTAGAACCCGTTTTGACCTAGAATAGAGTCACAGACAGACATTTGCTCTAATTTGGGTTTTACATAAATTACCCAATCAAACGTGATCAAAACCAAAATCCAACTTCACCATTGGATTCCTTAGGTCCAAATTAGGTTTATACCAAAATTTGGACACAAGATGAGTTTGTCTTGACCTAGTTTGTAAATTGGTTCTGTCTGATTACATTTTTACCCTTAACTTTCAAAGTCTTTTCAAACAGACCCCTAACTTTGTTGTCGTTCTCACAAAAAGGTCCCTACCGCCATTAAACCTATTCCTACTTGCTCCAGTGACCTTAAATTAGAAAGAACTCCCTGAATTCTTGACAAATTTGAAAGAAAGAAATTCCTTTCAAATTTGAAAGGGAAGTTCGTCAAGAAATTCCCTTTCTTTTGAACCCGATCCTAAGCCCTAAAACTTACCCAATCTCTCATGCAAATGCATGAGGGATTTGGCTCTCAAGGGATTTCCCAATTTGGCAAGCCTTCCAAGCTTGGGAAGCTTACTTTCCAAGCTCTAATCACCCTCTGATGACCTATAAAAGTAAGCCCAGGCCAGGCCGAACTTCTCAAGCTTGAATTCAAACTTCTTCTCTCCTCCTCCGGCCAAATTTCTCTTCAAGCTCCGGCGACCCTCCTTGCCTCCCCTCGTCATCTAACTGCAATACCAGCGACAGATTCTCCTTCCTTGCCTTCTTCCGCATCAAGCAACACCAGCTGGCATCCCTATCTCCTTCATCCTCGTCGTCCACCACTTATCAGAGCAGCTTCATCTCCGGTGCCAACCATACCTCAACCGGTGCTAACTATGCTCCCCATCATCTACTACCTCTCCTAAACGACTCCTCATCTTCCACTCTTCGTTTCCAGACATTCTCCACTTTGTTTCGACCGCCGACTCACCCGACTGCCCTTCATCTTCCACCTCGTTGGCAAACCTTCGGCGAGCCCTAGCAGCTTTCACACTCTCCCAAGCGCACTGCTTCCATGCTCCTCACCATCGCCTCGACCTCAGGAGCAAAAGCCCTAACTTAGTTAGGTCAATTGCTCCTTCAGAACCTGCACCCAACTCACACACCTCCAGCCACCCTTCTTGAGGTCGTTAGGCCTCCTCACACACTATCACAGTGCACAACCACCACTGTTACACTAGCCAATCCACGACAAATCTGTTGAACCTTCTGACGTGGCCATGAGGCCCTTATTCTAGGATTCCAGGTTCCAGCCTCCTCCGCCATTGACGTAGCAGCCGCGAGCTTGCTTAAAGCTTTGATCATGCCTGCAGCTCCAGGATCTCATCTCCAGGCTGTGCGAAATAGCCTCAGCACCACTTCCAGGTGGTCAATTGAAGCCCCTGCCCTTCGTAGCTATGCTAATTAGAGGAACCTCCTTGCTACAGACGCACGCAAAGAAAGGGGCATGGTTTAGTCCCACATCAGAAGCAGTAGAGTAGTTGAAGGTGCATAAATTGAAAAAGTGATACGACCTTATTGCCTCGACACACAGGGGGTGAGGTCCTTGATGAGAGGCTCATCATGGCTTTTAATTACCCCTAATTAACTAGTTTCCCTAGTTAATTAGCTAGGAATATGTATATGTAAGGGTTAATTACAGAATAAGGGATAAATCGTTAAAGGACCTTAAAATAGGTTTAAAATGCTAAATTATAAGTCAATTAATATTATTAATAATTTAATCAATAAATGGACTCAAAATATCATTAATTATTTACCTAATTAATGTGTTAATTAACTTAAGCATAATTTATACCTAAGTATGTAATAACTTAATTAACTTTACTTAATTAAATAAATTAAGGTAAAAAGTTTAAGAATGTAAATCCAAGGTTTATATATAATATTTGCCTAATTTATAATCATATATAAAAAGTTGAAAAAGATTTAAATTAAAATAAGCCTTGAAAACCTTAGTTTACGTTTTAGTCCTTAGAATTTATTGCAATTAAGTCCTTTCCTTTCACTTAGGTCCTTATCTTTCCTCACATTCAGGTCCCTATGTACACTTTCTTCTTCTTCGTTTCTTCTTCAGTCGTTTGAACGGTTGACGACAGGCGGTGCTGTCACCCTTCGATCACCATCCATCCTGCGTTCGTCCACCCTCACTAAGCTTCTGGAGCTTGCGCTCACCAGCACCTTTCCATCCATCGGTCTGGATGAAGTTGTAATCCTAATTAGTGTTCGAAGATAATCTCACCGGCGTCGAAGAAGACGCCGGTGGTTACCTCGCACCTAGACACTATACCGTCCAGATTCAACCTCCTTCTCAACTGCCGCAACCTATAAATACCCCTCGACCTCTCTGATTTGAAGGGTCAGCTC
Source organism: Thalassia testudinum (assembly GCA_037157565.1). Taxonomy (NCBI): domain Eukaryota; kingdom Viridiplantae; phylum Streptophyta; class Magnoliopsida; order Alismatales; family Hydrocharitaceae; genus Thalassia; species Thalassia testudinum. The sequence goes on from JAZHRO010000007.1 coordinate 15,765,195, forward strand.
CCTTCCCTCTTCCCCCACTGTAGCCGATGATAGGCTATTCGTCACTCACCTTCGGCGACCTCTCATCCCCCTATCGGTGCTCCTCCACACGAGGGACTCGTCTCTCTCACCTCCTCTTCCTCTCCAGATGGTCGTGACAGGACCTTGGAGCACTAATTCCTCTTCCTCGCCACCTTCAACTTCTTGTTGGAGCTCTTTCCAACATCCTCTCATTTCCTCCTCCATTACGATCATCGACGGAGATTCCTCAACCCCATCATCCAGGTAATAGTAGGATAGGTAAGATAGAGTAGTTAGTTTAGTTAATTAGATAGTTTAATTAGGTTAAATGTTAGTTCTTTCCGTCATCTTCTTCAGCTCCAGTGAGCTCTTTGAGCTTGACTGAAGCATCTTTTATCTTTTGAAATCACTTATCACACTCTATAATCTTCCATGATCATTTCTGACATATCAATTTCTTGATTATATCACTTAAATGCCTAATCCACCTCCACCTTCACCGGGTGCCTCCACTATCCACGGTAGAGGTCACCGAGGGTAATTCACATTCACTGGGACCCTCCATCACCTTGTCATCATCTAAGGGCCTCGATCTTCACATTAATTTGACAAATAATCGCCTACACCTAAAATGCCTAAATTTCACCTCATTTCTAATCTCGCTGTCAATGGCAGCTAAGAGATGAGTTATTCATTTAAATAAATAGTCCAATACCATTGCCACACCCATTAGCTTGTTACCTCTACTCAATTGAGTTAGAGATCTCGATTTGAGTTCCAGCAAACTCAGATCACAAATTTTCTGAATTCACTGCATATCTTCTATTTTAATCTTTCAATTGATAAATTGATGAGCTTCTGAGGTTCCTTGCGATCTCAGGAAACTTTTCAGATTCTTAATGGTTAGTTTTAAGGTATTCTGTGCACTGTCAGCCACTGTCTAGACTCACCGAAGCTCCGATGAGCTCCAGTGAGTTGAAATTGGTCTTCAGCCCATAGAACTTCTTGCAGAGCTCCAGATTGATTACTAATGACCTAAGGATTATGTATCGATTATTAATTGATGTCTTGAGGTCTAGAGCTCTACATAGGCCTCTGTCTTCTCCAACTCCGGCGGAATTGGAGATGACTGTTTGTTATGGTTTAGTTTAATTTAGGAGGTCTAGAAGCATCAGGAAGGTGTATTGAGGTTAGTCCTATTGATCATTTACTCAGAAAGGCTGCAGTTCTTTCTGTCGAACAAACTCAATTAGGATCTCAGGCGACGAGTCCTGAAACCCTAGAATTCCTGACTAAAGTTACCTCTTGAGATTTAAATCAATTCCTGAGGAAAAATAGAATCGATCTAAGGTGTTAATTTGATGTGAGAAAGCATAACTTGGAAAGTCAACTCCTAAGCTTTATTAGTCAAACCTGAGGAGATTTCAGAGAATGAAGACTTGAATCTCTGATTTTAGAGGTTAAGTGAGTTTCTGGGAGTCAATAGAGATCAATTAGATCAATTTGAATATGTTTTATTGAAGATTTATTGAGAATTGACCTATTGTGCAGTTTGGGTTCTTTTAAACCCAAAACTATTCTTGAGTCTATTCGTCGAGATTTTAACCTAATTTCCACATAGATCAATTTGTTATAACTTCTTGCAGTTGTGTAGAATCTTCTGAAGCTGTTTCTCTTTCTGTCGAGCTGATCAGAACTTGAAATGAAGTCCTGAAGCTCTTGTTAGAAGCTCATAAGCTTCTTCTTCTTTCTGAAGCCTTACAATACTCCTATCAGCATTAAATAGGTGTGGAATCATCTATTGAGATGGTTCAGGACCTCATCTGAGGTCAAAAGCCTTCACTGCAGGTCCTTAGACTTGAGATTGTTCCTTATAGGCCATGAATGGCCGTGAAAACCTTTCACCTTCGCCCTTCAAATCGAAGGATGCAACCTCATCTGAGCATCAAATTGATGCTATAATCTTGTAGAGCACTTATAAAGCTTTCCAACGAGCCCTTGATTACTCGATTTGGAGCTCTGAGCTGCTAGGAATCGCTAGCCAAAGTTTATCCTAGAAGGAACATAGATAGTCCCACATCGAAAATTCTGGAATGCACGCACTGGTATAATACGAAAAAGTGCCGACGACATTTCGGTCGTCAGCGCTGGGCACAAAGAGAAATTGGCTTGTGTGCGGGTGTGTGTGTTGCACATGCTTGTGCAAGTGTGTGTGGGCGTATGCCTGTGTATATGGGCCCGGGAGGCGGGAGACTATGCATGTATCTGAACCAGAAATAAACCATCTAAAATTAACTAGGCTCGAACCTAGTAGGGTCTCGTCCCACCTTGAGAGGGGTGCTATGTATCCCCAACCGATCCGAGCCGCCAATCAGAAAACCAAATTTTTGGTTTAAGTATGGTTTAATCTGCACAGTTAAAGAACTGAAAGAAAAAGGAAGAGAGGAGGATTATGAGAAATAAAAGAGAAGAAGAGCGTATACAGAAGAGAAGAAAAACTAAAAAGAAAGAGAGATGGCAGAACAAGAGAAATAAAAAGAAGATTTGAGGCTGAAGATTAAAGAAGAAAAGATGGAAATAAAGGAGATTTAGATGTCTAATAATGTAATTAGTCTTCTAATGTTTACTTTTAAGACGTCCAATTTTCTCATTAGACATCTGATTTTGTATTTCTACTCTAATAACATGTCTTTTTTAGCTTAATTGGTGTAATAACGCACTTGTATTCATTTGAATAACTATTTCTTGCCTTAATCTTTTTTAAATAAGTTGTAATTAGTGTAATAAACATATTTACTTGGTTTTTAATGACAAATTACATGTGTAAATATATTTTTCCTTATGGAATGTTGCATGTTCTTTTAAGTGAATATCTTTATACAAGATTCATGTACTTAAAGTAATCTAATTATAATTCTAATTGATTAAGTAATTAGTAATTTATGTTTAGGAGTTAATGGTAAATTAAGATAAGTTATGGCTCCTAGTGAACGATCTAGACTCAACTAGTTAAAAAGAATTAAAAATCTAAAATGTTAGGTTAACTTGACCCTATACTACACAACCGACATTAATTCGAGTTAACCTAAGTTACTTTCTCTTACATTTAATTAAGACTAAATAACTTAATTAACTATGTTGAGGAATTAAACGACCAGCGCACGGTCCCCTCACATGCCCCTCGTTTGCGACACCTGACCCTGCGAACCTGGTGCGCCCGACCCGCCTAAGCCCTTCACTCCTCGACTGCAAGCACTCTCGCAACCCTGGACCCAGGTTTGTGCCTACCCGATTACCCGGTTACCCACTGAGAGGCCCTAGGAGGGCAGAGCCTAAGAACAAAAGAGAAGGAGAGATCCGCGGGTAGGGGGAGGGTTTTGCTGCAGAGAGAATTGGCTGACTCTTAGCCAATTCAAGATGTTTCCCCCTCTATGCGAAGTAGCTAAATAGAGAAAGAAGAAAACGAAGGCTTGAGCAGCAAATGAAGAAAGAAAGAGGAAGAAGAAACAAAGACGAAGAAGAGAAGGACCCGCACAAGAAGACGAGCACAAGAAGAAATAGAGAAGAAGAAGAAGAAGAAAAACCTTAGCACTGTAGCACAGGGCTACTTAAGGCATCTGATATTTTAATTGCATATATTTGAGACTTGATTTAAGTGTCATTTGTGAGAAGTAATTGGTGATTTAAATCAAAATTTTACTCCATTCTTTTTGTATATTGATCATGACATTATTTTTATTGCAATCTTTATTCTTGATTTAAATTGTGATCTTGAGCTTTAAATTTCATATTGCTCCCCATGTTCGACCTTGAAACTTTTTCGAGTAATAAAATTTATTTGTTTGAGCGCTATTTTAGCTATATTACAACACGACAATCTTAAAACATCGATTTAGTGTGCGAGCACCCATCCTAACCAACCCTTAACCACCACCTCCACATCCCTCGTTTTGGCGCCAACCATCTTCCACCATGGATTCCATAACCACCATCCCATAAGTCCATCCTAACCCTACATCAACACCCACGCCACCGAACCTAAGACTTACCATGATTAATGCCAACCAACGACCACTAAACCTATAAAAACCCCATGTAACCACCACTTGAAAGACACCCTTGGCTAGATTCTTTTTCTGGCATGCTTCCACCAATAGCCACCACCTAAATTCGGCCAAGAGGAGAAGAAGAATAAGAAGATTAAGGAGACAACCTCCTTGGTGCCTTCCCTTCTTCCCTTCTCTCTTGAGCCAAACCAAGGGGTCAATTTTCAAGGGGACGTCCAAGCATTGGAGGAGAGCATAGGGTGGTCCACATCCACCCTAAGGAGGAGATTTGAGAGTGGAAATCTCCCACTCTAGGAGGAGCAAGGCACGCACCATCTAGGGTTTGCCAAGGAGGAGAATTCTCATCTACTTGGAGGAGTACTTCAAGGAAGGAGTTGGAAGACCCTTTCTAAGCCCAAGAGTACCTGAGCTTGGAGCAAGGATTCCTTCCTCTTTATCATCATCATCAGGAGGACTTTGTTTATTTATTTTGTATTTTTACTTTTGTTGTAGAAGCATTCCACTATAAGAATTTCCGTAAAACAATTTTCTCCTCAATATAAGTTGCCTTTCAAATTCCTGCTGCAATTTATATTTTTGTTTTCCTTTAGTTAGTGCACTCACATTCTCTCTCTAATTATTCTAGGTCTTCACATACCTAGGGTGACCTTAGAGAGAGATTTTTCCTGCCACTTAGATAATTGTGTAGGTGTAGTCTCTATTTCACTTCATATTGCCCATTATTTCTAAAACCCAAAAAAAAAATTATATATTCAAAAATCCAAAAAAGGAAAGTTGATTTCCATTTCGCAAGTAAGAGATTTTCTAAATTATATTTCCACCTTCCTTGGGACGACTTGAATACTTGCTACGTACTTGAATTTTATAAATTTCAAAAGTGATAGGATTCACGTGTACAACGATATAAACCCTGATTTACAAATTGCATGTTTTCTCCCATCGTGAATGCATATTTTTATTATCAGGTACGCATGTTTAAATCTTAAAATCATTTTTACGAATGATATCTTTTTTGCCATCGCCATCGCAGATTTGTCACCACCACCAAGTACACACCATTACATGCCCATCCTTACCACCAAGGTGAGGTGGCCATCCACTTCACCACCATGCTCTCACCACCTAGCACCTAGGGTTTTGCTTGGTTTGATCTAGGTTCTTGCATTCATTTTCCCTCAATCAAAATGAAGAAACAAATCGCAAAAGAAAAAAACAAAGATATGCTAGTTCTCATTTTCATTATTATGCTAATAATCACCATGACATGATCGACTCTTAACCCATTTCCGCATCTCACTCACCTCCAGATTCAACCATCCCACCAAGTCATGTATCAAGTCACAATTGTCAATTTTCTTTCCGCTTAGGTTTTCGTTAGCTGTAATTCATTTCAAATATTAAAAAAAGAAAAACAAATCACAAAAAAAATTTTAAAAAAAAGAGTTGTATGGCAGCCCGATCCACGTTAACGATTTTAACGTATTTTTGAACTCGTTAGGAAGTGTGCACATAATTGAAATCATGCAAATGGAAACACACACATTCACTTTCTGCATATTCCTCATGCACACATTTGTAATGCGTAAAAACAACACCATTGGCGAGGTCTACATGATGGAATTGGAGACTGGGATTCAAGGCTAGGTTAGTTTAGTTTAGGTTAGAATTAGTCTTTAGGTTAGGTTTAGGCTAGTTTGAAATAATCGCAAACAACTCGCATTCCTTTAGTCAAAATCAATATAGGATACATTGCCTCCCCAAGTTCGATCGAGACTTCGATAAGAGTTTCGTAAAAATTAATTTTGATTAGGGTTATTTCACGCCTATACTAAGATGAAATAAAGTTTTACTTTATTTTACGCCAAATCAAAGCCTAACAATAATATATGCAATTTCATGCTAAAAGACATGATAAATCTGAGTTTGTGCAAATTTTGGGTCAATTAAGTCAAGACTCATGAATCACGGTGCTAACAAGGTCAATTTTCATGAAAAGGAAGTTGTCTATATGGAAAAAGTTTTGCATGCCGAAACACAAATTTGGGCATTCATGATTGGCTAAAACAATTGGTTTAATGGGAGGTGGTTCATTACAACATCGTCTTTATTTGGGCAACCAAAGTTAGCATTTGGGGGCTTAGATTGATATATTTGTTGGTGCTAGAGTACCACGATCATTTGTTTTGATGATAAAAAAACACGTGTCATTTAAATTTGCACTTGGAGTCTTAGATTTCAGGTCAATTGCAAATGGAGACATGATTAGACGGAGTTTGAGCTCGCATCCAGGACGGATTGGAGGAGCTTGATGGAGAACAAAGGAGATTCGCGAGGAGCGATGGATTGAAGAAGGAAGGAGATGAAGAATATGATAGATTTCCTTCTGTTGTAATCCTTGTATTTTTCGTTTCTTTTGTTGCTCTTTATTTTTGTTACTTAGATTCTTGTTAAAGAGCCTCAAAGTACCCTAACAGTAGTCCTAGGAACACCGGCACAACCCTAGGATACTTAGGTTTTCTGTAGAGAACTTAGAAAACCAATATAGGGTTAAAACAGCATTTCCAGACGTCTAATTCCAAAATCAGACGTCTGATAATGTGTTTTAAGACGTCTGACTGTTGATTCAGACGTCTGATAACATTTAGGCTGGACTTGGTAGTTCTGTCTGATGAAATCAGACGTCCAGACCTTAGTCCAGACATCTGATGAATTTGCCAGACGTCCAATTAGTGGACCGTTGGCTGGCTTAGCAAACACTCAAGGATATGACCGTTAGAGCCTTATCAGATGTCCCTAGGCCTTTCCAGACGTCTGATAAATGACCGTTTTGCCTCGGCTGACCCAAAATCTCTTCTCAGAGATTTCCTAGCCGTTACACTCTCTTAGAAATCTATTCCCACGAAAAAATAGGTTTCCAGACGTCCAGACATAGTGTTAGACGTCCTGTATGTCGTCTGATGGACTTGCACTAGAACCCTATTTAGATCAGATCCAAGTCAGGAAGAAACTCGCCTAAAATTAGACGTCTGATGTTGTTCCCAGACGTCTTAAAGTGGTCTTCCAGACATCTGATGCCAGAATTAGATGTTTGATTACCCTGTCAGTGCAATGATTGTTCCTTATTTCGGGCTGGTTCACTTGGGCTTTGCATCCAACGGCTATGGAAGCTTTTCCAAGCCTTCCGAAGCTTTCCTAAGGCCTCTATAAATAGAGGGGAGCCTTTACACACCTAGATACATGATGAGAACCTCATCATGAGCCATAACTAGCTCATTTTGACCTAATACAAAGGATAAAAGCTCCTACATATCTCAAGGAAAGGCTTAACTCAGAGAATTCTGAGTTTGAGAAGAAAACAAGTCATAAGGGGTAAAAATGCAATTTTACCAGTATAATCTGCATACAGGGTAATTCAGGGCCCAAACATAGGTCAAAGCAGCTTAATAAGAATAAAAGTGGGATGAAATGATCTAGCAAGGGCTACAGCAATTCCAAGAAACTAAATGATAATCTGTAACCCTAAAACAACCCACTTCAATTCACGAGGTTCAAGGCAAAGTAAAAATAGAATAAACCCTCTAAAATTCATAGAAAAATAATCTCTAGGGTTTAGAACCTTCAATTTGGCCTTCAGAACCCATTTTGACCTACATTGAGAACCATGCCCAATTAATAACTTAATTTGGGTTTTCGCATAAATTGACCGGTCAAACAAGGTTTAATATAGAAATGAAATTCACCATCAGATTCCTTAGATCCTAATCAGTCATGTATAAAAACTTGAGCCTAAGAAGAAACCTCCTTGACCAACTTTACACTTTGGTCCTCATATATTTACTTTTTGGCCCTCAACTTTTGAACCCTCGCATTTTGGCCCCTAACTCTCCTTCGTTCTTTGCGATCAGGTCCCCCCTGCAAAACCTGCCACCACCATGCTCCGGCGACCTTGCGCGGAGCATGGCGCCGCGCAGGGTGAGGGGGGGGACCTGGCAAGTAAACCGGGGGTGCCCTGCGTCGTCAGCCGTCGCAGGGACACCCCCTTGGTCGTTGTAACACACCATACCGGCCGTGCGAACGCACGGACGGTATGGGTTTTTGTTTCCGGCCATCCTCCGGCGAGGGAGACACGTCGTCTCCCTCCGCCTTCCTCCCTGTTTTGATCCCTATAAATACCCCCCGTTGCTCCACCGACCGGGGCAGCTTGGATCTGACGGAGAAAATCCCCAACTTTCCTCTCTTCTCTCTCCGGCAGACGCTCACCAGCTCCGGCGGTTCCCCCCCCTCCACCTCTTCGCTCTGCCGCAATACCAGCAGCAGAGACTTCCTCCCCTGCTCTTCCCGCGCCACGCCGCACCCAGCTGGCGCCTCTCCGGCTCTCTGCTCGCCGCCGCCCCTTTCCCTGAGCATCGTCTTCTCCGGCGACAGTCGATACGACTGTCGCCCTGTTCCTCCCCCTTCGTCCCTGCAAGTAAGCTAGAACTACCCCCCGTCTTCTCCTCTTTCTTCCCCCGCTTTCAATTTATTCAATTAAGCTCTCGACCGACCCTGACCATCGTCACCCCCTTCGTCTCCGGCCACCCTCCGGCGAGATGCTCCCATCGCTCCACAGCCTCACACACCTCGCCGACCTTCACCGAACCTCCGCCTCATCACACTGAGCACCCCCCACCCCTTCACTGCCACTCCACACCTCCGTAACGCTTCCCCCAACAAACCCATCCTCCGACCCACAGTCCGACCTAGGGCAGCCCTTGCACGCCGCCCCACGCCTCGCCACCACCCACACGAGCTTCGCCGCACCCTGGCGAAGCTCCCGGCACTTTCTGATTAGGCCGAGAGGCCGTTTTCTTGTGAACAGGCCACCCGACCTCCGCCGCCATTGCCGTGCAGAAGGAGCTGCTTCCGCCTGCAGCTACAGGCACGCCACGCTCAGCGCCACGCCCAGATTCAACTCCCAGGCCTTGCGAGGCGTTTCGACAAAACACCAGGCTCGCAGCTAAGGCAGAAGGCTTCGCGTGACGCCGCAATCTCCCGCTGCTTTCCCCGCTGCGGGCGCGCAATTGAGGTGGGACATTTAGTCCCACCTCGGAAAAGCCTGAAGAGGCGCAGCGATATAAGATGCAAAAGTGCTGGAGGCTTACTGCCTCAGCACACGGGGTGAGGTCCCCTTCACCCGCCCGGTTACCCGGTCTCGTCCGCGCTCACGCCCCGCGGACCTGACCCGACCCGACCCGACTTAAGACTGACCTGCACTCCTCGCCCACCACGCACGCCGGTGGGCCTGGACCCGGGCCTGACCCGAACCCGATTACCCGGCAGCTCTGGGAGAGCTTTCCGAAGAGTGGTTTCAGAGAGAGAGAAACGCGGGGGGGGAGAGGGTAGAGTAGGTTTTGTTCTCTGACGTAAGCTCTGAAGTGTGCAGGCACAGGTGAAGAAGAAGAACCGCGGAAGAAGGAAGCTGAGGGAGACACTGTAGCAACAGGCAGTTTAAGTCGTCTGATTTGGAAATCAGACGACGGCCTGAAGGGAAAAGAAGAAAGAAGGAGGGGCAACGTCCCTGACTGAAGAACATCAGAAGAAGGCGAGGCAGTGCAGAACAAAAAAGAAGAAGGAGATCTGAAGAAAGAAAGAAAGAAGAACATCAGCAGTGCAGAACAAAAAAAAGAAGAAGGAGATCTGAAGAAAGAAAGAAAGAAGAACATCACCTCTGCAGACAAAGAAGAAGAAGATCTGAGACGAGGAGAAAATAAAGAGAAAAGAAGACAACAAATTCTTTCCCTCTCTCTTTCTTTTTGTAAAAGAAACACGTATATCTCTAGAATACAACTTGCTCCCTGAGTTCGACCTCGGGAACTCTTTTCCGAGTAAAAAATTTTATATATTTGAAATGATGGCAACAACTGGCTATATTACAACGACATAACAATAAAACCCAATTATCTCTCGAAGCCACACCGTTGCATCAATACACAAGACACACACCTTGCAATACACTTTCAAACCATTTTGTGTCTCTCTTGCTCTCTAAGCTTTAGTTCTACATCTAGAGAGCATTGTTTGCATCTCAAAACACACCTGTAATAACGCCTTCTTATGCTATTTTCTAGCATTAACATTGCATATTAGGATCCTGTAGTCACATTTGTAAAAACGTTTGCATGCATGCATTTAATCATGAGAGGAGGAGAAATGAATAAATGGCTTCGTAATTCACATTTTATCTCAAGTGCCTCCTTGCAAATTCCACCTTTTTATTTTTCCTCTTGATTTCTTCTTTTTTTTCTCATTCCCGCGGCTGCCTTCTTTTTCCCGTGGCTGCAATTCTTCCTGCGCCATGCTGCAGCATGCCATTCCCTGCCATCGCCTCTCCCTGCGACTGCCACTCCCACGCCATCCCCCCTGCTGCAGCCATGCTTGCAGCCACGCTCTCCTCCTCTATTTAAAGCCACAGCCTCTTCCTCGCGAGGGGGGGATCCAAAAAAAAAAAGATAGGACGCTGCTGCGGCTACACCAAAACCCGCAGTCCACCTCCTTCCTCCACCGTCTTCCCCTCCCATACGTCGGCCCTCCGTCGAGGAGGCACCCGGCGAGCAGGAGAACCCACCTTGGTGCACACCACCACAGTGGGAGCACCACCGCCCAGCTCTTCGACGAGCCAGTGGGCGTGGTGCCTTCCCTCTCTTCATTTTTTCTCTTTAACGCCATTGACGCCGCTCCAAGCTTCGAAGCTTGATGCCACGGCAGCAGCAGCAGCAGGTCCCCCCGCCTCCTCCGCGACCGTCCCCACAGCCGCTCACCGCCTCCGCGCGCGTCTGCAGGGCGTTCCCCGCTCCGTCTCCATTCTGTCATCGCCGCAGTTGCACCCCTTAACCGGCCGCCGCGCGCATTGCAGCGGCCGGCTAAGGCCTCGCGCCGACCCCTGCCCTCCTCCGCGACCTTCCGCGACCACCTGCAGACCTCCTCCATGCTCGCTCCTCCACGCCATCGCCTGCCCGTCGTCCTCGCGCACGCCTGCAGGAACCCTACGAAGGCGCGCGCCCGCACCAGCCGTTTCTAGACGTCCGCTGCCTTCTCTAGACGACGCGACTCCAGACGTCCGCCGCCGCGAGCAGACATCTTAACTCGCGCGTCCGCTCTCTCTCTCGCCCGCTCTCTCTCTCTGTGTTGATCTCTCCCGCCCGATCCCGCTCTGTCTCACGTATTCGCTCTCTCTCTCTCCGTTCTCTCTCTCTCTTTCTCTCTCTTTTACTCACAGCAACACACACACACATTCACCGACACACACACACCTATACCAACACATACACACACACTCACACACTTATAGTAACATATATATATACTTATATACTTATATACATCTATATATATATATACATACATATATCTATATATATATATATATATATATATATATATAGTAATATCTATAGTTATGTATATATACTTATATACATAGTAATATCTATAGTTATGTATACATACATATATACATACCTATATATATATATATATATATATATACATATATACATACCTATATATATATATACATATATATACATATATATATATAATATATAGCGGTCTGCTAAGGCCTAGCGTCGACCCCTGCCCTCCTCTGCGACCTTCCGCGACCACCTGCAGACCTCCACGCTCGCTCCTCCGCGCCATCGCCTGCCCGTCATCCTTGCGCACGCCTGCAGGAACCCTACGAAGGCGCTCGCCCGCACCCGCCGTTTCCAGACATCTGCTGCCTTCTCCAGACGACGCAACTCCAGACGTCCGCCGTCGCAAGCAGACGTCTTAACTCGCGCGTCCGCTCTCTCTCTGCTGATCTGTCCCGCCCGATCCCGCTCTCTCTCACGTATTCGCTCTCTCTCTCTCCGTTCTCTCTCTCTCTTGCTCTCTCTTTTACTCACAGCAACACACGCACACACACATTCACCGACACACACACAGCTATACCAACACATACACACACACTTATAGTAACATATATATACTTATATACATCTATATATATATATACATACATATATATATATATACTTACACATATACTTATATATATATATATATACATACATATATACATATATATGTACACGCATATATATATATATATCTATATACTTACACATATACTTATATATATATATATATACATACATATATACATATATATGTACACGCATATATATATATCTATATACTTACACATATACTTATATATATATATATATACATACATAAATACATATATATATATATATATATATATATACTTATACATGTATATACATATAGATATATTTACTTATATACATATGTACATATAGATATATTTACTTATATACATATGTACATATATTTTCACATTATTTATTATACGCTGTATCGCGGGAATATCTGCACCAGTTGCTGATATTCCTCGATACACGCGTACAACAAAAGCGTGGACACATTCATCATCCATCCTCCATCCACACTCCACGCGACACCTAGTCATGTTGGTTGCGTCTCTCTAGACGTCGACTGACTCGATATAGTGCTACACTCCATCATCACCTCCACCCTCACCCCTTTATATATATACTACATATAAATATATATCTATAGCTACTATATTTACTTTCTGTCTGTTAGCTTCCTTCTTAGTAAAAAGATAAAAAAAGTATAAAAGTGAAAAGATAATCTTTGATTTGCAGGTACCCCGTCTTGTGAGTATCAAGGCGTGTTTTGAAACTCGTTTTGGCTAAAAGCCAAGGACACAGTTTTGAGGGTGTGCCTCAAGAACAAGGATTACCAGAAAAAAAACTAATAAGAAAAATACCAAAAATACAATAAACGAACGGAAGAGACGCGTTTTAAGGAAAACGTAGAAACTCGACTTAAACCTCACTTCCTTGAGTTCGACCCTGGCCTAAAAGCGACAAGATTAAATCAAGTAGGTCAGGTTAAAAATTTTGTAAAGAGATGGTTAGGTCTGAAATATGTTAACCATTATACATATTTCAACGCTAAAAATATCATATTAACAACAACCTATTCGGGCCGACCCATCAAGCATCAAGCTATTTTGTGCACTCGCTCTTCCGTCATAGTTCACGAGAGCAACGTTGCGTCATCGCGTGGCTCACGCACTCGCGTCATCGACTCGATTCCTTGCAAAGGGGAGTTTCTTAATTCCTATAGAAGTTTAGGTTTAAAATTACTTTGTTGGCTCTATAGGATTATTTGTTATTTTATCTTTGTTATTTGGTTGAGTATTCGCTTTGCAAATTCTCGTCTCATTCGTGGGATAAAATTCTTCTCGTGAAGAGAAAGGGTTGAGGAACGCTACTCTCGTACTTGTAGCGTGGTTGTAATTGAGGTTGAATTACCTTCGTTTAAAGTGATTCGTTTAGTAGATTCAACTTAGTTGATCGGAAAATCCTAACTCAAGAAGGTTAGGTGGTGGTTTTCATCCGATTTGGGTTTTACCTAAAAATTATTGTGTACTCGTGTGATTGAATTTTTTGTGAGATTGTTTATATTATATTTCGTAATTTTTACGTCACGCTGATCTCACCCCATCCAAATAGGAAATGACAAGAATCTCATTCTTAGTGAAATGCTGCGAATTCCTTCAACTTGAACTCAATCCTCTCAACTATTATCAGTCCTTCGTCACATATTTAATCTCATTAATAAATAGATACTAAATTAAGAAGTAGTACTCAACATTAATCATGACTAGTGTTACAAGGGAAGTTATGGTTTGATGTACATGGAAGAAGGGATGGAATTGGCTGCTAGCAAAAGAAAGAGAGGGTGAGGTTGAAGGCAAGATAGGGGGTAAGTATGCAAAGGACACCAAGCAGTGAATTATGCCCAAATTGCAAGTTAGTGTTCCTCTTCCTTATGCATAAGATCACGTCACTACGAGAGACCTTTTTGGAGATCAAGCAACTGAGATCTAGAGGCTTGGAGGCAACTCAACACTACTGTCGATAGAGGTGGCCACGAGATTAGACATTTGAAAAGTTGTGTGTCATTTTCTATCAAATATGTATGATAGGGGCCGTGGTGCACACCACGCCACGTGCGTTGCGATTAAATGCCGCGAGCGTTCAATTTATCCCGCCTCGTGTCGTTCTGAAGCGAACAGCTACTAATCCTTGTCGTCGTCTACAATACTCGTTCTCCTCTCGTGTCGGAATACGTTTGTTACGAGAAAAATCAAGGATCGCGCCTGTTTGCATTATCACGTGAGAATCGTCCTCTCGCGCAGGTCCATCTCGTGTCATGGCATAGGCATAGCACCACGACGGGATAAAAGCGAGGTGGTGGTTTCGTAGTTTTGGGAAAGAGGAACCACCCGCCCACCCACCCACCGTTGCGTGCAAAGTTCTCTTGCTTAAGTTCTCTTGCTTAAGGTCTACCGCCCGTCTTCTTGAATCTCGTCGCACCAACAACTTATCCGCCTTTCCTTTCAAATGCCACCCCTGTTTTTTTTTTTTTAAGAAATTTATAATCGCCGAGAAATGGTGTTGGGAGTGACAAAATAGAGGTATTCATTTCTTTTGCCTAAAATATCATCATAAATTTCCTTCCATGTTACGTGCATCATCTTCATTCCATATTTACATGAAATAAATGCACCACCAGTGCCCTCGGAATAACAACCCACGCACGCCTAAGACGTTTTGGCAATTGCAAACCCACTCGAACAAAAAATTAAAAAAACACAAAATCGGTACCACAAATCTCGTCATTCCATGAAATACGTTAATCAGTAACAAAACTTAACTCCTATCAAATGTGAGAAGGGCACATCTTCAGCGGTAAGAAATGTGATCGTTTGACCTTTTCGTTTTTTTTTTTTCATTAAAAGAAATAAAAATGATACATGATGCCCTCACAAAGATAAAAGAGAAACACAAATGTAACACCTCTAGGAGAGCGAAAGGTAACTCTCCTTGAAAATGGAAAAATTTTAAAAATATCAACATAAAATAAAATAAAATAAAAAATAATAGAAAAGAAACATCAACATATTATTTTCATTATAGATAAATCTACATCACGTAGTAGATAGGCAAGACACTATCAACGTTGTTAATATATTACACTAACGGATGATAAATGGTTGAAACGAGGTTGATTATTAATCTAATAGTGATAAGTTAAAATATAAAGATAATGGATCTACATCTAATAAAATCCTCCAACATAAAGTAATTGCCAAACGACGAACATCCTCAATGTGACCAGAAGTCAGAGCACGGTCACGCGTCACGAGGGACTTTTTCTTTCTTTCTATGGGTGGCGTTAGACATACCTGTGGGATCATAAATAGTTAATTAAGGGTAACGTAGAGTTGTTATTGAATGCAGTTTGCAAAGCCAGAAGGTAAAAAGATCATAAAATTTTTAAAATGGAACTTATGTCTTTTTGAATCACCAGATATAATATACAATACTAGGAATTTAAAATTTAATTTTCATCAAATGTTGGGCGGCATTCACATGGTAGCGAGACATCCAAATGATCGTAAACACTTCTGAGTTCTGACACGTAGGAAAAGGAAACATGATCGGCAATCACTTCTCCTCGTGGAAAAACTAACTTTGATTCTAAAAGCACATAATCGATTCGTCTTATGCACCTGTAGATAGCACATATAAATTTTCAAAATCAACATATACCTTTCTTGAATCGTTGAATTTGTAATTTACAAATTCCTTTACTTATTATTTTTACAAAGTTAAATTTCACTATTTACAATTTCTTTTATTTCTGTAAGATATTGTTTTTAGTTTACACGCACACACATAGGATGACATTGTTTTTTAATATATGCAACTAGTTAATTTTATTTTTTATTATTTTTTAAGGATAAATCTAGTTTGGTGAGAGTCTTTAACTATCACCTTATTTAGAATTTTATTTCTTTTTTATTTGTAGATTATTCATTTATTTTAGGATTGGTCAAATCTTTTATCTTTTCTTTACTTTATTTGTTATAGCAAATTATCCCTTTATTAAGGATAAGTTGACTCTTTTTTTTCTTTTGGATTGTTAAAGATTTTCTATAAAAAAAGGTCGAAATGTAACATTGAAAGATATAGTTAAATAAAAAAAAATTGAAACCCTTGTGGTGTACCCTCCTTCACTTCCTTCTCTCAAGCACATCTTCGTATCTTCCCTTCCAAAATCCCATGTGACATGGTGTGTTTCTCTTCTTCTTACACTCTATCACTTTCTCAATCCCGAATTGTTCCTTTGGCTACATTGATTTGGTATCAAAGCCAAAAGATTGACATTAACATGAATGATGATAAGTTTTTCAAGTTGGTTCTCTATTATGAGAACCTTTGAACAAGCCTAACCTCTTGTCTCCTGGCACAATACTTCCTCCGACATCTTCCCTCACTACCACGTGCTCCACTTCCACATCATATGCATCCCGCAGGGCTTCATTGCTACCCATCCTCTCTTCACCAACCCTACCTCTTCCTTGCTCACCCCACCTACGACATGCCTTCTCTGCATTGGACTTCTCCCTATTAAATGCTCATCATCTCATCACCAACATGTTGGCACCAGACTTCACATTCACCTCATGCAACAGTAGTAGCACCTGTTCCACCTCCATTGCATCATCGACTTGTAGCACTCACCCCAACTCCAACTACCTCAACCCAACTAGCAAAGCTACTGCAAACATTGCATCATCCATCGAATCCTCCATCGAAACCACCACCACCACTTCCATGCTCCATCATTAAACTACAATTGCTTGAGATCCAAAACTCTGAAGATATTATACTGATCAACCCATCAGGAGTGAAGTTTTTCTAGAGGAGAAGAACCAACGTAGGCAACATGACATTGTTCTTTAAGGGCATGGATGCAAATAGTCAATTTTATTTTTATTTTTTTAGGATAAATATGGTTTGTTGAGATTCTTTAGCTATCAACTTATTTAGGATTTTCTTTTGTTTATTCACATATTATCCGTTTGCTTTAGGATTAGTCAAGTCTTTTATCTTTTCTTTATTTAGGTTATTATAGCAGATTATCCCTTCACTTGGGATAAGTTTACTTTTTTTTATCTTTTGGGCTAAAACCTTTGTATAAAAAGGGCAGATATGTTAAATAAAAAAAATTGAAATCCTTTTGTTGTACACTCCTGATTGGTAAGCTAATTTATATAATAACATGCTTAGTTTTGTTAGTGCTGGGACATTAGATGCATTAGAATTAGGTCATTATGTAAATAATTGCATGTTTGCATTTTAAAACTAAGATTGTGAAATAAGCTTTATTTATGCTAATATGGGATTTTGCTTCATGCAGGAACTCATCAATCAGACTAAGGAGGAAAAGAAGAAGGATTCGAGTCCAGTGGAGCTCATCTAAAGAGGATAAGAGTACATTTACGACCTAAAAACCCTAACCCTAATCTTGCTCCCAACCTTCCTTATTTGCAACTTCAAAAGCCCTAATCCTAAACTCACACCTAGAACCCTAATATTACTTATTTAAACCCCTCAATCCTAGTCTTAGTCCTAAACCATCACCAAGACCTAATCCTAAAAAGTCTTAGCTCACACTCTTAGTGATCTTATCAATATAAATCCCAAGATGCTTTTCTAAAAGCCTACACAATTATCCAAGTGCCTAATAATTCTACATTTATTGATATAATTGATGCCTAACTAATGTTAGTTTTAGGGTAAATTAGGTCAAGATGCATTTGTATATGTTAGATTAGTCATTTAGTGTATTTTGTAAATAATGCATAATTTCATATTTTTTGCAATATTTTTGTTAGCTATATTTGGTGCCTTGATGTTCTTATTTATTTTTGTGTAGGTGCCAGGTATCAAGCTAGTTGGACCTAAGTAGCAGGAAGATTGGAGATTGAGCTGACTTAGGCAGATGGCTAAGTCAAGTTGGTGAACCCAATTTCCTAACCCAATTAGCCTTTAGACCTAGCTAATTAGGAGCCTAATTCCCTTCACATAATTTCCACCCAACCTAGCTTAGTTTCCCTATATAATGGCCAGCCACCACGCCTCAATTTTTAACCTTATTAGCTAGCCATTATTGACTGAACCAACCTTAATTTTCTACTCAACCTAGTCCTAAATCTTAACCCAGCAAATCTTATTTGGCCATCTCTTTTATCCTCAAATAAAAACTATTTTGGATGATCAAAATATATCATAATTTATCCACCACTAGATTTAAATTCTAGGGTCCTAAATTTCCTACGTAAATCCATATCTTAAAACCTTAAACCAAATCGTATTCCTAATCCTAAGCTTAATCTTGAAATTCATAACAGCATGACACATCTTTAGTATTTTAGCCATAATTTTTTCATTTCAAAGCTATGTTGAGTGATTAAAGTTGCATTGAAAAGATGATTTCAAGGGCCACAACTTTGCCTTTTTGTGCAACTTAAAATTTGGAATAGAAAGATGCCAAAAATTTGAGAGAATTATAGCACTTCATAATCCTCTCAAAGCCATCCCAGCCCTCCATCAATTCAACAACACCTAACCTATCCAATGCACTTATCCCTTCATCCTACCCCTTGATTCCTAGACTCCTAATCCTAGCTCTTTATTTTGGTGATCCAAAGCAACTTGGATCAACAAATCACAAGCCTTCTTGGCCTCTATATAAACACCCTAGCCACCCCACGCTTAAATCAACTTTCCTACTTCCAAAAATTCATCAACTAGAACTCAACACCTTCCTCTATCTTACGCCCTTTCCTTGGAGGTTCTTGGATGCCTTGGCATCTGATACTACAACTCTACTCCGAACTTCACCTTCGAAGCCCTTAGATTCTAGTTTTTATATTTTAGTTCCAGTTGTATTTAGATCTCTTTTTAATCATTCTTCTAGTTGTAAACATTATTCTACTTGTTCCAAATTTGATTTTATTAATTAGAGTTCTACTTGATCATTTTCTACTTGTGTTTATCTTATTTCTAGTACATATTCTAGTTGCTAGTTCTTGTAATTGCATACTATTAGTTCTAGTTAATTTTACTTCAATTCTAGTTTCTCTGGTTAGTCTTGATTCACATCAAGTTTTTTCATCTATTTCTTAGATGATAGGAAAGCAAATTAGTCCATCTACCTCCTTGCGAATGACTCGGATACCGTCTTGAAAGCATCGATTTCATTATTCTCTAGTTCGATTTGAGTACAAATTTAAGAGCTTACATGTTACGCTTGGATAATCTTCCTGACGAATTAGGAATGGATCACCAGATGTGCCGACTCTAGGGTCCTAGCTACTAAGTAGTTTGGTTTATAATTTGTAATCCTATCAACTAGGTAAGTCTTAGGAAAGATGATCTTTTTAAATAAGTCATAGGGTTGAAACCTACCGAAAATTCGGCAAAGTTTCCCCTGTTTATTGGATATTTTCCCTAAAATCTATACCTGCAAGTTGTACCTATGCATGCATACCACAATAGATATAGGTGGGTACACCCCACAACCACACCATGAAACAAATAAAAGCGGTAAAATACAAGCAGGCACAACTTGCCAACCAAAGTAGTAGTTACAGAGAAAATAACGAAAATAATGCTAGAAACAACCAACACATCACTGCAAACCACCACATAGCCATACCGCCATTGACTAACAACTTACATGCACAAAGTCCATAGATCATATACAAGCCGTCAACAATATAAACAAACAAAGTACTTTACATTGGATACTAGCAGTCTACTCAAGAAAAGACAGAAGTGAATACTTGTTTATCTGCTCAAGTCCTCCTAGGCCCAAATACCATGAGAAGTGTCGCTTGCACCATGGTAATGGAGAATTGAAAATGGGTCACAAGAGTAAGGATGAGCCAAGTGACTTAGTAGGGACCAAATCAATGTAACAATCGAACAAAGAAGGGAAGTGTGCGAATTTCTACTCTATAAGCCAACTAGAAGCCATTTCTCTTAATCCTTGAGCCTTAGTAACTTAACAAGCTAACCACAAATCTTTTCTCCATTTCCCATGATTAACCCAAGTTTCATTAACACTACAGAATGCTATGAGCCCCTTTTTTCCTATATACCAGGATTTATCCATACAATTATTTAGCTTATTTATCATATGGCTTATTCTCTCACTCACCTTAGAAGTCAGATACTAGAAAATCATCTCTCTCTACTGGAGGAGAATGAGACGTATCCTTCCCTCAGATCCTAACATGGTAGTCTCTCCCTAGCTAGGGGAGGGGCTAGTAAAGCTGGTAACCCTTACGAAAGGAATACCCGTTCTCAACATATCGAGAACGTTCCTAACCTCGATCAAAAGAGTCGGGCCTTCTTGGGAACTACTCAATCCAATGCCTTGCGACTGTGAAGAGCAAGCTCAATTTGCACCTCGCAAGGTCCAGTCACAGATCATTCCAGATTAGAAGTAGTAGGGTTGGTCAAAATTGCTGGGTCAGACCAATGCTCCGCTAGGAGAGTGGTCTCCAAGTGTGCCCTCTCAATCCATTATCAGATGATATCTTAACCAAACCCCTGATTGTAATTTTACACGGTTCATAAAATTAGGGTTTTAGAAGTCGTTGCAACATACAAAATCGATTCGCTTTTAAATTTGTAATACCTAGATAGTGGAGTATCTAGGGTCGTCAAAGGAGGCAACTTCTGCAAATATAAATCTCTTGCTTGAAAATGGGAAATCACCTTTTTGAATTTTTAAATATAAAGTTTTTGGGTTTTTGAAATAACCAGGCAACAACAATTTTGAGAATGGAAAAGGATAAACCTAACTTAGCAACTAGGTGGCAAAAATGACCTCTTCCCAAGCTCACCCTAGGCATGCGAAGGCCTAGGATAATTGGAAAAAGAAAGTGAAGGTGCTAAATAAAGACAAGAATAAAGATGCACGGAAAATTAGAAATGGTAACTTTATATAAAAAGGATTTCTGCTTTGCAATTACGTTGTAGATGAAAGCTTCTACTACAAAATAAAACTACAAAGCAACTAAAACAAAAATCCTAAATGATGATGGTGAAGAGGATGAAGCCCTTGCTCCAACTGCGGCTGCTCCCGTAGTTGAAAAGAGCTCCTCCTTCTCCTTCTTCTTGAATCCAAGGTATGGCCTCCTCCTTGCAAGCCCAAGGGGGGGAGTGCCTTAGCTCCACCAAAGCTGGATAGTTTCCACCTTAATTTCTCCTCCAAGGGTGGGCATGCATCACCCTAGTTTCTCCTCCAATGCTTGGCCATCGTCCTTGATAAGATCTTGCTCCTCTTGGCATGGCACAAGGAGAAGAATGGAGAGGAAGAAGGCACCAAGGAGGCAAGGGATAGCCTCCTTAATCTTCTTCCTTCCTCCTTCTTCTTGGTCGTGGGTTATAGGTGGGCTTAGGGTAGAATTAAAACTAAGGGAGGATGCCTTTTTTTGGTGGTATATGGTGGGTATATATAGAGGTGGAGAGGGGGGTAGTTGGCGTGTACATGTGGAGGGCTAGGATTAGGTTTGGTAGGTGGTTAGTGGTGGTTATGGGGTTCCTAAGGTGTAGGATGGGTGGAGCCACCTTAAGGGGTGTGATTGTGGTGGTTATGGTGGTGGAGAGCCACCATAGTTTGACGCCAACCATGGAGAGGTGCCATGGTTTTGGTCCAACTATGGGGGCTTCTAGAAGGGAATAGGTAGAAGGTGGAGATGGCTTGGGAGGTTAGTTGTATGGTGGAGATGAAGGGGGGTTTTGGCGCCAACTTTAAGGGTACTTAAGGGGGATTTTGGCACCAACATGATGGTGTCTCTTAGAGGTGGTGGTGGTGTGAAGGGTTGTGGTTGAGTTGGCGCCAAGTAGGGTAGCTCATGTGGAGCTTAGGTGGACTTAAAAGAGGAGGCTTATGTAGGTGGAGTTAGGGTTAGCTAAGGTGGATGACCAAGGAGTGGAGAACTTAGCTAATCTAGCTAAGCTAGCTTAGCTAGTAGGTGAGTAGAGAAGTAGGTGGAATCAAGGTTGGAAGAAGAGCTAAAGTAGAGCCGTCTGGAGCTACATAAGAGCTAATAGCTGCTGAAGAAAATGGCAAGGAGCTACTTTAGCTGGATTAGCTTGCTAGTTCTTTGCTAGCTGTAAGCCAAGCTAAAGTAGGCTAGCTTCTGTTGAAAGATGCTAAGGTAAGCTGGGTCTGATCTTCCTGGGGAGGACCTAGCTAGCTGAAGTAGTTATGGTAGCTTAGCTCAACTAAGTTGAGCTAAGTGAAGTCCCCGGGAGCTGGACTTGAGCTGGCCTGAGCTAAGGTGAAGTCATCTTCAGTTGGCTTGAGTTGAGTAGAGCTGGAAGTAGTTGAACTTGAGCTAAGGTGAACTCCAGTCAACTTAGTTGAGCTAGCTAGAACTCCTAATGAACTGATGGGAGCTGAGATGAGTTAGACTCAACTAAGTTGAGCTGGATCTGAGTTGACTTGAGCTAGGGTGAGCTAAGATGAGCTATCTTGAGCTACCATTCAGCTGAGATGAGCTGAGTGGAGCTAGGATAAGCTAACCCTAGTTCAAGTGAGTTGGTATCCAGTTATAATGAGCTGGATTAGGCTAAATTCCAGCTTGTTTGAGCTTCTTCTTCAGCAGTTGCCTTCCTAAGTGCTAGGGTTCTGAGGATCTGACACTCTATTTATCCCTAACACTTAAATAAACATATTAGAAAGACAACAAAATGTGTAATGCATGCCTAACCTAATTTATGGCTAAATGCATCCCAAAAACCCATTTATGGAGTAAAAATACTAAGAGCTTGGTTTGTTTTAGAGCTTAAGAATGATGATAAACTGGCATTTATCACACCCCCATGCTTATCTTTTGCTAATCTCTTAGCAAAATATATTTTCTTAAATGGAATCCTTGGAAAAACCTTTTTTTTTAACTTTTAAGAAAGAGATTATGGGACCTTGGTTAATTAAAACACGAAAGGTATGGGATTTGTTAGAGGTAAACATCGGGATTTGTTTTCGGATCTAAAAATTAAATGAATTGGGATTAATGTATCCTTCAAAAGTTCTCAAATTAACTCTATGTTAATTCAGATGACCCAAAATTTTTGTAGTTAGGATTTCTCTGGCTCTTGAATCCGAATCACAACTTACATCAACCTTTAAAACATTGTGTCCGTGCATGTGAATGCCAACATTTATGAGGTTGTGTTTTTGGTTTAAAACCCCTTTTTTTTTTAATCCCCGATGCTTATTTTTAGTTTAATCCTATAACAGATGTGTCGGGATCATCATTTCCATCACCAATCCTCAAGGGGGCTGTTTACAGCGCTTGATCATGTTTTAAAAAGTGGCATTGCAGCATAGTCGAAAAAGCATTGAAAATAAATAAAAATTTTTATTACTCGAATGTTAAGTCCAAGGTCGAACATAGGGAGCAAATGGAATTTATTCACTAATCTCAATAGATAGAATTTGAACACTTAGAGTTACTCAAAATCTACTTCAAAATATAATGCAGGAGTTTATGAATACTAAAATGTAGTAATAAAAGAGAAATTGAGAGGAATAGAATAAAAAGGTTGATTCTTCTTCTCTTGGCTCTCTCTTCCTTTTCTTTTCTTTCTTGGTTCTTCTTTCCTTCTCTGCCTTTTCCTTCTTGACTTCTCTTCTTTCTTTTCTTCTTTGACTTTCTCTTCTCTAACTTTGGTCTTCTTTTCTTCTTCCTTGATTTCTCCTTTCTTTCTTTTTCTTCTTCAGCCACACCTTTGCCTTTCCTTTCTTTCTCTGACTTGGCTGTGCCTTCTCCCTCCTTCTTCTTCCTTCAGCTTCATTCTTCTTCTTTTGCCTTCAGATCCTCAGCTTCCTTTGCCTTTTCTTCAGCCGCACCCTCTCTGCTACAGTGCCTTTTCTTTTCTTCCTTAGCTTCCTCAGCTTCAGCCCTTTGCTTTTCCTCTTTAGCTCCTCTACGGCTGTAGCTTCCTCTCCCTTCTTCCTTTCCCTGCACACGCGAGTGCAAAACCTACCCCTACCCTTCCCTATGTACTCTCTCTCTCTATTCTCTCTTAGTTTCACTCTCCCAGAGCCAGCCAATCGGGTATTCGGGTCGGGTCACGCACACCCGAGTCCAGGTGCACCGGCGTGGGTGGTGCGCGAGGAGTGCTGGGTAAATGGGTCAGGCAGGCCAGGTCTGCAGAGCGTGGGTCACGGACGAGGCGGGTGAACGGGCGAGGGGACCTCACCCCATGTTCTGAGGCAACCAAGAGAAAACACAAATTCAACTTATACTACTCACCGCACTCCTAACTTTTCTAGGTGGGACTAAAAGTCCCACCCGCTTCACTCGTGCCCACAGGAGATGTGCTACCTAATTGTTGTGTCTGGGTGCTCTCTCAAAGCCGCTCTCTTGGCTGGATGTGTGCGCAAACTCCTTCCACGTCACCTGGGCCTATTCACCTAGAGCGCAGTAGCCTGGAGCGAAGGATGCAAGCTCCTTCAAGGCGGCGCTAATGGTGGCAGAGGCTCGGTCTTGCAATCAGTCAATACGGCCTTGTGGCCTCATTAAAACACATAGGCAGCTTCGCAGTGGCATGGTGAAGGTGTCTAGGTAGGTGGCTAGCTGCGGGGTGACCTAGGCATGCGTGCCTAGGTCGCTCTGTGGCCATGATGATGGGTTTGGTAGGGGAAAGTTTGTGGAGGTGGTGGCAGTCGATGGAGATGGGGAAAATGCTCAGTGGATGATGGTGGAGGTTTTGAGAGCTCTGGCGAGGCGTGTGGATGCGTGGAGTGATGGATGCACCTTCGCCGGTGGTCGATCGGAGATGAGGAAGATGGTGGTTGTCTGCGGTGTCGAGGGGTTGAAAGTAGAAATAAAGAAGGGGGAAATGAAGAGAGGAGATAGGGGAAGAGATTTAACCTAAGTGGACAAAAGGATAAGGAGGGTGGCTGGTGCGTACTTACCGCCGTCGGAGAAGAAAGTTTTAGTGGAGGGAGAACAGTGATGATGAAGAGGCTTTTGGCACGTGCGCTGGTGCGGTGCAACGCAAAGGAAGGAGGTGAAGACAACTTTGCCACTGGTATTGTGGCAGAGCGACGAGAAGAAGGAGGAGTCGTTGGAGCTCGCTGGACGCTTTGGCCAGAAGAGAAGGGAAGAAATTGGAGGGTTTTCTCCAGCCAAGCCAAGCTGGATTTGAGCGGCCGGATCAGGGGGTCCTTTTATAGGTACTGGCAGACTTCCTTATGCTTGGAAGGCAAGCTTCCAAGTGCAAGAATCCTCGCCGAAGTAGGAATGTGCAAAGTATACCCATGTCTCTCGAGCATTCACACAAGAGATTGGGTGCGAATCAGATCTTGGGATTGTGTTCAGATGATAGGGAATTCCTCAGAGAATCTTCCTTTCAAATCTGAGAGGGGATCTGTAAGGAATCGGGGAGAAATCCTCCTCAAATCCTCCTCGGAGTAGGACTCCTCCGTTGTAATGGCGGAGGAACCTAATTGCAAAGAGTGGCGAGGAAGATAGGGGGCTTTACGGAATGGTTTTCAAAAGCTAGGGGTCATGAAAAGCGAGGAAGATAGGGGTGTGATGGTGATGGTTATGGTGGTGGAGATGCACCACAGTTTGATGCCAACCATGGAGAGGTGCCATGGTATTGGTGCCAACAATGATGGCTTCTAGAAGGGAATAAGTAGAAGGTGGAGATGGCCTAGGAGGTTAGTTGTATGGTGGAGATGAAGGGGGGTTTTGGCACCAACATGATGGTGTCTCTTGGTGGTGGTGGTGGTGTGAAGGGTTGTGGTTGAGTTGGCGCCAAGTATGGTAGCTCATGTGGAGCTTAGGTGGACATAAAAGTGGAGGCTTATGTAGGTGGAGTTAGGGTTAGCTAAGGTGGATGACCAGGGAGTGGACAACATAGCCAAGCTAGCTAATCTAGCTTAGGTAGTAGGTGAGTAGAGAAGTAGGAGGAATCAGTGTTTAAGGAAGTGTTGAAGGAGAGCTGTCTGGAGCTGCATAGGAGTTAATAGCTGCTGAAGAAAATAGCAAGGAGCTACTTTAGCTGGCTTAGCTTGCTAGTTCTTTGCTAGTTGCTAAGCCAAGATAAAGTAAGCCGGCTTCTGCTGAAAGATGCTGAGGTAAGCTGGGTTTGATCTTCTTGGGAGGACCTAGCTAGCTGAAGTAGCTAAGGTAGCTTAGCTCAACTAAGTTGAGCTAAGTGGAGTCCCCGGGAGCTGGACTTGAGTTGGCCTGAGCTAAGGTGAAGTCATCTTCAGTTGGCTTGAGTTGAGTAGAGCTGGAGGTAGCTGAACCTGAGCTTAGGTGGACTCCAATAAACTTAGCTGAGCTAGCTAGAGCTCCTAATGAACTGATAGGAGCTGAGATGAGCTAGACTCAACTAAGTTGAGCTGGATCTGAGCTGACTTGAGCTAGGGTGAGCTAAGATGAGCTATCTTGAATACCATTCAACTGAGATGAGATGAATGGAGCTAGGATAAGCTAACCTTAGTTCAAGTGAGTTGGTATCCAGCTATGATGAGCTGGATTAGGCTGAGTCCCAACTGGTTTGAGCTCCTTCTTCACTAGTTGCCTTCCTAATTGCTAGGGTTCTAGGGATCTGACTATCTGTTTATCCCTAACACTCAAATAAACATATCAAAAAGACAACAAAATGTGTAATGCATGCCTAACCTAATTAATGGCTAAATGTAGCCCAAAAACCCATTTGCGGAGTAAAAATCCTAAGAGCTAGGTTTGTTTTAGAGCTTAAGAATGATGATAAACTGGCATTTATCAACCCCTTATGGTACCCCAATGTCCGCTTACACAGGCACCCAACAAGCCTCTAGCTACGAGTACCAAGTATGCCGACATCTTTTGTTACGCATGCAGGTGCCTACTCAGCCTAGAGCTACGAGTACCTCCACATTGAGTCATATTCAGGTACTTCCCAGTACCTTAACTTGGCAACAGCTCGTAGGTCATCACTGAACCTGGGAACCATCCAAGTTCCAGGGTAGATCTTAGGTAGCCTCTAGCCACCACATATCCTCGGGCCTTTAACTCAGATAGTAAACCAATGGTTCACAAGTCAGTGGATGCAACCCTATAAGCTTACCTAGTAGACTTACTTGCCTTTTATTCCATTTTGAATTTAGTGTTCAGAACAAAATCCTAAGGACCTATTGGATCTCCTAGGGTTTGGTCTTAGACTTTAAGATCCAACCTTCCTTTCTATACTCATAACAAAGTCACCAAGATTTAGTATTCCAAGTCTCACTTGAGGTTTAGCCTGTTATATTTCAGCTTTTAATCCGTCCCCTAAGGGGTTCCCATACACATAACATTGTATCTAAAAATTCACCCAATAGTGTATGTTTACACTCTTAATCCCTAATAGCTTTTTGAGATAATGTATTCAAATTTGTCTTTTATGCAGATCCAGATGACTCATTGATGAACTCTGCTACATTTAAATAAGCAGGGTTTCCAAAGTAAGATATCGATTTAAACTGATTTAGAGCCAGTTCCATATATCCTTCCCATGAACTTTAAAATACAATACTTTAACATGGTTGATTAGTTTCTTTGTGATTGTTAAGAGTTGAAAAAGGCAATGAAAATAAAACTCTTATTCCGTAAAGTCAAGATGTGCCTTCAAAAGCTTGTGAACATGCATGATGAATTTTTTTTTTGTTGTATTTCTGAAAATGGTGAACTGATATGACATTCCTAGTAGGGAAAGCTACTTCTATGAATTTTGATGACCATAGTTCCAACCTCCTACCATAGCCACTTCAACTTCCAACAATGTAGGTACTAGTAGAGAAACTAGTACAAGTGATTTGCCAACAAAGTGTTCTGGAAGTAACAACATGCACTCTTTTTCTTTGGGGAAAAAGATGAACAGGAAACTAATTAAAGTGGTCGTCCAGGGACTTCACCCCAAAGAGTTCATCGGAAAAAGACCACCATCAAGTCGAAATCACCGTTACACATTGTTGATCTATTGTTCTAGGCATTTTGTTCTCCTAGAAAAGATGTTCTAAGCATTTACAAGCTATAAAAACAAATAATACTCGAATACAATAACAACGAGGTCAAAATTCAAACTTCTTGAGAAAAGCTTCATATATCCATCAACTAAATGGAAACATAATATTCATTGGGATGAAGATGAGTTGGAAGCATTTTCTTAGTAGAGTGTATATTTCTGTAGATCATCGGAATCTAATTTAAGCATCTTAAATGGATGCCATGACTATTTTTCACTACAATGAATACTTTTACAAAGTGGTCAACAAGGTTGATTTGCTATTCTACTAAGGAGAATTGGCATATCTTGACAAGAGAATGGCAAGAAAATCCAATGCCTTGGTGGAAAATTTGCATATAGCTGTGAACTAGGCTAACTCATATTGCAAGCTCTACCCCCACAAACCAGAGAGGGGAGCTCCTGTAGCATACCAATTGGACCATTCAGAAACTAAAATCCCCTAAATTTTACAAAGACAACATAACTCGAACCTCGACGCTCCAAGATTGGTTACTATAATACCATGTTGATTTAATATACACACAGAACATCAAAGTCATAGATACCAAAATTTATATGTTATAATGTTTGAAAATCAAAGGGGATCATATAAGAGGGTAGGGATCCCTACTAGCCTCGAGCATCTCGTCTTTCTCGATGCTAAGTGGTTGCCCTTTCGGATTACCTCGCACCAACAACAATAGCAACAAATCAATTTAAGACCCTTACCAAAATAGTCCTCAGCTCAACCAAAAATTAAATCCCTAAATCCTTAAAACAAGAGTGGATAGGGCTAAGGATTAAACCAATGAGGAGAGAAGGGTATGCACTATGTGGGAAGGGGCCTCAACGAGGACCATTTTTCCTTCATCGAGTTCGATTCAACAACATCAACAGCTACGATGAGTAGCAGTAGTAGAAGTCAAGTGTCTACAGCTGGCACGTACGAGTGGGGGCAGCCACTGCTATGGTAGCTGTCAAATCGTGAGTAGTGTTATTTAATTAGGTGATATTAGCGTGAAAATGAGTATAGTGGAAATGGTTAACTACAAGCGATCCTACATAGATCTTTCAAATGTATTTTAACCTAGACTAAAATATGTTTTAAGATAGTCAGTTTTAGGCCTAGGGTAGAACTTAGGGAGGCGGGCTTAAGATAAATCAATTTCTACATGCATCCTAAAGACAGGTTATTTCCTTTCGCTTATTATGTTTTTAGATTTTTATTGGTTTTAAGATTTTTTTGTGATAACCTTGGTCCTTGAGGTATGGTGGTTTAATTCCTCAACACAGTTAATTAAGTTATTTAGACTTAATTGATCGCATGAGAAAGTAACTTAGGTTAACTTGAATTAATGTCAGTTGTGTAGTATAGGGTCAAGTTAACCTAATATTTTAGATTTTAAATTCTTTTTAACTGGTTGAGTCTAGGTCGTTCACTGGGAGGCGTAACTTATCTTACTTCACCATTAACTCCTAAACATAAATTTCTAATTACTTAATCAATTAGGATTATAATTAGATTACTTTAAGTACATGAATCTTGCATAAGAGATATTCACTTAAAAGCATGCAACATTCCATTAAGTAAGAACATATTTATACTTGTGATTTTTTATTAAAAATCAAGTAAACATGTTTATTTATTCATTACAATTTATTACAAAAGATTAAGGCAAGAAAAATTATACAAGTGAATACAAATGCCTTATTACATCAATTGAGCTCAAAATATTAAAAGGAAACATGTTATTATAGTGAAAACACAAAAGTAAAGGATTAAAAATCATAAGAGTCTCCTTTCTTCTTCTCTTCAGCCCTTTCTTCTTCTCTTTTATTTCTCTATCGTTATTCTCTCTCTCTCTCTCTCTTTTATTCTTCTTTTTCTCTTCTTCTTCTTCCTCTAAGCCCTCTCTGTTCTCTTTTCTTAGTTTTCTCCTTAGGTTTACTCTCTTCTAAATCCTCCTTAGTTTTGTGCATATAAGCTCACACTTAACCAAAAGTTTGGTTTTTATAATTGACAGCTCAGACCGGTCGGGGATGAGGGTTCGGCCCTACCAGGAGGGGGTGACGTAATAATTGTGGAATTGAAATATAAACAATCTCACAAATAAGTAATCACACAAGTACACAAGAATTTTTAGGTGGAAACCCAAACCGGGTGAAAACCACCACCTAACCCTCTCGAGTTAGGATTTTCCGATCAACCAAGTTGATCAAAATCCACTAAATCGAATCACTTTAAACGAGGGTGATTCAACCTCAATACATCCACGCTACTTAGACGAGGGTAGCGTACCTCAACCCCTTCTCTCCACGAGAAGGATTTTGTCTCACGAAGGAGACGGGAATTCGCAAAGCGAATACCCAACCAAATAACAAAGATAAAATAAATAAGTAATCCTATAGAGCCAACAAAGTAATTTTGAACCTAAGCTTCTATAGGAATTAGGATACTCCCCTTTGCAAGGAGTGCGTCGAGTTGATGACGCGGTGTGTGAGCCACGCGACGACGCAACTTCGCTCTCGTGAACTACGGCGGGAGAGCGGGTGCGCAACAGCTTGATGCTCTCAAGAGAATGGAACTTGAGCTTGGAGAGCAAGAGCTAGCCAGGACACAAGAGAGTGGAAAGTGTATTACAAAGTGTTTCTTGTGTATCTTGGTGTCTCTAGGTGTGTTTTTGTGTTGCAAAGGTTCCCCTCTATTTATAGAGGCCTTAGGAAGGCTTTGGAAGGCTTAGGAAAGGTTCTATAGTCGTTGGGTGCAAAGCCCAAGAGAATCACCCCGAAATCAGGAACAATCATTGTTCTGACAGGCTTATTAGACGTCTAATTCTGGCATTAGATGTCTGGAAGTTCACTTTAAGACGTTTGATTTCAAGGTCAGACGTCTGATTTTGGGCGGGTCTCTTCCTGACTTGGATCAGATCTAAACAGGGTTCTAGTGCAAGTCCATTAGACGACATATAGGATGTCTGGCACTATGTCTGGACGTCTGGAAACCTACTTTTTCTGTGGGAATGGATTTCCAAATGTTGCAACGGCTAGAAAATCTCTGAGAAGAGATTTTGGGTCAGCCGAGGCAAAACGGTCAATTATCAGATGTCTGGAAAGTCCTATGGACGTCTGATAAGGCTCTAATGGTCACATTCTTGACTGTTCACTAAGCCAGCCAACGGTCCACTAATTGGACGTCTGGCAAAGTCATCAGACGTCTCCTAACACGTCTGGTCTAAGGTCTGGACATCTGATTTCATCAGACAGAACACTAAGTCCAGCCTAATAGTTATCAGACGTCTGAAACAACAGTCAGACGTCTTAAAATACTTTATTAGACGTTTGATTTGGGAATTAGACGTCTGGAAACTCTGTTTGAACCCTATTTTGGTTTTCTAAGTATTCTACAGAAAGCCTAAGTATCCTAGGGTTGTGCGGGTGTTCCTAGGACTACTGTTAGGGTACTTTGAGGCTCTTTAACAAAATGTTCTAAGGAAATAAAAAGAGCAAGCAAAATAAAGATAAAAGTACATGAAAGGATTAAACAAAATTCTATCCTATTCTTCTTGTCCTTCCATCTTCAATCTAGCGCTCCTCGCGAATCTCTTATGTTCTCCATCAAGCACCTCCAATCCGTCCTGGATGCGAGCTCGAATTCCGTCTAAACACGTCTACATTTGCAATTGACCTGAAATCTAAGACTCCTAGTGCAAATGTTAAATAACACGTGTTTTGTTATCATCAAAACAAATGATCGTGGTGCTCTAGCACCAACAATCTCCCCCTTTTTGATGATGACAAAATCATAAATAATAATGCAAAAAATCCTCCCCCTTCTTGACATTATCAAAAAGGTTTAATTGATTTTACATTTCTTATAACTCCCCCTTAAAACATGCTCTTCTATAAATTTCTTTTGATAAAGGTAATGCCTCCCCCTTTTTTATAACAACAAGATAGCTATTATTTTTCTCCCCCTTTCTAAAGGAAATTTAGCTACCTTATATCTCCCCCTTAAAAATTGACAATTAGCTTATAATTTTCCCCTATCTAAATGCTTATGATAAAAGGATATGGTAAAGATTTTTTTACCTCACCTACCATGGCCAATAAAATGGCCCGAATGGTGGTGGTGAATGCCACATCGGATGGGGCTCCCATCCGTAGCTTGGAGGCCCGGGCACTGGCGCCGGTCTCCAATCTGGTGGTCGACGTGCTGCGGGTCCGTCGTTTGTTCGCCGTCTCGTCGATCTTCTTGTTCTCCTCCTTGGTCTAGTCCTTGGTTCTCCCAACTTGAGTTGACCAGCTTTGAGTTTGTAGGTTCAGTCCTTTGTGTTGTAATTATCCCTGAACCCTACAAAACAAGATTCTAATTCTTTCTTCGGTATCCAAGTGAGCTTGGATCCGGATCTGTTAGCAGGTCTCCTTGATGGAGATCCTTTCTCAATCTTAGGGCTATATAAATCATCTACTTTGTTGATTAGTTTGTTAGAGTTTTCCCTAAGACATGCAATTTCTTTTTCTATAGTGTGCATCTTAGTCTGTAAGTCAGAAATTTCTAATTTTAAACTATCATTTTCTTCAATCAATTTATTATTTTCATTGATGAGTTTATGACTTTCTAATAATAGGCTATCATTTTTAGGACTAGCTTCTATGTCCTTAAGTTGTTTTTCTAACTTATCATTTTCATTTTTAAGAAAACTAAGGTTCCTTTCAATGCTATTATTTTCTCTTTTTAGTGATTTACTAACTTCAAAAAGTTCATTAAAAGCTTCTTGTAGATCGAGATTTACCTCGTTGTCGGAGTTGCTTCTGCTTTCGCTGTCGCTATTGCTTTCTCTGGCCATGAAACCAAAGCAAGCAGTTTCCTCCTTCTCGAGATCTTCTTCCGAGCTCGTCTCCTCATGAGTGCCTTCCAACCTCGTCCATATCTCGTGGGTGGTGGTGCACTCTTGGATTCGTTCGAATTCCTTTGGACTCAACGCGCAATACAAGGCGTTCATTGCCTTTGCGTTGAGGTTGAGATTCCGAACCTGATCTTCTGAGAAACCTCTTGCGGGTTTCTTGGGAATCGCAAATGCGGATTCGCATTTTTCCCACACCTGGAAGTCGTAGGCCTGCAACCACATAGTCATACGATTTTTCCAATAAACGAAATCTATACCTGCAAAGTATGGTGGTCGTGAGGTATCGTGTCCTTCGGTGCACACGAATGCTTTTCCCTCCATATCTAGATCCTCGCTGGCTTGTAACGCCGATAACGCGAGACCTGCTCTGATACCAACTGAGGGTTCGGCCCTACCAGGAGGGGGTGACGTAATAATTGCGGAATTGAAATATAAATAATCTCACAAATAAGCAATCACACAAGTACACAAGAATTTTTAGGTGGAAACCCAAATCGGGTGAAAACCACCACCTAACCCTCTCGAGTTAGGATTTTCCGATCAACCAAGTTGATCAAAATCCACTAAATCGAATCACTTTAAACGAGGGTGATTCAACCTCAATACAACCACGCTACTTAGACGAGGGTAGTGTACCTCAACCCCTTCTCTCCACGAGAAGGATTTTGTCTCACGAAGGAGACGAGAATTCGCAAAGCGAATACCCAACCAAATAACAAAGATAAAATAAACAAGTAATCCTATAGAGCCAACAAAGTAATTTTGAACCTAAGCTTCTATAGGAATTAGGATACTCCCCTTTGCAAGGAGTGCGTCGAGTTGATGACGCGGTGCGTGAGCCACGCGACGACGCAACTTCGCTCTCGTGAACTACGGCGGGAGAGCGGGTGCGCAACAGCTTGATGCTCTCAAGAGAATGGAACTTGAGCTTGGAGAGCAAGAGCTAGCCAGGACACAAGAGAGTGGAAAGTGTATTACAAAGTGTTTCTTGTGTATCTTGGTGTCTCTAGGTGTGTTTTTGTGTTGCAAAGGTTCCCCTCTATTTATAGAGGCCTTAGGAAGGCTTTGGAAGGCTTAGGAAAGGTTCTATAGTCGTTGGGTGCAAAGCCCAAGAGAATCACCCCGAAATCAGGAACAATCATTGTTCTGACAGGCTTATTAGACGTCTAATTCTGGCATTAGATGTCTGGAAGTTCACTTTAAGACGTTTGATTTCAAGGTCAGACGTCTGATTTTGGGCGGGTCTCTTCCTGACTTGGATCAGATCTAAACAGGGTTCTAGTGCAAGTCCATCAGACGACATATAGGATGTCTGGCACTATGTCTGGACGTCTGGAAACCTACCTTTTCTATGGGAATGGATTTCCAAATGTTGCAACGGCTAGAAAATCTCTGAGAAGAGATTTTGGGTCAGCCGAGGCAAAACGGTCAATTATCAGACGTCTGGAAAGTCCTATGGACATTTGATAAGGCTCTAATGGTCACATTCTTGACTGTTCACTAAGCCAGCCAACGGTCCACTAATTGGACGTCTGGCAAAGTCATCAGACGTCTCCTAAGACGTCTGGTCTAAGGTCTGGACATCTGATTTCATCAGACAGAACACTAAGTCCAGCCTAATAGTTATCAGACGTCTGAAACAACAGTCAGACGTCTTAAAATACTTTATTAGACGTTTGATTTGGGAATTAGACGTCTGGAAACTCTGTTTGAACCCTATTTTGGTTTTCTAAGTATTCTACAGAAAGTCTAAGTATCCTAGGGTTGTGCAGGTGTTCCTAGAACTACTGTTAGGGTACTTTGAGGCTCTTTAACAAAATGTTCTAAGGAAATAAAAAGAGCAAGCAAAATAAAGATAAAAGTACATGAAAGGATTAAACAAAATTCTATCCTATTCTTCTTGTCCTTCCATCTTCAATCTAGCGCTCCTCGCGAATCTCTTATGTTCTCCATCAAGCACCTCCAATCCATCCTGGATGCGAGCTCGAATTCCATCTAAACACGTCTACATTTGCAATTGACCTGAAATCTAAGACTCCAAGTGCAAATGTTAAATAACACGTGTTTTGTTATCATCAAAACAAATGATCGTGGTGCTCTAGCACCAACAGGGGATACACAGCACCCCCTAGAGGGTGGGACTAGAACCTACTAGGTCCAAGCCTAGTTTATATTAGGTGTTTTCTTTTTGTTTCAAGCCAATGCACAATCTCCAGCCTCCCAAGCCCACACACGCCCCCTCGGGCCTACACTAACGCCCACACACATGTGTGCAGGCACGTGCAACGCACACACTTGCACTCGAGAGCTCAAGTTTCATTTTGTGCCCTGCGTTGACGACCGAAACGTCATCTTTACTTTTTCATAATATACCAATGCCAGCACTCACAATTTACCGAGGTGGGACTTTGTTTCCTAAATTCTGGCTAATCTTCAGCCGGTGATTCCGACCGACTCCATTCACCAAATCGATTGAGCAAAGGTTCGATCGAAAGCCCTTTGGATGCTCTACAGGATTATAACACCAATTTGGTGTTCAGATTAATTCTAACCCTTCGATTTGAAGGGTGAAGGTGGAAGAATGGCATGACCATTCATGGCCTGCAGAAAGTGATCTCAGGTCTTTTGATCTGCAGGGAAGCCTCTGGCCTATAGTTGAGGTCTGAACCATCTTCACTAGATGATTCTTCATCTATTAGTGAGGGAAGAGAACTCTGTATAGCTTCAGAAAGAGATATGAGCTTCTGATCCTCGTTCAGAAGCTTCAGAGCTCCATTTTGAGATTTGAACAACTCGACAGAGAGCTAACAACCTTACAATGAGGATTGAACAACCTATGCAGGTTGTTAAAATTCGATTTGGCTGGTTTTGGCGTTCAAATCTCGTTAGAAACTCAAAAACACATTAATGGGTTCAAACAAACCCATATTGTTAAATGATTTGAATCGACCTAATTTCTCAATAAAACTCAATCCAACCAACTCTAAAATATCCCAGATCATTTTAAAGACTAAATTAAATCAACAAATCAGAATTTAAGACATCAATTCTTCAATTTCGGATCAGAGTTGACCAAATCGACCACAAGGTTGACTTATTGTTCCAGACTTTCTCAGGTCCAATTAAAGATCTAGATCAACTCAATTATACCCTAGGAAGTTATTACATAGCTCAAAACTATGTTTTGAGCTCATTTGATGTGATCTCAGGCATCGCTACCTGGGATCAAAATGACCTGAGTTCGGTGGAACACCCTAGGGAATTTGAGAGCAATTAGATATCATGAATGAGTTCTATAGGTTCTACTTAAGCTTATAGACCTATTTTCAGAGCTTAAAATCTAATTGGGAGATCTCTCCAACTTTGCCGGAGTTGGAGAAGACAGAGGTCGTTATTGAGCTCTAGACAATAAATCAACAAAATAATCACTAAATCACAATCCATAAACCTTAATTGTGCATTCTGGAACTCTTTGAGACCTATCAAGGGCTGAAACTAAAAAGACTCGTCGGAACTCCGATGAGTCCAAAAAGTTACTAATAGAGTTTAAAACTCAATAAAACAAACCATTGATGGTCTGCAAAGCTTCCTAAGGTCACAAGGAACCTCAGGAGCCCATTAATTTACTCTGTTGATGATCATAACAGAAGATATACAGTGAATTCAAAAAGTGCAAGTTCTGAATTTAGTGGAACTCAGAGAGTATCTCCTCACTCAATTGAGTGAGGGAAAGAGTTCTGTATGGTACGGCGATACTAATGGACTATTTAATTAGATGAATAAGTCATCTTTGAGTCGCCATTGACAGTAAGCTCATAAATGAGGTGGAATTTAGGCGTTTAATTTCTATGAGTTAATTATACTAATTAAGTATAAGATCGGGGCCATAAGATAATTAAGAGGTGATGGAGGGTCCCAGTGATTGTGTTCTAAGCTCAGAGACCTCCGCCGTGGATAGCGGAGGTCACTGGTGAATGTGAAGATGAATTAGGCGATACAGTTGCTAAGAGTGAGGGAAAAATAATGTTATGGAATCATGATAAGGTGAGGAAGGTGAATAGTGTGCAAAAATGGCAAAAGAATGGCTCAGACGAGCTCAAAGAGCTCACCGAAGCTAAAGAAGATGACATACAGTTTGAAAATTTAAACCTAATTAACTACCTAACCTATTGAACTAAGTTACACTACTCTTACCTTATCCTATCCTACTGTTACTTGGATGAAGGAGGTTGAGGAGTCTCTGTCGAAGGTCCTTAACGGAAGACAAAATTAGAAGATTGGAGGAAGAACTCCGGTGGGCGGTTTCATGACATGGAAGCGGTGTCCAATGTCAACACTTTGTAAGAGGTCGCAGCGGATGGTGGTGGAGATTGGAAGTAAGTGGAGACGAACGGAGGAATAGGATGGAGATAGAGATTTGTCATCGGAGAAGGAGGAATAGCCTATCAGTTAGCTGCAGTTGCGGAAGAGGGTAGGGAGCTAACTGCTGAAATCGAAGGATTCAAGGGGTATTTATAGGGTTCGGCGATGGCTAAGGAGCTTGAATCTGGAAGGGTTTGTGTCTTGGTGAGGCCTAATTTCTGACGTCGTCTCTGACGCCGGTGAGGTTAACACCGTGACCTAATTAGGATTTAGGACAAATCTGGATCGATGGATGGATTTGAGGTGGTGAGCATAAGCTCCAGGAGCTTAGCGAGGAAGGAAGGACGCCGGATGTGAGATGATCAGGTGGTAAATGCACTACCAATCAACAGCCGTTGAAGTGGCTGAAGAAGAAATGATGAAGATGTTCGTAGGGACCTGTATGCAACGAAAAATGAGCACCTAGGTGAAAGGAAAGGACTCAAATGTAATAAATTATAGGGACTGAAATGCAAATAGAGGCTTTTAAGGTTAATTTAAATTATTTTCTTTTCTAACTTTTTATATATATTTATAATTTAGCTAAATATTATATTAAAGCCTTCTATTCACATTTTTGATCCATTTATTTATATTTATTTACTTATTAACTTACTTAAGTTATTTAAGACTTAGGTCTTACGTTATACTTAAGTTAAATAAGATATTAATTAAGTAATTAAGTAATAGTATTTTGAGTCCATTTATTAATTAAGTTATTAATAATAATAATTGGCTTATAATTTATCATTTTTAACTTATTTTAAGGTCCTTTAATGATTTATCCCTTATTTCATAATTAACCCTTATATATATATTCTCAGCTAATTAACTAGGGAAACTAGTTAATTAGGAGTAATTAGAAGCCATGATGAGCCTCTCATCATACCCCCAAGCCAAAGTTTTGCTAGTCCCTAGAAAAATTAACCAGAAATATAATGATTTAAACACTAGGGTTTAAATTATTATAAATACAAACTAAGTAGAGGAATGCTTAAGTAAGAATTTTGAATATTCAATTATTTAGATTTTTATGTATATAAATAAGTATCCATAAATTTGCAGAGCATTATGCAAAAAATATTTACCTAGACTTAAAAACTCAAATACCCTTCTCAAAACACACTCTATTAAAAATAGAGTTTTTAACGAAAATTTTTTCAAAAATCAGAATCTCAATAACCCAATTATTTTCTGTAATTACTCTAAACCCTAGAAACTCAGAATTCAAAGTGTTTTAAGAAAATAAAACTTAAGAGTTGGAAATTAAATTTTAACTCAAAAACTCAATAGACTTAAGTTAATCCTTAAGTTTATGAAATTTGATTTTTATCAATCTGAGTTTTAGCAAATTAGCCAGACACTCATCATTAACCAAATTTAGAGTAGTAAAACCCCAATCTGCCAACCCACAGCACCAAGGACAGACTTCTAGACCTAGGGTTTTGTCAATCTTTCTCCTTTAGGCCTCAACTGTAAGTCCTCAAAACCCAATTTCTTAGGCTTCACTACCCAATACAAAGGTTCAGTAGCTACGATTTTTAAGCATCTGTGATTATTGAGAGAATTGTCCTAAAGGCATCCAAAGTTGCAAAAATCCAGATCTTAAGACATCAATTTCCAATCCAGGTTATTCCAATTCAAGCCTTTGGCTTGGCCATACTTAGATTTGGTTGCTTTCTCATCACCAATTTTCTATCCCAAGGTCAACACTTTTTGTGTATATCTCTCCGGTGGACGATTGGGTCTCTTATTCCTAATTTTTATCTCCATATTTTTTTTTAAATCTTTTCTATAGGATAGAACACCCATATGTAGCGAGGTGCTCTTTCATTTGATGGAAGGAAGGGTAGCATCCATTTGTATCGAGATGCTTTATTTGGTAGATAAATTGCATAAGCACCCATTTGTAGTGAGGTGCTTAACTGCAGGGTGTTTTCTTATTTATATACATATTTTTTTCTCCTCCTTCTCATTTTTCTTACTAACGTAATACTCCAATTCCTTTTTCTAGGTGAGTGGCACATCCTTCACCCTTTCAAGAGCCGCCCCACGGAAATCCTTGGACTAAAGACGATTTAGAATCGATCTCTTAACCTCTGTGTTTTCACAGTCTTAGATGCTAACAAGACAACTCTATGTGTGTGAATTTTGGATGCTTAGGTTACTTAGCTTTCAACCCAGAGCTTGAACAGCAAAGCCATTCACTCTCAGGTCCTTTAAACTCTTAGTTTCCTCCCGTAGGATCTGTTAAGACACAACTCACCAAGTCTAGACAAATGTCCTTAGTTGATTAAGCTAACTATAGCCTAATAGAACTTAGGATTAAGATTCTACCAACTCTTTACTTAATTAACTTTGAATATTTGGACTTTTTACTTAACTTGATGATAAAAATAGATGTTCAAAAAGCGAAAGGACTTAGTCTAATTGACCAAGAAAGTTACAATTTAATTCCAAAACTCAAGTTTAAAACTTAATACACCTTAGTTACTTAATTTCAAGGTAAAGGGCGGAAAAATAGATCCTTAGGGTTTAGATTCTAAGTTAAACAAAATCCCGTTCAAAATTTTTGCAAATAGATGTGTGTTTTAAAAAGATTATTTAAGTAAAAATCTAAATAAGAATTCAATGCTCTTATAAAATACTATTTACAATATATATATTTATATTTTTGATTTCTGACCTAAAAGCAAAATTAAACTCTTAATTACTAGTATAACTAAGTTTAAATATATTTTTTGAATCTTCTTCTTTTTCTTCTTTATTATAAAACCCCTTTATTATTTTTATGATTTTGTAATTTTTAATTTTTATATTTATATATTTTTGTTTTTATGTTTTATAAGGTTTTTAAATTTTTATGAAATTTTCAGAAATTTTTAAAATTTTGAAGTATTTTTGACTTTTCTAATTTTTTTTTTATTTTTATGAGTATTTAATTTTTTAATGTTTTAATATTTTTACTTTTATCTACAAATACACTTGAAGTGAGAATTGTCACTACACACCCCCCTTAAGCCAAAATATTACGATGTCCTCATTGTAAGAATGGTGGAAAAGATATTACACTTCACTTAGTGTAGGGTGACGGAAGGAGTCGGATAGAGGAGATCAAAGATCTCTGTGCAGGCGATTTCCATTCTGACCAAAGGTCAGAGTGGTCAGTCAGACTAAGTGAAGGTAATCAGTGTAAAATAAGTGACAATGCAGATACAGATTCGAGTGTATGTGTAGAAAAAAGTGTAGAAAATAGGAAACAGCTATATATAAGGTGAATGGAATGATAGATGAAAACCCTAGTGGAGCATGTAACAGTCTCCAAAAAGACCCAAAACATGTGGTTCTAAGAAAGGTTTTAAACGTTGACCATTAACTTTGAAGGGTTGATCCTTGTTGGGTTTGGTAATTTCGATAGCTCCATTGTTGAAGACACTAACTACAATAAATGGACCTTGCCATTTAGGCCTAAGTTTCCCAGGAAAGAGCTTTAGACGGGCATCAAAGAGCAACACCTTTTGACTAGGTGCGAAAGATTTGCGGAAAATGTGTTTATCATGGAAGGCTTTAAGTTTTTCCTTATACAGCTTTGAACTCTCATAGGAATCATGATGTAATTCCTCAAGTTCACTAAGCTGCAACCTACTGTGATCACCAGCCTTCGCGAGGTCCAAATTACAGGCTTTAATTGCCTAATAGGCCTTGTGTTCAATTTCTATGGGAAGATGACAGGATTTCCCGTAAACAAGTTTGTTTGGTGACATGCCTATTGGTGTTTTGTGGGCGGTCCTATAAGCCCACAAAGCCTTGTCTAAACGGGAAGACCAATCCTTCCTATCGGGTCGGATTGTCATTTGAAGGATCTTTTTGATCTCCCGGTTAGAGGCCTCGATTTTCCCATTGGTTTGGGGATGATAAGGTGTAGAAATATGATGTGTAACCCCACATTTTCTAAGTAGGTTCCTAAATTGGGCATTGTTAAAATGAGATCCGCCATATGAAATGATAGCACGAGGTACCCCAAAACGAGCGATAATATGACTCTGTATGAAAGGAATGACAACTCGATGATCATTTGTGCGTGTGGGTACAGCTTCGATCCAACAAGATACATAATCCACCGTGAGCAAAATATACTCGAAGCCAGAAGAAGATGGAAATGGACCCATAAAATCTATGCCCCAAATATCAAAGATATCACAGACTACAATAGGGTTCAAAGCCATCATGCCTTTCTGGGACATGCTACCAAGAATTTGGCAGTGACTAATGCCTTACAAAATGTCTGTGAATTTGCAAATAAAGTGGGCCAATAAAACCCACGTTGCAGAACTTTTGTAGTGGTCTTACGCCTAGAAAAATGACCACCACAAGCCTGGTCATGACAAAAAGAAAGAATAGAATCAATCTCAGAAGAGGAAACACACGCTTGATGATTTGATCATTGCAAAGTCAAAACAGATACAGATCTTCCCAGAAATAGTATTTGGCTTTTGATCTAAGTCGTGATTTTCGATTCCCATCCCAATCAGGCGGGAATTGATGTGTAACCAAATAATTGACGATGTCTGCATACCAAGGAAGATCCGATGATACAGTCAAAAGATGTTCATCAGGAAAGTGCTCAGTGATTGGAGGAGATGATTCAATAATCTCAGAAGGAAGGCAGGAAAGGTGGTCAGCAACAACATTCTGTCGTCCTGCCTTATCATAAATTTCTAGGTTGAATTCTTGCAAAAGCAAGATCCATCTGATCAACCTATGTTTCGTGTCCTTTTTGGATAGAAGGTGTCTAATAGTAGAGTGATCTGAGTACACAATGATTTGAGATCCGAGTATATAAGATCTGAACTTTTCTAATCCAAATACTATCGCTAGTAATTCCTTTTCTGTAACCGTGTAGTTCCTTTGTGCTTCATTCAAAGTCTTACTAGCTAGTAAATCGCTATCGGATTTTTCTCAATTTTCTATCCCAAAACAACTCCAACTGCGTAATCTGATGCATCACACATGATTTCAAACGGTAAATCCCAATTAGGTGGTTGCAAGATCAGAGCTTGTGTAACTCTGTCTCTCAATGTCTCAAATGCAGATATACACTCCTCACTCATTTCAAAAGTTGTATCCTTTGTGAGGAGGTTTGTGAGTGGTTGGGTAATCTTCGAAAAGTTGAGTATAAATCTTCTATAGAAACCCACATGCCCGAGAAAAGATCTAATGCCCTTGATTGAGTCAGGAATTGGAAGATTTGAGATTTGATTCATCTTGGCTCGATCTACTTGGATGCCTCACTCAGATACAAGGTGGCCAAGTACAATGCCCTCTGGAACCATAAAATGGCTCTTCTCCCAGCTGAGGACAAGATTCACTTCTATACATCTCTTAAGAATCTTCGACAAATTATCCAGACAAATATCAAATGCTTCCCCGAAGATTGAAAAATCATCCATGAATACTTCCATACATTCACCTACCATCTTAGTGAAAATGGCTAACATGAAACGCTAAAAAGTCGCGGTGCGTTGCAAAGCCCAAATGGCATTCTTCGGAAAGCAAAGGTTCCGAAGGGGTAGGTGAAAGTCATTTTCTCTTGATCTTTGAGATAAATTGTACCCTGATTGTATCCAGAGTAACCATCCAAGAAGCAGAAGAACCTATTACC
Source organism: Thalassia testudinum (assembly GCA_037157565.1). Classification (NCBI taxonomy): domain Eukaryota; kingdom Viridiplantae; phylum Streptophyta; class Magnoliopsida; order Alismatales; family Hydrocharitaceae; genus Thalassia; species Thalassia testudinum. The sequence continues at coordinate 15,808,234 of JAZHRO010000007.1, forward strand.
AGCTAATCTCTCAAGGATCTGATCAATGAATGGCAAGGGAAAGTGGTCCTTCTTTGTAACCATGTTGAGCTTGCGATAATCGATGCAAACTCGCCACGAATTCGCTATTCGTGTGGGAATGGTTTCTCCAGATTCAGTCTTGATTATGGTAAGCCCTACCTTTTTAGGTACCACTTTAATTGGACTCACCCAAGGGCCATCAGATATAGGATATATAATGTCAGCATCTAGCCACTTGATTATTTCCTTCTTAACGACCTCCTTCAGATTCGGATTTAAACGTCTTTGAGCTTCTCTTGAAGGTAGTGCCCCATCTTCTATATAGATACGATGAATATAATAATTGGGGCTAATCCCAGTGAGATTGTGTAGAGTCCACTCAATTGCCTTCTTATGATCTCGTAAAACCTTGATCAATATTAATTCTTGTGATTCAGATAGATTGGAATTGATGATTACAGGATATGTTTGATTAGGTTCGAGATAGACATATTTAAGAGTATCAGGCAATGGCTTCAATTCTAATGCAAGAGTCGAATCAACAGAAGGATTTGAGGCAGGATTTGGGGTAGGATTTGGGGTAGGATTTTTGATTGCAAAAAGTGACTGAAATGAGTAATATGATTCAAATCCATGATCGAGTACAGATTCTAATAGCAGATTTTCAACTTGAGGGTATAAGATATCAAAAGATGTGCTTTCTAGTTTTGAGGAACTAGGGTCATCCTCAAAAATTGAAATAGATCTAATTTCCTCAATCCATTTGCAATCTAATCCTTGAGAAGCTCTAAATATGTCCAATTTTATTGTCTTCTCCCTAAATTTTAACTCAATCTTTCCAGACTCACAATCTATGTTGGCCTTTGCAGTGGCCAAAAAGGGTCTCCCTAAAATAATTGGGGTATCTTTAATGTGTTCAGGTACTTCCATATCAAGTACAATAAAATCAATAGGAAAATAAAAGTCCTGAACTCTTACAATAATATCCTCCAACATTCCCTTAGGTGACTTAATAGATCTATCAGCTAATTGTAAAGTCACATTGGTAGACTTAAGATTTTCTATTTCGAAATGGTCTACTAAGGATGAAGGAATGAGATTAATAGAAGCTCCTAAATCTAGGAGAGCTCTATCAAAACACTGGTCCCCAATTATACAAGAAATAAATGGAGAACCTGGGTCTTTCTTTTTCAAAGGAAGAGTACTCGAAATAATAGAGCTCACTTGCTCCGAGAGTACCGCAGTGCTTCCTTTCCTCAGCTTACGCTTAGGAGTACACAACTCTTTGAGAAATCTTGCGTAAGCCGGAATGTGTTTGATAGCATCTAGGAGTGGGATATTAATATGTACTTGTTCAAAAATTTTAACTAAATCCTCATCTAATGTAACAGGTTGCTTTTGTTTCCTAGTCTTCTTCAAAGCTTCTGGAAATGGGACTTGGATTTCCTGTTCTACTGAGGTATTACCTTGATCTCGCGAATAAGCGGGAATTGCAAGATCGGGTGCATCACCTCTTACAGGTGTAGAAACAAGGATTGTTCTAGATGTACTAGGGTCTTGTGATAGGTTTCATGGATCTACTGGATCCCTAGTGGAAGTTCCACGGTAGGTTGTAACAGAGTTAATACTCGCATGCGAAGAAGAAGCTGGTGAAGAAGAAGATGCCTGATTCTGGAAAGACGGATTAGAGAGTAGAGGCTGGTCGCCTTGAGTCGAAAAAGATTGCTGCTGATTTTGATACTTGTAATCATGAGTAGCAGAGGGTGGATTCTTATTCGGATTTTGATTCAGGGGTATTTGATTAAGGAAATGGGCTTGTCCTGATTCGGATGTTGAAATCCATGGTGTGGTCTTTGCTGGATATTCCTAAGGTTTGGAACTGGCTGGGATGGAAGGGCCCCTAGCTAACGAGACTAAGCTAACTATGTGATTTGACCCCTGAGATCTGTTAGTTTTGCCGAACATTGCCGTTGTACCTTAGCAAGACCTGAACATTGTATCAGTGGCTCTCAGTCACAGCTTGCAAAATCTGATCGAGCTGTGAGTCTCTATTTGACCCTACGAAGTTCTGTGAACCCACGTAAAATGGCCTCGCATTTGGTTGCTGAAACAGCAATGTAGGAGGGTTTTTCCTGGTCTGAGTCGAATATGATGGTCTTTGTGAATGGTAAGACCAAAAGAAATTAGGGTGATTATGCTATCTAAGATTATATGTATTTGAATATGGGTTTGATCTTGGTGCATATCCCTGGATGGCATTCAAATCAGAAGGATAAAGTGTGTTTTCTGCAAAAACAGGGAGTGGGGACAGAGGTGGGAAATATTGTGGGACAAAGGTCCCTCCTTGGGTTGGTGTAGAAGTAGATAAAAAACCCAAGGAAGATGGATCTCTCGAATCCAGATTATTCACAAACTCCCTCCCCATGGGAATTTCCAAAACAGGCAAACACATGGGATTCTACATAGCGAGAAGAGGCGTAAGAGTCTTCATCGTGTTTCGGACCTCGTCGAGATGCTTCGCTACAATATCGACTTTGTCCAGTTTCTCTGCTATAATTTCTAAATAATTGGAACTGGACAGATTCCCAATCTTGTGAGTGCCCTTCTGCAGGTTTTGATGCACTGTATTAGTGCCTCACATGAATTGTGACATGGATGTGTTATTGATCGAGTTTTCCGCCATCCCTTCAAATAGTTTTGAGGTAGATTCTGTGTCGCTATTTAAGAAATTCCCTCCACAAGAGGCATCGACTAGATTGCGAATGCCCTCTTGCAATCCATAGTAAAAGATGTGCATTAGTTGCCAGCGAGGGATGTCATGATGTGGGCATTTCCTTTGCAATTCATGAAAGTGTTCCCATGCTTCATGAATTGGTTCTCGTTGATTTTGAGTAAATGTGGTGATGGCTTGCCTTAATGCATTGGTGCAACCAATAAGGAAAAATTTCTTCAAAAATGCAGATTCGAGTTCAGCCCAAGTCAAGATTGGTCGTGCTATAGTTCTATAACAATAGGCAGCCTTATCCTTAAGGCTGAAGGAGAACATCTTCATTAATAGAATTTCTCAGCTTTGATTTCGAGGACCAAGAGTTTGAGATAAATTTTTTAGATCTTCAATGTGTTGGAATGGATCCTTGAATGCAAATCTGTGAAAGTGTGGGATTAGACCTATAATGTTTGGCTTTAATTCTGGGTCATTTTCTCGAATGGGAATCCTAACATTAGGCTATACTTGTGCATTAGATGGATTATAATAGTCGCGGAGTAGAGGCCTAGGACGAGGGATCGGTAAATCAGGATTTTCAAAACCCACCTCAAGTTGAGGTGGAGGACGGGTTTGTAGGTTCTGTAAATTTTGAAGAGTAGCCGTCAACAGATTGATTTGACGGTTCTGCTTGAGCATCTGAAGGTTCTAGTTCAGGAGTGCCTCATGAACATCAAAAGGCGACATCTCCCCTTGACTAGAAGAAGAAGGGATCTTGGGATTTTGGTTTTGCATTTGGTCCATAGGATTAAATGCATAAAAAGCAGATGTATCAGATGGGAAAATTATTGGTTGCTTAAGTGCAACTGGCTTAGGAATACCTATCAATGGAGATACGAGAGGCGATTTCAGGGATTGCCTCCTGTGCATAAACCAAAAGAATGTGCAAAGGCACACTCACACCACTGAAAATAGTAGTAAACAAGATCCAAAAACAGCGCAAAAAGTGGGTTCTTCTCTTCCTTCAAAGAAAAGAAGAGAGTCCTAGAATACGCAAAGATAATTTAGATGCAAACAAGTATAATATCAGTATCAAAATATGTATCCTAAACCTGTGTCTATGCAAGTGCGTATCCTTAAAGTTCAAAGGTCTAAGGTCTAGGATCAAGATCGCTCACTACAAACTCTCTGAAGCTAAGTAGTGAGATAGACTTGTTGATCTTCGACTAAAGCCCTAAGAGGTGCAAAGAGGAGAGGTAGAAAAATTAGACTCGTGTGACTCTAGTGATCGCGCTGTGTGCATGATAGCATGCAATAGACGTAAGCGAAAAAAAAACCCGCAAACAGATTGAGCCATAAATTTTAATTATCCTCTTTTTACTTCATTTTTTCACAAAAATGATAGAAAGAAGTAAGGTGACCGCTTTTTAGGTAATTTCAAACAAAAATATGGTCCTATTTATTACCCAATGACAGGGATCTACGCGAGTTTTGCACGTGTTTTCCTGCTGATGTGGGAGAAATAGTAGAAAAATTCCTGAGTCAGATTTCGCAAATATACTAGCAGGTATGTGCACCCTTAAGAGTGCATGCCTAAAACATGGTACTGCTAGTCAAGAAGGTATGCGCATTTTTGTATTTTTTTAATTTTTCTTAATTAAATGCAAAAATACACTCTATACTAAAGACTAAGTAAGAAATACTCACAACAGTATGTATAGTGATCAGAAAAATAGAAATAGAAAACTCACCTCCTTTCCTGAGAATACCCGCAAAGGTAACCCTAAAAGGAAGACAGAAAATAGAACAAAACAAGCTAATTAGTAAAAAGAAATTATATACAAAGCAAAACAATAATGGCGAATATAACAATACAGTTACCTCCCCGGGAACGGCGCCATTGAAATGATGGTTTAATTCCTCAACACAGTTAATTAAGTTATTTAGACTTAATTAATCTCATGAGAAAGTAACTTAGGTTAACTTGAATTAATGTCAGTCGTGTAGTATAGGGTCAAGTTAACCTAACATTTTAGATTTTAAATTCTTTTTAACTGGTTGAGTCCAGGTCGTTCACTGGGAGACATAACTTGTCTTAATTCACTATTAACTCCTAAATATAAATTTCTAATTACTTAATCAATAAGGATTATAATTAGATTACTTTAAGTACATGAATCTTGCATAAGAGATATTCACTTAAAAGCATGCAACATTCCATTAAGCAAGAACATATTTACACATGTGATTTTTCATTAAAAATCAAGTAAACAATTTTATTTATTCATTACAATTTATTACAAAAGATTAAGGCAAGAAAAATTATACAAGTGAATACAAATGCCTCATTACATCAATTAAGCTCAAAATATTAAAAGGAAACATGTTATTATAGTGGAAACACAAAAGTAAAGGATTAGAAATCATAAGTCTCTTTTCTTCTTCTCTTCAGCCCTTTCTTCTTCTCTTTTATTTCTCTGTCATTATTCTCTCTCTCTCTCTTTTATTCTTCTTTTTCTCTTCTTCTTCTTCTTCCTCTAAGCCCTCTCTGTTCTCTTTTTTTAGCTTTCTCCTTAGGTTTACTATCTTCTAAATCCTCCTTAGTTTTGTGCATATAAGCTCACACTTAACCAAAACTTTGGTTTTTATAGTTGGCGGCTCAGATCAGTCGAGGATATACAGCACCCCTAAAGGGTGGGACAAACCCCACTGGGTCCGAGCCTAGTTTATATTAGGTGTTTTCTTTTCGTTTCATGCCAATGCACAATCTCTGGTATCCCAGGCGCACACACACCCCCTCGGGCCCATGCTCACGCCCACACACATGTGTATAGGCACGTGCAACACATGCACCCGCACTCGAGAGCTCAAGTTTCATTTTGCGCCTTGTGTTGATGATCGAAATGTTGTCTTCACTTTTTCATAATATAACAATGCCAGCGCTCACAATTTACCGAGGTGGGACTTTGTTTCCTAGATTCTGGCTGATCTTCAATCGACGATTCTGGATGACTCCATCCGCCAAATCGATCGAGCAAAGGCTCGATTGAAAGCCCTTTGGATGCTCTATAGGATTATAACACCAATTTGGTGTTCAGATTAATTCTAGCCCTTCGATTTGAAGGGTGAAGGTGGAAGAATCACAACCATTCATGGCCTACAGAAAGTGATCTTAGGTCTTTTGACCTGCATGGAAGCCTCTGACCTCTAGTTGAGGCCTGAACCATCTTTAGTAGATGTTTCCACATCTATTGGTGAGGGAAGAGAGCTCTGTATAGCTTCAGAAAGAGATATGAGCTTCTGATCCTTGTTCAGGAGCTTTAGAGCTCCATTTTGAGCTCTGAACAACTCGACAGAGAGCTAACAACCTTACAAAGAAGATTGAACAACCTATGCAGGTTGTTAAAATTCAATTTGGTTAGTTTTGGCACTCAAATCTCATCAAAAACTCAAAAACACAGTAATGGCTTCAAACAAACCCATACCGTTCAATGATTTGAATCGCCCTAATTTCTCAATAAAACTCAATCCAACCAACTCTAAAATATCCCAGATCATTTCAAAGACTGAATTAAATCATCAAATCAGAATTTAAGACATCAATTCTTCAATTTCGAATCAGAGTTGACCATATCGATCACAAGGTTGACTTATTGTTCCAGACTTTCTCAGGTCTAATTAAAGATCTAGACCAACTCAATTATACCCCAGGAAGTTATTGCATAGCTCAAAACTATGTTTTGAGCTCATTTGATGTGATCTCAGGCATCGCCGCCTGGGATCAAAATGACCTGAGTTTGGTGGAACACCCTAGGGAATTTGAGAGCAATTAGATATCATGAATGAGTTCTATAGGTTCTACTTAAGCTTATAGACCTATTTTCAGAGCTTAAAATCTAATGGGGAGATCTCTCCAACTTTGCCGGAGTTGGAGAAGACAGAGGTCGTTATTGAGCTCCATGCAATAAATCAACAAAATAATCACTAAATCATAATCCATAAACCTCAATTGTGCATTCTGGAACTCTTTGACACCTACCAAGGGATGAAACTAAAAAGACTCGTCGGAACTCCGGTGAGTCCAGAAAGTTACTAATAGAGTTTAAAACTCAATAAAACAAACCATTGATGGTCTAAAAAGCTTCCTAAGGTCACAAGGAACGTTAGGAGCCCATTAATTTACTCCGTTGATGATCATAACAGAAGATATACAATGAATTCAAAAAGTGCAAATTCTGAGTTTAATGGAACTCAGAGAGTATCCCCTCACTCAATTAAGTGAGGGAAAGAGTTATATATGGTAAGGTGATACTAATGGACTATTTAATTAGATGAATAACTCATCTTTGAGTTGCCATTGATAGTGAGCTAAAAAATATAGTAGAATTTAGGTGTTTACTTTCTATGAGTTAATTATAGTAATTAGGTATAAGATCGGGGCCCTAAGATAATGAAGAGTTGATGGAGGGCCCCAGTGATTGTCTTCTAAGCCCAGAGACCTCAACCATGGACAGCGAAGGTCACCAGTGAATGTGAAGATGAATTAGGCGATACAGTTGCTAAGAGTGAGGGAAAAACAATGTTATGGAATCATGATAAGGTGAAGAAGGTGAATAATGTGTAAAAATGGCAAAAGAATGGCTCAGATGAGCTCAAAGAGCTTGCCAGAGCTAAAGAAGACGACATATAGTTTGAAAATTTAAACCTAATTAACTACCTAACCTGCTGAACTAAGTACACTACTCTTACCTTATCCTATCCTACTGTTACCTGGACGAAGGTGGTTGAGGAGTCTCCGACCACATACTTAACGAAGGTTGAGGAATGGAGCCGGTGACAAATTGCCCTAGCCGGTGGCACTCTCTTCTCGCATTAGAACTTGGTGACTGGGTGGCATGATAAATGACCGGCTAAGTTCCTCACATAGCTGGTCATTTGAAGAGAAGGAAGGGCACGGGAGGGTAATGCAGTGAGGGTGTGATCAGCTGAGTGGGGGGTCGAGTAGTGTGGTGGTGTTGTGTGGGCCCTATCACTGGATAAGTGAGAAGCTTTCTGTTGATGAGGCCATGAAAATGAAATGTGATAGAGGCCCTGGAGAAAAGCAGAGCAACTAAGCTGAACTTCTAAACTAATCTAATGGCAATCAAAACGACAATAAAAATAGCAAAACTAAAATAGAACCACCACGTCTACCTACTCGCAACGGGGCTAGATGATTGTGGACCTCGCTGTGGTGGTTTGCAATCATGGAAAGCTTCCTAATATCATTAGCATACCATCTCAACAAGTTAGAAGGTACTGTGAATGACATACGAAGAGAGGGAGAGCAGAGAGGATAGGTGGTCGTCTACTGAGTGTATGCTATGATGGTGAAGGTGTAACAAGTGTGGTGTGTGTGGGAGATGGGTGCTGATGTCTAGAGTGAAGGTGGGGATGGTAGGTTTATAGGTAAGGGGTGAGGTATGGGCAGCACGCAAGTGGTCATTAGGATATTTCTTTTTTGGGAATTTTGTAGGGAAACACTTAGGGAATTGGGTAATTAATGTAGGTAATAGGTGGATACAAATGGATGGTGACACACACATGGGAAATGAAATATGAAGAATCTACCTCTCTCTTTCTTCCTCTAAATTATTCATGAATGTAGGTATTTATAGAATGCATGATTTGCTAATTATTCCTACTATGTAATCCTAGAGAATAACATAAGATTGACAAATTATTGCCATGAATTGCTGTGCAATCACACTCCCATGCCTATCTTTTGCTAGTCTCTAGAAAAACACTTATTTAGTACTCAATATAGTAGAAAGGTGTTTAGTAATGATCTTTAGCTGAAGATTTTTCTGAAGCAATATCAATGTGTTTATCTGTTGGACATTGTGAGATCCAATTGCAAAGAAGACTACCAGTACTTGGACTTACATGACATAGACCATCTCTTAACTAACACGAACTCTGTTGCATCAAAAATCGTCATAGTTAGGAAAACAATGCGTCCTAGTATAGTGACGAAAATCGATACGACATTTGAATTTATAAAGCTCAAAAAATCTGCGAGTTCCAATGTCGTTCGCAGGGAGCAAGTGTAACAAATCAATTCACCAATCACAATAATCAGAAATAATAATGCAAGTGAATCAATTAACTGAAAAGATATTCAATTAAAAGTAAGAATGTATCTCAAGAGTTTGGGGACAAAAAATATAAATAGAGGCTTACAAATGGTGGTTGAAACCACCAATTAGGCCCTATAATTAAGCATAATTCCCAAGGATCAATATTTCAACAATAACCACTTATCCATGTCAGATTAATTCCCAATAAGTCCACAGTAACCAGGACCAATGTCAGACATAAAGGCCAGATGGCCTAAGAAGCAACCCAGATTAGCCTCAAAATTTGCCTAAGTGTTGGGTGCGAATCCCAACGTGCTACTGTTGTGGCAGAAAATCTATACGGAAAGAGTTGACTTTTGAAAACCCGTCATCATAGTGTAATTTACGAGAAAAATCCATCAACAGATAATTTTAATGGAAACTCAAAAGAAGTCCTAGGTCAAACACAAGGAGGCGGACGTTTAATCAAAAATCGCGTTTGATTTGTTGTCACGAAGTAGATTAGCTGGTTGAATTGAATCTATACTAGCTATCTACTTAAAGAATAAAGAATAGAAGAGAGAGAAAGAATTATACAAATAATGACAAAATAGAGAGAGAATGAACAGGTATTTCATAGTCATAGAATCAGGTTTGTTGCAACTACTTGTTACACTAGAAAACAAGAAATCTACACTAGAAAGCAATAAAAGAGAAGGTGGAGAGAAGTTATCCTCTTCAACGGCTGCTTGGAGGATGAGCCGCATTGACGGAGCACCCGGACAAAAGTGGTGAGATACTAGACATAGGAGAACGACAGCAGATGATGGAGGACAGGGTAGGGTGACGTCACAGCAGGATCCACTTCCCAAACGGCGGTGAGAAGACAACCATAGGTGCTCCACGAACAGGATGAGAATGTGGAAAAATTCTAATTTAAACTTTACTGGAGCATCTCGAGTTTAGGACAAGCTCTTAGAGCTTTGGAGGGGGTGAGAAAAGAGAGGAAGGGATGAAAAAAGTGTGAGGGTCGTAGGGCTATTTATAGGTGAGGTTTGAAGGGGTAGAATGGTCTTTTCAAGGATTTGAATTTAATATAGGGGTCTTTAGTGACGGATTTAAACGTCACTAAAGACCCCATGTCACTGAAGAATATGTGCGTGCCTCCGCCTCTTCTTCCATGCACGCAACGCATATGCACGATCGCACGCTCTCAGTGATCGGATGGCTTAAGATCCACACGCCTCTCTTCTTCGCATGCTTTCATCTACGTGTGCAATCGCGTGTGCACACGGGAGTCAAATTGCGCATGCATCTAATGGCTTGATTTGAGGCATTTATCTTTGATCGAACGACCCAATGTCTCTTATATGTGCAAAGAGAGGAGCTCGAGGCGAGGAATCGAACTCGCAACCTGAGGCACTGAAGGGTTTTATCCACCGCGCTATGCGCGTGGATAGGCAAGGAGAGCATTCTTGTGCCATTTAATCCTAACCATTGGATCTTGATGCAACGGTTGAGATCAAATATGGAATTCTTCTCGCATGAGGCGTTGCTTGAGGGAAACGACGTAGTTAATTCTTGGCCGTTGGATGAAGAAGTGGGGTTGCGAGCGGTTTGGAGGGTTTGGATGGTGCCACGTGGCATCATCTTGGCCGTCCATCTTCTCTATCTTGTAGATGGTGCGATAGATGTCGGATTGGATCGATTTTCACGTTGTTAGGTGGCGATCGTCGATACAAACCCATCCGTGTAGTTGGATTCATCATTTAAAGTATGGATTTACACCACCTGGCCTCCTGACCTTTGATCTTTCTTGGACTGCATCTGATATTACTGAAGTCCGATTAGGGTGATCTTAGAGTCGTTGAACTCCGATCCTCACCCTGATCAAACTCGTACAGTTGGATCTTCAATTCGAGGCCTCGATTAAATACCGCCCTGTACCCTGACCACAAAAAGAGAAAATTAACCTAAACATTATACAATCTAAACTAAATGCAAGATGATGCATGTTATGCAATATTTATAATGTATGATGAAACTATACACCTAAGAACATGCATAAATAGACGGTTTATGTGATATAAACATGTTTACATCACACCCCCATGCCTATCTTTTACTAGTCCCTAGCAAAACTACATGCTATTTATAAGAGAATTAGAATCAGATTTCTTGGGCAAAAGTTATTTTTCAACTCTTAGGAATTTTAACTAAAACCTGAACTATAGAGACACAACAGTGCCCGGGTGTCTGCCAAAATACAGACCGCCTCAAGCCCTTGACTTATTTAAAGAAGGATCTTTTTCTTTTCCTTCTTTTCTAATTTTTTTGGATTTTTGAGTTTAGAGCTTTGGAACAGCTTTATACATATTCAACCCACCCAAGACTCAATGAGAACTCTAAGTGTTAAGCATCTTTATGTGTGAAATGTGATAGACCCACTGATTAGTGATTGGAATGAATTTTGGGTTTCTACTTCCCTAGGTGACCTTAAAAAAGAATTCTGCCTAAAGGTGTATCTATTCGACCGGTAGCTTTCTCCCCACTTTTATTTTTATGGGGTCAATACAAGGGCGGATCCAGTGTATATCTCCTCGGCTTATTCTACTTCTCCACTTCTTCCTAAGAGTTTGGAATTAAACATGCATTTTTGTGAGCTGGGTTCTGGACAACCGACCAATGAGCTGTTACCACCGAAAACTTGCCAGCCATACTCATGCGGAGAAGTGTGGTTTATTTCTTTTTCTTCTTTTCTTCTTTTCTATTTTTCTTTTCTTTTTGGATATTTTTCTTTTTTTTTTTTAAGTAGGTGGCTTTCTTGATCTAAGATTTATGTAAAGTCAGTAAGAAGAGAATGGTCGTATGACTGGGCTCTAGACAACTGACCAATGGGCTGTTACCCACGACAACTTGCTAGCCATACCACCCTAGAAGGTTCATTAGCTACCTAATTTCCACTAAAACTGTCGAAAAGTGAGTCAGTGTAAATAATGTGTAGATGCTTAGACTTAAAGGCCCCTCAAATTAAAGGACGGGCTGATAAGTCATGTACTTATCATCCCAACTTAACTAATTAAAAATTGAATTCAGAATGGCGAGGACTCGATAAACAGGTCCACATTTTAGTGGACATCTGGGTTGATTAAGCCCTAAGACCTGAAGGGTTTAACAGTTCAGGTCATATTGTATCATTCCTATGGTTGACAAAATTTTATAGCCCAAGTTCTCTTCTCCTAATTCAATTTTTTTCAAAAATAAAGAGAAAATAAAAAGAATCTATGGAGCTAACAAGATGACTCAGAGATGAATATCCACCCCCGATGCCTATTTAATGCAATGTCCTTATTGTATTAAAAATACATGACAAAGAGCGGAGTAGAAAAGAAAGCACCTAAATTTCGTGATTACCCAGTTAGCTCCAAGATCAAAACAGACTATATATGACCTAAACACTTAGACCCTTCAAGTCTTAGGACTTAATCAGCTCGGGTGTCCACTAAAATGTGGACCTATTTATTGAGTCCTCACCATTCTGGATTCAATTTTTAATTGGTTAATAAGTTGGGGTGATAATTACACGACTTATCAACCCATCCTCTAATTTGAAGGGACTTTGCCTTCAGCTATGCACACTATACAAATAAAGAAGAAATAAAGAATTTACCGATGCAGGTCAGAATCAGAATAAGAAAATCTAGTTTTAGATCTACCGGGGGAAGATGTCCATAGATGTGGACTAGATTGTGGAGCTGACCCATTCCCCATGGTCGAGTACATCTAGGATTTTGGATAAAAATTATCCAAAGCCTAAGATCAGCATGCAAGTAGGGTTAGGCCTGCGATTTGTAAGGATGCAACAAAAGACCAAAAAGTCAGATTACAGAAAAATTAAGCTCAAAAGGATAATCAATGAATTTGTGCTTGGGCTTCACATCCTCAGAATCAAAAATGTCATAAGGGTCTCGGTAGAAGGTTGGGGGTTTCAGACAAGTTGGAACCCTTAGACTTGATCTTCTGCTTCCTCCGGAATTAGCTTCCCATATCAACATTTCCTAATTCCTATCCTCCATAATCAGAATTTCAAATTCTCGAACCTCTTGCATATTAAACACCCTATATGAAATTTCCAGGTCTTTTGTTGTGATTGAATCAGAATTGATTTGGGTCGAATGATCTCAAGAACAGAATCATCATTATGCTCAATGGGGTGTAATTGAGGAATGGGGCTTTGAAATGAATCCTTCATGAAATGAGGATCTGAATCCACCATGCAAGCCCCAATAGAATCAAGTTCCTCAATTTTAGGGCCATCAAATGATTCATCGAATTCCTCAGGCCCAATCGTCTCACTGAAATCATTTCCTTTGAACTCGGGTGAGACTTCGCATAATGATTCTTCACCTTCAGAATCAAAGAATTCTGAATCCACATTAATGTATGTCTCAAAATCATCAATCACTTTCTATTCCATGGAGACATACGTTTCCTCGTTTCCCAGCTCAGGGATCTCAGGTGAAGAATTCAATTCATCCTTATTTGATTGCTCTAGAGTAGCCTGGTCAACCCTGGTCTTATAAAACATGTCTCCCACTATAGGTGCCTGAGTAGATTTTGACATTGCCTCTCTTGACAAGGGTTTATCCTAGGAATCATCCCAAGATTGGACTAGAGAAATCACAAATCTCATCCTCAATTTCGATAACTTCCTAAGTAAAAACTCACCTAGGTCCTTATCCTTAACATTCTAGAGCCAATCCAACAAATACTCTTTTAGATCGTCAATCATTTCAATCAGAGGCTCTAATTCTTCAGGGAAAGGTATTGGTTAAGCTTGTAAAGATTGTATAGTATTCCTTAACTTAACCAACACCTTATCTTAGACTTGGTTAACCTGAACCAAATGGTTTGGTTCAAGGTTGGGCATGTTTGATTTCAGTGTAGGGGAGTCAATGAATTGAGGTTCTTGATACCCTCCCTGATAATAGGTCATTTTGAGTTGTCCATAAGGGGGTGATGACCTATATGCAGTGTAATATGGGGAAGGGTAAGGATCAACGTATCCTTCATGATTGTAGAACATATTAGGTTGTCCATATAAGGGAGGTGATCTATAATTGATGTAGTTTGGAGAAGGATAAGAATCAAGATCATGGTATTCAAGGTTAGACCCTGAACACGGAGGTTCGGAATTGTATGCCAAATCTGAGTTATCCCAACTAGTAGATGGATGAGAATAAATTTGGTTGGGATAATAATCTTCTTGGGAATAGGTAGTGATAGGAGGGTAGGAATGGAAATGCGAAGAGGAGGTGGAAGGATCCATGACAGAACGAGAGGAAGAACGGTGCCTTGCAATACAAATAATCACACCTGTCCTTAAGTGGGCTAGCCTAATGACCTACAAACTCTCAAAACCCGTCTTGATATGAAGAAATGATTTGATCTACTTCTTTCCGGTCAATCCAACCAATTAGAGGGAGGGGTTGGGGAGAAGGTTCCTCCCTTGGCTTTTGGCTTAGGTTCCTCTGATACCCCCCAACTGCAATCGTTTGATTCTACTCCCCTAGCTAGACATCAGATCGAACAATAGAAGTAAACTAATCGAAAATAATCTCGATCTGGGCTCCGAAGAACGAATCCAATCCTTAAGGCCAATGTCTACTCTATTTTAATTAGGGTTAGGTTTGAATGTGCTTTGAAATGTGATGGGCCCTTATATTTGGATTGTGCCCTTAATGATCAGTTAATATGTGTGTGTGTGTGCACAACCAATGGTAGAAGTAAACTAATCGAAAATAATCTCGATCTGGGCTCCGAAGAACGAATCCAATCCTTAAGGCCAATGTCTACTCTATTTTAATTAGGGTTAGGTTTGAATGTGCTTTGAAATGTGATGGGCCCTTATATTTGGATTGTGCCCTTAATGATCAGTTAATATGTGTGTGTGTGTGCACAACCAATGGTTTTCAAGCAAGATTACCTTTGGATGCGGTAAATTTTAGGGTTTAAATCTTGCTTAGTAGCTTTTAGGATTAATCTTTAGGTATATTCAATCAAGTTAAGTTGGCATACTAGGTTTTGAAAGCACAGGTGAAGATGTTTTCCTTTGAAATCAAACTAAAAATGTGGAGTGCCTAGTTTAGTCCAAAAAGTTGAACCTATTTGGTAGCTACTTGAGCTATTTTTAGTTGAAGTAGTGCAGCCCAAATAACTCAAACAATTAGCTTGATCACCACTTAATTAGGCACACAAGTGATTACCTAATATGATTTTTACTCAATTATGTGTCGATGAGTGTACTGGTCCTAAAGATCAGGTTACCAGTTCAGTATGAAGAGTTAGAAGAGGTTGTGTATCTCTTTGAGATTTTTTTAAAAAATTTTCTTTTATATGCGAAGGCTGAGGCGAGTGGAAGTGTCAAACAAACAATCAAAACTGACCTTAGAGTTTATGCAAGCTCCTAGGTTAATTAAGGTTTGTGTTATTAGGTGGTGGAATGAAATCTAGTGGGTGGGGAGATGGGATTATTTACAAGCCCTTCAATAACACTTTGCTCCAATATACCACTTTTGCCCACCTTGTGAGAGTACCTGCAATCGCAATAAGGAGATAAGTGAGGTAAATGATCAGTAAGTAGGAAAACGCAAAAAATCAAAGAGTGTCTTCTCCCTGGCAACGACGCTAAAATGTTGTGATGGAAAATCTGCGTAAAAAGAGTTGAGTTGTGAAAACCCATTATCGTAGAGTAATTTGTGAGAGAAATATATCAATAGATAATTTTAACAGAAACTCAAATGGAGTCCCGGGTTGAATATAGGGAGGTGGACGTTTGATCAAAAATTGCATTTGATTTGTTGTCAAGAAGCAGATTAGCTGGTTGAATTGAATCTACACTAGCTATCTACTTAAATAATAAAGAATAGAAGAGAGAGAAAAATAATACAAATAAAGAAAACATAGAGAGAGAATTAACAGGTATTTCATAATCATAGAATCAGGTTCGTTACAACTACTCATTACACTAGAAAGTAGGAAATCTACGCTAGAAAGCAATAAAGGAGAAGGTGGAGAGAAATTATACTCTTCGACGGCTGCTTGGAGGATGAGCCGCATTGACGGAGTGCCCGGACGAAGTTGGTGAGATGATGGACGAAGGAGAATGATAATGGATGATGGAGGATGGGGCAGGGTGACGTCATAGTGGGATCCTCTTCCCGAACGGCAGTGAGAAGACAACTGTGGGTGCTCCACGAACGGGGATGAGAAGGTGAAAAAATTCTAATTTAAACTCTAATGGAGCATCCCGGGTTTGGGACAGGCGCTTAGAGCTTTGGAGGGGGTGAGAGAAGAGAGGAAGGGATGAAGAAAGTGTGGGGCTTGTAGGGCTATTTATAGGTGAGGTTTGAAGGGTTAGAATGGTCTTTTTAAGGCTTTGAATTTAATATAGGGATCTTTAGTGACAGATTTAAACGTCACTAAGGACCCTACGTCACTGAAGAATGTGTTCGCAGCTCCGCCTCTTCTTCTTCCATGTATGCAACGCATGCGCACGATCGCGCGCTCTCACAATTGGACGACTTAAGATCCATGCGCCTCTCTTCTTCACGCGCCTGCATCTGCGCGTGTAATTGCACATGCACACGGGAGTCAAATTGCGCATGCATCTGATGCCTTGATCTGAGGCGTTGATCTCTAATTGGATGACCATGTCTCTTGTATACGCGAGGAGAGGAGACTGGGGAGGGGAATAGAACTCGCGACCTGAGGCATTGAAGGGTTTTATCCACCATGCTATGCACATGGTAGGCATGGGGAGCATTCTTGTGCCATTTAATCCTGACTGTTGGATCTTGATGCAACAGTTGAGATCAAATATGGAATTCTTTTCACATGAGGAGTTGCTTGAGGGAAATGATGTAGTCAATTCTTGGCCAATGGATGAAGAACTAGGGCTATGAGCGTTTTGGAGGGTTTGGATGGTGCCACGTGGCACCATCTTGGCTGTCCATCATCTCTATCTTGTAGATGGTGCCATGGATGTTGAATTGGACTGATTTTCATGCCGTTAGGTTGCGATCGTCAATCCAAAATCATCTGTGCAGTCGGATTCATCATTTGAAGTATGGATTTACACCACCTGCCCTCTTGGCCTCTGATCTTTCTCAGACTACATCTGATATTACAGAAGTCCAATTAGGGTGATCTTGGAGTCATTAAACTCCGATCGTCACCCTGATGAGATCTGTATAGTTGGATCTTCAATCTGGGGCCCCGATTAAATACCGCCCTGTACCCTGACCACAAAAAGAGAAAATTAAGCTAAACTTTATACAATCTAAACTAAATGTAGGATGATGCATGTTATGCAATATTTATAATGTATGATGTAACTATACAGCTAAGAACATGCATAAATAGATGGTTTATGTGATATAAACATGTTTACATTAGCTACAGTGCAAAACCACCCCCCACCCCCTCAGAATTTCCTCTTTCTATTTCTTTCTAAACCAAATTTAGGGCTAGGCGGGTAATCGAGTATTCAAGTTGAGAGGTTTAGGCCCACGTGCATGGGATCACAGGTGTTTGAGCAGGCAAGATAGGAGTTTTTAAATATGCGTTCATTGTAGTAAAGCCTCAATTGCTCCAAAACAAATAAATGTATAACTTAGATTCTAAAGTAGAGTCCGAGGTCGAACATAGGTAGAAAATATGGAATTCACAACATTAATATCATGCATAATAAATGAGCATAATTAATTGAGCATTCAAATAGATATTCAATGAAATCTAATGTATCTAGAGACAAAAAGAACAGAGAGTGGTGATTTAGATCACCAATTAGATCTCTAAGTAAGCAAGAATCTCATAATCAATTTAATTGAATGTTAACTTAATGCTTAAATCATTCAACAGTGCCAAAACTCAAGATCAGATGACATATGTGTCAATCAGATGCCTTAAGTGTGTCAACACTTAGCCTCAGTAGCACAAGCACATGGCTTTCTTCTTCAGCTCCTTCTTCTTCCTTTCTTCTCCATCTTTAGCTTCTCTTTTTCTTCTCAATGCCTTCTCTCTTCTTCACAAGCACAAGGGAGCCAATTCCTTCAGCAACTAAGTGTCGCACAAAGCACAGCTACAGAGGGCAAAACCCTTCCTCGCTCTCTCGCAATTTCTCCTCCTCTTCTTCTCTCAAACCCAGACACAGTGTAACCAGAGCCATATTCAGGTAAACGGGTCATGTACAATGTCCAGGGTCACCGACGTGGGTGATGATCGAGGAGTGAAGAGGTGGGTATTCGGGTGAAGGGGGTAGAGGGACCTGACCCCTCGTGTTACTGAGGGAGAAGCTAACTTCACAAAATCATTATATCCATGCACGGGCATCCTTCTCTTTACGATGTGGCACTAATGCCATGGGCTTCTTCGCTTGTGCCAATAGGGGAAGATGCTTCCAATTGCGGGTGAAGTTGCGGGCGAAGCCTCCAATTGAGGGATTGGAGGGGTATCTAGAAGAGTTCAACGAGGCATGGAGATAGACTTGAGGGTGAATGCAGTCGGAGGACTGTGTTCGTGGTCGGCTGAGGTTGCGGCGACGGCACTCTCCGGTCAGTACTTGAAAGTCACAATATAGGCTCAAAATTCCCAGTTAGAGGATTCATTAGCGTCGTCAGAGAACATGGAGTTCGGTGGTGGTTTTGTGGTGTGGGAATGTTTGTGGTGGCCGACCGAACTTGGAGGAGGTGAGCGGATGTGGGTGAGTTCGGTGGGCCATTTGGATGGATAATCCCCTCAATATCTTGAGGGGTTTTGTTTGCAAGGGTGAGGCGGAGCTTTTGGGAGAGGTTGTGGAGTGTTTGGTGGCTTGTGGAGGTGTGGAAGCCTCGCTGGAGCTCGGCCGGTCATGGGGAAGATGGAGGGTGAACGGCGGCGTCGGTGGTCAAATTGAAGGATAAAGGAGATGAAATGGAAGTAGAGGGAGAGGGGAACCTAATTAACCTAACCTAACGGATAAAAGGATGGGGATGGCACTTGGTTGTGGTTTGGCTGGCACCGGAGAAGGAAGAACCTCTGGTGGGGGAGAACAGCGAGGAAGAGGGAGGAAGATGGTGTCTGCTGGTTTTACAAGATGCAAAAGAGCTTGAGGAGGGAGAATCGACTGACTATGGTCTGTGGTAGCCGGCGAAGAGGGTAGACAGTGGAGCTTGCAGGAGCATGTGGAGAGTAGGCCGGAGAGAGGGGAAGAAGGGGGATTTCCAACCCAAATCAAGCTACAAAGCACGGAAATGCATCATGGGTTCTTTATAGCCTTAAGGGGGCATTCCAAGCATGGAAACCAAGCTTGGAAGCTCAGAGCTTTCGTACAAAAGGAAACCCCTAATTTCAAATGGTTCGCATCATCTTTTGGGCAAGAATTAGAGCCTAAGATGTGGCTCAGATTGTAGAGGATTTCTTCAGGAGTTCCCCTTCCAATTTTGGAAGAAATTGGGCATGAAATCAGCTAGAACTTCTTGATTGAAGGTCAGCAACAAGCTATGTTCACACAGCCATGGTGGCAAGGATCTAAATGCAAAGAAGATGACAAAGTTGGGGGCCTGTTCGCAAAGATTTCAAAAGCTAGGGGCTTGTGTGAGATAGAAAGAGTCTGACTGGACTGAAATGCATGCTAGGTCAGGATGATCTATGATTGGGCCCAAATTTTGGTACAAACCTAATTTGGATCTAAGAAATCTGATGGTGAAGTCATATTTTTATTTTTGACCAAGTTTGATTGGGTAATTTACGTAGAAACCTAGATTAGGGTAACTTGCTGTCTGAGACTCTATTCTAGGTCAAAATAGGTTCAGATGGTCAAACTAAGGTTACCAAACCTTATGGGATATTTTTATATAAATTTTAGAAGGTTTAGATGGAATTTATTCTATCTAAAACCTCTGTTAATTAAGCAGGTCTAAAATTAGGGTTTCGGGTGCTGTTTTGACTTTGGAAGTACATGAAAACCTGTTTCTGTCTATACAGACCCTTTTATTAGTCATTAATGCTCCTTTGACCTTCAATTAACCCCTGAGAGATGCCATGATTATTCCACATTCATAATATGCTGTTGAAACTGCAGATTTAACCCTATTTTAATGTACTCTTCTCAGAAAGGATGTTTAGTGAATTACGACTCTTTGGCGATTAAGTAGGAGCATTTGTCATTTGATTATTACTAAGTAAAGCTAGTTATGGTGCATGATGACGCTATCATTAGCGAGTGAGATAGAGCTTATGGGAGTGGTCTCGAGACGATTGGTGTGGTGTTGCGTCGGTACGAGCTCGCTAGAGCTCACGCCAGACATAGTGAAGACAGAGTGGGATCGAGGTGTATGGTGGTTAATCCTAGTAACTAAGGTCCTAAGAATGTTCTAGAGAGGGAGAGGGAAGGTTTGAGAGGACTTAGGAGGTGAGAGAGGGAGCGAGGTATCTGGTGTTGACCGACCGTACGTGAGGAAGATGAGAGCGACGGCGAGGGAGAACAACAACTACGAAGGCGGAGAGAACCTTTGCTTTGACTGGCGAGAGGCAGAAGAAGTCGAGGAAGCAGGTGGACCGATCAATTTGATGGTTGGCCAGCCTGAGGAAAGGGATGGAAGTGGTCGCCGAGTCGAAGGTGTAGTTGGCAGGAGGAGGAAGAGGGGTCTGTCTGATCAAGTTTTGGCTAAAATTCACTTAGGAACAACCTAAGACTTATATAAATGATTCAACGACCTCAAATTGCATGAAATCAATGCAAATTCCTCTTGATTTTAGAAAGGAATCCACACTAAAATCATATCGTTCACTAGCAACGATGGCTCGAATTTGGGATCTATGATCTAGTTTAGATGGTAGAGGACCTTCTTGTCGACAATCCCTTCAATTTTAGAAGGATTTAGTCGACAAATCAAGGAGGAATCCTTGATTGAAGTGAACACAAGCATGGGTAGATTCTATTCAGACCTCCAATGGTGGTAGAGACCTATTTGTGAGAAAAATGAAAAGTTATGGGCATGGATCTAAGAAAAATTGAATGTTAAGGGTCAGAGTGTAAAAAATAGAGTTTTTAGGGCCCAAAATGCAAACTAGGTTGAGATGGACTCTGATTGCACCAAAATTTTGGTGTTAACCTAATTTAGACCTAAGAAATCTAATGGTGAACTTGCATTTGAGTTTAGACTAAGTTTGACTGGGTAATTTGCATAGAAATCCAAATTAGGGTAAATTCTTATTTGAAACTTTGTTCTAGGTCAAAATAGGTTCAAATGGCCTAAGTGAAGGTACCAAACCTCTAATAATATTTTCCAATGATGTTTAGGAGGTTAAAATTGATTTTATACTGACTAGAACCTTTTCATTTTAAGTGGAGTTGATAATTAGGATTTTTAGTACTGTTTTCACCCTCTAAATGTGGGAAACCCTGATTCAGTCAGTGTGAACCCACTTTTTAGTCTTTTATGCTCATTTGACCTTTAATTAACACCTAAGTAACCATGTGGTTAATCTGCATTTGTGATGTGTTGTTAAAACAACAAAATTAACCTTGTTTTCTTCTTAAATTAGATTAATGTAGAGTTATGACCCTCAAATGACCATTTAGGAGCATTTATCAATTGAATCTAACTAATTGTGGCTAGTTAGGACCCATGATGGTATTACCATCAGACTCTTAGTATTTAAACCTTAAGTATGGCTTCTAGGATCCAAAGAGTTTTACCAAGTTTAAGAAGAAAAGAAGTTATGGTTGTGCTTAGTGTAAGTTAGGACTAACCAGATGAACTTAAGACTCAAATCTAGGGTTTGACATCATTTTAAGTCTAGGTTGGTCTCAGCTTCTGCTCATGTTTTTGGATCAACTCTAAAAGTAGTAATACTCAAACCCAACTTTTATTGCATATGTGGCTCAAAAAATATTTGGTGGAAAACATAGGTGGTAAGCGAGATTTCGTACACGAAAAGTTTTGAGTTAGAAAACCTATTATCGTAGTGTGTAGAAATCTACTACCAGATAAATTTTATAATTGAAGGTCGAGGTGAGCCTCGAGTCGCACACGGGAAGGCAAAAGTTTGGTTTGTGAAATCTGCACTTTCTTTTTTTTTGTTTTTTTTGTTTTTATCTTTTGCAATTTTTTTGATATTTTTATAAGATAAAATATCAAGAGAAATAATTGTTATCTAATCTAATCTACTCTAGAAAAATAAGAGAAAGAGAGAAAAAATATCAATATATATAACTTACCCAAGTTTGCTACAGATAATCAAGAAATTACAACTACACTAGAAAGTGATAAGAGATAGAGAGAGGAGAGAAGAATCCCCCTTGACGGCTACTTGGAGGATGACTCGCTCTGACGGCGCCTAGATGAAGGTGGTGAGGAGTTGGAGGAAGGAGAATGACGTCGGGGGAATGAGGATGGGGTAGGACGATGTCGTGGTGAGGATCTTCTTTCGGAAGATGGTGAGAGGATGACCACGGGATGCTCCGTGAAGGGGGTTGAGCAGTGGAAAATATTTTACTTTTCTACTCTAAGGAGCATCTTGGGCTTGAGACCAGCTCCTTAGAGCTTTGGAGGAGTTGTGGGAAGAAGAGGAAGAGATGAAGAGGAATGGAGGGGTGTAGGCCATATATAGTGGAGGAGAGGGGGCAAAAATGAGTATGGGACAATTAGCGACAGTGAACATGTCACTATAGATCTAGCTCAATTGTCGCTGAAGGCCAGCCCACGTGCCCACTGGCGCTCGCATATGTTCTCTTGTCATCACATGCTCGCCGTTCGATCATTGATGAACGGTCAAGATCTCGCAGACATTGCACGCTCAGATCGTGCCCTAGGCACACACTAGATTGCACATGCGATCGTGTGATCATGCATGTGTGCGCTGCACTCTTCCAGTGCGTGAGGATGCACCGCATGGGAGCTTCGATGCCGTCCGATCACATCCAATGGGTGAATTTCACCCGCGCATGCTTTGCAGTGGATTATTTGGTGCATGGGGCTTCGAACGCATGTTGCCGATGTTGGAGTTGTGCTCTCAACCACTGAGCCAAGACTATGGATTGTCGCGTGGTCGAATTCGTGCGCACATGCTCTCAACCGTTGGATCTTGATCCAATGGTCAAGATCTCATCAAGGCCTTCTCCTTTGAGGCAAAGTAGGGGTTGTGGCCAATGTTAGGCCGCTGTGATGGTGTCGTGTGGTGCTATCATGGTCGTCCATCTTCTTTGCTTTGTAGGTGGCACCACGGATGTCAGATTGGATTGATGTATGCATCATTGGGTTGCGATCGTTGATCTGGATCCATCCATGCGGTTGGATTTGGCATCTGAGGTTTGGATTGGCGCCACCTTGCCCCTTGGACTTTGATCTTCGTCGAACAGCATAAAGTATTACGAGACTTCGATAAAGGAGGTTTCGGAGGCATTGGACTTCGATCGTTGTCCTGATCAGATCCGTATGGTCAGATCGTCAATCCGAAACCTTGAAATAAGTCTCCTCTCTAGCCACAAAAAGGACTAAATTAACCTATAGTTTATACAATCTATCCTAAATATAGAATGATGCATGCTATGCAATATTTATAATGTGGAATGTAATGTTAAGCTTAGGAACTCGCATAAATAGGCATTTAATCATGAATAAATGTATATTTATCAATAGGGTATATGTAGTGTACCCTGAAACAACCCTTTTTGGTGGATATGTACAAAGGTATTTACAACTAGATTTGGAGAATATACTGACTTATTCCAAAGAATAATTTTTTTCTTTTGCTTTCTTTTCTTTTGACTGTTTCTATTTTTTCTACTTTTCTTATTTTTTCAATTTTTTTCTACTTGTTTTGTTTTTTAAAATAGATGTCAATATGTCTCAGTTAACTTTATTTGGTGGAGCACACTTATTTGGTGGGTAAGTTTTTGATGGAAAGAGTTTCTCCTAAACACAAGACCAAAGATTGAAATAAAGAGTCTACCTGCATGCACTGGTAAGGACTCCACCTTCCTAATGAGCACTAGGGTTGAGAACTTAAGTTCGCCTGGTTCTTCATATATTAGTGTGGTGTGACCAAGGTTACTTGACTCTTAAATAGAGGCAAATAGATGGATCCTATTGACGTAGGCACAAGAATATGTCCTAAGTTAGGAAATATTCTGGTTCTATCTTATCAAAGCTTAAGAGTATTATTCCTAAGCCTGAGTGAATCAAGTTTAGAAAGCAAAGGTTGAATGTCCATAAACACTTATTTTATTTTTGCTTAAACTTTCGTATCGTAAATAAACATTTTTGGCAGTTTTTGAATTTTCAATGTTTCAAAATTTTTAAAAAATTTCCAATTTTTATGGATTTTTCAATAAGGCTATCTATACTAAATGGGTATGTATAAAGGACGAGAGCCCAGCATAATACCCAAAGAAAATACAAGATCCTATGAATGCCTGTTGGTCGGTGATCGTCATAGTTTAGAAAAATGCGTTAGTATAGTGACGAAAATTGAATCGACATTTAAAATTTGTAATGCTCGATAAAAACTGTGAGTTTCAAGGTCGTTCGCAGGGTTCAAGTATTGGAATTCAATCACAACAATCACAAGAGAAATATATGAAATGAATAGTTAATCAACTAAAAATGTATTCAATAATGATCCAAATTATATCTCAAGATCAAAAAGATAGTGAAAGGCCAACAAAATGGTGGTTGGAACCACCAATTAAGCCTTTAACACTTGGCTCAATTCCCAACTCAATATCAGATTTCTCTTCTCAATTCACAAACGTCAAGCAGCTTGATTAAATGGTCAATTCAAGCCTAGCAAATTAATCGATTAATTCCACAGCCACAAACAGCTCAATCCTCAGCCCAAAGCCTCTAAAATTGCCTAAGTGTTAGGTATGATTCCTAAGAGAAAAACCACCCCTCCTCCCTAAAAAATTTCTCTCCTTTCTCTCTCTTCATAATCAGGTCGGGTAATCGGACCAAGCTCTCTTGGGTGAGGGTGGCGGACGAGGTGTGCGTAGGGGTGTAAGGAGGGACCTGACCCTTATGTATCGAAGGCAAAGAGGCTGTGGGCAAAGAACGTTATGAGGGGAAATTAAAAACCAAATCCCATGATGTGTGACTATTTTGAGTTGCCATATTCTTTCTATGTAGCTGCTTGATGTTTGCCTCCAATTTGAATTGTTGTTGACTCGCTTCTTCAAATAAAGTGCCCAGAAGGCATCGCGAGGTCCGTCCTCATCTGCTGGAGGTTAAATCGTGGTTGGAGATGGGTTGATAGCAGTGGACGACGGCGGGAAGCAATGGAGAGTCGGCGAAACTTGAAAATCAAGAATACAAGCATAACACCACAATTAAAATACTCATAAGGGTCACCGAAGCATGGTGAGTGTGATGGCGGCATTGGTTGGGTGTTTAGTGGCCTCTGGTGACTGGAAGACATTGAGGTGGTGAGAGTAATGGTGGGTTGTTCGATGGGTAGGAATAGTGATGAAAGCCCCAAATTTCTTTGGGCCTTTTGATCTATGGGTTGTGGCAGAGGTTGTGGTGGTTACAGCGGAGAGTTTCATGGCATGTGGCAACCATGTTAGCTCACCGGAGCTCTCCCCAAAGCAGAAGAAGATGAGAGGAGAACGGTGGTAGGAAGCCTCTAAACCTAAGTTTGATGGGCCTAAGAGAGTCTAGGATGGAAGAGGAAGAAGATGGGGGGTTTATCGAGGACAAAGAAGGTGAAACCACATCCGATGTTGATTGGTTAGATGTGGAGAAGATGATGAAGACGGTGAAGCGAGGATGAGGAAGAAGAGGTTAGAGACGACCTTGCTTTAGCTGGCAAGGTTCGTAACGAAGAGAGGGAGAGGTTGGCGGTGTCAGTTGGTCATGAGCATGCGTAGAGGAGGAGGTTGGACGAGTCTTGCTAGAGTATGTGAGGAGGTAGCAGAGTTGAGGAAGAAGATGGTTTTCCAGCCAATTCATGACTAAGGAGTACGTTGGGATGTAGGAGAGCTTTTATAGAGCTCTAAGGTGAGCTCAAATTGGAGGAAATCACGAATTGGAGTTGGATTTTGGAAACAAAAATCCCTTAACTTCCATGAGTTCTTCGAAGCTTTGTGCTCCATATGGAGGTCCAAGATCATGTTCCCATGATGGAGAATCATCTCGTGGTTCTTCCCTTCAAAATTTAAGGGATTTGAGTAGGATTTGGAGGAGAAATCTCTGGCTAAAGTTGTTGCATTTGGGTGTTAACCTCACGATTAGGAAAAATGTGATTTTCAATCGGCAGGGACCCCTATGAGAAGAAGATGAAGAAGTTAGGGTATAAATGTAAGAAAACTTGAAACTTAGGGTCAAGATATGAGAAATAGGGATTTTAAGGGAAGAAATGCAAACTAGGTTAATATGAACTCTGATTGGGTCCAAATTTTGATGTTAACCTAATTTGGACCCAAGGAATCTAATGATGAACTTGGATTTGAGTTTTGACGATGTTGATGGAGTAAATTGTAAGGGAGCCCAACTTAAGGAAAATTCCTATGTGATTCCCTATTTTTGGTAAAAATGGGTTCAGATGGTCAAAGTGAATGTATCAAACCTCTTAGAATGTTTTTTAATGATTTATTGAAGGTTTATATTGAATTTATCTCAACCAGAACTCTTTTAATTTGAGTGAGGCTAATAATTAGGGTTTTTTATGATATTGTAATCCTCGAAATGCGTAAAATCTTGATTCAGTCAGTATGAGCTCACTACTTGTCTTTTAAGTTTATTTAAATTTTAATTTACCCTTGATCAACCCCTTGGTTAATCTGCATTTGTGATGATATGGTAAAATAATAGAATTAACCTTATTTTCTTGTCTTCTCAAATTAGTTCAATATGGAATTACAATGCATAGACGACCATTTAGGAGCATTTAACACTAGATTCTGAGCAATTTAAGTTAGTTATGATGAATAATAGTGTTACCATCATACCCCCATGCCGAACTTTTGCTAGTCCTTAGCAAAATCCTATGGACCAAACTAGATCTCTAAGCCGAATTTTAACCGTCAGGATGCCTTACTAACCTGCATCTCTAAAAATTAGATCAAAATGCCAATAATAGGCTTAGAGGTAGTCAAGTACCAACTATTTGTCGTGCTGAATTGGTATTTTAAGAATGTTGTGTTGTAGTACAGCCGAAAAAGCGTTCAAAACAAATATGACTTTATTACTCAAATTTTGAAGTACGAGGTCGAACACAGGGAGCAAATTGGGGTTTGAAAATAAAGATCACAACTTAGAATTTAAAAGAATATGCAATAATATCAATGTCACAGTGCAAAAAGATAGGAGTAAATGTAGAGCACAAATACTAAAGAAACCAATGTATGTGAATTAAACTCAAAATTGGACGTCTGATTTGTGAATCAAATGTCTTAAAATGTTGATGCTACAGTGCTGGCTTTTTCTTTCTTCTACTTCTTCTTTCTGATTTTTCCTTTGTGAGTTCTTCCTTCCTTCTTCTTCTTATGATTTTGGCTTCTCTTGCCTTAGCCTTTCCTTGAGCTTCCTCTGCCTTCTTCTCTTCCTTTGGCTTTTCTCTTCTTCTTTCTCTCTCTCTACTGGCTGCCTTCTTCTTTGGCTTTGCCTTGTTGCCTTCTCTTCCTCCAGCTTCTTCTGCCTTAGCCTCTCTGCAGTTCTTTTCTTTCCTTCAGCTTCCTTAGCTTCTCTTCAGCCCTTAGCCTTCTCCTTCTTCCTTAGCTTCCCTTCTCCTCTTTGGCTTGTAGAGCAAAACCTACCCCCTACCTGCACGAACTCTTTTCCCTCTTTTCTCTCTTAGGTTCCGCTCTCCCAGAGCCACGCTTTTCTCAGGTAATCGGGTCAGGTATGCACCCGGGACCAGGCCCACCGAAGTGCGGTGGTGCGCGAGGTGTGCTAGTCGGGTCGGGTCTACTAGGTTCGCGGGGCGTGCTCGCAGACGAGGCGGTCGGGTCGGGTGAGAGGGACCTCACCCCGTGAGTTGGAGGTGATAAGCCTATTGATGTAAACATGTTTATAATACATAAAATGTCTATTTATGCATGTTCTTAAGCATAGAATTGCATTACATACTATAGATATTGCATAGCATGCATCATCTTGCATTTAGATTAGTCTGAATAAAATAGAGGTTAATTGTCTCCTTTTATGTTCAGGGATAGGGTGACTTTTTATCGGGGCCTTGGATCGAAGATCCAACCATACGGATTTGATCAGGCTGACGATTGGAGTTCAACGACTCCAAGATCACCCTAATTAGATATCCGTAGCATCAGATAGAGACTGAGGAACCCTACAAGATCAAGGGCCAAGATAGTATTAATTTGCACTTCAGACGACAAATACAACCACACGGATGGATTCGGATCAACGATCGCAGCCTAACGGTGTGAAAATCCATTCAATCCGATACCCGTAGCACCATCTACATCATATAGAAGATGGACGGCCAAGATGGCACCACGTGGTGCGATCTTGGCCACCCAACCGGTCGCACACAACCGCTGAAGCCTCTAGCACCAACGCCTCTTTGCCATTGGATCAAGATCCAACGGTTGAGAATGGATCTTAGACTGGTGCCTTCATCTTCTAAAGCCAAAGGAGGATGCAATCGTGACCGTTGGATCTCAATCCAATGGTCTAGATCGTGCACCACTAAAACACACCGCTTACCCATCCACGCGCGCAGCGTAGTGGATAAGGCACTCGGTCGCCTTAAGGCGCGGGTTTGAGTTGCGAGAAGCGCTTCTATTAGGCGCGGATGAGCGGGCACTATCGACCGCATGATGGAGATCAGGCAGCTGTGCGCTCCCAATCAGATCTATGCCCCATCTAATGCAGCAAGGAAACTCCTCATCGCATGCGATGAGGTGCGTGGTTGAAGCGGTGGGGATGCGTTCTCAGCCGTTTGATCTCACGATTGAACGATCGAGATTAAGAGATCGTGGATAAGTGTTGAATGCAGGGAGGTGAGTGGGCGTGCGCACGTCGCCCATTACAGCCACGCTAAGGCCTTTAGTGACGGATTTATCCGTCACTAAAGGTCCTGAATTAATGATTTTCAACATAAAATCACTAAATTGCCCTTACTCCTTGCAACTATAAAAGGAGACCCCTCCATGCGAAATTCTCATTCCTTGCTTCTCTTCTCTCCCTCTCCAAAGCTCAAGAGAAGCTTGTCCCACACCTTGGATGCTCCTCGAGAGATAAAGTCAAATTTTTACCCCCATTTCAGAAGCCAATCCTACGACGACAACGATGTGCTGCCCCGTTCTCGTTCCTCCTGCATCGACCTCCTTCTTCCCGCTCTGTCCTTCATCTTCCAGGCGTCATCCCGTCCGGCTTGTCCTCCAAGCGATCGTCGAGGTGGATAACTTCTCTCTCCCATTCCTCTTTCCAGCTTTCTAGAGGAGAATTTTCCTACTTTCTAGTGTAATTTCTCACTAGTTTAATTGTATAAACATTTTGAAATATTAAGTGAATGTTTTCTCTCTCTCTCTATCTCTCTTATTTTGATTATTTATATTGCTTCATTGTAATTACTCCGCTTTTCAACAAAAACTCTAAAAAAATATAATTGCGAGTTTAGATCGACGTAGCCTCCCTGAGTTTGATCCAGGATTTCTATTCTGATATAAATTTTATTTGTTGAACATGTGTTCTTTGCTTTCAAACTACAATGACAGGTTTTCAAAACCAAATACGATAGCGTAGTACTTCGTATCTTCAACATTTTGGCGCCGTTGTTGGGGAGGCAACGATTTTAGATCTTCTTTTCACATTTCGCACACTTTATTGTCTTGTAACTTGATTTCTCTTGTGTCTATTATTTTGCAGAGACCTCCATCAGCGAATCGTCAAGCGATAGACCGGAGTAAAGTGCAATTGAAGACAACTGTAAGTGCTCCCCATTCTTCCCCCCTCAATAGATTTCATTTGTCACATTAAATTCAAATTCCAATTAACCTAGGTGTTTGCATAAATCCTAAGATTAGTTTGGTTGTTTGGATTTTCACTCAGACTCATTCCACCCTCGCTTATTAAAAAAAAAACAAAAAGATAATTTTGTAGGGTAATTTTCAACAGACACACAACATACACCCACATTCAAGGCACTTAACCTACTTGATTTGCTTCTACTCAACCAGGTTTTGATCTGTGGAATCGGTACACACAAAACAACACATAAAAGAGTAGAAATCATTCTAGGTTAACCATCTCTGTGTGCCTAACGTAGTGGTGCAGTTGTGGCCAGTTGTTTGAGTTGTTTGGGCCGCACCACTCATCCTAAAATCAACTCATCAAGTAGCTTCTCCTTAGGGTTTTCAATCTATGTTTATTCCAGCCACTCCACTTTATTTCTGGTTTAAAGGAAAGCAATCTTCATATGCGCTTGAAAACCTAGTTTGCCTCAAACTTGATTGAAATCAACCTAATTTTAAACCCTAAAAGCTACTTAAGCAAGATTTGAACATTAAAATCTACACATCACAAATAATCTTGCTTGAAAACCCTGGTTGTACACGCACTTACACAATTCTCAATCAATCATTAAGGGCACAACCCATTTTAAGGGCCCATCACATTCCATAAGCACTACAATCCCATGCCTTAATAAAATCAAGTATATGTTGGCCTTAAGAACTGATTCGCTCTTCGAGGCCTAGTCTGGGATTATTTTTGATTAACCTACTTGTACTGATTAATTTGATGTCTCACTAGGGGAGTAGCGTCAGATGACCACGGCTGGGGGGTACACTAGGAACCGGAGGGGCAAGCCGAATGAAGAACCTTCTCCCCAGTCCCTCCTTCTAACTAGTTGGATTGAGCAGACACAAGTAGAGTAAATCATTTACAATCTTAAGGCGGGTTTTGGGAGTCTGTAGACCCTTAGGCTAGCCTACTTAAGGATAGGCTTATTTTGTTGTACTGCAGGGTCCTTACCCCCAGTCCTTCCGACCTTCTCCTAGTTTATGCTGGGAAGACGATCATTGAATCCCTGATTGGAAGGACCACTAGAGTATTCTAGGAGGCGTAAATTGGATTTTGGTCAAATTAATCCCATGGTCGACCAACAACCTCTTCTACCTCGAGATCCACAGGAGGAATTCCGAAGACAGCTGGAATAAATGCTGAGAATGCAGAAATGGTTCCAGAGAATGCAGGGTGCTCAGCCCTTGAAAGATTTTTATGATCCTTCAAATTACGGAGAATGTCCCGGCATTCAGATTCCAGCTGGAGAAGTAGAAATCAAGCCCCAGGTGTTAAGCCTGATCAAACATTACCATGGGCTTGGCTTCGAAGACCCGTTTCAGCACATGGAGGGCTTGACCACTTTGGTCCAGACCACCAAGGCACGAAACATGAACGAGGAGAAAATGATCATGAGGCTCTTCCCCCACTCTCTTAGGGATAAAGCTGCTCATTGGTATAGGACTATAGGAAGACCAATTGCAACTTGGAATGAGTTGAAATCGGCCTTTCTGAAGAAATTCTTCCCTGTCGGACGTACCAATGCCTTGAGAAAGGCAATCACTACCTTTACCTAGTGGCCGAGGGAGCAATTTC
This sequence comes from Thalassia testudinum, assembly GCA_037157565.1. Taxonomy (NCBI): domain Eukaryota; kingdom Viridiplantae; phylum Streptophyta; class Magnoliopsida; order Alismatales; family Hydrocharitaceae; genus Thalassia; species Thalassia testudinum. Next base: position 15,839,643 of record JAZHRO010000007.1, read on the forward strand.
ATGTGGCTTGGGAGCGATTCCAGGACATATTGCGGAGGTGTCCACACCACAAGGTGCCGAAATGGCAACTCGTGCAGATCTTCTACCACGGGTTGACTGAGCAACTCAGAAATCACATGGACGCTTCTTGCAGAGGCAATTTCCTCAATAAAGACATAGATAGTGCACATGATTTGTTTGAGGAAATGAGCGAGAATTCAACTAATCATGCCTCCATGGATACTTTTAACCTGTCCCAGCAGCCCAGATCAAATGTTAATGAAGTCCATGACTGTCATTCATTTGATATGGAATTGATTTGTAATAAACTTGATATGGTGGACTTGGTTATTAAGGGAATGGAAGAGTGGATGGCTGGAAATTCTATGAACAACTCTCGATCCACTCAATCCCAAAATTCGGGATTCCATTCTTCGTGAGCTCCTTCTGGACGGGAGTTCCTGAATTAACTCGATGCGACTCAACCTATCAGTCAACATTATTCGGAACCCCACGGGTTCCAAACTGGGGCCTTTGATCCTATTTTTTCTGATCCTTCCCTTTCTTTCTCTCCATCCTCATCCTATGTGGATGTCTGTGCTACATAGGAGTGATGAGAGCCTCATCATGAGCCCTAACTAGCTCATTTTGACCTAAGAAAGAGAATAAGAGCTCTTACATAACCTGGAGGACCTATTTCAAGGAATAAGTGTTATAAGAAGAAAACATGAAACAAAGGTTAAAACTGTAATTTTACCATTGCAGTGCATAAATGGGATTTCTCAGAGGCAAAACATAGGTCAAATGGTATGAATAAGATAAAAAGTGGGTCGATTTTGTCAGAAATGGGTTCATGTGCAATCTAGGAATTAAATGACATTCTCTAACCCTAAAACAGACCTGCTTAATTCAACAAGGTTTTGGTTAGGATAAAAATCATGTAAACCATCTAAAATTCATGGAAAAATATCCCCTAGGGTTTAGACCCTTCAATTTGGCCTTTGGAACCTATTTTGACCTAGATTGGGGTCCTAGCTCATTAATTGACCTAATTGGGGTTTTTGTGCAAAATGTTCAGTCAAACGTGGTAAAACCTAAAATACAACTTCACCATTGGATTCCTTAGGTCCAAATTAGGTTTTTACCAAAATTTGGACCTAAGGGGAGGTCATCTTGACCTACTTTGCAAAATAGTACACCCAATTACATTTTGGCCCCTATCTTTTGAAAACCATTGCACAGACCCCCTTAACTTCCTCTCCACTCTTACAAACAGATCCCTCCACCATTAATGGGGAGAAATCCTACTCCGACGAGGAATGGAGGGGGAGTACTCCCTGATTCCTCAGAGATCTCCTCCCAGATTTGGAAGGGAGATTCTCTGAGGAATTCCCTTCCATCTGAGCTCGATTGCAATCTCTAATTTGCACCTAATCTCTCGTGCGAATGCACGTGAGATTTGGGTCTCCAATTTATTCCTTCTCCAGTGAGGATTCACGTGCTTGGAAGCTTATCTTCCAAGCACAGGAGCCTCTGGCAGCATCTATAAAAGGATCCTCAACCCTGGCCGCACCTCTTCAGCTCGACTTGGCCAAAGATCCACCCTAATTTCATCTTCTTCTCCTCTGGTCAAGTAGTCCAGCGAGCTCCGGCGAGCCTATTTCCTATTTCTCGTCGCTCTGCCACCATACCAGTGGCAAAGCCGCCCTTACCATCTTCCTCCGCATCGCGCAACACCCGCACGAGCGCCTCTAGCCCTGTCATCGCCGCCGTCTACCTCCACTGGACACCTTCTCCGGCGACAACAGGTACTGCCAGTCGCCATCTCTCGCCCTTCGTCCACTTAATTAGGTTAGACTTACTCCACTCTATCCCCTCTTCAATTCCCCTCCTATTTCACAAAACATCCCTCCACTGCCACTGTCCACCCTCATCTTCTCCATCTCCAGCTGCCCACCGGTGAGGTGCTTCCACTGCTCCGCACCTCCACATGCCTTGCCAGATACCTCACTACCTCCACCACAGTCCACTGATCATCATCCACCCTTCCATCGACCACCCACACTGCCATAAATGCCCCCTGACCTAACCCATAAGCTCGGCTGTAGAGCGACCTAGGCACGCAGGCTTAGGCCGTGATAACACTACATATGGGGGTGATAACTCTGTTAAATAGGGCCCATCTTAAGAATAAAAGGCACATCATAAGTAAAATGGGAGCATTGCATGCATCATATACCAAGATTGCTTATAAAATTGTATTAATGGCCATTTGTGTAAGCACTTGTCAAAGCAAGCCTCAAATGAGCAATCAGATCGTACGGATGGATTCAGAACGATGAACAGAGTCCAACGAACTCAAGATCGGCCAAATCTGACATCTGGAGCTCCTACAATGGGCCCAAGAAGTTCTGACCGTTGATCTGATGATCAACGGCCCTCGTTGTGCCACGTCACCCCCGCTCACCGCACGCCACTTCATCCATCAGCTGAGATCAAATCTCGGCCATCGATCTTCGATCGGACGGCGGAGAACCGCGCGCTCGCCCGCAGTCGCCCTGGCGCAACGGTTAGCGCGCACGCCCGCATGCACACGACGTGGGTTCGAGTCGTGCAGTGCAAAGAATTGAAGATGGAGTGCGCAGCGAAATTGGGCCGCCCAATCAGCAGTGGGCAGCCGAGAACGCGCCACTCGGCGCGCCCTCAGATCGCAAGCGCCCAAGCACGCACGCATGACGGGCGACAATGCCCGCGCACACGTGTGCTTGAGGCGCGATCCGAGTGCATCCAAGGGAAGATCTCAACCGTCCGATCTTCGTTCGAATGACTCTCACACAGTGGCCACAGATTGGGCACGAAGAAGAACGGTGCGGGCGGGTGACCGGCGGGCTGGAGGGCTTCACCGACGATTTTGGAATGGTTTTAATGACGTCCCAGACGTTGCTAAGGCCCCTTCTTCTTTTAGAAAGCCCTTCTCTCTATTTAAACCCCCTCCAACCACTCATGCAAGGCATTCACTTCCCTTGCAAGTACTCTCCCCCTCTTTTAGCTAGCTTTAGGCCCTCTTGTAATCACCGGAGACGACGAGCCACCGACGGAGCCCCGTCCACTGCCGTGGCTGCCTCACCGCTCTCCCACCTCTCTCTCTCTCTTCCTCTCTTTTAAGCTTTCCTTTACTTAAGTTTAAGCATGTATCTAATGTTGTAATTTGTGAACTAAAGCTGCATGATTAATGAAGTTACTTTCTGTTCAGTTGTTTACTTTAATTTCTGTTTAAGTTGCATGATCAAGCAAGAAACAACTCTAACCCTAATCTCTCTCTATCTCTCTCTCGCTTTTCAAACTGCACCTTTCGCAAGCAAAACTCCACGCTTTCCGTGATAACAAGTGATAAGAAAAATCCGATTTTCACGCCTCCCTGAGATTGACACTCGGACTCACCTCCGTTTCGTTACTTTAAAATCGACGTTGCAAGTGCGACTATAACGACACTTCTTAACACACATGCACAAGCGCACATCAGTTTTTGGCGCCATTGCCGGGGAGGCAACGGATTTGTTTTGTCACCTCCATTCCACATCCATTCTCACATCGTCTAATGCCCTGTTTTCCTTTTTACTTGACGTTGCAGGAATTCGGCGCTTGGATGGCGAAGCGATGCATCCCCCAACGGTAACAAGGGAGTAGGCGCAACAAGGACTGATAGTGAGTAATTCTTCACTCATGATTGTTTTCTTGCATAAGAAAAAAAACTAAAAAAAAAATTGTAAAAGTTGAAAAAAATTGGCGTGGTGTATAATTGCTTGACCCACATCCTTAACACATCACCCCACAAAAAAATGTACACTCTAACATTCTGAATAAATTCTTGGAGTGTTCTCTTCTCCTTTTTGAGTGGTGTTTGTGAAGCCACCGTGAGTTGACCAGGGCCGCACCACTCAACCCTAAAATCGACTCATCTAATAGAAGCTGCATGATCATTAGGATGAGTACATTAGGGTTTTAGAGCCTCTACAGAATAAAAGGAAATCTACTTTCACCGAATTGTGTGCAGAACTTGACGTGTCCACTGAAACTTGTTTGAAAACATTAAGACACGTCAACCCTAGAAAGTACTAAAGTAAGTATGAAATACTAAAAGACACCACATCTTAAAAATCCTTGCTTGAAAATCATGTTTTAATAGAAGCACACACCTTGAAAGTGGAAAATTAAGAGGCACCACCCCAATCAATTCCTCATCACATAACCCTAGGACAAGCACTATCCTAGCCCTTTAAAACTGAGTAGACGTGCCCTAGGCAGGATTGAGTTAAGTCTCGAAAGGCGAGGTTTTGTTCGCTAGGCACTTGGCTTTCATTCCCTTGGTAGAATCTGGTGACTAGGTTGCGGGGTAGTGTCAAACGATTGCGGTTGTGGGGTCTTCGAAACTGGAGGCGCAAGCCAAAGGAAGAACCTTCCATGCAATCCCTTCGTAATCAACCTGGCCAGATTAGCCTTGGGAAGGGGAGTCCAGTGCTTACGGACTTAATCACCCTTTGTGAGATTTCTAGGTCTCCTAAGGAATACACCATAAGGACTAGGCTTGTGTGCGTGATTGAAACACATTTCTCGCATCTGTTGCCCTCTGCATCCCCTCCTGTTCTTCTCTAGTGTATGCATGGGAGACGCTCACTGCATCCCAAGTTGTGTGTTTTAGGGCAGGAATCTAGGCGACGTGATTCTATTAGGAACAAGGCAGAACCTAGGGTAGATGAGGCTGAGGATCAACCCCCACCAGACGCAATGGCCATCATCTAAGCCCAAATTAATGCAAACCACCGGCTTTAGCAACAACAAATCCACACCATCATGCAAGCCATACAACGGTTACAGAACCCACAAGAACAACCACCACCACCTTTCCAAGGCATACAAGGGCAACCACCACTTGATATACCACCATTTCAGGATCAGCCGAGGCCCCTCCGCGATTTCTATAATCCCTCCGCTATTAGAGTTGAGCCACACCTTAGGATCCCCGAAGGGGGAGATGATTTTGAGCTGAAACCCAATGTCTTAAGTCTGATCTAGAGCCACTTTCATGGAAGCTCAAATGAGGACCCCTTTCAGCACCTAGAGGATCTCGATCGCATAGCACAAACTGTGAAACCTAGGAACATTAGTCTTGACATTGTTCTAATCAAGATGTTTCCCTTCTCATTAAGAGACAAGGCTTCTCATTGGCTTAGAACCCTAGGTAGACCCATCACCACCTGGGAAGAACTGAGGCATGCATTTTTAAAGAAATTCTTCCCCATAGGAAAGACCAATGCCCTCAGAAGAGCTATCACTACCTTCACACTCCAGGGTGGGGAACAATTTCATGAGGCGTGGGAAAGATTTAATGAACCTTTTAGGAAATGCCCACACCACGAAGTCCCAAGGTGGCAATTGGCCCAGATCTTTTACCACGGTCTGGACAGCAACCTATGGAACTTCGTCGATGCCTCATGCGGGGGAAACTTCCTAAACAAAGATGAGGAGAGCGCGTTTGAGCTCTTTGAGTCTATGAGCGAGAATTCGCTCAACAATGCCTCCATGAACCAGTTTAATAGGTCCAGTCAACCCCGTGGCGGGATTTATGAGGTGCAAGCAAATTCTGGAATGGTTGACATGGACATCATTGCCAAAAAGTTGGATCGAGTGGAATTGGTAGACAAAAAGATTGATGAGCTACTGAATCAGACCAGGAACCCCTTGCAGACTTTCTCCCTAGCAAAGGGAGCACATAATGTTGACCTGGCCCAGCCCTTCACCCAACTGAACCTGGAACAACCCCTGACCACGTTCCAGGGAGGGACCTTTGCTCCCTCAACCCTTGATTACTCTCTTCCCTCTCCATCGACGTCGGCTATCCTTGAAGATGTGCAAGCTATCCAAGGTTATGCAAAACCTGACCCTTTCTCCAACACTTACAACACTGGCTGGCGTAACCACCCCAACTTTGATTGGACAAACCAGAAACCACCACAATTCCAAAACCAGCCCAGGCCAAACCAGCAGCCACACTTGCCCCCTATCAGCAAGGACCACCGGTTAGACCCCAATATAATCAGAATAGGGTGGCCCCTCCCCCATAAAACCAAATGGACACCCTAATAAAGAAGATGGCTGACATGAACCAGAAACATCAGGAGGAAATGGCCTTGATAAAGTGACAGTTAAGCCAACTCTTGGACTGTAAATAACAAGGATCCCTACCTTCCCAGCCACAACTGAACCTGTGAGGCCCCAATTTGTAAGGGTTCCAAGGCAACCCCGGGCAGGCTCACATGGTCCAGCCAGCCCGCAAACACCCCCTGGGTTTGGTGCTTCTTCATCCTCGTCTTCTCAAGGATCAACCCATGGCCCCAATGCCTCTGCAAATGCGGTGACCTTGAGAAGCGGCACCAAAATCCAGGACCCCGAATGGCCGACTCTCCTCGAGACTTCACCTGCTGAAATACCTGACTCAGAAGAGGCACCAACCAAGGACCCAGAAATAGACCCAATCCACATTCAGACACCCTACCCTGAGGCCTTGGAAACAATCAAGAAAAAGAAGAATGTTGTGGAAACTAAGGAGCTTTTGGAGATCTTTAAGCAAGTACAGATTGATATTCCGCTCCTCGAAGCTGTCAAACACATCCCGGCTTACGCCAAGTTTTTAAAGGATGCCTATACACCCAAATGTAAGCCAAGATCTCAAGCACCTAAGAAGGTTGTGCTCTCCGAACAAGCAAGTTCCATAATATCAAGCAACCTTCTGCTCAAGCGAACTGACTCAGGAGCTCCCCTGATTTCCTACAATATCGGGGACATGACATTTGATAGAGCGTTCCTGGACTTAGGTGCTTCTATCAATCTGATTCCAGCAACCCTGTACCACCAATTTGGTTTCAGAGAGTTGACACCAACCCCTGTCACCATCTAGCTGGCTGATAGATCAGTGAAAACCCCGAAGGGGGTTGTCGAGGACGTGATTGTACGGGTCAAGGACTTCTATTTCCTGGTCGACTTTTTGGTGCTCGACATGGAAGTCCCTGAAAAATTATAGAACGCACCCATAATCTTAGGCAAACCTTTCTTAGCTACGGCTAAGGCAAACATTGATTGTGACACGGGATGTATGGAAATCGCCTTCAGGGACAGGAAAATGCAATTAGATATCTTCCGGGTGACAAAGTCTTTTGATTGCAACTGCATTGAGGAACATGATCCCGTGGAAACTCTGATTGAGGAATGTCTCACCCTTAGTTCTGTATCAGACCACCAAACCCATAATGACTGTTCTAACCTGTCACCATCATTACCTGTGGACCTCTATAAGGCTGAGTATCATCACACAACACCATTTGAGGAGATCAATGTTGATCAACTCCCGCCCTTTCCCTTCCCATCGACTATGGTTCCACCCGCACCTGAACTTAAGCCATTGCCCAAAAATCTCAAGTATGTCTTCTTGGGACCTGACTAGACCTTCCCAGTGATTATTAATTCTCATCTAACCAAGGATCAGGAACTCAGGTTGACTGCGACCCTTTCAGAACATCGGGATGCCATTGGTTGGACCATTTCTGACTTAAGAGGAATTAGCCCCACCTATTGCACCCATAAGATTTACCTGGAAGATGGGGCACGACCCTCCCGCCAGATGCAGAGACGTTTAAACCCAAACATGCGGGAGGTCGTTAAGAAAGAAATTATCAAATGGCTTGACGTCGACATCATATATCCTATCTCCGATAGCCCCTGGGTGAGCCCCACTCAGGTGGTTCCAAAGAAAGCTGGGCTCACCATTGTCACCAATGATCATGGTGAATCCATCCCCACCCGCACCACCACCGCATGGCGGGTGTGTATTGATTATAGAAAGCTCAATGAAGCTACTAAGAAGGATCATTTCCCCTTGCCATTTATTGACCAAATCCTTGAAAGATTGGCAGGGCAGAAGTATTTTTGCTTCCTAGATGGATATTCAGGATATAACCAAGTCGCAATTACTCTGGAGGATCAAGAAAAGACCACATTCACTTGCCCATATGGCATGTTTGCATTCCGTCGAATGCCATTCAGGTTATGCAACGCACCTGCGACCTTCCAGCGTTGCATGCTAGCCATTTTTTCAGAAATGGTGGGTGAATACTTAGAGGTCTTTATGGATGATTTCTCTGTATTCGGGAATTCATTCGACCATTGTCTGAGCAACTTGGAGAAAATCCTGAAACGATGTATCGAGATTAATCTGGTGTTAAGTTAGGAAAAGAGCCATTTTATGGTTCAAGAAGGAATTGTCCTCGGTCACATCGTACTGCATAGGGCATTGAGGTAGACCTGGCTAAGGTTGATTTGATTTCCAAACTTCCTCCACCTAGCTCGACCCGACAGATTCGCTCATTCCTAGGACATGTTGGCTTCTACTGAAGGTTCATTAAAGACTTTTCCAAGCTTTCCAAACCCTTGACCGGCCTTCTAGCCAACGATGCCATATTCCACATATCTTCTGATTGCATCCAGGCTTATGACACCCTTCGGGACTTAGTCTCCACCACACCGGTACTTCAAACCCCAGACTGGTCCCAGGACTTTGAGATTATGTGTGATGCATCATATTTTGCCATAGGTGCTGTCCTGGGACAAAGGCAAGATAAGAAGCCTGTGGTGATCTACTACGCGAGCAAAACGTTGGATGAGGCCCAACGAAATTATATGGTCACAGAGAAAGAGCTGCTCGCTATAGTCTTTGGGCTTGAAAAGTTCTGATCGTACTTGCTGGAATCCCATGTGACGATTGACACTAACCATTCAGCCATCCGGCACCTGTTGGCCAAGAAGGACACAAAGCCTAGGCTCATCAGATGGATCCTGCTTTTGCAGGAATTTGACCTGGAAATCCGAGACAAGGCCGGATCAAAGAATTTGGTGGCTGACCACTTATCTAGACTTCATCAGACCACATTGGATCCTCCCTACCTCTATCTGACGCCTTCCCTGATGAACACATCCTAGCTGTGCATGACAAGAGAATGCCATGGTATGCTGACTACGTCAACTACCTGGTTGTAGGACAAACCCTGCACAGCTGGTCCAGACAGCAACGGGATAGGTTCTTGGCTGAGGCCAAGCACTATTTTTGGGATGATCCCATGTTGTTTCGCCTATGTGCTAACCAGATCATTAGGAGGTGTATCCCCGAAGATGAAGTTCAGAGTGTGCTTTCCTTCTGTCATGACCAGGCTTGTGGTGGCCACTTCTCTGGAAAGAAAACGGCTGCAAAGGTTCTGCAGTTTGGATTTTACTTGCCGTCCCTATTTAAGGATGCACACAACTTTTCCAAGACTTGCTCACGCTGCCAAACGTTAGGGACCATGACCAAGAAAGATATGATGCCCCTCCAACCCATTTTGATTGTCGAAATCTTCGATGTTTAGGGTATCGATTTTATGGGCCCCTTTCCACCATCCAACGACTTCGAGTACATCCTAGTCTCGGTAGACTATGTTTCCAAATGGATTGAAGCCGTCGCCACCCGTCGATGCGATCACAGGACTGTCATGGACTTTGTTAAGCAGAACATCTTTTCCTGATTTGGAATACCCAAGGCCATGATCAGTGATGGTGGAAACCATTTTATCCATTCCCAATTCTGTGCCCTGCTCAGAAAATACGGGGTGAACCGCCGCATTGCTACCTCATATCATCCACAAACAAATGGGCAGACCGAGGTCTCAAATAAACAAATCAAGAACATTTTATAGAAGACTGCGAGACTTGACAGGAAAGACTGGTCCACACGACTAAATGATGCCCTGTGGGCATACAGGACCGCTTTCAAGACCCCGATAGGCATGTTGCCTTATCGCCTGGTCTTTGGCAAAGCCTGCCATCTTCATGTCGAATTGGAACACCGGGCTTACTGGGCTGTCAAGCAATGTAACATGGATTCCCAGCTAGCCGGTGCATAGAGGATGCTCCAATTATCTGAGCTTGAAGAAATTCGTTGGGACGCCTTTGACAATAGTCGACTGTATAAGGAGAAAATGAAAGCCATCCACGACCAACTCATTCATAGAAAAACCTTTGAGCCTAACCAGCAAGTCTGGTTATTTGACGGCTGCCTCAAACTCTTCCCGAGGAAACTTAGGTCCAAATGGGCAGGACCATTTCGGGTCGTTAAGCCTTACTCTAATGGGGCGGTTGAAATCGCTGATCCTAACACTGGGCACACTTTTACAGTTAATGGTCAAAGATTGAAACACTTCCTCGCCCAGGTTCCCCAAAGGAGAGTGTCACCCTCGTTGAGGGATGACACAAAGCACCGCCCAGCTGGAGGCATTAAGCTCAGCGCTTCCTGGGAGGCAACCCAGAGGATTCAGAAAGATCCGATATTTTACATCACTCAGGTATTATCTTTTTTAACCCTTATGCATCCATGTATTTGCCAATGAGGACATTGTCCAACTTAAGCATGGGGGTGGTAAATTGCACAATCCTGAGCTCATTTAATTAGTCTGAATAAAATAAAAAAAAATTGAATTTAGGAAGAAAACTTAGGCATTAGAAACTTGTCAATAGTTGGAAATAATACAAAAAGAACTTAAACACTTAGACTTTTTAGGCCGTCAAGCTTAATCAGCCCTAGTGTCCGTTAAAATATGGATTTAGCTTCGAATCCTTGCAACCTTAAGCTATTCTAATCCACCTACTAAATAAGGTGATAAGTATATGACTTATCAACTCACCCTCTAACTTAGAAAAACTTTGAGTCTAAGCATCTACACACATTTTTGCACAGACTCACTCCTCGGAGATTTTGACAGAAATTGGGTAGCTAATGAACTCTCTAGGGTGGTATGGCTGGCAAGTTGTCGTGGGTAATAGCCCATTGGTAGGTTGTCCAGAACCCAGCCACGGGACCATTTCTTCTTCATTGCCTCTAGGTACATTTGAGATCAGGGAAGCTACCTACGGAAAAAAAGGGAAGAAGAAAAGAAAATAAACCACACTTCAACGCACGAGTATGGCTGGCAAGTGATCGTGGGTAATAGCCCATTGGTCGGTTGTCCAGAGCCCAGCTCAATAATTACATAAACAGAACCAAAACACTTAAGGAAGAAGCGGGGAAGTAGTACAAGCCGGGGAGATATACACTGGAAAAATCCTTGTGTTGACCCTAATTAAAACAAACATAGGGAGAAAGCTACCAATCAAACAAATACACCTTCAGGCAAATATATTTCCTCTTTCGGTCACTTAGGGGCGTAGAAACCCGAAGTCTGTTTGAATTACCGTTAAGTGAGTCTATCACAATCTTCACACCAAGATGCTTAGCACTTAGGGTTTTGACCGAGTTTTGGGTGGGTTGGGTAGCCGTAAAAAGTTACCAACCCACGCTGAATTCCGAAAAAATTCTAAAAAAAAAAATATATATATACATATACATATGTATAGTTATATACACTAAAGCAAGGATTCGGGCGATTCGTATTTTGGCAGACACCCGGGTGCTGCTTAGTCTTTGTAGATTAAGATCTTGGTATATTTCCTCCTATTGACAAGTGACGAAGTGTCTAAGAAATTACTTCTTAAATTCTGAAAGGAAATAAAGGCCAGAATAAACCTTGCTAGGGACTAGCAAGGAGTAAGCATGGGGGTGATAACTCTGTTAAATAGGGCCCATCTTAAGAATAAAAGACACAACATAAGTAAAATAGGAGGATTGCATGCATCATATACCAAGATTGCTTATAAAACTATATTAATGGCCATTTGTGTAAGCACTTGTCAAAGCAAGTCTCAAATGAGCAATCAGACCACATAGATGGATTCAGAATGACGAACGGAGTCCAACGGACTCAAGATCGGCCAAATCTGACATCCGGAGCTCCTATAATGGGCCCAAGAAGTTCTGACCGTTGATCTGATGATCAACGGCCCTCGTTGCGCCATGTCGCCCCCGCTCACCGCACCCCACTTCATCCATCAGCTGGGATCAAATCTCGGCCATCGATCTTTGATCGGATGGCCGAGAACCGCATGCCCGCCCGCAGTTGCCGCGACAAAGCGCGGGGGTGGCGCAATGGTTAGCACGCACGCCCTCACGCACATGATGCGGGTTCGAGTCGCACGGTGCGAAGAATTGAAGACGAAGGAGCACGCGACGAAATTGGGCCGCCCGATCAGCAGCGGGCGGTCGAGATCGCGCCACGCAGCGCACCCTCAGATCGTGAGCACCCACACGCGTGCGCACGCCGGGCGACGAGCTGGCTCACACGCGCGCCCAAGGCACGATCCAAGCGCATCCAAGGGAAGATCTCAGATCGGACGACTCTCACGCAGCGGTCGCAGATCGGGTGCGAAGAAGAATGGCGTGGGCGGGTGATCGGCGGGATGGAGGGCTTCACCGACGCTTTTGGAATGGTTTTAGCGACGTCCGCTAAAGCCCCTTCTCCCTATTTAAACCCCCTCCAACCACTCATTCAAGGCATTCACTTCCCTTGCAACTACTCTCCCCCTCTCTTAGCTAGCTTTAGGCCCTCTTGTAATCACTGGAGACGACGAGCTGCCGACGGAGCCTCCTACACCGCTGTGGCTGCCTCGCCGCTCTCCCACCTCTCTCTATCTCTTCCTCTCTTTTAAGCTTTCATTTACTTAAGTTTATGCATGTGTCTAATGTTGTAATTTGTGAACTAAAGCTGCATGATTAATGAAGTTACTTTCTGTTCAGTTGTTTACTTTAATTTCTATTTAAGTTGCATGATCAAGCAAGAAACAACTCTAGACCTAATCTCTCTCTCTCTATCTCTCTCTCGCTTTTCAAATCGCACCTTTCACAGGCAAAACTCTGCACTTTCCGTGACAACAAGTGATAAGAAAAATCCGATTTTCATGCCTCCCTGAGACTAACACTCGGACTCACCTCCTTTTCTTTACTTTAAAACCGATGTTGCAAGTGCGACTATAACGACACTTCTTAACACACACGCACAAGCGCACGTCAGGTCACCCCGCGGCCAGCCACCAACCACCTCACATTCACCGTGAGATGGCGAAGCTCCCCATCTGGTTTAACGAGGCCGCAAGGCCATCTTTTGTGAAGTTTAGATCTGACCCCTTCGCCGCCATTAGCGATGGCTCGAAGGAGCTCGCAAGCTTGATCCAGGCTGAAGCACTCCAGGGTCCCAAGTCTAGAAGGCGTGGGTTAGTCTCGTGCATTCATCTGTCTAGGCAATTAGCTCTGCGAGGCACCCAGCTACAGCAATTGGAAGAAGAAACCCACTTGTGGGTGCGAGAGAAGCAGGTAGGACTTTTAGTCCCACCTCGGAAAAGCAAGAGTGAGGTGTGTCGCTTATATTGATTTTGTGTTTTGTTCTGTTCGTTTCAAGTCACACAGGGGTGAGGTCCCTCACCCTTACCATGCCTCGTTTGCAATACTCCCCCGCGGACCTAGCACCCGACCCGACTAACCTATCCGTGCACTCCTCGCACACCACACCCATGCCAGTGCGCCTGGACCCGGGCATGCGACCGACCCGATTACCTGGCTCTGAGAGAGTGTACGGAAGAGAGAAATAGATATAGAGAGGCACGGGGGAGGATAGAGGTAGGTTTTGCTCTTCAATGTTTGTGTAGGGAAGAAGGAGGAAGGAAGGCGCAGCTGGAGCTAAGGCAAGGTGAAGTGAGGCTAAGCAGGGAAGGAAAGAAGAAGGAAGGAAGAGAACGTCAGAGGAGAGGTAAGGCTGAAGGAACAAGGGCAAGGTGAAGCCGACACTTAGCTACAAATAAGAGAAGTCAGAAGAGAAGAAGGCAATCCAAAGAAGGAAGAAGAAGGATAAAGGCACTGTGTAGAGGAAGAAGAGAAGGAAGAAATCCAAAGCTAAGAAGGCTGAAGAGAAGCAACTGAATTAGAGATAGAAAGAGAAGGAAGAAGAAGAAGAAGAGGCCATCATTTAAGATGTCTGATCATAGAATCAGACGTCCAACTCTTCTATTTTTGCTATAAATTTAATTCATAAACTCTTGCGATTATATTCTGAATTAAGTTTTGAGTAATTCTAAGAGTTCAATTACATTATTGAGATTAGTGAATAAATTTCATTTGCTTCCTATGTTCGACCTCGCATACTTAGGTTTTTGAGTAATAAATTTTTATTTGTTGTCAACGCTTGGTCACCTATACTACAACGCAACTGACTTAAAAAGTCTGACAAAGTGACACAACATTTTGGCGTCGTTGCCGGGGAGCAATGCGTAATTTATCACTAATCTCTGCATTCTTTTTTTTTAATCATATTGAACACTAACTTGCCCTACTTTGCTTTGTTGTGATCTTGCAAGGTATTTCACGAGAAGATCCCTCCCGCAAGTCAACTACTCCGTGGCAGGTAATCTCTTTTCTTCCTTAAACCATCCCCTAATCCTTGAAAGACAAAAGGAAGCAATTAATTTAGGAATCAATTGCCTTCTTTCTAGTAATCACAATCTTTAAGGCAAATGTTTCTTGATTTTGCGAAAATTTTTCAAATCTTCTTGAAGTTGGAGCAATCTTTTTAGATCCTATCCCACAAATTCCTGTGACTAATAGAAATCACACTTAATCTCCATGGATAACACATTTCTTGCTTTTAAGTCCAAAGAGAACCTTTTTTAAGAAGAAAAGAGGATTGGAAATAGAACCAAATTAGGGTTTCTATAGTAGGGTTGTGAAGTGCTAGTCATACATGCCTGTATAAAAGGAAATGAACCCTCCCGCATCAATGTGCGACCCAAGCCCATGATTGAAGAGATCTAGACAAGACAAACCCTAAAAAATTGAGCTCTAAAATCACTTGAATCTTAAAATCTTGAACCTAATACACTGGGAGTCAAATCAGGGTGATCTCTAGGTCCCAAGCCTTCAATCATTCTGCCATCTTTAGGACAGGTCAGGTAAAGTTGACCCCTTGGGCCAACCAACCTCCAAATTAGGTCACAACATCAAAAGATCTAAAGTTCAAGTGAAAACCCTAAAGCACCTTTGAAATAAAAGTGGTAGACTTAAGAGGTCAAGGTCCCCATTCTGGTCTACCTGGAATCTCAGTGACAAGAGAGGTCGGGTGGGGGAAACCCTGTAACCCGTTGGGATGCTCTACCGTGTAGGGGTCTTTGCGGGACTCTCCCTCTCTGACTGCCAAGGTAATTCTCAGGTGGACAACCTTTTGATCTAGGGGTATCATTCGCTGCAAACCTCCGTAGTCATCCAACATTTTTTGGGTGCCTTGATTGGGTCAAAAACATTTCCAGTCCCTTATCTTTTATCTTTAGAGCACACACATACATTTTCAGTGGGACTCTTTATTCAGATCTAATCACTTCATAACTTGATTCTACATCTTGATTCAAACTCCGATTCTACATCTTGATTCCACCACCAGGTCCAAATATGCAGCCAAACCACTTAAGACTACCATTCAAGAGACCTAAATATCAGAGATCCATGAGAGATAGGATGATTGAGGATGCCCTAAAATTCTATGAAAAAGAAGACAAAACCTCAACACCAGTAGAAAACATTTAGGTTTATGTCCCAACAACCACAACCTTCATCATAACTTGTGCTCAAGTGCTATTGGCAGAAGCCACAAAAGGATCAACCTGAGACATGCTCATCACAGGATACATTGAGATGGAAAAATTGCACAATCTTGAATACCTTCAATGCATGACAAATCCTCTACTTTGGAAGCAACACCAAGATGATCTTGAAAAACGGGAAGAGATAATGAGATTATTAAAATAAATTATCGACCAGAAATACCCATATATGCCACAAACAGAGGATGAACCATCTTGGGACAACATCGAGGATCAATATGATCTCAGGTTTGAGGCACAAAATGGTTGTGGATTCCCAACCCAGACGGAGTACAATGTAGCTGATATTGAAGAAGGTTGGGAAGCTCCAATTGCAGGAGAACACAATGTTGTGCCCACTCTAGACCATGAATCACCAGGCTTAGAATCCCAAAACTCCTGTAATACTAAGAGTAGAACTGAACCTCTCGAGGGTGTAAATTCCGCCCCTTATTCTGATAAGGTGACCTTCGAAGGTTATTCGGACCTAGATTCTAGTGATTCAACCCACATCCTAAGCCCAAAATCTAGATCTGAAACCTATTGGGAAGATTTCGAGGTCCCATATGAGGAAGATCAATTTTTAAATGAAGAATATGATTTTGGGCCTCTATTTGATGAATATCCCTCGCCAACATCCTCAGAGAAACCAATTGATTTTTCAGAAGTCATGCCAATTTACGATACAGAAACTGAGGAGTTGGACGAGTGGGGTTTCAATTGGGTCTATCCTACCAGCTTAGAACCTGAGCCTCTACCAGATAAGGACACCTTTTTAAGGTCAGAATTGACATCTAGGCTAGACCCTAGTTAGGCTGTTGAATCTACAGCATATGATTTATTCTATGGTGGAACTCATGATCTTGAATCTCATTCAGATTTTGATTTTTGCAAACTCTCCGATGATTTCAAATATGACCATAACATTGGAGAAAATCTGCTTCCTGATTATAACAAGACAATCTACGACCTCAGCTCACATGACTCATTCGCTAACTCTGATTTTAAAAGTTACTATGAGGAGTCTCTACATGAGACCACTTGTCGTTCCTTTCTAGAAGAGCCCTCATACACAATTCTCATTGAAGCCACCTCTTCCACACATACAGAACAGATCAAAACCCATTGTCTACCCCGACCCGCAACCAAACTCAATTTCTATTCTGATTCACCTCTTACTGAGCCATTTGTAGATGATTCAACTCCACATCTATACTGGGTATCAGGTATCGATCAGACTAAAAAACATGATCCATCATTCTCTAATCACCCCTGTAGGTTTTCCACACCATGTACTGATTATTTTTCAGAACCCTACTCTGACCAGGCTGATTCGACTCAGCCTAAACTCGAGTTTTCACTTCCATATCCATCCGAGCCACATTGCATGTGGTGGGTTTCGCATCTGTTGATCTACATCTATCAACCCACTAGACTAATTGGGTTTGGGTTGCATCATCAGCCTGTTGATCTTAACAAGCACTTAGTTGGACCAACCAGGCTCTTAATTAAGGTGCTTGTTTTACAAAATTCCACTGAGTTGACCACTCCCTCTCCACCCCATTTTCCGCTCGGTTGAAGGTGCTGAATTTAGTACTTAACGGGAGGCAACCCATCATTCCAAAAATAGAGACCCGTCTGATTATCCGTCTGTACTCCACGTCCATTGCACATTGAGTTCAGCCTTAGACAGTTGATCCCACCTCTGGTACACGTATCAGAGCTTGAAATCGTTCACATTAGTCATTTCCGACCCATCCACCCACTCGAGGTATCCTGTTCTAAGTCCCTGACCTCAACACTATTTCACACCCTCTATTTACAATGAGGACATTGCAAAACTTAGGCATGGGGGTGTGATAAAATGCATACATACAGAACCAAGAAAAAGTCAGAAGGATTCTCACAAAAAAATTCACATATGTCAAAAACACAAAAAAATTGAAAAAAATTGAAAAAGAACAAAAAAATGGAGGGAGGAAATTTTGTAAGCCACATAATTGTAAGGAGGAGAAAAAGAGCAAAATGACAAAAATGAGCACAAAATGGAAAAGAAAAAGAGATAGTCATTAGTAAGATATTAAGGAATTAACCGAAGTTCTAGACCACATCAAGAAAAAAGAAAAATGAAAGAAAAGTGCTAAGGAGACATAAAAAGAGATTAGCAGGAACACTGATTTTAGGCCTTTTGGGCTAGACTCTTAGGCTTAAAAATTCAAGTACCCGCTAAAATCTGGATAATCCTCAAGAGGTTGGGGAAAATGCGAAGCTTAAGTATTAGGTCTAAGGCTTAGGAAGTATTCGACCTCGTTAACTAACCTTCAGTTTGCGGGATTCAGTAACCTAAGCACCCCAATCCACACACAGTTTGGTTCAGTGCGCATAAATATTAAAATCATGCAAAAGCGTTTTAATGCTTTGAAAAAGTTTCCTAGATTAGGAATGGCCAATCAACACAAGTTGATTTGGATGAGTTCTCGATGCGGAGAGGCGGGAAATTTCCCTCGAAGATGTGTAACAACATATCGTCTCCTCGGTGCTTGTCTCTTAAGATATTTAAATATCCTACCGGGGGCATGTAAGTACTCTGCTAGTTTAGATACCATGGGTGGCATTATCTTGAAATGTCGATTGCCAGGGTCTGGATTCGACCACAGAATGCCATGGGCGGGATTATCTTGAAATCTCAAAAGCCAGGGTTCTGGGGGTTGCCATGGGCAGTGCTATCACGAAGCATCGATTGCCAGAGACCTTTGAGGATTGATGATGGGGATGCGGAATCCGATACAGACCGTGTTGAGAAGCCAATCAGAAGCTAGAAATAAAAAGAAAAGAGAGAGAAAGCTCTCTAAACAAATAAATCTTCTGTCTCTCTTACAACAACTCACTGCTAACTAAACCTAGTCTAAAAATGTCTCAAGCACAACGGGTGCTTTAACCGCGGAGTCCAACAAACCCTAGGATAGTTTCTGCAGGCCTTAAAAACCTTTACGGAAGACTGAGGCTAAAGTGGGTCAGGTCTGGATTTTGGTTGGTACTTGAGTACCTCTAGGCCTATTATTAGCATTCTTATCCTAATCAAAAGAAAAAGAAAATCACTTATCACAACTGATGACAGACACTAAGGGTCTAGAAAAGAAGTTAAAACCTTGAAATTTTGCTAAGGGACTAGCAAAAGCTAGGCATGGGGGTATGATGAGAGCCTCATCATGAGCCCTAACTAGCTCATTTTGACCTAAGAAAGAGAATAAGAGCTCCTACATAACCTGGAGAAGGACCTAATTCAAGGAATAAGTGTTCTAAGAAGAAAACATGAAATAAAGGTTAAAAATGTAATTTTACCATTATAGTGCATAAATGGGATTTCTCAGAGGCAAAACATAGGTCAAAAGGTATGAATAAGATAAAAGGTGGGCTGGTTCGTCAGAAATGGGTTCATGTGCAATCTAGGAATTAAATGACATTCTGTAACACTAAAATAACCCCGCTTAATTCAACAAGGTTCTGGTCAGAAAAAAATCAAGTAAAACCTCTAAAATTCATGGAAAAATATCCCTTAGGTTTTAAAACCTTCAATTTAGCCTTTGGAACCTATTTTGACCAAGATTGGGGTCCTAGCTCATTAATTGACCTAATTGGGGTTTTTGTTCAAAAT
This sequence comes from Thalassia testudinum, assembly GCA_037157565.1. NCBI lineage: Eukaryota > Viridiplantae > Streptophyta > Magnoliopsida > Alismatales > Hydrocharitaceae > Thalassia > Thalassia testudinum. The sequence goes on from JAZHRO010000007.1 coordinate 15,858,910, forward strand.
GTCCAGTTAAACGTGGTTAAACCTAAAATTCAACTTCACCATTGCATTCCCTAGGTCCAAATTAGGTTTGTACCAAAATTTGGACCTAAGGGGAGGTCATATTGAACTACTTTGCAAAATAGTACACCCAATTACATTTTGGCCCCTATCTTTTGAAAACCATTACACAGACCCCCTAACTTCCTTGCCACTCTTACAAACAGGTCCCTCCACCATTAATGGGGAGAAATCCTACTCCGACGAGGAATGGAGGGGGAGTACTCCCTGATTCCTCAGAGATCTCCCAGATTTGGAAGGGAGATTCTCTAAGGAATTCCCTTCCATCTGAGCTCTATTGCAATCTCTAATTTGCACCTAATCTCTCGTGCGAATGCACGTGAGATTTGGGTCTCCAACTACTTCCTTCTCCAGTGAGGATTCGCATGCTTGGAAGATTGTCTTCCAAGCACAGGAGCCCTTGCCAGCATCTATAAAAGGATCCTTAACCCCGGTTGCACCTCTTCAGCTCGACTTGGCTAGAGATCCACCCCAATTTCATCTTCTTCTCGTCCGGTCAAGTAGTCCAGCGAGCTCCGGTGAGCCTCCCTCCTGTTTCTCGTCGCTCTGCCACCATACCAGTGGCAAAGCCACCCTCACCCTCTTCCTCTGCATCGCGCAACACCCGCACGAGCACCTCTAGCCCCGTCGTTGCCGTTGTCTACCTCCACTGGACACCTTCTCCAGCGACAACAGGTACTGCCAGTCGCCATCTCTCCCCCTTCGTCCACTTAATTAGGTTAGACTTACTCCTCTCTATCCCCTCTTCAATTCCCCTCCTATTTCACAAAACATCCCTCGACTGCCACTGTCCACCTCATCTTCTCCATCTCCGGTCGCCCACCGGTGAGGTGCTTCCACTGCTCTGCACCTCCACACGCCTTGCCAGATACCTCACTACCTCCACCAAAGTTCACTGATCATCATACACCCTTCCATCGACCACCCACACTACCATAAACGCCCCCCGACCTAACCCATAAGCCCGGACATAGAGCAACCTAGGCACGCACGCCTAGGCCGCCCTGCGGCCAGCCACCAACCACCTCACCTTCGCCATGAGACGGTGAAGCTCCCCATCTGGTTTAACGAGGCTGCAAGGCCATCTTTGTGAAGTTCAGATCTAACCCCTCTGCCGCCATTAGTGACTGCTCGAAGGAGCTCGCAAGCTTGCTCTAGGTTGAAGCACTCCAGGGTCCCAAGTCCAGAAGGCATGGGTTGGTCTCGCGCATTCATCTGTCCAGGCAATTAGCTCTACGAGGCACCCAGCTGCAGCAATTGGAAGAAGAACCTCACCTGTGGGCTCGAGCGAAGCGGGTGGGACTTTTAGTCCCACCTCGAAAAAGTAGGAGTGAGGTGTGTCGCTTATATTGATTTTGTGTTTTGTTCTGTTCGCTTCAAGTCACACAGGGGTGAGGTCCCTCGCCCTTACCATGCCTTGTCCGCAACACTCCCCAGCAGACCTGGCACTTGACCCGACTAACCTATCCGTGCACTCCTCGCGCACCACACCCACGCCAGTGCACCTGGACCTGGGCACGCGACCGACCCGATTACCTGGCTCTGAGAGAGTGTACGGAAGAGATAAATAGATATAGAGAGACGCGGGGGAGGATAGAGGTAGGTTTTGCTCTTCAGTGTTTGTGCAGGGAAGAAGGAGGAAGGAAGGCGCAGCTGGAGCTAAGGCAAGGTGAAGTTAGGCTAAGCAGGGAAGGAAAGAAGAAGGAAGGAAGAGAACGTCAGAGGAGAGCTAAGGTTGAAGGAACAAGGGCAAGGTGAAGCCGACACTTATCCACAAATAAGAGAAGTCAGAAGAGAAGAAGGGAAGCCAAAGAAGGAAGAAGAAGGATAAAGGCACTGTGTAGAGGAAGAAGAGAAGGAAGAAAGAAAAAGCTAAGAAGGCTGAAGAGAAGCAACTAAAGCAGAGACAGATTGAGAAGGAAGAAGAAGAAGAGAAAGCTACAAGGAGAAGAATAAGAGGCCATCATTTAAGATGTCTGATCATAGAAACAGACGTCCAACTCTTCTATTTTTGCTATAAATTTAATTCATAAACTCTTGCATTTATATTCTGAATTAAGTTTTGAGTAATTCTAAATGTTCAATTACATTATTGAGATTAGTGAATAAATTCCATTTGCTCCCTGTGTTCGACCTCGGATACTTAGGTTTTCAAGTAATAAATTTTTATTTGTTGTCAACGCTTTGTCACCTATACTACAACGCAACTGACTTAAAAAGTTTGACAAAGTGACACAACAAGGAGAATGATAGATCCAACCCCTACTCTAATGCTTATAATCCGGGTTGGAGAAACCACCTTAACTTCTCCTAGAAAAACCCGGGGCAACAGACCCAATTCCGACCCAGCAACTATGCTCCGCAACGACCAATGGTTCAGGGTCATGTGTGTACTCAATTGCCCCCAAATCAGGTCAATCAGCCAGCTTGGAATGCCCGTCAACCCACAGGGCAGGCTAATTTGAACCGGCAAATGGTAGAGATGCAAGGATCCATGCTCCAGCTTATGCAGCAAATGAAAACCTCACTGGACAACTTGCAGACCGGGCTCATTACTAACTCTCGTCAACCCGGATCTCTACCATCCCAACCCGTACCCAACCTGCGAAATATTCTGAATCTGGGCAACTAAGCTTATGGGTACGGAAATCAGAGGGACCCACACTCACATGCTCAGGTGGTTGAGCAGGGTCCTTCTTCTTCTGCTTCCTCTACACATCAACAATTCTTGGCTAATCAAGCCCCTCCAATCTTTCCTAACCCTCCCCAAGACCCAAACTCTTATGCATCTGCAAATTCTGTTACCTTAAGGAGTGGTAAGCAGACTCAGGATCCACAAGCACACTGTTCTGATCTACCGAATCTTGAACAACCTGAGGAGAGAGAGGAGAATTCTGGAGAAGAAATCAAGGCTCAGGAACCTGATTCCAAAGATCTGACTCATATTCCTTTTCTTGAAGCTTTGATTAAATCAAAGAAGTCTATTGATAGCAATGAGGAGCATCTGAATATTTTTAAGAATGTTGAGATCAATATCCCGCTTCTTGATGCTATCATGCATATACCGGCTTACGCGAGATTTTTAAAGGATTTATGTACACAAAAGCGTAGTCGAGAGAATCTGTTCCGAGGAAGGTGGTACTCTCCGAGCAGGCTAGTTCTGTTATCCTGCACCACCTCCCTCAGAAAAATAGAGATCTAGGTGCTCTGTTGATTTCTTGTGTCATCGGAGATTACACATTTGATAGAGCACTTTCGGATCTGGGTGCATCCATCAACCTATTTTCGACTTCTCTTTACGAGAAGTTTGGATTAGGTGAACTTTGGCCGACTTCAGTAATGCTATAGTTAGCGGACCGTTCGGTCACAAATCCGTGAGGTGTTATCGAAGATGTTATAGTTAAGGTCAAGGATTTCTATTTTCCTATAGATTTTCTTATCTTTGACATGGATGTACCAGAAAATCTGAGGAACACGCCCATCATTCTGGGGCATCCATTCCTGGCTACCGCTAAGGCCAACATTAACTGTGAAAGCAATAGCATGGAAATCACCTTTGGGGATTAATGAATGAAATTGGATATTTTTAAGGCGATTAATAAATTTGAGGATTGTGGATTTATTGAGGAACTTGAGGAGGATAATGTGAACATTGAAAGTTGTTTGATGGTTTCTTCAATTGAACATTCCTCCTTTGATGATGAATTGGACCCGCAACCCTCTATGGCAGACCTGTCGTCTTTTGAAGAGGTTATTGATTTTTTTCACTCTCAACCTCTTCCTCTTGATGAGTCTTCAGCATCTCCCTTACCTTCAATCATCAACCCGCCCCAGCTTGAACTGAAACCATTGCCTGAGAATTTGAAATATCAATTTTTAGGACCATAGAAGACGCTCCCTATGATTATCAGTGCTAAATTAACAAAGTAGCAAGAGGTTAAATTGATCAAGGTCCTAAAGGAACACAAGGAGGCAATTGGTTGGACCATTCATGACCTTAGTGGGATCGAGCCATCTTACTGCAATCATAGAATATTCTTGGAAGATGGATCCTGCCCTTCTCACCAGATGCAGAGGAGATTAAATTCAAATATGCAAGAAGTGGTTAAAAAGGAAATCATTAAGTGGCTCGATGCAGGAATTATTTATCCAATCTCTGATAGTCCTTGGGTAAGTCTCATGCAAATTGTTCCCAAGAAAGCTGGGATTACCGTTATGACTAACTAGAGAGAAGAATTTGTCACAACTCATTTAGCTTCCTCTTGGAGGGTTTGTATCGATTACAGGAAGCTGAACATGACCACAAAAAAGGATCATTTCCCCCTGCCTTTCATTGATCAAATCTTGAAATGACTAGCCGGGTAGAAATACTTCTGTTTTCTTGATGGCTACTTGGGATACAACCAAGTTCCTATCCATCCTGAGGATCAGGAAAAAACTACTTTCACCTGTCCCTACGGAACCTTTGCTTTCCGTATGATGCCTTTCGGTTTATGCAATGCACCTGCGACTTTTCAAAGGTTTATGCTAGCCATATTCTCTAACATGGTGGGAGAGTTTATGGAAGTCTTCATGGACGATTTCTCTATTTTTGGAGAATCGTTTGAATCTTGTTTGGCTAATCTAGAAATGATTCATAAGCGATGCATCAAAACACGATTGATCCTTAGCTGGGAAAAGAGTCATTTCATGACACAAGAAGGCACCGTCTTGGGTCATGTAATCTCTGAATGGGGAATTGAAGTGGATAAAGCTAAGGTTGATGCTATCGCTAAACTTCCTCCTCCCACATCTGTTAAACAAATTCGATCATTTCTTGGTCATGTGGGATTCTACAGAAGATTCATCAAGGATTTCTCGAAGGTTGCTCGTCCTCTGAGCAATCTTCTTGCCAAAGAAATGCCGTTTGTTTTCGACGAATCATGTCGTAAGGCATTTGATTTCTTGAAAACGGCTGTCACTTGTGCCCTAGTGTTGCAACCACCGATTTGGATAGCCCCTTTTGAGATCATGACCGATGCTTCTGATTACGCGGTCGGGGCTATTTTGGGTCAGAAAATAGACAGGAAGCCCTCTGTCATCTACTACGCTAGTAAAACTCTGGATGAAGCCTAGAGGAATTACATTGTTACTGAAAAGGAATTACTAGCTATAGTATTTTCTTTGGAAAAATTTAAGGCTTATCTCTTAGGGTCTCATGTCATCATCTATACCGACCACTCGGCCTTGAGACATCTCTTGGCCAAAAAGGATGCCAAACCTTGGCTTATTCGTTGGATTCTTCTACTTCAAGAATTTGATCTTGAAATCAAGGATAAAATCGGGGTACAAAATGTGGTGGCGGATCATTTATCGAGACTTTTAAGTGATTCTTCTCGTCCGGACGTCCTGATTGCTGATACTTTTCCGGATGAAGCTATCCTTGTAGTTTCAGGTGTCCAAACCCTGTGGTTTGCTAACATTGTTAATTATTTGGCTTTTGGTCAAATCCCCTAGGATTGGACCAAGCAACAACGGGATAGACTTAAGTCTAAGGCCAAATAATACTTTTGGGAGGACCCTGAACTGTACCGCATCAGCTATGATCAGATTATTTGCCGATGTGTTCTGGAGAATGAATTCAACAGTATATTCAAGTTTTGCCATGCATCTGCGTGTGGTGGACATTTCTCCAGGAAAAAGATGGCTGCAAAAATTTTGCAATCTGGCTTCTATTAGCTGTCTTTATTTAAGGATGCCCAGGATTTCTCAAGGTCATGTTCACGATGTCAGGCACTCGGGAGCATAACTAAGAGAGATATGATGCCCCTAAACCCAATTCTTCTTATCAAAACCTTCGATGTTTGGGGCATCGATTTCATGGGACCCTTTCTTCGTTCATTTGGACATTAGTACATTCTTGTTGCTGTTGATTATATCTCCAAATGGATTGAGGTGATTCCCACCCGAACCAATGACCACAAGGTGGTCATCGATTTTGTCAAGAAAAATATCTTCAGCAGGTTCAGGATTCCGGGGGTCATTATCAATGACGGTGGCACTCATTTTACTAATGCCCAATTTCGGAATTTGTTGGCCAAATACGAGGTTAATCACCGAATCTCCACACCTTACTATCCCCAGATGAATGGATAGGCCGAGATCTCCAATCGGGAGATCAAGAATATTCTGTAGAAAACGGTTAGGCCTGATCGCAAGGACTAGACTCAAAAGCTTGAGGATGCTCTTTGGGCCTACCGTATGGTGTATAAAACGCCCATCGACATGTCTCCGTTTCTTTTGGTGTAAGCAAAGGCATGTCATCTACCTGTAGAGATTGAACATAGGGCATTCTAGGCGATCAAGCAATGCAATTTAGATCTGAAATTAGCTGGGAAGACTAGGAAACTCCAACTATCTGAGTTGGAAGAGCTTAGAAATGATGCATATGAGAATGCCAAGATCTACAAGGCTCTGACCAAAGCTCTACATGATCAATTAATTTCCCGCAAGAGCTTTGAGCCAAACCAGAAGGTCTAGTTATTCGATTCTCGACTTAATCTCTTTCCCGGCAAACTTAGATCTAAATGGAACGGTCCGTTCATTATCAACCAGATTTTTCCAAATGGAGCCATTCAGATCTCTGACCCAAAGATGGGTAACACATTTAAAGTCAATGGTCAACGTCTGAAGCCTGTTATTGACCGTACTCTTCTAGAACCCACCTCAGACACGGTTGCTCTAACCATATTGTGACTTCTTTGGCTAGACTTCGCCTAGCTGATGGCATTAAACTCAGCAGCTGTACATATGACACAAAGTTGACCCGAGCTTCATATTCAGGTGATATCTTTCATACTCTACCTTTTCTTTCATGTCTCTTTCTCAATGTGGACATTGCATCAGCTAGGCATGGGGGGGGTGGATACATTTTTGAATAATTTTGTCAGCTTTGTGAAATTCTTGTAAATTGTATTTCTCTTCTTATATATACATAAAAAAAAAATTTAGGAAGGAATATTTAGACATTAGGACTTTTCAATCTTAGGAAATATTACATTGGGATCTGAACACAAAGACCCTTCAGGTCTTTGGACTTAATCGGCCCATGTATCCACTGAAATGTGGATTTGTTTTTTGAGTCCTCGCCATCTTAATTCTATTGTAATTTGAGTAAATAAGTTTGGGTGATAAGTACACGACTTATCAACCCACCCTCTGATTTGAGGGAACTTTGAGTCTTAAGCATCTACACACTTTCTTTTCACTGACTTGTTGATAAGTGGTTTTAACGAAAATTGGGTAGCTAATGAACCTTCTAGGGTGATATGGCTGGCAAGTTATCGTGGGTAGTAACCCATAGGTAGGTTGTCCAGAGCCTAGTCACTGGACCATTCTCTTCTGCTGCCTTTAGGTAAATCTTAGACCAGGGAAGCCACCTACTTAAAAAAAAAAGTCAAAAAGAAAAAGAAAAAAAAAAAGAAAAGGAGAAAAGAAAAAGAAAATAAAAGAAATAAGCCACACTTTGCTGCACGAGTATGGCTGGCAAGTTGGTGGTAAGAACTCATCGACCGGTTGTCTAGAACCCAGCTCAAGAAATGCACTGAAAATTCCCAAAACACTTAGGAAGAAGCGGAGAAGTAGAATAAACTTGGGAGATATACACTGGATTTACCCTTGTGTTGGCCCCATAAAAATAAAAGTAGGGAGAAAGCTACCTGTTGAAAAGATACACCTTTAGGCAGAACTCTCTTTATGTGTCAACGAGTCTATCACATTCACAATAAGATGCTTATAACTTAGGGTTCTCATCAAATCTTGGGTGAGTTGAATGGTCGTAGAAAGCCACTCTTTAACTCGAAACTCAAAAAATCCAAAAAAAAATTAGAAAAGAAGAAAAAGAGAAAAAGAAAATTTTCTTTGAATAAGGCGAGGCCTTGAGGCGGTCTGCATTTTGGCAGATACCGGGGCACTGTTGTGTCTTTGAAAGTTCAGATGCTAAGTAAACATTTTCTTAACGATGAAAATAACTTATGCCCAAATAATCCAACCTAATTCTTTTATAAATAGCATATAGTTTTTTCTAAGGATTAGCAAAAGATAGGCATGGGGGTGTGATGTAAACAAGTTTATATTACATAAAATGTCTATTTATGCATGTTCTTAAGCATAGAATTGCATTACATACTATAGATATTGCATAGCATGCATCATCCTGCATTTAGATTAGTTTGAATAAAATGGAGGTTAATTGTCTCCTTTTATGTTCAGGGATAGGGCAAATTTTTATCGAGGCCTTGAATCGAGGATCCAACCATATAGATCTGATCAGGGCGACGATTGGAGTTCAACGACTCCAAGATCGCCCTAATCGGATATCTATAGCATTAGATAGAGATTGAGGAACCCTAGAAGATCAAGGGCCAAGATGGTGTTAATCCACACTCAGATGACAAACCCAAACACACGGATGGATTTGGATTGACGATCGCAGCCTAACGGTGCGAAAATCGATTCAATCCAATACCCGTGGCACCATCTACATCATCCAGAAGATGGACAGCCAAGATGGCGCCATCTTAGCTGCCCAACCGATCTCACGCAACTGCTGAAGCCTCTAGCGCCAATACCTCTCTGCCGTTGGATTAAGATCCAATGGCTGAGAGTGGATGCAATCATGACTGTTGGATCTCAATCCAATGGTCAAGATTGTGTGCCACTAAAACACACCGCTTGCCCATCCACGCGTGCAGTGTAGTGGATAAGACGCTCGGTCGCCTTAAGGCGTGGGTTCGAGCTACGAGAAGCACTTCGATTAGGAGCGGATGAGTGGGCACTATTGACAGCACGATGGAGATCGGGCGGCCGTATGCGCCCAATTAGATCTATGCCCCATCTGACGCGGTAAGGAAACGCCTCATCACACGCGATGAGGCACATGATTGAAGCGGCGGGGATGCGTTCTTAGCTGTTCGATCTCACCATCGAACGGTCGAGATTAAGAGATCATGGATAAGCATTGAACTTGGGGAGGTGAGCGGGCGCGCGCACGCGTCGCCCACTACGGCCACGTTCAGGCCTTTAGTGGTGGATTTATCTATCACTAAAGGTTCTGGATTAATGATTTTCAACATATAATGACTAAATTGCCCTTACTCCTTGCAACTATAAAAGGAGGCCCCCTCCATACGAAATTCTCATCCCTTCTCTTCTCTCCCTCTCTAAAGCTTAAGAGAAGCCTGTTCCACACCCGGGATGCTCCTCGAGAGATAAAGTCAAAATTTTGCCCCCATTTCGGAAGTGGATCTCGCGACGATGACGTCTGTGCCGTTCTCATTCCTTTTGCCTCGACCTCCCTCTTCCCGCTCCATCCTTCGTCTTCCAGGCGTCATCCTATCTGGCTCATCCTCCCAGTGATCGTCAAGGAGGATAACTTCTCTCACCCATTCCTCTTTCCAGCTTTCTAGAGGAGAATTTTCCTGCTTTCTAGTGTAAAAGTTTTCCTACTTTCTGGTGTAATTTCTCACTGGTTTAATTGTATAAACATTTTGAAATATTAAGTGAATGTTTTCTCTCTCTCTCTCTTATTCTGATTGTTTATATTGCTTCATTGTAATTACTCTGCTTTTCAACAAAACCCTAAAAAAATATAATTGCGTGTTTAGATCGATGTAGCCTCCCTGAGTTCGACCTAGGATTTCTATCCCAGTATAAATTTTATTTGTTGAGCATGAGTTCTTTGCTTTCAAACTACAATGACAGGTTTTCAAAACCAAATACGATAGCGTAGTACTTCGTAGCTTCAACACCTATGGTTGGAAAACAACTTATGCAGGCGCTATGCACCTTCCAATTCCGAGGTGGGACTATCTTCCCACCTTCCTCACACGCGCCTGCGATAGAGAAGCTCTCTTCGATTACAGCAGCTACCACTGCCGTCGACACCAATTGAATGCCTGGAGTTGTGTGCGATGACGTTTTGCGTAGCCTGGGACATGAGCCTAGGGCTGACATGGCCTGGAGCTCCTGCAAGCAAGCTCCAAGCTTCTCTTCAATGGTAGATGATCGTATGCACCTGAAATCACCAAAACAGCCTTGCGGCCACGTTAAAATTGGTCAGGGAACTTTGCCAAGGCACGGCGAATATGCGGCGGTGGTTGACATGGTGTGGGAGCGCCTGAGTGAGCATACCTAGGGCACACTGTGGCCGTGTAAGTGGGTGTGTTCGAGGGTGTGTTTGGGTGAGTGTTTGGGTGAGTGTTTGGGTGATATGAGTAAGGGGTTGTGATCAGGGGGTTGAGGCGAAGGTTATGGACCTGTCGACGAGGACGAGGGTGGACTGTGGTGGTGGAGCAATCTTACAGGAGTTGGTGGCCGGAGGTGAAGGAGATGGTGGTGGTGGTGTACGAAAATAGTCGGTTGAGGAAATAAAGAAGGGGAAAGAGAGTAGAGGGTGAGAGGAACTTATCTAGGAGGTGAAGAGACGAAAGGGAGACAGAGATTGCATCTGGCTTGTATTACTGATGCCGGAGACAACGATGCTCAGAGAGGACGGTCGGTGAGGACGAAGGGGAGGCAGGGGCATTGGTGGGTGCTACGCAACACGAACGAACATGAGGGAGAAGAACCTACCACTGGTATTATGGCTAGGTGATGAGGGAGAGTAGGAGAGGTTGCTGGAGCTTGATGAGCGAGTCAGTCGGAGGAGAGACGAATTTGAGGGGGTTCTTCGGCTGATTTCAAGCTTAGGAGAGTCAGGGCGAACTGGGGCTCCTTAAATAGATCTCTGGAAGTAGATTTTGTGCTTGGAAGCCTAGATTCCAAGCAAGGTAGGTTCTCCAGCGATGGAAACTCAAAAGAGACCCAAATTTGTCATGCGTTCGCATGAAAGATTGGGTACCAAGTAGGGCCTCAAATTGGGTTCACATTAGAGGGAATTTCTCAGAGAATCTCCCTTTCAATTTTGAAGGGGATTCTCTGAGAAATCAGGGAGAAGTCGCCTTCTAAAGCTCGCCAGAGTAGGATTCCTCTGCTATAATGGTGGAGGGACCTAATTGCAAAGAACGATGAAGAAGTTAGGGGGTCAAATGTAGGGGTTTTTGAAAGATAGGGGTAGAGATGTAATCAAGCTGGACCTATTTGCAAAGTGGGTCAAGATGAGTTCTCCTTGGGTCCAAATCTTGGTACAAACCTAATTTGGACCTAAGGAATCCAATGGTGAAGTTGGATTTTGAGTTTGACCACGTTTGTCTAGGCAATTTATGCAAAAACCCAATTTAGGGAAGATATATGTTTGAGACCCATTCTAGGTCAAAATAGGTTCCAATGGCCAATTTGAGAGTTCTAAACCCTAAAGAATATTTTTCAATGATTTTTAGAGGGTTTAGGTGAATTTTAACCTGACCAGAACCTTGTTTAATCAAGTCTGTTTTATGGTTGCAAGAAGTCATTTAATTCCTAGAACTCACACGAACACTTTTCTGTCTGGTCCAACCCACTTTTTATCTTGTTAAGACCCTTTGCCATATGCTTAGCACTTGAGAAAATATGTTGTTGTACTGTAATGGTAAAATTCCAGTTTTACCCCTTGTTTCTTACTTTTCTCTCAGAAAGGTTGTTTAGTGAATTATGACCTTCAATTTGTTATGTAGGAGCTTTTATTCTCTTCTTTGGGTCGAAATGAGCTAGTTAGGGCTCATGATGGTGTTCCCATCACTGGCAAAGACCTAGACTTGACCAACCCTAGCCTTGGGTTTGCCGCAAAGGTTTCTAAGGCCCACAAAAATTACCTAGAGGTTTGTTGACCCCAGCAGGTAAAGCACCCGTGCGTATTTGTAGGAAGTCCAGGTTCAGTTTGCCAGTGCATTTTTGATAAGAGAGATAGAAAGGGATACTTATTTTGAGAGATTTCTCTCTTTTCTTTTTACATTCCCCTAAATCCAAACTTGGATTGGTCCAAAACACAGTGTGTATCAGACTCCTTATCCCTACCATCAATCCTTGATGGGACCTTGGCTTTCGATGCTTCAAGATAACATCGGCCATGGAAACCCCCAAAACCCTAGCTTTTGACACTTCGAGATAGTGCTACCCATGGCATTCTATAGCTAAATTTAGGCCTTGACAGTCGACATTTGGGGATAATCTCGCCCATGGCACCTGAACTAGCACAAGGTGCTTACGTGCCCCCCTGTAGGATATTTAGATATCCTAGGAGACAAGCACCGAGGAGACGATATTTTATAATGCATCTTTGAGGGGAGTGTTTTTCATTCTGCCACTCCATGCCGGGAACTCATCCAATAAACTTGTGTCTTCGAGTCGTTCCTAAGTTAGATCTTTGGAGAAACATTTTCAAAATAGAACACTTTTGGCATTATACTTCATTACGTGCACTAAACCAGATAGGCATGTGATTTTTGTGTGCCTAGGTTACCAAGTCCCGCAAACCAATGGACAGGCAACGGGGCCAAATAATCCCTAAGCCTTAGACTTTATACATCAGCCTCGCAACTTCCTCAACCTCTTGAGGAATTGTCCTGATCTTAACAAATACGTAAATGTTTAAGCCCTAGGTTAGGCCCAAGAGGCCTAAGGTTAGTATCCTTCACTAATCTCCTAAGATTTACCCCTTAAAGTCTTAATTCATCATTTGATCCAGCTTAGAACTTAGGTAAGTTCTATAATCAATTACAAGGACTAACACAATTTTCCTTTTTGTTTCCTCCTTTTTCTCTATTTTTTTCTTTTCTCCACTTTTTCCACCTCAATTTAGATCTTTCAATTCAGCTCTCCTCCTTTCATCTTTTTTTCCTTGAATGAAACACTTCTGTGCAATGAATTTCACAGTGTTTTACACTTTAATACCCCCCCATACCTAAGATTTGCAATGGGCTCTTTGTAAATTAGGTGGGTTCAAGTTCAACTTAGGTCTTACATTAGAATAGGTTTGGGTAGGTGGCAAACGAGTCGGGATGACTGTTGCGGATGATTTCAAGCTCTGATACGAATATTGGAGGGGAGTCAGCTGTTCTAACGAACGAACCCTATAGTTCAATATGACTTCAGCTCAGAGATAGGTGATGTAGACACAATTATTGAGGGTAAAATGTCTATTCATGCGCATTCCTAGGCGTAGATTTGCACTTCATGTTATAAATATTGCATAGCAAGCATCATTCCGCATTTAGAGTAGTATATAATTTAGGTTAATTGCATCCTTTTTGTGGTTAGAAGAGAAGGATATTTATTTTGGAGCCTCGGATCTGATCAAGACGACAGTCGGAGTCCAACGCCTCCGAAATCGCCTCGATCGGAGTCCCGTAGCACCATATGCAGTCTGAGGAAGATCAATGACCAAGGGACTAGGTGACATAATTCAAAGCTTCAAATGACTAATCTGATCGCACGGATGGATTTCGGTCGACGATCGTATCCTAACGACATGAAAATCGACATAATTCGACCACTGCAGCAGCCCCTACAACAAAAAGATGGAAGGCCAAGTTTGCACCATGTGGCGCAGCCCAGGCCTCCCATGCGCACGCATGCACCACCGCACACACACAACAGCGCGGGTGCGTGTGCGTGCACAGAGGCATGCATGTGCATGGTGCAGTGCCAGCACGTGAGCGTGTGCACGTGTGGCAAAGAGTGCTCACAGTGCAGCGCCAGCGGAGCATGGGGCAGGCGTGTGCTTGGTTGGCGCTAGCCTATAGCGATGCCTAAGCTTGACCTACAGTGATGCTTACAGCCGTCGCTAATTATTTACACGCCAGCAAGGCCAGTAGGCATGAGCTGCCTATAGTGACACTTCCAGCGACGGCCTGGAGGTCACTAATGGTCTCATACCTATTTTTGCCTCTTATCCTCCACTATAAAAGGACCTACAGCCCCTCCCTTCCAAGCCATCTCTACCTACTCTACTCCTACCTACTCCTATGCTCTAGCAAGCCTACCAAAGCTCCATTAGAGCTTACTCTCAAGCTCCCAAGGCTCCTATTAGTGTAGTGAACCTCTACCTCACCAAATATTCCTCCATCTTCCCATCCCTATTCATAGGTCGCCTTGGAGCAGTCCTCCTACCTCCATTCCGGTAGTAGATCATCTCCACCTCCTCACCTCCATTCCGAAGCTACACTGAAGCTTTCCTCTACCCGATGTCCTCTTGCATCTCACCTCTGTCGTCTCGCTCCTCACCTCCTTCGTCTGAGCTTCCGCCAGGCACCATCGTCTCACCGAACAGCCGCTTCGGGAGATTTCTTCTCACCTCCCTCTCTTTTATGCTTTTGTAGATTATTGTAATAGATATTCACGATATATATCATATTTGTTCCATATCTCTTGTGATTTATTCTGGTTGTCTTCTTCTTTCAAAAACACAAAAAAATAACAAAACTTTTAAATACCAAAAACAAACAAAATGAAGCATCGTTTTCAATTAAAGTAAAGATCGCCCCCTGTGTTCGACTCAGGACTCCCTTGGAGTTTCGATATTAATTTTATTTGATCATGAGTTTTGCAACTACGATGATGGGTTACTTGTAACCCTGATTTCAAACTCGAGAAACACGTGTGATCATTTTGGTGCCGTTGCCGGGGATCGAACAGAATTTACTTTATTTTTTTCTGTGCTTCTTTGCATTTACATAGCACTATCCCTACTTATCTTTGATCTACTGTCTTGCAGGTAGCCTAGCATGGAGATCCAAGTGGGGTAGATTAGAGTAAAGTGCGGGTAGAGTGTTTTGTAAGTGTCCCCCACATTCCCCCCCACTAGTTCATTTCGCTACAATCATAACCAAGACCTAATCTACTTAGATGTTTACATAAACCATAGGATAGACTTTGTTTGTCTTGTTTTCCACCTTCACCCATCTCATCCACATCTTATAAAAAAGAAACAAAAAGATATTTTCTATGGAATGAATCAATTTACACACCTTATACACCCACATCAAAGGCACATAACCTGACTTGATTTTCATTTACTCAACCGGAATTCTGACCTGTGGACCCGGTACACAAATTCAACACATAAAAGAGTAGAAATCATATTAAGTTAATCACTTTTTTTGTGTGCCTTAATCGGTGGTGCATTTGGGTTGATTGATTGATTTGTTTGGGCTGCACCACCTAATCTAAAAGAGATTCATTTTGTAGCTTGTCCATAGGATTCAATACTTAGCTCAAGCTAGGCACTCCATATTTTCTTGATTTACAAAGGAAAAATACTTGAACTCGTGCTTTCAAAATTTGGATTGCCTCACAAAACTTGATTGAATATACCAAGTATTTGAATCCTAAAAGGTACTAAGAAAGATTCAAACTCTAAAACTCACCTCAACACTAATAATCTTGCTTGAAAACCTCCTGGTTGTGCACATTCACACATTCTCAAACAAATCATTAAGGGCATAACCCATTAAGGGCCCATCACATTCCAGAAGCACCATTGTCGCAAGCCTATCTAAAATTGAGTAGACGTTGGCCTTAAAGACTAGTTCACTCTACGGGATCTAGACTGAGATTATTCATGATTAACCTACTTCTACTAGTCAATCTAATGTCTAGCTAGGGGAGTAGCATCAAATAATCGTGGCTAGGGGGTACACTAAGAACTGGAGGTGCAAGCCGAAGGAAGAACCTTCTCCCCAGTCCCTCCTTCTAATTGGTTGGATTGCTTGGACATAAGTAGAGTAAATCGTCCATAATCTTAGGACGGATTCTGAGAGTCTGTAGACCTTTTTGCTACCCAACCTAAGGTTAGGCTTGTATTTTTTGTGCTGCAGGGTCCCTTCTCTTCCCTGTCCTTCCGACTTCCTTCTAGTGTATGCTTGGAAGGAGGTCATTGAACCCTCAATTAGAAGGACCTTTAGACCATTCCCGGAGGTGAAGGTTGAGCATTAGCCAAGCAGATCCCAAGCTGATCAACAACCACCTCCCTCACTCTCGAACAAGCAGGAGTTGATTCAAAGGCAGTTGGAGGAATTACAGCAAATGCAGCAATGGTTCCAACGAATGAATGGTCAGGGCGCTCAGCCCTTGAAAGATTTATATGATCCTTCAAATTACGAGGATCGTCTCGGCGTTGTGATCCCCATCGGAGATGTTGAGATCGAGCCCTAGGTTTTGAGTCTAATTAAACACTTTCACTAGCTTGGCTTAGAGGACCCATTTCAATATTTGTAAGACCTGATCACTTTGGCTCAGACCACCAAATCGCAGAATGTGGATGAAGAACAGATGCTCATGAGGCTTTTCTCCCACTCACTCAGGGATAAGGCCACACGTTGGTATCATACTATTGGAAGACCGATTGCTACCTGGACAGCTTTGAAATCGACCTTCCTAAAGAAATTCTTCCCAATTGGACGAACCAATGCATTGTGACGGGCAACTACCACTTTTGCCCAGTAGTTGGGGGAACCGTTTCATGAGACCTAGGAGAGATTCCAGGATCTGTTGCGGAAGTGTCCACACCACGAGGTGCCTAAATGGCAACTTGTGTAGATTTTTTATCACGGGTTGAAAGATCAACTCCGTAATCATGTGGATGCTTCTTGCGGAGGCAATTTCCTCAACAAGAACGCAGATAGAACATATGATTCATTTTAGGAAATGGGCAAAAATTCTTTAAACCACGCCTCCATGGAAACCTTAAACTTATCCCAACAAATTAGATCAAATGCTAATGTGGTCCAAGATTTTCATGCATCTGATATGGAATTGATCTACATTAGATTAGATAAGATGGATCTGGTTACTAAACGAATGAAGAGTGGATGTCTGGAAACTCTAATTTTTCTAGATCCACTCAATCCCAGGGATCGAGATTCCATTCTTCGAAAACTCCTACGGACAGGAGTTTATGAACCAACTGGAGCCGGCTTGACCTTCGAGCCAACTCTTCCTGGAACCTTATGGGTTCCAAACTGGGGCCTTTGATCCCAGTCCTTCTGATCCTTCTTCATCCTCATCTTATGATGATGTTCATGCTGTGCAAGAGAATGTTAGGTCCAACCCTTATTCGAATTCCTATAATTCTAGTTGGAAAAATCATCCTAAATTCTCTTGGAAAGATCAGGGGTAGCAGACCCAATATCGACCCAACAACTATGTACCGCAAAAAGCAATGGGTCAGGGTCATGTATATACTTAGTTGCTTCTAAATTAGGTTAATCAACCCATGTGGAATGCTCAACAACCCACTGAGCAGGCTGACTTGAACCTGAAAATGGTAGAAATGCAAGGGTCAAAGCTCTAGCTAATGCAACCAATGAAAACTTCGCTGGACACCTTGCGATTTGGACTTAGTGCAAACAACCGACAGCTCGGATCTCTACCATCACAATCTGTACCAAACCCAAGGAATGTTCAGAACTGAGGCACTGGGCCTCAAGGGTTTGGTAATGATGGGGAGTCACATGCTCAAGCTCATGCTATCTATCAGGCTACCCCAGCCCCTCCTGGAGAAAACCAAGTTCCTACCATAATCAACCGGGAGCCATCTGTTTGCCCAACTCTCCCCAAGGCACTGACCAACAGCATTTTGCCACGGCAAACACCATTACCTTGAGGAGTGGTAGTAGACACAAAGGACCTACCCAACCCCATGTCAACCCCATTAGACCCCGTAGCAAGAATTCCAAACTCCCAACTACGAATGTCATCAACAAAATATCAGAGGCTGATTCGGGAGTATGTTGTTGTTGTATGGGCAAACAGAAAAAGTCAGAGAAGAAATTGGAGGAAAGGATGTCCTTACTTCAGCCTTTCAAATTGATAATCATTTTACTCCTAGTGGCTATCGGATCAATCCCCGCCTATGCCATAGGTTTACTAAATGCATATAAAGAAAGGCATAGAGCGAAATCTGAAATCAATAGGGGAGTAGTTTTGTCTGATAACACAAGCACATTGATCCTAAATAAGCTACCTCTGATTGCACCACAAAAATACACCTGCAATTGTGCCATCTTGCGCTATTTCCTAGCATTACCAGTGCATATTAGGTTTCCATAGTCGCATTTGTGAAAATACATGCATGCATGCATTTAATTGAGAGGGGAGGAGAGTAAATAAAATGGACTCGCAATTCACGTATTCATCAAGTGCTGCCTCGCAAAATTTCCATCTTCATTTTTTATTTCTTTTTGATTTTTGACTTTCTTCCCGCGACTGCAAGGCATGGCATGGCTGGATCTTCTTCTTCGCGCCATGTCCTGCTCAGCCATTCCCTACTCATGCTCTCCCTGCCAAGCCATGCATAGCCAGGGCATGGCTGTGCATGCCTCTTTGCTCTATAAAGAGAGCTCGGCTTCTTCTTGCAAGAGGAGCCTGGTCCCCACGAAGAAAAACTCCACAGCATCTTCTTCTCTAGGCCGCCTCCTCCTCTCTCCCTCTATACGCAGGCCCTCCTCCTCTAAGGAGACACTCTGCAGGCAGGAGCACCTCACAGTGGTGCACAACCACCACTGTGTGTCCACCACCGCCCAACTCATCAGAGAGCCGGTGGGCATGGTGGCATTCTCTGTTTCAACTTTTCAAGCCATTTCAGCCATTGGAGTAGGAGCTTCAAGCTTTGAAGCTCAAAGCTCCGCATGTAGCTCAGCAACAAGGCGACAAGAGTCGCAGGCCACCGTGCGTCCCTGAAGCAGCCGCCCCAGCCCTTTCCGCGCACGCCTGCAGGTGACCTCGCCCCTCTCCGCGCACTCTGTCGCGAACTTCTCCATGCTCGCAACCAACCGGCGCACCCCTTCCACATCCGCGCCACCGCGCGCGCGCCGAGCTGTCCATGACCTCCGCACTCACAGCACCGGACGCAAGCGGTTGCACGGCTCACCCGACCACTGTAGCCACTGTTCATGCATTTCTGCGGAACACTGTGGCTACAGTGGGGTGATCGGTAAGTTTCTCACTTATCCTGTCACCCAGCGCGCCGCTACCAGCCACTGCCCACGCACACGTCTCGCCCCGCGTTCTGCTCCAACACCCGCCCGTGCGTCAGCCAGCTCCCGCACCCGCTCGCATCTTCGCCCGCTCCCTTCGCCCGCGTGCGCCTGCATCTGCCCGCTCCAGCCCTTCCGCACAGCGTTGTGCGCTACGACCCTCTCTCTGCACCCACTCCCTCCAGTGCGCGCCTCTCTGCGTGCAAATGCGCCTGCGCGTGCGCGCGTGGACTCCAGATGTCAGGCCTGAAGCTTCAGACGCCTTAACCATGCCAACTCCAGCTCTCTCTCTCTCTCTCTCACATCACACTCTCCCTCTCTCTCTGGAAATACACATGCACACACACACTCTCACCTATACACTATTATATACTTATATATATTTATATACATATATATATTTATATCTATATATATTTATATACATATATATTTATATATACTTATATATATACATATAGTAGTATCTATATACTTAAGTATTAGTATACATACATACATATATATATATATATATCTATATCTATATACTTATATAAATATATATCTACATATATATTTACATATCTACATATACTTATATACACACACACACATATATATATATACATATATCTATATATATATATATTATTACCTATATAACTAAGTATAATTATAGATACATATATATATATACATACACTTATACACATATATATACAAATATACATACCTATATACATATATATCTACATAACTATATATACATATATATATATATATATATACATATATACATATATATATACATATAACTACATATATACCTATATATTTATAACCATATATACATATAGATATATTTACGTATATACATATAGATATATTTACGTATATACATATATATATTTTCACATTACTTACCATACGTTGTATCGCGGGAATATCTGCACCAGTTGCTGATATTCCTCGATACACGTGTACAAAATGCATGGTTACACTCATCTTCCATCAATCCATCCTTACACTCCACGTGGCACTTCGTCCTGTTGGTTGCGTCTTTCTAGACGACGATCGACTTGACACCGTGCTACACTCAATCTCCGCCTCCACCCCCACCCCTTTATACATATATAATATATACATATATATATACTATATTTACTTTATTTTTGTTTCTCTTTCCTACCAATAAAAAGATAAAAAAATATATAAAAGAGAAAAGATAATCCTTGACTTGCAGGTACTCCATCTTGCGAATAGCAAGACCCATTTTGGAACCCTGATTTGGCTCAAATTTTGAGGGTGTGCCTCAAGGACAAGAATTATCAGAAAAAAAATCTAAATATAAAAACACCAAAAATACAATAAACGAACGGAAGAGATTCGTTGTAGGAAAGGCGTAGAAACTTGACTTCTAACCCCACTTCCCTGAGTTCGACCCTAGGCCTAAAAGTGACCAAGATAAAATCAAGTAGGCCAGGTAAAAAAAATTTTGTAAAGAAATGGTTAGGTTTGAATTAGGTTTACCACTATACGCATTACAACGATAAAATCACCATATTAACACACCTAACCAGGTCCGACCAACCTCGTAAGAAGTAAGACCCGGGAGCCCCACTGATTTCCTGCACAATAGGAAACATTACTTCTGACCGGGCCCTCCTCAACTTGGGTGCTTCCACTAATGTGATCCCCACCTCACAGCACATGGAATTGGGTCTCGGCTACCTAAAACACACTGACATAACCTTGCAGTTAGTCGATAGATCAATTACAAAACCAAGGGGTATTTTGGAGGATGTTTTAGTCAAGGTTAATGATTTGCATTACCTTGCTGATTTCATGGTCCTGGACATGGAAGCCCCAAAATAGCTCAACCACACCTCGATTATTTATGAAGACCTTTCCTAGATACTACTAAGAAGAGGATTGATTGTGAATCGATAAATATAGAAATGGCCTCAGGGGATAAGATATATCGATTCAATATTTTCGAGGTCTCAGAGAAGAATAAAGTTAAGTGTGGTTTGTTGGAGGAGCTTGGTAGAGTAGAGGAAGTAATGGCCATACATATCTTAGACAACCTTTTAATGGCTAAATCAAACCAAACTCGGGAAGAAGATCACACGGTTGCAGAAATAATTGAGGACAAAGAAAAAATGTGACCAATTGTAGCAACACGGGATGAGGAAGATATACATGAAATCGAAAATTTGTTGGATGATTCACGTGATCAAGATAAAATCCAACAACATCCTTATCTTGAAGGCTTAGAGTTTGAGGTCCAACTTGTGGGTGGGAATTATGAGGATCAGGATGGTTGGTTTAAGAACCTAGAGTGTGAGGATAAAATTGAATAATGGGGAAGAACTCTTCAAACATTTGGTATTCTAGAGTACCCACAAATCCCCAACACATCACAAAACCCTCATAATCCTTTTTCACCCAACCACTACACTAATTCTATACCCAACCACACTTCCTCTGTAATAAATCAACAAAACTCCTATTGGAGACCATTTGGGCTCTTGCTGCACCACCAACTTGCCACTTTCATTATTCATCTATTTGGCAAGCCCATTTTCACTCTCCTGGACCCATACCTGGGGTCCAGAAACTGTGTTGTTGTGGTCTCAATGTTTAGTTATTTTTTTGATTTAGGATATCACCTAGCTAAAGGCACTAAACTCAGAGCATGTAAAGACTATTCCAAGCTGACCAGAGTATCACGGAAACCAGGTGCTATTCTTCCACTTCTACTCTCCTGCATGCTTTCATTTTTCACAATGAGGACATTGCAATAGCTAACCATGGGGGGTGGACATATCTTAAAACCTTTTTGTTAGCTGTAACAGTAATTTCCTGCTATTTAATTCCATAAAAAAAATTTGAAAATTCAAAAAGATTAAGAAAAAAAACTAGGAAAAGAGAACTTAGGCATTTGGAAGTTATTAACTTTAGGAAATGATACAATAGGACCTAAATACTTAGACTCCTTAGGTTTTCGGGCTTAATTAGCCCAGGTGTCCACTCGAATGTGGACTTAGTCTCGAGTCCTCGCCAATTAAAATTCATTTTGAGTTGGTAAATAAATTGGGATGATAAGTATGAGACTTATTGATGTAAACACATTTGTTGAGGGTAAAATGCCTATTCATGCATGTTCCTAGGCTTAGATTTGCATTTCATGTTATAAATATTGCATAGCATGCATCATTCTGCATTTTGAGTAGTTGTATATAATTTAGGTTAATTGCATCTTTTTTGTGGTTAGGAGAGAAGCATATTTATTTCGTAGCCTTGGATTGATGATCCAACCATACGGATCTGATCGAGATGACGATCGGAGTCCAACGCCTCTGAAATCCCCTCGATCGGAGTCCCATATCACCATATGCAGTCCGAGGAAGGGCCAAAGGACTAGGATACATAATTTGGAGCTTCAAATGATAAATCTGACCGTGTGGATGGATTCAGGTCAACGATCATAGCCTAACGGCATGAAAATCGACTCAATTCGACCTTTGTAGCAGCCCTACAACACAAAGAAGATGGACGGCCCATACTGCGCCACGTGGCACAGCCTAGGCCTCCAACACACGCACGCAGCACCGCACGCGCACAGCAGCACGGGTGCGCGGGCGCGTAGGCGCGCATGCGCGCAACGCCAGTGCGTGGGCACGCACGCGCATGGCAAGGCTGGAGCGGTGCCAGCACAGCGTGCAGTGGACTACGGCGACGCATGAGCTGGACTTACAGCGATGCTTACAGCCGTCAATAATTCATCGCATGCTAGCAGAGCCAGCTGTGGGTGCCAGCAGGCATGTGCTGCCTACAGCGACGTTTCCAACGACGGCCTGGATGTCACTAATGGTCCCATACCGATTTTTGCCTCTTCACCACTATAAAAGGACCTATACCCCCTCCCTTCCAGGCCATCTCTACCTACTCTACTCCCACCTACTCCCAAGCTCTAGCAAGCCTACTAACGCTCCATTAGAGCTTATTCTCAAGCTCCCAAGGTGCCTATTAGTGTAGCGAACCTCTGCCCCACCAAATACTCCTCCAACTTCCCATCTCCCTTCATAGGTCACCTTGGAGCCGTCCTCTCACATACATTCCGGTAGCAGATCAACTCCATCTTCTCACCTCCATTCCGGAGCTACGCCGAAGCTTTCCTCAACCTGACATCCTCCAGCATCTCACCTCCGTCGTCCCGCTCCTCACCTCCTTCGTTCAAGCTTCCGCCAGGCACCGTCGTCTCGCCGAACAGCTGATTCGGGAGATTTCCTCTCACCTCCCTTTCTTTTTATGCTTTATAGTTCACTGGAATTGACATTGAATTGACATATATATCATATTTGTTTCATCTCTATCTTGTGATACGTTTGCTTGATTTCTTTTATTTCAAAAGTACAAAAAAATATCAAAACCCCAAAATACCAAAATGTAATGAATCGAAGCACGATTTTCAATAAAGTAAATGCCACCTCCCTGTGTTCGACCTGGGACTCCCTTGGAGTGTCGGTATAAATTTTACTTGATCGACGTGTTTTGCAACTACAATGATAGGTTACTTGTAACCTCGATTTCTAAACACGCGAAACACGATGCGACCATTTTGGCACCGTTGCCGGGGAGGCTACGGAATTTACTTTATTGTTTATTGTGTTTCTTTACATTTACATAGCACTAACCCTACTTGTCTTTGATCTACTGTCATGCAGGTACCCTAGCATGGAGATCGAAGTGCGGTAGATCGGAGTAAAGTGCGGGTAGAGTGTTTTGTAAGTGTTCCCCACACCACCCCCACCTTAGTTTTCATTCCATAACCGAATAACTCAAACCCAAATCAACTTAGGTGCTTTTTATGAACCCTAGGATAGATTTGGTTGTTTGTTTGCCACCTCTACTCACCTCGCCATCCACATAAATAAGAATAAAAAAATAAAAAAAGTGTTATCTGATTGTGGGATTTTCTGTAAGCTACACACTTAACACCCACAACTTCTCACCCTAAGGCGCACAATCACATCGATTCTACCACTTAACCGGGATCTGACCTGTAACCTAGTACACTTAATTCAACACACAAATAAGTGAGTAGAAATCTGAATAGGTCAGAAATTTCTATGTGCCTTAACTAAGTGGTGCAATAGGCCAATTGATTGAACTGTTTGGGCCGCACCACTTAAGATAAAAGCGATTCATCAAGTAGCTTGCCACTTAGGGTTGATTCTTATGGCTGAATCAGGAACTCCACATTTTTTTCTTTGATTTCTAAAGGAATATATCATCACCAGTGCTTGCAAAACTTGGAGTGTTTTCCTAAACTTGATTGAATATACCTAAGATTAAACCCTAAAAGCTACTAAACAAGGTTGAACTCTAAAAGACACATCATCAAATAACCTTGTTTACAAATCCTGGTTGTGCACAAACACACATTTTAACTGATCATTAAGGGCACAACCCATCTAAAGGGCCCATCACATTCCTGAAGCACTATTGTCCTAAGCCTAACTAAAATTGATTAGACATTGGCCCTAAGGACTTGTTCGCTCGTCGGGATCCAGATTGAGATTGTTCACGATTAACCTGCTTATAATAGTCAATCTGATGTCTAGCTAGGGGAGTAGCGTCGAATGACCGCAACTGGGGGTACACTAGGAACCGAAGGCGCAAGCCAAAGGAAGAACCTTCTCCCCAGTTCCTCCTTCTAACTAGTTGGATTGCTTGGACATAAGTAGAGTAAACCATCTATAATCTTAGGACGGATTCTAAGAGTCTGTAGACCTTTAGGCTACCCAAACTAAGGACAGGCTCATATTTTTGTATTGCAGGGCTCCTTTCTTTTCTGATTTCCTTCCTTACTTCACCATGTATGCTTCCACATCCTACACACATTTCACATCCTATCCTCCTACCACCACTTACCCCTAAGATGATTACTATCCCGACTTAACTTGTAATTATCCATCCACTAGCCGAGATGACTTTGATTGGGGATATGAATCCGGACCTCAGTGTCCAAGGCCTAACCCTGGATGACAAGACTTTGATTATTATCCTTCCCAGAGCTATAATGATTTTGGATCTCCATCCTTTGATGCCCAAACCAACCCGATCAATAATTAGGAAGGATATCATGATTATAACACCTACCCTCCCTAGTATTCCACTGAATATAGGTCGCCACCATCCTTTGAACAACCTAGAATGACCTACTTTCAGGGAGGGACCTGAGAACCTCTATATCTTGACTCCCCTAGATTTAACTTGAACCCACCCAAACCTGAACCGAACCAGTCGGTTCAGGTGAACCAGATCCAGGATAGGGTGTTGGCTAATTTGAGGAACACTATACCATCTTTAGAAGCTTAGCCAACACCATGCACTGAAGCACTAGAGCCTATGATCAAAATGATTGATGAACTTAATAGTTCTCTATTGGATTTGCTCCAAAGTGTTAGGGATAGGGACTTGGGTGAGTTTCTTCTTGGGAAATTGTCGAGGTTGAGGATGAAATTTATGGTTGCACTAGTCAAATCTTGGGATGATTCTCAAGATGAACCCCCTTCAGGAGAGCCAATGTCTGAACCCGCTCAGGCGCCTATCGGGGGGGATACATTTCTTGAGACTGGGGATGACCAGGATGGGCTAGAGCAACCATTTGAGGATGAATCGATTGATTCACTCGAGATCCCCAAGCCAGGGAGAGAGGAAAAATATGTCTCCACGAACCATGAAATGACATATGATTTTGAGACATATATAAATGAGGATCATGGATTTTTTGACTCTGAGGGTGAAGAATCTTTTTGTGAAGTCTCACTTGAACTTAAGGAAGAGGATTTTAGTGAGACAAATGGGCTTGAGGAATCTGACAAACCAGTTGATAGCCCAGTTATTGAAGATTTGGATTCGGTTGGGGTTAACTCGGAGGATCCGAATCTTGATGATTCAATCAGTGACCCCAGTCCTCATCTGCACCCCGATGAGCTGACTTCAGAGATCTTTGTGCCCAAGTTAATCTTGATTCAGCCACGATTTCTGGACTTGGGAGATTCATATGGGGTGAATAATATGCTAGAGGTCCCGAAGCCCAAGCCATTGATGTTGGAGGATAGAATTATTGAAATAAAGATTTGGGAGGCTAATTCTGAGGGAAGTTTGATTTTGGATCTAAGGGTACCTATTGACCTAAAACCACTTACTTTCTACCAGTACCCTTACGATATCTTTCACGTGCAACCCAAGCTCAAAATAACTGATTATTTTTCTGAGCTAGATGTTAAGTGGACAACCGCACCTATTGAACCATCTTTACCCATTGTCCGACACTTTGGTCTTGGGTTGCACACCACTAAACCGCAGGCCTGGCCCCGCAAACACAACAACCTTCGGTTCTGGGTGATTTTCATCCAAAACATGAGAACCACTCGACCTTGGGGCATGGGTCTACACCATAATCTCGTCCACGTCTATGGACATCTTCTGTAGACGGGTTTCAGGATCAACCTTTTGATTTTGATTCTGACCTGCACTTGTGAATTCTCAATTTCTTCTTTGTATGTATGTTATGCCTAGCTAAAGGCATTAAACTTAGCACGTGTGTATACAATCTTCTCTCTGCAGAGCTGACCAGATTTTCACAACACTCAGGTGATATTCTATTTACTTCACCCTTTCATGTCTTTAATTTTACAATGAGGACATTGCAACATTTAGCCATGGGGGGGGCGAATAATCAATTCTTGAAATCATTATGTTAACTCCGTAGAATTTCTTTTAGCTTCTTATAAAATTAAAAAACAAATTGAAAATTTGAAAAAAGAAAAAAAAGAAAGAAATTAGGAAAAGAGAACTTAGGCATTTGGAAGTTATTAACTTTAGGAAATGATATGAGAGGACCTAAACACTTAGAATCTTTAGGTCTTCGGGCTTAATTAGCTCGGGTGTCTACTCGAATGTGGACTTAGTCTTGAGTCCTCGCCAATTAAAATTCATTTTAATTTGGTAAATAATTTGAGATGATAAGTATGCGACTTATCAACCTGCCCTCTGATTTGGGGGGACTTTAAGCCTAAGCATCTACACACATTTTTTGCATTGACTCACTTTCTAGCGATTTTTATGGAAATTGGGTAGCTAATGGACCGACTTGGGTGGTATGGCTGGCAAGTTGTTGGTGGTAACAGCTCATCAGCTGGTTGTCTAGAGCCCAGCCACAAGACCATTTTCGTTGTACTGCCTTTAGGTAAATCTTAGATCAGGGAAGCCACCTACTTAAAAAAAAAAACAAAGAAACACTCAAAAAAAAAAAGAGAGAAAAAAGGGGTAAAAAAAAACAAATAAAACCACACTTCACCGCA
Source organism: Thalassia testudinum (assembly GCA_037157565.1). NCBI lineage: Eukaryota > Viridiplantae > Streptophyta > Magnoliopsida > Alismatales > Hydrocharitaceae > Thalassia > Thalassia testudinum. The sequence goes on from JAZHRO010000007.1 coordinate 15,886,256, forward strand.
TGAGTATGGCTGACAAGTTGTCGGTAGTAACAGCTCATTGGCTGGTTGTCCAGAACCCAACTCACACAAATAAATAAATAAATAAATGCACATTAATTCCCAAAACACTTAGGGAAGAAGCGAGGAAGTAGAATAAACCAGGGAGATATACATTGGATTCACCCTTGTGTTGACCCCATAAATAAAAGAAGTAAGGAGAAAGCTACCGATCGTAAAGATAAACCTTTAGGCAAGGTCACCTAGGGTCGTAGAAACCCGAAGTCCGTCTTAACAGCCGTTTTGTGAGTCTATAACTTTTTCACAAAGATGCTTAGTACTTAGAATCCTTTTCGAGTCTTGGGCGGGTCGGGTAGCCTTAAAAAGTTATCCCAGAACTCTCAAACTCCAAAAGTACAAAAAAATTTGAAAAGAAAAATTAAAAAAAAATATATATCTTCTCTTCTCAAATAAGGTGAGAACTTGGGCAGTCTGTATTCTGGTAGACACTCGGGTACTGTTGAGCTTTCGTAGTTTAGGACCTTAGTTGAAATTTTCTATTGTTAATAAATGACTTAGGCCTAAGTGATCTAATCCTAATTCTACTTTTATACAAAGCATATAGTTTAATTTTGCTAGGGAATAGCGAAAGATAGGCATGGGGGTATGATGTAAACACATTTGTTGAGGGTAAAATGCCTATTCATACATGTTCCTAGGCTTAGATTTGCATTTCATGTTATAAATATTGCATAGCATGCATCATTTTGCATTTTGTGTAGTTGTATATAATTTAGGTTAATTACGTCTTTTTTGTGGTTAGGAGAGAAGCATATTTATTTTGGAGCCTCGGATTGATGATCCAACCATACGGATCTGATCGAGACGACGATCGGAGTCCAACGCCTTTGAAATCGCCTCGATCGGAGTCCTGTAGCACCATATGCAGTCCGAGGAAGATCAACAGCCAAGGAACTAGGATACATAATTTGGAGCTTCAAATGATAAATCCGACCGCGTGGATGGATTCAGGTCGACGATCGTAGCCTAACGGCACAAAAATCGACTCAATCTGACCTTTGTAGCAGCCCCTACAACACGAAGAAGATGGACGGCCCAGACTACGCCACGTGGCACAGCCCAGGCTGCCAGCACATGCACGCAGCACCGCACGCGCGCAGCAGCGTGGGTGCATGCGCGGGCGTGCAAGCGTGTGGGTGCACGTGCGCTCGGCAAGGCTGGAGCGGTGCCAGGACAGTGTGAGGTGGACTATAGCGACGCATGAGCTGGACTTACAGCGACGCTTATAGCTGTCGGTAATTCATCTCATTCCAGCAGAGCCAACTGTGGGCACCAGCGGGCATGAGCTGCCTACAGCAACGTTTCCAGCGACGACCTGGATGTCACTAATGGTCCCATACCGATTTTTGCCTCTTCTCCACCACTATAAAAGGGCCTATACCTCCTCCCTTCCAAGCCATCTCCACCTACTCTACTCCTAGCTACTCCCAAGCTTTAGCAAGCCTACCAATGCTCCATTAGAGCTTGTTCTCAAGCTCCCAAGGTGCCTATTAGTGTAGCAAACCTCTGCCCCACCAAATACTCCTCCAACTTCCCATCTCCCTTCATAGGTCACCTTGGAGTTGTCCTCTCACCTCCATTCCGATAGCAGATCAACTCCGTGTTCTCACCTCTATTCCGGAGCTACGCCGAAGCTTTCCTCAACCCGACGTCCTTTAGCATCTCACCTCCGTCGTCTCGCTCCTCACCTCCTTCATCCGAGCTTCCGCCAGGTGCCGTCGTCTCGCCGAACAGTCGATTCGGGAGATTTCCTGTCACCTCCCATTCTTTTTATGCTTTTATAGTTCATTGTAATCGACATTGAATTGACATATATATCATATTTGTTTCATCTCTATCTTGTGATACGTTTGCTTGATTTCTTTTATTTCAAAAGTACAAAAAAATATCAAAACCCCAAAATACCAAAAAGAAATGAATCGAAGCATGATTTTCAATAATGTAAACGCCGCCTCCTTGTGTTCGACCTGGGACTCCATTGGAGTGTCGGTATAAATTTTACTTGATTGACGTGTTTTGCAACTACGACGACAGGTTACTTGTAACCTCGATTTCTAAACACACGAAACACGACGCGACCACTTATCAACCCACCCTCTGATTTGGGGGGACTTCAAGCCTAAGCATCTACACTTTTTTTTGCATTGACTCGCTTTTCGATGATTTCTACAGAAATTGGGTAGCTAATGAACTATCTAGGGTGGTATGGTTGGCAAGTTGTTGGTGGTAACAGCTTATCGGCCGATTGTCCAGAGCCCAGTCACAAGACCATTTTCATTATACTGCATTTTGGTAAATCTTAGATTAGGGAAGCCACCTACTTTAAAAAAAAAAAGCAAAAAGAGAAAAAGTAAAAAATAAACAAAACCACACTTCACCGCACAAGTATGGCTAGCAAATTGTCGTGGGTAACAGCCCATTGGCCAGTTGTCCAGAACCCAGCTCACAAAAATGCACAATAATTCCCAAAACACTTAGGGTAGAAGTGGGAAAGTAGAATAAACTAGGGAGATATACACTGGGTTCTCCCTTGTGTTGACCCTATAAATAAAAGAAGTAGGGATAAAGCTACCGTTTGAAAAGATAAACCTCTAGGCAAGGTCACCTAGGGTCATAGAAACCCGAAGTCCATTTTAACGGTAACCTATTGAGTCTTCCACTATTTTCACAAGATGTTTAGCACTTAGAGTCCTTTTCGAGTCTTGGGCGAGTCGGGTAGCCGTAAAAAGTTATTTTGGAACTCAAACTCCAAAAGTACAAAAAAATTAAAAAAGAAGAAAAATAAAAAAATGTATCTTCCCTTTTCAAATAAGGCGAGGACTTGGGCGATTTGCATTCTGGCAGACACCTGGGTATAGTTGAGTTTTTGTTGTTTAGGACCTTAGTGAAATTTTCTATTGTTAATAAATAACTTAGGCTTAAGCGATATAATCCTAATTCTATTTTTATACATAGCATGTAGTTTAATTTTACTAAGGACAGGGAAAAGATAGACATGGGGGTATGATGTAGACATAATTATTGAGGGTAAAATGTCTATTCATGCATGTTCCTAGGCTTATATTTGCATTTCATGTTATAAATATTGCATAGCATGCATCATTCTTCATTTAGAGTAGTTGTATATAATTTAGGTTAATTGCATCCTTTTTGGGGTCAGGAGAGAAGGATATTTATTTCGGAGCCTTGGATTGATGATCCAACTGTGCGGATCTTATCAAAACGACGATTGGAGTCCAACACCTTCGAAATCGCCTCGATCGGAGTCCCGTAGCACCATATGCAGTCCAAGGAAGATCAACGACCAAGGGACTAGGTGACATAATTTGGAGCTTCAAATGACAAATCCAACCACGGAGATGGATTCGGATCGATGATTGCAGCCTATCGGTGCGAAAATCGACTCAATTTGACCTCTGTAGCAGCCCCTACAATGAAAAGAAGATGGACGGCTCAGATTGCGCCATGTGGCGTAGCCCAGGCTGCCCATGCGCACGCACGAGCCATCACACGCGTGCAGCAGTGCGGGTCCGTGCATGCGCGTGGAGGCACACATGCACCTAGCGCGTAAGCGTGCGCATGCATGGTAAAGAGTGTGCACAGTGCAATGCCATCGGAGCATGGGGCGGGCACGTGCTTGGTTGGCGCCAGCCTACAGCGATGCCATAGCTGGACCTATAATGACACTTACAGCCGTAGCTAATTATTTGCAAGCCAGCAAGGCCAATTGCTAACACTAGCGAGCATGAGCTGCCTACAGCAACACTTTCAGCGACATCCTAGAGGTCGCTAATGGTCCCATATATATTTTTGCCTCTTATCCTCCACTATAAAAGGACCTACACCCCCTCCCTTCCAAGCCATCTCTACCTACTCTACTCCCACCTACTTCTATGCTCTAGCAAGCCTACCAAAGCTCCATTAGAGCTTACTCTCAAGCTCCCAAAGCTCCTATTAGTGTAGCGAACCTCTACCTCACCAAATATTCCTCCATCTTCCCATCCCTATTCATAGGTCACCTTGGAGCTATCCTCCCACTTTCATTCCGGTAGTAGATCATCTCCGCCTCCTCACCTCCATTCCGGAGCTACGTTGAAGCTTTCTTCTACCCGACGTCCTCCTACATCTCACCTCCGTCATCTGAGCTTCCGCTAGGTGCCGTCGTCTCACCGAACAGCCGCTTTGGGAGATTTCTTCTCACCTCCCTCTCTTTCTATGCTTTTGTAGATTATTGTAATAGGCATTCATGATATATATCATATTTGTTCCATATCTCTTATGATTTATTCAGGTTGTCTTCTTCTTTCAAAAACACAAAAAATAGCAAAACTTTAAAATACCAAAAACAAAAAAATTAAGCGTGATTTTCAATTAAAGTAAACGTCGCCTCCATGTGTTCGACCCGGGACTCCCTTAGAGTTTCGGTATAAATTTTATTTGATCACGAGTTTTACAACTACGATGACGGGTTACTTGTAACCCTTATTTCAAACTCGAGAAACACGTGCGATAATTTTGGTGTCGTTGCCGGGGATCGAATGGAATTTACTTTACTATTTTCTGTGCTTTTTTGCATTTACATAACACTAACCTCACTTATCTTTGATCTACTATCTTGCAGGTACCCTAGCATGGAGATCCAAGTGCGGTAGATCGGAGTAAAGTGCGGGTAGAGTGTTTTGTAAGTGCCCCCACATTCCCCTCCACTAGTTCATTTTGCCACAATTATAACCAAGACCTAATCTACTTAGGTGTTTGCATAAACGCTAGGATAGACTTTGTTTGTCTTGTTTACCACCTTCACCCAACTCACCCACATCTTATAAAAAAGAAACAAAAAGATATTATCTGTGGAATGAATCAATTTACACACTTTATACACCCACATCAAAGGCACATAACCTGACTTGATTTTCATCTACTCAATCGGGATTTCGACCTATTGACCCGGTACACGAATTCAACACATAAAAGAGTAGAAATCATATTAGGTTAAATAACTTTTTTTGTGTGCCTTTATCAGTGGTGCATTTGGGTTGATTGATTGAATTGTTTGGGTTGCACCACCTAATCTAGAAGACATTCATTTTGTAGCTACCCCATAGGATTCAATACTTAGGTCAAGCTAAGCACTCCATATTTTCTTGATTTACAAAGGAAAAATACTTGAACTAGTGCTTTCAAAACTTGGACTGCCTCACAAAACTTGATTGAATATACCGAGTATATGAATCTTAAAAGGTACTAAGCAAGATTCAAACTCTAAAACTCACCTCATCATTAATAATCTTGCTTGAAAACCCCTTGGTTGTGCACATTCACACATTCTCAAACAAATCATTAAGGACACAACCCAAGGTCGCATCACATTCTAGAAGCACCATTGTCGCAAGCCTAACTAAAATTGAGTAGACGTTGGCCTTAAGGACTGGTTCACTCTACGGGATCCAGACTGAGATTATTCACGATTAACCTACTTCTACTAGTCAATCTGATGTCTAGCTAGGGGAGTAGCATCAAACAATCGCGGCTGGGGGGTACACTAAGAACCGAAGGTGCAAGCCGAAGGAAGAACCTTCTCCCCAGTCCCTCCTTCTAACTGGTTGGATTGCCCGGACATAAGTATAGTAAACCATCCATAATCTTAGGATGGATTCTGAGAGTCTGTATACCTTTAGGCTACCCAACCTAAGGACAAGCTTATATTTTTTGTGCTCCAGGGTCCCTTCTCTTCCCCATCCTTCTGACTTCCTTCTAGTGTATGCTTGGAAGGGGGTCATTGAACACTCGATTAGAAAGACCTTTAGACCATTCCCGGAGGCTAAGGTTGAGCTTTAGCCAAGCATATCCCATGGTTGATCAACAACCGCCTCCCCCGCCCTCGAACCAGTAGGAGCTGATTCAGAGGCAGTTGGAAGAATTGCAGCAGATGCAGCAATGGTTCCAACGAATGAATGGTCAGGGTGCTCGTTCCTTGAAGGATTTTTATGATCCTTCAAATTACGAGGATCGTCCCGGCGCTGTGATCCCCGCCGGAGATGTTGAGATCAAGCCCCAGGTTTTGAGTCTAATTAAACACTTTCACGAGCTTGGCTCAGAGGACCCATTCGAACATTTGGAAGACCTGATCACTCTGGTTCAGACCACAAAATCATGGAATGTGGATGAGGAATAGATGCTTATGAGGCTTTTCCCCCACTCACTCAGGGATAAGGCCACACATTGGTATCGTACTATTGGAAGACCGATTGCTACCTGGACAGCTTTGAAATCTGCCTTCCTGAAGAAATTCTTCCCAATTGGGCAAACTAATGCATTGCGATGGGTAATTACCACTTTTGCCCAACGGCAGGGGGAACAGTTTCATGAGACCTGGGAGAGATTCTAGGATTTGTTGCGAAAGTGTCCACACCACGAGGTGACTAAATGGCAACTTGTGCAGATTTTTTATCACGAGTTGAAAGATCAACTCTATAATAATGTGGATGCTTCTTGCAGAGGCAATTTCCTCAACAAGGACGTAGATAGCGCATATGATTTGTTTGAGGAAATGAGCGAAAATTCTTTAAACCACGCCTCCATGGAAACCTTCAACCGATCCCAACAAATTAGATCAAATGCTAATGAGGTCCAAGATTTTCATACATCTGATATGGAATTGATCTACAATAGATTAGATAAGATTGATTTGGTTACTAAACATATGGAAGAGTGGATGTCCGGAAACTCTAATTTTTCTAGAGCCACTCAATCCCAGGAATCGGGATTCCATTCTTCACAAACTCCTACGGGATGGGAGTTTGTGAACCAACTGGAGCTGGCCCGACCTTCGAGTGAACTCTTCTAGGAACCTTATGGTTTACAAGTTGGGGCCTTTGATCCCAATCTTTTCGATCCTTCTTCATCCTCATCTTATGAGGATGTTCATGCTGTGCAAGAGAATGTTAGGTCCAACCCTTATTTGAATTCCTACAATTATGGTTGGAAAAATCATCCTAAATTCTCTTGGAAAGATAAGGGGCAGCAGACCCAATATTGACCCAACAACTATGTACCGCAAAAAGCAATGGGTCAAGGTCATGTACATACTCAGTTTCCCCTGAATCAAGTTAATCAGCCCATGTGGAGTGCTCAACAACCCGTCGAGCAGGCCGACTTGAACCTGAAAATGGTAGAAATGCAAGGGTCAATGCTCCAGTTCATGAAATCAATGAAAACTTCGCTGGACACCTTGCAATTCGAACTTAGTACAAACAACCGATAGCCCAGATCTCTACCATCACAATTTGTAGCAAATCCAAGGATTGTTCAGAATTGAGGGCTGGGCGACAAGGGTTTGGTAATGTTGAGGAGTCGCATGCTCAAGCTCATGCTATCTATCAGGCTACCCCAACCCCTCCCGGAGTGATCCAAGTTCCTACCATAATCAACCGGAAGCCTTCTATTTGCCCAACCCTCCCCAAGGCACTATTCAACAGCATTTTGCCATGGCAAACACCATCACCTTGAGGAGTGGTAGTAGACACAAGGGACATACCCAAGCCCATGTTAACCCCATTAGACCCCGTAGCAAGAATTCCAAACTCCCAACTATGAATGTGATCGACAAAACATCAGAGTCTGATTCGGGAGTATGTTGTTGTATGGGAAAACAAAAAAAGTTGGAGGAGAAATTGAAGGAAAGGATGTCCTTACTTCAGGCTTTCAAATTGACAATCATTTTACTCCTTGCGGCTATTGGATCAATCCCCACCTACACCATAGGCTTACTGAATGCATATAAAGAAAGGCGTAGAGCGAAATCTGAGATCAATAGGAGAGTAGTTTTGTCCGATAACACAAGCACATTGATCCTAAATAAGCTACCTCCTAAGAAGCAGGACCCGGGAGCGACGCTGATTTCCTGCATAGTAGGAAACAATACTTTTGACCAGGCCCTCCTCAACTTGTGTGCTTCCATTAATGTGATCCCCACCTCACTGCACATGGAATTAGGTCTAGGCTACCTAAAACACACTAACATAACCTTGTAGTTAGCCGATAGATCATTTACAAAACCAAGGGGTATTTTGGAGGATGTTTTAGTCAAGGTTAATGATTTGCATTACCTTGCTGATTTCAAGGTCCTGGACATGGAAGCCCCAAAATAGCTCAACCACACCCCGAATATTTTGGGAAGACCTTTCCTGGCTACTGCCAAGACGAGGATTGATTGTGAATTGGGAAATATAAAAATGGCCTCAGGGGATAAGATAAATCGATTCAATATTTTTGAGGTCTCAAAGAAGAATAAAATTAAGTGTGGTTCGATGGAGGGGCTCGGTAGAATAGAGGAGGTAATGGCCATACATAGACAACCTTTTAATGGCCAACTCAACCCAAACTCGGGAAGAAGATCACACGGTTGTGGAAATAATTGAGGACAAAGCAAAAATACAACCAATTGTAGCAACACGGGATGAGGAAGATATACATGAAATCGAAAATTTGTTTGATGATGCATGTGATCAAGATAAAATCCAACAACATCCTTATCCTGAATGCTTAGAGTTTGAGGTCCAACTTGTGGGTGGGAATTCTGAGGATTAGGATGGTTGGTTTAAGAACCTAGAGTGTAAGGATAAAATTGAACATTGGGGAAGAACTCTTCAAACATTTGGTATTCTAGAGTACCCACAAATCCCCAGCACATCACAAAACCCTCATCGTCCTTTTTCACCCAGCCACTACACAAATTCTATACCCAACCACACTTCCTCTATAATGAATCAACAAAACTCGTATTGGAGATCATTTGGGCTCTCTCTGCACCACCAGCTTGTCACTTTCATTGTTCATCCATTTGGCAAGCCCATTTTCAATCTCCGGGACCTAAACCTGGGGGCCCATAAACTGTGTTGTTGTGGCCTCAATGTTTAGTTATTTTTTTGATTGAGGACCTCGCTTAGCTGAAGGCACTAAACTCAACACATGTAAAGACTATTCCAAGCTGACCAGAGTCTCATGGAAACAAGGTGCTATTCTTCCACTTCTACTCTCCTGCATGCTTTCATTTTTCACAATGAGGACATTGCAATTGCTAAGCATCGGGGGTGGACATATCTTAAAACCTTTTTGTCAGTTGTAACAGTAATTTCCTGTTATTTGATTCCTTAAAAAAAATTAAAAATTAAAAAAGATTAAAAAAAAAGGAAAAATTAGGAAAAGAGAACTTAGGCATTTGGAAGTTATTAACTTTAGGAAATGATACGATAGGACCTGAATACTTAGACTCTTAAGGTCTTCAGGTTTAATTAGCCCGGGTGTCCACTCGAATGTGGAGTTAGTCTTGAGTCCTTGTTAATTAAAATTCATTTTAAGTTAGTAAATAAATTGGGATGATAAGTATGCGACTTATCAACCCATCCTCTGATTTGGGGGGACTTCAAGCCTAAGCATCTATACTATTTTTTACTCTGACTCACTTTTTGATGATTTCTTCGGAAATTGGGTAGCTAATGAACTATCTAGGGTGGTATGGTTGGCAAGTTGTCAGTGGTAACAGCTCATCGGCCGGTTGTCCAGAACCCAGTCACAAAACCATTTTCATTATACTGCCTTTAGGTAAATCTTAGATCAGGAAAGCCACCTACTCAAAAAAAAAGAAAAAACAAAAAAAAAAGAATAAGAAAAAAATATATATATAGAAAAAGGAGAAAAAAATAAAAAATAAACAAAACCACACTTCACCGCACGAGTATGGCTGGCAAGTTGTCGTGGGCAACAGCCCATTGGCTGGTTGTCATGGGTTCGCCCTTGTGTTGACCCCATAGATAAAAGTAGGGAGAAAGCTACCGTTTGAAAAGATAAACCTCTAGGCAAGGTCACCTAGGGTCGTAGAAACCCAAAGTTCATTTTAACGGCCACCTAGTGAGTCTTTCAGTATTTTCACAAGATGCTTACCACTTGGAGTCCTTTTTGAGTCATGGGCGAGTCGGGTAGCTGTAAAAAGTTATCTCAAAACTCTTAAAATCCAAAAGTACAAAAAAATTAGAAAAGAAGAAAAATAAAAAAATGTATCTTCCTTTTTCAAATAAGGCAAGAACTTAGGCGGTCTGCATTCTGGCAGACACCCAGGTACAGTTGAGTTTTCGTTGTTTAGAACCTTAGTTGAAATTTTCTATTATTAATAAATGACTTAGGCCTAAGTGATCTAATCCTAATTCTGTTTTTATACATAGCATGTAGTTTGATTTTACTAAGGACTAGGAAAAGATACGCATGGGGGTATGATGTAGACACAATTATTGAGGGTAAAATGTCTTTTCATGCTTGTTCCTAAGCTTAGATTTGCATTTCATGTTATAAATATTGCATAGCATGCATCATTCCGCATTTAGAGTAGTTGTATATAATTTAGGTTAATTGCATCCTTTTTGCGGTCAAGAGAGAGGGATATTTATTTTGGAGCCTCGGATTGATGATCCGACTGCATGGATCAGATCAAGATGATGATCAGAGTCCAATGCCTCTGAAATCGCCTCGATCGAAGTCTCGTAGAATCATATGCAGTCCGAGGAAGATCAATAGCCAAGGGAATAGGCGAATAATTTGGAGCTTCAAATGACAAATCCAACTGCTCATATGGATTCGAGCCGACGATAGCATCCTAACGGCATGAAAATCGACTCAATTTGACCTTTGTAGCAGCCCTTACAATGAAATGAAGATGGACGGCTTAGATTGCGCCACGTGACGCAATCTAAGCCGACGCAGCCCAAGCTACCCATGAGCACGCACACGCCACCGCACACGCATAGCAGCGTAGGTGCGCATGCATGCGTGGAGGCACGCATGCGCACAGTGTAGTGCCAGTGAGTGAGTGTGCGCACGCGCGACAAAGACTACGCACAGCTTAACGCCAGTGGATCATGGGGCGGGCACATGCTTGGTTGGCGCCATCCTACAGCGACACTCACAGCCATCGCTAATTATTCGCATGCCATCAAGGCCAAATGCGTGCGCCAGCAGGCATGAGCTACCTACAGCGACACTTCTAGTGATGGCCTGGAGGTCGCTAATGGTCCCATACCTATTTTTGCCTCTTCTCCTCCACTATAAAAGGACCTACACCCCCTCCCTTCCAAGCCATCTCTATCTACTCTACTCCTACCTACTCCTAAGCTCTAGCAAGCCTACCAACACTCCGTTAAAGCTTACTCTCAAGCTCCCAAGGCTCCTATTAGTGTAGCGAACCTCTACCTCACTAAATATTCCTCCATCTTCCCATCCCCATTCATAAATAGCCTTGGATTCGTCCTCCCAACTCCATTTCTGTAGCAGATCATCTCTGCCTCCTTAGCTCCATTCTAGAGCTATGCTGATGCTTTCCTCTACCCAACGTCCTCCTACATCTCACCTTCGTCATCCCGCTCCTCACCTCCTTCGTCTGAGCTTCCACCAAGCACCGTTGTCTCACCGAACAACCGCTTTAAGAGATTTCTTCTCACCTCCCTCTCTTTTTATGCTTTCGTTGATTATTGTAATAGACATTCATGATATATATCATATTTGTTCCATATCTCTTGTGATTTATTTTGGTTGTCTTCTTCTTTCAGAAACAAAAAAAAAACCAAACTTTAAAATACCAAAAGCAAACAAAATGAAGTGTGATTTTCAATTAAAGTAAATGTCACCTCCCTGTGTTCGACCCTGGATTCCCTTGGAGTTTCAATATAAATTTTATTTGATCACGAGTTTTGCAACTACGATGACGGGTTACTTGTAACCCTGATTTCAAACTCGTGAAACACGTGCAATGAATAGGTCAGAAAGGTCTCGGGTTTTTTAAAATGACAGGTTGCTTCCCATTAAGTGCTAAGTTTAACACCATCAATTACATGCAATATGGCTCAGAGAGAATGGAGATCAAAAGATACTATAGCTAGATTCGAATGGGTGAGTTCGAGGAATGGTTTCAATCTCTAACCATTCACAACAAATTATTTTGAGTCATGGCTGAGTCCACTGATTTCAATGGCTGCATTTCCAAAGATTCTTCAGACGAGAAAGGGTCTGATCCATTTCGATTTCAGTTTTCTTGGGAAGAGCTTGAGCATGGCATCCAAGAGGAGCAGTTCTTGACCAGGATGAAATGATTTTCGCGATATGTGCTTATCATGGAAGGTTTTGACCCGCTCTTTGTAGATATGCGAGTTCTCGTACGCATCATTGCATACTCCTCATTCTCACTAATTTGCAATCGGCAGTGGATTCTAGCCTTCATGAGATCTAGGTTGCACTTCCATATTACCCAGTAGGCCTTATGCCCTATCTCTACAGGGAGGTGACATTCCTTCCCGTACACGAGCCTGAATGGAGACATCCATAGCTGGGTCTTATCGGTGGTCCCATAAGCCCACAAAGCTTCCGGAAGTCGAGTGGACCAATCTTTCCTGTTAGGCCAAACAGTGATCTGAAGGATTTTCTTGATCTCCCGATTGGAGAGCTCAGCCATTCCATTGGTCTAGGGATGATAAGGAGTCAAAATACGATGTGACACCTCACACTTTTTCATCAGGGATTAGAAGTGGACATTCACGAAATGAGACCAGCCATCGCTGATGATGGCTTTAGGAACCCCAAATCTGGAAAAGATGTTCTCTTGAATGAACCGGAGAACAACTTTATGATCATTCGTTCTTGTGGGTATGGCTTGATCCATTCCGAGACATAATCAACATCAAGTAATATGTACTATAAGAGATTACATCTGGGAAAGGGTTCTATAAAATCGATTCCCCATTTGTCAAAGATCTCGCACATGATAATTGGATTCAAGGGCATCATATCGCGTGGGCCCATGTTGCCGTGGGTTTGACAATGGGCACATGCCCTACAATAGAATTATTCATCTTTGAACATAGTAGGCCAAAAGAACCCACACTGGAAGATCTTCACTGTGGTTTTATGCCTAGAAAAATGGCCACCTCAGGCCTGGTCATGACAGAAAGAGATGACATCATTGGCCTCATTATCAAGAATGCATCTTCGGATTACTTGGTCATTACTGATGTGAAATAGATAAGGATCTTCCTAGACATAGTACTTGCCATTAGAAATCAGCTTGTCCCACCGGGAAGTTGCTCAATCAAGCAGAACTTTCCTGTAAACAAGTAATTCACGATATCAGTGAACTAAGGAAGTCCATTAATGTCCAAGAGATGTTCATCTAGAAAATGCTCGGTAATAGGTCCAAACAGGTTAATAATTGAAAAAGGAAGGCGAGACAAATGGTCAGCTACCACATTATGCTTTTCCACATTATCATGAATTTCGAGATCTAATTCTTGTAACAAGACCATCGGATTAATCTAGGCTTCGCATCCTTCTTCGTAAGTGATGTAAACACATTTACACTACTTAAAATGTCTATTTATGCATGTTCTTAAGCATAGGATTGCATTTCATGATATAAATATTGCATAACATGCATCATCTTGCATTTAGAGTAGTTTGAATAAAATGGAGGTTAATTGTCTCCTTTTATGTGCTTGGACAGGGCAAACATTTTGGCGGGACCTCGGATCAAATATCCAACCGTATGGATGTGATTAGGGTGACGATTGGAGTTTAATGACTCCAAGATTGCCCTAATCAGACGATTGGAGTTTAATGACACGTGGCGCCATCTCAGCCGCCCAAACGGCCGCTTGCATCTTGTGAAGGCCCTGCGCTCGATCGCTCTCTGCCGTTGGATCTTAATCCAACGGCTGTGGTCGCTCGTGCTTAAAAGCATCCGCTCGACCATCCGTGCCCCATAGCGCAGTGGTCGAGCGCGCTTTCGCGAGCGGCAGGCACGGGATCGAGCCGCGGCGAGGGGCTGGAAGGCGCGGGCGATTGGGCATGGGTGGAGCCTCAGATGGAGATCGGACGGCCGCGCACGCCCGATAGCGTCCACGTGCAATTGAATGAGTGGCACGGACGCCCGATCGCACGCGGGCGAGCGTGCAATGCAGCGGGTGGAGACGCATCTTAGGCCATCCGATCTCGCTATCGGACGGCTGAAAATCGACGAACGTGCACAACCCGTTGAGTGCGCGAGCAGGCAAGGAGGCGCGCGCGAGCCGCCCACGATGCCCATGTTGAGGGCTTTAGTGACGGATTTATCCGTCACTAAAGACCCCTCTTTTATTATTTTGAAGTTGTAATGTCCATTTTGCCCCCACTCCTTGCAACTATAAAAGGAGACCCCCTCCATACGAAATTCTCATCCCTTCTTTCTCCTCTCTACCCCTCCAAAGCTCAAGAGAAGCTTGTCCCACACTCGGGATGCTTCTCGCGAGATAAAGTCTAATTTTCGTTCCCCATCGGAAGTGGATCCTGCGACGACGACGGCATGCTGCTCCGTTCCCGTTCATCTGCTTCGTCCTCCTTCGTCTTGCTTTGTTCTCCTTCGTCTAGGCATCGTCCCGTCCGGCTCGTCCTCCAAGCAACTGTCGAGGAGGATTTCTCTCTCCCTATTCCTTTTACTACTTTCTAGTATAGATTTACTGCTTTCTTGATTAATCTACTCATCCTCCAAGCGACCGTCGAGGCGGACTTTTCTCCCTCCATTCTTTTAATGCATTCTAGAGTAAATTTATCGCTTTCTAGTGTAATTGTTTTATGCCTTCTAATTGTAATGAAGAGTCTCTTCTATGATAAATTCTTTGTTTATTCTACATCTCATTTTGATTTTCATGTGTAATACCCTCTCTCTCTCTTTTATTAATTGTAAATAATTAGATAGTTTAAATTGAATTACTTCGTGACAAATAAAAAGAAATGCGAAGTTTTTAAATTAAACGTCCACCTCCTTGTGTTCGACCCGAAATTCTTTTCGGTATAAATTTTATTTGTTGAACATGAATTCTTCGCTTTCGAACTACAACGACAGGTTTTCCAAAACCAAACACATAAGCGTAGCGTTTGTAAAACGTTCAACAGTAAGGAAGTGCCTTATGGCAATGTAATCTAAGTAAATGATGACGTGGGATCCTGGGAAGTATGATCTGAATTTCTCCATATCGAATACTATAGCCAGTTGCTCTTTCTTTGTAATCGTGTAATTATACTGAGCCTCGTCCATTGTCTTGCTGGAGTAATATATTACCATTGATTTCTGCTACGTCAAAAATCATCATAAAAAGATCGCATTGTAGTATAGCGACTAAAATCAATGTGACATTTAAATTTATAAGCTCAAAAAATAGATATGAGTTCGAGGTCGTTCGTAGGGAACAAGTTTAGTAAATAATTCACTAATCACAAGTATCAAGAATAATAATACATGTGAAATCAGAATGATATTAAATATGTAGCAAAATGTATCTAAGAATGTCAAGGATGAAATTGTAAAAAGAATGAGGCAAAAATGGTGGTTGAAACCACTAAATTACCACTAGAATTTAAGCTTAAATCCCACAATATTCAACCTCCAAATATTTCAATAGTATCAGAACTAATCCATGAAAGTAAATGTATACACAGTGCAACCAATCAGACGTCAACACAATGCATAGATGCCTTCTTTTCCCAAAGCCTTAGAAGAGAGCACGAGGCATTAGCCTTACAAGCATAGCATAAGAGGCAAGCAGCAGAGAGCTCGAGAATGGCTAAGTGTTGAGCATGGAGCGTGCGAGTAGCACGTGTGTGGACCTCACCTTGTTGCTCTCGAAGGCAACCAGCTAATGGCAACAAAACATTTTTAACCAATCTTCTTTTTTAGCCACCCACGATGTGGGACTAAAGGACACCTCCGTCTTTGCGTGAAATCCTTGCAAGCTGTCGTTGAAGTCCTCATCGAATTTGAGGAGCTCCTTCTGATGCCTCATTCAATTGCTGGTGCAGAAGAACTTGTGAACCAAGGTCGCTATGATCTAAGGTAGCAACAGGTCAGATGGTGACCGGAGGCAGGTGGGCGGATGTGGTCAGAGAAAGCAGCGATAATGGCAAAGCTCCGACAAAGTGCCTAAAACAATAATACGGGCTATAAGCCCAAGTTAAAATGCTTAAGATGATCACCAGTGTGTGTAGAATGTAGTGGTGGTGGTTTTGTGAAGATTTGTGAGGTGGAGGATGCTAGACGGTGTGCGTGATAGTGGGTGAAGGAGATGGAGTTCGACCGGGCATGTGCATAATCGAAAGTCCTAATAATGTTGGGGCTTTTGATCAATGGAAGGCGAGGAAGGTGTAGGTGAGAGAGGATGAGGTAGCTTAGGAGGTGAGAGAGGTTGAGACGCATCCAGTGTTGGCCGGCCGTATGCGAAGAAGGTGAAGTCGACGGTGAGGTGTCGGCGAGGATGAAGAGGTGGAGAACGGTCGAATTTTGGCTGGTTGCGATTGCGAAGAAGAGGGGAAGACGAAGGGCCACCCAATTTGATGGTTGGCTGGTCAGATTAGGGAGTTGGAGAAGCTCGCCAGAGCTGAAGGTGAGGTGGCTGGATGAGAAGAGAGGACATTTCTGACCTATTCTTAATTGAGGAAGAAGTTAGGAACTCGAGGGCCCTTCATAGGGCTCAAGGCCAAGTTCTAAAGCAAGGAAGGAGCTTGATTTGTCCATGATTTTAGGGGAAAAGGTTCCCTTGAAATCTTGAGCTCGCCTGATCTCTAGGGATCGATTTAGGATCCTTGAGTTGGTTCAAATGGTTAGGAATCATCTTTAGATCAATCCCTCCAATTTTGGAGGGATTTAGATATGATTTGAAGGAGAAATCCTCCCTCGAATCTCACTTCAAGTGCTTTGACACCATCAATGGTGGTAGGGACCTAATTGTAAAAATGATGAAAAGTTAGGGGCATTGATGTAAGGGAAATTGAAAGTTAGGGATTTGAATGTAAGGATAGAGATTTTATGGACTAAATTGTAAATTAGGTCAAGATGGACTCTGATTGGTTCCAAATTTTGGTGTTAAACAAAATTTGGACCCAAGGAATCTAATGTTGAACTTGGATTTGAGTTTTGGCCACGTTTGAGAAGACAAATTATGCAGAAGCCAAACTCAAAGTAAATTCCTATTTGAAACACTATTCTAGGACAAAATGGGTTCAGATGGTCAAACCAAAGGAACCAAACCTCTTAGAATATTTTTCTATGAAATTTAGGAGTTTATATAAATTTTATCCTAATCAAAATCTCTTCAATTTAAATGGGGTTGATAATTTGGGTTTGTGGTATTATTTTCATTCTCAAAATGTGTGAAATCCTGTTTCAGTCTAGACCTTTATGCTCATTTGACCTTTAATTCACCCTTGAGTGACCCAATGGTTATTCTGTGTTTGTGATGTGCTATTAAAATTGCAGACTTAATCTTGTTTCCCTGTTTTCTTCTCAAATCAGAATGTTGTGGAGTTGTGACCTTCAGATGATTAGGTAGGAGCATTTATCATTCAAACCTGACTAATTTTGGCTAGTTAGGGCTCATGATGGTGTTACCATCATACCCCCATGCCTAGCTTTTGCTAGTCCCTAGCAAAATCCTATGGACGAAACTAGATCTCTAAGTCGGATATAACCTTCAAGATGCCCTACTAAGCTGCATCTCTAGAAATTAGATCAAAGTACCAACAATAGGCTTAGAGGTATTCAAGTACCAGCTAAGATCCAGACCTGACAGCTCAGCCTTAGGTCTATCGTGAAGCTTTGTAAGGCCAACAAAAACTACCCAGAGGTTCGTTGACCCTAGCAGTTAAAGCACCCGTGCGTATGCGTATCAACTCCAGGTTCAGTTTGCCAGTGCAATTTTGGTAAGATAGATAAAGAGGGATTTTTCATTGTGACTGTTTTCTCTCTTTTCTTTTATATTCCCTTAAATCCAACATTGGATTGGCCCTAAACACGGTCTGTATCAGATTCCTTGTCCATGCTATCAATCCTCGAAGGGTCCTTGGCTTTCGATGCTTCAGGATAGCATCGCCCATGGAAACCTCCAGAACCCTGGCTTTCGACCCTTCAGGATAGTGCCCCCCATGGTGTTCTATAGCTAAATTCAGGCCCTGGTAATAGACATTCTGGGATAATCCTACCCATGGCACCTGGACCAGAACAAGGTGCTTACATGCCCCTGGTAAGATATTTAGATATCTTAGGAGACAAGCACTGAGGAGACAATATTTTATTATACATCTTCGAGAGGAGTATTTTTCATTCCACCTCTTCGCCCTGGGAACTCGTCCGATCAACTTGTGTCTTTGAGCCACTCTTAACCTAGATCTCCGGGAAAACATCTTTTAGAATGGACACTTTTGGCATTATTTCTTTGTTAAGCACACTGAACTAGATCGGTGTGTGAATTTTAGGTGCTTATGTTACCAAGTCCTACAAACCAGAGGGTAGGCAACGGGGCTGAATAATCCCTAAGCCTTAGACTTAATACATCACCCTCGCACTTTCCACAACCTCTTAAGTACTAATCAGGATCTTAACAAATACATGAGTGTTTAAGCCTTAGAATAGGCTCAAGAGACCTAAGGTCAGTACTCATTACTAATCTCCTAAGTTTTGGACTTCCAGGTCATAATTCATCATCCGATCTAGCCTAAAACTTGGATGAGTTCCATACTCAATCACAGGGACTATCTCATTTTCTTTCTTTTTGATTGCTCCTCTTTTTTATTTCTTTTCTTCCCTACTCAATTTTTTCAATTCAGCTTAGAACTTAGGTGACTATCTCATTCTTCTTTCTCCTTTTTTGTGCAGGTGAAACCCCTCCATGAATTGAATTTCATAGCATTTTGCACTTTAATACCCCCCATGCCTAAGGTTTGCAATGTTCTCATTGCAAATTAGGTGGGTTCGAGTTTTCTTAGATTGTACATTAGAATAGGTTTGGTGGGTGGCAAACGATTTCTAGCTTTGATACAAGTATCAAAGGTGGAGTTGGCTGTTCTAATGGACGAACCCTAAAGTTCAATATGACTTCAGCTCAGAGGTAGGTCAGAAGGGCCTTGGGTTTTTCAAAATGATGGGTTGCCTCCCGTTAAGTGCTAAGTTTAATGCCATCAGCTGGGTGCAATGTAGCTTAGGGAGAATCGAGATCAAATGATACTGCATCCATATTCGAATTGGTGAGTTCGAGGAACAATTTGAGTCCCTAACCATTCACAAAAAATGGTTCTGAGTCACGGCTGAGTTAACCAATTTTGACAGCTCCATTTTTGACTCGTCAAACAAGAAATAGTTTGATCCACTTCAATCTTAGTTTTCCTAGAGAAAGCTTGAGCTTGGCATCAAAGAATGACACTTTCTAACCAAGATGGAAAGATTTCCATGAAATGTGCCTGTCATGAAGGCTTTGACTCACTCTTTGTAGATGCGCGAGTTCCCATATGCATCATTTGCGTAGTTCCAGCCTTCATGAGATCTAGATTGCACTTCCGTACTACCCAGTAACTTTAAGCTCCACTTCTACAGGGAGGCACCATGCCTTCCCGCACACGAGTCTGAAGGGAGACATTCCTAATTGGGTCTTATGGGGTGTCCTATAGGCCCACAAGGATTTTGGAAGTCAGGTAGACCAATCTTTCCTGTAAGGCCGAGCAGTGACCTGAAGGATTTTCTTGATCTCCCAATTGGATAGTTCAGTCAATCTATTGGTCTGGAGGTGATAAGGAGTCAAGATACGATGTGACACCCTGTACCTTTTCATCAGGGACTGGAAGTGCACATTCGCGTAATGAGACCCACCATTGCTGATGATGGACTTTGGAACCCCAAATCTAGAAAAG
This sequence comes from Thalassia testudinum, assembly GCA_037157565.1. Lineage (NCBI taxonomy): Eukaryota > Viridiplantae > Streptophyta > Magnoliopsida > Alismatales > Hydrocharitaceae > Thalassia > Thalassia testudinum. The sequence continues at coordinate 15,906,059 of JAZHRO010000007.1, forward strand.
ATGTTCTCCTCAATGAACCGAAGAACAACTTTATGATAATTTTTTCTGGTGGGGATGGCTTCGCTCCATTTCAAGACATAATCAACAACAAGTAAGATCTACTCCGAACCATTAGATCCTGGAAAGGGTCCTATGAAATCAATTCCCCAAATGTCAAAGATTTCGAAAATGATGATTGGATTCAAAGGCATCATATCATGCGGGCCCATGTTGCCGAGGGTTTGACAACGGGCACATTCCCTACACTAGGATTGTGCATCTTTGAATATTGTGGGCCAAAAGAACCCACACTGGAGGATCTTCACTGAAGTTTTATCCCAGAGTATTGGCCACCACAGACTTGGTCATGATAGAACGAGATGACATCATTGACCTAATCGTCAGGAATGCATCTCCGAATCACTTGGTCATTGCCAATGTGGAAAAGATACGGATCGTCCCAAGCATAGTACTTGACATTGGAAATCAACTTGTCTCGCTGGGAGGTCACCCAATCTGGCGGGACTTTCCCCGTAACCAAGTAATTCATCATATCTGTAAACCAGGGAAGTCCATTGATGGCCAAGAGATGCTCATCTAGAAAGCGCTTGGTGATAGGTCTGAATGGGTCAATGACCAAAGAAGGAAGGCAGAATAAATGGTCAGTTACCACATTCTACTTTCCCGCCTTGTCATGAATTTTGATATCGAATTCGTGCAACAGCAAGATCCAGTAGATTAATCTAGGCTTCGTTTCCTTCGTAAGTACCTCACCATAGTGTGATCCAAGTAAATTATGACATGGGATCCCAAGAGATATGATATGAATTTCTCCAGACCAAATACTACAACGAGTAGCTCTTCCTCTGAAATTATGTAATTAGTTTGAGCCTCGTCCAGTGTCTTGCTGGCATAATATATTACCACTAGTTTCTCATTGATTTTCTACCCTCGCACCACTCCTACTACGTAGTCAGACGCATCGCACATGATCTCGAAGGGTTGAGACACATCAGGAGATTGCAGGATTGGTGCTTGGGTGACTCAGTCATGCAGGATTTCAAATGCGTGAATGCACTCGCTTGTCATCATGAAAGGTGTGTCCTCTAAGAGAAGATTCATTAAGGGGCGTGAGATCTTGGAAAAATTAGATATGAATCGATGATAAAATCTGATGTGCCCTAGAAACTATCGATGTCTTTGACCAAGGCAGGCATAGTTAATTCAAAAATTAGATTTACCTTAGCCCAGTCAACTTGGATACCTCTCTCAGAGACAAGGTGTCCAAGCATGATGCCCTCAGGAACCATGATGTGGTTCTTTTCCCAAGAGAGAACCAGGTTCACTTCGATGCATCTTCGAAGGATCTGGACCAAGTAAAGGAGGTAATCATCAAAAGATTCACTAAATACTGAGAAGTTGTCCATGAATACTTCAAGGTATTTACCTACCATATAGGAGAATATGGCAAGCATGCATCGTTGAAAGGTGGCAGGTGCATTGCAAAGCCTAAATGGTATCTAATTGCGCAGCAATCATAGGTCTTAATTGACCTAAATTAGGCTAGGACTTAGCATAAGTTAGGACAGTTCACGCATGCAAAAGCATTACTTGCATCCTTACTGCTTTCTTTTAGCTATGCATAAAATAATGCCATAATGTGCTAATTAGGTGCATTATGTCAATTACAGGTAATAAACTAACCAGAAGGTAGATCTAAAGCTAGATCTGAAGAATAAAGAATAACTTGAGTTGCAATAGAGTTGGAATAGAAGACATAGAATAAGATGTAGTAGATAATAATGTAAGGGGTTGAGGTATGCTATTCTATTTAAGTAGAAATGAAGCAATAAATTATGAAGAACTTAGGTCCATCCTAGCTTTAAGACATCCTAGAACCCTCCCCAAGCCTTAGCCACCCTTAGATTAGGTCATTGCACTCTAGGAAACCCTAAACCCTAATTCTAGCCTCTATCTGGACATCCAGATGAGTTATAGGACATCCAAAACCCTTATCCAACTCCCTCACACCTTAAACCCACTTTTGCAGTATTATTGGACGTCCAGACACTTGGTTAGATGACCAATTTCTGCAGAATACCCAAGATAGAACCTAGAATCCCTCCTGACTCTGATTGCACATCCAGAAAACAAGTCTGGACTTCTGATTTTTCACTATAAGATGTCTGACACTATTATTGGACGTCTAGAATTGCCCTCCAAACCTTGTTTTGAGATTCAAGTCTTGATCTTGGATCTCTAGGTCCCTAAACCCAATTCCAATCCCATAGGAGCCTAAATTAAGGTGTCCTAACCCTAGTACATCACATCTAGACCTCCCTAATGACCTAATTAGACCCTTACTAAACCTAATTGACTTGGATCTTAGTCAATTCCAACAGCCTATTCAATTGGTCTCATTAACTCCAATTGAACCCTGATCTCAGCACACATTATCCAATTGGACTCAGTGAGAGTCCAATTGACCTAGACCTGACTTAATTGAGTTATTTTACTCTCAATTAAGTTTTCACACACACAATTAAACTTGTATTAAGTTTAATTGCACTTTACCTCAGTGAATTAGGGTTTACAACCATAATTTGAGACCTACCTTGACCTAAACTCACTAGAACCTAACCTAATCAACCTAGCCACCTACGTTTCGACCCACACACACCCACACACACCATCCACATGAAAATACCTAGCCTAGAGTTCTCTAGAACTCTCTACCATGTGTTGTTGCCTTGGTTGGTAAAATTAGCAACCAAGAGCCATTCAAATTTTAGATCCACATTTGGTGGATTTGAAAACCACCATCCATCGTCTCTCTCTCACTCTCCCATGAGCTCCCACCATAGGCCTCTCTAGAGAATTCCATAATTCTCTAGAGAGCTTCCCTTAGGTCTATAAAAAGACCTAAGGGGTGGTCATTTGCATCCATCCACTCTTGGTTCCATTTATCTTAGTTTCATTCCACATCCACTCCACCTCCATGTCCACGAATAGCTTGACCATGGCCACCACCAACTCCATGCCAAGATGCTGGATCACCTCTCCAACCTCTCTCCAAGGGCCAACCTAAGCACCATTGGTCGCCCCTCTTTCTCCTCTCAACCAGCTCAAAGGCCATCGGTGCCCACCTCCGAATGCCCTTATTTCTACTAGACTAGATTATTGTTCTTCTTAGATTTACATGCATTATTTACTGCTCAGTAGTGTAGCTCTTTATTCTCCCCCAATGATGCATGCAAAATCCTCCCATAGATTCATGTATGCAGTCATTTTCTGGTAGCGAGTAGTTTTATTTCGCTATACAAGCATTCCTCTACCTATGCTCTGCAACTCTGATATCATCATCATCTTATGTATATATAAATACATATGTTGAAAATCACCATGTGCCTAGTTATCATCTTTTGGTGTGATTGAAGTTGCATGTCTTAGTTACTATCTTTTGGCAACTAGCATGTTGTACATCAATACGTAAATCACCATAAACCGACATGAGATTTTAAGAAAGTAGAGCGAAAGAGATCGATTTCAAATCTGCATTTCCATAAATGCCTCCTTGAGACGAACGACCGAGACTCAAGTCTCGTTATCTTTATAAATTATTTTTGACGATCGTATTTCACAACTATACTACGATGCATTCTGATCAAATACGCGATCTATGATTTCCAACAAAATGGCACTATTGCCGGGGAGGCAACGTCATTTTTTATTTCGATCTATAGAATTATCACTGATAAATCTTCCTTTGCTTGTCTTTTGATGTGCAGGAAAACAGGGAAAAATGGGATCTATGCACACAAGTACGGAAAAAAAACATGCCAGGTGTACATCATTTATTTCTTAGTCTAGGTTTCATTTGAACCTTAGGTTAGATTTCCTTCTACCAATTTCATTTGAAAAAAAAACTATTTATTTTCATGAAAAAAGAAGTCTAGGTAGTTAGATTAGGTTTCCGTTTGAATCTTAGGTTAGTTTGCTTAAAAAAAAAGAGAAAAAAAAATTTTGAAAAAAAAACCTTTTCCCTTGAAAAAAAAATTTCAAAAGTTTTTGACAAAAAAAAAATTTTTTGGTGGAAAGTTTGAATTTCAAATTCAAACACCTTTTCAAAAGCTTCTCCATCACCCTTTAATTTTCGGTCAGGCTTCAAATTCTGATTTTAAAATTCAATTGTCGAAAACTTAATGGGAGAAAAATTTTGAAATTCAGCCTATATTTTCACTTTCAAACCATATTTCAAACGGCATTGTTCTTTTGAAAAAATTCCAAGAATAAAATTTTTAAAAATTCATGAAATGCAAAGGGGTTAGACTGACCCAGATTTGAGAATTTTCAAAATTCAAAAAGCAATTCCGAGTAATCTTTGAATCTATTTTGTCTAAAAATGGTGTGGTTTGAAAGCTGATCTCATTGGCTTTAATTTCCATATTTTTTCCAAATTTTTGAAGATCATTTGTTACTATTTCAATTTGAAAAACTGACCAGGGGTCAAAATTCTAGATTTGACCCTCTGACACTAAAAAATCCCTAGAAATTCAATTGAAATAGTAAAAATCACAAAAAAAATTCCCTGAAAAGATAATTGAAAAAGGAATCTGCTTGAAAAATTTCAACTTATTTGGATTCCAATTTTTATTAGAGAATTGGTCTTAATTTCGTGGTCTGCTGAAGAAGAAAAAAATAAAAAATCCTAGAATTGCATGAACCCTACGTTATACCTTTAGGGTTACATTCTAGAGACCTCATTTGGTCTAACCTAGACTTAGTTAAGTCTAAGGTTTAGCTGGTGAGCTTGGTCACCTATGGGCCACTCATTATAAACCTCGATTGAAGAAAAAATGGGCTAAAATTAATTTTAAAACACAATCAACCTGAATTTGTTGTCATACTACTGGGTGTTTTAAATCTCTCTTGCCAAACCTGGTGACTAAGTCTACGGGGTGGTGTCAAACGACCGCGACTAAGGGGTAACGGAACTAGAGGTGTAAGTCAAAGGAAGAACCTTCCCCTTAGTCCCCTCGTAACCAGACTAGCTAGGTTAGCTTGAGAGGCGGAAATCACTTTCAGTTGGTTGCACGATGAATTTTTCTTCAAGAATTCGAACTTAAAATGAAAATCTGGTCATCCGATCAAAAGAACCATCTAATTGACAAGGCCTTAGCCTTGTCTGGCTGGCTGCACCAACCTAGGGGTTGGTTGGTGCATGTGAGGAAGGAGGTCACTTAGACCTCGATTAGTTGGACCTTGGGAGCCACTCCCAAGGAGGCGAGTCACTTCACCAGGACCATCTTCTCCCCTATTTTTTTCTTCTATCTACTTAGCCGTGATGGCTAACCCTGGATCTGGACCTAGTCAGGATCTAGAAGAGCTGGATCCACGAGCTTATCTAAGAGCCTGGGTCACTGAATCAGCTCAACCTTGGGATCAGAACCCAAGGTGGCGAAGATGACTTTTTACTTTGTCTGATCCTTCTCCTCGGGTTACCAAAATGGTCAACCCATATCCTGACCTTCGATATTATGACCCATACTATTCGACTCCTCAAAGGATCGCATCTTATAAGCTAGGATATGGATTTCACACTCCTACATCTCACCCATGGAATATGGGTAGACCTGATTCACCCCTTGGAACCGCTGAAGAGCTACCAGTGCATATGCGACTGCATTACAGAATACAGAGAGCTATAGCTTGCGCTAAGGAAAAGGCCACATCCTATCTACACAAAATCCAAGCTATCACTGAGCCGAACCAAAGACAAAGCTGGATTCCATATCAACAAGCTGTGACAGAGCTCCTTCATGGAACAGCAGGGATAACAAGGCTAATTGGACAAAATCGGGAAACTCAAGAACTACTGCTTTTGAGATATCAAGTGGAAAATATCCTTGAAGACCTCGAAGAATTTGAAACAACTATGCTGGAAGGACACACAGGAGATTCCTAGGAGCAGATGCCGGAAGATAATTCAGGGGAATCTAGCTTGGATATGAGATAGGAGCAGGAAATGTTCCGAATGGGTTCATTTGAGAACTCCATTCAGGAAATTGAGGAGGAAAGGACTGATATCTCCAGGACTGAGCCACAATCGGATTATCCTGAATCTTGGGAGATACCTCTTGGGTTAGATAACCCAACCATGATAAGGGAAGTAGATCCATTTAAGGATATGGATCTTGAGGCAAACATTATATGTGACACTACTGATAAGCCTAAGCTACTTCCTAGTGTAGGTGAACCTGTGCTAGAGCCAACATCTTCTGATCTGCACTCTTCTTTCAACTACATACCTAATTCGGATGTTGGAGATTCTGAGATGACACTTTCTATCCCTGATCCTGACATCCGAAGACCAGAAGTAGCTATGGATGACTTGACCGAAGAAATAAATATGCTACTTGAGGCAGGAATTACTGAGGAACCTAATGCATATGAGGGTGAAGCTTTGAGCACAATGAGCTGGGGACGCACCTATCATCCTAGTCAATCTAATGGATGGCTTGACTCAGAGCCTGAAGAGTCAGCTTTTGGTGAATCAGATTTGAGTACGGATGAGGATGAAGTAATTTCTGATGAGGATTTTAGTGACCTCCCCAAAGATCTTCTACTTTCATGGATACCCCCATATGATTCAGAGCCTGGAGAGGGCATGATCTTTGATGTCAATTATCGTTATGAGGATCCCTATGACTTAGATTCTGGTTGTGGGACATGATAAATCAACTGAATCAGTATCATGATCCCCCCTCTGATTATCCTCTATTTTCCACCACCACTCCACACTTTCTTATAAGTAGACTTTTTGGAGTAGGGGTGCACAATCAGCTGGTTCGCATCTCCGGACCATTGATTCTAGGAGCACATGAGCACATCCTTCTCTTAATCTTGACCGGCTCCTATGCAAGAACTGATACATCTGATTGAGCTTTCGCCCAGCTGGATGCGTTAAACTCAGCGTCTACTCCACATCCATCACCTATACTACCATTTTTATACATAGCATATTTTTCTTTTAGCACGTTTTCTTTCTGCATATTATATATTGTCAGGTTGGCCGGTGCTGAGCATTAAAATTTCAGGAGCAATTCTAGGTGATTTCTACCCATTACTCCCTCCTGTATTTATCTTCTTTTATATTCATGCATGAGGACATGTAAGAACTTAGGCATGGGGGGCTAGATAAGACAAAATTGAAAATTTTTATGTCAACATTTAGGAAAACCTCTGAGCTGCATGTCAAACATGCTTTAGGATCCTAAATATAAGAACAACCAACTCCACCTCCAATGCTTGCATTGGAGCTAAAAATCATCCGCAACAGCCACTTTCGACTCATCCGCTCACCCTTTTGTTCTAAATTTAGGGTCAAGCTGAATGTAACCTGAAAGGGAAATTTCATGAAGCATGAATATAAGAGGTTACATGTTTATGGCATATATACATAGTGCATCCATGAATAAGATTTTTACCAAGAGAATGCATTAGGGATTTTATCCTCTAGTTGATTCCTGTAATATGGAATCTAGTACGAATTTTCACACACATGTAGAATTTGCAATGGATTCACGGTGAAGGCTGATAAATGTCTTTAGTCTGTCGAGAAGAAGCAGTGCTTCTTTTCCTAAGCCCTTGGAAAGTATGTAGGAGCTAGGCAGATTTTCTTCCAAAAATCCACCAAATAGTGTGAGTTGAGAATAGAGAGTACTGGTGCTCTAAGATTAGTGCAAGGAATCCAGAATCCTAGATAATTAGGTGATGATACTCAAAGATTAGGCATAGTTTCCGCTCTCAGTTCCTGCGTATACATTTCTTGTGCGAAATATTGAGAGCCACCAAATAAGGAAAATACGCGGAGTGCAAGTTTTCATAAAACTAGGGCTAAGGTGGATGGTTACGACCATTCTTTATGGAGTCCTTGGCTGAAGGAGGGTATTGATGTCAAGGTCACAAATACACCATCCCATCCATCTCTCTCGGTGCCGTGAGTAGGCACTTCCATCAAATAAGCCACCCAATATCTCTTGAGTACCACCAATAACTAATAATGCCTCTTCAATAAAGTTCATGGATTTGTGCTAGTTGCGTTGTGTTGAAAGAAAAAAAAAGGAAAAAAAAGAGAAAAAAATGAAAAAAGAAAAAAAAATGAAAAGAAAGAAAAATTGAAAAAAAAGAAGAAAAAGCAAAGGAAAAAAGAGTGAATATTTAGTATTTATTTCAGTTGCATTGAGGCAATACCACCAAATAAGGCCTTAACCTATCTTTCTATGTTTCTGACCGCCCGAATACTGGCTAAGGAATTCTGACTTAGTGTTCGGCTTATGGAACTCAATTAAAGTGTTAATGCCAAGTGAGACCACCAAATACAGGTCATATGTGTGAATTTGGTGAAATTGTGAGCTCTAAGAAAAGGAAAGAAAACAAAAGAAAAAGAAAAAGAAAAAGAAAAAGAGAGAATGATTACAAAGGAACCAGAAAAGAGAGCATGGTTTTTCTCATCTTTCTCTGAGTTAAGTTACGTAATAATTTGGGAATCTAGATTCTATAGTACTAATCTCTATGTAGCACCAGTCGAGAGTGAGCCACCAAATATATAATCTTTTCCCTCTAAGATTCTCTACCAAGCTTAAAGCTAGGTGGAATTCATAAAATATCTTGAATATCCCGAGGGAAGAAGTCCGCTTATCCCGCTAGAATTTTACAAGAGGTCAAGTATAGGTTTTAGAGGTGAATTAGTTTTTCACTCGAATCCATTGCAAAAGCTACATAGCTATACTTTCACGATTGTCTGGATTTCTAGAGCATAGGATGAAAATAAAAAGGACAAAAATCACTAGGCATATACTTGATAAAATAATCAATCCCTTAGGGACCCTTCTGTGAATAATTTAGTCTCGCATTTGCTAGGGACTAGAAAGCTTTAGGCATGGGGGTATGATTGCACAGCAATCATAGGTCTTAATTGACCTAAATTAGGCTAAGACTTAGCATAAGTTAGGACAGTTCACGCATGCATAAGCATTACTTGCATCCCTACTGCTTTCTTTTAGCTATGCATAAAATAATGCTATAATGTGCTGATTAGGTGCATTATGTCAATTACATGTAATAAACTGACCAGAAGGTAGATCTAAAGCTAGATCTGAAGAATAAAGAATAACTAGAGTTGCAGCAGAGCTGGAGCAGAAGACCTAAAATAAGATGTAGTAGACAATAATGTAAGGGGTTGAGGTATACTATTCTATTTAAGTAGGAATAAAGCAGTAAATTATAAAGAAGTTAGGTCCATCCTAGTCCTAGGATAGCCTAGAAGCCTCCCCAAGCCCTAGCCACCCATAGATTAGGTCACCGCACCCTAAGAAACCTTAAAACCCTAATTCTAGCCTCTATCTGGATGTCCAGATGAGTTATAGGACATCCAGAACCCTTAGCCAACTTCCACACACCTTAAACCCACTTTTGCAGTGTTATTGGACGTCTAGACACTTGGTCAGACGTCCAATTTCTGCAAAATACCCAAGACAGAACCTAGAATCCCTCCTGACTCTAATTGGACGTCCAGACAACAAGTCTTGACTTCTTATTTTTCACTATAAGATGTCTGACACTATTATTGGATGTCCAGAACTACCCTCTAGACCCTGTTTTGAGATTCAAGCCTTGATCTTGGATCTCTAGGTCCCTAAACCCAATTCCAACCCCATAGGAACCTAAATTAAGGTGTCCTAACCCTAGTACATCACCTCTAGACCTCCCTAAGGACCTAATTAGGTCCTCACTAAACCTAATTGACTTGGATCTTAGTCAATTCCATCAGCCTATTCAAATGGACTCATTGAGTCGAACTGAGCCCTGATCTCAGCACACACTATCCAATTGGACTCAGTGAGAGTCCAATTGGCCTAGGCCTGGCCTAATTGAGTTATTTTACTCTGAATTAAGTTTTCACACACCTAAATAAACTTGTATTAGGTTTAATTGCACTTTACACTAGTGAATTAGGGTTTACAACCCTAATTTGAGACCTACCTTGACCTAAACCCACTAGAACCTAACCTAATCAACCTAGCCACCTAAGTTTCAACCCACACACACCATCCATACGAAAATACCTAGCCTAGAGTTCTCTAAAACTCTCTACCATGTGTTGTTGCCTTGGTTACTAAAATTAGCAACCAAGAGCCATTCAATTTTTCGATCCACATTTGGTGGATCTAAAAACCACCATCCATCCTCTCTCTCACTCTCCCATGAGCTCCCACCATAGGCCTCTCTAGAGAATTCTATAATTCTCTAGAGAGCTTCCCTTAGGTCTTTTTTAAGACCTAAGGGGTGGCCATTTACACCCATCCACTCTTGGTTCCATTTAGCTTAGTTTCATTCCACATCCACTCCACCTCCATGTCCACGAGTAGCTTCACCTTGGCCACCACCACCTCCACGCCAAGATGGTGGATCACCTCTCCAACCTCTCTCCAAGGGCCAGACTAAGCACCATTGGCCGCCCCTCTTTCTCTTCTCAACTAGCTCAACGGCCATCGGAGCCCACCTCCGAATGCCCTTATTTCTACTAGACTAGATTATAGTTCTTCCTAGATTTACATGCTTTATTTTCTGCTTAGTAGTGTAGCTCTTTATTCTCCCCCAATGATGCACATAAAATCCCCCCATAAATTCTTGTATGCGGTCGTTTTCTACTAGCGAGTAGTTTTATTTCCCTATACGAGCATTCATCTACCTGTGCTCTGCAACTCTGATATCATCATCATCTAATATATATATAAATATATATGTTGAAAATCTCCATGTGCCTAGTTATCATCTTTTGGTGTGATTGAAGTTGCATGTCTTAATTACTATCTTTTGGCAACTAGCATGTTGTACATCAATACGTAAATCACCATAAATTAGCATGAGATTTTAAGCAAGTAGAGCGAAAGAGATCGATTTCAAATCTGTATTTCCATAAACGCCTCCTAGAGACGAACACCCGAGACTCAACTCTCGTTATCTTTATAAATTATTTTTGACGAGTGTTTTCGTGCACTATACTATGACGAAATCTCTATTATCAAAACATGTGCGAGAATTGCCCTCCAACAGTATCCTGCTGATATAAATACATTTATTGAGGGTAAAATGCCTATTCATGTATGTTCCTAGGCTTAGATTTGCATTTCATGTTATAAATATTGCATAGCATGCATCATTTTGCATTTAGAGTAGTTGTATATAATTTAGGTTAATTGCATCCTTTTTGTGGTCAGGAGAGAAGGATATTTATTTTGGAGCCTTGGATTGATGATCTGATGGTACAAATCTAATCAAGACGACGATCGGAGTCCAACGCCTCTGAAATCACCTCGATCGGAGTCTCGTAGTACCATATGCAGTCTGAGGAAGATCAACAGCCTAGGGACTATGAGACATAATTTAGAGCTTCAAATGACAAATCCGACCACGTGGATAGATTCGGGTCGACAATCGCAGCTTAACGGTGTGAAAATCGACACAACTAGACCTTTATAGCAGCCCCTACAATGAAAAGAAGATGGACGGCCCACATTGCACCACGTGATGCAGCCCAGGCTGCCTAGTGCACGCACACATGCAGCAGCACGGGTGCATGCGCGCGCGTGCAGGTGCGCATGCATATAGCGTAGCACCAGCGCGTGAAGCGTGCGTGCGTGCGAAGAGAGCCCAGTGTAGCACCAGCAGAGCATGCAGCGGATTTTCAGCGACAGACTGGCAGACTTACAGCGACGCTTACAGCTGCCGCTAATTCATTGCATTCTGACAAAGCCAGCTGTGGATGCCAGCGGGCATGAGCTACTTACAGCGACGTTTCCAGTGATGGCTTGGATGTCACTAATGGTCTTATACATATTTTTTGCCTCTTCTCCACTACAAAAGGACCTACACCCACTTCCATCTAAGCCATCTCCACCTACTCTACTCCCACCTACTCCCAAGCTCTAGCAAGCCTACCAACGCTCCATTAGAGCTTGTTCTCAAGCTCCCAATGAGCCTATTAGTATAGCGAACCTCTGCCCCACCAAATACTCCTCCAACTTCCCATCCCCCATCATAGGTCACCTTGGAGCCATCCTCCCACCTCCATTTCGGTAGTAGATCATCTCCGTTTTCTCACCTCCGTTCCGGAGCCATGCAGAAGCTTTTCTCAACCCGATGTCCTCCTGCATCTCACCTCCGTTGTCCCGCTCCTCACCTCCTTCGTCCGAGCTTTTGCCCGGTGCCGTCATCTCGCCGAATAGACGATTCGGGAGATTTCCTCTCACCCCCCTCTCTTTTTATGCTTTCATAGTAGATTGTAATAGACATTAATGCAATACATCACATTTGATTCCATCTCTATCTTGTGATTGCTTGTCTTTTATTACAAAAACACAAAAAAATAACAAAACCCTAAAATACCAAAAAGAAACAAAACGAAGCGCAGTTTTCAGTTAAAGTAAACGTCGCCTCCCTGTGTTCGACCTGGGACTCCCTTACAGTTTTGGTATATATTTTATCTGATCGACGTGTTTTGCAACTACGACAATGGGTTAGTTGTAACCTTGATTTCTAACACGTGAAACACGCATGCGACCATTTTGGCATCGTTGCCTGGGAGGCAATGGAATTTACTTTATTGTTTATTGCATGTCCTTGCATTTACATAGCACTAACCCTACTTGTCTTTGATCTACCGTCTTGTAGGTACCCTAGCATGGAGATCCAAGTGCGGTAGACTAGAGTAATGTGTGAATAGAGTACTCTGTAAGTGTCCCCCACATTCCCCCCCACTAGTTCATTTTGCCACACTCATAACCAAGACATAATCTACTTTGTCTTGTTTGCCACCTTCACCCATCTCACCCATATCCTATAAAAAAAATAAACAAAAAGATATTTTCTGTGGGACGAATCAATTTACACACTTTATACACCCACATCAAAGGCACATAACCTGACTTGATTTTCATCTACTCAACCGGGATTCCAACCTATGGACCCTGTACACAAATTCAACACATAAAAGAGTAGAAATCATATTAGGTTATTCAATTTTTTTGCGTTCCTTAATCAGTGGTGCATTTGGGCCGATTGATTGAATTGTTTGTGCTGCACCACTTAAGATAAAAGCGATTCATCAAGTAGCTTGCCACTTAGTGTTGATTTTTAGGACTGAACCAGGAACTCCACATTATTTTTGATTTTTAAAGAACATATCATCACCTGTGCTTTCAAAACTTGGAGTGTTCTACTAAACCTTGATTGAATATACCTAAAGATTAAACCCTAAAAGCTAGTAAAAAAGGTTGAACCCTAAAAGAAACATCATCAAATAACCCTGTTTGCAAACCTTGCTTGTGCACGCACACACATTTTAAACTGATCATTAAGGGCACAACCCATCGAAAGGGCCCTTCACATTCCTGAAGCACTGATGAGAACCTCATCATGAGCCATAACTAGCTCATTTTGACCCAATACAAAGGATAAAAGCTCCTACATATCTCAAGGAAAGGCTTAACTCAGAGAATCCTGAGTTTGAGAAGAAAATAAGTCATAAGGGGTAAAAGTGCAATTTTACCAGTATAATCTGCATACAGGGTAATTCAGGGCCCAAACATAGGTCAAAGCAGCTTAATAAGAATAAAAGTGGGATGAGATGATCTAGCAAGGGCTACAGCAATTCCAAGAAACTAAATGATAAATCTGTAACCCTAAAACAACCCAATTCAATTCACAAGGTTCGAGGCAAAGTAAAAATAGAATAAACCCTCTAAAATTCATAGAAAAATAATCTCTAGGGTTTAGAACCTTCAATTTGGCCTTTAGAACCCATTTTGACCTACATTGAGAACCATGCCCAATTAATAACTTAATTTGGGTTTTTGCGCAAATTGACCGGTCAAACAAGGTTTAATATGAAAATGAAATTCACCATCAGATTCCTTGGGTCCTAATTATTCATGTATAAAAGCTTGAGCCTAAGAAGAAACCTCCTTGACCGACTTTACACTTTGGTCCTCATATATTTACTCTTTGGCCCTCAACTTTTGAACCCTCGCATTTTGGCCCCTAACTCTCCTTCGTTCTTTGCAATCAGGTCCCTCCTGCAAAACCTGCCAGCACCATACTCCGGCGACCTTGCGCGGAGCATGGCGCCGCGCAGGGTGAGGTGGGGGACCTGGCAAGTAAACCGGGGGTGCCCTGCGTCGTCAGCCGTCGCAGGGACACCCCCCTGGTCGTTGTTACCCACCATACCGGCCGTGCGAACGCACGGACGGTATGGGTTCTTGTTTCCGACCATTCTCCGGCGAGGGAGACACGTCGTCTCCCTCCGCCTTCCTCCCTGTTTCATCCCTATAAATACCCCCCGCTGCTCCACCGACCAGGGCAGCCTGGATCTGACGGAGAAAATCCCCAACTTTCTTCTCTTCTTCCTCCGGCAGTCGCTCACCAGCTCCGGCGGTTTCCTCCCCCTCCACCTCTTCGCTCTGCCGCAATACCAGCAGCAGAGACTTCCTCCCCCGCTCTTCCCGCGCCACGCCGCACCCAGCTGGCGCCTCTCCGGCTTTCTGCTCGCCACCGCCCCTTTCCCTGAGCATCGTCTTCTCCGGCGACAGTCGATACGACTGTCGCCCTGTTCCTCCCCCTTCGTCCCTGCAAGTAAGCTAGAGCCACTCCCCTTCTTCTCCTCTTTCGTTCCCCGCTTTCAATTTATTCAATTAAGCCCTCTACTGACCCTGATCACCTTCACCCCCTTCGCCTCCGACTACCCTCCGGCGAGCCGCTCCCATCACCTCAGCGACCCACACGGCTCGCCGACCCTCGCAGAACCTCCGCCTCATCACACTGAGCACCCCCCACCCCTCCACTGCCACTCCACACCTCCGTAACACTCCCCCGAACAAACCCATTCCTCCGGTTGCAGTCCGACCCAGGGCTACCGCCAGACACCACCTTGCGGCCTGCCGCGCAGCTCCTCACCTTCGCCGTGCCACGGCGAAGGTTCCCCAGTGGTTTGATCAGGCCGAGAGGCCATATTCGTGTCCGACAGATTTTGAGGTTCGACCGCCATTAACGCACATTGAAGCAGCTTCGCCCGCGCTCCAGGCTTGAGGACTCCAGGTCTCCAGCTGCTGCGGAGTACAGGGAGTCTGGCGAAGGCAGCCAGCCAGCAACCTATGCAAATAGAAGCCGCAGCTGCAGAAGCCAGGCCACGGTCTCCCTGCAAGCGCACGCGAGGAACGGTCTGAGTTTTGTCCCACATCGGTAAGCCTCACACCCGTTCCACTGTTTAAATTGATTTCGTGCACTAGCCTTACTGCCTCAGTACACGGGGTGAGGTCCCCTTCACCCGCCCGGTTACCCGGTCTCGTCCGCGCTCACGCCCCGCGGACCTGACCCGACCCGACTCGACTGACCTGCACTCCTCGCCCACCACGCATGCCCCGCGGGCCTGGACCCGGGCCTGATCCGAACCCGGTTACCCGGTAGCTCTGGGAGAGCTTTCCCAAGAGTGGTTTCAGAGAGAGAGAGACGCGGGGGGGGGAGGGTAGAGTAGGTTTTGCTTCTGACGAAAAACTCTGAAGTGTGCAGGCACAGGCGAAGAAGAAGACCCGCGGAAGAAGAAGGAGCTGCACTGTAGCAAATGCATAGTTAAGTCGTCTAAGCACCGGGTCAGACGACGGAAGGTCAGCAGCCAGAGCAGGAAAGAAGGCAGGCTGAAGAAGAAGGAAGAGCAACGGCCAAAGCAGAAGAAGAAGAAAGGAAGACTTAGTAGCTGAAGGCAGAAGCTCTGCAGCCATAAAGAAAAAAAGGAAAAAGAGAAAGGGTCACCACCTCTGCAGAAAGAAGAAGAAGAACAAGGAGCTCTGAAGAAAGAAGAACATCACCAAAGGAAGAAGGCAGGCTGAAGAAGAAGGAAGAGCAACGGCCAAAGAAGAAGAAGAAGAGCATCACCATTGCAGAAGAAGAACATCACCTCTGCAGAACAGAGAGAAAGAAGGAGATCTAAAGAAAGAGAGAAAGAAGAGCATCCCCTCTGCACAACAAAGAGAAAACAACAAATTCTTTCCCTCTCTCTTTCTTTTTGTAAAAGAAACTTGTATATCTCTAGAATACAACTTGCTCCCTGAGTTCGACCTCGGGAACTCTTTTATTTTTCCGAGTAAAAAAAATTTATATTTGAAATGTTGGTAATAACCGGCTTTACTACAACGTTATAACAAAACTAAAACCCGGTCCTCAAACAAAACCGACGTATCAAGCACCATTGTCCCAAGCCTAACTAAAATTGATTAGACGTTGGCCCTAAGGACTGGTTCACTCGTTGAGATCCAGATTGAGATTATTCACGATTAACATGCTTATACTAGTCAATCTGATGTCTAGCTAGGGGAGTAGCATCAAATGACCGTGGCTGGGGGGTACACTAGGAACTTGAGGCACAAGACAAAGGAAGAATCTTCTCCCCAGGCCCTCCTTCTAACTAGTTGGATTGCCTGGACATAAGTAGAGTAAATCGTCCATAATCTTAGGATGGGTTCTAAGAGTCTGTAGACCTTTAGTCTAACCAACCTAAGGAGAGGTTTGTATGTTTGTGTTGCAGGGCTCCTTTCTCTTCTGATTTCCCTCCTTACTTCACCATGTACCCTTCCACATCCTACACACATTTCACATCCTATCCTCCTACCACCACTTATCCCCAAGATGATTACTATCCTAACTTAACTTGTAATAACCCATCCACTAGCCAGGATAACTTTGATTTTGGATACGAATTCAGACCTTAGTGTCCAAGGCCTAACCCTGGACAATAATACTATGATTATTATCCTTCCCAGAGCTACAATGATTATGGATCTCCATCCTTTGATGACCAAACCAACTTGATCTACAATCAGGAAAGAAATAATGATTGTAACACCTACCCTCCCCAGTATTCCATTGAATATAGGTCGCCACCATCCTTTGAACAACCTAGAATGACCTACTTTCAGGGAGGGACCCGGGAACCTCGACATCTTGACTCCCCTAGATTTAACCCAAACCCACCCAAACCTGAATCAAACCAGTCGGTTTAGGTGGACCAGATCTAGGATAGGGTGTTGGCTAATTTGAGGAACACTATACAATCGTTAGAAGCTCAGCCAACACCATGCATTGAAGCATTGGAGCCTATGCTAAAAATGATTGATGAGCTGAATAGCTCTTTATTGGATTTGCTCCAAAGTGTTAAGGATAAGGACCTGGGTGAGTTTCTTCTTGGGAAATTGTCGAGGTTGAGGATGAAATTTGTGGTTGCACTAGTCAAATCTTGGGATGATTATCAAGATGAACCCTCTTCAGGAGAGCCAATGTCTAGACCCACTCAAGCACTTGTCGAGGGGGATACATATTTGGAGATTGGAGATGACCAGGTTGGTCTGGAGCAACCCTTTGAGGATGAATTGAGTTTCTCACCCGAGATCCTAGAGCCAGGGAATGACGAGAAACATGTCTCCATGGATGATGAAATGACATATGATTTTGAGACATATATAAATGAGGATCATCAATTCTTTGACTCTGAGGGTGAAGAATCTTTAGGTGAAGTCTCACTTGAACATAAGGAAAACGATTTTAGTGAGACAAATGGGCTCGAGGAGAATGACGAACCATTTGATTGCCCAGTCATTAATGATTTTGATTCGGTTGGGGCTAACGTGGAGGATTCAAATCCTCATTTACTTGATGATTCAATTAGTGACCCCATTCCGCATCTACACCCCAAAGGGATTGATTTTGATTTGGAAATTATTGTACCCAAGTCAATCCTGAGTCAGCCATAATTTCTGGACTTGGGAGAATCTTATGGGATGAATGATATGCTAGAGGTCCCAGAACCTGAGCACTTGATGTTGGAGGATAGGAATATTAAAATGAAAATTTAGGAGGTTAATTTTGAGGGAAAAACAAGTTTGGATATAAGGGTACCTATTGACCTAAAACCACCTATCTTCTATACGGACCCTTATGATATCTTTCACGTGTGACCCAAGCCTGGAATAACTGATTATTTTTCTAAGCTAGATGTTAAGTGGACAATCGTAGCTATTGAACCATCTTTACCTGTTGTTTGACACTTTGGTCTTGGGTTGCACACCGCTAAACCACAGTCCCGGCCCTGCAAACACAACAACCTTTGGTTCTGGGTGATTTTCATCCAGAACCTGAGAACCACTCGACCCTGGGGCATGGGTTTGCACCATAATCTGGTCCACATCTGTGGACATCTTCTGCAGACGGGTTTCAGGATCAACCTTTTGATTTTGATTCTGACCTGCACTTGTGAATTCTCAATTTCTTCTTTGTATGTATGTTATGCCTAGCAGAACGCATTAAACTTAGCACGTGTGTATACACTCTTCTCTCTGCAGAGCTGACCGGATTTTCATGACAGTCAGGTGATATTCTGTTTACTTCGCCCTTTTCATGTCTTTATTTTTACAATGAGGACATTGTATCATTTAGGCATGGGGGGGTGGATAATCAATTCCTGAAATCATTATGTTAACTCCATAGAATTTCTTCTAGTTTCTCATAAAATTAAAAAAATTGAAAATTTGAAAAAACATAAAAAAAAGAAAGAAATTAGGAAAAGAGAACTTAGGCATTTGGAAGTTATTAACTTTAGGAAATGATACGAGAGGACCTAAACACTTAGACTCTTTAGGTCTTCAGGCTTAATTAGACTGGGTGTCCACTCGAATGTGGACTTAGTCTCGAGTCCTTGCTAATTCAAATTCATTTTTAATTTGGCTAATAAATTAGGATGATAAGTATGAGACCTATCAACCCGCCCTCTGATTTGGGGAGATTTTAAGGCTAAGCATCTGCACACTATTTGCACTGACTCACTTTCTGGTGATTTTTACAGAAATTGGGTAGCTAATGGTCTGACTTGGGTGGTATGGTTGGCAAGTTATCGGTGATAATAGCTCATCGGCTGGTTATCCAGAGGCCAGCCACAAGACCATTTTAGTTGTACTATCTTTAGGTTAATCTTAGATCAGGGAAGCCACCTACTTAGAAAAAAAAGAGAAAAAAAAGAAACACCCAAAAAGAAAAGAAAAAAAAGAAAAAGGAGAGAAAAAACAAAATAATAAAGCCACACTTCACCGCACGAGTATGGCTGGTAAGTGGTTGTGGGTAACAGCCCATTGGCCGATTTTCCAGAACCCAGCTCATAAAAATGCACAATAATTCCCAAAACATGTAGGGAAGAAGCGGGGAAGTAGAATACATCGGGGAGATATACACTGGGTTCGCTCTTTTTTTGACCCCATAAATAAAAGAAGTAGGGAGAAAGCTACCGATCGTAAAGATAAACCTTTAGGCAAGGTCACTTAGGGTCATAGAAACCCGAAGTCTGTCTTAATGGTCATTTTGTGAGTCTATCACTTTTTCACAAAGATGCTTAGTACTTAGAGTCCTTTTCGAGTCTTGGGCAGGTCGGGTAGCAGAAAAAAGTTATCTCGAAACTCTCAAACTCTAAAAGTACAACAAATTAGAAAAGAAGAAAAATAAAAAAAAATGTATCTTCCCTTTTCAAATAAGGTGAGGACTTGGGCGGTCTGCATTCTGGTAGACACTCGGGTACTGTTGAGTTTTCGTAGTTTAGGACCTTAGTTGAAATTTTCTATTGTTAATAAATGACTTAGGCCTAAGCAATCTAATCCTAATTCTGCTTTTATACATAGCATATAGTTTAATTTTGCTAGGGACTAGCAAAAGATTGGCATGGGGGCATGATATAAACACATTTATTGAGGGTAAAATGCCTATTCATGCATGTTCCTAGGCCTATATTTGCATTTCATTATTCATTTAGAGTAGTTGTATATAATTTAGGTTAATTGCATCCTCTCTATGGTCAGGAGAGAAGGATATTTATTTTGGAGCCTCGGATTGGTGATCCGACCGTATAGATCTGATCAAGATGACGATCAGAGTCCAATGCCTCTGAAATCACCTCGATCGGAGTCTTGTAGTACCATATGCAGTCCGACGAAGATCAATGGCCAAGGGACTAGGAGACATAATTTGGAGCTTCAAATGACAAATCTAACCATGCGGATGGATTTGAGTCGACGATCACAGCCTAACGGTGCAAAAATCGATTCAATTCGACCTCTGTAACAGCCCCTACAACAAAAAGAAGATGGACGACCCACATTACGCCACGTGGCATAGCCTAGGCTGCCCAGTGCCCGCACGCACGCAGCCGCACGGGTGCATGCGCACGCATGCAGGCGCACATGCACATACCGTAGCGCCAGCGCGTGAAGCGTGCGCGCCCGTGCGGAGAGCGCCCAGTGCAGCACTAGTAGAGCAAGCAGCGGATCTTCAGTGACAGACTGTAGACTTATAGCGACGCTTAGAGCCATCGTTAATTCAATGCATGCCAGGAAGGCCAGCTGTAAGCACCAGTGGCCATGAACTGCCTACAACGACATTTCCAGCGACGGCCTGGATGTCACTAATGGTCTCATACCTATTTTTTGCCTCTTCTCCTCCATTATAAAATGACCTACATCCCCTCCCTACCAAGCCATCTCTACCTACTCTACTCCTACCTACTCCCAAGCTCTAGCAAGCCTACCAACGCTCCATTAGAGCTTGTTCTCAAGCTCCCAAGGCACCGATTAGTATAGTGAACCTCTGCCCCACCAAATACTCCTTTAACTTCCCATCCCCCTTCATAGGTCGCCTTGGAGCTGTCCTCCCATCTCCATTCCGGTAGTAGATCATCTTCATCTTCTTACCTCCATTCCAGACCCACACAGAAGCTTTCCTCAACCCGACATCCTCCTGCATCTAACCTCCATCGTCTCGCTCCTTACCTCCTTCGTCCGAGCTTCCGCCTGGCACCGTCGTCTCACCGAACAGCTGATTCGGGAGATTTCCTCTCACCCCCCTCTCCTTTCATGCTTTCATAATATATTGTAATAGACATTAATGTAATACATCACATTTGATTCCATCTTTATCTTGTGATTGCTTGTCTTTTATTTCAAAAACACAAAAAAATAACAAAACACTAAAATACCAAAATGAAACAAAACGAGGCGTGGTTTTCAGTTAAAGTAAACGTCGCCTCCCTGTGTTTGACTTGGGACTCCCTTGGAGTTTTGGTATAAATTTTATCTGATTGACATGTTTTGCAACTATGACGACGAGTTACTTGTAACCCTGATTTCTAACACGTGAAACACGCCCGACCACCTGCAGAACACATATGTACCGTAGGGGCAGGTAAAGGTGGTCTTTTCTTGATCTTTTGGATGGATTTCCACCTGATTATATCTAGAGTACCCATCCAAGAAATAGAAAAACCAATTTCCTACCAACTTCTCGAGAATCTGATTAGTGGGAGTAGGAAATGATCTTTCTTCATGGAGGCATTCAATTTTCGATATTCTATGCAGGCTCTCCACTAATTCGCAATACAAGTTGGGATGGTCTCTCCAGATTCGATCATAATCATAGTGAGCCTTGCCTTCTTAGGCACAACTTGGATGGGGCTCACCCAGTGCCTGTCAGAGATCAGGTATAAGATTCTAGTGTCTAACCACTTGGTGATCTCTTTTTTCATGACCTCTTAAAGATTCAAATTCAGTTTTCTTTGCATTTCTCGAGTTGGTCATGAGCCCTCTTTGGTGTGGATATGATGTGTGCAATATGAGGGATTTATCCCAATCAGGTCATCAAGAGTCCACTCAATGGCTCTTCGATGCTGCTGGAGAACAGAAATTAGCTTTCTTTCCTGGTCAAGTGTGAGTCGAGAATTGATAATCACAGGAAACCTTTGATTAGAACCCAAGAGGATGTGCCTCAGATGATCCGGGAGGGACTTCAATTCAAGGACTTGGTTATCAGCAGTGGATGGGGGTTCAGGATGGGCCTCAGAAGATATGGTGGAAGCTATGGGTAGGTTTAGATCAACTTTGGGCTTCTCTATTTGTGGGTCAAGATCTTCTTGTGTTTGAGGCCCTGGGATGATTGGGTTTTCCTCTGTAATCGGGTCCTCAACCAAAGAACTAATGTCACAAACTTCTTCGATCACCCCACAGTTTATTCCTTTCTAGGCCTTAAAGATATCAATCCTTAATGTCTTGTTCTTGAATTTCAACTCAACCTGGCCCTCTTCGCAATTGATATTTGCTCTAGTTGTAGCTAGGAACGGTCTCCCTAAAATGATTAGTGTATCTCTTAGATTTTCAGGAGTATCCATGTCTAATACAGTGAAGTTCACCAAGAATTAAAATTCCTGTATCCTAACTAGAACATCCTCGAGAACTCCTCTTGGTGACTTTATTAATCTGCTAGCCAGCTGTAAGGTCACCTCAGTTGGTTTGAGCTCAATTTCCTTGAATTGATCTAGTAGGGATGTAGGGATCAAATTTATGGAGGCTCCTAGATCCAATAAAGCTCGATGAAACTCTAGATTACAGATCATACAGAAGATTAAAGGGGTTCCAGCATCTTTCACTTTCTGTGAGAGTTTGCTCAGGATGATAGAGCTGGCTTGCTCTGATAATACAATTGGACTCCCATCTTTGTTTCGTGGCTTACGCTTTGGTGTACATAAATTCTTCAAAAATCATGTGTAAGCCAGTATGTGGAGGATCGCATCCATCAAGGGGTTGTTTATTTGGACTTACTCAATGGGCTTGACCAAATCTTCCTTAAGTGCCACAGGTTTGGGTTTCCTCTTTCCTTTGGTCAAGGCCTCAGGAAATGGAACCTCTGTAGGTTCCTCTAGGATTGGTTTAGGTTTCAGATTTGGGATAGGTGTGCTCTAGATAACCATCCTAGGGTTAGGCCCAAAACTACCTGGTCTAGAGTGGCTAGGATAAGGTGGATCCTGAGTCAATTTGCCACTACGGGTGGTAATAGCATTAAGGCCAACCTGGTTTTGGTTTAGGGTCGGCAAAAGTGGTGGTTGCTACTGATATCCCAAATACGATGTGGAGGCATCCATCCCATCAAGTGATGGAGTAGAAGGGGTCTGATAAATGTAGTGAGCTTGGTCCTGATTTGGGTTCATAACACATCTTTGGTTCGACATGTTATTTGGATTTAGTGGAGGTTGAGATGGGAGTGCACCAGGTTGGTGAGACCCAGCCATCTAAGCAAGTTGATTTCGAACCTCTGTGATCTCATCCTTGTGCCATTTCTGCATAGCCTCATTGGTTGTTTGGATGCCAGCCAGGGTTTGTAAAATCAAATTCATTTGTTCTTCTCTTGATGGCCCAAATTGGTAATTCGGATTGGACCTAGGTTGAGCAGGCTGATCTGGGCGTGGAGTCTGCGGTTGGGGTTGGAATTACGGACTCGTGTTTTGATTATTTCCCGACCATGCGAAGTTGGGATGATTACACCATCTAGGGTTTTAGGTATTAGAGAATAGTTAATTATGGCTGGAGTAGAGATGCTCGTAGGTTTGAGGAACTCAAGAGAAATCAAAGTATGAGGGTTCAGAGTTCCCCCAACTAGAGTAGGCATGTTCGAAGTTTCCTCTGAAATCGGGATTAGATGGTGGTGGAAACAGGTCCATCCCCTGATAAGAGTGGTGGTGAATGTTATGCACAACCTCCATACCTGAGGGCGGTTGCGCATACGTGCTCTACTATGCAGCGATGGCGGTCTGTAGATGTTGAGTCAATTTGTCCACCTTCTTCTCAATGATAGAGTCCTTATCCAAGTAACTGGCCACCAACTCCTGATTGACGGATGCTGATAGGCCTTGAGTCACGTGTACCCCTCGTGTGTTTGTCAATGCACGGGTGGCTGTCCATTCGAACACACCCATAGATTTGTTATTTATGGAGTTCTCGCACATGTTCTCAAGAATCTCCCAAATGGTATCTTCATGCTGACCCATGATGTTGCCACCACAGGTTGCATTTACAAATAGACTGATATCCTCACAAAGTCCCTGGTTAAAAGATTAGACTTGTTCCCATTTAGGAACTCCATGATGGGGGCATTTTCGCATGAGATCCAAGAAGCGGTCCCATGCCTCATGAAGTGGTTCTCTAGCATTTTGTGTAAAATGCATGATTTGGTGCTTCAATGCGTTGTTGCGACCAACTAGGAAGAATTTCTTTAGGAATTCAGATTGGAGTTCTACCCATGTGTTGATCGGACGAGTTAGAGTCTGATACTAGTGAGCAGCCTTGTCTATAAAAGAGGAGAATATCATCATGAACAAGATATCCCGATTCTGAATAGGTCATCAAAAGGTTTGGGCTAGATGTTTTAACTGTTTAATGTGCTTGAAGGGATCTTTGAAGTTTAAGCAGTGGAATTTGGGGATCTCATTAATCAAATTCGGCTTCAATTCAGTATCAGGCCGTCCAGTCAAGATTTGCACCCTGGGTTCATTCGCCACCGCGGTGGGATTGTAGTGATCTCACATTTGTGGCTGTGGTGGGGTGTTCATGAATTCATGGAATAGATCGGTGAGGTACTACAATTGATTATGAATATTAGGCTCTTCTTCATGGTTCTCCATGGATGCAGATGATGGAGAGCTGGGCTCAGATGCAGAAGAGTTGGAAGAGATCTCAATCTGATCGGGTGGTAACACAAACAATTGGGTCGAGGCTTGGCCTCGACGAGAATGAATTGCTAATGGAGGCATCAAGTTCGGTCATAAGGGCCTCCTCCTAAACATGCACTAGAGAATCAAATGAGGGATAGAACATGTAATGGACCCAATCGAGGCACCCAAAAAATTTGGATGTCTAAGGAGATTCGAGGTAGTTGATACCTTTGGATTAGAAACTCACTCACCTGAGAATTACTTGGGTATCCAGGAAGAGAGAGTCCCACAAAGACCCCAATACGATGGAGCTTCCCCACGAGTTTTAGGGTTTCCTCCACTTGACCTTCCTTGTCACTGAGAATCCAAGTAGATTGGAATGAGCAAGCTTGACTCCTAAGTCTACCAATTTTAATTCTGTGTGTGTGACTTGAATTTCACTTGAATTTTAGAGTTGATTTGATTTGTGGCCTAATTTGGAGGTTCGTTGACACACCAAGTGGGCCAACTTCACCTGACCTGCCCTAAGGTTGAGGATGGATTGGGCTAGAAATGCAAATCACCCTGAAGTGGTTTGCAAACAGGTTATTAGGTCCTAAATTTTAGTGATTCAAGTGATTGTTAGAGCATTGATTTTAGGGTTCCCTTGATTAGATCAATTCAACCATGGCTTAGGTAGCATACGATGAGGGAAATATGTTCTCAATAGATCAGGCAAGTGTGTATTCTTGAAAGCCTAATATGAAAACCCTAATTTGGCCCTAATTTCCAAGTCAAATTCTTTCCAAAGTTGGTACATAGGGCCCAATCGAGAAGGTGAATAGCTCGAGGCACCTTAAGTCCCTAATAGGTCCAAGTATTAGGATGGGGATCTCTAATCAAATCAGATCAAATCAGGCAACTTAGATGATTGATTACTATGAAATAAGAGAGTTGATTGTAATTGACTTTCATTTCAAATTTTCCAAGAGATGAGGGCTTAAAAGAAGAAGGAAATGAGATTACCTACCCTTGGTGTGGTTGTTCGTGCGATTGCTTCTTTAGATTCACCTTGCAAAATCATAGCAAATCAGATAAAGCACGTTAGTACCAAATCAGAATTGTAATTGGTGAATGAAATGCACGTTGCTTCCTGGCAACGATGCCAAAATGATGCGACAAAAATCATCATAAAAAGATTGCGTTGCAGTATAGAAATGAAAATCAATGGGACATTTAAATTTATAACCTTAAAAAATTGATATCAGTCGAGGTTGTTCACAGGGAACAAGTTTAGCAAATCAATTCACTAATCGTAAGTATTAAGAATAATAATGTAGGTGAATTTAGAATGATATTCCATATGTAGCAAAATGTATCTCACAATGTTAGGGATGAAAGTGTAAAAAGAATAAAGTAAAAATGGTCGTTGAACCACCAAATTAATCCTAAAATTTAAGCTTTAATCCCACAATATTTAACCTCCAAATATTTCAATAGTATCAGAAGAAATCCACACAAGTAAATGTATCCACAGTGCAACGAATCAGATGTCAACACAAGGCTCAGACTCCTCTTCCTAAAGCCTCAGAAGCGAGCATAAGGCATAAGCCTCACAAGCATAGCATAAGAGGTAAGCAGCAAAGAGCTCAAGAATGGCAAAGTGTTGAGCGAAGAGGGGGGGCACAAATCCTAAAGTGCTACCGTGCAAAACCCCCTTCCCTCCTCCTTAGATCTCTCTCTCTCTCTCAAACCAAACCTTGGTGAATAGTGCCGGGTAAACGAATCCAAGTCCTGACCCACAAGGCATGAGACTAGGCACGTGGAGCATGCGAGCGAGACCTCATCCTGGTGCTCTCAGAGGCAACAGGCTAATGGCAACGGAACATTATTAACCAATCTTTTTTTTAGCTGCCCACGATGTGGGACTAAAGGCTACCTTTGTCTTTGCGTGAAATCTTTGCAAGTTGTCGCTGAAGTCCTTGCCAAATTGGGGGAGCTCCTTCTGATGCCTTGTTTGATTGCTGATGTAGGAGAACTTATGAACCAAAGTTGCTTTGATCTAAGACAGCAACAGGTCAGATGGTGGCCGAAGGTGGGCGAACATGGTCGGAGAAGGCAGTGACGATAGCAAAGCTCCAACAAAGTTCCTGAAACAATAATATGGGTTATAAGAACAAGTTACAATGCTCAAGATGATTGTCGAAGTGCATAGAATGCAGTGGTGGTGGTTTCGTGATGATTTATGAGGTGGAGGAGGCTGGACGGTGTGTGTGATAGTTGGTGAAGGAGATGGAGTTCGATCAGGCGTGTGCATGATCGAAAGTCCCAATAATGCTGGGGATTTTGATCAATGGAAGGGGAGGAAGGTGTGGGCGGTTGTGGTTTGATGTTTGGTGGCGTGGTTTGCTAGTGTGAGCTCGTCGGAGCTCTCACTAGACGTGGGGAAGACAATGGTAGTGAGGGTGATACAGTGGTCGATCATAGAGTCCAATGGGGTAGGAGTGTCTAGATAGGGAGAGGAAGATGATGAGGGGGCTTAGGAGGTGAGAGAGGTTGAGATGCGCCCGACGGTGGCCGACCGGATGCGAAGAAGATGAAGTCAACGGTGAGGTGTCAGCGAGGAAGAAGAGGCGGAGAATGGTCAAATTTTGGCTGGTTGCAGTCGCGAAGAAGAGGAAAAGACAATGGTCCACCCAATTTGGTGGTTGGCTGGTCGGATGAGGGAGTTGGAGAAGCTCGCCGGAGCTAAAGGTGTGGTGGCCAGAGGAGAAGAGAGGAGATTTTCGGCCTGTTCTTGGCTAAGGAAGAAGCTGGGAACTTGAGAGCTCTTTATAGAGCTCAAGATCGAGCTCTAAAGTAAGGAAAGAGCTTGATTTGTTTGCAATTATAGGGGAAAAAGTTCCCCTAAGATCTTAAGCTTGCCTGATCTCTAGGGATCGATTTAGGATTCTTGAGTCCGTTCAAGTGGTCAGGAATCATCTATAGATCAATCCCTCCAATTTTGGAGGGATTTGGATATGATCGAAGAGAGAAATCCTCCCTTGAATCTCACTGCAGGTGCTTTCACACCATCAATGGTACTAGGGACCTAAATTCAAGAATGATAAAATGTTAGGGGCATGGATGCAAGGAAAATTGAAAGTTATGGGTCTAAATGTATGGAATAGAGATTTTAAGGACTAAATTGCAAATTGGGTTAAGATGGACTCTGATTGGGTCCAAGTTTTGATGTTAACCTAATTTGGATCCTAGGAATCTAATGGTAAACTTGGATTTTATTTTTGACCACGTTTGACATGGCAAATTACACAGAGGCCCAAATTAGGGTAAATTCCTATTTGAAACTCTATTTTAGGTCAAAATGGGTTTAGATAATCAAACAAAAGGTACTAAACCTATTATAATATTTTTATATGAATTTTATGAGGTTTATATAAATTTTATCCTGACTCTAACCTTTTCAATTTAAATGGGGTTGATAATTGAGGTTTTTAGTATTATTTTCATTCTCGAAATGTGTGAAACCCTGTTTCAATTAGTATGGACCCACTTTTTGGAATTTTGTGCTCATTTAGCCATTAATTCACCCTTGAGTGACCCCATGGTTATTCTGTGTTTGTGATGTACTATTAAAATCGCAAACTTAACCCTGTTTCCTTATTTTCTTGTCAAATCAGAATGTTGTAGAGTTGTGACCCTCAGATGATTAGATAGGAGCATTTATCATTCAAACCTGACTACTTGTGGCTAGTTAGGACTCATGATGGTGTTATTATTAGTTTCCCATTGATTTTCTATCCCAGCATCACTCCTACTATGTAGTGAGACACATCGCACACGATCTCGAAGGGCTGAGACTAGTCAAGGGATTGTAGGATTGAAGCTCGGATAACTCGGTCATGTAGGATTTTGAATGTGTGAATGCACTCACTTGCCATCTTAAAAGGTGTGTCCTTTGAGAGAAGATTCATTAAGGGGCACGTGATCTTTGAGAAATCAGATATGAATCGTCAGTAGAAACTGATGTACGCCAAAAATGATCTGATGTCTTTGACAGACGAAGGCATAGGTAATTTTGAAATCAAATTCACCTTACCTCAGTCAACTTGGATACCTCTCTCAGTTATGAGGTGTCCAAGTACAATGCCCTTAAGAACAATAAAGTGGCTATTTTCCCAGGAGAGAACCAGGTTCACTTTGATGCATCTTCGGAGGATCTGGACCAAGGGCATGTGGCAATCAACAAAAGATTTACCAAAAGCCGAGAAGTCATTGATGGGAACACCATCATGAGCCCTAACTAGCTCACTTTGACCCAGAAAAGAAAACAAAAGCTCCTACATAACCAATTGGAGGTCCTAACTCAATGAATAACCCTTCTGAAAGAGAAGCAAGAAACAAGGGGTAAAACTGTAATTTTACCATTGCAGTGAAACAATGGGATTTCTCATGGGCTAAACATAGGTCAAATGGTCTTAACAAGATAAAACGTTGGTTGGTTCAAATAGAAAAGGGTTTATGTGAAATCTGGGAATTAAATGACTTCTTGTAACCCTAAAATAGACACACTTAATTTAACAAGGTTCTGGGTAGGATAAAAATCACCTAAACTCTCTAAAATTCATAGAAAAATATCCTCTAAGGTTTAGTACCTTTAATTTGGCCTTTAGAACCTATTTTGACCTAAATAGAGGTCCCAGTCAAATGTTTGCCCTAAATTGGGTTTTTGTGTAAATTGATGAGTCAAACATGGTCAAACCTAAAATCCAACTTCACCATTGGATTCCTTAGGTCAAAATTAGGTTTGTACCAAATTTAGACCTAAGGGGAATTTAGCTTGACCTACTTTGCAAACAAGTCCAGCCTGATTATATTTCTACCCCTAACTTTTGAAAACCTTTACAGAAGCCCCCTATCTTCCTCGTCGTTCTTTGCAATTAGGTCCCTCCAACATTACAGCGGAGGGAATCCTACTTCGGTGAGGATTCGAGGGAAAGAACTCCCTGATTCCTTAGAGAATCCCTTTCAAATTTGAAAGGGAGATTCTCTGAGAAATCTCCTCTCATGTGAACCTAATTTGGAGCCCTAATTTATGCCCAATCTCTCATACGAGCGCATGAGAGATTTGGGTCTTTTTGACCTTCCATCTCTGGTGACGTTGCTGTGCTTGGAAGCTTGGCTTCCAGGCACAAGACCCTTTTCCAGGGGCTATAAAAGGGTCCTCAGATCATTCCGCAGAAGCTAAGCTTGAATTAGCCTCAAATACCCCCCAATTTCCTCTCTTCCCTCCGGCCAACCACCTAGCAAGCTCCGACGACCCTTATCTCCTTCTCTTGTCGCTCTGCCACAATACCAGTGATGGGAACACCATCATGAGCCCTAATTAGCTCATTTTGACCTAAAAAAGAGAACAAAAGCTCCTACATAACCTAAAGGAAGGCCTTATTCAAGGAAGAACTGTTCTGAGAAGAAAACATGATATAAAGGGTAAAACTATAATTTTACCATTGCAGTACATCAATGGGATTTCTAAGGGGCTAAACATAGGTCAATTGGACTTAATAATAGGAAAAGTGGGATGGTTCAGTTAGAAAAAGGTTATTTTGAGATCTAAGAATTAAATGACATTCTGTAACCATAAAACAAACCCACTTAATTTTACACGGTTTTGGTCAGGATAAAAGTCAACTAAATCCTCTAAAAATCATGTAAAAATATCCCTTAGGATTTAGAGCCTTCAAATTGGCCTTTGGAACCTATTTTGACCTAGATTAGGGTCTTAGCTCATTATTTGACCTAAATTGGGTTTTTGTGTGAAATGTCTAGTCAAACGTGGTCAAACCTAAAATCCAACTTCACTATTGGATTCCTTAAATTTTGGAACTCTTGATTTTGTCATTATTCTTGACACTCTCTTTTTCCCTTCTAATTTTATCACCATCAATCACAGATATCTCTCTCATCTCTCAATTCCCATCCACTGCTAGATGTTTGAGCGTGGAAATCACGTATTTGAAAATAGTGTCGTAGATTGCAGTATAGTTGTGAAATCCTCTCGAAAAAAATATTTCTAGATTAATGAGACTATGAGTCCTAGTCGTTCGTCTCTAGGAGGTGTTTATGTAAATGCTAATCTTGATTTTGATCTTTTCCTCTCTACTTGCTTAGAAATGCACACTAGTTTCCAACCGACAAATAAATATGTTGCCAATCATGTTATTGACCCTAATGACGTGAGCGTGCATCAGATAGATGACAAAAGTGAATGTGTGTCTCAGTGCGCATGATCCTAGCTATGTAATGGCTATTTACCGCAAAAACATCAATTGTTAGGTCATTAATATCTTCATGCACCGACATGCTTGTTGCAAGAAAAATATAAGTTATAGCAAGAAACTTATTATCACATGAAAGATTTTGCAAGGAAGCTCACAGTGATTCCACAACAGATATATATATATATATGTATATATATAAAGCTTAGGTGATTTTCATTTCATCAGGAGTCATTGCAATTGATTCTCAAGGAAAGCTTGTACATGAATGATTAAAAGATTACTAGCTATCAGAGAATGTGTACACGTGCAGATCTATGGGAGATTGCACGTGCACCATGCAGGAGGGAGAGAGATAGCTACACTATTATGCATAAAATAAGGGAGAAAAATTAGAAGAACTACTTATCTATCTAGCTAGCAGAAGGAAGGGCATTCGAAGGTGGTTGGGAGAAGAAGGGGCAACCAATGGTGGGTAGGCAGGCCCTTGAAGAGGTGGTGGAGAGCTGTCTCTAGCCTTGGGCATGGAGGTGGGAGTGGTGATGGTGATGGAGCTCGTGGATGGAGGTGGAATGGTGGTGGAGAGCTATGCTAATGGCTAGATGGGATGAAGCCAAATGCCAAGAAGAAGCCAAGATGGGTGCAAATGGCCACCTATGAGGTCTTTTTATAGACCCTTGGCATTCTCTCTAGAGAGGTGTAGAACTTTCTAGAGAGAGCTCCAAGTGTGGCCATCCAACGTGAGGTGGAGGTGGTTCTTAGATCCACAAAAAGTGGATCTAAGAAAAGACCCTTCCTTCGTTGCTATAATTAGCATCCACGGTGGTGCCATCCATTGAAGAGCCTAGAAGGCTCTAGGTGGGTGTGAGTGTGCATGAACAAGTGTGTGTGTGTGTGTGTGTGTGACCTAGGTGGCTAGGTGGTTTAGTAGTCTAGGTTAGGTCCTAAGGGTTTGGGTTAGGGTAGGTTCTAAACTTAGGGTTGTAAACCCTAATTTCTAAAAGGGAATGTGTAATTAAGCTTGTACTAAGTTTCATTGAGTGAGTGTAACCCTAATTGAGAGTGATATTACTCAATTAGGTTGGGTGTAGGTCAATTGGACTCTCACTAAGTCCAATTGGACTTGTGTGGGTTGAGATCTAAGCTCAATTGGACTCTATGAGTCCAATTGACTAGCCAATTGTAATAGACTATGATCCAAGTCAATTGGGTTTAGTGAGAACCTAATTAGGTTCTTAGGAGGGTCTAGAGGTGGTGAACTAGGCTTAAGGTACCTCAATTTAGGTTCCCAAGGGGTTGGAATTGGGTTTAGGGACCTAAGAACTCAAGATCCAAACTTGAATTCCAAAACAGGGATTAGAGAGTAGTTCTAGACGTCCAATAAGAGTGTCATGCATCTTACACTCAAAAATTAGAAGTCCAAACCTCTTGTCTGGATGTCCAATTTGAGTCAGAGAAGAATCAGGGTTCTGTCTTAGGAATTTTGCAAAAATTCGATGTCTGACCAAGTGTCTGGATGTCCAATAACATTGCGGACATGGGTTTAAGGTGTGTGGGTTGTGGCTAAGGGTCCTAGACGTCCAATAACTTATCTAGACATCCAGATAAGGGATGGAACTAGGGT
Source organism: Thalassia testudinum (assembly GCA_037157565.1). Taxonomy (NCBI): domain Eukaryota; kingdom Viridiplantae; phylum Streptophyta; class Magnoliopsida; order Alismatales; family Hydrocharitaceae; genus Thalassia; species Thalassia testudinum. The sequence continues at coordinate 15,938,541 of JAZHRO010000007.1, forward strand.
TTTGGGGTTTCCTAAGTTATGGTGACCTAATCTAAGGGTGGCCTAGCCTTAGGAAGGCTTCTAGGGCTATCCTAGGGTTAGGAATAATTCCTAAGTTCTTCATAATTTAACTCTACCTTACTTTTACTTAATAGAGTAACATACCTCAATCCTTACATTATTTCTCTACTACATTTTATTCTAGTCTTCTACTCCAGCTTTGCTGCAACACCAGCTTCAGATACAGCTTCAAATCCAACTCCTGAGCTTCTTATTACTTGCAATTTATATAATGCACTTAATTAGTACATTATATCATTATTTCATGCATAGCTAAGAAAAAGCAGCAAAGATGCAATTAATGCTCATGTATACATGGATTACACTAGCTTATGCTAAGTTCTAGCCTAATTTACATCAATTAAGACCTATTATTGCAGCGCAATCATATCCCCATGCCTAAATCTTTCTAGTCTCTAGCAAATGCAAAACTAAGCTATTTACAAATGGGTCCCTAAGGGATTGATTATTATCAAGTGTATGACTAGAGATTCTTTCTTTTTCATTTTCAACCTACTTTCTAGAAATCCAGACAATCGTGAAAGTGCAGCTATGTAGCTTTTGGAATGGATTCGAGTGAAAAAGATGATTTACATGTAAGGCTTATACTTGACCCTTAGTAAAAATTCTAACAGGATAGGAAAACTTCTTCCCTTGAGGTATTCAAGATATTCTATGAATTCCACCCCAACTCTAAGCTTAGGTAGAGAATGTATGAGGGAAATGGTTGTTTATTTGGTAGCTCACTCTCAATTGGTGCTACATAGAGATTAGTACTACAGAATTTAGATTCCCAAATTATCAAGTAACTCAACTTAGAGAAAGACGAGAAAAGTTATGCTCTCTTGTGGCTCCTTTGTATTCATTCTTTCTTTCTCTCTTCTTTTTTCTTTTATTTAGACAAACTCACCAGATTCACACATATGATCCATATTTGGTGGTCTCAAATGGCATTAACACTTTAATCGAGTTCCCATAACCCTAACACTAAGTCAAAATTCCTTAGCCAGCATTCGGGCAGTCAGAAACATAGGAAAGGTAGGTTAAAGCCATATTTGGTGGATCTTAAATGTATTTGGTGGTATTGCCTCAATGCAACTAAAATATCTACTAAAATATTTATAGACTTTTTTTTCTTTTTTTTCTTTTGCTTTTTCTTTTTCTTTTCTTTTGTTCTAGTTTTTTTTCTATATCTATTTTTTTCTTTTTTATTTTTCTTTTTTATATATCAACACGACGCAATACAGCACACGACATACATGACTTTTATTCAAGAGTCATTATTAGGGATTGGTGGTACTCAAGAGATATTGGGTGGCTTATTTGGTGGAAGTGCCTATTCTTAGCACCACGAAGAGACAGATAGGATAGTGTATTCTTGACCTTGACATCAATACCCTCCTTCCACCGAGGATTCCTTAAAGAATGGTCATAACCATTCACCTCAGTCCTACTTTTATGGGAACTCGATCTCTGCATATTTGCCTTATTTGGTGGCTCTCAAAGATTCAGACAAAATGTATACGTAGGAATCGAGAGTGGAACTATGCCTAATCTCTAAGTATCATTACCTAATTATCAAGAATTCCAGATTCCTTGCATTAATCTTAGAGCACGAGTACTCTCTACTCTCATCTCACACTATTTGGTGGATTTTTAGAAGATTTGCCTGACTCCCAAAACACTATCCAAGGGTTCAGAAAAAGAAGCACTGGTTCTTCTTGACATACTAAGGATGTTTATCAGTCTTTACCATGAATCCATTGCAATCTCTACATGTGAGTGTGAAAATTGCACTGGATTTCAGATTATAGGAATCAACTAGCGGATAAAATCCTAATGCATTCTCTTGATAGAATCTTATTCATGAATGCATTATGTATATATGCTATATACAAGTAACCTCTTATAATTTGTACTTCAATGAAATTCCCTTATCGGTTGCATTCAGCTTGGACCTAAATTTAGAAGAGGAAAATGAGCGAACGGGTCGGAGGTGGCTGTTGAGAACGATTTCTAGCTCCAATGCATGCATTGGAGGTGGAGTTAGTTGTTCTTAATTTTAGGACCCTAAAGTACATATAACATGCTGCTTTGAGGTTTTCATAAGTTTTGCAATAAAAGTTTTTGGTTTTGATGTATCTACCACCCCATGCCTAAGTTCTTGCATGTCCTCATGCATGAATATAAAAGAAAGAAGGCATGATAGGGAGTAAGTGGGTAGAAATCACCTGGAATTGCTCCTGAATTTTCATTCAGCACTGGCCAACCTAATGGTATGCCATATGTAGAAAAATGTGCTAAAAGAAAATATGCTATGTATAGAAGGGTATCAAATGTTATTTATAAATGGTGAGTATGCTATTTATAACTGTTGAGTTTACTATTTACAGATGCTGAGTTTAACGCCCTAGCTGGGCGAAAACTCAATCATTCATCCTCAATAAAATGAATGATTTCCTCAGCAGGAGGAAGTTCCTGGGCCATAAATGGCTTGAGGCATTGGCCATTTACCGTAGAAACATGCTGATATTTCGGGTCCATGATTTGGACCGCCCCATTAGGATATGGGTGAGTTACGATATACGAGCCAGTCCACTTAGACTTGAGCTTCTCCGCAAAGAATTTTAAGCATGAATCGAATAACCAGACTTGCTGGTTGGAAGTGAAGTCCTTTCTCCAGATGTGGTGGTCATGAAAGGCCTTGGTTTTGTCTTTATAGATTGATGCATTCTCGGCCTCCACTGGATTTCTTTTAATTCGCTAAGCTGAAGCTTTCTTTCCTTACCTCCGACATCAAGGTTAAGATTGCATTTCTGCACTGCCCAAAAGGCACGGTGCTCTAGTTTAATAGGAAGGTGACAGGCCTTACCATACACCATACGATATGGCGACATTCTAAGTGTGGCCTTATAGGCGGTCCAATATGCCCAAAGTGCATTGGTTAATCTATTGGACCAGTCCTTCCTATTAGGTCTAACCGTCTTCTGGAGAATCAACTTGATTTGATGGTTAGACACTTCTACCTGCCCATTGGTCTGTGGGTGATATGAGGTGGCTATATAGTGATGTACCCCGTATTTCTTTAGTAATGACCTAAAGTGGGCTTGAATGAAGTGGCTTCCCCCATCGTTAAATAGAGTGCGGGTGATGACTCTATAATGTTCAGTGTTAATATTATCAATTAGAGTTAATTTTGGGGATACTTGTGTGATAATGACATATTATAATGGGTTGGGGAGCATTGCATGCATATTGCTTGATCTTTACATTTTAATCGCTTAGAATCAATGTTTAAGTCCATTTGGAAACAGGTCTTAGATGAGTGATCGGACTGTACGGATGGATCTGGATCGATGAATGAAGTCCAACGGACTCAAAATCACTTCGATTCAACCTCCGTAGCTCCCACAACAAGATTGAGAAAGATCAACAGCTAGGGGCAATGTGACATCCTTCCATGCCTCGGATGAAAAATCCGACCATATGGATGGATCCGAGGCAACGATCGCAGTCCGGCAACATGGGAATCATCGCGATCCGAGCACTATGGCATCTCCTACAATAGAAAGAAGATGGACGGCTCAAATGGTGCCACGTGGTTCCATCTGGGCCCCCTAAAGTCGGCCATGAATGCCCAACACCGACTCTTCTTCATCCTTATCATCAAATCTCAACTGTTCGATCATGATCCAACGGTTGAGAAGCCACCTCCACGTCGCCGTAAAAATTCAAAAACTCCACACAAAGGCCCTCGTGGTGCATTGGTGGAGATGCCCGCTCTCAAAGAGAGGGCACGGGTTCAAACCTCTACGCCCCCCTCAATTAGCAATTTGACAAGGCAGAGCGAGCAGTGCGCTCATGCGTGCGTGGGCATATGTGCGTCACCGAGCAGCGCGAGCGGGGCAGTAGCAACGCAACGACAGCGCAGCACCAGCACGTGCACGCAGCACGGTGCAGGGCGTGCGGGCCAGCATGTGCATTGAAGGTGCGAGGGCGGGGGCTACGGCGACGCAGGTGACGAGTCATTAGTGATGCTTGCAGCTGTCACTGTTGACCCGAGAATGATTTTTGGCCTTCTCCCTCCATTATAAAAGGGCCTACCGTCCTCCACTTTTGCTCATGTTCTACCTAAGCAACTCCACCACTTCATAAAGCTCCCAAGTAAGGTTGTGAAGACGCCGAGCCACCGACAGAAGCCCCTCTACCGCCGTTGCTGTCTCGACGCCATTCACCACCTTACATTCAGTTTTTATTATTGATAGTTGTAGTTCATCTATTTTTCAAGAATTCATCTATATTTTTGTTGGTCATAACATTCGATAGTCAAGATAATACATCTTTTGATATATTATTGTTGAACGTGAGAATCTACGCTAACGTGTTTGGTTTTGGAAAAACCTGTCGTTGTAGTTCGAAAGCGAAGAATTCGTGTTCAATAAATAAGATTTATACCGAAAAGAATTCCGGGTCGAACACAGGGAGGCTACGTTGATCTATATTCGCAATTATATTTTTTTAGGATTTTTGATAAACAAGGCGAAATAATTACAATGGAGCTATCAAACTAAGAGAGAGAGAGAGAGAGAGAGAGAGAAAGAGAACATGCATTCAATATTTCAAATGTTTATACAATCAAATGGAATAAAAGTTACATTAGAAAGCGGGAAATCAATTACACTATAAAGCAGGAAAATTCTACACTAGAAAAGCTGTAAATAAGAATGGGAGAGAGAAGTTATCCTCCTCGATGATTGCTTGGAGGATGAGCCGGACGAGACGACGTCTGGACGAAGAGGAACGGAGCAGGACGAGGGAGGACGAAGAAGAAGAGCGGGAACGGAGCAGCACGCCATCGGCGTCGCGGGATCTACTTCCGAAGGGGGACGAAAATTTAGACTTTATCTCGCGAGTAGCATCCCGGGTGTGGGACAAGCTTCTCTTGAGCTTTGGAGAGGTAGAGAGGAGAAGGAAGGGAAGAGAATTTCGTATGGAGGGGGTCTCCTTTTATAGTTGCAAGGAGTGGGGGCAAAATGGACATTACAACTTCAAAATAATAAAAGAGGGGTCTTTAGTGACGGATTTAGTGACGGATAAATCCGTCACTAAAGCTCCCTTCGTGGGCGATGTGGGTGGCTCGCGCGTGCCCACTCGGCTGCTCGCATGTGCAATGCCCGCGCACGTCCATTGATTTTCAGCAGTCCGATTGCGAGATCGGGCGGCTTAAAATCGCGCCTTCATCCGCTGCAGCCCGCCCGCCTGCGCGTACGATTGCACGTCGGTGCTCTCGAGCGCGCGCAGCCGTTGGATCTCCATCTGACGCTCGTCCGCGCCCCCTCCCCGCGCCTTCCAGCCCCTTGCCGCTACTCGAACCCGCGACCTCTGCTTCGCCCGCTGCTGCGTCACCGCTGCGCTACGCGGACGAAATGGTCGCGCGGACGCTTTTAAGCACGACCTTTGGATCTCCATCTGACGGCGGAGAGCGATCGGGAGGGGGCCTTCACAAAAATGCAAGCGGCCGTTTAGGCGGCTGAGATGGCGCCACGTGGCACCATCTTGGCCGTCCATCTTCTGGAAGTTGTAGATGGTGCCACGGATGTCGGATTGAGGGTCGTTGGGCTGCGATCGTCGATCCGAATTCATCCATGCAGTTGGATTTGTCATCTGAAGTGCAGATTTATACCATCCTGGCCCTTGATCTTCTAGGGTTCCCTGGTCTCTATCTGATGCTACGGATGCCTGATTAGGGTGATCTTGGAGTCGTTGAACTCCAATCGTCGCCCTGATCACATCCATATGGTTGGATCTTTGATCCGAGGCCCCGATAAAATGTTTGCCCTGTCCAAGCACATAAAAGGAGACAATTAACCTCCATTTTATTCAAACTACTCTAAATGCGAGATGATGCATGTTATGCAATATTTATATCATGAAATGCAATCCTATGCTTAAGAACATGCATAAATAGACATTTTAAGTAGTGTAAATGTGTTTACATCAATTATTCTCATATGTTTAGATTCTCAAACCCTACTCTCTCCCTCTCTCTTTATCTCTCTCTCCCTCTCTCTCTTTCTCAAATCGGTTTGCAAGCGAACAAATGACATATTTATGTGACATGAAAGTGACTAAGTGATTCATATTATTGTCTCCTTGTGTTCGACACTCAGACTCACATCTAATTCTTTATTTAAAATTGACATCGTAAATGTGCTACAATGAATGATTTATCGCAAATGCATCCGACAAACGTCAGTGTTTGGCACCGTTGTCAGGGAGGAAATGGATCTCTTATTCGCTTTTGTTTTCTTGGTCGTTATTTATACTTGTGTTATCTAACTTGCTCTTTTCTCTCTTCTTGTGGTTGCAGGAACCTTGTGCATCAGCAACAGGAGGAGAACGAGTCGGGTTGGATCAAAAGGTAGCACAAGAAGACTGCCATCGACCTAAAGGCTTGATCTTGTCTTCCCATGATCCAAAGGTAACTTTCCATCCTTGGACCAAGAAATGATGGTGTTATATAAAAAAACTCTCTTTTGTTTGTCGAAGAAAAATAAGACCACTAACTCTTCAACCCGTTAACTTCGAAAAAAATCTTTTTATGGACTCGGGTTGAGGACACAATTAAACGATCTACACCTCTAAAAATTTTGAAAAAATTCTCAGAGGTGCCCCTTCCAGAAGGTGAACTCCACTTTAATTTTTAGAGCCAGACTCTTTGCGGTTTGGCTGTGAGAAATTCACTACTGAAAGTGTACAAGGTTGTCCTAAGTTCTAGAGATTTGTAGAGTTTTCTTATTGTTGCGAACTCCACATAGATCGGATTTGTGAGAGATTTATATTTCTAGAAAGATCATGAAATTATTACACTTCATCTGAAGAACACTTTTGCATTTGAAGTTGATTAGTGCTTTTTCTAATCAACACATTAAACTTGCACACCGATCTAGAAGTCTTGGACAGATTGAACCCCTCTTGGGAAAACATGAATTTGGGTGCTCTATCATCCTAAAAAATTCCTAAAATTAAATTTTTTGAAAAGCTCAAACGATTTCGGTCAAGATAGGGTCATTGATTATTTTGATTGGACCCTTCTTGAAAAAGAAAAATCTTAAAAAGAATTCATTGAATAGGAGCTGCACACCCTAGGATCTTCTACATTAGGGAGTTTTGATTTTATATAGTCACACAAAAGGCCTTAAAGAAAATCAATTTTCACCAACCATGTGCCGATACATTTGTGCCATGTTTGAAGGTGTAAACAAGTGAGAACTTTAAAAGCCATTAAACCAATATTTAAATCCTAAAAATCACACATCTTAATCTTGCCTGTGAAGGAACACTTGTTTTGGCATTGGGTCCTTGCACCCAATTGTCCACACACTTCTCACATCTATTTCCCTTCGCATCTCTCCTGGTTCTTCTCTGATGTATGCGTGGAAGGCGATCACTTCATCCCAAATTGGTTGCTTTAGATAGAGAAACTAGGAGAAAACTTGATTTTTCTAGGGGTAGGACTGAGGAGATGGCAGACCCATGAGTTGAGGAGGCTGAGGATCAACCTCAACCCAATGCCATGGCCATGATTAAGGCTCAGATTATCGCCAACCACTGACTTCAGCAATAATAGATTCACACCACCATGCAGGCCATACACCAAGTACAGAACCCTCAAGGGTAGAATCAAGGACAGAACCCTCAAGGACAACCCCCACTCAACCCACCACCACCACTTGAGGGCCAACCAAGGCCTCTCTGTGATTTTTATGATCCAATTTCCATCCAGGTAGAGCCATACCATAGGGCCCCAAAGGGGGAGATGTTTTTGAGCTAAAACCCAATATCCTTAGCTTGATTCAAAGTCATTTCCATGGGAGCTCAAATGATGACCCTTTCCAACACCTAGAGGACTTAGAGCGAATTGCCCAGACCATAAAACCTAGGAACATCAGTTTAGATATTTTTTTAATCAAGATGTTCTCGTTCTCCCTAAGAGACAAAGCATCTCACTGGCTTAGGACTTTAGGGAGACCCATTTCCACTTGGGCAGAATTAAGGCATGCTTTTCTTAAGAAGTTTTTCCCCATAGGAAAGACTAATGCCCTTAGGAGGGTCATTACTACTTTTACCCTGCAAAGTGGAGAGCAATTTCATGAGACGTGGGAGAGATTTAATGAATTATTGAGGAAATGCCCACACCATGAGGTTCCAAGGTGGCAATTGGCCCTGATTTTCTACCATGGTTTGGACAACAACTTTAGGAATTTTGCGGATGCTTCATATAGAGGAAACTTTTGAATAGGATGAGTGTTGAAATGGAAGATCTACACAAAAAGGAATTGAGTTTTGAAAAACCCGTCGTCGTAGTATGATTTGCGAAGAAATCCGTCAATAGATAAATTTACTGAAACTCGAAAGAATTCTAGGTCGAACATAGGGAGGCTACGTCGATCTAAAATCCACGATTATACTTTTTTGGTATTTTTGTTTTGAAAGTGAGGTAATCACAATGAAATTGACATTAACACTGAGAGAGAGAGAGAAAAAGAGAGAGAACAATCTCTTTGTATCTGAATGCTATTTTTACAACTAGAAAGCAGGAAATGATTACAGTTAGAAAGCAGAAAATTCTATTCTAGAAAGTGATAAAGAAGGGAGAGAGATGTTATCCACCTCGATGTTCGCTTAGAGGACGAGTCGGACGGGGCGATGCCTTGAAGATGGAGGGTAAAGATGGAAGAAGAAGAATGGAGTGGGAAGAACCAGGGGTGAGGCAGGGCGTTGTCATCGTCATGGGATCCACTTCTGGAATAGGGGAGAGAAAACTTTGATTTTGACTCTAGAGGAGTATCCCGGGTTTGGGACAAGCTTCTTTAGAGCTTTGGAGATGCAGAGAGGTGAAGGAAGGGATGAAGAAAGTGTGGGGGTCATAGGGCTATATATAGGTGTAGATTAGAGGGGGCAAAAGGGTCATTTGTCATCCAAACATTAATGTCAGGTCTTTAGTGATGGATTTATCCGTCACTAAAGGCCTAAATGTGGGCGACATGCGCACCTCTCGCGCGTGCCTCTTCATCTTCTCTATGCAAATGGCTCATGCAAGTTCTCTGGATTTTAGCCGTCCAATCAGGAGATTGGACGGCTTAAACGCCATCGCACCTGTGCCTTCAGCGCATGTGATCGCATGTTCAAAAGCACGTGTGGTGCTTTCCTTCAGCCTTTGAGTGCTTGATGCGGAAAATTACGTGATTTTTAAGATTAGGATTTTAAGTCGCTGCAACGCATAAATCCGTTAGCTTTTAAAATTTATAAGCTAGATAGTGGGATATCTAGGATAGTCCAAGAAGGCCAAATTGTTTGCAAATCAAATCCCCTACTTGGAAATGGACATCAACTTTCTTTTTGGTCTTTGCCAATATATAGTTTTTATGTCTTGAAATAACGAAGGCAAAATGTGAATTGTTGACGGAAAAACAACTAACACCTACAATCACTAAGCTAAAACCTAAGTGACAAATATGACCTCTCCCTAAGCTCACTCTAGGCACATGGAGGCCGAGAGTAATTAGGAAGTGGAAGTGAAAAAGTGCTAGAACAAAGATAAAGCAATTGCAACAGAAAAAGAAAAGAAGGCAAATTGATTTAATAGAATTTATGTTTTACAAAAAACATGTAGAGGAATGCTTCTACTTAAAATGGAAAATATAAAAGCAATAAAAACACAAATCCTCTTGCAAAATTTGGTGAAGAAGGGAGTCCTCTTGCTCCAAGCCTAGCTGCTCCTTGGCTTGAAAAGAAGGTCACCTTCTTCTCCTTCCTTGAATGCTCCTCCAAGGTAGATGCTCTCCACCTCAATTCTGTCCTCCTCCAATGGTGGGCGTGACCACCCTTTCTTCTCCTTGCCTGGCCATCCTCCTAGTGGTGAAGATCCTCCTCCTTCTTGGAGTGGCACAAAGGGAAAGAATGGGGAGAAGAAGGCACCAAGGGGGTGGGTGATGTGCCCCCTTAATATTCTTCTCTACTCCTTCTTCTTGGCCATAGGTTTAGGTGGAAGTAAGGTGGGCATTCTGAAATTGGAGGATGAAGAAAATGGTGGTAGGTGATGGGTTTTTATAGAGTGGGATGGGGGTAGGGTTGGCGTGAATAGGTGAAGGGCTAGGATGGAGTTTGGTGGTGGTTATGGGTGGTTAAGTTAATCCTAGGGCTAGGGTTAAGTGGCACCACCTGAGGGGTGCTAAGGGGGGTAGTTAGGGCTGGCCAAGGGGTACCTAAAAGTGGCGCCAACCATGGAAGGGTGCCATGGGTTGGCGCCAACTTGACGGCTTCTAGAAGGAGGGTGAGGTGTAGGGTGGATAGGGCTTAGAAGGGGTAGGTGTAGGGTGTAGATGGGAGGTTATTTTGGCACCAAAAGGAGGGGGTTCTACAAGGCTTAGTTGGCACCAAAATAGGTGCCTTTTGGAAGGAGGTGAGGGGTGAAAAGGTGGCTAGGGTTGGCGCCAACTTAAGGGTGGACTAGGTTAGCTAGGTGGACTTAGGGTTAGGGTTGATTGGTGGAGCTAGTTAGGTGGGGTTTTAAGGTGGTACATGTCAAGGGAGTTGGAGCCTAGCTAATCTAAGCTAAGCTAGCTTAGTTAGTAATAGAGTAGAGGAGTAGGTAATGTGAGCTAGGGTTTGAAGAGAGGAGCTGAGGAGGAGAAATCTGGAGCTTGAACTGGAGCTGGCAGCAGCTTAAGAGGGTGGCATGGTGCTACTCTAGTAGGCTTAGCTTGCTAGTTCTTTGCTAGCTACTAAGCCAGGCTAAAGTGAGCTGGCTTCTACCATAATGAGTTGAGGTGAGCTGGGTCTGGTGCTCTTGGGGAGAATCAAGCTGGTGGAGGCAGCTAAGGTAGCTTAGCTCAATCGAGTTGAGCTAAGCTGAGTCCCCAGGAGTTGGACTTGAGTTTTCTGAGCTGAAATGAAGTCATCTTCAGCTGGTTGGAATTGAGTGGAGCTGGATGTAGCTGGATCTGAGTTGACCTGAGCTAGTGTGAGCAAAGATGAGCTCTCTTGAGTTTCCATTCACCTGAGATGAGCCGAATGGGGCTAGGATGAGCTAACCCTAGTTAGGGTGAGCTGAATTCCAGCCATGGTGAGTTGGATCAAGCTGAGTTCCAGCTGGTGAGAGCTTCTCCTTCACCAGTTGCCTTCCTGAGTGCAAGGGTTCTAGGGATCACATTAAAAAGACAACAAAAAGGGAAATTCATGCCTAACCTAATTAATGCCTAAATGCAGCCCAAAAACCCGCTTACGAAGCAAAATCCTAAGAGCTAGATTTGTTTTAATGCATAAGAATGATGATAAACTAACGTTTATCAACACATGACGTGGAAGAATCAGAGCCGTCCACATGAGATCAGACGGTTCTGATTGAAATTGGATTTGTGCTCAAGAGAAGTGGTGCTGGGATTCGATCTTGCATCCTAAGGTAAATGAACACCTTATCCACTGCACTGCGTGCATGGATTGGCTAGGAAACCACTCGTGAACCGCATGATTTGGACCTTTAGATCTCCATCCAACTATCAAGAATGCATTCCCTTTAGCTTAAAATTATGAGGGCATCGGTCTGAGATCCAATCTCAACTGTTGGATCATCGATCCAACGGCTGAGAGGCGTTGATCAACATATGAAGAGGTGATGTGCATATCTTGGGCCGGATTGGATAGCTGAGATGGGGCCACGTGGTGCTGATAGAGAGAATTTTGCTTGATTAAGAAGATAGTAGAATGATATGTCATTGTAATTTATGTGGTGTAAATCTCTCAATCAAAGAATAAAATAGATATCAATTTAAATCACAAAAAGGATGTCGCATCCATAGAAAGGAACAACTACAATAAATCACAAATAAGCAACAATCATGTTTACAGAAATATTCGCTAAATGAATCAATGGATATGCTGGTCTGAATGTACTTACGATTTTTTGAAAAATTATGGATTATTTATGTAAATTTTGCATCAAAGCTCAAGCTTCCAAAATCTGTAAATGACACAGGTGTAGTGGTAGAGGAGGTAATTCTTAATTGCATGCAACTATGAATTAAATTTCAATGTGAATTGACATGTATAGCAAGAACCAATCAAATATGCGAAAATATAAGTGCATGCTTGCAAATCCACCAGAATATAATAATCAAATAATCAAAATCACACAACTTCCAATGGCATGCAAATGTAAATTTTAATAGGGGTTTCACTGTAGCAAAATAAGGCATTTGAAGCCTTTGTGCGTGCGAGGAGGAGGAGGGACGGATGGCCATGCGAAGCTCGGTGAAGGTCAAAGATGCGAAGGGCATTCCAATGGTGGTGGTCCCATGTCAAGAGGTGGCCGAAGTTCACTGGACGGGGAGATAGAGGTCGTCAGTAGTGGGTTCCTCTGTGCATGCGCGTGGACTGCCGTCAGCTTTTCTGATGATGTGGCGGCACTCGTGGAGTCAACAGTGCATCGAATGGAGGCCAGATGTGTGGGCTACGTGTGGAGGAGCCGATGTGAAGTTTGGGTTTCTCTTCTCTATTGGAAGGGAAGAAGAAGAGGATGAAGAGGTCGTTGGAGCGTGGGTGGCTGGATGTGCGCACACAAGGGTGCGCGGCTTGCTGGCCTTGAGCGAGCTTGTGCATAAGCTGTCACTGGGTAGATGCACACGCACGCTGAGAGGGTGCATGCAGTGGGGCTGTTGTTCGAGGAGCAGCTGCCTCACGCGCGGTTTGGCTGCAGTGAGAGTGGTGAGAGGACCACAGTGCAGGCTCTACTTCACGATGCATGCAGGGTCCACCGTGGTGCGGTTCTGCTTCCCTCGGTCCAGCCCCCAGGAGAGGATGGATATGCCCTTTTCTTTTAAATGCTTCTCTGTTTGTTTCTTCCACCGAGATCCTCTCCAATAGATGGGGCAGTTTGGAGAGATCACTGTTCGCCGCTGGTGGGAGTGCGAAGAAGCGTGCGTGCAATGCATTGAGCTGGGAAGGAGTAGCGCATTATGTGGGAAGGAAAAAATAAATTGGGTTATTTATACAATTTATCTCAAATAATGTATGAAATGCATGTTACTATAATGGAATGTATAAATATGCATGCAAGCCCTTATTTATAAATTAATTTATTTACATGTTCAAGTATGCTATGTATATGCAAATATTAATTTAATAATTAGGCATTTAAGCATTTAGTTAGCCCACAATTGTGGTCTCATCAGGTGCCATCTTGGCCGTCCATCTTCTGTGACTTGTAGAAGGTGCCATAGATGTCGGATTGAGCCGATTTTCATGTTGTTGGGCTGCGATCGTCGATCCAAACCATTTGTGCGATCAGATTTTTCATTTGAGGTGTAGATTACACCATCTTGGCCCTTGACCTATGATTTTCCTCAGACAATATCTGATACTATGGAAGTCCAATTGGGGCAATCTTGGAGTCGTTGAACTCCGATTGTCGTCCTGATCAGATTCGCACGATTGGATCTTTGATCCGAGGCCCTGATTGAATATCTCCCTGTTACCTAACCACAAAAAGGGAAAATTAACCTAAAATTTACACAACCTAACCTAAATGCAAGAAGATGAATGTTATGCAATATTTATAATGTATGATGCAACTCTAGGCCTAGGAACACGCATAATAGACATTTTATGTGATATAAACGTGTTTACATCACACCCCTATGCCTATATTTTGTTAGTCCCTAGCAAAACTACATGCTATTTATATAAGAATTAGGTCAGATTTCTTAGGCAATAATTAATTTTCAACAGTTAGAGATTTCAACTATGACCTAAACTATAAAGACACAACAGCTCCCGGGTATCTGCCAAAATGCAGATAGCCTTAAGCCCTTGCCTTATTCAAAACAAAAAGGATCTTTTTCTTTTTCTTCTTTTCTAATTTTTTTTTTTTGGATTTTTGAGTTTAGGGTTTCGGAGCAGCTTTCTACGGCCACTCAACCCGCCCAAGACTCGATAGCAATCGTAAGTTCTAAGCATCTTTGTGTGAAATGTGATAGACTCACTGATCGACTATTAGAACGAACTTTGGGTTTCTACGCCCCTAGGTAACCTTGAAAAGAAATTCAACCTAAAGGTGTATCTATTTGACCGGTAGCTTTCTCCCTACTTTTATTTTTATGGAATCAACACAAGGGAAAACCCAGTGTATATCTCCCTGGCTTATTCTACTTCTCCGCTTCGTCCTAAGTGTTTTGAAATTTTACGTGCATTTCTTGAGCTGGGTTCTGGACAACCTACCAATGGGCTATTACCCACGATAACTTATTAGCCATACTGGTGCGGTGAGGTGTGGCTTTTTTTTTCTTTTCTTTTCCTTTCTCCCTTTTTTTTCTTTTTTTTTTCTATATGTAGGTGGCTTCCCTGATCTAAGATTTACCTAAAGGCAGCAGGAAAAGAATGGTCGTGTGACTGGGCTCTAGACAACCTACCAATGGGTTGTTACCCACAATAACTTACCAGCCATACCACCCTAGAAGGTTCATTAGCTACCCAATTTCCGTAAAAATCGTCGAAAAGCAAGTCAGTGCAAATAGTGTGTAGATGCTTAGACTTGAAATCCCCTCAAATCAGAGGGCAGGTTGATAAGTTGTGTACTTATCACCCCAACTTATTTAACCAATTAAAATATGAATTTAGAATGGTGAGGACTCAAGAAACAAGTTCACATTTTAGTGGACACCCAGGCTGATTAAGCCTAAAAACATGACGGGTCTAGGTGTTTAAATCATATAATTTTATTCTCTAAGATTGAAAATTTTCTAAAGCCCAAGTTCTCTTTCCTAATTCAACTTTTTTTTTAATAAATAAAAAGAAAACAAAAAGAATCTATGGAGCTGACGAAATAATTTAGAGATGAATATCCACCCCCCCATGCCTATCTAATGCAATGTCCTCACTGTAAAAAGGACATGAAACAGACTGGAGTAGAGTAGAAAGCACTTGAATTGCGTGAATAACGGGTCTGCTCTGAGATGTAAAGAAACTATATACGTGCTAAATTTAGTGCTTTTAGCTAGGCACACTATACAAAGAAGAAGAAATAAAGAATTCACAGGTGCCAGTCATCATTAGAATAGGAAAATCTTGCTTTGGAACTTCCAGGAGATGTCCATAGATGTGGACTAGATTGTGATACAGACCCATACCCCATGGTCGAGTATATCTAAGGTTCTGGATAAAAATTATCCAAAACCTAAGATCAGTATACAAGCGGGGTTAGGCCTGCGATTTGTGAGGATGCAACCCAAGTCCAAAAAGTCGGATAACAGAGAAATTAAGTTCAAAAGGATAATCAATGAATTTGTGCTTGGGTTGGACATCCTCTAAGTCAAAGGTGTCATAAGGGTCCTGGTAGAAGGCTGGTGGTTTCAGAAAAATAGGCACCCTTAGACTTGGCCTTTTACTTCCTCCGAAATTGGCTTCCTAAATCATCATTTCCCAATTTCTATCATCATCAATCAATATTTCAAATTCCAGGACCCCATTCATGTTAATCACCCCATCTGAATTTTCCAAGTCTAAAAGATGTGATTGAATCAGAATGGACTTGGGTTTAGTGATTTCAAAATCTTCAGTAAGCTCAAAGGGGTGTAATTGAGGAATGGTGCTTTGAATTGAATCCTTCATGAAATCAGGATCTGAATCCACCATGCGAGCCCCAACAGGATGAAGTTCATCAATTTCAGGGCCATCAAATGATTTATCGAATTTTTCAAGCCTAGTTGTCTCACTAAAATCCTATTCTGTAAACTCATGTAAGACTTCGCATAATGGTTCTTCACCTTCAGAATCAAAGAAATCTAAATCCGCAATAATGTGTCTCAAAATCATTAATCACTTTTTGATCCATGGATACATACGTTTCCTTGTACTCCGGCTCAGGTATCTCAGGTGAAGAAATCAGTTCATCTTTAATTGGTTGCTCTAGACCAATCTGGTCAATCCTGATCTCGTAACACGTGTCCCCCCCAACAGGTGCCTGAGTAGGTTCTGACATTAGATCTCTTGAAAGGGGTTCATCCTGGGAATCATCCCAAGATTGGACTAGTGCAATCACAAATCTCATCCTCAATTTAGATAACTTCCCAAGTAAAAACTCACCTGGGCCCTTATACTTAACATCCTAGAGCCAATCCAATAAATATTTGTTCAGATCATCAATCATTTCAATCAGGGGCTCCAATTCTTCAGTGTAAGGTGTTGGCTGAGCTTGTAAAGATTGCATAGTATTCCTCAAGTTAGCCAACACCTTCACTTAGACCTGGTTAACTTGAACCAAATGGTTTGGTTTAGGGTTGTGCGGGTTTGGGTTCAGTGCTGGGGAATCAACGAATTAAGGATCTTGATACCCTCCCTGATAATAGGGCATTTTAGGTTGTTCATAAGGTGGTGATGACCTAAAGGCAGTGTATTCTGGGGAGGGGTAAGGATCAGTGTATCCTTCTTGATTGTAGATCATATAGGTTGTTCAAATGAGGGAGGTGATCTATAATTGATGTTGCTCGAAGAAGGATAAGAATCAAGATTATGGTGTCTAGGGTTAGACCTTGAACAAGGAGGTCCAGAACTGTATCCCCAATCCAAATTATCCCAACAAGTAGATGGTTGACTACAGCATGAGTTAGGATAATAATCATCATGCTGGGGATAAGATGTATTAGGAGGATAAGAATGGGAATGCCTGTAGAATGTGGAAGGATTCATGACAGACGGGAGGAAGAAAGGCACCCTGAAATACAAACAATCAAACCTGTCCTTAAGTGGGCTAGCCTAAATACCTACAGACTCCCAGAACCCGTCTTGAGATTAATAAACGATTTGATCTATTTCTTTCTGTTCAATCCAACCAGTTAGAGGGAGGGACTGGGGAGAAGATTCTTACCTTGGCTTGCGCCTCCGATTCCTAGTGTACCCCGCAGCCACGATCATTTGATTCTGCTCCCCTAACTAGACATTAGATTGAATGCTAGTAACAGACTAATCGAAAATAATCTCGATTTGGGCTCCGAAGAGCGAGTCCAATCCTTAGGGCCTACTCTGTTTTAATTAGTGTTAGGTTTGAATGTTCTTTGGAATGTGATAGGCCCTTTATTTAGGTTGTGCCCTTAATTATTGATTGATATGTGTGTACGTGCACAACCAATGGTTTTTAAGCAAGATTATTTGGATGAGTGGATTTTAATGTTTAAATCTTTCTTAAGTAGCTTTTAGGGTTTAGAATTAGGTGAATTCAATCAAGTTTCAGAGGCAAACCAAATGTTTAAACATGGGTGAAGATCTTTTCTGTTTGAAATCAAAAAGTAAAGTGGAGTGCCTGGTATTGACCTAAATTGAAAACCCTAAAGGGAAGCTACATGATGATTTGATTTTAGATTAACTGGTGTGGCCCAAACAACTCAAACAATTGGCCGAAATGTACCACTGAGTTAGGCACACAAGATGATTAACCTAGACTGATTTCTACTCTCTTATGTGTTGATTTGCGTGTACCGATTTCACAGGTAGGAATCTCGGTTGAGTAGATAAAAATCAAGTTAGGTTTATGTGCCTTGAATGTGAGTGTATGTAGTGTGTATGTTGATTTATCCCACAAGAAGTATCATTTTGTTTTTTTTTTTTTTTACAAAGGTGAGATGAGTGGGGGTGGAAATCAAAGCATCCAAACTAATCCTAGGGTTTATGTGAACACCTAGTTAATTGGGCTTTGAATTAAGCTTGTGGAATGAAATCTATGGAGGGGGGAATAATGGGGAGCACTTACAGTTGTCTTCAACTGCACTTTACTCCTTTCTAATGCTTGAAGATTCCCTGTTGAGGTACCTGCAAAACAATAGAACAGAAATAAAAGCAAGTTAGAAAACAAAAAAGTGCGTGAAATGCGGAAAGAAAATCGAGAATCATTGCCTCCCCGACAACGGCGCCAAAATGTTGAAACAGAAGATCTATGCAAAAAGGAATTGAACTTTGAAAAACCCGTTGTCGTGGTATAATTTGCAAAGAAATTAGTCAACAGATAAATTTACCGAAACTTGAAAGAATTCTAGGTTGAACACAGGGAGGCTACGTCGATCTAAAATCCACGATTATATTTTTTTGGTATTTTTGTTTTGAAAGCGAGATAATCACAATGAAATTAATATTAACACAAAGAGAGAGAGAGAGAAAGAAAGAGAACAATCACTTTGTATCTAAATATTGTTTCTACAACTAGAAAGCAGGAAATGATTACAGCTAGAAAGTGGAAAATTCTATTCTAGAAAGCAATAAAGAAGGGAGAGAGATGTTATCCTCCTCAACGATTGCTTGGAGGATGAGCCGGATGGGGCAACGCCTGGAAGACGGAGGATGAAGATGGAAAAAGAAGAACGGAGCAGGAAGAACTGGGGGCGAGGTAGGGCGTCGTCGTCGTCACAGGATCCACTTCCAGAATGGGGGAGAGAAAACTTTGATTTTGACTCTAGGGGAGCATCCCGGGTTTAGGACAAGCTTCTTTAGAGCTTTGGAAAGGGAGAGAGGTGAAGGAAAGGATGAAGAAAGTGTTGGGTTCGTAGGGCTATATATAGGTGTAGATTAGAGCGGGCAAAAAGGTCATTTGTCATCAAAACATTAATGTCAGGTCTTTAGTGATGGAGTTATCCATCACTAAAGGCCTGAACATGGGCGACGTGCGCACCTCCCGCGCACGCCTCTTCTTCTCTGAGCAAATGGGTTACGCACGTTCTCTTGATTTTAGCCATCCGATCTCTTAACACCATCATGCCCATTCCTTCAGTGCGTATGATTGCACGTTCAAAAGTGCATGCGGTGCTTTCCTTCATCCTTTGAGCGCATGATGCAGATGAATCAGAGCTGTCTACATGAGATCGGATGGTTCTAATTGAAATTGGATCCATGCTCAAGAGAATCGATGCTGGGATTCGATCTTGCATCCTAAGACAAACAAACACCTTATCTACTATGCTATGTGCGTGGATTAGCGAGGAGACCGCTTGTGCACCACGTGATTTGGACCATTGGATCTCGATCCAACTGTCATGAATGCATTCTCTTTAGCTTCAAATGGTGAGTGCGCCAATCTGAGATCCAATCTCAGTCGTTGGATCGATGATCCAACTGCTGAGAGGCATTGATCAACACATGAAGAGGTGATGCACGTGTCTTGGGCTAGATTGGATGGTTGAGATGGAGCCACGTGATGCCATCTTGGCTGTCCATCTTCTGTGACTTGTAGAAGGTGCCACGGATGTCGGATTGGGCTGATTTTCACGTTGTTGGGCTGCGATCGTTGATCCGAACCCATCCATGCAGTCGGATTTGTCATCTGAAGTGCAGATTTACACCATCATGGCCCTTGACCCATGATTTTCCTCAGACAATATCTGATACTATGGAAGTCCAATCAAGGCAATCTTGGAGTTGTTGAACTCAAATTGTCACCCTGATCAGATTCGTACAGTTGGATCTTCCATTCGAGGCCTCAATTGAATATCTCCCTGTTGCCTGACCACAAAAAGGGAAAGTTAACCTAAAATTTACACGACCTAACCTAAATGCAAGATGATGCATGTTATGCAATATTTATAATGTATGTGCACCTCTATACCTAAGAAAATCCATAAATGGATAGTTTATGTAATATAAACATGTTTACATCAAGGTGAGAGCGTTTGAGCTCTTTTAATCAATGAGTGAGAATTCACTTAACAATGCCTCCATGACATAGTTTAATTGGTCCAGTCAACCCTGTGGTGGAATTTATGAGGTGCAAACCAATTCTGTAATGGTTGACATGGACATTATAGCCAAGAAGTTGGATTGGGTTGAGTTGGTGGATAAAGAGATTGACGAGCTATTGAACCAAACCCGAACCCCACTATAGACCTTCTCCCTAATGAAGGGAGCTCACAATGTGGACTTGGTTAAATCTATGAACCAAATGCACTTGGAACAACCTTTGATCATGTTCTAGGTAGGGACCTTTGATGCCTCAAACTCTAATTACTCTTTCCCCTCCCCTTCATCACCTTCTACCTTTGAAGATGCCCAAGCCATCCAGGGATTTTCTAAGCCAGACCCTTTCTCCAACACTTACAACTCCGGATGGCACAACCACCCAAACTTTGCCTGGTCGAATCAAAAATCGAATCAATTCTAGAACCAACCTAGGTAAAACCCTCCCACCTATCAGCAAGGTCCACCTACTAAACCCCCCTATAACCAGAATAGGGCGGCCCCTACATAGAACCAAATGGACACGCTGATTAAAATGATGGCTAATATGAATCAAAAATAGCAGGAGGAGATGGCATTAGTGAAGGGACAGTTGAGCCAGCTATTGGATAACAAACAACAAGGGTCTCTTCCTTCTCAACTACAATTGGACCTAAGGAATGTAATGAATAGAGGCCACAATCCTCAAGGGTTCCAATCAAATCAGGGGCATGCCCACATGATCCAACAAGCCCCACAGACACCTCCTGGGTTTAATGCTTCTTCTTCTTCTCAAGGATCTAACCATGGTTCCAATGCCTTAGCCAATTCAGTTACCTTGAGAAGTGACACTCAAACCCAGGACCCCAAATGGCCAACCCCTCCCATGACTTCACTACCTGAGATACCTAATTCTGAGGATGAGTGGAAGGAACCCAAGGATCAGTAGATTGAACCAATTCAAACCCAAATACCATACCCTGAAGCCTTGGAGAAAATAAAGAAAAAGAGAAATGTGGCTGAGAATGAGGAGTTGTTGGAGATTTTTAAACAAATATAGATTAATATACCTCTCCTCGACGCAATCAAGAATATCTCGGCTTATGCTAAATTTTTGAAGGATGTCTGTACACCTAAGTGTAAGTTGAGAACCCAAGCACCTAGGAAGGTAGTGCTCTCAAAACAAGCTATTTTAGTAATATTGAGTAGCCTACCTCCGAAAAGAACTGACCCTGGAGTGCCCTTGATATCTTGCAATATTGGTGACAAGACATTTGATAGAGCACTCTTGGACTTAGGTGCTTCAATTAACTTAATCCCGACTACCCTTTATGACCAATTCCAATTTGGCGAATTAAAGCCCACACCTGTGACTATCCAATTGGCCGATCGATCAGTGAAAACCTCGAAAGGGGTAGTAGAGGATGTAATTGGTTGGGTTAAGGACTTCTACTTCCCAGTTGACTTTTTAGTCCTTGACATAGAAGTCCTCGAATAACTACAGAACACACCCATCATCCTGAGTAGACCTTTCTTGGCTACGGCCAAGGCGAACATTGATTGTGACACGGGATATATGGAAATCACCTTCAGAGATAAAAAGATGCAATTGGATATCTTCAAGGAAACTAAGTCTTTTGATTGCGGTTGGGTTGAGGAGTACGATCCCGTGGAAACCCTGGTTGAAGAATGCCTCACGATTAGTTCTTTAGAAGACCATCTGAATCAACTAGTTGATGACTACCCTGACCCATCCCTGTCGTTGAAGGTTGAAATCTATAGAGCTGATTACCACCGGCAACCTCCATCTGAGAAGATTGATGTTAATCAACTCCTGCCCTTCCCTTACCCGTCAAACATCGTCCCACCTGCACCTGAATTGAAACCTTTGCCCAACAACCTTATGTATGTCTTCTTAGGACCTGATCAGACTTTCCTTGTGATTATTAATGCACACCTAACTAGGGACCAAGAACTTAGGTTGACTACTACACTTTTTGAACATCGGGAAGCTATTGGGTGGACAATTTCTAACTTAAGGGGAATTAGCCCTACTTATTGCACTCACAAGATCTATTTGGAAGATGGAGCTCGACCTTCTCGCCAGATGAAAAGGTGATTGAACCTGAATATGCAAGAGATCGTTAAAAAAGAAATAATCAAGTGGCTTGATGTGGAAATCATCTACCTAATTTCTGACAGCCCCTGGGTGAGCCCTACTCAAGTAGTACCAAAGAAGGCTAGGCTCACCGTGGTCATGAATGACCAAGGTGAATCCATCCCTACTCGCACCACAACACGTGGCGGGTGTGCATTGATTATAAGAAGCTTAATGATGCCACTAAAAAGGACCACTTTCCCCTGCCATTCATTGACCAGATTCTCGAACGACTAGTAGGGCAGAAATATTTTTGCTTCCTAGATGGATATTCAAGATATAACCAGGTTGCTATTGCACCAGAGGACCAAGAGAAGAGCACATTCACTTGCCCGTACGGCACATTTGCATTCCACTATATGCCATTCAGGTTATGCAACGCACCCACTATCTTTCAGCATTGCATGTTAGCCATCTTTTCAGAGATGGTAGGTGAATATTGGAGGTCTTTATGGATGATTTCTCCATGTTTGGAGACTTAGTCGACCATTGTCTTAGCAACCTAGAAAAAATCCTGAAGTGATGTATCGAGGTGAACCTAGTTTTAAACCCAGAAAAGATCCATTTTATGGTTCAAGAAGGGATTGTCCTCGGTCACATTGTCTCGCAGAGGGCATTGAAGTTGATCGAGCTAAGGTTGATTTAATTTCCAAATCTCCACCTCCTAGCTTGTTCAAGCAAATTCAATCTTTCCAAGGACATGTTGGCTTCTATAGAAGGTTGATAAATGCCAGTTTATCATCATTCTTATGCATTAAAACAAACCTAGCTCTTAGGATTTTACTCCGCAAATGGGTTTTTGGGTTGCATTTAGGCATAAATTAGGTTAGGCATGCATTGCATTTTTTTTATTGTCTTTTTTGATATGTTTTTGTGAGTGTTAGGGATGAATAGATATGCAGATCCCTAAAACCCTAGCACTCAAGAAGGCAAATGGTGAAGGAGAAGCTCAGACTAGCTGGAACTCAGCTTGATCCAGCTCACCACAGTTGGAACCTAGCTCATTTGAACTAGGGTTAGCTCATCCCAGCTCCATTCAGCTAATCTCAGCTGAATGGCAGCTCAAGAGAGTTCATCTTAGCTCACCCTAGCTCAGGTCAGCTCAGATCCAGCTCAACTTAGCTGAGTCTAGCTCATCTCAGCTCCCACTAGTCCACAGGGAGCTCTAGCTAGCTCAGCTGAGTTGACAGGAGTTCACCCCAGCTCAGAACCAGCTACATCCAGCTCCACTCAACTCCAGCCAGATGAAGAACTCATCTCAGCTCAGGAAGCTCAAGTCCAGCTCCCGGGGATTCAGCTTAGCTCAACTTAGTTGAGCTAAGCTACCTTAACTGCCTCAACCAGCTTGATCCTCCCTAGGAGCACCTGACCTAGCTCACCTCAGCTCATTATGGTAGAAGCTAGCTCACTTTAGCTTGGCTTAGCAGCTAGCAAAGAACTAGCAAGCTAAGCCAGCTAGAGTAGCTCCATGCCAGCCTCTTCAGCAGCAGCCAACTCTAGTTTCAGCTCCAGACTTCTCCTCACCTCCTCCCTCCAAACCCTAGCTCCAACACCTTCTCTACTCCTCCATTAGCTAAGCTAGCTTAGCTTTGCTTAGCTTAGCTTAGCAATGCTCCAACTTCCTTGGCTTGTACCACCCCAAAAACCCACCTAACAACTCCACCCAACTAGCTCCACCTAAGCTCCACATAAGCTAACCTACTTGGCACCAACCTAGCCTACCCACCACCTCCAAAAGACACCTAAAAGTGGCACCAAAACCACCCTAACCACCCCCTTGATGGCACCACTTTTCCCTCCAAAAACCCTCTTCATCTCCACCATACACCTCTCCTTAAATCCATCTCCACCATCCACCTAACCCCCCTTCTAGAAGACCCTAGGTTGGCGCCAAATAGGTGGTGTCTCTCCACCACCAAAATCCACCAACACCACCATAACCACCCCCTTTAACACCCCTTGGGTTAGTGCCAATTACCCTTGGCCATAGGATCACCAACCACCTCTATCCTTCCATCCTAGCCCTCCATTTCAAGGGGCACCTTAACCCCCCATTCTACCGTATAAAAGGACCACTACCCACCACCATTCAAGGCATCCTTGGCTAGCAAATTCACTCTCATATTCCACCTAGAATCCCATGTCCAAGAGAGAAGAAGAAGAAGATTAAGGAGATATTCTTTCCCCTTGGTGCCTTCCCCTCTTCCCTTCTCTCTTGGGTCACGCCAGCCAAAGGAGAAGCCAGGCAAGGAAGATCCTTGGAGGAGATTTGAAGGTGGTCCACACCATCTTGGTGGAGATCTTGAGGGTGGTTCACGGACCCCCCCTTGGAGGAGAGTATTGAACGTGGTAGCTTCCACCTCAGAGGAGCTGTCAAGGTAGGAGAAGAAGGAGGCCCTCTTTTCAAGCCAAGGAGTAGCTAGGCTTGGAGTAAGAAGACTCCCTTATTCACCATTTTTGCAAGAGGATTTGTGTTTCTTTTCTTGCTTTTAGATTTTTTTTTTAGTAGAAGCATTCCTCTACTTGTCCTTGAAAAGAACACTAATTCTAGTCAATTAAATTGCCTTCTTTTAGCTTTTTATTGCAATTGTTACTTTTGGTTCTAGCACTTGTTTCACCTCATCTTCCTAATTACTCTAGGCCTCCACTTGCCTAGAGTGAGCATAGGAAGAAGATATTTCTATCTTTTAAGTTTTAGTTAAGCAATTGTTGGTGTTAGTACCTTCCGTTACAATTTGCATTTTGCCCTCGTCTTTTCAAAATAAAAAAATTACATATTTAAAATACCAAAAAGAAAGTTGAGATGTATTTGTAAGCAAGAGGATTAATTTTGCAAACAATTGGCCTCCTTGGACAACCCTAGATACTCCCCTATCTAGGATATAAATTTAAAAGAAAAAGCAAATTCGCGTGTTACAACGACGTTAAAAACCCGCTTTTACAAATCACGCGTATTTCGCTATCACTTTTTGGCACCGTTGCCGGGGAGGCACAGCTTTGCTATTCTTTCTCCTCTTACTTGAAGTAGATCTCATCCTCTTCTCTTTCTTCTCTTTCTTGTGTGTAGGAGCTATTGTAGGAAGAAAGCGAGAATTTGGAAGCGAGAGCTCAAAGTTCCTTTTCTTCTCGCGAAATTCAGGTTGGTTCCTCTTTTTGGTCACATAATTAATTAAAAATACGAGAAACATTTTAAACTTGGCTTTCAGGATCCCAAACAACTTGATTAAGTGGAGTGGTGCATTTTAAAAGCCATTGTTTGCTTGAATGCTTCTTTAGCACCACTCCATTGCAAGTATTGGTATTCTATTTTTCGGGTCCAGATTTCTATCTAGACTTGAAAAATCGATTCCTAACACCAAAAGCCTCATAAAATTATAAAATTTCATACAACGATTCCAAATTAAGTTAGGAACATCTGTTCTAAATTTCAAATCAATTGGATTTGTATTTAATTTTTAAAAATTAATGGATTGTAGAGGGGTCACACCCTCTAATCTTCCTGTTTTGCTACTGTCCGTGAATTTTTAAAATGTTTAAGCTCATCCAATTTTTGTGAAATTTAGCTTGCTGGAATCCAAGTGAAATTTTACACATCACATAAAATCACAAAAAGTTTCTGAGGTCGGTGGTAATACTGAAAAGTCCACAATACCCATGGGTATCATTTCTGGACTTTGACACCAGTATAATTAAAAATTTAAAAAAATTATCAAACAAATTCCTCAAATCTTACAAAAATCTTTTCTGGAATCCTTGTTTGATTTCACTCAAGGTAGTGGTGTTGGTTGCATTGATTGGACCACTCTCTATTCAGAAAGCCTAAAAATAACTCATTGGTAGTTAAAATTCTATCTTAAGGACAATTGGCTTAGGGTTCTTTCTTTTTAGAGACTCAATTTAAAGGAAATATATAATCACACATACAACTTGTTTTCCTTTGATTGTGGATTTTCAAACTTGTTTGAAAATTTAACTAGAAAAATCCTAAAACACATTCAATTAAATTGAATCCTAAAAGACATAAATACAAAAAAAAAAAATTATGTGACAACTTGATTTCCATTGGAGCCACTCTCCAATTCCTGCACACACACAAAAAAAAATTGAAATAACAGGGCAACAACCCAATTAACGCCCTCCACATTTCATGTGCACTGTAGTATCCTAGACCTAATTAAAACTTGTAGCAACTTGACCCCTAAGGCTTCATCAACTTAGGCTTGCTATCTAGGTCTTAAGTTTTCTTTAGTTAGTACCAATTATGTCATCTATATCTGGTGTTCAGGCTAAGGGGCTGTGTTAAACGACCAGGCGCGGGTTTGTACAAGCACTTGGGGTTTTCCCTGGGAAACGTTTGGGCCTAAACCTCCCCTTAAGCAACTTGGCTAGATTTGTTGACAGAACGGGTATTCACTATTGACTACTTATTTCCTACATAGACCAAGTCTTAGGTTTATTATTGAGTCATATTTAAGTTAGGTCTAGTTTTGTTTGTTTGAATTGCACACTTTCTCTCATCTCTTTCTCTTCTCCTCCCCTCCAATTCTTCCAAGTAGTACATGCATGGGCGACGGTCCCAAAAACCACACCTTAAGGGACCATCTGATTTCGCCCCCCGCAGCAGGAAATCATTATTTTCTTCCCCCTCCTCTTCTAAAAAAATGGAAAATCCAGGAAGCCGTCAAAAAAATTCTGCTTCCACTTCTAACCCATCAGTTGACCCACAAGCTAACTTCACCCTCCCTCACCTTCCTAACTTGGAGCAACCAGAAATACCAGCAGGGTCAGGTGGCCCTCCAACTATAACCCAAAATACAAATCCCTTTGCATTAATGGTCAACCATTTGGCTCGACTACAACAAAATCAAGAAGATCTAGCTAGGACTATCACGAACCTAGCTAATCAAGGACAAAATCCACCACCTTGCCAACAGCCTGTTGTTCCTCTTAAGGATTTCTATGATCCTTCCAATTATGAGGAAAGACCAAGGGTGGTCATACCACAAGGGGATTTCGAGATCAAACCAGCCATTCTAAACCTTATCAAGCATTTTCATGGTCTTCCAAGAGAGGACCCTTTTTGTCATCTCGAGGAATTAACTATCCTCGCTCAAACCACTCATTCCTGCAATGTGCAGGAAGACGTGTGGTTAATGAGACTCTTTCCTCTCTCTCTTAAAGACAAAGCATCGCATTGGTTTAGAATGGTTGGGTACCCTATTACCACCTGGCCCCAATTAAAAAGTGCTTTTCTTAAAAAAATTTTTCCGATTGGACGAACGAATGCATTAAGAAGATCCATAACGACCTTTCAACAAAAAATTGGTGAACCCCTCCACGAAGCCTGGGAAAGATTTCAGGAACTTCTAAGAAGTTGTCCCCACCATGAAATTCCACAATGGCAGTTAGTGCAGATCTTCTATCATGGATTAGAAGATCAATTGAAACAATTTGTGGTTGCCTCATGTGGGGGCAATTTTCTTAACAAATACGCCGAAAGTGCCTATCTTCTCTTTGAAGAAATGAGTGAAAACTCATTTAACATAACTTCAATGGACACTTTTGGCAGATCACAAAACCCCAGACACGGAGTCCATGAAATTGACTCCAAATCCACCTCTGTTCCAGTCACGCAAGATGATCTATATATGTTAGCTCAACGACTGGACCAGATGCAAATTCACCAAAAGAAAATGGAAGAAAAGCTCATAAACAAACAAGCTCCACACGTCCACTCTCCACACACTAACCCCCCACACATTCTTCGAAGAGAAAATCTACACAATATTGATGCCACATTTGCTGGCCAGCAATTTCTGGCTGATTTCCCGCAAGATTTGACCGGGAATTTTGATCAAAATATTTTTGATCCCACCTCGGAAAATATTTATGCTCTCCAGGAGCAATTTAGAAACCCCTCCAACACTTCCAATCAAAACTGGAGGACTAACCCGAATCACTCCTGGAAAAACCCGAATCCGATTCCTTTTCCCAAACAAAACTATTTTGGGAATTATGGGCAACCTATGTATCAACCTGGACCATCCCAGGATGATATTAGTAATCAGGTCATGAAAGCTCTACAAGGAATGTAGACTCAAATGACAGAAGTAACCCGCATGATTACCAACTTGCAACACCAAGTTAAGGTTACTCCTGATCATCGACCTATTGGGAATTTACCTTCCCAACCCATGCCCAACCCAAATAATCAAAGGAATCAATTCCAAGGTGGATATCCCAGTCAACCCATTCAGCCAGCACCTCAGCATCCGCTGGGTTTTAATAACAGCCAGGCCCCCCATCCTCATCCTAGAAATAGCCAAACTGCAAATGTAGTTACCTTGAGGAATTGGAAAACCACTCACACTACCCTGCCTGTTAAAGAAACCCGCTCTAATGACACACAGATTTACTCTTCCCCTCCTATTGTTCAGGAACAATTCATGCAAAATAGGGCAACCCTACCCCATTTCCACAAGCCCTCCACTCTTCAAAAAAGAAAAAGATAAAATCCGAGCCCACTGAGAAGGAACTAATGGATTTATTTGGTCAAGTAGAAATTAATATCCCTCTCCTAGATGCCATTAAATATATCCTTGCATATGCAAAATTCTTAAAAGATTTATGTACTCCGAAAAGGCAGCCCAGAAATTTAGGAAAGGTAATTGTTCCAGAGACAGTCAGCTCAGTTGTGCAGAGCCGACTTCCTCTTAAGAGAAAAGATCCCGGTGCCCCCCTAATCCAAGTTATCATTAATGATACCTCATTTGATCACGCTTTGTTGGATCTTGGTGCCTCAATTAATCTTATCCCCACAGTTGTTTTTGAGGAATTTAAGATCAGTGAATTGAAGCCTGTTGAGGTTACACTCTAATTAGCCGACCGATCTACGATTAAACCAAGGGGAATTGTTGATGATGTTCTTGTCCAGGTCAAAAATTTTCTATTCGCAGTAGACTTTTTAGTCTTGGACATAGAGGTACCTAAAGCACTTAAGTTTGCCCCCATTATTCTTGGAAGACCATTCTTAGCCACCGCCTGCGCCAATATTGATTGTGATTCTGGAAAGATGAAGATCATGTGTGGTGGTGAATCTGTAACCCTAGACATTTTTCAAGCTTCTAGGCGGTTCCAAGAACCAGATTTCTTTGATGATTTGGATTCAGAAATAAAAAACATTGTGGAGGAAACTTTGCAGATTTCCCACTTTGGTTCCTGTTTTGCTGCCAATACTGTTCCTGAACAATCCACTTTTTCTCACCCTTTGACCCCAACCACACATCCAGCTAACATTCCAGCTGACCCTTTCACTCTCACCTCACCTTTAACCCACAAAGCAGAAACTCTTTCGGAGCCGGGCCCATAATTGGAATTAAAACCTTTGCCCGACTCCCTTAAATACGTCTTCCGGGGTCCTAATCAGACCCTGCCCCTGATTGTAAATTCTGGACTTACTGGGGCACAAGAGCACAAACTCCTCCAGGTTTTGAGTAAATATCGGAAAGCTATTGGCTGGACCCTTTCTGATCTTAAGGGTATTCATCCGTCCTATTGTACGCATCGTATATATTTAGAGGACGATTCTCACCCCTCCCGCCAACCACAATGGCGCTTGAATCCTTTTATGCAGGAGGTGGTAAAAAAGGAGATTATTAAGTGGCTCGATGCTGATATCATCTACCCCATTTCTGACAGCTCCTGGGTTAGTCCAACATAAGTTGTCCCCAAAAAGGCTGGACTAATAGTTGTTACTAATGATAATGGGGAAAATGTAGCCACTCGAACCGCTTCTTCTTGGCGCGTGTGTATCGATCACCGAAAATTAAACACCGCCACCAAGAAGGACCATTTCTCGCTCCCTTTTATTGATCAAATATTGGAGCGGTTAGCCGGATGGGATTTTTACTATTTTTTGCATGGTTATTCCGACTATAATCAGGTAGCGGTTCATCCTGAGGACCAGGATAACACAACTTTCACCTGCCCCTTTGGAACCTTTGCTTTTCGAATAATGCCCTTCGGTCTTTGCAACGCACTTGCGACTTTTCAAAGGTGCATGCTTGCAATTTTTTCAGACCTGGTAGGTGAATGTTTAGAAGTCTTTATGGATGACTTCTCTGTTTTTGGAGATTCTTTTGACCATTGTCTCAAAAATCTTGAAAGAACTCACTAAAAGTGCATAAAAGTTAATCTGGTCCTCAGCTGGGAAAAAAGTCATTTCATGATCCAAGAAGGTATTGTCTTGGGCCAAGTTATTTCAAAACAAGGAATCGCGGTAGATAAAGCAAAAATAGATGCTATATCTAAGCTCCCACCGCCCACTACTGTCAAACAGATCAGACCCTTTTTGGGTCATGTGGGTTTCTATCGTCGATTCATAAAAAATTTTTCCCAAATCCCAAGCCCTTAAGTCAGCTTCTCACTAAAGACTAGCCATTTGATTTTAATAATAAGTGCCTGGAGAGTTTTTTGAGGTTGAAGAAAGAGGTTACTGAGGCACCAATATTGCAGGGACCTGATTGGAATAGTCCCTTTGAATTAATGACAGATGCCTCAGATTTTGCTGTAGGGGCCATTAAAAAAAATTGACAAGAAGCCTATTGTGATCTATTATGCTAGCAAAACCCTTGATGATGCATAACGGAATTACATGGTTACTGAAAAGGAACTTCTTGCCATTGTATTTGCCTTAGAAAAATTTAGATCTTATCTGTTGGGGTCACATGTCACTGTTTATACCGACCACTCAACAATTAAATATTTGCTAACAAAGAAAGATGCGAAACCCCGCCTTATTCGTTGGATTCTACTGCTCCAGGAATTTGAACTGGAAATCAAGGATAAGGCAGGATTGCACAATGTAGTGGCCGACCATCTCTCTTGTCTTATGAAGAATGACATAATGACCCCGCCAGATCAGTTCCCCGATGAAAGCATTTTAGCTGCTACAACCCTCCCTTGGTTTGCGCCCATCGTAAACTACTTAGCAGCAGAATAAATCCCCGCTGATTGGCCAAAAATAAAATGGGATAAGTTCTTTGCTGATATTAAATATTATTTTTGGGAGGAGCCCTTCCTTTTCCACATTTGTGCCGATCAGGTCATTCGACGATGTGTCCCCGATTCTGAAATCCACGATATCTTGACACATTGTCACTTAATGGCCTGTGGCGGACATTTTTCGGGCAAGAAAACTGCAGCTAAAATCCTTAATGCGGGATTTTATTGGTCCAGCTTGCACAAAGATGCTCATGACTTCGTTCGGTCCTGTGTGCATTGCCAGAGCATCGGCAACATGACTTGGAAGGATATGATGCCCCTTAATCCTATTTTAGAGGTTGAAATTTTTGATGTTTGGGGCATTGACTTCATGGGACCGTTCATCAACTCTGGTGGGTATTTATATATATTAGTTGCAGTCGACTATGTTTCTAAATGGATAGAGGCAATACCCACCCGCACTAGTGATCACCGTGTGGTTGTCGAATTTCTTAAGAAAAATATTTTCTCAAGATTCAGCATACCAAAAGCCATTATCAGTGACGGAGGCTCACATTTCACCCAATCACAATTCTGTCACCTTATTTCTAAATATGGGGTTAATCATAAAATTTCCGCACCTTATCACTCCCAAACAAATGGCCAGGCTGAAGTTTCTAACAGGGAAATTAAAAATATTTTACAAAAGATGGTTAAAACTGACCACAAAGATTGGTCCACCAAATTGGACGACGCTTTATGGGCCTACCGTACCGCTTTTAAAACTCCACTTGGCATGTCTCCCTTCCGTCTGATTTTTGGGAAGGCATGCCATCTCCCGGCAGAATTAGAAGATAGGGCTTTTTGGGAAATAAAACAACTTAATATGGATTTATCTGACGCCGGTAACCAAAGAAAATTACAATTAATTGAATTGGAAGAATTACGTAATTTCTCCTATGAAAATGCAAGGATTTATAAAGACCGAACAAAGAAATTTCACGATAAATATATTGTTTGGAAACACTTTAACGTTAATCAACGCATTTGGCTTTTCGATGCGAGATTACGTCTTTTTCCTGGCAAATTAAAATCTAAATGGACCGGCCCCTTTATTATCCATAAAACATATCCATACGGCACTGTTGACCTTTTTGATCCAAAAACTAATTCGACATTTCAAGTCAATGGCCAACGTTTAAAGCCCTATTTTGACCATACGCCTAAAATTCTATCTAAATCTTTTAATTTTACTGAGCCAGCCACCCTTGATCACTAATGCACATCACCCCCGGCTGAATGGCGTAAAAGATAGCACTGGATGGGAGGTAACCCACCATTTTTTTTCCTTCTTTCCTTTTTTCTTCTTTTTCCAGGTTTTGATCATCCTAAACCCGACCATTCTTCACTAAGGTGATCCCTTTTCCCTTCTAATTCATGAGGACATGGCATATCCTAAGCATGGGGGGGTGTTTTTAAATTTTGACGATCGATTTAGGATGTTCAAAACCTAAAAACATGCATTTTTCTTTAATTTATTTCCTGCTTGCATGCCCAAAAAGATAAAAATGATGAAAAACTTTTTGAGGAAAATTTTTTGAAATCGGGACTAAGGTTGAAAAACTCACTTTTGGTACAATGGGACTTAATCTTTAACAAACTAGGGATGAGGATGCGGATCTGATCATTAGAATTTAAGGGTCTATTTTAGACTAGATCAGATATCCTTCTCTAAAATTCCACCTGAACTCATGATAGTTTAGGTGACTTGATTTTATTTTGTAATATGGAAAGTATTTGACTTAGTTTCTGATTCAAAAACTTGCATGTCTTGAGAAACTTCTTGTGTCACTCTTCACACACAAGCCAACACTTAAAAATAACTAAAAATTTTAAAAACTCCCTTGTTTAGACTTAGTAAAAGTCTGAAGCAGATCATTGGTTTGAGTTCCCACCACCGAGAAGGAGGAAAATGCCTCCTTTGAGGATGCGATGTCAACATG
Organism: Thalassia testudinum; assembly: GCA_037157565.1. Lineage (NCBI taxonomy): Eukaryota > Viridiplantae > Streptophyta > Magnoliopsida > Alismatales > Hydrocharitaceae > Thalassia > Thalassia testudinum. The sequence goes on from JAZHRO010000007.1 coordinate 15,971,472, forward strand.
TTACCGCCTCGGCGCTGCTCCATATCTATATTTCATATCTTTAGACGGAGCATTAAAGCTCATTTCAGTAGCTCAAGTGTCTTGGACGGTGCTCTACCTATAGTGTCAGAGCAAGAGCTTGAGTTTGCTTAGAGTGCCCCTTTACACCGCATCGTGTTTTGGGGTTGTGAGCTCCTGGGTGGTGTCATGGATAGTGCTATCCCGAAGTACTGGCACCAGAACCCCCTCGAAGAATGGTAATGGGAATGATGATCCTGACACATCTGTTGTAAGACTAAGCTAAAAATAAGCATGGGGAAAAAAAAAAGTAATAATAAATAAATTAACATGCCCTTATAAATGTTGGCTTTTCACAAGCACAGACATAAGGTTTTAAAGGATTTTGCAAGTTGTGAATTAGATTCATGAGCCAGATAAATCCTAAAGACAAACATTTCAAGTCATCTGAATTAACAAGGGGTTAATTTGTGAATTTTCTGGAGGATATATTGATCCTGTTCTGTCTAATGGTTGGATCCAAAAATAAATCCTGATGTTTATCTTTAACAAATCCCATACCTCTTGTGTTTTAATCTACCAAGGTCCCTTAATCTCTTTTTCTCCACAAAAGTCAAAAAAATTAGATTTCCCAAAAATTGAAGTTTTGCTAAGAGACTAGCAAAAGATAAGCATGGGGGTGTGATAAACGCCAGTTTATCATCATTCTTATGCATTAAAACAAACCTAGCTCTTAGGATTTTACTCCGCAAATGGATTTTTGGGCTGCATTTATGCATAAATTAGGTTAGGCATGCATTGCATTTTTTTATTGTCTTTTTTGATATGTTTTTGTGAGTGTTAGGGATGAACAGATATGCAGATCCCTAAAACCCTAGCACTTAAGAAGGCAAATGGTGAAGGAGAAGCTCAGACTAGCTGGAACTCAGCTTGATCCAGCTCACCACAGCTGGAACCTAGCTCACTTGAACTAGGGTTAGCTCATCCCAGCTCCATTCAGCTAATCTCAGCTGAATGGCAGCTCAAGAGAGTTCATCTTAGCTCACCCTAGCTCAAGTCAGCTTAGATCCATCTCAACTTAGCTGAGTCTAGCTCATCTCAACTCCCACTAGTCCACAGGGAGCTCTAGCTAGCTCAGCTGAGTTGACAGGAGTTCAACCCAACTCAGACCAAGCTACATCCAGCTATACTCAACTGCAGCCAGATGAAGAAGAACTCATCTTAGCTCAGGAAGCTCAAGTCCAACTCTCGGGGATTCAGCTTAGCTCAACTCAGTTGAGCTAAGCTACCTTAACTGCCTCAACCAGCTTGATCCTCCCCAGGAGCACTTGACCTAGCTCACCTCAGCTCATTATGGTAGAAGCTAGCTCACTTTAGCTTGGTTTAGCAGCTAGCAAAGAACTAGCAAGCTAAGCCAGCTAGACTAGCTCCATGCCAGCCTCTTCAACAGCAGCCAGCTCCAGTTTCAGCTCCAGACTTCTCCTCCTCAGCTCCTCCCTCCAAACCCTAGCTCCAACACCTTCTCTACTCCTCCATTAGCTAAGCTAGCTTAGCTTAGCTATGCTCCAACTTCCTTGGCTTGTACCACCCCAGAAACCCACCTAACAACTCCACCCAACTAGCTCCACCTAAGCTCCACATAAGCTAACCTACTTGGCACCAACCTAGCCTACCCACCACCTCCAAAAGACACCTAAAAGTGGCGCCAAAACCACCCTAACCACCCCCTTGATGGCACCACTTTTCCCTCCAAAAACCCCCTTCATCTCCACCATACACCTCTCCTTAAATCCATCTCCACCATCCACCTAACCCCCCTTCTAGAAGACCCTATGTTAGCGCCAAATTGGTGGTGTCTCTCCACCACCAAAATCCACCAACACCACCATAACCACTCCCTTTAACACCCCTTGGGTTGGTGCCAATTACCCTTGGCCATAGGATCACCAACCACCTCCATCCTTCCATCCTAGCCCTCCATTTCAAAGGGCACCTTAACCCCCCATCCTACCGTATAAAAAGACCACTACCCACCACCATTCAAGGTATCCTTGGCTAGAAAATTAACTCTCATATTCCACCTAGAAGCCCACGTCCAAGAGAGAAGAAGAAGAAGAAGATTAAGGGGATATTCTGTCCCCTTGGTGCCTTCCCCTCTTCCCTTCTCTCTTGGGTCACGCGAGCCAAAGGAGAAGCCAGGCAAAAAAGATCTTTGGAGGAGATTTTGAAGGTGGTCCACGCCATCTTGGAGGAGCTCTTGAGGGTGGTGCTCGCCCCCCCCCCCCCCTTGGAGGAGAGCATTGAAGGTGGTAGCTTCCACCTTAGAGGAGCTCTCAAGGAAGGAGAAAAAGGAGGCCCTCTTTTCAAGCCAAGGAGCAGCTAGGCTTGGAGCAAGAAGACTCCCTTCTTCACCATTTTTGCAAGAGGATTTGCGTTTCTTTTCTTTCTTTTAGATTTTTTTTTTAGTAGAAGCATTCCTCTACTTGTCCTTGAAAAGAACTCTAATTCTAGTCAATTAAATTGCCTTCTTTTAGCTTTTTATTGCAATTGTTACTTTTGGTTCTAGCACTTGTTTCACCTCTTCTTCCTAATTACTCTAGGCCTCCACTTGCCTAGAGTGAGCTTAGGAAGAAGATATTTCTATCTTTTAAGCTTTAGTTACGCAATTGTAGGTGTTAGTACTTTCCGTTACAATTCGCATTTTGCCCTCGTCTTTTCAAAACAAAAAAATTACATATTTAAAATACCAAAAAGAAAGCTAAGATCTATTTGTAAGCAAGAGGATTAATTTTGCAAACAATTGGCCTCCTTGGACGACCCTAGATACTCCCCTATCTAGGATATAAATTTAAAAGCGAAAGCGGATTCACGTGTTACAACGACGTTAAAAACCTGCTTTTACAAATCACGCATATTTCGCTATCAAAGGTTCATTAAGGATTTTTCCAAACTTTCCAAGACTTTGACTGACCTTCTAGCCAATGACATACTTTTTGACATGACACCTGATTGCATCAATGCGTACAACACCCTTTGGGATACAATCTCAACTACACCTAGTTTACAACCCCTAGACTGGTCCCAAGACTTTGATATAATGTGAGATGTATCAAATTTTGCTGTTGGAGTAGTCTTAAGACAAAGAAGAGAGAAAAAACCTGTGGTGATCTACTATGCGAGCAAAACTTTGGATGAGGCTCAACGGAATTATACTGTCATGGAAAAAGAACTGCTCATTGTAGTTTTTGGATTAGAAAAGTTTAGATCATACCTTCTAGGATCCTACATGATTATTTACACTGACCACTCGGCTATCCAGCATTTGTTAGCCAAAAAGAATGCTAAACGTAGGCTAATTAGATGGATCCTGCTCTTCACCCGAAATACATTGGACCCTCATTACCCTTAACTAACACATTCCCTGATGAACAACTTCTTACCGTGCATGGAAGAAGTCTACCTTGGTATGCAGACTTAGTCAACTCTTTAGTGGTAGGGTAGACTCCACACGACTGGTCTAGATAGCAGCAAGATAAGTTCTTGGCTGAGGCCCAGCATTATTTTTGGGATGATCCTATGCTGTTTAGACTTTGTGCTGACAAAATCATTAGGAGGTGTATTCTTGAAGAGGAAGTTCAAAGTGTGCTATCCTTCTTCATGACCAAGCCTGTGGTGGGCACCTCTCTAGGAAGCAGACAGCAGCAAAACTTTTACAGTGAGGTTTTTACTGGCCATTACGTTTCAAGGATGCACATAACTTTGCAAAGACTTGCACTAGATGCCAGAACTTAGGGACTATGATCAAGAAAGATATGATGCCTCTACAACCCATCTTGATCACTGAAATTTTCGATGTTTGGGGCATCAATTTTATGGGTCCCTTCCCACCATCAAACGGTTTCGAGCATATACTAGTCTCAGTGGACTACATCTCGAAATGGATCATAGCTATACTTACTCGAAAATGTGACCATAAGGTTGTCATGGACTTTGTTAAGAAAAATATCTTTTCTCGATTTGGGATACCAAAAGCCATGATTAGAGATGGTGGGAGTCACTTCATTAATGCCCAATTTCGTGCCCTACTTAAGAAATATGGGTCACTCACTACATTGCCACCCCGTATCACTCGCAAATGAATGGCCCAATTGAGGTCTCAAATAGGCAGATTAAAAATATTCTACAAAAGACTGTGAGACCTGACCGAAAGGATTGGTCCACACGATTGGACGATGCCCTTCGAGCATACAGGGGGCCTTTAATACCCCGATAGGCATGTTGCCTTATCGATTAGTCTTTGGCAAAGCTTGCCACCTTCCAGTCAAATTGGAGCACCAAGCAAACTGGGCTGTTAAGCAGTAAAATATGGATTCCCAGATGATCAGAACTCAAAGGAAGCTCCAACTCTTTGAGCTCGAGGAAATCATTCGAGATGCCTATGAGAACAATAGACTTTATAAGAAGATGAAAGCTGTCGAAGACAAACACATTAATAGAAAAACCTTCGAGACAAATCAGCAAGTCTGGCTATTTGATGCAAGACCTAAACTCTTCCCCGGGAAATTGAGATCTAAGTGGATGGGACCATATCAATTGGTTAGACTGTATCCCAATAGGGTGGTTGAAATTGCCAATCCTAAGACTGGGCAAACCTTCACTATTGTTGGTCAATAATTAAAACACTTTCTTACCCAGATTCCCCCGAAGGAAGTTGTGACCCTCATTGAGGCTTAAAATAGAAATGCGCCCAACTGGAGGCACAAAACTCAGCGCTTCTTAGGGGGCAGCCTAGAGGTTTCAAGCTGACCGGATTCACAATTACAACTCAGGTGATTTCTTTCCATACTTCCTTGCATACATTTATTTTTCCAATGAGGACATTGTCCAACTTTGGCATGGGGGGTGGTAATTCATAGGATCTCAGTACAAATTGTCAGTTTAAACTAATTTTATTTTATTTTATTTTTTTATATTAAAAAATAAAATTAGGAAAAGAAAACTTAGGTATTAGAAGCTTGTCAACTTTAGGAAATGATACGTTAGGGACCTAATTGCTAAGACCCTTCAGGTCTTCAGACTTAATTAATCTGGGTGTCCACTAAAATGTGGACTTGGTCTCGAGTCCTCTCCACCTTAATATATATTAATCTGGTCAATAAAGTAGGGTGATAAGTATACGACTTATCGATCCACCCTCTGATTTCGGGGATTTTCAGTCTAAGAATTTAGACACGTTTTGCACTGACTCACTCATCGGCAGTTTTAACGAAAATTGGGTAGCAATGAACCTTCTAGGGTTGTATGGTTGGCAAGTTGTCGTGGGTAACAGCCCATTGGTAGGTTGTCCAGAGCCCAGCCATAGGACAATTCTCTTTCACTACTACCTTTAGGCAAATCTTAGATCAGGAAAGCCACCTACTTAAAAAAAAATAAAGAAAAAAAAAGAAAAGGAGAAAAAAAAAAGAATAAACCACACTTCACCGCACAAGTATGGCTGGCAAGTTATCGTAGGTAACAGGCCATTGTCCAGTTGTCCAAATCCCAGCTCATAAAATGCACAAGATCCAACGGCCGAGAAGCCACCTCCACCTCACCGCCGAAATTCAAGAACTCCACACAAGGGCCCTTGTGGCACATTGGTGGAGATGTCCACTCTCAAAGAGAGGGTGCGACTTCAAACCCTCGTGGCCCCATCAATTAGCAATTTGACATGGTAGAGCGAGCGACGTGCGTAGGTGTGTGCATGGCAGTGTAGTAGTGCACGCGGGGCAGCAGCAATGTAGAGACAGCGCAGCACTAGCTCGTGCGCGTGGCACGGTGCGTGCGGGCCAGCTTGTTTGTTGAATGTGCGAGGGTTGGGGCTACGGTAACGCATGCGGTGGGTCTTCAGTGATGCTTGCAGCTATCACTGTTGACTCGAGGATAATTTTTGTCCTTCGCCCTCCATTATAAAAGGACCTACCCCCCTGCACTTTTGTTTATTGTCTACCTAAGCAACTCCACCACTTCGTAGAACTCCCAAGTAAGGTTGTGAAGACGCTAAGCCACCGATGGAAGTCCCTCTACCGCCGTGGCTGCCTCGACGCCATTCACCACCTTACATTCCATTTTTATTGTTGATAGTTGTAGTTCATCTATTTTTGAAGCATTCATCTATATTTTTGTTGGTCATAACATCTGATAGTCAAGATAATACATCTTTTGATATATTATTCTCATATATTTAGATTTTCGAACCCTACTCTCTCTCTCTTTTTATCTCTCTCTTCCTCTCTCTCTTTCTCAAATCAGTTTGCAATCGAACAAATGACATATTTACGTGACACGAAAGCGACTAAGCGATTCTTATTATTGTCTCCTTATGTTTGACACTCAGACTCACATTCGATTCTTTATTTAAAATTGACCTCGTAAATGCGCTACAACGAACGATTTAACCCAAACGCGTTTGACGAACGTCAGCTGGGTACTCCAAATCTCATAAAAAGGTATTCCCGTACGACATAAATGATGGTCTTATGATCATCCCATCTTGCCAGGATGGCTTCGACCCAGTTCGAGACATAATCAACAGCGAGGAGTATGTACTTGAAGCCGTGTGAATTTGGGAAAGGGCCCATGAAATTGATGTCCCAGACATTGAACACTTCTACGACTAAGATGGGTTGGAGAGGCATCATGTCTCCCCTAGTCATAGAACCAGCCGACTGGGATCGCCTGTAGCATAAGGTGTAATTGTGTGTATCTCTAAAGATAGTTGGCCAGAAAAACCCTGACTTCAAAATCTTTGCAGCAATTTTTTGGCCCGAGAAGTGCCCACCACAAGCCTCGCTATGGAAAAAAGATATCACACTAGGGATTTCAGAGTTTGGGACACACCTCCTGATAATCTGATTGGCTCCAATACGGAACAACAATGGGTCATCCCAGAAGTAGAATTTGGCCTTAGCTATGAATTTGAGTTTTTGGTCCTTGGATAAATTCATAGGAATCTTGCGTGCGACAAGATAGTTTACAATATCCACATACCAGGGGAACTCAACTAAGTGAATTTCCAATAAAGACTCATCCAGAAATTGGTCTGAAATAGGTAGGGAGTATGGGATGTGGGCTGGGTCCAGCCTGGGCAAGTGGTCCACCACAACATTTTATGTTCTGGCTTTGTCACATATTTCAATACCAAACTCCTACAATAAAAGGATCCATCTGATAAGATGAGGTTTGCCATCCTTCTTTACCAACAAATGCTAGAGGGCGGGGTGGTCTGTGAATATTATTACTCAAGACCCTAATAAGTATGATCTGAACTTCTCCAACCCGAATACTATTGCTAGCAGTTCCTTTTCAATGACAATATAATTTTGCTAAGCCTCATTCAGCATCTTGCTAGCATAGTATATGATGAAGGGTTGTTTCTCCCGACGTTAGCCTAAAACAGCTCCGACGATGAAATCAGAGGCATCGCACATCATCTCGAAATTGAGCGACCAGTCGAGTGGTTGGAGAATCGGAGAATCAGAGACAATGCTTAGAAAGTCTTGAAGGCATTGAGACATGAGGTGTAAAATCGAATGGGACATCGGCTACCAGGAGATTCGTTAATGGCCGCGTGATTTTCGAGAAATCACGTATAAATCTCCAGTAGAAGTCGACGTGACCAAGAATTATCTGATCTGCTTGACCAAGCTAGGTGGAGGTAATCATGATATAACTTCAGATTTGACTTTGTCGACCTCGAGTCCATTTGCAGAGATCCTGTGTCCTAGTACAATGCCATCCCTCACCATGAAATGGCTTTTCTCCTAAGATAGTACTAGGTTAACCTCAATACATCATTTCAGGATCATAGTGAGGTTATCAAGAAAAGATTGAAAATCATCTTCAAAAATGGAGAAGTCATCCATGAACACTTCCAAATAGTCCCCAATCATGTCATAGAAGATGGCCATCATGCAACACTGAATTATCGCTGGTGCATTGTAGAGGCTGAAGGGCATTCGCTTGAAGGCAAATCTTCCAAAGGGACATGTGAACGTGGTCTTGTCTTGATCATCTGAGCTAATCACTACTTGATTGTACCTAGAGTATCCATCCAAGAAGCAAAAAAAACTACGCCCGGTTAATCGTTCCAAGATCTGATCAAAGAACGATAAAGGAAAGTGGTCCTTCTGTGTAGCCGTGTTCAGTTTCCTGTAAGCTATGCAGATTCGCCATGATGTTGCAGTGTAGGTTGGGATGGATTCACCCTGATCATTCTTCACTACGGTGAGTCCTACTTTCTTGGGCACAATGTGGATTGGACTCAACCATTGGCTGTTAGAGATTGGGTATACAATACCCGCATCCAACCATTTGATGAACTCTTTCTTAACAAGCTCTACTATATTTGGGTTCAGTCGTCTTTAAGGTTGTCTCAAGGGTTTCACCCCCTCATTCGTGTAAATATGATGAGTGTAATACGAGGGGTGAATACCACGAAGATCCGCAATACTCCACCCTATAGCAGCCCTGTGGTCTTGTAATACAGAAATCAATTGTTGTTCCTGCTCTTGGGTTAAGTGAGCGCTAATAATGAATGGATATGTCTCACTTTTGCCCAAGAACATGTATTTAAGTGAATCAGGTAAGGGCTTGTTGAAGCGAAAAATCGTCGCAAATAGAGTTGAGTTTTGAAAAACCATTGTTGCAATGTGATTTGTTAGGAAAAATCGTCAACAGATAAATTTTACCGAAACTCAAAAGGAATTCCGGGTCGAACACTGGGAGGTGGACGCTTGATTTATTGTCACAAAGTAGATTAGTTGGTGGAATTGAATCTAAACTAGCTATCTACCTAAAGAATAATTAATAGAAGAGAGATAGAATAATACAAATAACGACAAAATAAAGAGAGAATGAACAAGAATTTCATAACCATAATATCATATCTATTACAACTAACCACTATAGTAGAAAGCGGGAAATCTATACTAGAAAGTAATAAATCTACTCTAGAAAGCAGTAAAGAGAAGGTGGAGAGAAGTTATCCTCCTCGACTGCTACTTGGAGGACAAGTCGCATTGACGGAGCGCCTGGACGAAGGTGGTGAGATGTGGGACGAAGGAGAACGACGACGGACGACGGAGAATGGGACAAGGCGATGTCGCAGTAGGATCTGCTTCCCAAACGGTGGTGAGAGGACCACCACGGAATGCTCCACGAAAGAGATGAGGTGGAAAAATTATATATTTAACTCTAAAGGAGCATCCCGAGTTTGGTACAAGCTCTTAGAGCTTTGGAGGGGGGTAAGAGAAGAGAGGAAGGGATGAAGAAAATGTGGGGGTCGTCGGGCTATTTATAGGTGAAGAATGAAGGGGCTAATGGGTCATTTCATTCTTAATCGTTAAATGCATAGGTCTTTAGTGACGAATTTATTCGTCACTAAAGCCTAAATGTGGGTAAAGGTCCGCACGCCCCCGCTACTTCTCTTTTGGCTTCATTGCTTGTGAATGTTCGGCCATTCTCAGCCATCCTATCGTGAGATCGGATGGCTCAAAATGCATTGCACCTACCTCATGCCGCTGAGAGTGCGTCTGATCGAGCGTTCAAGTGAGCGTGAGGTCACGTGTGTTCAATCAGTAGCCTAGATCGTGCCACGTGGTGCCCTCGTTGCCGCACGATCCAAATCCGATGGAGGAATTTGGCAGCACCCGCACTTGCGCTCGATTTGAGGCAAGGCGGGGCTCGAACCCGTACCTCCCTCTTCGCGTGAAGGCGTGCAACCATTGAGCTATGCAGTCTCTTGAGGCACGTTTTTGGTTTCCAGCTCAGGCGCCCTCGGCCGTTGGATTAAGATCCAATGACTGAGGTTGATGAAGCCATTGATGAGGGAGAGAGGGCTGTGGGTGTGCATGGTCAGTGTGGGTGGTTGAGATGGCTCCACGTGGCACCATCCTGGTCGTCCATCTTCTGTGCCTTGTAGACAGTGCCACTGATGTCGGATTGGACCAATTTTCATGTCGTTGGGATGCAATCGTCGATCCAAACCCGTCCGTATGGTTGGATTTGTCATTTGATGTATGGATTTACACAACCTTGGTCCCTTGACCTCTGATCTTTCTTAGATTGTATTTGATGCCACGGAAGTTCGATCGAGGCAATCTTGGAGTCATTGAAATCCGATTGTCGCCCTGATCAAATTCGTACAAGTGGATCTTCAATCCGAGGCCCCGATTAAATGTTGCCCTATTACCTGACCATAAAAAGGAGAAACTAACCTAAATTGATACAACCTAACCAGATGATGCATGTTATGCAATATCTATAATGTATGTTACAACTATATGCCTAAGAACATGCATAATAGATGGTTTATGTGATATAAACGTGTTTACATCACATCCTCATGCCTATCTTTTGCCAGTCTCTAACAAAACTACATGCTATTTATAAGAGAATTAGGTCAGATTTCTTAGGCAATAGTTAATTTTTCAACACTTAGAGATTTCAACTAAAACCCGAACTACAGAGACACAACAGTGCCCAGGTGACTGCCAAAATGCAGATTGCCTCAAGCCCTCGCCTTATTCAAAGAAGGATCTTTTTCTTCTTTTTCTTGTTTTCTAATTTTTTTGTTTTGGATTTTTGAGTTTAGGGTTTCGGAGTAACTTTCTATGGCCATTCAACCCACCTAAGACTTGATGAGAACTCTAAGTTCTAAGCATCTTTATGTGTGAAATGTGATAGACTAACTAATCGATGATTAGAATAGACTTCGGTTTTCTATGCCCCTAGGTGACCTTGAAAAGAAATTCTGCCTAAAGGTGTATTTATTCAACTGGTAGCTTTAACCCTACTTTTATTTTTATGAGGTCAACACAAGGGCAAACCCAATGTATATCTCCCAGGCTTATTCTACTTCTCCGCTTCTTCCTAGGTGTTTTGGAATTATACGTGCATTTCTTGAGTTGGGTTCTAGACAACCTACTAATAGGCTGTTACCCACGATAACTTGCTAGTCATACTTGTGCAGTGAACTGTGACTTATTTCTTTTTTTCTTTTCTTTTCTCCTTTTCTATTTTTTTTCTTTTCTTTTTGGATATTTTTCTATTTTTCACCTTTTTTCCATGTAGGTGGCTTCCCTGATTTAAGATTTACCTAAAGGCAGCAGGAAAAGAATGGTCGTGTGACTGGGCTCTGGCCAACCAACCAATGGGTTATTACCCACAAAAACTTGCCAGTCATATCACCATAGAAGGTTCATTAGCTATCCAATTTTCGCTTAAACCATTGAAAAGCGAGTCAATGCAGATAGTGTGCAGATGCTTAGACTTAAAATCCCCTCAATTCAGAGGGTGGGTTGATAAGTCATGTACTTATCACCCCAACTTATTTAACCAATTTGAAATTGAATTTAGAATGGCAAGGACTCAAGAAACAAGTCCACATTTTAGTGGACACCCGAGCTGATTAAGCCCAAAGACCTGAAGCATCTTAGGGTTCAAGTCATACAATTTTATTCTCTATGATTGAAAATTTTCTAAAGCCCAAGTTCTCTTTTCTAATTCCATACTTTTTTAAAATAAATAAAAAGAAAACAAAAAGAATCTACAGAGCTAACGAAATAATTCAGAGATGGATATCCACCCCCCATGCCTATCTAATGCATCAATATATTAAAAAGACATGAAATAGAGTGGAGTAGAGTAGAAAGCACCTGAATTGTTTGTATAATAGGTCAGCTTCAAGATAAAATGGACTGTATACGTGTTGAATTTAGTGCCTTCAGCTAAGTACACTATACAAAGAAGAAGAAATAAAGAATTCACAGGTGCAGGTTAGAATCAAAATAAAAAGATTCACCTCAGGACCTACCAGCAGATGTCCACAGATGTGGACCAGATTGTGGTGCTCACCCATGCCCCATGGTTGAGTATATTTAAGGTTTTGGATAAAAATTATCCAAAACTTGAGATTAGTATGCAAGCAACGTCAGGCCTGCGATTTGTGAGGATGCAACCCAAGTCAAAAAAGTCAGATAATAGAGAGATTAGGCTCAAAAGGATAATCAATGAATTTGCGCTTGGGTTGCCCATCCTCAGAACAAATGTCGTAAGGGTCCTTGTAAAGGGTTGGTAGTTTCAGTCAAATAGGCACCCTTCGACTCGATCTTCTGCTTCCTCCAGAATTAGCTTCCCAAATCTTCATTTCCCAACTCCTATCTTCCATAATCAGAATTTTGAATTCCAGGACCTCCTGCATATTGAATCACCCCATCTAAAATGTCTAAGTCCAAGATTTGTTGTTGAATCAGAATTGACTTGGGCCTAGTGATCTCAAAATCAAAATCATCAATATGCTCAAAGGGGTGTAATTGAGGAATGGGGCTTTGAATTGAATCCTTCATGAAATCAGGATCTGAATCCACCATGTGAGCCCCAACAAGATCAAGTTCCTCAATTTTAGGGCCATCAAATGATTTATTGAATTCCTCAGGCCCAGTTGTCTCACTAAAATCGTGTGCTGTAAACTTAAGTGGGACTTCGCATAATGATTCTTTACCTTCAGAATCAAAGGATCCTAATTCCTCATTAATGCATGCCTCAAAATCATCAATCACTTTCTGTTCCATTGAGACATACGTTTCCTTGTACCCCGACTGAGGGATCTCAGGTGAATTAATCAATTCATCTTTATTTGATTACTCTAGAACAACTTGGTCAACCCTGGTCTCATAAAACGTGTCCCCCCTACCGGTGCCTGAGCGGATTCTAACATCAGATCTTCTATCTAGGGTTCATCCAGGGAATCCTCCCAAGATTTGACTAGAGCAATCACAAATCTCATCCTCAATTTCAATAACTTCCCAAGTAAACACTCACTCAGGCCTTTATCCTTAGCATCCTAGAGCCATCCAACAAATACTTGTTAAGATCGTCAATCATTTCAATCAGGGGCTTCAATTCTTTAGGGCAAGGTGTTGGTTGAGCTTCTAGAGATTGAATAGTATTCCTTAAGTTAGCCAACACCTTATCTTGGACCTGGTTAGCCTGAACCATAAGGTTTGGTTCAGGGTTGGGCAGGTTTGGGTTCAGTGCAGGGGAGTCAACGAATTGAGATTCTTGATACCTTTCCTAATAATAGGTCATTTTGGTTTGTCCACAAGAAGGTGATGACCTATAAGCAGTGTAATTTGGGGAAGGGTAAGGATTAGCATATCCTTCTTGATTGTATATCATATTAGGTTGTCCAAATGAGGGTGATGATCTATAATCGATGTAGCTCGAAGAAGGGTAAGAATCAAGATCATTGTGTCCAGGGTTTGACCTTGAACATGAAGGTCTGGAATTGTATTCCCAATCAGGATTATCCCAACTAGAAGATTGATGAGAATAAGTCTGGCTGGAATAGTAATCATTTTGGGAATAAGTAGTTGTAGGAGGGTATGAGTGGAAGTGCGAATAAGATGTGGAAGGATCCATGACAAATGGGAGGAGGAAAGGTGCCCTGCAATACAAACAATCACACTTGTCCTTAAGTGAGCTAGCCTAAAGACCTACAGACTCCCAGAACCCGTCTTGAGATGAAGAAATGATTTGATCTATTTCTTTCTGGTCAATCCAACCAGTTAGAGGGAGGGGTTGGGGAGAAGGTTCTTCCTTCAGCTTGCATCTCTGGTTCCTAGTGTATCCCCTAGCAGCGATCGTTTGATTCTGCTCCCCTAGCTAGACATCAGATTGAACAGTAGAAATAGACTAATAAAAAATAATCTTGATTTGGGCTCTGAAGAGCGAGTCCATTCCTTAAGGCCAACATCTACTCTATTTTAATTAGGGTTAGGTTTGAATGTGCTTTGGAATGTGATGGGCCCTTTATCTAGGTTGTGCCCTTAATGATTGATTGATATGTGTGTGTGCACAACCAATGGTTTTCAAGCAAGATTATTTTTGAATGTGGTGAATTTTAGTGTTTAAATCTTGCTTAGTAGCTTTTAGGATTCAACTTTAGGTATATTCAATCAAGTTCAGTTGGCACACCTGGTTTTGAAAGCACAAGTGAAGATGTCTTCCTTTAAAGCTTAAAAGAATGTGGAGTGCCTGGTAAATCCCTAAAAGTTGAACCTATGTGGTAGCTACTTGATGAGTTGTTTTTAGTTGAAGTGGTGCGGCCCAAACAACTCAATCAATTAGCTTGATGCACCACTTAATTAAGCACACAAGTGATTACCAAATCTGATTTCTACTCAATTGTGTTAATGAGTGTACCAATCCTAAAGATCGGGTTACTGGTTGAGTATGATGTATCAGAAGAGGTTGTGTACCACTGTGAGATTTTTTAAAAAAATTTTCTTCATATGCGGAGGGTGAGGTGGGTGAAGGTGACAACCAAACAATCAAAAGCTAACCTTAGGGTTTATGAAAGTTCCTAGGTTAATTAGTGTTTGTGTTATTAGGTGATAGAATGAAATCTAGTGGGTGGGGAGGTGGGGGTAAACTTACAGACCCTTCAACAGTACTTTACTACAATCTGCCACTGTTTCCCATCTCGAGAGTACTTGCAGTCACAATAAGAAAGGAGAGAAGTGAGGTAAAAGATAAGTAAGTCAGAAAATGTGAAAAATCAAAGAGCATCGCCTCCTCAGCAACGATGCTAAAATGTTAAAGCGGTAAATCATCTCAAACAGAGTTGAGTTTTGAAAACTCGTTGTTACAACATGATTTGCAAGGAAAAATTGTCAACAGATAAATTTTACCAAAATTCAAAAGGAATTCTAGGTTGAACATAGGGAGGCAGACGTTTGATTAAAAATCGCATTTGATTTATTGTCACAAAGTAGATTAGCTAGTCAAATTGAATCTAAACTAACTATCTACTTAAAGAATAATTAATAGAAGAGAGATAGAATAATACAAATAAAGACAAAATAGAGAGAGAATGAACAAGAATTTCATAACCATAATTTCATGTCTATTACAATTAGCCACTATAGTAGAAAGCAGGAAATCTATACTAGAAAGCGATAAATCTACTCTAGAAAGCAGTAAAGAGAAGGTGGAGAGAAGTTATCCTCCTCTATGGCTGCTTGGACGATGAGCCGCGTTGATGAAGCGCCTGGACGAAGGTGGTGAGATGTCGGATGAAGGAGAACGACGACAGACAACGGAGAATGGGACAGGGCGACGTCGTAGCGGGATCCGCTTCCTGAACGACGGTGAGAGGACCACTACGGAATACTCCACGAATAAGATGAGAAGGTGGAAAAATTATATTTTTAACTCTAGAGGAGCATCCCAGGTTTGGGACAAGCTCTTAGAGATTTGGAGGGGATGAGAGAAGAGAGGAAGGGATGAAAAAAGTGTAGAGGTCGTAGGGCTATTTATAGGTGAAGAATGAAAAGGCAAATGGGTCATTTCATTCTTAATCATTAAATGCATAGGTTTTTAGTGACTAATTTATTGGTTACTAAAGCCTAACCATGGGTAAAGGTCTGCACGCCCCCCGCCGCTTCTTCTCCTTTGGCTTCAACGCTTATGCACATTCGTGCATTCTCAACCGTCTGATCGCGAGATCAGACGGCCCAAAATGCATCACGCTCGCCTCATGTCGCTGAGAATGTGTTTGATCGGGCATTCAAGCATGCGTGAGATCACACGTGTTCAACCGGCAGCCCAGATCGCACCACGTGGCACCCCTGCTACCGCACGATCCAAATCTAATGGAGGAATTTGGACGCGTCGGCACTTGCGCTCTATTTGAGCCGAGGCAGGGCTCAAACCCGCACCTCCCTCTTCGCGTGAAGGCACGCGACCACTGAGCTACGTATTTTCTTGAGGCGCATTTTTGGTTTTGAGCTCAAGCACCCTTGGCCGTTGGATTAAGATCCAACAATTGTGGTTGATCAAGTCGTTGATGAGGGAGAGAGGGCAGTGGGTGTGCATGGCCGGTGTAGGTGACTGAGATGGCACCATGTGGCGCCATCTTGGTCGTCCATCTTCTATGCCTTGTAGATGGTGCCATGGATGTTGGATTGGATCAATTTTCACACCGTTTGGCTGCGATTGTCTATCCAAATCCATCCGTGCGGTCGGATTTGTCATTTGGTGTATGGATTTACACCATCTTAGCCCTCTGACCTCTGATATTTATCTGACTGCATCTGATGCTACGGAAGTTCGATTGGGGAGATCTTGGAGTCGTTGAACTCTATTGTCACCCTGATTAGATCCTTACAGTTGGATCTTCTATCTAAGGTCCCGATTAAATGTCGCCCTATCACCTGACCATAATAAGGAGAAATTAACCTAAAATTTGTACAACCTAACCTAAATGCAAGATGATGCATGTTATGCAATATTTATAATGTATAATGCAACTATATGCCTAAGAATATGCATAAATAGACGGTTTATGTGATATAAACGTGTTTACATCAAGGCTTCAATTCAATCAAGGGTGGGTTAGAATCAAAGATGGGAGTATGAATGGGAGGAGCAGAATCAAAGTTGGGAGTCCTATGGTTTGCTATTTTTCCATCTGCAACATACTCGGTCGTGACTTCATAAGCAAGGGACCCATTAGTTGTAGTCACGTCTTCCTATGTTAGTAGGGGCGATTACATAATTTGTAGGTCAAGATAGCCAGAGTCAGGGGTGCTGAGGTTAGATAAACACCCTAGATAATTGGATCCACGAGAAGAAATGTGTAGTGCAGTGGTCTTAGTCCCATGTGGATTAAGGTACAGAAGCCCTGATAGTGCTGATGAATGTGACATTGGGTCATCACAAAGGAGCCCAATGTTACCACAATATGTTGTTTCTTCGTCTTCACCATCCTCCTCGATGTGATCACAATGAAAGTTTCTTGATGCCCTGAATATGTCAATTCTAAGTCGCTCGTTTCCTAGGGCAATCTCCATACACCTAGATGCACAGTCAATGCTTGTTCGAGCTGTCGTAGAAAATGGGCGACCAAAAATAATTGGTGCATCTACGAGATCAGGAGGAACCTCCATATCGAGAACAAAAAAGTCCGTGGGAAAGCAGAATCCACGGACCTTAATGATCACATTCTCAACCACCCCCTCTGTGTTTTCACTGATCGATTAGCTAACTGAATAGTAACTGAGGTGGGTTTTAACTCCCCAAATCGAAATCGATCAAATATGGTAGTGGGAGTCAGGTTGATGGATGAACCCAGATCTTGGAGGGCCCAATCAAATGGAGAATCCTGTAAAAAGCAGGAAATGAGTGGGGTGCCAGGGTCTTTCTTTTTTGGTGGTAAGTCGGCTAGAATCACAGCGCTAGCCTCATTTGATAGTACCTCCTGTTGTCCAATTCTCGGTTGTTGCTTCGGTGTATGATTGTCACTTCGAGGTATAGTTGTCTTTGAAGAACCTAGCGAAGCAGGAATGTGATCAATGGCCTCGAGGTGAGGGACCTGAATCTGTACTTGAACATTGATTTTAGGTCCTCAAAATTTCGCATATCCTTCTTCCGTGCTACATTTTGCATCAAATCCTTTGGAAAAGGAATGGGAATCTTAGGGTCAAGTGGCCTCTTGCCCTTATCTACCATAGGTGGCTCCTGAGATGGAGTCAAACCACCCTATGGTGAAGGGTGTGAAAAATCAAGACTCGCCTACCTAACTGGTGGGTCATATGTCATCTTCCTACTCCTTAGCGAAATAGCTTTCGTATCGGCATGCTGTCCGTGCGATGGTGGAGCGGAAGGGGCAGAGTAATTAGGGTTTTGCAACAAATGCAGCAGGCCTGGGGTTAATAAGGCATCACAGCTGGTGCACCCGTCCCCCGTAAAGCACTCTCTGTGTGGGGTGCACGGGTTTGAAACCCCGTGGCTGTCCCAAACGCGCATAGCACTATTGCGGGTGGATGTACAGTTGGTGTGTGTCCAGCCACCCCGACTCAGCATCGAAGAGTGGCCGTGGCTCTGACCATGGAGGAGCTCCGTGGCAAGCGAGTAAATTCGGGGCCCCTTTTCCTTTCAAAAAAAATAAATGCTGCTGACCTTGGGCATAACCAAGTGGTATAGGAGGCGCTTGTATTATGGCATGTGCCTGTCCCTGTGGTGCCTGAAACGTAGGCGGGGCACCTTGGTTTTGCACATATCATGGGTTTGAGACAGGTTGGGAGGGCAAGGCTCTTTGAGTCTTATGATCCTGCAACAGCTGGTTCTGTGTGTCTTGGATACTCTATATCTGGTCAGCCATCATCTTCATAAGCTGCAAGTTATCCTATGTTGACTTCTACATTGATTCCTGCAGCTCCTCTTTTAGTGCCTCAAAAGGGTTGGCCCACTTTGGAGTGTGACTGGCAGCTTGTTGCAGTGGCTGGTATAAAGAATGGGGTTGCTACTACTGAGATGGGAATAGCCACTGCCTAGGATACGTGTTCTGTGCATTCCTGTACTGCCTAGTTTGGTAGTATGGGTCTTTATGTGGTCTCTGTGAATTACTAGACTAGAAGTTTGGATGCTGGCGCCATCCAGGGTTATACATCTCCGAGTACGGGTTATTACGCCTATATCCCTGAATAGCATTGACACCTTTGTAGGCTGATGACGTCTGAGATGTATATTCATCAAGGGAATACGCATCAAAATCATCAAGCGATGCGTAACCCTGATTTTGTGGCACCAGCTCAAGGTTATTTGCGGGATCCTGATAAGCAGACTCTCGTGAATACTGAGAAGATGAATCCCGAGTGAGTAAATTAACTCGAGCAGAAGGGGCTCAGGGTGCATAAGAGGATCTCGGAGCAGTAGAATTTCCGATCAGATCCGATCAACCCTGACCCAGTTGGTTAATCTTCTTTTCTATCAGATTCATCTTATCGAGCTGCTTAACGTTGATATCCATATCAGCTCAAATAGACTTTGTGTGAGCCTCGTGGACACCAACCTACTGCTGTCTAGGCTGCTAGAACATAGATGCGACATTCATCGAATTCTTCGCCAAAGATTCGAACAACTCAAATACGTTGTTCTCATCTTTCGCGAGGAAAATCTTGCCACCAGATGCATCGGCCAAATATCGATGTGTGTCATCCAGTCCATGCTAAAAGATCTAAGCCAAGTGCCATCTCGGCACATCATGGTGCGAGCATTTCCTAAGGAGATCATGGAATTGGTTCCAGGCATCATGCAACTTCTCCCCAGGCCCTTGGGAGAAAGTTGTAATCACATGCCTCATTGCGTTCGGATGATCGATTGGGAAGAACTTTTGTAGGAATTCGCATCATAATTCCCCCTAGGTTCCAATTGGCCTCCCGATGGTCTTGAACTAATATGAAGCTTTGTCCTTAAGAGAGAAAGGGAAAAGCTTCATCAGAACAATTCTAAGGTCTACGTTCCTGGGTCGAGCCATTTCTGCGATTCAACTCAGGTCCTCTAAGTGCTGGAATGGATTTTTGTTTGAGTTCCCTTAAAAGTAATTTTGGATTAGACTAATTACGTTGGGATTGAGCACGAACGTGTCTTCGCCTATGGGAATCCATACTAGAGGTGCAACAATCGGTGCTGTCGGATCATAGAAATCCCGAAGCTGTTCTCCTCACGGTGAATGCTGCACTCTATCAAGAGTAGTCAAGAAGCAGTCCATACTCTACTGGTGCCGCTCCTCAGATTCAACAACCTGGGCTTCCAGGTGAGCCATCGAGTCCTGATTTATTGGATTTTGATGAGTTCCGGGTCCAGGGTTAGATATCTCGGCTAATAGAGTAGAAGAAGAAGGGTGAGAAGATGGTATGGGCGATGCGATGAATCATTTTTGCCCCCTTGGGATCGACTCCCAAGGTCCAACCAGTTGATGTCTAAGTGACCTCCTCCCTTGCATACACCAACTAACCCTTGGGTTGGTGCAGCCAAGCCAGACAAGGCTAAGGCCCTGTCAATCAGATGGTCCTTAGAGTCAAGTGACCATATTTTTTTGTTTTAATTTCTAATTCCTGAAGAAAAATTCGTCATTCAACCGATTGAAGGTAATTCCCTCCTCTCAAGATAATCTGGCCAGTTTGTATATGAGGGGACTAAGAGGAAGGTTCTTCCTTTGACTTTTGCCTCTGGTTCCTTTGTACGCCTTAGCTACAGTCATTTGACACTATCCCGTAGGCTTAGACACCAGGTTTGGAAGAAGAGGTTGAAATCACCCAGTAGTATGACAACGAATTCGGGTTGATTTATGTATTTTAATAATTTTCTTTAGCCTTTTTCTTCAGCTGGGGTTTGTGGCGAGTGGCCCACAAAATGACCAAGCCCACCGACTAGCCACTAGACTTGATTTAGTCTAGGTTAGCCCAAATGTGGTCGCTAGAAATTTGACCCTAAAGGTTGAGCCTACAGTTCATAAAATTCTAGGGTTCAAGCTGACCAATTTGAAATTCAATTGATTTGAAATTTGATAGGAAGATTCCTTTTTCACTAATCTTTGTAAAGAATATTTTTTGAAATTTTTACAGTTTCAACTGAATAAATATGAATTTCTAACTATTGGGGGGTCAGATCTAGAATTTTAACCCCTTGTCGATTTTTAAATTTGAAACAGTATCAAATAAACTCCAAAAATTTGGGAAAAATATGAAAATGAATGCTAGTTAGATCAGCTTTTAAACCCCACCATTTTTGGTCAAATCAAATCAAATATGGAAATGAAAGCTAGTTAGAATTAGTTTGAATTTCTTCAAATGAATGGTGTCATTTGAAAGATGGTTTGAAAATGAAGCTCTTGCTCGAATTTCAAAATTCTCACTCAATGATTTTTCGGCAAATGAAATTTTAATTCACTATTTGAAATCAGGCCGAATTTTAGAATGTGGGGGAAGAGCTTTTTAAAAGAGGTTTGAATTTCAAATTCAACCTTCCACCAAAAATGATTTTTTTTCCAAAATTTTTGAATTTATTTTGGAAGGAAAAACTTTTTTCAAAATTTTCTCTTTTTTCTAGCTAACCTAAAATAACCAAGGAATAAAAAAGAAGCCTAATCTAACAACCTAAAGAATTTTTTTTTCTCGAAAATATGCAGATTTTTTTTTCAGAAAGAAGATTCTAGCAAAAAAAAAAAATCTAACCTAAGATTCAAAAGGGAAATCCTTAACTAAGAGAGGAGATGTGCACCTGATTTTTTCTAATCAGCGCTCGTTGTGTGCACAGATCCCATCCTCTTGATTTCCTGCACATCCAAAAACAAGTAGAGGGAGATTTGTCACTAAAAGTTCTAAGATCGAAAATCACGAATTGCGTTGCCTCCTCGACAATGGCGCCATTTGTTCGAGTGTGGAAATTTCGTATTTGAAAATAGTGTCGTAGCTTGTAGTATAGTTGCGAAATCCTCTCTACAAAAATATTTCTAGATTAACGAGACTATTAGTCTCAGTCGTTCATCTTTAGGAGGCATTTATGGAGATGCTAATCTTGATTTCAATATTTTCCTCTCTACTCTCTTAGAAATGCACGCCAATTTCTAACCTATGAATAAATGTGTTTCCAATCGTGTTATTGACCCTAATGGCAAAAGTTAATGTGTCACTCTACCCTAACTGAGCGTGCGTCAGATAGATGACAAAAGTTATTGTGTCAGCCTCAATTCACACAATCCTAGTTATGTGATGGCTATTTACTGAAAAAACATCGATTGTTAGGTCACTAGCAACTTCATGCACCGACATGCTTTTGCAAGAAAAATATAAGTCGTAGCAAGCAACTTATTATCACATGAAAGCTTTTGCAAGGAAGCTCAAGGTAATTCCACAACAAATATATATATATATAAAGCTTAGGTGATTTTCATTTCATCAGAAGGAGTCATTACAATAGATTCTTAAGGAAAGCTTGCACATGAATGATTAAAAGATTACTAGCTATCAGGAAATGCGTACATGTGCAGATCTGCAGGAGATTGCATGTGCACCATGCAGGAGGGAGAGAGATAGCTACACTACTAAGCATAAAATAAGGCAGAAAAATTAGAAGAACTACTTATCTATCAAGCTAGCAGAAGGAAGGGCATTCGGAGGTGGTCTCCAATGGCCTTTGAGGTGGTTGGGAGAAGAAGGAGGGGAGACTAATGGTGGGTAGGCTGGCCCTTGGAGAGGTGGTGAAGAGCTTTCTCTAGCCATGGGCGTGGAGGTGGGAGTGTTGATGGTAATGGATCTCGTGGATGGAGGTGGAATGGAGGTGGAGAGCTATGCTAATGGCTAGATGGGATGAAGCCAAATGCCAAGATGAAGCCAAGATGGGTGCAAATGGCCACCTATGGGGTCTTTTTATAGACCCTTGCCAATATCTTTAGAGAGGTGTAGAACTCTTTAGAGAGCTCCAAGTGTGGCCATCCAAGGTGAGGTGGAGATGGTTCTTAGATCCATGATGTAAACATGTTTACATTACATAAAATGTATATTTATGCATGTTCTTAAGCATAGAATTGCATTACATACTATAAATATTGCATAACATACATCATCCTGCATTTAGATTAGTCTAAATAAAATGGAGGTTAATTATCTCTTTTTATGGTTAGGGATAGGGGGACTATCTATCGGGGCCTCGAATCGAAGATCCAAGCATACGGATCTGATCAGGGCAACGATTGGAGTTCAACGACTCCAAGATCGCCCTAATCAGATATCCATAGCATCAGATAGAGACTGAGGAATCCTAGAAGATCAAGGGCAAGATGGTGTTAATCCACACTTCAGATGACAAATTTGACCTCACGAATGGATTCGGATTGACGATTGCAGCCTAACAGCACGAAAATCGATCCAATCCGACATCCGTGGCACCATCTACAACTAATAGAAGATGGACGGTCCAAATGATGCCATGTGGCACCATCCAGACCCTCCAAATCACTTACTACCTTATTTTCTCATCCAACGGCTGAGAGTTGATCAAGTTACCTCCCTCTAGCCACATTTCATATGAGAGGAATTCCACATCTAATCTCAACCGTCAAATCAAGATCCAACGGTCAGCATTAAATAGCACGTGAACGCTCTTCTTGTGCTATCCACGCGCATAGCTCAGTGGATAAGACCTTGTGCACACGAGGACGCGAGGTCGAAACCTGCTGCGCCTTCAAATCAGAAATTAACGCGTGCGGGTGCAGGCGAAATTCCACCCTTGGATTTTGATCATGCGGCAACGGGCGCGTCACGTGGCGTGACGAATGAGATGCGTGGTCGCAGGTGTGCGCAGTGGCTGAATTCGAAGCGGTGCAGATGCAATATAGGCTGTCCAATCGTGCAACCGGATGGCTGATATGAGATGAACGTGGAGATGCATTGAGGCAGCCAGAGATGAGGAGGCAGGGGTGAGTGTATCTTTAGCCCACTTTCAGGCCTTTAGTGACGGATTTATCCATCACTAAAGGTAATGAATTAATTTTTTCAAAATGTAATGACCAAAATGCCCCCATTCCTTGCAACTAAAAAAAGTGACCCCCTCCATACGAAATTCTCATCCCTTCTTTCTCTTCTCTCCCTCTCTAAAGTTCAAGAGAAGCTTGTCCCACACCCATGATGCTTCTTAAGAGATAAAGTCAAATTTTCGTCCCCCTTTCAGAAGTGGATCCCACGACGACGATGACGTGCTGCCCCATTCCCGTTCTTCCTGCTTAGTCCTCCTTCTTCTTGCTCCGTTCCCCTTCTTCCAGGAGTCATCCCGTCTGGCTCGTCCTCCGAGCGACCATCGAGGAGGACAATTCTCTCTCCATTCTTTTTAATGCTTTCTAGAGTAGATTTACTACTTTCTAATGTAATCAGTTTCTGCTTTCTAGTCGTAATGAGTAGTGTAACAAACAATCTCTTTGATAATGAATTCCATGTTCATTCTATATCTCTTTTTGGTTTTTATTTGTAATATTCCCTCTCTCTCTTCTATTTATTGTAAATAGATAGATAGTTTCTAATCAATTATTTTGCTTCGTAACAAATAAAACAAACATGTATTTTTAATCAAACATCCGTCTCCTTGAGTTCGACTCAGGATTTCTATTCAGGTATAAATATTATTTGTTAAACACGAGTTCTTCACTTTCAAACTACAACGATAGGTTTTTCAAAATCAAATACGTTACCGTAGTAACTCGTAGCTTCAACATTTTGGCACCGTTGCCTGGGAGGCGACGCTATTTGATTTTTTCGTGCTTTCCACAAATGAATCATTTACCTCACTTCTTTCCTTTCTTATTGTGATTGCAGGTACTCTTTTGAGATGAGCAAAAGCGGTAGATTGAGTAAAATGCTGTTGAAGGTTCTATAAGTTATCCCCCACCTCCCACCTATTAGTTTTCATTTCACCACATAATAACACAAACATCAATCAACCTAGGTGTTCTTATAAACTCTAAGGTTAGTTTTGTTTGTTTGTTTGACACCCACACCCGCCTCAACCTTTGCATTTAAAAAGAAAAATTAAGAAAAAATCTCACAGAGGTACACAACCTCATCTGATTTTCAAACTCAACCAGTAAACTGATCTTTGGAGTAGGTACACACATCCAAACACATACTTGAGTAGAAATCAGATTAGGTAATTACTTGTGTGCCTAATTAAGTGGTGCAACAGGCCAATTGTTTGAGTTGATTGGGCTGCACCACTTCAATTAAAATCAACTCATCAAGTAGCTACCGCTTAGGTTCAACTCTTAGGAATTTACCAGGCACTCCACATTCTTTCAAGTTTCAAAGGAAAACATCTTCACCTGTTGATGAGAGCCTCATCATGAGCCCTAACTAGCTCATTTTGACCTAGGAAAGAGAATAAAAGCTCTTACATAACCTAGAGAAGGACTTAATTGAAGGAATAAGTATTCTGAGAAGAAAACATGACATAAAGGTTAAAACTGTAATTTTAGCATTGTAGTACATAAACAGGATTTCTCAGAGGCAAAACATAGGTCAAATGGTCTGAATAAGATAAAAAGTGTGTTGGTTCAATCAGAAATGGGTTTATGTGCAAACCAGGAATTAAATGACATATTGTAATCCTAAAACAAATCCGCTTAATTCAATAAGGTTTTGGTCAGGATAAAAATCAAGTAAACCCTCTAAAATTCATGTAAAAATATCTCCTATGGTTTAGAACCCTCAGATTGGCCTTTGGAACCTATTTTGACCTAGATTGGGGTCCTAGCTCATCAATTGACCTAATTTGGGTTTTTGTGCAAACTATCCAGTCAAACGTGGTTAAACCTAAAATCCAACTTCACCATTGGATTCCTTAGGTTCAAATTAGGTTTATACCAAAATTTGGACCTAAGGGGAGGTCATCTTGACCTATTTTGCAAATTAGTACACCCAATTACATTTTGGACCCTATCTTTTGAAAACCATTGCACAGATCCCCCTAACTTCCTTGCCACTCTTACAAGTAGGTCCCTCCACCATTAGTGGGGAGAAATCCTACTCCAGTGAGGAATAGAGAGGGAATACTCCCTGATTCCTCAGAGATCCCCTCCCAGATTTGGAAGGGAGATTCTTAGAGGAATCCCCTTCCATCTGAACTCGATCCTAATCCCTGATTTGCACCCAATCTCTCATGCGAATGCATGAGAAATTTGGGTCACTTAATTGATTCCATCTCTGGCGAGGATTCGTACGCTTGGAAGCTTGTCTTCCAAGCACAGGAGCCCCTGCCAGTGCCTATAAAATGACCCTCAACTCCGGCCGCACCTTCTCAGCTCGACTTGGTCGGAATTCCATCTCAGTTTCTTCTTCTCCTTCGGCCAAGGGGTCCAGCGAGCTTCGGAGAGCCTCCCTCCTCTTTCTAGTCACTATGCCACAATACCAGTGGCAGAGCTATCCTCCCCATCCTCCTCCACGTTATGCAACCCCTGCGCGAGTATCCCTAGCCCCGTCGTTGCCACCGTCTTCCTCCACTGGACGCCTTCTTCTCTGGCGACAGCAGGTACTGCCAGCTGTCTTCTCTGCCCCTTCATCCTCTTAATTAGGTTAGAACTACTCGTCTCTTTCCCCTCTTCAATTCCCCTCAACCTATTTCACAAAACGCCCCTCGACAGCAACTATCCATCGCCATCTTCCCATCTCCAGCAAACCTCCGGCGAGACGCACTCGTCATTCCACAACTCCACACATCTCGCCACCAACCCCACAACCTCCGACACACTCCACTGAACATCCTCCACCCATCCACAGGTCGCCTACACCACCACAAACGCTCCCTGACCTAACCCATAAATCCGGCCACAGAGCGACCTAGGCACGCACGCCTAGGCCACCCCACGGCCTGCCACCTACCACCTCACCTTCGTCATGACACGGCGAAGGTCCTCTTGTGGTCTGATAGAGCCGCAAGGCCCCTTTTGTGTCGTGCAGGGTCTGAGCACCAGCCGCCATTAGCAACGGCTTGAGGAGGTCGAAAGCTTGCTCTAGGCTGAAGCGCTTTAGGGTCCCATGTCCAGCAGGTTCGGGGAAGTCTCGCGCAGTCAGCTGTCCCAGCAATTGGCGCTGTGAGGCCTGCAACTGCTGCAATTGGAAGGAAGATCTCCTGCAGGCATGCGAGCAACAACCGGTGGAACATTAGTCCCACCTCGTGAACCTGTGAGTGAGGTGCGCGCAATAAATTGGATTTGTGATATTAGCTGTTCACCTCGAAATCACATGGGGTGAGGTCCCTCACCTATACACGCCTCGTCCGTGAATTCATCCCATGGACCTGGCAACCCGACCTGACTATCCTCCTGAGCACTCCTCCTACACCACACCCACGCCGGTGTGCCTGGACCCAGGCACGCGACCCGACCCAATTACCCGACTCTGGGAGAGCGTAATGAAGAGTGATATACAGAGAGAGAGATGCGGGTGTGGGTAGAGGGGTAGGTTTTGCTCTCTCTTTGGTTTATGTAGGGAAGGAGATGGAGAAGTGAAGCTGACACTTAGTCGAAGAGGAAAAAGAGAAGGAAAGACAAGGCAGAAGGAAGAGGTGAAGCCAAAGAGAAGAGGAAGTCAGAGAGCTAAGGCTGAAGAAGGAAAAAGAAAGAAGGAGAAAGACAAGTAGAAGTAGAAGAAAAGCTAAAGCCAAGGGAAGCAGGGACAAGGAAAGAAGAAGAAGAAGACCCGCAGGGAAAAAGAAGGAGAAAGACACTGAAGAGGAGAGGCAAGGCAGAAGATAGAGGAAAATAAGAAGAAAGAAGAAAGGCAAGAGAACTGCAGAGAAGAAATATGGAAGAAGAAGCACACGGCCAAAGAAGAACAGAAGAAAAAGAAAGAAAGTCAAAAGAAGAAGAGAAAGCAGACAAGAGAAGAAAGAAAACCTCTATTTTTTCCACAATTAACTTTTAAACTCATGCATATATATTCTGAATTAAGTTTTGAGTAATTAAGTGTTCAATTACATTATAGAGATTAGTGAATAAATTCCAATTGGTCCCTGTGTTCGACCTCGGATACTTAGGTTTTCAAGTAATAAATTTTTATTTTTTAACAACGCTTGGTCACCTATACTACGACGTAACTGACTGCTAAAACATGATCAAGCCATGTGACCATTTTGGCATTGTTGTCGGGGAGCAACGTGCAATTTATCACTAGTCTTTGCATTCTTTTTAATCATGTTGAACAATAACTTGCCCTACTTTGCTTTGTTGTGATCTTGCAGGTATTTTACGAGAAGATCCCTTCCTGAAGTCAACTACTCCAGGGCAGGTAATCTCTTTTCTTCCTTAAGCCATCCCCTAATCCTTGAAAGACAAAAGGAAGAAATTAATTTAGGAATCAACTGCCTTTTTTCTATAGTAATCACCATCTTTAAGGCAAATGTTTCCTGATCTTTGCAAAAATTTTTTCAAAACTTATTGAAGTGGAAGAGATTTCTTAGATTCTATCCCACAAAATTCCTGTGCCTAATAGAAATCACGCTTAATCTCCGCGGACAACACACTTCTTATTTTTAAGTCCAAAGAGAACCTTTTTCAAAGAAGAAAAAGTGGTTTGGAAATAGAACCAAATTAGGGGTTCTACAGTGGGGCCTTGGAGCGCTATTTCACACATGCCTGTATAAAAGGAAATGAACCCTCTCGCATCAATGTGCGACCCAAGCCATTGATTGAAGAGATCTAAACAAGACAAACCCTAAAAGTTGAGCTCTAATAGCACTTGAATCTTAAAATCCTGGACCTAATAAATTGGGAGTCAAATTAGGGTGATCTCTAGGTCCCAAGCCTAGAATCATTCTGCCATCTATAGGACAGTTCAGGTGAAGTTGACCCCTTGGGCCAACCAGCCTCCAAATTATGTCACAACATCAAAACATCTAAAGTTCAAGTGAGAACCCTAAAGCACCTTTGAAATAAAAGTGGTAGACTTAAGAGGTCAAGGTCCCCATTCTGGTCTACCTGGAATCTCAGTGACAAGAGAGGTAGGGTGGGGGAAACCCTGTAACCCGTGGGGACGCTCTTCCGTGTAGGGGTCTTTGCGGGACTCTCCCTCTCTGGCTGCCCAGGTAATTCTCAGGTGGACGACCTTCTGATCTAGGGGTATCATCCCCCCCAAACCTCTATAGTCATCCAAACGTCTTTGGGTGTCTTGATTGGGTCAAAAACATCTCCAATCCCTCATCTTTTCTCTTTAGAGCACAAACATACATTTTCAGTGGGACTCGTTATTCAGATCTAATCGCTTCATAACTTGATTCTACATCTTGATTCAAACTCTGATTCTACATCGTGGTTCCACCACCTAATCCAAATATGCAGCTAAACCACTTAGGACTACCATTCAAGAAACCTGAATATCGAAGATCCATGAGAGACATGATGATCGAGGATGCCCTGAAATTCTATGAAAAAGAAGAAACCTCAACACTAGTAGAAAACATTCAGGTTGATGTCCCAACAACCACAACCTTCATCATGACTTGTGCCCAACTACTATTGGCAGAAGCCACAAAAGGATCAACCCGAGACTTGCTCATCACAGGATACATTGAGATAGAAAAACTGCACAATCTTGAATACCTTCAATGCATGACAAATCCTCGACTTTGGAAGCAACACCAAGATGATCTTGAAAAATGGGAAGAGATAATAAGATAGTAAAACAAATTATCGAGCAGAAGTACCCGTATATACCACAAATAGAGGATGAACCATCTTGGGACAACATCGAGGATCAACCTGATCTCGGGTTTGAGGCACAAAATAGTTGTGGACTCCCAACCCAGATTGAGTACAATGTGCCTAATATTGAAGAAGGTTGGGAAGCTCCAAATGCATGAAAACATAATGTTGAGGCCACTCTAGACCATGAATCACCAGGCATAGAATCCCAAAACTCCTACAATTACGAGAGTAGAACTGAACCTCTCGAGGGTGTAAATTCCATCCCTTATTCTGATAAGGTGACCCTCGAAGGTTATTCGAACCTAGATTCTAGTGATTCAACCCACATCCTAAGCCCAGAATCTAGATCTGAAACCTATTGGGAAGATTTCGAGGCCCCATATGAGGAAGATCAATCTTTCAATGAAGAATATGATTTTGGGCCTCTATTTGATGAATATCTCTCGCCAACATCCTCAGAAGAATCAATCGATTTTTCGGAAGTCATGCCAATTTACGATACGGAAACTGAGGAGTTGGACGAGTGGGGTTTCAATTGGGTCTATCCTACCAGCTTAGAACCTGAGCCTCTACCAAATAGGGACACCTTTTTAAGCTCAGAATTAACATCTAAGCTAGACCCCAGTCAGGTTACTGAATCTACAACATATGATTTATTCTCTGGTGGAACTCACGATCTTCAATCTCATTCAGATTTTGATTTTCGCAAAATCTCCGACGATTTTGAATTTGACCATAACAAAGGATTATAACAAGCCAATTGAAGCCACCTCCTCCACATATACAGACCTATCAAAACCTGTTCTCTACCCTGACTCGCAACCAGACTCAATTTCTATTCTGATTCACCTCTCACTAAGCCATTTGCAGATGATTCAACTCCACATCTATACTAGGTATCGGATATCGATCAGATTGAAAAATAGGAGCCATCATTCTCTTATCACCCCTGTAGGGTTTCCACACCATGCACTAATTATTTTTCGGAACCCTACTCTGACCAAGCTGATTCGACTCAGCCTAAACCCAATTTTTCACTCCATATCCATCCGAGCCACATTGCATATGGTGGGTTCCACATTTGTTGACCTACATCTATCAACCCACCAGACTGATTGGGTTTGGCTGCATCATCAGCCCATTGACCTTAACAAGCACCTGGCTGGACCAACTAGGCTCTTAATCAAGGTGCTTGTTTTACAAAATTATGCTGATTTGACCACTCCCTCTCCACCCCATTTTTCGCTCGGCTGAAGGCGTTGAATTTAGCGCTTAACAGAAGGCAACCCGTCATTCCTAAAATAGAGACCCGTCTGAGTATCCATCCGTACTGCACATCCATTGCACCTTGAGTTCAGCCTTAGATAGTTGATCCCACCTCTGGTACACGTACTAGAGCTTGAAATCGTTCGCATCAGTCACTTTCGACCTGTTCACCCACCCGATATATCCTGTTCTAAGTCCCTAACCTCAACACTATTTCACACCCTCTATTTATAATTAGGACATTGCAAAACTTAGGCATGGGGGGTGATAAAGTGCATACATATAGAACCAAGATAAAGTTAGAAGGATTCTCGCAAAAAAAATCACATATGTCAAAAACACAAAAAATTGAAAAATTATGAAAAAGAACAAAAAAATGGCGGAGGGAGGAAATTTTGTGAGCCACATAATTATAAGGAGGAGAAAAAGAGCAAAAATGACAAAAAGGAGCACAAAATGAAAAGAGATAGTCATTAGTAAAAGATTAAGAAATTAACCGAAGTTCTAGACCACATCAAGGAAAAAGAATGAAATAAAATGCTAAGGAGACATAAGAAAGAGATTAGCAGGAACGCTGATCTTAGGCCTCTTGGGCTAGATTCTTTAGCTTAAAAATTCACGTATCCACTAAGAGCTAGATAATCCTCAAGTGGTTGGGGAAAATGCAAATCTTAAGTATTAGGTCTAAGGCTTAGGAAGTATTCGACCTCGTTAACTGACCTTCGGTTTGCGGGATTCGGTAACCTAAGCACCCCAGTCCACACACAGTCTGGTTCAGTGCGCATAAATATCAAAATCACACAAAGAACATTTCAATATTCTGAAAAAGTCACCTAGTTTAGGAGCAACCGATCAGTACAAGTTGATTTGGATGAGTTCCCGATGCGGAGAGGCGGGAAATTCCCCTCGAAGATGCGTAACAACATATCATCTCCTCGGTGCTTGTCTCTTAGGATATTTAAATATCCTACCGAGGGCATGTATGCACTCTACTAGTTCAAATATCATGGGTGGCATTATCACGAAATGTCGATCGCCAGGGTCTGAATTCGGCCACGGAACACCATGGGCAGGATTATCTCAAAATCTCGAAAGCCACGGTTCTGGGGCTTTCCATGGGCAGTACTATCTCGAAGCATCGATTGCTAGGGACCAATGAGGATTGATGATGGGGACGAGGAATCCGATACAGACCGTGTTGAGAAGCTAATCCGAAGCTAGAAATAAAATGAAAAGAGAGAAATCTCTCCAAACAAATAAATCTTCTGTCTCTCTCTTACAAAAAACTGAACCTAGGCTGAAAATGTCTCAAGCACGGGTGCTTTAACCGCGGAGTCCAACAAACCCAAGGATAGTTTCTATGGGCCTTAAAAACATTGGCGGAAGACTAAGGCTAAAGCAGGTCAGGTCCGGATTTTGGTTGGTACTTGAGTACCTCTAGGCCTATTTTCGGCATTCTAACCTTATCACAAAAGAAAAAGAAAAGCACTTACCATAACTGATGAAAGACACTCAGGGTCTAGAACAGAAGTTAAAACCATAAAATTTGGCTAAGGGACTAGCAAAAGCTAGGCATGGGGATATGATGAGAGCCTCATCATGAGCCTCAACTTGCTCATTTTGACCTAAGAAAGAGAATAAAAGCTCCTACATAACCTAGAGAAGGGCTTAATTGAAGGAATAAGTGTTCTTGGAAGAAAACATGAAAAAAAGGTTAAAATGGCAATTTTACCATTGCAGTACATAAACAGGATTTCTCAGAGGCAAAACATAGGTCAAATGGTCTGAATAAGATAAAAAGTGGTTGGTTCAATCAGAAATGGGTTTATGTGCAAACTAGGAATTAAATGACATCTTGTAACCCTAAAATAGACCTGCTTAATTCAACAAGGTTCTGGTTAGGATAAAAATCAAGTAAAGCATCTAAAATTCATGGAAAAATATCTGCTAGGTTTTAGAACCTTTATATTAGCCTTTGGAGCCTATTTTGACGTAGATTGGGGTCCTGGATCATCAATTGACCTAATTTGGGTTTTTGTGCAAAACATCCAGTCAAACGTGGTCATACCTAAAATCCAACTTCACCATTGGATTCCTTAGGTCCAAATTAGGTTTGTACCAAAATTTGGACCTAAGGGGAGGTCATCTTGACCTACTTTGGAAATTAGTACACCCAATTACATTTTGGTCCCTATCTTTTGAAAACCATTGCACAGACCCCCCTAACATCCTCGCCACTCTTACAATAAGGTCCCTCCACCATTAATGGGGAGAAATCCTACTCCGGTGAGGAATAGAGAGGGAATACTCCCTGATTCCTCAGAGATCTCCTCACAGATTTGGAAGGGAGATTCTCAGAGGAATCCCCTTCCATCTAAACTCGATCCTAATCCCTGATTTGCACCCAATCTCTCATGCGAACTCATGAGAAATTTGGGTCACTTAACTGATTCTATCTCCAATGAGGATTCCCTCTCTTGGAAGCTTGTCTTCCAAGCACAGGAGCCCCTGCCAGTGCCTATAAAATGACCCTCAACTCCGGCCGCACCTCCTCAGCTCGACTTGGCTGGAATTCCATCTCAGTTTCTTCTTCTTCTCCTCCGACCAAGGGGTCCAACGAGCTCTGGCAAGCCTCCCTCCTCTTTCTAGTCACTCTGCCACAATACCAGTGGTAGAGCTATCCTCCCCATCCTCCTCCGCGTCGCGCAACACCTGTGCGAGCATCCCTAACCCCGTCGTCGCTGCCATCTTCCTCCACTGGACGCCTTCTTCTCCGACCACAGCAGGTACTGCCAGTTGCCTTCTCTCCCCCTTCATCCACTTAATTAGGTTAGAACTACTCGTCTCTTTCCCCTCTTCAATTCCCCTCAACCTATTTCACAAAATGCCCCTTGACAGCCACTGTCCACTGCCATCTTCCCCATCTCCGGCCAACCTCCAACGAGACGCACCCGTCATTCCACAACTCCACATGTCTCGCCACCAACCCCACAACCTCTACCACACTCCACTGAACATCCTCCACCCATCCACAGGTCGCCTACATCACCACAAATGGCCCCCGACCTAACCCATAAATCTGGCCACAAAGCAACCTAGGCACTCATGCTTAGGCTACCCCGCGGCTTACCACCTACTACCTCACCTTCTCCGTGACATGGCGAAGGTCCTCCTATGGTTTGATAGAGCCACAAGGCCCCTTTTGTGTCGTGTCAGGTCTGAGCACCAGCCGCCATTAGCGATGGCTCGAGGAAGTCGAAAGCTTGCTCCAGGCTGAAGCGCTTCAGGGTCCCATGTCCAGCAAGTTCGGGGAAGTCTCGCGCAATCAGCTATCCCAGCAATTGGCACTGCGAGGCCTACAGCTGCTCCAATTGGAAGGAAGATCTCCTGCGGGTGTGTGAGCAACAGCAGGTGGAACATTAGTCCCACCTTGTGAACCTGTGAGTGAGGTGTGCGCAATAAAGTGGATTTGTGATATTAGCTGTTTGCCTCGAAATCACATGGGGTGAGGTCCCTCACCTATACATGTATCGTCCGTGAATTCATCCCACGGACCTGGCAACCCGACCTGACTATCCTCCTGAGCACTCCTCGTGCACCACACCCACGCCGGTGTGCCTGGACCCGGGCACGCGACCCTACCCGATTACCCAGCTCTGGGAGAGCGTACTGAAGAGTGATATACAGAGAGAGAGACGCAGGTGTGGGTAGAGGGGTAGGTTTTGCTCTCTTCGGTTTGTGCAGGGAAGGAGAAGTGAAGCTGACACTTAGTCATAGAGGAAAAAGAGAAGGAAAGACAAGGAAGAAGGAAGAGGTGAAGCCAAAGAGAAGAGGAAGTCAGAGAGCTTAGGCTAAAGAAGGAAGAAGAAAGAAAGGAGGAAAAAGACAAGCAGAAGTAGAAGAAAAAGAAAAGCTGAAGCGAAGGGAAGTAGAGACAAGGAAAGAAGAAGAAGAAGACCCGCAAGGAAAAAGAAGGAGAAAGACACTGAAGAAGAGAGGCAAGGGGGAAGACAGAGGAAAATAAGAAGAAAAAAGAAAGGCAAGAGAACTGCAGAGAAGAAACAAGGAACAAGAAGCACACGACCAAAGAAAAATAGAAGAAAAAGAAAGAAAATCAGAGAAAGAAAGTTAGAAGAAGAAGAAGAGAAAGCAGAAAAGAGAAGAAAGACATCTTTTTAAGACATCTGATCTCATGATCAGACGTCCAATTCCTCTATTTTTGCCACAATTAACTTTTAAACTCAAGCATATATATTATGAATTAAGTTTTGAGTAATTAAGTGTTCAATTACATTATAGAGATTAGTGAATAAATTCCAATTGTTCCTTGTGTTCGACCTCGGATACTTAGGTTTTCGAGTAATAAATTTTTATTTGTTAACAACACTTGGTCACCTATACTACGACGTAACTGACTATTAAAACATGATCAAGCCGCGTGAACACCTGTGCTTTTAAAACCTGGTGTGCCAACAAAACTTGTTTGAAAAAACCTAAAGTTAAATCCTAAAAGCTACTAAGCAAGATTTGAACCTTAAAATTCACCGCATCAAAAAAATAATCTTGCTTGAGAACCACTGGTTGTGCGCACACACACACATTAATCAATCATCAAGGGCACAACCCAGATAAAGGGCTCATCACATTCCAAAGCACATTCAAACCTAGCCCTAAATAAAATAGAGTAGACGTTGTCCCTAAGGATTCAACTCACTCTTCAGAGCCCAGAACGAGATTATTTTCGATTAGTCTGTTTCTACTGTTCAATCTGATGTCTAGCTAGGGGAGCAGAATCAAACGATTGCGGTTGGGGGGTACACTAGGAACTGGAGGTGCAAGTTGAAGGAAGAACCTTCTCCCCAGTCTCTCCTTTTAACTAGTTGGATTGAACAGACAGAAGTAGATCAAATCGTTTCTTTATCTCAAGATGGTCTTTGGGAGTTTGTAGGTCTTTAGGCTAGCCCACTTAAGGATAGGTTTGATTGCTTCTATTGCAGGGCACCTTTCTTCCTCCTATCTCTCATGAATCCTTCCACATTGTTTTCGCATTCCTGCTCTTTCCCTCCTGTTTTGAGTTATCGTCAACATGAAGATTATCCTGACTCGTACTCTAATCAACCATCAGTTAGTTGGGATACCTCGGATTAGGGATACAGTTCCAGACCTCCATGTTTAGGGTCTAACCCTGAGCACTATGATTGTGATTCCTATCCTTCTCAGAGCCACATCAATTATAGATCGTCACCCTTTCATGGACAACCTAATATGATCTACAATCAAGAAGGATACACTGATTCTTACCCATCCTCTGATTACATTGCCTTTAGGTCATCACCACCTTTTGAACAATTCGAAATGACCTATTATCAGGAAGATCCAACCATACGGATCTGTTCAGGGCGATGATTAGAGTTCAATGACTCCAAGGTATCCCTAATCGGATATTCGTAGCATCAGATAGAGACTAAGGAACCCTAGAAGATCAAGGGCCAAGATAGTGTTAATTCACACTTCAGATGACAAATCTGATCGCACGAATGGATTCAGATCGATGATCGTAGCCTAACAACGTGAAAATCGATCCAATCCGACATACGTGGCACCATCTACAACTAATAGATGATGGATGGTCCAGATGATGCCACGTGGCACCATTCATGCCCTCCAAATCACTTATTGCCCTACCTTCTCATCCAACGGCTAGGAGTTGATCAAGTTACGTCCCTCAAGCCACATTTCATATGACAGGAATTCCACATCTAATCTCAACCGTCAAATCAAGATCCAACGGTTAGCATTAAATAACACATGAACGCTCTTCTTGTGGTATCCACGCACGTAGCACAGTGGATATGACCTTGCACGCATGAGGACGTGGGGTCGAAACCCACTGCGCCTTCAAATCCGAAATTAACAAATGCGGGTGTGGGAGAAATTCCACCCTTGGATTTTGATCATGTGGCAACGAGCGCACCACGTGGCGTGACAGATGAGATGTGTGGCCGCCGGTGTGAGTAGCGGCTGAATTCGAAGCAGCGCAGATGCAATATAGGTTGTCCGATTGTGCGATCGGACTGCTGATATGAGATGAACGTGGAGATGCGTTGAGGCAGCCAGAGATGAGGAGGCGGGGGTGCACGTATCTTTAGCCCTCGTTTAGGCCTTTAGTGACGGATTTATCCATCACTAAAGGTCTTGAATTAATTTTTTCGAAATTTAATGACCAAAATGCCCCCATTCCTTGCAACTATAAGAGGAGACCCCCTCCATACGAAATTCTCATCCCTTCTTTCTCTTCTCTCCCTCTCCAAAGCTCAAGAGAAGCTTGTCCCACACCCAGGATGCTTCTCAAGAGATAAAGTCAAATTTTCGTCCCCCTTTCGGAAGTGGATCCTGCGACGACGATGACGTGCTGCCTCGTTCCTGTTCTTCCTACTTTGCCCTCCTTCGTCTTGCTCCATTCCCCGTCTTCTAGGCATGGTCCTGTCTGGCTCATCCTCCAAGCGACCGTCGAGGAGGATAATTCTCTCTCCATTCTTTTTAATGCTTTCTAGAGTAGATTTACTACTTTCAAGTGTAATCATTTTCTGCTTTCTAGTCGTAATGAATAGTGCAATGAACAATCTCTTTGATAATGAATTCCATGTTCATTCTACATCTCTTTTTGGTTTTTGTTTGTAATATTCTCTCTCTCTTCTATTTATTGTAAATAGATAGATAGTTTCTAATCAATTGTTCTACTTCATGACAAACAAAATAAATGCATATTTTTAATCAAACGTCCTCCTCCCTGAGTTCAACCCGGGACTTCTATTCCGGTATAAATTTTATTTGTTGAACACGAGTTCT
The DNA here is from genome assembly GCA_037157565.1 of Thalassia testudinum. Lineage (NCBI taxonomy): Eukaryota > Viridiplantae > Streptophyta > Magnoliopsida > Alismatales > Hydrocharitaceae > Thalassia > Thalassia testudinum. Next base: position 16,008,655 of record JAZHRO010000007.1, read on the forward strand.
TCGCTTTCAAACTACAACGATAGGTTTTTCAAAACCAAATACGTTAGCGTAGTAACTTGCAGCTTCAACAATCCATAAAAGGTGGATTTAAGAAAGGACCCTTCCTTGGTTGCTATAATTAGCATCCAAGGTGGCGCCACCCATGGAAGAGCCTAGAAGGCTCTAGGTGGGTGTGGGTGTGTGTGAACATGTGTGTATGTGTGACTTAGGTGGCTAGGTGGTTTAGTGGTCTAGGTTAGATCCTAAGGGTTTGGGTTAGGGTAGGTCCTAAAATTAGGGTTGTAAACCCTAATTGCTAAAAGGGAATGGGCAATTAAAGCTGTACTAAGTTTAATTGAGTGAGTGTAAACCTAATTGAGAGTGAGATTACTCAATTAAGTTGGGCTTAGATCAATTGAACTTTCACTGAGTCCAATTGGACTTGGGCTTAGTGAGAACATAATTAGGCTCTTAGGAAGGTCTAGAGGTGGTGAACTAGGCTTAGGGTACCTCAGTTCAAGTTCCCAAGGGGTTGGATTGGGTTTAGGGACCTAGTAACTCAAGATCCAAGCTTGAATTCCAAAACTAGAATTGGAGAGCAGTTCTTGACATCCAATAAGAGTGTCAGACGTATTGTACTAAAAAATTAGAAGTCCAAACCTCTTATCTGGACGTCCAATTTGAGTCAGGGAAGAATCAGGGTTCAACCTTGGGGATTCTGCAGAAATTAGATGTCTGACCAAGTGTCTAAACTTCCAATAACACTACAGACATGGGGTTTAAGGTGTGCAGGTTGTGGCTAACGGTCCTGGATGTCCAATAACTTATTTGGACGTCCAGATAAGGGTTGAAACTACAATTTTGGGGTTTCCTAGGCTATTATGACCCAATCTAAGGGTGGTTCTGGCTTAGGAAGGCTTCTAGGGCTATCTTAGGGCTAGGAATGATTCCAAAGTTCTTCATAATTTAAATCTGCCTTACTTTTACTTAATAGAGTAACATACCTCAACCCTTACATTATTTCTCAACTACATTTTATTCTAATGTTCTACTCCACCTCTACTGCATCACCAGCTTCAGATCCAGATTTAAATCCAGCTCCTGAGCTTCTATTACCAATAATTTATATAATGCATTAATTAGTGCATTATATCATTATTTCATGCATAGCTAAGGGAAAGTAGTAAAGATGCAATTAATGCTCATGTATGCATGGATTAAACTAACTTATGTTAAATTCTAGCCTAATTTAAGTTAATTAAGACCTATGATTGCTGCGCAATCACCAGACCACCTTCATCAATCATTCTCTCTCTCTCCCTAAAATATCTCTCCCTCAAATCTCTTTTCGATTTTCTCTCTTCATAAATAGGATGGCCAACATGGAGCCAAGATCATCTTCCTCCACAAAAGAGAGCCCTCTCTCCAAGCACAGACTCGACCACAGCCACGACTACCACTACATCTCGCCCACGACAAACCCATCACTGTGGTTGGTGGTGACAATACCGACACCTGCAACCACGACGACTCATCATCGACTGTGTTCGCCTCGACAACTCGACCATGCCACCACCATGTCTCGTTCTCGCCATCAACTGCAATCAACATCGTGACTGCTCGCCACTGTGTCTCGCCGCTCATACTGTCCTCGCCATTGCAACCTCCACCTCAACTTTCAAACCGTGCTCCACACATCTTCCTTGACTCATCCAACATATTCTTCTTCCAACATAGGGGAGAACCTCTCCTCCACCATGTGCACAAACAACTCCACCACCGTGTGCCACCACCAGAACCACCACCGCGAGTCCATCATGACAAGCCCATAGGATCACCCCCAACTACGTTCAAATTCCTCTAGTGCGACAGCACCCTCGGCCTCCTCACCACCGTGATCGCCCGCACCGGCCACCTCGTGCACCACCTCGCATGCGCATGCGCACCCAAGCCCCTTGCGCAGCCATAGATCGCATGCCCACAGCTTCCCTCGCACCCGACCTCTTCTTCATCTTCAACCTCTGATAAACCCAGAGTAACCCATTAGTGCTCACGACCGGCCACCTTCTCCTCGCCACCATAGGCCTTTGCTGCATGCACACACTGCCTCTTCTTGTCAACTCTGCATGCAATAGTGCTCAGAGGAGCAACTCCATCCACGACCGCGCCCCTCACACGTAGCAATAGCTTCATCTTCAACCTCTGTCACCACCGATGACCCCCAAGAAGGACCCAACAACCTCCACCACCGACCACCTTCTCCACACACTGACAACATCCTCTGCACGTGTTGATGACCTCACCACACACGCACGAAGCTACAGCCACGCACAGGGACCCTTTGGTCCACGCTCCACCACCGACAGATCGCTCCACTACTAGTGAGCACCTCGTCGGCCGGCCGCCACAACCCGTTGTTGATCTCGTCGTCACCACCCATGCGAAGCCTTCGACCATGCCGACCTTCCTCGAACTCTTCGTCGACCGTTGTGGCCCCACGAGCATGCACGACAAAGGAGAAGAAATGCTCTATTTTGGGTTTCAATAAAATTTACATTTCATGCCATTGATGAGAAATTGATTTTTTTGGATTTGATTATTTTATTCATTGATATTTGCACATTTGCCCATAGTTTTCACATTTTACACCCATGCATTTATATCCTCATATATTGACTTAGGTCTCTACATAAATGCATGTCATATCATCCAGCACTTTCATGACCTAGAAGAGGAAGTGTGATGTCTTGAATTCTAATTACATTGTATGCCATTGTGAATTATTTTGAGGTAAAATTATGCACATAACCCTTGCATTCTTAAGTTATTGTGACTTCTTCTTTTCTCCTCATTTCACATCAGATTTGGGCATGGATCCCACACATGATTTGACTAATATAATGGGAAACTATTTGTGAATTTATTGCATTTGTTCCTCCTTATGGATACAACCTAATCCACCATGGTTAGTTTTCACTGATATATTTTTGATATGGGATTTTTCCACCATGATTTACATTACTGTGATGACATATTTTTCTCACATATCATTCTGAAAAGAGAAATCCCTTGTTGAAATAGCCCAAGGGACCTTATATCCCTAATAGGTGCAAGTATTAGGATAGGGATCTCTAGTAAAATTAATCAAATCAAATTAAGAAACTTGAATGATGAATACTAAATGAATAAAGCAAGTTGATTTGTATTGATTTCTCTTTCAATCTTTCTAAGAGAGGAGGGGCTTAAAGATGTGATAGCTTGCCTATGGTGTGCTTGCTGCAATGGTTGGTTTTTAGATTCACTAGCAACAATAGAACAAAATAGATATAGCAAGTTTGAATCAATCAGAAAGTGTGATTAGTGACTGAAATGCGCATTGCTCCCCGTCAATGGTGCCAAAATATTGGTCAGTGATCGTAGTAGTTTAAAAACATGTCGTAGTATAGCGACGAAAATCAAATCGACCTTTAAAATTTGTAAAGCTAAAAAAGAATCATGAGTTCTGAGGCCGTTCGCAAGTATTGCAATTATTGCAATTCAATCGTAATGATCACAAGAGAAATATATGCAATGAATACTTAATCAACTAAAAATGTATTCAATAATAATCCAAATTGTATCTCAAGATCAAAAAGATAGTGAAAAGACAAAAAAATGGTGGTTGGGATCATTAATTAAGCCTTTAACACTTAGCTCAATTCCCAACTCAATATCAGATTTCTCTTCTCAATTCATAAGCATTAGGCAACTCGATTACATAGTCAATTCAAGCCTAGCAGATTAATCGATTAATTCCACAACTACAAATGGCTCATTCCTTAGCCTAAAGCCTCCAAAATTGTCTAAGTGTTAGGCACAATTATCGAAATAAAACCCCCCTTTTCCTTAGAAATTTCTCTCCTTTCTCTTTGTAATCGTTGGGTAATTGGACTAGGCCAACTCGGGTGTGTGCAGCAGGCGAGGTGTGCATAGGGGTGTGAGGAGGGACCTGACCCCTGTGCATCGAAGGCAAAGAGGTTGTGGGCGAAGAACGTTATGGATGGAAATTCAAAATCGAATCCCACAATGTGGGACTATTCTGAGTTGTCATGTTCTTTGCATGTAGTTGCTTGACGTTTGCCCCCAATTCAAACTGTTGTTGACTTGCTTCTTCAAGTCAAGAGCCCAGAAGGCATCGCAAGGACCATCTGCATTAGCTGGAAGTTGAATTGAGGTCGGAGGTTGGCAGACAGTGGTGGATGACTACGGGAAGTGATGGAGAGCCGACGAAACCTAAAAATCAAGAATACAGGATTAATGCCCCAATTAAAATGCTCATAAGGGTCATCGGAGCATGGCGAGTGTGATGGAGGAATTGGTTGGGTGTTTAGTGGCCTCTGGTGATTGGACAACATCAAGGTGGTGAGTAGGATGGTGGGTTGTTCATTGGGAAGGAATAGTGATCAAAGTCCCAAATTTCTTTAGGGCTTTTGATATATGGGTTGTGGCAGAGGTTGTGGTGGTTGCGGCGAAGAGTTTCATGGTGTGTGGCAATGACGCAAGCTTGCTGGAGCTCTCGTTAGGCCTGAAGAAGATAAGACAAGAACGGTGGTAGGAAGGCTCTAAACCTATGTTTGAGGGGCCTAAGAGAGTCTAGGAAGGAAGAGGAAGAAGATGGGGGGTTTATCAAGAACAGAGAAGGTGAAACCACATCTGACATTGATTGGCAAACATGGAGAAGACGATGAAGATGGCAAAGCGATGATGAGGAAGAAGTGGCTAGAGATGACCTTGCTTTGGCTAGCAAGGTTCGCGATGAAGGGAGGGAGAGGTTGGCAGTGACAATTCCCCGTAAGCATGTGCGGAGGAGGAGGTTAGAGGAGGCACACTAAAGTATGTGAGGAGTTGGCTGGAGTTAAGAAAGAAGATGGTTTTTTGGTCAATTGACAACTAAGGAGTACGTTGGGATGTAGGAGAGCTTTCATAGATCTCAAAGGTGGCCTCAAATTGGAAGAAATCGCGAATTGGAGTTGGATTTTGGAAACTTAAATTCCTCAATTTCCATGAGTTTGCTAGAGCTTTGTGCTCCATATGGAGGTCCAAGATCATGTTCCCATGATGGAGAATCATCTTGTGGTTCTTCGCTCCAAATTTGAAGGGATTTGAGTAGGATTTGGGGGAGAAATCTCCGGTCAAAGTTATTGCGTTTGGGTGCTGACCTCATGATTAGGAAATAGGTGATTTTTAGATGATAGGGATCCCGATGTGAAGAAGATGAAGAAGTTAGGGGCATAAATGTAAGAAAACTTGAAACCTAATGGTCAAGATGTGAGAAACAGGGATTTTAAGGGAAGAAATGCAAACTAGGTCAGTATGGACTTTGATTGAACTTAAATTTTGGTATTAACATAATTTGAACCCAAGGAATATAATGGTGCACTTGGATTTGAGTTTTGACCATGTTTGATAGGGTAAATTGCATAAGAGCCCAAAGTAGTGCAAGTTTGTGTCTTATTCTCTATTTTTGGTTAAAATGGATTCATATGGTCCAAGTGAAGGTATCATACCTCTTAGAATATTTTTCAATGATTTTTAGGAGGTTTAGATTGAATTTATCTCAACCATAACCCTTTCAATTTTAGTGAGGCTGATAATCAGTGTTAAAACCCTATTCAGTCAGTATAAGCTTGCTACTTGGTCTTTTATGTTTATTTGACCTTTAATTAACCCTTGATCAATCCCTTGGTTAATCTGCATTTGTGATGATATGGTAAAATAGTAGAATTAATCTTGTTTTCTTGTCTTCTTCTCAAATCAGTTCGATATGGATTTACGACCCTCAGACGATCATTTAAGAGCATTTAACACTTGATTCTAACCAATTTAAGTTAGTTATGATGAATGATGGTTTTACCATCAATGCCTATCCATTCCTCCATGCTAAATCTTGCTATGTCCTCATATGCATGCAAGAAGGGTGAGACAGGATTAAAGGCTCTTGGTGGAAGAGTGAGTAAGGGGTACACAGTAAGGTGGATGGGTGGGTAGTGGAAAACATGTGGAATAGGGGAAGTGTGAAGTGAAGTGTAGTGAAGTGGTGAAAGCTCAAGAGATAAAATGATGGTTGAAGGTGAAAGGGTGTTGGGGTGCCTCCCAACGAGTGTTGAATTTAACGTCCCTGCTGGACTCAAAGTGAAGCAAAAATTAGTTACCCTCTAGCAGGGCAACTATTTCATCAATGGGGGTAGATTCATGAGTGAGATAAGGTTTCAACTGCAACCCATTTACTGTAAATTTATGCCTAGTTTTGGGGTCTTCGATTTCAATGGCACCGTTGGAAAATGGTAGCAAGACAAGGAACGATCTTATTCATTTGGACTTCAGTTTTCTAAGAAAGAATTTGAGTTGGGCATTATAAAGCCAAACTTACTATGATGGCTCAAACTCCTTTCAGCGAATGCAGCTATCGTGGAAGGCCTTGGTTTGTTGTTTAAAGGATAAAGCGAAGTCATAGGCTTCATGTCTTAATTATTCTAATTCCTGGAGCTGGAGTTTCCACTCTAGACCACTTAGGTCTAGGTGGAGGTTACATTGGTGAACTGCCCAATAAGCGTGGTGCTCCAACTCTACGGGTAAGTGATAAGGCCTCCCAAAAATAATCCTGTATGGTGACATACTGAGGGGAGCCTTGAGGGCAGTCTGATATGCCCGTAAGGTGTCAGTCAGCATTTCAGACCAATCCTTATGGTTAGGACGAATAATTTTCTGGAGGATCTATTTGATCAACCAGTTCGACACATCAACCTACCTGTTCGTTTGGGGATGGTACGGAGAAGCGATTCAGTGGTGAACTTTGGACTTCCTCAAAAGTGCCCAAAAAGATGAATGTGTGAAATGGGCTTCTCCATTTGAAATGATGGCTCGAGGGATCCCAAAGTAGGCAAAGATACTGTCCTTGACGAATTTGGTGGTGATGACATGGTTAGCACGGTGCATGGGAATAGCTTCAATCCATTTTGAGACATCATCAATGGCAATGAGGATGTACTCGAAGCTGTTGGATGGAGGAAAGGGACCCATAAAATCGATTCCCCATATATCAAAGATCCTGCAGCTAGGATGGGTTGCAAGGGTATCTTGTCACAACGTAACATTGACCCTAGATACTAGCACCTAGTTCACCAATTACATCCTGAAAATTAGCCTTTGCAGCTAGGATAGGTGCACCTAGTGCATCCTGATGAAGGGAAGGCCAAAAGAATCTACATTGCAACACCTTGGCTACTGTCTTCCTCCCTGAAAAATGGCCTCCATAGGCTTGATCATGGCAAAAGGATAGCACACAAGGGAACTCGCTATTAGGAACACATCGATGGGTAATTTGGTTGGTACCTAATCTAAAAAGAAATGGATTATCCCAAAAATAATGCTTTTCCTATGAAATAAGACACTTGCACTAATTTCTAGGCCAACCTTGGGGAAGAGAGCGAGAGGCAAGGTAATTGGTGATATCGGCATGCCAAGGCTCAGTTGCCTCATCTATTGCCAGAAGGTGCTCATTAGGGAAAGATTCATTCATCGGTAGGGAAAGTTCAATATGGTTAGGGTCAAGTCTAGAGAGATTGTCAGCGACCACATTTTAGGCTCCAGCCTTATCTCATATCTCAAGATCAAACTCATGTAATAGAAGGATCCCTCTAATCAATATGGGTTTAGCATCCTTCTTATGCATGAGATGAGAAATAGCCATGTGGTCAGTGAAGATGCTAACATGGGACCCCAAAAGATAAGATCTGAATTTCTCCACCCCAAAGATGACTACCAGCAACTCCTTTTTAGTGGTCGTGTAATTACGCTGGGCCTCATCTAGCGTCTGATTGGCATAGTTCACCATGAAGGAATGTCTATTGCGTCTTTATCCCAAGATGGCTCTGACAGGTAGGTTAGAAGCATATCACATTAGCTCAAAGTTGAGGGACTAATCAGGCAGCTGGAGAACAAGGGCCTTAGTAACAACATCATGTGTCTACATGAATGCTTGAATACAGTCAGGGCCCATGTCGAAGGGCACATCGGTAGATAGGAGATGCATCAAATGTCTCGAAATCTTGGAGAAATCCTTGAAAAATCTCCTATAGAACCTAACATGAATGATGGGAACATGATCATGAGCCATAACTTGCTCATTTTGACCCAAGTAAGTCAATAAATACTCCTACATAACTGCCAGAGAGTCACAAGTCATTGCATATTCATTATGAAAAGAAAAGCAAGGAATTAGGATTAAAGCTACAATTTTACTAGCTCATCTTGAATGCAGTACAACCATGGGTTTTCCTAGGTGTTCATTAAAAAGGTAACAAGTGGGTTAGATCAGTTCGAAAAGGGTTTGCACATGTTTTGAGAATTAAATAACTTTTGAAACCCTAAAAACAGAATCACTTAATCAACCAAGGTTCTGGTTAGGATAAAATTCACCTAAACCCTCTAAATATCATATAAAAATATTCTCTAGGGTTTGGTACCTTCAATTTAATCATCGGAACTCATCTTGACCCAAAACACAAAGCCTTAGACAGATATTTACCCAAATTTGGGTTTTTGCATTAATTACCCAGTCAAACATGGTCAAAACCAAAATCCAACTTCACCATTGGATTTCTTAGGTCCAAATTAGGTTTGTAGCAAAATTTGTATCCAAGATGAGCTTGTCTTGACCTAGTTTGCAAAATGGTCATGTTTGATTACATTTATACCCCAAACTTTCAAAAATCCTTGCATTTAGCCCCAAACTTCCTCGTCGTCTTCACAATTAGGTCCCCTCGCCATTATCACGGAGGAAGCCTACTCTTACAATCTTTGACAGGAGATTTCTCCTTGATCTCTTAGCGAATCCCTTCCAAAATTTGATGGGAAACTCCTTGAGAAATCCTCTCCAATCTGAACCTGTTCTTGTGCACCAAATCTTTCCCAATCTCTCATGTGAATGCATGACAGATTTGGGTATCAAGGAACTCCCAAATCCGGCGAAGGTTTTCGAGCTTGAAAAGCTTGATTTCAAAGCTTTCCTTGCCTCTAGATTCCTATAAAAGAATCTCCAGATCTTCTCAAACTCCTCATGCTCGACATTGGCTGTGATTTCCCATAATTCTTCTCTCTCTTTCACTGTCGAAGGCTCCTCGATATCTGACGACCTCCTCCATTCTTCCTCGATGTCCTTCCACAATACTAGTGGTGGATTCCTCTTCCTTGCTTCCTTCCACATCTCGCCGTACCAGCAGATGCCCTTTCCTCCTTCATCCTCGCCGTTTCTACCTCATCGGAGCCACCTTTGTCTCCATCATTGGCAACACTGCATCCGATCCCATCTCTGGCTCACATCATCCACCTACCTTCTAGCTAGGTTCCTCATCTCCTACACTTTATTTTCACGTCCGCTCCACTTCAGTTCGACCACCGATGACCCTCTGCAACATCATCCCTTCCATCTCTGGCCATCCCTTTGGTGAGACCATCTCACCTCCACAGACCACCAAATCCCTCGCTGACCACCTCAAAACATCCGCCTCACCTCTTTGCTCATTTCCCCTCTCTTTATTCACCACTCCACTCACTCACATGCACCCCCGAACACACCCACTCTCACTCACACAGTCCGACCTCACCACGCACTCACGGACCACGAGTCGCCACACAAACACCCTTATCGCACTCGTCGTTTCTCGACGACCTTCCCTGAGCATTCTGACGTGGTTGAAAGGCTGTTTCGCTATTTTCAGGGACTCAACCTCCCTGCCGTGGAAGTAGCAAGCTTCGAGCTTGCTTGAGATCTACTCTAGGTGCCTTTGTTCTAAGCTAGCACTACTGGTTGCACAGAAGAGTCTCGCGCACAAGTCCAGGTCCTCAATTGATGATGTGAGCCTAGCAGCTACAGCAATTGCGGAGGAGATGTACTTCGGCAGACGGGAGAAGAAGGGACGCGTAGATAGTCCCACATCATAGGCTGCAAAGTGCACTAAGGCGAATAAATTGAATAACTGTTAGTAGCTGTTCACCTCAGTTCATGGGGTGAGGTCCCTCTCACCTGCTCACTTGACCTCGTCCGTGACACGTACACATGGACCTGGTTCGACCTGATAACCCGCTTAGACCAGCACTCCTCGCTCACCACCACACGCCGATGAGCCTGGACCCAGGTTTGCTAGGTCCGATTACCCAACTGTGGCTCTAGGAGAGGGAAACTGAAATAGAAAGAGAAGAGAGGAGAGCTGCGTGGGTTGGGGGAGGGTTTTTCCCTGAGAAGCTTGGCCTTGACACTTAGCCAAATTCTGAAAAATAAAAGAAGAAGGGCTGAAGAAGAGGAGTTACAAAGCAAGAAGAGGTGAAGGCTTGGAGAAAAAGAAGAAGAAGAATAAGAAGCCGTAGCTGAAGAAAGAGAAGAAGTTGAAGAGGAAAGATAGAGTCAGAGATAGGAAGAAGAAGAGTTGCAGCACATCAGTAGATGACTTTAAGCCATTTGATTTCCAAATCAGATGACATATTTGAGCTTTCATTTCATACATATACATTGAGTTCCTTAGTTAACATTGTAGGAGTCTATGGTGATTCAAACAATCATTTTACTCCCATCTTTTTACACATTGATACATGATATTATTGCAAATTCTTTTAGTTTAAATTGTGATCTTGATTTCTGAATTCCATATTGCTCCTTGTGTTCGACCTCAGAATCTTTTCGAGTAATAAATATTATATTTGTTTGAATGCTATCTTGGCTATACTACAACGTGACACCTTTTAAAACACTGATTTAGCATGATAAACATTTTGGTGCCGTTGCCGGGGAGCAACGGGCAATTTAGAACTCTTGATTGCAATTTTTGATTTGGTACTAACTTGCTTTATCACTTTGTTATTGTTTCAGGAGGTATTAATTGAAGTTCAGCCGCACATCAAACATGCTAGGGGCAGGTAAGTTCTAATTGCTCTCTCTCTTAAGCCCTTATTTCTGAAAAGGTTAAAAGGAAAAAAATCAATTAAGGCTACTTGCTTTCCATTCTTAGATAATTCATCAAGTTGCCTGATTTGATTTAAACAACAAAACCTGATTTGTGCACCCACTTAAGGTAACTAGGGCTATCACATTCTTGTTTGAGCCCTAGATACCACATTTGACAAACTAAATTAGACTAAAATCAGAGCCAATTAAGGATTCCAGTTTAGGGTTGTAGAGACACACTTACATAATCAAGAACGGATCTTTCCCAAATAATGTGTGCCTAAGCCTTCGTTGAACTGATCTATTCAAGCAAACCCTAAAAAAATTAGGCTCTTAATCTCACTTGAATCTTAAAAGAGGGACCTAAAACTTCTCAAAGGACAATATAGTGAAGTTGACCCACCTGCTTGGGTCAACCAATCTTCAAATTAGGTCACTTTTGCCATCAATACATCTTAAAGTTCAAGTGAAATTCTAAGAACCCTTGCTCTTAAATAAAGCTAGTAGACTTAAGAGGTCAAGTCCACATTCTGGTCTACCTGGACCACCAGTGACAAGAGAGGTCGAGTAGAGGAAACCCTGTAACCTGTGGGGATGCTCTACCGTGTAGGGGTCTTCGTGGGACTCTCCCTCTCTGGCTGCCTGGGTAATTCAGAGGTGGATGGCTTTTTGACTAAGGGTATCATTCGCCCCGAACCTCTATAATCATCCAAAATTTTTGGGTGTCTTGATTGGGTCCATCACATTCTATTCTCATCCAGTCCATTGGTGCATGTTTGGTAGGAGGTCCTTAAGACCACCCTTGAGGCCTCCATTAATTATTCACTCTCGTCGAGACCAAGTCTCGACTTCCATGTTTGTGCAGCAACCCCATCACATAGACATCTCTTCTGATTCATCTGAACCTAATTCTCCTTCATCCATCATCATGGCACAACCCACAGAAGAGAACAACCCCAAGAATCAGCTTCAGCGCCTTAATGATCTATTCCAAGCCTTTGTGAATCCACCGCAGCGTCCTATGATGCGAGATCATTGCAATCTCAGCATAGTGGTGGTCAAACCTCGAGTCCAAATCCCAGCTGGAGGTCTTGATACTGAACTCAAGCCCAACATGATTCATACTATTCCAAAATTTCATGGCCTCAATTTCGAGGATTCTTTCTAGCATATTAAATAGCTCAAGCATCTAGCCCAGACCTTCAGGTCAGATGTTCAGAATCGGGATATTGTTCTCATGAAAATGTTCTCCTTCTCTCTCATGGACAAAGTAGCTCACTGGTATCAGACTCAAATGCATCCAATCAACACATGGGTTGAACTACAATATGAGTTTTTTAAAAAGTTCTTCCCAGTTGGTCAGACGAATGCTTTATGACACCAGATCACTCACTTCACACAACAGCCTAGAGAAGCACTTCACGAAGCATGGGATCATTTCCTGGATATCATGTGAAAGTGCCCCCATCATGGAGTTCCTAAATGGGAACAAGTCCATTCTTTTTACTAGGGACTTCATGAAGATATCTAATTATTCATCAATGTAACTTGCAAAGGAAATATCATGGGTCAACACGAAGACACTGTGTGGGAAATTCTCAAGAATATGTGCGAGAACTCCATCAATAATGACTCCATGGGCATATTCGACCGGACGAATGCCCGTAAATCAATGAATCCAAGGGGAGCACATGAGATGCAGGGCCTGTCCTCTTTTGTCGACTTGGAACTGATGGCCAGTTGTTTGGACAAGGTCTTTATTATTGAGAAGAAGGTGGATGAGCTAACTCGACATCTGCAGCAAGTCACCTCTGTGCAAAACCCGTTCGCACAACCATCCTCTAGGAGGGAAGTTGTGCATAACATCTACCACTGATCTTCTAAGGGGTTGGCCCCATATCCACCCCCGTTTGACTTTAGGGTCGGAGGAAACTCCAGACCTGCCTATTCTAGTTAGGGGAACTCTGAACCCTCATATTATGACTTTTTTGAGGTTCCTCAGATCTCGTATCCAGAATGACCCATTCTCTAATACCTATAACCTTGGATGGAAAAATTTCATGTGGGTGGGAAATAATCAGAATTAGAGACCACTATATCAGCTTCGTCCACAAGCTTCTCGTCCATATTAGCCGCCTTAGCCTCGGCCCAACCCCACCTATCAATCGGGGCCAACTCAGATAGATCAAATGACTCCTATCCTTCAGACTCTAGCTGACATGAAAAAGACGAATGCAGCTATGTAGAAATAGCACAAAGACGAGATCACAGAGGTTCGCAATCAACTCACCCAGATGGAAAATTCTCGCCAACCTGGTACACTCCATTCGCAACCTCTACCTAATCCCAATAACATGCCAAATCAGAGGAGTGTTATAAACCCAAACCAAGGCCAAGCGCACATGGTTTATCAGGCCCCTTCTGCTCCAACACCCGACGGGATGGAAGCTTTGACATCATACTCAAGATTTCAGTAGTAGCCACCTGTAATTCCCTACTTGGAGGAGGTGAAATGTGAATGACGTAATATGAAATGCGGAATTAAAATAGACAATCTCACAAAAATAAGCAATCACACAATAGGCACAAGTATTTTTAGGTGGAAACCCAAACAGGGTGAAAACCACAACCTAACACTCTCGAGTTAGGATTTCCCGATCGACCTAGTCGATCAAATCCACTAAACCCAGTCCCTTGAGCGAGGGTGACTGAACCACAATTACAACCACACTACTTAGACCAAGGGTAGTGTTCCTCAAAACCCCTTCTCTTCACAAGAAGAATTTTGTCTCGTAAAGGAGATGGGAATTCACAAAGTGGATACCCAACCAAAGACAATAAAATGTACAATAATTCTAGAAAGCCACAAATATTTAAACCTAGCTTCTATAGGTGCTAGGAAACTTCCCTTTGGTGGAAGTGCGCCGATGTGACGATGTAGGTGCATGAACCACGTGACAGCGCTTCGTCGCTCTCGTAATCGCAGAGGGAGAGTGGGTACGCAAATTGGATGAGGCACTTGGATGTGGAAACAAGTCTTTGAGAGAAAGTGCTTCTTCTACTTCAATTTGACACAAAATGAGTGAAAATATTCTTGCAAGGTGTGTCTTGGTGTATTTTTCAAGCCAAGAGGTCCTTCTTTTTTTTATAGAGGGCCTAGGAAGGCTTTGGAAGGCCTTGGAAGGCTTCTATAGCCGTTGGGTGCAAATCCAAGGCAAATCAGGCCATAGTCAGAATTAATTATGATTCTGATAGGGTCATCAGACGTATGGTCTTGGCATCAGACGTCTGGGAAACCTGTTTAAGACGTTTGGGAACTAAGTCAAACGTCTGATTCTAGGCAGGTTTTCTTCCTAACTTGAATTAGATCTAAATAAGGTTCTAGTGTAAGGCCCTTAGACGACATACAGGACGTCCAGTACAAGGTCTGGACGTCTAGAAACCTATTATTCTGTGGAAATGGATTCCCAATGAATTACAACGGCTAGAAAATCTCTAAAAGGAGATTTTGGGTCAGCCAAGGCAAAACAGTCATATATCAGATGTCTAGGGTCCTCTACGGATGTTTGATACAAGGCTAACGATCATTTTCTCAATGTTTACGAAGGTAGCCAACGTTCCACTAATTAGACGTCTGGCAAAGGCATCAGACGTCTCCTAAGACGTCTGGACTAAGGTTTGGATGACTGATTCTAACAGACGGAACCTACTAAGTCCAGCCTAGATGATTTGGACATCTGATCAAACAGTCAGATGTCTTAAAAGTCAATATCAGACGTCTGATTTCCAGATTGGATGTCTGATAAGGCTGTCTGAACCCTATTTTAGTTTTCTAAGTTCTTTACAGAAAACCTAAGTATTGTAGGGTAGTGTAGGTGTTCCTAGAACTACTTTAAGGGTTCTTTGAGACTCTTTAACATAAGATCTAAGAATGAAAATAAAGGGCAAAACAAAGAAACAAAATTACATAGAACAAGATAAAAGGAAATCTATCCTACTCTTCATCTCCTTCCTTCTTCAAGCTTTCGCTCCTCATGAAGCTCCTTCGCCTCTGTCTAGCTCCTCCAATCCGCCATGGATGAGAGCTCGAACTTCGTCTAAACACTTGTCTCAATTTGCAATTTGACCTGAAAACAAGGACTTAAAAGAAAATGTTAAAAGACACGTGTTTTGTTGTCATCAAAATAAATGATCGTGGTGCTCTAGCACCAACACCACCTATTTTACCCACACCAAACTAGAACCAGGCAGAACTGAATTCAGTTACAACTTGTAGTGGCAAAGCAATGCAGGACCCACCTTACCCAAGCCATTTTCAGCTTGGTAGTACTAACCCAAACCCTAGGATAGTTGATGAGAACCTCATCATGAGCCATAACTAGCTCATTTTGACCCAATACAAAGGATAAAAGCTCCTACATATCTCAAGGAAAAGCTTAACTCAGAGAATTCTGAGTTTGAGAAGAAAACAAGTCATAAGGGGTAAAAGTGCAATTTTACCAGTATAATCTGCATACAGGGTAATTCAGGGCCCAAACATAGGTCAAAACAGCTTAATAAGAATAAAAGTGGGATGAGATGATCTAGCAAGGGCTACAGCACTTCCAAGGAACCAAATGATAATCTGTAACCCTAAAACAACCCACTTCAATTCACAAGGTTCGAGGCAAAGTAAAAATAGAATAAACCCTCTAAAATTCATAGAAAAATAATCTCTAGGGTTTAGAACCTTCAATTTGGCCTTTAGAACCCATTTTGACCTACATTGAGAACCATGCCCAATTAATAACTTAATTTGGGTTTTTGCGCAAATTGACCGGTCAAACAAGGTTTAATATGAAAATAAAATTCACCATCAGATTCCTTAGGTCCTAATTAGTCATGTATAAAAACTTGAGCCTAAGAAGAAACCTCCTTGACCGAATTTACACTTTGGTCCTCATATATTTACTCTTTGGCCCTCAACTTTTGAACCCTCGCATTTAGGCCCCTAACTCTCCTTCGTTCTTTGCAAACAGGTCCCTCCTGCAAAACCCTGCCAGCACCATGCTCCGGCGACCTTGCGCGGAGCATGGCGCCGCGCAGGGTGAGGTGGAGGACCTGGCAAGTGTACCGGGGGTGCCCTGCGTCGTCAGCCGTCGCAGGAGCACCCCCATGGTCACTGTAGCCCCCCATACCGGCCGTGCGAACGCACGGACGGTATGGGTTCGAATTCCGACCATGCTCCGGCGAGGGAGACACGTCGTCTCCCTCCGCCTTCCTCCCTGCTACAACCCTATAAATACCCCCCGCCGCTCCACCGACCAAGGCAGCCTGGATCTGACGGAGAAAACCCCCAGCTTTCGTCTCTTCTTTCTCCGGCAGACGCTCACCAGCTCCGGCGACTTCCTCTCCCTCCACCTCTTCGCTCTGCCGCACTACCAGCAGCAGAGACCTCTTCCCCTGCTCTTCCCGCGCCACGCCGCACCCAGCTGGCGCCTCTCCAGCCTTCTGCTCGCCGCCGCCCCTCCCCCTGAGCATCATCTTCTCCGGCGACAGTCGATACGACTGTCGCCCTGTTCCTCCCCCTTCGTCCCTGCAGTTAAGTTAAACTTACTCCCCTTCTCCTCCTCTTTCTTTCCCCGCTTTCGATTTAGTCAATTAAGCCCTCTACCGACCCTGTTCACCCTCATCCTCTCCGCCTCCGACCACCCTCCGGCGAGCCGCTCCCATCACCTCAGCGACCCACACGGCTCGCCGACCACCGCAGAACTTCCGCCTCCTCACCCTGATCCTCTTCCGCCCCTCCACTTCCCACCAAACACCCTCTGCAGACCCACCGAACACACCCACTCCCTCGCTCACAGTCTGACCTAGGACGACCTAACAGCTCCATCACACCCCCTGCAGACCCCCTGACCACCTTCGCCGTGCCACGGCGAAGGTCCTCCGCCTGTCTGATTCGGCCGAGAGGCCGTGCCATTGGTTTCAGGTTCCAGGCCTTGGCCGCCATTGGCGAGGAAGCTCGAAGCCTGCTCGAGGTTGCTCCAAGCCGAGATATCCCAGATTGAATAGCCACGGCCAGCGCGGAAGAAACTCACGCACACACCCTGGCCCTCGATTGGAGCTGTACGCCTCAACAGCCGACGCAATTGGGAGCACCATCCCTGCTGCAGGCGTAAGAGAATTGGGGTGGGACATTTAGTCCCACCTCGGAATCTCTCAAAGGCGCGCGGACACATAAATTGAAAAACTGCCGTATGCTGTTTGCCTCAGTTACCACGGGGTGAGGTCCCTCTCACCCGACCCGACCCGACTCGGCCTCGTCCGTGACCACGCTCCGCGGACCTGGCCCGACCCGATTAGACTGACCTGCACTCCTCGCCCACCACGCACGCCGGTGGGCCTGGACCCGGGCCTGATCCGAACCCGATTACCCGATAGCGCTCTGGGAGAGCTTCCGAAGAGTGATTTCAGAGAGAGAGAGATACGCGGGGGAAGGGGGTAGAGTAGGTTTTTGCCTTCTGATGAACTCTTGAGCGTGCAGGCACAGGTGAAGGACTGCGGAAGAAGAAGCAGCTGCACTGTAGCAACTGCTCAGTTAAGTCGTCGAAGCTCCGGGCCAGACGACGGACAGCCAGCAGCCAGAGCAACACAGAAGGCAGGCTGAAGAAGAAGGAAGGGAGACTTAGTAGCCGAAGGCAGAAGCACCACGATTGCAGAAGAAGAAATGAAAAGAAGCAAGAAGCAAGAAAAGAAGAAGACGATCTGAAGAAAAAGAAAGAAAGGAAACAAGGAAGAGCAGAAGAAGAAGAGCACGAGGGGAAAATCTGAAGAAAGCAGAAGAAAAAAGAAGAAGAAGAAGAAGAACAGGAAGAACCAAAAAGAAAGAGGAAAATCTGAAGAAAGCAGAAGAAGAAGAACAGGAAGAACCAAAGACAAAGAGGAAGAAAGAAGAAAAGAAGCAGAAGCCAATTTTTCATCTCTCTCTCTCTCTTTATTTTTGTAATAGAATTTGTATATCTCTAGAATACAACTTGCTCCCTGAGTTCGACCTCGGGAACTCTTTTATTTTTCCGAGTAAAAAATTTTTATATGAAACGTTGGTAACAACCGGCTTTACTACAACGAATTAACAACGAAAACCGACGTTCCATCATTTTGGCGCCGCTGCCGGGGAAAGACGGCTATTCTAGAGGTAAACATTCCTGTATCTTTTAATTTCTGATAATCTCCTCTCTTTTATGCAGCTACAGGAACTCAAGAAGACAAGCAACCACACGACAACCACTCCGAAGACAGGTAAATCTTTTCTCTCACTATTAACCCCTACACTCTAAAGAGAAAGAAAAGAAAAGAACAAGCAATATAGGGCTAACCTGTCTTCCATATTTAGTAACCATAAAAGTTGCATGTTTTCAACTCATTATTTCTGCACACTATCAAGGGTATTTAAGGGCTAACACATTCTTGCTTGAGCCCTAATTACCCAACAAAGAATTAACTGGACCAAGTAGAGCCAACCTAGGATCCAACACTAGGGATTTAGAGACACACTACTTAACTCAAGAATTGAGAAAACCAAATGAAGTGTGCCCAAGCCCTTGTCTGAAAATACCTATACAAGAAAAATCCTAAACAATTGGCTCTCTCTAAACACTTGAACCCTAAAAGACAGGACCTAAAAGCTCTTAAAGAAAACAATAGGTAAAGTTGACCCCTTGGGTTAACCAACCTTAAATTAGGTCACTCTTTGCACCTAAAAAGACTAAAGTTCAAGTGAAACCTTAAACACCCTGATCTTAAAATTGGTAGACTTAAGAGGTCAAGATCCCCATTCTGGTCTACCTGGAACCGCAGTGACAAGAGAGGTCGGGTGGGGGAAACCCTGTAACCCGTGGGGACGCTCTACCGTGTAGGGGTCTTCGCGGGACTCTCCCTCTCTGGCTGCCCAGGTAATTCTCAGGTGGACGATCTTTCTGATCAAGGGGTCCATCTGCCCCGCACCTCTATAGTCACCCAACACATTTTTGGGTGTCTTGATTGGGTCCATCACCTTCTAAACTTACCTCTCCCAACTGTGCATGTACGGAAGGAGGTCTCTAAGACCACCCTTAAGACCTCCTTTAGAAATTCACTCTCGTCAAGGCCAAGCCTCGACGCCCGTGTTTGTGCAGCAACACCCTCACATTATTCTCTCTTCTGATTCAGAACCAAGTTCTTCTTCTTCCCCCATCATGGCTCAGCCAGTTGAGGAAGAAAATAATCTGGAACACCAGCTCCAGCGACTCAATGACCTCTTCCAAAACTTCGTGCACCCACCACAGCGTCCTATGATGCGGGACCACTACAATCCTGCTGCGGTGGCAATTGAGCCTCGAGTTAGAATCCCGATTGGAGGACCTGATTCCGAACTAAAGCCCAACATGATTCACGCTATACCTAAATTCCATGGGCTTAATTCTGAAGATCCCTTCCAGCACATCAAACAGCTTAAGCATCTGGCCCACACTTTTGGATCAGATGCGCAAAATCGGGATATTCTTCTCATGAAGATGTTCTCCTTTTCTCTTATGGACAAGGCCGCCCATTGGTATCAAACTCAGACCCGGCCGATCAACACTTGGGAAGAACTTCAATCCGAGTTTTTGAAAAAGTTCTTTCCCGTTGGTCGGACCAACGCCTTGCGCCATCAGATTACACACTTCACTCAACAATCAGGAGAACCTCTCCATGAGGCATGGGATCGTTTTCAGGATCTCATGAGGAAGTGCCCCCATCACGGAGTTCCTAAATGGGAACAAGTCCAATCTTTTTACCAGGGACTCCGTGAGGACATCCGCCTTTTCGTCAATGCAACCTGCGGAGGAAACATCATGGGTCAACATGAAGACACCGTATGGGAGATTCTCGAAAACATGTGCGAGAACTCCATCAACAATGACTCCATGGGATTATTCGACAGGACGAATACCCGCGCAGCGACGAATCTTAAGGGAGCACATGAGACGCAGGGCCTGTCCGCATCGGTCGACCTGGAATTAATGGCCAGTCGATTGGACAAGGTCTCAATTATTGAAAAGAAGGTGGATGAGCTGACTCAGCACTTGCAGCGAGCCACCTCTGCGCGTAACTCCTTTGCACAACCTCCTTCCACACAGGAGACTGTGCAAAACATCCTGCACCGATCCTCCCCTGGGATGGATCCATATCCGTCCCCATCTGATTCTTGGACTGGAAGATCATCCGATCCTTTCTTCACCAGCCGGGGGAACTCCATTCCCCCTTTCCCTGATTCTCAGGAGGTTCCTCAGACCTGCGAGGACCTCAACGCCATCCAGAACGACCCATTCTCCAACACTTACAACCCTGGATGGCGAAACCATCCAAATTTTCAGTGGGCGGGAAATTCTCAAACCCAAAGACCACCTTTTCAGTCCCGCCCACAGCCCTCTCATCACTACCAGCCACCTCAGCCTCGGCCCAACCCTACTTATCCATCAGGGCCAAATCAAGATCAAATGTCCTTAATCCTTCAGACTCTGGCTGACATTCAAAAATCGAATGCGGCCATTCAAAAACAGCACAAGGACGAGCTTACTGAAGTCAAAACTCAGCTGGCCCAGTTGGCAAATTCTCGCCAGCCAGGCACACTCCCTTCCCAACCCCTTCCTAACCCAAATAACGTGCCAACCCAGAAGCGCGTTATGAATCCAAATTTAGGCCACGCTCAATGGATTTATCAGGCCCCTACTGCCCCATCTCCAGACGAGATGGAAGCCTCTACTTCTCGTACGGGATTTCAGCAGCAGCCACCCCTCCTCCCAAATCCAAACCAAAATCAGGCCGGATTAAATTCTGTAACAACACGTAGTGGTAAGAAAACTCAGGACCCGCGTTATCCAAACCACTCCCAGCCTGATAATCATGACCCTAGGATAGTTATCCAAGGTACCGCTGTTCCAGACCCACAACCAGGACCTATCCTAGAGGAACCAACCAAGATCCCGTTTCCCGAGGCCCTGACCAAGGGAAAGAAGACCACCAAACCCGTGGCCCCTGAGGAGGACCTGGTCAAGCTCTTTGAGCAGGTCCACATAAACATCCCCTTGATGGATGCAATCCGCCACGTACCAGCTTA
Organism: Thalassia testudinum; assembly: GCA_037157565.1. NCBI lineage: Eukaryota > Viridiplantae > Streptophyta > Magnoliopsida > Alismatales > Hydrocharitaceae > Thalassia > Thalassia testudinum. The sequence continues at coordinate 16,029,732 of JAZHRO010000007.1, forward strand.
CGCACGATTTCTAAAGAATATATGTACACCCCAGCGTAAGCCGCGAACCAAGGGAGGGAGCCCAATTGTTCTGTCAGAGCAAGCCAGCTCTGTAATCCTTAGTAGACTCCCACCCAAGGCAAAAGATCCTGGAACTCCCCTGATCTCCTGTAAGATAGGTGGTACCCAATTTGACAGAGCATTGTTAGACTTAGGTGCATCTATAAATCTGATACCCACATCCTTACTTGACCATCTGGAAGAATCTGAGCTGAAACCAACTGAGGTGACATTACAGTTAGCAGATCGATCTATAAAGTCACCAAAAGGGATTCTCGAGGATGTTATCGTAAGAGTGCGGGATTTCTATTTTCCAGTGGACTTTATAGTCTTAGACATGGATGCACCTGAGAACCCTAGGGATACACCAATCATTCTAGGGAGACCTTTCTTGGCTACTGCTAGAGCCAACATCAGCTGTGAGGAGGGCCAAATAGAGCTTAAGTTTGGAGATCAAACACTGAAAATTGATATATTTAAGGCCCAACAAGGAATTAATTGCGGCGTCATCGAGCAAATTTGTGACATCAAGACTTTGGTTGATGAACCACACCTCCAGAATGACTTGAGTATTCCTCATCAACCACAGAAGGATCTTGACCCGCAAATAGAGGAGTCAAATCCAGATGTGAACAACCCAATAACTCCCACCCTTGAACCTCACATCTATACTGAACCACCCGCTGCTGCTGAAAACCCCATCCTCGAACTGAAACCCCTTCCTGCTCATTTGAAATACATCTTTTTGGGTTCTAATCAGACCCTTCCTGTGATCATCAATTCCAACCTTAGTCCTGAACAGGAATCCCGTCTGATTGTTGTCCTCCAGCAACATCGCAGAGCCATCGGATGGACCCTCGATGATTTGACTGGAATAAGTCCCTCTTATTGTACTCATCATATCTATTCAGAAGAGGGCACACGACCTTCTCGTGAAATGCAGAGACGCTTAAATCCCAATCTGCAGGAGGTCGTGAAAAAGGAGATCATCAAGTGGTTAGATGCCGGGATCATCTACCCGATCTCCGATAGTCGTTGGGTGAGCCCAATTCAGGTCGTGCCTAAGAAGGCAGGACTCACCACTATAACGACTGAGACCGGAGAAATCATTCCTACCCGATTAGCCAACTCGTGGAGAGTCTGTATAGATTACCGTCGACTCAATTCCTCCACGAAGAAGGATCATTTCCCACTACCCTTCATTGATCAAATTCTCGAAAAACTAGCGGGAAATAGGTTCTTCTGCTTTCTTGACGGGTACTCCGGTTATAACCAGGTGGCAATCCATCCTGAGGACCAAGAAAAGACCACATTCACCTGCCCCTTCGGAACATACGCTTTCCGAAGGATGCCCTTCGGTCTTTGCAATGCACCCGCTACTTTTCAGCGATGCATGCTTGCCATATTCTCAGATATGGTAGGTGATTATCTGGAAGTCTTCATGGATGACTTTTCAGTTTTCGGAGCATCATTCGACGATTGCCTCCAGCACTTGGTCCAGATACTCAGGCGGTGCATCGACGTGAATTTGGTTCTTTCCTGGGAAAAGAGCCATTTCATGGTGCCTGAGGGAATTGTCCTGGGACACTCAATTTCGGAGAAAGGTATCCAAGTGGATCGAGCTAAGGTTAATCTGATTTCTCGCCTTCCTATGCCTAGCTCGATCAGGGACATCCGATCCTTTTTAGGGCATGTCGGTTTTTATCGACGATTTATCCCTGATTTTTCAAAAATCGCACGCCCCCTGACCACTCTTCTCTCCAAGGATGTTCCCTTCGAAATCTCCAAGGAATGCACTCAAGCATTTGAAATCCTGCGTGACCGAGTCACCCAAGCCCCGATCCTACAGTCCCCTGATTGGTCTCAACCCTTTGAGATCATGTGTGATGCATCCGACTTCGCTGTAGGAGCGGTTTTGGGGCAGAAGAATGACAAGAAACCTGTGGTCATTTACTACGCCAGCAAAACACTCGATGAGGCTCAGCGTAACTATACAGTTACTGAGAAAGAGCTGCTAGCTGTAGTATTTGCCCTAGAGAAATTCAGATCATACCTTCTGGGTTCCCATGTCATCATATACTCGGATCACACGGCTGTGAGGCATCTCCTTGCAAAGAAGGACGCGAAACCTCGATTGATCCGATGGATCTTGCTGTTGCAAGAATTTGACCTCGAGATTCGCGATAAAGCGGGAAAACAAAACGTGGTAGCTGATCACTTGTCCCGTCTTCCTTCTGAAATGATAGACCCTTCCGGACCCATCACTGAGCATTTTCCCGATGAGCACCTGCTGACTATTGGTACTAGCCTTCCATGGTTTGCTAATATTGTAAATTACTTGGCATCTCATCAAACCCCGTCCGATTGGCCGAAGGCCAAAAAAAGACAAATTACGCTCCGATGCCAAGTATTACATTTGGGAAGACCCGTACCTCTTCCGCATAGGTGCCGATCAGATCATCCGGAGATGTGTCCCGGAAGGGGAAGTCAACAATATCCTCTCTTTCTGCCATGACCAGGCATGCGGTGGCCATTTTGCCGGGCATAAAACCGCATCAAAAGTCCTCCAGTGCGGCTTTTACTGGCCCACACTGTTCAAAGACGCATACAGTCATTGCAAGGCATGCAGTCGTTGCCAGACTTTGGGCAACATGAGCCATCGCAACATGATGCCTATGCAACCGATTCTAGTATGCGAAATCTTTGATGTTTGGGGGATTGATTTTATGGGCCCCTTTCCTGTTTCGGATGGTTTCGAATACATTCTGTTGGCTGTGGACTACGTGTCCAAATGGATCGAAGCCATACCGACCCGAACCTGTGATCACAAAATCGTTCTCAAATTCATTCATCAACACATTTTCTCAAGGTTCGGGATTCCTCGTGCAATAATCTCTGATGGGGGGACCCATTTCACAAATGCTCAGTTTAGGTCACTGATGACCAAATACGGGGTGTCTCACCGAATCTCTACTCCTTACCACCCCCAAACTAATGGTCTAGCTGAGCTGTCGAATCGGGAGATCAAGAAAATCCTACAAGTCACTGTTCGACCTGACAGGAAGGACTGGTCGTCCCGACTTCCGGAAGCATTGTGGGCCTATAGGACCGCCCACAAGACCCAATTGGGCATGTCTCCCTTTAGATTGGTGTACGGAAAGGCATGCCACCTTCCCGTCGAACTGGAGCATAAAGCCTATTGGGCAGTACGGAACTGTAATCTAGATCTTTCTAAGGCTGGGACCCACAGAAAACTCCAAATCAGCGAGATCGATGAATTACGCACAGACGCGTACGAGAACTCGCAAATCTACAAGGAGCGGGTCAAAGCCTTCCACGACAAACACATCTCGAGAAAGATCTTTCATCCTGGTCAAAAGGTCCTACTCTTTGATGCCCGACTCAAACTCTTCCCAGGAAAACTGAGATCTAAGTGGGTCGGACCATATTTGGTCCGACAGGTTTTTGGAAATGGAGCAATCGAAATCAGTCCACTCAGCCACGATTCTGAACCTTTCATCGTGAATGGTCAAAGACTCAAGCCGTTCATTGATGTAACTTCTACTGATTTGGCTGAGGCATCTCATATCCTCCTTTCCCCTTGAGCTTATTGCGCCCAGCCGATGGCATAAAACTCAGCGCTTAACGGGAGGCAGCCCGTCATTCTCTTTGAAAACCTGAAACTCGTTCTGACACCTTTCAGCACTCGAAGTTCACCCTGAACTAAGACCCCCCAGGTTACAATGAGGACATTGCAAATCTTAGGCATGGGGGGGTAGGAAAGTGCAAAAACTTGTAAGAAAAGGTTTCAAACAAAAAAATTCACATATGCCAAAAATACCATAAAAATTAAAAAATTTTTCGAAAAAGAATAAGAGGAAAAGAGGAGAAGGAAAATTTTGTGAAGGAGAAAAGAAACAAAATGAAAAAGGAGCACAAAATTATAAGAAAAGTTGATAGTCATTAGTAAGGAACTAAGGAATTAACCGAAGTTCTAGACCTCATTCAAGAAAATAACTGAAAAGTGCACAATGAGATTAGTAAGAATGCAAACCTTAGGCATTCTTGAATAGACTCTTAGTACTCATTAAGATCTGAACACTCCTCAAGAGGTTGAGGAAAATGAAAAGCTGAAGTATTAGGTCTAAGGCTTAGGGAGTATTCGGCCTCGTTAACTAATTTTTGGTTTACGGGACTCAGTAACCTAAGCACCCTAATCTCACACACAGCCTGGTTCAGTAAGCATAAAAATCAGAATCACGCAGAAGCGTCGCAAAAATCTGAAAAGAACACCTAGAATAGGAATGGCCGATCAACACAAGTTGATTTGGACGAGTTCCCAGCGCGGAGAGGCGGGAAATCCCCTCGAAGATGCGTAACAAAATATCATCTCCTCGGTGCTTGTCTCTTAGGATATTTACATATCCTACGGGGGGCATGTAAGCACTCTGCTGGTTCAGATTCCATGGATGGCATTATCTCGAAATGTCAATTGCCAGGGTCTGGATTCGGCCACGGAATACCATGGATGGGATTATCTCGAAATCTCAATAGCCAGGGTTCCGGGGGTTGCCATGGGCGGTGCTATCTCGAAGCATCGATCGCCAGGAACCCTTGAGGATTGATGATGGGAGCAAGGAATCTGATACAGACCGTGTTGAAAAGCCAATCCTAGACTAGAACTAAAAAGAAAAAGAGAGAGAAAACTCTCCAAACAGAAAAAAACTTTCTATCTCTCTCTCTTACAAAACGCACTGCGAACTGAGCCAGGGCTAAAATCATTTCAAGCACGGGTGCTTTAACCACGAAGTCCAATAAACCTTAGGTTAGTTCTTGTGGGCCTTAAAAACCTTTGCTAAAAGACTGAGGCTAAGGCTAGACAGATTTGGATCTTGATTGGTACTAGAGTATCTTTTAGGCCTATGGTCAGCATTCTAACCTAATCTATGCTCAAATAAAAAAGCACTTATCTAAAACCATTGAAAACTTCATGGTCTAGAACAAGGGTTGAAACCTTAAGTTTTTTTTGCTAAGGGACTAGCAAAAGCTAGGCATGGGGGTATGATGAGAACCTCATCATGAGCCATAACTAGCTCATTTTGACCCAATACAAAGGATAAAAGCTCCTACATATCTCAAGGAAAAGCTTAACTCAGAGAATTCTGAGTTTGAGAAGAAAACAAGTCATAAGGGGTAAAAGTGCAATTTTACCAGTATAATCTGCATACAGGGTAATTCAGGGCCCAAACATAGGTCAAAACAGCTTAATAAGAATAAAAGTGGGATGAGATGATCTAGCAAGGGCTACAGCACTTCCAAGGAACCAAATGATAATCTGTAACCCTAAAACAACCCACTTCAATTCACAAGGTTCGAGGCAAAGTAAAAATAGAATAAACCCTCTAAAATTCATAGAAAAATAATCTCTAGGGTTTAGAACCTTCAATTTGGCCTTTAGAACCCATTTTGACCTACATTGAGAACCATGCCCAATTAATAACTTAATTTGGGTTTTTGCGCAAATTGACCGGTCAAACAAGGTTTAATATGAAAATAAAATTCACCATCAGATTCCTTAGGTCCTAATTAGTCATGTATAAAAACTTGAGCCTAAGAAGAAACCTCCTTGACCGAATTTACACTTTGGTCCTCATATATTTACTCTTTGGCCCTCAACTTTTGAACCCTCGCATTTAGGCCCCTAACTCTCCTTCGTTCTTTGCAAACAGGTCCCTCCTGCAAAACCCTGCCAGCACCATGCTCCGGCGACCTTGCGCGGAGCATGGCGCCGCGCAGGGTGAGGTGGAGGACCTGGCAAGTGTACCGGGGGTGCCCTGCGTCGTCAGCCGTCGCAGGAGCACCCCCATGGTCACTGTAGCCCCCCATACCGGCCGTGCGAACGCACGGACGGTATGGGTTCGAATTCCGACCATGCTCCGGCGAGGGAGACACGTCGTCTCCCTCCGCCTTCCTCCCTGCTACAACCCTATAAATACCCCCCGCCGCTCCACCGACCAAGGCAGCCTGGATCTGACGGAGAAAACCCCCAGCTTTCGTCTCTTCTTTCTCCGGCAGACGCTCACCAGCTCCGGCGACTTCCTCTCCCTCCACCTCTTCGCTCTGCCGCACTACCAGCAGCAGAGACCTCTTCCCCTGCTCTTCCCGCGCCACGCCGCACCCAGCTGGCGCCTCTCCAGCCTTCTGCTCGCCGCCGCCCCTCCCCCTGAGCATCATCTTCTCCGGCGACAGTCGATACGACTGTCGCCCTGTTCCTCCCCCTTCGTCCCTGCAGTTAAGTTAAACTTACTCCCCTTCTCCTCCTCTTTCTTTCCCCGCTTTCGATTTAGTCAATTAAGCCCTCTACCGACCCTGTTCACCCTCATCCTCTCCGCCTCCGACCACCCTCCGGCGAGCCGCTCCCATCACCTCAGCGACCCACACGGCTCGCCGACCACCGCAGAACTTCCGCCTCCTCACCCTGATCCTCTTCCGCCCCTCCACTTCCCACCAAACACCCTCTGCAGACCCACCGAACACACCCACTCCCTCGCTCACAGTCTGACCTAGGACGACCTAACAGCTCCATCACACCCCCTGCAGACCCCCTGACCACCTTCGCCGTGCCACGGCGAAGGTCCTCCGCCTGTCTGATTCGGCCGAGAGGCCGTGCCATTGGTTTCAGGTTCCAGGCCTTGGCCGCCATTGGCGAGGAAGCTCGAAGCCTGCTCGAGGTTGCTCCAAGCCGAGATATCCCAGATTGAATAGCCACGGCCAGCGCGGAAGAAACTCACGCACACACCCTGGCCCTCGATTGGAGCTGTACGCCTCAACAGCCGACGCAATTGGGAGCACCATCCCTGCTGCAGGCGTAAGAGAATTGGGGTGGGACATTTAGTCCCACCTCGGAATCTCTCAAAGGCGCGCGGACACATAAATTGAAAAACTGCCGTATGCTGTTTGCCTCAGTTACCACGGGGTGAGGTCCCTCTCACCCGACCCGACCCGACTCGGCCTCGTCCGTGACCACGCTCCGCGGACCTGGCCCGACCCGATTAGACTGACCTGCACTCCTCGCCCACCACGCACGCCGGTGGGCCTGGACCCGGGCCTGATCCGAACCCGATTACCCGATAGCGCTCTGGGAGAGCTTCCGAAGAGTGATTTCAGAGAGAGAGAGATACGCGGGGGAAGGGGGTAGAGTAGGTTTTTGCCTTCTGATGAACTCTTGAGCGTGCAGGCACAGGTGAAGGACTGCGGAAGAAGAAGCAGCTGCACTGTAGCAACTGCTCAGTTAAGTCGTCGAAGCTCCGGGCCAGACGACGGACAGCCAGCAGCCAGAGCAACACAGAAGGCAGGCTGAAGAAGAAGGAAGGGAGACTTAGTAGCCGAAGGCAGAAGCACCACGATTGCAGAAGAAGAAATGAAAAGAAGCAAGAAGCAAGAAAAGAAGAAGACGATCTGAAGAAAAAGAAAGAAAGGAAACAAGGAAGAGCAGAAGAAGAAGAGCACGAGGGGAAAATCTGAAGAAAGCAGAAGAAAAAAGAAGAAGAAGAAGAAGAACAGGAAGAACCAAAAAGAAAGAGGAAAATCTGAAGAAAGCAGAAGAAGAAGAACAGGAAGAACCAAAGACAAAGAGGAAGAAAGAAGAAAAGAAGCAGAAGCCAATTTTTCATCTCTCTCTCTCTCTTTATTTTTGTAATAGAATTTGTATATCTCTAGAATACAACTTGCTCCCTGAGTTCGACCTCGGGAACTCTTTTATTTTTCCGAGTAAAAAATTTTTATATGAAACGTTGGTAACAACCGGCTTTACTACAACGAATTAACAACGAAAACCGACGTTCCATCAATAGTCATCTAGGATACCCCTATCCCAGATCAAGAACCTGGATCTATTCTCGAGGAACCACCTAAGGTTCCATTTCCCGAAGCCTTGACCAAAGGAAAGAGGACAACAAAACCGGTGGCACCTGAGGAGGACCTGGTCAAGCTCTTTGAACAGGTCCATATAAACATCCCCTTGATGGATGCAATTCACCACGTACCGGCTTACGCACGATTTTTGAAAGACGTGTGTACACCTAAGCATAAGTCGCAAACCAAAAGTGGGAAGCAAGCCAGCTCCATCATTTTGAGTAAACTCCCACCTAAGGCAAAAGACCCAGGTACTCCCATGATTTCCTGTACAATTGGTGATATCCAATTTGATAGAGCATTATTGGATCTAGGAGCCTCCATAAACCTAATACCTACATCCCTACTTGACCATCTTGAGGAATCTGAGCTCAAACCAACAGAGGTGACATTACAGTTGGCAGATCGATCTATTAAGTCACCTAAAGGAGTTCTTGAGGATGTCATTGTTAGGGTTTAGGATTTCTATTTCCCGATGGATTTCATAGTCTTGGATATGGATGCTCTAAAAAATCTGAGGAACACACCAATCATACTAGGGAGACCCTTTCTGGCCTCCGCTAGGGCAAACATTAATTGTGAGGAGGGCCAAATTGAACTAAAATTTGGGAACCAGACACTAAAGATCGACATCTTTAAGGCCCAACAAGGGATTAATTGCGGGGTTATAAAACAAATATGTGATATCGAGGTTGTGGTTGACAATCAGTATATCGAGGAAAACCTGACTACTTCTGATCAACCACAAGGGGATCAAAACCAGCAATTAGAGGAGTTCGAACTCAACCTAGACACACCCATAACTCCTTCCCTTGCTCCTGACACCTACCTTGAACCACCCGTTGCTGCTGATAACCCTATTTTAGAACTAAAGCCTCTTCCCGATCATCTAAAGTACGTCTTTCTGGGTTCCAATCAGACATTTCCTATGATTATCAACTCCAAACTCACACCTGATCAAGAATCCTATCCGATTTCTGTTCTCCAACAAGAACCATTGGATGGACTCTCGATGATTTGATTGGTATTAGACCCTCTTACTACACACATCGCATCTATACTGAAGAGGGCACATGACCTTCCCGTGAAATGCAAAGATGTCTGAATCCTAATCTATAGGAGGTTGTGAAAAAGGAGATCATTAAGTGGTTAGATGCTAGGATCATCTACTCGATCTCCGACAGTCGGTGGGTGAGTCCAATCCAGGTTGTGCCTAAGAAGGTAGGACTCATCGTGATCACGACTGAGATCGGGGAAATCGTACCGACCCATGTAGCAAATTCATGGAGAGTCTGCATTGATTATAGAAGACTCAATACCTCCACAAAAAAGGATCATTTCCCACTACTGTTTATTGATCAGATCCTTGAAAAACTAGCAGGAAATAGATTCTTCTACTTTTTGGATGGGTACTCCGGTTACAACCAGGTGGCAATCCATCCTTAAGACCAAGAGAAGACCACTTTCACCAGCCCCTTTGAGACGTACGCATTCTGAAAGATGCCTTTTGGTCTCTGCAATGCACCTGCTACTTTTCAGCGATGCATGCTTGCCATATTCTCAGATATGGTAGGTGAATATCTGGAAGACTTCATGGATGACTTCTCAGTTTTTGCCAAATCATTTGACGATTGCCTCCTGCACTTGGTCCAGATCCTCAGGCGGTGCATTGACGTGAATTTGGTTCTTTCCTAGGAAAAGAGCCACTTCATGGTTCCTGAGGGAATTGTCCTGGGACATCTCATCTCCGAAAAAGGCATCCAAGTTGATCGAGCCAAGGTAAATCTGATTTCCAAACTCCTTATGCCTAGCTCGATCAAAGATATCGATCCTTCCTGGGGCACATCGAATTTTACTGTTGATTCATTCTCAGTTTCTCGAACATCGTGCGCCCCCTAACTAATCTACTATCTAAAGATGTCCCTTTTGAAACCTCCAAGGAGTGCAATCAAGCATTTGAGATCCTACATGATCGAGTTACCCAAGCTCTAATCCTACTGTTCCCTGATTGGTCTCAACCCTTTGAGATCATGTGCGATGCATCTGATTACGTTGTTGGTGTGGTACTTAGGAAGAAAATTGACAGGAAACCCGTGGTCATACTACGCTAGCAAGACAGTTGACGAGGCTTAGCGTAACTACACAGTTACTGAGAAAGAGTTGCTAGTCGTAGTATTTGCCCTGGAAAAGCTCAGATCGTATCTTCTAGGTTCCCGTGTTATCATTTACTGAGATCACACAACTGTGAGGCATCTCCTTGCGAAGAAGAACGTGAAACCTTGACTAATCCGTTGGATCTTGCTGTTGCAAGAGTTTGACATCTAGATTGACGACAAGGTAGGAAAATAGAATGTGGTAGCTGATCACTTGTCCTGCCTTCCTTCTGACATTATTGACCCTTCCAGACCCAATACGGAACATTTTCTCGATGACCACCTCCTGACTATCAGTACGGGGCTTCCATGGTTTGCTGATCTAGTAAACTACCTAACATCACATCATATTCCGTTCAATTGGCTGATGGCCAAGAAAGACAAATTACTTTCTGATGCCAAGTACTACTTTTGGGAAGACCCGTATCTTCCACATTGGTGCTGATCAAACCATCCGAGGATGTATCTTGGAAGCAGAAATTCAGGACATCTTATCCTTCTGCCATGACCAGGCATGCGATGGACACTTCTCTGGTCATAAAATCACAGCAAAAGTCCTCCAGTGCAGCTTCTATTGGCCCACAGTTTTCAAAGATGCATACAATCACTGTAAGGAATGCACTCGTTGCCATACCTTAGGCAACATGAGCCACCGTGATATGATGCCCTTACAGCCGATTCTCGCATGCGAAATCTTTGATATCTGGTGGATTGATTTTATGGGACCCTTCCCTATTTAGGATGGCTTCGAGTACATTATGTTCGCTGTTGACTACGTGTCCAAATAGATCGAAGCCATTCCGACTTGAACCAACGATCATAAGGTGGTTATCAAATTTATTCATCAGAACGTCTTTTCTCGGTTCGGGATTCCACGTGCCATAATCTCTGATGGAGGGACCCTTTTCACGAATGCTCAGTTTAGGTCACTGATGACTAAATACGGGGTGTCGCATCGAATCTCTACTCCTTATCACCCCCAAACCAACGGTCTAGCTGAGCTATCGAATCGAGAGATCAATAAAATCATCTAGGTCACTATTCGACCTGATAGGAAAGACTGGTCATCTCGACTTTCGAAAGCTTTGTGGCCTTATAAGACCAACCACAAAACCTAATTAGGCATGTCTTCCTTCAGATTAGTGTACGGGAAGGCATGTCACCTCCCCGTCGAATTGGAGCACAAAGCTTATTGGGCAATATGGAACTGCAAGCTTGATCTTTCTAAGGCAAGAACCCACAGAAAGCTTCAAATGAGTGAGATCGATGAATTATGCCACGAAGCGCATGAGAACTCACGAATTTACAAAGATCAGGTCAAGGTTTTTCACAACAAGCGCATATCTGGAAAGATCTTTTTCCCTGGTCAAAAAGTCCTACTCGTTGATGCCAAACTCAAACTGTTCCTAGGAAAACTCAGATCAAAATGGATTGGACCTTACCTTGTCTGACGAATCTTTGGAAATGGAGTTGTCGAAATTAGTCAACTCAGCCATGATTCAGAACCTTTTGTCATGAACGGTCAGAGACTCAAATCGTTCATTGAACTCACTGATACAAATTTGGCTGAGACATCTTTTAGCCTCCATTCTCCCTAAGCTCATTGCACTTGGCTGATGGTGTTAAACTCAACTCTTAACGAGAGGCAGCCCGTCATTTTTTAAAAAACCCGTAACCCTTCCTGACATATCCTATGCTGAACTCATATTGCACTTTAGGGTTCATCGATTAGAACAACCTACTCCACCTCTGGTACCCAACCCGAGCTTGAAATTGTTCACAATAGTCATCCCGACCTATTCACCCACCCAACACCTATTCTAATGAATGATCTAAGCTGAACTCGAACCCACCTAATTTACAATGAGGACATTGCAAATCGTAGGCATGGGGGGGTAATAAAGTGCAAAATGCCATAAAAATCATCTCACAATGAAGGGTTTCATCAAAAAAATCACATATTCCAAAAATACCAAAGAGAAAGAAAAAATTCTTGAAAAAGAACAAAAATATGAGAGGAGAGGAAATTTTGATGGCATATCAAAATTTTGAGAAGAAAAAGGGGAGGAGTTAAAAATGTCAAAAAGGAGCATAATTTGAAAAGAAAAAGAGGTAGTCATTAGTAAAAAATTAAGGAATTAACTTAGTTCTAGACCATTTCAAAAGAAAGAAAAGTCAAAAGTGCTAACAAAATAGAGAAGAGATTAGTAGGAACGCTGATTTTAGGCCTTTTGGGCTATAATCCTAGGCTTAAAAATTCAAGTACCCTCTAAGATCTAGATAGTCCTCAAGAGGTTGGCAAAAATGCGAAGCTTAAGTATTAGGTCTAAGGCTTAGGGATTATTCGACCTTGTTAACTGACCTCTGGTTTGCGGGACTCGGTAACCTAAGCACCCCAATCGACACGCAGTCTGGTTTAGTGTGCTTAAGTATCAAAAACACACAAATGCATTTAAATTGGTCTAAAAAAGTCGCCTAGATTAGGAGCAGCTGATCAACACAAGTTGATTTGGATGAGTTCCCGGCATGCAGAGGCGGAAAATTCCCCTCAAAGATACGCAATAACATATCGTCTCCTCGATGCTTGTCTCCTAAGATATCTATATATCCTACTGGGGGCATGTAAGCACCATGTGCTAGTTCAGATGCCATGAGCGGCATTATCCTAAAATGTTGATTGCTAGGGTTTGGATTTAGCTACAGAATGCCATGGGTAGGATTATCTCGAAATCTTGAAAGCCAGGGTTCTGAGGGTTGCCATGGGCAGTGCTATCTCAAAGCATCAATTGCTAGGGACCCTACGAGGATTGATGATGGGGACTAGGAATCCAATATAGACCTTGTTGTAAAGCCAACCCAAAGGTAGAAATAACAAGAAAAGAGAGAGAAAACTCTCCAAAAATAAAGAAAAATCCCTCTGTCTCTCTCTGACAAAAATGCACTGCAAACTGAACCAAGGCTAAAACATGTTACAAGCATGGGTGCTTTAACCACGAAGTTCAACAAACCTTAGTTTAGTTCTTGTGGGCCTTAAAATCCTTCGTGGCTGACTAAGGCTAGAGTTGGTCAGGTCTGGATCCTGGTTGGTACTTGAGTATCTCTAGGACTACTATTGGCATTTTAACCTAATCCACAAAAGGAAGCACACAACAAAGATTTTAAGCATCAAAAAAAGGTTTTATGGTCTAGAATCAAAGTTAATACTTTGGAATTTTGCTAAGGGACTAGCAAAAGCTAGGCATGGGGTTATGATCGGAACACCATCATGAGCCATAACTAGCTCATTTTGACCCAATTAACTCAATAAATGCTCCTACATAACCGTCAGAGAGTCACAAGCCATTGCATATTCATTATGAAAAGAGAAATAAGGAACTAGGATTAAAACTATAATTTTACCAACTCATCTTCAATGCATTACAACCATGAGTTTTCCTAGGGTTCATTAAGGGTCAAAAGGTCTTAAAAAGGTAACAAGTGGGTTAGATCAATCAGAAAAGGGTTTGCACATGTTTTGAGAATTAAATGACTTTTGAAACCCTAAAAGCAGACCCACTTAATCAACCAAGGTTCTGGTAGGATAAAATTACCTAAACCCTCTAAAATTCATAGAAAAATATTTTCTAGGGTTTGGTACCTTTAATTTAACCATCAGAACTCATCTTGACCCAAAACACAGCCTCAGATGGATATTTGCCCAAATTTGGGTTTTTGCATAAATTACCTAGCCAAACGTGATCAAAACAAAAATAGAACTTCACCATTGGATTTATTAGGTCCAAATTAGGTTTGTAGCAAAATTTGGACCCAAGATGAGCTTGCCTTAACCTAGTTTGCAAAATGGTCCTGTCTGATTACATTTATACCTCAAACTTTCAAAAATCCTTGCATTTAGCCCTTAACTTCCTCGTCATCTTCACAATTAGGCCCCCTTGCCATTATCGTAGAGGAAACCTACTCCGGCGATCTTTGACAGGAGATTTCTCCTTGATCTCTTAGTGAATCCCTTCCAAAATTGGAAGGGAAACTCCTTAAGAAATCCTCTCCAATCTGAACCCGTTCTTGTGCCTCGAATCTTTCCCAATCTCTCATGCAAACGCATTAGAAATTTGGGTATCAAGGAACTCCCAAATCTGGCGAAGGTTTTCAAGCTTGAAAAGCTTGATTTCCAAGCTTTCCTTGCCTCTGGATCCCTATAAAAGAATCGCCAGATCTTCCCGAACTCCTCACGCTCGACAACGGCCATGATTTCTCATAATTCTTTCTCTTTCACGGTCGAAGGCTCCTCGATGTCCGGTGACCTCCTCCATTCTTCCTCATCGTCCTTGCACAATACCAGTGGTGAATTCCTATTCTGCACTTCCTTCTACATCTTTCCATACTAGCAGATGCCCTTTCCTCCTTCGTCCTCGCCGTTTCTACCTCACCGAAGCCACCTTTGTCTCCAACGTCGACAACACCACATCTAACGCCATCTCTGCCTTACTTTGTCCACATACCTCCTAGATAAGTTTTTCATGTCCTGCATTTTATTTTCACATCCGCTCCACTTCAAATCGACCATCGACGACCCTTCACGACTTCATCCCTTCCATCTTCGGCCATCCCTCTGGCAAGACCATCTCACCTCCACAGACCACAAAATCCTCCGCCGACCACCTCAAAACATCCACCTCACCTCTCCACTCATTTCCCCTCTCTTTACTCACCACTCCACTCACTCACATTCACACCGGAACACACCCACTCTCACGCACACAGTCCGACCTCACCACGCACTCACAGACCACGAGATGCCACACAAACACCCTCATCGCACTCGCCGTTGTTCGGCAACCCTCCCTAAGCATTCTGACGTAGCCAAAAGGTCGTTTCATTATTTTCAAGAACTCTACCTCCCTGCCATGGAAGCAGCAAGCTTTGAGCTTGCTTGAGATCTTCTCCAGGTGTTCCCGTTCCAGGTTAGCGATGTAGGTTGCACGGAAGCATCTCGCGCACAAGTCCAAGTCCTTAATTGAAGACTCGAGCCCAGCAGCTAAAGCAATTGTGGAGGAAACGTACTTTGGCATACGTGAGAAGAAGGGACGCGTAGATAGACCCACATCATCAACTGCAAAGTGCACTAAGGCAAATAAATTGAATAAGTGTTAGTAGCTGTTCGCCTCAGTTCATGGGGTGAGGTCCCTCTCACCTGCTTACTCGGTCTCGTCCGTGACACGTACACACGAACTTGGTTTGACCTGATAACCTGCATAGACCTGCACTCCTCGCTCACCACCACACACCAGTGAGCCTGGTCCCGGGTTCGCTAGGTTCGATTACCCGACTGTGGCTCTAGGAGAGCAAAACTAAAATAGAAATAGAAGAGAGGAGAGCTGTGTGGGTTGGGGGAGGGTTTTGCCCTGAGAAGCTTGCCCTGGACACTTAGCCAAATTCTAAAAAAGAAAAGAAGGGCTGATGAAGAGGAAGAGTTACAAAGCAAGAAGAGGTGAAGGCTTAGAGAAAAAGAAGAAGAAGAAGCCGTAGATAAAGAAAGAGAAGCTGAAGAGGAAAGATAGAGTCAGAGATAGGAAGAAGAAGAAGAGTTGCAGCACATCAGCAGATGACTTTAAGCCGTCTAATTTCCAAATCAGATGACAGATTTGAGCTTTCATTTCATACATATACATTGAGTTCCTTAGTTAATATTTTAGGAGTATATGGTGATTTAAACCTCCATTTTACTCCCATCTTTTTGCACATTGATACATGATATTATTGCAAATTCTTTTAGTTTAAATTGTGATCTTGATTTCTGAATTCCATATTGCACCCTGTGTTCGACCTTGGAATCATTTTGAATAATAAAAATTGTATTTGTTTGAACGCTATCTCAGCTATACTGCAATGCAACACCTTTTGAAACATCGATTTAGCGTGATAAATAGTGACCCAGAAAGGAGCGGATTTGCCTAACAGAGCTAGGTATAGGTAAATCAGCTATGACATCTACCTTAGCTCTATCCACCTTAATACCTCTTTCAAAGATGATATGTCCCAAAACAATACCCTCGTGCACCATAAAGTGACTTTTCTCCTAAGAAAGCATGAGGTTTACATCAATACATCTCTGAAGGATGTAGGTCAAGTTGTCTAAACAATCATCAGAGGTCGGTCCGAAGACTGAAAAGTCATGCATAAAGACCTCAAGAAAATCACCTACTATTTTACACTAAATCGGTGTTTAAGACTGTCGTGTTGTAGTATTGCCAAAATAGCACTTAAACAGATAAATTTTGTTACTCAAAAAGGTTCCGAGGTCGAACACAGGGAGTAATATGGAATTTAGATCTCAAGAATTGCAATTTAAACACAATATAAGCAATAAATAATAGAACTCTAAACAATAATGACATATAAATGAAAACAAATGTCAATAGTGCAAAAGAATGGGGTAAAATGGTGATTTGAATCACCAATTACCCCTCACAATAATAGCAAATATCAACCAAATAAAGCCTAGCAATCAAGTATCAGATGGCTGAGTGTTTAATCAGACGGCTTAACCATCTCGAGCTACAGTGTATAGCCCTCTCTTTCTCCTCAGCTGCTTCTTC
Source organism: Thalassia testudinum (assembly GCA_037157565.1). Taxonomy (NCBI): domain Eukaryota; kingdom Viridiplantae; phylum Streptophyta; class Magnoliopsida; order Alismatales; family Hydrocharitaceae; genus Thalassia; species Thalassia testudinum. The sequence continues at coordinate 16,046,434 of JAZHRO010000007.1, forward strand.
TTCTCTGTTTCTTTTGCTACGGCTCCTTCTCTTCTTCTTTTCCTCTTCCTCTTCTACTGCGGATCCTCTCCTTCTTCTGTTCAGCCTCTTCACATAGGGAGGGGGCTTCTCGAATTGGATAAGTGTCGCCAATACTTTCTGCAGCAAAACCCCCCCTTCCCCCACGCAAGCTATCATTCTCTCTCTAGGTCATGCTCTCCTAGAGCCTCCAACAGTACTGGGTATACAGGTAATTAGACCTAGAGCGTACCTGGGACCAGGGTTGTGGGTGTGGGTCATAGTCGAGGAGTGCTTATGGTTATGCAGGTTATTGGGTGCACCAAGTTTGCAGGGTCAGAGTTGAGGATGAGGTGCGCGAGGCATGTGTGTGGGGACCTCACACCCTGTGCATGCTAAGGCAAACAGCCTGTGGCAGGAATTCAACTTATTCGTCTGTGGGCGCTCCGCAGCTTTCGAGGTGGGATTAATCCCACCATCTTTCTTCTGCATGCAGCTGTAGATGCTTCTTCATTCAATTAATGCAATATGGTAGTCAAAGGCTTTAATTGCTTGTCCACTCAGACACCTGGAGCGATTTTGCGTGAACTGGAGTCGACGCTTGGAACCTGCAGGTGCTGGAGCAAGCTTCAAGCCTCGATCGAAGCTTCGTCAATGGTGGTCAAAGGATCTGCTACATGAAACATGAAATACAGGCTAAAAGCCTCAGTTAAAAGGTTCAATAGCATCATCATGAGGCGAGGAAGTGAAAGGCAGTGTTCGTGAGGTGTGAGAGTGCGTGAGGTGGCCAGATGGTGATGGAAGGTGAAGTGTGAAAGTGCAGTGTTCAGTGGAGGTTGTGGAGGAGCAATCGACCAAACTAAGTTAGGGCTTTTACTCCTGGGGTTGAGGCAGAGGTGTAGGGATGAACGACGGCCGATTTGGTGGAGCGTAGTGGCCGTGCGAGCTTGCCGGAGGTACGCCAGTGAGGTAGAAGATGGAGGATGGTGGGTCGAGTTGGCGATTGAAATGAAGTGACGAGTGTCTGAAAATGAGGAGTTTTTTAGGAGGGGAGGCAGACGAAGGGGAGCGATGTTGGCACCGGTTGAGGTATGGCTGGCACTGGAGACGAAGTTGCTCTGATGAGAGGTGAACGGCAAGGATGAATGAGGTAGGGGAGCCGGTGGGTGCTTCGCGACATGGAAGAAGGCAAGGAGGAAGAGTCTACCACAGGTATTGTGGTCAGACGACAAGGGGAGGTAGGGAGAGTCACCGGAGCTTGAAGAGCAAATCGGCCAGAGGAGGAGAGAGGAATTTGAGGGTTTCTCTGGTCGAATTCAAGCTTGGAAGGATCGAGCAAGCCTTGGGAGTCTTTATATAGGTATCAGGGGGTCGATTAGAGCTTGGAAGCCAAGCTTTCAAGCTTGGAAGGTCGCCGGAGATGGAAACCCAAATTTCTCATGCATTCGCATGAGAAATTGGGAAAGATTTGAAGCACAAGAATCTGTCTGATTGAAAGAGGATTTTAAGAGGAATCTCCAGCTCAATTTTGAGGAGGTTTCATCAATCAATCGAGGAGAAATCCATGATTGATTATCATCGAAGTTGTAAGATTAGGAGTTTTGTGCTGCAGGGACCTTTTTGTGAGAATGATGACAAAGTTGGGGACATGTTTGAAAGGGTTTTGAAAGTTAAGGGTAGAAATGTAATTATACAGAACCAATTTGCAAACTAGGTTAAGACAAACTCATCTTGGGTCCAAATTTAAGTAAAAACCTAATTTGGACTTAAGGAATCCAATGGTGAAGTTGAATTTTAGTTTTGACCATGTTTGACTAGTTAATTTATGCAAAAACCTAAATTAGGGCAAATGTCTATCTGTGATTCTGTTTTGGGTCAAAATGGGTTTTGATGGTCAAATTGAAGGTCCTAAACCCTAGAGAATATTTTTCTATGAATGTTAGAGGGTTTAGGTGGATTTTATCCTGATCAGAACTCAGTTAGTTAAGCAGGTCTGTTTTAAGGGTTTTAGAAGTCATTTAATTCTTAGAATACATGCAAACCCTTTTCTGATTGTTCTAACCCACCTTTTATCTTTTTAAGACCAATTGACCTTCATTCAACCCCTGAGAAAACCCGTGGTTGTACTGCATTCATGATAAGCTAGTAAAATTACATTTTTAACCCTAGTTTCTTATTTTTCCTTCAAAAAGATTATGTAATGACTTGTGACTCTCTGACGGTTACATAGGAGCATTTACTGACTTAATTTGGTCAAAATGAGCTAGTTATGGCTCATGATGGTGTTCCCATCACCTACCATATCATGGAATATCTCCAGCATGCAATGTTGAAAGGTAGCTGGCATGTTACAGAGTCCAAATGACATTCTTTGGAAGGCAAAGGTACCAAAGGGACAGGTAAATGTGGCCTTCTCTTAATTATAGGGGTTGATAGCCACCAATTATAACTTGAGAACCCATCCAGGAAATAAAAGGACTGATTTCCCATTAATCACTCAATGATTTGGTTGATGAAAGGTAGCAAGAAATGGTCTTCTTAGTAGCAGCATTTAGCTTCTTATAGTCTACACACACTCTCCAAGATGTATGAGTGCATGTAGGGATGGATTCGCCCTCGTCATTAGCATGGATGGTGAGACCTACCTTTTTGAGCACAACATGAATTAGGCTCATCTAGGGGCTATCGCTAATCAGGTAAATGATGCCCACATGAAGCCATTTAATGATTTCTATTTTAACGACCTCTCGTATATTAGGATCGAGACATCGTTGCATCTCGCGAGAAGGTCGAGCCTCCTCCATATATATACGATGAGTGTAGGAGGGGCTAATGGCAGTCAAATTAGAGAGACCATCCAATGGATGCCTTATGTTCATTTAGGACCTTCATTAGTTTTCACTCTTGCTCCTTGGATAATTTCGTTAATGTGTTGAAGTTTAGTTTAAGATATGCATCATAGTACAATGACTAAAGTTACAAAACATTTAAATTTATAATCTCGAATGTGAGTTCGAGGTCATCTCAGGGAGCAAATTGATCACAATTAACCACTAATAAGTAATCAAAATAAAGCTTAGGAAATTGATATAACAAGAAATATATTTAATGTAAAATAATGCATATATCAAACTCAATAAAAAAATATGTGTTGGAAAGGCTAAAAAAATTGTTTGTTTTAACTAAGCTCAAATGCCTCAACACTTAATGAAATTCACGACCATCAAACGTCTATACTAGGCTATTAGAATTCTTAAGTGTGAACAAAATGAAGCCCAAATGCGAATGAAAATCAAGGCCAAAAATCACCCTGGGCTCATGCCTAAGTGCATTGTTGTGTACACGGGCATGTGTATGTGCGTGCGTATGGGGTAAGGGTAGGGTACCCAACCCCTGGTGATCTTCAGAAAACCACTAAGGGATGAAATCCCTTTTATGCCCAAAATCAAGCCTTCCTCCCACGATGTGGGACTAAGGCATCTCCTTCCTCTTCATTTTTGCCTTACTTGTAGCTACGTTTGATGACCGGTCGATCGAGGTTGGATAGCCATTGGATCTTGAATCCAATGGTGTAGAGAGCTTCCTTAAGTGATTCCATGTGTGGAGAAGGTGAAGCTTTGATGGATAGCTCACTGGATTGAGGAGCTTCATGCCGGAATCAATGGGTTCACCAATGATGTACCTAAAACAAAAACATGGGCTTTTGGCCCCAATTAAACACACAAAAAGCTCCATCCTATCACGATGAAGGTGATGGTGGTGGTGATTTGGTGTTTGGTGGTTTGGCATGGCTGGACGGTTGTGGTGGAGGTGAAGAATAGAGGTGGTGTCCGGTGAGAGGATTTGTCGATCAAAACCCTCAATTTCTTGAGGGCTTTTGACCTAGAAGTCCTTGTGGATCCTTTGGTGTAGGTGGTTCGGTGGGAGGAGGCATGGCATCGTAGTTCAAGCTCACCGAAGATCTCACCGTACATGGAGAAGGAGTAGAACAGTGAGAGGAAGGGGTCGATTCCTAGAGCTAAGTAACCTAAACTATCCTTGGGGGAGAGAGGAAGAAGGATAGCTAATCTATGGGACGAATGGAAAGGGATTCACATCCAGCATTGGCCGGACAGACCTGAGGGAGAAGACGAGGCCAACCAGTGGAATGATAAGAAAGATGAGGTCATAGAAGCCCATGCTTTGGCTAGTAAGGATCGTGAGGAAGAGAGGAAGTGAACGACGATGCCAATTGATCCTTGGCATGCATGGAAGAAGAACAAAGGAGCTCACCGAAGTGCATGAAAATGTGGCCAGTCAGGAAGAAGGGGGTTTTTTGGCCAATTCATGACTAAAAATTTCTTGGGAACATGTTAGAGCTTTTATAGAGGAGGTTTGTGCCCTCAATTACTTGAATTCGCGAAGCTTCTTCACGAATTTGGCAAGTTCAAGAACCTCCAAATTCGAGCTTCATTGAAGATTAATGCTCCAAATTAGGCAATTAGATCCGATGTAAATGGAAGAGGATCCTCTCGTGATCAATCCCTCCAAATTTGGAGGGATTTGGTCCTAATTTGAGGGAGAAATCCACCCTCGAAAATCCTGGGTTCACGTCGCTCATTGTTTGTTGAGTTTCCCTCTTTGGTCAAGAGCAAGAAGAAGGTGGGAGGACCTGATCGCAAGAAAAAGTAAAAGGTTGGTGTATCTATGCAAGGATATATTGAAACTTAAGGGGTTTCATGTGATAAATAAAAGTAAATGGGGTAGAATGCAAAATAAGTCAAGATGGACTCCGATTGGAATCAAATTTTGGGGTTAACCTAATTTGGACATAAGAAATCTAAGGGTGACATGAGATTTGACTTTTGACCAAGTTTGACTGGAAAATTTACATAGAAGCCCAGAGTAGAATAAATTCTTGCATGTCTCTATTTTTGGTCAAAAAGGGTTCCTTTGGTCAAAGTGGAGGTTCCAAACCTTTTAGAATATTTTTAAATGATTTTTAGGAGGTATAGATTATTTTTATTTCCACTAGAAACTATTTGATTGAAGTGAGGCTTTAATTAGGATTTTTATTAATAAAATATTCCTCAAAAAGCGAACAAACCCAATTTTAGTCAGCTCAGGCCCACTTCTTGGAAAATTAAGCTCATATGACCTTAAATTAAGCCCTGATTAACCCCTTAGTTAATATGCAATTGTGATTACGTGCTACAACAGCAGAATTAACAGGTTTTCCCATTTTCTTCTCGCATTTGAATCATAATAGAGTTATAATCTTTTGATGAATATTAAGGAGCATTTATTATTGTAATTAGGCTAATTAACACCAATGATGGTGCTACCATCATACCCCTATGCCTAACTTTTGCTAGTCCCTAGCAAAATCCTATAGACCAAACCAGATCCCTAGGCCAGCTTTTAATCGTCAAGATGCTTGCTTATGCCATCTCTATAGAAATCACATAGAAATACCAGCTCTAGGCCTAGAGGTACTCAAGTACCAGCCAAGATACAGACCTGACCAGCCTTAGCCTTAGGCCTGCAATAAAGGTTTCTATGGTGCCAGAATCTGCCTAGAGGTTTGCCCACCCCAACAGTTAAAGCACCTATGCATACGTGCAACAAGGTCCAGGTTCAACTTGCTAGTGTATTTTTTTAGAATAGAGAGAGATTTATATTTTCGAGAGTTTTCTTTTCTTGTTTCTAAGTTCCCTTAAATCCATTATCAAATTGGCCCTAAACATGGTCTATATCAGATTCCTTGTTCCCATCATATATCCTCAAAGGGGCCTTGGCAATCGATGCTTTGAGATAGAACCACCCATGGCAAACCCCTGAACCCTTGCATTCGACACTTCTTGATAGTGACTGATGAGAACCTCATCATGAGCCATAACTAGCTCATTTTGACTTAATACAGAGAATAAAAGCTCCTACATAACCTTAGAAAGGCTTGGCTTAGAGAGATTCTGAGTTTGCAAAGAAAACATAAACTAAGGGGTAAAAATGCAATTTCACTAATTCGATTTGAAAATAGGGTAACTCAGGGTCCAAACATAGGTCAAAACAATCGAATAAGAAGAAAAGTGGGATGAGATGACTCAATAAGGGCTACAGTAACTCCAAGGAATTAAATGACAGCCTATAACCCTAAAAACAAACCCACTTCAATTCACGTGGTTCGAGGTAAGCTAAAAATCAACTAAGCCCTCTAAAATTCATAGAAAAATAATCTCTAGGGTTTAGGACTTTCAATTTGGCCTTAGGAACCCATTTTGACCTACATTGAGAACCATGCCCAATTAACAACTTAATTTGGGTTTTTGCGTAAATTGACCGGTCAAACAAGGTTTAATCTAGAAATAAAATTCACCATCAGAATCCTTAGGTCCTAATTAGTCATGTATAAAAACTTGGGCCTAAGAAGAAACCTTCTTGACCAACTTTACACTTTGGTCCTCATATATTTACTTTTTGGCCCTCAACTTTTGAACCCTCACACTTTGGCCCCTAACTCTCCTTCGTTCTTTGCGTTTAGGTCCCTCCTGCAAAACCTGAGCAGCGCCATGCTCCGGCGACCTTGCGCGGAGCATGGCACCGCGCAGGGTGAGGGAGGGGCCCTGGCAAGTCAATGGGGGTACCCTGCGTCGTCAGCCACCGCAGGGACACCCCCCTGAGTGCTGCGACCGCCCATACCGCCCGTGCGAATGCATGGACGGTATGGGTCTCCTTCATCAGGCGTCCTCCGGCGAGGGAGACACGTCGTCTCCCTCCGTCCTCCTCTCTGATTCTGCCCTTATAAATACCCCCGTCGCTCCGCCGTTCTTCCGAGCTCGGATATGACGGAGACACCCCCTCAATTCCTCCCTTCCCACTTCGACAGACGCCCCCTTGCTCCGGCGGTCTCTCCTCCTCCTCCTCGTCGCCCTGCCGCACTACCAGCAGCAGGGTTACCTTCCCTCGATCTTCCCGCACCACGCCGCACCCAGCGGGCGCCTCTCCGGCCCTCTCCTCACCGCCGCCCCTTCCTCTGGGCAATTTCTTCTCCGGCGACAGCCGATACGACTGTCGCCTGCGCCAACCCCTCTTCGTCCAGCTTAGTAGGTAAACTTCTCCTCTTCCTCCCCTCTTTCTTTTCCATACTGAAAGCCCTTACTGTCGCCACTGATTTCCCACCGATCACCCTCACCTTCTCCACCTCCGGCCAAACTCTGGCGAACCGCTCCCATCGCTCCAGCACCCCACACGGCTCGTCGACCTGTGCATAACCTCCGCCTCCTCACCCTGATCCTCTTCCGCCCCTCCACTTCCCTCCAAACGCCCTCTGCAGATCCACCGAACACACCCACTTCTCCGCCCGCAGTTTGACCTAGGGCGACCCTTTTTGCTCCACCACGCCCACTGCAGACCCTCCGACCACCTTCGCCGTGCCACGGCGAAGGTTCTCCGCATATCTGATTAGGCCGAGAGGCCGTGCTTCTGTGAACAGGTGTTGCGCCCGCCATCGCCATTGCTGAGCAGCGAAGCTCCTTTGACTTGCTGCTCCAGGCAACACCACGCCCAGGTCAGACTCCCAGGCTTCGTGGGGTAGCTTCGCGAATTGTCAGGCTGCAATTCAGGTGAAGCCCTCGCGCGAAGTTCGGCTACCGCTGCTTCTTCTGCGCAGGCGCTCAAATTGGGGTGGGACATTTAGTCCCACCTCGGAAGGCTTCGAAGAGGAGCGCCGGTATAAGTTGAAAAAGTGCTGTAGGCTTATCGCATCAGCACACGGGGTGAGGTCCCTCTCACACTGCTTCACCCAGCCTGTCCGCGAGCTCATCACGCGGATCCGGCCGACCCGACTTGACTGGCACTCCTCGCCCACCACCGCAAGCCGGTGGGCCTGGACCCGGGCGCGACTCGTACCCGATTACCCGGTTGCTCTGGGAGAGCCTTCCGAAGAGTGAATACTGAGAGAGAGAGACGCGCGGGGGGGGGAGGTAGAGTAGGTTTTTCCCTCTGACTCTGAACTCTTGAGCGTGCAGGCACAGGTGAAGAAGAAGGAAGCTAAGGGAGACACTGTAGCAACAAGCGGTTTAAGTCGTCTGATTTTCCAATCAAACAACGTCCTGAAGGCAAAGAAGAAGAAGGAAAGAGAGGAACACAGAGAGGCCAAGTGAAGACTCTGCAGAGATCAGAAGACAAAGAAGAAGAAGAAAAGAAGAGAGGAGCAGCCAAGTGAAGAAACAGAAAGCAGAAGAAGAAGAGAAGCAAGAAGCAAGAAGAAAAGAAGAAGAAGAGCATGGTAGGAAGATCTGAAGTAAGAAAAGAAGAAACAAAGAAAATAAAAAGAAGAAAAAGACAGGATTGTCCAACCAAGAAATAGAGGAAGAACAGGAAGAACAAAAGACAAAGAGGAAGAAAGAAGAGAAGAAGAAGAAGCCAAAGTTTCATCTCTCTCTCTCTCTTTATTTTGTAATAAGAATTTGTACCCCTAGAATACGACTTTCTCCCTGAGTTCGACCTCGAGAGAACTTTATTTTCCGAGTAACAAATATTAGTAAACGATGGCAATAACTATCTGTACTACAATGACTTAACAAAAGCTAGTTGTCGCCACCATTTGCCAGTTGGCGCCGTTGCCGGGGAGCAACGGCTATTCTAGAGGTAAACATTTCTGTTTCTTTTTAGTTCTAATAATCTCCTCTCTTTTGTGCAGCTACAGGAAATCAAGAAGACAAGCAACTGCACGACAACCACACCGAGGACAGGTAATTTTTTTCCTCTCGCTATTAACCTCTAAACTCTAAAAGAGGAAGAAAAGAAAAGAACAAGCAATATAGGGCTAACCTGTCTTCTATACTTAGTAAACCATAAGAAGTTGCATGTTTTCAACCCATTATTCCTACACACTATTAAGGGTATTTAGGGGCTAACACATTCTTGCTTGAGCCCTAATTACCCACCAAAGAACTAACTGGACCAAGTAGAGCCAACATAAGATTCAACATTAGGGTTTTAGAGACACACTACTTAAATCAAGAATTGAGAAACCTTAAAAGAAGTGCGCCCAAGCCATTATCTGAAAATACCTATCCAAAGAAACCCTAAAATAAGATTGGCTCTTTAAACACTTGAACCCTAAAAGACAAGACCTAATAAGCAAAACTAGCAGGTAAAGTTGACCATTCGGGTCAACTAACCTTCAAATTAGGTCACTCTTTGCACTTAAAAGACTAAAGTTCAAGTGGAACCTTAAGCACCTTGATCTTGAATTAAAAGTGGTAGACTTAAGAGGTCAAGATCCCCATTCTGGTCTACCTGGAACCGTAGTTACAAGAGAGGTCGGGTGGGGGAAACCCTGTAACTCGTGGGGATGCTCTACCGTGTAGGGGTCTTTGCGGGACTCTCCCTCTCTGGCTGCCCAGGTAATTCTCAGGTGGTCGATCTTTCTGATCAAGGGGTCCATCTGCCCCGCACCTCTATAGTCACCCAACACATTTTTGGGTGTCTTGATTGGGTCCAGCACCTTCTAAACTCATCTCTTCCAACAGTGCATGTACGGAAGGAGGTCCTTAAGACCACCCTTAAGACCTCCTTTAGAAATTCACTCTCGTCAAGGCCAAGCCTCGACGCCCGTGTTTGTGCAGCAACCCCCTCACATCATTCTCTCTTCCGATTCAGAACCAAGTTCTTCTTCTTCCCCCATCATGGCTCAGCCAGTTGAGGAAGAAAACAATCTGGAGCATCAGCTCCAGCGACTCAATGACCTCTTCCAAAACTTCGTGCACCCACCACAACGTCCTATGATGCGGGACCACTACAATCCTGCTGCGGTGGCCGTTGAGCCTCGAGTCAGAATCCCGACTGGAGGACCTGATTCTGAATTGAAGCCCAATATGATTCATGCTATACCTAAATTCCATTGGCTTAATTCTGAAGATCCCTTCCAACACATCAAACAACTAAAGCATCTGGCCCAAACTTTTGGGTCAGACGCACAAAATCGGGATATTCTTCTCATGAAGATGTTCTCCTTTTCTCTTATGGACAAGGCCGCCCATTGGTATCAAACTCAGACCCGGCCGATCAACAATTGGGAAGAACTTCAGTCCGAGTTCCTGAAAAAGTTCTTCCCTGTTGGACGGACCAATGCCTTGCGCCATCAGATTACACATTTCACCCAACAAACAGGGGAACCTTTCCATGAGGCATGGGATCGTTTTCAGGATCTCATGAGAAAGTGCCCCCATCACGGAGTTCCTAAATGGGAACAGGTCCAATCTTTTTACCAGGGACTCCGTGACGACATCCGTCTTTTCGTCAATGCAACCTGCAGAGGAAATATCATGGGTCAACATGAAGACACCGTGTGGGAGATTCTCGAAAACATGTGTGAGAACTCCATCAACAATGACTCCATGGGATTATTCGACAGGACGAATACCCGTGCAGCGACGAATCTCAAGGGAGCACACGAGACGCAGGGCCTGTCCGCATCAGTCGACTTGGAGTTAATGGCCAGTCGATTGGACAAGGTCTCGATTATCGAAAAGAAGGTGGATGAGCTGACTCAGCATTTGCAGCGTGCCACCTCTGCGCATAACCCTTTCGCACAACCTCCTTCCACAAGGGAAACTGTGCAAAACATTCTCCATCGATCTTCTCCTAGGATGGACCCATCATCCGAATCTTTGCCCGGAGGTCCTTCCGATTCCTTCTACACCTGCCAGGGAAATTCCATTCCCTCTTTCTCTGACTCTCTGGAGGTTCCTCAGACCTACGAGGACCTCAACGCCATCCAGAATGACCCTTTCTCCAACACCTATAATCCTGGATGGCGAAACCATCCTAACTTTCAGTGGGCGGGGAATTCCTAAACCCACAGACCATCCTTCCAACCTCGCCCACAACCTCTTCGTCCTTACCAGTCGCCTCAGCCTCGGCCCAACCCTACTTACCCATCTGGGCCAAATCAAGATCAAATGTCCCTTATCCTTCAGACCCTGGCTGACATTCAAAGAACGAATGCGGCTATCCAAAAACAACACAAGGATGAACTTACAGAGGTCCAAAACCAATTGACCCAGTTGGCAAACTCTCGCCAGCCAGGTACTCTTCCTTCCCAACCTCTGCCTAATCCTAATAACGTGCCAACCCAGCGGTGCGTTATGAACCCAAACCCGGGCCATGCCCATATGATTTATCAGGCCCCCTCTGTTCCTTCACCTGACGGGATAGAGGCCTCCACTTCCTTTGCAGGTTACCAGCAGCAAGCTATCTTACCCAATCCCAACCAAAACCAGGCAGGACTTAATTCCGTAACAACCCGTAGTGGTAAGGAAACCCAAGACCCACCTCATCCGAACCACTCCAAGCCTGGTAGTGATCCCAAGCCTAGGACAGTAATCCAGGACGTCCCCACCCCTATCCCAGATCCACAACCTGGACCTATCCTTGAAGAACCACCCAAGATCCCGTTTCCCGAGGCCTCTACCAAGGGAAAGAAGACCACCAAGCCCGTGGCACCTGAGGAGGACCTGGTCAAGCTCTTTGAGCAGGTCCACATAAACATCCCCTTGATGGATGCAATCCGCCACGTACCAGCTTACGCACGATTTCTAAAGAATGTGTGTACACCCCAGCGTAAGCCGCGAACCAAGGGTGGGAGCCCAATTGTTCTATCAGAGCAAGCCAGCTCTGTAATCCTCAGTAGGCTCCCACCCAAGGCAAAAGATCCTGGTACCCCCCTGATTTCCTGCAAGATAGGTGATACCCAATTTGATAGAGCTTTGCTAGACTTAGGTGCATCCATAAACCTAATACCCACATCCTTACTTGACCATCTAGAAGAATCTGAGCTAAAACCAACCGAGGTGACATTACAATTAGCAGATCGATCTATAAAGTCACCAAAAGGGATTCTCGAGGATGTTATCATAAGAGTGCGGGATTTTTATTTCCCAGTGGACTTTATAGTCTTAGATATGGATGCGCCTAAAAACCCTAGGGATACACCAATCATTCTAGGGAGACCTTTCTTGGCTACTGCTAGATCCAACATCAGCTGTGAGGAGGGCCAAACAGAACTCAAGTTTGGAGATCAAACCCTCAAAATCGATATATTTAAGGCCCAACAAGGAATCAATTGCGGTATCATTGAACAGATTTGTGACGTCAGGACTTAGTTGATGAATCACACTTCCAGAATGACTCGATTATGCCTCATCAACCACAAAAGGATCTTGACCCGCAAACAGAGGAGTCGAATCCAGACATAAACAACCCAATAACTCCTACCCTTGAACCTCACATCTACACTGAACCACCAACTGCTGCTGATAATCCTATCCTCGAGTTAAAGCCTCTTCCTGCTCACTTGAAATACATCTTTTTGGGTTCCAATCAGACCCTCCCTGTGATTATCAATTCCAACCTCAATCCCGAACAGGAATCCTGTCTGATTGCTGTCCTCCAGCAACATCGCAGAGCCATCGGGTGGAGTCTCGATGATTTGACTGGAATAAGCCCCTCTTATTGTACTCATCATATCTATTCAGAAGAGGGCGCACGACCTTCTCGTGAAATGCAGAGACGTTTAAACCCTAATCTGTAGGAGGTCGTGAAAAAGGAGATCATCAAGTGGTTAGATGACGGAATCATCTACCCGATCTCCGATAGTCGTTGGGTGAGCCCAATTCAGGTTGTGCCTAAGAAGGCAGGACTCACCACCATAATGATTGAAATCGGAGAAATCATTCCTACCCGAGTAGCCAATGCGTGGAGAGTCTGTATAGATTACCGCTGACTCAATTCCTCCACGAAGAAGGATCATTTCCCACTACCCTTCATTGATCAAATTCTCGAGAAACTAGCGGGAAATAGGTTCTTCTGCTTTCTTGACGGGTACTCCGGTTATAACCAGGTGGCAATCCATCCTGAGGACCAAGAAAAGACCACATTCACCTGCCCCTTCGGAACGTATGCTTTCCGAAGGATGCCTTTCGGTCTTTGCAATGCACCCGCTACTTTTCAGCGGTGCATGCTTGCCATATTCTCCGATATGGTAGGTGATTTTCTGGAAGTCTTCATGGATGACTTTTCACTCTTTGGAGGATCTTTTCATGATTGCCTCCAACACTTGGTCCAGATACTCAGGCGATGCATTGAGGTGAACTTGGTTCTTTCCTGGGAAAAGAGCCATTTCATGGTGCCTGAGGGAATTGTCCTGGGACACTCAATTTCAGAAAAAGGCATCCAGGTGGATCGAGCTAAGGTTGATCTGATTTCTTGCCTTCCCGTACCTAGCTCGATCAGGGACATCCGTTCCTTTTTAGGGCACGTCGGTTTTTACCGCCGTTTCATTCCAGATTTCTCGAAAATCGTGCGCCCCTTGACTTCTCTTCTCTCTAAGGATGTACCTTTTGAAATCTCCATGGAATGCATGCTAGCCTTTGAAAACCTGCATGACCGAGTCACCCAGGCACCTATCCTACAATCCCCTGACTGGTCTCAACCCTTTGAGATCATGTGTGATGCGTCTGACTTCGCTGTAGGAGCGGTCCTGGGACAAAAAGCTGACGGGAAACCCGTGGTCATCTACTACGCTAGCAAGACACTTGACGAGGCTCAGCGTAACTATACGGTTACGGAGAAAGCGCTGCTAGCCGTAGTATTTGCCCTTGAAAAATTCCAATCGTATCTTCTGGGTTTCCATGTCATCATTTACTCGGATCACACGGCTGTAAGGCATCTCCTTGCCAAGAAGGATGCGAAGCCCCGACTAATCCATTGGATCTTGCTGTTGCAAGAATTCGATCTTAAGATTCGCGACAAGGCGAGAAGGCAGAATGTGGTAGCCGACCATCTGTCCCGTCTTCCTTCTGAGATCATCGACCCTTCCAGACCCATCACGGAACATTTTCCTGATGAGCACCTGCTTTCTGTTGGTACGAGACTTCCATGGTTTTCTGATATAGTAAACTACTTGGATCTCATCAGACACCGTCTGATTGGCCGAGGGCCAAGAAAGACAAATTGTGTTCTGATTCCAAGTATTACATTTGGGAAGACCCGTACCTTTTCCGCATAGGTGCTGATCAAATTATTCGGAGATGCATCCCGGAAGAGGAAATCAGCAATATCCTATCTTTCTGCCATGACCAGGCATGCGGTGGCCATTTCTCAGGACATAAAACCGCATCCAAAGTCCTCCAGTGTGGCTTCTACTGGCCTACACTTTTCAAGGACGCATACAGTCACTGCAAGGCATGCAGTCATTGCCAGACTTTGGGCAACATGAACCATCGCGACATGATGCCTTTGCAGTCGATTCTCGTATGCGAAATCTTCGATGTTTGGGGGATTGATTTTTTGGGCCCCTTTCCTGTTTCGGATGGTTTCGAGTACATTCTGCTCGCGGTGGACTACGTGTCCAAATGGATCGAAGCCATACCGACTCGAACCTACAATCACAAGATTGTTCTTAAGTTCATACATCAAAACATTTTCTCAAGGTTCGGGATTCCCCGTGCTATAATCTCTGATGGGGGGACCCATTTTACAAATGCTCAGTTTAGGTCACTGATGGCCAAATATGGGGTGTCTCATCGAATCTCTACTCCTTACCACCCCCAAACAAATGGCCTAGCTAAGCTGTCAAATCGGGAGATCAAGAAAATCCTGCAAGTCACTGTTCGGCCTGACAGGAAGGACTGGTCATCCCGACTTCCGGAAGCATTGTGGGCCTATAGGACCGCCCACAAGACCCAATTGGGCATGTCTCCCTTTAGACTGGTGTACGGAAAGGCATGTCACCTTCCCGTAGAACTGGAGCATAAAGCCTATTGGGCAGTACGGAACTGTAATCTAGATCTTTCCAAGGCTGGAACCCACAGAAAACTCCAAATCAGCGAGATCGATGAATTACGCCTAGACGCGTACGAGAACTCGCGAATCTACAAGGAGCAGGTTAAAGCCTTCCACGACAAGCACATCTCGAGAAAGATCTTTCATCCTGGTCAAAAGGTCCTACTCTTTGATGCCCGACTCAAACCTTTCCCAGGGAAACTGAGGTCCAAGTGGGTTGGACCGTATTTAGTCCGACAGGTTTTCGAAAATGGAGCAATTGAAATCAGTCCACTCAGCCATGATTCCGAACCTTTCATCGTGAACGGTCAGAGACTCAAACCGTTCATTGATGTGACTTCTACTAATTCGGCTGAATCATCCCTCATCCTCCATTCCCCTTGAACTTACTACGCCCGGCCGATGGCGTAAAACTCAGCGCTTAACGGGAGGCAGCCCGTCATTTCTTGAAAATCTAAAACCTTTTTTTTCTGACACCATTGTGCACTTAAGGTTCACCCTTTAAGACAGCCGACTCCACCTCAGATGCTTGCATCTGAGATTAGAAATCGTCTGCAGAATTCATCCCAACCCATTCACTCACAAAAATATCTGTCTTAAGGAATAAATTAAGTAAATAAAAACCCCTAAATCACAATGAGGACATTGCAAGTTTTAGGCATGGGGGGGTATAAGTGCAAAACTTGTAGAAAAAAAAAAGGTTTTAAAAAAAAAATTCACATATGCCAAAAACACCATAAAAATTAAAAATTTTTCGAAAAAAATAAGAGAATAAGAGGAGAAAGGAAATTTTGGGATGTGGGAGGAGAAAAGAAACAAAAGGATAAAAGGAGCACAAATATGAAAGAAAAAGTGATAGTCATTAGTATGGAACTAAGGAATTGACCTAAGTTCTAGACCTCATTCATAAAAAAAATTTTTTTTTGAAAAGTGCACAAAAAGATTAGTAAGAACGCAAACCTTAGGCATTCTTGATAGACTCTTAGTACCCATTAAGATCTAGACAATCCTCAAGAGGTTGAGGAAAGTGAAAAGCTTAAGTACTAGGTCCAAGGCTTAGGGAGTATTTGACCTCGCTAACTAAATTCTGGTTTACGGGACTCAGTAACCTAAGCACCCCAACCCCACACACTGCCTGGTTCAGTAAGCATAAAAAAATCAAAATCACGTAGAAGCGTCATTCTGAAAAGTACACCTAGAATAGGAGCGGCCGATCAACACAAGTTGATTTGGACGAGTTCCCAACGTAGAGAGGCAGGAAATCCCCTCAAAGATGCGTAACAAAATATCATCTCCTCGGTGCTTGTCTCCTAGGATATTCACATATCCTACTGGGGGCATGTAAGCACCCTGCTGGTTCAGATTCCATGGATGGCATTATCACGAAGTGTCAACTGGCAGGGTCTGAACGCGGCCACGGAACACCATGGATGGGATTATCTCGAAATCTCAATAGCCAGGGTTCTGGGGGTTGCCATGGGCGTTGCTATCTCGAAGCATCGATCGCCAGGAACCCTTGAGGATTGATGATGGGAGCAATGAATCTGATACAGACCGTGTTGAAAAGCCAATCCTAGGCTAGAACTAAAAAGAAAAAGAGAGAGAAAACTCTCCAAACAGAAAAACTTTCTATCTCTCTCTTATAAAACGCACTGCGAACTGAACCAGGGCTAAAAAATTTCAAGCACGGGGTGCTTTAACTACAAAGTCCAATAAACCTTAGGTTAGTTCTTGTGGGTCTTAAAAACCTTTGCTAAGGGCTGAGGCTGAGGCTAGACAGATTTGGATCTTGATTGGTACTAGAGTACCTTTTAAGCCTTTGGTCAGCATTCTAACCTAATCTAGGTTCAAAAGAAAAGGCACTTACCTGAAGTTGTTAAGAATATCATGGTCTAGAACAAGGGTTAGAACCTTAAGTTTTTCCTAAGGGACTAGCAAAAGCTAGGCATGGGGGTATGATGAGAACCTCATCATGAGCCATAACTAGCTCATTTTGACCTAATATAGAGAATAAAAGCTCCTACATAACCTTAGAAAGGCTTGGCTCAGAGAGATTCTGAGTTTGCAAAGAAAACATAAACTAAGGGGTAAAAATGCAGTTTCACCAATCCGATTTGAAAATAGGGTAACTCAGGGTCCAAACATAGGTCAAAACAACCGAATAAGAAGAAAAGTGGGATGAGATGACTCAATAAGGGCTACAGTAACTCCAAGGAATTAAATGACAGCCTATAACCCTAAAAACAAATCCACTTCAATTCACGTGGTTCGAGGCAAGGTAAAAATCAACTAAACCCTCTAAAATTCATAGAAAAATAATCTCTAGGGTTTAGGACTTTCAATTTGGCCTTAGGAACCCATTTTGACCTACATTGAGAACCATGCCCAATTAACAACTTAATTTGGGTTTTTGCGTAAATTGACCGGTCAAACAAGGTTTAATCTAGAAATAAAATTCACCATCAGAATCCTTAGGTCCTAATTAGTCATGTATAAAAACTTGGGCCTAAGAAGAAACCTTCTTGACCAACTTTACACTTTGGTCCTCATATATTTACTTTTTGGCCCTCAACTTTTGAACCCTCACACTTTGGCCCCTAACTCTCCTTCGTTCTTTGCATTTAGGTCCCTCCTGCAAAACCTGAGCAGCGCCATGCTCCGGCGGCCTTGCGCGGAGCATGGCGCCGCGCAGGGTGAGGGAGGGGCCCTGGCAAGTCAATGGGGGGTACCTTGCGTCGTCAGCCACCGCAGGGACACCCCCCTAAGTGCTGCGACCGCCCATACCGCCCGTGCGAATGCATGGACGGTATGGGTCTCCTTCCTCAGGCGTCCTCCGGCGAGGGAGACACGTCGTCTCCCTCCGTCCTCCTCTCTGATTCTGACCCTATAAATGCCCCTGTCGCTCCGCCGTTCTTCCAAGCTCGGATCTGACGGAGACACCCCCTCAATTCCTCCCTTCCCACTCCGACAGACGCCCCCTTGCTCCGGCGGTCTCTCCTCCTCCTCCTCGTCGCCCTGCCGCACTACCAGCAGCAGGGTTACCTTCCCTCGATCTTCCCGCGCCGCGCCGCACCCAGTGGGCGCCTCTCCGGCCCTCTCCTCACCGCCGCCCCTTCCTCTGGGCAATTTCTTCTCCGGTGACAGTCGATACGACTGTCGCCTGCGCCAACCCCTCTTCGTCCAGCTTAGTAGGTAAACTTCTCCTCTTCCTCCCCTCTTTCTTTTCCATACTGAAAGCCCTTACTGTCGCCACTGATTTCCCACCGATCACCCTCACCTTCTCCACCTCCAGCCAAACTCTGGCGAACCGCTCCCATCGCTCCAGCACCCCACACGGCTCGTCGACCTGTGCATAACCTCCGCCTCCTCACCCTGATCCTCTTCTGCCCCTCCACTTCCCTCCAAACGCCCTCTGCAGATCCACCGAACACACCCACTTCTCCGCCCGCAGTTTGACCTAGGGCGACCCTTTTTGCTCCACCACGCCCACTGCAGACCCTCCGACCACCTTCGCCGTGCCACGGCGAAGGTTCTCTGCATATCTGATTAGGCCGAGAGGCCGTGCTTCTGTGAAGAGGTGTTGCGCCCGCCATCGCCATTGCTAAGCAGCGAAGCTCCTTCGACCTGCTGCTCCAGGCAACACCATGCCCAGGTCAAACTCCCAGGCTTCGCGGGGTAGCTTCGCGAAGTGTCAGGGTGCAGTTCGGGTGAAGCCATCACCCAAAGCCCTCGCGCGAAGTTCGGCTGCCGCTGCTTCTTCTGCGCAGGCGCTCACATTGGGGTGGGACATTTAGTCCCACCTCGGAAGGCTTCGAAGAGGAGCGCCGATATAAGTTGAAAACGTGCTGTAGGCTTATCGCCTCAGCACACGGGGTGAGGTCCCTCTCACACCGCTTCACCCGGCCCGTCTAAGAGCTCATCACGTGGATCCGGCCGACCTGACCCGACTTGACTAGCACTCCTCCCCCACCACCGCACGCCGGTGGGCCTGGACCCGGGCGCGACTCGTACCCGATTACCCGGTTGCTCTGGGAGAGCCTTCCGAAGAGTGAATACTGAGAGAGAGAGACGCGCGGGGGGGGGAGGTAGAGTAGGTTTTGCCCTCTGACTCTGAACTCTTGAGCGTGCAGGCACAGGTGAAGAAGAAGGAAGCTAAGGGAGACACTGTAGCAACAAGCGATTTAAGTCGTCTGATTTTCCAATCAGACGACGTCCTGAAGGCAAAGAAGAAGAAGGAAGGCGAGGCAGAGGAAAGAGAGGAACACAGAGAGGCCAAGTGAAGACTCTGCAGAGATCAGAAGACAAAGAAGAAGAAGAAAAGAAGAGAGAAGGAGCAGCCAAGTGAAGAAACAGAAAGCGGAAGAAGAAGAGAAGCAAGAAGCAAGAAGAAAAGAAGAAGAAGAGCACGGGAGGAAGATCTAAAGCAAGAAAAGAAGCAACAAAGAAAATAAAAAGAAGAAAAAGACAGGATCGTCCAACCAAGAAATAGAGGAAGAACAGGAAGAACAAAAGACAAAGAGGAAGAAAGAAGAGAAGAAGAAGAAGCCAAACTTTCATCTCTCTCTCTCTCTTTATTTTTGTAATAAGAATTTGTACCCCTAGAATACGACTTGCTCCCTGAGTTCGACCTCGGGAGAACTTTATTTTCCGAGTAACAAATATTAGTAAACGATGTCAATAACTATCTGTACTACAACGACTTAACAAAAGCTAGTTATCGCCGCCGTTTGCCAGTGACACCCATGGCATTCTGTAGCAAATCTAGGTGCTGGCAATCGACATTTTGGGATAATGCTTTCCAGGGCACCTGAACCATCACAAAGCACTTACATGCCCCCGGTAGGTGATGTAGACATCTATATTTTGGATAAACTACCTATTTATGCATGTTCCTAAGCTTAGAGATGCATTCCATACTATAAATATTGTATCACATGCATCATTCTGCATTTAGAATAGTGTGTATAAATTGTAGGTTAGTTGCATCCTTTTGTGGCCAAGAGAGAAGGAGATTTAATTCAGGGCCTCAAATTGACGATCCGACCGCACAAATCTAATTAAGATGATGACATAGCCCAATGCCTTCGAAATCACCTTGATCAGAGCCCTATAGTAGTATATACTGATAAATCCACTTTAGTAGATCTTTTTTTGGTCTAAGTACTTTTTAATTAGCTCTTCTTAGCTGTTAATTGATTAAGAGTGATATCATAATTTACCTTAGTCTGCATATAATTTTATCCGACAATTTTACATTTAATAACATATGATATGGTAACACAATTGATTTGATGGATGTAGGCTAGGTGAAAGAGTTCAGACATCCATTTCTGCATCTATAGGATTCTAGAGATAAGGTCGGATGTTTGGAAACCACCATCATGAACTCGTTGATGTCTACATTGTTTAAGACATTTGGAGATTTGATCAGATGTCTGATAGTGTACCGCCAAGCTTATCTGGGCATTCCAACCACCCGCGATCTTCGCCGAGTGGTTGGAGAACCTTTCGGCAACAATAACAAACAGCGGGTGTTTTTAATAATAAGAAGAGTAGCTGGAGGATCCATTATCTTCTCCACTGGGGGAACCTCCTCCATCTCCACCATTGTGGAACCTGCGTGCACAGTGAAACAAGCTTGCACCGTGGACCTTGCATACTCTGTCGTACCCCCAACGTCGCCAATCATGTGTGCACGGTGATAGGGTGCACACGTACACCACCGCCCCCCTTCTTCATCTTCTTCTTCCTCTTCCTTTTCTGTGTGAACCTTCTCTACCGCCACCACCACCTGCAACTTCCATGCATCAAACCCAACACCACGACCCCACCACAACTGGCCACCACCTTCCTCTCCCATGCCAAGACCACACTTTCCCTCTCCACACATGCCACAACCACCTTCACCCTTCCTCTTCTTATTCTTCCTTTTTGCCCAACCGCCCCCTGCAACTATGAAGGAACCCAAACCGCAGTCCCCCACCACCGCCTCAATAGCCCACCGACGACCACCCCGCAATTGTGCTCCTCCTCAGATCCATCGTGCTCCACCTCAACAACCTGTCGATGCCCTACGGCCATGCGCAACCAAGCGATTCCCAAGCATGTGCCAGAGCCACCTATAGAGACCTCGACACCGTTGACCTACAGTGCTCTGGCTGACCACGTCTGACCGCCTCCATCTGCGCTTCCTACACCATTGTGAAGCCCGCACTTCGATGCACCTTCCCCTCGATCCTTGCCACCAGCCGCGCTCGGCCCTTCATGCGAGGAAGAGAGAGGAGAAATCCTCTATTTTTTTCTCAATTAAAAATTAATGTATATGCCATTGTGGATGTACTATTCCTTTATTTTTCTGATTTAATATATTGTAGCAAATTAGATGGACATCCCTCTTTTTAATTGAAATCACACATGGTTGAGTACTTATGAGTGATAAAGAACAAACTCTATTTCATTAGAGATTAATACTGACGGTGTTTACCAGTATCAAGATCACGATTCACGTATTTACATGGTAGTATATTGTGGTCATTTTTGCATGTGCACACCTATATTCTTGATTAATTATTTAGATCGAGAATTTATGTTGGAAATGAGTGCACCAGTTAGCATGCTTACGCATTAAAATTCTTGAATAAACGAGGCCCCACTCACTAGTCTAATAGGCTAATTCCTCCCTGTGGAGACAACCTAACTATTTTCG
This sequence comes from Thalassia testudinum, assembly GCA_037157565.1. Classification (NCBI taxonomy): domain Eukaryota; kingdom Viridiplantae; phylum Streptophyta; class Magnoliopsida; order Alismatales; family Hydrocharitaceae; genus Thalassia; species Thalassia testudinum. The sequence goes on from JAZHRO010000007.1 coordinate 16,067,966, forward strand.
TGGTTACATTTTGAGAATTAAATATTTTGAAAAGCAATTTTCTACCACGTGACTAAATACAACGACACTACATTTTATGTTACCAATTTTATTAGAAACGAGAATCACTCTTTCATATATAGTCCGAGGAAGATCAACGGTGGGACTAGGTGATGCAATTCGGAGCTTCAAACGATAAATCCGACCATAAGGATGGATCTGGATCGACGATCGCAGCTTAATGGCAAGAAAATTGATTCAATCCGACTTTTGTAGCAACCCTTACAAAGGAAAGAAAAGATAGACGACCCAGATCATGACATGTGGCACTATATAGGCCACCCATGGGCACGCATGTAGCACCACATGTGCGCAGCAGCGTGAGCGTGCGCAACACATGGGTGTGCACAGCAGTGCGGAGTGTGCAATGCAGCAGCGCAAGAGCAACACGGACTTGCGAAGCGTGCGTGCAAGAGCAAGAGGGCATGTACGACATGGGTACGTGGAGCGTGCGTGCATGCTCTGCGTGTGGGCTTGTGAGATGGACCTTCAGTGATGCTTGTGACGGATCTTCAGCCACGTTTATGGATGTCATTAATTTTCCATGCACAAAAAGCCTCCTTTCCTCCACTATAAAAGGATCCCTACCCCTCCCATTCTTCTTCATTTCTTCCTTTCTCTCCCTACCACCTCCAACGCTCTAGAGGGATCTTGTCCCAAGCCTGGGATGCTCTTCTAGAGAAGAAAATAAAGAATTTTCCTACTGATAGAGCGATCTTCATTTTCAATAACAATTTTAACATAAAATGACGTGTCGTTATAGTTCGTTGCATGGTAGAAAATTGCTTTTAAAAAATATTTAATAATTCAAAACTAACCATGAAGAGTTAGGTCGTGCCCATAGGGAGGAAATAACCTATTGGACTAGTAAGTAGTGCTTTGTTTATTCGGGAATCTCAATGAGCGTGCATACTAGTTATTGCAATTCAATTTCAACATAAATTACCATTATGTAATTACTCAAAAATATAGGGAGGTTACATGCAAAATCACCACTATGGGATACGTGAATCGTAATCTTAGTACTGTCAAATATTGTCAATATAAATCAAAATCGAACCGTTCCCTATAACCAATATCCCATATGCTATCATTTATGTTATGAATGCAACTATATGTAATTCAGATTGAAGAGAAGGATGTCCATGCAAATTTACTGTAATATATTAAATCATAAAATAAGTGAATAGTAGAAGCTGCAATGGCATTTATCGTAATTATTATTGGGAAGCAAAATAGAGGATTTCTCCTCTCTCCGTCCTGTGCATGGGAAGGACCACAACTGGATGCGTGGTGCTCGGAGGAGATCGGTCGGGATGCGGGCTTCACATTGGTGGTCATGGGGCGGTCGATGGTTGCCGGAGGCAGCCGGTCGGTGGAGCGTGGTCGCCGGTGGCGGTGGCTACGTACGTCTCGGGAGTAGTTGCGCGTGAGTCGTGCGTGGCCGTGCATGGACTCTGAGCTCAGAGGAGGGTCAACGGTGAGTTTAGCATTGAGATTGGAGGTCGGTGGAGCATGGACGGCATTGGAAGGCAGTGGCGCTGTTGGGTTCATTTGGTGGAGTTGCAGGTGGCAGTGGAAAAGAGAAGAGGATGAAGAAGAGGAAGGGGCAGGGGTTTGGTTTGCGACTGAAGGTGTTGGTGGTGATGTTGATGTGGTTGAAGGTGTCTACGGGGAGGGGGAAGGCCTACGGTTGGTGTGGGGATGGTGAAGGTGTCGTTGGTTGTAACAGGAGAGAAAGGTGAAGGTGCGCTAGAATGCAGGAGGTTGAAGAAAAGGAAAGGGAAGGCTGGGCGGTTGCTGGTGTGGATTGGTGATACACACACGCTGTCACCGTGTGTGCAATGGCGGCGAGGGCAATGTTGGGGAAGCTGGGGCCATAGTGCATGCTTGAAGGTCTCGGTGTATGCTCCAACCACAGGGTGCGTACCACCTTCATGGTGGAGAGGATGGAGGAGAAGATCCCCCACCAGGGGAACAGATGATGTTCTCTGCAGATGGCTCGCCTCTTAAAAAAAATCTCTTCTGTTTGCTTCCACAGAAAGCTTCTCCAACCACCCGCAAAGAATTCGAGTGTTTGGAATAGTAGAAAAGGACGATCGTTCTTTATTTGACATTGGATTGATGTCCCAGATGTCTTAAAATGTGCAGATAGCAGTGGTTCTCGATGGAGATTTTTAGACGTTCAAATTAAGCTTCAAACGTCTTATAGAGTGATTTTGGCTATCTTCTAGATGCCTTCAGGTGTCATGTGCCTATCTTGCATCCACCAAAAGATTATCATAACATTTCATATGTTATTTAGTATAAAATTGATGCATAAAATGGTATGTAGACTGTGTTGAATTCCCACTTAATTCCTAATGAAATATCAACTAAAAATGACTAATTAAAGATTACTTAGGCCAAATAATGGTCCACAAAAGTGGACTTATCACCTGCCTCTCACCCCATCATGAAGCATCCCGTGGCCATCCTCTCACCACTTCAGGAAGCAGATCCTCACCGCGACACCATCCTACCCTACCCTCCATCCTCCCACTCCATATTTCTTCGTCCCGCTCCTCACCACCTTCCTCCAAGAGACATCAGAGTGAGTTGTCATCCAAGCGACCGTCGAGGGGGACTCTTCTCACCTCTATCTATTACTTAGTGCTTTCTAGTGTAGTTTTTTGCTTTCTTATCTGTAGTTGTAGCAAACTATTTGAGAAATAAATGATGCTCTCTCTATCTCTCTCTTTCTTTCTCTCTCTTTGTCTTATTTTGCAAGTAGATTAGTAGATTTCATTGATCTGATCTCTTACCTTATTAAAATACCAAAAAAATCATAAATGATAAAAACGACAAAATCAAATAAAATCAAAAGTGTGGATTTTTAAATGCTAAACGTTTGCCTCCCTGTATTCAACCTGGGCTCATCTTGAGTTTCGGTATAAATTTTATCTGGTAGCGACTTTTGCGACTATGACAACGGGTTCTTGATCGTTAACTTTCTCAACACAGTTAATTAAGTTAATTATACTTAATTATGTGCAAAAGAAAGTAACTTATGTCAACTTGAATTTAGGTCGATTAAGTAGTATAGGGTCAAGTTAACTTAACATTCTAGATTTTATTTCTTTTTAACTGGTTAAGTCCAGGTTGCTCGCTAGGAGGCATAACTTAATTAAAATTCACCACTAATCCTAAGCTACTTATGGGAATTATAATTAAATTTACTTTAAGAATATGAATTTTGCTTAAGGATTTCCAATTTGAAGAATGCAAAATTCCATATGGAAAACACATTTACACATATGATTTACTTTTACAAACAAGTAAACATGTTTATTTCTTTTAATTTCTTTTTATTTACAAGAGATTAAGGCAAGAAAAAGTAATTCTAATGAATATATTCCTTATTACAACATTAAGCTCAAAAGGAAATTAACAGAATACAAGAAATTAAACCATAATTATTCTTCTTTTTCTTCAGCCTTATTCTTTCTTCTCTTCTTCTTTTACCTTTCTCTCCCTCTCTTCTCTTTTTACTTTTTTCCCCTTATTTCTTTTTCATTTCTTGAGCTCTTCTCTTATGCATCTATTCCTCTTGATCCTTCTTCTTACTCTGCCTGTTATCTTTCCTTTGCTCTTTCGTCTGTTAAACCTCAGTGAACTCTCTTCTTCTCCTTCTCTTCCTTTGCAGTTCTTCTGAATCGAACCGGTTTGACCCTTTGTCTGAACCAAAAATTAGGTTACAAGGTTGGCAGCTTGGACCGGTCGGGGATACATAGCACCCTGGTGGTCGGGCCCAGATAGGTGTATTAATATGGTGATTTTATCGTTGAAATGTGTATAGTGGTTAACCTAAATCAGACCTAACCATCTCTTTACAAAATTTTTAACCTGGCCTACTTGATTTTATCTTAGTCACTTTTAGGCCAAGAGTCGAACTCAGGGAAGTGGGGTTACAAATCAAGTTTCTACACATTTCCTACAACGAATCTCTTCCATTCATTTATTGTGTTTTTGGTGTTTTTTCTATTTAGATTTTTTTCTGATAATCTTTGTCCTTGAGGTTCTTGGCTTTGAGCCCTCAAAATTAGGTTCTTGGCTTTGAGCCAAATCAAGGTTCCAAAATGGATCTTGCTATTCGCAAGACGGAGTACCTGCAAGTCAAAGATTATCTTTTCTCTTTTATATATTTTTTTATCTTTTTACTAGCAGGAAAGTGAAACAGAAATAAAGTAAATATAGTATATATATATGTATATATTATATATGTATAAAGGGGTGGGGGTGGAGATGGAGTGTAGCACGGTGTCGAGTAGGTCGTCGTCTAGAAAGACGCAACCAACAGGATGAGGTGCTGCATGGAGTGTAAGGTGGATTGATGGAAGATGAGTGTGACCACACTTTTTGTACGCGTGTATTGGGGAATATCAGCAACTGGTGCAGATATTCCCGCGATGCCACGTATGGTAAGTAATGTGAAAAAATATATATATGTATATATGTAAATATATCTATATGTATATATATATACGGTTATAAATATATAGGTATATATATGTAGTTATATATGTGTATATATATGTGTATATATATATGTATATATATATATAAGTATATGTATAGATAGATATATGTATAGATCTATATATATATATATATCTATATATGTACAGGTATGTATATATAACTATGTAGATAGAAATGTGCAGATAGATATGTATATATATATGTATATATAGTTATATAGATAGATATGTATATATGTATGTATATTTATATATATATATATATGTATGTATGTATATAGACTAATACATAGTTATATAAGTACTGATATATGTATAGATATATGTATATATATATATGTGTGTGTATATATATGTATATAAGTATATGTATATATGTAAATATATATGTATATATATAAATATATAGATATATATATGTATATGTATGTATGTATACTAATACTTAAGTATATAGGTACTACTATATGTATAAATATAAGTATATATATTTATGTATATATATATATATATGTATATAAATATATATATATATATATGTATATGTATATATATATATAAGTATATAATAATATATAAGTGAGAGTGTGTGTGTGCGAGAGTGTGAGTGTGTGTGTATGAGTGTGTGCAGAGAGAGAGTGGGAGAGTACTGTGAGAGAGAGAGAGAGGGAGAGAGGGAGAGAGAGAGAGAGCGCGTGCTTCCTGCTGGAGTGAGGGCTGGAGGGTTAAGGCATCTGAAGCTTCCAAGCACCATCTGGAGTCCATGTGCACACGCGCAGGTGCATATGCGCGCAGAGAGGAGCACGTTGGAGGGAGTGGGCGTGGAGAAGACCGCAGCGCACAGTGCTGCGCGGAGAGCTGGAGCAGGCGCACGCAGACCTACGCGGGCGAAGAGCGGGCGCTGGCAGAGGACCGCACGCAGACGTGCGGGCGGGCACTGGAGCGGACTCGGTGCGGGATGCTGGCGCAGGCACTGGCCGATTGCGGTGCGCCGGGTGATCGGATAAGTGAGAAACTTACCGGTCGCCCCACTGTAGCCATACTGTTCCATAGAAACACGTGAACAGTGGCTATAGTGGCCGGGACAGCCGCGCAACCACTTGCGTCCGGTGCTGTGAGTGCGGATGGCTTGTGGCTGGTGTGCGCTTGGAAGAGTTGCACCGGCCGGTGGCTTGCGGGTGAGACGTCGCGACAGAGTGCACGGTGAGGGCTAGGTTGCAGGCGAAGGAGCGCAACAGGGCGCGCAGTGGCCTGCGGGTGTTGGCTGGCGGTTACGGTGAAGCTTGGCCGGCCGCTTCAGGGGCGTGCAGTGGTCGGTTACGGGCGGAAAGGCGAGTGCAGTGTGAAGAAGTAGGAGGCAAGGGCGCCTACAGGTGCCCGCTGGAGGCGAGGGCGGCTTGCAGGCGTGCACGGAAAGGGTTGGGGCGGCTGCTACCATCTTGCTGCTGCTGCTGCGTGCGGAGCTTTGAGTTTCAAAACTTGAGGCTCCTGCTCTAATGGCTGAAAAGGCTTGAAAAGTTGAAACAGGGAATACCACCACACCCACAGGCTCGTTGATGAGTTGGGTGGTGGTGGTCTCACGGTGGTGGGTGTGCACCACCGTGAGGTACTCCTGCCCGCAGAGTGTCTCCTCAGAGGAGGAGGGCCTACGTATGGAGGGTGAGGGAAGGAGATGGTGGCCTGGAGAAGAAGCTACGTTGGGTTCTATTGGCCGGACCAGGCTTCTTTGCAAAGGAGTCGAGCTCTTTTTATAGAAGAAGAAAGCATGCACAGCCATGCCCTGGCTGTGCATGGCTTGCTCATGGCTTGGTAGGGAGAGGCTGCATGTGCCAGGCAAGGAGAGGTAGAGCAGGACATGGAGCGAAGAAGAAGAGGTTGCCATGCAGCCGCGGGAAGAGTTTCAAAGTCAAGTAGAAATAAAAATAAAAAGATGGTGAATTTTGCAAAGATGCACTTGAGGAAAAATGTTAATTGCAAGGCCATTTATTTCACTCTCCTCCCTTCTCAATTAAATGCATGCATGCATCTATATTCACAAATGCGACTATGTCTACCTAATATGCACTGATAATGCTAGGAAATAGCACAAGACGGCACAATTGCAAGTGTATTTTTGCGGTACAATCATACCAGCATGCCTATCTTTTACTAGTCCCTAGCAAAACAGTATTTAGAAATGATCTTAAGCTGAAGATTTTCTTCTAAGGCGACGAAGGTGTGCTTATTGTTGGATATTGTGAGAACCAACTGCAGAGAAGACTACCAGTACTTTAAGTCTCACATGACATAGATCATCTCTCAACTAACTAGGACTCTTGATATTTAAACCTTAAGTACGATTTCCAGGACCCAGGAGATTTTTGCCGTACTCGAGAGCTCAAGAGATTATGGCTTGTGCTTAGTGACAGATCAAGACTGACTAGATGAACATTAGGACTCAAGCCCAGGGTTTCACGAATTTTTAAGTACAAGTTGGTCCCAGTTTCATCTCATGTCTTCGGATTGACCCTTAAAAAGATGATGGAAACTCAACTCCCATTTTCTTATATTTGTGGCTCAAAGAGAACAGGGTAGAACTTTTTTTTAGGGAAGACTTTTACAAATATTTGCGAGATATACTGACTTATTTGCATCTCTTTTTTTTTTTTTTGAAACATGTGTCAGTAAATCTCTTACAACTTTATTTGGAGGAGCACACTTTTCTTTTTGGTTGGAGAGCTTCTTTTTCGTGGAAAGAGTCTCTCCTAAACACAAGACTAAAACCTGGAATAAAAAGTCTACTTACGTGCACAGGTAAGGACTCCACCTTCCCTAATGAACACTAAGGTTGGATCTTATGTTCACCTGGTCTTTCCTGATATGTGTAGTGTGAACCAAGATTACTTAGGCTCTCAAGTAGAAGCAAACCAACGGATCCTGTACTGGCATCTCAGGTACAAGAATACGTCCTTAGTTAGGAGAGATTCCGATCTATCTTGTCATTGCTCAAGTGAATTAAGTCGATCCTGAGCGAATCAAGCTTCTGTGTCCTGGAAAGTCTTCAAAACAGAGGTTGAATATCCATAAACACTTATTGTGTTTTTGTTTCAGCCTTTAGATGGTTACTAAACACCATTTCATTTTTCAATTTTTTTCTTTATATATATATATATAGATAGAAACCACATGATGCCATAAAATACCCAGATCCTATGGATGCCTATCCACCCCCCCCATGCCAAACAATGCTATGTCCTCATATGCATGCAGGGTAGGGTAGAGGAAGGACGAAAGATCGGGTAACGAGAGTTGAGGTGCAGGGTATACAGCAGGGTGGTAGGGTAGGTGGATGGTGGGTGGTGAAGTGAAAAGTGAAGTGATCGTGACAGTGGCGTGAAAAGTGATGGTGGATGGTGAAAGATCTGGCATTTCCTGGGATGAGGGTGTCCTAGGCGGATCAAAGAACAAATCAGGGGGAAGAAATTGGCCCTCAGATTGGCCAAGAAGAGGGGCTTCTTGGATAGATGGATCCAAAAAGGAATAGCCCCAGTGAGTAGGATGTGGGCTCAAGGTCCCAGTGTGGAGTTGCAAATCCGCCTGATTTGGCGGGAAAGAAAGGGTAATCCGATCTTCAAGAGTGTGGATCGGCGGTGAGTAGCCCAGATATGACACAGACCACGAGGTATGGGAAGAAAAGAAAACCTCGTTAGAAGTCTGGTCAAGAGAAGGTACGGGAATAGGGAGGGATGGGGGAATGTCACAATTTGTGTCAGTCAGGCAATCGTCAATGTTTATAGGTAATTCGCAGCAGTCTGAATAGGTCCCAAATAGTACGATATACGCGTTGACAGCCATGTCCTCGTCAGACATGTCATCCTTGATACAATCGCAATCAAAGTTCTTGGCTGCCTTGAAGATGTTAAGCTTGAGCTTTTCAGATCCAACGGCAATCTTAATACTGCCCGACTCGCAGTCGATAAGGGCATGGGTTGTGGCCAAGAAAGGTCGACCAAGGATGATCGGACAATCAGAAAGTGAGCTAGGAATTTCCATATCTAAAACAAGAAAGTCAACAGGAAAACAGAGACTGTTGACCCTAACCACCATGTCTTCCACCACACCCTTCGGGATTTTGACAGAACGATCTGCTAACTGTAACATGACAGGGGTGGGTTTCAGATTTCCCAAGGAAAATTTTTCGAGCATGATGGTTGGTATAAGATTTATGGAAGATCCTAGATCAAGCAGGGCACGGTTAAAATTGCATCCTTGGATGCTACAGGAAATCAGTGGTGTGCCCGGATCTTTCTGCTTCGGTGGTAGATTTGATAGTATAGCACAACTCGCATGAGGCAAGAGAACCACTGGATTCTTAGTTTTCTTTGACTGTCGCCTGGGTGTTGTGTTGTCTTTGAAAAATCAGGCAACAGTAGGTATGTGATCGATAGCCTCGAGCAGGGGTACCTTGATTTCTACATCCCTGAATAAATTACGTAGGTTGTCAAAGGTCTACGTATCTTTCTTTTTGCCTTTTGGCTCCCTCAGTAAAGCCTCAGGAAATGGAACTGATTCTGGCACCAATTGGGTGTATCGTCCTCTGCGAATGCGGTGTACATCTTGAATGAGAGGGCAATGAAGAAGACTGGCCAGGATCAGGTCGAGGCGGATCGACAGTCTGCTTACCGCTCCTCGTAGTGATAGCATTGGACGATGCGGGTCCAGTGGGATCATACGGCAGAGGAGGGTTTGCAATAGGGACATAAGAGTGTGGTGCTGCAGCGGGATTAGCCTGAAATCCCAGTGGAATGCTCGGAGCCTGCAGAATCTGATTAACCTGCCCCTGAGAAGGTCGTACCTGCGGTTGAGGACCACGGGGTATGAAATTTTGCGGGTTTGGAACAGGTTGGGTAGGAAGAGTGCCCTGAGATCGAGTCGCCATGCGTAGTTGACTGATCTCAGCATTCTGCTGCGCCAATTGGTGCAGAAGAGAGGTCATGTTGTCTTCATGGTGCTTTGACATTTCCGTCATCATTCGCATCAATTTGTTAAGAGGACTTGATGCGTGTTCGGTTTGCAATATGCGAGGGCCTGATGGCGAATTCGCCATAGGATTAGACTGGGCCCTTGGGATGACGGGTACGGACGGTCTCATTGGTCCACTTGCGGGGTTTTGGCACTGCGGGTTGTTGGGCCATGCGAAGTTTGGATGATTTCGCCACCCTGGGTTATAAGTGGCAGAGAACGGGTTGTTCCCCAGGGCGCAAGCATCTTCTATGCTAGAAGACGCGTCCGTGTGTAAATACGCATCCAAGCACACGGAGGCATGGTCCTCCGTGTCGTAATACTGGCTCGCAGAAGCCAGATCCACATGGATTACCAAGTCACTCGGCGTGACACTTGGTAAGGAAGGTCTTATGAGGTTTCTCGGGATAAACCTGGTGTTGGAAGAATTGGGATTGTGACGAAGTGGTGAGGTGGGGGTGTTTGCCATAGAATGGGCGGGGTTGGCCAGAAGCTCCTCCAGCTTCTTGTGCACGACAGAGACTTCATCCAATTTCTGTGCAATAAGGCTAAGATCAGTGGATGAATGGGAGGGTCCCGTGTCAACTTCGTGGACATTACGAGGCAGGCTGGAATGATTAAAGGCAACAACGGAGGCATTATTCATTGAGTTTTCACTCATATTTTCAAACAATTCAAATGCTCCATTCTCGTCTTTATTCATAAAGTTCCCTCCGCAGGAAGCGTCTACAATCTACTTCAAAGTCTCATTTAGCCCATAGTAGAAAATCTAGTCTATATGCCACTTAGGCAGACCGTGGTGCGGACACTTCCTGAGGAGGTCATTATACCTCTCCCGAAGCGCATTGGTTTGCCTGATTGGGAAGAACTTCTTGAGAAACGTTGTTCGCATCTCTTCCCAAGAGTGGATGGTTCTCCCAAGGGTACGTATCCATTGCAATGCTTTATCCCGCAATGAAAACGGGAACATTTTCATGAGGACTATAGGTAACCCGATATTTCTTGGTTTAACAGTTTCAGCCAATCGAGTTAGGTCTTCCAAGTGGAGAAAAGGATCTTCACTTGCAAGACCATGGAAGTGAAAATTTATTAGGCCAATTATGTTAGGCTTCAATTCAAAGTCGTCCCCGCCCATGGGGACCCAAATTTGTCCTATGGTCTATGTAGCAGTAGGAATCTGATAAGAGCTAAGAGACCTAGGCTCCTCCTGTTCGGGAGGGTTCTGCATTTACTCCAATGTTTCCCGAATGGCTTCAATTTGTTCATTATACATTTCCATTTGGGCTTGGAGGTGGGTTATGGGATCTAAGGCTCCACCACCTGGTGGGATCTGAGGGCGGTTTCCTCCCTCGGGATTTGGGGGTGGGCATGCAGCCATGTTTGTTGAGGAGGAGGATGATTCGGCTTCTTTTCTAAATTTGTCAGACAATTCACACAGTTCAGGGTTTTGTGACCCCCTCCCAAACATGCACTACCGCAGGAAGAATAGGGGGGATAAGAAGGGAAAAGAGATCTGAGAAATGACGTCGCAAAGGTACACTTGATGACAAATCAATACAATCAAATTCCTAACCTCTACAGTGTGCCCTTAGACCTAAAGATCTAAGTTACCTACTATCACAAACTACGAAACCGAATGCGAGCATCGCGGAGCCACTTGGCCAGATTGAAAGGCCGTTTGCCCCAATCTTAGACACCCGATAGCACGCGGGAACCCTCACCAGCACGTAGACTCTACACACAGGTAGTTAGACCTCCAATACATAATAAGGGTCAAGTTACTACCAATTTTAGTTAGAGGCTTAGGGTTAAGTGCTTTTGGAATGTGAAGGGCATTATTTATGGGTAATGCCTAAGTGATTGATTTTTCAAGTGTGTAAAACAAGCATGCAATGGGGAAATCTCCCTGAATTGAAGTTTTTAATTGGTGAATGGTTTTTAGAGTTCAGCCTTAAGTAGTATGGATTTTAGGATTTCTTTGAATTACCAGTTCAACCAATCTCCGGGTTTTTGAGAGAATACAGGTTTTCTTCTAAGCCCAACAAACCCTTCTTCAATATCAGTTGGTTAATGCATGCTAAAATGCAATGGGCTTCCCTAAATGGAGATTTCTATGTGTGAATGCACGAATCAATTTTAGATTAGTGTGAAAGGGAGCCAAAGCACTTCAATTCAAGTGCTCCCAATCACCGAAAAGATGTCGACACACAAGGCTCAACCAAAAGATAAGGAAAATCAAATTGTTGGGGTTGAAGTATTCGAGATCGAATCTTAGGCAAGTTGAAAAGTCGTGGTGGGGTTGGAATCAACTCAATTCCAAGTCTCCCCACCAAAAATATGATCCTAAATTGCAGGTAAATGAGGCAAAGAGGGGTGGCAATCAATCTTTTTATTTGCCTCAAAGAATACTTCACAGGGTGAAAAATTCAAGAATCAAGATTCTTGGATTTTCGCTATGCGAAGTAAGGCGGGAAATCCCGAGGCGGTGGGAGTAAAGGCAATCAATCAAATAAGCGAATTTTAATCCACTTGCCCCAAGAGATCCCAAGAAGTTTTTCTAGTTTTTTAGTTTTTAGTTTTTTTTTTATTAAAGTGATAAGTTAACCTAAGTTTCTAAGAAAAGAAGACCTACTTGTTCGGCAACGTGTGCGAAGCTCCAATGCGGTGTCAGCATCTTCACGCTCTCATTCTCGCCTTGGATCTGCTCACGTCTTCGACTTCATCTCCCTGCCTTCTCCTTGCAACAAAAACACCTATGAAAAGAGAAGAGAAAAATGAAAGGAATGGAATAGAAACTTACTTGCAGGTGCACTTCCCCGGCAACGGCGCCAGAAAAGATGGTGGTCGGGCCTGGATAGGTGTGTTAATATGGTGATTTTATCGTTGAAATGTGTATAGTGGTTAACCTAAATCGGACCTAACCATCTCCTTACAAAATTTTTAACCTGGCCTACTTGATTTTATCTTAGTCACTTTTAGGCCCAGGGTCGAACTTAGGGAAGTGGGGTTACAAGCCAAGTTTCTACGCCTTTTCTTCAACGAATTTCTTCCGTTTGTTTATTGTGTTTTTGGTGTTTTTTCTATTTAGATTTTTTTCTGATAATCTTTGTCCTTGAGGCACACCTTCAAAATTAGGTTCTTGGCTTTGAGCCAAATCAAGATTCCAAAATGGGTCTTGCTACTCGCAAGACGGAGTATCTACAAGTCAAAGATTATCTTTTCTCTTTTATATATTTTTTTATCTTTTTACTCGCAAGAAAGTGAAATAGAAATAAAGTAAATATAGTATATATATGTATATATTATATATGTATAAAGGGGTAGGGGTGGAGGCGGAGATGGAGTGTAGCACGGTGTCGAGTAGGTCGTCGTCTAGAAAGATGCAACCAATAGGACGAGGTGCTGCGTGGAGTGTAAGGTGGATTGATGGAAGATGAGTGTGACCACACTTTTTGTACGCGTGTATCGGGGAATATGAGCAACTGGTGCAGATATTCCTGCGATACCACGTATAGTAAGTAATGTGAAAATATATATATGTATATATGCAAATATATCTATATGTATAAATATATATATGGTTATAAATATATAGGTATATATATGTAGTTATATATGTGTATACATATATGTATATATATATATATATAAGTATATGTATACATAGATATATGTATAGATATATATATATATGTATAAGTATGTATATATAACTATATAGATGTAAATATATATATATATAGTAATGTATGTATATAGATATATGTAGATAGATATGTATATATATATATATATATGTATATATAGTTATATAGATAGATATGTATATATGTATGTGTATATATATATATATATGTATGTATGTATACTAATACTTAAGTATATAGGCACTACTATATGTATAAATATAAGTATATATATATATGCATATAAGTATATATATATATATCTATCAATATATATATGTATATGTATATATATAAGTATATAACATTATATAAGTGAGAGTGTGTGTGTGCGAGAGTGTGAGTGTATGAGTGTGTGCAGAGAGAGAGTGAGAGAGTACTGTGAGAGATAGAGAGAGAGAGCTCTCGCTTCCTGCTAGAGTGAGGGCTGGAGGGTTAAGGCATCTGAAGCTTCCAAGCGCCGTCTGAAGTCCACGCGCGCATGCGTAGGTGCGTATGCGCGCAGAGAGGAGCGCGCTGGAGGGAGTGGGCGTGGAGAGGACCGCAGTGCACAGCACTACGCGGAGAGCTGGAGCGGGCGCTGGTAGAGGACCGCACGCAGACATGCGAGCGAGCGTTGGAGTGGACTCGGTGTGGGACGCGGGCGCAGGCGCTGGCTGGTTGCAGCGCACCGGGTGACAGGATAAGTGAGAAACTTACCGGTCACGCCACTGTAGCCACAGTGTTCTGCAGAAATGCGTGAACAGTGGCTACAGTGGCTGGGCGAGCCGCGCAACCGCTTGCATCCGATGGTGAGTGCGAACGACTTGCAGCTGGTGCGCGCGGGCTGGCGCGTGCATGGAAGAGTTGCACCGGCCGGTGACTTGCGGGCAGGACATCGTGACAGAGCGCGCGGAGAGGGCTGGGTTGTGGACAAAGGAGCGCGCAGGACGCGCAGTGGCCTGCGTGTGTTGGCTGGCGGGCGCGGTGAAGCTTGTCCGGCCGCTGCAAGGGTGCGCGGTGGCCGGTTGCGGATGGAAAGGCGAGTGCAGTGCAGAAAAACGGGAGGCAAGGGTGCCTACAGGCGCGCGCTGGAGGCGAGGGCGGCCTGCAGGCTTGCGCGGAAAGGGCTGGGGCGATTGCTGCTGCGTGTGGAGCTTTGAGCTTCAAAGCTTGAAGCTCCTGCTCCAATGGCTGAAAAGGCTTGAAAAGTTGAAACAGGGAATACCACCACTCCCACCGGCTCTTTGATGAACTGGGTGGTGGTGGTGGTCTCACGGTGGTGGGTGTGCACCACTGTGAGGTACTCCTACCCGCAAAGTATCTCCTCAGAGGAGGAGGGCCTACGTATGGAGGGAGAGGGAAGGAGATGGTGGCCTGGAGAAGAAGCTACGTTGGGTTCTATTGGCTGGACCAGGCTCCTTTGCAAAGGAGCCGAGCTCTTTTTATAGAAGAAGAAAGCATGCACAGCCATGCCCTGGCTATGCATGGCTTGCGCATGGCTTGGCAGGGAGAGGTTGCATGCAGCTGGCAGGGAGAGGCTGACCAGGACATGGAACGATGAAGAAGAGGTTGCCATGCAGCCGCGGGAAGAGTTTCAAAGTCAAGTAGAAATAAAAATAAAATGATGGTGAATTTTGCAAAGATGCACTTGAGGAAAAATGTTAATTTCAAGGCCATTTATTTCACTCTCCTCCCCTCTTAATTGAATGCATGCATGCATCTATATTCACAAATGCGACTATGTCTACCTAATATGCACTGATAATGCTAGGAAATAGCACAAGACGGCACAATTGCAGGTGTATTTTTGTGGTGCAATCACACCCCTCTTTGGGTGGGACCAGACCCTACTAGGTCTAAGCCTAGTTTTTATTTGGTTTGGTTTATTTCCAGTTCAACATACTCTCTAGCCCATCCGGCTCACGGACTCCTAGGCCCACGTGCACACGCCCTCACAGGCCCACACTCGCACGCCCTCACAGGCCCACACTCGCACGCCCACAAGCGCACACACACCCAGGCATGCGCACTGCATGCACCCACACACACACCCATATGCTCATTCCTGTGCCCTGCATTGATGACTAAATGGCCCTATTCACTTTTTACTTTTATACTAAGGCTACCGCTTCAATTCCACCAATGTGGGACTATGTATTCCCCTCCCAGACCAGACTTCAGTTGATGATCCCAACCAGCATAGAGCTCCAATCCAAGTAAATGAAGGCTTGCTGGAAAGCTCTAAGGTTGCTCTACATGATTGTAGTATCAATTTGATACTCAAGGAAGGTTTAGCTCTTCGATTTGAAGGGCGAAAGGGTCTAGGTCGCCATGGCCATATTGTCTGCAAAAGGGTGTTTTAGCTCTAAGGTCTTGTAGAATGGCTTTCTAACCTTAGACAAGATGCTGAAGAGATTCAGAAGGTGTTTCCGCAGCTGTAGATGAAGGAAAGGAACTATGAAAAGCTTCAGGAAAGTGAAGAAGCTAAAAATCTTCGCTAAAGAGCTTCAGAACTTCATTTCAAGTTTTGTTTGGTCCAACAGACAGCTAGAGGCTTTCTTCATCAAATCAAACAACCTCTAGAGGTTGTTAAGGATCTATTTGGGTAAATTTCTTATTTAAATTTCCCTTAAAACTTACTATCGTTAGTTTAGGTGCAAAAACAACCCAAATTGAACAACAATCAATTTCCTCCAGAAATCGATCTCAGTTCAACCAGATTGAATTTAAATAATTTAAAAATATCCCAGGAACAAATTGAACTCCTCAATTCTTCTGATTGAATCCCAAATCTATGAATTAGACTTAAGGTTGACCATTAAGCCTTAGAATTTGACTTTCTAAATTAGATCATTTCAGATGAAATTAATGCCTTAGTTAACTTCTCTTTCACCTTAGGAATAGATTTAGAACCTCAGAAGGATGTTTCAATTAGGATTCCTAGGGTTCCAGGCCTATCGCCTGAGATCCTAGATGAGTTTGTTCGACAAAACAAACCAAAGTCAATCTCAGAGATTGACTTATTGGATTGGTCTTAGGGCATCTTTCTGATGCTTCTAAACCTTTCAAATGAAGCTTAACCCTAAATAACAGTCGTCTCCAACTCTGCCGGAGTTGGAAAAGACAAAGGTCTAACAGGAGCTCCAAGTCTTAAAACCTCAAATAAATTGCTTTAGAATGATTAGTAACCTTCAAATAAGTGATCTAGAGCTTCACGTGAAGTTCTATGGGCTGAAGAGTTCATTTGACTCATCGGAGCTCCAGGGAGTCCAGAAAAAGGCTAAAATGTTCAAATGATATTAAAATGTGCCATTGATGATCTGAAAAGCTTCCTAAGGTCACAAGGAACCTCAAGAACACATTAATTTCTTCAATTAACAATTAAATTGAAAGTTATGCTTTGAATTCCTAGTGAATAGATTTTGAGTTTGATTTGGCTCAGGACCTGTTTCCCACTCAATTGGGTGGAGGAAACAAGTAAAGAAAGTGGCGATGGATTATAAGTGGTTAATTAGTGATCTAAACTCCTCTTGAGCCGCCAATGACAGCGAGCTCAGGAGATTAAATGAAATTAGGTATTTAAGTTATAGATGATTATTATTTAAATTAAAATGAAGATAAGGGCAATTAAGTGATGGTTAAGTGATGGAAGGCCCAATGAACAGCAGAAGCAGTGGTGAAGGTGGAGATGGTTTAGGCGAATAGGTGATCAATTTAGTGATTTAAGATGATAGAAATGTTCATGAAAGATTAAGGAAGGTGATTAATGATTTAAAAAGACAAAGATTGCTCCAGACAAGCTCAACGAGCTTGCTGGAGCTGAAGAAGATGAATGGAATTCTGGCATTACCTCTATCTAATCTACCTAACTAACTATTCTAACTATTCTACTTACCTAACCTACTGTTACCTGGACGAAGGGGGTAGAAGATCTCCATTGATGGTCCTTAACGGAGGAGGAAATCAGAGGGTCAGGGAAGAAGTTCGACGGGCGTAGGTGGAGTGAAGTAGAGGAACTCTATTGTCAGCGCTACGTTAGAAGACTTGGCTGACGTCGGCAGAGATCCAGAGCAAGCAAAAGTGGACGGAGGAAGATGGAGGAAGCGGTGGAAGGTCACCGGATTTTAGAGGGAATAGCCTATTGGTTAGCTCAATGAAGAAGAGGGAAGGGAGCTAACTTGCTAAAATCGAGGGTGTGGAGGGGTATTTATAGGTTGCAGCGACTGAGGAGGGTGTATCTGGAAGGAGAAGAGTCTAGGAGTGGAGTAACCACCGGCATCTTTTCCAATGTCGGTGAGGTTATCTTCAACCCTAAAATAGGATTATAGCTTCATCCAGACCGATGGATGAAAAGGAGATGGTGAGCACAAGCTCCAGGAGCTTAGAGAGGAAGGAATGACGTTGGATACGCGGTGATTGGTGGGTGAAAGCACCTCCTATTGTCAGCCGTCGAGGAGGCTGAAGAAAGAAAGAAGAAGAAGAAGAAGTTTTTAGGGACTTATTTGTAACGAAACATGACGACCTAAGTGAAGAATAAGGACTCGATTGAAATAAAACATAAGGATTAAAATGTAAACTAAGGTTTTCAAGGTTTATTTTAATTTAAATCTTTTTCAACTTTTTATATATGATTATAAATAAGACAATTATTATATTTAGACCTTGAATTTACATTTTTGACCTTTTTAGCTTAATTTATTTAATTAAGT
The DNA here is from genome assembly GCA_037157565.1 of Thalassia testudinum. Taxonomy (NCBI): domain Eukaryota; kingdom Viridiplantae; phylum Streptophyta; class Magnoliopsida; order Alismatales; family Hydrocharitaceae; genus Thalassia; species Thalassia testudinum. The sequence continues at coordinate 16,085,903 of JAZHRO010000007.1, forward strand.
AAGGTTACCTAAGTTATTACATACTTAGGTATAAATTATTCTTAAGTTAGTTAACACATTAATTAGATAAATTACTGATAATATTTCGAGTCTAATTATTAATTAAATTATTAATAATATTAATTGGATAATAATATAGCATTTTTAACTTATTTTAAGGTCCTTTACTATTTAGTCCCTTATTTAATAATTAACCCATATATTTACCTATTCCTAGCTAATTAACTTGGAAGATTAGTTAATTAGGGGTAATTAGAGGCCATGATGAGCTTCTCATCAGTTCTCCCAAACCTTGATTTTCCTCATGAAATTACTCTAATCATTGTGGCACCGTTGCTTGAGAGGCAATGCTGTTTGGTGTTTCCATGTTTGCCACCTTAACTTTTTAGCTTACTTTGCTCCTTTCTTTCTATGATTACAGGTACCCTTCCAGGGCAAGCCAAAGGGGAATAGACTAGAGTAAAGTGCAGTTAGAAGGTTATGTAAGTTTATCCCCACCACCCCCACCCTAGATTCTATTTCTCAACTTAATAACTCAAACTCAAATCAACTTGGCTACTTGCATGAATGCTAGGTTAGATTTGATTGTTTGATTGTCACTTCACCACACCTCACCCATTCGTATAATTTAAAAATAGAAAAAAATTGCTCGTCTCTTCTTGCGGGATTAAACTAAAAGAGACACACTTAACACCCATAAATTCTCATCTTAAGGCACACAATCACTTTGATTCTACCACTTAACCCAGGATCTAACCTGTGGACCCGGTACACTTAACTTAGCACACACATAAGTGAGTAGAAATTTGAATAGGTTAAACATTTGTGTGCCTTAACTAAGTGGTGCAACAGGCCAATTATTGAGCTTCTTGGGCCGTACCACTTAAGATAAAAGTGATTCATCAATAGCTTGCCCCATAGGGTTGATTTTTAGGGCTGAACCAGGCACTCCACATTATTTTTAAGTTTTAGAGGAATATATCATCACCGGTGCTTTCAAAACTTGAAGTGTTCTCCTGAACTTGATTGAATACAACTAAAGATTAAATCCTGAAAACTACTAAACAAGGTTGAACCCTAAAAGACACATTATTAAAACCTTGTTTGAAAACCATTTATTGTGCATGCACACACATATTAACTGATTTTTAAGGGCGCAACCTACCTAAAGGGACCATCACATTCCAAGAGCACAACCATCCCAAGGCTTAATTAAAATTGAGTAGACGTTGGCCCTAGGATTCATTGAGTCCATTTCAAGGCATTCTCTTGAACGTAATTTGAATTAGTGACATCTGCTTGCTTCAAAAGGTACTAAGTTGGGGGGCCCAATTGTCAGACAACTTAAGCAAGGGTTTGGCATAATTAGCAGCCCTCGAGACACCCACCCCTTCTTTGCATGCCTAGCTTTACCACCTTCGGGAGTAAGGAGAACATCAAATTCGTTGTTTGGTCAGAGTTCATTTATAAAGTATAGGTCTTTAAGCTACCCAATTTAAGGACATGATTGATTAATTGTACCGCAGGGCACCTTTCTTTATTCTATTTTCCCTCATGTTCACCATGTATTTTTCCACACCACACTCGCATTTCCAATCCTACCCTCCTACCACCACTTATCCTCAAAATGATTACTATCCCGACTCAAGTTATGACTACCCATCCACTATCCAGGATAACTTTAATTGGGGATATGATTCTAGAGCTCAATGTCCAGGACCTAACCATGGACAACATGATCATGATTATTATCCTTCTTAGAGCTACACTGATTATAGATCACCACCCTCTTAAGAACAAACCAACTAGATCTACAATAAGGAAGGATATAACACCTACCCTCCTTAGGATTATATTGAATATAGGTCATCACCCTTTGAAAAATCTAAAATAACCTAGTACCAGGGAGGGACCCAAGAACCCCAATTTCTTGATTCCCCTAGTTTTAACCCAAACCCACCCAACCGTGAACGAAACCATTCGATTCAGGTGAACCAGGTCCAGGATAGGGTGTTGGCTAACTTGAGGAACACTATACAATCTTTAGAAGCTCATCCAACACCATGCATTGAAGCATTGGAGCCTATGATCAAAATGATTGATGAGCTTAATAGTTCTTTATTGGATTGGCTCCAAGATGTTAAGGATAGGGGCCCGGGTGAGTTTTTACTAGGGAAATTGTTGAGATTGAGGATGAAATTCGTGGTTGCCTTAGTCCAATCTTGGGATGATTCCCAGGACGATCCCCCTTTAGGAGAGCCAATGTCTGAACCTGCTCATCACCTGTCGAGGGGGAAAATTTGTATAAGACCGGGGATGACCAAGTTGGTCTAGAGCAACCCATTGAGGATGAACCAATTATCTTACTCGAGATCCTTGATCTAGGAAATGAGGAAAAATATATCTCCATGGACCAAGAAATGATAGATAGCTTTGAGACATATAAATGGGGATCATGAATTCTTTGATTTTGAGGGTAAGGAATCTCTTAGTGAAGTCTCACTTGAGCTTAAGGAAAATGATTTTAGTCATACAAATAGGCTAAAGGAATCTGATCAATCATTTGATGGCCCTGTAATTGAGAAATTTGATTCAGTTGGGGTTGACATGGAGGATTCAAATCTAGATTTATTGGAAGATTCAATTAGTAACCCTATTCCTTAACCGCACCCTAAAGAATTGAATGATGACATTTTTGAAATCAATGTACCTAAGTCAATTCTGATTCAACCATGATTTTTGGGCTTGGGTAAATCACATGGGGTGAATTTTGTGCTAGAGGTCCTAGAAACCAAACCCTTGATTCTAGAAGAGAGGAGTTTGGAAGTTAAATTATGTGAAGTGAATTCCAAGGGAAATTGAATTTTGGATTTAAGGGTAACTGTTGACTTGAAACCACCTACCTTCTGATGATAACATCATCATCAGCCATATCTAACTTTAATTAGTCAAGATCAAAAGACAATGCTCCTACATAACCTCCGGAGAGTCATAATTCATTGCATATTCATTCTAAGAGAAATACATTAAATCAAGGTTAAATCTGCAGTTTTAACAGAAGATCATAAATGCAGAGCAATCACAGAATTTCATAAGGGTTTATTAAAGGTTAAATGGTCATAAATGTCTAATAAGAGGGTCCATGCTGATATATCAGGTTTTCACGTATTTCAAGAATTAATGGACATCTGAAAGGCTAATTTCAGACCTACCTAATTATTTGAGGTTCTGGTCAAGATAAAATTCACCTAAATGTTCTAAAAATCATAGAAAAATATTCTATAAGGTTTGGTACCTTTGATTTGATCATCAAAACCCATTTTGACCTAAAATAGTCTCTGATGGACAGTTACCCTAATTTGGGTTTCTGTGCAAATTACCTAGTCAAACTTGGTCAAAGCTAAAATCTAACTTCACCATCAGATTCCTTCGGTTCAAATTATATTTGTACCAAAATTTGGGCCTAATCAAAGATCATCTTGACCTATTTTACATTCTAGTTCAGTCTGACTTTTTTTCTTACACACACACCCCTAGCCTTTTGAATTATTTGTGAAAAGGTCCCTAACTTTGTCATCTTCTTTATATATTGGTCCCTCCACCATTATTGTGGAGGAACTCCTACTCCTGCGACCTTCAATCAGAGATTTCTCTCTCATTTCTTGACGAATCTCTCCCAAAATAGAAAGGGAGATCCTTGATGAAATCCTCTTCCATCTGAGCCACGCATTGGGCTCTGAATCCTACTCAAAACCTAATGCGAACCTTTCAAAGGTTTAGGTATCCTTGGTGTGCAAGAACCATGTGATTCCAAGCTTGGTTTCCAAGTTTGGAAAGTTCCAATGAAGCCTATAAAAGGTTCCCTGAGGTCAAGCCAACCTCCTAAGCTTGGCTTAGAGGCCGGATTCCCCTTCTCTTCTCTCCAACCTCCATCTCCACTAACTTCGGTGACCCTCTCTAATGAACTTCTTTTCCATCCACCATGTACAATAGGTGGCGATTCCTTCTTCCTCTCATTCCTCTGTGCATCACAATAATCACGAGCATCGCCTAAACCCCCTCATAGTCATCACTTCACCAACTAGAGACTTCATCTCTTACAAGTTTAGCGTACCACCGGCAAGGATCTCTCTCCCCTTTCATTCGTTAGAATTAGGTTAGTTAGGTTTATCTCCCTTTTTACTCTCTTTCCCTCTATTTTAAACCCAAATTCGATCGACGCCGCCACCGCACGCCACCTTCCTCTCCATCTCCGACCGCACCTTCAACGAGGTCTTCTCGTCACTCCACCGGACCACACACCTCACTAACACCATCAAAACCTCCTTCGCTCATCCCCGCACAAAACCCTTGAACCAATTTCACATTCCACCCACTCACAACCACCATTGAACTACCCACCTTCGCACCTTCATCTCCGCCACCATCCGCCCTCTACACGCCACCATCCTCCACGAAACACCCACCATGACCTTTGTCGTGCTACGGTAAAGCTAAGAAGCTATTTAATTAGGGCTTTCAAGCCCATATTTGTGTTTCAGGTTCCCTGTTGGAGCTCCGTCGCCGTGTCATCTTCTCCGGCTTGTTCTTTGCCTCGCGGACTTTTTCTTCACCAAGAACCCTTCCAAGTCATGCAGGTGCATCCTAGGTTCACGCTCAAGTCCTCAATTGAGGATCCCAGCTACAGTAGCTGCCTCAATTGAAGCACCTCTTCAGTAGCGGCTGTAGGCTCTTGTGCAAGCAAAGTTGCTTATTGGGATAGTCCTACATTAGTGAAGGAAGACCGCGCGACCGCCCATAAATGTTTTTTATGTTTTAGGCTTATCACCTCAAGAACACGGGGTGAGGTCTCCTTACCCGCTCACCCATACCTGATGCAAACTCGAATAGGTCTAATTAATATGGTGATATTATCATTGAAATTAGTATACTGAGTTAACCTAAATCGAGTCTACACCAGTTTCATGAAATTTTTAACCTGGCCTACTTGATTTTATCTTGGTCATTTTTAGGCCCAGGGTCGATCTCAGGGAGACGGGGATTAAGAGATCAAGGAGTTTCTATGCCTTTTCAAAAACGTATCTCTTCCTGGTATTTATTATGTTTTTGGTTTTTCTACTTTTAGGATCTTTTTGTGATAATGTTGTTCTTGAGAAACACCCTCAAAAATGAAGTCCTTGGACTTGAACCAAATGGTCCTTAGCTTGAAGCCAACTTAGGGTTCCAAAATTGATCTTGTTACTCACAAGATTGAGTACCTGCAAGACAAGAATTATCTTTTCTCTTTTATACGTTTTTTTTATAATAGCAAGAAATAAAAGACAAATGAAAGTAGAATAAATTACAAGGAAAGAAATGAAAGGAAATGCTTAGCTTAGTATATATATATGTATATATATAGTAGATATAGAATATATAAATATAGTTATATATTATATAGATAGGGTTGGAGGTGGAAATGGAGATGTAGCACGGTGTCAAGTTGGTCCACATCTACCAAGACACAACCAACAAGACTAAGTGCCGCATGGAGTATGGAGTGGATGTATGTGAGTGTGGGTGGAAGCGCTTGCTTTGTGCGAGTATTAGGAAATATCAACAACTGGTGCGAATATTCCCGCGATATGATTTGCGGTGAAGGGGTGAGTGCATGGGTATGTGGGTAGTGGATATGAGGTGAATGTGTGTATGGGATAATGTGGATATGCGGATATATGAGTATATATGTATATATATGTACCTATAACTACATATATATATGTGTATATGTATATATATATATCTATCTGCATATATATATATACATAAATATGTATATATATATATAGATATATGTGAGAATGAGAGTGTATGAATATATATATTTATGTAGGTATACGTGTGAGTGCATGAGTGTCTGTGTGTGTGAGTGTGAGAGAGAGAGTGAGGGTGGGCGCCTGCTGTGTGTGTGAAAGGGCAGAAGCGGTTAAGCCGTCTGGGGTCAGTTGCCGTCGTCTAGGCATGCAGGCACACGGGCGCAGAGGTGATGGTGAATGCATGCTTGCGGAGAGGGTGAGACAGCGCATAAGGGCTGCATAGCACTGAGGGACACATGGACGCGTGGACGAGACGACCGGCTGGAGGTGGTAGCGTAGAGGAGAGAGAGCGTAGAGCCACTGGCTAAGTGAGAATCGAGCCGGTGGCTACAGTGTCACGTGGAGAGGTGTGAATAGTGCACTACAGTGCACGTAGCAAGAAGGCATCGGCTGAGGCGATGCGGCGCGCAGACGATGCTATGGAGCACGCACGTGGGGAAAGAGAGCCCGAGCGGTCTGCTTGCGCACGCGGTGGCACTCGGGGGTGTGTGGAGGTACTGGGCTCGCGAGCTTCAGAGCTTGGAGCCCTGCACTAATGGCGGAGGAGAGGAAACGACAAACAAAAATGAAAAATAAAAAAATATGCAAATAAAAAAACAAACAAGAATCCACCATGCCCACCTACTCACAATGAAGTTGGGCGTTGGTGGAGCTCACAGTGGGGGTCTGAGACTACTGTGAACTCTCTCCTGCACACAGTGTACCCCTTCTCAACTTGTGAGAAGAGGTGCTGTGTACGGAGAGGGAGAGGGAGAGAGAGTGGTCGGCGAGTGTGTGTGGTGTTGTGTGTGTTGTCTGAGGGGTGGCGATGGGTGTGTCTGAGGGTGGAGGCCAGCTACCACAACAGGGTAGGGTGCATGATCTTTCATAGAAGGAGTGCACGCGTCTCGCCATGCTGCAGTAGGGTAGGGTGCATGGAAATGTGCACAGTAGCAGTGGAATAAGAAAATGAAAGTGGTGAAATTGCAATGCAACACACAATGAAGATGTTAGTTATGGAAGTGGATTGAATGGCCATTTATTCTCACTCTCTTCCCCTCTTTATAAATGCATGTGTTCAACGTCGGAGGACTACGCTATCGAAATTGGTTTCAAAAACCTGTCGTTGTAGTTCAAATAGCGAAGAACTCAGCTTTAACAAATAAAATTTATACCATAATAGAAATCTCGGGTCAAACTCAGGGAGGTTACGTCGATCAAAATTTACAATTATATTTTTTTTATGTTTTTGTTTAAAGAGCGGAGTAATTACAATGCAATGGAATCAATATAAACAATAAGAGAGAGAGATAGAGAGAAACATTCACTTGATGTTGCAAAAATGTTTGTACAACTAATAAAAGTGAGAAAAGATTACACTAGAAAGCAAGAAATTATTACACTAGAAAGTAGGAAAATTCTACTCTACAAAGCAAGAAAAAGGAATGGGAGAGAGAAGTTATCCTCCTCAACGATTGCTTGGAGGATGAACCAGATGAGACAATGCCTGGAAGACAAGGAATGGAGCGAGAAGAAGGAGGTCGAAGCAAGAGGAATGGGAATGAGGCAGCACGTCGTTGTCGTCACGAGATCCGCTTCCAGAATGGAGGCGAAAAATTGATTTTATCTCTTTAGGAGCATCCTGGGTGTGGGACAAGCTTCTCTTGAGCTTTGGAGAGGGAGAGAAGAGAAGGAAGGGATGAGAAATTCATATGGAGGGGGTCTCCTTTTATAGTTGCAAGGAGTGGGGGCATTTTGGACATTTTAATTTGAAAAACATTAATATGGGACCTTTAGTGATAGACTTAAACATCACTAAAGGTCCGTCGTGGGCGACATGTGCGCGCACCGCACGTGCCTGCTCCTCTTCTCTACCCAAAATGTATACGCATGTACTTGCTATATCAGCCGTCCCATCAAGAGATCGGACAGCTTAAACAATCCTCTCTTGCGCTACGTGCCCGCATGCGATCACGCGTCAACGCCGCCTGATCTTCATCGCAAGGCTTCGCTCGCTCGCCCGCTCCACGCGCGCTCTTCAATTTGAGGCATAGCATGGCTCGAACGCGCAACCTTCGTCTCACCCGCAGCAGCGCGACCGCTACACTGTAGCTATTGCTTTGTTGCAAAGAGGATTCTAGTGCTTGGATTCGTGGCCATTGGATCGAGATCCAATGATCCAGATCCGCTTTGCTCTTTCACTTGATGAAGATGAAGCAGCTGATCAGATTCAATCCTGGCCATTGGATCAAGATCCAACAGCTAGGATCACGTGATGGAAATCCCTTGGAGATGCAGCAGCGGCTCCTCGGGGTCGATTGGGCGGTTGGGATGGTGCCACATGGCGCCATCTTGGCCGTCCATCTTTTGAGTGTTGTAGATGGTGCCACAGATATCGGATTGGATCGATTTTCATAGTGTTAGGCTACGATCGTCGATCTGAAACCATCCGTGGTCGGATTTGTCATCTGAGGTGCGGATTAACACCATCTTGGCCCATGATCTTTAGGGTTCCTCGATCTCTATCTGGTGCAACAGATATCCGATTAGGGCGATCTTGGAGTCGTTGAACTCCAATCGTCACTCTGATCAGATTCGTACGGTTGGGTCTTCGATCCAAGGCCCTAATAAAAGGTCACCCTGTCCCTGACCATAAAAAGGAGACAATTACTGTATAATTTATATAACTTGATCTAAATGCATGATTATGCATGTTATGCATTATTTACAATATATGATGCTAATGTGACACTAAGAACATGCATTAATAGACATTTTAGGTTAATCAAATGTATGCACATCACACCCCCATTCCTATCTTTTACTAGTCCCTAGCAAAAACTACATGCTATTTATAAAAGAATTAGGTTGGATTACTTGGGCATAAGAAATTTGTTTACTCAGGATCTGAACTTTCGAAGACACAACAGTGCCCGAGTATCTGCCAAAATGCAGACCGCCTCAAGCCCTTGCCTTATTCAAAGAAAATTTTCTTTTTCTCTTTTTCTTCTTTTCTAATTTTTTTGGATTTTTGAGTTTAGGGTTAAAGAGTGGCTTTCTATGGCCATTCAACCCACCCAAGATTTGATGAGAACCCTAAGTTCTAAGCTTTTTATTGTGAATGTGATTGACTCGTTGATCAACAATTAGAATGGACTTTGGGTTTCTTTGCCTCTAGGTGACCTTAAAGCCTAAAGGTGTATCTTTACGACCGGTAGCTTTCTCCCTACTTTTATTTTTATGGGGTCAACACAAGGGTGAATCTAGTGTATATCTCCCCTACTTATTCTACTTCTCCACTTCTTCGTAAGTGTTTTGGGGATTTTTAGTGCATTTCTTGAGTTAGGTTTTCGACAACCAGTCGATGAGCTGTTATTACCAACAACTTGCCAGCCATACTCATGTGGCGAAGTGTGGCTTATTTCTTTTGTTTTCTTTTTTTCCTTTCTTTTCTCCTTTTCTTTTTCTTTTTCTTTTCTTTTTGACCTTTTTTTTTTTAAGTAGGTGGCTTCCCTGGTCTAAGATTTACCTAAAGGCAGTAAGAAGAGAATGGTCTAGTGATTGGGCTCTGGAAAACCTACCTATGGGCTATTACCCAAGATAACTTGCCAGCTATATCACCCTGTAAGGTTCATTAGCTACACAATTTTCGTTAAAACCACTAATCAACAAGTCAATGAAAAGATAGTGTGTAGATGCTTTAGACTTAAAGTTTCCTCAAATCAGAGGGTAGGTTAATAAGTCATGTACTTATCACCCAAACTTATTTAATCAAATTAGAATAGAATTCAAGATGGCAAGGACTTAAAAAATAAATTCACATTTTAGTGGATACCCAGGCTGATTAAGCCCAAAGACCTGAAGGGTCTTAGTGTTAAGATCCTAATGTAATATTTCCTAAGATTGAAAAGTCCTAATGTCCAAGTATTCCTTCCTAATTCATTTTTTTCATGTATATATAAGAAGAGAAATAGAATTTACAAGAATTTCACAGAGTTGACAAAATGATTCAAAAATGAATCCATCCCCCCATGCCTAGCTGATGTAATGTCCACATTGAGAGAAAGAGAAAGGAAGGGTAGAGTATGGAAGATATCACCTAAATATGAAGCTCAGGTCAGCTTTGAGTCATATGTACAACTACTGAGTTTAATGCCATCAGCTAGGTGAAGTCCAGCCAAAGAAGTCACAACATGGCTAAAGCAACTGTGCCTGAGATGAGTTCTGGAAGCATACGGTCAATAACAGGCTTTAAACGTTGACCGTTGACTTTGAATGAATTACCTGTCTTCGGGACAATGATCTAAATGGCTCCATTTGGAAAAATCTGGCCAATAATGAATGGGTCGGTCCATTTCTACCTAAGTTTGCTGGGAAAGAGCTTAAGTCGAGAATCGAATAACCAGACCTTCTGGTTCAGCTCAAAGTTCTTGCGGGAAATCAATTGGTCGTGTAGAGCTTTGGTTTGAGCCTTGTAGATCTTGGCATTCTCGAATGCATCATTTCTAAGCTCCTCCAACTCAGATAGTTGGAGTTTCCTACTCTTCCCAGCTAAACTCAGATCTAGATTGCACTGCTTGATTGCCCAGAATGGCCTATGTTCAATCTCTATGGGTAAATGGCATGCCTTTCCATACACCAGACGAAACGAAGACATGCCGATGGGCATTTTATACGCCGTACGGTAGGCCCAAAGATCGTCCTCAAGCTTTTGAGTCCAGTATTTGCGATTAGCCTAACCATTTTCTGTAGAATATTCTTGATCTCCTGATTGGAGATCTCGACCTATCCATTCGTCTGGGGATGGTAAGGTGTGGATATTCGGTGATTAACCCTATATTTAGCCAGCAAATTATAGAACTGGGCATTAGTGAAATGAATGCCACCATCACTGATGATGGCCCTTGGAATCCCAAACATACTGAATATGTTCTTCACAAAATCGATGACCACCTTGTGGTCATTGGTTCGGGTGAGAATTGCCTCAATCCATTTCAACACGTAATCAACAGCGATGAGAATGTACTGATGTCCAAATGAAGGGAGGAAGGGTCTCATGAAATCGATGCCCCAAACGTTGAAGATTTCGATAGGAAGAATTGGGTCTAGGGGCATCATATCTCTCTTAGTTATGCTTTCTAGTGCTTGGCATCGAGAACACGACCTTGAGAAATCTTGGACATCCTTGAATAAAGACGGCCAATAGAATCTAGATTGCAAAATTTTTGCAGCCATCTTTTTCCTGGAGAAGTGTCCACCACACGCAGATGCATGGCAGAACTAGAGTATACTGTCGAATTCGTTCTCCGGATCACATCGGCGAATAATGTAATCAGATCTGATGCGGTACAGTTCAGGGTCCTCCCAGAAGTAGTAATTGGGCTCATATTTGAGTCTATCTCATTGTTGCTTGGTCCAATCCTAGGGTATTTGACCAACGGCCAAATAATTAACAATGTCAGCAAACCACGGGGTTTGGATGCCTAAAACTGTAAGGATGGTTTCGCTCGGAAAAGTATCAGCAATCGAGATGTCCGGATGAGAAGAATCACTTAGAAGTCTTACCAGATGATCCACCACCACATTCTATACCCTAGATTTATCCTTGATTTCAAGATCAAATTCCTCAAGCAGAAGAATCCAACGAATAAGTTGGGGTTTGTCATCCTTTTTGGCCAAGAGATATCTCAAGGTCGAGTGGTTGGGATATATAATGACGTGAGACCCTAAGAGATAAGCCCTGAATTTCTCTAAAGCAAATACTTTGGCTAGTAATTCCTTCTCAATAATAGTGTAATTCCTCTGGGCCTCGTCCAGATCTACTAATGTAGTAGATGATAGAGGGCTTCCTATCAACTTTTTGACCCAAAATAGCCCCGACAGCGTAATCAGAAGCATCGGTCATGATCTCAAAAGGGGCTGTCCAAACCGGTGGTTGCAGCACCAGAGCACAAGTGACTGCCGTTTTAAGAAAATCAAATGCCGTACGGCATGATTCGTTCAAATCAAACAACGTTTCTTTGGCGAGAAGATTGCTCAGAGGACGAGCAACCTTTGAAAAGTCCTTGATGAATCTCCTATGGAATCCCACATGACCCAAAAATGATCAAATTTATTTAACAGATGTGGGAGGAGGAAGTTTAGCGATAGCATCAACCTTAACTTTATCCACTTCAATTCCTTGTTCAGAGATTACATGGCCCAAGACGATGCCTTCTTGTGTCATGAAATGACTCTTCTCCTAACTAAGGACCAATCTTGTTTTGATGCATCGTTTAAGAATAATTTCAAGATTAGCTAGACAAGAGTCAAATGATTCTCCAAAAATAAAGAAATCATCCATGAAGATTTCCATAAACTCTCCCACCATGTCAGAGAATATGGTCAGCATACACCTTTGAAAAGTCGTAGGTGCATTGCATAAATTGAATGGCATCCTATGGAAAGGAAAGGTTCCGTAGGGACAGGTGAAAGTAGTTTTTTCTTGATCCTCGGGATGAATAGGAACTTGGTTGTATCCCGAGTAGCCATCAAGAAAATAGAAGTACTTCTGCCCAGCTAATCTTTCTAGGATTTGATCAATGAAAGGTAGAGGGAAATGATCCTTTTTCGTGGCCGTATTCAGCTTCCTGTAATCGATACAAACCCTCCAAGAGGAAGCTGAACGAGTTGTGATAGATTCTCCTTTCTCGTTAGTCACAACGGTAATCCCGGCTTTCATGGGAATAATCTACACGGGACTTACCCAAGGACTATCAGAGATCGGATAAATGATTCTTGCATCGAGCCACTTAATAATCTCCTTCTTGACCACTTCTCGTATATTTGGATTTAATCTCCTCTGCATCTGGTGAGAAGGGTGTGATCCATCTTCCAAAAATATTCTATGATTGCAATAAGATGGCTCGATCCCCCTAAGGTCATGAATGGTCCAACCAATTGCCTCCTTGTGTTTCTTCAAGACCTTAATCAGTTTAATCTCCTACTCCTTTTCTAATTTAGCACTGATAATCACAGGGAGCGTCTTGTGTGGTCCAAAAAATTGATATTTCAGATTCTCAGGCAATGGTTTCAACTCAAGCTGGAGCGAGTTGATGATTGAAGGTAAGGAAGATGCTGATGAAGACTCATCAAGAGGAAGAGGTTGAGAGTGAACAAAATCAATAACCTCTTCAGAAGATGGCGGAAGTGCCATAGAGGGTTGCGGGTCCAATTCATCATCAGAGGAGGAACTTTCGAATGCAGAAACCATCACACAAGTTTCAATATTCACATTATCATCCTCATGTTCCTCAATAAATCCACAATCCTCGAATTTATTAATCGCCTTAAAAATATCAATTTCATTCTTTGATCCCCAAAGGCTATTTCCATGCTACCGCTTTCACAGTTAATGTTGGCCTTAGCGGTAGCCAGGAACGGATGCTCCAAAATGATGGCCGTGTTCCTCAAATTTTTAGGTACATCCATGTCAAGGACAAGGAAATCTACAGGAAAATAGAAATCCTTAACCTTAATAATAACATCTTCAATAATACCTCGTGAATTTGTGACTGAATGATCTGCTAACTGCAGTATTATTGAAGTCGACCGAAGTTCACCTAATCCGAACTTCTCGAAAAGAGAAGTTGGAATTAGGTTGATGGATGTACCAAGATCCAGTAGTACTCTATCAAAAGTGTAATCTCCGATGACACAAGAAATCAAAGGAGCACCTAGATCTCTCTTTTTCTGAGGAAGGTGGTGCAGGATAATAGAACTAGCCTGCTCAGAGAGTACCACCTTCCTCGAAATAGATTCTCTCGACTTACGCTTCTGTGCACATAAATCCTTTAAAAATCTCACGTAATCCGGTATATGTTTGAGAGCATCTAGGAGCAGGATATTGATCTCAACATTCTTGAAAATATTCAGAAGCTCCTCATTACTATCAACAGACTTCTTCTTCCTTGATCTGATCAAGGCTTCAGGAAAAGGAACATGAGTTGGATCTTTGGAATTAGGTTCCTGAGCCTTGATTTCTTCTCCAGAATTCTCCTCTCTCCTCAGGTTCTTCAGGATTTGGTAAATCAAAACAGTGTGGTTGTGGATCCTATGTTTGTTTACCACTCCTCAAGGTAACAGAATTTGCAGATGCATATGAGTTTGGGTCTTGCGGAGGGTTAGGAAAGATTGGAGGGGCTTCATTAGCTAAGAATCGTTGATTTGCAAAAGAAGAAGAGAAAGGACCCTACTCAACCACCTGAGCATGTGCGTATGGGTCCCTCTGATTTCCGTACCAATGGGCTTGATTGCCCAGATTTAGGATATTTCGTGGGTTGGGTATGGGTTGAGATGCTAGAGATTTGGGTTGACGAGGGTTAGCTATGAGCCCAGTTTGCAATTTGTCCAGCGAGGTTTTCATTTGCTGCATGAGCTGGAGCATGGATCCTTGCAACTCTACCATTTGTCGGTTCAAATCAGCCTGCCCTACAGGTTGATGGGCATTCCAAGTTGACTGAATGACCTAATTCGGGAGCAATTGAGTATAAACATGACCCTGACCCATTGGTTGTTGTAGAGCATAGTTGCTGGGTTGGAATTGGGTCTGCTGCCCTAGGTTTTTCCAGGAGAAGTTAGGATGGTTTCTCCAACCTGGATTATAAGCATTGGAGTAGGGGTTGGATGTAACATTCTCCTGTACAACACAAACATCCTCATATAGTGACGCTGGAGAGAAAGAAAGGGAAGGATCAGAGAAAATGGGATCAAAGGCCCCAGTTTGGAACCCGTAGGGTTCCGAATAATGCTGGCTCGTAGGTTGAGCTGCATTAAGTTGATTCACAAACTCCTATCCAGAAGGAGCTTGTGACAAATGGAATCCCGAATTCTAGGATTGAGTGGATTGAGAGTTGTTCATTAAATTTCCAGCCATCCACTCATCCATTCTATTAGCAACCAAGTCCACCTTATCAAGTTTATTACAATTCAATTCCATATCGAATGAATGAGAATCGTGGACTTCAATAACATTCGATCTAGGCTGCTGGGACTGGTTAAAAGTATCCATGGAGGCATGATTGATCGAATTCTCGCTCATCTCAAACAAATCGTGCGTGCTATTTGCATCTTTATTGAAGAAATTGACTCCGCAAGAAGCATCCACGTGATTTCTAAGTTGCTCAGTCAACCCATGGTAGAAGATTTGCATGAGTTGCCATTTCGGCACCTCGTGGTGTGGACACCTCCATAATAGGTCCTGGAATCGCTCCCAGGCCACATGAAACTACTCCCCCAACCTTTGGGTAAAGGTAGTGATTTCCCATCTCAAAGCATTGGTACGTCTGATAGGGAAGAATTTCTTTAGAAAGACCGATTTCAACTCATTCCAAGTTGCAATTGGTATTCCTATAGTCCTGTACCAATGAGCGGCTTTATCCCTAAGAGAGTGGGGGAAGAGCCTCATGATCATTTGCTCCTCATTCACGTTTCATGCCTTGGTGGTCAGGACCAAAGTGGTCAAGTCCTCCAAGTGCTGAAACCGGTCTTCAGACCCAAGCCCATGGAAATGTTTGATCAGGATTAACACCTGGGGCTTGATTTCTACATCTCCGGTAGGAATCTAGACGCTAGGACGTTCACTGTAATTTGAAGGATCATAAAAATCCTTTAAGGGCTGAGTGCCCTGCATTCTCTACATTTGTTCCAGCTGCCTTTGAAATGCCACCTGTGGATCCAGAGGCAGAGGAGGCTGTTGATCGGCCATGGAATCAATTTGGCCAAAATCCAATCTACGCCTTCAAGAATACTCTAGTGGTCCTTCCGATCGGGGATTCAATGACCTTCTTCCCAGCATAAACTAGGAAAAGGTCGGAATGACTGGGGATAAGAACCCTGCAGCACAACAAAGTAAGCCTGTCCTTAAGTGGGGTAGCCTAAGGATCTACAGACTCCTAGAACCCGCCTTAAGATTATAAACGATTTTCTCTACTTATGTCAGGTCAATCCAACTAGTTAGAAGGAGGGACTGGGGAGAAGGTTCTTCCTTTGGCTTGCACCTTCGGTTCCTAGTGTACCCCCCAGCCATGGTCGTTTGACACTACTCCCTTAGCTAGACATTAGATTAATTAGTACAAGTAGGTTAATCATAAACAATCACAGACTAGGCCCCGAAGAGCGAATCAGTCCTTAAGGCCAACGTCTACTAGATTTTATTGAGGCCTAGGATTGTAGTGCTTATAGGATATGGTGGGCCCTTAAAATGGGTTGTGCCCTTAATGATCAATTGAGTTTGTGTAAGAGCATGCACAACCAGAATTTTCAAGCAAGATTATTTGTGATGAATAGATTTTAATGTTCAAATCTTGCTTAAGTAGCTTTTATGGTTTTGAATTAGGTTGATTTCAATCAAGTTTGAGGCAAACCAGGTTTTCAAGCACGGGTGAAGATTGCTTTCCTTTTAAAATCAGAAATAAAGTGGAGTGCCTGGTATGAACCTAGATTGAAAACCCTATGAGGAAGCTACCTGGTGAGTTGGTTTTAGGTTGAGTGGTGCGGCCTAAACAACTCAAACAATTGACCACAATTGCACCACAAGGATAGGCACACAGAAATGATTAACCTAGAATGATTTCTACTCTTTTATGTGTTGATTTGTGTGTACCGGTTCCACAGATTAGAATCCGAATGAGCAGAAGAAAATCAAGTAGGTTAAGTGCCTTGAATGTGGGTGCATGTTGTGTGTATGTTGAATTACCCCATAAAATTATCTTTTTATTTTTTATTTTTATGTGAGGGTGAAATGTGAGTGTGAATGGAAATCAAAACAACAAAACTAATCCTAGGATTTATGCAAACACCTAGGTTAATTAGAATTTGAATTTAATGTGATGAAATGAAATCTATGGAGGAGGAAGAATGGGGAGCACTTACAGTCATCTTCAACTGCACTTTACTCTGATCTACCGCTTGACAATTCCCTGATAGAGGTATCTGCAAAACAATAGACATGAGAGAAAGCAAGTTAGAAGATAGTACAGTGCGTGAAATGTGAAAAGAAGATCGAAAAATCGTCGCCTCCCCGGCAACGATGCCAAAATATTGAACGCCAGAGGACTATGCTATCGGAATTGGTTTTAAAAACCTGTCGTTGTAGTTCGAATAGCAAAGAACTCAAGTTCAACAAATAAAATTATACCGAAATAGAAATCTCGGGTCAAACTCAGGGAGGTTACATCGATCAAAATTTGCAATTATATTTTTTTTATGTTTTTGTTTGAAGAGCGGAGTAATTACAATGCAATGGAATCAATATCAACAATAAGAGAGAGAGATAGAGAGAAAACATTCACTTGATGTTGCAAAATGTTTGTACAACTAATAAAGCGAGAAAAGATTACACTAGAAAGAGAGAAATTATTATACTAGAAAGCAGGAAAATTCTACTCTAGAAAGCAGGAAAGAGGAATGGGAGAGAGAAGTTATCCTCCTCGACGACTGCTTGGAGGATGAGCTAGACGGGACAATGCCTAGAAGATGAGGAATGGAGTAGCAAGAAGGAGGTCGAAGCAGGAGGAATGGGAACGAGGTAGCACGTCGTTGTCGTCGCAAGATCCGCTTCCGGAGTGGGGGTGAAAAATTGATTTTATCTCTTGAGGAGCATCCCGGGTGTGGGAGAAGCTTCTCTTGAGCTTTGGAGAGGGAGAGAAGAGAAGGAAGGGATGAGAAATTCATCTAGAGGGGGTTTACTTTTAAAGTTGCAAGGAGTGGGGGCATTTTGGACATTTTAATTTGAAAAACATTAATATGGGACCTTTAGCGACGGACTTAAACGTCACTAAAGGTCCACCGTGGGCGACGTGTGAGCACGCCGCACGTGCCCGCTTTTCTTCTCCACCCAAAACTTGTAGGCACATACGCGCGATATCAATCATCCAATCAAGAGATCGAATGGCTTAAACCATCCTCGCTAGCGTTGCGTGCCCACGTGCGATCACGCATCAGCGCCGCGCGTCTGATCACACATGGGTGCTATCGCTAGCTCAACGTCGCCCGATCTTCATCGCACGGCTCCTCTCGCTCGCCCGCTCCATGTGCACTCTTCAATTTGAGGCATAGTGCAGCTTGAACGCGCGACCTTCGTCTCGCCCACAGCAGCGCGACCACTGCACTACAGTAGTTACTTTGTCGCAAAGAGGAATTTAGTGCGTGGATTCGTGGCCGTTGGATCAAGATCCAACGATTCGGATCCGCTACGCTCTTTCACTTGATGAAGATGAAGCAGTGATGAGAACCTCATCATTAGCCCTAACTAGCTCATTTTGACCTAAGAAAGTGAACAAAAGCTCTTACATAACCTAGAGAAGGGCTTAATTCAAGGAATAAGTGTTCTGAGAAGAAAACATGAAATAAAGGTTAAAACTGTAATTTTACCATTACAGTACATCAACAGGATTTCTCAGAGGCTAAACATAGGTCAAATGATCTTAATAAAATAAAAAGTGGGTTGGTTCAGTCAGAAATGGGTTCATGTGTAGTCTAGGAATTAAATGACATTCTGCAACCTTAAAACAGACCCGCTTAATTCAACAAGCCTCTGGTCGAGGTAAAAATCAACT
The DNA here is from genome assembly GCA_037157565.1 of Thalassia testudinum. Taxonomy (NCBI): domain Eukaryota; kingdom Viridiplantae; phylum Streptophyta; class Magnoliopsida; order Alismatales; family Hydrocharitaceae; genus Thalassia; species Thalassia testudinum. The sequence goes on from JAZHRO010000007.1 coordinate 16,104,333, forward strand.
AAACCCTCTAAAATTCATGGAAAAATATCTGCTAGGGTTTAGAACCTTCAAATTGGCCTTTGGAACCTATTTTGACCTAAATTAGGGTCCTAACTCATTATTTGACCTATTTTGGGTTTTTGTGTAAAATGTCCTATCAAACGTAGTCAAACCTAAAATCCAACTTCACCATTGGATTCCTTAGGTCCAAATTAGGATTGTACCAAAATTTGGACCTAAGGGGAGGTCATGTTGACCTACTTTGCAAAATAGTCCACCCAATTACATTTTGATCCCAATCTTTTGAAAACTCTCACTCAGACCCCCCTATCTTCCTCGTCACTCTTACAATTAGGTCCCTCTACCATTAAAGTGGAGGAATCCTACTCCGACGAGGAATGGAGGGGGATTTCTCCCTGATTCCTCAGAGATCTCCCAGATTTGGAAGGGAGATTCTCTGAGGAATTCCCTTCCATCAGAGCATGATTGCAGGATCTGATTTGCATCAAATCTCTCGTGCAAATGCACGAGAGATGTGGGTATCCCCCTGAAATCCTACTCCAACAAGAACTTTTGTGCTTGGAAGCTTGCCTGTGCCTGTAAAAGGAACACCACCTCCGGCCGCTTCCATTCAACATGACTTGGTCAGAGAACCACTCCAACTTCCTCCCTTCTCCTCTGGCCAAGTGTCTAGCACGCTCTGGCGAGTCCTCCTCCTCTTCCTTGTCGCTCTGCCACAATACCACTGGCAGAGCCATCTTCATCTATTTCTTCCGCATCGCGCAATACCTATGCGCATGCTCCAGCCCCTTCATCATCGCCTTTCTCCCTTCTCTGGACGTCTTCTTCTCTGGCGGCAGCAGGTACGGCCAGCCGCTCCTCTACCCCCCTTTGTCCATTAAATTAGGTCAGAATGTTTCCTCTCTCTCCCCTCTTTATTTTCCCTCTCTTAATTTCTACTTTTGACCCCTCGACGCCGCTGACCACCACCACCTTCTCCATCTCCGGTTGCCCATCGGCGAAGGTGCTTCCACCGCTCCATACCTCCACATGCCTCACCAGACCCCTCATCACCTCTGCCATCGCCCACTAATCATCTTCTACCCTTCCTTTGACCACCATCACTTCCCTAAACTCCCACCGAACACACCCATAAACACGGCCACAGAGCGACCTAGGCACGCAAGCCTAGGCTACCCCACGGCCAGTCGCCCACCATCTCACCTTCGTCGTGACACGGCGAAGCTCCCCACGTGGTTTAACAAGGTCGAAAGGCTGTACTTGTGTGTTTCAAGTCAGGCCTCTTGCTGCCATTGAAGCATGAAGCAAGCTTGCTTGCAAGCTTTGCTTGCAAGCTTTGCTCCAGGTTGCGTGTCCCAGGCAGAGGAGTCTTAGAAGGTGCGGCTTGGTCTCATGCATACTCCTATCCAGACAATTAGCCTTGTGTGGACTGTAGCTGCCCTAATTGAGTGAAGGCCTCCTGCGGGTGTGCGCAAAGAAGCTGGTGGGACTTTTAATCCCACCTCGTGAACTCAGGAACACAGTGAGCGACTTAAATTGAATTTGTGATTTCTTCTTATCGCCTCAAGTACACGAGGTGAGGTCCCTCGCCCACGTACACCCGCCTCGTCCACGACCTATGCCCTCGCAGACCTGGCGTGACCAACCTGATTCCCCGACTCTGGGAGAGTGAACCCAGGAGAGAAATAGAGAGAGAGTGACGCGGGGGAGGGTAGGGGATAGGTTTTGCTCTTCGCTGCGCAGGGAAAGAAAAGAAGAGGAAGGCGCAGCTGAAGCAAAGAAGAAGAAGGAAGGAAGAAGCTGAGGCGCAGCCGTAGTGAAGGAAGGAAGAGGTGTAGCAAAAGAAGTGTGAGGTGCAGTAGAAGAAGTAAAGGAAGAAGAAGGACTTGGAAGTAGGGAAGTAGAAGGCACCGTAGCTGTAGAGGAGAGCTAAGGAAGACGTTGAAGAACAAATCCAAGGGAGAGGCTGAAGAAAAGAAGAAGAGGAGGCAGCAAGGAAGGAAAAGGAAGAAGAAGGAAGGCAGAAGCCAAGGGAAGGAGAAGCACTATAGCAGAGGTGCGGCTGAAGAAGAAAAATCAAAGGAAGAGAGCTAAGGAAAGAAGCCAAAGTTAGAGCGGAAAAGGCAAGCACGTAGAGAAAGAGAAGAAACAAAGAAGGAAGAAGCGGAGAAGAAGATAGAAGGAAGAGTCAAGGAAGAAAGACAAAGAACAGAAGAAAGAAGAAAGGCAGAGAAGGAAGAAGAGCTAAGGGCAGAGAAAGTCAAAGAAAGAAAGAGCCAAAGCTAAAAGAGAAGAAAGAAGAAGAAGAAAATAGAGAAGAAAGAAGAAGCTAAGGAAGAGAGCCAAGAAAAGAATTAACCTTTTTATTCTATTCCTCGCAGTTTCTCTTCTATTTTTGCTACATTTTAATTCATAAACTCTTGCATGATATTCTACATTAGAGTTTGAGAAGATTTAAGTGTTCAAATTACATTATTGAGATTAGTGTATAGATTCCATTTGCTCCCTGTGTTCGACCTTGGATGCTTAGGTTTTCAAGTAATAAAAATTTCTTATTTGTTTCCAAGGCAATTTCATTTATACTACAACAAACATCTTTTAAAACCCCGATTTCGCCCTGTTAACATTTTGGCACTGTTGTCGGGGAGCAACATGCAATTTATCACTAATCTCTGCATTCTTTTTGACTATATTTGAACACTAACTTGCCTTATTTTGTTTTGTTGTGATCTTGCGAGGTATTTCATGAGAAGATCCCCCATGAAAGTCAACCACTCTAGGGCAGGTAATCCCCCTTCTTCCCTAATCCACCTCCTAATCCTAGGAAGACAAAAGGAAGTAATCAATTAGGAATCAATTGCCTTCTTTTATAGTAATTACCATCTTTAAGGCAAAGTTTCCTGATTTTGCGAAAATTTTTTAAAACTTATTGAAGAAGCGATTTTTAAAGAGCTTACCCCATAAATTCCTGTGCCTAGTAGAAATCACTCTTAATCTCTACGGATAACACATTTCTTGTTTTGAAGTCCAAAGAGAACTTTGGTGAAAAGAAAAGAGGATGAGAAGTAGAACCAAATTAGGGTTTCAACAGTAAGGGTTTTGGAGTGCTAGTCACACATGCTTACATAAATGGAAATAAACCCAACCACATCAGTGTGCTACCCATGCCCTTGATTGAGGATATCTAAACAAGACAAACCCTAAAATTGAGCTCTAAAATCACTTGAATCTTAAAAATACTTGGACCTAATAACCTGGGAGTCAAATCAGGGTGATCTCTAGGTCTTGACCTGGAATCATTCTACCATCTTTAGGGCAACTCAGGTGAAGTTGACCCCTTGGGTCAACCAACCTCCAAATTAGGTCACAACATCAAAACATCTAAAGTTCAAGTGAAAACCCTAAAGCACCTTTGATCTTTAAAGTGGTAGACTGAAGAGGTCAAGGTCCCCATTCTGGTCTACCTGGAATCTCAGTGAGAAGAGAAGTCGGGTGGGGGGAACACTGTAACACGTGGGGACGCTCTACCGTGTAGGGGTCTTTACGGGACTCTCCCTCTCTGGCTGCCCAGGTAATTCTCAGGTGAACGACCTTCTAATCCAAGGGTATCATCCACCCCGAACCTCCATAGTCATCCAAACATCTTTGGGTGCCTTGATTGGGTCAAAAACATCCAGTCCCTCATCTCCTTTCTTTAGAGCACACACATAAAATTTTAGTGGGACTCTTTCTTCAGATCGATTCACTTCACAACTTGATTCTACAACAAAATTCTAATTCTACATTTGGATTCCACCACTTGATCCAAATATGCAGCCAAACCACTTAGGACTACCATTCAAAAAACCTGAATCCCGAAGAACCATGAGAGATAGAATGGTTGAGGATGCCCTTAAATTCTATGAAAATGGAGACAAAACCTCAACACCAGTATAATACATTTAGGTTAATGTACCAACAGCCACAACTTTCATCATAAACTGTGCCCAATATTATTAACAGAAGCCACAGAAGGATCAACCTGAGACATGCTCATCACAGGATACATTGAGATAGAAAAATTGCACAATCTTGAATGCCTTCAATGCATAACAAATCCTGTACTTTGGGAACAACACTAAGATGATCTTGGAAAATGGGAAGAAATGATGAGATTATTGAAACAAATTATCGATCAACAATGCCCGTATATGCCACAAACAGAGGATGAACCATCTTGGGGCAGTATTGAGGATTAATCCGATCTCCCAAATTTCGAGTTTGAGGCACAGAGTGGTTGTGGATTCCCAACCTAGATGGAGTACAATGTGCCTGATATTGAAGAAGGTTGGGAAGTTCTAATTGCAGGAGAATATAAGGTTGAGCCAACCCTAGACCTTGGATCACCAAGCTTAGAATTCCAAAACTCCTGCAATAATGAGGTTAGAACTGAACCTCTCGAGGGTGTAAATCCCACCCCTTATTCTGATAAGGTGACCCTTGAAGGTTATTCAAACTTAGATTCTAGTGATTTAACCCACATCCTAAGCCTAAAATCTGGATTTGAAACCTATTGGGAAGATTACGAGGCCCCATATGAAGCAAATCAAAGTTTCAATGAAGAATATGATTATGGGCCTCTATTTGATGAATATCCCTCTCCAACATCCTCAGAAAATCAAATCGATTTTTTAGAAGTCATGCCAATCTATGATACAGGAACTGAGGAGTTGGACGAGTGGGGTTTCAATTGGGTCTATCCTGCCAACTTGGAAATAGAGCCTAGTAAGAACATCGATTTGAGCACAGAATTTACACATAGGCTAGACCCTAATCGGGCTGCTGAATCCACATCATATGATTTATTCTATGGTGGAACTCATGATCATGAATCTCATTTAGATTTTGAATTTCGCAATATCTCCGATGATTTCCAAACTGATCATGACTTCGGAGAACTTCTGTTGCTTGAATACAAAGAGCCAATCTACGACCTTAGCTCACATGATTCATTCTTCGACTCCGATTCTGAGGTCCCAATTCCTGAGATCACTGATTTAAGTTCAGGTTCCAGTGACATGGAATCATTTCTTCTCGATCCTCAGGAATTAGAACCAGAAAATGCCGAGTGTGATTGAGACCCAGAATACGAATCTTTTCTCCACTCCAATTTCCAGTATCCTATCGACACTTTTCAGGCATTCACTTTTGATTTTGAAAGCTATTATGAGGACTCTCTACATGAAACCACCTGTCACTTGTTTTTAGAAGAGCCCTCATACACAATTCTCATTGAAGCCACCTCTTCTGAACATACAGAACTGATCAAAACCTGTTTTCAACCCCGACCTGTAACCAGACTCAATTTCTATTCTGATTCACCTCTCACTGAGCCGATTGCAGATGATTCAACTCCACATCTATACTAGGCAACGGGCATCGATCAAACTAAAAATCATGATCCATCATTCTCTGATCACCCCTCTAGGGTTTCCACATTATTCACTGATCATTTTTCGGAGCCCTACTCTGACCAGGCTAGTTCGATTCAGCCTAAGCCCGAGTTTTGATTTCCATATCCATCCGAGCTCCATTGCATATGGTGGGTTCCATATCTGTTGATCTACATATATCAACCCACCAGATTAATAGGGTTTGGGCTGCATCATCAGCCCACTGATCTTAACAAGCACCTGGTTGGACCAACCAAGCTCTTGATCAAGGTGATTGTTTAACAAAATTCTGCTGATCTGACCACTCCCTCTCCATCCCATGTTCCGCTCGGCTGAAGGAGTTGAATTTAGCGCTTAATGGGAGGCAACTCGTCATTCCAAAAACCCGAGATCCATCTGATTACCCGTCTATACTCCACGTCTATTGCACCTTGAGTTCAGCCTTAGACCAGGCGATCCCACCTCTAGTACACGTACCAGAGCTTGAAATCATCTGCATTAGTCACTTCCCGACCGATTCACCCACTCAATGTATCCTGTTCTAAGCCCCTCAACCCAACACTGTTTCACAGCCTTCGTTTACAATGACATTGCAAAACTTAGGCATGGGGGGGTGGTAAAGTGCATACATACAAAACCAAGAAAAGTCAGCAGGATTCTCACAAAAAAAATTCACATTTGTCAAAAACATAAAAAAATAGAAAATTATCAAAAGGAACAAAATAATGGAGGGAGGAAAATTTTGGAGCCACACAATCATGAGGAGGAAAAGAGCAAAATGACAGAAAGGAGCACAAAATAAAAAAAGGAAAAGATATAGTCATTAGTAAGAGATGAAGTTAATAACCAAAGTTCTAGACCACATCAAGAAGATAAAGAATGAAGAAAAGTGCTCATGAGACACAAAAAGAGATTAGCAGGAACGCTGATCTTAGGCCTTTTGGGCTAGACTCTTAGGCTTAAAAATTCAAGTACCCGCTAAGATCTAGATAATCCTCAAGAGGTTGGGGAAAATGCGAAGCTTAAGTATTAGGTCTAAGGCTTAGGGAGTATTCGGCCTTGTTAACTGACCTTCGATTTGCGGGATTCGGTAACCTAAGCACCGCAACCCACACACAGTCTGGTTTAGCGCGCATAACTATCAAAATCATGCAAAAGCGTTTCAATGTTCTGAAAAAGTTGCCTAGATTAGGAGCGACCAATTAACACAAGTTGATTTGGATGAGTTCCCATCGCGGAGAGGTGGGAAATTCCCCTCGAAGATGCATAACAACATATCGTCTCCTCGGTGCTTGTCTCTTAGGATATTTACATATCCTACCGGGGGCATGTAAGCACTCTACTGGTTCAGATACCATGGGCGACATTATCATGAAATGTCAATTGCCAGAGTTTGGATTCGGCCACGGAACACCATGGGCGGGATTATCCTGAAATCTCGAAAGCTAGGGTTCTGGGGGTTGCCATGGGTGGTGCTATCATGAAGCATCGATTGCTAAGGACCTTTGAGGATTGACGATGGGGATGAGGAATACGATACAGACCGTGTTGAGAAGCCAATCCGAAGCTAGAAATAAAAAGAAAAGAAAAGAGAGAGAAAACTCTCCAAACAAATAAATCCTCTATCTCTCTCTTACAAAAACGCAATGCAAACTTAACCAAGGAGAAAAATGTCTCAAGCACAGGTGCTTTAACCATGGAGTCCAACGAATCCTAGGATAGTTTCTGTGGGCCTTAAAAACCTTTGTAGAGGATTGAGGCTAAAGCTGGTCAGGTCTGGATCTTGGTTGGTACTTGAATACTTCTAGGCCTATTGTCAGCATTCTGACCTAATCACGAAAGAAAAAGAAAAAAAGCACATATCATAAACTGGCAAAAGAAACTCAAGGTCTAGAATAGAAGCTAAACCTTGAAATTTTGCTAAGGGACTAGCAAAAGCTAAGCATGGGGGTATGATGATAACGTCATCATGAGCCCTAACTAGCTCATTTTGACCTAAGAAAGTGAACAAAAGCTCCTACATTACCTAGAGAAGGGCTTAATTTAATGAATAAGTGTTCTGAGAAGAAAATAAGAAATAAAGGGTAAAACTGCAATTTTGCCATTGCAGTACATCAATGAGATTTCTCAGAGGCTAAACATAAGTCAAATGGTCATAATAAGATAAAAAGTGGGTTGGTTCAATCAGAAATGGGTTCATGTGCAGTTTACGAATTAAATAACATTATGTAACCCTAAAACAGACCTGCTTAATTCAACAAGGTTCTAGTTGGGATGAAAATCAAATAAACCCTCTAAAATTCATGGAAAAATATCCCCTAGGATTTAGAACCTTCAAATTGGCCTTTGGAACCTATTTTGACCAAAATTTGGGCCCTAACTCATTATTTGACCTAATTTGGGTGTTTGTCTAAAATGTCTAGTAAAACATGGTCAAACATAAAATCCAACTTAACCATTGGATTACTTAGGTTCAAATTATGTTTGTACCAAAATTTGGATCTAAGGGGAGGTCATCTTGACCTACTTTGCAAAATAGTCCACCCAATTACATTTTGATCCCTCTCTTTTGAAAACTCTCATGTAGACCCCCCTATCTTCCTCGCCACTCTTACAATTAGGTCCCTCCACCATTAAAAGCAAAGGAATCCTACTCCAGCGAGGAATGGAGGGGGATTGCTCCCTGATTCCTCAGAGATCTCCACCCAGATTTGGAAGGGAGATTCTCTGAGGAATTCCCTTCCATCCGAGCATGATTGCAGGATCTGATTTGCATCAAATCTCTCGTGCGAACACACGAGAGAAGTGGGTATCCCCCTGAAATCCTACTCCGGTGAGGACTTTTGTGCTTGGAGTCTTGCCTTCCAAGCACAAGAGCCCTTGCCAGTGCCTATAAAAGGAACACCACCTCTGGCCGCTTCCATTCAGCTTGACTTGGCCAAAGAACCACTCCAATTTCCTCCCTTCTCCTCTAGCCAAGTGTCCAGCAGGCTCCGGCGAGTCCTCCTCCTCTTTCTCGTCGCTCTGCCACAATACTAGTGGCAGAGCCATCTTCATCTATTTCTTCCGTGTTGCGCAATACCCACGCGTGTGCTCCAGCCCCTTTGTCATCGCCGTTCTCCCTTCTCTGGATGTCTTCTTCTCCAATGACGGTAGGTATGGCCAGCCACTCCTCTACCCTCCTTCGTCCATTAAATTAGGTTAGAAAATTTCCTCTCTCCCCTCTTTATTTCCCCTCTCTTAATCTCTACTTTCGACCCCTCCACGCCGCAAGCCACCACCACCTTCTCCACCTCTGGCTGACCATCGTTGGAGGTGCTTCCACTGCTCCATACCTCCATACGCCTCGCCAAACCCCTCGTCACCTCTGCCATCACCCACTGATCATCTTCCGCCCTTCCACTAACCGCCATCACCTCCCTAAATGCCTACCGAACACACCCATAAACACGTCCACAGAGCGACCTAGGCATGCACGCCTAGGCCTCCTCACGGCCACCCACCCACCGTCTCACCTTCGCTGTGACACGGTGAAGCTCCCCACATGGTTTAACAGGGCCAAAAGGCCTTGTGTGTTTTAGGTCAGGCCACCTGCTGCCATTGAAGCATGAAGCATGCTTTCTTGCAAGCTTCGATCCAGGTCGCATGTCGCAGGCAGAGGAGTCCCAGAAGGCGTGGGTTGGTCTCACGCATACTCCTATCCAAGCAATTGGCCTTGCGAGGACTGCAGCTGCCCCAATTGAGTGAAGGCCTCCTGCGGGTGCGCGCAAAGAAGCAGGTGGGACTTTTAGTCCCACCTCGTGAACTTAGGAACGCGGTGAGCAACTTAATTGAATTTTTGATTTCTTCTTATCACCTCAAGTACACGGGGTGAGGTCCCTCGCCCACGTACGCTCGCCTCGTCCACGATCTATGCCCCCGCGGACCTAGTGTGACCGACCCGATTAGTCTCGCACTCCTCATGCACCACACCCACGTCGGTGTGCCTGGGCCTAGGCATGCAAAACTTGACCCGATTACTCGGCTCTGGGAGAGCAAACCTAGAAGAGAAGTAGAGAGAGAGTGACATGTGGGAGGGTAGGGGATAGGTTTTTCTCTTCGCTGTGCAGGGAAAGAAAAGAAGAAGAGGAAGGTGCAGCTGAAGCAAAGAAGCGGAAGAATCTATTGGCCAGGACCTTGCCCATTACCAAGTACAAAGAGTTAGAGAGGGCAATAGGTCTAAACTCCTGAAAAGATTCAGCACCTGGAGTCTTTGGCAAAAGAAAGAGATAGGACATATTTATTCTTTCAAAGCCAAAATTTCCTACACCCTGGCTGGTGAAAGAATTGTAAGAGAGTGCTGGTCCCTCATACATTTTTGGGGATCTCTTTTGTAATTTCTCTTACTTGCTTATATAATATACCGCTTTAGATTACTATCGTAAGACAATAGCTTTCCTTTCTGTTTAAAAAAAAAAAAAAGCAAAGAAGAAGAAGAAGGAAGGAAGAAGCTGAGGCGTAGCCACAGTGAAGGAAGGAAGAGGCATAGTAGAAGAAGTAAAGGAAGGACTTGGAAGCAGGGAAGCAGAAGGCACTGAAGCCGTAGAGGAGAGCTAAGGAAGAAGTTGAAGAAGAAAGCCACGGGCAGAGGCTGAAGAAAAGAAGAGAAGGCAGCAAGGAAGGAAAAGGAAGAAGAAGGAAGGCACAAGCCAAGGGAAGGAGAAGCACTGCAGCAGAGGTACAGCTGAAGAAGAAAAAGCAAAGGAAGAGAGCTAAGGAAAGAGGCCATAGTCAGAGAGGAAATGGCAAGCACACAGAGAAAGAGAAGAACTAAAGAAGGAAGAAGGGGAGAAGAAGATAGAAAGAAGAGTCAAGGAAGAAAGACAAAGAACAGAAGAAGAAAGAAGAAAGGCAGAGAAGGAAGAAGAGCTAAGGGCAGAGAAAGTCAAAGAAAGAAAGAGCCAAAGCTAAAAGAGAAGAAAGAAGAAGAAGAGAAGAGAGAAGAAAGAAGCTAAGGAAGAGAGCCAAGAAAAGAATCAACCTTTTTATTCTATTCCTCTCAGTTTCTCTTCTATTTTTGCTACATTTTAATTCATAAACTCTTGCATTATATTCTACATTAGAGTTTGAGTAGATTTAAGTGTTCAAATTACATTATTGAGATTAGTGTATAGATTCCATTTGCTCCCTATATTCGACCACAGATACTTAGGTTTTCGAGTAATAAAAATTTCTTATTTGTTTTCAAGGCGATTTCATTTATACTACAACGAACATCCTTTAAAACCCCGATTTTGCCTTGTTAACAAGCGGCCAATCAGATTCAATCCTGGCCATTGGATCAAGATCCAACGGCTAGGATCAGGTGATGGAAATCCCTTGTAGATGCTGCAGTGGTTCCTCGAGGTCGATTGGGCAGCTGAGATGATGCCACATGGCGCCATGCTGGCCATCCATCTTCTGAGTGATGTAGATGGTGCCCCAGGTATCGGATTGGATCGATTTTTGCACCGTTAGGCTGCGATCATCGATCCGAATCTATTCGTGCAGTCGAATTTTTTATCTGAGGTGCGGATTAACACCATCTTGGCCCATGATCTTTAGGGTTCCTCGACCTCTATCTTATGCTATGGATGTTCGATTAGGGCAATCTCGTAGTCGTTGAACTCCAATCGTCGCCCTGATCAGATCCGTCCAGTTGGATCTTCGATCTGTAGCCCTGATAAAAAGTCATCCTATCCCTAACCATAAAAAAGAGATAATTACTGTACAATTTATACAACTTGATCTAAATGCATGATTATGCATGTTATGTACTATTTACAATGTATGATGCTAATGTGACACTATGAACATGCATTAATAGACATTTTAGGTTAATCAGATGTATGCACATCAGCATGCAAGTACATATTTACAAATGCAAGTATGGCTACATAAGATGCATGGGTAATGCTAGGAAATAACATAAGATGGCATATTTATTGGCGTAACTTACTGTGCAATCATACCCCCATGCCTATCTTTTGCTAGTCACTAGCAAAACATTTCTATCATGTTTAGAAATGATCTTAAGCTGAAGATTTTTTCTGAAGCAACATTAATTGTTTATCAGTTGGATATTGTGAGAACCAATTGTAGAGAAGACTACTAGTACTCAAGTCTTACATGATATAGACCATCTCTCGACTAACCTAGACTCCTGATATTTAAACCTCAAGCATGATTTCTAGAACTCAGAGGGTTTTTCCATACTCAAGAGCTAAGAGATTATGGTTTGTGCACAGTGAAGGATCAAGATCGACCAGATGAACATTAAGGCTCAAGCCTTGGGTTTCACGAATTTTTAAGTACTGGTTGGTCCCAGCTTCAGCTCATGTCTTCGGATTAACCCTCAAAAAGATGATGGAAAAACTCAACCCCACTTTAATTGTTTTTGTGGCTCAAAGAATATATGGTAGAACAAGGTATTTGTAACGTCCCTGAAAAACTTTAGGGGAGAAGAATTTACAGACATTTAGAGGATATACTAACTTATTCGCAAGAATTTTTTTTTTTAAAACAAGTGTCAGTATATCTCCTACAACTTTATTTGGAAGTGCATACTTATTTGGTGGGTGAGTACTTTTTTTTTTTGGTGGAAAGAGTTTCTCCTAAACACAAGACTAAAGGCTAGGATAAAAAGTCTACCTGTGTGCACAGGTAAGGACTCCACCTTCCCTAATGAACACTAGGGTTGAATCTTATGTTCACCTAGTCTTTCTCGATATGTGGTGTGAACCAAGATTACTTCGACTCTCAAGTAGAGGCAAACCAATGAATCCTGTACTGGTGACTCAGGTACAAGAATATGTCCTAAGTTAGGAGAGATTCTGATCTATCTTATCAGTGCTCAAGTGAATTAAGCCAAGCCTGAGCGAATCAAGCTTTTGTGGCTGGGAAAGTCTTCAAAATAGAGTTTGAATATCCATAAACACTTATTCTATTTTTGTTTCAGCTTTCAGATCATTGCTAAACACTTTACACACTTTTTTTTAGGCTATGTACATATTTATTGATGGATATGTATAATGAATGCAGAAGCTGCATGATACCCATATAATACCCAGATCCTATGGATGCTTATCCACCCCCCCATGCCAAATGATGCTATGTCCTCATATGCGTGCAGGGTAAAGCAATGTCCAAGGGTCTTGGTACGAGAGCTGAGGTGCGAGGTATACAGCAGGGTGGTAGGGTGGGGTGGATGGTGGGTGGTGAAGTGAAGTGAAAAGTGAAGTACGAAGTGAAGTGAAGTGAAATGGAATTGTGTAGGAGAAAGTGGAGGAGAGTTGCTAAGGTTCCTCCCAACGAGTGCTGAATTTAACGTCCCCTGGTAGACTCAGAGTGAGGCACAAAGTCAATTACCCTCTGATTGCGCAGCAAAAATACACCAATAAATATGCCATCTTGTGTTATTTCCTAGCATTGCCATTGCATATTAGGTAGCTATAGTTGCATTTGTAAAAAGATGCATGCATTTATTTGAGAGGGAGGATAATGCGAATAATTGGCCATGTAATTGACGTCTTCATCAAGGGTTGCATTGCAAATTCACCATCCTCATTTTTTTTATTTTGACTTTGAATTTCTTCTCCATCGCATGGCTCAGGGCATGGGGCATACACTTGTTCGCACCATTCCTCTGCCAACTGCATGTCTAGACTTCCTCTACCAGCAACATGGCGGTGGCATGCATCTCCTTCTTTAAAAAGCCCTGCCCTCTCCCTTGCGCAAGGGAAGGCTGGAACAGAGACACACCTGCAGACACCTTCCTCCAGGACAACCTCCTCCCCTCCATACGCAGTATCTCTTCCTACTGAAGAGAAACACTGCGGATAGGAGTAAGCTCGCAGTGGTCCCACGACCACCACTGTGAGTTCCACCACCGCCCAACTCCTTCGTGAGCAGGTGGGCGTGGTGGTTTCACCCTCTATTTTCACCGCTCAACACCCTCGCCGCCATTGTCAAAGCTCTAAGGTCTGAAGCTCCAGCAGCAGCGACGGCCGCCTGCAGCAACGCAAGCATCGCGCGCGCGCCAGCAGACGCCCTTGCAAGCCCTCAGCAAGCTCTTTCCCTGTGCGCAGGTGCCCTCCAGCGTGCCTGTGCATGCAAAATCGGCCGCAACCGGTTGCTCACTTCACGCGGCACTATAGTTACTGTTCACGCCTCTCAGCATGGAATTGTAGCTACAGTGCAGTGACCGGTTTGTTTCTCACTTATCCGGTCACCGCGCGCTCTCTCCCCTCGCCACGACCACCTCCAGCTAGTCACACACACACGTTCCAACGTCTGCGCCCGCGTTCGCATACGCCCGCTCCCATCTGCGCCCGCACCCGTTCCCGCCCGCAGCGTAGTGCACTGCTCTACGCAGTGCACTGCGTTGCCCTCTCTTACACTCCCGCACTAGCCTGTGCGCGATGATAGTACCGTGTGCTCTCTCCAACGCCTGTGCGTAGCCTTTGTGCGCCTGCATCCATGCACCTGCGCCACCAGATGACTCTCTCACCCTCCAAACAACTTAACTCGCTCGCTCTCTCTCACACTCCTCCAGCGTGCACTCCCACACTCACACACACACACACACTCGTACACATACACACTCGTACACTCACACACTCACTTGTACACGCCTATACATACTTATACATATATACATATATATATATACGTACATATTCATACCTATGGAACTATATATAAGTATATATACATACATATATATATATTTCTACATATGTATCTATATATATAAAGGCATATTTAAGGCAGAATCATAGGCCTCATGATGGAGCTCTTCCAGCTCCTGGAGTTGGAGTTGGAGTTTTCTTTCTCGACCACATAGGTCTATGTCGAGGTTACATTGGTGAACTGCCCAATAAGTGTAGTGCTTCAGCTCAATGAGCAAATGACAAAGCTTCACGTAAACAATTCTATAAGGACACATACCAAGGAGAGCCTTGAAGGCGGTCTGATACACCTAAAGTGTGTCAATCAGCTTGTTGGACCAATCCTTATGGTCAGGCCGAACCATTTTTTGGAGAATATGCTCGATTTGCCAATTCAACACCTCAGCTTGGCCGTTGGTCTGAGGATGATACGGAGATGCGATACGATGGTGGACTCCATATTTCCTCAAAAGTGCTCGAAAAGATGCATGGGTGAAATGACTTCCTCCATCATGGATAATGGCTCAAGGGATCCCAAAGCGTGCAAAAATGTGGCCTTTGACAAATCAAGTAGATATGACATGGTCAGCATGGTGCATGCGAATAACTTTGGTCCATTTCGAAGCATAGTCCACAACAACGAGGATATACTCAAAGCCATTGGAAGGAGGAAAGGGACCCATGAAATCAATTCCCCATATGTCAAAGATTCAATAGCTAGGATGGGTTGCGAGGGAATCATGTCACGACGTGACATTGGCCCTAACGACTGACACCTAGTGCACTGTTTAGCATAATTGTGTGCATCCTGGTGAAGGGAGGGCCAAAAGAAATTGCACTGCAACACCTTGGCTGCAATTTTCCTCCCAAAGAAATGGCCTCTGCAGGCCTGATCATGACAGAAGGATAGCACACTGGGGACTTCACTGCCAGGAATATAGTGACAGATGATCTGATCAGGACCTACTTGAAAAAGTAGTGGATTATCCCAGAAATAATACTTTGCTTCTGTGATGACACGCTCGCGCTCAAGGCTTATACCTAGGGGTCAATAGCCACTTGGTTTTATCCAGAGAATCCATCCAGGAAACAGAAAAATTTATTTCCCACTAACCGCTCAAGGATTTGGTCAATAAAAGGTAGCGGAAAATGGTCTTTCTTTGTTGCAGCATTTAGTTTCCCATAATCTACACACACTCTCCAAGATGTAGGAGTGCATGTAGGGATGGCTTCACGCTTGTCACTGACATGAATGATGAGTCCCACCTTTTTGGGCACGACATGAATCGAGCTCACCCAGGGGCTGTCACTGATCGAGTAGATTATACCCGCATCTAGCCACTTAATGATTTCCTTTTTAACGACTTCCCGTATGTTAGGGTTGATACGTCACTGCATCTCACGGGAAGGTCGAACCTCCTCCTACATATATACAGTGAGTGCAGTAGGAGGGCTAATGCAAGTTAAGTTAGATAAGGACCATTCAATGGCTGCCTTGTGTTCCATGAGGACCTTCATTAGCTTGCACTCTTGCTCCCTGGTCAATTTTGAACTAATAATTACGGGGAGCATTTCATTTGATCCCAGAAAAGCATATTTAAGCGTGTCAGGCAACGCTTTCATCTCGGGAGTGGATGGTGAAAGATCTGGCATTTCTTGGGACGAGAGTGTCCCAAAAGGATCAGAAGAAAGAAGGGCAGGAGAAAGAAGTTGGCCATAAAATTGGCCAAGACGAGGGGCATCTTTGATTGATGGATCCAAGAAAGGAAAGCCCCAGTGATCAGCATTTGGGCTCAAGGACCCAATGTGGAGTTGCATTTCCGCCTGATTTGGTGGGAAAGAAAGGGCAATTCGATCTTCAAGAGGGTGGACCGGCGGTGAGTAGCCCTGATATAACTCATATTCCGAGGTGTGGGAAGAGGAGAAAACCTTGTCAAATGTCTGGTCAGGAGAATTTACAAGGGAAGGGATGGGGAAATGTCATAATATACGTCTGTCAGGCAATGGTCAGTGTTTAGGGGCAATCCACAGCAGTCAGAATAGGTCCCTATTAGTCTGATACATGCACTGATGGCCATGTCCTCATCAAACGTGTCATCCTCGATGCAATCGCAATTAAAATTCTTGGCTGCCTTGAAAATGTTTAGCTTGAGCTTCTCAGAGCCAACGGCGATTACATGCAACCCGACTCACAATCAATATGGGCGTGGGTTTTGGCCAAGAAAGGTCTACCAAGGATGATCGGACAATCAGAAAGTGAGCTAGGAACTTCTATATCCAAAACAAGAAAGTCAATAGGAAAATAGAGACTGTTGTCCCTAATCACCACATCTTCCACCACACCCTTCAGGATTTTAATAGAATGATCTGCCAACTGCAATGTGATAGGGGTGGGTTTCAGATTTCCTAAGGAAAATTTCTCGAGCATGATGGTTGGTATAATATTGATGGAGGATCCTAGATCAAGCAGAGCATGGTTAAAATTGCAGCCTTGGATGCTACATGAAATAAATGGTGTGCCTGAATCTTTCTACTTCGATGGTAAATTTGACAGCATAGCACAACTCGCATAAGGGGAGAGCGATATCGGATTCTTTGTTTTCTTTGACTGTCGCCTGGGTGTAGTGTAGTCTTTGAAGAATCGGGTGATAGTTGGCATATGGTTGATAGCCTCCAATAGGGGTACTTTGATCTCAACATCCTTGAATAAATTATGCAAGTTATCAAAGGCCTGCGTATTCTTTTTCTTATCTTTTGGCTCCCTCAGTAGAGCCTTAAGGAATGGGACCGATTCTGGAACCAGTTTGGGCATATCATCCTCATGAGAATGTGGTGCGCATCCCAAATGAGAGGGCGATGAAGAAGATGGGCTAGGATCAGGTCAAGGCAGATCGACGGTTTGCTTACCAGTCCTCATAATAATCGCATTAGATGTCGTGGGTCCAGTGGGATCATAAGGTAGAGGAGGGTTCACAATAGGGACATAAGGGTGATGTGCTGCTGCGAAATTAGCTTGAAATCCCGATGGAGTGCTCGGAGCTTGCAAAATCTGATGAACCTGCCCCTGAGAAGGTCGTACCTGTGGTTGCCGACCACTGGGTACAAAATTTTGCAGGTTAGGGACCAGTTGGGCTGGAAGAGTGCCCTGAGATCGAGTCGTCATGCGTAGTTGACTAATCTCAGCATTCTGCTGTGCCCATTGGTGCTGAAGAGAGGTCATGTTTTCTTCATGGTGCTTGGACATTTCCATCATGATTCACATCAATTTATCAAGAGGACTTGATGCATGTTTTGTTTGAGGTATGCAAGGACCCGATGGTGGATTTTCCGCATGATTATACTGGACCCTTGGGATGACGAGAGCGGACGACCGCATTGGTCCACCCGCGGGGTTTTGGTGCTGTGGGTTACTGGACCATGCGAAGTTAGGATGATTTTGCCACCCTAGGTTATAAGTAGCAGAGAATGGGTTGTTCCCTAGGGTACACACGTCTTCTAAGCCAGAAGATGAGTTCGCATGTGTATATGTATCCAAGCACATAGAGGCTCGGTCCTCTGTGGCAAAATACTGGCTTGCAGAAGCTAGGTCCACATTGCTTACCGAATCGCTCTGCGTGATACTCGGTAAGGATGGTCTCACGAAATTCTTTGGAATCTGCCTGGCATTGGAAGGATTAAGGTTGTGATGGAGTGATGGTGTTTGCCATAGAGTAGGAGGGGTTGGCCAGAAGCTCATCTAGCTTTCTTTGCACAACGGAGACTTCATCCAATTTTTGTGCAATTAAGTTAAGATATGTGGATGAATGAGAGGGTCCCATGTCAACTTTTTGAACATTGCAAGGCATGCTGGAATGATTAAAGATGACAATGGAGGCATTGTTCATTGAGTTTTCACTCATGCTCTCAAATAATTCAAATGCTCCATTCTCATCTTTATTCATAAAGTTCCCCCACAGGAAGCATCGGCGATCTATCGCAAAGTCTCATTTAGCCCATAATAGAAGATTTGGGCTATATGCCACTTTGGAAGACCATGGTGTGGGCACCTCCCTAGGAGGTCATTATACCTCTCCTAAGCCTCATGAAATTGCATGCCGTTTTGTTGCATGAATGAAGTTATGGCCCGACGAAGTGCATTTGTCCGCTCGATTAGGAAGAATTTCTTGAGAAATGCTGTGTGCATCTCTTCACAAGAGTGGATGGGTCTCCCAAGGGTGCGCAACCATTGCGACACTTTGTCCCGCAACGAAAATGGGAACATTTTCATGAGGACTATTGATAACCTGATGTTTCTTGGTTTAACAGTTTCAACTAATCAGGTTAAGTCTTCCAAATGAAGAAAGGGATCTTCACTTGCAAGACCATGGAAGTGATAGTTAATTAAGCCAATGACATTAGGTTTTAAATCAAAATCGTCCCCACCCATGGGGACCCAAATTTGCCCAATGGTCTCTGTAGCAGTGGGATTTTGATAGGAACTAAATGACCTGGTGATGAGACACTCATCAAGATCTATAGTTACCCCTAATTAACTAGCTAGTCTTCTTAGTTAATTAGCTAAGGTTATGAACATATAAGGGTTAATTATAGAATAAGGGATATTTAGTAAAGGACTTTAAAATAAGTTAAAAATGGCATTTTATCATTCAATTAACATTATTAACAATCTAGATAATAATTGGACTTGAAATCCTATTAATCATTTCTTTAATTAATAAGTTAACTTAAACTTAATGTAAACCTAAGTATATAATAACTTAAGTAATTATACTTAATCTAATAAATTAACCTAAAAACGTCAAAAATGTAAATTCAAGGTGAAAACATAATATTTACCTTATTTACTAACATATATAAAAAGTTGAAAAAGATCTAAGTTAAAATAAACCCTTAAAACCTGAGTTTACATTTTGGTCCTTAAAAATTATTACAATCAGGTCCTTATCTCTCACACAGGTCATTAAGTTTTATTACATTTAAGTCCCTTTCCTTCTTCTTCTTCAGCCGAATGAACGACTGCCGACGGAGAGTCACGCCATCGTGCGATTACTGCCCTGCCGACATCATTCTTCTTTGTCTGAGCTCTTGCAGCTTGCGCTCACCACCTCCCCTTGATCCACCGGTCTGGATTAATCGGAAATCCTAATTTCCAGTGGGAGATAACCTCACCGTTGTCGAAGACGACGCCGGAGGTTAAGCTCCTCAAGCTCCTTCTTCGGCCAGACCTCACCACTCTCTTCGCCGCCAACTACTATAAATACTCCCTCACCCCTCAGATTTCACTCAAGTTGGCTCCCTTCCCTCTTCTAACACTATAGCTAACTTTGATAGGCTATTCGTCCAAAACTCTGGCGACTTTCCATCTCACTTTTCCACTTCCTCCATCCATTCTGATCAGCCGAGGAGATCCACCATGGTCTGCTGCGTCTCTGACACAGGCGCCGACCCAAGGAGTCCTCCGCTTCACCTTAAATCCCCCATCGGAGATCTTTCTTTCACCCTCTGATTTCGTCATCCGCTATGAACCTTCGGCGGAACCCTATTGACCTGTTCGTCTAGGTAATAGTAGATTAGGAGTAGGAGTAGGTTAGCTTGGTTAGTTAGATAGTTAGATTAGATGTAATTTTAGAATTTCAATGTCATCTTCTCCGACTTCGGCGAGCTCCTTGAGCTCGCCAGAGCCTTAATCTTGTCTTTTTAACTCTCTATTCACCTTTCTTTACCTCCCACGATCATTTCTAATACACTTAATCATTTAATTGATCACCTAATCGCCTAATTCACCTTCCACCTCCACCTACTATTGTCACTATCCATGGTGACAGTAGTGGGCTTAGATTCACCTCCACTGGGTTCTCCATCATCTATTCACCACTTTAGAACCCTAATCGACACTATAATACATATAAATATCACATATAACCTAAACGCCCAAATCTAATTAAGCTCCTGAGCTCACTGTCAATGGCGGCTCAGGAGTAGTTCAAATCATTAATTAAATATATATTTATTATCACAGACATATGTTGACTTGTCTCAACCACTCAATTGAGTGGGAGATCAAGTCCCGTACCTCAACCAACTCAATTTTCATTCAAAATAAATTCACCGTCAAATCTTACATTTAAAGAGATAATGAGGAATTAAATGCGATTCTGAGGTTCCTTGCAACCTCAGGATTCTTTTTAGATTAAAAATGGCAAGTTTAAACAATCTACACACAGTTTACATATATTCTGGACTAACCGGAGCTCCGGCAAGCTCCAGCGAGCCATTCTTGAGCTTTAGCCTTTAAAATTTATTGAAAAGCTCCAAATCAATGATTTAACTATCACAGATTAATTTGCAAATGTTTAATTGAGGATTTAGCCAATGGAGCTATAGATAGATCTTCATCTTCTCCAACTCCGGTAGAGTTCGAGAAGTCTATTAGTTAGGTTTAAGAAGCATTTAAGGAACTTAGAAGCATCAGTGCACTATTCATGTTTTGAAATCACTATCACAACTCTTAGATTCCTCTGATGAACAAATACTTTTTGGAGCTCAGGCGGCAAGCTTGTAACCCTAGAAATTTTAGCTAGAATAACTATCTGAGCAAATTCTTAATGTTGAAAGAACTTGATTTTAGGTTTTAATTACCTATGGAGAAGCTTTTAACTGAAAGTCAAATTTTTGTGCCTTCGTAGTCAAACTGAGATTGATTTTGGAGTTCTGAGCTAAAATTGAGGAATTGATAAGATAGGACTACTTCTGAGAATCTGCTGGATAATCTGAGAGTGATCAAAGTGAGCTCAGATGAATAATTTAGTGATAATTCAAACCCTGTCAATTTGGGTAATTTTTGAACCCAAACTAACAGTAGTGATATTTTGTTGAGCTTTGAACTTGAATCCTACCCAGATAAGTCAATTAAAACCCTTAGAACTTGTTTAATTCGATCAGAAATGTTCCTCTGTGTCTGTCTATCTATTTTCAGTCTGAAAATTTGATCTTTGAAGCTTTCAGAGAGGCTTTCAGCTTCTCTGCTATTCTTGAAGGTCTTGTGAGCTTAGAACCTACTTTTGCAGATGCAGAATTAATTTTAGTAACTGTTCAGACCTTTAGTTAAGAGAGATAAGTCCATCTGAGGACTCTGTGAAATTAATCTCACTTTCCAGGCATTAATAACTCGTAGGAACCCCTTGATTTCACTCTTCAAATTGAATAAGAAAACATCATCTTATCTTTAAATTGACCCTGCAATTGTGTAGATCTATCTTAGAGCTTTCTAGCAAACTTTAAATCACTTGAAATGGAGCTTTGAGCTGGGAGATATGATCGGTTGAAGTTGGGTCTGGAAGGGGTTAAGATAGTCCCACATTGGTAGTTTTTGAGCGGGTGCCTTGGAATAAAAGCAATTAGTTACATGGGCTTCCCAGTCGTCAAGTGCTGGGCGCAAACTGAGCATTTGAACATCTGACCTATCTGAACATATGTGTGTGTGTGGGCATGTGTGCCAGCGGGTGTGCACCTGGGTGGGCATGAGCGAGTGTGCCCTGGGAGGGCGAGGCCTAGGAGGCTGGGTTGAGCCGAAGTGGCTCGAAAGTATGAATAGATAAATAAATCGAAATCAAACCTAATTGAAATTAGGCAAGGATCGAGTAGGATCTGGTCCCACCCTGGTCTCAGGGTGCTGTGTATCCTCGAAAGGACCTCGCTGCAAATAAAATAATTTTTGGTTAAAAAGTAAAAAAAACTCGATTCAACTGATGGTTCAAAAGAAAGCTCAAGGAAAAGAAGAGCCGATGGTTAAATGCTAGGTGAAGAGCTGAAGAGTTTAAGGAAAGAAAGGAGAATAGGCACTAAGGAACGAACTAAGAAGAAGACTATGGGAAGAGAAGAAGGTAGGAACAGAACATGAGAAAGAGAGAAAAGAATCGAGAAGCGAAAGAAGAGAAAGAAGAATTAAGTAAAGAGAAGAAGAGAGAGGCTGAAGAAATGAAGTTTTATTTCTTTAATTTCTTTGATTTAATTGTAATAAGGCATGTTTTAATAGAACCATTCTTATTGCCTTAATTTCTTTTGAAATAAAATTGGAAAACTAACATGTTTACTTGTTAATAAAGTAGATCATTTTGAGTAAATATGTTCTCTTATGGGATTTTGCATATTACTTCTTTTTAATTAGCATTTTGGCAAAATTCTTGCTTCAAAATCAACTTAGTTATACCTCCTAAACTTGAAAGGAAAATAAAGGAAAATTGGTGAATTTAGAAAAAATTATACCTCCCAGCGAACAACCTGGACTCAACCAGTAAAAATTTCTAAAATGTTAGGTTAATTAGACCCTATACTACACAACCGACACAATTTCGAGTTAACCTAAGTGACTTTTTCTACTCTTAATTAAGTGAAATTAACTTAATTACTGAGCCCCGAGGAGCCAGTAGTGAGCGGTCTCAATCCTAGACCTTAGACCTTTGAGCTTTAAGGTACGCACCTGCATAGACACAGATTAGGACACATATTTTGATACTGTTACTCTATTTGTTTGCGTCAAATTACTTTGCGTACCTCAGAAATTTCTTCTTTCCTTTGAAAGAAGAGCAAAACCCACGTCTTTTGTGCTATTTTGTGGGTTTTTTGTGTTGCTATTTTTTATCCGTGGTGTGCATGTGCAATTGCACATTATTTTCCGTTTATGGACGGGAGGCGATCCTTGCATCCGCCTCTTGCACCACCATTAACAGGTGATCCAAGGCCGATTGCAGATAAGCAACCAATGGTTTTCCCGTCTGATCCATCTTCTTCTATGGATCCATTGCAAAATCTAAATCCCGAGATCCCTTCTTCTTCTAGTCAGGGGGAGATGCTGCCTTTTGATGTTCATGAGGTGCTCCTGAACCAGAATCTTCGGATGCTAGAGCAAATAAGACAAATTAATCTTTTAACAGTAGCCTTGAATAATTTACAAACTCTTCAAACCCGTCCTTCACCTCGACCTGAGGCGGGTTTTGAAAACCCTGATTTACCGATCAATCATCCAAGGCCTCTACTTAGAGATTATTATAACCCATCTAATGCACAACTAGAGCCTAATGTTAGGATACCTATTGGGGAAAATGATCCTGAATTAAAGCCAAACATTATAGGCTTAATCCCCCATTTTCACGGATTTGCATCCAAGGATCCATTTCAACACATAGAAGATCTTAAAAATCTATTTCAAACTCTTGGTCCTCGAAATCAAAATAGGGAAATCCTACTAATAAAAATGTTCTCTTTTAGCCTTAAAGATAAAGCTGCATATTGGTATAGAACTATAGCAAGACCAATCTCAACTTGGGCTGAACTTGAATCCTCATTTTTGAAGAAATTCTTTCCAATTGGTCGAACCAATGCTTTAAGGTGAGCCATTACTACTTTCAATCAAAATCAAGGAGAACCAATTCATGAAGCATGGGAACGTTTTCATGAATTGCAAAGGAAATGCCCACATCATGACATCCCTCGTTGGCAACTCATGCATATCTTTTATTATGGTTTACAAGAGGCCATTCGAATCTAGTCGATGCCTCTTGTGGAGGGAATTTTCTAAATCGCGACGTAGAATCCGCCTCAGAATTATTCGAAGGGATGGTGGAAAACTCGATCAACAACACATCAATGTTGCAATTTACGCAGGGCGCGAATACGAATCACCAAAATCCGCATAAGGGTATTCACAAGATCGGTAATCCATCCAGTTCAAAGGATCTAGAGATAATTGCAGAAAAACTGGACAAAGTCGATATTGTAGCAAAGCATCTCGACGAGGTTAGAAATACAATGAAGATTCTTACGCCTCTACTTGCTACGAATCCTATGTACTCACCTGTTTCGCAAATTCTAGTAGGGAGGGAATTTGTGAATAATCTCGATTCTAGAGATCCATCTTCCTTGGTTTTTGTATCTACTCCACCATCCCATGGAGGGACCTTTGTCACACAATCTTACCCACCCTTTTCCCCACCCTTTCCTATTGTATAAAACACGCCATATCTTTTAGGTTTACATGCCATCCAGGAAAACACTCCAAGACCAAACCCTTATTCAAATTCCTATAATCCTGGATGGAGAAGACACCCAAATTTTTCTTGGGCTGATCAAAATCAAAGTCAAAGACCAAATTATCCGAATCAAACCCATTTTAACCCACATCCATTACCTCCTCAGCAATCAAATTTAAGGCCTAACCCGATAAGTATGTAGAATTACTCTAGGCCTATTAGAGATACACAGCTAGACCAAATTTTAAGAGCTGTGACAGAGAGTTAGTGACAAAATGCTAAAGCTCTCGCAGAGATCCATAGGCAATGTAAGGTTGAATTGGCTGATTTACGAAATCAGATCATGCTTTTGGCTAAATCTCGTCAGCCAGGTACTCTTCCATCTCAGCCAATTCCGAATCCTAGGGATCTGCCAAATCCTAGGAAAAATCAAGGCTAAGACCATTTCCTTAATCAGGCCATTGATTCTAATCATAAACCGTCCTCCATATTACCTGAAAATAACCCACCAAACCTGCATCAGCAACCTATTTTGTGTCAAAATGATCCACCCATTATTGAGAACCAAAACTGACTTTGCTGATCTTCTGAACATGGTTGGAAACATTTTTTTGTATTGCCTTAATCATAAACGTTGTACATCTCAACCTAAATCAGATCTAATCTTCACAAGATTACTCTAATCTTTTTGAGATTTTCATGAGAATCTGATTCTAGGTTCTGCAAGATCTATTCTAGGTAATTTCTGGATGAGTTTTGATCAGGTGGTTTAATCTGTTTTCTATTTTTTTTTTATCTAATTCTTTCACAACTCCTCTGTTTTTACCATAGACCTATTCCTTTTAGGAGTTCTTTACTAGGGTTTACACCTAGCTGAAGGCGTAAAACTTAGCATTTGTACATAGCTGTTTCCTATTTCTACCTTTTTGATTTTCTTCTACACTTACTTTAAATTTTCATTTCATATATCATATTGATTACCTTCATTTAGTTTGACTGACCACTCTGACCCTTGGTCAAAAACGAAATCATCCGCATAGAGATTTTTAATCTCCTCTAATCGACTCCTTCCATCACCCTATACTAAATGAAGTGTAATATATTTTCACCCTTCTAATAATGAGGACATTATAAAATTTTGGCTTCGGGGGTGTTGAAGTGAAATTTTCACTTTAAGCATATGTTAAAAAATAAAAACACATAAAAATTAAATATCCACGAAATTTAAAATGAATAGAAATTCCAAAAAGGATAAAAATTTTAAAAAATAAATAATTTCATAAAAAATTGAAAAATTTTTGAAAAAATCATAAAAAATTGAAAAATTTTTGAAAAAATCATAAAAAATTGAAAAATCTTACATATAAAAAAACAAAAATATATAAATAAAAAAATTTAAAAAGAAAATTCATAAGAATAATAAGAGGGGAATATTAATTTTTTAATAAAGAAGAAAAGAAGAAGAATATATATAAATATATTTATTAAGAGCTTAATTTTCTTTTAGGTCAGAAATTAAAATGTATATAGAATATATATAGAATATTTAAGAGCATTCAATTCTTAATTAGATTTTATTTAAACATTTTGTAAAAAAACACCATTGTGTTTATATTTTTAAAACAAGATTTTATTTGAATTAGGAATCTTTAAATCTTTTAAAGATTTACTTTTCTATTCTTACCTTGAATTAAGAAACTAAGTGTGTTAAGATTTAAACTTAAGTTTTGGAATTAAATTATAACTTTCTAATCAATTAGATTAAGTAATCCTTTGGCTTTATGAAAATTTGATTTTATCATAAAGTTAAGTAAAAAGATCAGATATTCAGAGTTAATTAAATAGAGAGTTAGTAGAATTTTAGTTTACAAAACTTACAGGCCAGAGATAAATAACTAGACTTGGTAAATTTTGTCTTGATGAATCCTATAGGAGGAAACTAAAAATTTGAAGAACTTAAGAGTGAAGGGCTTTGTTGTCCAAGCTTTGGTTTGAGAGCTAAGTAACCTAAACATCTAAATTCACACACATAGAATTATCTTGTTGGCATCTGAGACCGCGAAGACACAGAGGTTAGGAGATCAGTTCTGAATCCTCTTTAGTCCAAAGATTTTCGTGGGGCAGTTCTTGAAAGGGTGAAGGATGTGCCACTCACCTAGAAAAAGGATTTAGAGGATAAAGGTAGTAAGAAAAATGAGAAAGGGGGAAAAGAAAAAGAAAGAAAAAAAATAAAAATAAATAAAACACCCTGCAGTTAAGTGCCTTGTTACAAAAGGGTGCTTATGCAGTTTTTCCACATAATAGATAAAGCATGTCAATACAAATGGATGCTACCCTTCCTTCCATCAAATAAAAAGAACACCTCGCTACAAATGGTTGTTCTAACCTATAGAGAAAGAAAAAAAAATGGAGAAAAAAATATTAGAAATAAGAGACCTAATGGTCCACCGGGGAGATATACACAAAAAGTGTTGACCTCGAGATAAAAAACTGGCGAGGAGAAAGCAACCAAACCTGAGTAAGGCCAAGCCAAAGGCTTGAATTGGAATAATTGGGATTGGAAATTGATTCTTAAGATCTAGATTTTTGCAACTTTGGATGCCTTTAGGACAATTCTCTTCACTGAGCATAGATGTTTTAAAATCATAGCTACTGAACCTTGTTATTGGGTAGTGAAGCCTAAGAAATTGGGTTTTGAAGTTTTAAGTTGAGACCTAAAGGAGAGGAATTGACAGAATCCTAGGTCTAGAAGTTATTCTTTAGTGTTGTAGGCTAGTAAATTAGAGTTTTACTACTCTAAGTTTGATTAATAATGACTATCTAGTTAATTTGCTTAAACTTATATTGATAAAAGTCAAATATCATAAACAAAGGATCAACTTAATTCTATTGAGTTTTTGAGTTAAAATTTAATTCTCAATCCATAAGTTTTATTTTCTTAAAACACTTTGTATTCTAATTTGACTTAAGAATAGTTACAAAGATTAAAGAGATTTTTGAAGAATTCTAATTCAAAGTAAAATTCTTATTTACAAATTATATTAAGTGTGTTTTGAAAATGTTATAAGTAGAAGTCTAAGTAAGAAATTTTCACATATGCTCTTTACATTAATCATTTATATTAAACTTAAAAATTTCTGACCTAAGCTTTCCTCTACAGAGTTACTATTTATAATAATTTAAACCCAAGTGCTTTAAATCATAATAGCCTTAGTTAATTTTGCTAAGGACTAGCAAAACTTTGGCTTGAGGGTATGATGAGACACTCATCATGATCTCTAATTACCCCTAATTAACTAGTCTTCCTAGTAAATTAGCTAAGGTTATAACATATAAGGGTTAATTATAGAATAAGGGATATTTAGTAAAGGACTTTAAAATAAGTTAAAAATGGCATTTTATCATTCAATTAACATTATTAATAATCTAGATAATAATTGGACTTGAAATCCTATTAATCATTTCTTTAATTAATAAGTTAAGTAACTTAAACTTAATGTAAACCTAAGTATATAATAACTTAAGTAATTTTACTTAATCTAATAAATTAACCTAAAAAGGTCAAAAATGTAAATTCAAGGTGAAAACATAATATTTACCTTATTTACTAACATATATAAAAAGTTGAAAAGATCTAAGTTAAAATAAACCCTTAAAACCTAAGTTTACATTTTGGTCCTTAAAACTTATTACAATCGGGTCTTTATTTCTCACACAAGTCCTTAATTTTTATTACATTTAAGTCCCTTTCCTTCTTCTTCTTCTTCTTCAGCCGAATGAACGGCTGGCGATGGAGAGTCACGCCACCGCGCGATTTTCGCCTTGCCGACATCATTCTTCTTTGTCCAAGCTCTTGCAGCTTGCGCTTACCACCTCCTCTTGATCCACCGGTCTGGATTAACCGAAAATCCTAATTTCCAGTGGGAGATAACCTCACCGTTATCGGAGACGATGTCGGAGGTTAAGCTCCTCAAGCTCCTTCTTCGGCCGACCCTGCCACTCTCTTCGCTACCAACTACTATAAATACCCCCTCACCCCTCAGATTTCACTCAAGTTGGCTCCCTTCCCTCTTCTAACACTGTAGCTGACTTCGATAGGCTATTCGTCCAAAACTCTAGCGACTTTCCATCTCACTTTCCGACTTCCTCAATCCATTCTGATCAGCCGAGGAGATCCGCCATGGTCTGCCGCGTCTCTGACATAAGTGCCGACCCAAGGAGTCCACCGCTTCACCTCAAATCCGCCCACTAGAGATCTTTCTTTCACCCTCTGATTTCGTCGTCCGCTATGAACCTTCGGTGGAACCCTATTGACCCCTTCGTCTAGGTAATAGTAGATTAGGAATAGGAGTAGGAGTAGGTTAGCTTAGTTAGTTAGATAGTTAGTTAGATTAGATGTAATTTTAGAATTTCAGTGTCATCTTCTCCGACTCCGGAATCTTGTCTTTTTAACTCGTTGTCCACCTTTCTTTACCTCCCATGATCATTTCTAATACACTTAATCATTTAATTGATCACCTAATTGCCTAATTCACCTTCCACCTCCACTTACTATTGTCACTGTCCATGGTGACAATAGTGGGCTTAGATTCATCTCCACTAGGTTCTCCATCATCTATTCACCACTTTAGAACCCTAATCGACACTATAATACATATAAATATCACATATAACATAAACGTCCAAATCTAATTAAGCTCCTCAGCTCGCAGTTAATGGAAGCTCAGGAGTAGTTCAAATCATTAATTAAATATATATTTATTATCACAGACATCTATTGACTTGTCTCAACCATCAATTGAGTGGGAGATCAAGTCCCGTGCCTCAACCAACTCAATTTTCACTCAAAATAAATTCACTGTCAAATCTTACATTTAAAGAGATAATGAGGAATTAAATGTGATTCTGAGGTTCCTTGCAACCTCAGGATTCTTTTTAGATTAAAAATGGCAAGTTTAAACAATTTGTACAGAGTTTACATATTTTCTAGACTCACCGGAGCTCTGGCGAGCCATTATTAAGCTTCAACCTTTAGAATTTAGTGAAAAGCTCCAGATCAATGATTTAACTATCACTGATTAATTTGCAGATGTTTAATTGAGGATTTAGCCACTGGAGCTATAGATAGATCTTCATCTTCTCCAACTCCGGCAGAGTTGGAGAGGTCTATTAGTTAGGTTTAAGAAGCATTTAAGGAACTTAGAAGCTTCAGTGTAGTGCATTGAAGCTATTCATGTTTTCAAATCACTATCACAACTCTTAGATTCCTCTGACGAACAAACACTTTTTGGAGCTCAGGTGGCAAGCTTGTAACCCTAGAAATTTTAGTTAGAATACCTATCTGAGAGGCTGAGAAAATTCCTGATGTTGAAAGAACTTGATTTTAGGTTTTAATTACCTGTCGCGAAGCTTTTAACGGAAAGTCAAATTTTTTTGCCTTCGTAGTCAAACTGAGTTTGATTATGGAGTTCTGAGCTAAAATTGAGGAATTGATAAGATAGGACTGCTTCTGAGAATCTGTTGGATAATCTGAGAGTGATCAAAGTGAGCTCAGATGAATAATTTAGTGAGAATTCAAACCCTGTCAATTTGGGTTATTTTTTAACCCAAACTAATAGTAGTGATATTTTGTTGAGTTTTGAACTTGAATCCTACCTAGATAAGTCAATTAAAACCCTTAGAACTTTTTTAATTCGATCAGTATTGTTCCTCTATGTCTGTCTATCTATTTTCAGTCTGAAAATTCGAACTCTAAAGCTTTCAGAGAAGCTTTAAGCTTCTCTGCTGTTCTTGAAGGTCTTGTGAGCTTAGAACCTACTTCTGCAGATGTAGAATTAATTTTAGTAACTGTTCACCTTTAGTTAAGAGAGATAAGTCCATCTGAGGACTCTGTGAAATTAATCTCACTTTCCAGGCATTAATAATCGGTAGGAACCCCTTGATTTCACTCTTCAAATTGAAGAGGAAAACATCCTCTTATGTTTAAATTGACCCTGCAATTGTGTAGATCTATCTTAGATCTTTCCAGCAAACTTTAAATCACTTGAAACGGAGCTTTGAGCTGGGAGATATGATCGGTTGAAGTTAGGTTTGGAAGGGGTTAAGATAGTCCCACATCGGTAGTTTCTAAATGGGCGCCTTGGAATAAAAGCAATTAGTTACATGGGCTTCCCAGTTGTCAAGTGCTAGGCACAAATTGAGCATTTGAACATCTGACCAATCCGAACATGTGTGTGTGTGTGTGTGCGGGCATGTGTGCCTGCGAGTGTGCGCCTGAGTGGGCGTGAGCTAGTGTGCCCTGGGAGGGTGAGGCCTAGGAGGCCGGGTTGAGCCGAAGTGGCTCAAAAGTATGAACCGATAAATAAATCGAAATCAAACCTAATTGAAATTAAGCAAGGATCAAGTAGGGTCTGGTCCCACCCTGGTCTCGGGGTGCTGTGTATTCTCGAAAGGACCTCGCTGTAAATAAAATAATTTTTGGCTAAAAAGTAAAAAAAACCTGATTCAACTGATGGTTCAAAAGAAAGCTCAAGGAAAAGAAGAGCTAATAGTTAAATGCTAAGTGAAGAGCTGAAGAGCTTAAGGAAAGAAAGGAGAACAGGCACTAAGGAACGAACTAAGAAGACTAAGGGAAGAAAACAAGGCAGGAACAGAACAGGAGAAAGGGAGAAATGAATCGAGAAGCAAAAGAAGAGAAAGAAGAATTAAGTAAAGAGAAGAAGAGAGAGGCCGAAGAAATGAAGTTTTATTTCTTTAATTTCTTTGAATTTGTTTTAATTGTAATAAGGCATGTTTTAATAGAACCATTCTTATTGCCTTAATTTATTTTGAAATAAATTGGAAAACTAACATGTTTACTTGTTAATAAAGTAGATCATTATGAGTAAATATGTTCTCTTATGGGATTTTGCATATTACTTCTTTTTAATTAATATTTTGCAAAATTCATGTTTTAAAATCAACTTAGTTATACCTCCTAAACTTGAAAGGAAAATAAAAGAAAATTAGTGAATTTAGAACAAATTATACCTCCCATTGAATGACCTGGACTCAACAAGTGAAAATTTCTATAATGTTAGGTTAATTAGACCCTATACTTCACAACTGACACAATTTCGATTTAACCTAAGTGGCTTTTTCTACTCTTAATTAAGTGAAATTAACTTAATTACTGAGTTGAGTGGAAGACACGCATAACTTGGGTTCCTCCCTTTCAGGGGGAGGGAGATTCATTTCCTCTAATGTTTCCCTTACAGCCATGATTTGTTCATTATATAGTGCCATTTGGGCTTGGAGGCGTGTTATAGGGTATACGGCTCCACCACCACTTAGTGGGATTTGAGGAGGGCGATTTCCTCCCTTGGGATTTGGGGGTGGGCATGCAACCATGTTCGTGGAGGAGGATGATGATTCACCAATTTCTACCCTTCTATAATTATCGGACAATTGAAACAATTCAGGGTTTTGTGACCCCCTCCCAAACATGCACTACCGCAGGAAAAATTGGGGAGATGAGAAGGGAAAAGGGATGAGAGAAACAATGTCGTAGGGATACACTTGATGACAAATCAAAGCAATCAATTTCCTAACCTCTACAATGTGCCTTTAGACCTAAAGATCTAAGTTACCTACTATCACAACCTACGGAATCGAATGAGAGCACCGTGGAACCACTAGGCCAGATTCAAAGGCCATTTGCCCTAGTCTTAGACACCCGATAGCACGTGGGAATCCACACCAGCATGTAGGCTCTATACGTAGGTAGTTAGACGTCCAATCCATAGAGGGGTCAAGTTGCTACCAGTTTTAATTTAGAGGCTTAAGATCAAGTGCTCAAGGAATGTGAAGGGCGTTATATACAGGTAATGGCCAAGTGCATCGATTTTAAGAGTGTGTAAATCAAGCATGCAATGGGGAAATCTCCCTGAATTGAAGTTTTAGATGGTGAATGGCTTTTAGAATTTCAACCTCAAGTAGTATGGATTTTATGATTCCACTGAATTACTAATTCAACCAATCTCTTGGTTTTTAGAAAATACAAGTTCTTAATGCCCAACAAACCCTTCTTAAATGTGAATTAGTTAATGCATGCTAAAAATGCAATGGGCTACCCTAGATGGAAATTTCTAAGTGTGGATGCATGATTGTATTTTAATTCAACGTGAAAGGGAGCCAAAACACTTCAATTCAAGTGCTCCCAATCACCAAACTAATAATCCATACAAGGTTCAACCACCAAATGATGTAAAGAAAATGAAAATGTTGGGGTTGAAATATTCAGGATCGAATCTAAGGCAAATGTAAACTCGTGATGGGGTTGGAATCAACTCAATTCCAAGCCTCCCTACCAAATATGTGATCCTGAAATGCTAATAACTGAGGCAAGGAAGGATGGTAATCAATCAATTTTATCTTGCCTCAAAGAAAACTTCACACAACGAAAAAGGCAAAAATCAAGATTCTTGGATTTTCGCTATGTGAAGGTTGCGGGAAATCAAGGAGCGGTGGGGGTGATAGCAAACAATCAACAAGTGGTTTTAGTCCACTTACCAAAGAAATTCCCAAGAAGTGTTGTTTTAGGTTTTTTATTTTTTGGAATTTTTAGAATTTTTTTCTTTTCTCTTTTTTTCAAGGTGTCAAGATGACCTAAGTTACTAAGAGAAAGACACCTACCTCAACAACATGGGCGAAGCTCCAATTGTAGCACCGACGACTTCACGCTCTCGCACCTGCCTTGGATTTGCCCACATCTCCAATCTCCTCTGCATGTCTCCTCCTTGCAACGGGTACACCTACACATAAACAAACAAGACACCTGTGAAGAGAAGAGAAAATCAAAGGGAGAGAGTAGAAACTTTGCACCAAATAGTGCATTCCCAGCAACGGCTCCAAAAAAGCATGATGCGAACTCAAATAGGTCATATTAATATGGTGATATTATCGTTGAAATTAGTATAGTGAGTTAACCTAAATCGAGTCTACACCAGTTTCACAAAATTTTTAACCTGGCCTACTGATGGGAACACCATCATGAGCCCTAACTAGCTCATTTTGACCCAGAAAAGAGAACAACAGCTCCTACATAGCCAACTAGAGGTCCTAACTCAATGAATAACCAGTCTGAGAGAAAAGCAAGAAACAAGGGGTAAAACTGTAATTTTACCATTGCAGTACAACAATAGGATTTCACATGGGCTAAACACAGGTCAAATGGTCATAACAAGATAAAAAGTGGGTTGGTTCAAACAGAAAAGGGTTCATGTGAATTCTAGGAATTGAATGACTTCTTATAACCCTAAAATAGACCCACTTAAATTAACAAGGTTTTGGTGAGAATAAAGTTCACCTAAACCCTCTAAACTTCTTGGAAAAATATTCTCTAGGGTATAGACCCTTCAATTTGGCCCTTAGAACCTATTTTGACCTAAATTGGTGTCTCAGTCAAATGTTTGCCCTAAATTGGATTTTTGTGTAAATTATCCAGTCAAATGTGGTCAAACATAAAATTCAACTTCACCATTAGATTCCTTAGATCAAATTATGTTTGTATAAAAAATTTGGACCTATGGGGAATTCACCTTCAACTACTTTGTAAACAAGTCTACTCTAATTACACTTCTACCCCTATCTTTTGAAAACCTCTACGGAAACCCCCCTAACTTCCTCTTCGTTCTTTGCAATTAGGTCCCTTCACCATTATAGCGGAGGAAATCCTACTCCGGTGAGGTTTCAAAGGCAAGAACTCTTTGATCTCTCAGAGAATCCCTTTCAAAATTGAAAGGGAGATTCTCTAAGAAATCTCCTCTCATGTGAACCCGTTATTGAGCCCTAATTCCTACCAAATCTCTCATGCGAACGCATGTGATATTTGGGTCTCTCTGAGTTTCCATCTCCGGTGACATGGCCGTGCTTGGAAGCTTGGCTTCCAAGCACAAATTCAACCTTCAGGGCCTATATAAGAAACCCTAAATCATTCTACACCTCCTCAGCTTGGATTTGGGCCGGTCCACCCCACCTTCTTCTCTCCTTGCCGGTCACAACTTCTCCGCAAGCTCTGGTGGCTCTGTCCTCCTTCTTTCATCGCCCAACCACAATACCAGTGGTTGGGTTACCTTCCTCTCAATCATCCGTGTCGGCCGCACCAGCCTAGATGCTGCCTCTACCCCTGTTGTCTCCATCGCCTAACCTACGGAGAGCTTCATCTTCGACGACACCAACACGAGTCATCCACCATCCTTGCCTCCTTCGTCCTTAGGTT
Organism: Thalassia testudinum; assembly: GCA_037157565.1. Lineage (NCBI taxonomy): Eukaryota > Viridiplantae > Streptophyta > Magnoliopsida > Alismatales > Hydrocharitaceae > Thalassia > Thalassia testudinum. The sequence continues at coordinate 16,138,738 of JAZHRO010000007.1, forward strand.
AGGTTAGTTCAATTTCTCTCTCTCCTCTTCCTGTTCCTTCTTTTTATTTCTTGAAACTATCCCTCGACGCCATAAATCACCACCACCTTCTTCACCTCCAGCCACACTTCGGCGAGGCATCCTCGCCGCTCTGCACCTTCGTCCGCCTCGCCAACCACACAACAAGCATCGCCACACCTCACTGAACGTAACCCCTCACCTCACTCACCGCACCAGACACCCAAAACATCCCCCAAGCACACCCATACACAGCCATAGGGTGCCCTAGACCCACCTCCACGACCACCCACTTGTCACGCTGACCCCCACAACACGTTCACCGTGTCTTGGCGAAGCCTCCTGAGCCTTTTGACGAGGCCAAAAGGCCGTTTGCGTGACTATAGGTATAGGAGCCCCGTCGCCATTGAAGCAAGCAAGCAGCTAGCTTGCAAGCTTGTTCCAGGTCGTCTCGCCCCAGGCTACGACTCCCAGGGCGTGCAGACTCTCTTCGCACATGGCCTCAGCACAGCAATTGGCAGTGACACCCTACGTAGCTGCTGCAATCAAAGGAGGATTTCGGCTATGGGCACCCATGAAGAAGGTGGGACAACATAGTCCCACTTCAGAAGTGGAGGAGCGGACGCAGCGAAATAAATTGTAAAGGTGACACGGGCATATTGCCTCCTGACCACGAGGTGAGGTCCCACTTGCCCTCACTGCCTCGTCCGTGACGCATTGCCTGTGGACCTGGCCCTGACCTGTATACCCGACTAGCCTGCACTCCTCACCCACCACGCAAACTGGTGGGCTTGGTCTTGGGCGCACATACCTGACCCGATTATCCAAGAAGGCTCTAGGAGAGAGAGTCTAAGAGAGAAAGAAGAAGAGAGATCGTGGGGGTGGGTAGGGGTAGGTTTTGCTCTCGTAGGTTGGAGAAGAAGAGGAAGAAGGAAGGAGAGGACGGAAGCCTAAGAAGCTAAGGCAAGGCTGAAGGAGAAGAAGTTGAAGGGCAGAAGAGAAGGAAAGAAAGAAGAAGAAGAAGCCAAGAAGGAGTTGTAGAAATCATAGAAGAAAGGAGAAAGAAGAGAGAAGAAGACAAGGGCCAGAGCAACTAAAGGCAAAAGAAGAAGCTGAAGGCATGAAGAAATCAGAGAGAAAAGAAGAAGGAAAGCCAACCAGAGATAGAGAACAGAGCAGCAATAGAAGCACTGTAGCATCTATACATTTAAGACGTCTGATTCACAAAATCAGACGTCCATTCTTTTTTGTGCTTTTCATATACATTGATACTTTGTGCCTATATTTACATTTCTTGCATTATAACTCAGATTTTTCATTGCATATTATATTCAATTTGAAAGTTGTGTTCTTGATTTATAAACCCCAATTTCCTTCTTGTGTTCAACCTCGGACTTAAAACTTTGAGTAATAAAATTTATTTGTTTTCGAGCGATTTCAACCATACTATGATGCATTGATTTTAACTTTGATTTCGCTTCGATAAACATTTTGGCGCCATTGCCGGGGAGCAACTACTGATTTAGAAATCTTTATCACAATTTCTAATTTAATACTAACTTGATACATCTCTTTTGTTGTGATTGTTTCAAGGGAGAAGATTCAAAAGAAGACAGCCGCACAACAACCACACCCGGGGAAGGTAATCTCTGATTAGCCCTTATCTCTTAATCCCCTCATTCTAAAAATGAAAAAATAAGATAAAAATCAATTTAGGACTACCTGCTTTCCATATTTAGCTAATTCACCCAAGTTGCCTGATTTTGATTTCAACAAATATTGATTTGTGCATCCATTTAAGGTAACTAGGGCTACCACCTTCTTGATTGAGCCCTATATACCATATTTGTTGCAACTAAATTGGACCAAAATTAGATCCAAATTAAGGATTCAAATTTATGGTTTTAGAGACACATCTTTCTAAGCAAGAATCAACTCTCCAAAAAGAGGTGTGCCTAAACCTTGATTTAAAAAAACTTATGCAAGAGAAACCCTAAAATTTCTAGCTCTTAATTTCACTTGAACCCTAAAAGAAAGGACCTAAAGCTTTCAAAGGACAAATAGGTGAAGTTGACCTCTTGTTGGGTTGACCAACCTTGATATTAGGTCACTTTTTGCACTCAAAACATCTAAAGTTCAAGTGAAATCCTAAGCACCTTTGATATTAAATAAAAGTGGTAGACTTAAGAGGTCAAGGTCCCCATTCTGGTCTACCTGGAATCTCAGTGACAAGAGAGGTCAGGTGGGGGAAACCCTGTAACCCGTGGGGGAGCTCTACCGTGTAGGGGTCTTTGTGGGACTCTCCCTCTCTGGCTGCCCAGGTAATTCTCAGGTGGATGACTTTCTAATCTAGGGGTATCATCCTCCCCAAACCTCCATAGTCATCCAAACATTTTTGGGTGTCTTGATTGGGTTAAGCATCCAACCCCTCATCCCTTCTCTTTAGAGCATACACATAAATTTTCAATGGGATTCTCTATTCATAACTAATCACTTCAGTCTAAGATTTGAATTCTGATTCTACATCTTGGCTCCACCATCTGATCCAAATATGCAGCCTGGTTACTTAGGAATACCATTCAAGAAACTTGAATCTCAAAGATGCATGAGAGATAGAATGATTGAGGATGCCCTTGAATTTTATGAAAATGAATACAAAACCTCAAAACCAATAGAAGACATTCAAGTTAGTGTACTAACAACAACAACCTCCATCATAAACTATGCCCAACTGTTATTAACAGAAGCAATGAAAGGATCAACTCGGGACATTCTCATAATAGGATACATTGAGATAGAAAAATTACATAACTTTGAATACTCCAATGCATGACAAATCCTATACTATGTGAACAACACCAAGATGATCTTGAAAAATGGAAGGAGATGATGACATTATTGAAACAAGTTATCGATCAAAAATACCTGTACAAGCCCCAAATAGATAATGAGCCATCTTGGAATAGTACTAAGGACCAATCTAATTTCCCAAATCCCAGGTTCGAGGCACAAGGTTGTTGTGGATTCCCAACCTAGATGGAAAATAACATGCCTAATCTTGAATTCAGTTGGGAAGTCCCAATTGCAAGGGAACACAATTTTGAGCCAACCCTATAAAACCAAAATCATGGGTCATCAGGCATAGAATTCCGAGACTCCTGCAATGATGAGATTAAAATCGAACCTCTCGAGGGTGTAAATCCCAACCCTTATTTTGATAAGGTGACCCTCGAAGGTAATTCTGACCTAGATTCTAGTAATTCAACCCACATCCTCAGCCTCGAATCTAGATATGAAACTTATTAGGAAGATTATAAGGCCCCGTATGACAAAGATCAAAGTTTCAATGAAGAGTATGATTCCGGGCCTTTATTTGATGAATATCCCTCTCCAACATCCTCAGAAATGCAGATCGATTTCTTGGAAGTCATGCCAATCTACAATACAGAAATCGAGGAGTTGGAAGAGTGGGGTTCTGATTGGGTCTTTCCTACAAGCCTAAAACCTGAGCCCAAACCCTATAAGAACACCTTTTTAAGCTCTGAATCTACATATAGACTAGACCCAAGTCAGGCTGCTGAGTCTACATCGTATGATTTATTCTGTGGTGGAAACACTGATCTCGAATCTCATTTAGAACTTGATTTTCACATTATCTCTGACAATTTCAAATCTTACCCTGATTTCGAAGAACCTCTGTTTCCTGACTTTGATAGCCAATCTACGACCTTAGCTCACATGATTCATTCTCCAACCCCGACTCTGAGGTCTCGGATCCCGAGATCACTAATTTAAATTTAGGTTCCAGTGAGATGGAATAGTTTCTTTTTGATCCTCAGGAATCAAAATCAGAAAATGTCAAGAGTGACTACAACCCAGAGTTGGAATCTTTTCTTGACTTAGATTTCCCTCATCCTATAAATACTCTTTAGGCATTCACTTTTGAATTTGGTAGCTACTATGGGGACTCTTTAAATGAAACCATCTGTAACTCCTTTCTAGAAGAGCTCTTATACACAATTCTTATTAAAGCCATCTCCTCCGCATATACAGAACCCACCCAAACCCATTTTCAACCCTAACCCGTATCCGGACTCAATTTCTATTCTGATTCCCCTCTTACTGAGCTGATTGCAGATGATTCGCTCGCACATCTTTATCAGGTTTCAGACATTGATCAGATCACAAACCATGCTCCACCATTCGCTGATCACTCCTATAGGGTTCCCACATTATCCATTGATTACTTTACGGGTCCCTACTCTGATTAGGTTGATTCGACTCAGCCAAACCCTAAATTCACACTTCCACATCATTCCAAGCTCCATAGTATATGTTGGTCTCCACATCTCTTGATCTACACTTATCAAACCACCAGATTGATTGGGTTTGGGCTGCATCATCAGCTTGTTGATCTGAACAAGCACCTAGTTGGACCAACCAGGCTCTTGATCAAGGTGCTTGTTCTACAAAATTTAGCTGATTTGACCACTCCCTCTCCATACCATTCCCTACTTGGTTGAAGGTGTTGAATTTAACACTTAACAGGAAGCAACCCGTCATTCCAAAAACTTGAGATCCTTCTGATTATTCATCTGTACTTCACGTCTATTGCACCCTGAGTTCGTTCTTAGAACAGTCGATTCCACCTCTGGTACACGTGCCAGAGCTTGAAATCGCCCGCATCAGTCATTTCCGACCCATTCGCCCACCTGATAAATCCTATTCTAAGTCCCTAAACCCAACACTATTTCACACCTATTTACAATGAGGACATTGCAAAACTTAGGCATGGGGGATGGTAAAGTGCAAACATACAGAAATCAAGAAAATTTAGAAGGGTTCTCACAAAAAATCTCATATGCCAAAATTACCAAAAAAATAGAAAAATTATGAAAAGGAATAAAAAAATTGGAGGAGAAAAGAAAATTTTGAGGCCATACAAAAATTGGAGGAAAAGTGAAAAATGTCAAAAAGGAGCACAAAATGAAAAGAAAAAAGAAGAGATAGTCATTAGTAAGAAATAAAGGGATTAACCAAGTTCTAGACCACATCAAGAAAAAAAACATGAAAGAAAAAAGTGCTAATGAGATACAAAAGAAATTAGTAGGAACACTGATCTTAGGCCTCTTGGGTTAGACTCTTAGGCTTAAAAATTCAAGTATCCGCTAAGATTTGGATGGTCCTCAAGAGGTTGGGAAAAATGCGAAGCTTAAGATTTAGGTCTAAGGCTTAGGGAGTATTTGGCCTCATTAACTAACCTTTGGTTTGCAGGACTCGGTAACCTAAGCACCCCAATCCACACACAGTCTGGTTCAGTGCACATAATTATCAAAATCATGCAAAAGCATTTAAATGTTCTAAAAAAGTCGCCTAGATTAGGAGCAGCCAATCAACACAAGTTGATTTGGATGAGTTCCTGGCGTAGAGAGGTGGGAAATTACTCTCAAAGATGTGCAATAGCATATCATCACCTCGGTGCTTGTCTCCTAGGATATCTACATATCCTACAGGGGGCATGTAAGCACCTAGTGCTGGTTCAGATGACATGAGCGGCATTTTCACGAAATGTCAATTGCCAGGGTCTAGATTTAGCTACAGAACACCATGGGCGGGATTATCTCTAAATCTCGAAAGCTAGGGTTCTGGGGGTTGCCAAGGGTGGTGCTATCACGAAGCATCGATTGCCAGGGACCCTTCGAGGATTGATGATGGGGACGAGGAATTCGATATAGACCGTGTTGAGAAGCCAATCTGAAGCTAGAAATAAAAAGAAAAGAGAGAGAAAACTCTCCAAACAAAAAATAAAATCCTCTGTCTCTCTCTTACAAAAAATGCACTACAAATTGAACCAAGGCTAAATTATGTTACAAGCATGGGTGCTTTAATTGTGGAGTCCAACGAACCTTAGGATAGTTCCTATGGGACTTAAAAACCTTTGCGAAGGATCGAGGCTAGAGCTAGTTTGGTCTGGATCTTGGACGGCACTTGAGTACCTCTAGGCCTACTATCGGCATTCTAACCTAATCGAAAAGAAAAGAAAATGCACTCATCATAATCTCTGAACATCAAGGAATTCATGGTCTAGAACAGAAGTTAAAACCTTAATTTTGCTAAGAGACTAGCAAAAGCTAGGCATGGGGGTATGATGGGAACACCATCATGAGCCCTAACTAGATCATTTTGACCTAGAAAAGAGAACAAAAGCTCCTACATAATCAACTGGAGGTCCTAACTCAATGAATAACCAATTTGAGAGAAAAGTAAGAAACAAGGGATAAAACTACAATTTTACCATTGCAGTACAACAATAGGACTTCTCATAGGCTAAACACAGGTCAAATGGTCTTAACAAGATAAAAAGTGGGTTAGTTCAAACAGAAAATGGTTCATGTGAATTTTGGGAATTAAATGACTTCTTGTAACCCTAAAATAGACCCACTTAATTTAACAAGGTTTTGGTCAGAATAAAATTCACCTAAACCCTCAAAATTCAAGGAAAAATATTCTCTAATTTTTAAAACCTTCAATTTGGCCCTTAGAACCTATTTTGACCTAAATTGGCATCTCAGTCAAATGTTTGCCCTAAATTAGGTTTTTATATAAATTGCCTAGTTAAACATGGTCAAACCTGAAATTCAACTTCATCATTGGATTCCTTAGGCCCAAATTAGGTTTTTACCAAAATTTAGAACTAATGGGAATTCACCTTGACCTACTTTGCAAATAGGTCTAGCCCAATTACACTTCACCCCTATCTTTTGAAAACCTCTGTAGAAACTTCCCTGACTTCCTCATCGTTCTTTGCAATTAGGTCCCTCCACCATTATAGCGGAGGGAATCCTACTCTGGCGAGGATTCAAAGGCAAGAACTCTCTGATCTCTCAGAGAATCCCTTTTAAAATTGAAAGGGAGATTCTCTGAGAAATCTCCTCTCAGGTGAACCCATTATTGAGCCCTAATTCCTACCTAATCTCTCATGCAAATGCATGAGAGATTTGGGTCGCTCTGATTAGAAGCTTGGCTTCCAAGTACAAACTCAACCTTCAGGGCCTATATAAGAAACCCTAAATCATTCCGCACCTCCTCAGCTTGGATTTAGGCCAGTCCACCCCACCTTCTTCTCTCCTTACCAGCCACAACTTCTCCTTAAGCTCAGTGGCTTTGTCCTCTCTCTCTCATCACCCAACCATAATACCAATGGTTGGGTTACCATCCTCTCAATCATCCATGTCACCCGCACCAGCCCAGACGCTGCCTCTACCCCTGTCGTCGTCGCCGGCTCACCTATAGAGAGCTTCGTCTTCGGCGACGGCTACACAAGCCGTCCACCATCCTTGCCTCCTTTGTCCCTAGGTTAGGTTAGTTCGATTTCTCTCTTTCTCCACTTCCTGTTCCCCCTATTTATTTCTTGAAACTATCCCTCGATGCCATAAATTACCACTACCATCTTCACCTTTGACCACACTCCGGTGAGGCATCCTTGCCACTTTGCACCTTCATCCACCTCACCAACCACTCCACAAGCATCGCCACACCTCACTGAATGTAACCCCTCACCTCACTCACCGCACCACACACCAAAAACATCCCTCGAACACACCCATACACACAGCCACAGGGTACCCTAGATTCACCACCACAACCACCCACATGCTGCGCCGACCCCTACAACACGTTTGCTGTGTCTTGGTGAAGCCTCCTAAGACTTCTGACAAGGCCGCAAGGCCATTTGGATGACTGCAGTTACAGGAGCCCCACCACCATTTAAGAAAGCAAGTAGTTAGCTTGCAAGCTTATTCCAAGTTGTCTCACCCCAGGCTCCAAGTCCCTGGGCATGCAGACTCTCTTTGTGCACAGCCTCAGCCCAGAAATTGGCAGCGACGCCCTGAGCAGCTGCTGCAATCAGAGGTGGATTTTCATTGCAGGTGCTCGCGAAGAAGGTGGGACAACATAGTCTCACCTCAGAAGTGGAGGAGCAGACACAGCGAAATAAATTGTAAAAGTGACAGGGGCTTATCGCCTCCTGACCACGGGGTAAGGTCCCACTCCCCCTTACTGCCTCTTTCGTGACCCACTGCTCGTGGACTTGGCCCTTACTCGTATACCAGACTAGCCAGCACTCCTCGCCCACCACGCACGTCAGTGGGCCTGGTTCTGGGCGTGCATACCCGACCCAATTATCCGAGAAGGCTCTGGGAGTGCGAGCCTAAGAGTGAAAGAAGAAGAGAGATCGTGGGAGCGGGTAGCGATAGGTTTTGCTCTCGTAGGCAGGAGAAGAAGAGGAAGGAGAAAGGAGAGGATGAAAGCCTGAGAAGCTAAGGCAAGGCTGAAGGAGAAGTTGAAGGGCTGAACAGAAGGAAAGAAAGAAGAAAAAGAAGCTAAGAAGGAGGAGTCGCCGAAATCAGAGAAGAAAGGAGAAAGAAGAGAGAAGAAGACAAGGGCCAGAGCAGCTAATGGCAAAAGAAGCTGAAGGCATGAAGAAATCAGAGAGAAAAGAAGGAAAGCCAGCCAGAGATAGAGAGCAGAAGAGCAATAGCACTGTAGCATCTATACATTTAAGACGTCTGATTCACAAAATCTGACGTCCATTCATTTTTGTGCTTTTCATATACATTGATACTTTGTGGCTATATTTACATTTCTTACATTATAACTCAAATTTTTCATTGCATACTATATTCAATTTGAAAGTTGTGCTCTTGATTTTTAAACTCCAATTTGCTCCCTGTGTTCAACCTCAGACTTAAAACTTCGAGTAATAAAATTTATTTATTTTCGAGTGATTTCAACTATACTACGATGCATTGATTTTAACATTGATCTTGCTTCGATAAACACCTACGTGATTTTATCTTAGTCACTTTTAGGCCCAGGGTTGATCTCAGGGAGGCAGGGATTAGGAGATCAAGGAGCTTCTACACCTTTCCTAAAACGTATCTCCTCCTTGCATTTATTATGTTTTTGGTTTTTCTACTTTTAAGATTTTTTTGTGATAATGTTGTTCTTAAGGCACACCCTTAAAAATGAGGTCCTTGGCCTTGAGCCAAATGGTCCTTGGCTTAAAGCCAACTTAGGGTTCCAAAATCGATCTTGTTACTCACAAGATCGAGTATCTGGAAGACAAGAATTATCTTTTCTCTTTTATACTTTTTTTTTAATAGCAAGAAATAAAAGACAAATGAAAGCATAATAAATTACAAGGAAAGAAATGAAAAGAAATACTTAGCTTAGTATATATATGTATATATATATAGTAGATATAGAATATATATATATAGTTATATATTATATAGATGGGGGTGAAGGTGGAAATGGAGATGGAATGTAGCACGGTGTCAAGTTGGTTCACGTCTAGCAAGACACAAGCAACAAGACTGAGTGCCGCGTGGAGTGTGGAGTGGGTGTGTGTGTGTGGGTGGAAGCGCTTGCTTTGCGAGAGTATTGGGAAATATCAACAACTGGTGTGAATATTCCCGCGATACGATGCACAGTGAAGGGGTGAGTGCACAGGTATGTGGGTAGTAGATATGAGGTGAATGTGTTTATGGAAGAATGTGGATATGTCGATATATGAGTATATATGTATATATATTTACCTATAACTATATATATATGCGTATATGTATATATATATATGTATATATATATAAATATGTATATATATATTTATATATATATAGATATATGTGAGGATGAGAGTGTGTCAATATATATATTTATGTATGTATGCGTGTGAGTGTGTAACTGTCAGTGTTTGTGAATGTGAGAGAGTGAGAGTGAGGTGGGTGCCTGCTGTGTGTGTGAGAGGGCGGAAGTGGTTAAGCCGTCTAGGGTCAACTACCATCGTCTGGGTGCGCAGGCGCGTGGGCGCAGAGGTGATGGTGAGCGCCCGTGCATGCAGAGAGGGTGAGACGTAGCTCACAGGGGCTACGCAGCGCTGAGGGATGCACGGGCATGCGGGCACACGGATGCGTGGGTGCGGCGACCGGCTGAAGGCAGTAGAGTAGAGGAGAGAGAGCACAGAGCCACTGGCTAAGTGAGAAACGAGCCAGTGGCTACAGTGTCACGCAGAAAGATGTGAATAGTACTCTATAGTAGGCGCGGCAAGAAGGCGACAGGCTGAGGTGGTGTAGCACGTAGACAGTGCTGTGGAGCGTGCGCGCGGGGAAAGAGAGCCCAAGCGGTCTGCTTGCACACGCGTTGGCGCTTGGGGGTGCGTGGTGGTGTTGGGAGGTGCTGGGCTCGCGAGCTTCAAAGCTTGACGCCCTACTCTAATGGCAGAGGAGAGGAAACAACAAACAAAAGAGAAAAATAAAAAAATATGCAAATAAAAAAACAAAGAAGAATCCACCACGCCGTCCTGCGCAAGATGGAGCTGGGTGGTGGTGGAGCTCACAGTGGGGTTCTGAGACCACTGTGTACACCTTCTCAACTTGTTAGAAGATGTGTTGTGTATGGAGAGGGAGAGGGAGAGAGAGTGGCCGGCGAGTGTGGGTGGTGTTGTGTGTGTTGTATGAGGGGTGGCGATGGATGTGTCTAAGGGTGGAGGCTGGCTACCACAGCAAGGGAGGGTGCATGATCCTTTATAGGAGGAGTGCACGCCTCTCGCCATGTTGCAACAGGGTAGGGTGCATGGAGACATGTATAGCAGTCATGGAATAAGAAAATGAAAATGGCAAAATTGCAATGCAACATACATTGAAGATGTTAATTATAGAAATGTATGGAATGGCCATTTATTCTCACTCTCTTCCCCTCTTTATAAATGAATGCAAGTACATATTTACAAATGCAAGTATGGCTACATAAGATGCATGGGTAATGCTAGAAAATAACATGAGATGGCATATTTATTGGCGTAACTTACTGTACAATTAGTACCCACACAAGCTCTCACTCCTCAGCTACTACCCATGCCGGTAGCCCTGGACCTAATACTGCTTAGACCGATTACCTGATTGGCTACCCGATTATCTGAGAGAGAAGAGGAGGAGGAATTTGTGAGTAGGGGAGGGGGTTTTGCTCTTCAGGGCAAACTCCTAACACTTAGTCGTTGAGAAGCTTGCAATGACCCTTCTGCATGAGAAGAGAAGAAGAAGAGAAGGAATCAAATCTTTGTGAGTTGAACTCTAAGTAGACACCCGAATTTAGTGAATCAAATCCACCCATTGTCTGCCACTTTAGTCTTGGGACGCACACCACAATGATTTTCATCTAGAACCTTAGAACCACTCAACTCTGGTTCATGTGTCTGCACGACAACTTGGCCCACATTTGTGGACATCTACTTCTAGTAGATTTAAGGATCAATCTTTTAATTCTGATTTTGACCCGCACTTGTGAATTCTTAATTTTTTCTTTGTTTGTATATTATGCCTACTAAAGGTAATTAACTTAGCACGTGTGTATACTCCTCTCTCTGCGGACCTGACCAGATTTTCATGAAATTTAGGTGATATTTTGTTTATTTCATCCTTTTCATATCTTTACTTTTACAATGAGGACATTGCATCATTTAGGCATAGGGGGTTGGATACTTAGTCTTGAAAATACTTTGGTAGCTTCGTTGAATTTCTTTTATTTTCTTATAAAAGAATTTTTTTTTTGAACTAGGAGATGAAAACTTAGGCAATAGTTGTTAACTTTAGAAAATGATACTTTAGGACTTGAACACTTAGACCCTTCAGGTCTACAGGCTTAATTAGCTCGGGTGTCCACTAAAATGTAGACCTGTTCTTGAGTCCTTGCCATGTTAATTTTACTTTAATTTGGCTAGTAAATTGGGGTGATAAGTACATGACTTATCAACCCGCCCTCTGATTTGAGGGGACTTTAAGTCTAAAGCATCTACACACTATTTGCATTGACTCACTTTTCGATGATTTTTATGGAAATTAGGTAGCTAATGAACTTTCTAGGATAGTATGGCTGGCAAGTTGTCATGGGTAACAGCTCATTGGTCGGTTATCCAGAGCTCAGCTACATGACCATACTCAATCTGCTACTTTTAGGTAAATCTTAGATTAGGGAACCCACCTACTCAGAAAAAGAAAAAAGAAAAAAAAAAACATATACTCATAAAGAAAAAAAAATTAAGAAAAAATAGAAAAAGAAGAAAAATAAATAAGCCACACTTCACCACATGAGTATGGCTGGCAAGTTTTCATGGGTAACAGCACATTGGCCAGTTGTCCAGAGCCCAACTCACAAAAAATGCACAAATAATTCCCAAACACTTAGGGAGGAAGTGGGGAAGTAGGATAAACCGAGGAGATATACATTGGTTTGCCCTTGTGTTAACCCCATAAAAAAAGAAAAAGTACGGAGAAAGCTACTAATCGGAAAGATAAACCTTTAGTTAAAAACTCTTAAGATCAACTAGGGTCGTAGAAACTTGAAGTCCATTTTAACAGCCGCCTAGTGAGTCTATCACCTTTCAAAAGATGCTTAGAACTTAAAGTTCTTTTTGAGTCTTCGGTGGATTGGGTAGCCATGGAAAGCTACCCCAAAACTCTAAACTCAAAAATCCAAATAAATTAGAAAAGAAGAAAAATAGAAAAAAATGTGTATCTTCCCTTTCCAAATAAAGAGAGGGCTGGGCGATCTACATTTTGGTAGGCACTCGAGCACTATTGAGTTTCGTAGTTTAGGACCTTAGTTGAAAATTTCTATTTTTCATAAACTTAGCCCTAAGTACTCGAATCTAATTTTATTCTTATTCATAGCATTTAGTTTGATTTTGCTAAGACTAGCAAAAGATAGGCATGGGGGTACAATGTAGACACATTTATTTAGGATAAACTGCCTATTTATGCATGTTCCTAAGATTAAAGATGCATTCCATACTATAAATATTGCAAAGCATGCATCATTCTGCATTTAATAGTGTGTATAAATTTTGTGTTAATTACATCCTTTTATGGCCAGGGGAGAAGGAGATTTAATTTTGGGCCTCGGATTGACGATCCGACCATATGGATCTGATCAGAATGGCGATCGGAGTCCAATGCCTCCGAAATCACCCTGATTGAAGTCCCGTAGCACCATATACAGTCCGAGGAAGATCAATGGCCAAGGGACTAAGTGACACAATTTGGAGCTTCAAATGACAAATCTGACCACATGGATGGATCTGGATCGACGATCGTAGCCGAACATCACGATAATCGATTCAATTCGACTTCTGTAGGAGCCCCTCCAAAGGAAAGAAGATAGACGACCCAGATCGTGCCAAGTAGCTAATGTAAACATGTTTATATCACAAAAATCGTCTATTTTTGCGTGTTCTTAGACATAAAGTTGCATCATACATTATAAATATTGAATAACATGTATCATCTTGTATTTAGATTAGGTTGTAAAAATTTTAGGTTAATTTTCTCTTTTTGTGGTCAGGAAATAGGGAAATATCTTATCGGGGCCTCTAATTGAAGATCCAACCATACGGATCTGATCAGGGCTACGATAGAAGTTCAATGACTCCAAGATCGCCTTGATCAAACTTCCGTAGCATCATATGCAGTCTGAGAAAGATCAGAGGTCAATTGGCCAGGTGGTGTAAATTCATTCTTTAGACGATAAATCCAACCGCACGGATGCATTTGGATTGACGATCGCAGCCCAACGGTATGAAAATCGATCCAATCTGACATCCGTGGCCCCACTTACAAGCATATGAAGATGGAGTGGCACCATCCCAGCCATCCAAAAGTGCCATCAGGCCGCTCCTCTTCCTCGAAGGCCTCTCCATCGTGCAATCTCAGCTGTTGGATCTTGATCCAATGGTTGAGATTCACTCGAGGCTGCGCCTCCTCTTCTGAAGGCCAATGCTCAATGCACCTCAACCGTTGGATCTTCATCCAATGGTCGATGGTGCTTAAGCTCAAAACATAAACTCACCTCAGAACAAGGCATGGCGCAGTGGTCGCACACCCATGGGCGACGCGGAGGTCGCGGGTTCAAGACCGCATGCACCTCAAATCGAGGGCATGAGCGAGTGAGGGCCAATTGTGAGCTTTGGATTGAGGATGACTGGTGACAGGATCGGCCACGTGGAGTCACCAGATCGGGCGGATTGCGAACGTGCCATCGGACGCGCCATGCACAAGTAATCTAACGCAGGTATGCGATGAGGCGTACTGTTTTTAAGTCGTCCGATCTTGCGATTGGACGACTAAGAACACTAGGACATGATTGTGCATTGAAACCAAGGGAGAAGAAGCGGCAGGTGTGGACGAGTGCACTAAGCACATGTTTAGGGCTTTAGTGAAGCTTAAATATGTTACTAAAGGCCCTTGCATTAATGGTTTAAACTTGAAATGACCTAATTGCCCCTTCAAATCTCACCTATAAATAGTCCTATGACCCCCACATATTTTTCATCCCTTCCTCTCTTCTCTCACCCCCTCCAAAGCTCTAAGAGCTTGTCCCAAACTCGGGATGCTCCTCTAGAGTTAAAAATATAATTTTTTTACCTTCTCATCTCGTTCGTGGAGCATTCCACGGTGGTCCTCTTACCACCATTCAGGAAGCAGATCCCACTGCGACGTCACCCTACCCCATTCTCCGTCATCCGTCGTTGTTCTCCTTCATCATACATCTCACCACATTCTTCCGGGTGCTCCATGAACACGACTCGTCCTCCAAGAAGCCGTCGAGGTGGATAACTTCTCTCCACCTTCTCTTTCATTGCTTTCTAGTGTAATGAGTAGTTGTAGTGATTAGTTGTAATAGACATCATTCTATGGTTATGAAATATCCTTTTATTCTATCTCTATTTTGTCTTTATTTGTAATATTCTCTCTCTCTCTCTTCTATTCATTATTCTTTTAGTAGATAGCTAGTTTTGATTTAATTCGACCAGCTAATTTGCTTCGTGACAAAAACTCAAACGCGATTTTAATCAAACGCCTGCCTCCCTATGCTCAACCTAGAATTCCTTTTGAGTTTTAGTTAAAATTATCTGTTGATAGTTTTTCTCGCAAATCGCACTACGATGACGGGTTTTCCAAACTCAAAACCTTTATGCGTAGATTTTTTCGCTTCAACATTTTGGCGTCGTTTCTAGGGAGGCGACACTCTTTGATATTTCACATTTTTTGACTTACTTATCATTTACCTCACTTCTCTTTTCTTATTGTGATTGCAGGTACTTTTACAAGGCGAGCAAAAGTGGTAGATTAAAGTAAAGTGTTGTTGAAGGGAATGTAAGTTTACCCCCACCTCCCTGCCCACTAGATTTAATTCCATCACTTAATAACACAAACCCTAATTAACCTAGGAGCATGCATAAACTCTAAGGGTAATTTTGATTGTTTGTTTGTCATCTCCACCCGCCTCACCCTCCGCATATAAAGAAGAATTTTAAAAAGAAATCTCAGAGAGGTACCTAACCTCTACTAATTCTTCAAACTCAACCGGTAACCTGATCTTTGGGACTAGTACACTCATCAACACATAATTGGGTGGAAATTAGATTAGGTAATCACTTGTGTGCCTAATTAAGTGGTGCATCAGACCAATTATTTGAGTTGTTTGGTGATTAGCCCATATTTGTGGGCTATTTAAGTATTTAACTGCCTAGACATTATGTCAATTTTAACATTTAGATAGCAGACATTAGGATGTAAATAAATTAATTCATATTTTTATCTTAATTGCATAATCCATGTGTGGCATTCATATCTAAATGCATTTAGAATTAACTTAGAATTGCATGCATTTGATTAGTTAACCAATTAGGTGCATTACATACATTGTTTTAATTAACATAAAAGTTATAGAGTTATGTATAAATAACCCTAATTATTTTATTATTATTGTTCTTCTTCCTCAATGCATAACCGCTCCACTTCGTCCTCCTGTGCCCATTCATTCCTCACAGCTGCCAGCATTCACGAGGATTTGCTCCCGCCACTTGTGATTTCAAATGTATTAGCTGTAGCTACAAGAGGGGGGAGGAAACGACTATTTTCGGCAGGCCTCCACCACGATTTATCACTGTGCAGAGAGTTGACCTCTAGTATGCTCCACCACCACCGGCCTCAACCGTGGCGACGAGCCATCACCACTGTGGGCATGTGGCGTGATAGGCCACACCGCCATCTGGAGCTCATTTGCATTACCGTGAGCACCTCAGCATGCACCACCCTCACCGCCATCACCAGCAACCACCACCGCACTTGTGCAGCCACCATCGTGTACGCTAGCATCTTCCCTTCCATGCACAGTAGCTCAAACCACGTTGACCACGCTCCTCTGGTCGCATACTGGCGTGGCTTCGTGTGTGTGTTAAGAAGTGTCGTTATAATTCGCACTTGCAACGCCAGTTTTAAAGTAAAGAAATGGATGTGAGTCCGAGTGTTAGTCTCAGGGAGGCGTGAAAATCAGATTTTTCTTGTCACTTATTGTCACGGAAATCGCGAAGTTTTGCTTGCGAAAAGGTGTGGGTGAAAAGCGAGAGAGAGAGAGAGAGATAGAGATAGAGAGATTAGGATTAGAGTCATTTCTTTCTTTAACATGCAACTTGGGTAGGAAATAAAGTAGACAACTGAATGGAAAATAACTTCATTAATCATGCAGCTTTAGTTCACAAATTACAACATTAGATACATGCTTAAACATAAGTAAAGTAAAGCTTAAAAGAGAGGAAGAAAGAGAGAGAGAGGGAGGGCAGCGAGGTAGCCACGGTGGTGGAGAAGTCTCCGTCGGCAGCTCGTCGTCTCCAGTGATTACAAGAGGGTCTAAACCTAGCTAAGAGAGGGGTAGAGTAGTTGCAAGGGAAGTGAATACCTTGAATGAGTGGTTGGAAGGGGTTTAAATAGGGAGAAGGGCTTTCTAAAAGAAGAAGGGGTTTTAGTGACATTTGGGACGTCGCTAAAACCCTTCCAAATGTGTCGGTGAAGCCCCAGCCCGTCGGTCTCTTGCCTGCGCTGTTCTTCCTCGCGCTTGATCTGCGGGCGTGGCATGAGAGCCGTCCGATCTGAGATCTTCGCCCAGGCGTGCTTGGATCGCGCCTTGAGCGTGCATGCACGTGGGCGTTGCCGTCTAGCGTGTGCGCGCGTGTGGCCGATCGCTGCCTGAGGGAGTGCTGCGTGGCGCTATCGCCATCATCCAAGTGCGGATCTACGGCTGAATTTCATCAGCGCGCCTCGCTGTCTTTGATTTCCCTCATCGTGCAGCTCGAACCCGTGTCGTGGGGCGCGGGCGTGCGTGTTAACTGCTGTGCTACGCCCGCTGCTTTGTCGCGGCGGCCGCAAGCGTGCACGCGGTTCTCGGCCGTCCGATTAGAGATCAACGACTAAGATTTGATCTTCGGCTGAAGGTGGAAGCGGCGCATGGTGAGCGGGCGCCACGTGGCGCATCGAGGGTCGTTGATCATCAGATCAACGGTCAGAACTTCTTGGGCCCATTGTGGGAGCTTCGGATGTCGGATTTGGCTGATTTTGAGTCCGTTGGACTCCGTTCATCGTTTTGAATCCATCCGTGCAATCCGATTGCTCATCTGAGGCCTACTTTGACAAGTGCTTATATAAATGGCCATTAATATTATTTTATAAGCAATCTTGGCATATGATGCATGCAATTCTCCCATTCTACTTATGTTTTGTCTTTTATTCTTAAGATGGGCCCTATTTAACAGAATTATCATCCCCATATGCAGTGTTACCATACCCCCATGCTTACTCCTTACTAGTCCCTAGCAAGGTTTATTCTAGCCTTTATGTTCTGTCAGAATTTAAGAAGTAATTGCTTAGACATTTCGTCACTTGTCAATAGGAGGAAATATAGTAAGATCTTAATCTACAAAGACTAAGCAGCGCCTGAGTGTCCGCCAAATACGAATCGCCTGAATCCTTGCTTTAATGTATAACTATATATATGTATATGTATATATATTTTTTTTAGAATTTTTTTTTGGAATTCAGAGTGGGTTGGTAACTTTTTACGGCTACCCAACCCACCCAAAACTCGGTCAAAACCCTAAGTGCTAAGCATCTTGGTGTGAAGATTGTGATAGACTCACTCAATGGAAATTTGGACAGACTTCGGATTTCTACGCTCCTAGGTGACCGGAAAAGGAAGTATTTTGCCTGAAGGTGTATTTGTTCGATTGGTAGCTTTCTCCCTACGTTTGTTTTAATTGGGGTCAACACAAGGATTTTTCCAGTGTATATCTCCCTGGCTTGTACTACTTCCCTGCTTCTTCCTTAAGTGTTTTGGTTCTTTTTGTGCAATTACTGAGCTGAGTTTTGGACAACCGACCAATGGGCTGTTGCCCACAATCACTTTCCAGCCATACTCATGCGGTGAAGTGTGGTTTATTTTATTTTCTTTTCTTCTTTTTTTTCTTCCTTTTTTGTAGGTGGCTTCCCTGATCTCAAATGTACCTAGAGGCAATGAAGAAGTGGTCCCGTGGCTGGGTTCTGGACAACCTGCCAGTGGGTTGTTACCCACGATAACTTGCCGGCCATACCACCCTAGAGAGTTCATTAGCTACCCAATTTATGTCAAAATCTCTGAGTGAGTGTGCAAAAATGTGTGTAGACAGTTAGACTCAAAGTTCTTGTAAGCTAGAGGGTGAGTTGATAAGCCGTATACTTATCACCTTATTTAGTAGGTGGATTAGAGTAGCTTAAGGTTGCAAGGATTCGAAGCTAAGTCCATATTTTAATGGACACCAGGGCTGATTAAGCCTGAAGGCCTGAAAAGTCTAAGTGTTCAAGTTCTTTTTGTATTATTTCCCACTATTGACAAGTTTCTAATGCCTAAGTTTCTTCCTAAATTCAATTTTTTTTTTTAATTTTATTTTATTCAGACTGATTAAATGAGCTTAGGATCGTGCAATTTACCACCCCCCATGCTTAAGTTGGACAATGTCCTCATTGGCAAATACATGGATGCACAGGGTTTCAAAAAGAGATAGTACTTAAGTGACGTAAAATACAGGATCAGTCTGAATCCTCTAGGTTTCCTTCCAGGAAGCACTGAGTTTAACGCCTCCAGCTGGGCGTTGCTTCATGTCATCCCTCAATGAGGGTGACACTCTCCTTTGGGGGAACCTGGGCCAGGAAGTGTTTCAATCTTTGAGCATCAATTGTAAAAGTGTGCCCAGTGTTTAGATCAGCAATTTCAACTGCCCCATTAGAGTAAAGCTTAACCACCCGAAATGGTCCTATCCATTTGGACCTGAGTTTCCCTTAGAAGAGTTTTAGGCAGGCATCGAACAACCAGACTTGCTGGTTAGGCTCAAAGGTCTTTCTATGGATAAGTCAGTCATAGACGGCTTTCATTTTCTCCTTATACAGTCGACTATTCTCAAAAGCATCCCGACGAATTTCTTCGAGCTCAGATAATTGGAGCTTCCTCTACGCACCGGCTAACTAGGAAACCATGTTACATTGCTTGACAGCCCAGTAAGCCCGGTGTTCCAATTCAACAGGAAGATGGTAGGCTTTGCCAAAAATCAGGCGATAAGGCGACATGCCTATCGGGGTCTTGAAAGCGGTCCTGTATGCCCACAGGGCATCATCTAGTCGTGTGGACCAGTCTTTCCTGTCAGGTCTCACAGTCTTCTGTAAAATGTTCTTGATTTGTCTATTTGAGACCTTGGTCTGCCCATTTGTTTGCAGATGATACGGGGTAGCAATGCGGTGGTTCACCCCATATTTTCTAAGTAGAGCACGGAATTGGGAGTGGATAAAATGACTTCCACCATCACTGATCATGGCCTTTGGTATTCCAAACTGGGTAAAGATGTTCTACTTAACAAAGTCCATGACAGTCCTGTGATCTCATCGACGGGTGGCGACGGCTTCAATCCATTTAGAAACATAGTCTACTACGACTAAGATGTACTCAAAACCGTTGGATGGTGGAAAGGGACCCATAAAATCGATACCCCAAACGTCGAAGATTTCGACAATCAAAATGGGCTGGAGGGGCATCATATCTTTTTGGTCATGGTCCCCAGCGTTTGGCAGCGTGAGCAAGTCTTGGCATAGTTGTGTGCATCCTTAAATAGGGGCGGCCAGTAAAATCTAAACTGCAAAACCTTTGCAGCCATTTTCTTTCCAGAGAAGTGGCCACCACAAGCCTGGTCATGACAGAAGGAAAGCACACTCTAAACTTTGTTCTCGGGGATACACCTCCTGATGATCTGGTCAGTACAGAGGCAAAACAGCATGGGATCATCCCAGAAATAATGCTTGGCCTCAGCCAAGAACCTATCCCGTTGCTGTCTGAACCAGCTATGTGGGGTTTGTCCTACAACTAAATAGTTGACGTAGTCAGCATACCAAGGTAGTCTCTTGTCTTGTACAACCAGAATGTGTTCATCGGGGAAGGCGTCAGATAGAGGTAGGGAGGGTCCAATGTGGTCTGGGTGAAGTCTAGACAAGTTGTCAGCCACCACATTCTTCGATTCGGCCTTGTCGCAGATTTCCAGGTCAAATTCCTGCAAAAGCAGGATCCATCTGATGAGCATGGGCTTTGCGTCCTTTTTCGCCAACATGTGCCGGATGGCTGAGTGGTCAGTATAGAAGGTCACATGGGATCCTAGCAAGTACGATCGGAACTTCTCAAGTCCAAAGACTAGAGCGAGCAACTCTTTCTCTGTGACCGTATAATTTCGTTGGGCCTCGTCCAACGTTTTGCTTGCGTAGTAGATCACCACGGGCTTCTTGGCTTGCCTTTGTCCCAGAACAGCACCTATGGCAAAATCTGATGCATCACACATAATCTCAAAGTCCTGGGACCAGTCTAGGGGCTGAAGTACAGGTGCTGTGGAGACTAAGCCCCGGAGGGTGTGATAAGCCTGGATGCAATCAGAAGACATGTGGAATATGGCGTCATTGGCCAGAAGGTTGGCTAAGGGTTTGGAAAGCTTGGAAAAGTCTTTAATTAACCTTCGGTAGAAGCCAACATGTCCCAGAAATGAGCGAATCTGTCGGATTGAGCTAGGTGGAGGAAGTTTGGAAATCAGATCAACCATAGCCCGATGTACCTCGATGCCCCTATGCGATACGATGTGACCGAGGACAATTCCTTCTTGAACCATAAAATGGCTCTTTTCCCAACTTAACACCAGATTAACCTCAATACATCATTTCAGGATTTTCTCCAAGTTGCTCAAACAATGGTCGAATGAATTCCCAAATACAGAGAAATCATCCATAAAGACCTCTAAGTATTCACCCACCATTTCTGAAAAAATGGCTACCATGCAACATTGGAAGGTAGCAGGTGCGTTGCATAACACGAACGGCATTCGAAGGAATGCAAACGTGCCGTACGGGCAAGTGAATGTGGTCTTTTCTTGATCCTCCGGAGCAATTGCGACTTGGTTATATCCTGAATATCCATCCAGGAAGCAGAAATACTTCTACCTTGCCAATCTTTCAAGGATTTGGTTAGTGAATGGCAAGGGGAAATGATCCTTCTTAGTGGCTTCATTGAGCTTCCTATAATCAATACACACCCGCCATGCGGTGGTGGTGCGGGTGGGGATGGATTCGCCATGATCATTGGTGACAACGGTGAGCCTGACTTTCTTTGGAACCACTTGAGTGGGGCTCACCCAGGGGCTATCGGAGATAGGATAGATGATGTCGGTGTCAAGCCACTTGATAATTTCTTTCTTAATGACCTCCCGTATGTTTGGGTTTAAACGTCTCTACATCTGGCGGGAGGTTCGTGCCCTGTCTTCCAGGTAAATCTTATGGGTGCAATAGGTGGGGCTAATTCCTCTTAAGTCATAAATGGTCCAACCAATGGCGGCCCGATGTTCTGAAAGGGTCGCGGTCAACCTGAGTTCCTGATCCTTAGTTAGATGAGAATTAATAATCACAGAGAAGGTCTGGTCAGGTCCCAGGAAGACATACTAGAGATTCTCGTGTAGTGGCTTGAGCTCGGGTGCAGGTGGAACCATAGTTGATGGAAAGGGAAAAGGTGGGAGTTAATCAACATCGATCTCCTCAAAAGGTGTTGTGTGATGGTACTCAGCCTTACAGAGGTCCACGGGTAGTGATGGGTCAAAACAGTTATTACGAGTTTGGTGGTCTGAAACAGAACTAAGGGTGAGGCATTCCTCGACCAGAGTTTCCACGGGATCATATTCCTCAACACAATCGCAATCAAAAGACTTTGTCACCCGGAAGATATCCAATTGCATTTTCCTATCTCCGAAGGCAATTTCCATACATCCCGTGTCACAATCAATGTTTGCCTTAGCAGTAGCTAAGAAAGGTCTGCCTAAGATTATGGGTGCGTTCTGTAGTTTTTCAGGGACTTCCATGTCGAGCACCAAGAAGTCGACCGGGAAATAGAAGTCCTTGACCCGTACGATTACATCCTCGACAACCCCCTTCAGGGTTTTTACTGATCTATCAGCCAGCTGGATGGTGATAGGTGTGGGTGTTAACTCTCCGAAACCAAATTGGTGGTACAAGGTTGTTGGAATCAGATTGATAGAAGCACCTAAGTCCAGGAGCGCTCTATCAAATGTCATGTCCCTGATAATGCAGGAAATCAGGGGTGCTCCTGGGTCAGTTCGCTTGAGTGGAAGATTGCTTGATATTATGGAACTTGCTTGTTTGTAGAGCATAAACTTCGTAGGTGCTTGAGGTCTTGGCCTACGTTTGGGTGTACAGGAATCTTTCAAAAATTTGGCGTAAGCTGGGATGTACTTAACGGCTTCGAGGAGCGGAATATTAATCTGTACTTGCTTAAAGATCCCCAAAAGCCCCTCAGTTTCCACAACATTCTTCTTTTTCTTGATTGTTTCCAAGGCCTCAAGGTGGGGTGTTTGGATGTGGATCGGGTCTATTTCTGGGTCCTTGAGTTTTTCTGGTGCCTCTTCTGAGTCGGGTATTTCAGCGGGTGAAGTCTCGGGGAGAGTCGGCCATTTGGGTTCCTGGGTTTTGGTGCCGCTTCTCAAGGTCACTGCATTTGCAGAGGCATTGGGACCATGGGTTGATGCTTGAGAAGACGAGGACGAAGAAGCACCAAACCCAGGGGGTGTTTGCGAGGCTGGCTGGACAACGTGAGCCTGCTCGGGATTGCCTTGGAACCCTTGCGAATTGGGGCCTCTATTAATTATGTTTCACGGGTTCGGTTGTGGCTGGGAAGGTAGGGATCCTTGTTATTTACAGTCCAAGAGTTGGCTTAACTATCCCTTTACCAAGGCCATTTCCTCCTGATGTTTCTAGTTCATGTCAGCCATCATCTTTATTAGGGTGTCCATTTGGTTTTGTGGGGGAGGGGCCGCCCTATTTTGATTATATGGGGGTCTAACTGGTGGTCCTTGCTGATAGGGGGCAAGTGTGGCTGCTGGTTCAGCCAAGGCTAGTTTTGGAATTGCAGTGGTTTCTAGTTTGTCCAACCAAAGTTGGGGTGGTTACGCCAACCAGTGTTGTAAGTGTTGGAGAAATGGTCAGGTTTAGCATAACCTTGGACAGCTTGCACATCTTCAAGGATAGACGATGTCGATGGAGAGGGAAGAGAGTAATCAAGGGTTGAGGGAGCAAAGGTCCCTCCCTGGAACGTGGTCAGGGGTTGTTCCAGGTTCAGTTGGGTTAAAAGCTAGACCATGTCAACATTATGTGCTTCCTTTGCTAGGGAGAAGGTCTTTAATGGGTTCCTGGTCTGGTTCAGTAGCTCCTCAATCCTTTTGTCCACCAATTCCACTCGATCTAGTTTCTTGGCAATGATGTTCATGTCAACCATTCCAGAATTTGCTTGTACCTCATAAATCCCACCACAGGGTTGACTGGACCTGTTAAACTGGGTCATGGAGGCATTGTTGAGCGAATTCTCACTCATGGACTCAAAGAGCTCAAACGCGCTCTCCTCGTCCTTGTTTAGGAAGTTCCCCCGCATGAGGCATCGACGAAGTTCCGTAGGTTGCTGTCCATACCATGGTAGAAAATCAGGGCCAATTGCCACCTTGGTACTTCATGGTGTGGCCATTTCCTCAAGAGTTCATTAAATCTTTCCCATGCCTCATGGAACTGTTCCCCACCCTGGAGTGTGAAGGTAGTAATAGCTCTTCTGAGGGCATTGGTCTTTCCTATGGAGAAGAATTTATTTAGAAATGCATGCCTCAATTCTTCCTAGATGGTAATGGGTCTACCTTGGGTTCTAAGCTAGTGAGAAGCCTTGTCTCTCAAAGAGAAGGGGAACATCTTAATTAGAACAATGTCAAGGCTAATGTTCCTAGGTTTCACAGTTCGTGCTATGAGGTTGAGATCCTCTAGGTGCTGGAAGGGGTCCTCATTTGAGCTTCCATGAAAGTGGCTCTGGATCAGACTTAAGACATTTGGTTTTAGCTCAAAATCATCTCCCCCTTCAGGGATCCTAAGGTGTGGCTCGACTTTAATAGCGGAAGGATTATAGAAATCGCGGAGGGGCCTCGGTTGATCTTGAAATGGTGGTACATCGAGTGGTGGTTGCCCTTGTGGGACTTGGAAAGGTAGTGGTGGTTGTTCTTGTGGGTTCTGTAACTAGTGTATGGCTTGCATGATGGTGTGGATTTGTTGTTGCTGAAGCCAATGGTTTGCATTAATTTGGGCTTGGATGATGGCCATTGTGTCTGGTGGGGGTTGATCCTCAGCCTCATCTACCTAGGTTCAGCCATGTTTCTAATAGAATCACGTCGCCTAGATTCCTGTCCCAAAAAAAATAACTCGGGATGCAGTGAGCGTCTCCCGGGCATACACTAGAGAAGAACAGGAGGGGATGCGGAGAGTGACTGATGCGAGAAATGTGTTCAATCAAGCAAACAAGCCTAGTCCTCATGGTGTATTCCTTAGGAGACCTAGAAATCCCACAAAGGGTGATTAAGTCCGTAAGCACTAGACTCCCCTTCCCAAGGCTAATCTAGCCAGGTTGATTATGAGGGGATTGCAGGGAAGGTTCTTCCTTTGGCTTGCGCCTTAGGTTCCGTAGACCCCACAACCGCAGTCATTTGACACTGCCCGCAGCCTAGTCACCAAATTCTACCAAGGGAATGAAAGCCAAGTGCCCAGCGAACGAAACCTCGCCTTTTGAGACTTAACTCAGTCCTGCCTAGGGCACGTCTACTCAGTTTTAAAAGGGCTAGGATAGTGCTTGTGCTAGGGTTATGTGATGAGGCGTTGATTGGGGTGGTGCCTCTTAATTTTCCACTTTCATTATGTGTGCTTCTATCAAAACATGGTTTTCAAGCAAGGATTTTTAAGATGTGTCTTTTAGTGTGTCATCCTTACTTTAGTATCTTTTAGGGTTGACGTGTCTTAGTGTTTTCAGACAAGTTTCAGTGGGCATGTCATGTTTTGCACACAATTTGGTCAAAGTAGATTTCCTTTTATTGTGTAGAGGCTCTAAAACCCTAATGTACTCATCCTAATGATCATGCAACATCTATTAGATGAGTCATTTTTAGGGTTGAGTGGTGCGGCCCAAGTCAATCCATGGTGGCTTCGCAAACACCACTCAAAAAGAGAAAAGAACACTCCAAGAATTTATTCAGAATGTTAGAGTGTATATTTTTTGTTGGGTGATGTGTTAAGGATGTGGGTCAAGTAACCATACACCACGTCAAATTTTTTTAATTTTTACAATTTTTTTAGCTTTTCACGCAAGCAAACAGTCATGAGTGAACAATTACTCACTACCGGTCCTTGTTGCGCCTACTCCCTTATTACCGTCATGGGATGCGTCGCTTCGCCATCCAAGTGCCGAATTCCTGCAACCATCAAGTAAAAAGGAAACAAGGCATTAGACGATGTGAGAATGGATGTGGAATGGAAGTGACAAAACAAATCTGTTGCCTCCCCGACAACGGTGCCAAAAACTGACGTGGCTTCATGCGTGTGTGTTAAGAAGTGTCGTTATAGTTCGCACTTGCAACACCAGTTTCAAAGTAAAGAAACGGATGTGAGTCCGAGTGTCGTTCTTAGCGAGGCATGAAAACCAAATTTTTCTTGTCACTTATTTTCACGGAAATCGTGAAGTTTTGCTTGCGAAAAGGTATGGGTGAAAAGCAAGAGAGAGAGAGAGAGAGATAGAGAGAGAGATCAGGATTAGAGTCGTTTCTTTCGTTAACATGCAACTTGGGTAGGAAATAAAGTAGACAACTGAATGGAAAATAACTTCATTAATCATGCAGCTTTAGTTCACAAATTACAACATTAGATACATGCTTAAACATAAGTAAAGTAAAGCTTAAAATAGAGGAAGAAGAGAGAAAGAGGGAGGGCGGCGAGGCAGCCATGGTGGTGGAGAAGGCTCCGTCGGCAGCTCGTCGTCTCCGATGATTACAAGAGGGCCTAAAGCTAGCTAAGAGAGGGGTAGAGTAGTTGCAAGGGAAGTGATGTAAACACATTTACACTACTTAAAATGTCTATTTATGCATGTTCTTAAGCATAGGATTGCATTTCATGATATAAATATTGCATAACATGCATCATCTTGCATTTAGAGTAGTTTCAATAAAATGGAGGTTAATTGTCTCCTTTTATGTGCTTGGACATGGCAAACATTTTATCGGGGCCTCGGATCAAAGGTCCAACCGTATGGATGTAATCAGGGCGACGATTGGAGTTCAACGACTCCAAGATCGCCCTAATCAGGCATCCGTAGCATCAGATAGAGACCGGGGAACCCTAGAAGATCAAGGGCCAGGATGGTGTAAATTCACACTTCAGATGACAAATCCGACCGCACGGATGAATGCGGATCGACGATCGTAGCCCAACGACACAAAAATTGAGTCAATCCGACATCCGTGGCACCATCTACAACTTCCAGAAGATGGATGGCCAAGATGACGCCACGTGGCACCATCTCAGCCACCCAAACGGTCGCTTGCATCTTGTGAAGACCACGCACCCATCTCCTCTCCGCCGTTGGATCTCGATCCAACGGCTGCGACGCGCCCGCGCTGAAGTCAAGCGCTCGACACAAATGCGACCGCAGCGCAGCGGTCGAGCACTCTAACGCGAAGCAGGGACGCGCGTTCAAGCCGCGCCTCGCAGAAATTAGAGCGGTGGCGTGCCTCCAATCAACCGCACGATCGCGATCCAACGGCAGCGCGCGCCCGATAGTGCTGACGCGCGATTGGACGCGCGATCTTACGCACAGGTGGGCGGGCGGCAGCGGTGAAGGCGCAATTTTAAGCCGTCCGATCTTGCGATCGGACAGCTGAGACTTCGCGGACGTGCGAAGCCGTTGAGGGCACAAGCAAGCGAGGAGGCGTGCGCGAGCCGCCCACGTCGCCCACGTTAGGGGCTTTAGTGACGGATTTATCCGTCACTAAAGACCCCTCATTTACTATTTTCAACTTGTAATGTCCATTTTTCCCTCACTCCTTGCAACTATAAAAGGAGACCCCCTCCATATGAAATTTTCATCCCTTCTTTCTCCTCTCTACCCCTCCAAAGCTCAAGAGAAGCTTGTCCCACACCCGGGATGCTTCTCGCGAGATAAAGTCCAATTTTCGTTCCCCTTCGGAAGTGGATCCCGCGACGATAACAGTGTGCTGCTTCGTTCCCGTTCTTCTGCTTCGTCCTCCTTCGTCTCGCTTCATTCTCCTTCGTCCAGGCGTCGTCCCATTCGGCTCGTCCTCCAAGCAACCGTCAAGGAGGATTTCTCTCTCCCTATTCTTTTTACCGCTTTCTAGTCTAGATTTACTACTTTCTAGATTAATCTACTCATCCTCCAAGCAATCGTCGAGGAGGACATTTCTCTCTCCATTCTTTTAATGCTTTCTAGAGTAAATTTATCACTTTCTAGAGTAATTGTTTTATGCTTTCTAGTTGTAATGAACAATCTCTTCAATACAAAAATTCCTTGTTTATTCTACATCTCATTTTGATTTCTCTGTGAATATTCTCTTTCTCTCTTACTCTCTCTCTCTCTTTTATTTATTGTAAATAATTAGATAGTTCTAAATTGAATTATTCTGTAACAAATAAAAAGAAACGCGTAGTTTTTAAATCAAACGTCTGCCTCCCTGTGTTCGACCCGGAATTTTAATTTTGGTATAAATTTTATTTGTTGAACACGAATTCTTCGCTTTCGAACTACAACGACAGGTTTTCCAAAATCGAACACGTTAGCGTAGGTTCGTACACGTTCAACATTTTGGCGCCGTTGCCGGGGAGGCAACGATCTTTGATTTCTCTTCGCGTTTTGTAACTTACAAATCAATTACCTAACTTTTCTCCTTTCTAATTGTAATTGCAGGTACTCTTTCGAGGCAGGAAAAAGTAGTAGATTGGAGTAAAGTGCTGTAAAAGGTTTCGTGAGTTACTGATGAGTGGCTACTCATCATGGCTAAAAGGCTGAAATTAAGCTAGACACTAAGCAAAACAATATCAAATTAACACATAAAAAGGGTTAAGTGTGGGAATTAAAGAAAAGACCTAAAACTTTTAATGTGTGTTAAAATCTCCTAATTAGGTCACAAAAATAAGATATTCTGAAAACTAAAGAACAAATGATGATCCATGCATAAATTGAACACATAAACAAGTTTGAAAAGCCAAATCAGAAGTAAAATCAATGTCGTAAATGTTCAATTAAGCACATGTAAAAATTTGAAAGCAATTGGACATCATTTAGGCTTAGAAATAAATAGATTACAAGTAGGTCCTTCATGCATTACATTTCTACCCTTCAAAACTCCTTCTCGGACCTTTTTGCAAGCCGCAGGGACCCTTTTGTAAGACTGCAGGGCCCTTCCAGCTGCTATTCTTCTCGCTTATGGGCCTGCATGCAAATGTTCTACCCCTTCTTCTAAGGGTCCGTCTGCAAATTTCCCCTTTATTTCAACAAGAAGCTGAGTTCTTCACGCGCACTGTAGCGCGCGAAGAACACAGCCATTCTCGACCGTCCATCGCACTTTTGATCTCGATCTGCGGCTGGATTCAAATGGAACCTTCGCGCGATTCGGTGCGTGCGTTCACCTCTCTTCCCAGATCTCATCTGACGGTCAGATTTCTCTCTTGAGTCGCCGCGCGCTCTACCCATCTCATCCTCACCGCCGGCCTGATTCTGATTAACCTCACCCTTGCGGTGATCTCAGTCACAGAGCTGCTATTTAAGCACCTCAGTGGTGTCGCGCGCAGGGGATCGCTCCCTCCTACATCTCTTAGCGATCAATTCTTCCACTCCAGTCTCTCCTCCTCATCTAGACCCTGATTTCACAGCCACCGGCTGTGGAATCATCGCCTGCTCTCGACCCTCCTCGTCGCTAAGGACCTCGTAGCACCTGAGGACGACCCTGGAGTCTCACTAGCAGACTCTTCCCTCCGCTGGAGTCACCCTCCTCCTTTCTTCCTCCTTAGCCGCCGGCTAAGGACCCATAGGTCCCATTCTTCCTTTTAGTTTAGTTTTTAATTCTGCACAAGTAGTGTTAGATTTAGTTTACAGTAGTTTAGAATAGATTTAGTTTTAATTGTTAGTGTTTAATGTTAGCTGTAGTTAGATTAGTCTTAGGAGTAGAATTAGTATTAGATCCCCTCCCTCACCTCCTCTGATCAGTCCAGATCAGAGGGGAAGAATCATCTGTTCACTATTCAATTTATCTCCCTCTTCATGTTTTGTTTTTCCCATCATCCAGATTCTGATTCTTGTTTTTTTTCCTTTTAACGACAAATTTTTCACCAATCACCCACACATCCGGACCCAATTCCAGATCTGATGGTGTACTGCCTCAGATCTGAAATTGGCGTCACAAGCACCATTTGGGGCTTCTCACTCACCCCATTTGTGTTCACAAAAGCCCCTTTTATTTTAGATTGATTGCCTCAGTTTGTCAGATTCACTTTAACATGGGTTTTGAAGAGATTTTGCTTTCTGAAATGTCTTGACAGATCTGACAAATTGAAGGGATTTTGGTTTTCCTTGAGGGCAAGGATTCTGATAAGTTCTCTGGTGACAGAGAACAAATCAGAAGAGCCTTTCATGAATTTGCTTCTGCCTTGATCTGAATGCATTCGCTAGCTTTTATAAATTCCTTTAATGCATTCTTTTTCTGATTTGTCATTTCAGAACTGCCATACACCACCTGTTTGATAATTATTTTTGTATGGTGATTCTCTAACCTAAGGAGTTTTCCATACTCCTTAAGGTTGCAAGAAACTGGGATTGTATGTTTTTGGTTTTAATTGATTGAGTTAAGTCTTCCTTCATGCTGTCTATGGCATTAGGAAGACTAACTCAATGCCATTTGTGTTTTGATCTGAAATGATGCTTTTGATAAGGGCTTTTCCTTGTGGGTATTTGAACTGAATTCTTATGTGATTTTCGTGAGATTTATACCCTTATCAGATTTGGATTTCAACTCTTTAATTTTTAGTTTGTTCTGAATTTTCTCTTATTCCCAGTTATACAGAAAAATGCTGCAAACTGCAGCTACATTCCCCTCTTCTCTAAATTCCCCTCTCATCTGTGAATACTTTCCCCCTCTTCAAATGGACTAACTGCAGCAGCAGTTAGCCCATTTGACAGTGGCTTAAGCCACTGACACTGCTAAAACACCCAGAACAGCTAGTTTAACTTAAATAAAATAGAAATAAATTCGTAAATATACAATAAAAATATGTATAAAATACTTAAGTATGTAAATTAAATCTGTATAAGGTCAATTAGACCATTTACTAACTATTTTATAAGTAATTAACTATTTAATCACCTAAATCAACCTGTACAATCAGCCTAGTTTAGCGAATTTATTTGTATAGTAAACATATTTAAAATTCAAAATTAATTAATCAATTATGTAGTATTATGTAAATACTTTATTAACCATATTTTATTTTATTTTATTTAATAATTTATGGCCCCCAAATCAAGGGCCAAAAGCACGAACAGACACAGCTGCGCCTGATTTCCAGTGCACGATGTGGCGCTGGAATAGCACCACATCGTGTGCTGCAAGTCAAGCGCAGCCACATAAATGTAATTTGTGTTTCTTATACGTCAGTCGTCACGGGCGCCGGGCGCCCGAAACACTGCCTTTGAACATCTGACCCGATTACCCATTGAGCTCTGGTCTGAGTACTCTGTCTGATTTGCGATAAATATGTGACGTGTGTGTGTGGCCGGGGGCCCGAGCGTGTGCGAGCATATGGCGTTGGGCTGAGGCCTGGCGCTGAGATTAAAGACATAATTAAGCCACCTAATCTGAGATTAGGGCGCGCTTAGTAGAGGTCTGGTCCCACCCTTAGGGTGCTGTGTATCCCTCGAAAAGCGTGCCCGCAAACTAAACACGTTTTAAACTAATGATATTAGCCTAATCCCCTCCCCACCGCAGCCTCTGAAATATGCTAAGACAGAAGAGTTAACAAAGAGAAGAACAAAGAGTTAACACGAGAGAAAAAAAAAGAAAAGAGTACAAGAACAACAGAGAAAAGAACAAGAGTAATAAAAAGAGAAAGAAGAAGATGAATACTTAGAAGAAAACAGAAATATGAACACAAGAAGAACAGGAGTTAAGAATACAAAGAACAGAGACTTAATGAAGAAAGAAAGAGAAACAAAGAATAAGTAGTATACATACGTATAAGTAAATCTATATAATTACTAACAGAATAAAGTGACACTATAAACGTCGCTAAAGATCTCAGTTTTGCCTCTTTAGGTTGTATATAGTGTTTTCTGAGATTTAGCGACGCTTATATCTGTCACTGAAACTGCTGTATATGTTACTGTACATAACAGACTAATAAGTTAAATTTCTACACCATTGCATTCTAATGTATTATATACTATTATGATAGTACTAATAGGATAACTTGTAAATACATAGTTTAGAGTATAATAATAGATTGTTTGATGCTTGTTCATAGTTAGTATTTTTGCAAGCATTTCTTAGTAATTAGGTAAATAAAACACACATTCATTCATTCTTTAATAAAATGTAAAGTTTCTTTTTTTGAATAAGAAGACAATTTTGAGATAATCAAAGAGTGACCGAATTAAATTCAATAAATTGCCTCCCAGTGAACGACCTGGAACAAAACCAGTAAAAATTAGATAAATAAGCAAATGATAATAATGGTTGTAATGACTGGAACTCACCCATACTCACCACTATACGACATCCTTAATGTTATATTATACACCCTATACTACAACGACATAATCAACAATTATTACCAACAAACATTTACAACAACCATTTTTCATCAACAACCACGACCAGTTACCCCCCACCTCCCACCCATTAGATTTCATTTCATCACATAATAACTCAAACATCAATCAACCTAGGTGTTTTTATAAACTCTAAGGTTAGATTGTTTGTTGTTTGACACCCATACTCACCCCAACCCCCACATTAAAAAGAAAAAAAAGAAAAAAAATCTCACAAAGGTACACAACCTCATCTGATTTTCAAACTCAACCGGTAAACCAATCTTAGGAGCTGGTACACACATCCAAACACATAATTGAGTAGAAATCTGATTAGGTAATCATTTGTGTGCCTAATTAAGTGGTGCAACAGGCGAATTGTTTGAGTTGATTGGGCCGCACCACTTCAAATAAAATCAACTCATCAAGTAGCTGCCAATTAGGTTCAACTCTTAGTGATTTACCAGGCACTCCACATTCTTTTTAAACTTTAAAGGAAAACATCTTCACCTGTTCTTGTAAAACTTGGTGTGCCAATGAAACTTGATTGAAAATACCTAAAGTTGAATCCTAAAAGCTACTAAGCAAGATTTGAATCTTAAAATTCACCACATCAAAAACAATCTTGCTTGAAAACCACTGGTTGTGCACTCACACACAAATCAATCAATCATTAAGGGCACAACCCATTTAAAGGGCCCATCACATTCCAAAGCACATTCAAACCTAGCCCTAAATAAAACAAAGTAGACGTTGGCCTTAAGGATTGGACTCGCTCTTCAGAACCCAGAACGAGATTATTTTCGATTAGTCTGTTTCTACTGTTCAATCTGATGTCTAGCTAGGGGAGTAGAGTTAAACGATCATGGCTGGGGGGTACACTAGGAACCGGAGGTGCAAGCCGAAGGAAGAACCTTCTCTCTAGTCAATCCTACTAACTGGTTGGATTGAATAGACAAAAGTAGATCAAATCGTTCCTTTATCTCAAGATGGGTTTTGAGAGTCTATAGGTCTTTAGGCTAACCTATTTAAGGATAGGTTTGATTGTTTGTATTGCAGGGCACCTTTCTTCCTCTCGTGTATCATGAATCCTTCCACATATTTCACGCATTCCCGCTCTTTCCCTCCTGTTGTAAATTATCCTCAACATGACGATTATCCCAACTCGTATTGTAATCGACCATCAGTTAGTTGGGATAATTCGGATTGGGGATACAATTCCGGACCCCCGTGTTTAGGGTCTAACCCTGAACACTTTGATTCTGATTTCTATCCTTCTCAGAGTTACATCGATTATAGATCGTCCTCCTTTCATGAACAACCTAATACGATCTACAATCAAGAAGGATACACTGATCCTTACCCATCCTCTGATTTCACTGCCTTTAGGTCATCACCATCTTTTGAACAATCTGAAATGACCAATTATCAGGATGGGTATAACGAATCTCAATTCGTTAATTCCTCTACATTGATGTCAAACCCGCCCAACCCTGAACCAACTCATTTGGTTCAGGTTAATCAGGTTCAAGATAAGGTTCTGGCTAACTTGAGGAATATCATTCAATCTTTAGAAGTTCAGCCAATACCTTGCATTGAGAGATTGGAGCCCCTGACTGAAATGATTGATGATTTAAATAAGTCTTTGTTGGATTGGCTCCAGGATGTTAAGGATAAGAACCCGGGTGAGTTTCTACTTGGGAAATTAGCGAAATTGAGGATGAGATTCGTGGTTGCTTTGATTCAATCTTGGAATAATTCCCAGGATGAACTCGCTTCAGGAAAGCCAATGACAGAACCCGCTCAAGCACCTGTTGGGGGGGACACGTGTTACGAGGCTGACCAGATTGAATTAAAACAACCAATTAAGGATGATCTGACTTCTTCGCCTGAGATCCCTAAGCCAGGTTACGAGGAAACGTGTGTCTCCTTCGAACACAAAGTGACAAATGATTTTGGGACATACATTGATACGGATCCTGATGGTGAAGATTCAAGTTGCGAAGTCTCACGCGAGTTTTCTGAACACGATTTCTGTGAGACGATTGGGCCTGAGGATTCTGATAGATCAATTGATAGCCCAATAACTGAGAACACTGATCTTATTAGGGCACACATTACGGATCCAGAATCACATTTTCTGGAAGAATCAATTCAATGCCCTGATTATCAGTTACACCCTGTTGAGCTTATTGATAATTCTAATTCTAAGATAATTAGACCCAAGTCAATTTTGATTTTGCCACATCATTTAGACTTGGAGATTTCAGACAGGGTGATGAGAATACAAGAGGTCCTGGAATTTGATATGCTAAATGAGGAGGATAGGAGCTGGGAAGTTTTGATTTGGGAAGTTAATTCAGGAGGAAATGGAAGATTGAGTCGAAGGGTTCCTTTTAAGTTTAAACCATCAAATCAGAACCCTTACGACATTTGTTTCGAGGATGTTCAACCCAAGCACACATTCAACGATTATCCTTTTGAGCTTCAATTTTCTGTAACCCGACTTTTTGGTCTTGGGTTGCATCCTCAGAAATCGCAGGCCCGATCCCGCATACATTTTGATTTGAGGTTTTGGGTAATTTTTATCCAGAACCTAAGATATTCTCGATTATGGGGTGTGGGTCTGCACCACAATCTGGTCCACATCTGTGGACCTCTGCTGACAGGTCAGAGGATTCTTCTGTTCATTCTAATTCTGACCTGCACATGTGAATTCTTCATTTCTTTTCTTTGTATAGTGTGCCTAGCTGAAGGCACTAAACTCAGCACTTATACAGTTCTTTTTTGTTTTCATCTTGGAGCGGACCTGATATTCACGCAATTCAGGTGCTTTCTACGCTCTTCCACTCTGTTTTATGTCTTTTTAATACAATGAGGACATTGCATTAGATAGGCATGGGGGGGTGGATATTCATCTCTAAATTCATTCGTCAGCTCCGTAGACTTGTTTTATATAAAAAAAAATCAGAATTAGGAAAGAGAATTTGGGTTTAAGAAAATTTTCAATCTTAAGAAATACTACATTAAGATCTGAACACAAAGACCCTTCAGGTCTTTGAACTTAATCAGCCAGTGTATCCACTAAAATGTGGATTTATTTTCCGAGTTCTCGCCAACTTGAATTTTATTTTAATAGGAGTAAATAAGTTTGTGTGATAAGTACATGACTTATCAACCCGCCCTCTGATGTGAGGGAATTTTGAGTCTTAAGCATCTACACACTTTCTTTGCACTGACTCATTGTTCGGCGATTTTAACGGAAATTGGGTAGCTAATGAACCTTCTAGGGTGATATGGCTGGCAAGTTATCGTGGGTAACAGCCCATAGGTAGGTTGTCCAGAGCCTAGTCACTAGACCTTTCTCTTTTTGCTGCCTTTAGGTAAATCTTAAACCAGGAAAGCCACCTACTTAAAAAAAAAAAAAAAAAGAGAAAAAAAAAATCAAAAAGGAGAAAAGAACAAAAAGAAATAAGCCACACTTCGCCGCACGAGTATGGCTGGCAAGTTGTTGGTGGTAACAGCTCATCGACCGGTTGTCCAGAACCCAGCTCAGAAAATGCACTAAAAATTCCCAAAACACTTAGGAAGAAGCGGAGAAGTAGAATAAACTGGGGAGATATACACTGGATTCACCCTTATGTTGACCGCGTTAAAAAAATAAAAGTAGGGAGAAAGCTACCGGTTGTAAAGATACACCTTTAGGCAGAATTCTTTTTGAGGTCACCTAGAGGCGTAGAAATCCGAAGTCCGTTTTAATTGCCGGTCAATGAGTCTATCACAATCACAATAAGATGCTTAAAGCTTAGGGTTCTCATCAAATCTTGGGTGAGTTGAATGGTCGTAGAAAGCCACTCTTAAACCCTAAAATTTGAAAATCCAAAAAAATTAGAAAAGAGTAAAAAGAGAAAAAGAAATTTTTCTTTGAATAAGGCGAGGGCTTGAGGCGGTCTGCATTTTGGTTGATACTCGGGCGCTGTTGTGTCTTTGAGAGTTCAGTTCATAAGTAGACAATTTTTTTTAATGATTGAAAATTACTCAGGTCCAAATAATCTAACTTAATTCTTTTAAAAATAGCATATAGTTTTTTCTAGGGACTAGCAAAAGATAGGCATGGGGGTATGATGTAAACACATTTACACTACTTAAAATGTCTATTTATGCATGTTCTTAAGCATAGCATTGCATTTCATGATATAAATATTGCATAACATGCATCATCTTGCATTTAGAGTAGTTTGAATAAAATGGAGGTTAATTGTCTCCTTTTATGTGCTTGGACAGGGCAAACATTTTATCGGGGCCTCGGATCAAAGATCCAACCGTATGGATGTGATCAGGGCGACGATTGGAGTTCAACGACTCCAAGATCGCCCTAATCAGGCATCCGTAGCATCAGATAGAGACCGGGGAACCCTAGAAGATCAAGGGCCAGGATGGTGTAAATCTGCACTTCAGATGACAAATCCGACAGCACGGATGAATGCGGATCGACGATCGCAGCCCAACGACACAAAAATCGAGTCAATCCGACATCTGTGGCACCATCTACAACTTCCAGAAGATGGGCGGCCAAGATGACGCCACGTGGCACCATCTCAGCCGCCCAAACAACCGCTTGCATCTTGTGAAGACCGCGCACCCGTCTCCTCTCCGCCGTTGGATCTCGATCCAATGGCTGCGACGCGCCCGCGCTGAAGTCAAGCGCTCGACACAAACGCGACGCAGCGCAGCGGTCGAGCACTCTAACGCGAAGCAGGGACGTGCGTTCAAGCCGTGCCCCGCAGAAATTGGAGCGGTGGCGCGCCTCCAATCAACCGCACGATCGCGATCCAACGGCCGCGCGCGCCCGATAGTGCCGACGCACGATTGGACGCGCGATCGCACGCACAGGCGGGCGGGCGGGAACGGTGAAGGCGCGATTTTAAGCCGTCCGATCTCGCGATCGGACAGCTGAGACTTCGCGGACGTGCGAAGCCATTGAGGACACGAGCAAGCGAGGAGGCGCGTGCGAGCCGCCCACGTCGCCCACGTTAGGGGCTTTAGTGACAGATTTATCCGTCACTAAAGACCCCTTATTTACTATTTTCAACTTGTAATGTCCATTTTGCCCTAACTCCTTGCAACTATAAAAGGAGACCCCCTCCATACGAAATTTTCATCCCTTCTTTCTCCTCTCTACCCCTCCAAAGCTCAAGAGAAGCTTGTCCCACACCCGGATGCTTCTCGCGAGATAAAGCCCAATTTTCGTTCCCCTTCGGAAGTGGATCCCGCGACGACGACGGCATGCTGCTTCTTTCCCGTTCTTCTGCTTCATCCTCCTTTGTCCCGCTTCGTTCTCCTTCGTCCAGGCGTCGTCCCGTTCGGCTCGTCCTCCAAGCAACCGTCGAGGAGGATTTCTCTCTCCCTATTCTTTTTACCGCTTTCTTGTATAGATTTACTGCTTTCTAGATTAATCTACTCGTCCTCTAAGCAATCGTCGAGGAGGACATTTCTTTCTCCATTCTTTTAATGCTTTCTAGAGTAAATTTATCGCTTTCTAGAGTAATTGTTTTATGCTTTCTAGTTGTAATGAACAATCTCTTCAATACAAAAATTCCTTGTTTATTCTACATCTCATTTTGATTTCTCTGTGAATATTCTCTTTCTCTCTTACTCTCTCTCTCTCTTCTATTTATTGTAAATAATTATATAGTTCTAAATTGAATTATTCCATAACAAATAAAAAGAAACGCGTAGTTTTTAAATCAAACATCTGCCTCCTTGTGTTCGACCCGAAATTTTAATTTCGGTATAAATTTTATTTGTTGAA
The DNA here is from genome assembly GCA_037157565.1 of Thalassia testudinum. NCBI lineage: Eukaryota > Viridiplantae > Streptophyta > Magnoliopsida > Alismatales > Hydrocharitaceae > Thalassia > Thalassia testudinum. The sequence continues at coordinate 16,176,668 of JAZHRO010000007.1, forward strand.
CATGAATTCTTCGGTTTTGAACTATGACAGGTTTTCCAAAATCGAACACGTTAGCGTAGGTTCGTACACGTTCAACAGGAAGTGAATGCCTTGAATGAGTGGTTGGAAGGGGTTTAAGTAGGGAGAAGGGCTTTCTAAAAGAAGGGGTTTTAGCGACGTGCGGGACATCGCTAAAACCCTTCCAAAAGCATCGGTGAAGCCCCCAGCCCACCGGTCTCTCGCCCACGCTATTCTTCCTCACGCTTAATCCATGGGTGCAGCATGAGAGCCGTCCGATCGAAGATTAGAAGGTTGAGATCTTCACCCAGGCGCGCTTGGATCGCGCCTTGAGCACGCGTGCGAGCGGGTGTTGCCATCTGGCGTGCGTGTGCGCGTGGCCGATCGCTACCTGAGGGCATGCCGCGTGGCACTATCGCCACCGTCCAAGTGCGGATCTACGGCTGAATTTCGTCCGCGTGCCTCATTGTCTTTGATTTCCCTCATCGCACGGCTCAAACCCACGCCGCGTGGGCGCGGGCGTGCGCATTAACCACTGCGCTACGCCCGCTGCTTTGTCGCGGTGACTGCGGGCATGTGCACGGTTCTCGGTCATCTGATCAGAGATCAACAGCTGAAGGTGGAAGCGGCGTAAGGTGAGCGGGTGCCACGTGGTGCATCGAGGATCGTTGATCATCAGATCAACGGTCAGAACTTCTTGGGCCCATTATGGGAGCTCCGGATGTCGGATTTGGCCTATTTTGAGTCCGTTGGACTCCATTCGTCATTCTGAATCCATCCGTGCGGTCCGATTGCTCATTTGAGGCCTACTTTGACAAGTGCTTATACAAATGGCCATTAATATTATTTTATAAGCAATCTTGGCATATGATGCATGCAATGCTCCCATTCTACTTATGTTGTGCCTTTTATTCTTAAGATGGGCCTTATTTAACAGAATTATCACCCCCATATGCAATGTTATCACGTACCACACCTCACCGCGTGCGTGGGTAGTGCCCAGCTACTGTCTTCGCGTGCCTCTTGCCTAGATCTCGCGCACCTCTCAGCCCGCGGCCACACCACCTCCACTTCCAACATTAGCATTCCTAGTGCCAAGCACCGCTCTCATCGCCTATGCATGCCACTAGCTCCTTGCATGTGTCCTCGTGCTCGCCCTGGCAGGACGACCAATGAGCGCATTCTCTCGACTAGCAGCCACCTCATCCCATCTCCGCACACATCTCCTGCCTGTGCCCAACTGCGCTCCATGCCCAGCAGGGATGCTGCGTGCATCACCTCCTTCGCCGACTCCTCGTGCAGCCACACGCACACACCCGCGTGCCTGCCGTAGCAACACCACCACTCCTGGCCATGCGAGTAGCTCCCCCAACAACAAAGGCCACTGCCAGAACCCACCTCCACCATTGTTTCGTCTGGTCACCTCGGGTCACCCTGTACTTCGTCGCAACCACCATTGTGAAGCCCTCACCTCACTCATCTCCTTCACCAAATCTCTCTTGCATCTAAGCCCTCCTCAATGTATGAGATCCTCACAACAAAATCCTTTGTTTTGTTTGTAATTAAAATTTACATTTTTTGCCATTGAGCGGGAAGGGATTTTTAGGTATTAATATTTTATTCTATTGATTTTATGTGCATCTCCCTCTTGTTTTGCATAAATACAATATCAGCATGATAATGTCTTATTATCTCAATTGAAAAGTGATTTTGATCTGATTTCTTGATGAAACTAATCCTGAACATCTACTTTTAACCGGTGCAAGTTTAAATAGGTCATTGCCTCCCTGTGATACGATTCGCTCCTAATTGAGTGGTTATTTTAATTATTTTGATTAGTCGATTTTCCACCACTTAGAAATACAAAGACAAATCATCTTAATCATCATTTTCAATAGAGAAAATCATCTCGTCAAATGCCACCATTGTCAGGGAGGCAACGGGCCTGTTAAACTCGCATTTATTTAATTATTTGTTCACATTTTATTTAAGGCATATTTCAATTCGATTATCTATTTGGTATGAGGTACGCGTATTTGGAGATGCCTTGTCGCACTAGCCTCAAAGATCAGGCAATCCTTGACATCATCAGTGGAGTTGCAACACTGGGAGAAGGAGCATCATGCCCACCTCAGCAATGCCTTGGTGGACCTTGTTTCCACTGCTAGAGGAGATATCCGAAGGACCACAACTTCATCTCATCCATTTAGCTGTAGATAGTTTTTATTTTTCTTTCTTCTCTTTATTTGAGTACATTCATTTGGAAAACCCTTGTTCTGGGGTACATTTTAGGGGTTTGTTCCCCGACTTTCTTTTACGCCCGTGTTGGGTAATTTTTGCGGTAGTCTATTCCCATTTATTTAGACTTAGGTTTTTACTTTCTTTTGTGGATTGATTTTATTTTTCTTGATTGTGCATAAGTAGCTAAAAAAAAAAGCAAAAACAAAAACACAAACTGCCTGCTAGAAGTTGCCTGCCTTAGGATAACCATTTAGGTGTGAATGAGTAGCCTCTAGATTTTATTTTGCATTTGCGTGCATTTCACTGAGGATTGCTGGAGGCAAGGTACATTTTCTTTTCCTTGAATTCTATGTTGTTCATGCATTTGCATCTGGATTTAATTGCAAGACCACTTAATTTAATTGAAGAAAATCTAACAAGTGGTCACATATTTTCTTGAAAAAGGACTTTAAGTTAAGGAGGAACACTAAAAACCAAGAACTTGAGCTGAAAACTTGTCGTGCGTTTCAAAATTCAAAATTCAAATTCTTTTACAGTGCATGCACACTTATATCTCTTGCACCACAAAATGCATTTAGACACTCACTACTAGGACACGAGCCCTCCTACCATTGGATTCTGAAGTGTTCAGAACTTGAGATCAAAGGTTTTGTAACTCCAAAGAGGGGGATACCCTGTCGTGGATTTTTGGGGGTAGTTAAGAAGCACCGCAAAAGCACAGCTTCAAAGGAAGGCTTAGGCCTACTTGCATCCCTCGGTCTTCCATCTTTGGAGTTGCTCTACCATTTGAGATTTAGCGAAGAGCACTTAAGCTCCAACTAGGTCTTTTTAGGCATTTCGTAGGTCAACAATAGATGCATAATTGATTGGGTAACTTGATTTGTCACCTATAATTTGAATTAAAATCAAAAGCCCAAATTTGTAAAGGCCTAACAAGTCCTTTTGAATTGTGTTTGTAGTGCATGCTTGTTAGGTGATCTCTTAGGAGACAACTTGTGTTTGATCCTGAACATAAAAGAATCCTAAGAAGGAACCACCCAAGGGAAGAAGTGGCTAGTCAAAGGAGCCTTAAGGAATATTTCAGTCTGACCAATCAAACTGGCTTTGCACTTTGTAGACTTGGAGGGGACAATCCTTATGAGATCAAAAGCAGTACCATATCCTTGCTGCCCTCCTTTTATGGTACTTCTAGGGAAGACCCTTAAAGGCATATAGAGGAATTCACCGATGTCTATTCTACGGTAAAGCTGCAGGGCATTATTGATGATGGTCAAATGTGGATCCTCTTTCCTTTCTCCCTCAAGGACAAGGCCAAGTATTGGTATCATACCCAAGATGATATTAACACTTGGGATTCCTTGAAGGAGTTTCTGAAAAAGTACTACCCCATGAGCAAAACTAATCACTTTAGGAGGGAAATTACGAGTTTTGTTCAAAAGGATGGGGAAGCTTTCCATGATGTGTGGTAGCACTTTAATGACCTGTTGAGACTTTGCCCACATCACCAGGTGCCCAAGTGGCAATTGGTTGAAAGGTTCTACACTGGACTTAATGATTCGCACAGGCAGATTGTGGATGGTACCTGTGCAGGAACCTTTCAATCTAAGACTAAGGATGAAGCTTGGAACCTTTTTGATACTTTGAGTGAGAATTCTATTCACTTGAATTCTGCCTACTTGGATAGAAAAACCACTCATGCAAAGGAAGTTGGAGGCAAATGAGGCAAGGGATACCCATAATTTAGCCTATCAGATTCAATTGTTGAATCAAAATATGGAAAGGCTTATGTCGAGCCTGGGCCAATTCACATCTAGCACCTCCACATCCCAAGCTTCAGAATGCTCCATTTGCCAAGGCAATACACACGCCACTGTGGATTGCCACTTGGCCTCTCAATTCCCTGATCTTATATAAGCGGACCTGAATGCCGCTCAAGGGTTCCATCCTAGACCTCGTAATGATCCTTTTTCCAACACGTGTAATGAGGGATGGAGGAATCATCCAAGCTTTTCATGGAGACAAGGGAATGTCTCAAATTCAAGGAATTATAAACCACAACCCTTTCAAAACCTACAAATGAACCAACCTCAGACCTCTGAGATGGATGAATTGAAGGCAATGTTGAGAATTATGCAAAAAAGTCAAAGTTCCATCATCCAATCTCATGACAAGGCTATCCATGAAATGAAATTGCAGATAGGACACCTTGTCGAGGCTGTTAGATACAGGGAAACTGGGAAGCTTCCAGTGCTGCTGAGGAGAATCCTAAAGAAAAAGGGATTGTCTTTAGGAAGCATGCCCAGGCGGTGACTATTCTGAGGAGTGGGAACGAAATTTCCAAACCTGATGCTCCTATAGTCTCAATTTCTGAAAACCCATCCACCTCGACATTCGCCCCCACGGGAGAAGAATTGCCCAACTCCCCTTCGCTTGAAATTACCTCTCCAGAAGAGGTTGCCCCCATTCCACCCCTTACCTGACATGAAAACCCTTCAACCCAAAGACCGAGAGTTCCCTTTCTAGAGCACTTATCCACCTCTGAGCAGACTTCTGCTGGCTCTTTGGAGCCAAATATAGGATGGATGAGATCATGGAAACTTTCAAGCATATGCAGATTAACTTGCCTTTGCTTGAGGCTATCAGGCAAATTTCGTCTTATGCCTGCTTCTTATAGGACTTGTGCATGAAAAAGCAACAATATCAGGCAGATTTCGTCTTATGCCCGCTTCTTATAGGACTTGTGCATGAAAAGCAGCAATCTAGGAAACAGGTCCAATCAAAAGTTGTCCTGCCTGATTCTGTTAGCTCAATTGTTCAACATGGCACACCCCTGAAACTTAAGGACCTAGAAGCCCCATACATTTCGGTGGTCATTGGTGACTTACAGATAGATGAGGCTCTACTTGATCTGGGTGTGGGGGTGAACATCCTTCCAAGCCATGTGTATGAACAACTTGGGGTAGACAATCTGAAGCCTAACCTAGTAATCCTCCAAGTTTCTGATCGATCACTCAAGACAGCTCAAGGAATTCTGGAAGATGTCCTCATGACAGTGGAGGATTTCTTCTTCCCCGTTGACTTCTTAGTTTTGGACACTAACCCTACCAACAAGCCAACCAAGACCTCCATCATTTTGGGCCTCCCCTTCCTTGCAACTTCGCATGGTTCAATCAATAGCAATACTAGGGCATTAAAGATGGGCTTTAGGAACAGGAAAATCTGGCTTAATATGCTTGACACCTATAAACAAGCTGGGCTTGAGGATTGTTCCCAAGTTGAGCTGATAGAAGACTTGATTAAAGAGACAACCCTTGCAATGTTATGTTATGATCCCCTTCAACATGTCATGCTAAATGAGCATTCCCATCTCTTGGAAAAATGTGAAGGGGAAATACTAGAACTTGAGGAGTTGCTGGGTGTTTCTGTTGAGTCTCTTTCCCCATTATCTTTGCACAAGGTAGATCTGCTACCTGAGATGGGGACATCTATTATGAAACCCTCAACCATACAAGCCCCCAACCTTTAGTTGAAACCCCTCCTGAACACTCTCAAGTATGTCCTCCTAGTTGCCAATGATATGCTCCCCGTTATCATTTCAGCTTTGCTATCTGAAGCACAGGAGGGAGCCCTGATTGAATGTTTGTCTAGGAATAAGGAAGCTATTGCTTGGAGCATTGCTGACATTAAGGGTATAGACTCCACTTTGCATGAACCACATTTATACTGATGATTCCATCAAACCATATAGGGACATGCAGAGACGTCTTAACCCCAATATGACGGAGGTGGTTAAAAGGAAATTCTGAAGTGGTTAGAAGCTGGGATCATATATCACATTGCAGATAGTAAATGGGTAAGTCCTATTCATGTGGTGCCAAAGAAGGCAGGCTTTATTGTGGAATTTAATGACCAAGGTGAACAAGTTGTGACTAAACCCGCAACTAGATGGAGGGTCTGTATTGATTATCACAAGCTCGACATCGCTACCCAAAAGGATCACTTTCCCTTGCCCTTTATTGACCAAATTCTCAAAAAATTGGCAGGGAATAAGTACTATTTCTCTCTCGATGGATATTCTGGGTACAACCAGGTTGCAGTCTTCCCTGATGACCAAGAGAAGACAACTTTCACGAGTCCTTACGGTACCATTGCGTTCAGGCGTATGCCATTTGGACTATGTAATCCACCAACAACCTTCCAACGATCTATGATGTCCATTTTCTCGAACATGATTGATGAGTGTGTTGAAGTGTTTATGGATGACTTCTCCATTTATGGCTTGTCTTTCAACCAGTGTCTCCTGTACCTTGAGAATGTGCTGAAGCGATGTAAGGAGACTGGTTTAGTCCTTAGCTGGGAGAAAAGCCACTTCATGGTACAGAAAGGAATTGTACTTGGGCATGTTGTGCTTGAGCGAGGCTTGGAAGTAGATAAAGCCAAGGTTGATTCTATTTCCAAACTTCCATTGCCCATGAATGTCAAACAGATTAGATCCTTTCTAGGCCATGATGGCTTTTATAGGTGCTTTATTAAGAATTTCAGTAAAATTTCTAGGCCACTTTGCGACCTGTTGGCGAAGGAATCTTCCTTCAATTTTGATTCAAAGTGTGCCAAGGCCTTTCAAACTTTGAAGGAGGCCTTGATCTCTGTGCCTATTCTCCAAGCTCTTGATTGGACCTTCCCATTTGAGCTGATGTGCAATGCTTCGGATTATGCAGTGGGAGCCATCCTTGGACAAAGGGTTGAGGGAAGACCACATGTGCTGCACTATGCCAGCAAGACTGTAATTGAACGACAACAAAACTAGACCATCACTGAAAAGGAATTACTTGCTAAAGTTTTTTCTCTAGAGAAGCTTAGGTCTTATTGACGTGCTGTTGTGCGTGTGTGTTAAGAGGTGTCGTTATAGTCGCACTTGATACGTCGATTTTAAAAGAAGTAAACGGAGGTGAGTCCGAGTGTCGGTCTCAGGGAGGCGTGGAAATCGGATTTTGTTTACCACTTGTCACGAAAAAGGAGGAGTTTTGCTTGCGAAAGAGACGATTTTGACAAGCGAGAGCGAGAGATAGAGAGAGAGTTTAGGGTTAGAAAGCTCTTGGTTTTGATCATGCACTTTGAACAGAAACTAAAATGGCGATTGAACGGAAAATAATTTCATTAAACATGCATTCATAGTTCATAGCTTACAACATTAAATACATGCTTTAACAAAAGTAAATGAAAGCTTAAAAGAGAGAGAGAGAGATGGAGAGAGAGTGGAGAGCGACGAGGCAGCCATGGCGGTGGAGGGGCTCCGTCGGCGGCTCGTCGTCTCCGACGATTACAAGAGTGCCTAAAGCTAGCTAAGAGAGGAGTGGAGTAGTTGCAAGTGGGAGAGTATGCATTGAATGGTGGTAGAAGGGGGTTTAAATAGAGTTAAGGGCTTCCTAAAAGAAGAATGGGCTTTAGCGACATTCGGAGCGTCGCTAAAACCGCTTCCACAATCGTCGGTGAAGCCCTCCTGCCACCGGTTAGCTGCCCGCCCTGGTCTTCCTCTTCGCGCGATCCGTGGCTGCTGAACAAGAGGCGTCCGATTGAATACCGGACGGATGAGAGCCTTCTTCACCCGCGCTGAGATCGCGTCTTGGGCGCACGTGCGTTTCCACCCGGCGTGCGTGCACGCATGGGCGCTCGTGGGCTGTCGTCGCGCCGTGTGGCGAGATCATGGCCGCCCGCTGCTGATCGGGCGGCCCAATTTTTCCGTGCCCCCCGCTCGCCTTCAAAATCCGCTTCGCGGGGCTCGAACGCGCATCGCGGATATGCGGGCGTGCGCGCTAACCGTTGCGCCACACCCACGCTTTGTCGCGGTGACCGCGGGCGAGCGCGCGGATCTCGGTCGTTCGATCGAAGATCGACGGCCGAGATTTGTCCTTGGCCGGCTGAGGGTGTGCGTGCGGTGGCGGAGGGCTGACGTGGCGCTCTCTGGGCCGTTGATCTTCAGATCAACGGTCAGAATTTCTTGGGCCCTTTGTGGGAGCTCCGGATGTCGGATTTGGCCGATCTTGAGTCCATTGGACTCCGTTCGTCGTTCTGAATCCATCCGTGTGGTCTGATTGCTCATCTGAGGCCTTCTTTGACAAATACTTTACACAAATGGCCATTAATACAGTTTATAGGCAATCTTGGTACTTGATGCATGTAATGCTCCTATTCTACTTATGTTGTGCTTTTTATTCTAAAGATGGGCCATATTCAACCTAATTATTACCCTCTTGTGTAGTGTTATCATACCCCCATGCTTACTCCTTGCTAGTCCCTAGCAAGGTTTATTCTAGCCTTTATTTCCTTGGAGAATTCAAGAAGTAATTGCGTAGGCACTTCGTTACTTGTCAATAAGAGGAAATATACGAAGATCTTAATCTACAAAAACTAAGCAGCGCCCGAGTGTCTGCCAAAATACGAATCGCCCGAATCCTTGCTTTAATGTATATATAACTATACATATGTATACGTATGTATATTTTCTCAGAATTTTTTCGGAATTCAGTGTGGGTTGGTAACTTTTTACGGCTACCCAACGCACCCAAAACTCGGTCAAAACCCTAAGTGCTAAGCATCTTGGTATGAATGTTGTGATAGACTCACTTAACGGTAATTGAGACAGCCTTCGAGTTTCTATGCCTCTAGGTGACCGGAAAAGAAAATAAATTTTTGCCTGAAGTTGTATTTGTTCGATTGGTAGCTTTCTCCCTACGTTCGTTTTACTTGGGGTCAACACAAGGATTTTCCAGTGTATATCTCCCCGGCTTGTACTACTTCCCCGCTTCTTCCTTAGGTGTTTTGGTCTTTTTTTTTGTGCAATTATTAAGCTGGGCTCTGGACAGCCGACCAATGGGCTGTTACCCACGATCACTTGCCAGCCATACTTGTACAGTGAAGTGTGGTTTATTTTCTTCTTGTTTTTTTTTTTATTTTTTCATAGGTGGCTTCCCTGATCTCAAATGTACCTAGAGGCAGCGAAAAAGAAATGGCTTGTGGCTGGGTTCTGGACTACCTACCAATGGGCTGTTACCCACGACAACTTTCCAGCCATACCACCCTAGAGAGTTCATTAGCTACCCAATTTCTGTCAAAATCTCCGAGAAGTGAGTCTGTGCAAAGATGTGTGCAGATGCTTAGACTCAAAGTTTTCCTGAGTTAAAGGGTGAGTTGATAAGTCGTATATTTATTACCTTATTTAGTAGGTGGATTAGAATAGCTTAAAGTTGCAAGGATTCGCCGCTAAATCCATATTTTAACGGACACCAGGGCTGATTAAGCCTGAAGGCCTGAAAAGTCTAAATGTTTAAGTTCTTTTTGTATTATTTCCCACTATTGACAAGTTTCTAATGCCTAAGTTTTCTTCCTAAATTCAATTTTTTTTTTAATTATTTATTCAGACTGATTAATTGAACTCAGGATTATGCAATTTATCACCCCCCCCATGCTTAAGTTGGACAATGTCCTCATTGGCAGATTCATGGATGCAGAAGGGTTCAAAAAGATAGTACCTGAGTGACGTAAACTACTAGATCAGTCTGAATCCGCTGGGTGGCCTCTTTGGAAGTGCTGAGTTTAACGCCTCCAGCTGGGCGGTGCTTGGTGTCAGCCCTCAACGAGGGTGACACTTTCCTTGGGGGGTACCTGGACGAGGAAATGCTTCAATCTTTGACCATTAACTGTAAAAGTGTGCCCAGTGTTAAGATCAGCGATTTCAACCGCCCTATTAGAATAGGGCTTGACCACTCGAAATGGTTCTGTCCATTTGGACCTGAGTTTCCCTGGGAAGAGTTTTAGGCATGCATTAAACAGCCAGACTTGTTGGTTCGGCTCAAAGGTTTTTTCTATGAATGAGTCGGTCGTGGACGGCTTTCATTTTCTCCTTATATAGCCGACTATTGTCAAAGGCGTCCCGACGAATTTCTTCGAGCTCAGATAATTGAAGCATCCTTTGCGCACCGGCTAATTGGGGATCCATGTTACATTGCTTGACAGCCCAGTAAGCCCGGTGTTCCAATTCGACAGGGAGATGGCAAGCTTTGCCGAAGACCAAGCGATAAGGCGACATGCCTATCGGGGTCTTAAAAGCGATCCTGTATGCCCACAGGGCATCATCAAGTCGTGTGGACCAGTCTTTCCTGTCAGGTCTCACAGTCTTCTGTAAAATGTTCTTGATTTGTCTGTTTGAGACCTCAGTCTGCCCATTTGTTTGTGGATGATACGGGGTGGCAATGAGGTGGTTTACCCTGTATTTTCTAAGTAGGGCATGAAATTGGGAATGGATAAAATGGCTTCCACCATCACTGATCATGGCCTTAGGTATTCCAAACCGGGAAAAGATGTTCTTCTTCACAAAGTCCATGACCATCTTGTGATCGCATCATCGAGTGGCGACGGCTTCAATCCATTTGGAAACATAGTCTACCGAGACCAGGATGTACTCGAAGCCGTTGGATGGTGGAAAGGGGCCCATAAAATCGATACCCCAAACGCCGAAGATTTCGACAATCAAAATGGGCTGAAGGGGCATCATATCTTTCTTGGTCATGGTCCCCAGTGTTTGGCATCGTGAGCAAGTCTTAGCAAAGATGTGTGCATCCTTAAATAGGGACGGCCAATAAAATCCAGACTGCAAAACTTTTGCAGCTGTTTTCTTGCTAGAGAAATGGCCACCACACGCTTGGTCATGACAAAAGGAAAGCACACTCTGAACTTCATCTTTGGGGATGCACCTCCTGATGATCTGATCAGCACAGAGGTGAAATAGCATGGGATCATCGCAGAAATAGTTCTTGGCCTCAGCCAAGAACCTGTCCCATTGCTGTCTAGGCCAGCTGTGCGGGGTTTGCCCTATAACCAAGTAGTTGACATAGTCAGCATACCATGGCATTTTCTTGTCTTGCATGGCTAGGATGTGTTCATCAGGGAAGGTATCAGATAGAGGTAGGGAGGGTCCAATGTGGTCTGGATGAAGCCTTGACAGGTGGTCAGCCACCACATTTTTCGATCCGGCCTTGTCTCGGATTTCCAGGTCAAATTCCTGCAAAAGCAGGATCCATCTGATGAGCCTGGGTTTTGCGTCCTTTTTGGCCAACAGGTGCCGGATGGCTGAATGGTCAGTGTAGATAGTCACGTGGGATCCCAGCAAGTATGATCGGAATTTTTTCAGTCCAAAGACTACAGCGAGCAACTCTTTTTCTGTGACCATATAATTACGTTGGGCCTCGTCCAACGTTTTGCTTGCGTAGTAGATCACCACGGGCTTCTTGTCTTGCCTTTGTCCCAAGACAGCGCCTATGGCAAAATCTGATGCGTCACACATAATCTCAAAATCCTGGGACCAATCTGGGGGTTGAAGTAGAGGTGCAGTGGAGACTAAGTCCCGGAGGGTGTGATAAGCTTGGATGCAATCAGGAGACATGTGGAATATGGCGTCGTTGGATTGAAGGTCGGTCAAGGGTTTTGAAAGCTTGGAAAAGTCTTTGATGAACCTTCGGTAGAAGCCAACATGTCCTAGGAAGGAGCGAATCTGCCGGACCGAACTAGGTGGAGGAAGTTTGGAAATTAAATCAACCTTAGCTCGATCTACCTCGATGCCCCTATGCGAAATGATGTGTCCGAGGACAATTCCTTCTTGAACCATAAAATGGCTCTTTTCCCAACTTAACACCAAGTTAACCTCGATACATCATTTCAGGATTTTCTCCCAGTTGCTCAAACAATGGTTGAATGAATTCCCGAATACAGAGAAATCATCCATAAAGACCTCCGAGTATTCACCCACCATTTCTGAAAAAATGGCTAGCATGCAACGCTGGAAGGTCGCAGGTGCGTTGCATAACCCGAATGGCATTCGACGGAATGCAAACGTGCCATACGGGCAAGTGAATGTGGTCTTTTCCTGATCTTCCGGAGCAATTGCGGCTTGGTTATATCCTGAATATCCATCCAGGAAGCAAAAATACTTCTGCCCTGCCAATCTTTCAATGATTTGGTCAATGAATGGCAAGGGGAAGTGGTCCTTCTTAGTGGCTTCATTAAGCTTCCAATAATCAATACACACCCGCCATGCGGTGGTGGTGCGGGTGGGGATGGATTCGCCATGATCATTAGTGACAACGGTGAGCCCAGCCTTCTTTTGAACCACTTGAGTGGGGCTCACCCAGGGGCTATCAGAGATAGGGTAGATGATGTCGGCGTCAAGCCACTTGATAATTTCTTTTTTAACGACCTCCCGCATGTTAGGGTTTAACCGTCTCTGCATCTGGCGGGAAGGCCAGGCCCTGTCTTCCAGGTAAATCTTGTGGGTGCAATAGGTGGGGATAATTCCTCTTAGATCAGAGATGGTCCAACCAGTGGCGGCCCGATGTTCTGAAAGAGTTGCAGTCAACCTTAGTTCCTGATCCTTGGTTAGATGGGAATTAATAATCACTGGGAAGGTCTGGTCAGGTCCCAAGAAGACGTACTTGAGATTCTCGGGCAATGGTTTAAGTTCGGGTGCGGGTGGGACCACAGTCGATGGGAAGGGAAAGGGCGGTAGTTGATCAACATCAATCTCTTCAAATGGTGTCATGTGATGATACTCAGCCTTACAGAGGTCCACGGGTAATGATGGTGATGGGTCAGAACTACGGGTTTGGTGGTCCGAGACAGAACTAAGGGTGAGGCATTCCTCGATTAAAGTTTCCACGGGATCATGTTCCTCAATGTAATCGCAATCAAAAGACTTTGTCGCCCGGAAGATATCCAATTGCATTTTCCTGTCCCCAAAGGCGATTTCCATACATCCCGTGTGTTGAACGTGTACGAACCTACGCTAACGTGTTCAGTTTTGGAAAACCTATCATTGTAGTTCGAAAGCGAAGAATTCGTGTTCAATAAATAAAATTTATACTAAAATTAAAATTCTAGGTCGAACACAGGGAGGCGAACGTTTGATTTAAAAACTACGCGTTTCTTTTTATTTGTTACAGAATAATTGAATTTAGTACTATCTAATTATTTACAATAAATAGAAGAGAGAGAGAGTAAGAGAGAAAAAGAATATTACACAGAGAAATCAAAATGAGATGTAGAATAACCAAGGAATTTTTGCATTGAAGTGATTGTTCATTACAACTAGAAAGCATAAAATAATTACTCTAGAAAGCGATAAATTTACTCTAGAAAGCATTAAAAGAATGGAGAGAGAAATGTCCTCCTCGACGATTGCTTGGAGGACGAGTAGATTAATCTAGAAAGCAGTAAATCTATACTAGAAAGCGGTAAAAAGAATAGGGAGAGAGAAATCCTCCTCGACGGTTGCTTGGAGGACGAGCCGGACGGGACGATGCCTGGATGAAGGAGAACAAAGCGGGACGAAGGAGGACGAATCAGAAGAACGGGAACGAAGCAGCACGTCGTCGTCGTCGCGGGATCCACTTCCGAAGGGGAACAAAAATTGGACTTTATCTCGCGAGAAGCATCCCGGGTGTGGGACAAGCTTCTCTTGAGCTTTGGAGGGGTAGAGAGGAGAAAGAAGGGATGAAAATTTCGTATGGAGGGGGTCTCCTTTTATAGTTGCAAGGAGTGAGGGCAAAATGGACATTACAAGTTGAAAATAGTAAATGAGGGGTCTTTAGTGACGGATAAATCCGTCACTAAAGCCCCTAACGTGGGCGACGTGGGTGGCTCGCGCGCGCCTCCTTGCTTGCTCGCGCCCTCAACGGCTTCGCACGTCCGCGAAGTCTCAGCCGTCCGATCGCGAGATCGGACAGCTTAAAATCGCACCTTCACTGCTGCCGCCCGCTCGCCTGTGCGTGCGATCGCGCGTTCAAGCGCGAGTCCAATCTCACGTCGGCGCTATCGGGCGCACGCGGCCGTTGGATCGCGATCATGCGGTCGATTGGAGGCACGCCACTGCTCCAATTTCTGCGGGGCGCAGCTCGAACGCGCATCCCTGCTTCGCGTTAGAGCGCTCGACCGCTGCGCTGCGGTCGCGTTTGTGTCGAGCACTTGACTTCAGCGTAGGTGCGTCGCAGCAGTTGGATCGAGATCCAACGGCGGAGAGGAGACGGGTGCGCAGTCTTCACAAGATGCAAGCGGCCATTTGGGCGGCTGAGATGGCGCCACGTGGCATCATCTTGGCCGTCCATCTTCTGGAAGTTGTAGATGGTGCCACGGATGTCGGATTGACTCGATTTTTGTGTCGTTGGGCTGCGATCATCGATCCGAATTCATCCGTGCAGTCGGATTTGTCATATGAAGTGTGGATTTACACCATCCTGGCCCTTGATCTTCTAGGGTTCCCCGGTCTCTATCTGATGCTACGGATGCCTGATTAGGGCGATCTTGGAGTCGTTGAACTCCAATCGTCGTCTTGATCACATCCATATGGTTGGATCTTTGATCCGAGGCCCCGATAAAATGTTTGCCCTGTCCAAGCACATAAAAGGAGACAATTAACCTCCATTTTATTCAAACTACTCTAAATGCAAGATGATGCATGTTATGCAATATTTATATCATGAAATGCAATCCTATGCTTAAGTACATGCATAAATAGACATTTTAAGTAGTGTAAATGTGTTTACATCACCGTGTCGCAATCAATGTTTGCTTTAGCCGTAGCTAAGAAAGGTTTGCCTAAAATTATGGGTGCATTCTGTAATTTTTCAGGGACTTCCATGTCGAGCACCAAAAAGTCGACCGGGAAATAGAAGTCCTTGACCCGTACAATTACGTCCTCGACAACCCCCTTTGGGGTTTTCACAGATCTATCAGCCAGCTGGATGGTGACAGGGGTTGGTGTCAGCTCCCCAAAACCAAATTGGTGGTACAGGGTTGTTGGAATTAGATTGATAGAAGCACCTAGGTCCAGGAGCGCTCTATCAAATGTCATGTCCCCGATATTGCAGGAAATCAGGGGCGCTCCTGGGTCAGTTTGCTTGAGTGGAAGGTTGCTTGATATCACGGAACTTGCTTGCTCAGAAAGTACAACCTTCCTAGGTGCTTGCGGTCTCGGCTTACGCTTGGGTGTACAGGCATCCTTTAAGAACTTGGCGTAAGTAGGGATGTGTTTAATGGCTTCTTGGAGCGGAATATTAATCTGTACTTGCTTAAAAATTTCCAACAGCTCCTCAGTTTCCACAGTATTCTTCTTTTTCTTGATTGTCTCCAAGGCCTTAGGGTAGGGTGTCTGAATGTGGATTGGTTCCATGTCTGGGTCCTTGGTTGGTGCCTCTTCTGAGTCGGTTATTTCAACAGGTAAAGTCTCAGGGGGAGTCGGCCATTTGGGATCCTGGGTTTTGGTGCCGCTTCTCAAGGTCACCGCATTCGCAGAGGCATTGGGGCCATGGGGTGATCCTTGAGGAGACGAAGATGAAGAAGCGCCAAACCCAGGAGGTGTTTGTGGGGCTGGCTGGACCATGTGAGCCAGCCCGGGGTTGCCTTGGAACCCTTGCGAATTGGGGCCTCTGTTAATTATGTTTCGCGGGTTCGGTTGTGGTTGGGAAGGTAGAGATCCTTGCTGTTTACAGTCCAAGAGTTGGCTTAACTGTCCCTTTACCAAGGCCATTTCTTCCTGATGTTTCTTGTTCATGTCAACCATCATCTTTATTAAGGTATCCATTTGGTTTTGTGGGGGAGGGGCCACCCTATTCTGGTTATATTGGGGTCTTACTGGTGGTCCTTGCTGATAGGGGGCAACTGTGGCTGCTGGTTTGGCCTGGGCTGGTTTTGGAATTGCGGTGGTTTCTGGTTTGTCCAACCAAAGTTGGGGTGATTACGCCAGCTGGTGTTGTAAGTGTTGGAGAAAGGGTCAGGTTTCGCATAACCTTGGATGGTTTTCACATCTTCTAGGATAGCCGATGTTGATGAAGAGGGAAGGGAGTAATCAAGGGTCGAGGGAGCAAAGGTCCCTCCCTGGAACGTGGTCAGGGGTTGTTCCAGGTTCAGTTGGGTGAAGGGCTGGGCCAGGTCAACATTATGTGCTCCCTTTGCTAGGGAGAAAGTCTGCAAGGGGTTCCTGGTCTGATTCAGTAGCTCATCAATCTTTTTGTCTACCAATTCCACTCGATCCAACTTTTTGGCAATGATGTCCATGTCAACCATTCCAGAATTTGCTTACACCTCATAAATCCCGCCACGGGGTTGACTGGACCTGTTAAACTGGTTCATGGAGGCATTGTTGAGCGAATTCTCGCTCATAGACTCAGAGCTCAAATGCGCTCTCCTCATCTTTGTTTAGGAAGTTTCCCCCGCATGAGGCATCGACAAAGTTCCGTAGGTTGCTGTCCAGACCGTGGTAAAAGATCTGGGCCAATTGCCACCTTGGGACTTCGTGGTGTGGGCATTTCCTAAAAGGTTCATTAAATCTTTCCCAAGCCTCATGAAATTGTTCCCCGCCCTGGAGTGTGATGGTAGTGATAGCTCTTCTGAGGGCATTGGTCTTTCCTATGGGGAAGAATTTCTTTAAAAATGCATGCCTTAGTTCTTGCCAGGTGGTGATGGGTCTACCTAGGGTTCTAAGCCAATGAGAAGCCTTGTCTCTTAATGAGAAAGGGAACATCTTGATTAGAACAATGTCAAGGCTAATGTTCCTAGGTTTCACCATTCACGCTATGCGGTCGAGATCCTCTAGGTGTTGAAAGGGGTCCTCATTTATGCTTCCATGAAAGTGGCTCTGGATCAAACTTAAGACATTTGGTTTCAACTCAAAATCATCTCCCCCCTCGGGGATCCTAAGGTGTGGCTCGACTCTAATAGCAGAGGGTTTATAGAAATCACAGAGGGGTCTTGGCTGGCCCTGAAATGGTGGTAAATCAAGTGGTGGTTGCCCTGGTATGTCGTGGAAAGGTGGTGGTTGTTCTTGCAGGTTCTGTAACCGTTGTATGGCATGCATGATGGTGTGGATTTGTTGTTGCTGAAGCCGATGGTTAGCATTGATTTGAGCTTGGATGATGGCCATAGCGTCTGGTGGGGGTTGATCTTTAGCCTCATCTACCCTAGGTTCAGCCATGTTTTCAACAGAATTACGTCGCCTAGATTCCTGCCCCAAACACACAATTCGGGATGCAGTGAGCGCCTCCTGTGCATACACTAGAGAAGAACATGAGGGGATGCGGAGGGCAACAGATGCGAGAAATGTGTTTCAATCAAGCACACAAGCCTAATCCTTATGGTGTATTCCTTAGGAGACCTAGAAATCTCACAAAGGGTGATTAAGTCCGTAAGCACTGGACTCCCCTTCCTAAGGCTAATCTGGCCAGGTTGATTATGAGGGGATTGCAGGTAAGGTTCTTTCTTTGGCTTGCGCCTCCGGTTCCATAGACCCCACAACCGCGATCGTTTGACACTGCCCCGCAGCCTAGTCACTAGATTCTACCAAGGGAATGAAAGCCAAGTGCCTAGCAAACAAAACCCCACCTTTTGAGACTTAACTCAGTCCTACCTAGGGCACGTCTACTCAGTTTTAGAGGGTTAGGATAGTGCTTGTGCTTAGGGTGATGTGATGAGGCATTGATTGGGGTGGTGCCTCTTAATTTTTCACTTTCAAAGTGTGTGCTTCTAGCAAAACATGGTTTTCAAGCAAGGATTTGTTAAGATGTGGTGTCTTTTAGTGTTTCATCCTTACTTTAGTACTTTTTAGGGTTGACATGTCTTAATGTTTTCAAACAAGTTTCAGTGGGCACGTCAAGTTCTGCACATAACTTGGTGAAAGTAGATTTCCTTTTCTTTTGTAGAGGCTCTAAAACCCTAGTGTACTCATCTTGATGGTCATGCAGCTTCTATTAGATGAGTCAGTTTTAGGGTTGAGTGGTGCGGCGCAGGTCAATTCACGGTGGCTTCGCAAACACCACTCAAGAAAAAGAAAAGAACACTCCAAGAATTTGTTCAGAATGTTAGAGTGTACATTTTTTTGTGGGGTGATGTGTTATGGATGTGGGTCAAGCAATCATACACCACGCCAATTTTTTTTAGTTTTTACAATTTTTTTTAGCTTTTCATGCAAGCAAACAATGAGAGACAGGTTACTCACTATCGGTCCTCGAGGCGCCTACTCCCTTGCTACCGTCATGGAATGCGTTGCTTCACCGTCCATGCACCGAATTCCTGCAACCGTCAAGTAGAAAGGAAAATAGGGCATTAGACGATGTGAGAATGAGTGTGGAATGGAGGTGATAAAACAAATCCATTGCCTCCCCAGCAACGGCGCCAAAAACTGACGTGCTCTTGTGCGTGTGTGTTAAGAGGTGTCGTTATAGTCACACTTGATACGTCGATTTTAAAAGAAGTAAACGAAGGTGAGTACGAGTGTCGGTCTCAGGGAGGCGTGGAAATCGGATTTTGTTTACCACTTGTTGTCATGAAAAAGGCGGAGTTTTGCTTGCAAAAGAGACGATTTTGAAAAGTGAGAGCGAGAGATAGAGAGAGAGAGTTTAGGGTTAGAAAGCTCTTGGTTTTGATCATGCACTTTGAACAGAAATTAAAATGGCGATTGAATGGAAAATAATTTCATTAAACATGCATTCATAGTTCATAGCTTACAACATTAAATACATGCTTTAACAAAAGTAAATGAAAGCTTAAAAGAGAGAGAGAGAGATGGAGAGAGAGTGGAGAGTGACGAGGCAGCCACGGCGGTGGAGGAGGCTCCGTTGGTGGCTCGTCGTCTTCGGCGATTACAAGAGTGCCTAAAGCTAGCAAAGAGAGGAACGGAGTAGTTGCAAGTGGGAGAGTATGCATTGAATGGTGGTAGAAGGGGGTTTAAATAGAGTTAAGGGCTTCCTAAAAGAAGAATTGGCTTTAGCGACATCCGGAGCGTTGCTAAAATCGCTTCCACAAACGTCAGTGAAGCCCCCTACCGCCGGTCAGCTACCCGCCCCGATCTTCCTCTTCGCGTGATCCGCGACCGCTGAACAAGAGCCGTCCGATCGAAGATTGGACTACTGAAAGCCTTCTTCGCCCGCGCTGAGATCGCATCTTGGGCGCGCGTGCGCGCGCGCGTTTCCGTCTGACGTGCACGCGCGCGTGGGCGCTCGTGGGCTGTCGTCGCGCCGCGTGGCGAGATCATGGCCGCCCACTGCTGATCGGGCAGCCCAATTTTTTCGTGCCCCCCGCTCTCCTTCAAAATCCGCTTCGTGCGGCTCGAACGCCCGTTGCGGCTATGCAGGCGTGCGTGCTAACCGTTGCCCCACGCCCACGCTTTGTCATGGCGACCGCGGGCGAGCGCGTGGATCTCGGTCGTTCGATCGAAGATCGACGGCCGAGATTTGTCCTTGGCCGACTGAGGGTGTGCGTGCGGTGGGGGTGGGCTGACGTGGCGCTCTCTGGGCCGTTGATCTTCAGATCAACGGTCAGAATTTCTTGGGCCCATTGTGGGAGCTTCGGATGTCGGATTTAGCCAATCTTGAGCCTGTTGGACTCCGTTCGTCATTCTGAATCCATCCGTGTGGTCCGATTGCTCATTTGAGGCCTGCTTTGACAAATACTTTACACAAATGGCCATTGATACAGTTTATAAGCAATCTTGGTACTTGATGCATGTAATGCTCCTATTCTACTTATGTTGTGCTTTTTATTCTAAAGATGGGCCATATTCAACCTAATTATTACCCCCTTGTGTGGTGTTTCACTTATCTTCTTGGGTCTATGGTGTTTATTTTCACTGATCATGCTGCAGTGAAACATCTCTTTGCTAAGAATGATTCTAAGCCATGTCTGATTAGGTGCATCATACTCTTTCAAGAATTTGACTTAGAGAAATGAGAAAAGAAAGGAATAGAAATGTAGTGGCTGACCACTTGTCTCGCCATCCACTTGATGAATCTCCATCTGGAGACATCCACGAGACATTTCTCGATGAAACCCTTTAGGCGATAACACCAACTTTACCTTGGTATGTTGATACCGTCAATTACTTAGTCACTGGAGAGACTCCTGGCTCTTGGGATGAGTAGAAAAGACAGCAGTTCATTTCCCAAGCTAGATACTTTCATTGGGAAGAGCCTGAATTATTTAGAATTGGATAAGACCAAGTACTGAGACGATGCATGCCTGAGGAGGGGCAACAAGGTGTGCTGAGTTTTTGCCATGAACTTCATTGTGGAGGATACTTTGGTTCTAAGAAAACTTCTTTTAAGGTTCTCCAATCCGATTTTTGGTGGCCTTCATTATTTAAGGATTCTCATAATTTTGTTAAGGCTTGTATTAGATGTTAACGGACTAGAACGATTAGGAAGAGGAATAAGATGCCCAACACCCCATTCAACCTGTTTAAATTTTTAATGTTTAGGGAATTGACTTTATGAGCCCCTTCCCTTCGTCCCAAGGTTATGAATATATCTTGGTGGAAGTTGAGTATGTCTCTAAATGGATAGAGGCCATTCCTACATGCACAAATGACCACTCAGTGGTATTGAAATTTGTGAAGGCCAATATCATATCCCAATTCAGCTACCCTAAGACTATTATTAGTGATGGGGGACCTCACTTCCGGAATCATCACTTCAATCGGTTACTCAAAAGTTTAGGGGTCACTCACAAGATTGCTACCCCATACCACTCCCAGACGAGCGGCCAGGTTGAAGTGTCGAATAGGTAGATAAAGAACAATTTAGAAAAGACCATAAGACTTGATAGGAAGAACTGATCCCAAAAGCTCGATGATGCCTTATGGGCTTATCGAATGGCCTACATGACCCCTTCGGGTGCATCTCCTTTCCGGATTGTGTATGGGAAAGCATGCCATTTACCCATTGAGCTGGAACATAGGGCACTTTGGGCTATCCGAAGTGTCAACATGGATTTAGAAAAGGTGGGTAAGGTACTAATTCTGGAATTAAGTGGGCTTGAGGAATTGAGGAATGATGTTTATGACACCTCTCAAGCTTATAAAGAGAGAACTAAGGTCTTGCATGATAAGTATATCCTTAGAATGACCTTTGAGCCCAACCAACAAGTTTGGCTTTTCAATTCCAAACTCAAGCTTTTCCCTGAAAAATTGAAATCACGTTGGGATGGGCTATACATAATCACCAAAGTGCTTCCGCATGGGGCTGTGGAAATCAAAAGCCCTTCCTCTTCATCAATGTCGTTTACCATCAACGGCCAACGATTAAAACCATACATTACTTTGGATGGCCATCTGGTTGACGAGGTCACTCTTGAGGAGCCTTAGCTCCTGTCATTCTCCACCTCAGGTAATATCTTCCCTTAATTGTTTTGTTTCCAATGAGGTCATTGTTTGAAATAGGTATGGGGGGATAGGACCTGAGGCATTTGTTTATAGCATGTCTATATTTTTCATTCATGCATGCATATTGCATTAAAAATAAAAATTAAAATAAATGTTGTTATGCTTAACTGGCTAGGCTTGACATCTTTAGGCATGAGATCAAGACTTTAGGTTTACCTAAGCTGGCTCTAGGCATCTAATTATAGGAGCTAGGGTAGAACTACTGACTTTAGAACTTTAGGGTCCATTTGGACTTAAAAACTAAAGTAGGAGTTAAGTTGCGAACCATTCCTCAAGCGGTTGAGGAAGGAAAGCTAGGGATTGAGTTAAAGGCTTGGTAGTACCTAGTGTCTTTTTCTACCTTTTGGCTTACGGGTCCTCGTAACCTAAGCATCCACATTTCAATTAATTCATTTATTGAAGAAAATTTGGTTCTCTTAGTTCTGACTTAGGAGAAGCTTGAGAACACAATTTGATTGGAAGAGTTCCTGCCATAGGAGAGGTGGAGTATATACTCACCTTGAGGATGCGATGATAACATGTTACCTCCTAGGCACTTGTCTCTTAGGATGACCATCCTACTCGGGGCATGTAAGCGCATTGTGTGGTTCAGGTACCATGGGTGGCCCTATCTCGAAGTGGCAATTGCCACAGGCCAGAATTCACTTAAGAAATCCATGGGGGATACTATCTCGAAGTGTCGATTGTCAAGAGTTCTTGGGTCGCTATGGGTGGTGCTATCTCGAGGCATTGAAAGCCAGGCACCCTTCAAGGTTAGACTTAGAGGAATCAAACAAAAAGAAAATTCTTTCTTACTCTCTTTCTAGGCTGGCAATCATACCAACCACAAATAAATCAGACCAATGCACATGCACGGATGCTTTAATCTCTAGGATCAATAAACCCGAGGGTAGAGTTAGGAATCAAGGAAACCTATGCCTACAACTCATCCTTAGCTGATCTAGCCTGTAACTCAACAACTACTTGGGTACCTTATGGTCTAGGGTTAGATGGTTCAAACAAATTTCTATGGAAAGGCTAATTGAGTTAGCTTGGATAACTTGGAGTGTTAAGTCATGCTTGAATTTCCTAGTGACTAGCAAAAAGTAGGCATGGTGGTATTTGATTAGCCCAAAATTTTGGGCTATTTAAGTATTTAAGTGCCTAGACATTAAGTTAATTTTAACATTTAGATATCATACATTAGGACGTAAATAAATTAATTCATATTTTTAGCTTAATTGCATAATTCATGTGTGGCATTCATATCTGAATGCATTTAGAATTAACTTAGAATTGCACGCATTTGATTAGTTAACCAATTAGGTGCATTACATGCATTATTTTAATTAACATAGAAGTTAAGGAGTTATGTATAAATAATCCTAATTATTTTATTATTATTATTCTTCTTCCTCAATGCATAACCACTCCGCTTCCTCCTCCTACGCCCATTCATTTCTCATAGCTGCTAGCATTCACGAGGATCTGCTCCTAGCTTTTGTGATTTCAAATGTATTGGCTGCAGCTACAAGAGTGGGGAGGAAACGACTATTTTTGGTAGGCCTCCACCCCAATTTGTCACTGTGCAGAGAGTTGACCTCTCGTCTGCTCCACCACCACCAGCCTCAACCGTGGCGATGAGCCTCCATCACCATGGGCATGTGGCATGATAGGCCACACCGCCATCTGGAGCTCGTTTGCATTACCGTAAGCACCTCAGCGTGCACCACCCTCACCACCATCACCTGCAACCACCATCGCACTCACGCAGCCAGCAACAGCCATGCCATGCCATCGCGCACACCTGCATCTCCCCTTCCATGCGCAGCCAGCAAGGCACCCACACGTGCAGCAACTCAAACCACGCCGGCCATTCTCCTTTGGCTGCACACCATGCCTCACCACGTGTGCAGGAAGTGCCCATCCACTGTCTTTGCGTGCCTCTTGGCCAGATCTTGCGCACCTCTGGGCTCACGCGACCGACGCATGCCACCGCCACTTCTAGCATTGGCATTCCCAGCGTGCAGCATCGCTCTCGTCGCCAACACACGCCACCAGCTCCTCGCGTGCATCCTCATGCGCACCCTCGTAGCACGACCAGTGCGCACATTCTCTCAGCTAGTAGCCACCTCATCCCATCTCCGCGCACAGCTCCTGTTGGTGCCAAACCAAGCTCCACACCCAGTAGGGACACCTCGTGCATCACCTCCTTCGCCGGCTCCTCGCACAGCTACACGCACGCACCCACGTGCTCATTGCAGCAACACCACCTCTCTTGGATGTGTGAGGAGCTCCCCCAGCAACAAAGGCCACCGCCATCGTGCCACCTCGGGCCACCTCGCACTTCGCCGCTACCACCATAGTGATGCCCTTGCCTCGCTCATCTCCTCCACCAAATCTTGCCTACATCCAAGCCCTCCTTAACGTGTGAGATCCTCGCAACAAAATCCCTTGTTTTGCTTGTAATTGAAATTTACATTTTTTTTCCATTGAGGGGGAAGAGACTTTTAGGTATTAATGTTTTATTCTGTTGATTTTATGAGCATCTCCCTCTTACTTTGCATAACTCCAATATCATCATGATAATGTCTTATTATCTCAATTGAAAAGCGATTTTGATCTGATTTCTTGATGAAACTAATATTGAACATTTGTTTTTAACTGGTGCAAGTGTAGATAGGTCATTGCCTCCCTGTGAGTATGACCCGCTCCTAATTGAGTGATTATTTTAATTATTTTGATTAGCTGATTTTCCACCACTTAGAAATACAATGACAAATCATCTTAATCATCATTTTCGAAAGCAAAAATTGTCTCATCATTTGGGCCGCACCACTTCAACTAAAAATAACTCATCAATTAGCTGCCACATAGGTTTAACTTTTAGGGATTTACCATGCACTCCACATTCTTTTAAGCTTTAAAGGAAGACATCTTCACCTGTGCTTTCAAAACTTGTTGTGCCAACTGAACCTGATTGAATATACCTAAACTTGAATTCAAAAAGCTACTAAGCAAGATTTATCCCCTAAAATTCCCCACATCCAAAAATAATCTTTCTTGAAAACCACTGGTTGTGCACGCACACACATATCAATCAATCATTAAGGGCACAACCTAGATAAAGGGCCTATCACATTCCAAAGCACATTCAAACCTAACCCTAATTAAAACATAGTAGACGTTGGCCTTAAGGATTGAACTCGCTCTTTGGAGCCCAGATTGAGATTATTTTCGATTAGTCTATTTCTACTGTTCAATCTGATGTCTAGCTAGGGAAGCAGAATCAAATGATTGCGTTAGGGGATTACACTAGGAACCGGAGGCACAAGCCAAAGAAAAAACCTTCTCCCAGCCTATCCCTCTAACTGGTTGGATTGAGCAGAAAGAAGTAGATCAAATCATTTCTTTATCTCAAGATGGGTTTTGGGAGTCTATAGGTCTTTAGGCTAGCCCACTTAAGGACAGATTTGATTGTTTGTATTGCAGGGCACCCTTTTTCCTCCTATTTGTCATGAATCCTTCCACATTGTACAAGCATTCCCGCTCTTATCCTCCAGATACATCTTATCCCCAATATGATGATTATTATCCCAACTTGTGTTGTAATCTACCATCTACTAATTGGGATAACTTGGATTGAAGATACAGTTCTGGAACTCCGCATTCAAGGTTTAACCCTGAATACCATGATTGTAATTTTTATCCTTCTCTAAGCTATAATGATTATAGATCTCCAATTGCTAATGATCAATTTAACCTAATCTACAATCAAGAAGGATATCCTAATTACAACTGTTACCCTTCCCCAGATTACACTACATATAGGTCATCACCTCTTTATGGACAACCTGAAATGGCCTATTATTAGGGAAGGTATCAAGAACCTCAATTCATTGACTCTCTTGCACTGAACACAAACTTGCCCAACCCTGAACCAAACCATTTGGTTCAAGTCAACTAAGTCCAAGATAAGGTGCTGGCTAACTTAAGGAATGCCATTCAATCCTTGGAAGCTCAGCCAACTCCTTGCCCTAAAGAATTGGAGCCTTTGATTGAAATGATTAACGATCTTAACAAGTATTTGTTGGATTGGCTCGAAGATGTTAAGGATAAGGACCCAAGTGAGTTTTTACTTGGGAAGTTATCAAAATTGAGGATGAGATTTTTGATTGCTTTAGTCTAATCTTGGGAGGATTCCAAGGATGAACTCCAGACAGGAAAGCCGATGTCAGAATCTGCTTAAGCACCTGCAGAGGGGATGTTTTACGAGGTAGGGTTAACCAGGTTATTCTAGAGCAATCAAACAAGGATGAATTGATTTCTTGATCTGAGATCCCTGAGCCGGGGTACGAGAAAACATATGTCTCCATGGAACAAAAAGTGATTGATGATTTTGAGACATACATTAATGCGGATTTAGAATTCTATGATTCTGAAGGTGAAGAATCATTATGCGAAGTCTCATTGGAGTTTACAGAACATGATTTCAGTGAGACAACTAGGCCTGAGGAATTCAATGAATCATTTGATGGCCCTAAAATTGATGAAGTTGATTATGTTAGGGTTCGCATGGTTGATTTAGATCCTGTTATTAAGGATTCAATTCAAAGCCCCATTCCTCAATCACAGCCCTACAAACATAATGATGATTTTGATTTTGAGATCACTAGACCCAAGTCAATTTGATTCAGCCATCAATCGTGGACTTGGAAATTTTAAATGGGGTGATTATCATGCAAGAGGTCACAGAATCTGAAGTCCTGATTGTGGACGATAGGAATTGGGAAATGATGATATAGGAAGCCAATTCCAGAGGAAGCAGAAGACTGAGTCTAAGGGTGCCTATTTGTCTGAAAGCACCAATCTTCTACCAGGACCCTTATGACATCTTTGATTTAGAGATGTCCAACCCAAGCACACATTCATTTTTTATCCTTTAGAGCTTGATTTCTCTGTAACCTGACTTTCTGGACTTGGGTTGCATCCTCACAAATCGCAGGCCTGACCCCGTTTGCATGCTGATCTCATGTTTTGGATAATTTTTATCCAGAACCTTAGATATACTCGACCATGGGGTATGGGTCTACACCACAATTTGGTCCACATCTATGGACATCTGCTGGTAGGTCCTAAGGAGAATCTTTTTATTCTGATTCTAACCTACACCTATGAATTCTTTATTTCTTCTTTATAATGTGTGACTAGCTAAAGGCACGAAATTCAGTACGTATACAGTTTCTTCTCATCTCAAAGCTAACCTGTTATTCAAGTAATTCAGGTTCTTTCTACTCTACTCCACTCTGTTTCATATCTTTTTAATACAATGAAGACATTGCATTAGATAGGCATGGGGGGGTGGATATCATTGTCTGAATCATCTTGTTTGCTCAATAGATTCTTTTTATTAATGCGGTGAAGTGTATCCACCATTGTCTGAATCATCTTGTTACCCACGATAACTTCACCGCACGAGTATGGCTGGCAAGTTATCGTGGGTAACAGCCAATTGGTAGGTTTTCCAGATCCTGGCTCAAGAAATGCATGCATAATTCCTAAACACTTAGGAAGTAGAGAAGTAGAATAAGTCGGGGAGATATACATTAGGTTCACCCTTGTGTTGACCCCATAAAAATAAACATAGAGAGAAAGCTACCAGTGGGAGAGGTACACCTTTAGGTAGATTTCCTTTTTAAGGTCACCTAGCGGCGTAGAAACCTGAAGTTTGTTTTGATTGCTGATCAATGAGTCTAGCACTTCACACAAAAATATGCATAGAACTTAGAGTTCTCATCGAGTCTTGGGTGGGTTGATTGGCCGTAGAAAGCTGCTCTGAAACCCTAAATTCAAAAATCCAAAAGAAAATTGAAAAGAAGAAAAAGAAAAAAAAAAGCTCCTTCTCTGAATATGGTGAGGGCTTGAGGAGGTCTGCATTTTGGCAGACACCTGGGCACTATTGTGTCTCTGTAGTTCAGATCTTAGTTGAAATCTCTAAGTGTTGAAAAATAACTATTACTCAAGAAATCTGACCTAATTCTCTTATAAATAGTATGTAGTTTTGCTAGGGACTAGCAAAAGATAGGCATGGGGGTGTGATGTAAATACGTTTATATCACATAAACCGTCTATATTTGTGTTTTCTTAGACATAAAGTTGCATCATACATTATAAATATTGCATAACACTCATCATCATGAATTTAGATTACGTTGTATAAATTTTAGGTTAATTTTCTCTTTTTGTGATCAGGAAATAGGGCAATATCTTATCGGGGCCTTGGATTGAAGATTCAACTATACAGATCTGATCATGATGACAAGCGAAGTTCAACGACTCCAAGATCACCCTGATCGGACTTTCGTAGCATCAGATGAAGTCCGAGAAAGATCAGAGGTCAAGGGGTTAGGTGGTGTAAATTCATTCTTTAGATGACAAATTTGACTGCACGGATGTGTTCGGATCGATGAACGTAGCCTAACGGCTCAACAATCGATCTATTCCGACATCCGTGGCACCACCTATGAGCATATGAAGATGGACGGCCAGGATGGTGCCACATGGCACCATCTCAGCCATCCAAAAGCACCATTAGGCCACTCGTCTTCCTCCAGCTCTATCCTTGTTCATCCCACTCCTCACCACCTTCCTCTAGGTGACATTAGAGCAAGCCATCCTCCAAGCAACTGTCGAGGGAGACTCTTCCCACCTCTATCTATCTTTTACTGCTTTTTAGTGTAGCTTTCTGCTTTCCTATGTGTAGTTGTAGCAAATTATTTGAGATATACATTGATGTTCTCTCTATCTCTCTCTTACTTTCTCTCTCTTTGTCTTATTTCGCAAGTACATTGGTAGATTTCATCGATCTGGTCTCTTGCCCTATTAAAATACCAAAAAAATCATAAAACATAAAAACAACAACAAAAACAAATAAAATTGAAAGCTTAGATTTCGCAAAACCAAACATTCGTCTCCTTGTGTTCATCATAGGGCTCATCTTGAGTTTCGGTGTAAATTTTATCTATAAGCGATGTTTGCGACTATGACAAGTTCTCCCAAACTTTGATTTCACTCGTGAAATTACATTAATTAGTAGAATATTTAGATATCTTAGGAGATAAGTGTCGAGGAGACAATATGTTTTAATGCCTCCACAAGGGGAGTATTTACTCCTCTCTGCGGTGAGAACTCATCCAATTAACTTGTTTTGTCGAGTCGCTCCTAAGTCAGTTTCAAGAAAACATTTTTTTTAGAACAGAATACTTTATGCCATTATTTTTCTTTAAGTTCTATAAACCAGACTAGTGTGTGAATTTTGGGTATTTAGGTTACCAAGTCTCGCAAACAAAAGGGCAGACAACGAGGTCGAATAATCCCTAATACCTAGACTTAATACATCAACTTCGCAACTCCCTCAACCTCTTGAGGAATATTGCAGCTCTTAACAAATACGTGAGTGTTTAAGGCCAAAATAGGCTCAAGAGGCCTAAAGTCGATATCCCTCACTTTTCTCCTAACCTTTTGCACTTTATGACTTAATACATCATTCGATTTAGCCTAGAACTTAGGTACATTCCATACTCAACTGCTAAGAGTAACACAATTTTCATATTGCTCCATTTTCTCTGTTTTCTCAACTTTTTCCTCCTCAAAATAGATTTTCAAATTAGCATAAAATGTTTTTCCTCCCCTTTCATTCTTTTTTTTCTATTTTTTTTCAATGTACAAGAACCCCTTAAAAGAATCAAATTTCATGTCGTTTTGCACTTTAATACCCTCCCATGCCTAAGTTTTACAATGCCCTCATTGCAAATTAGGTGGGTTCGAGTTGAACTTAGTTCATAATTTAGAATAGGTTCAGAGGGGTGGGTGATTGGGTCGGGGTGACTGTTGCGAACGATTTCATGCTCCAATGCGAATATCAGAGGCGGACTCTGTTGTTATAAGTTATGAACCCAAAAGTGCAATAGGAATTCAACTCAAGGATGGGTAAGAAGGGTCTCAGGTTTTTTGAAATGATGGGTTGCCTCCCATTAAGCGCTAAGTTTAACACCAACAGTTGGGTGCATTACAGCTTAAGGGAATATGTCATTTGGCATAGTGCAATGAATGGTAGGAGAAAAGATGTGATCGTGATGAATGAGAATTAGATTGCCAGAAATGAGTACTAGATTGTGATGAAGAGTCAGTGCAGAAGGTCTATGATACTAATTGAGTTGATACATTTATGGGAAACTTTGATTGAGTTTTTTCAAAGGAATCAAAGATATGATGAAGTAATCAAGGTGCTTCGAAGTCAGATTCGGATGGACCCAAGACCTAATGATTATGCAGCAATCATAGGAATTAAATGACTTGAATTAAGTTAGAACTTAGCATAATTGTAGCGTAATGCATGCATTAGTGGCCTACCTTGCATCTTTCCTGCTTTATTTAGATATTCATGAAATAATGCCATAATAATGTATTTATTAGTGCATTATTTGGTTTACAGGTAATAAGAAGCTCCAGAAATGGCCTAAAGCTAAATCTGAAGTAGGATAGAGGCTAGAGCTGCAACAGAGCTGGTGTAGAAGCCATGGAATAAAGTTGAGCAAAAGTTGAAGACATAATGTAGGGAAGAGGTATACTACATTACTTGTGAGATTTTAATGCTTAGATTAAATTATGAAAAACATAAGAGATCCCTACAACTATCAATAGCCATAGGATAGCCTTAGAGACCAACCCGTACCTTAGCCACACTCCAATTAGGTCAAGATTAGCCTAGAACACCATAAAACCACTTTCCATCATAGTTTTGGACATCTAGACATTAAGTCCAGATGTCTAATTTCTACAGAATCACTTGCCAAAACGTAATTCAAGTACTGACCTAGAATTGGATGTTTAATTCTCTATCTGGACATCCAATTTTGACATTTAATACATTGGATCTTAAAATTAGACATCTGGTACCCCTCTCCTTTTGCTATTTTAAGAATCAAGCCTAGATCTTGATTCCTAAGGCCTATAACCCAATCCTACAACCTAGGAAACCTAATTTAAGGTACCCTAAGCCTAGTACACCACCCTAAGGCCCTCCTAAGAACCTAGATAGGTTATCTTTAAACCTAATTGACTTGGACCTAGTCAATTGCATTACACTTAGTCAATTAGACTCATAGAGTCCAATTGAGCTTAAATCTCAACCAACACAAGTCTAATTGGACTTAGTGAGAGTTCAATTGACTCAAGCCTAATCTAATTAGGAATTTTTTGTCCCAATTGGACACATGTTGACCCAATTAAACTTGGCTAAGTTTAATTGGGTCAACCATTTAGTAATAGGTTACACCAAAACCTAGTTTTAGACACCTTAATAGAACCCACCTAGGACCTAATTAGAAGTGGACCAAGTAGACCACTTGACCACACTTTCATGCACACCTAATAGCCATCATGAAGTAAGGATCGTGCGAATGAGCACTCACACATTCACCTTCATTATTTATCTGACCCACACACATGTTTTAAGGGTTAATAATGCAACTAGTGAATCTTACATTTGTAGACTTGAAATCGATGTCCAATCCTAAGAGAGCACAAGAAGAAAATAAAAGTAAAAAATCAACCTTGTAATCACATCTCCCTAAGATCATCCGGGACACTCACTATCTCGATATCAATTTTTTGTTTAAGTCGTATTTCGCACTATATTATGATGCTTTTAAACCAAAATTACGATTTTACCATTTCAACAAATGACGCCGTTGCTAGGGATGCAATGCAATTTTGATTTCTGATTTTTGAGCTTAATTGTTACATATTTGGTTCTGCTTGCTTTTGTTGTGCAGGAACAGAAAAGAGTGGATTCTGTGCATACGTCAGGCACAGTTGAAGAAAAATCAGGTATGCACCACATCTTAGGTTAGCATTTCTTTTGAATTTTAAGATTAGATTTGCTTTTTGGAAAAAAGAAAATCTGAAAAATTTCTCTCCAAAAATAAAAAAATTCTGAAAATAAAAATTGCAAGTTTGAAAAGAAAAAACTATTTCTTGAAAAGTCTCATTTTTTATTTGAAAACTCTTTCAAAAGCCTTTTTCCCACTTTTTGAAATTCAGCTAGAAACTTTTGAGTGATTCAAAAATCATTTGCCAAATATTTAGTTACTCAAAAAATTTTGAAATTTAGGTTGAAGTTAGATTTTCAAATAATCTTTTCAATGCCACCTTTCTATTGAGAAAATTTGCAACATGCACGAGGGTCTAACAGATTGAGATTCAAATTTTTCTGATCTTCAAAATGTGATTTCGAACAACACACAAATCAAATTTGACTAAAAATGGTGGGGTTTGAAAGATTTTTAAATTAGCTTTCATTTCCACATTTTTCCCAAATTTTTGGAGCACTCTTAATATTGTTTCAAAATGAAAAACCAACATGAGTCAAAGTTCCAAATCAAACCCCTTGTTAGTTAAAACTTCATACTTATTTGTTTAGAATAGTAAAAATTCTAAAAAAATATTCTCTAAAAAGGTTATCGAAAAAGGAATCTTCTTGCTAATATTTAGATCATTTGGGTTCCAATTGCATTGTAGAGAGTATTTTAATGATTTATGTGGTCTACTGATTGAGAACTTAGTCAATTGCATGAATCCTAGGTTCAACCTTTGGGGTCATACTGAGAGACCACATTAGACTAGTTTGGACTTAATCAAGTCTAGTGACTAGTTGGTGAGTTAGGTCACCTTGTGGACCACTCACCAACAACCAAATTGAAGAAAAAAATAATGTAAAAATTTTCATAAAACACATCAATTAACATGAATTTGTTATCAAACTACAGGGTTATCATAATCGCTTTAGACAAACCTAGTGCCAAGTCTACAAGGTAGTGTCAAATGACTGCGTCTAAGGGGTATCAAGGATCCGGAGGTGGAAGCCAAAGGAAGATCCTTCCCCTTAGTCCCCTCGTAACAGACTGGCTAGGTTGGCTTAAGTGGTTGAGATTATTTTCATTCGATTTTGTAACAAATTTTTCCTCAAAAATTAGAATCTTAATGAAATATTTGGTCATTCAAACTTAAGAACCACTTGATTGATAAGGCCTTAGCCTTGTTTGTCTTGGCTACACAAACTAGGGTTAGTTGGTGTATGCAAGGGAGGAGGTCTCCTAGACCTCAATTGGTTGGGCCTTAGGAACCAAACCCAAGGTGACGAAGGTGACTTTTTGCATCACTTGGCTCTTCTCCTCACCCTTCTTCTTCTACTCGGGTAGTTGAAATGGCTAACCCTGGTCTGGGACCTGGTCAGGACCCTAACATTGAGGACCCAATGACTCGTCTGGAAGCTAGGGTCATGGCATCCGAGCAACGTCATCAGTAGAACATGCAGAGGATTCCTAATACTATGGACCTGATGCAACATCCATCATGCGGAGAACAACTGCGAGATTTTTATGAATTGGCAGCTCTGGTTTTGGCACCCAGAGTCCAAATACTCACAGGCGGTGACGCATTCGAGTTGAAGCCGAATATAATAAGTCCAATATAGACTTATTCTTATGGAAACTCGAATGAGGATCCCTTCCAGCACATTGAGGATCTGAGTTGAGTTGCAGAAACGGTTTGACCCAGAAATGTTGATTTAGGGATTGTGTTGTGCTAGAGCATCGCGATTGTTTATTTTGATGATAACAAAACACGTGTCATTTAACATTTGCACTTGAAGTCTTAGATTTCAGATTAATTGCAAATGGAGATGTGGTTAGACGAAGTTTGAGCTCGCATCCGGGATGGATTGGAGGAGCTTGATGGAGAACAAAGGAGATTAACGAGGAGCGATAGCTTGAAGAAGGAAGGAGATGAAGAATATGATAGATTTCCTTTCCTTTGTACTTTTTATTTTTGTTTCTTTTGTTGCTCTTTATTTTTGTTTCTTAGATTCAAGTTAAAGAGCCTCAAAGAACCCTAACAGTAGTCCTAGGAACACTTGCACAACCCTAGGATACTTAGGTTTTCTGTAGAGAACTTAGAAAACCAAAATAAGGTTCAGAAAACCTTATCAGACGCCTAAACTAAAAATCAGACATCTGATAATGACTTTTAAGATGTCTAACTATTGACTCAGACGTCCGATTATGTTTGGGCTGGACTTAGTTAGTTCTGTCTAATGAAATCAGACATCCAGATCTTAGTCCTGACGTCTGATGCCTTTGCCAGACGTCTAATTAGTGGACCATTGGCTGCCTTAGTAAACACTGAAGGAAATGACTATTAGCCTCATATCAGACATCCGTAGAGGATACCAGACATCTAATACATGACTGTTTTGCCTCGGTTGACCCAAAATCTCTTCTCAGAGATTTTATAGCCATTGCACTCTCTTGGGAATCCATTTCCACAATAAAGCAGGTTTCCAGACGTTCAGACATCATTCTAGATGTCTTGTATGTCATCTGATGACAATTCACTAGAACCCTGCTTAGATCTGATTCAAGTCAGGAAGGAAACCTACCTAAAATCAAATGTCTGACTTTGTTCCCAGATGTCTTAAATGAGTTTTCCAGACGTCTGATGCCAGGACCAGACATTTGATAACCTTGTCAGTTTAATTATTAATCCTAATTTCGACCTGATTTTCTTGGACCTTGCACCCAACGGCTATGGATGCCTTCCAAGGCCTTCCAAAGCCTTCCTAGGGCCTCTATAAATAGAGGAGAACCTTTTCCACTTAAATATACACCTAGACACACCAAGCAACATACTTTCCACTCTTTTGTGTCAAGAAGAAGAAGACCAAATAGAAGAAAAGCTCTTGCTCTCCAAGCCTACTTCTACATCTGGAGAGCATCGATCAACTTGGGCACCCACTCTCCCACCATAGTTCACGAGAGCATCGTTGCGTTGTTGCATGGTTCACACACCTGCGTCACCGATTTGACACACTTTTTGCAAAGGGAAGCATCCTAACTCCTATAGAAGCTTAGTTGAAGAATATCTTTGTGGTTCCATAGGATTACTCTTTGTATTTCATTTTGTTATTTGGTTGGATATTCACATTGCGAATTCCCGTCTCCATCGAGGGACAAAATCCTTCTCATGAAGAGAAGGGGTTGAGGAACGCTACCCTCGCACTTGTAGCGTGGTTGTAATTGAGGTTGAATCACCCTCGTTTAAGTGATTCGTTTAGTGGATTTGATCAACTTGGTTGATCGGAAAATCCTAACTCGAGAGGGTTAGGTGGTGGTTTTCACCCGGTTTGGGATTCCACCTAAAAATCGTTGTGTACATTGTGTGATTCTCTATTTTGTGAGATTGTTATATTTTAATTTTGCATTTTTACGTCACGCTGATCTCACCCCCTCTAAGTAGGGAGTTTCAGATTGTTCTCATGAAGCTTTTTTGATTCTCTCTCAAGGATAAAGCTTCGTATTGGTTTAAGAATATCCGAAGGTCGATTGGAACCTAGGAAAAATTATATCGTGAATTCCTACAAAAGTTCTTCCCGATTGGTCGAATGAACACGATGAGGTATGCAATTACAACTTTCTCCCAGGGACTAGGGGAGAAGTTGCATGATGCCTGGGATAGATTCCAGCATCTTCTCAGGAAATGCCCTTACCATGGTGTACCCAGATGGAACCTAGCTTAAATATTTTACCACGGGTTGGATGACACACATCGGTATCTGGCCCATGCATCTAGCGGTGGGAATTTCCTCACGAAGGATGAGAAAATCTCATTCAAGTTGTTCGATTCCATGGCAGAGAACTCAATGAATGTCGGGTCTATAAACCAATTCTAGCGACCTAGACAACAACTAGTTAGTATCCATGAAGCTTATGTCAAATCTACTTGAGCCGATATGGATATTATCACCAATAAGCTGGATAAGGTGGATCTGCTTGACAAGAAGCTCAACGAAATGATTCAAGCTCAACCCGAATTCTCTAGTAATTCTACTACATCTAGATCCTCTTATGCACCTCGAGTCCCTCCTGCTTGAGTACATTTTCTGCCTCAGGATGCATCTTCTCCATCTTCGCAGGATCCTGCGTACAAGGAACTCATTAATAATCTCGATCTGGTGACATATAATTAGGGTTACACACCAGATGATGATTTTAATGTTTATTCCCTTGATGAATATTCATCTCAGACATCTTCGACCTACGAAGATGTCAATGCTATCCACGGATATGGGTGTAATAACCCATACTCAGAGATGTATAATCCTAGTTGGCACCAGCATCTGAATTTTTTCTGGTGTGGTAACTCGTAGAGACCAAATCAAGATCCACACTACCAGACCATACAATACGGGAACGTGCAAAACACATACCCTAGGCAGCAGCCATTCCTGACTCAGCAGCAATCTTGTTCAATTTATCATCTGTTGCATCAAACTTCCAATCACCATCCAAAGTGGGTTGACCCTTTTGAGGCATTGAAAGAGGAGATGCAAGAATCTATGCAGAAATCTACTTAGGATAGCTTGTAGATCATGAAGGCTATGGTAGACCAGATACAAAGCATACATAACAGGCAGAATCAGTTGTTGCAGGAGCATAGATCGCAGGGAGCCTTGCCCTCCCAACCTGTCCATAATTCGAGATATGTGCAAAACCAGGGAACCCTACTGACGTCGAAAAACGTGTAAAGATGATTCACTCATTGTAGTGTGCGATTATGACATAGATTTTAAAAGAATGTGGATGGTGAGTCCAAGTGTTGAACACAAGGAGGCATGGAATCAGATCAATTAATCACTTAATGTCAAAAGATATTTTATTCCATTTGCTTGCGAGAGAGTGGGAGAGAGAGATTAGGGTTAGAAATTTGTAGTAGAGCAGTGATATCTAACTATGCATGATGAAGTATAATAGAGTCTAGCATAGAATGATAATAAAAACTAATTTATATTGACTAGGTGAAATTATTTTACACTACAATGCTAGATGAAAGCTTTAGGAAATATAAGCATTAAACGAAAGAAAACTAGCAACCGAATATGACAATTGGAGTGTCGAGACAGCCACAGTGGTGATGCACTTCCGTCAGCGACTCAGTTACTCCAAGGGCTTGCTCTAAGCTCTAGAAGGTGGTGGGAACATGCTTGCTAGATGATGTTGAGAGAAATTCCCATGAATGGAGGGTTGTAGGCCTTTTTTAGTGGAGGAAAGCAAGCTAAAACATGTATGGACCAATTAGCAACAGCAACGACGTCGCTGTAGCTTTGCTGTAAGCATTGTTGTAGCTTAGCTCATGCATTCGTTGGCGAGTGCCGGTGAACAGTGGCTGGTTTTCGAACCCGCCGTGAATCTGTGTTGTGCGGGTTTTTGAACGCACGCCCATAGCTCGTGGGTTGAGGGCTCTCTCCACCATGTTGCAGTTGTGGATGGTTGCCTAGAGGGATTTTGTTCTGAGTGCGCAGAGGCATCCCAGCCATTGGATCTTGATCCAAGGGCTGAGATGTGAGCATGTTATGATGGGAGCGGGGTGCGTGCGGTTGTCCTTGGATGGTTCGGATGATTGCACGTTTCATCATCTGGGTCGTCCATCTTCAAATGCTCCTTGAAAGTCCTAAGGGCATTAGCTTGGACTGATTTTTGCACAATTGGGCCACGATCATTGATACGGATTTATCCATGCAGTCCGATTGCTCATCTAAGGCCTGTTTCAATATGCACTTGTACAAAGGGTCATTGAACATTAATTCTAAGTAATCTTAATGCTAAAATGCATGTTTGGCTATTAGACCCATTATAATATTATATCAATGTACATGCAACCTCAAAATTTACTTTAATTGATGTAATTAATTCTATTAATTATAGAGTCATCATACCCCCATGCCCACCCCTTGGTAGTCCCTAGCAAGGTTAACCCAAATGCTAATTACAACTAAAATCATGAATCGATCACTTGGGCACCAGTTACTTATCAATAGGAGGAAATTTCTACTAAGAACCTAACCCACAGAGACTCAACAGTGCTTGAGTGCTTGCCAAAATGCAGACCATCTGAGTTGTCACCTTATTCTACAAAGAAGCAAATTCTCTTTTTTTTTTCATTTTCATCTTTTCTATTTTTTTTTTGGATTTTGGAGCTAAGAGTTTCGGGGTAACCTTTTACGGGTACCCAACACACGTAAGGCTCTAAAAGAACTCTAAGTGCTAAGCATCTTGTCGTGAAAATTATGATAGACTTAATGGCAATTAAAATGGACTTCGGGTTTCTACACCTCTAGGTGTCCCAAAAAGAAAATGCCACCTAAATGTGTATCTATTTGATCGATAGCTTTTTCCCAACTTTTATTTTTGTGGGGTCAACACAAGGGAAAACCCAGTGTATGCCTCCCTAGATTATTCTACTTCCCCGCTTCTTCCTTAAGTGTTTTGAAATTTTTGTGCATTTTATGAGCTTGGATCTGGACAAAAGGCCAATGGGCTGTTACCCACGACAACTTGCTAGCCATGCCACCCTAGAAGGTTCATTAGCTACCCAATTTTCATTATCACCGTCGAGGTGTGAGTCAGTGCAAAACATGTGCAGATTCTTAGACTATAAGTCTTAGCAAATCAGAGGGTGGGCTGATAAGTCGTATACTTATCACCATACCTTTTTGATCAAATTAATATAAATTAAGATGGCGAGAACTCGAGAACAAGTCCACATTTCAGTGGACACCTGGTTTGATTAAGCCTGAAGACCTAAAGAGTCTAAGTGTTTAGGTCCTTAACATATCATTTCCTGAAGTTGACAAGCTCTTAATTTCTAAGTTTTCTTTTCTTAATTCCCCCTGATGCTAACACCATCATTTGCCATAAGTGGCTTAAATTAGTCAGAATTAAGAGATAAATGCTCTTGAATGATCGCCTGAGGACCGCAATTCCACCTAGATTTGTTTTGAGGAGAAAGTAATAAAATAGGGCTAAATCTACAATTTTAACATCACATCATGAATGTAGAGTAACAATGGGGTCACCTAATGGTTGATTAGAGGTCAATTGAGCATGAAAGTCAAAAAAGTGGGTCTACACTGATAGAAATAGGGTTTCATGAATTTCGAGGACCACAATAGTACGTAAAATCCTAATTTCACTCCCACTTAAATTAAAGAAGTTCTGGTCAGCATAAAGTTCATCTAAACCTCATAAAATTCAGATAAAAATATTCTAAGAGGTTTTGTACCTTTCGTTTGACCATCTGGACCAATTTTGACCTAGAATAGAGTTTTAGACATGTTACCCTTATTTGGGTTTCTATGCAAATTTCCCAATAAAGCATGGTCAAAACCCAAATCCAAGTTCACCAGAAGATTCCTTAGGTCAAAATTAGGTTAAGGCCAAAATTTGGGCCTAATCAGAGTCTATCTTGACCTAGTTTGCGCTTAGTCCCTAAAACATCTATTTCCTACATTTAGACCCCTAGCTTTCAAAATTCCATGTAAATAGGGCCTTATTTTCTCATCTTCTTCACATTTTAGTCTCTGCCGCCATTGATGAGTCAGTGGATCAAGCACCGACCTTTGACCAAGTTAAAACCTGATCAAATTAGAATCGAATCCCACCAAATTTGGTGGGATTGGTGGTTAGATGATGGAGAGCAATTCTGTCAGGATCTTAGACCCGGATTCAAGGCAGGAAGGTCATGTGAACTCACGAAATCCATGGGATTCTTTGATTCCAAACTGAGGCTTAATTAAGCATCCTTCATATGGGCTTGATCATGAGATCTATAAATAGCCACGATGCTCTATGGACACACTCAGCGAGGTTTTAAAGCCAAAAACCCTCTTCTACCCTACCTCCGGCTGTCTTCGACCTACACTCCAGAGTCTCTGTCACTCTCCCTCTTCTTCGCCTCCAAAGGTCAAATTGGAGGCACCATGGTCCTCTCTTCTTTGCAACCAGAACCCATCAAAGTTCGGCCACCCTGAGCCCCTTCGTTGCTGCCGTTCTCATCACTTGAGATTTCATCCCCTCCGGTGTTGGCCAATCAAAGTCAACACGGATCCTCTCTCTTTTCATCCATAAATAGGTCTAATCACTTCCTCTATCTCTCTAGCATCGCCCTAACCTCCTATCTTCCTAATTTAATTGTCGAATCACCTCCTTCCCCTCTATCTTCTACGCCTCCAGCGTGGTTGATAAATGCCAGTTTATCATCATTCTTATGCATTAAAACAAACCTAGCTTTTAGGATTTTGCTTTGCAAACGGGTTTTTGGGTTGCATTTAGGCATCAATAAGGTTTGGCATGCATTGCATTTTTTTATTGTGTTTTTAATGTGTTTCTTGGAGTGTTAGGGACAAATAGATTGGTAGATCTTTTAAACCCAAGCACTCTTCAAGGCAACTGGTGAAGGGGAAGCTCAATCAAGCTAGGACTTAGCAAATTCTAGAACATCATTGCTTGATACCAACTCCCATGTGCTAGGGTTTGCTCCATTTAGCTCCATTCAGCTCAACTTAGCTGAATGGTAGCCCAAGGCGGCATATCTCAGCTCAAGCCAACTCAAATCTAGCTTAACTTAATTGTGTCTGGCTCATCTCAGCTCCCATCAGTTTATTGGGAGCTCTATCTAGCTTAATTGAGTTGACAGGAGTCCTTCTCAGCTCAACCCCAGCTCATCCCAGCTCCACCCAGCTCATGGCTGCTGAACTCCAAGCTCGCTGAGCTACTACTTGTCAACTAGTAGCTTAGCTAGCTCTGGAGTTCACATCAGAGGCAGTTCTAGCTCAACCTAGCTCCAACTAGGTTGAGACCAGCTCAACTTAGCTTAAGTACCCAAGCCTAGCTACTAGCATAAGAACTAGGTAGCTTAGCTAACTAGTTGAGCTCTCTATGAAGCAACCTTAGCAGATTCAGCTCCAATTACAGGAACCACCAACTTCAGATTATTTTCTCCACCTCCTCCTTCATGAAACCCTAGCTCGACCATCCTCTAGTCTACTAGCTAAGCTAGCTTAGCTAAGCTCTCAACAAGCTCCACCTATATGGTCATCCACTCCATCCCCCTAACCCCAACTAATCCCTAACCTAACCCACTTAAATTGGCGCCAACCCACACCAACTACCACCTCATCACATCTCTTAATGTTGGCACCAAAAACACCACATCCATCCCTTCATGTTGGAGCCAACATACACCTAAATCCTAGCCCTACACATCACCACCTAAAGTCATCCCTACCACCCACCTAACCCCTTCTAGAACACCTACCCTTGGCGCCAACTTGAAGCATCCCTCCACCACTATAACCACTTCCTAACCAACCCTAGTTGGCGCCAAAATACCCTACCTACACCCCTACAAATTAGCGCCAACATCTATCCCAATCTCCACCTTACACCTACCCTCATAAGACCATCACCACCATCCAATATTTGCACCAACCCCTTAACCCATAAAACCCATCCTAACTCATCTTAAGTTGGCACCAAAAATCTACCCAACCAACATCTAAGTTGCTACCAACTTAAAATCACACATCCACCCTCCATCTACTTCATAACATCATCCTAGCCTTTCATTCTCCAACCCAACCACCAACACCTTAACCCTCCTATGGTTGGCACCATTAATGGTGCCTCTCCACCAACATAACTACCACCTACACAACCTCTCCCTTGGCGCCAAATAACCCTAGCCCTAGGATCCTCTAACCACCCTCATAAGCCCATCCTAACCATACACCTCACTACACCTACTCCTCCATCACCATTCCTATATAAACCCCCTACCACTACCATCATCGAGTACCTTTGGCTACA
Organism: Thalassia testudinum; assembly: GCA_037157565.1. Taxonomy (NCBI): domain Eukaryota; kingdom Viridiplantae; phylum Streptophyta; class Magnoliopsida; order Alismatales; family Hydrocharitaceae; genus Thalassia; species Thalassia testudinum. Next base: position 16,217,903 of record JAZHRO010000007.1, read on the forward strand.
TATTTTCTACCTATACTTCCGCCTACATAGACGGCCAAGAGAAGAAGAAGAAGATTAAGGGGACACTCTGTCCCTTGGTGCCTTCTCCTCTTCTCTCTTGAGCCTACGCCAGCCAAGGGAAGAAGCCAGGCAAGGGAAGGAGACCTAGGGTACATGCCTACCTTAGGTGGACGATTTGAGGGTGGTACACAACTACCCTTAGAGGAGAATTTAAAGGTGGTCCATGCCACCTTTGGAGGAGCTTTTGAAGGTGGAATTCCATCCACCTTGGAGGAGCCATTCAAGGAAGGAGAAGAAGGAGGCCTTCTTTCCAAGCCAAGAAGCAGCTAGGTTTGGAGGAAGAAGACTCTCTTCTTCACAAGATTTTGCAAGAGGATTTGTGTTTTTAGCATTTTTGTATCTTTAATTTTAATTCGAACCATTCCTCTACTATTTTGTAAAACACAAATTCTATCAAACCAAATTGCCTTCTTTTCAATTAACTCTTGTTGCATTTGATTTTATCTTGTTCTAAACCCTTTTTCACTCCCTCTCCCTAATTACTCTAGGCCTTCACATGCCTAGAGTGAGCTTAGGGAGAGGTCATTCTTGTCACTCTAGGTTTAGTTCTTAGGTGTTAGTTCTTCACCAACTTTTAAGTGCGATTGCCTTATTCAAAACAAAAAAATTCTCATATTCAAAAATAAAAAAAGTTTATTTCTCTTTTTTTGAGTAAGAGATTAGAATTTTGCAAACATTACCTCCTTGGATGACCCTAGATACTTCCAATATCTAGGATTAAAAATTTAAAAGGATTTGTGAATTTGCATGTTACAATGATTTGAAAACCCTAATTACAAATCACGTGTATTTTCGCACCACTTTTTGGCACTGTTGCCAGGGAGGCATAGCTTTGTATTTAGTAAATCTCTTGCTTGATAAGTGGATCTCATCTCATTTTCTCTCTTCTCTCTCATGTGTGCAGGTATTACAGGAAGAAGGCAGGATTTTAGAGGTGAGAGCTTAAAGTACCTTTTCTTCCAGCGAATTAATTCAGGTTGGTAATCTTGAACTGGTCAGACCCCTAAAAAACTATCAAAACACATTAAACATGGCTTTCAAGATATCAAACAATTTAAGCTAAGTGGAGTGGTTTCATTTAAAATCAATTGATTGCTTGTTTGCTTCATTAAACACCACTTCACCTCAAGTGTTGGTAGTCTGATTTTCCAGTCCAGACTTCTGTCCAAAATTCAAAAATCAATTCCCGACACCAAAGGTCACATAAAATCCTAAAACTTCACCTAGTGATTCCAAATCAAGTAGGGAACATCTTTCCAAATTTCAGAGCAATTAGATTTGTATAAAATGTTTAAAAATTCATGGACTACAAAGGGGTCATAACCTATAATCTTCCTATTTTGCTACTATCCGTGAATTTTAGGAATTTTTATAGTCATCAAATTTTTTGTAAATTTTAGCTTTATGGAGTACTTGTGAAATTCTACACATCACATAAAATCACAAAAAATTTATGAGGCCAGTGGTGGTACTGAAAAGTCCAAGATACCCTTAGGTATCATTTCTAGACTTTGACAATAGAACAAAGAAAAATTCTAAAAAAATATCAAACAAATTCCTAAAATCACAAAACAATATTTTTTGGAATCCTTGTTTGATTTTCCTTATAGTAGTGGTGTTTCTTACATTGTTTGGACCACTGCATAAAAAGAAAGCCAAAAACAAACTCATTGGTAGTAAAATTTCTATCTTAGGATCAATTCAATTAGGGTTTCCTTCAAATTTTTAGTCCCACAAATTAAAGGAAACTTATCTTCACCAATAGAACCTAATTTCCTTTTGTTTGTGGAATTTCAAACTGTTTGAAAACTTAAAAACAAAACCCTAAAATACATTAAATTAAATTAAATCAAATCCTAAAAGATAGAAATACATTAATTGTGTGTCAACTTGATTGCTAATTGGAATCACCTTCCAATTCTAGCACACACCATAAAAATTGAAATAACAGGGCATTACCCCAATTAACACCCTCCACTTTCTTGTGCACATTTAGACACCCAAGCCTAACTTAAAACAAGTAGTCAATTGAGCACTTAAGGATTTCATCCATTTTAGGCTTGATATCCAATATTTAAGGATCACTAAGCGCTCCTACTTCCTTTAAACAACACGGCATCAAACTTAGAGGGAAGTCAAATGATGGGTGAAGGTTTACACAAGCCCCTGGTTTTGCAAGAAATGCTTGGGCCCAATCCACCTCTTTAGTCTAGCTGGGCTCTCTTTTGAAATTGGGTTCACTTGCTGATTTCTTCCTTATTGGGTTCCCAAGTCTTAGGTTTTAAGGAAGCAACCTTAAGACAAGAATAGGCTTGTTTGTTTGAATTACATACTTTCTCTCATCTCTCTCTCTTCTCCTCCCCTCCATTTCTTCCAAAAATGTGTATGCACGAGCGAAGGTCCCAGAACTTGACCTCGAGGGACCATTTGATTTTTCCCCTCACACTAGAAAATCCTTGTTTTCTTCTTGTTCCTCTACTGTCAATATGGAAAACCCAGAAAATCGACAAAAATATTCTGCTTCCACCTTTAACCCGTCAGTCGATCCACAAGCTGACTTCCCCATCCCTATCCTTCCCCATTTGGAGCAACCAGAAAATCTAGCAGGGCCAGGTGGCCCTCAAATCCAAACTCAAAATGCAAACCCCTTTGCCTTTATGGTCGACCATCTAGTTCAACTTCAACAAAACCATGAAAATTTGTCTAGGGCTGTGACGAACCTAGCCAACCAAGGGCAAAACCTACCACCCAGTCAACAGCCTGTGGTTCCTCTTAAAGATTTTTATGATCTTTCCAATTATGAGGCAAGAGTTGCGGTGGTCATACCACAGGGGGATTTTGAGATCAAACCAGTCATTCTAAACCCAATCAAACATTTCCATGGTTTTCCGAGAGAGGACCCTTTCTGTCATCTCAAGGAATTAAATGTCCTCGCTCAAACCACCCATTCCTGCAATGTGCAGGAAGACATGTGGTTAATGACCCTTTTTCCTCTCTCTTTAAAAGATAAAGCTTTACATTTGTTTAGAACAGTTGGGCACCCTATCACCACCTGGCCCCAATTAAAGAGCTCTTTTCTTAAAAAAATTTTCCGATCGGTCGCACTAATGCTTTAAGAAGATCCATAATGACCTTTCAACAAAAAAATGGTGAACCCCTCCATGAATCTTGGGAAAGATTCCAAGAACTTCTAAGAAGTTGTCCCCACCATAAAATTCCACAATGGCAGTTAGTGCAGATCTTCTATCATGGATTAGAAGATTAATTAAAGAGATTTGTGGATGCCTCATGTGGGGGCAATTTCCTTAATAAGGATGTCGAAAGTGCCTACCTCCTTTTTGAAGAAATGAGTGAAAACTCATTTAACATGACTTCAATGGACACTTTCGATAGTACTCAAAACCTGTAACGAGCGCGTACCCCAGACGTCTTTTAAGACGTCTGGGAGGTGGCCCAGACGTCTGTCAAGACGTCTGGGATCACATCCAGACGTCTGACCAGACGTCCGGGATAGTTTACAGACGTCTGACGAACAGTTATACTCGCACGGGATATTCGTCTGCGCGCCTGTGCGCGCAGACCTGCGATCCGCATCTTCTCTGCGGCTGCAGGCGACTGCGGCCGTCTCTCTCCTCCTCTCCGCGCGGCGTTAAAAGGGGGAGGGGACGCGCCTCCCCTCCCGTCTCCACCATCTTCCTCCTCTCCTGCTGCGGGCGGAGCGAGCGGACGCAAGGGCGCAGCGGCAGCGGCGCAGCAGAAGGCGCGGAGGAGCTGCGGCGTGCGAGGGCAGGGCTCTGCCGCAAGGGCGCAGCGGCAGCGGCGCAGCAGAAGGCGCGGAGGAGCTGCGGCGTGCGAGGGCAGGGCTCTGCCGTGAGGGCGAGCTCGCCGGGAGCGGCTTGGCCGGCCGGCGGAGGGCGCAGGGGGCGCAGAGCGTCGCGAAGAGGGACCTGCTGCGGGCGGAGCAGCGGACGCGCGAGGTGCGACGCGGGCGGCGTCGCGAGCGGAGGCCGAGCGAGGTTCTGATTCTGGAAAAATCTCCAGAATCAGACGTCTGGACTGATATCCAGACGGCAAGGTCGACGTCTGTGTGATCATACAGACGTCTGAAAGGTGAGTTCCGCTTTCTCCTCCTTCTTTTGTCGACTGACCGTACTGAAGGAGGAGGGTTGGCTGTGCGCAGGTGTTCGGATTCGTCATCCTTTGCGAATCCGACGTCTGGAAGTTGTACCAGACGGCGGGAGTGACCTCCAGACGTCCGGAGAGACCATCGGACGTCTGGGATCTAGGAGAGACGTCGCCACAGACTTCTGGACGTCCGGGGAACCAAGCCGAACAGGTAATTCTCTGATCCACCGTTTAAGACGTCTGGAAGGAGTTCCAGACGTCTGATTTTGCACAGTATTGTCTTTCTCGACCCGTTTAGGGCCCGTTTGGGCTCCGTCTTCCACGATTCGAGTTGCGTTCGATTCAGAATTTATTCCTCTACCCGCCTACAGTAGCTATACACTGTTTTGAGACACTCCTTGTGTTTGATCCTTGTGATAGGACCTCGTTCGGTTGCCGTCTTGAGAGTCGCGGAGGCGCGCGGGATTCCCGACCACGCCCCCATTACTTCCGTTGTACCTGGTAGAGTGGTTTTAAGCATTAATAAAATCTGTTAAAGTATGGAACCATAACTAGAACCTAGGGCATTGCATGAACCCTAGGAATGAGAAATGTACGGAATGATAGCTCCTAGGTGTTGCATGAATCCTAGGGCCGGAAAACTAGATTGTATGATAGATCCTAGGATATGGCATGAATCCTAGGATGGAAAAACTAGTGGAATGTATATTACTGCAGTCTTGGAAAGATGGAAAGGAATATATAAAGCTGCCTGTAAATTTAATTAACAGCTGCCTGTTATGCATAGAGAATCATGTTGAGATCATGGAATGTGAGAACGTGAATCTGGAAAGTGAAACATATGATGTTCTGAGATAAAGAGCTGGAACCCTACGGGGAATTAGGAGTGGAACTCCTGGAAAGAAAAGGAATGGAACTGAGATGTAGTTTGTACTGTCTCTTGGGTACGCAGTACCAAGGGAAGTACCTGTACCTGTTTTAGTGCAGAGTGGGGCCAGCCGCCCCAGGGACCCGGGGTTAGGCTTGGCCGCTCTGTACCGACTTGTTGGCCCTCGTGTACGTAGTACCGAGGAGAGCTAGTAGTGATAGGAGAGTACTAGCTACCCCACGGGCCCCGGGGTTCTGCTAGCCTCCTTCACCGACTTGTTAGGCCCACTAGGGCAAACCAGGGTAGTCAGACGAGGGTGCGCGGACTGTGGAGGGGCAAGGCCCCGGTTTGGTTACTGTGGAGGGGTTGGACCCCTGTTACTGAGAGGGCTCTGCCCTGGTTCCGTGCTGTGCTTTGGGCGCACCCGTTAACGGAAACGACTGACCGCGTGCCAGTATGGGCTAGCTACCTGTGCGTTTATCGCGCGTGCCGTAGTCACCGTTACGTCTGTCAGTGACCTTGGGGTGGTTGACTGAGGGTAGGATCACCACGGGGGACTCTCCCGGCCAGGAGAGCACCACGTGCTACTTCTACTGTTGGAAAAGACTGCAATCAAGATCGTCCCACGAGGACATTCGAGATCAAGTAAAGGATCTGAGAAGTAAATGAAATAGTGAGAAAACTTGAAAGATGTAAATAAAGGAAGTAATAGAACATAACAGCTACTGTACACTCTACTGTTGCCTTTAGTTAGTTTGCCACTCTACTCAGCGTTTTGCTGACGTGTTACACTCGTTACCTTTTCCAGGACCAGGTGTTGAGCAGCCAGGGTCGGCGGCTGCAGAGGACGCTGGGCCGAGTAGGGTCCAGTAGAGTTGCCACAGCTTTGTACCTTCTTTTGTTTCTGTTCTAGTGAGTAGTTTTGTTTCCGCTGTACCTTCTTTACCTGCAGTTTTTGTTATATGATAAATGTTGTTTTACTGTTGTGGTGGTGCCTACTGTAGTAGTTTCTTTCCTTACTGCTGTACTTTTTACTGTTAGTTATATTCATGCTGAATGTGGTTTATTTTACTGTCTTTTGGTTACTTCCTCGTTGGACGACTGGGTCTTGGGATTAGTCGAGTCGGTCCGGTTCTCGTGTCTCGTAGGGACTCGGGAACCGGGTCGTTACAGGATGGTATCAGAGCAAGGTCGTCCCGAGAAGTGAATCAACTGACTGGAAAATAACCAATTCACATGTTTATAGCTAGAGTAGCCACCACAACATATCTCTTGACATGAGCTCTTAGAAGTGTTGTTAGGTACCGTCTGTTTTGACGTTTCCGTTTTGTTTCGCGTCTCCATTGTAGGAGATGCCGCGTCGTGGAGCTAGGAGGGTGAGCCGCAGGCGCGGCCGAGGTCAGGGCCCGGGGGACGGATGTGTCGGGCTTGGAATACATACAACCCCTCCTCTTCTCCTGAGTATACCGTCTCGGGACCTCGTCCAACTGATTCGAGAGGTGGTTCGAGAAGAATTTCAGCTTCCACCCACGTCGCCACCCCCTCCCCCTTCCGAGCGTACGACAGGGGAGTTAGTGGTGGAACGAGATTTCCGCCGCCACACCAGGCGTGTTAGGAGAACTCAACGGAGACACGTGGCGTCCGCAGGAGAGCCGTCACGTTGTGCAGGGCCATCAGTGGCCTTTAGGGGCCCTCGACAGGGGCCAGTCGCCAGCACCGGACCCCCGCCTAGCCGACAGCAGGGACTCACTGAGGGCGGGAGTCGGGTTCCCCTCTGCTACCAGTGTGGCCAGCCGGGCCACGTCAGGAGGGACTGCCCACCTAGGGCAGGAGGTCAGCAGATACTTCCCGCGCAGAGCACTGGAGGGCGCGCAGGAGGCCGCGGTTTCCAGGCGCGAGGAGGAGGACCGCAGTCGCGAGGAGGGTACCGGCCAGCACCTACCCGTCCGACGCAGAGTGTGGCTGCTTCGTCCGCACCTAGAGCTGAGGGGCATATCAACGCCCTAACACACAGGGACGCCAGAGCTTCGGGATCCGTGGTAGCAGGTATGGTTTCAGTTTCTGGCAGACTCGTTTACACGCTTTTCGATTCCGGCACTACGCACTCGTTTGTCGCAGACAGTTTCGCAGTTAGTTTGGACCAGGATTATACATTGTTAGAGAACCCGTTCGTAATCAGAGGTCCGAGTGGTCAGCCGTTTGTAGCTGAGGAGGTGTACACGGGTTGCGGGGTCAGCATCGGGGGACACAGCCTGCCAGCTGACCTGATTATGATACAGATGGAGGACTTTGGGGTGATCCTGGGGATGGATTGGCTGTCCGATTACCACGCATTGGTAGACTGCTTTGAGAGGAAGATTGTCTTCTCCATTCCGGAGTTGCCTTCCTTCGAGTTTCACGGGCAGCCAGTGGACGGAGGTTTCAGGTGCATTTCGGCACTTCGGGCGGCGAGACTTTTGAGCCAGGGGTGTGAGGGCTTCTTAGCTTGTGTGGTGGCAGAGCACAGCCCCGTGGCAGACTTCCAGAGCATCCCTGTGGTCAGAGAGTACCCCGACGTGTTTCCAGACGAGTTACCAGGACTACCGCCCGAGCGTGAGATCGAGTTTGAGATCTCACTAGTACCAGGGACCAACCCCATCTCCACCGCGCCATACAGGATGGCACCGCTTGAGCTGCGAGAGCTCAAGTCTCAGTTGCAGGACCTTTTGGAGAAAGGTTTCGTGAGGCCCAGTGCGTCTCCCTGGGGAGCCCCGGTACTGTTTGTGAAGAAGAAGGATGGGACCCTACGCCTTTGTGTGGACTACAGACAGCTGAATAGGGTCACCATCAAGAACCGATATCCGCTGCCGAGGATTGACGATTTGTTTGACCAGTTGCGGGGTGCCACGGTGTTTTCCAAGATCGACTTGAGGTCTGGATACCACCAGTTGAGGATCAGGGAGACCGACGTCTCCAAGACAGCTTTCCGCACCCGGTACGGACACTACGAGTTTTTGGTCATGCCGTTTGGGCTGACCAATGCCCCCGCTGCTTTCATGGACCTGATGAACCGGGTGTTCAGACCGTACTTGGACCAGTTTGTGGTGGTTTTCATAGATGATGTACTCATCTATTCTAGAGATCGGACACAGCACGGACAGCACTTGCGGATGGTTCTGGACACTCTGAGACGACGCAGGCTGTACGCCAAATACAGCAAGTGCGAGTTCTGGTTGAGGGAGGTGACCTTTTTGGGTCATGCGATCTCTGGAGACGGCCTGGCGGTGGATCCCGCCAAGGTCGAGGCAGTGCTCAGGAGGGAGAGACCGCGTTCAGTCACTGAGATTCGCAGTTTCCTGGGACTGGCAGGTTACTACAGACGGTTCATCAGAGGGTTTTCGCAGATTGCACGTCCTATGACACAGTTGACTCGGAAGGATGTGCCTTTCACTTGGACATACGCCTGTGAGGCGTGTTCTCTGGAGCTGAAGGAGAGGTTGACCTCGGCTCCCGTGCTCACCATTCCTGACAGTAGTGGCGGGTTCGTCGTGTACACGGACGCTTCCTTGCAGGGGTTAGGAGGTGTGCTCATGCAGAGGGGTCACGTGGTCGCTTACGCTTCGCGGCAACTGAAGCCCCATGAGCATACCTACCCTACCCATGACCTAGAGTTGGCAGCTGTTGTCTTCGCGCTGAAGACATGGAGGCACTACTTGTACGGTGAGACCTTCGAGATTTTTACAGATCACAAGAGCCTCAGATATCTTTTTGACCAGAAGGAGCTCAACATGAGACAGAGACGTTGGTTGGAGCTCCTGAAGGACTACGACTGCAGCATCTCCTACCACCCGGGAAAGGCCAATGTGGTGGCTGACGCCTTGAGCCGTAAGGCGCCCGCACGCTTGGCCAGTCTACAGTTACAGAGTTGGAGCCTTTTGGAGGAGGTGGGCAGTTGGCGACCTCTAGAGTTACGAGGATTCTGTGGGGCAGTGACGGTGACACGGCAGACCAGACCAGAGTTGATAGACCGCATCATCACGGGACATATGACCGATCCGTACTTGCAGTCTTTGCGCGACAGAGTACTGTCAGGGGACCCAGGGGACTTCTCTTTCACAGACCAGGTGTTACGCTTGAGGGGACGGCTGTGCGTCCCCAGAGACGAGGAGCTGTTGAGAGAGCTCCTGACTGAGGCACACGGTTCCAGATTCACCATACATCCCGGAAACACGAAAATGTACCATGACTTGAGACGCGAGTTCTGGTGGAGAGGGATGAAGTGGGATGTGGGTGAGTTCGTGCAGCAGTGCTTAGTGTGCCAGCAGGTGAAAGCCGAGCATCAGAGGCCTGCAGGGCCGCTTCAGCCGCTTCCAGTGCCAGAGTGGAAGTGGGAGAGCATCACCATGGACTTGGTGGTGGGTTTACCTGTTACCCAGCGAGGACACGACGCGGTCTGGGTAATAGTGGATAGGTTGACGAAGACGGCACGATTCTTGCCGATCCGAGTCACTTTGGGACCAGCACAGTTGGCAGAGAGGTATATCCGTGATGTGGTGCGACTACACGGAGTTCCGCGGGAGATCGTATCCGACCGGGATACCCGCTTTACGTCCCAGTTTTGGGCTGAGTTTCAGCAGGCTTTGGGGACGAGGTTGAGGTTTAGCACGGCTTACCACCCCCAGACGGACGGACAGTCGGAACGCACGATACAGACACTTGAGGATCTTTTGCGTGCCTGTGTACTAGACTGGAGGGGCTCTTGGGAGGAACACCTGCCCCTGGCAGAGTTTGCATACAACAACAGTTATCACTCGAGCATCGGCATGGCTCCCTACGAGGCTCTGTACGGACGGAAATGCACGGCACCCTTGAGTTGGGTTGAGGTGGGGACCAAGTGGGAGGTTGGCCCCAGGTTGATCCGGCAGAGTCAGGAGGTAGTTGAACAGATCCACAGACGACTCCGCACTGTCAGGAGCAGACAGAAGAGCTACGCAGATCGCAGACGCAGAGAGGTGCAGTTCGAGGTTGGGGACCACGTCTTTCTTCGTGTTTCGCCCATGAAGGGCTTACAGCGGTTTGGGGTGAGAGGGAAGCTCGCGCCGAGGTTCGTGGGGCCCTTCGAGGTCCTGGAGCGGGCTGGACCCGTTGCTTACAGACTTGCCCTTCCCCCGCAGCTTTCTGGTGTGCACGACGTGTTCCACGTGTCCAACCTCAGGAAGTACGTAGCCGATCTCAGCCACGTACTGAGTCATGAGAGCGTCGAGGTGAGCGACGACCTGACCTACCCCGAGCGGCCAGTGCAGATCCTAGACCGAGCCGTCCGCAGGTTGAGACGAAAGCAAGTACCCCTGGTAAAGGTTTTGTGGAGAAGCCAGCGGTACGAGGAGGCTACCTGGGAGCCTGAGGCGGCAATGCGGGAGCGGTACCCAGAGCTTTTCGCGGGTACGTCTTTTCGGACCGGCTTCGGTCCTCTTTGAGTTTGTTATGGTTATTTGGACATCCTTTTTCCGCACCCTAGTTGGCGCAAGTTTCGGGGATGAAACTTCCTTTGAGTTTGTTATATTGTAACGAGCGCGTACCCCAGACGTCTTTTAAGACGTCTGGGAGGTGGCCCAGACGTCTGTCAAGACGTCTGGGATCACATCCAGACGTCTGACCAGACGTCCGGGATAGTTTACAGACGTCTGACGAACAGTTATACTCGCACGGGATATTCGTCTGCGCGCCTGTGCGCGCAGACCTGCGATCCGCATCTTCTCTGCGGCTGCAGGCGACTGCGGCCGTCTCTCTCCTCCTCTCCGCGCGGCGTTAAAAGGGGGAGGGGGCGCGCCTCCCCTCCCGTCTCCACCATCTTCCTCCTCTCCTGCTGCGGGCGGGGCGAGCGGACGCAAGGGCGCAGCGGCAGCGGCGCAGCAGAAGGCGCGGAGGAGCTGCGGCGTGCGAGGGCAGGGCTCTGCCACAAGGGCGCAGCGGCAGCGGCGCAGCAGAAGGCGCGGAGGAGCTGCGGCGTGCGAGGGCAGGGCTCTGCCGTGAGGGCGAGCTCGCCGGGAGCGGCTTGGCCGGCCGGCGGAGGGCGCAGGGGGCGCAGAGCGTCGCGAAGAGGGACCTGCTGCGGGCGGAGCAGCGGACGCGCGAGGTGCGACGCGGGCGGCGTCGCGAGCGGAGGCCGAGCGAGGTTCTGATTCTGGAAAAATCTCCAGAATCAGACGTCTGGACTGATATCCAGACGGCAAGGTCGACGTCTGTGTGATCATACAGACGTCTGAAAGGTGAGTTCCGCTTTCTCCTCCTTCTTTTGTCGACTGACCGTACTGAAGGAGGAGGGTTGGCTGTGCGCAGGTGTTCGGATTCGTCATCCTTTGCGAATCCGACGTCTGGAAGTTGTACCAGACGGCGGGAGTGACCTCCAGACGTCCGGAGAGACCATCGGACGTCTGGGATCTAGGAGAGACGTCGCCACAGACTTCTGGACGTCCGGGGAACCAAGCCGAACCGGTAATTCTCTGATCCACCGTTTAAGACGTCTGGAAGGAGTTCCAGACGTCTGATTTTGCACAGTATTGTCTTTCTCGACCCGTTTAGGGCCCGTTTGGGCTCCGTCTTCCACGATTCGAGTTGCGTTCGATTCAGAATTTATTCCTCTACCCGCCTACAGTAGCTATACACTGTTTTGAGACACTCCTTGTGTTTGATCCTTGTGATAGGACCTCGTTCGGTTGCCATCTTGAGAGTCGCGGAGGCGCGCGGGATTCCCGACCACGCCCCCATTACTTCCGTTGTACCTGGTAGAGTGGTTTTAAGCATTAATAAAATCTGTTAAAGTATGGAACCATAACTAGAACCTAGGGCATTGCATGAACCCTAGGAATGAGAAATGTACGGAATGATAGCTCCTAGGTGTTGCATGAATCCTAGGGCCGGAAAACTAGATTGTATGATAGATCCTAGGATATGGCATGAATCCTAGGATGGAAAAACTAGTGGAATGTATATTACTGCAGTCTTGGAAAGATGGAAAGGAATATATAAAGCTGCCTGTAAATTTAATTAACAGCTGCCTGTTATGCATAGAGAATCATGTCGAGATCATGGAATGTGAGAACGTGAATCTGGAAAGTGAAACATATGATGTTCTGAGATAAAGAGCTGGAACCCTACGGGGAATTAGGAGTGGAACTCCTGGAAAGAAAAGGAATGGAACTGAGATGTAGTTTGTACTGTCTCTTGGGTACGCAGTACCAAGGGAAGTACCTGTACCTGTTTTAGTGCAGAGTGGGGCCAGCCGCCCCAGGGACCCGGGGTTAGGCTTGGCCGCTCTGTACCGACTTGTTGGCCCTCGTGTACGTAGTACCGAGGAGAGCTAGTAGTGTTAGGAGAGTACTAGCTACCCCACGGGCCCCGGGGTTCTGCTAGCCTCCTTCACCGACTTGTTAGGCCCACTAGGGCAAACCAGGGTAGTCAGACGAGGGTGCGCGGACTGTGGAGGGGCAAGGCCCCGGTTTGGTTACTGTGGAGGGGTTGGACCCCTGTTACTGAGAGGGCTCTGCCCTGGTTCCGTGCTGTGCTTTGGGCGCACCCGTTAACGGAAACGACTGACCGCGTGCCAGTATGGGCTAGCTACCTGTGCGTTTATCGCGCGTGCCGTAGTCACCGTTACGTCTGTCAGTGACCTTGGGGTGGTTGACTGAGGGTAGGATCACCACGGGGGACTCTCCCGGCCAGGAGAGCACCACGTGCTACTTCTACTGTTGGAAAAGACTGCAATCAAGATCGTCCCACGAGGACATTCGAGATCAAGTAAAGGATCTGAGAAGTAAATGAAATAGTGAGAAAAATTGAAAGATGTAAATAAAGGAAGTAATAGAACATAACAGCTACTGTACACTCTACTGTTGCCTTTAGTTAGTTTGCCACTCTACTCAGCGTTTTGCTGACGTGTTACACTCGTTACCTTTTCCAGGACCAGGTGTTGAGCAGCCAGGGTCGGCGGCTGCAGAGGACGCTGGGCCGAGTAGGGTCCAGTAGAGTTGCCATAGCTTTGTACCTTCTTTTGTTTCTGTTCTAGTGAGTAGTTTTGTTTCCGCTGTACCTTCTTTACCTGCAGTTTTTGTTATATGATAAATGTTGTTTTACTGTTGTGGTGGTGCCTACTGTAGTAGTTTCTTTCCTTACTGCTGTACTTTTTACTGTTAGTTATATTCATGCTGAATGTGGTTTATTTTACTGTCTTTTGGTTACTTCCTCGTTGGACGACTGGGTCTTGGGATTAGTCGAGTCGGTCCGGTTCTCGTGTCTCGTAGGGACTCGGGAACCGGGTCGTTACAAAACCCAAGACTCAGAGTCAATGAAAGACTCAGAGTCAATGAAATTGGCTCCAAATCCACCTCTGTTCCGGTCACTCAAGATGATCTATATATGATAGCTCAACGATTGGACCAGATCCAAATACACCAGAAAAAAATGGAAGAAAAGCTCACTCACAAGGAAGCTCCACACCTTAACACTTTAGCTCTCCATACCCTAACTCTCCACAACTTCTCAGGAGAGAAAATTTGTACAACATTGATGCTACACTTGCTGATCAGTAATTTCCTCCATATTTTAGATAAGATATGACTAGGAATTTTGATTATCTGAATCAGAATATTCTTGATCCTAGCACTAAAAATATTTATGCTCTCCAGGAGCAATTTAGAAACCCCTCCAACACTTACAATCAAAATAGGAGGACCAACCCGAATCACTCTTGGAAAGCTCCTAACCCGATTTCGTTTCCCAAACAAAATCAATTTGGGAATTATGGGCAACCCACATATCAACCTGGGCCATCCTAGGATGATACTAATATCTAGGTCATGAAGACTCTACAAGGTATGCATAATCAATGATGGAAGTAACCTGCATGATAACTAACTTGCAACATCAAGTTAAGGTTACTCCTGATCAATGACCTGCTGGCAATTTACCATCCCAACCCATGCTTAATCCAAATAATCAATGGAATCAGTTCCAAGGTGGATATCCCAGTTAGCCCATTTACCTAGCACCTCAGCATCCCCTGGGTCTCAATCACAGTCAGACCTCCCATCCTCCTCCTAGAAACAACCATACTATAAATGCAGTTACTTTAAGGAATGGGAAAACCACTCAAGATTCCTTGCCTGCTAAAGAAACCCACTTCATTGAAAATAGATCACCTCTTCTCCTTCTTCCTCCAACCCTGTTCAGGAACCTGAAAATGCAAAACAAGAAAACCCAATACCTTTCCCACAAGCCCTTCACTCTTCACACACCGAAAAAAAGAAATCTGAGCCCACTGATAAGGAACTAATGGATCTTTTTGGGTAAGTAGAAATTAATATCCCTCTCCTAGATGCCATAAAATATATCCTTGCCTATGCCAAAATTTTGAAAGATTTGTGTACTTCCAAAATGTAGCCTTGAAACCTAGGAAAGGCGATCCTTCCAGAGACAATTAACTCAGTTGTGCAAAGCAAATTGCCTCTTAAGAAGAAAGATCCAGGCACACCCCTGATTCATGTAGTCATTAATGGCACTTCTTTTGATTGTGCTTTACTGGATATCGGTGCCTCGATTAATCTTATTCCCACGGTGGTTTTTGAGGAATTTAAGATCGAAGATTTAAAGCCTGTTGAGGTTACTCTTCATTTAGCAGACCAATCTACAATCAAACCAAGGGGAATTGTTGAGGATGTCCATGTTTGGGTCAAAAATTATCTATTTGCAGTAGACTTTTTAGTCATGGATATAGAGGACCCAGAAGCTTTAAAGTTCGCCGCTATAATTCTTGGAAGACCATTCTTAGCCAATGCTCGTGCCAATATTGATTGTGATTTTGGCAAGATGAAGATCATGTGTGTCGGTAAATCTGTTACCCTAGATATTTTCCAAGCTTTTAGGCACTTCCAAGAACCTAATTTCTTTGATGACTCAGATTCAGAAATTGAAAATATAATGGAGGAACTATGTAGATTTCGCACTTGGGTTCTTGTTTTGCCATTAACACGGTTCCTGAATAATCGACTTCATCCAACCTTCCCACCCTAACCACACATTCTTCAGCTAACACTCCAACTGACTCCTTCACTCTCACTTCACCACTAACTTCTAAAGTAGAAATTCTTTTGGAGCCGGGCCCACAATTGAACTTAAAACCCTTGCCCGACTCCCTTAAATATGTTTTCCTGGGTCCAAATCAGACCGTGCCCTTGATTATTAATTCTGGACTTACTAGGCCACAAGAAGAAAAACTTCTCCAGGTTTTAAGTAAAAACAAAAAAGCTATTGGTTGGACCCTTTTTGACCTTAAGGGTATTCATCTGTCCTATTGAACCCATCGCATAAATCTAGAGGACAGTTCTTACCCCTCCCACCAACCACAAAGGCACCTGAACCCTACTATGCAGGAGGTGGTAAAAAAGGAGATTATAAAGTGGCTTGATGCCGATATCATCTACCCCATTTCTGACAGCTCCTGGGTTAGTCCCACTCAAGTAGTTCCTAAAAAGGCTGGACTAACAGTTGTCACCAATGAAAATTGGGAAAACATAGACACTAGGACCGCTTCTTCTTGGCACGTGTGCATTGACTATAGAAAATTAAGCACTGCCACCAAGAAGGACCATTTTCCACTCCCTTTTATTGATCAAATCTTAGAGAGGTTAGTCGGACGTGAGTACTATTATTTTATTGATGGTTATTCTGGCTATAATCAAGTTGCGATCCATCTTCAGGACCATGACAAAACTACATTCAATTTCCCCTTTGGAACCTCTGCTTTCCAAAGAATGCCCTTCAGCCTTTGCAATGCAACTACAACTTTTAAACGGTGCATGCTTATAGTTTTTTCAGATCTAGTAGGTGAATGCCTAGAAGTCTTCATGGATGACTTCTCTATTTTTGGAGATTCATTTGACCTTTGTCTCCGGAATCTTGAAAGAACTCTCCAAAAATGCAAAGAAGTTAATCTCATCCTCAGTTGGGAAAAAAGTCATTTCATGGTATAAGAAGGTATTGTCGTGGGCCATGTTATTTCAAAAAAAGGAATTGCGGTAGATAGAGCAAAAATTGATGCCATCTCTAAGCTCCCACCGCCCACTACTATGAAATAGATCCACTCTTTTTTAGGGCATGTGGGTTTCTACAACTGTTGCATCAAAAATTTTTCCCAAATCTCAAAGCCCTTAAGTCAGTTACTTACTAAAGATCAGCCATTTGATTTCAATGCCCAATGCCTGAAGAGTTTTTTGAGGTTGAAGAAGGATGTTATAGAGGCACTAATTTTACAGGGACATAACTGGAATTGTCCCTTTGAACTCATGACTAATGCCTCTGATTTTGCTGTGAGGGTCGTTCTAGGGCAAGGAGTTGACAAGAAGCTAGTTGTGATCTATTATGCTAGCAAAACTCTTGATGATGCACAACTGAATTATACATTTATTGAAAAAGAACTTCTTGACATTGCCTTTTCCCTAAAGAAATTTTGATCTTATCTTTTGGGGTCACATGTCACTATATATACCGACCACTCAGCACTTAAAATATTTGCTGACCAAAAAAGATGCGAAACCCCGCCTTATCTGTTGGATCCTACTGCTCCAGGAATTTGACCTAGAAATCAAGGATAAGGTGGGCTGACCATCTCTCTCATCTAATGACGAATGACATGTTGACCCCCCTGGTCAATTCCCTAATGAAAGCATCTTAGCTGCCAACACCCTTCCTTGGTTTGCACCCATTGCAAACTATCCAGCAACATAACGAATCCCCTCTGATTGGACAAAAACCAAAAGGGATAAGTTCTTTGCTAATATTAAACACTATTTTTGGGAGGAGCCTGACTTTTTCCGCATTTGTGCTGGTCAGGTCATTAGATGATGTGCCCTTGATTCAGAAATCCATGGTATTCCGACACATTGTCACTCAATGACCTGTGGCAAACATTTTTTGGGCAAGAAAATTGCTGCTAAGATACTTAATTATGGATTCTTTTGGCCCAGCCTATACAAAGATGCTCATTCTTTTGTTCAGTCTTGTGTACATTGCCAGAGCATTGGCAACATGACTCGAAAGGATATGATGCTCCTTAATCCAATTTTAGAGGTTGAAATTTTTGATGTATGGGGCATCAACTTCGTGGGACCATTCATTAACTCTGGTGGGTATTTGTATATACTAGTCATCGTCAACCATGTATCAAAATGGATTGAAGCAATACCCACTCGCACCAATGATCATAGTATGGTTGTCGAATTCATAAAGAAAAATCGTTTCTCAAGATTTGGCATTCCTAAGGCCATTATTAGTGATAGAGGATCACACTTCACTCACACACAATTTTGCCACCTTCTTTCAAAATATGGTGTTAATCACAAAATTTCCACACCTTATCACCCCCAAACAAATGACCAAACAAAAGTTTCTAACCAGGAAATAAAAAATATTTTACAAAAGACGGTTAGGCCTGATCGTAAAGACTGGTCCAACAAGTTGGATGATGCTTTTTGAGCCTACCGTACCTCTTTCAAAACCCCACTCGACATGTCTCCCTTCTATTTGATTTTTGGGAAGACATGCCATCTCCCAATAGAACTTGAACATAGGGCTTTATTGTCTATAAAGCAATTAAATATGGATTTATCTGATGCCGGTATTCACCGAAAGTTACAATTGATTGAATTTGAAGAATTACGTAATTTTTCTTATGAAAATGCGTGGATTTATAAAGATCAAACAAAGAAATTTCATGATAAATACATTGTTTGAAAACATTTTGACGTCAATCAATGCGTTTGCCTTTTTGATGTAAGATTATGTATTTTTCCTGGCAAGTTAAAATCAAAATGGACTGACCCCTTTATTGTCCTTAAAACATATCCTTATGGCACTGTTGATCTTTTTGATCCAAAAACTATTACAAGTTTTCAAGTCAATGACCAATGTTTAAAGCCCTATTTGGATAATGCCCTGAATCTTCCTTCAGAATCATTCGATTTAATGACCCAACAACTAATGATCACTGATGCACATTACACTCAGCTGAATGGTGTAAAAGATAGCACTGGATGGGAGGTAACCCATCATTTTTCCTGCTTTCTTCTTCTTTCTTTTTCTAGGTTTTGACTATTTTAAACCCGACCGCTTTTCACTAAGGTGATCCCTTTTTCCCTCCTAATGCATGATGACATTGCATGTCATAAGCATGGGGGTGTTTCTAAATTTTTAAGATTGATTTAGGATTTTCAAAAACTAAAAATATGCATTTTTCTTTTATCATTTTCTTATTTTTTGCTTGCATACCCAAAAAGATAAAAATGTTGAAAACTTTTGGAGGAAAATTTTCAAATCAGGATTAAGGTTAAAAACTCATTTTTGGTAAAATGGGATTTTATTTTTAACAAACTAGGGATAAGGATATGGATCTGATTATTAGAATTTTAGGGTTTATCTTTAGACTAGATCAAATATCCTTCTTTAAAATTCCACTTCAACTCATGATAGTTCAGGTGACTTGATCTTCCTTTGTAATATGGAAAGTATCTAGCTTAGTTTTTCATTCAAAAACTTGCATCTCATGCAAAACTTCTTATGTCAAATTTCACACACAAGCCAACACCTAAAAACAACTAAAAATTAGAAAAACCCCCTTGTTTGGCCTTAGTAAAAGTCAGAAGCAGATCATTGGTTTGAGTTCCCACCGCCGAGAATGAGTGAAATGCCAACATTGATGACATGATGTCAACATGTTACCACCTCAGCACTGCTCTATATCTATGTTTCATATCTTTAGACAGAGC
Source organism: Thalassia testudinum (assembly GCA_037157565.1). NCBI lineage: Eukaryota > Viridiplantae > Streptophyta > Magnoliopsida > Alismatales > Hydrocharitaceae > Thalassia > Thalassia testudinum. The sequence goes on from JAZHRO010000007.1 coordinate 16,236,752, forward strand.
ATTAAAGCATAGTTTTGCAGCTTAAGTGTCTTGGACGGTGCTCTACTTGTAGTGTCGGAGCAAGAGCTTGAGTTTGGCTGGAGTACCCCTTTACACTGCATTGTATTTTGGGGTTGTGAGCTCCTGGGTGGTGTCATGGACAGTGCTATCTCGAAGTACTAGCATCAGAGCCCCCTCGAGGATTGGTAATCCCAACACACCTATTGTAAGACTAAGCTAAAAATAAGCATAGGGGAGAGAAAAAAATTAAGCCAAAAATAAGCCCTTATAATTGTTGGCTTTTCACAAGCACAGACACAAGGTTTTAAAGGTTATCGCAAGTTGTGAATCAGAATCAAGAGCCAGAAAAATCCTAGATGCAAAAATCTCGAGTCATCTGAAATAACAAGGGGTTAATTTGTGAATTTTTTGGAGGATATATTGATCCTGTTTTGGTCTAATTTTTGGATCCAAAAATAAATCACTATGTTTATCTTTAACAAATCTCATACCTCCCGTGTTTAGATCAACCAAGGTCTTGTAATCTCTTTCTCCTCAAAAGTTAAAAAAAAAAGATTTTCGCAAAATTCCATTTTGTAAAAATTTAAAGCTTTGTTAAGAGACTAGCAAAAGATAAGCAAGAGGGTGTGATAAACACCAGTTTATCATCATTCTTATGCATTGAAACAAACCTACCTCTTAGGATTTTTTCCACAAATGGATTTTTGGGTTGCATTTCGGCATCAATTAGGTTAGGCATGCATTGCATTTTTTATTGTGTTTTTAATGTGTTTCTTGGAGTGTTAGGGACAAAAAGATTGATAGATCTTTTAAACCCTAGCACTCTTGAAGGCAATTGATGACGGGGAAGCTCAATCAAGCTAGGACTCAGCAAATTCCAGCTCATCATGGCTAGATAGTATCTCCCTTGGACTAGGGCTAGCTCCACTTAGCTCATTCAGCTAATCTTAGTTGAATGGTAGCTCAAGGTAGCTCATCTCAGCTCAACCTAGCTCAAGCCAGCTTAGATGCAGCTTAACGTAGCTGAGCTTGGCTCATCTCATTTCCCATCAGTTCACTGGGAGCTCTTGCTAACTCAATTGAGTTGACTCGAGTCCATCTTAGCTCAGCCCCAGCTCATCCCAGCTCCACCCAGCTCATGGCAGTTGAACTCCATGCTAATTGAGGTACTACTTGTCAACTAGTAGCTTAGCTAGCTCTGGATTTCTCATCAGAGGTAGTTCCAGCTCAACCTAGCTCAAGCTAGGTTGAGACCAGCTCAACCTAGCTTAACTACCCAAGTCTAGCCACTAGCATAAGAACTAGGTAGCTTCGCTAAGTAGTTGAGCTCCCCATGAAGCTGCCATAGTAGATTCAGCTCTAATTACAGTAACCACCAGCTCCATATTATTTTCTCTAGCTCCTCCATCATGAAACACTAGCTCCACCATCCTCTACTCTACTAGCCAAGCTAGATTAGCTAGCTTAGCTAAGCTCTCAACAAGCTCCACCTATATGGCCATCCACTCCTTAACCTTAACCCCAACTAAACCCAAACCTAACCCACTTAAATTGGTGCCAACCCACAACAACTACCATCTCATCACATCCCTTCATGTTGGCACCAACAGATGCGTGGTTTTCTACTCAACTCAGTAATTAAGTTAATTTCACTTAATTAAGAGTAGAAGAAATCACTTAGGTTAACTCGAAGTTGTGTCGGTTGTGTAGTATAGGGTCGAATTAACCTAACATTTTAGAAATTTTTACTGGTTGAGTCTAGGTCGTTTACTGGGAGGTATAATAATTTTCTCTAAATTCACCAATTTTCTTTTATCTCTTTAAGATTATGAGCTATAACTAGTTTGATTTTCAAAACATGAATTTTGTCAAAATATTTAAACTATAAAGAATATACAAAATTCCATATGAAAAACATATTTACTAAAAATGATGTTTGTTTATTAACAAGTAAACATGTTAGTTTTTCAATTGAATTTCATTCCAAAGAAATTAAGGCAATTAAAAGTTATCCATTTAAAACATGCCTTTTTACATTTAAGAACAAAAAGATAATGATAAAAGAAAAATTCATTTATTTTCCAAAGTATTGATACCTTTTTATTTTCTTCAGCCTCTTATCTTCTTTCTTTCTTTTAGTTTCTTCTCTCGAGCTCTCTTTTCTTACCTTTCTTCTGTTGTTCCTGCCTTCTCCTACCTTCTCTTCTTCCCTTAGTTTTCTCCTTTATTCCTTAGTCTCTTTTCCTTGACACTCCTTAGCACTTGTGCTCCTTCTTTAGCTTTCAGCTTCAACACTTAGCTTTAACTTAACATCCTTCAGCAGCTTCTCTTTCCTTAAGTCCTTAAACTTTCAGCTGAACTGGGTTTGTTTTACTTTTTTAACCAAAATTTATTTTATTTGCGGCGAGGTCCTTTCGAGGATACACAGCACCCTGAGATCAGGGTGGGACCAGACCCTACTCGGTCCTCGCCTAATCTCAATTAGGTTCGTTTCAGTTCATTTGTTTATCGGTTCACAGTCTCGAGCCAATTTTGGCTCAACCCGGCCTCCTAGGCCTCTCTCGCCCTCCCACGGCACAATCTCATTCACAGGCCCCCAAGGGCGCACACCCATAGGCATAAGCTCGCACACACACACATGCAATGCTCAGAACAGATGGAATCGGTAACCAGTGTGTCGAGCACTGACGACTGCAGAGGCCATGCAACGAATTACTTTTATCCCCAGGCACACGCTCAAGAACAACCGAGGTGGGACTAACTTACCCCTTTCAGACCCGAATTCAAGTGATCATAACTTTCTACCCAGAGCTCCAAATCGAGTGATTTCAAGTTTGTTAGAAAGCTCTAAGGTTAATCTACACAATTTCAGGGTCAATTTAATGTTTAGATGATGTTTTCCTTTTCAATTTAAAAGATGAAATCAGGGGTTCCTACGGGGTTCTTTACCTGGAAGTCAAATTATGTCAGGAGAGTCCTCAGATTGACTTCTCTCTTTTATTTTAAAGTCTCTACATGTTTTATAAGTGATTCTGCATCTGTTAGAGTAGGTTTTAAGCTCTTAAGACCTTCAGAACAAGCAGAGAAGCTCTTCAGTTCTTTGAAAGCTTCATAGTTCAAATTTCAAACATCAATATGTGCAACAGACACTTAAAAGTGTTTCTAATCAATTTTGATTAATTCTAAGGGTTATAACAGATCAATCTGGGTGGGTTTTAAGTTTAAATTTCAACAAAATAATACTCCAATTGGTTTGGGTTCGAAAGTAACCCAAATTGACAGGAACTAAATACTCACACATTCATTCATCTGAGCTTACTTTATTCTCTCTAAAACCATCAAACAGGATCTCAGAAATAGTTTTCACTCCTCAATACCTCAATTCAAGCTCAGGTCTCCATTAATAGACTCATGATTGACTGTGGAAGCTTGCAAATTGACTTTCTATTCAAAGTCTTCTCCCAAGAAATTAATGCCTCAAATAGAGTCTTCTCATCATCCAGAACTTATCCAGATCTTCAGATTTGTGTTCTGACTTTAATTCCTTGGGTTTCAGGCTCGCCTCCTGAACTGAAAAAGGTGTGTGTTCAACAGAATTAATGGATGTTTGTTACAATGTTTTAAAGACTTAAACAGCTTCAGTGCATCGCACTGAAGCTTCTGAGTTCCTTAAATGCTCTTTAAATTATTCCTAGCAAACTTCTCCAACTCCGCCGGAGATGGGGAAGATGAAGTTACTTCTTTAGCTCCAGTGGCTAAATCTTCAAACAAATATCTTCAAAACAATCAGTGATCCATATTATACTATTCTGGAGCTTCTCAACAAGTTTTAGAGGCTGAAACACAAATTTGGCTCGCTGGAGCTCATCGGAGCTCCGGTGAGTCTAGAAAATGGCAAAAAGTACGTACAGATTGATAAAACTAACCATTTTTAATCCAAAAAGGATCCTAAGGTTACAAGGAACCTCAGTATCACATTTAATTCCTCATTTGTTCATTAAAATGTAAGATTTGACAGTAAGTTTGTTTTCTTAAATATCTGAGTTAAAGCTCAGGACTTATTTAACCACTCGATTGAGAGGTTAAAACAAGCCAACAGGAATTTATATACATAAGTATATATTTGATTTATAGTTTCAACTGTTCCTGAGCCGCCATGGGCAGCGAGCTCAGGAGCTTAATTAAATTTGGGCGTTTAATTTATAAATGATACTAATATGTAATATAGTGTCGATTAGGATTCATAAGTGTGATAGGTGATGAAAGAACCCATTGAAGGTGGAATTATCTCGATTATTGTCATCATAGACAGTGTCAGTAGTCGGTGAAGGTGGAATATGAATTAGGCGAATAGGTGATTCAATTAGCGATTATGTGATTTAGAAATGAACATGGAAGATACAGGAATGTGGACAATGAATTAAAAAGATGAAATTAAAGCTCTGGCGAGCTCAAGGAACTCGTCGGAGTCGGATGAGATGAAACTAAATTCTGACATTACTCTAATCTAACTAACTAAACTAACTAACTAAGCTAGCCTACTCCTACTCCTACTCCTAATCTACTGTTACTTGGACGAAGGGGTCAATAAGGTTCTGCTGAAGGTTCATAGCGGACGACGAAATCAGAGGGTGGAATAAAGATCTCCCACAGGTGGTTTTGAGGTGGAGCAAAGGAATCCTTGGGTCGACGCCTGCGTCAGAGGTGCGGATTACCACGGCGGATCTGCTCGGCTACTTAAGATTGACAGAGGAAGTCGGAAAATGGAATGGGAAATCGCCATAGTTTTGGACGAATAACCTATTGGGTTAGCTGCAGTGTTAGAAGAGGGAAGGGAGCCAACTTGAATAAAATCAGAGGTGTGAGGGGGTATTTATAGGAGTTTGCGGCAAAGAGAGTGGCGGGGTCTGGCCGAAGAAGGAGCTCAAGGAGCTTAACCTCCGTCATCGTCTCCAACAACGATGAGATTATCTCTCACTGAAAAATAGGACTCTCGGTTAATCCAGACCGATGGATGAAGTGGAGGTGGTGAGCGCAAGCTGCAAGAGCTTGGACAAAGAGGGATGATGTCGGCAGGGCGATGATCGCGCGGTGGGGTGACTCTCTGCCACCAGCCGTTCATTCGGCTAAAGAAGAAGAAGAAGACGAAGAGGGACATAAAAGTAATAAAACTTAAGGTCCTGTGTGAGAAATAAGGACCTGACTGTAATGAATATTAAGGACTAAAATGTAAACCCAGGTTTTGAAGGTTTATTTTAACTTAAATCTTTTTCAACTTTTTATATATGTTAGTAAATAAGGTAAATATTATGTTTACACCTTGAATTTACATTTCTGACCTTTTTAAGTTAATTTATTAGATTAAGTAAAATCACTTAAGTTATTATATACTTAGCTTTACATTAAATTTAAGTTACTTATCTTATTAATTAAGGGAATGGTTAATAGGATTTCGAGTACAATTATTATGTAAATTATTAATAATGTTAATTGATTGATAAAATGTCATTTTTAACTTATTTTAAAGGTCCTTTACTAAATATCCCCTATTCTATAATTAACCCTTATGTGTTCATAACCTTAGCTAATTAACTAGGAAGACTAGTTAATTAGCGGTAATTAGAGATCTTGATAAGTGTCTCATCATACCCCCAAGCCAAAGTTTTGCTAGTCCCTAGCAAAATTAACTAAGACTATGATGATTTAAAGCACTTGGGTTTAAATTATTATAAATAGTAACTATGTAGAGGAAAGCTTAGGTCAAAAATTTTTAAGGTTAAATATAAATGATTAATGTATAGAGCTTGTGTGAAAATTTTCTTACTTAGACTTATACTTATAACATTTTCAAAACACACTTAAAACAATTTGTAAACAAGAATTTTACTCTAAATTAGAATTCTTCAAAAGTCTCTTAATCTTTGTACCTATTCTTAACTCAAATTAGAATACAAAGTGTTTTAAGAAAAACAAAACTTAAGGATTGAGAATTAAATTATAACTCAAAAACTCAAATAGATTTAAGTTAATCCCTTGTTTATGATATTTTCCTTTTATCAATATAAGTTTAAGCAAATTAACCAGATACTCATTATTAATCAAACCTAGAGTAGTAAAACTCTAATTTACAAGCCTACAACACTAAAGATTAATTTCTAGACCTAGGATTCTGTCAATTCTTCTCCTTTAGGTCTCAACATAAAATCTTCAAAACCTAATTTCTTAGTCTTCACTGCCCAATGCCAAGGTTCAGTAGCTATGATTTTAAAACATCTGTGCTTAGTGAAGAGAATTGTCATAAAAACATCCAAAGTTGCAAAAATTCAAATCTTAAGACATCACTTTCCAATCCCAATTATTCCAATTCAAGCCTTTGGCTTGGCCTTACTCAGGTTTGGTTGCTTTCTTCTAAATAGTTTTCTATCCTGAGGTCAACATTTTTTGTGTATATCTCCCCGGTGGACCACTGGGTCTCTTATTCCTAATATTTTTTTTCTCCATATTTTTTCTTTTCTTTTTCTATAGGTTAGAACACCCATTTGTAGCGAGGTGTTCCTTTTATTTGATGGAAGGAAGGGTAGCATCCATTTGTATTGAGATACTTTTATTTATTTGTGGAAAACTGCATAAGCACCCATTTTTAATGAGGACTTAACTGCAGGGTATTTTATTTATTTTTCATTTTTTTTCTTTACTTTTTCTTCTTCTTTTCCCCCCTTCTCATTTTTCTTACTACCATTATTCTCTAAATCCTTTTTCTACGTGAGTGGCACATCCTTCACCCTTTCAACAACCGCCCCGCAGAAATCCTTGGACTAAAGAGGATTCAGAATTAATCTTTTAACCACTGTGTTTTCGTGATCTCAGATGTCAACAAGACAATTCTATCTGAGTGAATTTAGATGTTTAGGTTACTTAGCTCTCAAACCAGAGCTTGGACAACAAAGCCCTTTACTTGTAGTTCTTCAAATTCTTAGTTTCCTCCTATAGGATCTGTCAAGACAAAATTTACCAAGTCTAGTTTTTTATCTCTAGCTTGTACGTTTTGTAAACTAAAATTCTACCAACTCTCTATTTAATTAACTCTAAATATCTGGCCTTTTACTTAGTTTTATAATAAAATCAAATTTTCAAAAAGCAAAAGGATTACTTGATCTAATTGATTAAAAATTTATAATTCAATTCCAAAACTTAAGTTTAAAATCTTAACACACTTAGTTTCTTAATTCAAGGTAAGAATAGAAAAATAAATCTTAAAAAGATTTAAAAGATTCCTAATTCAAATAAAATCCAATCTTAAAAACTTTAAACACAAAAGTGTGTTTTTACAAAATGTTTAAGTAAAATCTAATTAAGAATTGAATGCTCTTAAATATCTAAATATATTCTATATACATTTTAAATTTCTAACCTAAAAGAAAATTAAAATTTTAATTATAATATATATATATTCTTCTTCTTTTCTTCTTTATTAATAATGAATATTCCCCTCTTATTATTTTTATGAATTTTCTTTTTCAAATTTTTATATTTATATGTTTTTATTTTTATGTATATAAGATTTTCTAATTTTTATGAAATTTTTTAAAAAATTTTCAAAATTTTATGAAATTTTTTACTTTTTAAAATTTTATCATTTTTAGATTTCTATTTTTTAAAATTTCATGGATATTTAATTGTTATATGTGTTTTTATTTTTTAAACCAACACTTAAAATGAAAATCTCACTTCAACACCCCCCAAGCCAAAATTTTACAATGTCCTCATTGTAAGAAGGGTGAAAAATATTACACTTCATTTAGTATAGGGTGATGGAAGGAGTTGAATAGAGGAGATTAAAAATCTATGTGCGGATGATTTCAAGTTTGACCAAAGGTCAGAGTGGTCGTTCGGACTAAATGAAGGTAATCAATATGATATGGAGTGAAATTTTAAAAGTGTATAAGAAAATCAAAAGGGTAAAAATAAGAAACAGCTATGTACAAGTGTGGTGGATGGATAGAAAAACCCTAGTGGAGCCGGTAACATTCTCCAACAAGACCCAAAGGATGTGATTCCAAGAAAGGTTTAAGACGTTGACCATTGAGTTTGAAGGGTTGATCCCTGTTGGGTTCAGTGATTTCGACAGCTCCGTTGTCGAAGACTCTAACTACAATAAATGGCCCTTGCCATTTACACTTAATTTTACCGGAGAAGAGCTTCAAGCGGGCATCAAATAACAACACCTTCTGACCAGGTGCAAAGGATTTACGGGAAATGAATTTGTCATGGAAGGCTTTAAGTTTCTCCTTATATAGCTTTGAACTTTCATAGCAATCATGATGTAATTCCTCGAGTTCACTAAGCTACAACCTATGATTTTCTCCAGCCTTCAAGAGGTCTAAATTACAGGCTTTAATTGCCCAATAGGCCTTGTGTTCAATTTCTACGAGAAGATGACAGGGTTTCCCATAAACAAGTCTGTATGGTGACATGCCTATTGGTGTTTTGTGGGTAGTCCTATAAGCCCGCAAAGCATCATCTAAACGAGAAGACCAATCCTTCCTATCGGGTCGGATTGTCATTTGAAGGATCTTTTTGATCTCCCGATTAGAGACCTCGATTTGCCCATTAGTCTCGGGATGATAAGGTGTAGAAATACGATGTGTAACCCCATATTTTCTAAGTAAATGTTTACATTGGGCGTTAATAAAATGGGAACCGCTATCAGAAATAATAGCACGAGGTACCCCAAAACGAGCGAAAATGTGACTCTGTATAAAAGGAATGAAAACTCGATGGTCGTTTGTGCGTGTGGGTATGGCTTCAATCTAACGAGAAACATAGTCGACAACAAGTAAAATATAATGGAAGACAAAAGAGGATGGAAACGGACCCATAAAATCTATGCCCCAAATGTCAAAGATTTCATACACTAGAATCAGGTTCAAAGGCATCATGTCTTTCGAGACATGCCACCAAGTGTTTGGCAGCGACTACATGCCTTACAATAAGTCTAAGAATCAGCAAATAATGTGGGCCAATAAAACCCGCATTGCAAAACTTTTGCAGTGGTCTTTCTACCAGAAAAGTGACCACCATAGGCCTGGTCGTGACAAAAAGATAGGATAGAATCAATCTTAGAAGAGGTGACACAATGGCAGATGATTTGATCATTACAGAGTCTAAAAAGATACAGATCTTCCCAAAATTAGTATTTGGCTTCTGCTTTGAGTCGTGATTTGCGATTCCCGTCCCAATCTGGCGGGAATTGATGTGTAACCAAATAATTAACAATATTTGCATACCAAGGAAGATATGTGGATATAGTCAAAAGATGTTCATCAGGGAAGTGTTTTGCGATTGGTGGAGATGATTCGATTGTATCAGAAGGAAGACGGGATAGATGATCTGCAACAACATTTTGCTTACCCGCCTTATCATGAATTTTTAGGTCAAATTCTTGCAAAAGCAAGATCCATCTGATTAACCTAGGTTTCATGTCCTTCTTAGATAGAAGGTGTTGAATAGCTGAGTGATCAGAGTACACTATGATTTGAGATCCGAGTATATAAGATCTAAATTTTTCTAATCCAAATAATATTGCTAGTAACTCTTTCTCTGTAACTGTGTAATTCCGTTGTGTCTCATTCATTGTTTTACTAGCATAGTAAATTACTACTGGATTCTTCTCAATTTTCTGTCCTAAAATATCTCCTATTGCATAATCTGATGCATCACACATGATTTCAAATGGTAAATCCCAATTAGGTGGTTGCAAAATTGGAGCCTGTGTAACTCTGTTTCTCAAAGTTTTAAAAGCTAAAATACACTCCTCATCCATCTCAAAAATCACATCCTTTGTGAGGAGGTTTGTGAGTGGTCGGGCAATTTTTGAAAAATCAAGGATGAATCTTCTATAAAATCCCACATGCCCGAGAAATGATCTAATGCCTTTGATCGAGTCAGGAATTGGAAGATTTGCAATTTGATTGATCTTGGCTCGATCTACTTGGATACCCCACTCAGATACGAGATGACCAAGTACTATGCCCTCAGGAATCATAAAATGGCTCTTCTCCCAACTAAGGACAAGGTTAACCTCAATACATCCTTTTAGAACCTTCGACAAATTACCCAAGAAAATATCAAATGTCTCCCTGAAGACTGAAAAATCCTCCATATTCACCCACCATTTCGGTAAAAATGGCTAACATGCAACGCTGAAAAGTTGCGGGTGCGTTGCAAAGCCCAAATGGCATTCTTCGGAAAGAAAAGGTTCCGAAGGGGTAGGTGAAAGTCGTTTTCTCTTGATCTTTGGGATAAATTGCAACTTGATTATATGCAAAGTAACCATCTAAAAAGCAGAAGAACCTATTACCAGCTAATATCTCAAGGATTTGATTAATGAATGGTAAAGGAAAATGGTCCTTCTTTGTAACAGAATTCAATTTTCGATAATCTATACAAACCCGCCACGAATTCGTAATTTGTGTGGGAATGGTTTCTCCAGATTCAGTTTTGATTATGGTGAGTCCTGCCTTTTTGGGTACCACTTGAATTGGACTCACCCAAGGGCTATCAGATATAGGATAAATAATATCAGCATCAAGCCACTTGATTATTTCTTTCTTAACAACCTCCTTTAGATTAGGATTTAGGCATCTTTGAGCTTCTCTTGAAGGTCATGCCCCATCTTCAATATAGATGCGATGAGTACAAAAATTGGGGCTAATCCCTGTGAGATCATGTAAAGTCCACCCAATTGCCTTTTTATGATCTCGAAGTACTTTGATCAATTTGGATTCTTGTGATTCAGAGAGATGAGAATTGATTATTACAGGATATGTTTGATCAGATTCGAGATATACATATTTAAGATTATCAGGCAATGGTTTCAATTCAAGCATAGGAGTAGAATCAACAGCAGGATTTGGGGTAGGATTCTCAATTGTGAAAAGTGATTCAGATTCAGAGTCAAATTTGGGATTGAGTAGGGATTCCAATAACATTTCATTGCTTTGAGGGTATGGGATATCAAAAGATGTGTCTTCTAAATTTAAAGAACTAATGGCATCCTCAAAAACTTCTATTGATTTTATTTCCTCAATCCATTCACAATCAAATCCACTAGAAGCTCTAAATATATCTAACTTAATTGTCTTCTCCACAAATTTTAATTCAATCTTTCTTGATTCACAATCAATATTGGCTTTTGCAGTAGCCAAAAAGGGTCTCCCTAAGATAATTGGGGTGTGGCTAATGTATTCGAGTACTTCCATATCAAGAACAATAAAATCTACAGGGAAGTAAAAATCCCAAACTCTTACAATAACATCCTCCAACATTCCTTTTGGTGACTTAATAGATCTATCAGCTAATTGTAAAGTCACATTGGTAGACTTAAGGTTTTCTATTTGAAAATGTTTTACCAAAGAGAAAGGAATGAGGTTAATAGAAGCTCCTAAATCTAGGAGGACTCTATCAAAACACTGACCCCCAATTATACAAGAAATAAATGGAGATCCTGGGTCTATCTTTTTTAAAGGAAGCGTACTTGAAATAATGAGCTCACATGCTATGAAAGTACAACAGTGCTTCCTTTCTTTGACTTATGCTTAGGAGTACACAATTCCTTAAGAAATCTTGCATAAGTCGGAATGTGTTTGATAGCATCTAGGAGTGGGATATTAATATGTACCTGTTCAAAAATTTTAATCAAATCTTCATCTAATGTAACAAGTTGTTTTTGTTTCCTAGTCTTCTTCAAAGCTTCTGGAAATGGGACGTGGGTTTCCTATTCTACTGAGGTGTTATCCTGATCTTACGAATTAGCGGGAATTGTGGGATCGGGTTCTGCACCTTTCCCAGGTGTAGAAACAGGGATTAAACTAGATGTACTAGGGTCTTGGGATAGGTTCCTTAGAAAAAATGGATCCCTAGTGGAAGTTCCACAGCGGGTTGTAATAGAGTTAATACCCACATGAGAAGAAGTAGCTGAAGAAGAAGATGCTTGTGAATTTTGGAAAGATAGATCATTAATTAATTGATTGCTGTTGATTTAGATATTCAAAATCAATGTTAGAAATAGGTGGATTCACATTTTGATTTTGATTTGATTTGATTTTGATTTTGATTTTGATTTTGATTTTTAGTTAATCTTTTCTCAAAAATATATCAATTAAACTACAATGACCGCTTTTTATATCTTTTTAAACAAAAATATGTGATCTTTTTAATTCTCAGAGGATAGGGATCTACACGAGTTTTCTTGTGTTTTCCTGTTAATGCGAGAAAAATAGTTTAAAAATTTCTCGAGTCAGTTTAATACTAGCAGGAAATATGCACTCCTAAGAGTGTATCCTATGATTATGCTGTTGCTAGTCAGAAAAGATGTATTTTTGTATTCTTTATTTTTATTTTTTTATTTTTAAATGCAACAAACAAAAGATTAAGAAATACTTACAAAACAAAAACAACAAAACTGATTCCTGCCTTCTCCTGAGATTATCTGCAGAGGTAAACTTGAAAAGAAGATAGAAAAAAAAAAATAACAACAAAACACACTAATTAGAACAAAAGTTAGTAAAAACAAAAATATATTTACAAACTACCTCCTAATTAAACAATTAATCCTTTTAAATTTTAGTGAATCAAAATATTTCCTCCCCGACAACGGTGCCATTAAAATGATGTGTGGTTTTCTACTCAACTCAGTAATTAAGTTAATTTCACTTAATTAACAGTAGAAGAAATCACTTAGGTCAACTCGAAGTTGTGTCGGTTGTATAGTATAGGGTCGAATTAACCTAATATTTTATAAATTTTTACTGGTTAAGTCCAGGTCGTTCACTGGGAGGTATAATAATTTTCTGCAAATTCACTAATTTTCTTTTATCTCTTTAAGTTTAGGAGGTATAGCTAGTTTGATTTTCAAAACATGAATTTTGTCAAAATATTTAAACTATAAAGAATATACGAAATTCCATATGAAAAACATATTTACTCAAAATGATGTTTGTTTATTAACAAGTAAACATGTTAGCTTTTCAATTCAATTTCATTCCAAAGAAATTAAGGCAATTAAAAGTTATCCAATTAAAACATGCCTTTTTACATTTAAGAAAAAAAAGATAATGATGCAAGAGAAATTCATTTATTTTCCAAAGTATTGAAACCTTTTTATTTTCTTCAGCCTCTTATCTTCTTCCCTTAGTTTTCACCTTTGTTCCTTAGTCTCTTTTCCTTAACACTCCTTAGCACCCGTTCTCCTTCTTTAGCTTTTAGCTTCAACAATTAGCTTTAACTTAACATCCTTTAGCAGCTTCTCTTTCCTTAAGTCCTTAAACTTTCAGCTGGATTGGGTTTTTTTTACTTTTTTAACCAAAATTTATTTTATTTGCGGCGAGGTCCTTTCGATGTTACACAGCACCCTGAGATCAGGGTGGGACTAGACCCTACTCGGTCCTCGCCTAATCTCAATTAGGTTCGTTTCGGTTCATTTCTTTATCGATTCACAGTCTCGAGCCAATTTCGGCTCAACTTGGCCTCCCAGGCCTCTCTCGCCCTCGCAAGGCATAATCTCATTCACAGGCCTCCAAGGGCGCACACTAGCTAGCATAAGCCCGCACACACACACATGCAATGCTCAGAACAAATGGAATCGGTAATCAGTGCACCGAGCGCTGATGACTGCAGAGGCCATGCAATGAATTACTTTTATCCCCAGGTGCGCGCCCATGAACAACAGAGGTGGGACTAACTTACCCCTTTCAGACCCGAATTCAAGTGATCATAACTTTCTACCCAGAGCTCCAAATCGAGTGATTTCAAGTTTGTTAGAAAGCTCTAAGGTTAATCTACACAATTTCAGGGTCAATTTAATGTTTAGATGATGTTTTCCTTTTCAATTTAAAAGATGAAATCAGGGGTTCCTACGAGGTTTTTTTAACCTGGAAGTGAAATTAAGTCAGGAGAGTCCTCAAATTGACTTCTCTCTTTTATTTTAAGGTCTTTACATGTTTTATAAGTGATTCTGCATCTATTAGAGTAGGTTTTAAGCTATTAAGACCTTCAGAACAAGCAGAGAAGCTCTTCACTTCTCTGAAAGCTTCAGAGTTCAAATTTCAGACATCAATATGTGCAACAGACACTTAAAAGTGTTTTTAATCAATTTAGATTAATTCTAAGGTTTATAACAGCTCAATCTGGGTGGATTTTAAGTTTAAATTTCAACAAAATAGTACTCCTATTGGTTTGGGTTCGAAAGTAACCGAAATTGATAGGAACTAAATACTCACACATTCATTCATCTGAGCTTACTTTATTCTCTCTAAAACCATCAAACAAGATCTCAGAAATAGTTTTCACTCCTCAATACCTCAATTCAAGCTCAGATCTCCATTAACAGACTCATGTTTGACTGTGGAAGCTCGAAAGTTGACTTTCTGTTCAAAGTCTTCTCGCAAGAAATTAATGCCTCAAATAGAGTCTTCTCATCATCCAGAACTTATTCAGATCTTCAGATTTGTGTTCTGACCTTAATTCCTAGGGTTTCAGTTTCGCCGCCTGAACTGAAAAAGGTGTGTGTTCGATTGAATTAATGGAAGTTTGTTACAATGTTTTAGAGACATAAACATACACTGAAGCTTCTGAGTTCCTTAAATGCTCTTTAAATCGTTCCTAACTGACTTCTCCAACTTCGCCAGAGTTGGGGAAGATGAAGTTACTTCTTCAGCTCTAGTGGCTAAATCCTCAAACAAATATCTTCAAAACAATCAGTGATCCATATTATACTATTCTGGAGCTTCTCAACAAGTTTTAGAGGCTGAAACACAAATTTGGCTCATCGGAGCTCGCCGGAGCTCCAGTGAGTCCAGAAAATGGCAAAAAGTACGTATAGATTGATAAAACTAACCATTTTTAGTCCAAAAAGGATCCTGAGGTTACAAGGAACCCTAGTATCACATTTAATTCCTCTTTTGTTCATTAAAATATAAGATTTGATAGTAAGTTTGTTTTCTAAATGATCTGATTTGTTAAAACTCAGGACTTATTTAACCACTCGATTGAGAGGTTAAAACAAGTCAACAGGTATTTATATACATAAATATATATTTAATTTATAGTTTAAACTGTTCCTGGGCCACCATGGACAGCGAGCTCAAGAGCTTAATTAAATTTGGGCGTTTAATTTATAGATGATATTAATATGTAATATAGTGTCGATTAGGGTTCATAAGTGTGATAGGTGATGAAAGAACCCATTGAAGGTGGAATTATCTCAATTACTGTCACCATAGACAGTGTCAATAGTCGATGAAGGTGGAATATGAATTAGGTGAATAGGTGATTCAATTAGTGATTAAGTGACTTAGAAATGAACATGGAAGATATAGGAAGGTGGACAGTGAATTAAAAAGATGAAATTAAAGCTCTGGTGAGCTCAAGGAACTCGCCGGAGTCGGAGGAGATGAAACTAAATTCTGACATTACTCTAATCTAACTAACTAAACTAACTAACTAAGCTAGCCTACTCCTACTCCTACTCCTAATCTACTGTTACCTGGACGAAGGGGTCAATAGGTTCCGTCAATGGTTCATAGCGGACATTGAAATCAGAGGGTGGAAGAAAGATCTCCGGCGAGCAGTTTTGAGGTGGAGCAGAGGAATCCTTGGGTTGGCTCCTGTCTCAGAGGTGCGGAAGACCATGGAGGATCTCCTCGACTACTTAAGATGGACAGAGGAAGTCGGAAAATGGAATGGGAAGTCGTCGAAGTTCTGGACGAATAGCCTATTGGGTCGGCTGCAGTGTTAGAAGAGGGAAGGGAGCCAACTTGAATAAAATCAGAGGTGTGAGGGGGTATTTATAGCAGTTTGCGGCAAAGAGAGTGGCTGGGTCTGGTTGAAGAAGGAGCTTGAGGAGCTTAACCTCCGTCGTTGTCTCCAACAACGATGAGATTATCTCTCATTGAAAAATAGGATTCTCGGTTAATCCAGACCGATGGATGAAGTGGAGGTGGTGAGCGCAAGCTGCAAGAGCTTGGACAAAGAGGGATGACGTCAGCAGGGCGGTGATCGCGCGGTGGGGTGACTCTCTGCCGCCAGCCGTTCATTCGGCTAGAGAAGAAGAAGAAGAAGAAGACGAAGAGGGACATAAAAGTAATAAAACTTAAGGACCTGTGTGAGAAATAAGGACCCGACTGTAATGAATATTAAGGACTAAAATGTAAACCCAGGTTTTGAAGGTTTATTTTAACTTAAATCTTTTTCAACGTTTTATATATGTTAGTAAATAAGGTAAATATTATGTTTACACCTTGAATTTACATTTTTTGCCTTTCTAGGTTAATATATTAGATTAAGTAAAATCACTTAAGTTATTATATATTTAGGCTTACATTAAATTTAAGTTACTTATCTTATTAATTAAGGGAATGATTAATAGGATTTCGAGTCCAATTATTATCTAAATTATTAATAATGTTAATTGAATGATAAAATGTAATTTTTAACTTATTTTAAAGGTCCTTTACTAAATATCCCTTATTCTATAATTAACCCTTATGTGTTCATAACCTTAGCTAATTAACTTGGAAGACTAGTTAATTAGGGGTAATTAGAGATCATGATGAGTGTCTCATCACCAACACACACCTAAATCCTTGCCCTACACATCACCACCTAAAGTCATCCCTACCACCCACCTAACCCCTTCTAGAACACCTACCCTTGGCACCAACTTGAAGCATCCCTCCACCACCATAACCACCTCTTAACCAACCCTAGTTGGAGCCAAAATACCCTACCTACCCCCGTAAAAATTGGTGCCAACATCTACCCTAATCTCCACCTTACACCTATCATCATAAGACCATCACCACCATCCAATATTGGTGCAAACCTCTTAACCCATAAAACCCATCCTAACTCTTCTTAAGTTGGCACAAAAAATCCACCTAACCAACATCTAAGTTGCCGCTAACTTACAACCACAAATCCACCCTCCATCTACTTCATAACATCATCCTAGCCTTCCATTCTCCAACCCAACCACCATTACCTTAACCTTCCTATGGTTGGCACCATTAATAGTTCCTCTCCACCAACATAACTACCACCTACACAACCTCTCCCTTGGAGCCTAATAACCCTAGCCCTAGGATTCTCTAACCCCCCTCATAAGCCCATCCTAACACTACACCTCACCTACACCTGCACCCCCACCACCATTCCTATCTAAACCCCCTACCACCACCATTGACTACCTTTGGCTACATATTTTCTACCTACGCTTCCACCTACATTGATGACCAAGAGAAGAAGAAGAAGATTAAGGGGACACTCTACCCCTTGGTGCCTTCCCCTCTTCTCTTCTTTCTTGAGTGCGCACAAGCCAATGGAAGAAGGTAGGCAAGGGAAGGAGACCTAGGGTACACGCCTACCAAAGGAGGAGGATTTGAGGGTGGTACGCAACCACTCTTGGAGGAGAATTTAAAGGAGGTCCACTCCACGTTTGGAGGAGTTTTTGAAGGCGGAATTCCATCCACCTTGGAGGAGCCATTCAAGGATGGAGAAGGAGGCCTTCTTTTCAAGCTAAGGAGCAGCTAGGTTTGGAGCAAGAAGACTCTCTTCTTCACCATATTTTGCAAGAGGATTTTTATTTTTAGCATTTTTGTATTTTTAATTTTAAGTAGAAGCATTCCTCTACTATTTTTGTAAAACACAAATTCTATGAAATCAAATTGCCTTCTTTTCAATTAACTCTTGTCACATTTGTTTTTATCTTGTTCTAACACTTTTTCACTCCTTAATTTCTCTAGGCCTTCACGTGTTTAGAGTGAGCTTAGGGAGAGGTCATTCTTGTCACTCTAGGTTTAGTTCTTAGGTGTTAGTTCTTCACCAGCTTTTAAGTGCGATTGCCTTGTTATTCAAAACCAAAAAAATCTCATATTCAAAAATTAAAAAAAAAAGTTGATTTCCCTTTTTTCGAGTAAGGGATTAGAATTTTGCAAACATTGCCTTGTTGGATGACTCCAGATATTTCTACTATCTAGGATTAAAAATTTAAAAGTGTTTGAGAATTCACATGTTATAACGATTTCAAAGCCCTAACTACAAATCCCACATATTTTTGCACCAGTGGTCACCCCAATTCTATACAGCACCAAATGCCTCACCAACACCTCCATAAACTTCAACTCGCCTCCTTGAGCAAAAGCCCTCAATAAATTAAGGGCTTCGTTCAACCAAACCCTCAATAGAAGAACCCATCCATGCCATCATCAGCCCAACTTCGGTTGGTTGACATACACCCACAAACACCATGAGAACACTGCCATTGAACTCCTCGCCTCACGGTAACCCTATTGAATGCTCTAATTTGGGCCATTAGCGTGTGTTTTTGTCAACAGATCTCCAGTGTTGCCATCGATCACTCCGCCTTCATTCGCCATCCTCCAGCCATCACTCGATCTCGCATCACCTTGCAAGGCTATGAACTCATCTAGAGAAGACTTCTGGGCCTTCAATTGGCCATAGCATCAACCACAGTAGTAGCAATCGAGGAACTTTGCCATTGCAACCACATGCGAAGATAATGAAGAGAGACTGGGACATTTAGTACCACATCATGAACGAATAAGACAGCAGAGTCATATAAGTGGATTTCATGCATTGGGCACTTTGCCTCTTCACATGGGGTGAGGTCCCTCTCACTCCTGATTCCACTCGCTTACTATTCACACCCGGTAAACCTAGACCCGTGACCCATATTCAATTAACCGATTATGAGCTTGATTAGAGAGAAAAATCTGAGGAGGGTAGGGGTAGGTTTTTCCTTGAAATACGTGCCTATGTGCTTAACACTTAGCGAGAATTTGAGAGGCTGACTCTATGCTGTTCCCTTGTGCCTGTCCTGAAGCTTGGGTGTTTAAGTTGTCTGGCCTTTGTGGCCGACGTCTGATCTTGAAGTACTGTGGGCATATTTGAGTTATTATTCGACGTAGAATTTGAGGAATAAGTGGCTCAAGACCACTGTAGCAAAATTTGAGTGGCTAATTTCATTGGAATGTGCTTAAATGAGGGATTTAGTTGGTGATTCAAATCACCATTTTTAGAGTTCTCTTATTCCTTTTGTCCCATTATTTCTTGAGATACCATTGTTACTATTACTATTATTTTCAGTAGATTTTATTCATTGCATAGCTTTATCACTATGCTCATTGATTTATATTGTAATTAGTGCTGTGAATTCCAATTTGCTCCCTATGAATGACCTCAGGCTCATTTGTGTTTTCAAGTTTATAAATTTAAGCGTTGTATCGCTTTTGTTCACTATACTACGACACGTATTTCTTAAAACTCGACGAAAGCAGTGCAACACCCCCCAGTTTTTCTTTTCAAGAAATAAAAATTAGTCTAAGCTGACAATTTTGTATTTAAAAAATGAGAATTACCACCTCCCATGCCTATGTTCAACAATGTTCTCATTGGAAAATAAATGTATGCAAAGGAGTACAGAAAGAAACCACCTGAGTTTCAACAGTGAATCCAGTCAGTTTGAATCTCTAGGTTGCCTCCCAGGAAGTGCTAAGTTTATTGCCTTCAGCTGAGCATGGGGAACCCTATCCAGAAGGAATAGTCAATTCCAGAGGTTGCTCAAAATCAATGGCCCGCAAATACAAACCAGGTTGTGATGTAATCCCATCCGTAAAGGATAAGAACTTTGCAAATGGTGCATCACGCATACCCATGTCTATTCCTCTCTGAATCTATGGGCATGCAGAGAAGTCGATTTGAACAAGTGTAACCCGAATCTAAAATGTTGCACACTAAAGATGTAGGCTTTGTAATTAGCTTTTGTCCATTTAAAGTTGTAATCCTTCGGAGTTCTATCAATCCAAGTGAATTTGGGTTGTGGGATTTCAATTCTGATAGGGCATGGAACAAAATCAAGAGTTTCACAATGGACCCAAAGATCAAGCATGAGGTCTCTCACGAAACAAAAATCCTTCCTTTCAGATAAACGTTAGTTTATCATAATTCTTATGTCCTAAAACATATCTAGCACTTAGGGTTTTAACTCCGTAAATGGGTTTTCAGGCTGCATTTAGGCAATTACCTAGGTTAGGCATGCATTGCAATTTTTTGTATTTTTAATGTGTTTATTTAAGTGTTAGAGATAGGCAGAAAGTCAGATCCCACATACCTTAGCACTTAGTATGGTAGAAGGTGAAGGAGAATCCCATATCAACTAGATCACAGCTTGATCCAGCTCATCCCAGCTGGATCGTAGCTCCTTTTAGTTAGATCAACTCATCCTTAGCTCCATTTAGCTCATCCCAACTGAATTGTAGCTCAAGCTAGCTCATCTCTAGCTCCATTCAGCTCATCTTAGTTCAATGGTAGCTCTAGCTAGTTCACCTTAGCTCCATTTAGCTCACCTTAGTGGGATGGCGCTCAAATTAGCTCAAGACAGTTGATCCCAGCTCCATTCTAGCTCATTTAGCTTAGAACAGTTCACTGAAAGCTCAACCTGACTAGGACTAGCTACTGTCGTCAACTGGCTTGACCTATTCAGCTAAAGATGACCTCAACCAGCTTAGGCTAGCTAGAGTCCAATTCCCGGAGACTCAACTCAGCTCAACTTAGTTGAGCTGAGCTACTTGACCTAAGCTAGCTACTCTAACTAGCTAGGTAAACACCGGGAAGACCAGACCCATCTCACCTCAGCTCATTTCAGCAGAAGCCAGCTAATCTTAGCTTGGCTTAGTAGCTAGCAAAGAACTAGCAAGCTAAGCTAGCTAATGTAGCTCCCTGTAGTTCTCTTCAACAACCACCAGTTCTAGTGCAGCTATGGCTACTCCCTCCAGCTCAATACCTCTAAAACCCTAGATCCCTCTACCTCTCTACCCTACTCCCTACTAGCTAAGCTAGCTAAGCTAGCTTAGCTTAGCTAATTACCTCCTTGGCCACCGAAACCTAACCCTAAAACCCTCCTAACTAGCTGCACCAACTAACCTTACCAAAGTCCACCTAAGCTACCACCACAAATGTAGACATAATTATTAAGGATAAATTGCCTATTCATGCATGTTCCTAGGCATAGATTTGCATTTCATATTATAAATATTGAATAGAATGCATCATTCTGCATTTAGAGTAGCTATGCATATTTTTTGTTAATTGCATCCATTTATGGCCAGGAGGGAAGGAGATTTAATTCAGAGCCTCGAATTGACGATTCGACCATACGAATTTGATCAGGATGACGATCGAAGCCCAACACCTCTGAAATCACCTTGATCGAAGTCCTATAGCACCCTATGCAATCCGAGGAAAATCAACGGCTGAGGGACTAGGTGACACAATTTGGAGCTTCAAATGACAAATTGAACTGCATGAATGGATTAGTGTCGATGATCGTAGCCTAACGGCGTGAAAATCGACTCAATTCGACCTCTATAGCAGCCTCTACAATGAAAAGATGGACGGCCTAGATTGCACCACGTGGCACAACATAGGCCGCTCATTATCCTGCACGTGCATAGTAGCGTAGGCGTGCACGCGCACGAAGGTACACAAGCTTAGTAATGTAGCGGGTGTGCATGGCTGCGTGAGGAGGTGCAGCAATGGGTGACCGACAAGGGCACGTGGAGCGCACGCCAGCGCAGAGTTGTTGGGTGCATGGGCTATCTTCAGCGACATTTTTGATGGATCTTCAGCAACATTTATCACTGTCACTAAATCTCTTATATACGAAATTGATCCTTTCCTTGACTATAAAAGGACCCCTACCCCTCCCATTTTTCTTCATCTCTTCCTTTCTTCTCCTCACCACCTCCAAGGCTCTAGAAAGAGCTTGTCCCAAGCCCAGGATGCTTCTCTAGAGTAGAAAACAAACATTTTTTCTCGCCTCTCATCCCCCTTCATTGAGCTTCTCGTGACCGTCCGCTCACCTCCCTTCGAGAAGAAGATCCTCTCCACAACAACATCCTGCCCCGTCCTCCTTCCTCTACTTTGTTCTCCCTCGTCCCGTTCCTTACCACCTTCTTTAGGGCACCATTAGAGCAAGTCGTCCTCTAAGCGACCATCGAGGGGGATTTCTCTCACCTATCTCTATTTTATTGCTTTTGTAGTATAGTTTTCCTGATTTCCTAGTTGTAATAAACATTTGATTATAAAAATACATGGTTGTTTCTCTCTCTCTCTCTCTCTCTCTTTTATATTTCAAGTAGATTTGTTATATAAGAATTCATCAACCTAATCTCTTACTTGCTAAAAATATAAAAAAAAAATAGAAAAGAAAAAAATGACAACAAGAAATAAAGGGCAAAATGTGGATTTTTCAAAACCAAACATTTGCCTCCCCGTGTTCTACCTGGGAATAACTTTTTGAGTTTCGATTATAAATTTTACCTGATCAATAGATTTTCTCGCGAATCAAGCTACGACGACGGGTTTTCTAAACCTGAACCCTTTTCACGTGCGGATCCGCCGTAATCATTTTGGCACTGTTGTTGGGGAGGCAACATTCTTTGGTTTTTCTTGTGTTTTTTCCGCCTTAACTTTTTAGCTCACTTTGCTCCTTTCTTTCTGTGATTATAGGTACCCTTCCAAGGCGAGCCGAAACAGATCAATCGGAGTAAAGTGCAGTTAAAGAGTTTTGTAAGTTTATCCCCACCACCCCTACCCTAGATTTCATTTCACCACACTAATAACTCAAACCTAAATCAGCTTAGGTGCTTTTTATAAACCCTAGGATAGATCTGGTTGTTTGTTTGCCACTTCCACCCATCTCATCTCTGAATATAAAAAAAAAACTCTTCTCTTGTGGGATTTATTGAAAGTGACACAAATTAAACACCCATAATTTTCGACTTAAGGTGCACCACTCCACTTTGATTCTACCACTTAACCAGGATCTGACCTGTGGACTCGGTACACTTCAATTCAGTACATATAAGTGAGTAGAAAATTTGAATAGGTTAAACATTTGTGTGCCTTAACTAAGTGGTGCAACAGGCCAATTGATTGAGCTGTTTGGGCCATACCACTGAAGATAAAAGTCATTCATCTGTAGCTTGCCACTTAAAGTTAATCTTTAGGGCTGAACCAGGCACTCCACATTATTTTTTTATTTCTAATGGAATATACCATCACCAGTGCTTTCAAAACTTGGAGTGTTCTCTTGAACCTGATTGAATACGCCTAAGATTAAATCCTAAAAGCTACTAAACAAGGTTAAACCCTAAAAGACACATCATCAAATAACCTTGTTTGCAAACCCTAGTTGTGCACGCACACACATTTGAATTGATCATTAAGGGCACAACCCATCTAAAGGGCCCATCACATTCTAAGAGCACGATCATCCCAAGCTAACTAAAACTGAGTAGACATTGGCCTTAAGGATTGATTCGCTCTTTGGGGCTCAGATAGAGATTTTTTTTATTAATCTGCTTCTACTGGTCCATTTGATGTCTAGCTTGGGGAGTAGCGTCAAACGAACATGACTGGGGGGTACACTAGGAATCAGAGGCACAAGCCAAAGGAAGAACCTTCTCCCCAGCCCCTCCCTCTAACTGGTTGGATTGGCCGGATAGAACTAGACCAAATCATTTCTATCATCTCGAGATGAATTATGGGAGTTTGTAGGTCTTTAGTCTAACTCACCTAAGGACAGGGTTGATTGCTTGTATTGTAGGGCTCCTTTCTTTCTTCTGATTTCCCCTCCTATTCTACCATGTATCCTTCCACATCCTACACTCATTTCCCATCCTACCCTCCTACCACATCTTATACCCAAGATGTTTACTATCCTGACTCGACTTATGATTACCCATTCACCAACCAAGATAACTTTGATTAGGGATATGATACCGAACCTCAGTGTCCAAGGCCTAACCTTAGACAACAAGAATATGATTATTATCCTTCCCAGAGCTACAATGATTATACATCTCCATCCTTTGATGATTAAACCAATCCGATCTACAATCAGGAAGGATATGATGATTATAACATCTACCCTCCCCAGTATTCCACTGAATATAGGTCACCTCCATTCTTTGAACAACCCGAGATGGCCTACTATCAGGGAGGGACCCGAGAACCTAAATATCTTGACTCTCCTAGAATGAACTCAAACCCACCCAACCCTGAATTGAACCATTCGGTTCAGGTGAACCAGGTCCAAGATAGGGTGTTGGCTAACTTGAGGAACACCATACAATCTTTAGAAGCTCAGCCAACACCATGCACTGAAGCATTGGAGCCTATGATCAAAATGATTGGTGAACTTAATAGTTCTCTATTGGATTTGCTCCAAGATGTTAGGGATAGGGGCCTAGGTGAGTTTCTACTTGGAAAATTATGAAGATTGAGGATGAAATTTGTGGCCGCCCTAGTCCAATCTTGGGTTGATTCTCAAGATGAACCCCCTTCAGGAGAGCTAATGTCTAAGCCCGCTGAGGTACCTATCAGGGGGACTCCTATTCTAA
Source organism: Thalassia testudinum (assembly GCA_037157565.1). Taxonomy (NCBI): domain Eukaryota; kingdom Viridiplantae; phylum Streptophyta; class Magnoliopsida; order Alismatales; family Hydrocharitaceae; genus Thalassia; species Thalassia testudinum. The sequence continues at coordinate 16,261,234 of JAZHRO010000007.1, forward strand.
GATCGGAGATGGCCAGGTTGGTCTAGAGCAACTAATTCAGGATGAATCGATTGCTTCACTCGAGATCCCCGAGCTAGGGAACGACGGAAAATATGTCTCCATGGACCATGAAAGGAGATATGATTATGAGAAATATATAAATGAGAATCAAGAATTCTTTGAATCTGAGGGAGAAGAATCTTTAGGTGAAGTCTCACTTGAGCATAAGGAAGAGGATTTTAGTGAGACAAACAGACTTGAGGAGCATGGCAAACCTTTTGATAGCCTGATTATTGAGGGTTATGATCATGTTGGGGCTAACTTGGACCATCTGAATCCTGATGATTCAATTAGTAGCCCCACTGCTCAACCATACCCTGAAAAGCAGAATTATGATATTTTTGAGATCACCAGACCCAAGTCAATCTTGATTCAGCCACAATTGTTGGACTTGGGTATTTTAGAAGGGGTGTGCTACGATCTGGAGGTCTCAGAAATATTGATTTTGGAGAATGGAAATGTGGAAATGAAAATCTGGGAGGCTAATTCTGAGGGAAAGACAATTTTGGATCTAAGGGTTCCTATGACCTAAAACCACCAACTTTTTACTAGGACCTTTACGATATCTTTGATGTGCAACCCAAGCATAGCATAATTGATTATATTTTTGAGCCAAATTTCACATGGACAAATAGGCATAGCGGTTTAGACTTATCCATTATCTGACACTTTAATCTTGGGTTGCGTACCACTAAACCGTAGGGTCGGCCCTACAAATACAACAATCTTAGGTTTTGGGTGATTTTCATCCAGAACTGTAGAACCACTCGACCCTCGACCATGGGTCTGCACCACAACTTGGTCCACATCTGCGGACATCTTCTGCTGGCGGGTATGAGGATTAATCTTTTGATTTTGATTCTAACCTGTACGTTTGAATTCTCAATTTCTTCTTTATATGTATTTTATGCCTAGCTAAAGGCATTAAACTTAGCATATGTGTATGCTCTCTTCTCTCTGCAGAGCTGACTAGATTTTCACAAAATTCAGGTGATATTCTATTTACTCCACCCTTTTCATGTCTTTGTTTTTACAATGACATTGCATCATTTAGGCATAGGGGGTAGATAATCCTAAAATCATTTTGTTAACACCATGGAAATTCTTTTATTTTTAATTTCTTAAAAAAAAAGAAAATAGAATTAGGAGAAGAGAACTTAGGCTTTTGGAAGTTATTAACTTTCGGAAATGATACTTTATGACCTGAACACTTAGACTCTTCATGTCTTTCAACTTAATTAGCCCCGGTGTCCACTCGAATGTGGACATAGTCTCGAGTCCTCGCCAAGTAATTTTATTCTAATTTGACCAATAAATTGGGGTGATAAGTACACAACTTATCAACCCACCCTCTGATTTGAGAGGACTATAAGTCTAAGCATCTACACACAATTTACATTGACTCACTTTTCGACAGTTTCTTCGGAAATTAGGTAGCTAATGAACTTTCTAGGGTAGTATGCTGGCAAGTTGTCGTGGATAATAGCCCATTGGCCGGTTGTCTAGAGCCCAGCTACTTGACCATACTCATTCTACTGCTTTTAGGTAAATCTTAGATCAGGGAAGCCACCTACTCAAGAAAAAAAAATGATACTCAAAAATAAAAGAAAAAAATAGAAAAAGAAAACATAGAAAAAGGAGAAAATAAATAAAGCCACACTTGACAGCATGAATATGGTTGGCAAGTTGTCGTGGGTAATAGCCCATTGGCCGATTATCTAGGACACAGCTCACAAAAATGCATAAATAATTCCAAAAACACTTAGTGAAGAAGCAGGGAAGTAGAATAAACCAGGGAGATATACACTGGGTTCGCCCTTGTGTTGACCCCATAAAAGATATTTAAAGTAGGGAGAAAGCTATTGTTCGGAATGATAAACCTTTAAGCAAAAACTCTTAAGGTCACCTAGGGTCATAGAAACCTGAAGTCAATTTTAACAGCTGCCTAGCGAGTCTTTCACTCTTTCACAAGATGCTTAGCACTTAGAGTCCTTTTTAAATCATGGATGGGTTGGGTAGCTGTAAAAAGTTATCTCAACACTCTCAAACTCCAAAAGTCGAAAAAATAAGAAAAGAAGAAAAATAAAAAAAATGAATCTTCCCTTTTCATATAAGGCGAGGCCTTGGGCAGTCTGCATTATGGAAGACACCTGGGTATTATTGAGTTTCCCTTGTTTAGGACCTTAGTTGAAAATTTTTATCGTTAATAAACAACTTAGGCCTAAGCGATCGAGTCCTAATTCTATTTTTATACATAGCATGTAGTTTAATTTTGCTAGGGACTAGCAAAAGATAGGCATGGGGGTATGATGTAGACACAATTATTGAGGATAAAATGCCTATTCATGCACGTTCCTAGACTTAGATTTGCATTTCATATTATAAATATTGCATAGCATGCATCATTCTACATTTAGAGTAGTTTGTATATTTTAGGTTAATTGCGTCTTTTTTATGGCCATGAGGGAAGGACATTTAATTCGAAGCCTCGGATTGACGATCTGATTGTACGGATCTGATCAGGACGGCGATCGGAGTCCAATGCCTTTGAAATCACCTTGATCAGAATCCCATAGCACCATATGCAGTCCAAGGAAAATCAATAGCTGAGGGACTAAGTGACACAATTTGGAGCTTCAAACAACAAATCCGACCGCATAGATGGATTCGGGTCGATGATTGCATCCCAATGGCACGAAATTGACTCAATCTGACCTTTATAGCAGCCCCTACAACGGAAAGAAGATGGACAACCCAGATCTCACCACGTAGCGCAACCTAGGCTACCCATGCACACGCACGTGCCACCGCACGCACACAACAGTGCGGGCACACATGCATGTGCAGTACCCATGCTCACCAGCGCAGCGGGCTCGCATGGGAGTGTGCGGAGGCGTAGCAAGAGGTTCACAACAACGGTGCATTGAGCGCATGCCAGCACAGCGATTGGCAGGCACATGGGTTGTCTGATGAGAACCTCATCATGAGCCATAACTAGCTCATTTTGACCCAATACAAAGGATAAAAGCTCCTACATATCTCAAGGAAAGGCTTAACTCAGAGAATTCTGAGTTTGAGAAGAAAACCAGTCATAAGGGGTAAAAGTGCAATTTTACCAGTATAATCTGCATACAGGGTAATTCAGGGCCCAAACACAGGTCAAAACAGCTTAATAAGAATAAAAGTGGGATGAGATGATCTAGCAAGGGCTACAGCACTTCCAAGGAACCAAATGATAATCTGTAACCCTAAAACAACCCACTTCAATTCACAAGGTTCGAGGCAAAGTAAAAATAGAATAAACCCTCTAAAATTCATAGAAAAATAATCTCTAGGGTTTAGAACCTTCAATTTGGCCTTTAGAACCCATTTTGACCTACATTGAGAACCATGCCCAATTAATAACTTAATTTGGGTCTTTACGCAAATTGACCGGTCAAACAAGGTTTAATATGAAAATGAAATTTACCATCAGATTCCTTAGGTTCTAATTAGTCATGTATAAAAACTTGAGCCTAAGAAGAAACCTCCTTGACCGACTTTACACTTTGGTCCTCATATATTTACTCTTTGGCCCTCAACTTTTGAACCCTCGCATTTAGGCCCCTAACTCTCCTTCGTTCTTTGCAAACAGGTCCCTCCTGCAAAACCCTGCCAGCACCATGCTCCGGCGACCTTGCGCGGAGCATGGCGCCGCGCAGGGTGAGGTGGAGGACCTGGCATGTGTACCGGGGGTGCCCTGCGTCGTCAGCCGTCGCAGGAGCACCCCCATGATCAGTGCAGCCCCCCATGCCGGCCGTGCGAACGCACGGACGGTATGGGTTCGTATTCCGACCATTCTCCGGCGAGGGAGACACGTCGTCTCCCTCCGCCTTCCTCCCTGCTTCAACCCTATAAATACCCCCCGCCGCTCCACCGACGAAGGCAGCCTGGATCTGACGGAGAAAACCCCCAATTTTCCTCTCTTCTCACTCCGGCAGACGCCCACCAGCTCCGGCGGTTCTTCCTCCTCCTCCTCTTCGCTCTGCCGCAATACCAGCAGCAGAGATTTCTTCCCCTGCTCTTTCCGCGTCGCGCAATACCGGCGCGCGCTGCCTCTGCCCCGTCGTCACCGCCGTCCTTCCCCCACTGGGCACCGTCTTCTCCGGCGACAGTCGATACGACTGTCGCCCTATTCCTCCCCCTTCGTCCCTGCAGTTAAGTTAGACTTACTCCCCTTCTCCTCCTCTTTCTTTCCCCGCTTTCGATTTAGTCAATTAAGCCCTCTACCGACCCTGTTCACCCTCATCCTCTCCGCCTCCGACCACCCTCCGGCGAGCCGCTCCCATCACCTCAGCGACCCACACGGCTCGCCGACCACCGCAGAACCTCCGCCTCCTCACCCTGATCCTCTTCCGCCCCTCCACTTCCCACCAAACACCCTCTGCAGACCCACCGAACACACCCACTCCCTCGCTCACAGTTTGACCTAGGACGGCCTGATAGCTCCATCTCGCCCTCTGCAGACCCCCTGACCACCTTCGCCGTGCCACGGCGAAGGTCCCCCGCCTGTCTGATCTGGCCGAGAGGCCGTGCTATTGGTTTCAGGTTCCAGGCCTTGACCGCCATTGGCGAGGAAGCTCGAAGCCTGCTCGAGGTTGCTCCAAGCCGAGATATCCCAGGTTGAAAAGCCACGGCCAGCGCGAAAGAGTCTCGCGCACACACCCTGGCCCTCAATTGGAGCTGTGCGCCTCAACAGCCGATGCAATTGGGAGCACCATCCCTGCTGCAGGCGTGAGAGAATTGGGGTGGGACATTTAGTCCCACCTCGGAACCTCTCGAAGGCGCGCGGATGCATAAAGGCAAAAACTGCCTTATGCTGTTTGCCTCAGTTACCACGGGGTGAGGTCCCTCTCACCCGACCCGACCCGACTCGGCCTCGTCCGTGACCACGCTCCGCGGACCTGGCCCGACCCGATTAGACTGATCTGCACTCCTCGCCCACCACGCACGCCGGTGGGCCTGGACCCGGGCCTGACCCGAACCCGATTACCCGGTAGCGCTCTGGGAGAGCTTCCGAAGAGTGATTTCAGAGAGAGAGATACGCGGGGGAGGGGGGTAGAGTAGGTTTTTGCCTTGACGAATAAACTCTGAAGTGTGCAGGCCAAAGAAGAAGAAGCAGACCCGCTGAAGAAGAAGGAGCTGCTGCACTGTAGCGAAGGCATTGTTAAGTCGTCTCAGCACCGGGGCAGACGACGGAAGGTCAGCAGCCAAAGAAGAAGAAGACCCGCTGAAGAAGAAGGAAGAGCAGCAGCCATCGCGAAAGAAGAAAAAGAGAGGTCAAGGCAGGTGAAGACAAAGAAGAAGAGGGAATGAAGAGAAGCAAGAAGCAAGAAGCAAGAAAAGAAGAAGAAGCCAAATTCTCATCTCTCTCTCTCTCTCTTTATTTTTGTAATAGAACTTGTATATCTCTAGAATACAACTTGCTCCCTGAGTTCGACCTCGGGAACTCTTTTATTTTTCCGAGTAAAAAAATTTTATATGAAACGTTGGTAACAACCGGCTTTACTACAACGACATAACACGAAACCGGTCGAAAACTTAACGCTATCATTTTGGCGCCGTTGCCGGGGAGCAACGGCTATTCTAGAGGTAAACATTCCTGTATTCTTTTATTATTTCTGATAATCTCCTCTCTTTTGTGCAGCTATAGGAACTCAAGAAGACAAGCAACCACACAACCACACCGAAGACAGGTAAATTTTTCCTCTCACTATTAACCCCTAAGCTCTAAAGAGAAAGAAAAGAAAAGAACAAGCAATATAGGGCTAACCTGTCTTCCATATTTAGTAAACATAAAAGTTGCATGTTTTCAACTCATTATTTCTGCACACTATTAAGGGTATTTAAGGGCTAACACATTCTTGCTTGAGCCCTAATTACCCAACAAAGAATTAACTGGACCAAGTAGAGCCAACCTAGGATCCAACACTAGGGATTTAGAGACACACTCCTTAAGCAAGAATTGAGAAAACCAAATGAAGTGTGCCCAAGCCCTTGTCTGAAAATACCTATTCACAGAAAATCTAAAACAATTGGCTCTCTAAACACTTGAACCCTAAAAGACAGGACCTACAAGCTCTCAAAGAAAACAAGAGGTAAAGTTGACCCCTTTTGGGTTAACCAACCTTAAATTAGGTCACTCTTTGCACTTAAAAGACTAAAGTTCAAGTGAAAACCTTAAGCACCCTGATCTTAAAATTGGTAGACTTAAGAGGTCAAGATCCCCATTCTGGTCTACCTGGAACCGCAGTGACAAGAGAGGTCGGGTGGGGGAAACCCTGTAACCCGTGGGGACGCTCTACCGTGTAGGGGTCTTCGCGGGACTCTCCCTCTCTGGCTGCCCAGGTAATTCTCAGGTGGACGATCTTTCTGATCAAGGGGTCCATCTGCCCCGAACCTCTACAGTCACCCAACAATTTTTGGGTGTCTTGATTGGGTCCAGCACCTGCTTATCTCATCCAGCCCTTCAGTACTTTTCAGGAGGTCCTTGAAACCTCCTATAGAAATTCACTCTTCCCGAGGCTAAGCCTCGGCTCCTTTGTTTTTGCAGAAATCATTCACATAGCCCCTCTTTCCGCTGATTCTGAACAAAATCCCCTTCTTCCATCTTAATTCAAACTTTGATTCCACCACCTGATCCAATTATGCAGCCTAATTACCTAGCAAGACTACCATTCAAGAAACCTGAATATCGGAGATCTATGAAAGATAAAATGATCGAGGATGCCATAAAATTCTATGAAAAAGAAGAAAAAACCTCAACGCCAAAAGGAGATATTCAGGTTGATGTCCCAACAACCACATCCTTCATCATAAACTGTGCCCAAATTTTATTGACTGGAATTTCAAAAGGATCAACCCGAGACATGCTCATGACAGGATACATTGAGATGGAAAAATTACACCAATCTGAATACCTTCAATGCTTAACAAATCCTGTACTTTGGGAACAACACCAAGATGCCCTTATAAAACGGGTAGAAATGATGAAATCAGTAGAACAAATTATCAACCAGAAATACCCGTATAAACCAGAAACAGAGGATGAACCATCTTGGAACAGTATTAAGGAACAATTCAGTTTCCCAGATCTCGGGATTGAGGCACAAAGTGGTTGTAAAATCCCAACCCAGATAGAAGACAATGTTGAATTAGGTTGGGATATTGCAGGAAAACACAATGCTGAGCCAACCCTAGGCCATAAATCACCAAGCTTAGAACTCCAAGACTCCTGCAATAACAAGATTAGAATTGAACCTCTGGAGGGTATAAATTCCGCCCCTTGTCTTGATAAGGTAACCCTCGAAGGTTATTCAGACTTAGGTTCTAATAATTCTACCCACATCCTAAGCCTAGAACCTAGATCTGAAACTTATTGGGAAGATTATGAGGCCCCTTATGAGAAAGATCAAATTTTTACAGAATATGATTCCGGGCCTTTATTTTATGAATGTCCTTTTCCAACATCCTCAGGAAATCTGATTGATTTTTCAGAAAACATGCCAATTTATGATACAGAAACTGAGGAGTTGGATGAGCAAGGTTTTAATAGGGTCTATCCTACCAGCTTAGAGCTTGAACAGAACATCTTTTTGAACCCAGAATTGACATATAGGCTAGAACCCAATCAGGCTGCTGATTCCACATCTGATGATTTCTGCTGTGGTGGAATTCATGATCATTTTCGCCAACTCTCCGACAATTTCAGATCTGACAATAATTGCGGAGAGATTCCCCTTCCTGAACACGCCAGGCCTATCTACGACCTCAGTTCACATGACTCTGACTCTGACTCTGAGGTCCTGATTCCCGAGATCACTGATAACACAGAATCATTCCTTTTCGATCCTCAGGAACCAAAAACAGAAAATGCCAAGAGTGATTGCAACCAAGAATCCAAATTTTTTCTCGAATCCGATTTCTTTCATCCTACAAACACTCTTCCGGCATTTGATAGTTACCCAGAGGACTCTCTACAGAAAGTCACCAATCATCTGTTTCTAGAAGAGCCCTCATACACAATGGCCACCTCATCCGCACACACAGAACGGATCAAAACCTCTTCCAAACCCCGACCCGCAACCGGACTCAATTTCTATGCTGATTCACCTCTCACCGAGCCGATTGCATTTCCACATCGGGTTTCGAACATTGATCAGACTACATACCATGCTCTATCTTCTCTGATCACCCCTGTAGGGTTCCTGCATCAACCACTGATTATCCTACGGGTCCCTACTCTGACCAGGCTGATTCGGCACAGCCAAACCCTGCGTTTACACTTCCACATCCATCTGAGCTTCATAGTTTATGGTGGGCACCACACCTTTTTATCCACATCTATCAACCCACCAGATTGATTGGGTTTGGGCTGCATCATCAGCCTGTTGATCTAAACAAGCACCTGGTTGGACCAACCAGGCTCTTAATCAAGGTGCTTGTCTTACAAAACTCCGCTGATTTGACCATCCCCTCTCCATCGCATTTCCCGCTTGGCTGAAGGCATCAAATTTAGCGCTCAACGGGAGGCAGCCCGTCATTCTCTTTGAAAACCTGAAACTTGTTCTGACAGCTTTTTGCACTTGAAGTTCACACTTTAGGACAGCCCCCTCCACCTCAGGTGCTTGCATCTGAGATTAGAAATCGTCCGAAACAGTCACCCCGACCCATTCACTCATCAAAACAGCTATCCTAATGTATGAACTTTGTTGAATAAAAACCCCTAGGTTACAATGAGGACATTGCAAATCTTAGGCATGGGGGGGTATGAAAGTGCAAAAACTCGTAAGAAAAGGTTTCAAACAAAAAATTCACATATGCCAAAAATACCATAAAAATTAAAAAATTTTCGAAAAAGAATAAGAGGAAAAAAGGAGAAGAGAATTTTGTGAAGGAGAGAAGAAACAAAATGAAAAAGGAGCACAAAATTATAAGAAAAGTTGATAGTCATTAGTAAGGAACTAAGGAATTAACCTAAGTTCTAGACCTCATTCAAGAAAATAACTGAAAAGTGCAAATGAGATTAGTAAGAATGCAAACCTTAGGCATTCTTGAATAGACTCTTAGTACCCATTAAGATCTGGACACTCCTCAAGAGGTTGAGGAAAATGAAAAGCTGAAGTATTAGGTCTAAGGCTTAGGGAGTATTCGGCCTCGTTAACTAATTTTTGGTTTACGGGACTCAGTAACCTAAGCACCCTAATCTCACACACAGCCTGGTTCAGTAAGCATAAAAATCAGAATCACGCAGAAGCGTCGCAAAAATCTGAAAAGAACACCTAGAATAGGAATGGCCGATCAACACAAGTTGATTTGGACGAGTTCCCAGCGCGGAGAGGCGGGAAATCCCCTCGAAGATGCGTAACAAAATATCATCTCCTCGGTGCTTGTCTCTTAGGATATTTACATATCCTACGGGGGGCATGTAAGCACTCTGCTGGTTCAGATTCCATGGATGGCATTATCTCGAAGTGTCAATTGCCAGGGTCTGGATTCGGCCACGGAATACCATGGATGGGATTATCTCGAAATCTCAATAGCCAGGGTTCCGGGGGTTGCCATGGGCGGTGCTATCTCGAAGCATCGATCGCCAGGAACCCTTGAGGATTGATGATGGGAGCAAGGAATCTGATACAGACCATGTTGAAAAGCTAATCCTAGGCTAGAACTAAAAAGAAAAAGAGAGAGAAAACTCTCCAAACAGAAAAAACTTTCTATCTCTCTCTTACAAAACGCACTGCGAACTGAGCCAGGGCTAAAATCATTTCAAGCAGGGGTGCTTTAACCACGAAGTCCAATAAACCTTAGATTAGTTCTTGCGGGCCTTAAAAACCTTTGCTAAAAGACTGAGGCTAAGGCTTGACAGATTTGGATCTTGATTGGTACTAGAGTATCTTTTAGGCCTATGGTCAGCATTCTAACCTAATCTATGCTCAAATAAAAAAAGGCACTTATCTAAAACCATTAAAAAACTTCATGGTCTAGAACAAGGGTTGAAACCTTAAGTTTTTTGCTAAGGGACTAGCAAAAGCTAGGCATGGGGGTATGATGAGAACCTCATCATGAGCCATAACTAGCTCATTTTGACCCAATACAAAGGATAAAAGCTCCTACATATCTCAAGGAAAGGCTTAACTCAGAGAATTCTGAGTTTGAGAAGAAAACCAGTCATAAGGGGTAAAAGTGCAATTTTACCAGTATAATCTGCATACAGGGTAATTCAGGGCCCAAACACAGGTCAAAACAGCTTAATAAGAATAAAAGTGGGATGAGATGATCTAGCAAGGGCTACAGCACTTCCAAGGAACCAAATGATAATCTGTAACCCTAAAACAACCCACTTCAATTCACAAGGTTCGAGGCAAAGTAAAAATAGAATAAACCCTCTAAAATTCATAGAAAAATAATCTCTAGGGTTTAGAACCTTCAATTTGGCCTTTAGAACCCATTTTGACCTACATTGAGAACCATGCCCAATTAATAACTTAATTTGGGTCTTTACGCAAATTGACCGGTCAAACAAGGTTTAATATGAAAATGAAATTTACCATCAGATTCCTTAGGTTCTAATTAGTCATGTATAAAAACTTGAGCCTAAGAAGAAACCTCCTTGACCGACTTTACACTTTGGTCCTCATATATTTACTCTTTGGCCCTCAACTTTTGAACCCTCGCATTTAGGCCCCTAACTCTCCTTCGTTCTTTGCAAACAGGTCCCTCCTGCAAAACCCTGCCAGCACCATGCTCCGGCGACCTTGCGCGGAGCATGGCGCCGCGCAGGGTGAGGTGGAGGACCTGGCATGTGTACCGGGGGTGCCCTGCGTCGTCAGCCGTCGCAGGAGCACCCCCATGATCAGTGCAGCCCCCCATGCCGGCCGTGCGAACGCACGGACGGTATGGGTTCGTATTCCGACCATTCTCCGGCGAGGGAGACACGTCATCTCCCTCCGCCTTCCTCCCTGCTTCAACCCTATAAATACCCCCCGCCGCTCCACCGACGAAGGCAGCCTGGATCTGACGGAGAAAACCCCCAATTTTCCTCTCTTCTCACTCCGGCAGACGCCCACCAGCTCCGGCGGTTCTTCCTCCTCCTCCTCTTCGCTCTGCCGCAATACCAGCAGCAGAGATTTCTTCCCCTGCTCTTTCCGCGTCGCGCAATACCGGCGCGCGCTGCCTCTGCCCCGTCGTCACCGCCGTCCTTCCCCCACTGGGCACCGTCTTCTCCGGCGACAGTCGATACGACTGTCGCCCTATTCCTCCCCCTTCGTCCCTGCAGTTAAGTTAGACTTACTCCCCTTCTCCTCCTCTTTCTTTCCCCGCTTTCGATTTAGTCAATTAAGCCCTCTACCGACCCTGTTCACCCTCATCCTCTCCGCCTCCGACCACCCTCCGGCGAGCCGCTCCCATCACCTCAGCGACCCACACGGCTCGCCGACCACCGCAGAACCTCCGCCTCCTCACCCTGATCCTCTTCCGCCCCTCCACTTCCCACCAAACACCCTCTGCAGACCCACCGAACACACCCACTCCCTCGCTCACAGTTTGACCTAGGACGGCCTGATAGCTCCATCTCGCCCTCTGCAGACCCCCTGACCACCTTCGCCGTGCCACGGCGAAGGTCCCCCGCCTGTCTGATCTGGCCGAGAGGCCGTGCTATTGGTTTCAGGTTCCAGGCCTTGACCGCCATTGGCGAGGAAGCTCGAAGCCTGCTCGAGGTTGCTCCAAGCCGAGATATCCCAGGTTGAAAAGCCACGGCCAGCGCGAAAGAGTCTCGCGCACACACCCTGGCCCTCAATTGGAGCTGTGCGCCTCAACAGCCGATGCAATTGGGAGCACCATCCCTGCTGCAGGCGTGAGAGAATTGGGGTGGGACATTTAGTCCCACCTCGGAATCTCTCGAAGGCGCGCGGATGCATAAAGGCAAAAACTGCCTTATGCTGTTTGCCTCAGTTACCACGGGGTGAGGTCCCTCTCACCCGACCCGACCCGACTCGGCCTCGTCCGTGACCACGCTCCGCGGACCTGGCCCGACCCGATTAGACTGACCTGCACTCCTCGCCCACCACGCACGCCGGTGGGCCTGGACCCGGGCCTGACCCGAACCCGATTACCCGGTAGCGCTCTGGGAGAGCTTCCGAAGAGTGATTTCAGAGAGAGAGATACGCGGGGGAGGGGGGTAGAGTAGGTTTTTGCCTTGACGAATAAACTCTGAAGTGTGCAGGCCAAAGAAGAAGAAGCAGACCCGCTGAAGAAGAAGGAGCTGCTGCACTGTAGCGAAGGCATTGTTAAGTCGTCTCAGCACCGGGGCAGACGACGGAAGGTCAGCAGCCAAAGAAGAAGAAGACCCGCTGAAGAAGAAGGAAGAGCAGCAGCCATCGCGAAAGAAGAAAAAGAGAGGTCAAGGCAGGTGAAGACAAAGAAGAAGAGGGAATGAAGAGAAGCAAGAAGCAAGAAGCAAGAAAAGAAGAAGAAGCCAAATTCTCATCTCTCTCTCTCTCTCTTTATTTTTGTAATAGAACTTGTATATCTCTAGAATACAACTTGCTCCCTGAGTTCGACCTCGGGAACTCTTTTATTTTTCCGAGTAAAAAAATTTTATATGAAACGTTGGTAACAACCGGCTTTACTACAACGACATAACACGAAACCGGTCGAAAACTTAACGCTATCATTGTCTTTAGCGACATTTTTGGCAGACCTTTAGCAACGTTTATGACTATCACTAAATGTCTTATATAAGAAATTGATCCTTTCATCCACTATAAAAGGATCCCTACCCCTCCCATTTTTCTTCATCTCATCCTTTCTTCTCCTCTCCACTTCCAGGGCTCTAGAGAGAGCTTGTCCCAAGCTCATGATGCTGCTCTAGAGTAGAAAACAAACATTTATTTCCACCTTTCATCCCCCTTCGTGGAGCATCGCATGATCGTCCTCTCACCTCCCTTCAGGAGGAAGATCCTCACCGCGACGACGTCCTACCCCGTCCTCCTTTCTCTACCGTCATTCTCCCTCATCCTGTTCCTCACCACCTTCTTTGAGGCACCATCAGAGTGAGTCATCCTCCAAGTGATTGTCAAGGGAGATTTCTCTCACCTATCTCTATTTTTATTTCTTTCGTATTATAGTTTTCCCGCTTTCCTAGTTGTAATAAACGTTTGATTATAAAAATACATGATTGTTTATCTCTCTCTCTATCTCTCACTTTTGTGTTTTGCAAGTAGATTAGTTAGATAAGAATTCATCGACCTGATCTCTTGCTTGCTAAAAATACCAAGAAAAAATAGAAAAGACAAAAATGACAAAAAACAAATAAAAAGTGAAATGCAGATTTTTCAAAATCAGACATTCGCCTCCCCATGTTCGACCCGAGACTTACTTTTCAAGCTTCAATTATAAATTTTATCTGATTGATGGATTTTCTCATGAATCAAACTACGATGACAGGTCTTCCAAACCTGAACCCTTTTCGCGTGTGGATTTGCCACAATCAACCACTCCACCTCAATCTTGGCGGCAACCCTACACATCCCTTCACCCTACTGTACCACCAAAAGACACCACAAAATTCCCTCCAAAATCACCTAGAAATGGCACCATCTTTTTCCCTCCAAAACCCTTGGAATCAAACCCTACACATACCGCTTCAAGCCATCTCCACCATCCACCAAACTCCCTTCTAGAAGCCCCTATAGTTGTCGGCAAAACCATGTTACCCTTCCATGGTTGGTGCCAAATTATGGTGACTCTCCACCGCCATAACTACCACCACCACATCCCTTAAGGTGGTGCCATTCCATCCTAAACTTAGGATCCCCATAACCACCCTTAAACATAATCCTAGCCATCCATCTATCCCAATGCCAACCCCCATCTTTCCCTCCCTATAAAAACAACATTAACCACCCACATTGAAACCATTTTCTCCATTAGTTTAGGTTCCACAGTTAACCACCCAACATCCCATCTTCACACCAAGGAAGAAGAAGAGGAGAAGATCAAGGGGGCAACCTACCTACCCCCTTGGTGACTTCTTCCTCTCCTTCTTCTCCATTGTACCACACCAAGGAGGAGATCAACTTCAACATAAAGGAGATGACTAGCCAAAGGAGGAGCCAACAAGGTGGTTGATGGCCAGCTTGGTGGAGAGCTTGAAGGAAGAGCAATTGAAGAAAGAAGAGAAGGAGAATTCTTTTCAAGTGTGGGGCAACCACACTTGGAGCAGGGATCATCTGGATCTTCTACCAGAAAATCCCCCCTTCCTCTTTATCTATCCATGTTTTTTGTTTTAGCTAGTGTTTGACTTTTTTTGCAAGAAGCATTCCGCTACAAGTTGTATAGATTACTAGTAATGCAAATTTGCCTTCTAATTTCTATTTTATGTCTAGTGTGTTTTTCATGTTGTTCTAGTTGTAGTGCACACCACATTCTCCTCTTCTAATTACCCTAGGTGAGTTACCAAGGATGAGCTTAGAAGGGAGAGTTTCATTCTTGTCACATAGGTTTACTGGTTCGCTTAATTTTAGCATAGTTCATCTTCGCTTCAAAATGCCCGATTGTCTCTAAAAAACCACAAAAATAATATAAATCAAAATCACAAAAAGAAAGTGTGAATTTGAGAGGTGAGAGAGAGAATCAATTTATGTGATTAATCAATTGGCCTCCTTGGATGATCCTAGATACTCCACTATCTAGGTATTAGAAATTATAGAATTTGATTGCAGATTTATGCTTTACAATGACACTATTTCTCACCTTTAACAAAACATGTATTTTTGGCATCACTGATTGCGCAGCAATCATAGGTCATAATTGACCTAAATTAGGCTAAAACTTAGCATAAGCTACTGTAACCCTTTCATACAGGATCATTAATTGCATCTTTACTTCTTTCCCTTAGCTATGCATGAAATAATGATATAATGTACTATTAAGTGCATTATATAAATTGCAGGTAATAAGAAGCTTAGGAACTGGATCCGAAGTTGGATTTGAAGCTGGATTTGAAGATGATGTGCAGTAAAGTTGGAGCAGAAGACTAGAATAAATGTTGTAGAGAAACAATGTAAGGGTTGAGGTATGTTATTCTATTAAGTACAAGTAAAGTAGAGTTAAATTATGAATAACTTAGGACCAATTCAAGCCCTAGAGACCATCCTAAACCTTAGCCACCCTTAGACTAGTACACCATAGTCTAGGAAACCCCAAATCCCTAGTTCCAACACCTAACTGGATGTTTAGATAAGTTATTGGGCATCAAAGAACCTTAGCCACAACCCACACACCTTAAACCCATGTCAGCAATGTTATTGGACGTCCAGACACTTGGCTAGACGTCCAATTTCTGCAGAATCCCCAAGAGAGAACCCTGATTCTTCCCTGACTCAAATTTGACGTCCAGACAAGAGGTCTAGACTTCTAATTTTTTAGTATAATTTGTCTGACAGTTAAATTAGACGGCTGGAACTACTCTCCAATTCCTATTTTGGAATTCAAGCTTGGATCTTGAGTCCCCAGGTCCCTAAACCTAATTCCAACCCCTTGGGAACCTAAATTAAGGTACCCTAAGCCTAGTACACTACCTCTAGACCTTCCCAAGAACCTAATTAGGTTCTCACTAAGCCCAATTGGCTTGGATCATAGTCAATTACAATTGCCTAGTCAATTAGACTCATAGAGTCCAATTGAGCTCAAATCTCAACCCACACAAGTCCAATTGGACTCAATGGGAGTCCAATTGACCTAAGCCCAACTTAATTGAGTAATCTCACTCTCAATTGGCTTTACACTCACTCAATTAAACTTAGTACATGTTTAATTGCATATTCCCTTTTAGCAATTTGGCTTTACAACCCTAATTTTAGGACCTATCCTAACCTAAACCCTTAGGACCTAACCTAGACCACTAGAACACCTAGCCACGTAGGTCATGCACACACCCACACACACTCACCTAGTCACACACACCTAGACTCTTTGATACTCTTCTCCAAGTGGCGCCACCGTTGGGTGCTAAAAATAGCAACCAAGGGAGAGTCCACTCTTAGATCCAAAATTTGTGGATCTATGAAGGCCCACTCAAGACCTAATGGACGACCACCTAAGGGTCTCTCTAGAGTCTTCTATAATTCTCTAGAGAGACCAATTGAAGACCGCCCAAGAGTCTATAAAAGAACTCTCTTCGACGGCCATGCACCCATTTAGCCATCAAGCCATAGCACTCCACCTCCATTCCACTTCCATCCATGAGTTCCACCACCATGGCCACATCGCCTCTATGCCAAGGCTAGAGAAACCTCTCCACCACCTCTCCAAGAGTCAGCCTACCCACCATTGGCCGCTCCGCCTTCTCTCAACCACCTCAAAGGCCATTGGAGACCACCTCCAAATGCCCTTCCTTTTGCTAGATAAAAAGATGTATGGTCGGGCCCGGATAGGTTGTGTCAATATGGTGATTTTATCATTGAAATGCATATAGTGGTTAACCGAAATTAAGCCTAACCATCTCTTTACAAAATTTTTACCTAGCTTATTTGATTTTATCATGGTCACTTTTAGGCCCAGGGTCGAACTCAGGGAAGTAGGATTAGAAGTGAATAAGTTTCTACACCTTTCCCACAACAAATCTCTTCTGTTCGTTTATTATGTTTTTGGTATTTTTCTATTTAAGATTTTTTTTCTGATAATTTTTGTCCATGAGGTACACCCTCAAAATCATGTTCTTGGCTTTGAGCCAAATTAGGGTTCAAAACTGGTCTTGCTATTTGCAAGACTAAGTACCTGCAAGTTAAGGATTATCTTTTCTCTTTTATATATATATATTTTTATCTTTTTTTAATTGCAGAAAAGAGAAATAGAAATAAAGTAAATATAGTATATATATATATGTATAAAGGGGTGGGGGTGGAGGTGGAGATGGCATGTAGCACGGTGTCGAGTCGGTCGTCGTCTAGGAAGATGCAACCAACAGGACGAAGTACCGTGTGCAGTGTAAGGTGGTTGGTGGAAGATGAGTGCGAACACGCTTTCTGTAAGCATGTATTAGGGAATATCAGCAACTGGTGCAGATATTCGCACAATAGAACGTATGGTAGGTGATATGAAAATATATATATATGGATGTATATATGTAAATATATATCTATATTTATATATATATATATATGGTTATAATTATATAGGTATATGTGTACTTATATATGTATATATATGTAGGTATGTCAATATATGAATATATAGATGTATGTATGTGTGTGTCTATATATATATATAATGGTATATATATGTAGATATAGATATGTATATATATATATATATATATATGTATATAGTTATATATATGTGTATATGTACATATATATATATTAGTATAAGTATCTATGTATATATATACATATGTAGATCTATATATGTATATATATATATATGTATTTATAATTATAGATATATGTATATATGTATGTATATTTGTATATATATATATGTATAAGTATATGTGTATATATATCTATATATATATCTATATATGTATCTATACTTATACTTAGTTATATAGGTAATAATATATATATAAATATATATGTATATATATTTATACGTATATAAATATATGTATATATGTAAATATATATGTGTATATATATATATAAGTATATATATATATGTATGTATGTATGTATACTAATACTTAGTTATATAAGTAATAATATATGTATAGATATATGTATATATATATATATGTATCTAAATATATATATATATATATAAATATATATTTATATGTATATATATATATATGAAGTAGTGTATAAGTGAGTGGGTGTGTGCGTACAAGAGTGTGTGTGTGTGTGTATGTGTCTGCTGAGGGAGTGACAGAGTGCTGTGAGAGAGATAGGGAGAGAGAGCATGTCTGCTAGAGTGAAGAAACGCTTTAAGTCGTCCAGAGCCTCCACACATCGTCTGATGCCGCACGCGCAGGCATGTAGGTGCGCGAAGACGTGCGTATTGGAGGGAGTGAGCGTGAGGGAGAGAGGCCACAGTGCACCGCGCTGCGTGGTGAGGTGAGTGCTGAGAAGCGGAAGGCGAGGGCGGGTGAAGGCGCTATGTGCTGAGGCGGGTGAAGACGCAGGCGAACGCAGATACGAGATCGGGCGTGGGGAAAGATGCAGGTAAGGGCTAGCGCAGGATGCGGCACGCTGAGTAACCGGATAAGTGAGAAACTTACCAGTCACCGCATTGTAGCCACAGTGTTCCACTGACTAGCATGAATAGTGGCTACAGTGCATGGTCAAGCCACGCGACCAGGTGCGCCTGGTTCAGTGTATGCGGGCGGTGTGGAGCGGTTGGCGCATGCGCGGAGAAGCTGTGCCGGCTGCTGGCTTGCGGAGGGGCAGGTGCGGGCGTGAAGAAGCGGGAAGCAAGGGCGGCCTGCAGGCATGCGCAGTGGCCTGCGTGCGGACGCGTGGTTGCCTACGCTGCTGCTGCAGTGGAGCTTGAGTGGTGGCTGGTTAAGCTTCAAAGCATGAAGTTCCTGTGGCAATGGCGGGGTTGGCTTGGAACGATGAAACAGGGAAGAGAACCACCACGCCCACCGACTCTTTGAAGAGCTGGGCGGTGGTGGACTCACGGTGGTGGTTGTGCACCACAGTGAGGTGCTGCTGCCCGCAGAGTGGCCCCTCAGAGGAGGAGAGGCTGCGTACGGAGGAGAGGGGAGGAGACGGCCTGGAAGGGAAGAGCTGCTGTGTGTTGGGTTTTTTTTTGGCGTGGACCAGGCTCCCCTTTGCAAAGAAGCAAGCCGTGCCCTTATAAAGAGGAAGAAGGCTTGCACAGCCATGCCCTAGCTATGCATGGTTGTGCATGCGGCTGCAGGGTGAGCTTGAGCAGGGAATGGCGCAAAGAGGAGGCTGCCATGCTTTACAGCCGCGGAGAAGAAATGTAAAGTCAATAAAATTAAAAATAAAGATGGTGAATTTGCGAAGCAGCATTTGAGGAAAACGTTAATTTCACAGCCATTTTATTCACTCTCCTCCCCTCTCAAATAAATGCATGCATGCGTGTATTTTTACAAATGCGACTATGTCTACCTAATATGCACTGACAATGCTAGGAAACAGCAGAAGTTGGCACAATTGTTGGTGTATTTTTACTGTTTAATCATACTCCCATGCCTATCTTTGGCTAGTCCCTAGCAAAACTTTTTTTTGTATTGCATTTAGAAATGATCTTTAGCTGAAGATTTTCTCCTGAGGCAACATAAGTGTGTTTATTGTTGGATATTGTGAGAACCAATTGCAGAGAAGATTACTAGTACTTTAAGTCTTATGTGACATAGATCATCTCTCAACTAACCAGGACTCTTGATATTTAAACCTTAAGTATGATTTCCATGACCGAGGAGGTTTTTGCCGTACTCGAGAGCTCAAGAGATTATGGCTTGTGCTTAGTGAGGGATCAAGACTGACCAGATGATCATTAAGACTCAAGCCCAGGGTTTCACGAATTTTTAAGTGCAGGTTGGTCCCAGTTTCAGCTCATGTCTTTGGATTGACCCTTAAAAAGATGATGGAAAACTCAACTCCCATTTTATAACATTTGTGGCTCAAGGAAAATAGGGTATTTGTAACTTGCCTTGAAGAATTTTTGTAGGGGGAGGACTTTACAGACATTTGCGAGATATACTGACTTATTTGCTTTTCTTTTTTTTTTTTTTTGAAACACGTGTCAGTATATCTCTTACAACATTATTTGGAGGAGCACACTTTTCTTTTTGGTGGGAGGGTTCCTTTTTGGTGGAAAGGGTCTCTCCTAAACACAAGACTAAAGCCTGGGATAAACGATCTACCTGCACGCACAGGTAAGGACTCCACCTTCCCTAGTGAACACTAGGGTTGGATCTTATGTTCACCTGGTCTTTCTTGATATGTGTAGTGTGAACCAAGTTTACTTAGGCTCTCGAGTAGAAGCAAACCAACGGATCCTGTACTGGTGTCTCAGGTACAAGAATACATCCTTAATTAGGAGAGATTCCGATCTATCATGTCAATGCTCAAATGAATTAAGCCGAGCCTGAGCGAATCAAGCTTCTGTGGCCTGGAAAGTCTTCAAAACAGTGGTTGAATATCCATAAACACTTATTGTATTTTTGTTTCAACTTTCAGATCATTACTAAACACCATTTTCTTTTTTTCTCTTTTTCATTTTTTTTTTGCTATATATATAGATAGATGGAAACTGCATGATACCATAAAATACCCAGATCCTAAGGATGCCTATCCACCCCCCCATGCCAAACGATGCTATGTCCTCATATGCATGTAGGGAACGGTAGAGGAAGGAGGAAAGATCGGGTAACGAGAGCCGAGGTGCAAGGTATACAGCAGGGTGGTAGGGTGGGTGGATGGTGGGTGGTGAAGTGAAAAGTGAAGTGATTGTGACAGTGGCGTGAAAAGTGATGGTGGAAGGTGAGTGTTGTTGGGGTGCCTCCCAACGAGCACTGAATTTAACGTCCCCAGCTGGAGTCAAGATGAGGCACAAAATTAGTTACCCTCCAGCAGGGCAACAGTTTCTCCAACGAGGGCAGGTTCATGAGTAAGATAGGGTTTCAAATGCTGCCCATTGACCGTAAATTTACCCCCAAATTTGCGATCTTCAATTTCAATGGCCTCGTTTGGAAATGGTCTCGAGACCAGGAAAGGACCAGTCCATTTGGACTTCAGTTTCCCAGGAAAGAATTTGATCCGGGCATTGTAGAGCCAAACTTGCTGAGATGGCTCAAATTCCTTCCGCCGAATACGGCTGTCATGAAAAGCCTTAGTGCGTTGTTTGAAAGTTAAAGCAGAATCATAGGCTTCACGACAGAGCTCTTCCAGCTCCTGGAGTTGGAGCTTCCTTTCTCGACCACACAGGTCTGGTCAAGGTTACATTGGCGAACCGCCCAATAAACCCGGTGTTCCAACTCCACGAGCAAATGATAAGGCTTCCCATAAATGATTCTATAAGGAGACATACCAAGGGGATCCTTGAAGGCAGTCTGATACGCCCAAAGTGCATCAATCAGCTTGTTGGACCAATCCTTATGGTCAAGCCGAACCATTTTCTGGAGAATTTGCTTAATTTTCCAGTTCGACACCTCTGCCTGGTCGTTCATATGAGGATGATACGGGGATGCGATACCATGGTGGACTCCGTATTTCCTCAGAGGTGCCCGAAAAGAAGCAAGAGTAAAGTGGCTTCCTTTATCCGAGATAATGGCTCGAGGGATCCCAAAGCGTGCAAAGATGTGGTCTTTGACAAATCGAGTGGATATAACATGGTCAGCACGTCGTGTGGGAATAGCCTCGATCCATTTCAAAACATAATCAACGGCCACGAGAATAAATTCAAAGCCATTGGAAGGAGGAAAGGGACCCATGAAATCAATTCCCCAAATGTCAAAGATTTCCGCAGCTAGGATGGGTTGTAAGGGCATTGATGAGAGCCTCATCATGAGCCATAACTAGCTCATTTTGACCCAATAAAGAAGGTAAAAGCTCCTACATAACCTAGAAGAAGGCCTAAATGAAGGAATAAGTGCTCTGAGAAGAAAACATGAATTAAAGGTTAAAACTGCAATTTTACCATTGCAGTACATAAATGGGATTTCTCAGAGGCAAAACATAGGTCAAAAGGTCTAAATAAGATAAAAAGTGAGTTGAGTCAATCAGAAATGGGTTCATGTGCAATTTAGGAATTAAATGACATTTGGTAACCCTAAAACAGACCTGCTCAAATTAACAAGGTTCCGGTCAGGATAAAAATCAAGTAAACCCTCTAAAAATCATGGAAAAATATCCTCTACGATTTAGAACACTTAATTTGGCCTTTGGAACCCAGTTTGACCTAGATTAGTGTCCTAGCTCTTCAAGTAACCTAATTTGGGTTTTCACGCAAAATGTCCAGTCAAACGAGGTCAAACCTAAAATATAACTTCATCATTGGATTCCTTAGGTCCAAATTAGGTTTGTACCAAAATTTGGACCTAAAGGGAGGTCATCTTGACCTACTTTTCAATTTAGTACACCCAAATCACAATTTGTTCCCTATCTTTTGAAAATCCTTGCAGAGAGCCCCCTAATTTCACCGCCACCTTTGCAATCAGACCCGGCCGCTCATTTTTAGCTTGACTTTGCCGGACGTCAACCTCCAATTCGTCTCTTCTTCTCTGGCCAAGAACCCAGCGAGCTCCGACGAGGCCCCCTCCCCTCCCTCTTCGCTCTGCCACAAAACCAGTGGCAGAGACATCTTCCTGATTCTCCTCCGCGTCGCACAATACCCGTGCACGCTGCCTCAGCCCCGTCGTCGCCGTCGTCCTCCCCCACTGGGCATCTTCTTCTCCGGCGACAGCAGGTACAGCTGTCCGCCTCTCCGTCCCCTTCGTCCTTGTAAGTAGGTTAGATTTGTTCTCCATCTTCCCCTCTCTTTTCACCCTATTATTTCCTTTAATTACCCCTCGACCGTCGCTGACCACCTCCATCTTCCTCGCCTCCGACCAACCTTTGGCGAGCGGCATCCACCATTCCACCCCTCCACACGGCTCGCCAATCAGTTCATAAGCTCTGCCTTACCACAAGGAACAATCTCTGCCCAGCTTCTTCTCCGACGACAGCAGGTAAGCTGTCCACCTCTTCGTCTCCCTTCGCCCCTGTAAGTAGATTAGAATTGTTCTCCATCTTCCCCTCTCTCTTTTCCCCCTTTTATTTCATTTAATTGCCCCTCGACCGTCGCTGACCACCTCCATCTTCCTCGTCTTCGACCGACCTCCGGCGAGCAGCTCCCACCGTTCCGCCCTTCCACACGGCTCGCCAACCATCTCATAAGCTCCGCCTCACCACGAGGAACACTCTCTGCCCATCCACCATCCCTCTACGCCTCCACCACAGTCCCCCGAACACACCCACACATCCAACCATAGGTTGACCTAGGCACGCATGCCTAGGCCGTCCTGCGGCCTACTGCATGGCTCACCACCTTCGCCGTGCCACGGCGAAGGTCTGCAGGTGATTTGATTAGGCCAATAGGCTGTATTTGTGCATGACAGTATGCTAGCTGCTGCCACCATTGACGGTGACGCAAAGCAGCTTTGGAGCAGCTCCAGGCTTCAGGTGCTGCGCATTGGGGCAAGCATTGCAAAGCCATCTGATCTAGTAATCAACGGAAGAGAGGCTGCAGCTGTGGCGATTAAAAGAATCGTTTGCGGGCGCACGCGAGATTGAGGCAGGCCAGATAGTCCCACATCGGTGAAATGCAACGCGCAAGTATGCTTTAAATTGAATTTGTGCTATCTGCTATTCGCCTCCGAACACACAGGGGTGAGGTCCCTCACCTGACCCACACTCGCCTCATCCGCGGTTTCACCTCGCGGATTTGGTGGGATCCGACCCGACCCATCCTGAGCACACCTCGTGCATCACCCCACCTGCCGATGCGCCTGGTCCCGGGTGCGAAATCCGACCCGATTACCCGTGGCTCTGGGAGAGCGTCCTTGAGTGAATTCCAGAGAGAGAGAGACGTTCGGGTAGAGGGAAAGGGGTAGGTTTTGCTCTCTGTGTAGGCAGGCTGAATGTTGAGGAAGAAAGACTTAGCCGCAAGGAAGAAGAAGAGAAGAAGTAGAAGAAGAGGCAGAGATCTGAAGGAAGAAGGAGAGACTGCTAAGAAGAAGAAGACAGAAGAGAAAGAAGCCTTCACAGAAGCCAAGAAGAAAGAAGGCAAGGTAGAGAAGAGAAGCAAAGGCAGGAAGAAGATCAAGGCAAGAAGAAGACCTGTAGATCAGAAGAGAAGAAGAAGAGCCTACGAAGAAGAAGGCAGAAGGAAAAAGAAAAGAGCGGTTGCAGAGAAAGAAATAGAAGAAGAGAAGAATAACACTTTTAAGACGTCTAATCACAAGATCAGACGTACAATTTCATTTCTTTTGTCATAATTACTTTTAACCACATACATTCATATTTGAATTAAAATTTTGAGTAAATTAGAGTGTTCAATTACATTTAAGATTAGTAGTAAATTCCAATTGCTCCCTGTGTTCGACCTCAGATACTCTGATTTTTGAGTAATAAAAACTCTTTATTTGTTTGAACGCTTTGTCGGCTATATTTCAACGTGACATTCTTTTAAAACCCTATCAAGTGCGACAAACATTTTGGCGCCGTTGCTGGGGAGCAACGTGCAATTTATCACTAGTCTCTACATTCTTTTTATCATATTGAACACTAACTTGCCCTACCTTGCTTTGTTTTGATCTTGCAGGTATTTCACGAGAAAATCCCCTTCCGCAAGTCAACCACTCCAGGGTAGGTAATTTCTTTGCTTCCTTAAGCATCCCCTAATACTAAAAAGACAAAAGGAAGAAAATCAATTTAGGAATCAATTGCCTTCTTTATATAGTAATCAATATCTTTAAGGCAAACATTTCCTAATTTTGTTTAAATTTTTTAATTCTTCTTGAAGTTGGAGCGACTTTTTTTAGATTCCATCCCACAAATTCATGTGCCTAATAGAAATAACGCTTAATCTCTATAGACAATGCACTTCTTACTTTCAAGTCCAAAGAGAATTTCTGTGAAAAAGATAAAAAGGATTGGAAATAGAACCAAATTAGGGTTTCTACAGTAGGATCTTGGAGTGTTAGTCACACATGCCTGCATAAAAGGAAATAAACCTTCCCGCATCAGTGTGTCACCCAAGACCTTGATTGAAGAGATCTTAACAAGACAAACCCTAAGAAAAAAAAAGAAGCTCTAAAATCACTTGAATCTTAAAATTTTTGGACCTAATGACCTGGGAGTCAAATCAGGGTGACCTCTAGGCTCCAAACCTAGAATCATTCTACCATCTATAGGATAGGTCAGGTGAAGTTGACCCCTTGGGTCAACCAACCTCTAAATTATCTCACAATATCAAAACATCTAAAGTTCAAGTGAGAACCCTAAAGCACCTTTGAAATAAAAGTGGTAGACTTAAGAGGTCAAGGTCCCCATTCTGGACTACCTGGAATCTCAGTGACAAGAGAGGTCGGGTGGGGGAAACCCTGTAACCGGTGGGGACGCTCTACCGTATAGGGGTCTTTGCGGGACTCTCCCTCTCTAGCTGCCCAGGTAATTCTCAGGTGGACGATCTTCTGATCCAGGGGTCCATCCGCCCCGAACCTCCATAGTCATCCAAACATCTTTGGGTGTCTTGATTGGGTCAAAAACATCTCCAGTCCCTCATCTTTTCTCTTTAGAGCACACATACACATTTTCAGTGGGACTCGTTATTCAGATCTGATCGCTTCATAACTTGATTCTACATCTTGATTCATAACTTGATTCTACATCTTGACTCCACCACCTGATCCAAATATGCAGCCAAACCACTTAGGACTACCAATCGAGAAACCTAAATATCGGAGATCCATGAGAGAGAAAATGATTGAGGATGCCATGAAATTCTATGAAAATGAAGAAACCTCAACAACAGTAGGAAACATTCAGGTTGATGTCTCGACAACCGCAACCTTTGTCATAACGTGTGCCCAAGTACTATTAGCAGAAGCCAACAAAGGATCAACCCGTGACTTGCTCATTACTGCATACATTGAGATAGAAAAACTGCACAATATTGAATACCTTCAATGTATGACAAATCCTCAACTTTGGAAGCAACACCAAGATAGTCTTGAAAAACGAGAAGAGATAATGAGATTAGTAAAACAAGTTATTGACCAGAAATGCCCCTATATACCACAAATAGAGGAGGAACTATCTTGGGACAACATCGAGGATAAATCGGATCTCGGGTTTGAGGCACAAAATGGTTGTGGATTCCCAACCCAAATAGAATACAATGTGCCTGATATTGAAGAAGGTTGGGAAGCTCCAAATGCAGGAAAAGACCATGATGAGCCCATTCTAGAATCCCAAAACTCCTACAAGAATGAGAGTAGAACTGAACCTCTCGAGGGTATAAATTCCATCCCTTATTCTGATAAGGTGACCCTCGAAGGTTATTCAGACCTAGAATCTAGTAATTCAACCCACATCCTAAGCCTAGAACCTAGATCTAAAACCTATTTTGAAGATTTCAAGGCCCCAGATGAAGAAGATCAATCTTTCAATGAAGAATATGATTTTGGGCCTCGATTTGATGAATATCCCTTGCCAACATCCTCGGAGGAACGAATTGATTTTTCGAAAGTCATGCCAATCTACGACAAAGAAATCGAGGAGTTGGACTAGCGGGGTTTCGATTGGGTCTGCCCTACTAGCTTAGAACCTGAGCCTCTACCAAATAGGGACACCCTTTTAAGCTCAGAATTAACATTTAGGCTAGACCCCAGTCAGGCTGCTGAGTATACAACATATGATTTATTCTATGGTGGAACTCATGATCTTGAATCTCATTCAAATTTTGATTTTCGCAAACTCTCCGACGATTTCGAATCTGACCATAACATTGGAGAAAATCTGCTTCCTGATTATAATAAGCCAATTTTCTTTGAAGCCACCTGCTCCACATATATAGAACCAATCAAAACCCGTTCCCTACCCCGACCCGCAACCGGACTCAATTTCTATTCCGATTCACCTCTCACTAAGCCGTTTGCAGATGATTCAACTCCATATCTATATTGTGTATCGGGCATTGATCAGACCGAAAATCAGGAGCCAACATTCTGTGATCACCCCTATAGGGATTCCACACCTTACATTGATTATTTTTCGGAACCCTACTTTGACCAGGCTGATTCGACTCAGCCTAAACCCGAGTTTTCACTTCCATATCCATCAGAACTTCACTGCATATGGTGGGTGCCGCATCTACTGATCTACATCTATCAACCCACCAGACCCATTGGGTTTGGGCTGCATCATCAGCCCACTGATCTTAACAAGCACCTGGTTGGACCAACCAGGCTCTTAATCAAGGTGTTTGTTTTCCAAAATTCCATTGATTTGACCACTCCCTCTCCACCCCATTTTCCACTCGGCTGAAGGCATCAAATTTAGCGCTTAACAGGAGGCAACCCGTCATCTCAAAAACAGAGACCCGTCTTATTATCCGTCTGTCCTCCACGTCCATTGCACCTTGAGTTCAGCCTTAGACAGTTGATCCCACCTGTGGTACACGTATCAGAGCTTAAAATCATCCGCATCAGTCATTTTCGATCCATTCACCCACCTGATGTATCCTGTTCTAAGCCACTGACCTCAACACTAATTCACACCCTCTGTTTACAATGAGGACATTGCAAAACTTAGGCATGGGAGGGTGATAAAGTGCATACATACAGAACCAAGAAAATAGTCAGGAGTTTCACACACAAAAATTTGCATATGTCAAAAACACAAAAAAATTGAAAAATTATGAAAAAGAACAAAAATATGGCGGAGGGAGGAAATTTTGTGAGCCACATATTCATAAGGAGGAGAAAAAGAGAAAAATGACAAAAAGGAGCACAAAATGAAAAAGAAAAAGAAATAGTCATTAGTAAAAGATTAAGGAATTAACTGAAGTTCTAGACCAGATCAAGAAAAGAAATAAAAAAAGATTGCTAAGGAGATATAACAAGAGATTGGCGGGAACGCTGGTCTTAGGCCTCTTGGGCTAGAATCTTTAGCTTAAAAATTCACGTATCCGTTAAAATCTGGGTAATCCTCAAGAGGTTGAGGAAAATGCGAAGCTTAGGTATTAGGTCTAAGGCTTAGGAAGTCTTCGACCTCGTTAACTGACCTCCGATTTGCAGGATTCGGTAACCAAAGCACCCCAAATTCACACACAGTCTGGTTCAGTGCGCATAAACATCCAAATCACGCAAAAGCGTTTAATGTTCTGAAAAAGTCACCTAGATTAGGAGCGGCCAATCAATACAAGTTGATTTGGACGAGTTCCCAGCGCGGAGAGGCGGGAAATTCCCCTCGAAGATACGTAACAACATATCGTCTCCTCGGTGCTTGTCTCTTAGGATATTTAAATATCCTACTGGGGGCATGTAAAGCACTCTGCTGGTTCAGATACCATGGGCGGTGTTATCATGAAATGTCAATCGCCAGGGTCTGAATTCGGCCATGGAACGCCATGGGTGGGATTATCTCGAAATCTCGAAAGCCAGGGTTCTAGGGGTTTCCATGGGCAGGATTATCTCGAAATCTCGAAAGCCAGAGACCCTTGAGGATTGATGATGGGGACGAGGAATCCGATACAGACCATGTTGAGAAGCTAATCCGAAGCTAGAAATAAAAAGAAAAGAGAGAGAAAAGCTCTCCAAACAAATAAATCTTGTATATCTCTCTTACAAAAATGCACTGCAAACTGAACTTAGGCTACAAATGTCTCAAGCATGGGTGCTTTAAACTGCGGAGTCCAACAAACTTTAGGTTAGTTTTTGTGGGCCTTAGAAACCTTTGTGGAGGACTGAGGCTAAAGCGGGTCAGGTCTGGATTTTGGTTGATACTTGAGTACCTCTAGGCCTATTGTCGGCATTCCTACCTAATCACAAAAGAAAAGGAGAAGCACTTATCATGATTGTTGATAGACACTCAGGGTCTAGAGCAGAAGTTAAAAACCTTGAAATTTTGCTAAGGGACCAGCAAAAGCTAGGCATGGGGGTATGATGAGAGCCTCATCATGAGCCATAACTAGCTCATTTTGACCCAATAAAGAAGGTAAAAGCTCCTACATAACCTAGAAGAAGGCCTAAATGAAGGAATAAGTGCTCTGAGAAGAAAACATGAGTTAAAGGTTAAAACTGTAATTTTACCATTGCAGTACATAAACGGGATTTCTCAAAGGAAAAACATAGGTCAAAAGGTCTAAATAAGATAAAAAGTGGGTTGAGTCAATCATAAATGGGTTCATGTGCAATTTAGGAATTAAATGACATTTGGTAACCCTAAAATAGACCCACTCAAATTAATAAGGTTTCGGTTAGGATAAAAATCAAGTAAACCCTCTAAAAATCATGGAAAAATATCCTCTAGGGTTTAGAATACCTAATTTGGCCTTTGGAACCAAGTTTGACCTAGATTAGTGTCCTAGCTCTTCAAGTAACCTAATTTTGGTTTTTATGCAAAATGTCCAGTCAAACGAGGTCAAACCTAAAATCTAACTTCACCATTGGATTCCTTAGGTCCAAATTAGGTTTGCACCAAAATTTGGACCTAAAGGGAGGTCATCTTGACCTACTTTGCAATTTAGTACACCCAAATCACAATTTGGTCCCTATCTTTTGAAAATCCTTGCAGGGAACCCCCTAATTTCATTGCCACCTTTGCAATCAGGTCCTTCCACCATTGTTATGGCAGAACCAACCTCCAGCGAGGTTTAGAGAGGGATTACTCTCTGATTCCTCAGAGATCCCCTCCCAGAAATGGAAGGGAGATTCTCTGACGAATTTCCTTCCATATGAGGCCAATCACAATCTCTGGTGTGAACCCAATCTCTCGTGCGAACGCACGAGGGATTTGGGTATCTAACCTCTTTCCTTCTCCGGCGAGCCATCAGAGACACAGGCGTGCCCTCCACGCTATGAAAGCACGGCCCAGTGCCTATAAAAGAACCTCTAAACCCAGCCGCCCAATTTCTGCTTGACTTGGCTGGACGTCCGCCTCCAATTCGTCTCTTCTTCTCTGGCCAAGAACTCAGGAAGCTCCGGTGAGTCCCCCTCCCCTCCCTCTTCGCTCTGCCACAAAACCAGTGGCAGAGACATCTTCCTGATTCTCCTCCGCGTTGCGCAATACCCGCGCACGCCGCCTCAGCCCCGTCGTTGCCGCCGCCTTCCTCCACTGGGCAGCTTCTTCTCCGACAATAGCAGGTACAGCTATCCGCCTCTCCGTCCCCCTTCGTCCCTATAAGTAGGTTAGAATTGTTCTCCATCTTCCCCTCTCTCTTTCCGCCCTTTTATTTCATTTAATTTCCCCTCGACCGTCGCTGACCACCTCCATCTTCCTCACCTCCGACCGACCTCCGGCAAGCCGCTCCCACCGTTCCGCCCTTCCACACGGCTCGCCAACCGTCTCATAATCTCCACCTCACCACGAAGAACACTCTCCGCCCATCCACCATCCCTCTATGCCTCCACCACAGTCCCCCGAACACACCCACACATCCGGCCACAGGTTGACCTAGGCACGCACGCCTAGGCCATCCTGTGGCCTGCTGCATGGCTCACCACCTTCGCCGTACCACGGCGAAGGTCTGCAGGTGATTTGATTAGGCCAATAGGCCGTATTCGTGCATGACAGTATGCCAGCTGCTGCTGCCATTGACGGTGACGCGAAGCAGCTTTGGAGCAGCTCCAGGCTTCAGGTGCTGTGCATTGGGGCAAGCACTGTGAAGCCATCTGATCCAGTAATCAACGAAAGAGAGGCTGCAGCTGTGGCAATTGCAAGAATCGTCTGTGGGCTCACGCGAGATTGGTGTAGGCCAGATAGTCCCACATCGATGAAACGCAACGCGCAGGAATGCTTTAAATTGAATTTGCGCTATCTGCAATTCGCCTCCGAACGCATAGGGGTGAGGTCCCTCACCTGACCCACGCTCTCCTCGTCCGCGGTTTCCCCTCGCGGATCTGGCGGGATCTGACCCGACCCATCCTGAGCACACCTCGCGCATCACCCCACCTACTGGTGCGCCTGGTCCCGGGTGCGAAATCCGACCCGATTACCCGTGGCTCTAGGAGAGCGTCCTTGAGTGAATTCCAGAGAGAGAGAGATGTTCGGGTAGAGGGAAAGGGGTAGGTTTTTCTCTCTGTGTAGGCAGGCTGAACGTTGAGGAAGAAAGACTTAGCCGTAAGGAAGAAGAAGAGAAGTAGAAGAAGAGGCAGAGATCTGAAGGAAGAAGGAGAGACTGCTGAGAAGAAGAAGACAGAAGAGAAAGAAGCCTTCGTAGAAGCCAAGAAGAAAGAAGGCAGGGCAGAGAAGAGAAGCAAAGGCAGGAAGAAGATCAAGGCAAGAAGAAGGCCTGTAGATCAAAAGAGAAGAAGAAGAAGAGCCTACGAAGAAGAAGGCAGAAGGAAAAAGAAAAGAGCGGCTGCAGAGAAAGAAATAGAAGAAGAGAAGAATAACACTTTTAAGACGTCTGATCACAAGATCAGATGTCCAATTTCATTTCTTTTGTCATAATTACTTTTAACCGCATACATTCATATTTGAATTAAAGTTTTGAGTAAATTAGAGTGTTCAATTACATTTGAGATTAGTAGTAAATTCCAATTGCTCCCTGTGTTCGACCTCAGATACTCCGATTTTCGAGTAATAAAAATTCTTTATTTGTTTGAACACTTTGTCGGCTATATTACAACGTGACATTCTTTTAAAACCCGATCAAGTGCGACAAACAGGCATCATGTCACGACGTGACATTGATCCTAACAACTGGAACCTTGTGCAATGCTTGGCATAATTGTGTGCATCCTGGTGAAGGGAGGGCCAAAAGAAGCCACACTGCATCACCTTGGCTGCAGTTTTCCTCCCAGAGAAATGGCCTCCGCAGGCCTGATCGTGGCAGAAGGATAGCACACTTGGGAATTCGCTATCAGGAATACAGCGACGGATGATTTGATCAGCACCTATTCGAAAAAGAAGTGTATTATCCCAGAAATAATACTTTACTTCTTCCATGAGACACTCGTGCTGGTTTTTAGGCCAGCCACGTGGAAGGGATCCAGAAGCAAGGTAATTGGCAATGTCGGCATGCCACGGTCCACTTGCCACATTAATTGCCAATAGGTGCTCATCGGGAAAAATCTCATTGATCGGCAGAGTAAGTCTAATATGGTCAGGGTCCAGTCTAGAAAGATGATCAGCCACAACATTCTGGGCTCCGGCCTTATCGCGGATCTCAATGTCAAATTCTTGGAGCAGAAGGATCCAACGAATCAGTCTAGGCTTGGCATCCTTCTTGTGCATGAGATGGCGAATGGCTGCGTGATCAGTGAAAATAATAACATGTGAGCCCAGAAGGTAAGAGCAAAATTTCTCTAGCCCAAAGATGACCGCCAGTAGTTCTTTTTCAGTGGTAGTATAATTATGCTGGGTCTCGTCCAACATCTTACTGGCGTAGTACACCATGAAGGGGTGTCTATCGCATCTTTGTCCCAGGATGGCTCCGACTGCGAGGCCGAAAGCGTCACACATGAGTTCAAAGTCGAGGGACCAATCAGGTGGCTGGAGAATAGGGGCCTTGGTGACACATTACACAGTTGCGTGAATGCTCGTATGTAGTCGAGGCCCATATCAAAGGGTACGTCGGTCGATAGGAGATGAGTAAAAGGTTGAGAAATCTTGGAGAAATCTTTGATGAATCTCCTATAGAAACCGACGTGTCCCAGGAAGGAGCGGATTTACTTGATAGAGCCAGGCACAGGTAAATCAACAATTACATCATGCTTAGCTCTTTCAACCTCGATACCCCTATCGGGGATGATATGCCCAAGAACAATTCCCTCGTGTACCATAAAATGACTTTTTTCCCAGGAAAGCATGAGGTTTACATCAATACATCTCCTAACGATACGGGTCAGGTTGGCAAGACAGTCATCGAAAGATGGTCCAAAGATCGAAAAGTCATCCATGAAGACCTTGAGAAAGTCACCCACCATGTCATGGAATATCGCCAGCATACATCTCTGGAAAGTTGCTAGCACGTTGCAAAGTCTGAACGGCATCCTTCTAAATGCAAAGGTGTCGAAGGGGCAGGTAAAAGTGGCTTTCTCTTGGTCCCGGGGGTCAATTTTCACCTGGTTATATCCTGAGAATCCATCCAGGAAATAGAAAAATTTATTTCCCGCTAAGCACTCCAGGATTTGGTCAATGAAAGGTAGCGGAAAGTGATCTTTCTTAGTTGCAGCATTGAGTTTCCTATAATCTACACACACTCTCCAAGATGTAGGAGTGAGTGTAGGGATGGATTTGCCCCTGTCATTGGCACGGATGGTGAGTCCCACCTTTTTGGGCACAACATGAATCGGACTCACCCAGGGGCTATCGCTGATCAGGTAGATTATACCCGCATCCAGCCACTTAATGATTTCCTTCTTAATGACCTCCCGCATGTTAGGGTTGAGACGTCACTGCATCTCACGAGAAGGTTGAGCCTCGTCCTCCATATATATACGGTGAGTGCAGTAGGAGGGGCTAATGCCAGATAAGTCTGATAAAGACCATCCAATGGATACTTTGTGTTCCATAAGGACCTCAGTTAGTTTGCACTCTTGCTCCCTCGTCAATTTTGAACTAATGATTACGGGGAGCATTTCATTTGGTCCCAGGAAAAGATACTTAAGTGTACTAGGCAGCTCTTTCAGCTCGGGAGTGGATGGTGAAAGGTCTGGCATTTCTTGGGACGAGAGTGTCCCAGGCGGATCAGAGAATAAGTCAGTAGGAAGAAGTTGGCCCTCAGATTGGCCAAGAAGAGGGGCTTCTTGGATAGATGGATCCAAAAAGGAATGGCCCCAGTGAGAAGTATGTGGGCTCAAGGTACCAATGTGGAGTTGCAAATCCACCTGATTTGGCGGGAAAGAAAGGGCAATCTAGTCTTCAAGAGTGTGGACCGACGGTGAGTAGCCCGGATATGACTTAGACCACGAGGTATGGGAAGCGGAGAAAACCTCGTCAGAAGTCTGGCCAAGAGAAGGTACGGGAATAGGGAGGGAAGGGGGAACGTCACAGTATGTGTCAGTCAGGCAATCGTCAGTGTTTACAGGTAATCCGCAGTAGTTAGAATAGGTCCCAATTAGTCCGATACACACGCTAATGGCCATGTCCTCGTCAGACGAGTCATCCTTGATACAATCTCAATCAAAGTTCTTGGCTGCCTTGATGATGTTAAGCTTGAGCTTTTTAGATCCAACGGCAATCTCAATACAACTCGACTCGTAGTCGATATAGGCACAGGTTGTGGCCAAGAAAGGTTGACCGAGGATGATTGGACAATCAGAAAGTGAGCTAGGAACTTCCATATCTAAAACAAGAAAGTCAACAGGAAAACAGAGACTGTTGACCCTAACCACCACGTCTTCCACCACACCCTTCAGGATTTTGATAGAACGATCTGCCAACTGTAACGTGATAGGGGTGGGTTTCAGATTTCCCAAAGAAAATTTTTCGAGCATGATGGTTGGTATAATATTGGTGGAAGATCCTAGATCAAGGAGGGCACGGTTAAAATTGCAGCCTTGGATGCTACAGGAAATAAGCGGTGTGCCCGAATCTTTCTACATCGGTGGCAGATTTGACAATATAGCACAACTCGCATGAGGCGAGAGAACCACCGGATTCTTAGTTTTCTTTGACTGTCACCTGGGTGTTGTGTAGTCTTTGAAAAATCATGCGACAGTAGGTATGTGGTCGATATCCTCTAGCAGGGGTACCTTGATTTCAACATCCCTGAAAAAATTATGCAGGTTATCAAAGGCCTGCGTATCTTTCTTCTTGCCTTTTGGCTTCCTCAGAGAGCCTCAGGGAATGGAACTGATTCTGGCAACAATTTGGGTGTATCGTCCTCTCGTGAATGTGGTGCGCATCCCGAATGAGAGGGCGATGAAGAAGAAGATGGGCCAAGATCAGGTCGAGGTGGATAGATGGCCTGCTTACCGCTCCTCGTAGTGATCGCATTGGACGATGTGGGTCCAGTGGGATCATAAGGCGGAGGAGGGTTTGCAATAGGGACATAAGAGTGCGGTGCTGCAGTGGGATTAGCCTGAAATCCCGGTGGAATGCTCGGAGCCTGCAGAATTTGATGTACCTGCCCCTGAGAAGGTCGTACCTGTGGTTGGGGACCACGAGGTACAAAATTTCACGGGTTTGCAACAGGTTGGGCTGGAAGAGTGCCCTGAGATCGAGTCGTCATGCGTAGTTGACTGATCTCAGCATTCTGTTGCTCCAATTGTTGCTGAAGTGAGGTTATGTTCTCTTCATGGAACTTTGACATTTCCATCATCATTCGCATCAATTTGTCAAGAGGACTTGATGTGTATTCAGTTTGCGGTACGCAAGGGCCTGATGGCGGATTCGCCATAGGATTAGAGTGGGCCCTTGGGATGACGGGTGCGGACGGTCGCATTGGTCCACCCGTGGGGTTTTGGCACTGTGGGTTGTTGGACCATGCGAAGTTGGGATGATTTTGCCACCTTGGGTTATAAGTGGCAGAGAATGGGTTGTTCCCTAGAACGCAAGTGTCTTCTATGCCAGAAGACGTGTCCACATGTAAATACGCTTCCGAGCACACGAAGGCTTGGTCCTCTGTGTCAAAATACTTGCTCGCAGAAGCCAGATTCACATGACTTACTGAATCGCTCGACGCGACACTCGTAAGGAAGGTCTTACGGGGTTTCTTGGAATAAGCTTGGTGTTGGAAGAATTGGAATTGTGATGAAGTGGTGAGGTGGGGGTGTTTGCCAAAGAACGGGCGGGGTTGGCCAGAAGCTCATCTAGCTTCTTGTGCACGACGGAGACTTCATCCAATTTCTGTGCGATAAGGCTAAGATCTGTGGATGAATGAGAGTGTCCCGTGTCAACTTCATGGACATTATGGGGTAGGCTAGTATGATTAAAGGCGACAATGGAAGCATTGTTTATTGAGTTTTCCCTCATATTTTCAAATAATTCTAATGCTCCATTCTCGTCTTTATTCATAAAATTCCCTCCGCAAGAAGCGTCTGCAATCTGCTTCAAAGTCTCATTTTGCCCATAGTAGAAAATCTAGGCTATATGACACTTAGGCAAACCGTGGTGTGGACACTTCCTGAGGAGGTCATTATATCTCTCCCATGCCTCATGAAATTGTTCGCCATTTTGTTGCGTAAAGGAGGTGATAGCACGATGAAGCGCATTGGTTCGCCCGATTGGGAAGAACTTCTTGAGAAATGCTGTTCGCATCTCTTCCCAAGAGTGGATGGTTCTCCCAAGGGTGCATAACCACTGCGACGCTTTATCCCGCAATGAAAACGGGAACATTTTCATGACTATAGGTAACCTGATATTTCTTGGTTTAACAGTTTCAGCCAATTGAGTTAAGTCTTCCAAGTGGAGAAAAGGATCTTCACTTGCAAGACCATGGAAGGGAAAATTTATCAGGCCAATTATGTTAGGTTTCAGTTCAAAGTCGTCCCCGCCCATGGGGACCTGAATTTGTCCTATGGACTCTGTAGCAGCGAGATTCTGATAAGAGTTAAGAGACCTAGGCTCCTCCCGTTCGGGAGGGTTCTGCATTTCCTCCAATGTTTCCCTAATGGCTTCAATTTGCTCATTATACATTTCCATTTGGGCTTGGAGGCAGGTTATGGGATCCAAGGCTCCACCACCTAGTGGGTTTTGAGGGCGGTTTCCTCCCTCGGGATTTGGGGGTGGGTGTGCAGCCATGTTTGTGGAGGAGGAGGACGATTCGGCTTCTTTTCTAAATTTATCAGGCAATTCACACAATTCATGGTTTTGTGGCCTCGTCCCAAACATGCACTACCGCAGGAAGAATTGGGGGGATACGAAGGGAAAAGAGATGAGAGAAATGACGCCGCAAAGGTACACTTGATGACAGATCAATATAATCAAATTCCTAACCTCTACAGTGTGCCCTTAGACCTAAAGATCTAAGTTACCTTCTATCACGACCTACGGAACCGAATGTGAGCACCGCAGAACCACCAAGCCAGATTGAAAGGCCGTTTGCCCCAGTCTTAGACACCCGATAGCACGCGGGAACCCTCACAAGCATGTAGGCGCTACACGCAGGTAGTTAGACCTCCAATCCTTAATAAGGGCCAAGTTGCTACCAGTTTTAGTTAAAGGCTTAGAATCAAGTGCTTCTGGAATGTGAAGGGTGTTATTTTCGGGTAATGCCCAAGTGATTGATTTTACAAAGAGTGTGTAAACCAAGCATGCAACGGGAAAATCTCCCTGAATTGAATTTTTAATTGGTGAATGGTTTTTAGAGTTTCAGCCTTAAGTAGTATGGATTTTAGGATTTCGCTGAATTACCAATTCAACCAATCTCCGAGTTTTGAGAGAATACAAGTTTTCTTCTAAGCCCAACAAACCCTTCTTCAATGTCAATTGGTTAATGCATACTACAATGCAATGGGCTTCCCTAAATGGAGATTTCTATCTGTGGATGCACGAATCAATTTTAGATTAGTGTGAAAGGGAGCCAAAGCACTTCAATTCAAGTGCTCCCAATCACCAGAATGATTTCCACACACAAGGCTCAACTAAAAGATAAAGAAAACCAAATTGTTGGGGTTGGAGTATTCGGAATCGAATCTTAGGCACGTGAAAGGTAATGGTGGGGTTGGAATCAACTCAATTCCAAGTCTCCCCACCAAAAATGTGATCCCGAATTTGCAGATAAATGAGGAAAAGAGGGATGGAAATCAATCTATTTATTTTGCCTCAAAGAATACTTCACACAGCGAAAGATTCAAGAATCAAGATTCTTGGATCTTCGCTATGCGAAGTTTGGCGGGAAATCTCAGGGGGGTGGGAGTGAAGATAAACAATCAAACAAGTGATTTTAAGTCCACTTGCCCCAAGAGATCCCAAGAGGTGCTTTTCTATTTTTTTTTTTTAGTTTTTGTTTTTATATATATATTTTTTATTAAGGTGACAAGTTAGCCTAAGTTGCTAGAAAGAAAGACCTACTTGTTCAGCAACGTGTGCGAAGCTCCAGTGCGGTGCTGACGACTTCACGCTCTCATTCTCGCCTTGGATCTGCCCACGTTTTCGACTTCGTCTGCCTGCCTTCTTCTTGCAACAGGTTCACCTGCACAGCAACAAACAAAAATACCCGTGAAGAGAAGGGTGTAAGAAGAGAAAAATTAAAGGAATGGAATAGAAACTTACTTGAATGCGCACTTCCCCGGCAACGGCACCATGAAAAGATTTATGGGCGGGCTCGGATAGGTTGTGTTAATATGGTGATTTTATCGTTGAAATGCATATAGTGGTTAACCTAAATCGAGCCTAACCATCTCTTTACAAAATTTTTACCTGGCCTATTTGATTTTATCTTGGTCACTTTTAGGCCCAGGGTCGAACTCAGGGAAGTAGGATTAGAAGTGAATAAGTTTCTATACCTTTCCCACAACGAATCTCTTTCGTTCGTTTATTATGTTTTTTGTGTTTTTCTATTTAAGATTTTTTTTCTGATAATTTTTGTCCTTAAGGTACACCCTCAAAATCAGGTTCTTGGCTTTGACCCAAATTAGGGTTCAAAGCTAGTCTTTCTATTTGCAAGACTGAGTACTTGCAAGTTAAGGATTATCTTTTCTCTTTTATATATATATATTTTTTATCTTTTTTTAGTTGCAAAAAAGAGAAATAGAAATAAAGTAAATATAGTATATATATATATGTATATATTATATATGTATAAATGGGTGGGGGTGGAGGTGGAGATGGCATGTAGCACAGTGTCGAGTCGGTCGTCGTCTAGGAAGATGCAACCAACAGGACGAAGTGCCGCATGGAGTGTAAGGTGGATTGGTGGAAGATGAGTGCGAACACTCTTTCTATACGCGTGTATCGGGGAATATCAGCAACTGGTGCAGATATTCTCACGATAGAACGTACGGTAGGTGATATGAAAATATATATATATGGATGTATATATGTAAATATATATCTATATGAATATATATATATGGTTATAATTATATAGGTATATGTGTACTTATATATGTATATATATATATATATACATATATATATATATATATATATATATATATATATATATATATGTATGATATATATATAGGTATGTAAATATACGTATAGATAGATGTATGTATATAATGGTATATATATGTATGTATATATAACTATGTATGTAGATATAGATATGTATATATATATATATAGGTATATATATAGCAATATATGTATATATATATATATATGTGTATATGTATATATATATATATATGTAGATCTATATATGTATATATATATATATCTATAAATATATATGTAGACATGTATATATATTTATACGTATATAAATATATGTATATATGTAAATATATATGTGTATATATATATATAATTATATAGATATATATATGTATGTATGTATGTATACTAATACTTAGTTATATAAGTACAAATATATGTATATAAATATATATATATATAAATATACATGTATATGTATATATATATATATGTAGTAGTGTATAAGTGAGTGGGTGTGTGTGTACGAGAGTGTGTGTGTGTCTGTTGAGGGAGTGAGAGAGTGCTGTGAGAGAGAGAGAGAGAGAGAGAGAGTGCACGCGTCTGCTGGAGTGAAGAGGTGCTTTAAGTTGTCCGGAGCCTCCAAGCATCGTCTGATGCCGCATGTGCATGCGCAGGCGCATAGGCACGCAAAGACGTGCGCACTGGAGGGAGTGAGCGCACGGGAGAGAGGCCGCAGTGCACCGCGCTGCATGGTGAGGTGGGCGCTGAGAAGCGGGAGGTGAGGGCGGGTGAAGGCGCTATGCGCTGAGGCAGGTCAAGACATGGGCGAACGCAGACGCGAGATCGGGCACTGGAGCGGGTGTGGGGAAAGACACGGGTGCGAGCTAGAGCAGGTTGCGGTGCGTCGGGTGACCGAATAAGTGAGGAACTTACCGGTCACCGCACTGTAGCCACAGTGTTCCGCTGACTAGCGTGAACAGTGCTACAACGCATGGTCGAGCCGTGCGACCGGGTGCGCCCAGTTCCGTGTGTGCGGATAGTGAGGAGCGGCTTGCGCACGCGTGGAGAAGCTGCGCCAGTTGCTGGCTTGCGGAGAGGCGGGTGCAGGCACGAAGAAGTGGGAGGAAAGGGCGGCTTGCAGGTGCGTGTGGTGGCCTGCGTGCGGACGCGCGGTGGCCTGCGCTGCTGCTGCTGCGGAGCTTGAGCGGTGGCTGGTTGAGCTTCAAAGCCTGAAGCTCCTGTGGCAATGGCGGGGTTGGCTTGGAACGATGAAACAGGGAAGAGAACAACCACGCCCACCGGCTCTTTGAAGAGCTGGGCGGTGGTGGACTCACGGTGGTGGTTGTGCACCACAGTGAGGTGCTCCTGCCCGCAGAGTGGCTTCTCAGAGGAGGAGAGGCTGCGTATGGAGGGAGAGGGGAGGAGACAACCTAGAAGGGAAGAGCTGTTGTGTGTTCGATTTTGTTTTCGCGTGGACCAGGCTCCCCTTTGCAAAGAAGCAAGCCGTGCCCTTATAAAGAGGAAGAAGGCATGCACAGCCATGCCTTGGCTGTGCATGGCTGTGCATGCGGCTGTAGGGTGAGCTTGAGCAGGGAATGGCACGAAGAGGAGGCTGCCATGCTTTGCAGCTGTGGAGAAGAAATGCAGAGTCAAATAAAATTTAAAATAAATATGGTGAATTTGTGAAGCAGCACTTGTGGAAAATGTTAATTTCACGGCCATTTTATTCACTCCCCTCCCCTCTCAAATAAATGCATGCATGCGTGTATTTTTACAAATGCGACTATGTCTACCTAATATGCACTGACAATGCTAGGAAATAGCACAAGATGGCACAATTGTTGGTGTATTTTTGCTGTGCAATCACTAGCTAGATAGATAAATAGTTCTTCTAATTCCTCTGCCTTATTTATACCTAGTAGTGCAGGTATATCTCTCTCCCTCCTACCTGGTGCATGTGCAATCTCACGTAGATCTACACATGTACACATTTTTTGTTAGCTAGTTTTCGCTTTAACTATTCATGTAGAAGCATTCCTCGAGCTTTGCTCTGTAATCGCCATCATGCAATAAATGAAAAATATCTGAGTTCTTTCTATATATATATCTATGTGTGAAAAATCACCATAAGCTTGCTTGCAATATCTTTATTGTGATAGTAAGTTGCTTGCTTTGATTTCTGATATTTTTGCAACAAGCTTGTCGATGCATGAAGATATTAATGGCCTAACGATCGATGCATTTTTGGTAAATAGCCATCGCATAACTAGGATCATGTGCACTGATTCTCACACGTTCACTTTTGTTATCTATCTAATGCACACACATGTCATTAGGGTTAATAATGAGACTGGCAACACCTTTATTCATAGGTTGGAAATCAGCGTGCAATTCTAGTTGAGTAGAGTAAAAGATCGAAATCAAGATTAGCATTTCCATAAATGCCTCCTAGAGATGAATGACTGTGACTCATAATCTCGTTAATTTAGAAATATTTTTTATCAAGGGTTTCGTGCAACTATACTATGAACTATGAGATTTTTCAAAACATGCATGCACACAGCCTTGTCAATTAGTGCCATTGCCAGGGCGGCAATGCGATTCGTGAATTTCGATCTTAGAACTTTTTGTGACAAATCTCCCACTACTTGTTTTTTGTATGTGCAGGAAATCAGGAGGATGGGATCTGCGCACAGGATAAGCAGAGATTAAGAAAATCAGGTGCACATCTCCTCTCTTAGTTTAGGATTTCCCTTTTGAATCTTAGGTTAGATTTGATTCTTTTTTCTTCTTAGAACCTTCTTTCTGAGAAAAAAGAGAATCTCCATATTTGTGAAAAAAAAAATTTATTTAGGTTAGATTAGATTTCTTTTTTAATCATAGGTTAGTTTAGGTTAGCTAGAGAAAATGAGAGAAAAATTTAGAAAAAGGTTGAATTTGAAATTCAAACCACTCTTAAAAACTTCACCACCTACTAAAATTCGACCAGACTTCATTTTTCAAATTAAAAATTCATTTACCAAATATTTATTGAGTGAAAATTATGAAAATTGGATAAGAGCTTCATTTTGAAAATATCTTTGAAATGGCACCATTCATTTGAAGAAATTCAAAGTATAAAATTTTTAAAAATTCACGAATTACAAGGGGTTCAAACTGACCCAGATTTGAAAATTTTTAAATTTTAAATAGCGATTCCAAAAAATCCGCGAATCTAATTTGACCAAAAATGGTAGGGTTTGAAATCTTATCAAAGTATCTTTCATTTCCATATTTTTCCTAAATTTCTCGAATTTATTTGATACTGTTTCAAATTTCAAAATTGACAACAGGCCAAGATTCTAGATATGACCCTCTGACATTTAAAAGTCCATATTTATTTGATTGAAATAGTATAAATTTTAAAAAAATATTCTTTAGAAAGCTAATTAAAAAAGGAATCTGAGTGTGAAATTTCAAATCAATTGGATTCCAATTTTATCGTAGAGAATAATTTGAATTTCAAATTGGTCTGCTAAAACCCTAAAATTGCATGTACCCCAGGCTCAACCTTTAGGGTCAAATTTCTAGAGACCACATTTGAGCTAACCTAGACTAAGTCAAGTCTAGTGACTAGCCAGTGAGCTTGGTCACCTTGTCGGCCACTCACCACAAACCCTAGTGAAGAAAAAGAAAAAGGGTTAAAATAAATTTTAAAACATTAAATCAACACAAATTCGTTGTCATACTACTGGGTGATTTGAACCTCTTTGGCCAAACTTGGTGACTAAGTTTGCAGGGTAGTGTGAAACAACCGCAACTAAGGGGTACAAAGGAACATGAAGCAAAAGCTGAAGGAAGAACCTTCCTTTTAGTCCCCTCATACACAAATTGGCCAGGCTAGCTTGAGAGGAGGGGATTGCTTTTAGTTGGTTCTCAATGAATTTTTCTTCAGGAATTCGAACTTAAAATGAAACATCTGGTCATTTGATCATAAGGGCCATCTGATTGACAGGGCTTTAGCCTTACCTGGCTTGGCTATACCAACCCAGGGGTTGGTTAGTGTATGTATGTAAGGGAGGAGGTCACTTAGACCTCAACTAGTTGGACCTTGGGAGATAATCCAAAGGAGGCCAAGGTGATTTGTCACATCGCCCGGACCATCTTCTCACCATTCTTCTACTCTCTTAGCCAAGATGGCTAATCTTGGACCTTGACCTAGTTAGGATCTAGCAAATCAGGACCCGATGGCTTATCTGGAATCCCAGGTTGCTGAATCTGAGGAGCGACATCAGCAAAGTATGGATCGCATCGTGACTACTCATGACAGAATGTAGCATCCACATGAGGAGAATAGTGTCAGGATTTTTATGACCCGGTAGCACCGATTATTGCTGATCTAGTCTGGATTCCCGCAGGCAAAGATCCATTCAAGCTCAAACCCACTGTAATTAGCCTAATCCAAAATTACTTCTATGGGAACTCGAATGAAGATCCATTCTAGCACTTAGAGGACCTGAGTCAAATCACAGAAATGGCTCGACCCAGGAACGTAGACCTTAGAATTGTTCTAATGAAGCTTTTCCCTTTCTTAAGGACAAAGCTTCATATGGGTTCAAGAACATCAGGAGGCCAATTGGAACCTGGCCAGATTTACGACGTGAATTCTTGCAGAAGTTCTTCCCGATCGGTCATATGAACGTGATGAGGCATGCGATTAAAACTTTCTCCTACGGACTTGAGGAGAAGTTGCATGATGCCTGGGACCGATTCCATGATCTCCTTAAGACATGCCCGCACCATGGTGTGCCCAAATGGCACTTGGCTCAGATCTTTTACCATGGACTAGATACATCGGTATCTGGTCGATGCATCTAGTGGTGGGAATTTCCTCGCGAAAGATGGGAACAACGCATTTGAGTTGTTTGAGTCTTCGGTGGAGAATTCAGTGAATACCGCATCTATGAACCAATTCTAGCAGCTTGGATAGTAGCGAGTTAGTGTCCATGAGGCTCAAGCAGAGTC
Organism: Thalassia testudinum; assembly: GCA_037157565.1. NCBI lineage: Eukaryota > Viridiplantae > Streptophyta > Magnoliopsida > Alismatales > Hydrocharitaceae > Thalassia > Thalassia testudinum. The sequence goes on from JAZHRO010000007.1 coordinate 16,304,994, forward strand.
TGTTTGAGCTGATATTGATATCATCGCCTAGCCGTTGGGAAAGGTGGATTTGCTAGGAAGGAAGATCGATGACCTAGCTCGAGCTCATTTGGATCCAGTTGGAGATTCTACTGCTCCAAGACCCTCCTATGCACCTCGAGCTCCTCCTGCTCAAGTTAATTTACTCATTCAGGATGCATCTACTCCGTATTCACGAGAGTCTGCATATCAGGAACCCACGAATATCCTCAAGCTGGCACCACAAAAACTGGTTTATGCACCGCATGATGATTCTGATGGGTATTCACTTGATAAATATACGTCTCAGATGTCATCAGCCAACGAAGACATCAACGCTATTTAGGGATATGGGTGTAATAACCTATACTCGAAGATGTATAACCATGGTTAGCACCATCATCTGAACTTCTCCTGGTCTGGTAATTCGCAGAGACCACATCGAGATCCACACTACCAGACTGGGTACTATGGGAATGCGCAAAACACGTACCCTCGGCAGTAGCCATTCCTATTTTAGCAGTAGCAACCTCATTCTATAGAATAGTTGCTGCAACAAGCTGCCAGTCACCCTCCAAAGTGAATCGACCCTTTAGAGGAACTAAAAGAGGAACTGTTGGAATCGATGAAGTCTACACAGGATAGCTTTCAGATCATGAAGGCAATGGCCAACCAGATACAAGCGATGCAGAACACGTAGAACCAGCTGTTGCAAGAGCATAGGACTCAGGGAGCCTTGCCCACCCAACTTATCCCAAACCCATGATATGTGCAGAACCAGGGCGCCCTGCCTAGGTTTTAGGCACCACAAGTATAGGCACACGCCATATTATTGGGACCACCTCTACCACCTGGTGCCAGTAATCAAGGCCAACTGCCTTTGTTGCAAAACCATGTTTACTCAGCCCCTTCCGCTCCACCACCTCATGGACAGCATGCTGATGCGAAAGCTATTTCACTGAGGAGCGGAAAGAAGACATACGACCCACCATTTAGGCAAGCAGGTCCTGATTTTTCATGCCCTTCATCGCAGGGTGGTTCGACTCCTTCATCTCAGGAGCAACCTATGGTAGATAAGGGCAAGAGGCCAATTTACCGTGAGATTCCCGTCCCTTTTCCAGAGGCTTTGACATGAAATGTAGCACAGAAAAAGGATATGTAGAATTTTGAGGACCTAAAATCGATGTTCAAGGAAGTGCATAGTCAGATCCCTCTCCTTGAGGCCATTGATCACATTCCCACTGTCGCTAGATTCTCTAAGGACAACTATATCCCAAAGTGACAGTCGAGAATTGGACGACAGGCAGCATTATCAAAGGAGACTAGCACCGTGATTCTACCTGACTTACCGCTGAAAAGGAAAGACCCTGGTACCCCACTCATTTTTGACTTGTTGTCGGATTCTAGATTTGGTCGGGCCCTTCTAGATCTGGGTTCATCCATCAACTTAACTCCCATTGTTGTATTTGATCAATTTCGATTCGGGGATTTAAAGCCCACCTCGGATACTATTTTGTTAGCTGATTGATCAGTGAAAACACTGAGGGAGTGGTTGACAACATGATTATTAAGGTCCGTGGATTCTACTTCCCGATGACCTTTTTATTCTTGATATGAAGGTCCCTCCTAATCTCCGTGATGCACCAATCATTTTAGGTCGCCCATTTCTTGCGACAGCTTGAGTAAACATTGACTGTGAATCTAGGTGTATGGAGACTACCCTAAGAAATGAACGACTTAGAATTGACATATTCAGGGCATCTAAGAACTTTGACTATATCCCATTGAGGAGGATGGTGAAGACGAAGAAGCAACATATTGTGGTAACTTTGGGCTCCTTTGTGATGATCCAATGTCTCATTTGTCTACACTTTCAGGGCTTCTGGACCTCTATCCACATGGGACTGAGACCACTACACTGCACATTTCTCCCTGCGGATCTGATTGTCTGGGGTGCATATCTGACCACAACAGCCCCGACTCTGACTATCCTGATCCGCACATTACTGAATTGTCCCTATTGACACATGAAGACGTGGCTACATCAAACGAGCTATCCGTTAATGAAGTCACTAATGATAACATCGTCATCATCCATATCTAGTTTTATTTTGTCTTAATTCAATGATAAATGCTCCTACATAATCGCTAGAAGACTGTAATTCACTTCAAATCCATCATGGGAGATAAACATGAAAATAGGGGTAAAACGGCAGTTTTAACATAATATCTTAATTGCAAAACAATCACAGGGTTTCTCAGGGGTTAATTGATGGTCAAATGATTATAAATGTCTAATAAGTGGGTTCATACAGATAGAAATGGGTTTTCACATGTTTCGAGAATTAAATGTCATTTGAAACCCTAAAAATAGACCCACTTAAATAACTAAGGTTCTGGTTAGGATAAAATTCACCTAAACCTTCTAAGAATCATACAAAAATATTCCTTAAGGTTTGGTATGCTTGATTTGACCATTGAAACCCATTTTGACCTAAGATATAGTCTCAATTGGACAATTGCACTAATTTGGGTTTCTATACAACTTACCTAGTCAAACTTTGTCAAAACCTAAATCACACTTCACCATCAGATTCCTTGGGTCTAAATTAGGTTTGTACCAAAATTTTGGCCCAATCAGAGATCACCTTGACCTAGTTTGCATTTTGGTCCAATCTGGTTCTTCTCTCACTTAGACCCCTAGCATTTAAAATCCTTACAAATAACCCCCTAAATTTGTCATGCTCTTCACAAATAGGTCCCCACAACCTTCCTTCAAGTTAACTCCTAAACCCACTTCGCTAGTGACCTTAAATCAGGGATTACTCCCTGATTTCGCAGCCAAACCATTGCAAAATTGGAAGGAGGATTCCTGAGGAGATCCTTAATCATCTAGAGCTACTCCTACCTTCCAAATCCATTCATGGAGCTCATGTGAACTCCTTGAATCCGCATGTCCTACTTACAAAAATCATGAAGTTACAAGCTTGTTTTCAAGCTTGAAACTCCTCCTTAGGGCCTATAAAAGCACGGCCAAGGCATGCCTTACTTCCTTAGCTTGGTTTGGAGGTTTATTCCCTCTTCTTCCCTTCTCCTCGACTTTCATTTGCACCAACTCCTATGAGCTTCTCCATCTAGCCTCCTGGCTCACCATCACGGACAATAGCCGGCGAGTTTGTCTTCCCTAACTTCTTCCGATCCTTGCAATACACGTAGGCACCCCTTAGACCCCTTCTTTCCTCGCCGTTTGCCCCTCCGGAGAATTCTCCTTCCACGACGCTAGCCAATCAAAGATAATGCCTCTCCATCCCCTTTGACCATTAGAGTAGGTTAGTTAGGTTTATTTAGGTCCTTAGGTTATTTCCACTACTCAAAACTCAAAAAAGACCCCTCGACCACCACGCACACCATCATCCCTGTCTGCTCTGGCCACCCACCGTCGATGCCTTCCCATCATTCCATTGCACCACACACCTCGCCGAAACCCCCTATGGCTCCGCCTCATCCACCTGCACCGAACCCCCATCTTCATTTTCCATTCCATCCACTCACGCGACCCCCCGAACAAACCCACCTTCGCACACACTTCCCACCTTCACTAGCCACCTACGTCCACCTCCATAGCACACCATCGACACCAACACCTTCGTCGCACCATTGAAATCTTCCTGAGCAACTTTAACAAGGCCATGAGGTCATATTCTTGCTTTTCAGGTGTCACCGGAGCTTTGTCGCTACCACCATCTTCTCTCGTGTTGTTCTTCCTGCCATGACCACGTTCTTCGTCAAGATTAGCCCCAGGTCCCACGGAATCCTTACATAACCCTCTCCAAGTCCTCAATCAGGGACTTCAAGTAGAGCACGAAGGAGGGACATTTAGTTCCACATCGTTCGTGGAAGGCCACACACCCATCCATAAATTGATTTTGTGATTGGGGCTTATCGCCTCCAACCATGGGGTGAGGTCCCACTACACCCACGCTCACTCGACCTGCATAAGCCTCTATCACTCCTCGGCTACGACCCATGCTCATAGCCCTGGACTTGGGTATGCGATCCAATTACTCGATTAAATCAGATATTAGAGAAAGATGAGAGGAGGAAGGAAAGAGAGAGTGGTGGAGGGTGGGTTTTGCTTCAAAGAAGAAAAGCTTGACACTTAGCCACTGTGAGAAGAAGGGAAGAAAGGAAGAGAAGAGGAAAGGTAGGAGGCTTTGTAAAGAAAAGAAAAGAAAGGAAACCCTTGACCGTGCCTGAGAAGAAAAAGGAAGAAGTGCCAAAGAAAAGAAGAGTACTGTAGCAGAGAGCATTTAAATCATCTCATTATCAAATCAAACGTCTGAGTACTATTCATTTATTTAACATTGTTGTGTATTTGCTATACATGTGCTTAGGCTAATAATTGGTGATCTAAATCACCTTTATTTGTCTTTGATATTTTTTTATCCTCCTTAACTCTTGAAATACATTGAGCTTCATTGAATATTTAATGTGACAGATTAATATTCATTGAATATGTTTATAGTGCTTCATTTTTTGTGCTCATTTATGCTTTAATTGAAGATTAGAGTGTGAATTCCTATTTTCTCCTTGTGTTGGACCTCAGACTTCATTTCTAGATATCTGAGTTTATGAATTGTATTTATTGACAGATCGATTGAGGATTTTGCAATACAACGTTGATAACTTAATCTTAATCCTCACCAGACCAATTCAACATTTTGGCACCGTTGCCGGGGGGAACATGCAATTTACCGCTATTCTTTACTTTATTTGATTATATCTGAGTACTAACTTGCCTTACCTATTTTCCTACGATTTTGCAAGGAACATCACGCAGAGATCTTTCGCAGAAAGCAGCCACTCCCAGGGCAGGTAATTTCTGTTCTTCTCCAATCAACCATCTAATCTTGGGAAGATAAAAGGGAAACAAATCAATTAGGCACTGCCTGCCTTATTTTCATTGCAGATCATCATTTAAAAATGCAAGTTTCCTGATTTGCGGAAAATTTTCATAGCTAATTGAAGCTTGAAGTGATTCTATTTAGAATTCCCTACCCAAATTACCTATACCTATTAGGGACTATGTTTAATTTGTAAAATCACCTTGGGCTAACACACTTCTTTCTTGAAGCCCAAAGTGAACATTTTGAGATTAAATTGGACTTGAAATAGAGCCAATTAGGGTTTCAACATTAGGGTTTGAAGTGTTAGTACACATTTGCCTGCATTAAAGAGAATAAACCCTCTCACATTTGTGTGCTACCCAAGCCCCTATTTGAAAAGATCTAATAAAAAAGAACCCTAAAAATTAGGCTCTAATTTCACTTAAACCCTAAAATCTTGGACCTAATAACCTAAGAGTCAATTCAGGGTGGTTTTTGTGTCCTGACCTAGATTTCATTCTATAATCTTTTGTGTAGGTCAAGTGAAGTTGGTCTACTTTGTGGACCAACCAACCTCCAAATTAGGTCACAAGTCAAAATCAACTTCTAAATCAAGTGAAATCCAAGGCACTAATTAGGCTAAAATTGGTAGACTTATGGTCTTAATTCCATACATTCCAGTCTAACTGGAATTGCAGTGACAAGGAAGGTCAAGTGGGGGAAAACCTGTAACCCATGGGGATGCTCTACCGTGTAGGGGTCATTGCGGGGCTCTCTCTTCTTGGCTACCTAGGTATTTCTCGGGTGTGTGGATTTCTGATTCAGAGGTATCATCAACCTCGAAATTGCCTTAGTCATCGAAAAATCTTTCGGTTCCTTCATTGGGTCCAAATAACGTCCAGTCCCTCATCTTTTCCATAGAGCACATACACAGGAAGGTCCTTAGGTTTTTAACCTAAGAGACCACATTAGATCTTCTTGGGAATCTCTTTTCAGATCTTATAAACTCCAATCTAACTTGAGTTTTGATTTTACTTCTTGATTCCACCACTTGATTTGAAAATGCAACCTGGCAATCTAGGAAGACTGTTTAGGAAATTTGAGTCGTAAATGAGCATGAAAGAAAAGATAATTAAGAATGCTTATAGACACCATCAAGAATATTGTAAAAGGGACATTCAGGATAAATTCAAGAAAACAATGGACAACATTTTGAATCATATAGTGACGATATGGCTACAACTAAACCATGGTTCAACCTAGGATAATCTCTTGGCAGAACACTTTGAATTGGTGAAATTACACAATGATTGTCTGTAATATTGGTCAAATCCTTTTGTTCCGGAAGAACTCTAGAATTTTTTGGAAAAATTGGGAGAGTTGCAGAATGGGTTATGTAGATCAATCGATCAAATATACCCATTAGAAGTTAAAATGACATCTTGGAGTAATTCCAGTGATCCACGTAATTTCCTAAATCCCAGGTTTAATGATCATAGTTGTTATGGACCCCTAACCTAAATAAATTCAGATTCAAATTTCATAGCAATTGACATTTCCGATATTGATGAGGGTGGGGAGGATCCAATTGCAGGTGTTTCCAATTCTGAACCGACCCTAGGCAACCAGGAAGCTGGTCCATCAAGCTTAGAATTCCTCGACACCTATGATAATAAGCATAAAACAGAACTTCTTTAGAATGTAAATCCCGAGACTTATCCTGTTAGGGTGATTCTTGAGAATGATTCCAACATCCTTATAGAGCCCAACCTAGATTCTATTGTCCCAACCCTTACCCTTAACCTTGAATCTGGATTCGAGCCTATTTGGAATAATCATGAGGCCCAAAATGATGCAAGTTAGATTTTGAATTTGAATTACGATTCAGGGCCTGTATTTGATGAATTCACCTCTCCAACCTCCTCAGAGACACTAATTGATTTTTTGGAAGTCACGCCAAACTATGATACAAAAATCGAGGAGTTGGATGAGTTGGGAATTGATTGGATCTATCCTAGGAGCCAAGAACCTGAGCCCATGCCTAATAAGGATATCTTTTTAAGCTCAGAATCTGAAAATAGGTTAGAACCAATTCAGGTTGTTGCTTCTACACATCTTGATTCTTTCTATGGTAGAACCTCTGATCTAGAATTGAGTTCAGAATGCAATATTCACAAGTTTTCTGATGATTTGGAGTCCGACTCTGATTTTGAAGAACCTGTGTTTCCTGACGACTATGAACCATTCTACGACCTCAGCATCCATGACTCATTCTTTGACTCTGACTTTGAGGTCCCTGATCCCGAGATCATTAATTCAAAATTAGGTTCCATTGAGATGGAATCATTCCCTTTTGATCTTCAAGAATCATAAACAAGTGCTGAGAGTGTCTGCAATCCAGAGTTTGAATCTTTTCTTGACTCAGATTTCCATGATCCTATAAGCACTCTTTAGGCATTCAACTTTGATTTTGATGGCCATTATGGTCAGGCATTTACCTACTTTTTAATCCTTTCTAGAGGAGCACTCAACTCACATAGTTCTCAAAGAAACCACCTCTTCTACACCACATACAGAACCTTCTCAAATCTGAACACAACCCCAAACTATAAGCGAAATCAACTTCTACTCTGATTCTCCTCTTGATGATCCGGTTGCATTTGATTCTCGTCAATCTTTCGATTGGGTTTCGGACATCGATTAGACTACTAATCATGTCCCATCCTTCTCTGCTCACTCTTGTAGGGTTCCTATATCCTCTACAGACTCTTTTTCATTTGAGGATCCCTACTTTGACTAGGCTAATCCAATTCAGCCAAACTCGTGATTCACACTGCCACATCCTTCTGAGTCACAAGGTCACTAGTGGGCTCCACATCTACTGATTCACATCCATCAACTCGCCGAACTAATTGGGTTTGGGCTGCATCATCAGCCTGTTGATCTAAACAAGCACTTAGTTGGTCCAACTGGACTATTAATCAAGGTGTTTCTTCTACAAAATTCATCTGATTTGACCACTCCTTAATGACCATTTTCTGATCGGCTGAAGGCATTGAATTTAGCACTTAACGGGAGGCAACCCGTTGTTCCGAAAACCTGAAACCCTTCTGATTATCCTTTTGAGCTTCACATCTATTGCAGTTCTGAGTTCATAATAGAACAACCGACTCCACTTTTGGTACTCGTACCAGGGCTTGAAATCATTCGCAACAGTCATCTTGAACTGTTTACCACCCTTTTGATCCTATTTTAACCCATGAACCAAGCTGATTCCATACCCTCCAGTTTACAATGAGGACATTGCAAAAACTAGGCATGGGGGGGTGTTAAAGTGCAAACATATAAAAATTCATGTTTGTGAAGGGTTCTCACAAAAATTATACATATCCAAAAAACAAAAAAAATAAAAACATTAAAAAAGAACAAAAAATAGAAAGAGGAGGAAATTTTGAGAGATCATTACATATCATTCTGGAGGAGGAAAAGAGGAGGTGATTGAAATGTCGAAAATGAGCTACAATTTAGTCATTAGTAAATGATTATAGAATATACTTAAAGTTCTAGACCAAATAAAAAGAAAAAAATTAAGTCTTAGAATAACAGAAAGATAAAGAGATTAGTATGAGTGCTGATCTTAGGCCTCTTGGGCTTGTTTTAGGGCTTAAACATTCAAGCTTCCATTAAGATTTGGATAATCCTCAAGAGGTTGAGGAAAATGCGAAGCTTGCATAGTAGGTATAAGACTTAGGGATTATTTGGCCTCATTAACTATCCTTTAGTTTTCAGCACTCGGAAACCTAAGCACCATAATCCACACACAGTCTAGTTCAGTGCGCTTAATAATCAAAATCATGCAAAAGAATTTATTCTATTTTGAAAAAGCTACCTAGATTTAGAGCGACTTACCAACACAAGTTGTTTGAACGAGTTCCCGACGAGGAGAGGTGGGAAATTCCCCTCGAAGATGTGCAATAACATACTATCTCCTCGATGCTTGTCTACTAGGATATCTAAATATCCTATCAGGGGCATGTAAGCACCTTGTGCTGGTTCAGGTGCCATGGGTAGGTTTATCCTAAAATGTCGATCACCAGGGCCTGAATTTAGGTACAGAATGCCATGAGTGGCACTATCTCGAAGTGTTGAGAGCTAGGGTTCAGGGGGTTGCCTTGGGCGGTGCTATCGTGAAGCATCGAAAGCCAAGGACCCTACGAGGATTGATGGTGGGAGCAAGGAATCCGATACAGACTATGCTTTTAAGCCAATCCGAAGCTATAAATAATCAAGAAAAAGAGAGAGAAAGCTCTCAAAAAATAGAAAAATTCTTCTATCTCTCTCTCTTATAAAATTGCATTGCAAACTGAACCTCGACTACTCATGTTACAAGCACGGGTGCTTTAACCATGAGATCCAACAAACCTTAGGATAGTTCCAATGGACCTTAGAAACCTTCACAGTAGACTAGGGCTAAAGCTGATCAAGTCTAGATTTTGGTTGGTACTAGAGTACCTCTAGGCCTATCATTAGCATTCTGACTTAATTTCTAAGAAAGAAGAAAGACTCAGGACTCTGAACATCAAAGCATGGTATAGAATTCAAGTTAATTTCATAAGACTTTGATAAGGTACTAGTAAAAGCTAGGCATGGGGGTATGATGATAACGTCATCATCAGTCATATCTACTTTTATTTTGTCTTAATCCATTGATAAATGCTCCTACATAACTAGCAGAAGACTGTAATTCACTACAAATCCATTCTGGGAGATAAACAAGAAAATAGGGGTAAAACTGTAGTTTTAACAGAATATCTTAATTGCAGAGAAATCACAGGGTTTCTCAAGGGTTAATTAAAGGTCAAATGGTCATAAATGCTTAATAAGTGGGTTCATACAGACATAAACAAGTTTTCACGCATTTTGAGAATTAAATGACATCTGAAACCCTAAAAACATACCCGCTTAAATAACTGAGGTTCTGGTTATGATAAAATTTACCTAAACCTTCTAAAAATCATATGAAAATATTTCCTAAGGTTTTGTATGCTTGATTTGACCAATAGAGATCATTTTGACCTAAAATAGAGTCTCAGTTGGATAATTAACCTAATCTCGGTTTCTGCACAATTTACCCAGTCAAACTTGGTAAAAACCTAAATTCAACTTCACCATCAGATCCCTTGGATCCTTATTAGGTTTGTACCAAAATTTCGGCCCAATCAGAGATCACCTTGACCTAGTTTGCATTGTGTTCCAATCTAATTCTTCCTCTCTCACTTAAACCCCTAGCTTTTGAAATCCTTACAAATAACCCCCCAACTTTGTCGTCTTCTTCACAAGTAGGTCCCCATCGCCATCCTTCAAGCTGACTACTAAGCTCACTTTGCCAGCGATGTTCAATCAGGGATTATTCCCTGATTTCGCAACCAAACCCTTCCAAAATTGGATGGAGGATTCTTGAGGAGATCCTTGATCATCTAAAGCTACTCCTACCTTCCAAATCCATTCATGGAGCTCATGAGAACTCCTTGAATCCATACGTCCTACTTGCGAAAACAAGCTTGTAACTCCTCCTTAAGGCCTATAAAAGCATGCCCAGGCATTCCTTACCTCCTTAGCTTAGTTTGGAGGCTAGTTCCCTCTTCTTCCCTTCTTGACTTCCATCTCCACCAACTCTGGTAATCTTCTCCATCTAACCTCCTCGCTTGTCGTCATGGACAATAGCTGGTGAGTTTGTCTTCCCTAACTTCTTCCACTCCTTGCGATACACATAGGAGTCCCTCAGACCCCTTCTTTCCTCACTGTTCGCCCCTTCGAAGAGTTCTCCTTCCACAACACTGGCCAATCAAAGCCAACACCTCTCCATCCCCTTCGACTGTTAGAGTAGGTTATCTAGGTTTATTTAGGTCCTTAGGTTAGTTTCCACTACTCAAAACCAAAAAAAGACCCCTCAACCTCCACGCACACCGTCATCTCCCTCCGCTCCAGTCGCCCTTCGGCAAGGCTTTCCATCATTTCACTGCACCATAGACCTCATCGAAACTCCCTACACATCCTCCTCATCCACCTACACTAAACGCCCATTATTATTTCCCATTCCATCCACTTACGCGACCCCTTGAACAAACCCACCTTCGCACTCACTTCTCGCCATCGCCAGGCTCCTATGCCCATCTCCATAGCATGCCACCACCACCAACACCTTCATCGCACCATTGCGATCCCCTTGAGCAACTTTAACAAGGTTGTGAGGCCATATTGTTGCTTTTCAGGTCTCACCGGAGCTTCGTCTGTGCCACCATCTTGTCCGACATTTTTCTTTGTGCCACGACCACGTTCTTTGTCAAGATCAGGCTCAGGTCACGCAGAATCCTTACAGGACCCTCTCTAGGTCCTTAATTGGGGACTTCAAGCATAGCCGCGATGCCAATTAGGAGATTGTCATAGCCACAGGTGCATGCGAAGAAGGAGGGACATTTAGTCTCACATCATTCGTGGAAGGCCACATGCCCATGCATAAATTGATTTTCTGATTTGGGCTTATCGCCTCCAACCACGGGGTGAGGTCCTACTATAGCCACGCTCACCCGACTAGCCTAAGCCTCTATCACTCCTCAGTTGTGACCCATGCCCGCAGCCTTGGACTCGGGTACGCGATCCGATTACCCGATTAAACCAGATATCGGGGAAAGAGAAGAGGAAGGAAAGAAAGAGAGAGTGGGGGAGGGTGGGTTTTGATTCAGAGAAGAAAAGCCTAACACTTATCCACTATGAGAAGAAGAAGGGATGAAAGGAAGAGAAGAGGAAAGGCAGGAGGCTTTGTTAAGGAAAGAAAAGAAAGGAAACCCTTGGTCGTGCCTGAGAAGAAAAAGGAAGAAGAGCCAAAGAAAAGAAGAGTGCTATAGTAGAGACTATTAAGTCGTCTGATTGTCAAATCAAACGTCTTAGTACTGTTCATTTAGTTAACATTGTTGAGTATTTGACATATATGTGCTTAGCCTAATAATTGGTGATCTAAATCACCATTATTTTGTCTTAGATATCTTTTTATCCTCTTTAACTCTTGAAATACATTGAGCTTCATTGAATATCTAATGTGAGATTAATATTCATTGAATTTCTTTATAGTGCTTCATTTCTCATGCTCATTTATGTTTTAATTGAAGATTAGCATGTGAATTCCTATTTGCTCCCTGTGTTTGACCTTGGACTTCATTTCTAGGTATCTGAGCTTATAAATTGTATTTGTTGAGAGATCGATTGAGGATTTTGCACTAGAACGTTGATAACTTAATCTTAATCCTCTCTAGACTACTTCAACATTTTGGTGCTGTTGCCGATGGCAATGCGTAATTCGCCTCTATTGTTTGCTTTATTTGATTATATCTGAGCACTAACTTGCCCTATCTGTTTTCTTGTGAATTTGCGAGGTACATCACGTAGAGATCTTCCATGCAAAATAGCCACTCCTGGGGCAGGTAATTTTTGTTCTTCCCTAATCAACCTTCTTATCTTGGGAAGATAAAAAGGAAACAAATCAATTAGGAACTACTTGCCTTATTTTCATGGTAAATCATCATTTAAAAAGGCAAGTTTCCTGATTTGCGAAAAATTTTCATATCTGATTGAGGCTTAAAGTGATTCTATTTAGAATTCCCTACCCAAATTGCCTCTACCTATTAGGGACGATGCTTAATTTCTAAAATCACCTTGGGCTAGCACACTTATTGCTTGAAGCCCAAGGTGAACATTTTGAGATTAAATTGGACTTGAAATAGAGCCAATTAGGGTTTCAACATTAAGTTTTGAAGAGTTCATACACATTTTCCTACATTAAAGAGAATAAACCCTCTCGCATTTGTGTGCTACCCAAGCCTCTGTTTGAAAAGATCTAATCAAGAAGAACACTAAAAATAAGGCTCTAATTTCACTTAAACCCTAAAATCTTGGACCTAATAACCTGAGAGTCAATTTAGGTTGGTTTATGGGTCCTGACCTAGATTTCATTCTGTAATCTTTAGTGCAGGTAAAGTGAAGTTGGTCTACTTTGTGGACCAACCAACCTCCAAATTAGGTCACAAGTCAAAATCAACTTCTAAATCAAGTGAAATCCAAGGCACTAATTATGCTAAAATTGGTAGGCTTAAGGTCTTAAGTCCGTATGTTCCGGTTTGCCTTGAGCCGTAGTGACAAGGAAGGTCATGTGGGTGAAACCTTGTAACCCATGGGGATGCTCTATCGTGTACGGGCCTTTGTGGCGCTCTCCCTTCATGGCTACCCATGTATTTCTCAGGTGTGCAGATTTCTGATTCAGAGGTATCATCTGCTTGGAAATTACCTTAGTCATTGAAAAATCTTTGGGTGCCTTGATTGGGTCCAAGTAACGTCAAGTCCCTCATCTTTTCTATGGTGTACATACACAGGAAGGTCCTTAAGTTTTTAACCAAAGAGACCACATTAGATCTTCTTGGGAATCTCTTTTTAGATCTGATCAACTCCAATCTAACCTGAGTTTTGACTCTACATCTTGATTGGACCACCTGATTTGAAAATGTAACCTGGCAATCTAGGAAGACTATTTAGGAAACCTGAGTCCCAAATGAGCATGGAAGAAAAGATAATTGAGAATGCTTATAGATGCCACGAAGAATATTGTAAAAGGGACATTTAGGATAAATTCATGAAAACAATGGACCACATTTTGAATCATACAGAGAGGATATGGATACAACTAAGCCATGGTTCAACCCAGGATAATCTCTTAACAGAACACACTGAATTGGTGAAATTACACCACAATGATTGTCTGCAATATTGGCCAAATGCTTTAGTTCCGGAAGAACTCTAGAACTTTTTGGAAAAATGGGGAGAATTGTTGAATATGTTATATAGGTTCATAGATAAAAAATACTCGTCAGAAGTTAAAATGACATCTTTGAGTAATTCTAGTGATCCACGTAATTTCCTAAATCCTGGGTTTGATGACCATAGTTGTTATGAACCCTAAACCCAAATAAATTCATATTCAAATTTCATAGCAATTGAGATTTCTGATCTTGATGAGGGTGGGGAGGATCCAATTGCAGGTGTTTCAAATTCTGAATCGACCGTAGTAAATTAGGAAGCTGATCCATCAAGCTTAAATTTCCCCGACACCTTGAGCTTAATAAAGAACTTCTCAAGAATGTAAATCTCAAGCCTTATCCTGTTAAGGTGATTCTTGAGAATGATTATGACATCCCTATAGAGCCCAACCTAGATTCTAGTGATCCAACCCTTACCTTTAACCTAGAATCTAGATTCGAGCCTATTTGGGATAATCATGAGGCCCAAAATGATGAAAGTCAGATTTTGAATTTGAATTATGATTCTGAGGTTGTATTTGATGAATGCACCTCTCCAACCTCCTTAGAGACACTAATTGATTTTTCAGAAGTCACGCCAATCTATGATACAGAAATCAAGGAGTTGGATGAGTTGGGAATTGATTGGATCTATCCTATGAGCCAAGAACTTGAGCCCATGCCTAATAAGGACATCTTTTTAAGCTTGGAATTTGAAAATAGGTTAGATCCAAGTCAGGTTGTTGCTTCCATAGATCTTGATTCTTTCTACGGTGGAACCTCAGATTTAAAATCAAGTTTAGAACACGATCTTCTCAAGTTCTCTGATGATTTCGAGTCCTACTCTAATTTTGGAGAACCTGTGTTTCCTGATGACTATGAACCATTCTATGACCTCAGCATCCATGACCCATTCTTCCACTTTGACTTCGAGGTCCCTAATCCCAAGATCATTGATTCAAAATTAGGTTCCATTGAGATGGAATCATTCCTTTTTTATCTTCAGGAATCAGAAACAAGTGCCAAGAGTGTCTACAATCTAGAGTTTGAATCTTTTCTTGACTCATATTTCCATGAACTTATAAGCACTGTCTAGGCATTTACCTTTGAATTTGATGGCCATTATAAGGACTCTCTAGATGAACATACCATTGAATCCTTTCTAGAGGAGCCCTCAACTCACATAGTTCTCAAAGAAACCACCTCTTCTATACCACATACAGAACCTTCTCAAATCCGAAACTAACCCCAACCTGCAAGTGGAATCAACTTCTACTTTGATTCTCCTTTCGATGATCCAGTTGCATATGATTCTCCTCAATATTTCTATCGGGTTTTGGACATCGATCAAACTAGTAATCATGTCCCATCCTTCTCTGATCACTCTTGTAGGGTTCTTATATCATCCACACTCTTTTTGATTTGAGGATCCCTACTCTGACTAGGTTGATCGGATTTAGTCAAGCCCGCAATAAACACTGCCACATCCTCTTGAGTCACAAGGTATCTGGTGTGCTGCACATCTACTGATTCACATCCATCAACCCACCAGACTAATTAAGTTTGGGCTACATCATCAGCCGGTTGATTTAAACAAGCATCTGGTTGGACTAACCAGGCTATTAATCAAGGTGCTTCTTCTACAAAATTCATCTAGTTTGACCACTCCTTCTCCATGACCATTTCCTACTCGGCTAAAAGTATTGAATTTAGTGCTCAACGGGAGGGAACCTATCATTTCAAAATCCCAAAACCATTCTGATTATCCTTTTGAGCTTAACATCTAGCGAACTTCTAAGTTCAGAATAGAACAACCAACTTCACTTTTGGCACTTGTACCAGAGCTTGAAATCATCTGCAACAGCCATCCTGACCCATTCACCCATCCTATTGATTCTGTTCTAACCCATGAACCAAGCTGATTCTGTACCCTCCAGTTTATAATGAGGACATTGCAAAACATAGGCATGGGGGGTGTTAAAGTGCAAACATATAAAAATTCAAGTTTTGGAAGGGTTCTCACAAAAATTATACATATCCAAAAAATCAAAAAAATAAAAAAAATAAAAATGAACAAAAAATAGAAAGGGGAGGAAATTCTAAGAGATCATTGCATATCATTCTTAAGGAGGAAAAGAGGAGGTAATTTAAATGTCAAAAAGGAGCTACAATTTGAAACAAAAAAATGGGATAGTCATTAGTAAATGATTGTGGAATATTCTTAAAGATCTTGACCAAATCAAATGAAAAAAATTATGACCTTGAATACATGGGAGACAAAGAGATTAGTAGGAGTACTGATCTTAGGCCTCTTGGGCTTGTTTTAGGCCTTAAACATTCAAGTTTCCATTAAGATCTGGATAATCCCCAAGAGGCTGAGGAAAATGTGAAGCTTACGTAGTACCTCCAAGGCTTAGGGATTATTTGGCCTCGTTAACTGACCTCTGGTTTGCAGGACTCGGTAACCTAAGTACCCTAATCCACACATAGTCTGGTTTGGTGCCTTTAATAATTAAAATCATGCAAAAGCATTTATTCTCTTCTGAAAAAGCTACCTAGATTAGGAGTAGCTTATCAACACAAGTTGATTTGGATGAGTTCCCAGCGCGAAGAGGCAAGGTAATTCCCCTCGAAGATGTGCAATAACATACCATCTCCTCGGTGCTTGTCTCCTAGGATATCTAAATATCCTACTGGTGGTATGTAAGCACCTTGTGTTAGTTAAGGTGCCATGTGCAGGATTATCCAGAAATGTCGATCGCCAAGGCCTGAATTTAGCTACAGAATGCCATGGGTGGTACTATCTTGAAGTGTGGAAAGCCAAGGTTCTAGGGGTTACCATGGGTGGTGCTATCTCGAAGCATCGAAAGCCAGGGACCCTACGAGGATTGATGGTGGGAGCAAGGAATTTGATATAGATCATGTTTTTAAGCCAATCCAATGCTAGAAATAATCAAGAAAAAGAGAGAAAACTCTCCAAAAATAAAAAAATTCTTCTATCTCTCTCTTTTATAAAAACACACTGCAAACTAAACCTGGACTAATCATGTTACAAGCACGGGTGCTTTAACCACGGGGTCCAACAAACCTTAGGATAGCTCCTATGGGCCTTAGAAACCATCACAGCTGACTGAGGCTAAAGCTGGTCAGGTATGGATTTTGGTTGGTACTTGAGTACCTCTAGGCCTATCATTAGCATTTTGACCTAATTTCTAAAAAAGAAGAAAGAATCAGGACTCTAAATATCAAAGCATGGTATAGAATTCAAGTTAATTTCATAAGATTTTGCTGAGGGACTAGTAAATCCGACATGACGAATCTCCTAGTAGCCGAGGCGTCATTTGATTTTAACACCTCGTGTCTCAGCACCTTCGAGACTTTATGAAGCTCTATCTCTGATTCTCTGATTCTCCAACCACCGAAATGGTTTCTTGATTTTGAGATGATGTGTGACTCCTCTAATTTCGTTATCGGAGCTATTTTAGGCAAGTGTCAGGTGAAACAACCCTTTCTCATATACTATGCTAGCAAGATGTTGAATGAGGCTCAACATAATTACATGGTTACAAGCTGGCCACTATCAGGCTTGCTTCCAAGCTAGCTGCTCTGCACACAATCTTAAAAGAGTATGGAGCTACGGTGTCTCACTAAGGCAGCAGAGGAATTTGGAGGCTCTAAATAAAATCCAAAACTTGGATTCTAAGGAGGTAGTAGGCCCACTATCTGATGAGGATCTTGCAGCCAGAAGAATGTGGCAAGGTGTGGCAGCAGAGGAGGACCTCAAGTAGGAGATGGACTGGAGGGAGAGGTCTTGACATCTATGGCTCAAGGAGGGGGATGGCAACACAAAATTCTTTCACCTCGTAGCCAGCTCTCATAGACAGGTAAACTTTATTTCATCCATCCTCAAAGATGGGCAAAGACTATCATCTATGCAAAAAATTAGAGCAGAGGCTATTAGGTATAATAGGGACTCATCATGGGCAGCAGAGAGAGGTGGCTGGAGGATGGCTGCGAGTGATGCGTCTAGAGTCTCAGATGATTAGGCTTCCAAGCTGACGGCTACTATCACTAAAAAGGAAACTATAGATGCCATAGAGGAATTAAACAATAAGGGCTCCCCCGGACCGAATGGTATTAAAGTTTTCTTCTATAAAGAAATGTGGAGTGTGATTAGCAATGAGGTGATGGATGTTATAAGAGAGTTTGAGAGGGGCAATGCAGGCTTTGACAAGATCAATAAATCCTTTCTCTTTCTGCTGCCAAAGACATAGGGGGCTGAGAAATTTTCAGATTTTAGACTGATCGCTCTACCGAATTCCATGAGTAAGATATTGGCTAATAGATTGAGGACTGTTTTATAGCACTTGATCCACCATGTACAATCTGCCTTTCTACCTAATAGATCCCTTTAGGAATCGTTCATTATGGCCCAAGAAATGGTGTGTGGGTGGCATAGAAGGAAGTGCAAAGCATTTATGTGGAAAGTGGATTTCCAAAAGGCCTATGATTTAGTCTCATGGCCTTACATTTGGGAAGTATTCAAAAGAAGAGGTTTCCCTCCCATTTGGATCCAGTGGATGAAGCGGTGTATTACAACCACTTCCTTCTCCCCACTAATCAATGGGAAACCCTGTGGAGCTTGGATTCAACCCCAATGTGGGCTTAGACAAGGATGCCCATTAGCCCCTTTGATTTTTAACCTTGCAGTTGATGGGCTTGGTAGATATGAATGTAAACTGACAGAGGCTGGTGTTATTAGAGGTTATTCCCTATCCAATAAGAGGGCTATGGCCCCTATTTTACAATATGCAAACGACACGGTCTTCTTTGTGGAGGGGACAACTACTGCAGCCCATGCTCTAGGACACATGGTGAAGATCTTCAGAGACATATCAGGTCTGAAACTAACTTGGGAGAAATCTATCTTGATCTGCTTTGTCCTGAATGAACAGGAGCAAGAAACACTATCAGCTACGCTTGGAATGCCTGGCTCAAAACTACCAATTAAATACCTAGGACTGCCACTATGGTGGTCGAAACTGAGGAAGAGTGATTGGAATATTCTTTTTGACAAGATTTCTGTCAAGTTGGAAGGATGGAGCAGCAAATTTCTGTCAAAAGGTGGAAGGCTGATTCTTCTAAATTTAGTTATTACTTCTTTCCCAATGTTCTACTTCTCTATCTTCAAAGCCCCGAAATCTATTTGGAAATGTGTAGGTGTAATGCGAAAGAAATTCTTTTACAAAGGGGCTCGACATGAGGGGAGATTCATGCAGCCTATGAAGTTGGATCACATATGCCGGCCAAAGGAAGTGGGAGGATTGGGGATCAAGGCTCTTAAAGAATTCAATGAGGCCCTTTTGATTAAATGGGCGATCAAGATTTTTGATGGAAAAGAAGAGCTATGGACTGAACTTATTAAGACTGTTATGGCTGCTCAAATAGTATGTTGAAGAGACTATTCCCAGTCAAACCATCCCCTTTTTGGATATCGATCATTCCAGCTATCAAAAGCAACTAGCATTTGACGCAGCCCAAGCTTGGAGATGGCCATGAGTTTAGCTTCTAGAATGAACAATGGTCACCGCTGGGTATTCTGAAAGACGCCTATCCAAGAGCATATTCAGCTACTGTAGATAAAGATGCCTCATTCAGTAGCTTATGGTCTGAAACTGGCGACTGCTGGACACTTGATCAGTCTAAAACCAGTAGAGAGGGTACTTGACTGTGGGAGGAAAGGCAGAGCCTGATATAAGATTTGTATAATTCAGTCCAAGGCTTAGCGTGGAGGCCACATATAGTTGGAATGTTAGGTACACTGCCTAACAGGCATATGAAGGAATTATCAGGTCTAGCAGGAGTATGGAAAGTGACCTGGTTGACAAGAAGATATGGCTATTGAAGATCCCACTGAAAGTACAAATTTTTTTATGGTTGTGCAGGAGGGAAGGTTTGATCACGGGAGATTTTAGACACAAAAGAATGGGGACAACATTAAATGAATGCTATCTATGCGGGTTGCACACTAATAGTTTATCCCACATATTCTCTTCATGCCTGGTCACAGATATGATATGGAGAAAAATATGTCAGGAACCTCTACCTACATGGAAGTCCCTTTGATAGAGGTTTGCAACACCTGGAAGGCCATATATGCATATGGCTGTGACCTTGTGGTGTGTTTGGAGGGCAAGAAATGAAAAGTTATTTCACAAGAGACTAGTATGTTGTGAGCAAATTGTAAATGAGTACTGGTTCCTCATATATAGATGGGGATCCAATGTGTAGTTCTCCATTTTTCTTTCTATATAGTATAAAATAAAATGCCCTCCGGATTTCTATCATAGCATGATAGCTTTCCTCCCAATTTCAAGAAAAAGTAATTAACGGTTACAGAAAAGAAACTGCTAGCAGTAGTATTTGGGTTGGAGAAGTTTAGATCATACCTGTTAGGGTCTGAAGTAATAATCTTCACGGACCACTTCGCCCTCCAGCATTTGTTGGCAAAGAATGATGACAAACCCCGTCTTATTAGAGTGATCCTTCTATTGCAGGAGATTGATATTGAAATATGCAACAACGATAGATAAAAAATGTTGCGGAGGATCACTTATCCAGACTGGACTTAGCCCACATTCCATATTCTCTGC
The DNA here is from genome assembly GCA_037157565.1 of Thalassia testudinum. NCBI lineage: Eukaryota > Viridiplantae > Streptophyta > Magnoliopsida > Alismatales > Hydrocharitaceae > Thalassia > Thalassia testudinum. The sequence continues at coordinate 16,325,373 of JAZHRO010000007.1, forward strand.
TTGTTTCAGACCAATTCCAGATGAATCTTTATTGGCAATCCAATCTGTTGAGTTTCCTTGATATGTAGATATCACGAACAATCTAGTCACAGGCAAGATTCCCACGAAATTATCCAATGGCCAAGAGCTCAAATTCATAGCTGAGGCCAAATTCTATCTCTGGGATGACCCTTTGCTCTTCTGCATTGGAGCAGATCAGATTATCAGGTGGTGCATCCTGGATTTTGAGATCTCTAGTGTGTTACCTTTTTGCCATAGTAAAGCCTGTGGTGGTCATTTCTCAGGTCGAAAAACTATTGCAAAGATTTTGCAGTCGGGATTTTTCTGGCCAACTATCTTCAGAGATACACACGAGTACGCCAAATGCTGTAGGCGATGCCAGTCGGTTGGTTCTATGACCAGGAGAGACATGATGCCTATCTAGCCTATCTTGGTCATAGAAGTGTTCGATGTTTGGGGCATCGATTTTATGGGCCCTTTTCCAAATTCGCATGGCTTCGAGTACATACTGCTAGTTGTTGAATTTATCTCAAAGTGGGTTGAAGCCATCCCAGTGAGATGGGCTGATCATAAAATCGTCATTGCTTCTGTATGGGAGTACATCTTTGCGAGATTTGGAATGCCCCACACTCTGGTTAGCGACGGGGGAAGCCACTTCATCCACGCCCACTTTAGGTCATTAATAAAGAAATATGGGGTACATCATCATATAGCCACCCCGTATCATCCACAGACCAATGGGTAGTTTGAAGCGTCTAACCGTCAAATCAAGCTGATCCTCCAGAAGATGGTTAGACCAGACAGGAAGGACTAGTCTGACAGATTAATTGATGTATTTTGGGCATATCAGACCACTTACAAGGCCCTACTCGAAATGTCGCCATATCGTATGGTATATGGTAAGGCCTGTAACCTTCCTATTGAACTGGAGCACCGTGCCTTTTAGGCGATACAAAAGTGTAATCTTAACCTCGATGCGAGAGGTTATGAAAGGAAGCTCCAACTTAGCGAATTAGAAGAGATCCGGTGGAAGGCCTATGAGAACGCATCGATATACAAAGATAAGACCAACGTTCTTCACGACCACCACATCTGGAGAAAGGAGTTCACACCCAACCAGCAAGTCTGGTTGTTTGATTCACGGCTGAAATTCTTCGCGGGGAAACTCAAGTCTAAGTTGATTGGCCTGTATGTTGTGATTCACCCCTACCCTAATGGGGTGGTCCAAATCATGGATCCAAAATATGGGCATATTTCTATGGTAAATGGCCAGTGCCTCAAGCCATTTATGGCCCAAGAACCTCCTCCTGCTGACAAAACCATTCATTTTATTGAGGATGTATGATTGAGTTTTTGCCTAGCTGGAGGCATTAAACTTAGCATTTATAAATAACATTTGATATCTTTCTATAGATAGCATATTTTCTTTTAGCATATTTTTCTGCATATTGCATATCTTCAGGTTGGCCGGTGTTGAATGAAAATTCAGGAGCAATTCTAGGTGATTTCTACCCACTTACTCCCTGTTGTACTTTATTTCCTTTTATATTCATGCATGAGGACATGCAAGAACATAGGCATGGGGGGGTAGATATATAACAAAATTGAAAATTTTTATGCCAATATTTAGAAAAACCTTGAAGTAGCATGTTATATGTACTTTAGGGTCCTAAATATATGAATAACCAACTCCACCTCCAATGCTCGCATTGGAGCTAGAAATTGTCCGTAATAGCCATTTCCGACTCACCCGCTCCCCTTTTTGTTTTAAATTTAGGACTAAGCCGAATATAACCCAAAAAGGGAATTTTATGAAGTACAAATCAGAAGAGGTTTCTTGTATATAGCATAGTGCATTTATGAATAAGATTTTTATCAAGAGAATGCATTAGGGATTTTATCCTCTGGTTGATTCCTATAATCTAAAATCCAATACAATTTTCACACTCACAGATAGATTTTGCAATGGATTCACTGTGAAGATTGATAGACATCTTTAGTCCGTCGAGAAGAAGCAGTGCTTCTTTTTCTGAACCCCTGGACAGTGTTTTGGGAGTCACGCGAATCTTCTAAAAATCCACTAAATAACGTGGGATGACAGAAGAGAGTACTGGTGCTCTTACGTTAGTGTAAGGAATTTGGAATTCTAGATAATTGAATGGTAATATTCAGAGTTAGGTAGATTTTCGCTCTCGATTCCTGCGTATAAGGTTTGTGAGAATTTTTGAGAGACACCAAATATGAAAAATATGCAGAGATCGAGTTCTGATAAAACTAGGACTAAGGTGGATGGTTACGACCATTCTTTACGAAATCCTCGGCTAAAGGAGGGTATTGATGTCAAGGTAAGGAATACACTGTCCTATCCATCTCTTCCCGGGGCCGGGAGTAGGCACTTCCACCAAATAAGCCACCCAATATCTTTTGAACACTACCAATCTCAAATAATGCCTCCTCAATAAAATTCGTGAATGTGTTGCTAGATTGTGTTGTGTTGAAAAAAATTATACATATGGAAAAAAAATTAAAAAATGAGAAAAAGGATAGAAAAAAGAGAAAAAAGAAAAGAAAATAGAGAAAGGAAAAAGCAGAAAAAGAGTTATAAGTGTCTAGTGTTTATTTCAGTTGCAGTGAGGCAATACCACCAAATACAATTGCGATCCACCAAATAAGGACTTAACCTACCTTTTCGTATTCCTTGATTACCCGAATACTGGCTGAGGAATTCCGACTTAGTGTTAGGATTATTGAAACTCTATTAAAGTGTTAATGCCAGGTGAGACCACCAAATATGGAATATATGTATAAATCTGGTGAGATTGTAAGCTCAAAAGAAAAAGAAAAGAAAAAGAAAAGAGAAGAGAAAAAGAGAGACTGAAATACCTCGTCGTCGTCATCCTCCTCACAGGGCGTCGTCTCCGGCGATGGTAGAATTGAGCCGTACGCCTCCTGCCCCCCTTCGTCTACTTAGCTAGGTAAAAGCTCTTTCGTTTTCTCCCCTCTTTATTTCCCCCTCAACAAATTTTAGTTTTGGTCCCTCGACTGCCACTACCACCACCATCAGTTCCACCTCCGGCCACCAACTCCGGTGAGGCCGCTCCACCTCCACAGGCCATTCCACCCCTCGCCGACAAGTCCATAAGCATCCCCTCACTCCACTCAACATTTTCCCCTACTCATACCACCACTCCTCTCACCCAAACACACCCCCAAACACACCCACACATACGCACACAATGTGCCCTAGACACACTCACACAGACGCCCCCGCACCACGTAGACCACCACTGCACATTCGCCACACCTTGGCGAAGCCCCCCAAGGCATCTGACAGGGCCGCGAGGCCTTGTTCGTGTTTTCAGGGATAGAGCAGCTCACTACCAATGACGAACAGGTTGAACCTACTTTGCGAGCTTCTCCAGGCTGCAGCGCTCCCGGTTCCCAGGTCCAGTAGGTGCAGAACACTCTCATGCACGCAGTCAGGCTCTCAATTGGAGTCGAAGGCCTCGGCCGCTGCCCCAATTGATCACGCATTTCTCCTGCAGGCGCACGAAGCAATAGGTGGGACTTTAGTCCCACCTCGGAAGCGGAAGCGCGCCCGCACCTGCATAAGAGGAAAAAGTGACTGAGGCTATTCGCCTCAAGTCACATAGGGGTGAGGTCCCTTGCCCTCACTCGATCTCGTCCGCGGCACTGCCCACACGGACTTGATCAGTGACCCGAATATCCTACCTGTGCACTCTTCGCGCACCACCCACGCAGGTGTGCCTGGACTCGGGCACGCGACTCGACCCGATTACCTGGCTCTGGGAGAGCGTACCAAAGGGAGATTCAGAGAAAGAGAGATGCGGGGAAGGGTAGGGGTAGGTTTTACGTTTGTGTGTGTAGGGAATAGGTGGAGAAGAAGAGAAAGAGAAGCGGTGAGGACTCAGCCGCAAAGAGAAGAAGAAAGAAGAAGGTGGAGTAGACGCAGTAGCAAGAAGAAAAGAAGAAGCCAAGGAGGAGCTACTGTAGAAGGAGCTGAGAAGAAGAAGGAAGGAGCTGAAGCCAGGGAGGAGGAAAGCTGCAGAGGAAAGAAAGAGAGGGAGAAGAGCCGCAGCAGCCGAAGGAGAAAGAAGAAGATGGGAAGGCCGAGAAGGCAACTGAAGAAAGGAGGCACTGTAGAAATGGGGTCGATAAGGTGTCTGATTCAGAGAATCAGACATCCAAAAAAGGGAAAGGCAGAAAAAGAAGAGAAGGGAAAGAGAAGAAAAGGATTCTTTTGTCCTCTCTCTCTTAAATTTTTGTATGTCATGCTTATTAATTTGTAAGCTTTTGGAATCAAAGTGTGCTCCCTGAGTTCAACCTCGGGAAATTTAAAATTCCGAGTAATAAATTGAAATAAATTGGTGATCGTTTTTCGCAATATACTACAACGAACATAATTTTAAAACACTGCGAAACGCAAGCGACCAGTTTTTGTCGCCGTTGCAGGGACGATGCCTTGTGAGGAGGATGATGACGATGAGGAAGATAGACCAGAGGGTGCCTGCTAGTACAGCGAGGCACGATGAACGATGATGGAGCTAACTGGTGGCAGGGTGATGAGAGAGGAAGAGGAGAGTTGCCTGAGCCTGCTGGCGAATGACTGGAGGAGGAAGAGATGAAGTTTGGGGATTTTCCTCGGCCAAAACAGGCTTAAAGCAACTGGCGGCCCTTACTGTTCCTTAAATAGCCGTTGGCGAGGAGAAGATCTTGAGGAGAGAGCGTGGGCAACTTGCCGGAGAATGGCCGGAGAAGAGACCCATTCCTCTCGCGTGTTCGCACGAGAGGCATGGGCAATGGCAGAGCATGGGAGGGGGTCCATGCGGAAGAGGACGATGTAGGGAAGCCCCCTTTCATTTCTGAAGCCAATCCCCATATCCTGCGTGGCGCCATCCTTCGCGCAAAGTCGCCGGAGGTATGGGCAGCTGCGCACGGTGGCAGAAGGACCATTTTGCAAAGAACAAAAGGAAAGCTGGGGGGCAAAGCACAAGGGTTCAAAAAGTTAAGGGTCAAAAAGTAATTCATGAGGACCAATTTGTGAAGTAGGTCAAAATGGCCTTCCCTTAGGTCCAAATTTTGGTAAAAACCTAATTTGGACCTAAGAAATCTAATGGTGAAGTTTGATTTTAGGTTTTACCACGTTTGATTGGTAAATTTGCATAAAAACCCAAATTAGTTCAAAAATTGGGTATGGTTCTCAATTTAGGTCAAGACAAGTTCGAATGGCCAAATTGAAGGTTCTAAACCCTAGGGGATGTTTTTTCATGAATTTTAGAGGGTTTAATTGACTTTTATATTTCCTGGAACTTCATGAATTAAAGCGAGTTTGTTTTAGGGTTACAAAATGTCATTTAATTCCTAGAAATTGCTATAACCCTTTTCAGATCAAATCATCCCAGTTTCTTTCTTGTTAAGCCCATTTGACCTGTGTTTAGACCCTTAGACTCCCGTTTGTGTACTGCATTGGTAAAATTACAGTTTTACCCCTTGTGAGTTGCTTTATATTCAGATTTATAGTTCTTTTATTTAGCCTTTCCCTTAGGTTTTGTAGGAGCTTTTGTATACTTATTTAGGTAAAAATGTGCTACTTAGGACTCATGATGAGGCTCTCATCGTTCATTATGGTGGCTTAGGTTGGCACCACTAGTGGGCTTCTAGAAGGGGCTAGGTGTAGGGTTTAGATGGGGATAAAGGAAGAGGTGTAGGGCTAGGATAAGTCCTTGTGTTGGCACCAAAATGAAGGGGTGGCTGTGGAATTTTGGTGCCAACTTGAAGGGGTGTTTAGGGTGGTAGTTATGGTGGGTTGGTGCCAAAATGGGTTGGGTTAGGTTAGGGTTAAGGTGAAGTTGTGGTCGGCCAAGGAGGTTTTTAGTGGAGTAGAGTTTAGCTTAGCTAATAGAGTAGAGGTGAAGGAGCTAGGGTTTCATGGAGGAGAGCTGAAGAAGAGTATTCTGGAGTTGGTATCAGGTACTCTGGAGCTAGGACTCATGATGACCAACCCTAAACCACCACTATTTTGGCACCAAAAACACCACCCACGCCCTTCCATTTTAGCGCCACCTATATCCACCCTTAATCCCATAACCACCACCATAAAAAGCCATCCTAGCCTTCCCTTATTTCCATGCCAACCCTACCCATTTAACCACACTAAAGTTGGCGCCAACTCTTCCCTAACCACACCTACACACACCCCTTAAGTCCATGCAAATAACCCTAGCCCCTCATCTCATAACCACCACCATATAGCATCATCTCCACCCTACAACACACCTAACCAAGCCCTTAACACTAGCAACCACCTAGTGTTGGCGCCAACCACCAAGTGCGCTTCCATTTTGGTGCCAAGAACCCTAGCCCTAGGATCCTATAACCACCATCTAACCCACATCATAGCCATCCATCCTATAACTAACCCTACCCCCCTCCTACTATAAAAACCCCCTACCACCACCATTAAAATCCAACCTTGGCTACATTTTTTTCTACCCATATTTCCATCTACAAAGAAGGTCAAGAGAAGAAGAAGAAGAAGATTAAGGGGATACTCTGTCCCCTTGGGGCCTTCCCCTCTTCTCTTCTCTCTTGTGCTTATGCCAGCCAAGGGAGGAAGCAAGGCATTGGAGGACAACCAAGGGTATAAGCCTACCCTAGGGAGAGGAGGATTTGAGGGTGGTACACTACCACCCTTGGAGGAAGAATCAAAGGTGGTCCACGCCACCTTAAGGAGGAGTTCTTCAAGTAGGAGCCATCCACTCAATGAAGGAGAATGCACACCCATCTGGGGTTTGCCTTTGGAGGACATTCAGGAAGGAGGAGGAGCCCTTTTCATGCCTAGGAGCCACTAAGCTTGGAGCAAGGAGTTTCCCCTCTTCACCATCATTTCTGGATGATTTGTGTTTCGTTTACTATTTGTTATATTTATTCTAGTAGTAGAAGCATTCCACTACTAGGGTTTTTGTAAAATACTCTTTCTCAATTAAAAGTTGCCTTCTTTTTAATATAGCTTTTGCCGCAATTCCTTTTGTTGTTTTTGTCGCATTATTCCTAGTGCACAAACACTCTTTCTTTCTAATTACCTTAGGGCTCCACGTGCCTAGGGTGAGCTTAGAAAGAATCAACTTTTGTCATGTAGATATTAGCTATCAGGGTTAGTCTTTTTCAACAAAACTCTAGTGTTCCTGTTATTTCAAAATCTAAAAAAATCATATATATAAAACATCGAAAGGAAAGGTGTGTCCCCTTTAAAGCAAGAGATTTGATTTAGCAAACAATTTTGCCTCCTTGGATGAACATAGATACCCCACTATCTAGGTTATAAATTTTAAAAGCGTATGCAATTTTGCGTGTTACGACTCTAAAAACCCTAATTAAAAATCACGATAAATTTCCATCACTAGGGAACCTAAATTAAGGTGCCCTAAGCCTAGTACACCACCCTAAAACCCTTCTAAGAACACCTAATTAGCTTCTCACTAAGCCCAATTGACTTGGATCAAGTCAATCACACTTCACCTAGTCAATTGGACTCAGATCTCAACCAGCACAAGTTTAATTGGACATAGTGAGAGTCCAATTGACTCAGGCCTGACCTAATTGGGTATCTTCTCACCCAATTAGACACACATACACTCAATTAAACTTGTGATAAGTTTAATTGCACATTCACTTTAGTATTAGGGTTTATAACCCTAATTCTAGGAGCCTACCTAAACCTAACCACCTAGACCTATAGGACCCAACCTAGACCACCTAACCACACCCACCTAGGCACGTGCACACTCATCCACACACACACTTAGCCGCCACCTCCAGAGTTCTCTAGAGGCTTCCAAATGTGGCACCACCTTGAAGACTAGAAATAGTCTTCAAGGAGTCCACAACTTACCTCCTTAGAAAGTGGATCTAAGGAGACCCACTATCTAACTCTCTAGCCACCACATAAGCCCACTTCTAGAGAATTCCATAATTCTCTAGAGAGACGCTCCCTTGGCTGCCCAAAAGTATATTTAAGAGACCCCTTCGATGGCCATGCACCCCCATTTAGCAACTTAGCTAATTCACCTTTAGCTCCATGTGCATCTCCATCCACGAGCTCCATCACCATCACCAATCCCACCTCCACGCCCAAGGCTGGAGAAAGCTCTCCACCACCTCTACAAGGGTCAGCCTACCCACCATTGGCCACCGCTCTTTCTCCTTCTTACCACCTTAGGCTCCATAGGCCATTTGAGACCACCTCCAATGCCCTCATTTCTCATAGATAAGTGTTCTTCGTAGTTTAATTTCTGCATTGAATTTACTACTTAGTAGTGTAGTCATCCTCTACCTGAGTGATGCATGCGTAATCTTCCGTACATACATGCATGCATCCATTTTCTACTGCTAGAATCATCGCTTTAATCATTCATGTACAAGCTTTCCTTGAAAATCGATTGTAGTGACAACCTTTGTGAATGAATGAAATCATTTTGTCTATCTCCACTATGATCATGAGTTGCCTGATTTGATTGCCTATCACATTACAACAAGATGTCGGTTCCTAAATACATAAACGACCTTGTGATTGATGCTTTTTTTGTTAACAGCCATCGCGAAGTTGGAATGATGCATACTAATATACACACATTCACCTTCATTGTTTACTTGACACATGCACACGTAATTAGGGTCAATAACGCGACTGGTGAGATGTACATTCGCAAGCTTGAAACTGGCGTACAATTATAAGCAAGTAGCAAAAAGATCAAATCAACTTCATTTTTCTAAATGCCTCCCTGAGATCGACCGGGAATTACCATCTCGTTAACTAAAATGTTTTGTTGAGTCGTATTTCGCAACTATACTACGACGCTTTCCCTATCAAATATATGATTTATGACCCCAATAAGCCCCCAGTTGAGAGACAACTTCCACCAGACACATCTCCAATCATTCTCTCCTCTGTAGCATCTCTTCGGTCTTCCTCTCAGTGCTCTGGATCTGAAGTGCTACTACACTTCGCACTAGCATAGCATTGCCCTTCATGTATTTTCTCTCTCTCTATTCTTTATCATAGTTGTTTTAATTCCTAATTTGAGAACTGTTTGGCATTAGTAATAAAAATCTGACTTTCTGATTATTTGGTCTCTGTTGTAATAGGATAGATTAGTTAGTACAAAAAGCTTTGAAAAGCCTATTTTGCCTCCTTGCGAATGAATCAGGACTCATCGATTCTAATTTATAAATTTATTTATTTCAACGTGATTCTCACTACAATGATAGAAATAATATTTTATGCATTTCACGGTAAACGTCTTTTTCTTTGTTGATTTATTTGATAGTCTGAAAGTCTAGACTCCGTAGTACTAGCTATATGTAGCACTAGATGAGTGTGAGCCACCAAATACAAACCCACTTGATTCTAGCATCTTCTACCTAAGCTAAAAGCTAGGGTACAAATTACAAAATATCTTGTTTTATCCCCGAGGGAGAAGTTTGTCTATCCCAATAGAAATTTACTAGGGTTCAAGTACGAACTTTAGAGGTGAATTGGCTTTTCACTCGAATCTGTTGCAAAAGCTACATCACTACACTTTCATAATTGTCTAGATTTCTAGATTTTTAGATAGAAATGAAAAGAAAAAGATCTCTAGTCTTACACTTGATAAAAGTAATAAGCAGTCCTTTAGGGACCTATTTGTAGATAACTTAGTCTTACATTTGCTAGAGACTAGCAAGATTTAGGCATGGGGGTATGATCGCACAGTAATCATAGGAGTTAAATGACTTAAATTAAGTTAGAACTTAGCATAATTATATCATAATTCATGCATTAGTATCATACCTTGCATCTTTCCTGCTTTATTTAGATATTCATGAAATAGTGCCATAATAATGTATTGATTAGTGTATTTTAGGTTTACAAGTAATAAGAAGCTCAGGAGATGGCTTGGAGCTGAATCTGAAGTAGGATAGGTGCTAGAGTTGCAGCAGAGTTGGAGCAGAAGCCTTGGAATAAAGCTGCACACAAGTTGAAGACATAATGTAGGGAAAGGGTATACTACATTACTTGTGGGATTTTAATACTTAGATTAAATTATGAAGAACATAGGACATCCCTACACTTATCCATAGCCTTATGGTAGCCTTAGATGCCTACCCATACCTTAACCACACTCCTATTAGGTCAAATTAGCCTAGAACACCCTAAAACCACTTTCCAGAATAGTTTTGGATGTCCAGACATTAAGTCCAGACGTCCAATTTCTATGTAATCACCTGCTAGAACCTAATTCAAGTACTGACCCTGAATTCGATGTCTAATTCTCTATTTGGATGTCTAGCTTTGACATTTAAGATGTCAGATCTTAAACTTAGATGTCTGCTACCCCTCACCTTTTGTTGTTTTGAGAATTAAGCCTAGAACTGGATTCCTAAGGCCTGCAAACCCAATCCTACACCCTAGGAACCCTAATTTAAGGTACCCTAAGCCTAGTATACCACCCTAGGACTCTCCTAAGAACCTAGAAAGGTTCTCTCTAAACCCAATTGACTTGGATCTAGTCAATTGCATTACACTTAGTCAATTAGACTCATGGAGTGCAATTGAGCTCAAATCTCAACCAACACAAGTCTAATTGAACTTAGTGAGAGTCTAATTGATTTAAGCCTAATCTAATTGGGAATTTTTTCTCCCAATTGGACAAATGTTGACCCAATTAAACTTGGTTAAGTTTAATTGGATCAACCATTTGGTAATAGGTTACACCTAAACCTATTTTTAGGCACCTTAATAGAACCCACCTAGGACCTAATTAGAAGTGGACCACTTGGCCACACATTCATGCACACACACACCCACATCCACTCGCCAACTCTAGAGATAGATCTAGAATGGCCACACATGGTCATTCTTTGATCCACAAAAACTGTATCTAAGAAGACTAAAGATAGCAATAGGCCACGACTGCTCTAGATAAGTCTAGGGACTTCTCTTGAAATCATTTTGGTCATCTAAGAAGTCTATATAGAGGCTAGGTTGGATGGCCAAAACCCCCATCTTGGACTCTCCATTGGATGCCCCCACCTCCATCTTCATCTCCACAAGATCCCTACATCTCCAAGCATCCACTCCACCATTGGACGTCCAAGAGTAGCTATTCCTCCACCTCTCAAGAGGCCAGCCTTCTCACCTTGGCTGTCCCTCTGTTCCCTCCTACTACCTTAGGCCCACACGACCATTGGAGACCACCTTCGGTGCCCCAATTTCCTATAGCTTTAGCTTATATAGTTGTTCTTCATATTTTAAGTTTCTCATTATCATCTTTCTAGGTAGTAATAATACTCCCTCCAAGAATGCACACATAATCTTTCCAAGATCCATGCGTGCATATCTTTTCTGTTAGCGTAGATTTCTAGTTTTCAATATACAAGCATTCCTGTATAATTATTGTAATGGCATCAAGATTTTGATAAAGTAAAATAAAGTTGCCTACTTCATATTTCCATTTTGTTGCAATAAAAATCTGTCAATTCCAGAAGATATAAATGATTTAGCGATTGATGCATTCACCGTTAATAGCAATCACGAAGTAAGGATTATGCGAACAAGCACTCATACATTCACCTTCATTATTTATCTAACTCACCCACATGTTTTAAGGGTTAATAAAGCGACTGGCAAATATTACATTCGTAAACTTGAAATTGGCATTCAATTCAAAAAAAGAAAATAAAAATAAAAAATCAACCTTGTAATCACACCACCCTAAGATCGATCGGGACACTCACCATCTAGTTATTAATTTTTTGTTTGAGCCATATTTCATGCTATACTATGACACTTTTAAACCAAAATCGTGATTTTACGATTTCAACACCTGACAACAACGAATTTGGTCAACTTAGCCCAAATATTCGGTTCCTCTTGTGAGTCTAGTTGTGCAATGTGGCAAAACAGGTCATTCTCCAATGAGTAATTTTGATGTTTTTCCATTGGGTGCAATATCAGCTCCTTAAGAAATGATTTAAAGATTGGTTCATCCAAAGAGTCTTCTCTATAATGTTCATCTCAATCAAAGGTAAATGTCTAAAGAGAGACTATTTGATCATAGACTTTCGATTTAGCAAAAGATTCAAGTTTTACAATGTAGTCGCTCTGAGAACTGATTGTGTTAGATTGTTGTAGATCTTCAAAATAATCCTTAACAGAGAACTTTTCTAGATCTACGGAGTACAATTCCAAATCTCGTCAGGTACTGTCTGTCTATTCCCTAAAATTCATGTGTGCATCCTCAAGATCAAATGTAAAAGTCTCCAATACTTTGAATTTTTTGAAGTCATACTCAGCTGAATCAAGATCTTCCATAATAAGGAAAACTTCTAGTTCTAGTTCCAGGTTTTCTATTAATGAGATAGACATGAGCTCTTAAATTAAGCCTAGCTTTTCTACTGAGCATTTTTCGTTTCCTTTAGAAGATGCCTCAAGAATATTGATTTCAGTCTACTTATCCCTAGAGGCAATTGTCATATGCCCTGATTCATAATTAATTATGGTTCCTGTAGTAGCCAAAAATGGTCTCCCTAAAATCAGAGGAGTATCTTGTAATTTTTGTGGCACTTCCATGTTGAGAATAAGAAAATCAACTAGGTAGTTGAAATCCTTGACTTTGACAACCACATCCTCTACCAGCCCAATCGGGGTGATTATGGTTCGGTCAACTAGTTGCAAAGTAACGTCAATGGGTTTTAGTTGGCCTAGCCACAGTTTCTCAAATAAGGCTGTAGGAATTAGGTTGGCAGATGCGCTAAGATCTAGTAGAACCCATTTAATGTTTGTATCACCGATCTTGCAGGGCATCAATGGGGTTCTTGGATCTAATTTCTTAGCAGGTAGACTATTTTGGATTATAGCACTCACATATTCAGACAATGTTACCTTCCTTTGAGAGGATCCCTCCATCTCTTTTTCGGATAAGTCAGGTGAGGGAGAGGTGAGAGTAAGGATATCAAGCAACAGGATAGTGAGTTGTGCATTTCTTAATGATCTCGTTAGGTCTGATTCAGATAATCCTCTAGTGTAGAGGTGAGGTAGGATTTGGAATGGGGAAATGCATTGACTAGCTTGAGAGATGGGCCTCTGCCTCCACCTCTTTATTTTGTCCTCAATCTTGTTGTGTTAACCATGGGTTGGGTGAGATTTAGGGGAGGGGCGATGAAGCATGTTATCGTGATATTTTCTCATGCTGGCAACATTGACCATAGCACAGTCATAATGCGTAGGAGGAGAAAGGATTGGGCCTTATTGGGGTGTAACAAGGGTTGACCAATGATGCTTGATTTAAATCAACTGAGGTGGAAGCCCTTGGCACACAAGTTTGAGCAGACTGGCCTAGATGAGTGTAGTAAACTTGGTCCTAGGTTTGGTTCATAGCATATCTCTAGTTTGGCATGTTGTTTGGGTTAGGCAGAGGTTGTGAAGGAAGTGCACTAGGCTAGCGAGTCTTAGCCATTTGTGCGAGTTGATTATGAACCTTTGTAATCTTAGCATTGTGATGTCTTTGCACAACAGCATTAGTCTTCTACATATCAGTCAATGTTTACAGAATCAGGCTCATTTGATCTTCCTTGATAGGACTAGTTTGAAAGTTTGGGTTGGGCCTAAGATAGGCAAGCTAATATGAGTACTGATTCAGTGGTCAGGGTTGGAATTGAGGTTTGGAGTTTTGATTACTCCTTGACCAAGAGAAATTGGGATGATTGGGCCATCCAGGGTTATAAGAGTTAGAATGAGGATCATTCTGAATGGCGTGAAGCTCTACACAGGGTTGAGTAGCTCTAGAGTAATCAAGATACAAAGGTTCATAGATCCCCCAACTGGAGTAGGATGGTTCAGAGTTTCCTCTGAAACCAGGATCAGATTGGGGTGGGTACACATCCATCCCCTAATATGAGTGGTGGTGAATGTTATGCATGGCCTTCTTCCCTGTGGGCAGACATGAGTACGTGCTCTGTTGAGAAGAAGTGGCCCTCTATAGTTGGCGAGCCAAATCATCCAACTTCTTCTCAATAACTGAGACCTTATTGTTGAACGGGTGTTTTTCGCGAATCGCTACGCTTATGAGATTGGTTTTGGAAAACCTGTCGTTGTAGTTCAAAAAGCAAAGAATTCGTGTTCAACAAATAAAATTTATACCGAAAATAATTCTAGGTCTAACACAGGGAGGCTATGTTGATCTATATTCGCAATTATATCTTTTTTAGGATTTTTTTATAAGCAAGGCGATATAATTACAATGGAGCTATCAGACTAAAAGAAAGAGAGAGAGAGAGAGAAAGAGAGAGAGAGAAAGAGAGAGAGAGAGAGAGAAAGAGAACATTCATTCAATATTTCAACTATTTATAAAAGTTACACTAGAATGCGGAAAATCAATTACACTATAAAGCAGGAAAATTCTACACTAGAAAAGCTGTAAATAAGAATGGGAGAGAGAAATTATCCTCCTCGACGATTGCTTGGAGGACGAGCTGGACGGGACGACGCCTGGACGAAGGAGAACGAAGCAGGACGAAGGAGGACGAAGTAGAAGAACGGGAACGGAGCAGCACACCGTCGTCGTCGCGAGATCCACTTCCGAAGGGGAACGAAAATTGGACTTTATCTCGCAAGAAGCATCCCAGGTGTGGGACAAGCTTCTTTTGAGCTTTGGAGGGGTAGAGAGGAGAAAGAAGGGATGAGAATTTCATATGGAGGGGGTCTCCTTTTATAGTTGCAAGGAGTGGGGGCAAAATGGACATTACAACTTCAAAACAATAAAAAGGGGTCTTTAGTGATAGATAAATCCGTCACTAAAGCTCCCTTCGTGGGCGACGTGGGCGGCTCGAGCACGCCCGCTCGGCTTCTCGCGCACGCAATGCCTGCGCACGTCCATTGATTTTCAGCCGTCCGATCATGAGATCAGACGGCTTAGATCGCGTCCGCGCCTGCTGCGTTGCGCGCCCCCCGCGCATCTGATTGCGCGTTCGATCGCGCGTCTAATCGCGCGTCGATGCTATCGGGCGTGCGCAGCCGTTGGATCTCCATCTGACGCTCATCCGCGCCCGCTGGCCCGCGCCTTCCACCCCTTCACCGCGGCTCGAACCCGCGACCTCTGCATCGCCCGCAGCTGCGTCGCCGCTGCGCTACGCGGACGAAATGGTTGCGCGGACACTTTTAAGCGTGAGCGACCACAGCCGTTGGATCTCCATCTGACGGCGGAGAGCGATCAGGCGGGGGCCTTCACAAAATGCAAACGACTGTTTGGGCGACTGAGATGGCGCCACATGGCACCATCTTGGCCGTCCATCTTCTAGAAGTTGTAGATGGTGCCACAGATGTCGGATTGACTAGATTTTTGTGTCGTTGGGCTGCGATCGTCGATCCGAATTCATCCGTGTGGTCGGATTTGTCATCTGAAGTGCAGATTTACACCATCTTGGCCCTTGATCTTCTAGGGTTCTCGGGTCACTATCTGATGCTACGGATGCCTGATTATGGCGATCTTGGAGTCGTTGAACTCCAATCATCGCCCTGATCACATCCATACGGTTGGATCTTTGATCTGAGGCCCCGAAAAATGTTTCCCCTGTCCAAGCACATAAAAGGAGACAATTAACCTCCATTTTATTCAAACTATTCTAAATGCAAGATGATGCATGTAATGCAATATTTATATCATGAAATGCAATCCTATGCTTAAGAACATGCATAAATAGATATCTTAAGTAGAGTAAATGTGTTTACATCACTTATCCAATCGGCTGGCCACTAACTCTAGATTGACGGATGCAGAAAGGTCTCATGCCTCGTGCATCCCTTTGGTGTTTGTCAATGTACGGGTAGTCGTCTGGGTGAACATACCCATGGACTTATTATTAATGGAGTTCTCACACATGTTCTCAAGAATCTCCTAAATGGTGTCTTCATCTTTACCCATGAAGTTGCCTCCATAGGCCGCATCGACAAATAATTTAATATCCTCACGGAGTCCCTGGTAAAAAGAATAGACTTGTTCCCATTTAGGAACTCCATGATGAGGGCATTTTCGCATGAGATCCAGAAAGCAATCCCATGCCTCATGAAGTGGTTCCCCTGTATTCTATGTGAAATGCATGGTTTGGTGCCTCTGGGCATTAGTGCACCTCCTAGGAAGAATTTCCTAAGGAATTCAGCTTGTAAACGATACCAAGTGTTGATCAATCGAATCAGAGACCGATACCAATGGGTAGCCTTACCCTTTAAGGAGAAGGGGAACATTTTCATGAGCAAGGTGTTCCAATTTTGAATAGTTGGCTCAAGAGTCTTGGCCCGATGTTTCAACCCCTGGATATGTTGGAAAGGGTCTTCAAAACCCAATCCATGAAAGTAGGGGATCACGTTGATGATATTTGGCTTCAACTCTATTTTAGGTCCCCAAGCCGAAATCTGCACCCTTGGTTCGATCGCCGCAGCTACGAGATTATAATGATCTCGCATTTGTGGATGGGGTCAGGGGTTGATGAATGCATGAATCAGATTAGTGAGATTCTATAACTGGTCGTGCAGGTTTGGAATCTGGATCAGATAAGTCAGATGGCTCAAAAGTGATCTCGAGTGAATTAGAAAAGAACCGAAACAAGTTGGTCAGAGTTTAGCCTTGGCAAGAATGAACCACTAATGGAGGTCATAAGACTTGTCTTAAGGACCTCCTCTCATACTTGCACTATTTTATCATATGAGGGACTGAATTTGTATTGGACCCAATCATGGCACCCAAAAGATTGGATGACTAAGGCTATTAGAGGCAGATGGACCTCTGGATCAAAATTCCACACACCTAAGAATTACTTGGGCAGCCAAGAAGGGAGAGCCCTACAAAGACCCCTACAAGCTAGAGCATCCCTACGGGTTATGGGGTTTCCCCCACCCAACCTTCCTTGTCACCGCGATTCCAAGTAGATCGAAATGTGTTAATTGAAACCTAAGTTTGCCAATTTTAAACCTGATTGTGCCTTGGATTTTTAGTTGATTCAAATTGTTACCTAATTTGACGTTGGTTGATTCACAAAGTGAACCAACTTCACCTGACCTGTCCTAAAGTTGAGGATGAGATTAGGGTTAGTCACCCGAACTACCCTGATTTGGTTCTGAAACAGGTTATTGGGTCCCAACTTTTAATGATTCAAGTGAATATAGAGACTTTTTTTAAGGTTTGCCGATAATATCAATTCAACCAAGGGCTTGGGTGCTACACAGATGTAGGAAGATTTGTTTTCATTTTTGAATGGTAAGTGTGTACCTGCACTTGAAACCCTAATGTAGAACCTTGGCTCTATTTCCAAGTCTAATTAATTCCAAAGATGGCACCTTGGACTCAATCAAGAAGGTAAATAGTACAAGGTGCTTTATGTTCCTAATAGGTGAAAGTATCATGATTGGGTGTCTCTAATCAAATTAGAATCAATTAAATCTAATCGTAATTGCTCAAGATAAATCATGAAAAACTCTTGCCTTGAATGATGATTACTAGAAAAGTATGGCAGAATTGACTCCTAATTTATATTGTTTCCCTTTTTGTCTTTGCAAAAGAAGAGGGAATTATAGAAGAGAGTAAGATGATTACCTTCCCCTGGTGTGGTTGATTCGAGTTTGATGATCCTGAATGATGATTCACCTTAAAACAACACAAATAAAGGTAGAAATCAAATCAGATAGAATATGACTAGTGTGAATTGTGCATTACTCCTCGGCAACAGCACCAAAATGTAAAAGTGCTGAAGTCGAGTTTAAAATACTCGTCGTAGTACAATGACGAAGGTGATGAAAGCATTTAAATTTGTAATCTCGAATGTGAGTTTGAGGTCATCTCAGGGAGCAAATTGATCGCAATTAACCACTAATCAAGTAATCAAAATAAAGCTGAAGAGATTAATATAACAAGGAATATATTCAATGTAAAATAAGGCATATATCAAACTCAAAAAAAAACATATGAGTGTTGGAAAGGCCAAAAAAATTGTTTGTTTCAACTAAGCTTAAATGCCTCAACACTAAACAAAACCCATAGCCATCAGACGTTTATACTAGGCTATCAGACATCTTAAGTGTGCAAAAGAACAAGCCCAAAAGCACACAAAAATCGAGGCCAAATCTACCCTCATCTCACACCCAGGCGGGCTCACATGTCCACGGGCATGTGTATGTGCGTGTGTATGGGGTAAGGGTAGGCGACCCAATCCCCAATGTTCTTGGGCAAACCACTAAGGGACAAAATCCCTTTTATGCACAAAATCAAGCCTTCCTCCCACGATGTCAAACTAAGGCACTTCTTCCTCTTCATTTTTTCCTTGCTTACAACAAGATCTGATGACCAGTCAACTAGGGTTGGATAGTCATTGGATCTTGAATCCAACGATGCAGGTAGCTTCCTTGAGTGATTTAATGAGAGGAGAAGGTGAAGCTTTGATGATAGCTCACCGGATTGAGCTCGATGCCAGAACTGATGGGTTCACCAGTGATGTACTTGAAACAAAAACACAGGCTTTTGGCCTCAATTAAACACACAAAAAGCTCTGTTATATCACGTCGAAGGTGATGGTGGTGGTGATTTGGTGTTTGGTGGTTCGATGTGGTCGAACGGTCACAGCGGTGGCAAAGAACAAAGGTGGTGTCCGGTGAGAGGATTTGTAGATAAAAACCCTTAATTTCTTGAGGGCTTTTGATCTACAAGTCCTTGTGGAGGATTTTGGTGTTGATGGTTTTGTGGGAGGAGATGTGGGCGTCATGGTTCGAGCTCGTCGGAGCTCTTGCTGGAGCTCTTGCCGGACGTGGAGTAAAATGGTGAGAGGAATGGGTCAATTCCTAGAGCTAAGTAACCTAAACTATCCTAGGGGGAGAAAGGAAGAAGAATAACTACTCTATGGGATGAATGCGAGAGGGATTGATGCCTGGTGTTGGCCAGTCAGACGTAAGGGAGAAGGCGAGGCCAGTGATTAGAATAGCGAGGAAGATGAGGTTGGAGACGCCCTTGCTTTAGCTAGCAAGGATCATAAGGAAGACAGGAAGTGAACGATGATGCCAATTGATGCTTAGCATGGGTGGAAGAAGGAGAACAGAAAAGCTTGCCAAAGTGCACGAAAATGTGGCCAGCAAGGAAGAAGGGGGTTTTTCAGCCAATTCACAACTAAAAACTTCTTGCAAACATGTTAGAGCTTTTATAGAGGAAGTTTGTGTGCTCAATTGCTTGAATTCGCGAAGCATCTTTGAGAATTTGGCAAGTTCAAGAATTGCCAAATTCGAGCTTCATTCGAGCTTAATGCTCCAAATTGAGGCACGAGATTTGATGCAAATGGAAGAGGATCCACTCGTGATCAATCCCTCCAAATTTAGAGGGATTTGGTCATGATTTAAGGGAGAAATCCTCCCTCGAAAATCATTGGTTAACGCCACGTGTTCTCTGCTGAGTTTCCCTCTTTGGTCTAAAGGAAGAAGGTGGGAGGACCTGATCACATGAAAAGCAAAAGGTAGGGTATCTATGCAAGGATATATTGAGACTTAGGGGGTTTCATGTGATAATAGAGGTAAATGGGCTAGAATGCAAACCAGGCCAAGATCGGCTCCGATTGGGCTTTAATTTTCGAGTTAACCTAATTTTCACCGAAGGAATTTAATGGAGACCTGATATTTGAGTTTTGACCAAGTTTGTTTTTGATTGGAAAATTTACACAGAAGTTCAAAACAAAACCTGCCTAAGTCTTTATTTTTGGTCAAAAAGGGCTCCTTTGGTCAAAGTGAAGGTTCAAAACCTATTAGAATATTTTAGAAAGATTTTAGGAGGTTTAGATTACACTTATTTCCATGAGAAACCGCTTAATTGAACTGAGGATATATTAGGGTTTTTTTTAAAAAAATAATCCTAAAAATGTGAAAACCCTATTTCAGTCAGCTCAGGCCCACTTCTTAGGAAATTAATCTCATTTAACCTTAGATCAAGCCCTGATTAACCCCTTAGTTAATATGCAATTTTGATTAGGTGTTAAAATAGCAGAATTAACGAGTTTTCCTGTCTTCTCGTATTTTACTCAGAATAGAGTTATGATCTTCTGATGAATAGTAAGTAGCATTTGTTACTGTAGTTAATCTAAATTAGGCTAATTAACCCCAATGATGGTGCTACCATCAGGCTCACCCAGGGGCTGTCACTGACCACATCAAGCCATTTAATGATTTATGTTTTAACGACCTCCCACATATTGGGATTGAGACATCGTTGCATCTCGCGGGAAGGTCGAGCCTCCTTCTCCGTATATATACGTTGAGTGCAGTAGGAGGGGCTAATGCTAGCCAAATTAAAGAGAGACCATCCAATAGTTGCCTTATATTCAATTAGGACCTTCATTAGTTTGTGCTCCTGCTCCCTGGACAATTTTGAATTAATGATTATCGGTAGCATCTCATTTGGTCCTAAGAAAGCATATTTTAGCATTTCAGGCAATGCTTTAAACTCAGAAGTGGATGGGGAAATATCTGGCGAAACTTGGGACGAGAGTGTCCTAAAAGGATTACAGGAGAAAGAATAAGGGGCGAAGGAAACTGGCCCTCAAGTTGGCCAAGAATAGGGGCATCTTGGATTGATGGATCCAATAAAAGGGAGTCCCATGATCTAGTATTTGGGAACAAGGTCCCAGTGGGGAATATTGCTTCCACCAGATTTGATAGGGAAGAAAGGACACGCTGATCTTCAAGGGGGTAGATCGGAGATGAGCATCCCAGAAATGACTCAAACCACGAGGTGTAAGAAGTGTAGTGATCCTCACTAGAGGTTAGGACAGTAATAAGAGAAATCACTCAATTTTAAAAACCAATTTTTTTGTCGTAATGCTTGAAATCGATCGCTTTGAAATTTGTAAATATCGAGTACTTGGGAAGTATTCGGGTCATCCCAAGGGAGTCCAAAATGTGAATTGAAGTACTATTGATTGCGATAAGGAAATCTTTCTTTTTGGCTTTTTATATCTATAACTTTTTTGGATTTTGAAAGGGCGAATCACACCAACATTCATTTAACTAAAGAAAAGCAAAGCGAGTTAAGCAACCATGTGCTCTACTCTTCCAACTCACTCCAAGCACAAGTGACTTGGAGTAATGGATGGGTAGAGACAAGGAAATAAAACTACAAAGCCAAATATGTAGAGGAAAGCATGCATTAAAAATTGAATCTGATTACAAAATCGGAGAGCTCACAAGTTGGAGGGATTCCACACTTGTAATCTCCAAAGAAGTACAACTAGCTAACAAATGCACAAATGAAACAAATGCTAAAGCTAGAGAAAAAGTGAAAGGCTTAGTAGAAGATGATGCTATGGCTATACCCTCGCTCCAACTCCAGTTGCCTTGAAATTGATGAGTACTCCTCCTCTATGATGGTCCTTTCTCCTGCCTAAGCCTAGATGGGCAAGCCTCTTTCCCCCCCTCAGGGTGGACATCTACCACCCTTGGATCCTCCTCTGCCTGGTCGTCCTCCCTTGGTGATGACTTCCTTGGCTTGGGCATAAGAATGAAGGGCAGAAGAAGAAGTCACCAAGGAGGCAGGTGTTGCTTCCATAATCTTCTTTTTATCTTTTTCTTCTCTTGGCCGAATGGTATGGGTAAGGATATAGGTTGATAATGTAGCCAAGGGTGGAATTTTTGGTGGTAGACATGGGATTTTTATAGGAAGGGAAACAGGGGTTGGCGTGGTGATGAGTCCATTTTAATGGATATTGTTACTCCTAAGTTAACTTTATTCTTACATTTTGTGTTTGTTAATAACTACATTAGGTCATAAAATGATTGCATGCATCATTACTTAGGTTTACATCTATTCTATTGCATTCTATAACTTATTATGTAATTATTTTATGTTTCATTATTGTAGGAATAATTTTGCAAAGAAAAGGGTGGTGAAAAGAAATTTCCCCTTCCCCAACAGCCGGTCGAGCTCAACAAACCCAAATCAGCCGTCGACCAAGTTTAGTAAGGGATTTGAAAATCCCTTGACTTGCGGATGGGGGGGAGGAGATAAAAGAGGAGACCGGGCCGCCTTCCTTTCCATGCCTGCAGGGATTCCCTCCCTCAGGATCTCCACCTTCCCCATCGTGGAGAAGGCGTGCACTGTGGATCCAGCCTACCCCACCGTGTGCCCTGCAAGCGCGCCCCAACCTCTCCAACACTGTAGCCACAATGCCAACGCGCATGCATTCTCTCACCGCGTGCTAAGCCCTGCGCACAGGCCAGACCACGTGTGCAGCACCGCCTGCCAGCCGCTGCCTTCACCAATTGTTCCCCCTCACCGTGCAGTGTCCTCACCGTGTGCCCCTTCATTGCAAGCTACCCTCACCACGCCTATGCCAATGCACGTGCAGTACCACCAGCAGCCGTACGCGTGGCTGCCTCCACTTCGTCTTCTTCATCTCCTTCTTTCTTCCATTATTGCAAAAAAGAAGAGAACCCAAAGCACTTCAGCAGCAGCGTGCGTGATTGCACCGCAAAAATACACCTGCAATAGTGCCTTCTTGTGCTATTTCCTAGCATTACCTATGCATATTAGGGTTCCATAATCGCATTTGTAAAAATACATGCATGCACGTATTTAATTAAGAAGGGAGGAGAATGAAATTAATGGCCTCGCAATTCACATTTTCTTCAAGTGCTACTTCACAATATTCCCATCTTTATTTCTATTTCCATTTGATTTGGAAATCTCTTCTCGCAGCTGCACCTTTCTTCCTCACACGCCATGCTTCCCTGCGGCTACCTCTCCCTGCCAAGGCCATGCATGAGCCATGCACAGCCAAGGCATGGCCGTGCATGGCATTTTCCTCTATAAAAGACCACAGCTTCTTCTTTAAAGCAGCGGGTCCACTTCCCAAAAAAAAGAACCCGCAGCTCCATCTCCTTCCAGGCCATCCTCTCCTCCCTCTCCTTCCACACGCTGGACCTCCTCCTCGGAGACACCCGGCAGACAGGAGCCCTCACTGTGGTGAACACCCACCACAGTGAGACCACCACCGCCCAGCTCTTCAAAGAGCCGGTGGGTGTGGTGGCTCTTCTCTCATTTTTTTTTCCTCTCCAGCACCTTCAACCATGGTCGCAAGCTTCAAGGTCTGAAGCTCAAAGCTCAGCGGCAGCAACAGCAGCAGCCCCAGCCCCTTTCCCGTGCGCCTGCAGGCGCCCTCGCCTTCCGCGCACGCCTGGAGGCCTCTCCACCTCCCGCTTCTTCGCTCTGTCACACGCACGCTTCCGCCCGCAACCGGCCTCTGCGCGCCTCTGCAGTGGCCGGCCAAGCTCCCCAGCACACCCCAGCAGCACCCGTAAGCTTCTGCGCGTGCCTACAGACACCTCGCCTCCAGCTTCTTCGCTCTGTCGTGAGCTTCCCCACGCCTACAATCGGCCGGCGTAGACCGTCTTCCCCGCGCGCCAGCCCGCGGCACCAGCCGCGAGCCAGCAACACTCACACCACCTGCAGCGTATATATACTTATATTTATACATATAGTAGTACCTACATACTTATGTATTAGTATACATACATATATATATACTTATATATATACATATACATATCATATATATACATATATCTATATGCTTATATATATATATTTATACATATATCTATACATATATTAGTACTTATATAACTATGTACTAGTCTATATACATACATATACATATATATATATATATCTACATACTTATATATATATATATACACATATATATACTGATATATATACATACATTTATATACATATATCTATCTATATACTATTACCAATATAACTAAGTATAGATACATATATATATATATATACATATATACACGCCTACTTATATATACATACATATATACATATATATACATATCTAGATACGTATACCTATATACATATATTATTATATATATATATACATATATATATATATATACATCTATATAGTATTATATACATACATACATATATATATATATATACATCTACACATATATCTATCTATACATATACTTATATATATATTTACATACCTATATATATATACATGTACATATATACATATATATATACCTATATATTTATAACCATATATATATATACATATATATATATTTTCACATTATTTACCATACGCTATATCGCGGGAATATCTGCACTAGTTGCGGATATTCCCCGATACACGCGTACAAAAAGCGTGTTTGCATTCATCTCCCACCATCCATCCTACACCTTACACGCGGCACTTCGTCCTGTTGGTTGCATCTTTCTAGACGATGACCGACTCAACATTGTGCTACACTCCATCTCTGCCTCCACCCCCACCCTTTTATACATATATAGTATATACATATATATCTATACTATATTTACTTTATTTTTATTTCTCTTGCATGCCCATAAAAAGATAAAAAAATATATATAAAAGAGAAAAGATAATCTTTGACTTGCAGATACATCTTGCAAATAGCAAGACCCGTTTTGGAACTTTGTTTTGGCTCAAAGCCAAGAACCCAATTTTGAGGGTGTGCCTCAAGGACAAAGATTACCAAAAAAAAATCTAAATAGAAAAATACCAAAAACACAATAAACGAAAGAAAGAGACTCGTTGTAGGAAAGGCGTAGAAACTCGACTTGTAACCCCACTTCCCTTAGTTCGACCCTGGGCCTAAAAGTGACCAAGATAAAATCAAGTAGGCCAGGTAAAAAGTTTGTAACGAGATGGTTATGTCCGATTTAGGTTAACCACTATAGACACTTCAATGATAAAATCATCATATTAACAACCTATTCGGGTCCGACACCAGTGCGCCACCATCACGCACCATCGCCCTCACCTAAGTGCCACCCTCACACGTTGCCTACCCCGCTCTCCCCTCCACGCGCGCATGCACCTTCGTAGTTCCAGCAACCTGTGCGTGCCCCTTCTCACGCAACTTCAGCAGCAATGCCGCAGCCGCCGCTGACCACCACTCCTAGCCGTGCAACCAACCTCGGCCTCCCCATGCCACGCCGTTACCACCGTTGCAAGCCTCTACTCCAGCACATCTCCTCCGTCCAGAATCATGGCCGACGAAGCCTTCTAGCGTGCGCAGCAGTGGCCACTCTCCTCTCCCCTATTTCTCAACAGTAAAGAGGGTAATAAAAATTACGCTTGCTACCATGCACAATTGAGTTATTTAGGGATTTAATTTAGTGAGGGGAATTTGCATGAAATGTTCTCTTATATGGGTTAATTGTGCATACTGAATTTGTCTCGTGAATAATCAAGCATGGATGTTTGTTATAGGGAACGAATTCTGATTTAATTAAATTTGATGGTGTTTGTTAGTACTAAGCTCGCAATTCAGGTATTTCCATGGTGGTGATTTTTGCATGTACGCCCTCACATTATTGATTAATTATTGAAATCAAGAAAACACGTGTACCAGTTAGTATGCGTACGTGTTGAGTTTCCCAAATTAGCGAGACACTATTCACTAGTTTAAATAGGTGAATTCCTCCCTATGGAGACGACCTAACTATTTTCGTGGTTAGATTCTGAGAATTACAATGTTTTCAAAGCGATTTTCTACCATGTGATTAAATACGACATGTCATTTTATTTTAAAGTTTTCAACGAAAATGAAGATCGCTCTTTCAAATGATGCCGTTGTCGGGGAGGAAACACTCCTATTAATTTTGTTGGAAATTTTATGTTATTTTCATGCTATTTTGAAAGCTTTTCTGAATTGCTAACTGTGAATATTCTTCTGTGCAAAGACACGCAACGAACGTGACGGGCACTTATGGCAGAGATGATCTTTTTGGTGGACCTTGATGCCACCTGGAGGCCAGCAACAGGAGCAAGTGGGACTTGATCCCATGCATGTAGGCTTACGGAGGAGCATGTTTCTGATTTAGTCATTACATCTTAGTTTAGATTTAGTTTACATAGACATTAGAACTTAATTTCTGTCTTTTGGACCCTTGTCGGGTATTTTTGGGAAGGTGTTCCCAGTGTTTTCTTTATTTCTTTTCGCTCTTGTATGCGGGAGCATATTTTCAGGAGTGTGTTCCTATTTATTTAGATTATAGGATTATTTGAATTGTTTGAACTACATGTTGGTTAGTTAGTTAGATTAGGTTTGTTTGCTTATTACTATTAAAAAAATATATATATTTGAATTGCCTGCTAGAAGCTGCATATCTATAAGACGACCATCTAGGTTTGAATGAGTAGCATCTAGTTTATCTTTATTGCATTTCATACATTCTTACACGAAGAAAGCTGGAGTAAGGTACGTCATCTCTTTAGCATCAAATACTTGTCATGCACTTGCATTGGACTTAACTTCAAGACCACTAAAATGTTTGAATCGGGTTAATTCAGTAGTCACTTTAAAAATTGGGACTATTAAGAGAGTGGACCATAAAATTTGTGACTTAAAATTGTGTGCAAAAGGATCTTGTTTGAGAGATTTCAAAACTCAAAACGTATGATTGCACACCTGAGACACTGTGCACCTCACACATAAGGTTACTAGATAAATTTCTACCTCTCCTCTTTGCACCACAAGGGAAGTTAGTCAGAAATCAACAAGCCTATCCACCAAGTTACTTCAGTTCCTCGTGCGTGGGCTCGATTTGAGACTTCCATCCTTTGCGAGTAAGTTATAAGCACCAATGAAGGTTGGCCTAGGAAGTGTAATTCTTGCAAAACTTGTTTAGCCAGCAACTGAACATTTAATTCTAAGACATACAATCTACTAAAAATAGATCCCATTGGATTTGCATTTGTTTTGACAACGATAGAACTCTCTAGGAAGTTTCTGCTTGTGTTCTGAATTCTTTTAAATCCTAAGAGAGTTTAACCTGTTTAATTGAAAGAAATGGACTATCCTTCTCCTATCATTTTAACCAAGATCCCATGCCCCAAGCGTATTCATCCTTTGTTGGGTACATTGACAATTCATGGGATCATTCTTATTCTTATCCTAGGAGTACTGGCCCGATAACTTTAACTTTTGAGCAGAGCCTAGGAGAGGGATTTTCCAACCCTGGAATCCCTACTTCTATGTAAACACCCAACCCTCCCACCCTTCATGATTTTCCGTATCGAGGTTGGACCGATACCCCAAGGCAACCAAAGCCTGAAATTGACCATCCTCCCCAACCTGATAGTAGTAGCTTCTCCTCTTTTATGATAGAAATGCAAAAACGACAAAAGGAAATGATGGAATCTATGGGAGAGATGTTGAGGAATAGTCAACAATTAAACAAAGAAATAAGACAGCTTAGCTACACTCTTCCCAGTAATTCTGATCCCTACCCATATGACCATGATCATGAAAATAATTTTGAGGAAACCAATGACAATAGGGATCCCATTTTACGTAGCTATCACTTAGACTCTCCTAATGAGACACGGCCACTAGAGAACGATCCTAGTGATTATCCACCCAAGCTATATTGGAGTAAACAGAAAGGGAAGATGGTACCTCTTGAGGACTTGACCTTAATGACATTATTTTCCTTATCCCTGATAACCTGGGTCAAGGTTGTATTGTTCCTATCACTTCCCCTACTAATTATCTGGTTTAATCCCATTTTACCCTTAGTGAGCCTAATCCTGACCCTCCACTTAGGCAATCAACACCTACCATTTAGCATCCTGAGGATTTAAATGCACCTAATGAAGGTGACCCTAAGGGAATGAAGGATGAATTAGATCAATTATGGTCTTAGGGGTATAAAGAGTCTATTTTAGAGGATGAGGATGCCCCAATGGAGGAACCCAGACTGAAAATTTGGAATGAATCACAAGGAGATTATGTGTTATTTGAGGACTTGCCCCTTGAGGATATAAATCATCTGGTGAAATCCATATTCCTCCCTTCTTTCGATTTTGAGAGTCATCCTCCGCAAAATCAGGAGTTGTTATTGGAAGAAGGCAAACA
Source organism: Thalassia testudinum (assembly GCA_037157565.1). Classification (NCBI taxonomy): domain Eukaryota; kingdom Viridiplantae; phylum Streptophyta; class Magnoliopsida; order Alismatales; family Hydrocharitaceae; genus Thalassia; species Thalassia testudinum. The sequence goes on from JAZHRO010000007.1 coordinate 16,353,367, forward strand.
CAATAGCGAGAAGCCTAGGGGAGACTCTCGGGGACAATATACATCAATTGAGGATTTATACCCTGAGAAGAATAATGAATTCAGTGATATAGGCTTCCTCCATAACATTAAATATGATAATCCTCCTAAAGATATTAAGGATAATAAAGTAGCACACAAAGTCGCCAGAAAGGATGTAATTGACAAGAAAGAACCTCGGGATGGATTTGCTGAAAATTCTGATCTCGCTACTTTCCAAGAAACCCAACTGTCGTCTAAGCATGTTGTTCATGAGTCTACTAATGAGATATTGAATTCTATTCATGACTCATCTATTGTAGAGGAGTAGTTGGAGATTCACAAAATAATGAAGCTAGGTAAGGATGTGAAATATGAATTCTTATTGGGAATGGAACCTAAACATCGTAAGCCCTCTTTGGACTTAATAATTACCACCCAATCACTAAAGCAACCAGTAGATTCCTTACCTAATCCTTGGCTCAAATCTCTGCTCATTTACATTCTTTCTGGAGAACATATCAGGCCAGTACATCCTCGGGTAGAATAGCGAGTGTGGATTGATGCTTGTACTTTTAGTCTCGCCATTCAAGGGTTTGAAATAATAATGTTTATATCTTTGAAAACCCATCCTACTTTGGAAGATCCTTGTTATCCTCCACTTATTCCCTTTCAGGAGGTCCCTTTTCATATTCCTTTTGTTATTCCTAAACCTCCACAGGTAGCCAACGAGGTTTTATACTTTCATGTCTACTGGAGAGCATTTGGAATCATGCTGCATCATCAGATCGCTATCATCCGTGGCTACCTATTTTCTAGGCCCGCACTATTACGCATATTTTTAGGCCTTAGCTTTTTCTGTTTGGAACCAGACTTACAGGTTCCTTATAAGTTTGGCTGCTGACAGAAAATGCAGTGCTTGTTGGGAGGCAAACCAGTGTTCTGAATAACACCATTATCTGGTGATTTCCTTTCTCCCCCTATTTTAATTTTACAATGAGGACATTGTAGGATTTAGGCAGGGGGGTGCATTATGCATCTTAGAAAGTATTCATGCATTTAGGTTAGCACATAAAAAAAAAATTCTTTTCCTGAGCTGAATTAGTTAGTCTCTAGCAAAACATCTTTGTCATGGAGGTGTCATTAAAGATTTTTTCTTGAATTATTTCTTAAGCTTATAATCCAGTACATTTACTTCACTTGCATGTAGACTAGGTAATGGATCTTTGAAGAAAACCAATAAGCATTTTTAGTATACTAAACCCTTGGACAGTTAATAGGGAGTCAGGCATACTATCTTCTAGTAGATCCACCCCATATTTGTGAGAAGAAAGTAGAGAGATTACTGGTGTGCTAAGTCTACTGTAAGGACTCTTAAGTTTTGGACAATTAGATGATGATACTTCAGAGTTAGGCATAGTTTTCGCTCTCTGTTCCTATGTGCGTACTTTGTGTGAATTCGTGAGTCACCAAATAAGGCAGATACATAGAGATTGAGTCTTAATAAAGCTATGACTATGGTGGATGGTTACGACCGTCCTTCATAGAGTCCTCGGCTGAAGGAGGGTAATAGTATCAAAGGTCAGAAATACGCCTATCCTATCCATTCCTTTCCGATGCCAAGAATAGGCACTTCCACCAAATAAGCCACGCAACATCCTCTTTACCATCATCATCCCTAATAATGCCTCATAAATAAAAGTCTGTGTTGTGTTATGTTGATTTATAAAGAAAGAAAATGAAAAAAGAAGAAGAAGAAACAATTATATTAAAAAAAAAAAGAGAAGTAAAGAGAGAGAGAAAAGAAAAAGAAAAGAATCCAAGTTTATAATTTTATCTTTGTAACATTGTTTATGAGGCAACAAAAGCACCTATCGCGATCCACCAAATATGACCCATACCTACCTTTCAGTATTTCTGATCGCCCGAATACTGGCTGAGGACTCTAACTTAGTTGTAGAGTTATTAGGACTTTAATTGAAGTGTGAATGCCATGTGAGGCCACCAAACAGTGAGTACACTGACTAAATCTGGCAAGATTTGTGATCTCAGAAAGAAAAGAAAGAAAAGAGTGAGTGCTAAGGAACATCAAGAGAGCACAGTTGTTTAGCCTCTCTCCGAGTTGACTTGTTTAATAGTCTAGAGATCTAGAGTCTGCAGTACTAGATTATATGTAGCACCAGATGAGTGTGTGCCACCAAATACAAATCCATTCAACTCGATATCTCCTACCTAAGCCAAAAGCCGAGGTCAAATTACAAATTATCTTCTTTTTTATCCCCGAGGGAAGTAGTTGCCTATCCCATCAGAAATATTTACCAAGGGTGAAGTATGAATTTCCAATGCGAATTGGCTTTTCACTTGGATCTATTACCTAGCCTATTATCACTTCTAATTACTTCTATTATTTTTCATTTTTGCTAGGGACCAGCAAATCTTAGGCATGGGGGTATTTGATGAGTCGATTTTAATGGACTATTGTTATGCCTAAGTTAACTTTATTCCTACATTCTATGTTTGTTAATAACTACATTATGTCATGAAATGATTGCATGCATCATTACTTAAGTTTACATCTATTCTATTGCATTCTGTAACTTATTATGTAATTATTTTATGTTTCATTATTGTAGGAATAATTTTGCAAAGAAAAGGGTGGTGAAAAGAAATTTCCCCTTCCATAACAGCCGGCCAGCCTCAACAAACCCAAAACAGCAGTTGACCAAGTTTAGTAAGGGATTTGAAAATCCCTTGACTTGCCTATGGGGGGGAAGAGATAAAAGAGGAGATCGGGCAGCCTTCCTTTCCATGCCTGCAGGGATTCCCTCCCTCAAGATCTCCACCTTCCCCACCATGGAGAAGGCGTGCACTATGGATCTAGCCTGCACCACTGCGTGCCCTGCAAGCATGCTCCAACCTGTCCAGCACCGTAGCCACAGAGCCCTCACGCGTGCATTCTCTCACCGCAAAACTCTCTTACCATGCGCTAAGCCCTACGCATAGGCCAGACCACGTGTGCAGCACCGCCCGCCAGCCACTGCCTTCACCAAGTGTGCCCCCTCACCGTGTAGCGTCCTCACCGTGCGCCCCTTCACTGCACGCTACCCTCACCACGCCTACACCAACTCACATGCGGGACCACCAGCAGCCGTACGCGTGGCTGCCTCCACTTCGTCTTCTTCTTCTCCTTCTTTCTTCCATTATTGCAACAAAGAAGAGAACCCAAAGCACTTCAGCAGCAGTGTGCGCCACCATCACGCACCATCGCCCTGACCTAAGCACCACCCTCGCGGGTTGCCTACCCCACTCTCCCCTCCACACGCACACGCGCCTCCATAGTTCCAGTAGCCTGTGCGTGCCCCTTCGCATGCACCTTCAGTAGCAACGTCGCCCCCACTGCTAGCCACCACTCCTAGCCGTGAGACCAACCTCGGCCTCCCCATGCCACGCTGTTACCACCGTTGCGAGCCTCTACTCCAGCACATCTCCTCCGTCCAGACTCATGGCCGATGAAGCCTTCTAGTGTGCGCAGCAGTGGCCACTCTCCTCTCCCCTGTTTCTCAACAGTAAAGAGGGTAATAAAGATTACGCTTGCTGCCATGCACAATTGAGTTATTTAGGGATTTAATTTAATGAGGGGAATTTGCATGAAATGTCCTCTTATATGGGTTAATTGTGCATACTGAATTTGTCTCATGAATAATCAAGCATGGATGTTTGTTATAGGGAACGAATTCTGATTTAATTAAATTTGATGGTGCTTGTTAGTACTAAGCTCGTGATTCAGGTATTTCCATGGTGGTGATTTTTGCATGTGCACCCTTACATTATTGATTAATTATTTAAATCAAGAAAACATGTGCACCAGTTAGTATGCATACGCGTTGAGTTTCCCGAATAAACAAGACATTATTCACTAGTTTAAATAGGCGAATTCCTCCCTATGGAGATGACCTAACTATTTTTCGTGGTTAGACTCTGAGAATTACAATGTTTTGAAAAGTGATTTTCTACCACTAGATTAAATACAACGACATGTCATTTTATGTTAAAGTTTTCAACGAAAATGAAGATCGCTCTTTCTCGTGGAGTTTATTGGAGGGCTAGGATTGGGTTTTGGAGTGTGGTTGGTGGATGTAGGGCTATCATGGTTTGGCACCATGTTTAAGGTTGCCTAGGTGGGTAGTTAAAGGTTGGAGGGGTACAAAGGTGGCACCTACCATGGAGGGTTTCCATGGTTTTCGTGCCAACTATGAGGGGTCCTAGAAGGTTAGGTTTTGGAGGGAAATGAGGAAGGGTGGAGATGGGTTTAAGGCTTAGGTGTAGGGTTGAGATGAAGTGATTTTTGGAGGGAAAAAGTGGTGCCAAGTATGGGATGGTTATGGCGACTTTTGGAGCCACTTTTGTGGTGGCTTTTGGTGGTGGTGGTGGGGCGAAAGCATAGGTCTAGGTTGGTGCCAAAAGGAGTAGGCCTAAGTAGCTTAGGTTGACTCAGGGTTAGGTGTATTTAGTGGAGCTAGGTAGGGTATAGGGTGTTGGTTGGTCAAAGTAGGGGAGTAGGAGCTGAACTAAGCTAGCTAAGGTAGCTTAGCTAGTATAGTATAGGAGGAAGTAGGAGGATTAGGGTTTATTGAGGAGGAGCTAAAATATAGTTGCATCGGAGCTTGTCAGAGTAAACTGCTGTTGAAGATAGCTAAAGTAGAGCTCAATTGCTAGCTTAGCTAGCTAGTTCTTTATGAGCTGGCAGGCTAAGCCAGGTTCAACTGGTTTTCTTCTATCTTGACGTAAGGTGAGGTGGATCTGGTCTTCTTGAAGACTACCCAGCTAGCTTAGGTCAAGTAGCTTAGCTCAACCAAGTTGAGCTAATTTGAGTCTTTGTGTGCTAGAGTTGAGCTGACCCAAGTTGGTTAAGGGCTTCTTTAGCTAACTAGGCTTAGCTAAATGTTGGCAGTAGCTAACCCTAGTTAAGTAAAGCTTCTTGGAGTTAGATTGAGATGAGAGGAGCTGGGATCAACTAAGTTGAGCTAACCTGAGCTTCCATTCAGCTAAGGTGAGCTAAATGGAATTGAGATGAGCTAGTCCCAACTAGGTTGAGCTAGAATTGAGTTGATGTCAACTGAGTTGAGCAAGCCTAAGCTACCATCTAGCTGAAATGAGCTAAATGGAGCTGAGATGAGCTAAACCCAACTTAGTTGAGCTGGAATCCAACTGTAATGAGTTGGATTCAGCTAAGATCCAACTGAATTTGGGCTTCCTTTTCTTCTTTACCTTTCTTGGTGCCAAGGTTTGTGGGTTCTATCTTTCTATTTTATCCTTGACACTCAAATAGCGATGTTAAAACTTCAAATAATGCAATGCATGCCTTATCTAAGAAATGCATAAATGCAGCCCAAAAATCATAGTTATGGAGTTAAAACCCTAAGAGCCAGGTGTGTTTTAGGGCATAAGAATGATGATAAACTGCCATTTGTCACAACCCTAAGCTTATCTTTTGCTAGTATCTTAGCAAAACTGATTTCCATGAAACGATTTATTTGGGAAAGACTAATTTTTTTGACTTTTGAGGAGAATATTACCATGAGACTTTGGTTGATTGAGAATATGAAAGATATGGGCTTTGTTAAAGATAAAACATTGAGATTCGTCTTTGGATCCAAGGGTTAGATGAATCGAGATCAATGTATCCTTCAAAATTCACAAATTAACTCTTTTCTAATTCAAATGACCCAAAATTGTTTTTGTGGTTAGGATTTCCTTAGCTCTCGAATCTTATTCACAAGATACATTACCAATAAAAATCATGTGTCAGTGCTTTGTGATATGCTAACATTATTGGGATATTTGTAAGGTCATGTTATTGAAACTTTTTTTTTTACTCCCACATGCTTATCTTTAGATCAATCCTACTGCAGATGTGTTGGGATCATTATTCCCAGTACCAATCCTCGAGGGGACTTTGGCGTCCATACTTTGAGATAGCACCATCCATGACACTCCTTAGGAGTTCACAACCCTAAAACACAAAGCAGCATAAAGGGGTCCTCCAAGTGAACTCATGCTCTTGCTCCAATGCTATGGGTAGAGCACCGTCCAATACACCTGAGCCACAAAAATGCACCTCAATGCTCCGTCTAAAGATATCAAACATAGATATGGAGCAACGCTAAGGTGGTAATGATGGGTCGGCCCGGACAGGTTGTCAATATGATGTTTTTATCGTTGAAATATGTATAGTGGTTAACCTAATTCGGACCTAACCATCTCTTTACAAAATTTTTAACCTAGCCTACTTGATTTTATCTTGTTACTTTTAGGCCCAGGGTCGAACTCAGGGAAGTGGGGTTCAAGTTGAGTTTCTACGTTTTCCTTAAAACGTATCTCTTCCGTTCGTTTATTATGTTTTTGGTGTTTTTCTTATTTAGATATTTTTTTTGGTAATCCTTGTCCTTGAGGCACACCCTCAAAATTGTGTCTTTGGCTTTTAGCCAAAATAGAGTTCCAAAACACACCTTGCTACTCGCAAGACGGGGTACCTGCAAATCAAAGATTATCTTTTCTCTTTTATATATTTTTTTTTCTTTTTACTAAGAAGGAAGCTAACAGACAGAAAGTAAATATAGTATCTATAGATATATATGTATATATATGTATTATATATATAAAGGGGTGGGGGTGGAGGTGACGATGGAGTGTAGCACTATGTCGAGTCAGTCGACGTCTAGAGAGATGCAACCAACACGACTAGGTGCCGCGTGGAGTGTGGATGGAGGATGGATGATGAATGTGTCCATGCTTTTTTTGTACGTGTGTATTGGAGAATATCAGCAACTGGTGCAGATATTCCCGTGATACAGCGTATAGTAAATAACGTGAAAATATATGTACATATGTATGTATATAAGTAAATATATCTATACGTATATAAATGTATAAGTATATATGTATATATATATAGATATATATGTATATATATATAGGTGTATATGTATGTATATATATATGTATGTATATATGTATATAAGTATATATATATAATACTATATAGATATATATATATGTATATAAGTATATGTATCTAGATATATATATATATATAGGTATATATATATGTATATATATATAAGTATATGTATAAGTATATAGATATATATATATAGATATATATATATAGATATATTATATATATATGTATGTATACATAAATATATAGATATTACTATGTATATATATATATGTATATATATGTTACTATATATAACTATATGTATAGTGTAAGTGTGTGTGTTTGTCCGTAAGTGTGAGTGTAGGTGTGTGTACGTTGGTGAAGATGTGTGTGTGCGTTGGTATAGTGTGTGCTATGAGTGAGTGAAAAAAGAGAGAGAGAAAGAGAGAGAGAGAGAGCGTGAGAGAGAGAGAGAAGATAGCAGGAGAAGAGAGAGCTGACGTAGAAGGGACGAGCTAAGTCATCGGTGGATGGCAGCAGACGTCTGGACGTCGCGGGTGCAAGCGCACCTTCTCGCAGAGGACGTGGGGCTTCTGTAGGCCGGCGCGAGGGCGGAGAGCGGGCGATGGCGCGGGGAAGCGAATGCAGAGGAGGTCTGCAGGTGGTCACGGAGGGGCGTGGGGGTTGGCAGGGGACGGCAAGAGGGCCTGGCCAGTCGCTGCAGTGCGCGCAGCGGCCGGTTGCGGGTGCACGGCGGAGGCGACAGAACGGAGAACGGAGCGGAGGAGGCCCTGCAGGCACGCGCGGAGGGTTGAGCGCCTGCGGGGAAGGTCGCAGAGGAGTTGGGGGGGTCTGCTGCTGCTGTCGCCGCCGCGGTTTGGCTGCTGCTGCTGCTGTTTCAATCTTCGGAGATTGAAGTGGCAGCAATGGCGTGGAGACGAAAACGAAAAGAAAAGAAGACACCACACCCACCGGCTCGTTGAAGAGCTAGGCAGTGGTGTTCCCACTGTGGTGGTGTGCACCACAGTGGGTTCTCCTGCTCGCTAGGTGTCTACTCGAAGGAGGGCTGACGTATGGGAGGGGAGAACGATGGAGAGGAAGGTGAGGTTGCGGGTTTCTTTCCTCTGTAGCCGCATCCGTTTCGCGAGGAAGAAGCTACAGTTTCTTATAGAGGAGGAGAGAGTGGCGTGCCTGGCTGCAGCAGGGAGAGGGTGCGGGATTGGCAGCTGCAGGGAGCGGCGTTGGCAGGGAGACATAACGTGGAGTAAATGCATGCAGCTGTGGGAAGAGAAGTGCAACCGCGGGAAGAGAAAAAAGAAAATCAAGAGGAGAAAATAAAGAAGATGTGGATTTTGCAATGAGGCACTTGAGGAAATATGTAAATATGCAAGCCATTATTTTCAATCTTCTCTCCTCTTAATTAAATGCATGAATGCAAGTGTTTTTTTCAAATGCAACTACAGAATCCTAATATGCATAGTTAATGCTAGGAAATAGCACAAGAAGGCATTATTGCAAGGATATTTTGAGGTGCAAACATATACCCCCATTCCTATCTTTTGCTAGTCCCTAGCAAAACAGTATTTAGAAATAATCTTAAGCTGAAAATTTTCTTCTAAGGTGATAAAGGTGTGTTTATTATCGGATATTGTGAGAACCAATTGTAGAGAAGACTACCAATACTTTAAGTCTTACATGACATAGATCATCTCTCAACTAACCAAGACTCTTGATATTTAAACCTTAAGTACGATTTCTAGGACCCAGGAGGTTTTTGCTGTACTCGAGAGCTCAAGAGGTTATGGTTTGTGCATAGTGAAGGATCAAGACTGACCAGATGAACATTACTACTCAATCCCAGGGTTTCACGAATTTTTAAGTAAAGGTTGGTTCCAGTTTCAGCCTTTGTCTTCGGGTTGACCCTTAAGATGATGACGGAAAACTCTACTCCCATTTTCTGATTTTTTGTGGCTCACAGAAAAACAAAGGATACAGACATTTATGAGATATACTGACTCTTTTGCAACATCTCTTTTTTTTCTTTTTTTTTTACAACTTTTTTTTCTTTTTCTTTTTTTTTTTATTTTTTTTTATTTTTTGTTTTTGTAACACGTGTCAGTATATCTCCTAAAACACATTTTGAAAGGGCATACTTTTTTTTTTTTTCCTTTTGGTGGGAGAGTTTCTTTTTGGTGGAAAGAGTCGCTCCTAAACACAAGACTAAAGCCTGGGATAAAAAGTCTACCTACGCGCACAGGTAAGGACTCCACCTTCCCTAATGAACACTAGGGTTGAATCTTATGTTCACCTGGTCTTTCCTGATATGTGTAGTGTGAACCAAGTTTACTTACGCTCTCAAGTAAAAGTAAACCAACGAATCTTGTACTGGTGTCTCAGGTACAAGAATACATCCTTAGTTAGGAGAGATTTTGATCTATTTTGTCAATGCTTTAAGTGAATTAAGCTGAACCTGAGCGAATCAAGCTTCCATGGCCTGGAAAGTCTTCAAAACAGAGGTTGAATATCCATAAACACTTATTGCCTTTTTGTTTCAGCTTTCAAATCATTACTAAAAACCATTTATTATTATTATATATATATATATATTTTTTTTTCTTCTTTTTTCTTTTTCTTGCATATTTATAAATAGGTGGGAACTGTATGATACCATAAAATACCCGGATCTTATGGATGCCTATCCACCCCCCCATGCCAAAAAATGCTATGTCCTCATATGCATGCAGGGAAAGGTAGAGAAAGGACGCAAGACCGGGTAACAAGAGCTGAGGTTCAAGGTATAGATCAGGGTGGTAGGGTGGGTGGATGGTGGGTGGTGAAGTGATCGTGATAGAGGCGTGAAAAGTGATGGTGGATGGTGAGAGATTTGGCATTTTCTGGGACGAGAGTGTCCCAGGCGGATCAGAAAATAGATCAGGAAGAAGAAGTTGGCCCTTAGATTGGCCAAGAAGAGGGGCTTTTTGGATAGATGAATCCAAAAGGAATAGCCCCAGTGAGTAAGATCTGAGCTCAAGGTCCCAGTGTGGAGTTGTAAATCCGCCTGATTTGGCAAGAAAGAAAGGGCAATCCAGTCTTCCATAGTGTGGACCGGCAGTGAGCAGCCCGGCGATGACTCAGACCACGAGGTATGAGAAGTGGAGAAAACCTCGTCAGAAGTCTGGTCAAGAGAAGGTAGGGAATAGGGAGGGATTGGGGAACGTCACAGTTTGTGTTGGTCAGGCAATCATCAGGTAAATCGCAGCAGTCTAAATCGGCTCCAATAAGTTCGATACACTTACTGACAGTCATGTCCTCGTCAGACGTGTCATCTTTGACGTAATAGCTATCAGCATGAGAGTGTGGTGCTGCAGCGGGATTAATTTGAAATCCCGATGGAATACTCGGAGCTTGCAGAATTTGATGAATCTGTTCCTGAGAAGGTTGTACCTGTGGTTGCGGATCACAGGGTACGAGGTTTGCAGGTTTGGAACAGGTTGGGCGGGAAGAGTGACCTGAGATCGAGTCGCCATGCTTAGTTGACTGATCTCAGCATTCTGTTGCGCCAGGTGCGGAAGAGAGGTCATGTTCTCTTTATGGCGCTTTGACATTTCCGTCATCATTCGAATCAATTTATCAAGAGGCTTTGATGCGTGTTTGGTTTGCGGTACGCAAGGGCCTAATGGCGAATTTGCCATAGGATTAGACTGGGCCCTTAGGATGACGGGTGCGGACAATCGCATCGGTCCACCAGCGGGGTTTTGGCGGTGCGGGTTGTTGGACCATGCGAAATTCGGATGATTGCGCCACCCTGGGTTATACGTGGCAGAAAACGAGTTGTTCCCCAGGGCGCAGGCATCTTCTATTCCAGAAGACGTGTCCACATATGTGTTTGAGCACACGGAGGCTTGGTCCTCTGTGTTAAAATACTGGCTTGGAGAAGCCAGTTCCACATGACTTACTGAGTCGCTTGGCACGACATTCGATAAGGAAGGTCTTGCAGGGTTTCTCGGGATAAGCCTAGTGTTGAAAGACTTGGAATTGTGACGGAGTGGTGAGGTGGTGGTGTGTGCCATGTTTGTGGAGGAGGAGGATGATTCGGCTCTTTTTCTAAATTTATCAGTCAATTCAAACAATTCAGGATTTTGTGACCTCCTCCCAAACATGCACTACCGTAGGAAGAGTTGGGGAGATGAGAAGGGAAAAGGGATGAGAGAAATGACGCCGCAAAGGTACACTTGATTACAAATCAATACAGTCAAGTTCCTAACCTCTACAGTGTGCCCTTAGACCTAAAGATCTAAGTTACCTACTCTCACGAACTACGGAATCGAATGCGAGTACCGCGGAACCACCGGGCCAGATTGAAAGGCCGTTTGCCCCAGTCTTAGACACCCGATAGCACGCGGGAACTCTCACCAGCACGTAGCCGCTACACGTAGGTAGTTAGACCTCCAATCGTTAGTAAGGGTCAAGTTACTACCAATTTTATTTAGTGGCTTAGGATCAAGTGCTTCTGTAATGTGAAGGGCGTTGTTTACGGGTAATGCCCAAGTGATTGATTTTTCAGGTGTGTAAAACAAGCATGCAACAGGGAAATCTCCCCGAATTAAAGTTTTTAATTGGTGAATGGTTTTTAGAGTTCAGCCTTAAGTAGTATGAATTTTAGGGTTCTGCTGACTTACCAATTCAACCAATCTCTGGGTTTCTGTGAGAATACAAGTTTTCTTTCTAAGACCAAGAAACCTTTCTTCAATATCAGTTAGTTAATGCATGCTAAAATGCAATGGGCTACCCTAAATGGAGATTTCTATGTGTGGATGCACGAATCAGTTTTATATCAATGTGAAATGGAGCCAAAGCACTTAAATTCAAGTGCTCCCAATCACCAGAAGTGATTTCCACACACAAGGCTTCAACCAAAAGATAAAGAAAATCAAATTGTTGGGGTTGAAGTATTCAGGATCGAATCTTAGGCAAGTTGAACAGTCGTGGTGGGATTGGAATCAACTCAATTCCAAGTCTCCCCACCAAAAATGTGATCCTGAATTAAAGATAAGTGAGGCAAAAGAGGGATGTTAACAATCTTTTTATTTGCCTCAAAGAATACTTCCCACGGCGAAGAATCAAAGAATCAAAATTCTCAGATTTTCGCTATGCGAAGTAGGGCAGGAAACCCCGAGGCGGTGGGAGTGTAGACAACCAATCAAACAAGCGAATTTTAATCCACTTGCCTCAAGAGATCCCAAGAAGTTTTTTTAATCTTTTAGTTTTTAGTTTTTTTTTTTTTATTGAGGTGGCAAGTTAATCCTAGTTTGCTAAGAAAAGGAAAACCTACTTGTTCGACAACGTATGTGAAGCTCCAATGCGGTGTCGACGTCTTCACGCTCTCGTTCCCGCCTTGGATCTGCCCTCGTTCCCGACTTCATCTGCCTGTCTTCTCCTTGCAACCAGATTCACCTACACATCAAAAACAAAAATACCCGTGAAGAGAGAAGAGAAAAATTGAAAGGAATTGAATAAAAACTTACTTGAAGACGCACTTCCCCAGCAATGGCGCTAGAAAAGATGATGGGTCGGCCCGGACAGGTTGTCAATATGATGTTTTTATCGTTGAAATATGTATAGTGGTTAAACTAATTCGGACCTAACCATCTCTTTACAAAATTTTTAACCTGGCCTACTTGATTTTATCTTGTCACTTTTAGGCCCAGGGTCGAACTCAAGGAAGTGGGGTTCAAGTTGAGTTTCTACGTTTTCCTTAAAACGTATCTCTTTCGTTCGTTTATTATGTTTTTGGTGTTTTTCTTATTTAGATATTTTTTCTGGTAATCCTTGTCCTTGAGGCACACCCTCAAAATTGTGTCCTTGGCTTTTAGCCAAAACAGAGTTCCAAAACACGCCTTGCTACTCGCAAGACGGGGTACCTGCAAATCAAAGATTATCTTTTCTCTTTTATATATTTTTTTTCTTTTTACTAAGAAGGAAGCTAACAGACAGAAAGTAAATATAGTATCTATAGATATATATGTATATATATGTATTATATATATAAAGGGGTAGGGGTGGAGGTGACGATGGAGTGTAGCACTATGTCGAGTCAGTCGACGTCTAGAGAGACGCAACCAATAAGACTAGGTGCCACGTGGAGTGTGGATGGAGGATGGATGATGAATGTGTCCATGCTTTTTTTGTACGCGTGTATCGGAGAATATCAGCAACTGGTGCAGATATTCCCACGATACAGCGTATAGTAAATAACGTGAAAATATATGTACATATGTATGTATATAAGTAAATATATCTATATGTATATAAATGTATAAGTATATATGTATAGATATATATTGATATATATGTATATATATATAGGTGTATATGTATGTATATATATATGTATGTATATATGTATATAGCTATGTATATATGCATATAAGTATATATATATAATACTATATATATATATATATATATATATATATGTATATAGGTATATGGATCTAGATATATATATACATATAGGTATATATATATGTATATAGATATGTATATATATATATGTATATATGTATATATGTATATATATATAAGTATATGTATAAGTATATATATATATATATATATATATATATATATAGATATATTATATATATATGTATGTATACATAAATATATAGATATTACTATGTATATATATATATATATGTATATATATGCTACTATATATAATTATATGTATAGTGTAAGTGTGTGTGTGTGTGCGTAAGTGTGAGTGTAGGTGTGTGTACGTTGGTGAAGATGTGTGCGTGCGTTGGTGTAGTGTGTGCTGTGAGTGAGTGAAAAAAGAGAGAGAGAAAGAGAGAGGGAGAGAGAGAAGACAGCGGGAGAAGAGAGAGCGCCAGAGAGAGCGGACGCAGAAGGGACGAGCTAAGTCGTCGGATGATGGCAGCAGACGTCTGGACGTCGCGAGTGCAAGCGTGCCTTCTCGCAGAGGACGTGGGGCTTCTGCAGGCCGGTGCGAGGGCGGAGAGCGGGCGATGGCGCGCGGAAGCGAACGCGGAGGAGGTCTGCAGGTGGTCGCGGAGGGGCACGGGGGTTGGCAGGGGACAGCGAGAGGGCCTGGCCGGCCGCTGCAGTGCGCGCATCGGCCGGTTGCGGGTGCACGGCGGAGGCAATAGAAAGGAGAACAGAGCGGAGGAGGCCCTGCAGGCGCGCACGGAGGGCTGAACTCCTACGGGGAAGGTCGCAGAGGAGGCGGGGGGGTCTGCTGCTGCTTCAAGCTTCGGAGCTTGAAGTGGCAGCAATGGCGTGGAGACGAAAATGAAAAGAAAAGAAGACACCACGCCCATCGGCTCATTGAAGAGCTGGGCGGTGGTGTGCACCACAGTGGGTTCTCCTGCTCGCCGGGTGTCTCCTCGAAGGAGGGCCGACGTATGGGAGGGGAGAACGATGGAGAGGAAAGTGAGGTTGCGGGTTTCTTTCCTCTGCAGCCACGTCCGTCTCGCGAGGAAGAAGCTGCAGCTTCTTATACAGGAGGAGAGAGTGGAGTTCCTGGCTGCAGCAGGGAGAGGGCGCGGGATTGGCAGCTGTAGGGAGCGGCGTTGGCAGGGAGACATGACGTGGAGTAAATGCATGCAGCTGCGGGAAGAGAAGTGCGACCGCAGGAAGAGAAAAAAGAAAATCAAGAGGAGAAAATAAAGAAGATGTGGATTTTGCAATGAGGCACTTGAGGACAAATGTAAATATGCAAGCCATTATTTTCAATCTTCTCTCCTCTTAATTAAATGCATGAATGCAAGTGTTTCTTCAAATGCAACTATAGAATCCTAATATGCATAGTTAATGCTAGGAAGTAGCACAAGAAGGCATTATTGAAAGCATACTTTGAGGTGCAAACAGGTAACATGTTGACATTGCATCCACAAAGGGGGTAATTTCCTCCTACTCGACGGTGGGAACTCAAACCAATCATCTACCTCAGATTTTCACTAAGTCTAAACAGAGGGCATTTTAGATTTTTTTAGATGTTTTTGTGCTTAAGTTGTGTTTGCTTTGTGTGTGAAATTTTAAACACAAGATTTCCAAAAAGAGACACAAATTTTTGGATCAGAAGCTAATCCAAGTACTTTCCAGGTTGCTAAATAGGATCAAGACACCTGAATCATCGTTAAATCCCAGTGTACCTTGAAATGAAGTTTCAGCCTTAGTCCCAGAGTTTTCAAAATTTCCTTAAAGTGTTTTATGAATTTATGAAAATGCATACAAAGAGATTTTTTTTGGGTTTTGAAATTCTTGAAACGATCATCAAAATTTAAAAACACCCCCTAAAGAACGAGATTTTAACGCGATAAAGATTGAGTTAAAAACCCGTCGTTGTAGTTGCATAAAAATCCGTGAAAAATGCCAGTTTATCATCATTCCTCTGCCCTAGAATAAACCTCTCTTAGGATCTTAACTCTGCAAATGGGTTTTTAGGCTACATTTAGGTATCAATTAAGTTAGGTATGCATTGCATATTTTATTGTATTTTTAATACACTTATTTGAGTGTTAGGGACAAACAGATAGATAAATCCCTAAAACCCTAGAACTCATGAAGGCAACTGGTGGAAAGGAAGCACATTCCAGCTGGGACTTAGCCAATTCTAGCTCATCATAGATGGATACTAGCTACTTGCGTTAGGGTTAACTCCATTTATCTCCATTCAGTTTATCCTAGCTAAATGGCAGCTCAAGGCAACTCATCTTAGTTCAACCTAGCTCAAGTCAGCTCAGATCCATCTCAACTCAGTTGAGTCTAGTTCATCTCAGCCCCAATTAGTTCACTGGGAGCTCTAGCTAGATTAGCCAAGTTGACAAGAGTCCACCTTAGCTCAAGTTTAGCTCTCCCTAGCTCCACTTAGCTCATGGTAGCTGAACTCCCTCCAGCTTACCTACTACTTGTCAAGTAGTAGCTAAGTTGGCTCGGGAATTCCCATCAGAGGTAGTTCCAACCCAACCTAGCTTCAGTTAGGTTGGAACCAGCTCAATTTAGTTCAACTACCCAAGCTTAGTTGCTAGCATAAGAACTAGCTAGCTAAGCTGAGTAGTTCACTCTTCATGAAGGCCTCTTCAGTATTCCGACTCCAATGCAGCTTCATTCCAGCTCCATATAATTTTTCCTCAGCTCCTCTTCCCTAAAACCTAGCTCCATCCCGCCTCCTCCTCTGCTCAACTACTAGCTAGGCTAGCTTAACTAGCCTAGCTTAGCTACACCTTAGCTCCTAATGCCCATCCACCACCTACAGCCTAACTCCACTTAGCGACATACTAGTTCACCAATTAAGCGAACCACCTACACCTACTCCTACTCCAACTTGGCACCACCACCATCACAACCCTTCACCCAATCACCACCTCCAAAAGCCACCAAAAAGGTGGCACCAAAACCCCCATAACCACCCTATTTTGGCGCCACTTTTTCCCTCCGAAAACCCCTCCATCACCACCATACACCTACCTCTACAAGCCATCCTAATCCTACACCTGAGCCCCATCTAGAAACCTATACTTGGCGCCACCTAACATCACCCTAACCACCTCCTAACCACCATATAAATGGTGTCAAAACACCACCCACACCCCTTCACCTAGGTGCCATTTATATCTACCATTGATCCCACAACTAACACCACCTGGAACCATCCTAGCCCTCCACAAATCCCACGCCACTTAACCCACCTAAACCCATCTAAAGTTGGCGCCAAAACCCTTAACCAAACCTCCACACATCCCTTAATTTGGCTCCAGCTTACCCTAGTCACCCATCTCCCAACTACCACCTTATAACCTAATCCTAGCCAAACAACACATCAACCAACCCTTAACCCTAACCCACTTAGAGTTGGCGCCAACTCTACTCCACCCACCATAACTACCACCTCAAGCACCCTTCAACCTCCATGCAAAACCTAACCCACCATCCATCCACCAACTTCCATACCCGATCCATCAATAACACCACTCTTCCCTTAACCATAGTTAACACTAACCTCCACCCCCTCTACTATTTAAAAGGACCTATAACCACCACCATTTCCTTCATCCTTTGGCTTCATTAATTCCACCATTTCTCTACCTTATAGTCAGCCAAGAGAAGATGGAGAAGAAGAAGATTAAGGGGACACTCTGTCCCCTTGGTGCCTTCCCCTCTTCCTTTCTCTCTTGTGCCCCCACTAGCCATAGGAGCAGCTAGGCAAGGAAGACTGTAGGAGGAGGTCTTGAGGGTGGTGCATGCCACGCTAGGAGGAGAATTATGGGTGGAGATCATCAACTTTTGGAGGAGCAAGGGTACGCTCTTGCTAGGGCTTGCCAAGGAAGACATCACTTTGGAGGAGCTATTCAAGGAAGGA
Organism: Thalassia testudinum; assembly: GCA_037157565.1. Taxonomy (NCBI): domain Eukaryota; kingdom Viridiplantae; phylum Streptophyta; class Magnoliopsida; order Alismatales; family Hydrocharitaceae; genus Thalassia; species Thalassia testudinum. The sequence goes on from JAZHRO010000007.1 coordinate 16,370,691, forward strand.
GTTGGAGAGATCCTTTTCAAGACTAGGAGCAGCTGAGCTTAGAGCAAGGACTCTCTCCTCTTCACCACCGTGATCAAGAGGATCTTTATTTTACTCTTTTCTTTTAACTTTCATTTTGTTGTAGAAGCATTCCTCTGCAAGCATTCCTGTAAAACAAATTTTCCCCATTCATAAAGTTGCCTTTCTAAAATTTTGTTGCACCTTTTGATTGCTTTCACTTTAGTATTCTTTTTTCACTCTCTCTAATTACCCTAGGTCTCCACGTACCTAGGGTGAGCTTAGAGAGGGGTTATTTCTGTCACCTAGGTGTTAGCTTTAGAAAATTAGGTGTAGCTATTTCTCGCTTACAATTCCATAATTTCCTATTTTTTCAAAGCAACAAAATCTTATATCAAGAACTTAAAAAGAAAGTTGATTTCCCTATTTTCAAGTGAGAGTATTGAATTTTGCAAACTTGCCTCCTTGGACGACCCTAGATATCCCACCATTAGGTTTTACAAATTTTAAAAGCGATAGCAAAATTGTGTGTTGCAACGACTTAAACCCTAGTTTTACCAAATCACGCATTCTTCCCATCAATTCACTAATCAAATAAATTTAGCAAAACTCAAGGGGAGTCTTGGTTCAAACACGGGGAGACAAATGTTTGATATAAAAATTTGCATTTGTTTTATTTGTTTTTGGTGTTTTTGTGTTTTCCTATTTTTTTGTATTTTTATAAGGCAAGCGATTAGGTTGAAATATCTTGCAAATCTACTTGCAAAATAAGACAGCGAAAGAGAGAAAGAGAGAGAGAAACAAATATTATATGGGTAAAATGTCTATTACACTAATTATAGAAATCAAATCTACACTACAAAAGCATTAAAAAGATAGAAATGAGAGAAATCCTCCTTGACAGCTGCTTTGAGGATGAGCCATGTTGACAGAGCACCCGGAAGATGGTGGTGAGATGCTGTATGAGGGAGAATGAAGCTAGAAGAAGGAGAATGAAGTAGTGCAACATCGTAGTGTGATCTGATTCTCAAACAGGGGTTGAGAAAACCATGTGCACGCCACGAATGGGGGTGAGAGGATGGGAAAAATACTGGGTATGGGATCGCTCTTTAGAGCTTTGGAGAGGAGAGGAAGAGATAGGAATGGATGAAGAAATGTGTGGAAGGGGTAGGCTTTTTATAAGTGAAGATATAGGTGCAAAAGGGTAATTTCGAAGGCTTCATAATTAAAATACAACCTTTAGTAACGCATGTAAGGATTATTAAAGGCACATGTTGCTGAAGCGTGCGTGGAAGGACAGCCCTTAGATCAAGATTGGGTGTCCCACATGCGACCACGTAAGCACTGCTTGGTCTTCAGCCGTTGAGGCATGCACGCAACGACATGGACAACTCTGAGTCATCTGATGGAGATCGGACACTCGAGATTGTGCCCCACAACTCTTTAGATCGTGCTCTTCAGTGTGTCGACTAGTGTATCATCATGCTTGTGCATGATCCACGCATCTCTGTGTGCCACGTTGCTCACGTTTCTATTACTCGATGGAGATCGTGTAGCCAAATTTCACCCACGCCCTCTGCAGTGGATTAAATTTGCTTGTGGGGGCTCGATCCCGCACCTTCCTCTCCACACAATGCCTTCGATCACTGCGCTATGGTCTTGGGTGTGTTTAGTTCTTAAATTAATGGCCAAGCACGCACGACCGTTGGATCCTGATCCATCGGTCCAACTTGGTCTTGGCTTAGACAAAGTGCAGCGACATGGAAGTACAATGATCGTTGGATGTTCATCCAACGACCCAAATCTTGCAAGGCAACCCTCCTTCATCCTTTGTAGCGTAGGTGAGGAGCATCCTTAGCCATTGGATGAGGATTTAACAACTGAGATTAATTGATTAGAAGAAGAGGAGGGGCTATGGGTGCTCTCGAGGAGATTTAGGTGGTTGGGATGGTGCCACATAGTACCATGCTGGCCATCTGATTAGCCCATATTTGTGGGCTACTTAAGTATGTGAATGCTTAGACATTAAGATATCTTTAACATTTAGTTAACATGCATTAGGATGTAAATAAATTAATTTATATTTTTAGCTTGATTGCATAATTCATGCATTGCATTCATATGCATTTAGAATTGACTTAGTTAACCAATTAGGTGCATTACATGCATTGTTTTGGGTTTAACATAGAAGTTAAGGGTTTGTTTATAAATAACCCCAATATCTTATTTTATTTCATTTCTTTTCTTCACAAGAAATGGCTCTACTTCCTCCTCCTATGGCCATTCACTCCAACCATGAACCTTCTTAATGGCCATGGCAAGTGGATCTACTCCTACCTCTCCCATTTCAAATCCAAGCAATGTAGCTACAAAGGGAGAGGAGGGTTTGCCATGCTCGGGAGGTCTCCACCATTATTCACCATTGTGCAGAGAGACAACCTCTCAACCGCTCCACCGCCGACCTCAACCATGTACACAAGTTCACACCACCGCGGGCAAGAGGGGTAACAGACAGCTGTGCCACTAGTGACTTGTGCAGCTCACCGTGGCCATGTGCCTGAAGGTAGTGGATTTATCCTTCTTCTTCTTCTTCTTTTTCCTCTTATGCATCCTCAATGAACCCATCATCACTACCTCTAGTAGGCCACACTTCCACACTCATGACTCCACCTCCACACACCACCCCCATCAACATCCCTCTCCTTCTCATAGTCTTCCTTCTCCCTCACCTGAACTTACACCATTTCCACCATCACCATCACCGCACCACTCTTCTTCATCTTCACCATCTCCCCTGAAAAACAAATTATCACCTCCAATGTCGACAGTTACCAGCCCTTACCTCTACCTTCCCACGTGCGGCCACCAGCCAAGCCACCTCACTCACCCGCACCTTCCCCTCCTACACACTGCCAGCAGCGCACCCGCATGCACCCCCAGCAGGCTAGCAGCGCGCTTGCGTGCACCTCCAGCAGCCTGCACATGCTCTGGCCTCCTTCCTATCGTCGCACCTCCATCCGCATGCAATAGAGGCCACACGTAGCTCCAGTTGTTGTACGTGCCCTTTCCTCTCCGTGCATGACTCCAGTAGTGTGCAATGCTCCCCTCATGTAACTTGAGCCACTACAAGCTGCTGCTCCAACAGTAGACAGAGCAACCCTGCTGGCCACCAACCACCTTCATCTCCACTGTTCAACGAGCTCTGGCTACCTTTCACCTTGCCGCGATTGCTATCACGAAGCTCTCGGTCCATACATCCTTCTCCGAGCATCTCACCGCCAACCATCACCTCCCCTCCATGCGCAAGCCATTCCATGGGAATCCTTGTTTCCCTTTCTATTTCTTTCTATGAGATATACCATTGCCAAACTCATTTTTTGGGTGAAATTATTTGAGTGAAATTTTAGGTGTCCCCTTTGTTTCTTATAATTGCTAAATTAGGTTGCACTTTCTTTTAAAGTCATATCTAAGTTGGATTTTGGCTTTGTTTCTTGGTCAAATTATTTGTAAACAATTGTTTTAGACTTTTATGAGTTTTTAATAGGCCATTGCCTCCCTATGGACATGACCCATTCTCTCAAGTGGTTATTTTTCTTTATTTTGATTAGCGATTTTCCACTAATTCGATACTACTTCGGTGCGTCATTTTATGTGTGAAACTTCTTCTAATGCAAAAATCATCTCGTCAAATGGCGCCATTGCTGGGGGAGGCAACAAGCATGTTAAACTCACATTCATTTATTTGTTAACATTTTATTCGGGGCATATTTAACTCATATCTTCTTTTGGTGCGAGGTACACATCTTTGAAAACATTTTGTTGCACCAGCTTCAGAGATCAGGTGACCCTTGACGTCGCTAATGGAGTCGCAACATTGGGAGAACGAGCATCACAGCTACCTTATCAACTCCATGGTGGACCTTTTTTCCACAACTGAAGGAGATATCTAGAGGAGCACATCCTCATCTCATCCATTCAGTTATAGAAAGATTTTATTTTTTCTTCTCCTTATTTCAATACATTGATTGGAAGACCCTTATTTTGGTGTCACGATTTTTGAGGGGTTTGTTCTCTAAACTTGTTCTAGCCCCATTGTGGAGGGCATTTTTGCAAGAGTCTATTCCCATTTATTTATACTTAGGTTTTTATTTTCTTTCATGGATTGATTTTCCATTGTTTATGCATAATAGGTTAAAAAAAAAATACATGAGCTGCCTACTAGAAGCTACCCGCCCTTAGGTCGAATCATTTAGGATTGAATGAGCAGCATCTAGATCTAATTTCTTATCTTGCATATTGCATGAAGAATGCTGGAATCAGGTATGCACTTCTGACTTTGCATTTCTACCTATCATGCAAATGCATTTGGATTAATTTCAAGACCACATAATCTATCTTGAAGAGATCTAATAAAGTGGTCATATTTTCTAAAAAAAGATTAATTAAAGGAGGAACATTTGAAAACCAAGGGCTTGATTTTAAAACTTGGTGTGCAATTCAAAATTCAAAATCCTTTTGCAGTGTATGCACACATGTATGCTCTTGCACCACGGCATGCATTTAGACACTCCTTAGGTTTGGAACCACTAGGACGAGAGAATCCTATTGCTGGGGTTTAAAGTGGCCCAAACTTTAGTTCAGAGGTGAAGTTGCCTCCAAACCTTGCGGATTAAGGGTATTTAAGAAGCACCGTAGAAGCAATGCTTCAAGGGAAGGGCATGATCCTACTTGCATCCCTCTTTTCCATGTTTGGTGGTGACTAAACTTTTTGGGCTTTAAGGAGGATCACCGACGTCCTAGTTAGGTCTTCTAAGGCGTATTGTAGGTCAACAAGTAGGCGCATAACTCTTTTGATAACATGATTTGTCGCCTACAACTGGACTTAAATCTCAAAAGCCTTAGCTAATTAAAGACCTAAAATGTCCTTTGACTTGTGTTTGCTTGGGGAAATCTTACTCAAGTGTGAGTAAGAATGGACCACTTTGACCATCACTCTTTCACCTCTTGCCCACACCCTTACCCCCATTCTGCGATTTTTGATCCCATACACCAGGACGGTCTGTTCTTCTATGGACAAAATGATAGTCAACTCCTACTATTGGAGTATTGGTTTAATTAAGCCCTAAATCAGTAAGTAGAACCTAGGAGAGAGATTTTCTTTGCCTAATATCCTACACACCATAGAAATACCCAACCCACCATCCTAGATTGATTAAAATAGTTGGATAGAAACTCCTAGCTATTATACCCCTGAGCTTGACTTCTCTCCTGAAAATAATGATGATGTCTCCACTATTAAGATGGAAATACAGAAAATGCAAGACAAAATGATCGAATTATCAGGAGAATCTTCAAGAGAAGGCCAACAACGGAAAGAAGACATTAGGAACCAAACTTACACCCTTGAGGATGACTTCCACCCTTGTATAAATGATGCATCTCCCTTGGGAGAGCCACGCCCTAAGTTGGAGGGGAATGTTGGAGATTATGTAAGGGATAATAGCTACTTTTTGAGGATTGATTTTAAACCTTCCCTGCTAGATGACACTTCCTTGAGAGATCCATGCCTTAAGTGGGAGGTGGATATCAATGGAAGTAGCTATGCATTGGATGAAGAAGGGTAGCAACCCAAGGATGATGATAGTCAAGTAGAGTATCCACCTAAATTATATTGGAGTCAAAAGAAGGGAATGATGGTACCACTGGAAGACCTCAACCTAGATGATAGTATTTTCATGGCATTTAATGAAGTGGGTTGAAGTCAACTTGTTAATCCCACCATCCCTTCCGATCATGAGATGGAACTCAAGCCCACCCTTTGGGAACCAGACCTTGAAATTCACTTATCTAAGGAGTCTGATGATACAATTAGGAACATTTTACCCTAGATAGAGTGCCCTAAGGGATCTATGGAAATGTTTGATGAATTTAAACCTCGGGTGAATGATGAATTGACTGTTAAGGAGGATGAATTACTTGAGGAACCAACACTTAGGATTTGGAGTGACATTGATGGTATATATGTCATCTTTAAGGATTTAGGACCTGAGGATGTCGCAAATTTAATCAAATCAGGTTTCCTTAGCACACCCATTGATGATATCCCTCCTCATGATAATCAAAAAATGGAAAATGTGGAAGCAACTTCTGAGATTTATGTTGATTCATATATAGACTACGGGGAGGATTTGGGTAAAGAACAAGAACTCAGGGATGAGATTGATAGGGTAATCCCTAAATCTGTTGCTTCCAACTTTCCCTCATTTAATTCAGAGTCACCCTCTGATTCACCAATGTCTGAAGGTGAAATTTTGACCCCATACCTTGAAATGATCACTGATGAAGTGCAGGTAGATACTTGTGATGTTAAAAGGGATGTTAGGGATGTGATTGAGGAATTAGGAAGGTTTTTCTAGGAATGGACATTAAGTCGATTAGACCCAACTTAGATCTTTTGGCTGTCTTGTAGCCTCGAAACTTGCACACCCTAGACAATCCCTGGATTAGAGATCTGCTCACTTTTATTTTGACCGGGGGGCTTAGCAAACCAATATCTCTTGTAATGGGGTACTTGGTTTGTATTAATGCTTTCTATGGTCAGTCCATCACCCTGGCGGTATATCTTTGCATTATTCCTTCTCTATTCCTTTTGGAGGATCTTTGTCATCCTCCCCTTACCCTTTTGGAGATCGTTATTCCAACTTATTATTTAGAACCTCCTCTGATGACCTGGGATTATTTCATTCCCATCCTCGTTGGCCAAGCATTTGCCATTGGTATCCATCATCAACTCACCAACAACCTAGGTTACTTGTTTTCTAGGCCAGCGTTACCTTGCTCATTTTTAGGGCCTATTTCTTTCCCTTTGGAACCTGGCTTGTACGTTCTTTGGCTGCTCGGCTGCCAACAAAATCATGGTAGCCCAACTCTGACTCAAGTAATACCCTTCTATGCAATGGGGACATTGCAGATTTTAGACATGGGGAGGGGGGTGTACTTAGGGGATAGACATAGCATTTTTACATAGTGCATTCATGCATTTAGTTAAAACATTCTGCATTGCATACATTTGCATTGATTAAAAAAGAAATTGCATTTAGATCTCTGTAGAATTGAGCGTAGCTAGCTAAGCCCTACATTCTTAGGCATAAGACTAGGACTTTAGGTTAGATTAAGTTAACTCTAGGTGTCTAACTTTAGAAGCTAAGTTGAGCTAATAGCTTTAGACCCTTAGTATCCTTTGTGGACTTAAAAACCTAAGTAGAAGTTGACTTGCAGACCATTCCTCAAGAGGTTGAGGTCGGAAAGATAGGGATTAAGTTAAAGGCTGGGTAGTACCTGGTGTCCTTTTCTACCTTTTGGTTTACGGGTCATCGTAACCTAAGCATCAACATTTCACATACACTTGATCTTGTGTGAATAATGATCACCATATTCCCTTTCTTAAGGAAAATTTGCTTCTCTTAGTTATTGTTCGTCACGCTTTTGTGCGGTTTGTTAAAAGATAATATCGTGTTGTAGTATAGCCGCGAAAGCGTTCAAAGCAAATAAAGATTTTTATTACTCGAAAATCGGAGTATCCGAGGTCGAACACAGGGAGCAATCTTAGTACTTTGGAAAACCCAAGAATACAACTGTTACATGCAAATATAATTGATTCAAAGAGTTTTTAGAAAAAGTAGAATTAGACATCTGATTTATGTATCAGACGTCTTAAATGTGATCTTTCTTTCTTCCTTCTTCTCCTTTCTGCTTCTGTATCTTTCCTTCTGCTTTGCTGTTCCGATCTCTTTGCAATCTTCCCTTGTCCTTCTTCTTCTTCTCTGCGAAGACTTCTAATCTTTCTGCTTTCCTTCTCCAGCGAAGGCTTCTTTCTTCTTCTTCTGTCTTCTTTGGCTTGCTTTTCCTTCTTCTACAGCGGCCAAGTCCTTCTCCTGCGATCAGCCTGCCTGCACAGGAGCAAAACCTAACCCTTCTCCCGCTACCCGCACGTCTCTCTCTCTCAAGCAATTCACTCAGAGCCGCTCTCCCAGAGCCACAAGCATTAATCGGGTCGGATCGTACCCGGGACCAGGCGCACCTGAAGGTGGTGTGATGCGCGAGGAGTGCGTAGGTCTAGGTCGGAACGGATCCGCCAAGTCCGCGTGGTCAGGCCGCGGACGAGGCGGGTGGGGTCAGTGAGGGACCTCACCCCTGTGCTTTCGAGGCAGTAAAGCTATATCACAAAAACTCTTTATACCATACCTGTGCCTTGAGATTCCACGATGTGGGACTAAACGTTCCGCCCTTCCTTTGCACGCGCCCGCAGACTCTCGTGTGCAATTGCCCACGCTGAAGGCCCTGTTGGTGCTCCTCGCTAAACTCAGTCACCTCGCGACACTTGCGAGAGCCAGCTGCACCTGCCGCCTGGGAAGCCTGACGCCTGCTGCTGCTCCAAGCTTCCTGCTGCTTCGGCTGATAATGGCGGCCGGGGCGTTCACCTGAGATTCCATAGAACGGCCTATTGGCCCAATCAGAATAGCTGGAAACCTTCGCCGTAGCACGGCGAAGGCGGTGGGTGATGCTGCAGGTTGTCGGTCGGCCTAGGCGTGCGCGCCTAGGTCAACCTGTGGCCAGAGATGGTGGGTTGATCGGGGGGTGGTTATGGAGGTCTGGAGTGGCAGTTGTGGGGTGGAGCGAGTTCCTGGTGGTGAGGCGGAGCTCACGAGGTGGTTGGCGAGCCGTGTGGAGTGGCGGAGTGGTGTGGGCGGCTCGCCGGAGTGCGGTCGGAGGCGAGGAAGATGAAGGCGGTTTGGTACTGTCGAGGGGTAATCAAGTAAAATAGTTGGGGGAAAAGAGAGAGGAGAGGATGGAGAACGTATCTGGGGTTGTCTGGAGGGAAGGGAGGCGGCGGAGAGGACGGCTCGTAACTGCCGTTGTCGGGGAAGAAAGACCCTGAGGGAGGAAGCGGCGACGAAGACGAGGTCAGAAGCGTGCGCGCGGGGTACAGCGCGACGCAGGAGATAGCGGCGGAGAGGACTCTGCTGCTGGTATGGCAGCAGAGTGACGAGAAGGAGGGAAGGTGGTCGCCGGAGCTTGTGGGTCGTTTGGCCGGAGATGGGAGAGGGAGGAATTTGGAAGGGATCTCCGTCAAAATCAAGCTTAGCCTGTTCGGCCGGAGTTGTGGGTTCTTATATAGGCACTGGACTGGGTGTGCAGGGTGTGAAGGGCACGTAATTGCCTGAGGTTGGTCGCCGGAGATGGAAAGGAGTTAGGATACCCAAATCTCCCATGCGTTCGCACGAGAGATTGGGTTCACACCAGCGATTGTAATTGACTTTATAAGGGAATTCCTCAGAGAATCCTCCTTCCATTTCTGGGAGGGAATCTCTGAGGGATTAGAGAGCAATCCCTCTCCGAACCTCGCCGGAGCTCGGTTCTGCCCTAGCAATGGCGGCAGGACCGGTTTGCAAAGGAGGCGAAGAACCTAGGGTGTTCTCTGCAACGGTATTCAAAAGATAGGGACCAATTTGTGATTTGGGTGTACTAAATTGCAAAGTAGGTCAAGATGACCTCTCCTTAGGTCCAAATTTTGGTACAAACCTAATTTGGACCTAAGGAATCCAATGGTGAAGTTGGATTTTAGGTTTGACCTCGTTTGACTGGATATTTTGCGTAAAAACCCAAATTAGGTTAATTGAAGAGCTAGGACCCTAATCTAGGTCAAAGTAGGTTCCAAAGGCCAAATTAAGTGTTCTAAACCCTAGAGTATGTTTTTCCATGATTTGTAGAGGGTTTACTTGCTTTTTGTTCTGACCGAAACCTTGTTAATTTAAGCGGGTCTGTTTTAGGGTTACCAAGTGTCATTTATTTCTTAGATTGCACATGAACCCATTTCTGATTGACTCAACCCACTTTTTATCTCATTTAGACCATTTGACCTATGTTTTACCTCTGAGAAATCCTGTTTACATACTGCAATGGTAAAATTGCAGTTTTAACCTTTATTTCATGTTTTCTTCTCAGGGCACTTGTTCCTTCAGTTAGGCCTTCTTCTAGGTTATGTAGGAGCTTTTATCTTCTTTATTGGGTCAAAATGAGCTAGTTATGGCTCATGATGAGGCTCTCATCATACCCCCATGCCTAGCTTTTGCTAGTCCCTTAGCAAAATTTCAAAGTTTTAACTTCCATTCTAGACCCTGAGTGTCTGTCAACAATGATAAGTGCTTCTCCTTTTCTTTTGTGATTAGGTGGGAATGCCGACAATAGGCCTAGAGGTACTCAAGTACCAACCAAAATCCGGACCTGTTCCACTTTAGCCTCAGTCTTCTGCAAAGGTTTCTACGGCCCACAGAAACTAACCTAGGGTTTGTTGGACTCCGCGGTTAAAGCACCCGTGCTTGAGATATTTTTAGCCTAAGTTCAGTTTGCAGTGCGTTTTTTGTAAGAGAGAGATAGAAGATTTATTTGTTTGGAGAGCTTTTCTCTCTCTTTTCTTTTTATTTCTAGCTTCGGATTAGCTTCTCAACACGATCTGTATCGGATTCCTCGTCCCCATCATCAATCCTCAAGGGTCCCTGGCTTTCGAGATTTCGAGATAATCCCGCCCATGGCAACCCCCGGAACCCTAGCTTTCGAGATTTCGAGATAATCCCGCCCATGGCGTTCCATGGCCGAATTTAGACCCTGGCGATCGACATTTCGTGATAATGCCGCCCATGGTATCTAAACCAGCAGAGTGCTTACATGCCCCCGGTAGGATATTTAAATATCCCAAGAGACAAGCACCGAGGAGACGATATGTTGTTACGCATCTTCGAGGGGAATTTCCCGCCTCTCCGCGCTGGGAACTCGTCCAAATCAATTTGTGTTGATTGACCACTCCTAATCTAGGTGACTTTTTCAGAATATTAAACGCTCTTGCATGTTTTGGATGTTTTATGCACACTGAACCAGACTGTGTGTGAATTTGGGGTGCTTAGGTTACCGAATCCCGCAAACCGGAGGTCAGTTAACGAGGCCGAATACTTCCTAAGCCTTAGACCTAATATTCAAGCTTCGCATTTTCCTCAACCTCTTGAGGATTATCCAGATTTTAATGGATACGTGAATTTTTAAGCTAAAGGTACTAGCCCAAAAAGCCTAAGACCAGCGTCCCGCTAATCTCTTCTTATATCTCCGTGGCACTTTTCTTTTCTTTTTCTTGATTCGGTCTAGAACTTCAGTTAACCCCTTAATCTTTTACTAATGACTATTTCTTTTCATTTTCGTTTTGTGCTCCTTTTTGTCATTTTTTCTTCTTTTCCTCCTCTCATTTGTATGACCCTGAATTGTTCCACCCCTCTATCAAGTCTCTTTTTTTTTTTTTTTTTTGTGAAACCCTTTCTTGATATGAATTTTCTGACATTTTGCACTTTCATACCCCCCCATGCCTAAGATTTGCAATGTCCCCATTGTAAATTAGGTGGGTTCGAATTCAGCTTAGTTCATGTATTAGGATAGGTGTGTGGTGAGTGAATGGGTCGAAGCGACTTGTTGCGAACGATTTCTAATCTCGGGTAGGTATACCTGAGGTGAAGTCGGCTGTTCTAATGGATGAACCCTAAAGTGCAATATGAGTTCCGCATAGAGATGTCAGAAACGGTTTCAGGTTTTTCAAAGAATGACGGGTTGCCTCCCGTTAAGCGCTGAGTTTTACGCCATCGGCTGGGCGCAATGAGCTCAAGAGGAATGGAGGGTAAAGGATGACTCAGTCAAATCTATATCGGTCATGTCAATGAACGGCTTGAGTCTCTGCCCGTTCACGACAAAGGGTTCAGAATCGTGGCTGAGTGGGTTGATTTCAATAGCTCCATTTCCGAAGATTTGTCGGACTAGGTAGGGTCCGACCCACTTGGATCTTAGCTTTCCTGGGAATAATTTGAGTCGAGCATCAAAGAGTAAAACTTTTTGACCAGGATGAAAGACCTTTCTAGAAATGTGTTTGTCGTGAAAAGCTTTAACCCGTTCTTTGTAAATTCGCGAGTTCTCATACGCGTCGTGGCGTAATTCATCGATCTCGCTCATTTGAAATCTTCTGTGGGTTCCAGCCTTAGAAAGGTCGAGATTACAGGTCCGTACTGCCCAATAGGCTTTATGCTCCAATTCGACGGGGAGGTGACAAGCCTTCCCGTACACTAGTCTGAAGGGAGACATTCCTAATTTGGTCTTGTGGGCGGTCCTATAGGCCCACAATGCTTCCGGAAGCCGAGAAGACCAATCTTTTTTATCAGGTCGAACAGTAACCTGAAGGATCTTCTTGATCTCTCGGTTAGATAGCTCAGCTAGACCATTAGTTTGGGGGTGGTAAGGAGTAGAGATTCGGTGTGACACCCCGTATTTGGTCATCAGTGACCTGAACTGAGCGTTCGTAAAATGGGTCCCTCCGTCGGAAATTATAGCACGCGGAATCCCGAACCTTGAGAAAATGTTTTGATGGAGGAATTTTATAATGACTTTATGATTGTTGGTTCGGGTCGGAATGGCTTCTATCCACTTGGACACATAGCCAACTGCGAGTAAGATGTATTTGAAGCCATCCGAGGTCTGAAAGGGTCCCATGAAATCAATCCCCCAAATATCAAAAATTTCGCATACCAAGATCGGCTGTAGAGGCATCATGTCTCTATAGCTCATGTTGCCCAGATTCTGGCAACGGGAACATGCCTTACAGTGTTTGTATGCATCCTTGAAAATTGTGGGCCAGTAGAAGCCACACTGGAGGACTTTCGATGCAGTTTTATATCCAGAAAAATGTCCACCGCATGCCTGGTCATGGCAGAATGAGTGTATGTCTTTGATTTCCATTTTCGTGACGCACCTTCGGATTATCTGATCAGCACCAATGCGGAAAAGATACGGATCTTCCCATAGGTAATACTTGGCATCGGAACGCAATTTGTCCTTTTTGGCCTTCGACCAATCGGGCGGAATCCGATGTGATGCCAGGTAATTAACAATATCGGCGAACCATGGAAGACTTGTACTGATAGTCAGGAGGTGCTCATCAGGGAAATGTTCTGTAATAGGTCCGGAAGGATCAATAATTTCAGAAGGAAGGCGGGACAAGTGATCAGCTACCACATTGTGCTTTCCCGCCTTGTCGCGAATCTCGAGGTCAAATTCTTGTAATAGAAGATCCAGTGGATTAGTCGAGGTTTCGCGTTCTTCTTGGCAAGGAGATGCCTTACAGCTGTGTGATCCGAGTATACGATAATACGGTAACCCAGAAGGTATGATCTGAATTTTTCCAGGGCAAATACTATGGCCAGCAGCTCTTTCTCAGTAACCGTATAGTTACGCTGAGCCTCATCCAGTGTTTTGCTGGCGCAGTAAATGACCACAGGTATCCCGTCAATTTTCTGCCCCAAAACCGCTCCTACAGCAAAGTCAGATGCATCGCACATGATCTCAAAGGGTTGAGACCAATCAGGGGACTGTAGGATTGGGGCTTGGGTGACTCGGTCACGTAGGATCTCAAATGCTTGAGTGCATTCCTTGGAAATTTCGAAAGGCATATCCTTGGAGAGAAGATTGGTCAGGGGGCGCGCGATCTTGGAGAAATCAGGGATGAATCGACGGTAGAAACCGACGTGCCCCAAAAAAGATCGGATGTCCTTAATCGAGCTAGGCATAGGGAGCTTGGAAATCAGGTTAACCTTAGCTCGATCCACTTGGATGCCTTTCTCTGAGATTAAATGTCCCAGGACAATTCCCTCAGGCACCATGAAATGGCTCTTTTCCCAGGAAAGAACCAAATTCACCTCAATGCACCGCCTGAGTATATGGACCAAGTGTTGGAGGCAATCATCAAATGATTGTCCAAAAACTGAAAAGTCATCCATGAAGACTTCCAGATAATCACCTACCATATCTGAGAATATGGCAAGCATGCACCGCTGAAAAGTTGCAGGTGCATTGCAGAGACCGAACGGCATCCTTCGGAACGCGTACGTCCCGAAGGGGCAGGTGAATGTGGTCTTTTCTTGGTCCTCTGGATGGATTGCCACCTGATTGTAACCGGAGTACCTGTCAAGAAAGCAGAAGAATTTATTTCCCGCTAGTTTCTCGAGGATCTGATCAATAAATGGTAGTGGGAAATGATCCTTCTTCGTGGAGGAATTTAGTCTTCTGTAATCAATGCAGACTCTCCACGAATTAGCTATTCGGGTAGGAATGACTTCCCCGGTTTCAGTCGTGATGATGGTAAGTCCTGCCTTCTTAGGTACCACTTGTGTTGGACTCACCCAACGACTGTCGGAGATTGGGTAGATGATCCCTGCATCTAACCACTTAATGATCTCCTTTTTCACGACCTCCTGTAGGTTAGGGTTTAGGCGTCTTTGCATTTCTCTTGAAGGTCGTGAGCCTTCTTCCGTGTAGATTCGATGTGTGCAGTATGAAGGGCTTATACCAGTCAAATCATCTAGAGTCCATCCAATGGCTCTACGATGTTGTTGGAGAACAGAAATCAAACGGAGTTCCTGGTCAGGTGTGAGTCGAGAATTGATAATCACAGGAAACGTCTGATTTGAATCCAAAAAGATGTATTTTAGATGTTCAGGAAGGGGCTTGAGTTCCGTGACAGGATTGTCAGCAGTAGCGGGTGGTTCGGGGTTTGTATCGGGAGCAATGGTAGGAGTCATAGGTGTGTCTAGATCATGTCCGCACTCCTCTGTTAGCGGTTTTTGCTCCTCTAGTGGTTGATCAGGAATAATCAGGTTGTCCTCTATATGCAGTTCATCAACCACGGCTTCGACATCACAAATTTCCTCTATCACCCCGCAATTAATCCCTTGATGGGCCTTGAAAATGTCTATCCTCAGATTTTGATTCACAAATTTTAATTCTATCTGGCCCTCCTCGCAGTTTATATTGGCCCTAGCAGTGGCCAAAAAGGGTCTCCCTAATATGATTGGTGTGTCCCTTGGGTTCTTAGGTGCATCCATGTCCAGTACTATGAAGTCCACTGGAAAATAAAAATCTCGTACCCTAACAATGACATCCTCGAGTATTCCTTTGGGTGACTTGATGGATCGATCGGCTAACTGTAATGTCACCTCGGTGGGTTTAAGTTCAGATTCTTCAAGGTGGTCAAGGAGGGATGTAGGTATTAAATTTATGGAGGCACCTAGGTCTAGTAGGGCTCTATCAAGTTGGGTTTCACCAATTTTACAAGAAATCAAGGGAGTTCCTGGGTCTTTAGCCTTAGGTGGGAGTTTGCTCAAGATGACAGAGCTGGCTTGCTCTGATAGTACGATTGGGTTCCCATCCTTGGTTCGCGGCTTACGTTTAGGTGTACATATGTCTTTCAAGAATCTTGCGTAAGTCGGTATGTGGCGGATTGCATCCATCAACAGGATGTTTATCTGGACCTGTTCAAAGAGCTTGACCAGATCCTCCTCAGGAGCCACAGGTTTGGTTGTCCTTTTTCCTTTGGTCAAGGCCTCTGGAAATGGGATCCTAGCTGGTTCCTCTAGGATAGGTCCAGGTTCTTGATCTGGGACAGTAGTATCTTGGATGACTACCCTAGGGTCTTGGCGATTATCAGGCTTGGAGTGGTTCGGATAGTGTGGGTCTTGTGTTGTTTTACCACTGCGTGTTGTTACAGAGTTTAATCCGGCCTGACTTTGGTTTGGGTTAGGTAGGAGGGGTGGCTGCTGCTGCAATCCTGCATAAGATGTTGACGCCTCCATCCCATCTGGTGATGGAGTAGCAGGGGCCTGATAAATCAAATGTGCGTGGCCTGGATTTGGATTCACAACGCGCCTCTGGGTCGGCACGTTATTTGGGTTGGGCAGAGGTTGCGAAGGAAGGGTGCCAGGTTGGCGGGAATTTGCCATCTGGGCCAGTTGGTTGCGAACCTCTGTGATCTCGTCCTTGTGCTGTTTTTGCATTGCTGCATTCATCTTTTGAATGTCAGCCAGTGTTTGAAGGATAAGAGTCAGTTGATCCTGATTTTGCCCGGATTGGTAGGTGGGATTGGGCCGAGGCTGAGGCGGCTGATATGGACGAGGAGCTTGTGGGCGGGGTTGATATGGTGGTTTTTGAGAATTTCCTGCCCACTGAATGTTAGGATGATTTCACCATCCAGGGTTGTAGGTATTGGAGTATGGGTCATTCTGGATGGCGTTGAGGTCCTCGCAGTTCTGAGGAACCTCAGGAAAGTCAGAATACGAGGGTTCAGAGTTCCCCCAACTCGAATAGAAGGGATCAGAGGTCACTCCGGTCCGAGAGGTAGACGGGGGTGGAGATGGGTTCATCCCCTTGGCAGGTTGGCGATAGATGTTTTGCACTGTTTCCCTTGCCAGAGGAGGTTGTGTAAAAGAATTTTGTGCAGAGGTGGCTTGCTGCAAATGTCGAGTTAGCTCGTCCACCTTCTTTTCTATGATAGAGACCTTGTCCAACCGACTGGCCATCAGTTCCAGGTCGACAGAAGTGGACAGGTCCTGCGTCTCATGTGTCCCTCTTAGATTCGTCGATGCGCGGGCATTCGTCCTGTCGAATAAGCCCAAGGAGTCATTGTTTATGGAGTTCTCGCACATGTTTTCGAGAATCTCCCATACCGTGTCCTCGTGTTGGCCCATGATGTTTCCTCCACATGTTGCATTGACGAATAGACGAATATCCTCACGGAGTCCCTGGTAAAAAGACTGGACTTGTTCCCACTTAGGAACTCCGTGATGGGGCCACTTTCGCATGAGATCTAAGAATCGATCCCAAGCTTCATGAAGAGGTTCTCCCGGTTGTTGAGTGAAATGAGTGATCTGGTGGCGCAAGGCATTTGTCCGGCCAACAGGGAAGAATTTTTTCAAAAATTCGGACTGTAATTCCTCCCATGTGTTGATCGGGTGGGTCTGAGTCTGATACCAGAGCGCAGCCTTGTCCAAGAGGGAGAACGAAAACATTTTCATGAGTAGGATATCCCAGTTTTGTACATCTAACTCAAAGGTCTGGGCCAAATGCTTGAGTTGTTTAATGTGTTGGAATGGATCCTTAGAGTTAAGCCCATGGAACTTCGGTATGGCATGAATCATATTGGGCTTCAGATCAGAATCGGGTCCTCCAATTGGGATTCGTACTCGGGGTTCGATTGCCACCGCAGCAGGATTATAGTGATCTCGCATCATAGGTCTCTGCGGTAGGTTTACAAAGTTCTGAAAGAGATCGTTCAAGAGTTGAAGTTGGTGTTCAAGATTATTCTCCTCTTCAATGGGTTGTGCCATGATGGGAGAAGAAGGAGAATCAGGGTCTGAGTCAGATGAAAGATTTATGTGGCGGGGTTGCTGCACAAACAAGGGCGTCGAGGCTTGGCCTCGACGAGAATGAATTTCTAAGGGAGGTGATGTAAACACATTTACACTACTTAAAATGTCTATTTATGCATGTTCTTAAGCATAGGATTGCATTTCATGATATAAATATTGCATTACATGCATCATCTTACATTTAGAGTAGTTTGAATAAAATGGAGGTTAATTGTCTCCTTTTATGTGCTTGGACAGGGCAAATATTTTATCGGGGCCTCGGATCAAAGATCCAACCGTATGGATATGATCAGGGCGACGATTGGAGTTCAACGACTCCAAGATCGCCCTAATCAGGCATCCGTAGCATCAGATAGAGACCGGGGAACCCTAGAAGATCAAGGGCCAGGATGGTGTAAATCCGTACTTCAGATGGAAAATCCGACCACACGGATGAATTCGGATCGACGATCGCAGCCGAACGACACAAAAATCGAGTCAATCCGACATCCGTGGCACCATCTACAACTTCCAGAAGATGGACGGCCAAGATGGCGCCACGTGGCGCAATCCCAGCCGTCCAATCGGCCGCAGGAGTCCTGTGAAGACCGTGCAACATCTCCTCTCCGCCGTTGGATCTCGATCCAACGGTTGCGGTCGCTCGCGTTTAAAAACACCTGCGCGACCATTTCGCCCGCGTAGCGCAGCGGCGACGCAGCTGCGGGCGAAGCGGAGGTCGCGGGTTCGAGCCGCGGTGAGGGGGTCGAAGGGGCGGGCGAGCGGGCGCGCACGAGCATCGGATGAAGATCCAACGGCCGCGCGGGCCCGATAGCGCCGACGCGCAATTGGACGCTCAGGTGGACGCTGGATCGCACGCGGGCAAGCGCGCTACGCAGCGGGCGCGGACGCGATCTAAGCCGTCCGATCTCGCGATCGGACGGCTGAGACGACGCGGACGTGCATATGCGTTACGCGCGCAGGCCAGCCGAGCGGGCGCGCGTGGGCGCGGCGGCGACGGCGACGGCGAGGCTTTAGCGACGGTTTTATCCGTCACTAAAGACCCCTTATTTATTATTTTGAAGATGTAATGTCCATTTTGCCCCCACTCCTTCCAACTATAAAAGGAGACCCCCTCCATACGAAATTTGCATCCCTTCCTTCTCCTCTCTACCTCTCCAAAGCTCAAGAGAAGCTTGTCCCACACCCGGGATGCTTCTCGCGAGATAAAGTCCAAATTTTTGTCCCCCTTCGGAAGTGGATCCCGCGACGACGACGGCGTGCTGCTTCATTCCCGTTCTTCTGCTTCGTCCTCCTTCGTCCCGCTTCGTTCTCCTTCGTCCAGGCGTCGTCCCGTCCGGCTCGTCCTCCAAGCGACCGTCGAGGAGGATTTCTCTCTCCCTATTCTTTTTACTGCTTTCTAGTATAGATTTACTGCTTTCTAGAGTAGTCTATTCGTCCTCCGAGCGATCGTCGAGGAGGACATTTCTCCCTCCATTCTTTTAATGCTTTCTGGAGTAATTGTTTTATGTTTTCTAGTTGTAATGAAAGAACTCTTTTATGATAAATTCCTTGTCTATTCTACATCTCATTTTGATTTCCATGTATAGTATTCCTTCTCTCTCTCTTACTCCCTCTCTCTCTTTTATTTGTTGTAGATACTTAGATAGTTTAAATTGAATTTCTTGGTGACAAAATAAAAAGAAACGCGGAGTTTTTAAATCAAACGTTCGCCTCCCTGTGTTCGACCTGGAATTCTTATTTCGGTATAAATTTTATTTGTTGAACACGAATCCTTCGCTTTCGAACTACAACGACGGGTTTTCCAAAACCAAACACGTTAGCGTAGATTCTCGCTCAACATTTTGGCGCCGTTGCCGGGGAGGCAACGCTCTTTGATTTCTCTTCGCGTTTTGTAACTTACAAATCATTTACCTCACTTTTCTCCTTTCTTATTGTAATTGCAGGTACTCTTTTGAGACAGGCAAAAGCGGTAGATCGGAGTAAAGTGCTGTGGAAGGTTTTGTAAGTTAGCCCCCACCTCCCACCCATTAGATTTCATTTCATCACATAATAATTCAAACATCAATCAACCTAGGTGTTCTTATAAACTCTAAGGTTAGATTGTTTGTTGTTTGACATCCATACTCACTCCAACCCCCACATTAAAAAAAGAAAAAAATAAAAAAAATCTCACAGAGGTACACAACCTCATCTGATTTTCTAACTCAACCGGTAAACCAATCTTAGGAGCCGGTACACACATCCAAACACATAATCGAGTAGAAATCAGATTGGGTAATCATTTGTGTGCCTAATTAGGTGGTGCATCAGGCCAGTTGTTTGAGTTGTTTGGGCCGCACCACTTCAAATAAAATCAACTCATCTAGTAGCTGCCAATTAGGTTCAACTCTTAGGGATCTACCAGGCACTCCACATTCTTTTTTAACTTTAAAGGAAAATATCTTCACCTGTGCTTGCAAAACCTGGTGTGCCAATGAAACTTGATTGAAAACACCTAAAGTTGAATCCTAAAAGCTACTAAGCAAGATTTGAACCTTAAAATTCACCACATCAAAAATAATCTTGCTTGAAAACCACTGGTTGTGCTCGCACACACAAAGCAATCAATCATTAAGGGCACAACCCATTTAAAGGGCCCATCACATTCCAAAGCACATTCAAACCTAGCCCTAAATAAAACAGAGTAGACGTTGGCCTTAAGGATTGGACTCGCTCTTCAGAACTCAGAACGAGATTATTTTCGATTAGTCTGTTTCTACTGTTCAATCTGATGTCTAGCTAGGGGAGCAGAGTCAAACGATCACGGCTGGGGGGTACACTAGGAACCGGAGGCGCAAGTCGAAGGAAGAACCTTCTCCCCAGTCCCTCCTTCTAACTGGTTGGATTGAACAGACAGAAGTAGATCAAATCGTTCCTTTATCTCAAGACGGGTTTTGAGAGTCTGTAGGTCTGTAGGCTAACCCATTTAAGGACAGGTTTGATTGTTTGTATTGCAGGGCACCTTTCTTCCTCCCGTGTCTCATGAATCCTTCCACATATTTCACGCATTCCCGCTCTTTCCCTCCTGTTGTAAATTATCCTCAACATGACGATTATCCCAACTCGTATTGTAATCGACCATCAGTTAGTTGGGATAATTCGGATTGGGGATACAATTCCGGACACCCGTGTTTAGGGTCTAACCCTGAACACTTTGATTCTCAATTCTATCCTTCTCAGAGTTGCATCGATTATAGATCGTCCTCCTTTCATGAACAACCTAATGCGATCTACAATCAAGAAGGATACACTGATCCTTACCCATCCTCTGATTTCACTGCCTTTAGGTCATCTCCATCTTTTGAACAATCTGAAATGACCTATTATCAGGATGGGTATAACGAATCTCAATTCGTTAATTCCTCTACATTGATGTCAAACCCGCCCAACCCTGAACCAACTCATTTGGTTCAGGTTAATCAGGTTCAAGATAAGGTTCTGGCTAACCTAAGGAATATCATTCAATCTTTAGAAGTTCAGCCAATACCTTGCATTGAGAGATTGGAGCCCCTGATTGAAATGATTGATGATTTAAACAAGTCTTTGTTGGATTGGCTCCAGGATGTTAAGGATAAGAACCCGGGTGAGTTTCTACTTGGAAAATTAGCGAAATTGAGGATGAGATTCGTGGTTGCTTTGATTAAATCTTGGAATAATTCCCAGGATGAACTCTCTTCAAGAAAGCCGATGACAGAACCCGCTCAGGCACCTGTTGGGGGGGACACGTGTTACGAAGCTGACCAGATTGAATTAAAGCAACCAATTAAGGATGATCTGATTTCTTCACCTGAGATCCCTGAGCCGGGTTACGAGAAAACGTATGTCTCCTGGGAACACAAAGTGACAACTGATTTTGGGACATACATTGATACGGATCCTGATTTCTTTGATGGTGAAGATTCAAGTTGCGAAGTCTCACACGAGTTTTCAAATCACGATTTTTGTGAGACGATTGGGCCTGAGGAATCTGATAGATCATTTGATAGCCCAATAACTAAGGAAACTGATCTTATTAGGGCACACGATACAGATCCAGAATCGCATTTTCTGGAGGAATCAATTCAATGCCCTGATTATCAGTTACACCCTGTTGAGCTTATTGATGATTTTAATTCTGAGATAATTAGACCCAAGTCAATTTTGATTCTGCCACATCATTTACACTTGGAGATTCCAGACGGGGTGATGAATACACAAGATGTCCTGGAATTTGATACACTTAATGAGGAGGATAGGAGCGGGGAAGTTCTAATTTGGGAAGTTAATTTTGGAGGAAATGGAAGATTGAGTCGAAGGGTTCCTTTTAAACTGAAACCATCAAATCAGAACCCTTACGACATTTGTTTCGAGGATGTCAAACTCAAGCACACATTTAACGATTATCCTTTTGAGCTTCAATTCTCTGTAACCCGACATTTTGGCCTTGGGTTGCATCCTCACAAATCGCAGGCCCGACCCCGCTTGCATTCTGATTTTAGGTTTTGGGTAATTTTTATCCAGAACCTAAGATATTCTCGATTATGGGGTGTGGGTCTGCACCACAATCTGGTCCACATCTGTGGACCTCTGCTGACAGGTCAGAGGATTCTTCTGTTTATTCTAATTCTGACCTGCACATGTGAATTCTTCATTTCTTTTCTTTGTATAGTGTGCCTAGCTGAAGGCACTAAACTCAGCACATATACAGTTCTTTTTCATTTTCATCTCGGAGCGGACCCGATATCCACGCAATTTAGGTGCTTTCTACGCTTTTCCACTCTGTTTTATGTCTTTTTAATACAATGAGGACATTGCATTAGATAGGCATGGGGGGATGGATATTTATCTTTGAATTCATTCGTCAGCTCCGTAGATTTGTTTTATTTTTATTTTATTTTATTTTATTATTTTTTTTTTTTAAAAAAAAAATCAAAATTAGGAAAGAGAATTTGGGTTTAAGAAAATTTTCGATCTTAAGAAATACTATATTATGTTCTGAACACAAAGACCCTTCAGGTCTTTGGACTTAATCAGCCCGTATATCCACTAAAATGTGGATTTGTTTTTCGAGTTCTCGCCAACTTGAATTTTATTTTAATTGGAGTAAATAAGTTTGGGTGATAAGTACACGACTTATCAACCCGCCCTCTGATGTGAGGGAATTTTGAGTCTTAAGCATCTACACACTTTCTTTGCACTGACTCGTTGTTTGGCGATTTTAACGGAAATTGGGTAGCTAATGAACCTTCTAGGGTGATATGGCTGGCAAGTTATCGTGGGTAACAGCCCATAGGTAGGTTGTCTAGAGCCCAGTCACTGGACCTTTCTCTTTTTGCTGCCTTTAGGTAAATCTTAGACCAGGGAAGCCACCTACTTAAAAAAAAAAAAAAAAAAAAATCAAAAAGGAGAAAAGAACAAAAAGAAATAAGCCACACTTCGCCACACGAGTATGGCTGGCAAGTTGTCGGTGGTAACAGCTCATCGACCGGTTGTCCAGAACCCAGCTCAGAAGATGCACTAAAAATTCCCAAAACACTTAGGAAGAAGCGGAGAAGTAGAATAAACCGGGGAGATATACACTGGATTCACCCTTGTGTTGACCCCGTTAAAAAATAAAAGTAGGGAGAAAGCTACCGGTTGTAAAGATACACCTTTAGGCAGAATTCTTTTTGAGGTCACCTAGAGGCGTAGAAATCCGAAGTCCGTTTTAATTGCCGGTCAACGAGTCTATCACAATCACAATAAGATGCTTAAAACTTAGGGTTCTCATCAAATCTTGGGTGAGTTGAATGGCTGTAGAAAGCCACTCTTAAACCCTAAAATTTGAAAATCCTAAAAAAAAAAAAAAAAAAAAAAAAGAGTAAAAACAGAAAAAGAAATTTTTCTTTGAATAAGGCGAGGCTTGAGGCGGTCTGCATTTTGGCTGATACCCGGGCACTGTTGTGTCTTTGAAAGTTCAGTTCTTAAGTAGACAATTTCTTAATGATTGAAAATAACTCAGGTCCAAATAATCTAACCTAATTCTTTTATAAATAGCATATAGTTTTTGCTAGGGACTAGCAAAAGATAGGCATGGGGGTATGATGTAAACACATTTACACTACTTAAAATGTCTATTTATGCATGTTCTTAAGCATAGGATTGCATTTCATGATATAAATATTGCATTACATGCATCATCTTGCATTTAGAGTAGTTTGAATAAAATGGAGGTTAATTGTCTCCTTTTATGTGCTTGGACAGGGCAAATATTTTATCGGGGCCTCGGATCAAAGATCCAACCGTATGGATATGATCAGGGCGACGATTGGAGTTCAACGACTCCAAGATCGCCCTAATCAGGCATCCGTAGCATCAGATAGAGACCGGGGAACCCTAGAAGATCAAGGGCCAGGATGGTGTAAATCCGTACTTCAGATGGAAAATCCGACCACACGGATGAATTCGGATCGACGATCGCAGCCGAACGACACAAAAATCGAGTCAATCCGACATCCGTGGCACCATCTACAACTTCCAGAAGATGGACGGCCAAGATGGCGCCACGTGGCGCAATCCCAGCCGCCCAATCGGCCGCAGGAGTCCTGTGAAGACCGCGCAACGTCTCCTCTCCGCCGTTGGATCTCGATCCAACGGCTGCGGTCGCTCGCGTTTAAAAACACCCGCGCGACCATTTCGCCCGCGTAGCGCAGCGGCGACGCAGCTGCGGGCGAAGCGGAGGTCGCGGGTTCGAGCCGCGGTGAGGGGGTCGAAGGCGCGGGCGAGCGGGCGCGCACGAGCGTCGGATGAAGATCCAACGGCCGCGCGCGCCCGATAGCGCCGACGCGCAATTGGACGCTCAGGTGGACGCTGGATCGCACGCCGGCGGGCGCGCTACGCAGCGGGCACGGACGCGATCTAAGCCGTCCGATCTCGCGATCGGACGGCTGAGACGACGCGGACGTGCATATGCGTTACGCGCGCAGGCCAGCCGAGCGGGCGCATGTGGGCGCGGCGGCGACGGCGACGGCGGGGCTTTAGCGACGGTTTTATCCGTCACTAAAGACCCCTTATTTATTATTTTGAAGATGTAATGTCCATTTTGCCCCCACTCCTTGCAACTATAAAAGGAGACCCCCTCCATACGAAATTTGCATCCCTTCCTTCTCCTCTCTACCTCTCCAAAGCTCAAGAGAAGCTTGTCCCACACCCGGGATGCTTCTCGCGAGATAAAGTCCAAATTTTTGTCCCCCTTCGGAAGTGGATCCCGCGACGACGATGGAGTGCTGCTTCGTTCCCGTTCTTCTGCTTCGTCCTCCTTCGTCCCGCTTCGTTCTCCTTCGTCCAGGCGTCGTCCCGTCCGGCTCGTCCTCCAAGCAACCGTCGAGGAGGATTTCTCTCTCCCTATTCTTTTTACTGCTTTCTAGTATAGATTTACTGCTTTCTAGAGTAGTCTATTCATCCTCCGAGCGATCGTCGAGGAGGACATTTCTCCCTCCATTCTTTTAATGCTTTCTAGAGTAATTGTTTTATGTTTTCTAGTTGTAATGAAAGAACTCTTTTATGATAAATTCCTTGTCTATTCTACATCTCATTTTGATTTCCATGTATAGTATTCCTTCTCTCTCTCTTACTCCCTCTCTCTCTTTTATTTGTTGTAGATACTTAGATAGTTTAAATTGAATTTCTTGGTGACAAAATAAAAAGAAACGCGGAGTTTTTAAATCAAACGTTCGCCTCCCTGTGTTCGACCCGGAATTCTTATTTCGGTATAAATTTTATTTGTTGAACACGAATCCTTCGCTTTCGAACTACAACGACGGGTTTTCCAAAACCAAACACGTTAGCGTAGATTCTCGCTCAACAGGAGGTCTTAAAGGTGGTCTTAAGGACCTCCTACCGAACATGCACCGAAAGATGTAATGAGATCAGAAGGTGCTGGACCCAATCAAGACACCCAAGAATTGTTGGGTGACTATAGAGGTTCGGGGCAGATGGACCCCTGGATCAGAAGATCGTCCACCTGAGAAATACCTGGGCAGCCAGAGAGGGAGAGTCCCGCAGAGACCCCTACACGGTAGAGCGTCCCCACGGGTTACAGGGTTTCCCCCACCCGACCTCTCTTGTCACTGCAGTTCCAGGTAAACCAGAATGGGGATCTTGACCTCTTAAGTCTACCTTTTTTTATTTTAAGATCAAGGTGCTTAATGTTCCACTTGAACTTTTAAGTATTTTGAGTGCAAAAGTGACCTAATATTAAGGTTGGTTGACCCGAGGGATCAACTTCACCTCTTGTTCCTTTGAGAGCTTTTAGGTCCTTCCTTTTATGGTTCAAACGGATTATCAGCCTGATTTGCTTAGGGTTCCTCTTGTATAAATCTTTTCAAACACGGTTTAGGCACACCTCTTTTTGGAAAGTTTGTTTCTTTGTTTTAGAGAAGATGTGTCTCTAAAAACCCTAGCTTTGCAATCCCTAACTTGGCTCTAGTGGGTCCAATTTAGTTGCCGTAGAAATTAGCACCTAGGGCTCAATCAAGAAAGTTTTAGCCCTAGTTGCCTTAGTTGGATGAACAAATAAAAATATGTTGAAATGAAAATCAGGCAACTTGATGAGTTACTAAATATGAGACAGGTAGCCCTAAGTTGATTTCCCTCCTTTTTTTAGATTGTGAGAGGGTTAAGAGAGAGGACTTATGGAGATTACCCGTTCCTTGGAGAGTCTGTTGTGTAGTTGCTATTCTTTCCTTTTTGTTTTTCTTTCCCTGAATGAACACAGCAAAAGAGAGAAGTCAAGTTGGATATTAGATAGAAAAGTTGTACTCAAAAGTTTTAAAAGTGCCCGTTGCTCCCCGGCAACGGCGCCAAAATGTTCGTCACGCTTTTCTGCGGTTTGTTAAAAGATAATATCGTGTTGTAGTATAGCCACGAAAGCGTTCAAAACAAATAAAGATTTTTATTACTCGAAAACCGGAGTATCCGAGGTCGAACACAGGGAGCAATCTCAGCACTTTGGGAAACCCAAGAATACAACTGTTACATGCAAATATAATTGATTCAAAGAGTTTTTAGAAAAAGTAGAATTAGACGTCTGATTTATGTATCAGACGTCTTAAATGTGATCTTTCTTTCTTTCTTCCTTCTTCTCCTTTCTGCTTCTGTATCTTTCCTTCTGCTTTGCTGTTCCGATCTCTTTGCAATCTTCCCTTGTCCTTCTTCTTCTTCTCTGCGAAGACTTCTAATCTTTCTGCTTTCCTTCTCCTGCGAAGGCTTCTTTCTTCTTCTTCTGTCTTCTTTGGCTTGCTTTTCCTTCTTCTGCAGCGGCCAAGTCCTTCTCCTGCGATCAGCCTGCCTGCACAAGAGCAAAACCTAACCCTTCTCCCGCTACCCTCACGTCTCTCTCTCTCAAGCAATTCACTCAGAGCCGCTCTCCCAGAGCCACAAGCATTAATCGGGTCGGATCGTACCCGGGACCAGGCGCACCTGAAGGTGGTGTGATGCGCGAGGAGTGCGTAGGTCTAGGTCGGGTCGGATCCGCCAAGTCCGCGTGGTCAGGCCGCGGACGAGGCGGGTGGGGTCAGTGAGGGACCTCACCCCTGTGCTTTCGAGGCAGTAAAGCTATATCACAAAAACTCTTTATACCATACCTGTGCCTTGAGATTCCACGATGTGGGACTAAACGTTCCGCCCTTCCTTTGCGCGCACCCGCAGACTCTCGTGTGCAATTGCCCACGCTGAAGGCCCTGTTGGTGCTCCTCGCTGAACTCAGTCACCTCGCGACACTTGCGAGAGCCAGCTGCACCTGCCTCCTGGGAAGCCTGATGCCTGCTGCTGCTCCAAGCTTCCTGCTGCTTCGACTGTTAATGGCGGCCGGGGCGTTCACCTGAGATTCCATAGAACGGCCTATTGGCCCAATCAGAATAGCTGGAAACCTTCGCCGTAGCACGGCGAAGGCGGTGGGTGATGCTGCAGGTTGTCGGTCGGCCTAGGCGTGCGCGCCTAGGTCAACTTGTGGCCGGAGATGGTGGGTTGATCGCGGGGTGGTTATGGAGGTCTGGAGTGGCAGTTGTGGGGTGGAGCGAGTTCCTGGTGGTGAGGCGGAGCTCACGAGGTGGTTGGCGAGCCGTTTGGAGTGGCGGAGTGGTGTGGGCGGCTCGCCGGAGTGCGGTCGGAGGCGAGGAAGATGAAGGCGGTTAGGTACTGTCGAGGGGTAATCAAGTAAAATAGTTGGGGGAAAAGAGAGAGGAGAGGATGGAGAACGTATCTGGGGTTTTCTGGAGGGAAGGGAGGCGGCGGAGAGGACGGCTCGTAACTGCCGGCGTCGGGGAAGAAAGACCCTGAGGGAGGAAGCGGCGACGAAGACGAGGTCAGAAGTGCGCGCGTGGGGTACAGCGCGACGCGGGAGATAGCGGCGGAGAGGACTCTGCTGCTGGTATGGCAGCAGAGTGACGAGAAGGAGGGAAGGAGGTCGCCGGAGCTTGTGGGTCGTTTGGCCAGAGATGGGAGAGGGAGGAATTTGGAAGGGATCTCCGTCAAAATCAAGCTTAGCCTGTTCGGCCGGAGTTGTGGGTTCTTATATAGGCGCTGGACTGGGTGTGCAGGATGTGAAGGGCACGTAATTGCCTGAGGTTGGTCGCCGGAGATGGAAAGGAGTTAGGATACCCAAATCTCCCGTGCGTTCGCACGAGAGATTGGGTTCACACCAGCGATTGTAATTGACTTTATAAGGAAGGGAATTCCTCAGAGAATCCTCCTTCCATTTCTGGGAGGGAATCTTTGAGGGATTAGAGAGCAATCCCTCTCCGAACCTCGCCGGAGCTCGGTTCTGCCCTAGCAATGGCGGCAGGACCGGTTTGCAAAGGAGGCGAAGAACCTAGGGGGTTCTCTGCAACGGTATTCAAAAGATAGGGACCAATTTGTGATTTGGGTGTACTAAATTGCAAAGTAGGTCAAGATGACCTCTCCTTAGGTCCAAATTTTGGTACAAACCTAATTTGGACCTAAGGAATCCAATGGTGAAGTTGGATTTTAGGTTTGACCTCGTTTGACTGGACATTTTGCGTAAAAACCCAAATTAGGTTAATTGAAGAGCTTGGACCCTAATCTAGGTCAAACTAGGTTCCAAAGGCCAAATTAAGTGTTCTAAACCCTAGAGTATGTTTTTCCATGATTTGTAGAGGGTTTACTTGCTTTTTGTTCTGACCGGAACCTTGTTAATTTAAGCGGGTCTGTTTTAGGGTTACCAAGTGTCATTTAGTTCTTAGATTGCACATGAACCCATTTCTGATTGACTCAACCCACTTTTTATCTCATTTAGACCATTTGACCTATGTTTTGCCTCTGAGAAATCCTGTTTACGTACTGCAATGGTAAAATTGCAGTTTTAACCTTTATTTCATGTTTTCTTCTCAGGGCACTTGTTCCTTCAGTTAGGCCTTCTTCTAGGTTATGTAGGAGCTTTTATCTTCTTTATTGGGTCAAAATGAGCTAGTTATGGCTCATGATGAGGCTCTCATCAGTTATTACTAAGGAGAAGCTTCAAAACACAATTCGATTGGATGAGTTCCTACTGCATAAGAGGTGGAGTATATACTCTTTTTTTTTTTTGAAAAGAGGAGTATATACTCATCTTGATGACGTGATGATAACATATCACCTCCTCAACGCTTGTCTCTTAGGATATTCATCCTACTGGGGGCATGTAAGTGCATTGTGTAGTTCAGGTACCTTGGGCAACCCTATCTCGAAGTGTCAATTGCGACAGGCTTGAATTCACTTAAGAAATCCATGGGCGATACTATCTCGAAGTGTCGATTGCCAGGAGTTCTTGGGGTCACTTTAGGTGGTGCTATCTCGAAGCATCGAAAACCAGGCACCCTTCAAGGTTCAGTGATGGGGACAATGAATCCAACATAGACCGTGTTGATAGCTGATCCAAGGTTGGACTTAGAGGAATCATACAAAAAAACAAATATATATATATTAAAAAAAATCCCTCTTACTCTCTTTCTAGGTTAGCAATCATACCAACCTCAAATAAATTAGACCAATGCACATGCTTGGATGCTTTAATCTCTGAGACCAATAAACCCTAGGGTAGAGCTAGAAATCAAGGAAACCTGTGCCTGCAACTTGTCCTTAGACGACCTAGTTTGTAACTTAGCAACTACTTAGGAACCTTAGGTCTAAAGTTTGTAACTTAACATGTTTCTAAGGGAAGACCGATTTGGTTGGCTAGTCTACTTAGAGAGTTGGGTTATTCCTTGATTTTGCTAGGTGATAAATGCCAGTTTATCATCATTCTTAGGCACTAAAATGAACCTAGCTCTTAGGGTTTTGCTCTGCAAATGGGTTTTCTGGGCTGCATTTAGGCATTAACTAGGTTAGGCATGCATTGTACTTTTTCTTATCTTTTTAATGTCTTTTTGTGAGTGTTAGGGATGAACAGATATACAGATCCCTAAAACCCTAGCATTCAAGAAGGCAACTGGTGAAGAAGAAGCTCAGACTAGCTGGAACTCAGCTTGTTCTAGCTCACCACAGCTGGAATCTAGCTCACTTAGACTAGGGTTAACTCATCCTAACTCCATTCAGCTCATCTCAGTTGAATAGCAGCTAAAGAGAGCTCATCTTAGCTCACCCTAGCTCAGGTCAGCTTAAATCTATCTCAACTTAGTTGAGTCTAGCTCATCTCAGCTCCCACTAGTCCACAGGGAGCTTTAGTTGGCTCAGCTGAGTTGACTAGAGTTCACCCCATCACAGGTCTAGCTACATCCAGCTCCACTCAACTCCAGCCAGCTGAAGATGAATTCATCCCAGCTCAGGAAACTCAAGTCTAGCTTCCAGGGACTCAGCTTAGCTCAACTTAGTTGAGCGATGCTACCTTAGCTGTCTCAACGAGCTCAATCCTCCCCGGGAG
The DNA here is from genome assembly GCA_037157565.1 of Thalassia testudinum. Classification (NCBI taxonomy): domain Eukaryota; kingdom Viridiplantae; phylum Streptophyta; class Magnoliopsida; order Alismatales; family Hydrocharitaceae; genus Thalassia; species Thalassia testudinum. The sequence continues at coordinate 16,400,886 of JAZHRO010000007.1, forward strand.
CACCAGACCCAGCTCACCTCAGCTCCATTCAACAGAAGCCAGCTCACTTTAGCTTGGCTTAGTAGCTGATTGCACCGCAAAAATGCCCCTACAATTGTGTCATCTTGTGCTATTTCCTAGCATTACCAGTGCATATTAGGTTTCTATAGTTGCATTTGTGAAAATACATGCATGCATTTAATTGAGAGGGGAGAGAGTGAAATAAAATGGCCTTGCAATTAACAAGTTCCTCAAGTCCTGCCTTGCAAAATTTTCACCTTCATTTTCTATTTCTTTTTTATTTTTGACTTTCTTCCCGCGGCTGTAAGGAACGGCCTCTTCTTCTTCTCACCATGTCCTGCTCAGCCATTCCCTGCTCAAGCTCTCCCTGCAGCTGCATGCCCTGCCAGCCATGCACAGCCGCATGCACAGCTAGGGCATGGCTGTGCATGCCTTCCTCCTCTATAAAAAAGGCGTAGCTCCTTCTTTGCAAGGGGAGCCTGGTCCTCCACATAAAAAAATCACATAGCAGCTCTTCTCCTTCAAGGCCGTCCCCTCCCCTCACCCTCCATACGCTAGCCGTCCTCCTCTAAGGAGACACTCTGCGGGCAGGAGCACCTCACGGTGGTGCACAATCACCACCGTGAGTCCACACTGCCCAGCTCATCAAAGAGCCGGTGGGCGTGGTGGTTCTTTCCCTGTTTCAACGTCCAAGCCACTTCAGCCATTGGAGCAGGAGCTTCAAGCTTTAAAGCTCAAAGCTTCGCACGCAGTAGCAGCAAGGTGGCAGTAGGCATACAGGCCACCGCGCGCCCGCACGCAGGCCACCACGTGTGCCTGCAGGCTACCTTCGCCTCCCGCTTCTTCGTGCAAACACCCACTTCTCCTCATAGCCCAGCCGGCGCAGACCTTCTTCCGTGCACGCCGAGCCACATCCACGCCACCTGCACTCACAGCACCGGCCGCACTTGGTTGCGCGGCTCGCCCAGCCACTGTAGCCACTGTTCACGCATTTCTGCGGAACGCTGTGGCTACAGTGGGGTGACCGGTAAGTTTCTCACTTATCCGGTCACCCGGCGCACTGCAACCGGCCTTCGGCCGCGCGCGCATCTCGCCCCGTGCCAACTCTAGCGCCCGCTTGCACATCTACGTGCGGTCCTCTACCAGCACCCGCCCGCTTCAGCGTCTTCGCCTGTGTACACTCAACCACTCCCAGCACCTGCGTCTGCCCGCACCCGAGTCTCCGCGCAGCGCTGTGTGCTGCGTTCCTTCCTCCGCGCCCACTCCCCTGCGTGCATATGCACCTACGCATGCGCGTGGAACCATCAGACGAACCCTGAAGCTTCAGATGCCTTAACCCTCCAGCCTTCACTCCAGCAGCCTCCCTCTCTCTCTCTCTCTCTCACACACACACACAACACTCTCTCACTCTATCTCTGCACACACACATACACACACACTCACACTCTCGCACACGCACACTCTCACTTATATAGTATTATATACATAAATATATATACGTATATATATATATATTGATATATATACATATATTTATGTACATATATATATATATACTTATATCTATTTATATAGTAGTATTCATATAACTAAGTTTTAGTATACATACATATATATATATATACATATATCTATATACTTATATATATATATACATATATATTTACATATATACATATATACTTATAACTATATATACATACATATATATATATATTTATCTACATATATCTATATATACATATATTACTATATACATACACATATATATATATACATCTATATAGTATCATATACATACATATACATATATATATATATCTATACATATAGTTACATACCTACATATATATACATATACATATATATATACATATATAAGTACATATATACCTATATATTTATAACCATATATACATATATATATATATTTTTTTTTCACATTACTTACCATACGTTGTATCGCGGGAATATCTGCACCAGTTGCTGATATTCCCCGATACATGCGTATAAAAAGCGTGGTCACACTCATCTTCCATCAATCCACTTTACACTCACGCAACACCTCGTCCTGTTGGTTGTGTCTTTCTAGACGATGACCGATTCGACACCGTGCTACACTCCATCTCTACCTCCACCCCCACACCTTTATACATATATAGTGTATACATATATATATATACTATAGTTACTTTACTTCTTCTTCTCTTTCCTACCAATAATAAGATAAAAAAAAATATAAAAGAGAAAAGATAATCCTTGACTTACAGGTCCTCCATCTTGCGAATATCAAGACCCATTTTGGAACCCTGATTTGGCCCAAGGCCAAGAACCTAATTTTGAGGGTGTGCCTCAAGGACTAGAATTATCAGAAAAAGATCTAAATAGAAAAACACCAAAAACACAATAAAAGAACGGAAGAGATTCATTGTAGGAAAGGCGTAGAAACTTGACTTTTAGCCCCACTTCCCTGGGTTCGACCCTGGGCCTATAAGTGACCAAGATAAACTCAAGTAGGCCAGGTTAAAAATTTGGTAAAGAGATGATTAGGTTCGATTTAGGTTAACCACTATACACATTTCAACTATAAAATCACCATATTAACACAACCTAACTGGGTCCCGAGCATAATCTTTTCTAGCGCCGTTGCCGAGGAAGTGCGTATTCAACTAATTTTCTATTCCATTCCTTTCATTACATTTTCCTCTTCTCTCTTCACAGGTGTTTTTGTTTATTGCTGTGTAGGTAAACCTGTTGCAAGGAGAAGGCAGGCAGACAAAGTCGAAGACGTGGGTAGGTCCAAGGTGGGAATGAGAGCGTGAAGACGCCGACACCGCATTGGAGCTCCGCACATGTTGCCGAACAAGTAGGTCTTCCTTTCTTAGCAACCTAGGTTAACTTGTCACCTTAATAAAAAAAAAAACTAGAAAAACTTCTTGGGATCTCTTGGGGTAAGTGGATTAAAATTCACTTGTTTGATTGATTTCCCTTACTCCCACCGCCCCAGGATTTCCCACAAAACTTCGCATAGCGAAAATCCAAGAATCTTGATTCTTGAATTTTTCTCCGTGTGAAGTATTCTTTGAGGCAAATAAAAATATTGGTTGCCACCCCTCTTTGCCTCATTTACCTGCAATTCAGGATCACCTTTTTGGTGGGGAGACTTGGAATTGAGTTGATTCCAACCCTACCATGACTTTTCAACTTGCCTAAGATTCGATCCCGAATACTTCAACCCCAACAAATTGATTTTCCTTATCTTTTGGTTGAGCCTTGTGTGTGGACATCTTTTTGGTGATTGGGAGCACTTGAATTGAAGTGCTTTGGCTCCCTTTCACACTAAATCTAAAATTGATTCGTGCATCCACACATAGAAATCTCCATTTAGGGAAGCCCATTGCATTGTAGCATGCATTAACCAATTGACATTGAAGAAGGGTTTGTTGGGCTTAGAAGCAAACTTGTATTCTCTCAAAACCCGGAGATTGGTTGAATTGGTATTTCAGCGAAATCCTAAAATCCATACTACTTAAGGCTGAACTCTAAAAACCATTCACCAATTAAAAACATCAATTCGGGGAGATTTCCCCGTTGCATGCTTGTATTACACACTCTCTAAAAATCAATCACTTGGGCATTACCTGTAAACAATGTCCTTCACATTCCAGAAGCACTTGATCCTAAGCCTTTAACTAAAATTGGTAATAACTTGACCCTTACTAAGGATTGGAGGCCCAACTACCTGCGTGTAGTGTCTATGTGCTGGTGAGGGTTCCTGCGTGATATCGGGTGTCTAAGACTGGGGCAAACGGCCTTTCAATCTGGCTCGATGGTTCCGTGGTGCTCGCATTCGATTCCGTAGTTCGTGATAGTAGGTAACCTAGACTTTAGGTCTAAGGGCACACTGTAGAGGTTAGGAATTTGATTGCATTGATTTGTCATCAAGTGTATGATAACACTACACAAGGGGGTGACAATTCTGTTAAATAGAGCCCATCTTAAGAATAAAAGGCACAACATAAGTAGAATGGGAGCATTGCATGCATCATGTACCAAGATTGCTTATAAAACTGTAGTAATGGCCATTTGTGTAAGTACTTGTCAAAGCAGGCCTCAGATGAGCAATCGAACTGCACGGATGTATTCAGAATGATGAACGGAGTCCAACGGACTCAAGATCGGCCAAATCCGACATCCGAAGCTCCTACAATAGGCCCAAGAAGTTCTGATCGTTGATCTGGTGATCAACGGCCCTCGTTGCACCATGTCACCCCTGCTCCACCGCATGCCACTCTCCCTTCAGCTGAGATCAAATCTCGGTCGTCGATCTTCGATCAGACGGTCGAGAACCGCGTGCCCATCCACAGTCGCTGCGACAAAGCATGGGTGTGGCGCAACGGTTAGCGCACACGCCCACACGCACGTGATGCGAGTTCGACCCTCGCAGTGCGGTGCAATTGAAGACGAAGGAGAGCGCGGCGAAATTGGGCTGCCCGATCAACAGCGGGCGGCCGTGATCACGCCACGCGACGCGCCCTTAGAGCGCTGATAGCGATTTCACGCGGTTTGTTAAAATACGTCGTTGTAACGCGTAAAACCGATCAACTCTTAAATTTATAATCCTAGATAGGGAAGTATCTAGGGTCGTCCAAGGAGGCAATATGGTTGCAAAATTGATTCTCTTGCTTGGAATAAATCTCAACTTTCTTTTTGGTAATTTTCAATATACCATTTTTCTTTATTTTTGAACTAAGGCAACATGCGAACTGATGGCAGGAAAAGTGATTTACACTTCAATTTAAATACTACTTCTATGTGGCAAGTAGAGCCTCTCCCTAAGCTCACTCTAGGCAAGTGGAGGCCTAGAATAATTAGGGAGAGGGAGTGAGGAATGCTAAAAACAAGCAAATAGAAATGCAAACAAGAAATTGCAAAGAAGGCAACTAGATAATTAAAAAAAAAGTGTTTAGCAAAAATGCCTAGTAGAGAAATGCTTCTACTACTAGAAAATTGACATAAAGAAAGGAAAACACAAATCCTCTAGATAGATGGTGAAGAAGAGGGCTTCTTGCTCCAAGGTTGGTGGCTCCCAATCTTGAAAAGAGTCCTTCAACTCCTTCCTTGCAGTGCTCCACCAAGGTGATGTCCTCCAAGGTAAGCCCTAAGGGGGCGTGCCCTAAGCTTCTCTCCAAGGGTGGATGTCCACCCTAGGTCCTTCTCCCTTGCCTGGCCATCCTCCTTGAAGTGGAAGAGTCCTCCTCCTTGGCGTGGCCCAAGTTGAAGAGAGTGGGGAGAAGAAGGCACCAAAAGGGCTGGTGGTGTGCCCCTTTAATCTCCTTCTCTACTCCTCCTTGGGCGTAGGTATAGGTGGATGTAGGTAGAAAAATACACTAAGGGACGGATTCCCCAAAATGGTGGTAGGTGGTGGCTTTTTATAGAATAGGATAGGGGGGTTAAGGTGCCCCTTGAAATGGAGGGCTAGGATGGAAGGATGAGGGTAGTTGGTGATCCTATGGCTAGGATGAGTTGGCGCCAACCCAAGGGGTGTTAAAGGGGGTGGTTATGGTGGTGTTGGTGTCTTTTGGTGGTGGAGAGACACCCCCATGTTGGCGCCAACATGGGGTCTTCTAGAAGGGGAGTTAGGTGGATGGTGGAGATGGATTCAAGGGGGATTGTGTGGTGGAGATGAGGGGGGATTTTGGAGGGAGAAGTGGCGCCATTAAGGGGTGGTTATGGGTAGTTTTTGGTGCCACTTTTAGGTGTCTTTTGGAGGTGGTGGGTAGATTAGGTTGGTGCCAAGTGGGTTATCTTATGTGGAGCTTAGGCGGAGCTAGTTGGGTGGAGTTGGTAGGTTGGTTTTTGGGGTGGTACAGGCCAAGGAAGTTGGAGCATAGTTAAGCTAAGCTAAGCTAAGATAAGCTAGCTTAGCTAATGGAGGAGTAGAGGAGAAGATGTTGGAGCTAGGGTTTGGAGGAAGGAGCTGAGGAGAAGAAGTCTGGAGTTGGAGCTGGAGCTGGCTGCTGCTGAAGAGGCTGGCATGGGGCTACTCTAGCTGGCTTAGCTTGCTAGTTCTTTGCTAGCTACTAAGCCAAGCTAAAGTGAGCTAGCTTCTACCAAAATGAGCTAAGGTGAGCTAGGTCTGGTGCTCCCGGGGAGAATCAAGCTGGTTGAGGCAGCTAAGGTAGCTTAGCTCAACTGAGTTGAGCTAAGCTGAGTCCCCGGGAGCTGGACTTGAGCTTCCTGAGCTGAGATGAATTCTTCTTCAGCTAGCTGGAGTTGAGTGGAGCTAAATGTAGCTGGATCTGAGCTGGGGTGAACTCCTGTCAACTCAGCTGAGCTAGCTAGAGCTCCCTGTGAACTAGTGGGAGCTGAGATGAGCTAGACTCAGCTAAGTTGAGCTGGATATGAGCTGACTTGAGCTAGGGTGAGCTAAGATGAATTCTCTTGAGCTGCCATCCAGCTGAGATTAGCTGAATGGAGCTGGGATGAGCTAACCCTAGTTCAAGTAAGCTAGGTTCCAGCTGCGGTGAGCTGGATCAAGCTGAGGTGAGCTGGATCAAGCTGAGGTGAGCTGGATTAGGCTGAGTTCCAGCTAGTCTGGGCTTCTCCTTCACCATTTGCCATCTTGAGTGCTAGGGTTTTAGGGATCTGTGCATTTGTACATCCCTAACACTCACAAAAACTCATTAAAACGACAATAAAAAATGCAATGCATGCCTATCCTAATTTATGCCTAAATGCAGCCCAAAAACCCATTTGCGGAGTAAAATCCTAAGAGGCAGGTTTGTTTTAATGCATAAGAATGATGATAAACTGCCGTTTATCAAGCGCGAGTGCCCACGTGTGCATGCACGCCGGGCGATGACGCCCGAGCACACGCGCGCTCGAGGCGTGATCCTTGTGCCTCCAAGGGAAGATCTCAACCGTCCGATCTTCGATCGGACGGCTCTCATGCCGTGGCCGCGGATCGAGCGCGAAGAACGGCATGGGCAGTTGACCGACGGGCTGAAGGGCTTCACTGACGCTTTTGGAATGGTCTTAGCGACGTCCTGGACGTCGCTAAAGCCCCTTCTTCTTTTAGAAAGCCCTTAACCCTATTTAAACCCCCTCCAACCACTCATTCAGGTCATTCACTTCCCTTGCAACTACTCTACCCCTCTCCTAGCTAGCTTTAGGCCGTCTTGTAATTGTCGGAGACGACGAGCCGCCGACGGAGCCTCCTCCACCGCCGTGGCTGCGTCGCCGCTCTCCCCCCTCTCTCTCTTCCTCTCCTTTAAGCTTTCCATTACTTTTGTTTGAGCATGTATTTAATGTTGTAAGCTATGAACTCAAAGTGCATGATTAATGAAGTTACTTTCTGTTCAGTTGTTTACTTTAATTTCTGTTTAAGTTGCATGATCAAGCAAGAAACAACTCTAACCCTAATCTCTCTCTCTCTATTTCTCTCTCGCTTTTCAAACCGCACATTTCACAAGCAAAACTCCACGCTTTCTGTGACAACAAGTGATAAGAAAAATCCGATTTTCATGCCTCCCTAAGACCAACACTTGGACTCACCTCCGTTTCTTTACTTTAAAACCCATGTTGCAAGTGCGACCATAACAACACTTCTTAACACACACGCATGAGCGCATGCCGGTTTTTGGCGCCGTTGCTGGGGAGGCAACGAATTTGTTTTGTCACCTCCATTCCACATCCATTCTCACATCATCTAATGACTTGTTTCCTTTTTACTTGATGGTTGTAGGAATTCAGTGCTTGGACGGCGAAGCAACGCATCCCACGATGATAACAAGGGAGTAGGTGCAACGAGGACCGATGGTGAGTAATTCTTCACTTATGATTGTTTTCTTGCATGAAAAACTAAAAAAAGTATAAAAATTGAAAAAAATTGGCATGGTGTATGATTGCTTGACCCACATCCTTAACACATCACCCCACAAAAAAAATGTACACTCTAATATTCTGAATAAATTCTTGGAGTGTTCTTTTCTCTTTTGAGTGGTGTTTGCGAAGCCACCATGAGTTGACCTGGGCCGCACCACTCAATCCTAAAATCGACTCATCTGATAGAAGCTGCATGATCATTAGGATGAGTACATTAGGGTTTTAGAGCCTCTACAGAATAACAGGAAATCTACTTTCAACGAATTGTGTGCAGAACTTGACGTGCCCACTGAAACTTGCCTGAAAACATTAAGACACGTCAACCCTTAAAGGCATTAAAGTAAGGGTGAAACACTAGAAGACACCACATCTTAAAAATCCTTGCTTGAAAATAATTTTTTATAGAAGCACACACCTTGAAAGTGGAAAATTAAGAGGCACCACCCCAATCAACGCCTCATCACATAACCCTAGCACAAGCACTATCCTAGCCCTTTAAAACTGAGTAGACATGCCCTAGGCAGGATTGAGTTAAGTCTCGAAAGGCGAGGTTTTGTTCGCTGGGCACTTGGCTTTCATTCCCTTGGTAGAATCTGGTGACTAGGCTACGGGGCAATGTCAAACGACCGTGGCTGTGGGGTCTACGAAATCGGAGGAGCAAGCCAAAGGAAGAACCTTCCCTGCAATCCCCTCGTAATCAACCTGGCCAAATTAGCCTTGGGTAGGGGAGTCCAGTGCTTACGGACGTAATCACCCTTTGTGAGATTTCTAGGTCCCCTAAGGAACACACCATAAGGACTAGGTTTGTTTGCTTGGTTGAGTACACAACTCTCTCTCATCTGTTCTTCCCGCATCCCTCCATTTCTTCCAAACCATGGATTTTAGTGCTTATCCATCTTACCCAAACTACCCCAAACAGGATTTGTATGCTAACCCAAGTAGACCATATCCACAGCCTACTTGGGCTAACCAACCACCAAGTTGGGGATACGACCTTGAATATCCCTCTTGGCCCAACTGTCCCAATTATGACCAAACCGCACCAACCTCTTATTGGAATACACCCGACATATCCACCCAAGGGTACGATTCAAATCGTAGGGCTCCATATCTCGATTCTCCTCACGACGCCTCCTCATTTAGGTCCTACCCGCTCTACTGTGATAGGGCCTACACTTTAGGATAACACCAAGAACCCTACCCTTCTTAGGATAATAACCAAGAAAGGTCATCTGAATTTAACAACCTTTCCTACTTGACCTTTGGATTGGAAGGAGTTCTAGACAAATGGAAATTAGAAAATGATCGGAAATCTAGGCAATCCCAGGATCATCAACCTTGATTTGGTCCCCTGATGAAGAATCTGACTAGGAGGAGAACTTAGAACCTCAACTATTCTGGAGTAGGACCAAACAGAGAATGGTTCCTCTTGAAGAACTGGACCTTGAACATGATAGAATAGAGGACCCACCCAAGAACCTAAACACTAGTATGGATTCTGATCCACAACCTCAACCATACTCTCTTAACCTGGATTTCAAGAAGGAAATCCAAAGGACACCAAATGACACCATGTCAATTCTTGATAACCTGCAATTAGAACTACACAGACAGAATCAAGAATTGGATAAAGGGCAACAGGCCATGTTGGATTTGTTCCAACAATTGGGGGAAGAAGGCCAAAGAAAGATGTTGCACACAATGCCATTCATGGAATTTGTAAAGCAAGGACCTACCATGATCAATTGGACTACACCCAGTCACCCTAATTTGGTTCAGTCCACCATTGATACCCCTCAAGAGTTGGATAGCTCAATCAATAAGGTCAGTAAGGATTCCTCGAAACACAATTTGGGGAGCATTGAGGACAAACATCAGGAGGAAACTGAGACTGTGAGGGGAGATGCCTTGGAATCTGAATCTAATTGGCCCAAGAGAAGTAATCTGGTGGGAACAACAACCAACACCAGAGATGGGGAATGGGGTTACAATTTCAAAGAAATCGATTATGAATCGGTTGGAATCCCCATCACAAATGTGGACGAGGACCAAGAGAAAGAATGATCTAGAGGATGAAATTGGCCCTACCTCTAATGCAACCCCAAATAGTGAATTTGATACAAAGGAGGTTGAAGAAAATATTCTTGAGATTGAGGGCTTGGAGGGAATGAGCAATGAAACCATAGTTGTGGAAGAGATGGATTCGTCTTTGGAGAGAGGCCTCATGCTTGATTGTAGGGCTCATTATGAAACTCTTGACTTTGTTACCTACCCTACCAGAATAAGGATCCCACAACCCAAATGCACTGGAATTGATACACTTTTGACAGATTATAATTTTATCGGGACACAAGCTGAGTATGAAACCTACATCTTTAGTGTCTGGCATGTCATATTTGGGGTGCGTTCGTCCACATCAACTTGTTTGCATGCCTGCAGACTAAGAGAGGATCCGACATGGGCATGCATGATACATCTGTTGCAGAATTCCCGCCCTTTTGGAACGGGACTCCACCACAAGCTTGTTTGCATCTGTGGACTTCTAATTTTGGGTTTGGTTGATTTTGTACATACCTCCTTGACCCAAACCATTCCTTTTTGTGCACCGCCCAGCTGGAGGCGTTAAACTCAGCGCTTCCTAGGAGGCAACCCAGAGGATTCAGACTGATCCGATATTTTACGTCACTCAGGTACTATCTTTTTGAACCCTTATGCATCCATGTACTTGCCAATGAGGACATTGTCCAACTTAAGCATGGTGGGGTGGTAAATTGCATAATCTTGAGCTCATTTAATCAGTCTGAATAAATAAATAAATAAAAAATTGAATTTAGGAAGAAAACTTAGGCATTAGAAACTTGTCAATAGTGGGAAATAATACAAAAAGAACTTAAACACTTAGACTTTTCAGGCCTTCAGGCTTAATAAGCCCTGGTGTCTATTAAAATATGGATTTAGCTTCAAATCCTTACAACCTTAAGCTATTCTAATCCACCTACTAAATAAGGTGATAAATATACGACTTATCAACTCACCCTCAAACTCAGAAAAACTTTGAGTCTAAGCATCTGCACACATTTTTGCACAGACTCACTTCTCAGAGATTTTGACAAAAATTCGATAGCTAATGAACTCTCTAGGGTGGTATGGGTGGCAAGTTGTCGTGGGTAATAGCCCATTGGCAGGTTGTCCAAAACCCAGCTACAAGGCCATTTCTTCTTCATTGCCTCTAGGTACATTTGAGAGTAGGGAAGCCACCTACAAAAAAAATAATAAAGGGAGAAGAAAAGAAAATAAACCACACTTCACCGCACGAGTATGGCTAGCAAGTGATCGTGGGTAACAGCCCATTGGTCGGTTGTCCAAAGCCCAGCTCAATAACTGCACAAAAAGAACCAAAACACTTAAGGAAGAAGCAGGGAAGTAGTACAAGTCAGGGAGATATACACTGGAAAAGTCCTTGTGTTGACCCCAATTAAAAAAAACGTAGGGAGAAAGCTACCAATCGAACAAATACACCTTCAGGTAGATATATTTCCTCTTCCGGTCAACTAAGGGCGTAGAAACCCGAAGTCTGTCTGAATTACTGTTAATTGTGTCTATCACAATCTTCACACCAAGATGCTTAACACTTAGGGTTTTGACCGAGTTTTGGTTGGGTTGGGTAGCCATAAAAAGTTACCAACACAAACTGAATTCCGAAAAAATTCTAAAATATATATATATATATATATATACACTTATACACATGTATAGTTATACATTAAAGCAAGGATTCGGGAGAATCATATTTTGGTAGACACCCGGGCGTTGCTTAGTCTTTGTAGATTAAGATCTTGGTATATTTCCTCCTATTGACAAGTGACGAAGTGTCTAAGCAATTACTTCTTAAATTCTGAAAAAAATAAAGGCTAGAATAAACCTTGCTAGGGACTAGCAAGGAGTAAGCATGGGGGCATGATAACACTACACAAGGGGGTGATAATTCTATTAAATAGGGCCCATCTTAAGAATAAAAGGCACAACATAAGTAGAATGGGAGCATTGCATGCATCATGTACCAAGATTGCTTATAAAATAATATTAATGGCCATTTGTGTACGTACTTGTCAAAGCAGGCTTCAGATGAGCAATCGGACTGTACGGATGGATTTAGAATGACGAACGGAGTCCAACAGACTCAAGATCGGCCAAATCCGACATCCAGAGCTCCTACAATGGGCCCAAGAATTTCTGACCGTTGATCTAGTGATCAATGACCCTCGTTGCGCCACGTCACCCCCACTCCACTGCACGCCACTCTCCCTTCAACTGAGATCAAATCTCGGCCGTCGATCTTCGATATGACAGCCAAGAACCGCGCGCCTATCCGCAGTCACCGCGACAAAGCGCGGGCGTGGCGCAACGGTTAGCGCCCTTAGAGCCACGTGGTGCGGGTTCGAGCCGCGCGGTGCGGTGAAATTGAAGACGAAGGAGCGCACGACGAAATTGGGTTGCCCGATCAGCAGCGGGCGGCCGTGATCGTGCCACATGGCGTACCCTTAGAGTGCGAGCACCCACGCGTGTGCGCACGTCGGGTGATGACGCCCACGCACACGCGCACCCGAGGTGCGATCTGAGCGCCTCCAAGGGAAGATCTCAGCCGTCCGATCTTTGATTGGATGGCTCTCACGCAGCGGCCATGGATCGAGCGCGAAGAAGAACGGTGCGGGCGGTTGTCCGACGGGCTGGAGGGCTTCACTGACGCTTTTGGAATGGTTTTAGCGATGTCTCGGACGTCGCTAAAGCGTCGCTAAAGCCTCTTCTTTTAGAAAGCCCTTAACCCTATTTAAACCCCCTCCAACCACTCATTCAAGCCATTCACTTCCCTTGCAACTACTCTACCCCTCTCCTAGCTAGCTTTAGGCCCTCTTGTAATCGCCGAAGATGACGAGCCACCGACGAAGCCCCCTCCACCGCTGTGGCTACCTCGCCGCTCTCCCCCCTCTCTCTCTCTTCCTCTCTTTTAAGCTTTCCATTAATTTGTTTGAGCATGTATTTAATGTTGTACGCTATGAACTAAAAGTGCATGATTAATGAAGTTACTTTCTGTTCAGTTTTTTACTTTACTTTCTGTTTAAGTTGCATGATCAAGCAAGAAACAACTCTAACCCTAATCTCTCTCTATCTCTCTCTCGCTTTTCAAACTGCACCTTTCGCAAGCAAAACTCTACGCTTTCCGTGACAAGTAATGAGAAAAATCTGATTTTCACGCCTCCCTTAAACCGACACTCAGACTCACCTCCGTTTCTTTACTTTAAAACTGACGTTGCAAGTGCGACTATAATGACACTTCTTGACACACACGCACGAGCGCACGCCAGTGTACCTCTGCGGTGTCATTTCTCTCATCTCTTTTCCCTTCTCATCTCCCCAATTCTTCCTGCGGTAATGCATGTTTGGGAGGAGGTCACAAAACCTTGAACTGTGTGAATTGTCAGGTAATTTTAGAAAAGAAGCTGCATTGTCCTCCTCCACAAACATGGCTGCACGCTCACCCCCAAATCCCAAGGGGGGAAACCGCCCTCAAAACCCACCAAGTTGTGGAGCTTTGGATCCCATAACCCGCCTCCAAGCCCAAATGGAAATGTATAATGAACAAATTGAAGCCATAAGGGAAACTTTGGAGGAAACGTAGAACCCTCTCGAACGGGAGGAGCCTAGGTCTCTTAGCTCCTATCAGAATCCTGCTGCTACAGAGATCATAGGACAAATTCGGGTCCCCATGGTTGGGGACGACTTTGAACTGAATCCTAACATAATTGGCCTTATTAATTTTCACTTCCATGGTCTTGCAAGTGAAGATCCTTTTCTCCACTTGGAAGAATTAACCTGATTGGCTAAAACTGTTAAACCAAGAAATATTGGGTTACCTATAGTCCTCATGAAAATGTTCCTGTTTTCATTGCAGGATAAAGCGTCGCAGTGGTTACGCACCCTTGGGAGAACCATCCACTCTTGGGAAGAGATGCAAACAGTGTTTCTCAAGAAGTTTTTCCCAATCGGCGAACCAATGCTCTTCGCCGTGCTATCACCTCCTTTACGCAACAAAATGATGAACAATTTCATGAGGCATGGGAGAGGTATAACGACCTCCTCAGGAAGTGTCCGCACCACGGTCTACCTAAGTGGCATATAGCCCAGATTTTCTACTATGGGCTAAATGAGACTTTGAAGCAGATTGCAGACGCTTCCTGCGGAGGGAATTTCTTGAATAAAGTTGAGAATGAAGCATTTGAATTGTTTGAAAATATGAGTGAAAACTCAATGAACAATGCTTCTATTATCACCTTTAATCATAACAGCCAGCCGCAAAATGTCCACGAAGTTGACATGGGACCCTCCCATTCATCCACTGATCTTAGCCTTATCGCACAGAAATTGGATGAAGTCTCCGTCCTGCACAAGAAGCTGGACGAGCTTCTGGCCAACCCGCCCGTTCTATGGCAAACACCCCCACTTTACCACTTCATCACAATCCCAATTCTTCCAACACCAGGCTTATCCCGAGAAACCCCATAAAACCTTCCTTACCGAGTGTCGCACCGAGCGATTCGGTATGTCATGTGGATCTGGCTGCTACGAGCTAGTATTTCAACATGGAGGACCAAGCCTCCGTGTGCTCGGATGCATACTTACATGCGGACGCATCTTCTGGCATAGAAGACGTGTGCGCCCTAGGGAACAACCCGTTCTTTGCCATTTATAACCCAGGGTGGCGAAATCATCCGAACTTCGCATGGCCCAACAACCCGCAGGTGGACCAATGCAACCGTCCGCACCCGTCATCCCAAGGGCCCAGTTTAATCCTATATCGAATCCTCCATCAGGCCCTTATGTACCACAAGCAGAACACGCATCAAGTCCTCTTAACAAATTGATGCGAATGATGACGGAAATGTCAAAGCGCCATGAAGAGAACATGACCTCTCTTCAGCACCAATTGGCGTAGCAGAATGCTGAGATCAGTCAACTACGCATGGCGACTCGATCTCAAGGCACTCTTCCCGCCCAACCAATTCCAAACTAGTGAAATTTCGTACCCCATGGTCCTCAACCACAAGTACGACCTTCTCAATGGTAGGTTAATCAAATTCTGCAAGCTCAAAGCATTCCACCAGGATTTCAGGCTAATCCCGATGCAGCACCTCACTCTTATGTCCCCATTGTGAATCCTCCACCGCCATATGATCCCACTGGACCTGCATCGTCCAATGCTATCACTACGAGGAGCGGTAAGCAAACCGTCGATTGACAAAAATGTCATTTTCGCGCATTTGAAAGTCGTCGGAAATCGTAGTATAGTCGCGCAAAAACATTCATTAAAAATTGATTTCTAAAGATAATGAGACTTGAGTCCCGGTCGTTCGTCTCTGGGAGGCGTTGCTTTTACTTTTGAAATTGATCTTTTTTCCACTCTACTTTGTTTAGAATCGCATGCCGGTTCGTGATTATTACGTATTTACGTACGACATGCTTAGTTCCAAGAATATTAAGAGTTAGAAACAGGCAACATTAATCACGCAAAAGATAATAGCAATCATTAAGCTCAAGGTGATTTCAAACAGATAGATATATATATATAAATGTGTTTTCATTCATTCATTTGGGAGTTGTTGCACAAGGAATCTAGAGGAAAGCTTGTACATAAATGCTTGAAAATTAAATCTAGCTACCAGAAAATGATGGCATAGAAGAATCGATGGGGGGATTTCGCATGCATCATTGGGGGAGAAGTAAGACTACACTACTAAGTAGTAAATAAAAGCAGTAAATAAGTGAAGAGCATAATCTAAATCTAGCAGAATGGAATGGCAATTAGGGGTGGTCCCCGATGGCCTTTGAGTGGTTGAGAGAAGAAGGAGGGGTGGCCAATCGAACCTAGGCTGGCCCTTGGGGAGAGGTTGGGGAGCTGATCCAGCTTCCTGGCGTGGGGATGGTGGCCTCCATGGTGGTGCTCAACTCGTGGAGGTGGAGTGGAGATGGAAGTGGCTATTCTAAGTGGAATGGATGCCAAGGAAGTGAATGGTTGCAAATGGCCACCCAAGGGGTCTTTTCATAGACCTAAGGGAAGCTCTCTAGAGAATTATGGAATTCTATAGAGAGGCCTATGGTGGGAGCTCGTGGGAGAGTGAGAGAGAGAGGGTGGATGGTGGTTTTTGGATCCACCAAATGTGGATCTAAAAATTGAATGGCTCTTGGTTGCTATTTTTGGCAACCAAGGCAACCACACATGGTAGAGAGTTCTAGAGAACTCTAGGCTAGATATTTTCGTGTGGATGGTGTGTGTGGGTGTGTGTGGGTCAAAACTTAGGTGGCTAGGTTGATTAGGTTGGGTTCTAGTGGGTTTTGGTCAAGGTATGTCTCAAATTAGGGTTATAAACCCTAATTCACTAAGGTAAAGTGCAATTAAACCTAATACAAGTTTAATTGGGTGTGTGGAAACTTAATTGAGAGTAAAAGAACTCAATTAAGTCAGGTCTAGGTCAATTGGACTCTCACTGAGTCCAATTGGAGAGTGTGTGCTGAGATCAGGGCATAATTAGACTCAATGAGTCCAATTGAATAGGCTGATGGAATTGACTAAGCTCCAAGTCAATTAGGTTTAGTGAGGACCTAATTAGGTCCTTAGGGAGGTCTAGAGGTGATGTACTAGGGTTAAGGCACATTAATTTATGTTCCTATGTGGTTGGAATTGGGTTTAGGGACCTAGAGATCCAAGATCAAGGCTTAAATCTCAAAATAGGAATTGGAGAGTAGTATCAGATGTCTAATAATAGAATCAGACATCTTATACTCAAAAATCAGAAGTCCAGACTTATTGTCTGGACGTCCAATCAGAGTCAGGAAGGATTTCGGGTTCTGTTTCAGGTATTCTGCAGAAATTAGACGTCTGACAAAGTGTTTGGATGTCCAATAACACTGCAGAAGTGTGTTTGAAGTATGCAGGATTTGGCTAATGGTCCTGGACGTCTTAAAACTTATCTGGACATCTAGAGAAGTGTTGGAACTAGGGTTTTAGGGCTTCCTAGGGTGTTGTGACCTAATCTAAGGGTGGCTAAGGCTTGGGGAAGTCTCTAGGCTATCCTAGGGCTAGGATGGACCTAAGCTCTTCACATTTTACTGCTTTATTTCTACTTAATAAAATAGCAAACTTTTAACCCCCTTACATTATTATTCCTACATCTAAACTAGGCCTTCTGTTCCAGCTCTGCTACAACTCCTGTTATTCCTGATCCTGCTCCTGATCAGCTTATTGCCTGCAATTGACATAATGCACTTAATCAGCACATAATAACATTATTTCATGCATCGCTAAAGGAAAGAAGTAAAGATGCAGACAATGCATATGTATGCGTGAATAACCCTAACTTATGCTAAGTCCTAGCTTAATCTAGGCCAATTAAAAACTATGATTGCTGCGCAATCATACCCCCATGCCTAAATCTTGCTAATCCCTAGCAAATGCAAAACTAAATTATTTACAGCAAGGGTCCCTAAGGGACTAGTTATTTTATCAAGTGTTTGCATAGAGAACTTTCTACTTTTTGTTTTCATCCTATGCTCTAGAAATCCAGACAATCGTGAAGGTGCAACTATGTAGCATTTGCAACGGATTCGAGTGAAAACTAATACACCTCTAAAGCCTGTACTTGACCCCTAGTAAATATTCTAGCGAGATAGGCGGACTTCTTCCCTCGGGGTATTCAAGATATTTTATGAATTCCACCCTGGCTTTAGGCTTAGGTAGAGAATCTTTGAGGGAAAGGATTATATATTTGGTGGCTCATTCTCACTTGGTGCTACATAGAGACTAGTACTACGGAATCCAGATTCCCGAATTACTAAGTAACTTAACTTAGATAAAGACGAGAAAAACTATGCTCTCTTTGGTTCCTTTGTATTCATTCTCTCTTGCTCTTTCTCTTTCTTTTTCTTAGAGCTCACAACCTCACCAGATTCACACATAGGATTTGTATTTGGTGGTCTCACTAGGCATTAAGACTTTAATTGAGTTCTCATAACACTAACACTAAGTTGGGATTCCTCAGCCATTATTCACGCAGTCAGAAACACAAGAAAAATAGGTTAAGGTCATATTTGGTGGAGCTCAATTTTATTTGATGGTATTGTCTTGATAAACACTAAATATTCATTCTTTTCTTCTTTTTTCTTCTTTTTCTATTTTTTTTTAATTTTTCTTTCTTTTCATCATTCTTTTTCTTTTTCTTTTTCTCATTTTTTTTTAAATTTTTTTTTTCATCATAACACAACTGGCATACATCCATGAACTTTATTAAGGAGGCATTATTAGGGATTGGTGGTACTCAAGAGACATTGGGTGGCTTATTTGGTGGAAGTGCCTATTCACGCCACTGGGAGAGACGGATAGGATGGTGTATTTCTGACCTTGACATCAATACCCTCCTTCAGTTCAGGATTCCGTAAAGAATGGTCGTAACCATCCACCTTAGCCATAGTTTTATGAAAACTTGCTCTTCGCGCATTTGCCTTTTTTGGTGGCTCTCACAATTTCGCACAAAATGCATACGCAGGAACCGAGGGTGAAAACTATGTCTCATCTCAGAGCATCATTGTTGAACGATTACGAACCTACGCTAATGTGTTTGGTTTTGGAAAACCTGTCGTTGTAGTTCGAAAGCGAAGAATTTGTGTTCAACAAATAAAATTTATACCGAAATTAAAATTCTGGGTCGAACACAGGGAGGCAGACGTTTGATTAAAAACTACGCGTTTCTTTTTATTTGTTACAGAATAATTAAATTTAGAACCATCTAATTATTTACAATAAATAGAAGAGAGAGGGAGTAAGAGAGAAAGAGAATATATTACACAGAGAAATCAAAATGAGATGTAGAATAAACAAGGAATTTTTGTATTGAAGAGATTGTTCATTACAACTAGAAAGCATAAAACAATTACTCTAGAAAGCGATAAATTTACTCTAAAAAGAATTAAAAGAATGGAGAGAGAAATGTCCTCCTCGACGATTGCTTGGAGGACGAGTAGCTTAATCTAGAAAGCAGTAAATCTATACTACAAAGCGGTAAAAAGAATAGGGAGAGAGAAATCCTCCTCGACGGTTGCTTGGAGGATGAGCTGGACGAGACGACACCTGGACGAAGGAGAACGAAGCGGGACGAAGGAGGACGAAGCAGAAGAACGGGAACGAAACAGCACACCGTCGTCGTCGTGGGATCCACTTCCGAAGGGGAACGAAAATTGGACTTTATCTCACGAGAAGCATCCCGGGTGTGGGACAAGCTTCTCTTGAGCTTTGGAGGGGTAGAGAAGAGAAAGAAGGGATCAAAATTTCGTATGGAGGGGGTCACCTTTTATAGTTGCAAGGAGTGGGGGCAAAATGGACATTACATCTTCAAAATAATAAATAAGGGGTCTTTAGTGACGGATAAATCCGTCACTAAAGCCCCGACGTGGCCGTCGCCGCCGCGCCCACGTGCGCCCACTCAGCTGCCCACGTGCGTAATGCCTACTCACATCCACGAAGTCTTAGCCGTCCGATCGCGAGATCGGACGGCTTAAATCGCGTCTGCGCCCGCTGCAACCCGCCTGCCTGCGCGTGCGATCGCGCGTTACGCGGGGCGTCCAATCGCGCGTCGGCGCTATCGGGCTCCCACGGCCGCACGATCTCCATCCGACGCTCCACGCGCCACAATAACCCGCGCCTCCAATCCACTCGCCGCGGCTCAAACCCACGCCCCGCGCTCGCGTAAGCGCGCTCGACCGCTACGCTGCGAGGCGCGGATGGTCGAGCACACGTTTTAAGCACCGGGCGGCCACAGCCGTTGGATCTCCATCTGACGGTGGAGAGTGATCGGGCGGGGGCCTTCACAAAATGCCAGCGGCCGTTTGGGCGGCTGAGATGGCACCACGTGGCGCCATCTTGGCGGTCCATCTTCTGGAAGTTGTAGATGGTGCCACGGATGTCGGATTGACTCAATTTTTGTGTCGTTTGGCTGTGATCGTCGATCCGTATTCATCCGTGTGGTCGGATTTGTCATCTGAAGTGCAGATTTACACCATCCTGGCCCTTGATCTTCTAGGGTTCCCCAGTCTCTATCTGATGCTACGGATGCCTGATTAGGGCGATCTTGGAGTCGTTGAACTCCAATCGTCGCCCTGATCATATCCATACGGTTGGATCTTTGATCTGAGGCCCCGATAAAATATTTGCCCTGTCCAAGCACATAAAAGGAGACAATTAACCTCCATTTTATTCAAACTACTCTAAATGCAAGATGATGCATGTAATGCAATATTTATATCATGAAATGCAATCCTATGCTTAAGAACATGCATAAATAGACATTTTAAGTAGTGTAAATGTGTTTACATCAATCATCACCTAATTATCTAGGATTCCAGATTCCTCGCACTAATCTTAGAGCACCAGTACACTCTACTCTCTCACACTATTTGGTGGATTTTTGGAAGAAAATCAGCCTGACTCCCAAAACACTGTGCAGGGGTTCAAGAAAAGAAGCACTGCTTCTTCTCGACAGACTGAAGACGTTTATTAGCCTTCACCGTGAATCCATTGCAAATTCTACGTGTGTGTGAAAAGTTGTACTGGATTCCAGATTACAGGAATCAACTAAAGGATAAAATCCCTAATGCATTCTCTTAATAAAATAATCTTATTCATGAATGCAATATCTATATATGCTACAAACATGTAACCTCATATAACTCGTACTTCATGAATTTCCCATATCGGGTTACAATCAGCTTGACCTTAAATTTAGAACAAAAGGTGAGCGGGTGAGTCGGAATTGGTTGTTGCGAACGATTTCTAGCTCCAATGAGAGGACTGGAGGTGGAGTCGGTTGTTCTTTTATTTAAGGTCCTAAAGTATGTTTTGCATGCAGCTCTGAGGTTTTCCTAATTGTTGGCACAAAAATTTTTTTTAGTTTTTCTGTATCTACCCCCCCATGCCTAAGTTCTTGCATGTCCTCATGCATGAATGTAAAAGAAAATCAATGCTGCAGGGAGAGAATGGGTAGAAATCACCTGTAATTCCTCCTAAAATTATATTCAGCACCGGCCAACTTGTTAATATGCAATATAAATGGGAAATATGCTAAAACAAAAATATGCTATGTATAAAAATGGTTATATATAAATGATGGTGGAATGTGGGGTGAATGGTATCTATATGTGCTGAGTTTAATGCCTCCAGCTGGGCGAAAGCTCAATGAGATGTGTCATTTCTAGCATAGGAGCCAACTAAGATTAAGAGAAAGATATGCTTGTATGCTCCCAGAATTAGTGGTCCGGAGATACGAACCAGCTGATTGTGCACCCCTACTCCAAAAAGTCTAGCTATAAGAAAGTGTGGAGTGGTGGTGGAAAATAGAGGATAATCAGAGGGGGGATCATGATGTTGATTCAGCTGATTTATCATGTCCCACAATTCAGCAGGAAGTTGCTGAGGGAGTAGATCAAAATGTACCTCAGAACCAGAATCTGAGTCATAGGGATCCTAATAATGATAATTGACATCAAAGATCATTCCCTCTCCAGGCTCTGGGTCATACAGGGGTATTCGTGAAAGTAGAAAATCTGTGGGGAGGTCATTGAAATCCTCATCAGAAATTACTTCGTCCTCATCAGTACCCATCTCTGATTCATCAGAGGCTGTCTCCTCAGGCTCAAAGTCGAGCCATCTACTAGGATGATAGGTGTGTCCCCAACTCCTTCTGCTCAAAGCTTCACCCTCATATGCATTGGGTTCCTCAATAATTCTTACCTCAGGTAGCATATTTATTTCTTCAGTTAAGTCGTCCAAAGCTACTTCTAGTTTTCGGATGTCAGGATCAGGGATAGAAAGTGTCATCTCAGAATCTCTAACATACGAATTAGGGATGTAGGTGAAAGAAGAGTGCAGATCAGAAGATGTTGGCTCTAGCATAGGTTCACCTACAATGGGAAGTGGTCTAGATTGATCAGTAGTGTCACATGTAATGTTTGCCTTAGGATCCATATCCTCAATTGGATCCGCTTCACATATCTCGATTGGGTTATCCAACCTAAAAGGTGTCTCCTAGGATTCAGGATAATCTGATTATGGCTCAATCCTGGAGATATCAGTCCTTTCCTCAATTTTCTGAATGGAGTTCTCAGGTGAACCCATTCAGCATACTTCCTGCTCCTGTCTCATATCCAGGCTAGATTCTTTTTCCCCTAATTGATCTTCGGGCATCTGCTCCCGACAATCTTCTGTGTGTTCTTCCGGTGTAGTTGTTTCAGATTCTTCGAGGTCTTTAATGCTATTTTCCACTTGATATCTCAAAAGCAATAGTTCTTGAGTTTCCCAATTTTGTCCCATTCGCCTTGTTATCTCTGTTGTTTCCTGAAGGAGCTCCATCACAGCTTGTTGATGAGGAATCTGGCTTTGTCTTTGGTTCGGCTCAATGATAGCCTGGATTTCGCATAGATAGGATGCGGCCTTTTACTTAGCACTCGCTATAGCTCTCTGTATTCTATAATGTGGCCGCATATGCACCGGTAGCCCTTCAAGGGTTCCAGGGGGTGAATCAGGTCTACCCATGTTCCATGGGTGAGAAGCAGGAGTATGAAATCCATATCCTGGGTTATAAGATGCGATCCTTTGAGGGACCGACTGGTATGGGTCATAATATCTAGGATTAGGATATGGGATAACCATTTCGGTAACCCGAGGAGAAGGATCAGGCGAAGCGAAAAGTCATCTTCGCCACCTTGGGTTCTGATCCCAAGGTTGAGCTGATTCAGTGACCCGAGCTCTCAGATAAGCTCGTGGGTCCAGCTCTTTTGGATCCTGATTAGGTCCATATCCAATGTTAGCCATCGTGGCTCAGTAGATAGAAGAAGTGACTCGCCTCCTTGGGAGCGGCTCCCAAGGTCCAACCAAGTGAGGTCGAGGTGACCTCCTTCCGTGCATACACCGCCCAACCCCTGGGTTGGTGTAGCCACGTAGGACAAGGCTAA
Source organism: Thalassia testudinum (assembly GCA_037157565.1). Classification (NCBI taxonomy): domain Eukaryota; kingdom Viridiplantae; phylum Streptophyta; class Magnoliopsida; order Alismatales; family Hydrocharitaceae; genus Thalassia; species Thalassia testudinum. The sequence goes on from JAZHRO010000007.1 coordinate 16,423,824, forward strand.
GGCTCTGTCAATCAAATGGTGCTTATAGATCAGGTGACCAGATTTTTCGTTAGGGATTTGAATTCCTGAAGATAAGTTCGTTGTACAACCGACTGAAAGTGAATCCCGCCTCTCAAGCTAACCTAGCCAGTCTGGTTACGAGGGGACTAAGGGGAAGGTTCTTCCTTTATTTTACGCCTCCGGTTCCATTGACCCCCGAGCCGTGGTCATTTGACACCATCCCACAGACTTAGTCACCAGGTTTGGCAAGAGAGATTAAACTCACCAAGTAGTACAACAACGAACTCGAGTTGGTTTCATATTTTAAAGTTAATTTTAACCCATTTTCTTCAGTGGGGTTTGTGGTGAGTGGCCCACATTGTGACCAAGTTCACCGGCTAACTAGACTTGATTAAGTCTAAGTTAGCCCAATATGTTGTGTAACCCTAAGGGTTTGACCTAGGTTTCATGCACTTCTAGTTTTTTTCTCTGTTTCAGCAGACAAGAAAATTAATGTTGATTTTCTACTAATAATTGGAATCAAATTAATTTGAAATTTTGCGAGTAGATTCCTTTTTCAATCAGTTTTTAAGAGAATATTTCTTTGGAATTTTTACTGTTTCAACCGAATTTTTAGGGAATTTTGAATATTAGGTGTCAGATCTAGAATTTTGACCCCTGGTCGATTTTTTGCTTTGAAACAGTATCAAATGATCTTCAAAAATTTGGGAAAAATATGTAAAATAAAGGCAATGAGATCAGCTTTCAAACCCCACTATTTTTAGTCAAAAGAGATTTGCGAATTGCTCGGAATTGCTTTTTGAAATTTGAAAAATTTTGAATTTGGGTCAATCTAACCCCTGTGCACCTCGCGAATTTTTAAAAATTTTATACTTGAATTTTTTTCAAAAATAATGGTGGCGTTTGAAAGATGGTTTGAAAATAAAGGTCTTGTGTGAATTTCAAAATTTTTTACTTACTATTTTTTCGGCAATCGAATTTTTAATTTAGATTTGAAATCTAACCGAAAATAAGAATATGGTGGAAAAGCCTTTTGAAGAGGTTTGAATTCAAATCTAGGCTTTCCACCAAAAAGGATGTTTTTTTTTCAAAACTTTTGCACGTTTTTTTTTTCAAAAAATATTTTTCAAAAGATTCATAGAAAATATTTTTTTTCCATTTCTTTTTCGTAACCTAGATTCGAAAGGAAACCTAATCTAGATTTTTTAAAAAAATTTAATTTCTGATTTTTTTTCTTTTTCAGGAAAATGAGAAAAATCTTTTTTGTTTTTCACAAAGAATTTTGAAAAGAAATTGCAGCAAGTAAATCTACTCCTAGGGTTCAGAAAGAGAAACCTAATCTAAGATAGATGACGTACGCCAGATTTTTCTTCACCGTGCTCGGTGTGTGCGTAGATCCCGTTTTCGTTCCGTGTTATCTTGCACATCAAAAACAAGGTAGAGGTAGATTTGTCAGTGATAGATTAAAAGATCAAAATCAAGAAAAATGACGTTGCCTCCCCGACAGTGGTGCCATTTGTTGGAAAATGCTATTTTCGTGCATTTGAAAGTCGTCGGAAATCATAGTATAGTCGCGCAAAAACTTTCATAAAAAATTGATTTCTAAAGATAATGAGACTTGAGTCTCGGTCATTCGTCTCTGGGAGGCGTCTCTTTTACTTTTGAAATCGATCTTTTTGTCGCTCTACCTTGTTTAGAATCGCATGCCGGTTCGTGATTATTACGTATTTACGTACGACATTCTTAGTTCCAAGAATATTAAGAGTTACAAACAAGAAACATTAATCACGCAAAAGATAATAGCAATCATTAAGCTCATGGTGATTTCAAACAGATAGATATATATATATAAATGTGTTTTCATTCATTCATTTGGGAGTTGTTGCACAAGGAATCTAGAGGAAAGCTTGTACATAAATGCTTGAAAATTAAATCTAGCTACCAGAAAATGATCGCATACAAGAATCGATGGGGGGATTTCGCATGCATCATTGGGGGAGAAGTAAGACTACACTACTAAGTAGTAAATAAAAGCAGTAAATATGCGAAGAGCATAATCTAAATCTAGCAGAATGGAAGGGCATTCAGGGGTGGTCCCTGATGGCCTTTGAGTGGTTGAGATAAGGAGGGGCGGCCAACGGAACCTAGGCCGGCCCTTGGAGAGAGGTTGGGGAGCTGATCCAGCTTCCTGGTGTGGGGATGGTGGCCTCCATGGTGGTGCTCAACTCGTGGAGGTGGAGTGGAGATGGAAGTGGCTATTCTAAGTGGAATGGATGCCAAGGAAGTGAATGGTTGCAAATGGCCACCCAAGGGGTCTTTTCATAGACCTAAGGGAAGCTCTCTAGAGAATTATGGAATTATATAGAGAGGCCTATGGTGGGAGCTCGTGGGAGAGTGAGAGAGAGAGGGTGGATGGTGGTTTTTGGATCCACCAAATGTGGATCTAAAAATTGAATGGCTCTTGGTTGCTATTTTTGGCAACCAAGGCAACCACACATGGTAGAGAGTTCTAGAGAACTCTAGGCTAGATATTTTCGTGTGGATGGTGTGTGTGGGTGTGTGTGGGTCAAAACTTAGGTGGCTAGGTTGATTAGGTTGGGTTCTAGTGGGTTTAGGTCAAGGTTGGTCTCAAATTAGGGTTATAAACCCTAATTCACCAAGGTAAAGTGCAATTAAACTTAATACAAGTTTAATTGGGTGTGTGGAAACTTAATTGAGAGTAAAAAAACTCAATTAAGTCAGGTCTAGGTCAATTGGACTCTCACTGAGTCCAATTGGAGAGTGTGTGCTGAGATCAGGGCTCAATTGGACTCAATGAGTCCAATTGAATAGGTTGATGGAAATGACTAAGATCCAAGTCAATTAGGTTTAGTGAGGACCTAATTAGGTCCTTAGGGTGGTCTTGAGGTGATGTACTAGGGTTAGGGCACCTTAATTTATGTTCCTATGGAGTTGGAATTGGGTTTAGGGACCTAGAGATCCAAGATCAAGGCTTAAATCTCAAAATAGGAATTGGAGAGCGGTATCAGATGTCTAATAATAGAATCAGACGTCTTATACTCAAAAATCAAAAGTCCAGACTTGTTATTTTGACGTCCAATCAGAGTCAGGAAGGATTTCAGGTTCTGGTATTCTACAGAAATTCGACATCTGACAAAGTGTCTGGACGTGCAATAACACTACAGAAGTGGGTTTGAAGTGTGCGAGATTTGGCTAAGGGTCCTGGACGTCTTAAAACTTGTCTGGACGTCCAGAGAAGGGTTAGAACTAGGGTTTTAGGGCTTCCTAGGGTGTTGTGACCTAATCTAAGGGTGGCTAAGGCTTGGGGAAGTCTCTAGGCTATCCTAGGGCTAGGATGGACCTAAGCTCTTCACATTTTGCTACTTTGTTTCTACTTAATAGAATAGCAAACTTTTAACCCCCTTACATTATTATTCCTACATCTAAACTAGGCCTTCTGCTCTAGCTCTACTACAACTCCTGTTATTCCTAATCCAGCTCCTGATCAGCTTATTGCCTGCAATTGACATAATGCACTTAATCAGCACATTATAACATTATTTCATGCATAGCTAAAGGAAAGCAGTAAAGATGCAGACAATGCATATGTATTCATGAATAACCCTAACTTATGCTAAGTCCTTGCTTAATCTAGGCCAATTAAGACCTATGATTGCTACGCAATCATCAATCCACCTCGACCTGATCCTGGCCCGTCTTCTTCATCACCCTCTCATTCGGGATGCGCACCGCATTCGCGAGAGGACGATACACCCAAATTGGTGCCAGAATCAGTTCCATTCCCTGAGGCTCTACTGAGGGAGCCAAAAGGCAAGAAAAAGGGCACGCAGGCCTTTAATAAATTGCGTAATTTGTTTAGGGATGTAGAAATCAAGGTACCCCTACTCGAGGCTATCAACCACATACCAACTGTCACCTGATTTTTCAAAAACTACACAACACCCAGGTGACAGTCAAAGAAAACCAAGAATCCGATGGTTCTCTCGCCTCATGCGAGTTGTGCTATACTGTCAAACCTACCATCGAAGTAGAAAGATCTGGGCTCACCACTGATTTCCTGTAGCATCCAAGGCTGCAATTTTAACCGTGCCCTGCTTGATCTAGGATCTTCCATCAATCTTATACCGTTCATCATGCTCGAAAAATTTTCCTTGGGAAATCTGAAACCCACCCCTGTCACGTTACAGTTGGCAGATCGTTCTGTCAAAATCCCAAAGGCTGTGGTGGAAGACGTGGTGGTTAGGGTCAATAGTCTCTATTTTCCTGTTGACTTTCTTTTTTTAGATTTGGAAGTTCCTAGTTCACTTTTTGGTTATCCGATCATCCTCGGTCGACCTGGTATGGGGGCAGCAGCAAGGAGGCAGCAGGCGCGCAGGCCATCGCATGCCCGCATGCAAGCCACCTCGCACGCCTGCAGGCTACCTTCGCCTCCAGCTTCTTCGTGCAAACACCCGATTCTCCCCACAGCCCAGCCGACACAGACCTTCTTCCACATGCGCCGAGCCACGTCCACGCCACCCGCACTCACAGCATCGGGTGCACACGGTAGCACGGCTCGCACGGCCATTGTAGCCATTGTTCACGCATTTCTACGGAACACTGTGGCTACAGTGGGGTGACCGATAAGTTTCTCACTTATCCGGTCACCCGGCATGCCGCAATCGGCCTTCGCCCACGCGTGCGTCCCGCCCCGCGCCCGCTCCAGCGCCCACCCATGCGTCTGCGTCCGGTCCTCTGCCAACGCCCTCCCGCTTCAGCGTCTTCGCCCGCATACGCTCACCCGCTCCTAGCGCTTGCGTCTGCCCGCACCTGACTCTCCGCGCAGCACTATGCACTGCGTTCCTTCCTCTGCACCCACTCCCCTACGTGCGCGCATGCGTGGAACCATCAGGCGACGCCTGAAGCTTCAGACACCTTAACCCTCTAACCTTCACTCCAACAGCCTCCCTCTCTCTCTCTCACAGCACTCTCTCACTCTATCTCTGCACACACACATACACACACACTCACACTCTCACACACACACACTCCCACTTATATAGTATTATATACATATATATATTGATATATGTACATATATTTATATACATATATATATACTTATATCTATATATGTAGTAGTATTTATATAACTAAGTTTTAGTATACATACATATATATATACATATATCTATATACTTATATATATATATATATGCATATATGTTTACATATATACATATACTTATATACGTATACATATATATATACATATATATACACATATACTTATATATATATATATACAAATATACATATATATCTATAACTATATATACATACATATATATTTATGTATATATATATTTATCTACATATATCTACATATGCATATATTACTATATACATACACATATATATATATACATCTATATAGTATCATATACATACATATACATATATATATATATCTATACATATATCTATCTATACATATAGTTACATACCTACATATATATACATATACATATATATATATACATATATAAGTACATATATACCTATATATTTATAACCATATATACATATAGATATATTTACATATATACATATATATATGTTTTGACATTACTTACCATACGTTGTATCGCGGGAATATCTGCACTAGTTGCTAATATTCCTCGAAACACGTGTAGAAAAAGCGTGGTCACACTCATCTTCCATCAATCAACCTTACACTCCATGCAGCACCTAGTCTGTTGGTTGCATCTTTCTATACAATGACCGACTCGACACCGTGCTACACTCCATCTCCGCCTCCTCCCCCACCCCTTTATACATATATAGTATATACATATATATATATACTATAGTTACTTTAGTTCTGCTTCACTTTCCTGCCAATAAAAAGATAAAAAATATATATAAAAAAGAAAAGATAATCCTTGACTTGCAGGTACTCTGTCTTGCGAATAGCAAGACCCATTTTGGAACCCTGATTTGGCTTAAGGCCAAGAACCTAATTTTGAGGGTGTGCCTCAAGGACAAGAATTCTCAGAAAAAAATCTAAATAGAAAAACACCAAAAACACAATAAACGAATGGAAGAGATTTATTGTACGAAAGGCGTAGAAACTTGACTTTTAACCCCACTTCCCTGAGTTCGACCCTGGGCATAAAAGTGACCAAGATAAAATCAAGTAGGCCAGGTTAAAAATTTTGTAAAGAGATGGTTAGGTCTGATTTAGGTTAACCACTATACACATTTCAACGATAAAATCACCATATTAACATAACCTAACCGGGTCCCAACCAGTAGCGAGCAAAGAACTAGCAAGCTAAGCCAGCTAGAGTAACCCCTTGTTGACCTCTTCAGTAGCTGCCAGCTCCAGTTCAGCTCCAGATTCATCAGATCCAGCCCCTCCCTTCAAACCCTAGCTCCAACACCTCCTCTTCTACTCCACTATTAGCTAAGCTAGCTTAGCTTAGCTTAGCTTAGCTATTCTCCAGCTCCCTTGGCTTTTACCACCTAAAAACCTTACCTAACAACTCCACCAACTAGCTCCACCTAAGCTCCACTTAAGCTAACCCTACTTCTACCTCACCTTAGCGCCAACCTAGCCTACCCACTACCTCCAAAAGACACTACAAGGTGGTGCCAAAACCAACCTAACTACCCTCCTTATTGGTGCCACCTTTTCCCACCAAAAGCCCCTTCATCTCCACCACATATCTTCCCTTAAACCCATCTCCACTATCCACCTAATCCCCCTTCTAGAAGCATTGTTGGTGGCACCAAAACCAAGGCATCTCTCCATGGTTGGCGCAACCTTTAGGAGGCCCTTCACCACCATAACATGCACCTTCACGCCCCCCTACTTGTCGCCAACTCTCCTTAGCCCAAGGATCACCTAACCACCACGATTCACCCATCTTAGCCATCCATCTCAAGAGCCACCTTAACCCCCTCATCCTACCCTATAAAAAGACCAACACCCACCACCTTACAACCCATCCTTGGCTAGCAAAATTCTTCTCATACTCTACCTAAAGCCAACACCCAAGAGAGAAGAAGAAGAAGAAGATTAAGGGGATATTCTGTCCCCATGGTGCCTTCCCCTCTTCCCTTTTCTCTTGTGCCCACGCTAGCCAAAGGAGGAGGCAGGAAAGGAAGACCTTTGGAGGAGGTCTTGAAGGTGGTCCACGCCACCTTGGAGGAGAGCTTGAGGGTGGTGCATGCCAACCCTTGGAGGAAAGAATTAAGGTGGAGAGCATCCACCATGGAGGTGCTTTCAAGGAAGGAGAAGAAGGAGACCCTCTTTTCAAGCCAAGGAGCAGCTAGGCTTGGAGCAAGAAGACTCCCTTCTTCACCAGATTCTACAAGAGGATTTGTGTTTCTTTTATTGCTTTTATATTCTCCATTTCTAGTAGAAGCATTCCTCTACATGTCTTTGTAAAAGAACACAAATTCTACAACATTAATTTGCCTTCTTTTTAATTTCTTGTGTCAATTGCTTGTCTTTATTCTAGCACTTATTTCACTTCCACTTCCTAATTACTCAAGGCCTTCACTTGCCTAGAGTGAGCTTAGGGAGGGGTCATATTTATCTCTTATGTTTTAGCTTAGTAATTATAGGTGTTAGTTACTTATTCATCACAACTTGCATTTTGCCCTCATTATTTCAAAACTAAAAAAAAAATATATATATTTAAAATACCAAGAAGAAAGATTGAGTTTCCCTTTAAAGCAAGAGATTTGAATTGCAAACTTGCCACCTTGGATGACCCTAGATACTCCCCTATCTTGGATTATAAATTTAAAAGCGCATGCGAATTCAAATGTTACAGCGACTTTAAAAACCCTAATTACAAATCACGCGATTTTTCGCATCACTAGGGACTAGCAAAAACTAGGCATGCGGTTATTTGATTAGCTCATATTTGTGGGCTATTTAAGTATATGAATGCCTAGGCATTAAGATATCTTTAACATTTAGTTAACATGCATTAGGATGTAAATAAATTAATTTATTTGTATCTTGATTTCATAATTCATGCATTTCATTCATAGTCGGGGAGGCACGACTTTTTGGCACCATTGCCAGGGAGGCATGGTTTTGCATTAATCATTTTCCTTTTGCTTGAAGTGGATCTCATCCCCTCTCTTTCTTTTCTCTCGTGTGTGTAGGTATTGTAGGATGAAAGCTGGAATTTGGAAGTGAGAGCTCAAAGTTCCTTTTCTTCTTGTGAAATTCAGGTTGGTTATCTTTTCTGGTCACATAGTCAATTAAAATTACCAAAAAGAATATTAAACTTAGTTTTCAGGATCCCAAACATCTTAATTAAGTGGAGTGGTGTCCATTAAAATTCATTTTATGCTTGTATGCTTCATTAAACACCACTCCAATCCAAGTGTTGGTGTTCTGATTTTTGGGTCCAGATTTTTGTCCAAACTTCAGAAATCAATTTCCAACACCACAGACCTCCTAAAATCATAAATTTAATACAGTGATTCCAAATTAAGTTAGGAACATCTGTTCCAAATTTCAGATCAATTGGCTATGTATTTAATTTTTAAACATTCATGGACAGCAGAGAGGTCACATCCTATAATCTTCCTGCTTTGCTACTGTCCGCGAATTTTTAGGATTTTTATACTCATCCAATTTTTGTGAAAGTTAGCTTTCTGGTATCCTTGTCAAATTTTGCACATTAAATAAAATCACCAAAATTTTGTGAGGTCGGTGGTAATACTGAAAAATCCAAAATACCCATGGGTATCATTTTCTGACATTAGCATAAATAAAAATTCACAACAAATATCAAACAAATTCCTAAAATCTTACAAAAATATTTTCTGGAATCTTTGTTTGATTCTCTTCAAAGTACTAGTGTTGTTTGAATTGTTTGGACCACTGCTTAATATATAATGCCTAAAAACAACTCATTGATAGTTAAATTTCTGTCCTAAGATCAATTGGATTAGGGTTTCTTTTTTCATTTTTAGAGACAAACAACCAAAAGGAAACATATCCTCACCCATACAACTTGATTTCCTCTTGTTTGTGGATTCTCAAACTTGTTTGAAAACTTAAAAAGAAAACCCTAAAAATACACTAAGTTAAATCCAATCCTAAAAGACAAAAATATAATAATTGTGTGACAACTTGCTTTGCATTGGAACCACTTTCCAATTCCTGCAGACAAAAAAAAAAAAATTGAAATAACATGGCAATAACCCAAATTCACACCCTCCACATTCTGTGTGCACTATAGTATTCTAGACCTAACTAAAATCCGTAGCAACTTGACCCCTAAGGCTTCATCAACTTAGGCTTTCAATATAGGTCTTAAGTTTTCTCTAGTTAATACCAATTCTGTCATCTATATCTGGTGTTCAGGTTGGGGGTCGTGTCAAACGACCAAGCAAGGGTTTGTACAAGCACCTGGGGTTTTCCCTAGGAAACATTTGGGCCCAAACCTCCCCTTAAGCAACTTGGCTAGATTTGTTGACAGAACGAGTATTCACTATTGATTACTTATTTCCTACGTAAACCAAGTCTTAGGTTTATTTTTAGGGAGTCACACATAAGTTAGGTCTAGCTTTTGTTGTTTGAATTGCACAATTTCTCTCATCTCTTTCTATTCTCCTCCCCTCCAATTCTTCCAAAACAGTGCATGCACGGGCAATGGTCCCAAAAACCACATCTTGAGGGACCATCTGATTTTGCCCCCCACAACAGAAAATTGTTGTTTTCTTCTCACTCCTCTTCTAAAAAAATGGAAAACCCAGGAAGCCGACAAAAAAATTATGCTTTCACTTCTAACCCATCAGCCAACCCATAAGCTGACTTCCCCCTCCCTCACCTCCCTCATTTGGAGCAATCGGAAATTCCTGCAGTGCCAGGTGGCCCTCCAATTCTGGCTCAAAATCCAAACCCCTTTGCTTTGATGATCGACCATTTGGTTCGACTACAACAAAATCAAAAAGATTTAGCTAGGACTGTCACGAACCTAGCAAACCAAGGGCAAAATCAACCACCCCACCAACATCCTGTCTGTTGGACCTACGAGCTACTATGCTAACATATTTGGTTTTGAAAAACCTATCGTCGTAGTTTGAAAGAGAAGAACTCATGCTCAAGAAATAAAATTTGTACTGGAATAGAAATCCTGGGTCAAACTCAAGGAGGCGGATGTTTGATTAAAACTATGTGTGTGTTTTATTTGTCATGAAGTAGATTAATTGATTAGAAACTATCTATCTATTTACCATAAATAGAAGAGAGAGAGAGAATATTACAAACAAAAACCAAAAAGAGATGTAGAATGAACATGGAATTCATTATCAAAGAGATTGTTCGTTACACTAAACAATATAACTAGAAAGCAGAAAAAGATTACACTAGAAAGCATTAAAAAGAATGGAGAGAGAATTATCCTCCTCGACGATCTCTTGGTGGACGAGCCAGGCGGGACGACGCCTGGAAGATGGGGAACGGAGCAGGACAAAGGAGGATGAAGTGGGAAGAATGGGAACAGGACAGCACATCGTCGTCGTCGCGGGATCCACTTCCGAAAAGGGGACAAAAATTTGACTTTATCTCTTGAGAAGCATCCCAGGTGTGGGACAAGCTTCTCTTGAGCTTTGGAGAGGGAGAGAAGAGAAGGAAGGGATGAAAATTTCGTATGGAGGGGGTCTCCTTTCATAGTTGCAAGGAGTGCGGGCAATTTAGTCTTTTTAATCTCAAAATATTAATAAGGGGTCTTTAGTTTTTTTTTTTTGAGAAAGAAAGGAATGCAATCGAATCACCAATAGCAAACCAGGAGAGCTATTATTGATAATAAAAAATATTTACAAGTTGGACTCCCAATGCTGTATGAGACACCAGCAAAAATTTACAATATTTTCCACATACACTGGGGTCTCCTGAAAAACACGCTCATTTCTAGCCCTCCATACAACCCATAACACAGCCACCATGTGTATATAAGGCTTATTCCCATCCACAAGGTAGTGCCACAAATTCCCCCAAGTGGGTAAGGACTCGTTGCATACTCTCCTCCATACATAATCAGTGATCGCACATAAAGAAAAGATATGAATGCTAGAATCATTATGCAGCCCACATAAAAAACAAAACTGGGCAGGGGTCCCCATCCTTCTATGCCTCAGATCTCCAGTAATCAATCCATCCCTCCTGCAGAGCCATAAGAAAATTTGTAACTTTAGTGGTATTTTTAACTTCCATAGCTTTTTCTCCATTTCTTCATCTTCCGCCATCCTGGAGGACATTATCAACCTGTCATAGGCAGCCGCAGTAGAAAAATTACCTTCCCATTTGTATGTATCATATTCCTGAGGCATGGGTTTGAAAGCCGCAAGCTCTTGCATGAGACGTTCAGTCTCTACACGAGATCTTGTTTCATGATTATTCCACCCACCATTATTTAACAACCACTTCTCCGAATCCACATCCCAATAATCAGCTACCACTGTATTTTTATTTGCAGCCAGAGCATAAGCAAGGGGGAACCTGTCTTTAAACATTCCTCCATGTACCCAATTTTCCAGCCAAAACTTGAAGCTTTTTCCATCACCTAAAATTGATTTGAAAAAATTCCAATTATCTTTCAGCGCCCACACCACAGAAGACCAAAAGGGGGACGGTTTATGTGGGTTAAGATGATTTATCTCATCATTGGTACTCCCATAACTGTCCTGCATAATTTCTGTCCAAATTTTTTTTTCCCCCTGTAGCAATCGAACAGCCCACTTCAATAGTAGCGCTTCATTAAATTCTTTGAGGGATCTAACACCCAGACCTCCCATCTACTTAGGTTTGCAAACTGATTCCCACTTTATGGGTTGAAAAAAGGCCCCTGGATGAGCGGCCCCTTTCCAAAAAAATCATTTCCTTATCACCTCCAGCTTTTTCCAAATAGAATTTGGAGCTCTAAGGACAGAGAATAAGATGGGAATTGAAGTGATAACAGAATTCAGTAATATATACCTCCCCCCTTTTGATAAGTATCTACTGCTCCAGCCCTCCAATTTCGTAGCTACCTTTTCAAAGAGGAAAGACCAATCTGCTTTCTTCATCTTAGAACATTTCAGAGGCAGACCTAGATATTTAATCGGCAGTGGAACCACAGGTGTATCAAGAATGGTGGAGATCTCATTCTGTAACCCACTATTCATCCCAAAACAAACCAGGGAAGATTTACTACAATTCAATCTGAGACCAGAAACCTCTCCAAAAATTTTTACCATATGTAACAGAGCCTGCGCTTCTCTCTTCCCCCCTTCCACAAGAAAAATAGTATCATCAGCATATTGAAATACAGGGGCTAGAGCCCTATGATTAGACAGTGAATACCCAATAAGGGGTCTTTAGTGACGGATAAAACTGTCACTAAAGCCCCAGTCGTGGGCGACATGTGTCGCCCACTCGCCACACATGCATGAAACGCGCGCTCACGTTCAGCAAGTCTCAGTCATTCGATCACGAGATCGAATAGCTGAGATGCATCCTCGCCCGCCTCCTCATCGCGCACTCGCTGCGTGCGATCTCACATTACATGTGAGCATGAAATAGCGCATAGGTGCTATTGAGCGCCTACAGTCGCTCAATTGCGATCGAGCGGTCGCAAAGCCTGCTCGCTTGCGCCCGAACAGCTGCTTCTGAAGATTCGAACACGTGCCCCTTGAATTCGCGAACACTCTCACCCGCTGCGCTACAATGGTGCTTGTGTCGCGGAGATGATTTCATGCACATGCAATCAGGACCGTTGGATTGAGATCCAACGGTTAAGGCGGCTCTTCAGATGAGGCTTCAGAGAATGGGCACGCCGGTTGGGATGCAATCTTAGCCGTTGGATCTTGATCCAACGGTGGAAATGCATGCTGCTGGTGACTTCAGAATTTGAGGGCGGCCAGTTGGCCAGCCGAGATGTCGCCACGTGGTGCCATCTTGGCCGTCAATCTTCTAGATGATGTAGATGGTGCCACAGATGTCTGATTGAGTTGATTTTCACGCCGTTAGGCTCCGATCGTCGATCCAAATCCATCCGTGTGATCGGATTTGTCGTTTAAAGTGCAGATTGACACCATCTTGGCCCTTGATCTTCTAGGGTTCCCCGATCTCTATCTGATGCTACAGATGTCTGATTAGGGCGATCTTGGAGTCGTTGAACTCCAATCGTCGCCCTGATCAATTCTGTATGGTTGGATCTTCGATCCGAGGCCTCGATAAAAATTTGCCCTGTCCCTGAACATAAAAGGAGATAATTAACCTCCATTTTATTCAAACTAATCTAAATGCAAGATGATGCATGTTATGCAATATTTATAATATGCAATGGAATTCTATGCTTAAGAACATGCATAAATAGACTTCTTATGTAGTGTAAACATGTTTACATCACTGTCGTTCCTGTTAAGGATTTCTATGATCCTTCCAATTACGAGGAAAGACCCAGGGTGGTCATACCACAAGGGTATTTCGAGATCAAACCAGCCATTCTAAACCCTATCAAACATTTTCATGGTCTTCAAAGAGAAGACCCTTTTTGTCATCTCGAGGAATTAACTGTCCTTGCTCAAACCACTCGTTCCTGCAATGTGCAGGAGGATATGTGGTTAATGAAACTTTTTCCTCTCTCTCTTAAAGACAAAGCTTCCCAATGGTTTAGAACGGTTGGGCACCCGATTACCACCTAGCCCCAATTAAAGAGTGCTTTTCTCAAAAAAAATTTTCCGATCGGTCAAACTAATGCTTTAAGAAGATCCATAACGACCTTTCAACAAAAAATTAGTGAACCCCTCCACGAATCCCGGGAAAGATTTCAAGAACTTCTAAGAAGTTGTCCCCACCATGAAATTCCACAATGGCAGTTAATGCAGATCTTCTATCATGGATTAGAAGATCAATTGAAGCGATTTGTGGATGCCTCATGTGGGGGCAATTTCCTTAAGAAAGATGCCAAAAGTGCCTATCTCCTCTTTGAAGAAATGAGTGAAAACTCATTTAAGATGACTTCAATGGACACTTTTGGTAGAACACAAAACCCTAGACACGGAGTCAATGAAATTGACTCCAAATCCACCTTTGTTCCAGTCACTCAAGATGATCTATATATGTTAGCTCAACGACTGGACCAGATGCAAATTCACCAAAAGAAAATGGAAGAAAAGCTCACAAATAAACAAGCTCCAGATGTTAACTCTCCACACACTAACACTCCACAACTTCTCCGAAGAGAAAATCTGCACAACATTGATGCCACACCTACTGGTTAGTAGTTTCCAACTGATTTCCCATAGGAATTGACTGGGAATTTTGATCAAAATATTTTTGATCCCACCACAGAAAGTATTTATGCTTTCCAGGAGCAATTTAGAAACCCCTCCAACACTTTCAATCAAAACTAGAGGACTAACCTGAATCACTCCTGGAAAAACCCGAACCTGATTCCTTTTCCCAAACAAAACTATTTTGGAAATTATGGGCAACCTGTGTATCAACCTGGACCATCCCAAGAAGATATTAACACTCAGGTCATGAAAACTCTACAAGCAATGCAGAATCAAATGACAGAAGTAACCCACATGATTACCAACTTGCAACACCAAGTTAAGGTTACTCCTAATCATTGACCTGTAGGAAATTTACCTTCCCAACCCATGCCCAACCCGAATAATAAAAGGAATCAATTCCAAGGTGGATATCCCAGTCAACCCATTCAACCAACACCTCAGCATCCTCATGGTTTCAGTAACAGTCAGGCTTCTCGTCCTCATCCTAGAAACAACCAGACTACAAATGCAGTTACTTTGAGGAATGGGAAAACCACTCGCAATCCCCTATCTGTTAAAGAAATTCGTTTTAATGAAACACAGTTCAACTCTTCCCCATCTTCCTCTCACATTGTTCAGGAACCTATTAATGCAAAACAGGGAAACCCTGCACCATTTCCACATGCCCTCCATTCTTCAACAAATAAGAAAAAGAAGAAATCCGAGCCCATTGAAAAGGAATTAATGGATTTATTTGGGCAAGTTGAAATTAATATCCCTATCCTAGATGCCATAAAATACATCCCTGCCTATGCAAAATTCCTAAAAGATTTATGTACCCCGAAAAGGTAGCCTCAAAATTTAGAAAAGGTGATCCTTCCTGAGATAGTTAGCTCAATTGTGCAGAGTCGAATGCCTCTTAAGAGAAAAGATCCCAGCGTCCCCCTGATTCAAGTTATCATTAATGATACTTCTTTCGATTGTGCTTTGTTGGATCTTGGTGCCTCAATTAATCTAATCCCCATAATTATTTTTGAGGAATTTAAGATCGGAGAATTAAAGCTTGTTGAGGTTACTCTTCAATAAGCCGACCGATATACAATTAAGCCAAGGGGAATTGTTGAGGATGTCCTTGTCCAGGTCAAAAATTGTCTATTTGCGGTAGACTTTTTAGTCCTAGACATAGAGGTACTAGAAGCACTAAAGTTTGCCTCCATAATTCTTGGAAGACCATTCTTAGCCGCCGCCTGCGTAAATATTGATTTTGATTCTGGAAAAATGAAGATCATGTGTGGTGGTGAATCTGTAACCATAGACATTTTTCAAGCTTCTAGGCGGTTCCAGGAATCTGATTTCTCCGATGATTTGGATTCAGAAATAGAAAATATTGTGGAGGAAACTTTCTAGATTTCCCATTTAGGTTCATGTTTTGCCATCAATACGGTTCCTGAACAATCCACTTCTCACCCTTCCACCCTAACCACACATTCAGCTAACCCTCCAGCTGACCCTTTCACTCTCACCTCACCACTAATCCACAAAGCAGAAATTCTTTCGGAGTCGAGCCCACAATTAGAATTAAAACCTTTACCTGACTCCCTTAAAAATGTCTTCCTAGGTCCAAATCAAACCCTGCCCCTGATTATAAATTCTGGACTTACCGGGGCACAAGAGCATAAACTTCTCCAGGTTTTGAGTAAATGTAGAAAAGCTATTGGCTGGACCCTTTTTAATCTTAAGGGTATTCATCTGTCCTATTGTACACATCGTATATATTTAGAGGACGATTCTCGCCCCTCTTGCCAACCACAAAGGTGCTTGAACCCTATTATGCAGGAGGTGGTAAAAAAGGAGATTATTAAGTGGCTTGATGCTAATATCATCTACCCCATTTCTGACAGCTCCTGGGTTAGTCCAACACAAGTTGTGCCCAAAAAGGCTGGACTAATAGTTGTCACCAATAACAATGGGGAGAATATAGGCACTCGAACTGCCTCTTCTTGGCGTGTGTGTATTGATTACAGAAAATTAAACACCGCCACCAAGAAGGACCATTTTCCGCTCCCCTTTATTGATCAAATCTTGGAGCATTTAGCCGGATGGGATTTTTACTATTTTCTGGATGGTTATTCCGGCTATAATCAGGTAGTGGTTCATCCTGAGGACCAGGACAAAATAACTTTCACCTGCCCCTTCAGAACCTTTGCTTTTTGAAGGATTCCCTTCGATCTTTGCAATGCACCTGTGACTTTTCAAAGGTGTATGCTTGCAATATTTTCAGACCTGGTAAATGAATGCTTAGAAGTCTTTATGGATGACTTCTCTATTTTTGGAGATTCTTTTGACTATTGTCTCAAGAACCTTGAAAGAACTCTCCAAAAATGCATAGAAGTCGATCTGGTCCTCAGTTGGGAAAAAAGTCATTTCATGGTCCAGCAAGGCATTGTCATGGGCCATGCTATTTCAAAATAAGGAATCACGATAGATAATGCAAAAATAAATGCTATATCTAAGCTCTCACCACCCGCTACTGTCAAACAAATCAGATCCTTTTTGGGTCATGTGGGTTTCTACCGTAGATTCATACAAAATTTTCCCAAATCTCCAAGCCCTTAAGTCAGTTGCTTACTAAAGACCAGCCTTTTGATTTTAATGATAAATGCCTGGAGAGTTTTTTGAGGTTGAAGAAGGAGGTCACTGAGGTGCCAATTTTACAGGGACCTGATTGGAATAGTCCCTTTGAATTAAGGACAGATGCCTCAGATTTTGCTGTAGGGGCCATTCTAGGGCAAAGAATTGGCAAGAGGCCCGTTGTGATCTATTATGCTAGCAAAACTCTTGATGATGCATAACGAAATTACATAGTTACTGAAAAGGAACTTCTTACCATTGTATTTGCCTTAGAAAAATTTAGATCTTATCTTTTGGGGTCACATGTCACTGTATATACCGACCACTCAACTATTAAATATTTGCTGACAAAGAAAGATGCGAAACCCCACCTTATCCATTAGATTCTGCTGCTCTAGGAGTTTGACTTGGAAATCAAGGATAAGGCGGGATTGCATAATGTAGTGGCTGACCATCTCTTTCGTCTTATGACGAATGACATAATGACCCCACCTGATCAATTCCCTAATGAAAGCATCTTAGCTGGTACTACCCTCCCTTGGTTTGCACCCATCGCAAATTATTTAGCAACAGAATGAATCTCCACTGATTGGACAAAAACAAAACGGGATAAGTTCTTTGCTGATATTAAATACTATTTTTGGGAGGAGCCTGACCTTTTCTGCATTTGTGCCAATTACGTCATTCGACGATGTGTACCTAATTCTAAAATCCATCATATTTTGACACATTGTCACTCAATGGCCTGTGGCAGACATTTTTCGGGCAAGAAAACTGTAGCTAAAATCATTAATGCAGGATTCTTTTGGCCCAGCTTGCACAAAGATGCTCATAACTTTGTTCAGTCTTGTGTGCGTTGCCAGAGCATCGGCAACATGACTCGGAAGGATATGATGCCCCTTTGTCCTATTTTAGAGGTTGAAATTTTTGATGTTTGGGGCATCGACTTCATGGGAACGTTTATCAACCCTGGTTGGTATTTATATGTACTAGTCATAGTCGACTATGTTTCAAAGTGGATAGAAGCAATACCCACCCGCACTAGTGATCACCGTGTGGTTGTCGAATTTCTTAAGAAAAATATTTTCTCAGGATTTGACATTCCAAAAGCCATTATCAGTGACGGAGGTTCACATGTCACTTGCTCATAATTCCGTCACCTTCTTTCTAAAGATGGGGTTAATCATAAAATTTCCACACCTTATCACCCTAAAAAAATGGCTAGGTAGAAGTTTCTAACTGAGAAATTAAAAATATTTTACAAATGATGGTTAGGCCAGACCATAAAGATTGGTCCACCAAATTGGATGACGCTTTATGGGCCTACCGTACCACTTTTAAAACTCCGCTCGACATGTCTCCCTTCCATCTGATTTTTAGGAAGGCATGCCATCTCCCAGTAGAACTAGAACATAGGGCTTTTTGGGTAATAAAATAACTAAACATGGATTTATCTAATGTCGGTATCCATAGAAAATTACAATTAACTGAATTGGAAGAATTACATAATTTTTCCTACGAAAATGCGAGGATTTATAAAGATCGAACAAAGAAATTTCATGATAAATACATTGTTCGGAAACACTTTGACGTGAATCAATGCGTTTGGCTTTCTGATGCTAGATTACGTCTTTTTCATGGCAAATTAAAATCCAAATGGACTGGCCCCTTTATTGTTATCCATACAGCACTGTTGATCTTTTTGATCCTAAAACTAATATAACATTGCAAGTCAACGACCGACATTTAAAGCCCTATGTTGATCCTACGTTGAATCTTCCATCTAAATCTTTTGATTTCACTGAGCCAGCCACCTTTGATCACTAATGCAAACTACGCCCAGTTGAATGGCGTAAAAGATAGCACTGGATGGGAGGTAACCCATCATTTTTCCTGTTTTCCTTTTTTCCTTCTTTTTCCCAGTTTTGACCATCCTAAACTCAATCATTCTTCATTAAGGTGATCCCTTTTTCCTCCTAATGCATGAGGACATTGCATATCTTAAGCAGGGGGGTGTTTTTAAATTTTGACGATCGATTTAGGATTTTCAAAACCTAAAAACATGTATTTTTCTTTAGTAATCTTAGTTTCTTGCTTGCATACCCAAAAATATAAAAAATGTTGAAAATCTTTTTAGGAAAAATTTTGAAATTGGGACTAAGGTCGAAAAATTCACTTTTGGTACAATGAGATTTAATCTTTAGCAAACTAGGGGTGAGGATGTGGATCTGATCATTAGAATTTCAGGGTCTAGTTTTAGACTAGATCAAATATCCTTCTCTAAAATTCCACCTGAACTCATGATAGTTTAGGTGACTTAATCCTCTTTTGTAATGTGGAAAGTTTCTGACTTAGTTTCTGATTCAAAAAACTTGCATTTCTTGAGGAACTTCTTGTGTCAGTTTTTACACACAAGCCAACACCTATAAACAACTAAAAATTAGAAAAACTCCCTTGTTTGGACTTAGTAAAAGTCTAAAGCAGATCATTGGTTTGAGTTCCCACTGCCGAGAAGGAGGAAAATGCCTCCTTTGAGGATGCGATGTCAACATGTTACCGCCTTGGTGCTGCTCCATATCTATATTTCATATCTTTAGATGGAGCATTTAAGTGCATTTTAGCAGCTCGAGTGTCTTGGACGGTGCTCTATCTATAGTGTCAGAGTAAGAGCTTGAGTTTGCTTGGAGTGCCCTTTTACATCGCATTATGTTTTGGGGTTGTGAGCTCCTGGGTGGGTGGTGTCATGGATGGTGCTATCCCGAAGTATTAGCACCAGAGCCCCCTCGAGGTTGGTAACAGGAATGATGATGCCGACACATCTATTGTAAGACTAAACTAACAATAAGCATGGGGGAGGAAAAAAAAATTAAACCAAAAACACACACCTATAAATGTTGGCTTTTCACAAGCATGGACACAGAGTTTTAAAAGATATTGCAAGTTGTGAATCAAATTCAAGAGCCAGAAAAATCCTAAAAATGAAAATTTCAAGTCATCTAAATTAACAAGAGGTTAATTTGTGAATTTTACGGAGGATATATTGATCCTGTTTTGAATAATTTTTGGATTCAAAAACAAATCCCAATGTTTGTCCTTAATAAATCCCTACCTCCTATGTTTAGATCAACCAAGGTCCCTTAATATTTTTCTCCTCAAAAGTCGAAAAAATTAGATTTCCCAAAAATTTCATTTTCCAAAAAATTATAGCTTTTTCTAAGAGCCTAGCGAAAGATAAGCATGGGGGTGTGATAAATGCCAGTTTATCATCATTCTTAGGCATTAAAACAAACCTAGCTCTTAGGGTTTTGCTCCGCAAACAAGTTTTTTGGCTATATTTATGTATTAACCAGGTTAGGCATGCATTGTACTTTTTCTTGTCTTTTTAATGTGTTTTTGAGAGTGTTATGGATGAATAGATATACAGATCTCTAAAACCCTAGCACTCAAGAAGGCAACTGGTGAAGAAGAATCTCAGACTAGTTCGAACTCAGCATGTTCCAACTCACCACAGCTGGAGTTCAGCTCACTTAAACTACGGTTAGCTCATCCTAACTCCATTTAGCTCATCTCAACCGAATGGTAGCTCAAGAGATCTCATCTTCACTCACCCTAGCTCAGGTCAGCTCAGATCTAGCTCAACTTAGCTGAGTCTAGCTCATCTCAGCTCCCACTAGTCCACAGGGAGCTCTAGCTAGCTCAGCTGAGTTGACTGGAGTTCACCCCAGCTCAGGTCTAGCTACATCTAGCTCCACTCAACTCTAGTCAGCTAAAGATGAATTCATCCTAGCTTAGGAAGCTTAAGTCCAGATCCTGGGGACTTAGCTTAGCTCAATTTAGTTGAGCTAAGCTACCTTAGCTGTCTCAACTAGCTCAATCCTCCTCGGGAGCACCAGACCCAGCTCACCTTAGCTCCATTCAACAGAAGCCAACTCACTTTAGCTTGGCTTAGTAGCTAGCAAAGAACTAGCAAGCTAAGCCAGCTAGAGTAACCCCATGTTGACCTCTTCAGTAGCTGCCAGCTCCAGTTCAGCTCCAGATTCTTCAAATCCGGCTCCTCCCATCATACCCTAGCTCCAACACCTCCTCCTCTACTCCACTATTAGCTAAGCTAGCCTAGCTTAGCTTAGCTTAGCTATGCTCCAGCTCCCTTGGCTTTTACCACCTAAGAACCCTACCTAGAATCTCCACCAACTAGCTCCACCTAAGCTCCATTTAAGCTAACCCTACTTCCACCTCACCTTGGCGCCAACCTAGCCTACCCACTACCTCCAAAAGACACTACAAAGTGGTGCCAAAACCACCCTAACTACCCTCCTTATTGGTGCCACTTTTTCCCTCCAAAACCCCCTTCATCTCCACCACATATCTTCCCTTAAACCCATCTCCACCATCCACCTAATCCCCATTCTAGAAGCCTTCTTGGTGGTGCCAAAACCAAGGCATCTCTCCTTGGTTGGCGCCACCTTTAGGTGGCCCTTCACCACAATAACCACCACCTTCACACCCCCCTACTTGTCACCAACTCTCCTTAGCACTAGGATCACCTAGCCACCTCCATTCTCCCATCTTAGCCATCCATCTCAAGAGCCACCTTAACCCTCTCATCCTACCCTATAAAAAGACCAACACCCACCACCTTACAACCCATCCTTGGCTAGCAAAGTTCCTCTCATACTCTACCTAAAGCCCATGCCCACGAGAGAAGAAAAAGAAGAAGATTAAGGGGATATTCTGTCCCCTTGGTGCCTTCCCCTCTTCCTTTTTCTCTTGTGCCCACACCAACCAAAGGAGGGGCCAGGCAAGGAAGACCTTTGGAGGAGGTCTTGAAGGTGGTCCATGCCACCTTGGAGGAGAGCTTGAGGGTGGTGCAGGCGCACCATTTGAGGAAAGAATTGAGGTGGAGAGCATCCACCTTGGAGGTGCTTTCAAGGAAGGAGAAGGAGACCCTCTTTTCAAGCCAAGGAGAAGCTAGGCTTGGAGCAAGAAGACTCCCTTCTTCACCAGATTCTGCAAGAGGATTTGTGTTTCTTTTATTGCTTTTATATTCTCCATTTCTAGTAGAAGCATTCCTCTACATGTCTTCGTAAAAGAACACAAATTCTGCTAAATTAATTTTCCTTCTTTTTAATTTCTTGTGTCAATTGCTTGTCTTTATTCTAGCACTTGTTTCACTTCCACTTCCTAATTACTCTAGGCCTTTACTTGGCTAGAGTGAGCTTAGGGAGGAGTCATATTTATCTCTTATGTTTTAGCTTATTAATTATAGGTGTTAGTTACTTTTTCATCACAATTCCCATTTTGTCCTCATTATTTCAAAACTAAAAAGAAAAATTATATATTTAAAATACCAAAAGGAAAGATCAAGTTTCCCTTTAAAGTAAGAGATTTGAATTGCAAACTTGCCTCCTTGGACGACCCTAGGTACTCCCCTATCTAGGAATATAAATTTAAAAGCGTATGCGAATTCGAGTGTTACAGCGACTTTAAAATCCCTAATTACAAATCACGCGATTTTTCGTATCACTAGGGACTAGCAAAAACTAGGCATGCGGTCATTTGGTTAGCCCATATTTGTGGGCTATTTAAGTATGTGAATGCCTAGACATTAAGATATCTTTAACTTTTAGTTAACATGCATTAGGATGTAAATAAATTCATTTATATTTATAGCTTGATTTCATAATTCATGCATTTCATTCATATGCATTTAGAATTGACTTAGTTAACCAATTAGGTGCATTAGATGTATTGTTGGGTTTAACAAAGAAGTCAAGGGTTTGTGAATAAATAACCCTAATATCTTATTTTATTTCATTTCTCTTCTTCTTTGCAGGAAACAGCTCCACTTCCTCCTACAACCATTCACTCCAGCCATGAATCTTCTTTATCGCCATGGGAAGTGGATCTGCTCTCGCCTCTCCCATTTCAAATCTAAGCAATGTAGCTACAAAGGGAGAGCTGGGTCTGCCATGTTGGGAGTCCTCCACCCTCAATCACCACTATGCAGAGAGCCAACCTCTCAACTTCTCCATCAACGCTGGCCTCAACCCTATGTGCAAGTTCACACCACCATTAGCAGGAGGGGTGACAGACCACTATGCCACGAGTGATTTGTGCAGCTCGCTGTGAGCATGTGCCTGAAGGCCATGCATTTATCCTTCTTATTTTTCCTCTTATGCATCCTCAAGGAACCCATCATCACCACCTCCAACAGGTCGTACTTCCACGCTCATGACTCCACCTCCACGTACCACCATCATCAACGTCCCTCTCTTTCTCATAGTCATGCTTCACCCTCACATGAACTAACACCACTTCCACCATCACCATCACCGCACCATTCTTCTTCATCTTCATCAACTCCCCTAAAAAATAAACCATCACCTCCAACGTCGACTGCTACCAGTCGCTACCTCCTCCTTCCCATGCGCGGCCACCAGCCACAGCACTGCACATGCTCGCGCCTTCCCCTCCCATGCGCGGCCAGCAACGCGCTCGTGTGCACCTCCAACAACCAGTGCATGCTTCGGCTTTCTTCCACTTATCGAACCTATGCCCACGTACAACACAAGCCGTGCGCACCTCCAGTAGTCGCACTGCCCTCTCCTCTCTGTGCGCGACTCCAGCAGTATGCAAGGCTCCACTCGCGTAGCCTGTAGTCACTACAAGCTACTACTCCAACAGTAGATAGAGCAGCCTCGCCAGCCACCAACTACCTTCATCTCCACTGTTTAATGAGCTCCACCCACCCCATACCTTGCCGCGACCACCATCGCGAAGCTCTTGATCCATACATCCTTCTCTAAGCATCTCACTACCAGCTATCAGCATCCCTCCATGCGCAAGCCATTCCAAGGGAATCCTCTATTTCCCTTTTTATTTCTTTTTACAAGATATGCCATTGCCAAACTCATCTTTTGGGTAAAATTATTTGAGTGAAATTTTAGGTGTTCCCATTTATTTTCTCATAATTGCTAAATCAGGTTACTCTTTCATTTAAACTCATGTCGTACTTGGATTTTCACTTTGTTTCTTAGTGAAATTATTTGTAAACAATTGATTTCGACTTTTACAAGCGTTTTATAGGCCATTGCCTCCATATGGACACAACCTACTCTCTCGAGTGGTTATTTTTCTTTATTTTGATTACCAATTTTCCTCCACTTTGATGCTACTTCTACGTGTCACTTTATGTGTGAAACTTCTTCCAAAGCAGAGACCATCTCGTCACCATCCATTTCCTTTGCCTTATGGATGGCACCACGAACGTTGGATTGGATCGATTTTCATGTTGTTGGGCTGTAAATAGTGATTCGGATTCATTCGTGTTGTTGAGTTTGTCATTTAAAGCTCTAGATTGCATCACCTTTCCCTCTGTCCTTTGATCTTCCTTGAACTGCATTTGATGCTATGGAGGTGCGATCATGATGATTTCAGAGTTGTTGGACTCCAATCCTCATCCAGATAAGATTTCTATGGTTGGATCTTCAATCTGAGGCCACAAAATATCTTGCATTATCCCTTTAGCCACATAAAGAGGCGAATTAATACATAATTCGCATAAATTATTCCAAATGTACAATGATGCATGCTATGAAATATTTATAATGCATGGTGCTTCTATAAACCTAGGAACATGCATAAATAGGCATTTTATGGGAAATAGATGTGTCTACATCATGCTTCCATGACAATGTTCTTCTAGTCCCTAGCAAAATTAAGCTAAATGCTATGTATAAACAAAATTAGGATCAAATTACTTTTGCAATAGTTATTTCTTAATAATAAGAAATTTCTACTGAGGACCTAAACTACAACGACTCAACAACACTCAGGTGTCTGCCAAAATGCAAACCACCCAAGTCATTGCCTTTTTCCATACAGAAGCAAATATATATATATATATTCTTTCCTTTCGAAAAAAATATATATATGTATTTTTTCTTCTTTCCTAATTTTTTTGGATTTTTGAGTTTAGAGTTTTGGGGTAGCTTTCCACGACTACCCAACCCACCCGTGACTCCAAAAAAACTCTAAGTGCTAAGTATCTTATTTATGAAAAGTGATAGACTCACTAAGAGGCAATTAGAACAGACTTCAGGTTTCTACGCCCCTAGATGACCTTAAGAAAAATTTCTACCTAAAGGTTTATCTTTTTTGATTGGTAGCTTTCTCCCTACTTTTATTTTTATGGGTCAACACAATGATATATCCAGGTATATCTCCTTGGCTTATTCTACTTTCGTACATCTTCCTAAGTGTTTAGGAATTATTTGTGCATTTTTGTGAGCTGGGTTCTGTACAATTGGCCAATGACCTGTTACCCACAACATCTTGCCAGCCATCCCCGTGCGGTGAAGTGTGGCTAATTCCTTTTTTCCTTCTTTTCTATATATATATATTTCTTTTCTTTTCTTTTTGAGTATTTTTTGTTCTTTTTCTAAGTAGGTGCCTTTCTTGATCTAAGATTTACCTAAAGGCAGCAGAAAGAAAGTGGTCATCTGGCTGGACTCTAGACAATTGGCAATGGGGGGTTACCCACAGCAACTTGCTAGTTATACCACCTTAGAAGGTTCATTAGCTACCCAATTTCTGCTAAAATTGTCAAAAAGAGAGTTAGTGGAGATAGTGTGTAGATGCATAAGCTATAAGTCCCCTTAAATCAGAGGGCTGGTTGATAAGTTGTGTACTTATCACCCCAACTTATTAACTAATTGAAATAACTTAAAGTTGGTGAGGACTCAAGAAACGGGTCAACATTTTAGTGGACAACCGGGTCAATTAAGCCTGTAGACTTGAAGAATCTAAGTGCTCAAGCCCTAAAGTATAATTTCCTAAAGTCAAAAAACTCCTAATGTCTAGGTTATCTTTTCCTAATTCTCAATTTTTTTCGTAAATAAAGAGAAAATGTAAAGAATTTACGAAGCTAACAAAATAATTCAGAGATGAATGTATCCACCCCCTCATGCCTATCAATGCAATATCCTCATTGTATTTAAAAGACATGAAATAGAGTATAGTAGAGAAGAAAACACCTGAATTTCGTGATTAACCAGTTAGCTCTGAGATGAAAATAGATTGTATAAGTGCTGAGTTTAATGCCTTCAAGTAGGCACACTATACAAACAAGGGGAAGAATTATAATAATCAGAATGGCAGGTGAGGATCTGGAGAAAATGATTAATCATGCGACCTGCCAGCAGAGAAGTTCCACAGATGTGGACCAGGTTTTGTTGCAAACCAAGCCTTAGGATCGAGTAGTTCTAAGGTTCCGGATAAAAATTACCCATAATTGGAGATTGTCGTGCTTGCGGGGCTGGGTCTACGATTTTGTGGTTTACAACCAAAGTCTAAAATGTCGGACAATAGGTAGGTCTAAATCAATGGGCTTGTTTGTCCATGTAGAATTCGGCTCAAAAATATAACTAATTATTCTATACTTGGGTTGCACATCCTCGGAGTTGACAATATTAGAAGGGTCCAGGTAGAAGGTTGGTGGCTTTAGACAGAAAGGAACCCTTGGATAAAAAATTATGCTTCCCCCGTAATTGGCTTCCCAAATTGTCATTTCCTGGATCCAATCCTCCAAAATCAAAATTTCTGGAACCTCAAAAGTGTTATTAACCTCATATAAAATATCCTAGTTCAAAAATTATGGTGGAATCAGAAGTACTTGGGTTTGGTGATCCCATAAATAGAGTAATCATTATGCTCAATAGGTTGTGATTGAGTAATGGGGCTATCGATTGAATCATCCATGAAATTAGGATTTGAATCCTCCATACTCACCCCAGTGGGATCACAATCCTTAATCTTTGGGTTATCAAATGATTCATCATACTCTTTGGGCCCATTTGTCTCAATAAAATTACTTTCCTCAAAGTTGAGTGAGACTTCACATAAAGATTCTTCATCCTCAAAATCAACGAATTTTGGATCTACATTAATATTGTTCTTCCTTGGTCCACAGAGACATTTTTCGTTGTACCTTTTCTTGGGGATTTCAGGTGAAAGAATCCGTTCATCCTCAATAGGTTACTCTAGGCCAATTTGGTCATCCTTGGTCTCATAAAATGTGTCCTCACCTACAGGTGCTTAAGCAAGTTCTGACATTGGCTCTCTTAAAGGGGGTTCATCCTGGGAATCATCCCAAGATTGGACTAGAGCAATCACAAATTTCATCCTCAACCTTGACAATTTCCCAAGTAAAAGCTCACTCGGGTCCTTATCCTCAACATCTTCAAGCCAATCCAATAAAGACTTACTAAGATCATCAATCATTTGAATTAGGGGCTCCAATTTTTTAGTGTAGGGTGTTGGTTGAGCTTCTAAAGATTGTATGATATTCCTCAAGTTAGCCAACACCCTATCTTGCACTTGGTTCACTTGAACTGAATGGTTTGATTCAGGGTTAGGTGGGTTTGGGTTTAGTCCAGGAGAGTTAAGGAATTGAGGTTCTTGGGGCCCTCCGTAATAGTAGGTCATTTTTAGTTTTTCATAGAGTGGTGGTGACCTGTATGCAATGTAATGTTGGGGAGGGTAAGGGTCATAATTATCATAACCTTCTTCATTATAGATCACATTAGGTTGTTCATAAGAGTGCAGAGATCTATAGTCATTGTAGGTAGGAGAAGGATAATAATCACAGTCTTGATGTCTAGGGTTAGGTCCTAGGCATTGAGGTTAGGTATCATATCCTTAATCAAAGTTGTCCTGAGTAGTAGATGGTTGAGTATAGGATGAGTTGGGATAATAATCATCATATTAGGGATAAGGTGGGTAGGAGTGGAATTGAGAATAAGAAGTGGAAGGATACATGGAAAAGCACAAGGAAAAATAAAGAAGAGAAAGGTGTGCTGCAGTACAAACAATCAAACTTGTCCTTAAGTAGGTAGCCTAAATATCTATAGACTCTCAGAACTCGTCTTAAGACTATACACGATTTAATCTACTTTTATCTAATCAATCCAACCAGTTAGAGGGAGGGATTGGGGAGAAGGTACTTCCCTTGCCTTTCACATTAGGTTCCTTTGATACCCCCCAACTATTGTCGTTTGACACTACTCCCCTAGCTAGACATCAGATGAACTGGTAGAAGCAGATTAATTGAAACTAATCTTGATCTGGGCCCCCAAAGAGCAAGTCAATCCTTAAGGTCAACATCTACTCTATTTTAATTAGGCTTAGGTTTGAATGTGCTCTTAGAATGTGTTGGGCCCTTTAGATAGGTTGTGCCCTTAACAATCAGTTGATTTGTGTGTACGTGCACAACCAAGGCTTGCAAACACGGTTATTTGATGATGTGTCTTTTAGGGTTTAACCTTGTTTAGTAGCTTTTAGGATTCAATCTTTAGATATGTTCAATCATGGTTCCATAGAACACTTATGGTTTTGAGAGAACCAATGTATGTATATTCCTTTAGAAATCAAAAGAATATGGAGTGCTTAGTTCAACCCTAAAAATTGAATCTTATGGGGTAAGGTACTGATGAGTCAAATTTAACTAAAGTGATGAGGCCTAAATAGCTCAAACAATTGGCTTGCTGTACCAGTTATTAAGGCATACAAATTATTTTGACCTATTCTGATATCTAATCACATATCTATGTTTAACTTTGAGTGTACCAGGTCCACGGGTCAAAATCTCGATTAAGTGAATAAATCAGAAAAGGTGTGCCTTAAGTCGAGAAAATTGTGGGTGTGTAAGGTGTGTAAATTTCAATTATATCCCACAATCAGATCAATTTTTTTTTATATGCGGGGGGTGAGGTGAGTGGAATGACAAATAAACAACTAGATCTAACGTGGGGTTTATGCAATTCCGAGGTTGATTTGGGTTTGATTTATTTATGTTGTGGAATGAAATCTAGTGCGGGGGTAGTGGGGTACACTAATAGACCCTTCAATAGCACTTTCCCTAATTGTACAGCTTTGGCTCACCACCAAATTGTACCTGCAATCACAGTAAGAAAGGAGAGAAGTGAGGTAAGAGATCAGTAAGGTGAAAAATGCAAGAAATCAAAGAGCATTGCCTCCTCGGTAACAACACTAAAATGATGAACAATTTTAACGTGAGAAAGATTAAGTTAAAAACTCGTCGTTGTAGTTGCGTAAAAATCCGCTAATCAAATAAATTTATTGAAACTCGAGGTGAGCCCTGGGTCGAACACGGGGAGGTGAATGTTTGAATTAGAAATCCGTAATTTTTTATTTATTTTTGGCATTTTTGTGTCTTTCTTTTTTTTTCCTTTTTATAAGGCAAGCGATCAGGTCAAAATATCTAGCTAATCTACTTGTAAAATAAGAGAGAGAAAGAGAGAGAGAAAAACAAGTATTACATGGGTAAAATGTTTATTAGACTAATTGCAGGAATCAAATCTACACTATGAAAGCATTTAAAAGATAGGGTGAGAGAAATGCACATTGACGGTTGCTTGGAGGACGAGCCACATTGACGGAATGCTTGGAAGATTATGGTGAGATGTTGGATGAGGGAGAATAAAGTTGAAGGAAGGAGAACGAAGTAGGGTTGTGTCACAATAGGATCCGATTCCCGAATGAAAGGTGAGAAGACAACCATGGATGCTCAACGAATGAGGGTGATAGGATGGGAAAAATTATTTTTATAACCTCTAGTGGAGCATCCCAGGTATGGGACTTCCTCTTTAAAGCTTTGGAGGGGAGAGGAAGAGATAGGAATGGGTGAAAACATGTGTAGGAGGGGTAGGCTTTTTATAGGTGAAGTTATGGGGGTAAAAGGGTAATTTCAAAACCTTTACAATTAAAATACAACCTTTAGTGATGCATGTAAGCATCACTAAAGATGCACGTTGCTGAAGCACTCATGGAAGGAGAGCCCTTAGATAAAGATTGGGCGTCCTACATGAAGGCACGTAGGTGCTACTGTTGATGAGTGAAAGTCGTCATTTTTGGAAATGATTGCGTCATAGTATAGTGACAAAAATCACAATAATAATTAAAATTTTTAGGTGCTTGAAAACAAGAAATGAGTTTGAGGTTATTCGTAGGGAGCAAATATGGAGTTCACGCAATAATCGCAATGACGAACAAATGAGCACAATAATAAAGATACACAATGAATAGAAGTACATTCAATGATAGCAATAGTATCTCAAGAATTGCTGGGATAAAAAGAACAATGAAGCCCTAAACGTGGTGATTTAAATCACCAATGCTATCCCCAAATTAAGCACATATTTAATGTAATTGAATAACTCAAATTTTCCAATAGTGGTCTCAACTGCTTATTCAAGTATCTGCATCAGATCAATAACTCAAATATGTCCACAGTATCAGTGGTCAACCAAGCAATCTCGATGACTTAAAGTCGTTGAACCTCAGTAACATAAGGCACAAGGCCTTAACACAAACACAAATATCTTAGGCATAGCACAAGCAACCAACCTCTCGAAATGCCTAAGTATTCAGCATACTAGCACATATCTCAAGGAAATAGGGCATGAATCCCAATGCAAAACTTACCCCCACCCTCCTCAGAATCTCTCCTAATTGGGTAGCTAATCAAGTAATCGAGTTGAGTGTAGGGTCTAAGCTCACCGATTGTGAATAGTGAGCGAGGAGTGGAGTCAGGAGTGAGAGGGACCTCACCCCTCGTGTGAAGTGGCAAGCAACCAATGGTGGGGAAACAATTTATGTGGCTTTCTGATTTACGTGCCTATGATGAGGCACTAAAAGTTCTTGCCACTTCTTCGTTTAGCTGCAGTGAAGCCTTTGCATGCAGTAGCTTCTGTCTTTGGTGATTACCACTGCTGCTGCTTTTGCTTCTTCAAATTAAGATCCCAGAGGGCATCTTGAACATATTCCACTCATGCTAGAGTTCTTTTGGCGGTGGAGGAGGAATAGAAATGGACAGATGGAGTTGATGAAGATGACGACGGCGATGGATGTCCGACGAGTACCTGTAAGCATGAACATGGCCTAAGAGCCCAAATCAGAAGGTTCAAAAGGATCCATCGGCGTCTAGGGAAGGTGATGGTGGTGAGAATGAAGTGTTTTGAGATGTGTGGAGTTCGGTCGAAGTCGGTAATGGCATGTGTAAGGGGTGATGTTTGACTGGGCTATAGAGTGAGCAAAAGTCCCAATAGGTTTGGGGCTTTTACTCTAAGGAGTATGGGGAAGGTGTAGGTAGTGGAGGAAGTGAGTTTGGTGGTCTGTGGAGGCATGACGGCTTCACTAGAGTCATTGCCGTCATTGGAGAAGACGATGAGGGAGTGAGGTGGTCGGTGGTCATGTTGATTAGATAAGGAGCTATAGTTGATCTAGATAGGGAGGAAGATAAGTTTATCTAGCTAAAGGTCGAAGGGGGTGAGGATCCCTCGCTGGCATGCTTGTCGGACATGGGAGAGACGAACACCTCCAAAGAGGGATAGCGCGACTACGAAAGGGGTAGACGACCTTAGCTTTGGCTAGTGAGAGCCAAAAGGAGAGGAAAGTTGTGGCTTGGCCAATTTGGCCATTTGCTAGCGGTAGGACGATGGGGGAGGGAGGTCGTTGGAGCTACGGTGGAGGTAACTGGAGAAGAGAGGAAATATGCGATTTTGGCCTAGAACCGAGCTTGAATTGATCCTGGGAACTTGGGTTGCTTATATAGGTGTTGATCAGGGCTTGAGTCACTCTAAATCAGTGTGAATTCCCCACAAAAATTGCAAGGAACTCCCACTGATTTCGTGGGTTCATTGGCAATGAGGGTTGGTTTTAGTCCTCCTGAGATGGATTTTCGTGTAGGGCATTCATCAATCAACAATCCCTCCAAAATTGGAGTGATTTGGTTGACAAATCAAGGAGATTTCTTGGATTGAGCTTTGGTGGTTTGGGTTTGTTCTGTTCATACCTAATCATGGTAGCAGGGAGCTAGTTGTAAGGAAGACGAGAAAGCTAGGCACCTTTTTCAGGAAACATTGAAAGTAAAGGGTCTGGTTGTATGAAATAGAGATTTTGGGGACTGAATTGCAAACTTGGTCAAGACGGACTCAGATTGGATCCAAATTTTGTTGTTAACCTAATTCAGACCCATGGAATTTAATGGTAAGCTTGGATTTGACTTTTGACCACATTTTATTGGGTAATTTACATAGAAGCCCAAATCAGGATTACATCTCGTTTGAATCTCTATTATAGGTTAAAATGGCTTTAGATGGTCAAACCAAATGTACCAAACCTTTTAGAATATTTATATATACATTTTAGGAGGTTGAGATGAATTTCATCCTGACCAGAACCTTTCCAACTCAAGTAGGGCGAATAATTAGGGTTTTATATATTATTTTGGTTCTCGAATGCGCAAAACACTGTTTCTGTCAATGTGGACCAACTTCTTAGTCTTTAATGCTCATTTGAGCATCAATTAACCCCTAGGCGACATCATGGTTACTCTGAATTCCTGATATGATGTTAAAATAGCATAATTAACCTTATTTATTATTTTCTTCTCGAAATGGATCATAGTGTAATTATGGTCCTCAGGCGATCATTTTGGAGCATTTGCCTTTTGATTCCAACTAATTCAGATAGTTATTGTGAATGATGGTGTTACCATCATAACCCCACGCCTAACTTTTGCTGGTCCCTATCAAATTCTCATGTAAAGAACTAGATGTCTAGACCATGTTTTTGATATTCAGATGCCTGATTATGCCACTTCTATAGAAATCGGATTGGAATACCAATAATAGGCATAGAGGTACTCAAGTACTAGCCAAGATTTAGACTTGACTACCCTCAGCCTTGGGTTTTCCATAAAGGTTTCTAAGGCCCGCAAAAACTACCTGGAGGTTCGTTGACCCCAACAGTTAAAGCACCCGTGCATAGGCATTTTGAGTCTAAGTATGATTTGCTAGTGCATTTTAATAAGAGAGAGAGAGAAGGATTTTTCATTTGAGAGTTTTCACTCTTTTCTTTTTTTTATTCCCCTAAATCCAACATCGGATTGGCCTTAAACATGATCTGTATCGAGTTCCTTGTCCCCACCATCAATCCTCGAAGGGTCCTCCAAGAGAGTTGTCCTCCAAGTGGGACGAAAGTCATGGTGAGGATGGAGCGGGACGAATGAGGATGGAGCTATAGGATGGAGGGCAGGGCAGGGTGATGCCGTGGTGAGGATCTTCTTCCCAAAGGGAGGTGAGAAGACGGCCATGAGATGCTCCACGAAGAGGGTTGAGAGGTGGGAACAAATGTTAGCATCCCAGGCTTGGGATAAGCTCTCTCCAGGGCCTTGGTGGTGGTGAGAGGAAGAAAGGAAGAGATGAAGAAGAATAGGAGGGGTAGGGATCTCTTTATACTGGAGGAAGGAATCAAATTCGTATACAGGACATTTAGTGACGATTATAAACATTGCTAACGATCGGCCGCAAATGTCACTGAAGATCCTGGGCCAACCCTCGCCCCTGTTGGCGCGCACATCACGTGCCTCTGCTGCTGCACCGCTAGCGCGTGCTCCATGCCCCTTGTCACACGTGCATGCACTCTACGTGCCTACACGCCTCATGCATTAATGCTGCTGTCGCTGCTGCTGCCTTGCGCACTATGATGCTACGCTTGCATGTGTGCATGCCTCCGCACGTGCGCATGCACCTACGTTGTTGTGCGTGTGCGGTGGCAAGTGAGTGCGCATGGGCGACCTAGGTTGCGCCACATGCCGTGACCTAAGTCATCCATCTTCTTTCCTTTGTACGGGCTTCTATAAAGGTCGGATTGAGTTGATTTTCACATTGTTTGGCTGCGATTGTCGCCCCGAATCCATCCATGTGATTAGATTTATCATTTGAAGCTCCAGATTGCGTCACCTAGTCCCTTGGCCATTGATCTTCCTCGAACTGCATATAGTGCTAGGAGACTCCGATCAAGGGGATTTCGATGGCGTTGGACTCCAATCGTCATCCTAATCAGATCCGTGCAGTTTGATCATCAATTCGAGGCTCCAAAATAAATCTCCTTCTCTCCTGACCACAAAAAGGACACAATTAACCTAAAATATACACAAGTACTCTAAATATAGAATGATGCATGCTATGCAATATTTATAATATGGAATGCAAATCTAAGCCTAGGAACATGCATAAATAGGAATTTTAACCTAATTGGATGTGTCTACATCATACACCCTTGGCTATGTTTTGCTAAACCCTAGCAAAATTAAACTATATGCTATGTATAAAAATAGAATTAGGATTTGATTACTTAAGCCTAAGTCATTTATTAACAGTAGAAAATTTCAACAAAGGTTCGAAACTACGGAAACTCAACAGTACCTGAGTGTCTGCCAGAATGCAGACCGCCCAAGTCCTTTCCTTATTTGAAATGGGAAGATACACATTTTTTTTTCTTCTTTTCTATTTTTTTTGGAGTTTGAGAGTTTTGGGGTAACCTTTTATGGCTACCTGACCTGTCCAAGACTCGAAAGGACTCTAAGTGTTAGGCATCTTATGAAAGAGTGATAGACTCACTAGGCGGCTGTTAAAATGGACTTCAGGTTTCTACGACCTTAGGTGACCTTAAAAGTTTCTGCTTAAAGGTTTATTTTTCGATCGGTAGCTTTCTCTCTACATTTTTTTATAGGGTCAACACAAGGGCAAACCCAACGTATATCTCCCTGGCTTATTCTACTTCCCTGCTTCTTTCCTAAGTGTTTTGGGAATTATTGTGCACTTTTGTGAGCTGGGCTCTGGACAATCGGCCAATGGGCTGTTACCCACAACCACTTGCCACCCATACTCATGCAGTGAAGTGTGATTTTATTTTTATTTTTTTATCTTTTTCTTCGCTCCTTTTTTTATTTTTTTCTTTTCTTTTTACTTTTGAGCATCATTTTTTTTCTAAGTAGGTGGTTTACCTAATCTTAGATTTACCCAAAGGTGCTAGAATGAGTATGGTCATGTTGCTGGGCTCTAGAAACTGGCAAATGGGCTGTTATCCATGATAACTTGCCAGCCATACTACCCTAGAAAGTTCATTAGCTACCCAATTTCCAAAGAAACCACCAAAAAGTGAGTTAGTGCAAATAGTGTGTAGATGCTTAGACTTATAGTCCCCTCAAATTTGAGGGCAAGCTGATAAGTTGTGTACTTATCACCCCAATTTATTAGCCAAATTAAAATAAAATTACTTGGCGAGGACTCAAGACTAAGTCCACATTTGAGTGGACACCCGAGCTAATTAAGCCCGAAGACCTGAAGAGTCTAAGTATTTTGATCCCAAAGTATAAATTCCTAGAGTTTGCAACTCCTAATGCCTAAGTTCTTTTCTCCTGCTTTTACTTTTTAAAAAAAAATAAAATAATAAGAAATTATTGTTACGGCTGACAAAAAGATGATTTCATAAGATATCCACCCCCCCATGCTTAGCTAATGCAATATCCTCATTGTAAAAATGAAGGCATGCAGGAGAGTAGAAATGGACGAATATCACCTGGTTTCCTTGAGATTCTGGTTTGCTTGAAACAGCCATTGCACGTGCTGAGTTTAGTGCCTTCAACTAGGCAAGGTCCTCAAGCAAAAATAACTAACGTTGAGGCAACAATAACACAATTTCCATGCCCCTATATATGGGTCCCGAAGAGTAAAGTGGGCTTGCCAAAGTGATGATCAATGAAAGTGGCAAGCTGGTGGTGTAGGGAGAGCCCAAATGGTCTCTAATAGGAGTTTTGTTGATTCAATTCAAAGGAGATGTGGGTGGATATAGCAATTGTGCAATAGTTTGGTGAACAAGGATGACGAGTGTTTTCTAATGTGTCGAGGGTTGGTTGGTACTCTAGAATACGTAATGTTTCAGGAGTTTTTCCCTAAAGATCAATTTCATCCTCACAATCAGGGTCTTAATCCAACCATCCTGATCCTCATGATTCCCACCAAAAAGTTGAACCTCAAACTCTAAAAATTCAAGATGAGGACATTGTTGGGTTTTAACTTAATCATGTGAATCATCCAACAATTTCCAAATTCATGAATTGTTGGAACCTTATTCCACATCTTGTTTTGGTGGTAACAAAATTATTATGGATTAATGTTTTCCATTAAGTGTTTTTCAAATTTAGGTGAAGGAGCAAGGCAAACAAGAAATGATGGAGGCATGATGGTGAGAAGAAAAAGATCACGTCATGGAGGATGACAAGGATGTGTCGAGGAGAAGAAGATCATCTTCGATCTTTAGTTTCTTTAGTCTAGATTTTATATTTATAAATTGTATATGCCTCTTAACAAAGAATCATAACTTAGAACGTAAAATCAATTAGAGATAAATTAGGATTTATATTGCGAACATTTTCAAAGTACGTAATGGATTAAAATGCTTAAATATGTACTTGTAAGCAAGTACCGGTACTGTTCATCAGTACTGGTATTTGGAAGGCACAGGTTTGAGAATTTGTCTCAAACTGTGAACAAGTATCAGTACTAACCATGGGTACCGGTACATGTTGGGCATAGGTTGAAGGCTTAATTCTGACCTGAACCTTACAAGTACCTATACCCATGATGAGTACCGGTACAGGTAGGTTACTGTGCCCAAGGAATTGCAAACCTGGGAGTCACAAGTACCAATACCCATGATGAGTACTGGTATCAGGACTCATGTACTGGTGGCAATGAGCTACTTGTACTGGTACAGGTACTTTAGTATCGATACCAGCTAGCCGTTGGCCCAAAACATAATGGCAAAAATAGTAATTCCAACAATGTGAACGTTGGGAATTAAATCCCAACATCTAGTAGATGAGTATCCTAGGTCCTAAACTCTGTAAAATGACCCTAGGACTCTTTGTTTGCACAAAAGAATATTAGAAATACAAGGAAAATTCCTAGAGCTATAATTCATATTTTCCACCACTTTTTCATGAGAGAAAGAAGCTTGCCATTCACTCTCTACATTCCTACAAGCTCAACGACATGTTTTTCTCACACATCTACGAAGCGATTCACGTCCATCCTAAGCTCTCAAATCGAGACAGTTGCAAGAAGACGTAACAACTCGACTTGCGATGGCATCATTCTGAAGGCACACCAAAGGACAGTCTTCTACCCATCCTCCCTATTTCGAAGGGACAGACTACGGGTATTGGAAGAGGAGGATGCAAGTCTTCCTCAAAGCAATGGATGAGGAGGCTTGGACCCTTATTCAAGAAAAATACTCAGATCCGGAGCCGCAAGGAGTACCATGGACAATGGATAAGAAGAAAAACATCGTAAGCAATGCGAGGGCGATGAATGCATTGTATTGTGCATTATCAAAGGAGGAATTCAACCGCATCTTAGCATGCAAATCAGCATTTGAGATATGGAACACTCTCGAGGTCACGTACGAAGGTACAAACAAGGTAAAGGAAACTCGTATCTCTATTCAAACATAAAATTATGAGTGTTTTAGGATGGAGAAAGGCGAAACAATCAAGGATATGTATACGAGGTTTGGGGAAATTGTTAACCCCATGAAGAACCTAGGAGTCAAGCTAAAAGAGGAGCAGCTTGTAAGGAAAATCTTGAGATCTCTTACAAGCGATTAGTCTCCAAAGACCATAGCCATCCAAGAGGCAAAAGATCTTTCTACTCTCTCCTTGGATGATCTAATTGAAAGCTTCATGGCATATGAAGTCCAATTAGAGAATATCAAGAAGAATGAGGAGAAGGCGACAAGTAAGAAGAAAAGTATTGCTTTTAGAGCAATCAAGGAGGACTTGGACTCAACTACATCAGAATCCAAAGACGAGGAAATGGAAATGCTTACTAGAAAATTCCATAAATTCCTCAAGAAACAAGGTGAACAAGCAAATAAAATTTCTTCTAATATTATTTGTTATGAGTGCAAGAAGAAGGGCCACTTGCGAAAGGATTGCCCCTTAAACAAGAAGAAGGAAGACAATAGGAAAGAAACAAAGGAGTTCAAGAAGAAGAAGACGAAAGCATTTGAAGTGACATGGGATGATAGCGACTCCGACATGGACACCGACTCTAGCAAATCCGATGATGACGAGATCGCACATCTTTGCTTGGTAGGAACTACGGAAGATACAGACAATGAGGTAAACCCTGATTTCTCTTTTGAAGAATTATTAGAAGCTTATGAAGAACTATATCAAAAAGCTAATTCATTTAAAAAGGAAAATAAGGTTTTCAAGAATAATTATCAAACATTAGAATTAGAAAATTCATGTTTAGAAATAGAATTAGAAAAGTCAAAAGAAACTAATAATCAATTACATGCAAAAATAGTAGAATTAGAAGATATTTATGAACACTTTGAGGACACTCTGAATAATTTAAAAACAACTAGACTGAATATGGAATTTTGTAAAAATTTAAAAGACAAGCTCAATAATAAGACGAACACGCACAATAAATCACATGCACCTAGACATGCATGAATTTATCAAAAGGTCAAAATCCTAAGAATTATAGATCTAACACTAAGGTGATTTATAAACCTAAGGATTTGAAGGGTACTAACCATCAAGGACCCAAAGAAAATGGGTACCTAGAAAAGATATTTGTTTTGCAGGGGTAGAACAAAGTAATCAATGGGTGTTCAAGGCACATAACAGAACACTTCAACCTTTCTATAGGTTGAATGAAGACCAAGAATGTTGGACGAGAGATGCTTGGTATCCACAAGCTCCATTTTACAATTGGTAAATTTTATGGTATGATATTTCTTCATTTTTTGTGATTGACAAAAAGGGGGAGAAAGATAGAGGACAAATAGTAATATTTTTAGGGGATGCATATATTGAGGGGGGAGGATTTAATTAAAAGTTTTTTTTCCTTCATATAACATTGTTAAAAATTATTTTTATTCTTATAATTATCTATTTGTAGGATGGTTTTGTCAACACCAAAAAGGTGGAGATTGTTGGAACCTTGTTCTACATCTTGTTTTGGTGTTAACAAAATTATTATGGATTAATGTTTGCCATTAAGTGTTTTTCAGATTTAGGTGAAGGAGAAAGGCAAACAAGAAATGATGGAGGCATGATGGTGAGGAGGAAAAGATCATGTCACGGAGGATGACAAGGATGTGTCTTGGAGAAGAAGATCATCTTCGACCTTTAGTTTCTCTAGTTTAGATTTTTATATTTATAGATTGTATATGCCTTAACAAAAAATCATAACTTAGATCGTAAAATCAATTAAAGATAAATTAGGATTTATATTGCAAACATTTTCAAAGTACGCAATGGATTAAAATGCTTAAACAGGTACTTGTAAGTAAGTACCGGTACTGTTCATCAATACTGGTATTTGCAAGGCACAGGTTTGAGAATTTGTCTCAAACTGTGAACAAGTACCAATACTAACCATGAGTACCGATACATGTTGGCCACAGGTTGAAGGCTTAATTCTGGCCTGAACCTTACAAGTATCGGTACCCATGATGTTACTGGTACAGGTAGGTTACTGTGCCCAAGGAATTTCAAACCTGGGAGTCACAAGTATCGGTACCAATGATGAGTACCGGTACGAGGACCCATGTACTGGTGGCAGTGAGCTACTAGTACCGATATAGGTAGTTTAGTACCGGTACCAGCTAGCCGTTGGCCCAAAATAGAATGGCAGAAATATTAATTCCAACAATATGAACGTTGGGAATTAAATCCCAATGTCTAGTAGATGAGTATCCTAGGTCCTAAACACTATAAAATGACCCTAGGACTCTTTATTTACACACAAGAAATATTAGAAATTCAAGGAAAATTCCTAGAGTTATATTTCACATCTTTCCACCACATATTCAAGAGAAGGAATAGTTTGCTGCTCTCAATCTCTCTATGGACTTGCAAGCACATCGACGTGATTTCTTCACACATTGTCAAGGCATTCACGTTCATTCTAGGCTCTCAAATTGGTATCATCTTTTAATTGTTGTTGAGAGGCTTAGGTTCTAGTTGTAAGATTCTTTTTGTCTTACACCTATATTTCTTTTGTATTTGAGCTTGTTGCTCGTTGGGTTGTAACAAACCCGTTATTGTACTTGGGTTGAGGTAACCCGTTAATTACCTCAATTTAGTAAATTGATTTCTTCAAGGTTGAGGGAATCAGGTTAAAAACCCTAAGCTGGGAGGATTAGGTAGTAGAGTATCCAAGGTAGGGGAACCACTATACATATTGTGCCAATTTTCTGTGGTTTGATTGATTATGCAAATTGTCTTATTATTACTGATTTTGTGTTTGAGTTTTTGTGCAGATAGCCATACATTCCATATCTATCTTTAGAGATCCTATCAAGTGGTATCAGAGCTTGTTCAAGTGGTATCAGAGGCTCCTGTTCATGAATATCTTCCTCATCCTGAGTTGCCACGGTCTGTTGTATGTCTTTATTGTCCTCAATTATCCTTGCAACAGTATCATTTTCTTCCTGAGTCCGGGTTGAGTTGGCCCTTAAAAGGTTGTCTAAGGTATGTATGGCCATTACCTCCTCTATTCTGCCAAGCTCCTCCATCAAACCACACTTAATTTTATCCTTCTTTGAGACTTCAAAAATATTAAATCGATTAGTTTTATTCCCAGAGGCCATTTCTGTTATTCCTGATTCACAATCAATCCTTGCCTTGGCAGTAGCCAAGAAAGGTCTTCCGAAAATAATCAGGGTGTGGTTGAGCAGTTTTGGTGCTTCCATGTCCAGGACCATGAAATCAGCAAGGTAATGCAAATCATTAACCTTGACTAAAACATCCTCCAAAATATCCCTTGGTTTTGCAATGGATCTATCGACTAACTGCAACATTATGTTAGTGTGTTTTAGGCATCTTAGACCTAATTCCATGTGTAGTGAGGTGGGGATCACATTAATGGAAGCACCCAAGTCGAGAAGGGCCAGGTCAGAAGTGATGTTTACTATTGTGCAAGAAATCGACGGGGCTCTCGGGTCTTGCTTCATAGGGGGTAGCTTGTTTAAGATTAGTGTGCTTGTGTTATCAGACAAGACTACTCTCCTAATGTTTTCAGATTCCGCTCTATGCATTGCTTTATATGAATTTAGTAAACCTATGGCGTATGCAGGGATTGATCTGATAGCCGCAAGGAGTAAAATGATTGTCAATTTGAAAGCCTGAAGGACATCCTTTACTTTAATTTCTCCTCGAGTTTTTCTATTTTCCCATACAACAACATACTCCCAAATCAGACTCTGATGTTTTGTCAATCACATTCTTAGTTGGGAGTCTATAATTCTTACTACGGGGCCTAATGGTGTTAACATGGGGTTGGGTAGGTCCCTTGTGTCTACTACCACTCCTCAAGGTGATAGTATTTGCCATGGTAAAATGCTGTTTCTTAGTGCCTTGGGGTGGGTTGGGAAAAATAGGAGGCTCTCGATTGATTACGGTAGGAACTTGGTTCATTCCGGGAGGGGCTGGGGTAGCCTGATAGATAGCATGAGCTTGAGCATGCAACACCTCATCATTACCAAACCCTTGAGGCCCAGTGATAACACTGCACATGGGGATGATAATTTTGTTAAATAAGGCCATTCTTAAGAATAAAAGGCATAACATAAGTAGAATGGGAGCATTGCATGCATCATATACCAAGATTGCTTAATAAATTGTATTAATGGCCATTTGTGTAAGCACTTGTCAAAGCAGGCCTCAGATGAGCAATCGAACTGCATGGATGGATTCAGAATGACGAACAGAGTCCAACAGAGTCAAGATTGGCCAAATCCGACATCCGGAGCTCCTACAATGGGCCCAAGAAGTTCTGACCGTTGATCTGATGATCAATGGCCCTTGTTGCGCCACGTCGTCCCCCACTCACCGCATGCCACTTCCTCCTTCAGCTGAGATCAAATCTCAACCGTCGATCTTCGATCGGACGATCGAGAACCGCGCACCCCCCAGTGGTCGCCGCAACAAAGCAGCGGGCGTGGCGCAACAGTTAGCGTGCACGCCTGCATGCACGCGACGCAGGTTCGAGCCGTGCGGTGCGAAGAATTAAAGACGAAGAAGTGCGCGGCGAAATTGGGCCGCCTGATCAGCAGCGGGCAGCCAAGATCGTGCCACGCGGCGCGCCCTCAAATAGCGAGTGCTCATGCGCACGTGCATGCTGGGCGACGATGCCCGCGCACACGTGCGCCCGAGGCGTGATTCGAGCACGCTAAAGGGAAGATCTCAGCCGTCCGATCTTCGATCGAACGGCTCTCACGCAGCGGCCACGAATCAGGCGCGAAGAAGAACGGCATGGCCATGTGATTGGTGGGCTAGAGGGCTTCACCGATGCTTTTGGAAGGGTTTTAGTGACGTCCCGGACGTCGCTAATGCCCTTTCTTCTTTTAGAATGCCCTTCTCCCTATTTAAACCCCCTCCAACCACTCATTCAAGGCATTCACTTCCCTTGCAACTACTCTACCCCTCTCCTAGCTAGCTTTAGGCCCTCTTCTAATCGCCGAAGACAATGAGCCGCCGATGGAGCCTCCTCCACCACCGTGGCAGCCTCGCCGCTCTTCCCCTCTCTCTCTCTTCCTCTCTTTTAAGCTTTCCCTTACTTTTGTTTGAGCATGTATTTAATGTTGTAAGCTGTTGGCTAAAGCGGCATGATTAATGAAGTTACCTTTCATTCAGTGTTTACTTGATTTCTTACTTAAGTTGCATGATCAAGTAAAGAAACGACTCTAAACCAAATCTCTCTCTCTCTCTATCTCTCTCTCGCTTTTCAAACCGCACCTTTCGCAAGCAAAACTCCGCGCTTTCGTGACAACAAGTGATAAGAAAAATCTGATTTTCACGCCTCCCTGAGACCGACACTAGGCCTCACCTCCGTTTCTTTACTTTAAAACCGACGTTGCAAGTGCGACTATAACGACACTTCTTAATACACATTCACAAGTGCACGTCAATTTTTGGCGTCGTTGTCGGGGAGGCAACAGATTTATTTTGTCACTTCCATTCCACATCCATTCTAACATCGCTTAATGCCCTACTTTCCTTTTACTTGATGGTTGCCGGAATTCAGTGCTTGGACGGTGAAGCAACGCATCCCACGACGGTAATAAGGGATTAGGCACAACGAGGACTGATAGTGAGTAATT
Organism: Thalassia testudinum; assembly: GCA_037157565.1. Taxonomy (NCBI): domain Eukaryota; kingdom Viridiplantae; phylum Streptophyta; class Magnoliopsida; order Alismatales; family Hydrocharitaceae; genus Thalassia; species Thalassia testudinum. The sequence continues at coordinate 16,466,802 of JAZHRO010000007.1, forward strand.
CTTCACTTATGATTGTTCGCTTGCATGAAAAAATGAAAAAAAAAAAGTGTAAAAATTGAAAAAAAATTGGCGTGGTGTATGATTGCTTGACCCACATCCTTAACACATCACCCCACAAAAAATGTACACTTTAACATTCTGAATAAATTCTTGGAGTGTTCTTTTCTCTTTTTCTGAGTGGTGTTTGAGAAGCCACCGTGAGTTCACCTGGGCCGCACCACTCAACCCTAAAATCGACTCATCTAATAGAAGCTGCATGATCATTAGGATGAGTACATTAGGGTTTTAGAGCCTCTACAGAATAAAAGGAAATCTACCTCCATCAAATTGTGTGCAGAACTTGACGTGCCCACTGAAACTTGTCTGAAAATATTAAGACACGTCAACCCTAAAAAGCACTAAAGTAAGGATGAAACAATAAAAGACACCACATCTTAAAAATCCTTGCTTGAAAATCATGTTTCGATAGAAGCACACACTTTGAAAGTGAAAAATTAAGAGGCACCACCCCAATCAACGCCTCATCACATAACCTTAGCACAAGCACTATCCTGGCCCTTTAAAACTGAGTAGACATGCCCTAGGCAGGACTGAGTTAAGTCTCAAAAGGTGAGGTTTTGTTCGCTGGTCACTTGGCTTTCATTCCCTTGGTAGAATCTGGTGACTAAGATACGGGGCAGTGTCAAAGGACAACGGTTGTGGGGTCTACGGAATCGGAGGCGCAAGCTAAAGGAAGAACCTTCCCTGCAATCCCGTCGTAATTAACCTGGCCAGATTAGCCTTGGGATGGGGAGTCCAGTGCTTACGGACTTAATCACCCTTTGTGAGATTTCTAGGTCTCCTAAGGAATACACCATAAGGACTAGGCTTGTGTGCTTGATTGAAACACATTTCTCGCATCTGTCGCCCTCCGCATCCCCTCCTGTTCTTCTCTAGTGTATTCACGGGAGACGCTCACTGCATCCCGAGTTGTGTGTTTTGGGGCAGGAAGCTAGGCGACGGGATTCTGTTAGGAACATGGCTGAACCTAGGGTAGATGAGGCTGAGGATCAACCCCCACCAGACGCAATGGCCAACATCCAAGCCCAAATTAATGCAAACCATCGGCTTCAGCAACAACAAATCCACACTAGCATGCAAGCCATACAACGGTTACAGAACCCACAAGAACAACCACCACCACCTTTCCAAGGCATACAAGTGCAACCACCACTCGATATACCACCATTTCAGGATCAGCCGAGGCCCTTCCACGATTTCTATAATCCCTCCGCTATTAGAGTCGAGCCACACCTTTGGATCCTCGAAGGGGGAGATGATTTTGAGCTGAAACCGAATGTCTTAAGTCTAATCGAGTGCCACTTTCATGGAAGCTCAAATGAGGACCCCTTTCAGCACCTAGAGGATCTCGACCGCATAGCACGAACTGTGAAACCTAGGATCATTAGCCTTGACATTGTTCTAATCAAGATGTTTCTCTTCTCATAAGAGACAAGGCTTCCCATTGGATTAGAACCCTAGGTAGACCCATCACCACCTGGGAAGAGAAGAACTGAGGCATGCATTTTTAAAGAAATTCTTCCTCATAGGAAAGACCAATGCCCTCAAAAGAGCTATTACTACCTTTACACTCCAGGGTGGGGAACAGTTTCATGAGGCGTGGGAAAGATTTAATGAACTCTTGAGGAAATGCCCACACCACGAAGTACCAAGGTGGTAATTGGCTCAGATTTTCTACCATGGTCTGGACAGCAACCTACGAAACTTCATCTATGCCTCATGCGGGGGAAACTTCCTGAACAAGGATGAGGAGAGCGCGTTTGAGCTCTTTGAGTCTATGAGTGAGAATTCGCTCCACAATGCCTCCATGATCCAGTTCAACAGGTCCAGTAAACCCCATGGTGGGATTTATGAGGTACAAGCAAATTCTGGAATGGTTGACATGGACATCATTGCCAAAAAACTGGATCGAGTGGAATTGGTGGACAAAAAGATCGAGCTACTGAACCAGACCAGGAACCCCTTACAGACTTTCTCCCTAGCAAAGGGAGCACATATTGTTAACCTGGTCCAGCCCTTAACCAAACTGAACCTAGAACAACCACTGACCACGTTCCAGGGAGGGACCTTTGCTCCCCCAACCCTTGATTACTCTCTTCCCTCTCCATCGACATCGGCTATCCTTGAAGATGTGCAAGTTGTCCAAGGTTATACGAAACCTGACCCTTTCTCCAACACATAGAACACTGGCTGGCGTGACCACCCCAACTTTGGTTGGACAAACTAGAAACCACCGCAATTCCAAAACCAGCCCAGGCCAAACAAGCAGCCACACTTGCCCCCTATCAGCAAGGACTACCAGTTAGACCCTAATATAATCAGAATAGGGCAGCCCCTCCCCCACAAAACCAAATGGACACCCTAATAAAGATGATGGCTGACATGAACCAGAAACATCAGGAGGAAATGGCCTTAGTAAAGGGACAGTTAAGCCAACTCTTGGACTATAAACAACAAGGATCCCTACCTTCCCAGCCACAACCAAACCCGCGAAACATAATTAACAGAGGCCCCAATTTGCAAGGGTTCCAAGGCAACCCCGAGCAGGCTCACATGGTCCAACCGGCCCTACAAACACCCCCTGGGTTTGGTGCTTCTTCATCCTCGTCTTCTCAAGGATCAACCCATGACCCTAATGCCTCTGTGAATGCGGTGACCTTGAGAAGCGGCACCAAAACCCAGGACCCCAAATGGCCGACTATCCCCGAGACTTCACCCGCTGAAATACCCGACTGAGAAGAGGCACCAACCAAGGACCCAGAAATAGACCTAATCCACATTCAGACACGCTACCCTGAGGCCTTGGAAACAATCAAGAAAAAGAAGAATGTTGCGGAAACTGAGGAGCTTTTAGAGATCTTTAAGCAAGTACAGATTAATATTCCTCTCCTCGAAGCTGTCAAACACATCCCGGCTTACTCCAAGTTTTTAAAGGATGCCTGTACACCCAAACGTAAGCCAAGACCTCAAGCACCTAGGAAGGTGGTGCTCTCCGAACAAGTAAGTTTCGTAATATCAAGTAACCTTCTGCTCAAGCGAACTGACCCAGGAGCACCCCTGATTTCCTGCAATATCGGGGACATGACATTTAATAGAGTTCTCCTGGACTTAGGTGCTTCTATCAATCTGATTCCAACAACCCTGTACCACCAATTTGGTTTCGGAGAGTTGACACCAACACCTGTCACCATCCAGCTGGCTAATAGATCTGTGAAAACCCCGAAGGGGGTTGTCGAGGACGTGATTGTACGGGTCAAGGACTTCTATTTCCCAGTCGACTTTTTGGTGCTCGACATGGAAGTCGCTAAAAAATTATAGAACGCACCCATAATCTTAAGCAGACCTTTCTTAGCTACGGCTAAGGCAAACATTTACTGTGACATGGGATGTATGGAAATCGCCTTCGGGGATAGGAAAATTCAATTGGATATCTTCTGGGCGACAAAGTCTTTTGATTGTGATTGCGTTAAGGAACATGATCCCATGGAAACTCTGATCGAGGAATGCCTCACCCTTAGTTCTGTATCAGACCACCAAACCCGTAATGACTGTTCTGACCCGTCACCATCACTACCTGTGGACCTCTGTAAGGCTGAGTACCATCACACAACACCATTTGAGGAGATTGATGTTGATCAACTCCCGCCCTTTCCCTTTCCATCAAGTATGGTTCCACCCACACTTGAACTTAAGCCATTGCTCGAGAACCTCAAGTATGTCGTCCTGGGACCTAACCAGACCTTCCCAATGATTATTAATTCTCATATAACCAAGGATCAGGAACTTAGGTTGACTGCGACACTTTCAGAACATCGGGCCACCATTGGTTGGACCATTTTTTACTTAAGAGGAATTAGCCCCACCTATTGCACCCATAAGATTTACCTGGAAGACGGGGCACAACCCTCCCGCCAGATGCAAAGACGTTTAAACCCAAACATGCGGGATGTTGTTAAGAAAGAAATTATCAAATGGCTTGACGCCGACATCATCTATCCTATCTCCGATAGCCCTTGGGTGAGCCCCACTCAAGTGGTTCCCAAGAAAGCTAGGCTCACCGTTGTCACCAATGATCATGGCGAATCCATCCACAGCCGCACCACCACCGCATGGCAGGTGTGTATTGATTATAGGAAGCTCAATGAAGCCACTAAGAAGGATCATTTCCCCTTGCCATTCATTGACCAAATCATTGAATGATTGGTAGGGCAGAAGTATTTTTGCTTCCTGGATGGATATTCAGGATATAACCAAGTCGCAATTGCTCCAGAGGATCAAGAAAAGACCACATTCACTTGCCCGTATAGCACGTTTACATTCTGTCGAATGCCGTTCGGGTTATGCAACGCACCTGCGACCTTCCAGCGTTGCATGCTAGCCATTTTCTCAGAAATGGTGGGTGAATACTTAGAGGTCTTTATGGATGATTTATCTGTATTCGGGAATTCATTCGACCATTGTCTGAGCAACTTGGAGAAAATCTTGAAATGATGTATCAAGGTTAATCTGGTGTTAAGTTGGGAAAAGAGCCATTTTATGGTTCAGGAAGGAATTGTCCTCGGTCACATCGTAACGCATAGGGGCATCGAGGTAGATTGAGATAAGGTTGATTTGATTTCCAAACTTCCTCCACCTAGCTTGGTCCGACGGATTCGCTCATTCCTAGGACATGTTGGCTTCTACCGAAGGTTCATTAAAGACTTTTCCAAGCTTTCCAAACCCTTGACCGACCTTTTAACCAACGACGCCATATTCCACTTGTCTTCCGATTGCATCCAGGCTTATCATACCCTCCGGGACTTAGTCTCCATCACACCTGTACTTCAACCACCAGACTGGTCCCAAGACTTTGAGATTATGTGTGATGCATCAGATTTTGCCATAGGCACTGTCCTGGGACAAAGGCAAGACAATAAGCCTGTGGTGATCTACTACGCAAGCAAAACGTTGGACTAGGCTCAACGAAATTATACGGTCACACAGAAAAAGTTGCTCGCTGTAGTCCTTGGACTTGAAAAGTTCTAATGGTACTTGCTGGGATCCCACGTGACGATTTACACTGACCATTCAGCCATCCAACACCTGTTGGCCAAGAAGGACGTAAAGCTCAGGCTCATCAGATGGATCCTGCTTTTATAGGAATTTGACCTGGAAATCCGTGACAAGGCCGGATCGAAGAATGTGGTGGCTGACCACTTGTCTAGACTTCATCCAAACCACATTGGACCCTCCCTACCTCTATCTGACACCTTCCCTGGTGAACACATCCTGGCTGTGCAAGACAAGAGAATGCCATGGTATGCTGACTACGTCAACTACCTAGTTGTAGGACAAACCCCACACAGCTGGTCCAGACAGCAACGGGACAGGTTCTTGGCTGAGGCCAAGCACTATTTCTAGGATGATCCCATGTTATTTCTCCTCTGTGCTAACCAGATCATCAGGAGGTGTATCCCCAAGAATGAAGTTCAGAGTGTACTTTCCTTCTGTCAAGACAAGGCTTGTGGTGGCCACTTCTCCGGAAAGAAAACAGCTGCAAAGGTTCTGCAGTCTTTATTTTACTGGTCGTCACTATTTAAGGATGCACACAACTTTGCCAAGACTGGCTTACGCTACCAAATGCTAGGGACCATGACCAAGAAAGATATGATGCCCCTCCAGCCCATTTTGATTGTCAAAATCTTCGACGTTTGGGGTATCAATTTTATGGGCCCCTTTCCACCATCCAATAGCTTCGAGTACATCCTAGTCTCCATAGACTATGTTTCCAAATGGATTGAAGCCGTCGCCACCTGCCGATGCGATCACAAGACTGTCATGGACTTTGTTAAGCAGAACATCTTTTCCCGATTTGAAATACCCAAGGCCATGATCAGTGATGGTGGAAGCCATTTTATCCATTCCCAATTCCGTGCCCTACTTAGAAAATACAGGGTGAACCATTGCATTGCTACCCCATATCATCCACAAACAAACGGGCAGACCGAGGTCTCAAATAGACAAATCAAGAACATTTTACAGAAGATTGTGAGACCTGATAGGAAAGAGTAGCCCACACGACTTGATGATGCCCTGTGGGCATACAGGACCGCTTTCAAGACCCCGATAGGCATGTCTCATTATCGCCTGGTCTTTGGCAAAGCCTGCCATCTTCTTGCCGAGTTGGAACACCGGGCCTACTGGGCTGTCAAGCAATGCAACATGGATTCCCAGTTAGCCAGTGTGTAGAGGACGCTCCAATTATCTGAGCTCGAAGAAATTCGTTGGGACACTTTTGAAAATAGTCGACTATATAAGGAGAAAATGAAAGCCGTCCACGACCGACTCATTCATAGAAAAACCTTTGAGCCAAACCAGCAAGTCAGCCTGTTTGACGCCCGCCTAAAACTCTTCCCAGGAAAACTTAGGTCCAAATGGACAGGACCATTTCGGGTGGTTAAGCCTTACTCTAATGGGGCGGTTGAAATCGTTGATCCTAACACTAGGCACACTTTTATAGTTAATGGTCAAAGATTGAAACACTTCCTTACCCAGGTTCCCCCGAAGGAGAGTGTCACCCTCGTTAAGGGATGACACAAAGCACCGCCTAGCTGAAGGCATTAAACTCAACGCTTCCTGGGAGGCAACCCAGAGGATTCAGACTGATCTGGTATTTTACGTCACTCAGGTACTATCTTTTTGAACCCTTATGCATCCATGTATTTGCCAATGAGGACATTGTCCAACTTAAGCATTGGGGGGTAGTAAATTGCACAATCTTAAGCTCATTTAATCAATCTGAATAAAAAAAAAATTTTGAATTTCGGAAGAAAACTTATGCATTGGAAACTTGTCAATAGTGGGAAATAATACAAAAAGAAGTTAAACACTTAGACTTTTCAGGTCGTCAGGCTTAATCAGCCCTGGTGTCCATTAAAATATGGATTTAGCTTCGAATCCTTACATCCTTAAGCTATTCTAATCTGCTTACTAAATAAGGTGATAAGTATACGACTTATCAACTCACCCTCTAACTCAGAAAAACTTTGAGTCTAAGCATCTGCACACATTTTTGCACAGACTCACTCCTTGGAGATTTTGACAGAAATTGGGTAGCTAATGAACTCTCTAGGGTGGTATGGCTGGCAAGTTGTCATGGGTAACAGCCCATTGGCAGGTTGTCCAGAACCCAGCCATGGGACCATTTCTTCTTCATTGCCTCTTGGTACATTTGATATCAGGGAAGCCACCTATGGAAAAAAAAGGAGAAGAAATGAAAATAAACCACACTACACCGCACGAGTATGGCTGGCAAGTGATCGTGGGTAACAGCCCATTGGTCGGTTGTCCAGTGCACAGCTCAATAACTGCACAAAAAGAACCAAAACACCTAAGGAAGAAGCAGGGAAGTAGTACAAGCCGGGGAGATATACACTGGAAAAATCCTTGTGTTGACCCCAATTAAAACAAACGTAGGGAGAAAGCAACCAATCGAACAAATACACCTTTAGGCAAATATATTTCCTCTTCCGGTCACCTAGGGGCATAGAAACCCGAAGTCTCTCTGAATTACCATTAAGTGAGTCTATCACAATCTTCACACCAAGATGCTTAACACTTAAGGTTTTGACCGAGTTTTGGGTGGGTTGGGTAGTTGTAAAATGTTACCAACCCACGCTAAATTCCGAAAAAAAATTCTAAATATATATATATATATATATATACATATACATATACATATGTATAGTTATTACATTAAAGCAAGGATTCGGGCGATTCGTATTTTGGCAGACACCCGAGCGTTGCTTAGTCTTTGTCGATTAAGATCTTGGTATATTTCCTCTTATTGAGAAGTGATGAAGTGTCTAAGCAATTACTTCTTAAATTCTATAAGAAAATAAAGGCCAGAATAAACCTTACTAGGGCCTAGCAAGGAGTAAGCATGGGGGTATGATAACACCGCACATGGGGGTGATAATTCTATTAAATAGGGCCCATCTTAAGAATAAAAGGCACAACATAAGTAGAATGGGAGCATTGCATGCATCATATACCAAGATTGCTTATAAAAATGTATTAATGGCCATTTGCGTAAGTACTTGTCAAAGCAAGCATCATATGAGCAATCGGACCACACGAATGGATTTAGAACGACGAACGGAGTCCAACGGACTTAAGATCGGTCAAATCCAACATCCGGAGCTCCTACAATGGGCCCAAGAAGTTCTGACCGTTGATCTGATGATCAATGGCCCTCATTGCACCACGTCACCCCCTACTCACCGCATGCCACTTCCTCCTTCAGCTGAGATCAAATCTCGGCCGTTGATCTTCGATCGGACGGCCGAGAACCGCGTGCCTGCCCGCGGTCGCCGCGACAAATGGTTAGCGTGCATGCCCACACACACGCGATGCGGGTTCGAGCCGCGCGGTCGAAGAATTAAAGACGAAGAAGCGCACGGCGAAATTGGGCCACCCAATCAGCAGCAGGCGGCCGAGATCACACCACGCGGCGTGCCCTCAGACAGCGAGCGCCCACACATGTGCACACACTGGGCGATGACGCCCGCGCACACGCTGCCCAAGGCACGATCCGAGTGATCCCAAGGGAAGATCTCAGCCGTCCGATCTTCGATCGGACGGCTCTTACACAGCGGTCGTGGATCAGGCACGAAGAAGAACGACACGGGCGTGTGATCGATGGGCTAGAGGGCTTCATAGATGCTTTTGGAAGGGTTTTAGCAACGTCCCGGACATCGCTAAATCCCCTTCTTCTTTTAGAAAGCCCTTCTCCCTATTTAAACCCCCTCCAACAACTCATTCAAGGCATTCACTTCCCTTGCAACTACTCTACCCCTCTCCTAGATAGCTTTAGGCCTTCTTGTAATCGTCGGAGACGACGAGCCAGCGATGGAGCCTCCTCCACCGCTGTGGCTGCCTCGCTGCTCTCCCCCTCTCTCTCTCTTCCTCTCTTTTAAGCTTTCCCTTACTTTTGTTTAAGCATGTATTTAATGTTGTAAGCTGTGAACTAAAGCTGCATGATTAATGAAGTTACTTTTCGTTCAGTGTTTACTTGATTTCCTGTTTACGTTGCATGATCAAGTAAAGAAACGACTCTAACCCTAATCTCTCTCTCTATCTCTCTCTCGCTTTTCAAGCCCCAACTTTCGCAAGCAAAACTCCGCACTTTCTGTGACAACTAGTGATAAGAAAAATCCGATTTTCACGCCTCCCTAAGACCGACACTCAGACTCACCTCCATTTCTTTACTTTAAAATTGATGTTGCAAGTGCGACTATAACGACACTTCTTAACACACGCACAAGCACACGTCACCCAACAACTTGGTTCTGTACATTCCTTGGGTTTGGTACAGGTTGTGATGGCAGAGATCTGGGCTATCGGTTGTTTGCACCAAATCTGGATTACAAGGTGTCCAGAGAAGTTTTCATTTGTTGCATGAGCTGGAGCATTGACCCTTGCATTCCTAAAATCTTCATGTTTAAATCAGCCCGCTTGGCAGGTTATTGAGCATTCCACATGGACTGATTAACCTAATTCGAGGGCAACTGAGAATATAAATGGCCCTGACCCATTAGTTTTTGTTGTACATAGTTGTTGGGTCGATATTGGGTCTGCTACCCCTGATCTTTCCAAGAGAAGTTAAGGTGGTTTCTCCAACCAGGATTGTAGGAATTTGAGTAAGGGTTGGACCTAACATTCTCCTGCACAGCATGAACATCCTCACAAGATGAGGATGAAGAAGGATCAGAAAAACTGGGATCAAAGGCTCCAGTTTGGAACCCATAAGTTTCTGAGAAGAGCTGGCTCGAAGTTCGGTCAATTACAGCTAGTTCACAAACTGCCATCCCGTACAAGCTTGCGAAGAATGGAATCCCAAGCCCTGGGATTGAGTGGATCTAGAAAAATTAGATTTTCCAGACATCCACTCTTCCATTCGTTTAGCAACTAGATCCACCTTATCTAACTTATTGCAGATCAATTACATATCAAATGTATTAGAATCTTAGACCTCATTGGCATTTCATCTAGTTTGTGGGAATCGGTTGAAGGTTTCCATGGAGGCATGGTTTAAAGATTTTTCACTCATTTCCATAAACAAATCATACATGCTATCAGCACCTTTGTTGAGGAAATTACCTCCACAAGAAGCATCCACATGATTACAGAGTTGATGATTCAACTCCTGACAAAAAATCTACACAAGTTGCCATTTAGGCACCTCATGGTGTGGACACTTGATGAGACACTCATCATGATCTCTAATTACCCCTAATTAACTAGTCTTCCTAGTTAATTAGCTAAGGTTATGAATATATAAGGGTTAATTATAGAATAAGGGATATTTAGTAAAGGACCTTCAAATAAGTTAAAAATGGCATTTTATCATTCAATTAACATTATAAATAATTTAGATAATAATTGGACTCGAAATCCTATTAATCATTCTCTTAATTAATAAGTTAACTTAAATATAATGTATACCTGAGTATGTAATAACTTAAGTAATTTTACTTAATCTAATAAATTAACCTAAAAAGGTCAAAAATGTAAATTCAAGGTGCAAACATAATATTTACCTTATTTACTAACATATATAAAAAGTTGAAAAAGATCTAAGTTAAAATAAATCCTTAAAACCTGGGTTTACATTTTGGTCCTTAAAATTCATTACAGTCAGGTCCTTATTTCTCACATAGGTCCTTAAGTTTTATTACTTTTATGTCCCTCTTTGTCTTCTTCTTCTTTAGCCGAAGGAACGGCTGGCGGCTGAGAGTCACCCCACCACGCGATCACCGCCCTGCCGACATCAACCTTCTTTGTCGAAGCTCTTGTAGCTTGCGCTCACCACCTCCACTTCATCCACAGGTCTGGATTAATCGGGAATCCTATTTTTTAGTGGGAGATAACCTCACCATCGTCGGAGAAGACGACGGAGGTTAAGCTCCTCAAGCTCCTTCTTCAGCTAGACCCCACCACTCTCTTTGCCGCAAACTGCTCTAAATACGCCCTCACACCTCTGATTTTATTCAAGTTGGCTCCCTTCCCTCTTCTAACACTGTAGCCGACTTCGATAGGCTATTCGTATAAAACTCTAGCGACTTCCCATTCCACTTTCCGACTTCTTCCGTCCATCTTAAGCAGCCGAGGAGATCCGCCGTGGTCTTCCGCGTCTCTGACATAGGTGACGACCCAAGGAACCCTCCACTCCACCTCAAATCCGCCTGTCGGAGATCTTTTTCCCATCCTCTAATTTTGTCGTCCGCCATGAGACTTCGACAGAACCCTATTGACCCCTTCGTCCAGGTAATAGTAGATTAGGAGTAGGAGTAGGAGTAGGAGTAGGCTAGCTTAGTTAGTTAGTTTAGGTAGTTAGATTAGAGTAATTTTAGAATTTAGTTTCATCTTCTCTGACTCTGACGAGTTCCTTGAGCTCGCCAGAGATTTAATTTCATCTTTTTAATTCACTGTACACCTTCCTATATCTCTCATGATCATTTCTAAATAACTTAATCGCTAATTGAATCACCTAATTGCCTAATTCACTTCTCACCTTCACCGACTACTATCACTGTCTATGGTGACAATAATCGAGATAATTCCACCTCCATTAGGTTCTTCATCAACTATCCACCACCTATGAACCCTAATCGACAGTATAATACATATTATTACCACATGTAAATTAAACGCCCAAATTTTAATTTAGTTCCTGAGCTCGCTGTCCATGGCGGCTCAGGAATAGTTCAAATCTTAAATTAAATACATATTTATGAATATAAATACCTGTTGACTTGTTTTAACCTCTCAATCGAGTGGTTAAAAAGTCCTGAGCTTTAACCACTCAGATCCTTTAAGAAAATGAATTCACTGTCAAATCTTACATTTTAATGAAAAAATGAGGAATTAAATGTGATACTGAGGTTCCTTGTAACCTCAGGATCCTTTTTGAATAAAAAATGGTATGTTTTATCAATATGTACACACTTTCCTATTTTCTGCACTCACCGGAGCTCCGGTGAGATCCGGCAAACCAAAACTGTGTTTCAGCCTCTGAAATTTGTTGAGAGGCTCCAGAATGATAAAGTATGGATCACTAATTGTCTTTAGGATGTTTGTTTGAGGATTTAACCACTGGAGCTATAGATTTACTTCATTTTCCCCAACTCCGGCGGAGTTGGAGAAGTCTGTTTAAAAATATTTAAGAAGCATTTAATGATCTTAGAAGCTTCAGTGCAGTGCACTGAAGCTATTTAAACCTTTAAAACACTATAACAACTTCTAAATAATTTTGTCGAACAAACACATTTTCAAGTTCAGACGGCAAGCCTAAAACCCTAGAAATTAAGGCCAGTACACCTTCATGAAGATCTGAATAAGTTTTGGATGATGACAAGACTCTTTTTGAGGCTTTGATTTCTTGGGAGAAGGCTTTGAATAGAAAGTCAAAATTGAGGCCTTTATAGTCAAACATGAGTCTGATAATGGAGATCTGAGCTTGAATTGAGATTTTGAGGAGTGAAAGTTGTTTCTGGGAACTTGTTTGATGATCTGAAAGTAATTAAAGTGAGCTCAGGTGAATAAATATTTTAGAATTTAGTTCCTCTCAATTTGGGTTACTTTTGAACACAAACCAACAGGAGTACTATTTTGTTGAAATTTAAACTTAAATCCTGCCCAGATTAATCTGTTATGACCCTTAGAATTAGTTTAAATCAATTAGAAGTACTCTTTTGTGCCTGTTGCACATATTGAAGTCTGAATATATGAACTTTGAAGCTTTCAGAGAAGTGAAGAGCTTCTCTGCTGGTTTTGAAGGTCTTAAGAACTTAAAATCTACTCTAGCAGATGTGAAATCACTTATAAAACATGTACAGACCTTTAAATAAGGAGAAGTCCATTTAAGGACTCTGTGAAGTTAAAACCACTTCCAGGCGTTTAAATAACCTGTAGGAACCCCTGATTTCATCTTTCAAATTGAAGAGGAAAACATCATCAAAACATTAAATTGACCCTGCAATTATGTAGATTACCCTTAGAGCTTTCTAACAAACTTGAAATCACTCGATTTGGAGCTCTGGGTAGAAAGTTATAATCATTTGAAGTTGGATCTGGAAGGGGTAGGATAGTCCCACATCGCCTGTTCACGAGCACGTGCCTAGGGATAAAAGCAATTTGTTACTCTGGCTATGCAGTCATCAGCGCTTGGCGCACTGGTTGCCCATCTAATCTGATCTGAGCATTGCATGTGTGTGTGTGCGGGCTTGTGCCTACGGGTGTGCACCCTTGGGGGCATGAGCTAGATTATGCCGTGGGAGGGTGAGAGAGGCCTGGGAGGCCGGGTTGAGCTGGAATGGCTCGAGACTATGAACCGATAAGAAATAAACTGAAAACGAACCTAATTGAAATTAGTCGAGGACTGAGTAGGGTCTGGTCCCACCCTGGTCTCAGGGTGCTGTGTATCCTTGAAAGGACCTCGCCGCAAATAAAATAAATTTTTGTTAAAAAAGTAAAAGAACCTGATTTAGCTGAAAGTTTAAGGGAATTGAAAGAGAAGCCACTGAAGGATGTTAAGTTAAAATGCTAAGTGTTGAGCTAAAGGCTAAGGAGTGTTAAAGTATATGCACTAAGGAAGGAAAAGAGACTAAGGAACAAAGGAGAAAACTAAGGGAAGAAGAGAAGGCAGGAGAAGACTAAGGGAAGAGGAGAAGGCAGGAAGAGAAGAAGAAAGGTAAGAAAAGAGCTCGAGAGAGAGGAGAAAATAAAACAAAGAAAAGAAGAAGATGAGAGGCCGAAAAAGATAAATGAAGAAAATCTTTTCTTACATCATTTTTAATTACTTTTTTTTCTAAATTGTAAAATGGCATGCTTTAATAGAATAACTTTTAATTGCCTTAATTTCTTTGAAATGAAATTGAATTTGAAAAACGAACATGTTTACTTGTTAATAAAGTACAACATTTTGAGTAAATATGTTTTTCATATGGAATTTTGTATATTCGTTATAGTTTAAATATTTTGACAAAATTCATGTTTTAAAAATCAAACTAGTTATACCTCCTAAACTTATAAGAAATAAAAGAGAATTGGTGAATTTGGAGAAAATTATTATACCTCCCAGTGAACGACCTGGACTCAATCGGTAAAAATTTCTAAAATGTTAGGTTAATTTGACCCTATACTATACAACCGACACAACTTCAAGTTAACCTAAGTGATTTCTTCTACTCTTAATTAAGTGAAATTAACTTAATTACTGAGTTGAGTGGAAATTGCACAACCATTTTAATGGCGCCATTGCCGGGGAGGAAATATTTTGATTCACTAAAGTTTAAAAGGATTAATTGTTTAATTAGGAGGTATTTTGTAAATATTTTTGTTTTTACTAACTTTTGTTTTAATTAGTGTGTTTTGTTTTGTCTTTGTTTTGTTTTATTTTTGTTTTCTATCTTCTTTTTAGGTTTACCTCTGCGGATAATCTCAGGAGAAGGTAGGAATCAGTGTTATTATTTTTGTTTTGTAAGTATTTCTTAATCTTTTATTTTGTTGCATTTTAAGAAAAATACAAAAATACATCTTTTCTGACTAGCAGCAGCATAAACATAGGCATACACTCTTAGGAGTGCATATTTCTTGCTAGTATTAATACGATCTGACTCAGGAAATTTTTTAAATTATTTTTCTCGCATCAGCGGAAAAACACGAGAAAACCCGTATAGATCCCTATCCTCTGAGAATTAAAAAGACCACATATTTTTGTTTGAAAAGATATAAAAAGTTGCCATTGTAGTTTAATTGATATATTTTTGAAAAAAGACCAACTAAAAAGGGGAAGTAAAATTGGTGACTTAAATCTGTTTGCAGAATGCATGCAGGTTTTTCAATCACTATTGTCTGTTGCATGCTATCGCTCACACAGTGCGATCACTAGAGTCACACGAGTCTATTTTTCTATCTCTCCTCTTTGCACCTCTTAGGGCTTTGGCCGAAGATCAACAAGTCTGTCTCACTACTAGAGCCCCAGGGAGCCAGTAGTGAGCGATCTTGATCCTAGACCTTAGACCTTTGAGCTTTAAGGTACGCACCTGTGTAGTCACAAATTAGGACGCGTATTTTGATACTATTATTATATTTGTTTGCGTCAAATTATTTTGCGTATCGTAGGAATTTCTTCTTTCCTTTGAAAGAAGAGCAAAACCCATGTTTTTTGCATTGTTTTGAAAGCTTTTTGTGCTGCTGTTTTCTTATCGGTGGTGTGCGTGTGCCTTTGCACATTATTTTCCATTTATGGATGGGAGGCGATCCTTGCATCCGCCTCTTGCACACTTCCGCAACATATCCTAGAATTGCTCCTAGGCCCCATGAATTAGTTCCCCCTGCCGCTGGGCAAAAGTGGTAATTGCCTGTCGCAATGCATTAGTTTGCCCAATTGGGAAGAATTTCTTCGGGAAGGTTAATTTCAAAGTTATCCAGGTAGCAATCCGTCTTCCAATGGTACAATACTAATGTGTGGCCTTATCCCTGAGTGAATGGGTGAAAAGCCTCATGAGCATTTATTCTTTATCCACATTCCATGATTTGGTGGTCTGAACCAGAGTGATCAGGTCCTCTAAATGTTGGAATGGCTCCTCTGAGCTAAGCCTGTCAAAGTGTTTTATTGGACTCAAAACCTGGGGCTTGATCTTAACATCACTAGCGGGGATCACAACACTAGGACGATCCTCATAATTTGAAGGATCATAAAAATCCTTCAAGGGCCAAGCTCTCTGACCATTCATTCGTTGGAACCATTGCTGCATCTGCTGCAATTCTTCCAACTGCCTCTAAATCAGCTCTTGCTATTTCAGGGCTGGGGAAGGTGGTTGTTGATCAGCCATGGGATCTAGTTGGCTATAGCTCAACCTCTGCCACCAGGAATGGTCAATAGGTCCTTCCAAGCAAGGGTTCAATGACCTCCTTCCAAGCATACACTAGAAGGAAGTCGGAAGGACGAGGAAGAGAAGGGACCCTGCAGCACAAAAAAATACAGGCTTGTCCTTAGGTTGGGTAGCCTAAAGGTCTACAGACTCTTAGAATCCATCTTAAGATTATAGACGATTTACTCTACTTGTATTCAGTCAATACAACCAGCTAGAAGGAGGGACTGGAGAGAAGGTTCTTTCTATGGCATGTGCCTTCGGTTCCTAGTGTACCCCCCAGCTGTAGTCGTTTGATGCTACTCACCTAGCTAGACATCGGATGGACTACTATAAGTAGGTTAATCGTGAACAACCTCAATCTAGTCTCCAAAGAGCAAATCAGTCCTTATGGCCAATGTCTAATCAATTTTAGTTAGGCTTGGGATATTTAGTGCTTTCGGAATGTGATGGGTCCTTAATGGGTTGTGCCATTAATGATTTCTTTAAGAATGTGTGTATGTGCACAACTAAAAAGTTTTCATGCAAGATTATTAAGGATGAAGTGAGTTTTAAGATTCAGATCTTACTTAGTAGCTTTTAGGATTCAAGTGTTAGGCATATTCAACCAAATTTCCAAGAGGCAAACCAAGATTGAAATAATGTGTTTAGCTATTTTCCTTTACAAATCAAGAAAATATGGAGTACCTGGCTTGACTTAAATGTTGAATCCTATGGGGTAGCTACAAAATGAATCAGTTTTAAATTGTGTGGTGTGGTCCAAATAATTCAATCAAGTGACCTAGATGCACCACCAATTAGGCACGCAGAGATAATTAACCTAGACTGATTTCTACTCCTTTATGTGCTGATTTGTGTGTACCAGTTCCACAGGTCAGAATCCTAGTTAAGTAGATAAAAATCAAGTTAGGTTATGTGCCTCAAATGTGGGTGTATAAAGTGTGTACGTTGATTCATCCCACAAAAAGTATCTTTTTTTTTTATATGAGAAGGTGAGATGAGTAGAGGAGGCAAACAAGAAAACAAATTCTATCCTAGGGTTTATGCAAACACCTATGTAGATTAGGTCTTGGTTATGAATGTGGCGAAATGAAACTAGTGGGGGAGAATGTGGGGACACTTACAAATTACTCTACCCGCACTTTACTCCAATCTGCCGCACTTGGATCTCCATGCTAGGGCACCTGCAAGATAGTAGATCAGAGACAATCAGGGTTAATAATATGTAAATGAAAAGAAGAGTAGAAAACAAGTAAATTTCATTGCCTCCCCAGCAATGGCGCCAAAATGATGACGTTGGATTCGCACGCAGAAAGGTTGGGAGTTTGGAAAACCCGTCGCCATAGTTCGATTTGCGAGAAAATCCGTCGATCAGATAAAATTTATAATCGAAACTCGAAAAGTGAGTCCCTGGTCGAACACGGGGAGATGAACCTCTAGTTTTGATAATCCATGTTTCACTTTTTGTTTATTTTTGTCATTTTTATTTTTTTTAATTTGTTTGGTAGTTTTAGCAAGCAAGAGATCATGTCAATGAATTCTAGCCAATCTACTTGCAAAATAAAAAGATAGAGATAGAGATAGAGAGAGAAACAATTAGGTATTTTTATAATCAAATGTTTATTACAACTAGGAAAGAGGGAAAACTATACTACAAAAGCAGTAAAGATAGAGATAAGTGAGAGAAATCCCTCTCGACAGTTGCTTAGAGGATGACTCACTCTGACACTGCCCAGAGGAAGGTGGTGAGGAGTGGGACGAACGAGGATAGAGCTGGAGGATGGAGGGCAGGGTAGGACAGCGTCGCGGTGAGAATTTTCTTCCTGAAGGGAGGTGAGAAGACGGCCACGAGATGCTCCACAAAAGGGGATGACAGGCGAGAACAAATGTTTATTTTCCACTATAGAGGAGCATCCCAAGCTTGGGACAAGCCTCTCTAGGGCCTTGGAGGTGGTAAGAGGAAGAAAGGAAGAGATGAAGAAGAATGGGAGGGGTAGGGGTCCTTTTATAGTGGAGGAAAGAATCAAATTCGCATATAGAACATTTAGTGATGGTCATAAACGTCGCTGAAGATCCACCACAAATGTCACTGAAGAACCCTGCTGACATGCGCATCACGTGCCTCTGCGCCACACCACTAGAGCATACTCTACGCTCACTACGCCCTTACACTCCTCATGCCCGCGCGTGCTGTTGTTGCCACTGCCGCTGCCTTGCACGCTGTGCTGCTGTGCTTGCATGCGTGCATGCCTCCGCGAGCGCGCGTGCACTTGTGCTGCTATGCACGTGCGGTGGTGTGTGCATGCTCATGGGCGGCCTAGGTTGCACCCCTCTGCGAGCGCACGTGCACTTGCGCTGCTATGCGCGTACGGTGGCACGTGCATGCTCATGGGCGGCCTAGGTTGCACCACGTGGTGCTACCTAAGCTGTCCATCTTCTTTCGTTTTTAGGGATTGCTACAGAGGTCGAATTGAGTTGATTTTCATGCCGTTGGGCTGCGATTATCGACCCAAATCCACCCATAAGGTCGGATTTATCATTTGAAGCTCCAGATTGTGTCACCTAGTCCTTTGGTCGTTATCTCCCTCGAACTACATATAGTGCTACGGGACTCTGATCAAGGTGATTTCGGAAGCGTTGGACTCCGATCACTATGTTGATCCGATCCGTACGGTCGGATCATCAATTTGAGGCTTCGAAATAAATCTCCTCTCCTAACGACAAAAAGGACATAATTAACCTAAAATATACACAACTAATCTAAATGCAGAATGATGCATACTATGCATTATTTATAATATGGAATGCAAATCTAACCCTAAGAACATGCATAAATAGGCATTTTAACCAAAATGGATGTGTCTACAACACCCCCCATGCCTAGGTTTTGCAATGTCCTCATTATAAACTAGGTGGGTACGAATTCAGCTTGGTTTAAGGATTAGAACAGGGTCAAAGGTTGGGTGAATGGGTTGGGATGATTGTTACAGACGATTCCAAGCTTTGATATAGGTATGAAATGTGGAGTCAACTATTCTAAAGTTGAACCCTAAAGTGCAATAGGAGTGTAGCTCAAAAGGATGATCAGAAGGGTCTTGGGTTTTTGGAATGACGAGTTGCCTCCCATTAAGCACTAAATTCAATGTCTTCAGCTGAGCAGAAGGTGGTCAAGGAGAAGGGGTGCTTAGATTGGAGGAATTTTGTAGAGCAAGCATCTTGATTAGTAGTCTGGTTGGTCCAACCAAGTGATTTTTCAGGTAAACAGACTAATGATGCAGACCAAACCCAATCAGTCTAGTGGGTTGATGGATCTGAATCAATAGTTGTGGAGCCCACTAGATGCTTTGTGGCTCAAAATGGTATGGAAATGCAAATCTAGGTTTCAGCTGAATCAACTCAGCCTGATTAGAGTAGGGGTCCTCAAAGGATAATGGATCTGTGGAAAATGTAGGAACCCTACTGATGGGATCAGAGGGATAGAGAATGTGATTGTTAGTCTGATCAATGTCTGATTCCTTGTCAAAAGATGGAGGTGAATCATATGTAACCGGATCCAAAAGAGGTGAGTCAGAATAGAAACTGATTTCGGTGGCAGGTCAGGGCAGGGATCGATTTCTGAAAGCCTCTGTATTAAGTGTTGCTACTTCGAAATCTGGGTGCGGTATGGGCTCCTATAGAAATGATTCGAAGATTGGTTCGTCTAAAGAGCTTTTTTCATGATGCTCATCCCAATCAAATGTAAATGCATGAAGAGTGCTTATAGGATTATGAAAATCTGAGTCAATAAAAAATTTAAACTTTGGATTGTGGCACTCTCGGCACTTACTATTTTTTATTCCTATAGATCATAATAGAATGATTCCAACTCAATGCAATATGATTTTGAATCAAAATCTTGGGATCACAGACCCCAGAGTCAAAGAATGCGTCATGAATGCTGAGGTCGTAAACTGCTTCATAATCGTCTGGAAACAAAGGTTCTCGAAAATTAGAGTATGATTAGAAATCATCGGAGAATTTGCAACAATCAGCTTTTAAACTTGATTCAAGATTGAGATTTCCACCACTGAACAAAACATTATGCATGGAATTATCACCCTAACCTTTCTCCAACCTAGTTTCTATTTTCGTGCGATGTAAACACATTTACACTACTTAAAATGTCTATATATGCATGTTCTTAAGCATAGGATTGCATTTCGTAATATAAATATTGCATAACATGCATCATCTTGCATTTAGAGTAGTTTGAATAAAATGGAGGTTAATTGTCTCCTTTTATGTGCTTGGACAGGGCAAACATTTTATCGGGGCCTCGGATCAAAGATCCAACCGTATGGATGTGATCAGGGCGACGATTGGAGTTCAACGACTCCAAGATCGCCCTAATCAGGCATCCATAGCATCAGATAGAGATCGGGGAACTCTAGAAGATCAAGGGCCAGGATGGTGTAAATCCACACTTCAGATGACAAATCCGACCGCACGGATGAATTTGGATCGACGATCGCAGCCCAACGACACAAAAATCGAGTCAATCCGACATCCGTAGCACCATCTACAACTTCTAGAAGATGGACGGCCAAGATGGCGCCACGTGGCGCCATCTCAGCCGCCCAAACGGACGCATGCATCTTGTGAAGACCGCGCACCCGTCTCCTCTCCACCGTTGGATCTCGATCCAACGGCTGTGGCCACCCGGCGCTTAAAACATGCGCTCGACCATCCGCGCCCCGCAGCGCAGCGGTCGAACGCGCTTACGTGAGCGCGGGGCGCGAGTTCGAGCCGCGGCGAGGGAACGGAAGGCGCGATTGAGCGGGTGCGGTTGAGCGTCATATGAAGATCCAACGGCCGCGCGCGCTCAATCAAGATGACGCGCGATTGGACGCCCGCGTGGACGCGCGATCATACGTGCAGGCGGGCGGGCGGCAGCGGTGAAGGCGCGATTTTAAGCCGTCCGATCTCGCGATCGGATGGCTGAAAATCAATAGAAGCGCGTAGGCGTTACATGCACGGGCGGCTGAGCGGGCGCGCGTGGGCGCGGAAGCGACGCGCGCGCTGGGGGCTTTAGCGACGGTTTCATCCGTCACTAAAGACCCCTCACTTATTATTTTGAAGTTGTAATGTCCATTTTGCCCCCACTCCTTGCAACTATAAAAGGAGACCCCCTCCATACGAAATTCTCATCCCTTCCTTCTCCTCTCTACCTCTCCAAAGCTCAAGAGAAGCTTGTCCCACACCCGGGATGCTCCTCGCGAGATAAAGTCTAAATTTTCGTCCTCCTTCGGAAGTGGATCCCGCGACGACGACGGCGTGCTGCTCCGTTCCCGCTCTTCTGCTTCGTCCTCCCTCGTCCTGCTCCGTTCTCGTTCGTCCAGACGTCATCTCGTTCGGCTCGTCCTCCAAGCGACCGTCGAGGAGGATAACTTCTCTCTCCCATTCTTATTTACAGCTTTTCTAGTGTAGAATTTTCCTGCTTTATAGTGTAATTGATTTCCCGCTTTCTAGTGTAACTTTCATTTCGTTTGCTTGTATAAACAATTGAAATATTGAATGCATGTTCTCTTTCTCTCTCTCTCTCTCTCTCTCTTAGTTTGATAGCTCCATTGTAATTATTTCGCCTTGTTTATCAAAAATCCTAAAAAAACATAATTGCGAATATAGATCAACGTAGCCTCCCTGAGTTCGACCCGGAATTCTTTTTCGGTATAAATCTTATTTGTTGAACACGAATTCTTCGCTTTCGAACTACAACGACAGGTTTTTCCAAAACCAAACACGTTAGCGTAGATTCGTAATCGTTCAACATTTTGGCGCCGTTGCCGGGGAAGCAACGATTTCCGATCTTTTCTTCGCATTTCTTGCACTTTATTTGTTTTCTAACTAACTTTCTCTTGTGTCTATTGTTTTGCAGAGACCTCCATCAAGGAATCAACAAGCAGTAGACTGGAGTAAAGTGCAGTTGAAGACAACTGTAAGTGCTTCCCCATTCTTTCCCCCTCCATAGATTTCATTCACCACATTAAATCCAAATTCCAATTAACCTAGGTGTTTGCATAAATCCTAGGAATAGTTTGGTTGTTTAGATTTCTACTCACACTCATTTCACCCTCATTCATAAAAAAAAAAATAATAACAAAAAGATAATTTTGTGGGGTAACTTTCAACAAACACACAACACACACCCACATTCAAGGCACTTGATTAACTTGATCTGTTTTCTACTCAACCGGGTTCAGATCTGTGGAACCGGTACACACAGAGCAACACATAACAGAGTAGAAATCATTCTAGGTTAACCATCTTTGAGTGCCAAACTTAGTGGTGCAATTGTGGCCAATTGTTTGAGTTGTTTGGGCCGCACCACTTTATTTAAAACCAACTCATCAAGTAGCTCCTCCTTAGGGTTTTCAATCTAGGTATATTCCAGGCACTCCGCTTTCTTTCTGATTTTAAAGGAAAACTATCTTCACTCGTGTTTTACAACTTGGTTTGCCTAGAAATTTGATTGCAATACACCTAATTTGAAACCCTAAAAGCTACTTAAGCAGGATTTGAACATTAAAATTCACACATTATAAATAATCTTGCTTGAAAACCCTGGTTGTGCACGCACTTACACAAATTTCAATCAATCATTAAGGGCACAACCCATTGTAAGGGCCCATCACATTCCATAAGCACCATAATCCCAGGCCGTAATAAAATTGAGTAGACGTTGGCCCTAAGGTTTGATTCGCTCTTCAGGGCTTAGTTTGAGATTGGTATTGATTAACCTACTTGTACTGATTAATCTGATGTCTAGCTAGGGGAGTAGAGTCAAACGACCGCGGCTGGGGGGTACACTAGGAACCGGAGGCGAAAGCCAAAGGAAGAACCTTCTCCCCAGTCCCTCCTTCTAACTGGTTGGATTATACAGATGCAAGTAGAGTAAATTAGTTACAGTCTTAAGGCTGGTGTTGGGAGTCAGTAGATCCTTAGGCTACCCCACTTAAGGACAACCTTGTTTTGTTGTGCTGCAGGGTCCCTATCCCCGGTCCTTCCGACCTACTCCTAGTTTATGCTGGGAAGACGGTCATTGAATCCCCGATTGGAAGGACCATTAGAACATTCTAGGAGGCGCAAGTTAGATTTTGGTCAATTTGATCCCATGGCCGAACAACAGCCTCCTCTACCTGGAAATCCACAGGAAGAATTTCGAAGGCAGCTGGAACAAATGTAGAGAATGCAAGAATGGTTCCAGAGAATGCAGGGCGCTCAGCCCTTGAAGGATTTTTATGATCCTTCAAATTACGGGGAACGTCCCAGCGTCCAGATTCCAGCCGGTGACGTAGAAATCAAGCCCCAGGTGTTAAGCCTGATTAAACATTATCATGGGCTTGGCTCCGAAGATCCGTTTCAACACTTGGAGGACTTGACCACTTTGGTCCAGACCACCAAGTCTCGAAACGTAAATGAGGAGCAAATGATCATGAGGCTCTTCCCCCACTCTCTTAGGGATAAGGCCGCGCATTGGTATAGGACAATAGGAAGACCAATTACAACTTGGAATGAGTTGAAATCGGCCTTTCTGAAGAAATTTTTCCCAGTCGGTCGTACCGATGCTTTGAGACGGGCAATCACTACTTTTACCCAGTGGCCGGGGGAGCAGTTTCATGTGGCCTGGGAGCGATTCCAGGACTTATTGCGGAGGTGTCCACACCACGAGGTGCCGAAATGGCAACTCGTGTAGATTTTCTATCATGGGTTGACTGAGCAACTCAGAAACCATGTGGATGCTTCTTGTGGAGGCAATTTCCTCAATAAAGATGCAGATAGTGCACATGATTTATTTGAGGAAATGAGTGAGAATTCAATTAATCATGCCTCCATGGATACTTTTAACCGGTCCGAACAACCCAGATCAAATGTCAATGAAGTCCATGACTCTCATTCATTTGATATGGAATTGATTTGTAATAAACTTGACAAAGTGGACTTGGTTGCTAAAAGAATGGAAGAGTGGATGGCTGGCAATTCTATGAACAACTCTCAATCCACTCAATCCCAAAATTCGGGATTCCATTCTTCACGAGCTCTTTCTGGACGGGAGTTCGTGAATCAACTCGATGCGACTCAACCTATGAGTCAGCATTTCTCGAAACCCCATGGGTTCCCAACTGGGGCCTTTGATCCCAGTTTTTCTAATCCTTCCTTTTCTTTCTCTCCATCCTCACCCTATGAGGATGTCTGTGCTGTACAAGAGAATGTTAGATCCAACCCCTACTCGAATGCCTATAATCCAGGTTGGAGAAACCACCCTAACTTCTCTTGGAAAAATCCGGGGCAACAGACCCAATTCCGACCCAGCAATTATGCTCCGCAATGACCAATGGGTCAGGGTCAAGTATATACTCAGTTGCCTCCGAATCAGGTCAATCAGCCAGCTTGGAATGCCCGTCAACCCGCAGGGCAGGCTGATTTGAACCGTCAAATGGTAGAGATGCGAGGATCTATGCTCCAGCTCATGCAGCAAATGAAAAACTCTCTGGACAACTTGCAATCCGGGCTCATTGCTAACTCTCGTCAACCCGGATCTCTACCATCCCAACCTGTACCCAACCCACGAAACATTACGAATTCGGGCAATCAAGCCCAAGGGTACGGAAATCAGAGGGACCCACACGCGCATGCTCAGGTGGTTGAGCAGGGTTCCTCGTCTTCTTCTTCTGTAAATCAACAATTCATGGTCAATCAAGCCCCTCCAATCTTTCCTAACCCTCCCCAAGACCCAAATTCTTACGCTTCTACAAATTCTGTCACTTTGAGGAGTGGTAAGAAGACTCAGGATCCACAACCACATTATTCTAATCTTTTGAATCCTGAAGAATCTGAGGAGAGAGAGGAGAATTCTAAAGGAGAAATCAAGGCTCAGGAATCCGATTCCAAAGATCTGACTCGTGTTCCTTTTCCTGAAGCCTTAACCAAAGCAAAGAAGAAGTCTGTTGATAGCAATGAGGAGCTTCTGAATTTATTTAAGAATGTTGAGATCAATATCCCGCTCCTTGATGCTATCAAGCACATACCGACTTACGCAAGATTTTTAAAGGAATTATGTACACAAAAGCGTAAGTCGAGAGAATCTGTTCCGAGGAAGGTGGTACTCTACGAGCAGGCTAGTTCTGTTATCCTGCACTACCTCCCTCAGAAAAAGAGAGATCCTGGTGCTCCTTTGATTTCTTGCGTTATCGGAGATTACACATTTGATAGAGCACTTTTGGATCTCAGTGCATCCATCAACCTAATTCCGACTTCTCTTTACGAGAAGTTTGGGTTAGGCGAACTTCGGCCAACTTCAGTAACGCTACAGTTAGTGGATCGTTCGGTCACAAACCCGCGAGGCGTTATTGAAGATGTTATAGTTAAGGTCAAGGATTTCTATTTTCCTGTAGATTTCCTTATCCTTGGCATGGATGTACCAGATAATCTGAGGAACACGCCCATCATTCTGGGGCGTCCATTCCTGGCTACCGCAAAGGCCAACATTAATTGTGAAAGTGGTAGAATGGAAATCGCCTTTGGGGACCAACGTATGAAATTAGATATTTTTAAGGCGATCAACAAATTTGAGGATTGTGGATTTATTGAGGAACTTGATGAGGATAATGTTAATATTGAAACTTGTTTGACAGTTTCTTCAATTGAAAGTTCCTCTTTGGTTGATGAATTTGACCCACAACCCTCTGACTTAACATCTTCGGAAGAGGTTACTGATTTTGTTCACTCACAACCTCTCCCTCTTGTTGAATCTTCAGCATCTACCCGACCATCAATCATCACCCCACCCCAGCTCGAATTGAAACCATTGCCCGAGAATCTGAAATATCAATTTTTAGGACCTCAGAATACGCTCCCTGTGATTATCAGTGCTAAATTGACAAAGGAGCAAGAGATTAAATTGATTAAGGTCCTAAAGGAACATAAGGAGGCAATTGGTTGGACCATTCATGACCTTAGGGGGATCGAGCCATCTTACTGTAATCATAGAATATTCTTGGAAGATGGACCCCGCCCTTCTCGCCAGATGCAGAGGAGATTGAATCCAAATATGAGAGAAGTGGTCAAAAAGGAAATCATCAAGTGGCTCGATGCAGGAATTATTTATCCAATCTTTGACAGTCCCTGGGTAAGTCCCATTCAGATTGTTCCAAAGAAAGCCGGGATTACTGTTGTGACTAATGAGAAAGGAGAATCTGTCACAACTCGTTCAGCTTCTTCTTGGAGAGTTTTTATTGATTACAGGAAGCTGAACACTGCCACTAAAAAGGATCATTTTCCCCTGCCCTTCATTGATCAAATCTTGGAAAAATTAGCCGGGCAGAAGTACTTCTGTTTTCTTGATGGCTACTCGGGATACAACCAAGTTCCTATCCATCCCGAGGATCAGGAAAAAACTACTTTCACCTGTCCCTACGGAACCTTTGCTTTTCGTAGGATGCCTTTCGGGTTATGTAATGCACCTGCGACTTTTCAAAGGTGTATGCTAGCCATATTTTCCAACATGGTGGGAGAGTTTATGGAAGTCTTCATGGATGATTTCTCCATTTTCGGAGAATCATTTGACTCTTGTTTGGCTAATTTGGAAATGATTCTTAAGCGATGTATCAAGACACTATTGGTCCTTAGCTGGGAAAAGAGTCATTTCATGACCCAAGAGGGCATCGTTTTGGGTCATGTAATCTCTGAACGGGGAATTGAAGTGGACAAAGCTAAGGTTGATGCTATCGCTAAACTTCCTCCTCCCACATCAGTTAAACAAATCAGATCATTTCTTGGCCATGTGGGATTTTATCGAAGATTCATCAAGGACTTCTCGAAGGTTGCCCGCCCTTTGAGCAATCTTCTTGCCAAAGAAACGCCGTTTGTTTTTGATGAATCATGCCGAAAGGCATTTGATTTCCTAAAAACGGCAGTCACCTGTGCTCCAATTTTGCAACCACCTATTTGGACAGCCCCATTTGAGATCATGACCGATGCTTCTGATTACGCGGTCGGGGTTGTCCTGGGTCAGAAAATTGACCGAAAGCCCTTTGTCATTTACTACGCTAGTAAAACTTTGGATGAAGCCCAGAGGAATTACACAGTTACTGAAAAGGAATTACTAGCTGTACTATTTGCGTTGGAAAAATTCAGGGCTTATCTCTTGGGGTCTCATGTTATTGTTTATACCGACCACTCGGCCTTGAGACATCTCTTGGCTAAAAAGGATGCTAAACCCCGGCTTATTCGTTGGATTCTTCTTCAAGAATTTGATCTTGAAATCAAGGATAAAATCGGGGTACAAAATGTGGTGGCGGATCATTTGTCGAGACTCCTAGGTGATTCTTCTTGTCCGGACATTCCGATTGCTGACACTTTTCCGGACGAAACCATTCTTAGAGTTTTAGGTGTCCACACCCCATGGTTTGCTGACATTGTTAACTATTTGGCCGTTGGTCAAATCCCCCAGGATTGGACCAAGCAACAACGGGATAGACTCAAATCTGAGGCCAAATACTACTTTTGGGAGGACCCTGAACTGTATCGCATCGGCTCTGATCAGATTATTCGTCGATGCATACCGGAGAATGAATTCAACAGTATAGTTGAGTTTTGCCATGCATCTGGGTGTGGTGGACATTTCTCCGGGAAAAAGACGGCTGCAAAAATTTTGCAATCTGGTTTCTATTGGCCGTCTTTATTCAAGGATGCCCAGGATTTCTCACGGTCATGCCCTCGATGCCAGGCACTCGGGAGCATAACTAAGAGAGACATGATGCCCTTAAACCCTATTCTTCCTGTCGAAATTTTCGATGTTTGGGGCATTGATTTCGTGGGACCCTTTATCCCTTCATTTGGACATCAGTACATTCTTGTCGCTGTTGATTATGTGTCTAAATGGATTGAGGAAATTACCACCCGAACCAATGACCACAAGGTGGTCATCAACTTTGTCAAGAAAAATATCTTCAGTAGATTTGGGATTCCGAGGGCTATCATCAGTGATGGTGGCACTCATTTTACTAATGCCCAATTTCGGAGTTTATTGGCCAAATACGGGGTTAATCATCGAATTTCCACACCTTACCATCCCCAAACGAATGGACAAGCCGAGATCTCTAATCGAGAGATCAAGAACATTCTGCAAAAAACGGTTAGGCCCGATCGCAAGGATTGGACTCAAAAGCTTGAGGACGCTCTTTGGGCCTACCGTACGGCGTATAAAACGCCCATCGGCATGTCTCCATTTCGTCTGGTGTATGGAAAGGCGTGTCATCTACCCGTAGAGATTGAACACAGGGCATTCTAGGCAATCAAACAATGCAATCTAGATCTAAATCTAGCTGGGAAGACCAAGAAACTCCAACTATCTGAGTTGGAGGAGCTTAGAAATGATGCTTATGAGAATGCCAAGATCTACAAGGCTCGGACCAAAGCTCTACATGATCAAATGATTTCCCGCAAGAGCTTTGAGCCAAACCAGAAGGTCTGGTTATTCGATTCTAAACTTAAGCTCTTTCCTGGTAAACTTAGATCTAAATGGAATGGCCCATTCATAATTGATCAGATTTTTCTAAATGGTGCCGTTCAGATTTCTGACCCAAAGACGGGTAACACCTTTAAAGTCAACGGTCAACGTCTGAAGCCTGTTGTTGACCGTAATCTTCCAGAACCCGTTTCAGACTCTGTTGCTCTAGCCATTCTGTGACTTCTTTGGCTGGACTTCGCCTAGCTGACGGCATTAAACTCAGCAGTTGTACATATAACACAAGGCTGATACGAGCTTCATATCCAGGTGACATCTTTCATATTCTACCCTTTCTTTCATGTCTCTTTTCCAATGAGGACATTGCATCAGCTAGGCATGGGGGGGTGGATTCATTTTTGAATTAGTTGGTCAGCTTTGTGAAATCCATATAAATTGCTCTCTTTCTAAAAAAAAGAAAAAATTAGGAAGGATTAGTTGGACATTAGGACTTTTCAATCCTAAGAAATTTTACATTAGGATCTGAACACAAAGACCCCTCAGGTCTTTGGACTTAATTACCCTGTGTATCTACTAAAATGTGGATTTGTCTTTGAGTTCTCGCCATCTTAATTCTATTATAATTGGAATAAATAAGTTTGGGTGATAAGTACACGACTTGTCAACCCACCCTCTAATTTAAGGGAATTTTGAGTTTTAAGCATCTACACACTTTCTTTGCACTGACTCGTTGCTCGGCGATTCTAACGGAAAGTGGGTAGCTAATGAACCTTCTAGAGTGATATGGCTGACAAGTTATCGTGGGTAACAGCCCATAGGTAGGTTGTCCAGAGCCCAATCACTGGACTTTTCTCTTTTTGCCGCCTTTAGGTAAATCTTAGACTAGGGAAGCCACCTACTTAAAAAAAAAAAAAAAAATTGAGAACAGGAGAAAAGAACAAAAAGAAATAAGCCACACTTCGCCGCACGAGTATGGTTGGCAAGTTGTCGGTGGTAACAGCTCATCGACCGGTTGTCCAGAACCCAACTCAGAAAATGCAATAAAAATTCCCAAAACACTCAGGAAGAAGCGGAGAAGTAGAATAAACCGGGGAGATATACACTGGATTCACCCTTGTGTTGACCCCGTAAAAAAAATAAAAGTAGGGAGAAAGCTACCGGTTGTAAAGATACACCTTTAGGCAGAATTCTGGTTAGGTCACCTAGAGGCGTAGAAATCCGAAGTCCGTTCTAACTGCCGGTCAACGAGTCTATCACAATCATAATAAGATGCTTAAAACTTAGGGTTCTCATAAAATATTGGGTGAGTTGAATGGCCGTAGAAAGCCACTCTTAAACCCTAAAAGTTGAAAATCCAAAAATAAAAAAAATAAAAAAAATTAGAAAAGAGTAGAAAGAGAAAAAGAAATGTTTCTTTGAATAAGGCGAGGCTTGAGGCGGTCTGCATTTTGGCTGATACCCGGGCACTGTTGTGTCTTTGAAAGTTCAATTCCTAAGTAGACAATTTCTTAATGATTGAAAATAACTCAGGTCCAAATAATCTAACTTAGTTCTTTTATAAATAGCATATATTTTTGCTAGGGACTAGCAAAAGGTAGGCATGGGAGTATGATGTAAACACATTTACACTACTTAAAATGTCTATATATGCATGTTCTTAAGCATAGGATTGCATTTCATAATATAAATATTGCATAACATGCATCATTTTGCATTTAGAGTAGTTTGAATAAAATGGAGGTTAATTGTCTCCTTTTATGTGCTTGGACAGGACAAACATTTTATCAGGGCCTCGGAACAAAGATCCAACCGTATGGATGTGATCAGGGCGACGATTGGAGTTCAGCGACTCCAAGATCGCCCTAATCAGGCATCCGTAGCATCAGATAGAGACCGGGGAACCCTAGAAGATCAAGGGCCAGGATGGTGTAAATCCACACTTTAGATGTCAAATCCGACCGCACGGATGAATTCGGATCGACGATCGCAGCCCAATGACACAAAAATCGAGTCAATCCAACATCCGTGGCACCATCTACAACTTCCAGAAGATGGATGGCCAAGATGGCGCCACGTGGCACCATCTCAGTCGCCCAAACGGCCGCATGCATCTTGTGAAGACCACGCACCCGTCTCCTCTCCGCCGTTGGATCTCGATCCAACGGCTGTGGCCGCTCGACGCTTAAAACATGCGCTCGACCATCCGCGCCCCGCAGCGCAGCGGTCGAGCGCGCTTACGCGAGCGCGGGGCGCGCGGGGCGCGAGTTCGAGCCGCGGCGAGGGAACGGAAGGCGCGATTGAGCGGGCGCGGATGAGCGTCAGATGGAGATCCAACGGCCGCACACGCTCAATCAGGACGACGCGCGATTGGATGCCCGCGTGGACGCGCGATCGCACGTGCAGGCGGGCGGGCGGTAGCGGTGAAGGCGCGATTTTAAGCCGTCCGATCTCGCGATCGGACGGCTGAAAATCAATAGAAGCGCATAGGCGTTACACGCGCGGGCGGCTGAGCGGGCGCGCGTGGGCGCGGAAGCGACGCGCGCGCTGGCGGCTTTAGCGACGGTTTCATCCGTCACTAAAGACCCCTCATTTATTATTTTGAAGTTGTAATGTCCATTTTGCCCCTACTCCTTGCAACTATAAAAGGAGACCCCCTCCATACGAAATTCTCATCCCTTCCTTCTCCTCTCTACCTCTCCAAAGCTCAAGAGAAGCTTGTCCCACACCCAGGATGCTCCTCACGAGATAAAGTCTAAATTTTCGTCCTCCTTCGGAAGTGGATCCCGCGACGACGACGGCGTGCTGCTCCGTTCCCGCTCTTCTGCTTCGTCCTCCCTCATCCTGCTCCGTTCTCGTTCGTCCAGATGTTGTCTTGTTCGGCTCGTCCTCCAAGCGACCGTCGAGGAGGATAACTTCTCTCTCCCATTCTTATTTACAGCTTTTCTAGTGTAGAATTTTCCTGCTTTATAGTGTAATTGATTTCCCGCTTTCTAGTGCAACTTTCATTTTGTTTGCTTGTATAAACAATTGAAATATTGAATGCATGTTCTCTTTCTCTCTCTCTCTCTCTCTCTCTCTCTTAGTTTGATAGCTCCATTGTAATTATTTCACCTTGTTTATCAAAAATCCTAAAAAAACATAATTGCGAATATAGATCAACGTAGCCTCCCTGAGTTCGACCCGGAATTCTTTTTCGATATAAATCTTATTTGTTGAACACGAATTCTTCGCTTTCGAACTACAACGACAGGTTTTTCCAAAACCAAACACGTTAGCGTAGATTCGTAATCGTTCAACATCGTGCTAAGAGGGGTGTCCTTATTAGGCATGGGCTCGAATTCTAGGCACCTATGGTAGATCCATTCAAATCCCAACTCTTCCAACTCTTTTGATTCTGTATCGTAAATCAGTATGACTTATGATAAATCAATTCATTTTTTTGAGGAGCCTAGAGAGATAAATCATCAAATGTTGGCCTGAAATCTTAGTTCATATCTAAAATCTGGTTCTCATCACATTGGGCCTCATGATCATCCCAAATAGGCTCGAATCTGGATTCTAGGTCTGGGGTAGGAATTGGGTTACTAGAATCTGGGCATGGTTCTATTGGGATGTTAGAATCACTCTCGAGGATTACCTTAATAGGATAAGGTGCGGAAATTACATCCTCGAGAGGTTCTGGCTCAAGCTCATCACAGGTGTTTGGTAAATCAAGGCATGATGGACCAGCTTCATGGCTCTTTATGGCTGGTTCATAATCGGGAATACCTACAACTGGATCCACCCAACCCACATTTTGATCAGGTTTGTTATTCTGTACAAAGTTCGAATCTGATTCCATTTGGGTTGGGGATTCACAACCTCTACTTTCGAACCCGAGCTCTGGGAAATCATATTGATTCTCAACATTGCTCTAAGTCTCATCAGTTTCTAAATTTTGATATGGGTATTTTTGATCAATGGCTTATTGGAACATTTTTAACATATACCCACGTTTCTCAATTAGACCCTCGTGCATTTCCCAAAGTGGTGGAGTTGTCAGATGCTGTATATCCTCAATATTATGTAGTCTCTGCAATTCATTGTATTCTGATAAAAGAACATCCCAGGTTGAACCATGTACCATTTGTGCAAATATCATTTCAACATGGTTCATAATGAGGGTTGCTGCTTTTGGTACATTAACCTCAATGTTCCAAGTTGGATCTAAGGTTTTGTAATACTCGTCATGATGTCTAAGAGCAGCCTTGATCATTTTTTCCTTGATGCTCGTATGGGACTCAAGTTTCCTAAACATTTTTCGTACGTTGTCAGGTTGCATTTTCAAATCAAGTGGTGGATTGGGATGTAGAATCAAATTCAGGTCCAGACTAGATCAAATCAGATTTCCTCAAAAGATCAACTCTAATGGAGGCCTCTAGGTCAAACCTAGGGCCCTTTCCTGTCTATGTACACTATAAAATATGAGGAACTGGATGTGTATTGGATCCAATCAAGACACCAAAAAAAAAGAATTTAGATGACTAAGGCTATTTCGAGGTGGATGATTTCTCTGGATCAGAAATCCACACACTCGAGAATTACTTGGGCAAGTCTTCCAATTTTAGCCCAAATTATGCCTTGAATTTCACTTGATTTAGTAATTTATTCAAATTGTGACCTAATTTGTAGGTTGCTTGGTCCACAGGGTGAACCAACTTTGCTTGACTTGCCCTAAGATTGAGGAAGAAATCTGGGTCAAGGCCCAAATCACCCTGAATTAATTCTCAGGTTATTAGGTCCTAACTTTTAGAGTTTAAATGAATTTACAGCCTTAATTTTAGGGTTTACTTGAATATATTAGTTTAGACAAGGCCTTGTGAGGCACACAAATGCAGGAGGGTCAATTTTCTTTATTTTAGGAAAATGTGTAATACCACTTCAGAACGCTAATGTGGAAACCCTAATTGGCTCTATTTTCAAGTTCAATTTGATCTCAAATATAACACCTTGGACTCAAACAAGAAGTGGGTAGTCCAAGATGTTGAGAATTTAAGCATAAATTCTTAATAGGTATAGGAAATCAAGATGGGGATCTCTAATCAAAATTGTCTCCAATTTAATCCAATATCAATCAATTTTTGCAAATCAGGAAGCTTTTGCCTTTAAATGATATTACTAAGAAAATAAGGCAAGTGGATCCTAATTGTTTTTGTTTCTTTTTTCTCTTCCTAAGATTAAGAGATAATTAGGGAAAGAGAGTGATTTTACCTGCCCTTAGAGTGGCTGATTGCATAGAATATCTCTTCGTGATGTACCTTGCAAAACATAATAAAGTAGATAGGGCAAGTTAGTAGTCAACTCATTCAAGAAATGATAAGATTAGTGGTGAATTATGCGTTGCCCCTCGGCAACGGTGCCAAAATGTTGTTGAGCGAAAGTTGTCATTTTAGGAAAATATTGCATCATAGTATAGTGACGAAAATCGCAACAACATTTAAAATTTATAAGTGCTCGAAAGCAAGAAATGAGTCAGAGGTCGTTCGCAGAGAGCAAATATGGAATTCATGCACTAATCGCAATGATAAGCAAATGAGCACAATAATAAAGATATGCAATGAATAGAAGTATATTGAATGATAGTAATAGTATCTTTAGAATTGCTAGGATAAAGAGAACAATGAAGCCCTAAAAATGGTGATTAAAATCACCAATGATATCCCCAAATTAACCACATATCAAATGTAATCAAATAACTCAAAATTTCCAATAGTAGTCTCAACCACTTATTCAAGTATTTGCATCAGACTGATAACTCAAATAGGTACACAGTATCAGATGTCAACCAAGCAATCCAGATGACTTAAAGTCGTCGAGCCTCAGCAACACAAGGCACAAGGCCTTAACACAAACACAAAGTCATAGACATAGCATAATCAACCAACCTCTCGAAATGCCTGAGTATTGAGAATATTAGCACTCATCTTGAGGCAACAGGGCACGAATACCAATGCAAAACCTACCCCCACCCTCCTCATAATCTCTCCTAATCTGGTAATCAGGTTAAGTAAAAGGTCCAGGCTCATCGGTTGTGAATAATAAGCAAGGATTGGAGTTAGTAGTGAGAGGGACCTCACCCCTCGTGTGAAGAGGCAAGTAGCCAATGGCAGAGAAACAATTTATGTGTATTTCTAATTTACGTGCCTACGATGTGGCACTAAAAGCACCGGACTCTTCTTTGTTTAGTTGTAGTTCAGACTTCTCATGCTGCAGCTTCTGTCTTCGATGATTGTCGCTGCTACTGCTTCTGCTTCTTCAAATCAAGATCCTGGGGCATCTTGAACACATTTCGTGTGTGCTGGAGTTCTTTTGGTGGTGGAGCAGGAACGAAAATGGGTGGATGAAGTTGATGAAGATGAGGAGGATGATTGACGTCCGGTGAGTACCTACATGCATGAACATGGGTTAAATGGCCCAATTAGAGGCTTCAAAAGGATTGCCAGCATCTAGGGAAGGTGATGGCAGTGACAATGAAGTGTTCTGAGATGTGTGGAGTTTTATTGAAGTCAGTAATGGCGAGCATAAGGTGCGACATTCGACAGGTCTATAGAGTGAGTAGAAGTCTCAATTATTTTGGGGCTTTTACACTATGGAGTATGGTGAAGGTGTAGGAAGTGGAGGAAGCGAGTTTGGTGGTCTATGGAGGCATGGCGGCTTCGCCAAAGGCATTGCCTTCATTGGAGAAGACGATGGGGAAGCGAGGTGGTTGGTGGTCTTATTGAGTAGATAAGGAGCTAGAATTGATGTAGATAGGGAGGAAGATAAGTTTATCAAGCTAAAGGTCGAAGGGGGTGAGGATCCCACGCTGGCATGGCTTGTCGGATGTGGGAGAGACGAACACCTCCGATGAGGGATAGCACGACGAAGAAAGGGTTACATGACCTTCGCTTTAGTCGGTGAGAGGCAGAAGGAGAGGAAGGTCATGGCCTGCCCAATTTGGCCATTGACTGGCTGTAGGATGATGGGGGAGCGAGGTCACTAAAGCTACGGCAGAGGCAGCCAGAGAAGAGAAGAAATAGGTGGTTTTGGCCTGGAATCGAGCTCAAATTGATCCTGGGAGCTTGGGTAGCTTATATAGGTGTCGATTAGGGCCTGAGTTACCCTAAATCAGTGTGAATTCCACAAAAAAATTGCAAGGAACTCCCATTGACTTCATGGGTTTTCTGGTGATGTAGGGTTGGTTTTAGTGCTCGAGAGATTGATTTTCTTGTAAGGCATTCTTCAATCAACAATCCCTCCAAAATTAGAGTGATTTGGTTGACAAATCAAGGAGATTTCTTGGATTGAGCTTTGGCAGTTTGGGTTTGTTTTATTTAGACCTAATCATGGCAGCAGGCACCTACTTGTGAGGAAGATAAGAAAGCTACACCCCTTTTTTCTAGAAACTTTTAAAGTTAAGGGTCTGGTTGTAAGAAATAGAGATTTTTGGGAATAAATTGTAAACTAGGTCAAGATGGACTCTGATTGGGTCCAAATATTGATGTTAACCTAATTTAAACCCAAGGAATCTAATGGTGAGGTTGGATTTGAGTTTTGACAATGTTTGTCTAGGTAGTTTGCATAGAAGCCTAAATGAAGACAAAATCCTGTTTGAAACTCTTTTTATGCTAAAATGGGTTCATATGGTTAAACCAAAGGTACCAAACCTCTTAGAATATTTTTCTATGAATTTTAGGAGGATTAAATGAATTTTGTCCTAACCAAGACCTTGCCAAATCAAGTAGGGCTAATAATTAGGGTTTTGTGTATTGTTTTGGTTCTCAAAATGCACGAAACCCTATTTATATCGGTGTAGACCCACTTCTTGGTCGTTAATGCTCATTTGGCCATCAATTAACCCCTGGGTGACCCTATAATTACTCTGCATTCATGATGTGATGTTAAAATAGCAGAATTAACCCTATTTGTTATTTTCTTCTCAAAATGGATCAGAGTGGAATTATGGTCCTTAGGCGATCATTTAGGAGCATTTGTCTCTTGATTCCAACTAATTCAACTACCTATGGAAAATGATGGTGTTAGCATCAACTACTTGGTCTTCAGCCATTGGGGCATGCATGCGGCGACGTGGACAACTTTGAGCCATCTAATGGAGATCAGATGCTCAAGATCTTGCCCCACAGTACTTTAGATCACTCTCTTCAATGCGTCAATTAGTACATCATCGTGCGTGTGCATGATCCATGCATCTTTGTACGCCATGTTGGTTACGTCTTAGTCACTCAATGAAGATCATGCAGCCAAATTTCGCTCATACCCTCTACAATGGATTAGATTCGCTACTGATCTGACTCCTTTGTCTCTACACAACACCTTCGACCGCTATGCTATGTGCATAGGTTTGTCAAGTTCTTGAATTAATGGCAAGCACTTGCGACCATTGGATCTTGATCTAATGGTCGAAGTTGGTCTTAGCTTAGATGAAGTGTAGTGACATGACAGTACGATGGTCATTGGATGTTCCCTGATCTTATGAGGCGATCTGTGTTCATCCTTTAAAGCATAGGCAAGGAGCATCCCCAGTCATTGGATGAAGATCCAACGGCAGAGATTAATCGATTGAAAGAAGAAGAGGTATTACGGGTGCTCCTGGGGCAATTTGGGTAGTTGGGATGGCGTCACGTGGTACCCTCCTAGCCGTCCATCTTCTTTGGCTTGTAGATGGCACCACGGATGTCGGATTGGGTCAATTTTTGCGTCATTGGGCTACAATCATCGATCTGGATCTGTCTATGTGGTTGGATTTGTCATTTGAAGATTTGAATTGCATTGCCTTGCCCCTTGGCCTTTCATCCTCCTCGGACTAAATCTGATACTATGGAAGTTGGATGAAGATGATTTTGGAGTCCTTGGACTTCGATCGTTGTCCTGATCAGATCAGTATGGTTAGATCTTCAATCCGAGGCCCTAAAATATATTACTTTATCCCCTGGCTACACAAAGAGGCAAATTAATATATATTTCACATAAATCATTCTAAATGCAGAATGATGCATGTTATACAACATTTATAATGTATGATGCTTCTATGATCCTAGGAACATGCATAAATAGTCATTTTATGTGAAATAGATGTGTCTACATCACCCCCTACTTAAGATATGCAATGTCCTCATGCATTAGGAAGGGAAAAGAGATCACCTAAGTGAAAGGAGAGTTAGAATCAGGATAGTCGAAACCTAGGTAAAGAAAAGGAAAACAGAAGTAGTAGAAATGATGGGTTACCTCCCATGCAATGCTATCTTTTACACTGTGCAGCCAAGCGTGAAGCATTGCATGGAAGATGGTGAATCATGTAGATAGTTGGACACTTGAAGGCTCTCCAAAATGAACTCTTCCTCATGTTCTTCAAAAAGATAAGAAGTAGAATGAAAAGGACTAAAATGAGCTAGAGAAGTGGAAAAAATACTTGAGTCTGGTCAGGGTTTTAGTTCAGGATGGAGGCCAAACTCAAGGGAATCAGGTGGTAGGTCCAAGGGAAAGGGAGTGGGGGAATAATTAATGGTATGAAGGGTGGGTGAAGTTAGCATGGGAGGGTGAGGTGAAATCAGAGTGGATGGCTCTGGTAATGAATCTGGAAGAGGGTTTGATGTAAGGCAAGTCTCCAAGTCATTTATTTCGCCAACCACTGATTCAAAGTCAGAATCTTCAAAGAAATTGTGGTCGAGAAAAGAATCCACAAGCATTATTTCCTCCAAATTATTTATCTTAGTATCTAAGTCCTCAAAGAAATCATCATCATGGAATCTCCTGGAAGATTTGAAAATATCCAAAGTAATTGTTTGGCTAGCACAAGTAATGTCCATTTTAGCAGTATGGCAATTAATATTCACTTTTGCGGTGCCCAAAAATGGTCTTCCATGGATGATAGGGTCATTGATTAGAGTCTTGGGTACCTCAATGTCAAGGACCAAAATGTCAATTGGGAAGACACAGTTCTGGACCTTGCCAAGCACATCCTTGACAATCCCCCTAAGTTTGATTAAAGATCGGTCTACTAATTGCAAAGTGACCTCAATGGACTTTAGATCACCAATCATAAATTCCTCAAAAAAAATAGTGGGGATGATATTGACAGAAGCACCAAGGTCAAGAAGGTGCAGTGAAAAGTAGTGACATCAATAATCACTGAAATTAGTGATGTGCCTGGGTCTTTCATCTTAGGAGGCAACTTGTGCTGTATGACAAAGCTTACTCTCTATGAAAGATGCAAGTTTCCCATGTTTTTGGTCTACCTTTTTGGAGTACAAAGTATATATTTGATTACATCTAGGAGAGGAATGTTGACCTAAACCTACCCAAATAATTCCATGAATTCCTTAGTTGTAAGCTCAAATTTCATTCTTTTGGGGTTGGGGGATTGTAGAGCTTGGGGAAAAGGATTGGAGTTTTGTCTTTGAGATCTTTGTCTTTTTCTTCCTCGGCAAGGGTGGGAGAAGAGTCAACCTGCATAGGTATAGGGTGGGTTTCTTATGGAGATTGAGAAGGCTTAGGATCTGTAGTTCTTTTCCCAGCCTTAATTGTACTGCATTGACAGTATGGTTATTCCTGGGAGGAGGTTGGGGGGCCTAATGTTGATGGAAGCTAGGTGGGACCTATGGTGCTAGGTTAATAGGAGGTTGGCTATTATGGTTTTGATTCAGATTCCCACTTTGGTAGCGGTTCCTCTGGTTGTTGGGATTGGGCATGGGCTAGGAAGGCAAATTTCTTGTAGGTCTTTAGGTCGAAGTAACCCCAATCTGATTATGGAGATTTGTAACAACACGAGTTGCCTTCAACATTTGACTTTGCATCCCCAGTAGGGTTTTCATAACCAGGGAATTGATATCTTCTTGGGATAGCCAAGGTTAGTAAAAGGTTTGATTCTGCTTATAGTCCCCAAATTGATTTTGTCTCAGGGATGGAACTGGATTGGTCTGGAAGTGGGTCGGGTTGTTCCTCCAATTTTAATTGGAGGGATTTTTAAAGTACTCCTAGAGGCTGGAAATGTTCTCAGTGGCTGGGTTGGGATTGGCATTTGGATAATTGTAAGTCCCAGCTAAACCATGTGAAGCCTCTGAAAAATATTTATACTTAACAAGGACAACATTGATATGTGATAAGTCCAATTTAATGGATCATTATTTGCCTAAGTACTCCCTAGTTAGTTATTCTTAGTTGTTAATTGATTAGGAGTTATATGATAATTCACCTTAGTCTACATTTAATTTTATGTGTCAAGTTTACATTTAATAACCTATGATATGGTAACAAAATTTATTTGATGCATGTAGGCTAGGTGCAAGAGCTCAGACGTCCATTGCTGTGTCTATAAGACATCTGGAGATAAGGATGGATGTCTAGGAGCTGCCATCACAAGCTCCTCGATTCTACACCTTTAAGACATCTGGGGATAAGGTCAGACGTCTGATGGGAATCGTCAGAAATAATCTTGCCGTTCCAACCTCTAGCAATCCTTGACGAGTGGTTGGAGAGGTTCTCGGTCGAAGAAAACTAGGAGTTTCTAAAGGAAGAAGATTGGCCTTCTTCAAGATCTATCTCTCCCTTCTCCCTACGGGGACCTTTTCCATCACCTCCACCAACACCGTGGTTGGAGCAGACACTGTGGCTAGAGCGTACTCCTTTCAACGCTGCATCCGTCCTGGTGGTTCTTGGTGATAGTGAGTACCATTAACATCTTCCTCCTTCTCTTCCACCTTTACCTTCACCAAAATTGCACCTCTTCCCTTTCACCTTCTTCTTCTATTTCCCTCCACCAAGATAACCCAACACACCATCTTCACCACAGCACTGCCTCTCTGGCCGCACCTCCAACATAGACCCTTTTATGTTACTGCACTGATGTAGACACGTCTATTTAGGTTAAAATGCCTATTCATGCATGTTCTTAGGCTTAGATTTGCATTTCATGTTATAAATATTGTATAGCATGCATCATTCTGCATTTAGAGTAGTTGTATATAATCTAGGTTAATTGCATCCTTTTTGTGGTCAGGAGAGAAGGATATTTATTTCAGAGCCTCGGATTGACGATCCAACCATACGGATCTGATCAAGATGATGATCAGTCCAAAATCGCCTCGATCGGAGTCCCATAGCACCATATGTAATCCAAGGAAGATCAATGGCCGAGGAACTAGGTGATGCAAGCCAGAGCATCAAATGACAAATCTAACTGCACAGATGGATTCAGGTCGATGATCGCAACCTAACGGTGTAAAAATTGACTTAATCCGACCTCTGTAGGATCTCCTACAAAGGAAAGAAGATGGATGGCCCAGATTGTGCCATGTGGAGCAACCCATGAGGGTATGATGTAGACACATCTATTTAGGTTAAAATGCCTATTCATGCGTGTTCCTAGGCTTAGATTTACGTTTCATGTTATAAATATTGCATAACATGCATCATTCTGCATTTAGAGTAGTATATAATTTAGGTTAATTGCATCCATTTTGTGGTTAGGAGAGAAGGATATTTATTTCGGAGCCTTGGATTGACAATCTGATTGTACAGATCTGATCAAGATGACGATCGGAGTCCAACACCTATGAAATCACTTCGATCGGAGTCCCGTAGCACCATATGCAATCCAAGGAAGATCAACAGCCGAGGGATTAGGTGATGCAATCCAGAGCATCAAATGACAAATCCGACAGCACGGATGATTTGGGTCGACGATCGCAGCCCAACGGTGCAAAAATTGACTCAATCCGACCTTTGTAGCATCCCCTACAAAGGAAAGAAGATGGACGGCCTAGATTGTGCCACATGGTGCAACCCAGGCCACCCGTGCGCACGCACGCTCCACCGCACGCGCATAGTAGCATGGGCAACGATGCGCACAGTAGCGCAGTGCGCACACAGAGGCAGCAGCGCATATTGCGCATACGCATGTGACACGGGTGCTTGGAGTGCGCTAGCGTAGCGGTAGGTCGGCGCGTAAGCTATCTTTAGCGATGTTTATGACCGTCACTAAATGTCCTATATACATATTTGATTCTTTCCTCCACTAAAAAAGGACCCCTACCCCTCCCATTTTCCTTCATTTATTCCTTTCTTCCTCTCACCACCTCCAAGGCTCTAGAGAGAGCTTGTCCCAAGCCTGGGATGCTCCCCTAGAGTAGAAAATCAAAAAGTTTTCCCTCCCCTCATCCCCATTCATGGAGCATCCTGTGGCCGTCCTCTCACCACCCTCTGGGAAGAAGATCCTCGCCGCGATGCCGTCTTGCCCCATCCTCCATCCTCCGGCTCCGTCCTCCTTCGTCCTGCTCCTCACCACCTTCCTTCATGTGACGTCGGAGCGAGTCGTCCTCCGAGCAATCGTCGAGGGGGATTTTTGTCACCTCTTTCTACCTTTTTACGCTTTCGTAGTTGTAACAAACAATTCTTGATTAATAGATGATTGTTTCTCTCTCTCTTTCTCTCTCTCCCTCTCTCACTTATATTTTTGCAAGTAGATAAAGTTTTCATCGGCCTAATCTCTTGCTTATTAAAAATACCAAAAGAATTAGAAAAGATAAAAATGACCAAAAAGAAATAAAAGTGAAGTGTGGATTTTGTAAAACCAAATATTCGCCTCCCCGTGTTCGACCTGGGACTCACTTTTTGAGTTTCGGTATAAATTTTATTTGACCACGTGTTTTGCAACTACGACGACAGGTTACTCCAAACCCCAATTTCAAACTCGCGAAACATGTGCGATCATTTGGCGTCGTTGCCGAGGAGGCAACAGAATTTACTTTATTGTTTATTGCATTTCTTTGCATTTACAAAACACTAGCCGCACTTATCTCTAATCTATTGCCTTGTAGGTACCCTAGCATGGAGATCCAAGTGCAGTAGATCGGAGTAAAGTGCGGGTAGAATGTTTTCTAAGTGTCCCCCACACCACCGCCACCTTAGCTTTCATTCCATAACCTAATAACTGAAACCCAAATCAACTTTGGTGCTTTGCATAAACCCTAGGGTATATTTTGGTTGTTTGATTGTCACTCCACTCACCTCACCCACCCGCATATATTAAAGAAAATATTCTTCTCTTGTGGGATTTAACTGAAAGCTACACACTTAACACCCACAACTTCTTATCATAAGGTGCACAATCACTTTGATTCTACCACTTAACCGGCTTCCAAACTGTGGACCCGGTATACTTCTACTCAATACACATAAGTGAGTAGAAATTTAAATAGATGAAACATTTCTGTGTGCCTTAACTAAGTGATGCAATAGGTCAATTGATTGAACTGTTTGGGCCACAC
Organism: Thalassia testudinum; assembly: GCA_037157565.1. Lineage (NCBI taxonomy): Eukaryota > Viridiplantae > Streptophyta > Magnoliopsida > Alismatales > Hydrocharitaceae > Thalassia > Thalassia testudinum. Next base: position 16,509,587 of record JAZHRO010000007.1, read on the forward strand.
CACTTAAGATAAAAGTGATTCATCAAGTAGCTTGCCACTTAGGGTTGATTTTTAGGACTGAATCAAGCACTCCACATTTTATTTCTGATTTTTAAAGGAATATATCTACACCAGTGCTTTCAAAACTTAGAGTGTTGTACTGAACCTTGATTGAATATACCTAAAGATTAAACCCTAAAAGCTACTAAAAAAGGTTGAACCCTAAAAGACACATCATCAAATAACCTTGTTTGAAAACCTTGGTTGTGCTCGCACACACATTTTAACTGATCATTAAGGGCACAACCCATCTAAATGGCCCATCACATTCCTGAAGCACCATTGTCCCAAGCCTAACTAAAATTGATTAGATGTTGGCCCTAAGGACTAGTTTGCTCGTTGGGATCCAGATTGAGCTTGTTCACGATTAACCTGCTTGTACTAGTCAATTTAATGTCTAGCTAGTGGAGTAGCGTCAAATGACCAAGGATGGGGGGTACACTAGGAACCGGAGGCGCAAGCCAAAGGAAGAACCTTCTCCTCAGTCCCTCCTAATTGGTTGGATTGCCTGGACATAAGTAGAGTAAATCGTCCATAATCTTAGGATGGATTCTAAGAGTCTGTAGACCTTTAGGCTACCCAACTTAAGGATAGGCTTGTATTTTTGTATTGCAGGGCTCCTTTCTCTTCTGATTTCCCTCCTTACTTCAACATGTACCCTTCCACATCTTTCACACATTTCCAATCCTACCCTCCTACCAACACGTATCCTCAAGATGATTCTATCCCGACTCGACTTATGATTACCCACCCACTAGCCGAGATAACTTTGATTGGGGATATGAATCCGGACCTCAGTGTCTAGGGCTTAACACTGGACAACAAGACTGTGATTATTATCCTTCCCAGAGCTACAATGATTATAGATCTTGATCCTTTGATCACCAAACCAACCCTATCTACAATCAGGAAGGATATGATGATTATAACACCTACCCTCCCCAGTATTTTTTTTTTTGAAATGAAAAGGAAAGCTATCGTCTTACGATAAAAATCCGGAGAGGTATATTATATAAACAAGTAAGAGGAATTACAAAATAGATTCCCACATATGTATGAAGGACCAGCACTCTTACAATTTTTTCACAGCACACCGGTCTCTCCTGAAAAAGCCTCTCATTTCTCGCCTTCCACACACACCAGAGAGTAACAGCCATGTGTACATGTGGCTTCTCTCTCATACCAAACCCATGCGAGATGGAGTCCCAAGCTGGTAGTGACTCCTGACAAGTCCTCCTCCAAATAGCATCCGTGACCAGGCAAGATGAGAAGATATGGTTCACATTGTCAGTGTGCATCCCACATAAGTAGCATTCATGATGAGCAGCTCCCATCCTTCTGTCTCCCAGATCACCTGTGATCAAACCATCTCTCCTACATTGCGAAAGAAATATTTGTACCTTAAGGGGGACTTTCAAAAGCCAAATTTTCATGTCAAAGAAATCGCAGCTCCACGCACTTCCATAATCTAAGATTCTATTGTAGCCATTTTGCCTCCCATCCTACCCTCCCCAGTATTCCATTGAATATAAGTCACCACCACACGCACGCACACAAAGCATGGGTGCACGTGCGTGCACAGAGGCATGCACATGCAAGCGCAGCGCACGCACGGGAGTAGCGGCGCATATCGCGTGTACGTGCACTACATGGGTGCGTGGAGCGTGTGCCAGTGCAGCGGCAGGTGGGCACGTGGGCTGTCTTCAGCGATGTTTGAGATGGATCTTCAGCGACGTTTATGACCATCACTAAATGTCCTGTATACGAATTTGATTCTTTCCTCCACTATAAAAGGACCCCTACCCCTTACATTTTCCTTCATCTCTTCCTTTCTTCTTCTCACCACCTCGAAGGCTCTAAAGAGAGCTTGTCCTAAGCTCGGGATGCTCCTCTAGAGTAGAAAATCAAATAGTTTTCCCTCTCCTCATCCCCTTTCTTAATCATCCTATGGCCGTCCTCTCACCACCCTTCAGGAAGAAGATCTCGCCATGATGCCATCCTACCCCATCCTCCATCCTCCGGCTCCATCCTCCTTCGTTTTGCTCCTCACCACCTTCCTCCAGGTGACGTCAGAGTGAGTCATCCTCCGAGCAACCGTCGAGGGGAATTTCTCTCACCTCTTTCTATATTTTTACACTTTCGTAGTGTAGATTTTCCACTTTTGTCATTGTAATAAACTATTCTTGATAAATAGATGATTGTTTCTCTCTCTCTCTCTCTCCCTCTCTCTCTTATAGTTTTGCAAGTAGATAAGGTTTTCATCGACCTAATCTCTTGCTTATTAAAAATACCAAAAAAATTAGAAAAGATAAAAATGACCAAAAAGAAATAAAACTGAAGCACGGGTTTCATAAAACCAAACATTCGCCTCCCCGTGTTTGACTCAGGACTCACTTTTCAAGTTTCAATATGAATTTTGTTTGACCACACGTTTTGCAACTATGACGATGGGTTACTCCAAACCCTGATTTCAAACTCACGAAACACATGCGATCAAGCACCCTCTGCACTTTGTCACCTTTCCTTCCCCCTCACCCTCACTGTAGACCACCTTCAGCCACAGTAACATCACCACCATCAATACCTTTAGCCGTCCACCACCAACACCTAACGCTTATCACCAACGCCACCTCCCCCTCTCTTCCCTCTTAGTTTTCTCCTTCTTCCTTATCCTTTTCATCTGCCACCCACAGGAAGGACCCATCACCACCCGCAACCTCCCCCATCAAACCCATCAGAGCTGACTCCATCATCCATCGTCTAGCCTCCTACCACACCACCGACGTCACTACGACGACACCTCACTCCAGTGACGACCCTGAGTGCCTTAACTAAGCACACAGAACCCCTCGATAGCCACCAGCCAACCCACCATCGCCGGTGTCCTCCTCGTTTGTCCAACCACTATTGGCCACCTCTCGCCACCCTGTCATCATCATCTTGAAGCGCTCCTCCCGGCTGACCTCCTTCGACCAACCTTCCCACTGGCGAGCCCCTCTCTGTGCGTAAGCAGGAAAGAGGTGGAATGCTCTATTTTGAGGGCAATTAGAATTTACACCTAATGCCATTGTAAGAACTATTGATATATTTATCTAATTATTATATTAAGGTAGATTTGCATGAATATGCCTCTATTTTAGATGAATTACTTATAGCTGAATTCTTGTCATGAATGATATTAAATATGGGATATTGTTATATGGAGTGGGCTTTGTCTTGTAGGAGATTAATATTAACTGTATTACCAATATCAAGATCACGATTCACGTATTCCCATGGTATTATATTATGGTGATTTTGTGAGTGAACACCTATATTATTGATTAATTGTTTAGACTGAGAACTTATGTTGGAAATAAGTTACATATGAACCTATTGAGATTCTTGACTAAACAAGGCATCACTCACTAATTTAATAGGCTAATTCCTCCTTATGGAAATGACCTAACTATTTTTGTGGTTAGATTTTGAGGATTTAATGTTTTGATAGTCGATTTTCCACCACAAAGAATTACAATGACACATCATTTTATGTTTAAAATTTCAAAGAAAGCGAAAATCATCTCGTCAATATGATGCAAGTTTTCTCTCTTCAAAATGTTAGGCAGGGTTAGTTGTGGAGCCTGATTGGGTGTGTTAAGTCCTTCCTTAATCTTCTTTTAATTTAATTGCATCTGGTCGAGTCACTGGGCGATCATTTGGAGGTCATCTTGGGTAACGAGAATGGATTGAGTGCCTATTTCATGAACACCAAATTGTGGGTTGGTAGTCCTTCCAAAGGTGTTCATGGAAGCGTGGTTAAATGAGTTTTCACTCATTTCTTCAAATAATTCGTAGGAACTTTTGGCATCTTTGTCTAGGAAGTCGTTGCCACATGAGGTGTTTACAAAATGTCGGAGTTGATCTTCTAATTCATGATAGAAGATCTACACGAGCTACCATAAAGGAAATTTGTGGTGTAGGCAACTTCCATAGAGATCCTGGAATCATTCCCAAGCATCATGTAAAGTCTTACCAGGTTTTTGTTGGAAGGTCGTAATAGATCTTCACAGGGAATTCATACATCCAATGGGGAAGAATCTTTTAAGGAAAGCACTTTTGAGCTGAGGCCAAGTACTAATAGGTTTGCCAATGGTTCTGAACAAGTAAGCGGCCTTGTCTTTGAGAGAGTGGGAATAACCTCATCAGCCATAATTCCCCTCGCACATTGTGGGAATTGGTCGTCTGTGCGAGGACTTGGAGTTCCTCAAGATGGCTAAATGGATCTTCCCTAGGAAGGCCATGAAATGCTTAATGGGTTTAGAATCACTAGTTTTATTACAAAGTCCCCTTTTGGTATGACCACCCTTGGTCAATCCTTGTAATTGAAAGGATCATAGAAATCCTTAAGAGGAACGAAATGCTATTGAGAGGGTGGTAGGTTTTGCCCTTGGTTGGTTAGGTTCATGACAGTCTTAGCCAACTATTGTTGGTTTTCCTGAAGTTGAGCTAGTTGCTCAACTATCACATATAAGAGATTAGGTAGGGGGCCTTGGTTTCGATCTTGTGGCAACTCAAGTGATTCTAAGCCGGGGAGGTTAGGAATGGGAATGTCAAAATGTGGGTTAGCTAATGCATTTTGTACAGTGGTGTTGGGGTCAGGTTAAGAGGTGGAAGAAGAATTGGACCTGTTTTGAGGATTTCCATTTTGTTGATGAATGCAAATGAGAGGAAGGTCTTTTTGTGTGGGGGCCAAATTCAAATGGTCCCTTCAAGTGTGAATTCTGGGACCACCGCCCGTGCATGTAATAGAAGAACGAGGAGGAGAGGAGGGAAAGATGAGAAGTGTGCAACCAAGCAAACAAAATTCTAGGACTAACTTAAGGATGACTCCCTAGAATTACCTAAGACTTGGTTACTTGGGAAATAGGAGATCAATAGCTGATAGCCATTCCTTCAACTAATCTGGCTAGACTGCTTAAGGGGAGGGTTGGGTCCAAGCATGTCTCAGGAAAATCATTGGGGACTTATATAAACCCATGCCTAGTCATTTGATGCAACCCCTCAGTCTGGCACCAAATTTGGATGAAGGAATTGAAATCAACTAAAGAGGTCTTATGACCTAAGTATCATGCCTAAGTTTAATGAAACCTTAGGGGTAAAATTGCTACAAGTTTTAGTTAGGTCTTGGAGGCTAGAGTGCACAAGGAATGTGATGGGTGTTAATTGGGGTAATGGTCGATTATTTCTTTTTATGTGTGTGCAAATTGGGCAGGAAGATGTGAAGCCCAAGCCAAAATAGTTGGGTTTGTAGACAAGTATTAGATTTGAAGCTTTTAGGGTCTGATCAAAATTTTTGTAATGTTTAAGATTCTCTCTTTTTAAATATTCAAACAAGTTTGAAAATGACCACACAAGATAAGGCAACCAAGTTGTAATTGGTGAGCGTTTGATTCCTTTAATATATGTGTGACTAAAAGAATATGAAATCAAAAACACTAAGTGCGAAATCCTAAGTCTACAAGTCATAAATGAATCTCTTTTTATCAAAATCTTTAAAGGTGGTAGTCCAAAAAAGAAAACAACACCACCACATGATGGGAATCAAACAAAGAATCCAAAAATAATTTTTGTGGGATTTTAGGATTTCATTTGTATTTTTTTGGAAATTTTCTTCTTACTGGTGTCAAAAGGTAGAAATGATAGATTCGGAAGAATGATTTTACAAGAACCTTAATCAAACTCAAAAATTTTTGAAAATTTTATATAATGTAGAGAATTTATCAAGGTTTCTATAAATATAAAGCTTTCGCAAATCTAATGAGAAGAAAAATTTACAAAATTCCTAGATGGTAAGAAAATAGTAAGCAAACAATGTTTGACCCTTGTTTTTTCCACGGATTTTTAAAATTCTCTCAAAAATTTTTGAAATTTGGACTTGAGGTTCCTGACTTAATGGGGATTCCTCAGGTGAAGTTTAATGATTTTAGAAAGCCTCTAAGTGCCCAAACTTGATTTTTGAAAATGAAGACTAAAGTCTGGATTTTCAAAAATTAGACACCAATAAGAATAAGGTGATGAAGAATTAAGGAAAACAAGCAAACAATTGGTTTTTAGGGCTTCACCACCCCCAAATTTTTCTTATTTTTGTGATTTTGATATTTTAAAGATTTTTTTTTTATTTTTTATGAGATTCCTGCGAGGGTTTTGGCAAGTACTTACCTGAAAATCATGGGAAGAAAAGGAACTCGACGCCTTCTCACCAACTTGCACAAATCCCACTTTTGCCCTAAATTCAAACCTGGACAAAATCAAACAAAAATTTGTGAAGTCTTAATTATGCAATAGAGATATCAATAAAAGACTAAGCCGAACCTCCCCAATAATGTTGCCAAAAAGTGATACGAGAAATCACGGGATTTTAAAAATTGATTTTTATGTCATTGTAACATGCAAAATCTAATCACTTTTAAATTTGTAAATATCGAGTACTTGGGAAGTATTTGGGTCATCCCAAGGGAGACAAAAATGCAAATTGTAATACTCTTGCTTGCGATAAGGAAATCTCTAATTTTGGATTTTTATATAGGTAATTTTTTGGATTTTGAAAGGGCGAATCACACCAGTAAGATTTAACTAAAGTGAAGCAAAGTGAGTTAAGCAGCTATGGGCTCTACTCTTCCAACTCACTCGAAGCATGAGTGACTTGGAGTAATGGAAGGGTAGAGATAGGGACATAAAACTACAAAGCTGAATATGTAGAGGAAAGCTTGCATTGAAAATTGAATCAGATTACAAAATCGGAGAGCTCACAAGTGGGAGGGATGCCACACTTGTAATCTCCAAACAAGTTCAACTAGCTAAATAATGAACAAATGAAATAAATGCTAAAGCTAGAGAAAAAGTGAATGGCTTAGTAGAAGGTGATGCCATGGTGAAACCCCCTTTTTAACTTTGATTGCCTTGAAGTTGAAGAGTGCTCCTCCTCTAAGATGGTCCTTCCTCCTGCCAAATCCTAGATGGGCATGCCTCTTTCTCCCACTCTACGTGGACCTCTACCACCCTTGAATCTTCCTCTACTTGGCCGTCCCCCTTAGGTGATGACCTCCTTGTCTTGGCCACAAGAGAGAAGGGAAGAAGAAGTGGGCACTAAGGATGCAAGTGTTGCCTCCTTAATCTTCTTTTCTTCTTCTTCTTCTCTTGGACGAATGGTATGGGTAGGGATATAGGTTGATAATGTAGCCAAGGGTGGAATTTTTTGGTGGTAGACATGGGATTTTTATAGGAAGGGAATGGGGGGTTTGTGTGGATTTTAATGGAGGGCTAGGATTGGGTTTTGGAGGGTGGTTGGTAGACATAGGGCTAGGATGGTTTGGCGCCATGTGTGAGGTTGCCTAGGTGGGTGGTTAAGGGTTGGAGGGGCACCATAAGTGGATCCTACCATGAAGGGTTGACGTGGTTTTGGCACCAACTATGAGAGGTTCAAGAAGGTTAGGTTTTGGAGGGAAAGAAGCAAGGGAGGAGATGGGTTTAAGGCTTAGATGCAGGGTTGAGATTTTAGGGATTTTTGAAGGGAAAATGTGGCACCAAGTATGGGGTGGTTATTGGGTGGTTATGGGGTTTTGGTGCCACTTTTGTGGTGGGTTTTGGTGGTGCTGGTGGGGTGAAAGGTTAGGTCTAGGTTGGAGCCAAAAGGAGTAGGAGTAGGTAGCTTAGGTGGACTTAGGGTTAGGTGTATTTGGTGGATTTGGCTAGGTAGGGTTTAGGGTGTTGGTTGGGCAAGGAAGGGGAGGAGTTGAGCTAAGCTAGCAAAGCTAGTACAGTTGTAGACGAGGGAGTAGGAGGATTAGGTTTTATTGAGGAGTTGAAATGGAGCAGCATCGAAGCTTGCCTGAGTAAACTGTTGCTGAAGATAGCTAAAGTAGAGCTCAATAGATAGCTTAGGTAGCATACTCTATTCTAGCTGCCAAGCTATGATAGGTTGAGCTGGTTTTCTTCTGTCTTTAGCTAAGGTGAGTTGGAGTTGGTCTTCCCGAAGACTACCTAACTAGCTTAGGTACCTAGCTTAGGTCAAGTAGCTTAACTCAACCAAGTTGAGATGATATAAGTCCTCAGGAGCAGGTGTTGAGCTAACCCGAGCTAGTTGACTTCTTCAGCTGACTAGGCTTAGCTAGTTGATGGCAGTAGCTGATCCTAGTTAGGTAAAGCTTCCAGGTGCTAGATGGAGTTGAGAGGAGTAGGGATAAACTATGTTGAGCTAGCCTAAGCTTCCATTTAGCTAAGGTGATCTAAATGGAGTTGAAATGACCTAGTCCCAACTAGGTTGAGCTGATGTCAAGTGAGTTGAGATAGCCTCAGATACCATGCAGCTAAAATGACCTGAATGGAGTTGAGATGAGCAAAACCCAACTAAGTTGAGCTAGAATCTAGCTGTGATGAGCTGGATTCAACTAAGATCTAGCTGAATTTGGGCTTCCTCTTCATCTTTCCCTTTCATGGTGCCAAGGTTTGTGGGTTTTGTCTTTCTGTTTTATCCCTAGAGACATTAAAGCTACAAAGTAATGTATTGCATTCCTAACCCAAGACATGCCAAAATGCAGCCCAAAAATCCAATTTGCAAAGTTAAAGCCTAAGAGCTAGGTGTGTTTTAGGGCATAAGAATGATGATAAACTGGCATTTATTAGTCAGGGAGGGATAAGAGAAGGGGTAGGGATATGTCACAATGTAAATCAATCAGGCTTTGATGATTCTCTAGGGGTACACCAAAGTAGCCTAAATAAGTCATGTCATCATCAGACGTGTCATCCTTGATTAGATTGCAATCAAAATTCTTAGCAATCTTAAAAATATTGAGTTTTAGTTTTCTAGAGCCCTTGGCTATCTCAATGTAGCCCATTTCAAAATCAATATGGGCTCAGGCTGTGGCCAAGAATGGACTCCTGAGGATGATCAGGTAATTAGAAAGTGAATCAGAAAGTTCAATGTCTAATACAAGAAAGTCAACAAGAAAGTAGAGACTATTGACCCTAACCACCATGTCCTCCACCACACCCGTGGGATTTTGACAAAGTGATTTTCCAGCTATAATGTAATAGGGGTGGGTTTCAAATTTTCGAATGCAAATTTTTGAAACATGATATCAGAACTAGGTTAATTGAAAATCCTAAATCAAGCAAGGCTTGATCAAAATTGCAGCCTTTGATGCTACACAAAATTAGAGGGGTGCTTAGGTCTTTCTGCTTCGGTGGTAATTTTGAGAGAATAACACAATCTGCATGAGGTGAGAGAAAGAATGGAGTTTTAGTTTTCTTTTACTGTCACCTTGATGTAGTGTAATCCTTAAAGAAATGGGCGACAATACGTAACGAGAGAATATTTCATGAGATAGATGTTTTGAAGTCGTTGTGTTGCAGAAAATTTGCCATCAAATAATTTTACCGAAACTCGAGGTGAGTCCCAGGTCGAACACGGGGAGGCGAATGTTTGATTTTAGAAATCCGTGTTTGTGTTTAGTTGTTTTTGGTGTTTTTGTGCTTTTCTATTTTTTTGTATTTTTACAAGGCAAGAGATCAGGTTGAAATATCTAGTTAATTCACTTGCAAAATATGAGAGAGATATAGAGAGGGAAACTATCAATCAATATATGTCTAAATAGAGTTTGCTACAGATAGTAAAGTGAGAAATTAAAACTATATTAGAAAGTAGTGAAAGAGAGAGAGGAATGAAAAATACTCCTTGACGGCTACTTGGAGGAAGAGCCATGTTGACAGAGTGCCCAGAAGAGAGTGGTGAGGAGTTGGAAAGAGGATGAAGCTGGAGGAATCGAGGATGAGGAAGGGTAGCATTGCAGTGGGATCTGCTTCCCGTACATGGTGAGAAGATGGCCACGGGATGCTTCATAAATGGGGATGAGAAGCTGGGAAAAAATATTTATTTTCTACTATAATAGAGCATCTCGGGCTTGGGACTAGCTCTTTAGAGATTTGTAGGGGGAGAGGAACAGGTAGGAAGTGATGAAGACAAATGAGAGGTGTAGGGGGTTTATATAGGTGTATGGGAGGGTTAAAATCGTTCATGGGATTTATTAGGATGCATGGTACATGGGTGTCTATCCCACGCACCCATCTGGAGCACTGATGGGCGCCCTTAGCTGTGAAATCGCGAGGAGCAGCTGCAGCCCTTATATCTTCATCATGAAGCTATGATGGAGCTCTGATCGTGTGTGCTAGTTGAGAGGATTGCACGTAGCATGAACTTGAGGAGAGAGGAATGTGCATAAGTCGTTGGCTCAATAATGAGGGGCTGAGATAGCTCACGAGTCAACACTCCAGATTGCGCACTTATCGCTTGTCAAATCACGTGTGGGTGCCTGAGTGATCGCACATGTATGTGAATCGCATGAATCCAGCATGCAAGATCCTTCCAGTGGGTGCACCAGGACTGTCTGACGGAGATCTGATGGATGAATTTCACTCACAGTAGCCTCAAGAGATTTAATCCACTCCTCACTAATCGATCGCATGCCAACCGTTGCTCTTAAGTCGCTCGACCATTCTGCTACATCATTGAGTGTGTTGTGATTTCAATTTAAGGCTCGCGCGCTCTCAGTCATTGGATGGTCATCGAACAGCCGAGATCGCATAGGAAATAGCCTTTAGAGGGTGTGCAATGCTAGGAAGGGGATACGTGGTGTTCTCAACGTTTTTGTGCGGGTTTAAAGCGTATCACATTGTAGTATAGCCAACAAAACGTTTAAACAAATATAAAGAATTTTATTACTCGAAAAACTAGAGTATCCGAGGTCGAACACGGGGAGCAATCTCAGTACTTTTTAAAACCAAAGAATACAACTGTTAAATGAAAAGGATTGATTCAAAGAGAGAATATTAGAAAGGATTTGTGAAAGAAGAATAGAATTGGACGTCTGATTTCTGTATCAGACGTCTTAAATGCAATCTCCTTTCTCTCTTCTTCTTCGAGGCTCTTCTTCTCCTTTGTACTTCTTTCTCTTTCTGCACTTCTTCTTGTCTTGCAAAGGCTTCTTCTTGCCTTTGTTTCTTTTCTCTTATTTCTTCTCCAGCATTGCCTTTCTTTTTTTTCTTCTTCCTCTTCTGATCTTTGCAGTCTTCACTTGGGCTCTCTTCGTTCTTCTCTTTCTTCTGCCTTGCCTTCCTTCTTCCTTCTCTTTGGTTCTCTACGAAAGCTTCTCCTTCTTCTGCAGCACAGCCTCTTCTTCTTTCTTCTCTTCCTGTTCTGCAGCTGCTAAGTGCTCGCTGCTTCCTTTGCTTCTTCCTTCCTGCACACACCACAGCAAAACCTACCCCCATCCCTCTACCCGAGCGTCTCTCTCTCTCAAGCAACTTTCTCAAGGAAGCTCTCCCAGAGCCACGGGTAATCGGGTCGGGATTCGAACCCAGGACCAGGCTCACCGGCAGGTGGTGATGCACGAGGAGTGCATAGGTTTAGGTCAGGTTGGATCCCTCCAGATCTGCGAGGTCAAGCCGCGGACGAGGCGGGTGAGGGCAAGTGAGGGACCTCACCCCTGTGCTTATGGAGGCAATGGGCTTAAAACACAAAAACAATTTATATGATACCTGTGTTTTGCAATCCCACGATGTGGGACTATCTGGTCGGTCCTGCTTTCGCGCCCGCAGAGCTTTCGTCGCGCAATTGCTCCAGCTGCTGGCCTCTCTGTGCGACTTGCTAGCCTCACTCACTTTGCGACACTCACGCGAGTCTGCTGCACCTGTAGCCTGGGAGTCCTGGTACCTGAAGCTGCTGCAAGCTCCTTGCTACTTCGGCTGATAATGGCGGCCGGAGCTCAAACCTGTCACACACAAGAACGGCCTATTGGCCCAATCAGATTGGCTAGAAACCTTCGCCGTAGCATGGCGAAGATAATGCGCAGTACTGCAGGCCGCAGGTCGGCCTAGGCGTGCGTGCCTATGTCAACCTGTGCCCGGAGATGTTGGGTTGTTCGGGGGGTGATTGTGGAGGTCTGCAGTGGCAGTGGTAGGGTGAAGTGAGTTCCTGGTGGTGAGGCGGAGCTCACGAGGGGGTTGGCGAGCCATGTGGAGGGGCGGAGTGGTGTGGGTGGCTCGCCGGAGGTTGGTCGGAGGCGAGGACGATGGAGGTGGTTTGGCATTGTCGGGGGGGTAATCAGATAAAATATTAGAGGGAAAAGAGAGAGGAGAGGATGGAGAGGATATCTACGGTGATCTGGAAGGAAGGGAGACAGCGGAGTGGACGGCGCGTAACTGCCGTCGTCAGGGAAGAAGGACCCTGAGGGAGGAAGCGGCGACGAAGATGAGGTCAGGGGCACGCGCGCTTGGTACAGCGCGACGTGGGAGGAAGCGGCGGAGTTGACTCTGCTGCTGGTATGGCAGCAGAGCGACGAGAAGGAGAGGAGGAGGTTGCCGGAGCTTGTGGGTCTTTTGGCCGGAGATGGGAGAGAGGAAATTTGAGGGGATCTCCGTCAAAATTTAGCTTAGGTTCTGCGGCAAGGTATGGGGAGTCTTTTATAGGTGCTGGCCGCACCTACTATTGCGTGGAGACCCCGCAATCAACTCTGCCAGTTCACCGGAGATGGAAGGAGGGTGGATACCCAAATCTCTCGTGCGTTCGCACGAGAGATTGGGTTCACACCAGGGATCGTGATCTGCTCTAGAAGGAAGGGAATTCCTCAGAGAATCCCCCTTCCATTTCTGGGAGGGAATCTCTGAGGGATTAGAGAGCAATCCCTCTCTAAACCTCGCCGGAGCTTGGTTCTACCCTAACAATGGTGGCAGGACCGGATTGCAAAGGTGCGAAGGACTTAGGGGGCTCTCTGCAAAGATATTCAAAAGATAGGGACCAATTTGTGATTTGGGTGTACTAAATTGCAAAGTAGGTCAAGATGACCTCCCCGTAGGTCCAAATTTTGGTAAAAACCTAATTTTGACCTAAGGAATCTAATGGTGAAGTTGGATTTTAGGTTTGACCACGTTTGACTGGACATTTTGCGTAAAAACCCAAATTTGGTTAATTGAAGAGCTAGGACCCTAATCTAGATCAAACTGGGTTCCAAAGGCCAGATTAAGTGTTCTAAACCCTAGAGAATGTTTTTCCATGATTTTTAGAGGGTTTACTTGATTTTCATTCTGACCGGGACCTTGTTAATTTAAGTGGGTCTGTTTTAGGGTTACCAAATGTCATTTAATTCCTACATTACACATAAACCCATTTCTGATTGACTCAACCCACTTTTTATCTTATTTATACCATTTAACTTATGTTTTTCCTCTGAGAAATCCTGTTTATGTACTGCAATGGTAAAATTGCAGTTTAACCTTTATTTCATATTTTCTTCTCAGAGCACTTGTTCCTTCAGTTAAGCCTTCTTCTAGGTTATGTAGGAGCTTTTATCTTCTTCATTGGGTCAAAATGAGCTAGTTATGGCTCGTGATGAGGCTCTCATCATACCCCCATGCCTAGCTTTTGCTAGTCCCTTAGCAAAATTTCAAGGTTTTAACTTCCGTTCTAGACCCTGAATGTCTGTCAACAATTATGATAAGTGCTTCTCCTTTTATTTTGTGATTAGGTAGTAATGCTGATACTAGGCCTAAAGGTACTCAAGTACCAACTAAAATCTGGACCTGTTCCGCTTTAGCCTCAGTCCTCCACAAAGGTTTCTACGACCCACAGAAACTAACCTAGGGTTTGTTGGACTCCGTGGTTAAAGCACCCGTGCTTGAGACATTTTTAGCCTAAGTTCAGTTTACAGTGCATTTTTTTGTAAGAGAGAGATAGAAGATTTATTTGTTTGGAGAGGTTTTCTCTCTCTTTTCTTTTTATTTCTAGCTTCGGATTAGCTTCTCAACACGGTCTGTATCGGATTCCTCGTCCCCATCATCAATCCTCAAGGGTCCCTGGCTTTCGAGATTTCGGGATAATCCCGCTGTTTGCACCTCAAAACACGCCTATAAGAACGCCTTCTTATGCTATTTCCTAGCACTACCTATGCATATTAGGATTCCATTGTTGCATTTGTAAAAATACATGCATTCATGCATTTAATTGAGAGGAGAGGAGAATGAAATAAAAGGGCTTCATAATTTACATTTTCCTCAAGTGCCTCTTTACAAAAATCCATCTCTTCTATTTTTTATCTCCACTTGTTTTTTATTTTTCCTACGGCAACCTCTTCTCCGCTACCTCTCCCCGCCATGCGCCTTCCCGCAGCCGCATGCAGCAGTCCCGCCTCTCCCTGCTGTCCTGCGGTCCTTCCCGCTGCTGCAACTTCCCGCGCGCGTCCGCCCTCTCCCTGCCCAAGCCATTCCCTGCGGCTGCCATTCCTCCCATCTCCCGCTGCTGCAACCTCTTCTCCGCTGCCTCTCCCTGCCATCCTTCCCGCTGCTGCAACTTCCCCGCGCCTCTCCCTGCAGCAGCCACTCTCCAACGCCTCTCCCTGCTGCTGCCATGCCTCCCCGCCATGCTCTCCTCCTCTATAAAGCCGCAGCTCTTCCTCGCGACGAGGGGGAGGGAGGAACATTGCTGCAATACGCAGCTGCGGCGAGCTGCTGCAAAACGCCACCCTGCAGTCCACCACCTTCCTCTCCACCGTTCTCCCCTCCCATACGTCGGCCCTCCGTCGAGGAGGCACCCGACGAGCAGGAGAACCCACTGTGGCGCTCACCACCACAGTGGGAACACCACCGCCCAGCTCTTCAACGAGCAGGTGGGCGTGGTGTCTTCATTTCTTTTCGGTTTCATCTCCACGCCATTGCTGCCGCTTCAAGGTCCGAAGCTTGAAGCAGCAGCAGCAGCAGCAGCCCAGCGTCGACAGCAGCAGCAGCAGCACCCCCGCCTCCTCCGCGACCTTCCCCGCAGGCGCGCAACCCTCCGCGCGCGCCTGCAGGCCCGTTCCCCGCCTCCGTCTCCGTTCTGTCCACGCCACAGTTGCAGCCGCAGCAGGCCGCTGCGCGCACTGCAGCGGCCAGGCCTCCTCGCGCCGACCCCCGCGACCCTCCGCGACCACTGCAGAACCTCCCCTCGCACCTCCGCGACCTTCCCCGCAGGCGCTCAGCTCTCCGCGCGCGCCTGCAGGGCACTTCCCCGTCTCCGCCTCTGCTCTGTCGCCTCTGCAATTCCACCCGCGACAGGCCGCTGCGCGCACTGCAGCGGCCGGCCAGGCCCCTTCCCGGCTCCCTGCCAACCTCTGCAAGCGTCCGCGCGCGCCTGCAGACCTCCTTCGCAGCCGGCGACGCAGACTCCTCTCCTCCTCTGGGCGAAGACGCGCCCGTGCGCCCGCGACCATCAGACGACGGTCTTCACCTCCGGACGTCTTAACTCGTCCCCTGCAGTGCGGCCCGCTCTCTCCTGCCTTCGCTCTCTCCTGCCCGCTCTCTCCTGCTCTCTCTCTCCCATTCTCTCTCTCTCTCTCTCTCACTCTCTCTCACAACACTTTCTCACACACTACACCGACGCACACAGACATCTACACTCACACTTTCACACACACACACACACACACCTATACTATAAACATATATATACGCATACTTATATATTGATACATATATACATACATATATACATATATATATCTATATAACTATATACATATATCTACATATCTAGATACATATATACTTATATACATATATATATATATATCTATATAGTATTATATATATATACTTATATATACATAGTATATCTATATAGTTATGTATACATACATATAGTATTATATATATATACTTATATATACATAGTATATCTATATAGTTATGTATACATACATATAGTATTATATATATATACTTATATACATATATACATAGCTATATACATATATACATACATATATATATATATATATATATATCTATATATATCTATACATATATACTTATACATTTATATACATACATATATACATATATATATCTATATAACTATATACATATATCTACATATCTAGATACATATATACTTATATACATATATATATATATATCTATATAGTATTATATATATATACTTATATATACATAGTATATCTATATAGTTATGTATACATACATATAGTATTATATATATATACTTATATACATATATACATAGCTATATACATATATACATACATATATATATATATATATATATATATATATCTATATATATCTATACATATATACTTATACATTTATATACATACATATGTACATATATTTTCACGTTATTTATTATACGCTGTATCGCGGGGATATCTGCACCAGTTGCTGATATTCCCTGATACACGCGTACAAAAAAAAGCGTGGTCCCATACATCATCCATCCTCCATCCACACTCCACGCGGCACCTAGTCGTGTTGGTTGCGTCTCTCTAGACGTCGGCTGACTCGACATAGTGCTACACTCCATCGTCACCTCCACCCCCACCCCTTTATATATATACTACATATAAATATATATCTATAGCTACTATATTTACTTTCTATCTGTTAGTTTCTTTCTTAGTAAAAAGATAAAAAAAGGTATAAAAGTGAAAAGATAATCTTTGATTTGCAGGTACCCCCGTCTTGCAAGTAGCAAGACGTGTTTTGAAACTCTGTTTTGGCTAAAAGCCAAGGACACAATTTTGAGGGTGTGCCTCAAGAACAAGGATTACCAAAAAAAAAAAACCTAAATAAGAAAAATACCAAAAACAGAATAAACGAACGGAAGAGACGCGTTTTAAGGAAAACGAAGAAACTCGACTTGAACCCCACTTCCCTGAGTTCGACCCTGGGCTTAAAAGTGACAAGATAAAATCAATTAGGCCAGGTTAAAAATTTTGTAAAGAGATGGTTAGGTCTGAATTAGGTTAACCACTATACACATTTCAACGATAAAAATATCATATTAACAACCTATCCAGGTCGACCATCACCCGCCCATGGCAACCTCCAGAACCCTGGCTTTCGAGATTTCGTGATAATCCCTCCCATGGCGTTCCGTGGCCAAATTCAAACCCTGGCGATCAACATTTCGTGATAATGCTGCCCATGGCATCTGAACCAGCAGAGTGCTTACATGCCCCCAGTAGGATATTTAAATATCCTAGGAGACAAGCACCAAGGAGACGATATGTTGTTACGCATCTTCGAGGGGAATTTCCCGCCTCTCCGCGCTAGGAACTCGTCCAAATAAATTTGCGTTGATTGGCCGCTCCTAATCTAGGTGACTTTTTCAGAACATTAAACGCTTTTCGCATGATTTGGATGTTTATGCGCACTGGACCAGACTGTGTGTGAATTTGGGTGCTTAGGTTACCGAATCCCGCAAATCGGAGGTCAATTAACGAGGCTAAATACTTCCTAAGCCTTAGACCTAATACTCAAGCTTCGCATTTTCCTCAACCTCTTGAGGATTATCCAGATTTTAACAGATACGTGAATTTTTAAGCTATAGGTACTAGCCCAAGAGGCCTAAGACCAACGTTTCCGCTAATCTCTTGTTATATCTCCGTAGCACTTTTCTTTTCTTTTTCTTGATTCGGTCTAGAACTTCAGTTAACCCCTTAATCTTTTACTAATGACTATTTCTTTTCATTTTCATTTTGTGCTCCTTTTTGTCATTTTTCTTTCTTTTCCTCCTCTCATTTGTATGACCCTGAATTGTTCCTCCCCTCTATCAAGTCCTTTTTTTTTTCTTAATGAAACCCTTTCTTGATATGAATTTTCTGACAATTTGCACTTTCATACCCCCCCATGCCTAAGATTTGCAATGTCCCCATTGTAAATTAGGTGGGTTCGAATTCAGCTTAGTTCATGCATTAGGACCGGTGTGTAGTGAGTGAATGGGTCGAAGTGACCTGTTGCGAACGATTTCTAATCTCGGGTAGGTATACCTGAGGTGAAGTCGGCTGTTCTAATGGATGAACCCTAAAGTGCAATATGAGTCACGCATAGAGATGTCGGAAAAGGTTTCGGGTTTTTCAAAGAATGACGGGTTGCCTCCCGTTAAGCGCTGAGTTTTATGCCATCGGTTGGGCGCAATGAGCTCAAGAGGAATGGAGGGTAAAGGATGACTCAGCCAAATCTATATCGGTCATGTCAATGAACGGCTTGAGTCTCTGACCGTTCACGACAAAGGGTTCAGAATCGTGGCTGAGTGGGCTGATTTCAATGGCTCCATTTCCGAAGATTTGTCGGACTAGGTAGGGTCCGACCCACTTGGATCTTAGCTTCCCTGGGAATAATTTTAGTCGGGCATCAAAGAGTAAAACTTTTTGACCAGTATGAAAGACCTTTCTAGAAATGTGTTTATCGTGAAAAGCTTTAACCTGTTCCTTGTAAATTCGCGAGTTCTCATACGCATCGTGCCGTAATTCATCGATCTCACTCATTTGAAGTCTTCTGTGGGTTCCGGCCTTAGAAAGGTCGAGATTACAGGTTCGTACTGCCCAATAGGCTTTATGCTCCAACTCGACGGGGAGGTGACATGCCTTCCCGTACACTAGTCTGAAGGGAGACATTCCTAATTGGGTCTTGTGGGCGGTCCTATAGGCCCACAATGCTTCCGAAAGCCGAGAAGACCAATCTTTTCTATCAGGTCGAACAGTAACCTGAAGGATCTTCTTGATCTCTCGGTTAGATAGCTCAGCTAGACCATTAGTTTGGGGGTGGTAAGGAGTAGAGATTCGGTGTGACACCCCGTATTTGGTCATCAGTGACCTGAACTGAGCGTTTGTAAAATGGGTCCCTCCATCGGAAATTACAGCACGCGGAATCCCGAACCTTGAGAAAATGTTTTGATGGAGGAATTTTATAACGACTTTATGATTGTTGGTTCGGGTCGGAATGGCTTCTATCCACTTGGAAACATAGTCAACTGCGAGTAAGATGTATTCGAAGCCATCCGAGGTCGGAAAGGGTCCCATGAAATCAATCCCCCAAATATCAAAAATTTCGCATACCAAGATCGGCTGTAGAGGCATCATGTCTCGATGGCTCATGTTGCCCAGGGTCTGGCAACGGGAACATGCCTTATAGTGATCGTATGCATCCTTGAAAATTGTGGGCCAGTAAAAGCCACACTGGAGGACTTTTGATGCGGTTTTATGTCCAGAAAAATGTCCACCGCATGCCTGGTCATGGCAGAATGAGAGTATGTCTTTGATTTCCACTTCCGCGATGCACCGTCGAATTATCTGATCAGCACCAATGTGGAATAGATATGGGTCTTCCCATAGGTAATACTTGGCATCGGAACGCAATTTGTCCTTTTTGGCCTTCCGCCAATCGGGTGGAATCTGGTGTGATGCCAGGTAATTAACTATATCAACGAACCATGGAAGACTTGCACTGATGTTAGAAGGTGCTCATCAGGAAAATGTTCTGTAATAGGTCGGGAAGGGTCAATTATTTCAGAAGGAAGGCGGGACAAGTGATCAACTACCACATTGTGCTTTCCCGCCTTGTCGCGAATCTCGAGGTCAAATTCTTGCAACAGCAAGATCCATCGGATTAATCGAGGTTTCGCATCCTTCTTTGCAAGGAGATGCCTCACAGTTGTGTGATCCGAGTATATGATAACACGGGAACCCAGAAGGTATGATCTAAATTTTTCTAAGGCAAATACTACGGCCAGCAGCTCTTTCTCAGTAACCGTATAGTTATGCTGAGCCTCATCCAGTGTTTTGCTGGAGTAGTAAATGACCACAGGTTTCCCATCAATTTTCTACCCCAAAACCGCTCCTACAGCGAAGTCAGATGCATCGCACATGATCTCAAAGGGTTGAGACCAATCAGGGGACTGTAGGATTGGGGCTTGGGTGACTCGGCCACGTAGGATCTCAAATGCTTGAGTGCATTCCTTGGAAATTTTGAAAGGCACATCCTTGGAGAGAAGATTATCAGGGGGCATGCGATTTTGGAGAAATCAAGGATGAATCGACGGTAGAAACCGACGTGCCCCAAAAAAGATCGGATGTCCTTAATCGACCTAGGCATAGGGAGCTTGGAAATCAGGTTAACCTTAGCTCGATCCACTTGGATGCCCTTCTCTGAGATTAAATGTCCCAAGACAATTCCCTCAGGCACCATGAAATGGCTCTTTTCCCATGAAAGAACCAAATTCACCTCGATGCACCGCCTGAGTATATGGACCAAGTGTTGGAGGCAATCGTCAAATGATTGTCCAAAAACTGAAAAGTCATCCATGAAGACTTCCAGATAATCACCTACCATATCTGAGAATATAGCAAGCATGCACTGCTGAAAAGTTGCAGGTGCATTGCAGAGACCGAACGGCATCCTTCGAAACGCGTACGTCCCGAAGGGGCAGGTGAATGTGGTCTTTTCTTGGTCCTCCGGATGGATTGTCACCTGATTGTAACCGGAGTACCCGGCAAGAAAGCAGAAGAATCTATTTCCCGCTAGTTTCTCGAGGATCTGATCAATAAACGGTAGTGGGAAATGATCCTTCTTCATGGAGGAATTGAGTCTTCTGTAATCAATGCAGACTCTCCACGAATTAGCTATTCGGGTTGGAATGACTTCTTCGGTTTCAGTCGTGATGATGGTAAGTCCTGCCTTCTTAGGCACCAGTTGTATTGGACTCACCCAACGACTATCGGAGATCGGGTAGATGATCCCTACATCTAACAACTTTATGATCTCCTTTTTTACGACCTCCTGTAGGTTAGGGTTTAGGCATCTTTGCATTTCTCTTGAAGGTCGTGAGCCTTCTTCTGTGTAGATTCGATGTGTGCAGTATGAAGGGCTTATACCAGTCAAATCATCGAGAGTCCATCCAATGGCTCTACGATGTTGCTGGAGAACAGAAATCAAATGGAGTTCCTAGTCAGGTGTGAGTCGAGAATTGATAATCACAGGAAACGTCTTATTTGAATCCAAAAAGACGTACTTCAGATGTTCGGGAAGGGGCTTGAGTTCCATGACAGGATTGCCAGCAGCAGCGGGTGGTTCGGGGTTTGTATCAGGAGCAACGGTAGGAGTTATAGGTGTGTCTAGATCATGTTCGCACTCCTCTGTTAGCGATTTTTGATTCTCTAGTGGTTGATCAGGAATAATCAGGTTGTCCTCTAGATGCAGTTCTTCAACCATGACTTTGACATCGCATATTTCCTCTATAACCCCGCAATTAATCCCTTGTTGGGCTTTGAAAATGTCAATCTTCAGATTTTGATTCCCAAATTTTAATTCTATCTGGCCCTCTTCGCAGTTTATATTGGCCCTAGCAGTGGCCAAAAAGGGTCTCCTTAATATGATTGGTGTGTCCCTTGGGTTCTTAGGTGCATCCATATCTAGTACTATGAAGTCCACTGGAAAATAAAAATCTCATACCCTAACAATGACATCCTCGAGTATTCCTTTGGGTGACTTGATGGATCGATCGGCTAACTGCAATGTTACCTCAGTGGGTTTAAGTTCAGATTCTTCAAGGTGGTCAAGGAGGGATGTAGGTATTAAATTTATGGAGGCACCTAGGTCTAGTAGGGCTCTATCAAATTGGGTTTCACCAATTTTACAAGAAATCAAGGGAGTTCCTGGGTCTTTAGCCTTGGGTGGGAGTTTGTTCAAAATGACAGAGCTGGCTTGCTCTGACAGTACGATTGGGTTCCCATCCTTGGTTCGCGGCTTACGTTTAGGTGTACATATGTCTTTCAAGAATCTTGCGTAAGCCGGTATGTGGTGGATTGCATCCATCAATGGGATGTTTATCTGGACCTGTTCAAAGAGCTTGACCAGATCCTCCTCGAGATCCACGGGTTTGGTTATTCTTTTTCCTTTGGTCAAGGCCTCAGGAAATGGAATCCTAGCTGGTTCCTTTAGGATAGGTTCAGGTTCTTGATCTGGGACAGTAGTATCTTGGATAACTATCCTATGGTCTTGGCCACTATCAGGCTTGGAGTGGTTCGAATAATGTGGGTCTTGGGCTATTTTACCACTACGTGTTGTTACAGAGTTCAACCCGGCCTGATTTGGGTTAGGTAGGAGGGGTGGCTGCTGCTGAAATCCCGCATAAGATGTTGAAGCCTCCATCCCGTCTGGTGATGGAGTAGCGGGGGCCTGATAAATCACATGTGTTTGGCCTGAATTTGGATTCATAACGCGCTTCTGGGTTAGCATGTTATTTGGGTTGGGCAGAGGTTGCGAAGGAAGGGTGCCAGGTTGGCGGGAATTTGCCATCTGGGCTAGTTGGTTGCGAACCTCTGTGATCTCGTCCTTGTGTTGTTTTTGCATTGCCGCATTCGTCTTTTGAATGTCAGCCAGTGTTTGAAGGATAAGAGTCAGTTGATCCTGATTTTGCCCGGATTGGTAGGTGGGATTGGGCCGAGGCTGAGGCGGCTGATATGGACGAGGGACTTGTGGACGGGGTTGATATGGTGGTCTTTGAGAATTTCCCGCCCACTGAAAGTTAGGATGATTTCTCCATCCAGGGTTGTAGGTATTGGAGAATGGGTCATTCTAGATGGCGTTGAGGTCCTTGCAGTTCTGAGGAGCCTCAGGAAAGTTAGAATACGAGGGTTCAGAGTTCCCCCAACTCGAGTAGAAGGGATCAGAGGTTACTCTGGTCCGAGAGGCAGACGGGGGTGGATATGGGAGCATCCCCTTGGTAGGTTGGTGATATATGTTTTGCACTATTTCCCTTGCCAGAGGAGGTCGTGCAAAAGAGTTTTGCGCAGAGGTAGCTTGTTGCAAATGTCGAGTTAGCTCGTCCACCTTCTTTTCTATAATAGAGACCTTGTCCAACCGACTGGCCATCAGTTCCAAGTCGACAGAAGTGGACAGGTCCTGCATCTCATGTGTCCCTCTTAGATTCGTCGACGCGCGGGCATTCGTCCTGTCAAATAAGCCGATGGAGTCATTATTTATGGAGTTCTCGCACATGTTTTCGAGAATCTCCCACACCGTGTCCTCGTGCTGACCCATGATGTTTCCTCCGCACGTTGCATTGACGAATAAGCGAATATCTTCACGGAGTCCCTGGTAAAAAGACTGGACTTGTTCCCACTTAGGAACTCCGTGATGGGGGCACTTTCGCATGAGATCAAGGAATCGATCCCAAGCTTCGTGAAGAGGTTCTCCCTGTTGTTGAGTGGAATGGGTGGTCTGGTGGCGCAAGGCATTCGTCCGGCCAACAGGTCCGAATTTTTTCAAAAATTCGGACTGCAATTCCTCCCATGTGTTGATCGGACGGGTCTGAGTCTGATACCAATGTGCGGCCTTGTCCAAGAGGGAGAATGAAAACATTTACATGAGTAGGATATCCCGGTTTTGTACATCTGACCCGAAGGTCTGGGCTACATGCTTGAGTTGTTTAATGTGTTGGAATGGATCCTCAGAGTTAAGCCCATGGAACTTTGGTATGGCATGAATCATATTGGGCTTCAGTTCAGAATCAGGTCCTCCAATTGGGATTCGTACTCGGGGTTCGATTGCCACCGCAGCGGGATTATAGTGATCTCACATCATAGGTCGCTGCGGTGGGTTTACAAAGTTCTGAAAGAGATCGTTCAGGCGTTGAAGTTGGCGTTCAAGGTTATTCTCCTCTTCAATGGGTTGTGCCATGATGGGAGAAGAAGGAGAATCAGGATCTGAATCTTATGGAAGATTTATGTGGTGGGGTTGCTGCACAAACAAGGGCTTCGAGGCTTGGCCTCGACGAGAGTGAATTTCTAAAGGAGGACTTAAGGGTGGTCTTAACGACCTCCTACCAAACATGCACCAGAAGATGTGATGATATTAGAAGGTGCTGGACCCAATCAAGACACCAAAAAATTGTTGTGTGACTATAGAGGTTCGGGGCAGATGGACCCTTGGATCAGAAGATCGTCCACCTAAGAAATACCTGGGCAGCCAGGGAGGGAGAGTCCCGCAAAGACCCCTTCATGGTAGAGCGCGAAGATGAGGTCAGGGGCACGAAGAAGGACCCTGAGGGAGGAAGCGGCGACGAAGATGAGGTTAGGGGCACGCGCGCTTGGTACAGCGCGACGTGGGAGGAAGCGGTGGAGTTGACTCTGCTGCTGGTATGGCAGCAGAGCGATGAGAAGGAGGGGAGGAGGTCGCCGGAGCTTGTGGGTCTTTTGGTCGGAGATGGGAGAGAGGAAATTTGAGGGGATCTCTGTCAAAATTAAGCTTAGGTTCTGCGGCAAGGTATGGGGAGTCTTTTATAGGTGCTGGCCGCACCTACTATTGCGTGGAGACCCCGCAATCAACTCTACCGGCTCGCCGGAGATGGAAGGAGGGTGGATACCCAAATCTCTCGTGCATTCGCACGAGAGATTGGGTTCACACCAGGGATCGTGATCTGCTCTAGAAGGAAGGGAATTCCTCAGAGAATCCCCCTTCCATTTCTGGGAGGGAATCTCTGAGGGATTAGCGAGCAATCCCTCTCTAAACCTCACCGGAGCTTGGTTCTGCCCTAACAATGGCGGCAGGACCGGATTGCAAAGGGGCGAAGAACTTAGGGTGCTCTCTGCAAGGATATTCAAAAGATAGGGATCAATTTGTGATTTGGGTGTACTAAATTGCAAAGTAGGTCAAGATGACCTCCCCTTAGGTCCAAATTTTGGTACAAACCTAATTTTGACCTAAGGAATCCAATGGTGAAGTTGGATTTTAGGTTTGACCACGTTTGACAGGCCATTTTCTGTAAAAACCCAAATTAGGTTAGTTGAAGAGCTAGGACCCTAATCTAGATCAAACTGGGTTCCAAAGGCCAATTTAAGTGTTCTAAACCCTAGAGAATGCTTTTCCAAGATTTTTAGAGGGTTTACTTGATTTTTATTCTGATCAGGACCTTATTAATTTAAGTGGGTCTATTTTAGGGTTACCAAATGTCATTTAATTCCTAGATTGCACATAAACCCATTTCTGATTGACTCAACCCACTTTTTATCTTATTTAGACCATTTCACCTATATTTTGCCTCTGAGAAATCCTGTTTATGTACTACAATGGTAAAATTGCAGTTTTAACCTTTATTTCATGTTTTCTTCTCAAAGCACTTGTTCCTTCAGTTAAGCCTTTTTTAGGTTATGTAGGAGCTTTTATCTTCTTTATTGGGTCAAAATGAGCTAGTTATGGCTCATGATGAGGCTCTCATCACGTGGCCTCATCTCGACCGTTGGATCCTCATCCAACGACCAAGGTGCCTTCTTCGTAAGGGCTAGTGAGTGGGTGATGTGAAGTGTTC
Organism: Thalassia testudinum; assembly: GCA_037157565.1. Taxonomy (NCBI): domain Eukaryota; kingdom Viridiplantae; phylum Streptophyta; class Magnoliopsida; order Alismatales; family Hydrocharitaceae; genus Thalassia; species Thalassia testudinum. The sequence goes on from JAZHRO010000007.1 coordinate 16,534,797, forward strand.
TCGGTCATTGGATCAATATCCATTTGCTCAGAACACTTCCTACAGGTGCTTTAGGGATTAGGCAGGGATTCTTGTGCGACTTTGGGTGGCTATGATGACACCACATGGTGACATCATGGCTGTCCATCTTCTTTGGCATGTACGTGGTGCTACGGATGTCTCATTGAATTGATTTTCTCCTCATTAGGCTGCGGTCATTGATCTAAACCCATCCATGGGGTTGGATTTGGCATCTGAGGTTTAGATTTCCACCACCTTGCCCCTTGGCCTTTAATCTTCCTTGGCTTGTACATGATGCTACGAATGTCAGATCAAGGCGATTTCAGAGGCGTTGGACTTCGATCATCACCCTAACCACACCCGTACTATCAGATCTTCAATCTGAAGCCAAGAAAGATGTCGCCTTGTCCATTGGCCATTAAAATAAGAAAATTAATATAAAATTTACACAAATTAATCTAAATGCATGATGGTGCATGTTATGTAATATTTATACTGCATAATGTTCCTATGGACCTTGGAAAATGCATAAAGAGGCAATTTAACATGAATAAATGTATATTTACCAGTAGGTATGTGGTTGATCAACCCCAACAAGGGAACCTTGATTTCAACATCATTAAATAAATCTCATAGATTATCAAAGGTCTACATGTTCTTTTTCCTTCCTTTTGGCTCCCATAGTAGGGCATCAAGGAATGGGACCGATTCTGGCACCTGTTTGGGTATGCCATCCTCACGAGAATACAGTGCATAATCGACATGGGAGGACGATGAGGAAAATGGGCTAGCATCCGATTTAGGTGGAACGACAGTTTGTTTACCGCTCCTCGTGGTAATCGCATTGGACATCGCAGGTCAAGTGGGATCATAAGGCAGTGAAGGTTTTACAATTGGGATGTAGGGTTACTGTGCTCCTATGAGATTCACCTAAAATCTCAAGGGAGTGCTGGAAGCACGCAGAATTTGGTGAACCTACCCCTGAGAAGGTTGTACCTGTGGTTGCGGACCACGCGGTACAAAATTTCATGAGTAGGGACAAGTTGGGAGGGAAGAGTGCCTTGAGATCGAATCATCATGCGTAATTGGTTGATCTAAGCATTCTGCTGCTCAAATTGGTGCTGAAGAGAAGTCATGTTTTCTTCATGGCGCTTAGACATTTCCTTCATTCGCATCAACATGACAAGAGGGTTTGATGCGTGATCTACTTGAGGTGCATAAGGGCCTAATGGTTGATTTACTGGAGGACAATACTGGGCCCTTGGGATGACGGGGGCAGATGGTTACACTGGTCCACCAACGGGGATTTGGCATTGAGGATTATTAGACAATGCGAAGTTTGAATGATTGTAGTACCCTGGGTTATATGTAGCAGAATATTGGTTGTTCCCTAGGGTGCAAATGTCTTTGAATTCTGAAGATGGGTCTACATACAATAATGCATCCAATTACATGGAAGCTTTCTCCTCCATCTCAAAATACTTGTTAGCAGAAGCTAAGTCTAGATTACTTATCGAGTCCCTCAGTGTGGTACTTGACAAAGATGATGTAGGTCATGCAGGATTCTTGTAAATAAGCCTAACTTGGGAAGAATTAGGTTTGTGACATGAGGGAGGAGCCGAAGTGTTGGCCACAGAATGGGCAAGGTTGGCTAAAAGTTTGTCCAGCTTCTTGTGAACATGGGAGACTTTGTCCAATTTTTGTGCAATCAAATTCATATCTTTTGATGAATGGGAGGGTCTCTTGCCAAGCTCGTGTGCTCCACTACGAGGTGTGCTGGTCTGGTTAAAGGTGATGACCGAAGCATTGTTCTTTGAATTTTCACTCATGTTCTTGAATAGTTTAAATGCTCTCTCCTCATTTTTGTTCATGAAATTGCCTCTGCAGGATGCATCCGCAATCTATCTCATGGTTTCATTTAGCCCATAATAGAAGATCTAGGCTACATGCCACCGAGGTAGGCCGTGGTGCGGGCATTTCCTAAGAAGGTCATTATACCTCTCCCAGGACTCATGAAATTGTTCGCCATTTTGTTGTATGAAAGAAGTGTTGGCACAGTGAAGTAAATTGGTGCACCCGATTGGGAAGAATTTCTTGAGAAATGTTGTGCACATCTCTTCCTAAGAATGAATGGGTCTTGCAATCTTGCGAAACTATTGTGCGGCTGTGTCGTGTAACAAAAATGGGAACATTTTCATGAGGACAATATTTAACCCGATATTTCTTGGTTTAATTATTTCAGCCAATCGGGTCAAATCCTCCAAGTGAAGAAAAGGGTCTTCACTGGCATGTTCACTATAATAGAAATTGATTAGGCCAATGACATTTGGTTTCAATTCAAAATCTTCCCCTCCTGTAGGGACATGAACCTACTTATGGGTCTTTGTTGCAGAGGGATTCAGCTATGAGCTTAGAGACCTAGGCTCCTCCTGATGGGGACGAATTTGCATCTCCTCCAAGGTTTCCCTGATAGCTTTAGTCTGTTCTATGTCCAATACCATCTGGGATTGGAGGTGGGTTAACAGGTCTAGTGGAGGGGGAGGGGGAGGATTCCCCTTAGGATTTAGGGTTCGTTGAGCAGCCATGTTTACGTAGGAGGAGGACACTTCACCAATTTCTACCCTCCTAGAATTATCAGATAATTCAAGAAGTTCAGGGTTTTGTGACCTCCACCTAAACATGCACCACCAGAAGAAGAATTGGGGAGATGAGAAGAGAGAAGGGGATGAGAGAAATGATGCCGAATAGGTGCACTTGATGACAAATCAAACAATCAAGGTCCTAACCTCTAAAGGTGATCCTAGACCTAAAGATCCAATCTATCTACTATCACCACCTAGGGAACTATATAGGAGCATCGCAGAACCATCAGGTGAGATTGAAAGGCTGTTTGCCCTAGTCTTGGACACCTGATAGCACGTGGGAACCCATATCAGCACGTAGGCACTACACATAGGTACTTAGACCTCCAAACCATAATCGAGTCAAGTTACTAACAACTATAATTGAGTGGCTTAGGATACAAGTACTTTGGAATGTGAAGGGCGTTGTTTAGAAGGTAATACCCAAGTGCGTTGATTGAAGTGTGTAAGTCAAGCATGCAATGGAGAAATCTCCCTAAATTGAAGTTTAGATTGGTGAATGGCTTTCATAATTTTGCTCTTTGGTAGTATGGGTTTTAAGATCCAAAAGAATTATTGTTTCAACCAATCTCTGGCTTTACTTGAAAATAAGTTTTTATGCCTAAATAACCTCCTTCAAATTTGTTGGTTAATTCATGCTACAACGTAATGCACTTCTGAATGGATATTTCTAAGTGTGGATGCACATATCTCTTTTAATATAATGTGAATGGGAGCCAAACAATGCAATTCAGTTACTCTCAATCACAAAAATGCAAAATCCACACAAGGCCCAACTAAAGATAAGAGAAATGAAAATTTTGGGGTAGAGATTCGGGATCAAATCAGAGGCAGAATATGAGATCATGGTGGGGTTGGAGTCAACTTCATTCCAGGACTCCCCAACCAAAATAATGGATCCCTAATATGAATAATGAAGCAGCAAGATGGAACAAACACTTGATTTTAATTTGCCTCAATGAAATCATGCATTGTAAAAAATCAAAGGATTGAGATTCTTGGATTTTACATGCGTGAGTGTTAGGGAAATCGAGGGTGATGGATGTGATGAAAACAATCAGTGGCATTTAATCTAGTCACCCTAAAAAAACCCAAGAAGAAGCACTCTTTTTTTCAGGGTTTTTGATTTTGAATTTTTTTAGCTTTTTTTTTTGTATTTTTTTGTCTTTTTAGTGAAATTTATGATAAGCAGAGAACCTAGGTTTGATAAGAGACAAGGAGACCTACCTCCTCAGCAACATGTACGAAGCTCCAAGCGACGCCGACGTCATCACGCTCTCGCTGCTACCATAGACTCATTAACATCTCCAACCTCCTCTATGTGTCTTCTCCTTACAACAGGTTCAACTGCACAAAAGCAAAGAAATATTTGTAAAGAGATGGGTGAAAAGAAAAATAATGCTAAAGTAAAAGAGTAGAAATCAAACATGGATAGTGCCTTCCTGGCAACGGCACCAGAAAACTGATGTCAAATCACAAGTAGTGTTATTTAATTAGGTGATATCAATGTGAAAAAGAGTATAGTGGAACTAGCCAACTACAAGCTATCCTACACAGACTTTCGAAACGTATTTTAACCTGGAGTAAAGTATGTTTTGAGATAGTCACTTTTGGGCCCAGGGTCGAACTTAGGGAGTCAAGTGTAAGATAAATCGATTTCTATGTAGATCCTAAAGATGGGTTATTTCCTTTCGCTTATTATGTTTTTGGATTTTTCTTAGTTTTAAGATTTTTTTGTGATAACCATGGTCCTTGAGATACACCCTCAAACTATGTCCTTGGATACAAGTCAACTTTAATCCAAAATAATGTCACTATATGCACTAGATCAGGTACTTGCAAAGTCAGGAGTTATCTTTTCCCTTTTGTACTCTTTTGGTATTTTCTTAATTAACAAATAAAAGATAATATGAGAATGTTGGAATTGAAATAAATGGAAATGCTTAGCTTATTTATATATGTATGCATAAGATATATATATCTATGTATATATATTTCTATTGATATGGAGGAAGGGAGAAGAAAAGGAGGATGGGATTGGAAAATTGGATGTAGCACTGTGCTAGGTTAACTGATTTCTAGAGAAATGTGATTAACCCTAGCTACTTGCCGGATGATGTGTGGATCAAACGTGTGTGTGTCTATGTGTTGATGCATAATGTGTGCCAATAATCACGTATGTGTTCGCAACTTATGTGTACACACAAGCAAGAAAATGCACCGTAAATGGATTTCATGCACGAGATGGTGAATGGGTCTATGTGTATGTGCATGTGGGAAATATATATATGTAGGTGCATGTCTTTGTGTGAGTGTGAGAGTGAGTCAACTGAGGTGTGCGTGTGTGTGTGTGTGGAGTGATATGGTCAGTCGTGCTTCGTGTGTTTAGAAATCGAGGTTACAAGTAACATGTCGTCCTAGTTGCAAAACACGTCGATCAAATAAAATTTATACCGAAACTCCAAGGGAGTCCTAGGTCGAACACAGGGAGGTGACGTTTACTTTACGTGAAAACCACGCTTCGTTTCGTTTCTTTTTGGTATTTTAGGGTCTTGATATTTTTTGTATTTTTGAAAAAAAAGAAATCAAGAAACATATCACAAGATAGAGATCTAAAATAAATTCGATATATACTACTTCTAATGTCAATTACAAGAAACTATGAAAGCATATAAAGAGAGGGAGGTGAGAGGAAATCTCCTGAATCGGCTGTTTGGCGAGGCGACGACGCTTGGCGGAAGCTCGAAAGAAGGAGGTGAGGAGTGGGATGACGGAGGTGAGATGCTGGAGGACGTCGTGTTGTGGAAAGCTTCGGCGTGGCTCCGGAATAGAGGTGAGAAGACGGAGGTGATCTGCTACCAGAATGGAGGTGGGAGGATAACTCCAAGGTGACCTATGAAGGGAGATGGGAAGTTGGAAGAGTATTTGGTGGGGCAGAGTGATGAGAGCCTCATCATGAGCCATAACTAGCTCATTTTGACCTAATAAAGAGAATAAAAGCTCCTACATAACTTAGAAGAGGGCTTAATTGAAGGAATAAGTGTTTTGAGAAGAAAACATGAAATAAAGGTTAAAACTGTAATTTTACCATTGCATTACATAAACAGGATTTCTCAGAGACAAAACATAGGTCAAATGGTCTGACTAAGACAAAAAGTGGGTTGGTTCAATCAGAAATGGGTTTATGTGTGAACCAGGAATTAAGTGACCTCTAGTAACCCTAAATCTGACCCACTTAATTCAACAAGGTTCCAGTCAGGATAAAAATCAAGTAAACCCTCTAAAAATCATGGAAAAATATCCCCTAGGGTTTAGAACATTCAATTTGGCCTTTGGAACCTAGTTTGACCTAGATTAGGGTCCTAGTTCATCAATTGACCTAATTTAGGTTTTTACGTAAAATGTCCAGTCAAACGTGGTCAAACCTAAAATCCAACTTCACCATTGGATTCCTTAGGTTCAAATTAGGTTTGTACCAAAATTTGGACCTAAGGGGAGGTCATCTTGACCTACTTTGCAGTTTAGTACACCCAATCACATTTTGAAAACCATAACATAAACCCCCCTAGCTTTCTTGCCAATCTTACAATCAGGTCCCTCCACCAATAATGGGGAAGAATCCTTCTCCGGCGAGGAAGGCAAGGGGGATACTCTCTGATCCCTCAGAGATCTCCTCCCAGAATTGGAAGGGAGATTCTCTGAAGAATCCCCTTCCATCTAAGACCGATCATAATCGCTGATTCCTGTCCAATCTCTCGTGCGAATGCATGAGAGATTTGGGTATCTACCTACCTTCCATCTCCGGCGAGACGTCGGTGGCAGAAGGCTTGCCCTCCGCGCAACAGAAGCTCGGCCAGCACCTACAAATTAACCTCCAACTCCAGCCGCACCTCCTCAGCTCGACTTGGGCAGGATTCCACATCAAATTCATCTTCACCTTCGGCCAAGGGGTCCAGTGAGCTCCGGCGAGCCCCTCTCCTCTTCCTCGTCGTGCTGCCACAAAACCAGTGGTAGAGCCATCCTCCTCATCCTCCTCTGCGTCGTGCAACACCCGCGCGAGCTGCCCTAGCCCCTTCGTCGCTGCCGTCTTCCTCCACTGGACACTTTCTTCTCCGGCGACAGCAGGTACTGCTGGCCGCCTTCTCACCCCCTTCATCCCTTTATTTAGGTTAAAACTGATCTTCTCTATCCCCTCTTTCATTTCCCTCATCCTATTTCACCAAATGCCCCTCGACTGCTGCTGTTCACCACCATCTTCTTCATCTCCGTCCACCCTCCGGCAAGACGCTCCCATCACTCTGCAGCCCCACACGTCTCGCCGACCATCGCATAACCTCCGCCTCACCTCACTTAGTAACCTCTGCCCGTCCATAGACCTTCTACGCCTCCACAACTACCCCCGATCACACCCATCCATCCGGCCACAAGGCGACCAAGGCATGCATGCCTAGGTCGCCCCGCGGCCTGCCACCTAGCGCCTCACCTTCGCCGTGACACGGCAAAGGTCCCCCGGTGATCTGGTTAAGCCGCAAGGCTCTTTTTGTGTTAGGCAGGTTTCACGCCCCAACCGCCATTAGTGGTGAATCGAGGAAGCTTCTTGCATGCTCCAGGCTGCAATGCTTCAGGGCTCCAGGTGTAGCTAACTTGGGGAGGCATCGCGAAGACAGTTATCCTAGCAAGTGACACCGCAAAGCCTGTAGCTGTGGCAATTGGAGAACAGACTCCTGCGAGCGCACGCGAAATAGAGGTGGAACAATAGGCCTACCTCGGTAAGCTGTGAAGCACTGGAGTGATTTATATTATTTTTGTGATATGAGCCCATTGCCTCCAGTTACACTTGGGGTGAGGTCCCTCACCTATTCTCTCCGCCTCATCCATGAGTTCTCCACACGGATCTGGCGACCCAACCTGACACCATCCTGAGTACTCCTCACGCACCACCCTCACGCCGATGCACCTGGACCCGGGCGCACGGTCTGACCCGTTTACCTGGCTCTGAAGAGTGATATACAGAGAAAGAGAGAGTTACGAGTGTGGGTAGAGGGATAGGTTTTGCTCCTCTGTGGTTTGTGCAGGGAAGGCAGAAGGGAGCAGCGAAGAAGACACTTAGTCACTGCAAGAGGAGAAGAAGCAGAAGGAAGGAAGCCTTCGCAGAGGAAAAAGAGAAGGAAAGGAAGAGGCGAAGGAAAAAGAGAAGAAGAACTGAAGAAGAAAGAAGAAATAAAGAAAGGTAAAGACATGCAGAAGAAGAAGAGAAGCTGAAGGCAAGGGAAACAGAACCAAGGAAGAAGAAGAAGAGAAAGCAGAGCCAAACAGAAGAAGACCCGTAGAAGAAATTAAGAAGAAAAGAAGCAAGGCAACTGCAGATAAGAAAGAAGAAACACAAAGAAGAAAGGAAAAATCAGAAGTCAGAAGAAGAAGAACAAAAGAGGAGAAAACATATTTTTAAGACGTCTGATTCTATGAACAAACATCCAAATTTCTTCTTTTTGCCACAAACAATTTTCAAACTCATGCATTTATATATTTTGAATTACATTTTGAATAATTAAGTGTTCAATTACATTCTTGATATTAGTAATAAATTTCAATTGCTCCCTGTGTTCGACCTCGGATACTTAGGTTTTCGAGTAATAAACTTTTATTTGTTGACAACGCTTGATCACCTATACTACGACGTAACTAACTGTTAAAACACGATCGAGACCGCATCAACATTTTGGTGCCGTTGCCGGGGAGCAATGCGCAATTTATCACTAGTCTCTACATTCTTTTTATCATATTGAACACTAACTTGCCCTACTTTGCTTTATTTTGATCTTGCAGGTATTTCACGAGAAGATCCCTCCCGCAAGTCAGCCACTCCAGGGCAGGTAATTTCTTTTCTTCCTTAAACTATCCCCTAAACTTTGAAAGACAAAAGGAAGAAATTAATTTAGGAATCAATTGCCTTCTTTCTATAGTAATCACCATCTTTAAGGGAAACGTTTCCTGACTTTGCAAAATTTTTTCAAATCTTCTTGAAGTTGGAGCAATTTTTTAGATTCTATCCCACAAAATTCATGTGCCTAATAGAAATCATTCTTAATCTCTACGGACAACACACTTCTTGTTTTTAAGTCTAAAGAGAATTTTTATGAAAAAGAGGATTGGAAATAGAACCAAATTAGGGTTTCTACAGTAGGGTCTTGGAGTGCTAGTTCACACATGCTTGTATAAAAGGAAATGAACCCTCCCACATCAGTGTGCTACCCAAGCCCTTGATTTAAGAGATCTTAACAAGACAAACCCTAAGAAAAATTGAGCTCTAAAATCACTTGAATCTTAAAATCTTTGACCTAATAAACTGGGAGTCAAATCAGGGTGATCTCTAGGTCCCAAGCCTAGAATCATTCTACCATCTATAGGACAGGTCAGGTGAAGTTGACTCCTTAGGTCAACCAACCTCAAAATTAGGTCACAACATCAAACTATCTAAAGTTCAAGTGAGTACCCTAAAGCACCTTGAAATAAAAGTGGTAAACTTAAGAGTTCAAGGTCCCCATTCTGGTCTACCTGGAATCTCAGTGACAAGAGAGGTCGGGTGGGGGAAACCCTATAACCCGTGGGGATGCTCTACCATGTAGGGGTCTTTGCGGGACTCTCCCTCTCTAGCTTCCCAGGTAATTCTCAGGTTAGGACCTTCTGATCCAGGGTTACCATCCGCCCCAAACCTCCATAGTCATCCAAACATCTTTGGGTGTCTTGATTGGGTCAAAAACATCTCCAGTCCCTCATCTTTTCTCTTCAGAGCATGCACACACATTTTCAGTGGGACTTGTTATTCAGATCTAATCGCTTCATAACTTGATTCTACATATTGATTCAAATCCGATTCTACATCTTGATTCCACCACCTGATCCAAATATGCAGCCAAACCACTTAGGACTACCATTCAAGAAACCTGAATATTGGAGATCCATGAGAGATAGAATGATTGAGGATGCCCTGAAATTCTATGAAAAAGAAGACAAAACCTCAACACCAGTAGAAAACATTCAGGTTGATGTCCCAACAACCACAACCTTTATCATAACTTGTGCCCAAGTACTATTGGCAGAAGCCACAAAAGGATCAACCCGTGACTTGCTCATCACTGGGTACATTGAGATAGAAAAACTGCACAATCTTGAATACCTTCAATGTATGAAAAATCCTCGACTTTGGAAGCAACACCAAGATAGTCTTGAAAAATGGGAAGAGATAATGAGATTAGTAAAACAAATTATCGACCAGAAGTACCCGTGCATACTGCAAACAGAAGATGAACCATCTTGGGACAACATCGATGATCAATCTAATCTCAGGTTTGAGGCACAAAATGGTTGTGGATTCCCAACACGGATGGAGTACAATGTGCCTGATATTGAAGAAGGTTAGGAAGCTCCAATTGCAGGAAAATACCATGTTGAGCCCATTCTAGACCATGAATCGCTAGGCTTAGAATCCCAAAACTCTTGCAAGAATGAGAATAGAACTGAACCTCTCGAGGGTGTAAATTCCGTCCCTTATTCTGATAAGGTGACCCACGAAGGTTATTCGGACCTAGATTCTAGCAATTCAACCCACATCCTAAGCCCAGAATCTAGATCTAAAACCTATTGGGAGGATTTCAAGGCCCCATATGAAGAAGATCCATCTTTTAATGAAGAATATGATTTTGGGCCTCTATTGATGAATATCCCTCGCCAACATCCTCAAAGGAACTAATCGATTTTTCGGAAGTCATGCCAATCTACGATACAGAAATTAAGGAGTTGGATGAGTGGGGTTTCAATTGGGTTTGCCCTACTAGCTTAGAACCTAAGCCTCTACCAGATAGGGACACCTTTTTCAACTCAGAATTAACATTTAGGCTAGACCCCAGTCAGGCTGCTGAATCTACAACAAATGATTTATTCTTTGGTGGAACTCATGATCTTGAATCTCATTCAGATTTTGATTTTTGCAAACTCTCCGACGATTTCGAATCTGACCATACCATCGGAGAAAATCTGCTTCCTGATTATAACAAGCCAATTCTCTTTGAAGCCACCTGCTCCACATATACAGAACCAATCAAAACCTGTTCTCTACCCCGACCTGCAACCGGACTCAATTTCTATTCCGATTCACTTCTCACTGAGCCGTTTGCAGATGATTCAACTCCATATCTATACCAAGTATCGGGTATTGATCAAATTGAAAAATAGGAGCCATCATTCTTTGATCACCCCTATAGGGTTTCCACACCATACACTGATTATTTTTCGAACCCTACTCTGACCAGGCTGATTTGACTCAGCCTAAACCTGAGTTTTCACTTCCATATCCATCCGAGCCACATTGCATATGGTGGGTTCCGCATCTGTTGATCTACATCTATCAACCCACCAGACTGATTGCATTTGGGCTGCATCATCAGCCCACTGAGCTTAACAAGAACCTGGTTGGACTAACCAGACTCTTAATCAAGGTGGTTGTTTTACAAAATTCCACTGATTTAAGCACTCCTTCTCCACCCGATGTTCCGCTTGGATGAAGGCATCAAATTTAGCGCTTAACGAGAGGCAACCCGTCATTCCGAAAAATAGAGACCCGTCTGATTATCCGTCTGTACTCCACGTCCATTGCACCTTGAGTTCAGCCATAGACAGTTGATCCCACCTCTGGTACATGTACTAGAGCTTAAAATTGTCCGCATTAGTCATTTCCGACCCGTTCACCCACCCGATGTATCCTATTCTAAGTCCCTAACCTCAACACTATTTCACACCCTCCGTTTACAATGAGGACATTGCAAAACATAGGCATGGGGGGGTGATAAAGTGCATACATACAGAACCAAGAAAAAGACAGAAGGATTCTCACAAAAAAAATTCACATAAGTCAAAACCACAAAAAAATTGAAAAATTATGAAAAAGAGCAAAAAAGTAGAGGTAGGAAATTTTGTGAGCCACATAATCATAAGGAGAAAAAGAGCAAAAATGACAAAAAGGAGCACAAAATGAAAAAGAAAAAGAGGTAGTCAATAGTAAAAGATTAAGGAATTAACTAAAGTTCTAGACCAGATCAAGAAAAGAGAAAAAGAAAAGTGTTAAGGAGACATAAAAAGAGATTAGTAAGAACGCTGATCTTAGGCCTCTTGGGCTAGATTCTTAGGCTTAAAAATTCACGTATTCACTAAAATCTGGATAATCCTTAAGAGGTTGGGGAAAATGCGAAGCTTAAGTATTAGGTCTAAGGCTTGGGAAGCATTCGACCTCGTTAACTGACCTTCAGTTTGCGGGATTCAGTAACCTAAGCACCCCAATTCACACAGTCTGGTTTAGTGCGCATAAATATCCAAATCAGGCAAAAGCGTTTAATGTAATGAAAAAGTCACCTAGATTAGGAGCGGCCGATCAACACAAGTTGATTTGAATGAGTTCCCAGTGCAGAGAGGTGGAAAATTTCCCTCGAAGATGCGTAACAACATATCGTCTCCTCAGTTCTTATCCCTTAGGATATTTAAATATCCTACCGGGGGCATGTAAGCACTCTGCTGGTTCAGATACCATGGGCGGCATTATCTTGAAATGTCAATCACCAGGATCTGAATTCGGCCACGGAATGCCGTGGGCAGGATTATCTCGAAATCTCAAAAGCTAGGGTTTCGGGGGTTGCCATGGGCGGTGCTATTCCGAAGCATCGATAGCCAGGGACCCTTGAGGATTGATGATGGGGACAAGGAATCTGATACAGACCGTGTTGAGAAGCCAATCCGAAGCTAGAAATAAAAAGAAAAGAGAGAGAAAACTCTCCAAACAAATGAATTTTCTATCTCTCTCTTACAAAAAAATGCATTGCAAATTGAACCTAGGCAAAAAATGTCTCAAGCATGGGTGCTTTAACTGCGGAGTCCAACAAACCCTAGGTTAGCTTCTGTGGGCCTTAGAAACCTTTGCGGAAGACTGAGGCCAAAGCAGGTCAGGTCCGGATTTTGGTTGATACATGAGTACCTCTAGGCCTATTGTCGGCATTCTTACCTAATCACAAAAGAAAAAGAAAAGCACTTATCTTAACTGATGATAGACACTCAGGGTCTAGAACATAAGTTAAAACCATGAAATTTTACTAAGGGACTAGCAAAATCTAGGCATGGGGGTATGATGAGAGCCTCATCATGAGCCATAACTGGCTCATTTTGACCTAATGAAGAGAATAAACGCTCCTACATAACTTAGAAGAGGGCTTAATTGAAGGAATAAGTGTTCTGAGAAGAAAACATGAAATAAAAGTTAAAACTATAATTTTACCATTGCAGTACATAAATGGGATTTCTCAAAGACAAAACATAGGTCAAATGGTCTGACTAGGATAAAAAGTGGGTTTGTTCAATCAAAAATGGGTTTATGTGCGATCCAGGAATTAAATGACATCTCGCAACCCTAAAACAGATCCACTTAACTCAACAAGGTTCAGGTCTGGATAAAAGTCAAGTAAACCCTCTAAAAATCATGGAAAAATATCCCCTAGGGCTTAGAACATTCAATTTGGCCTTTGGAACCTAGTTTGACCTAGATTAGGGTCCTAGCTCATTAATTAACCTAAATTGGGTTTTTACGCAAAATGTCTAGTCAAACGTGGTCAAACATAAAATCCAACTTCACCATTGGATTCCTTAGGTCCAAATTAGGTTTGTACCAAAATTTGGACCTAACGGGAGGTCATCTTGACCTACTTTGCAGTTTAGTACACTTAATAACATTTTTGTCCCTATCTTTTAAAAACCATAACATAAACCCCCCTAGCTTTCTCGCCAATCTTATAATCAGGTCCCTCCACCATTAATGGGGAAGAATCCTTCTCCGGCGAGGAAGGTAGGGGGGATACTCTCTGATCCCTCGGAGATCTCCCAGAATTGGAAGGGAGATTCTCTGAGGAATCCCCTTCCATCTGAGCCCGATCATAATCTCTGATTCCTGTCCAATCTCTCGTGCGAACACATTAAAGATTTGGGTATCTACCTACCTTCCATCTTCGGCGAGACGTCGGTGGCAGAAGGCTTGCCCTCCGTGCACCAGAAGCTCGGCCAGCACCTATTAATTAACCCCCAACTCCGGCCGCACCTCCTCAGCTCGACTTGGCTAGGATTCCACCTCAAATTCATCTTCTACTCCTCCAGCCACGGGGTCCAGCGAGCTCTGATGAGCCCCTCTCCTCTTCCTCGTCACTCTACCACAAAACAAGTGGCAGAGCCATCCTCATCCTCCTCCGCGTCGCACAACACCTGCGCGAGCTGCCCTAGCCCTGTCATCACCGCCGCTTCCTCCACTAGACACTTTCTTCTCTGGTGACAGCAGGTACTACCAGCAGCCTTCTCGCCTCCTTCATCCCTTTGGTTTGGTTAAAACTGTTCTTCTCTATCCCCTCTTTCATTTCCTTCGTCCTATTTCACCAAACGCCCCTCGACCGCCGCTGTTCACCACCATCTTCTTCATCTCCGGCCACCCTCCGGCGAGACGCTCCCATCACTCTGCAACCCCACACATCTCGCCGACCATCTCATAACCTCCGCCTCACCTGACTGAGTAACCTTCGCTCGTCCATAGACCCTCTATGCCTCCACAACTACCCCCCGATCACACCCATCCGTCCAGCCACAGGGCAACCTAGGCACGCACGCCTAGGTCACCCCACGCCCTGCCACCTAGCACCTCACCTTCGCCGTGAGATGGCAAAGGTCCCCCAGTGATCGGATTAAGCCGCGAGGCTCTTTTTGTGTCAGGCAACTTTCACACCCCGACCGCCATTAGCAGTGAATCGAGGAAGCTTCTTGCGTGCTCCAGGCTGCAATGCTTCAGGGCTTCAGGTGCAGCTAACTTGGGGAGGCATCGGGAAGCTAGTTATCCTACCAAGTGACGCCACAAAGCCTGCAGCTCTGGCAATTTTAGAACGGACTCTTGCGGGCACGTGCGAAATAGAGGTGGAACAATAGTCCTACCTCGGTAAGCTGTGAAGCACTGGAGTGATTTATATTGTTTTTGTGATATGAACCTGTTGCCTCCAGTTACACTTGGGGTGAGGTCCCTCACCTATTGTCACCGCCTCGTCCGTGAGTTCACCACACGGATCTGTCAACCCGACCCGACACCATCCTGAGCACTCCTCGCGCACCACCCTCACACCGGTGCGCTTGGACCCGGGCGCGCGATCTGACCCATTTACCCGACTCTGGGAGAGCATGCTGAAGAGTTATATGCAGAGAGAGAGAGAGACACGGGTGTGGGTAGAGGGATAGGTTTTGCTCCTCTGTGGTTTATGCAAGGAAGGTAGAAGGGAGTAGCGAAGCTGACACTTAGCCATTGCAAGAGGAGAAGAAGCAGAAGGAAGGAAGCCTTTGCAAAGGAAAAGGAGAAGGAAAGGAAGAGGCGATGGAAAAAGAGAAAAAGAACTGAAGAATAAAGAAGAAATAAAGAAAGGTAAAGACAACTAGAAGAAGAAGAGAAGCTGAAGGCAAGGGAAATAGAACCAAGGAAGAAGAAGAAGAGAAAGCAGAGCCAAACAAAACAAGACCTGCAGAAGAAATTAAGAAGAAAAGAAGTAAGGCAACTGCAGAGAAGAAAGAGGAAGCACAAAGAAGAAAGGAAAAATCAGAAGTCAGAAGAAGAACAAGAGAGGAGAAAACATACTTTTAGGACGTCTGATCCCATGATCAGACATCCAAATTTCTTCTTTTTGCCACAATCAATTTTCAAACTCTTGCATTTATATATTTTGAATCACATTTTGAGTAATTAAGTGTTCAATTACATTCTTGAGATTAGTAGTAAATTCCAATTGCTCCCTGTGTTCGACCTCGGATACTTAGGTTTTCGAGTAATAAACTTTTATTTGTTGACAATGCTTGATCACCTATACTACAACGTAACTAACTATTAAAACACAATCGAGACCGCATCAACACAGAGGTTCGCTACACTAATAGGCACCTTGGGAGCTTGAGAACAAGCTCTAATGGAGAGTTGGTAGGCTTGCTAGAGCTTGGGAGTAGGTAGGAGTAGAGTAGGTAGAGATGGCTTGGAAGAGAGGGGGTGAAGGTCCTTTTATAGTGGTGAAGAAGAGGCAAAAATTGGTATGGGACCATTAGTGACATCCAAACCGTCGCTGAAAATGTCGCTGTAGGTAGCTCATGCCTGCTGGCGCCCACAACTAGCTTTGCTGGCATGTGATGAATTACCGACAGCTATCTGTGGTGCTGTAAGTCCAGCTCATGCATCGTTGTAGTCCACCTCACGTTGTGTTGGCGCCGCTCCTACCTTGCTGCGCGTGCACACATGCCCACGCGCCGGCGTTGTACGCATGCGCGCCTGTGAGCTCGCGCCCTCGCGTGCGTGCGGTGCTACGTGCATGTGCTGGCGGCCTGGGCTGCACCACGTGGCGCAGTCTGGGCCGTCCATCTTCTTCATGTTGTAGGGGCTGCTACAGTGGTCGGATTGAGTCAATTTTCATGTGGTTAGGTTGCGATCATCGACTCGAATCCTTCCATATGGTCAGATTTATCATTTGAAGCTTCGAATTATGTCTCCTAGTCCCTTGGCCATTGATCTTGCTCAGACTGCATATGGTGCTACGGAACTTCGATCGAGGTGATTTCAGAGGTGTTGCACTCCAATCGTTGTCTTGATCAGATTCGTATGGTTGGATCGTCAATCCAAGTCTCCAAAATAAATATCCTTCTCTCCTAACCACAAAAAGAATGCAATTAACCTAAATTATATACAACTACTCTAAATGCAGGATGATGCATGCTATGCAATATTTATAACATAAAATGCAAATCTATGCCTAGGAACATGCATGAATAGGCATTTTACCCTCAACAAATGTGTTTACATCATACCCCCATGCCTATCTTTTGCTAGTCCACAAAATTAAACTATATGCTTTGTATAAAAGTAGAATTAGGATTAGATCACTTAGGCCTAAGTCGTTTATTAACAATAGAAAATTTCAACTAAGGTCCTAAACAACGAAAACTCAATAGTACCCGAGTGTCTACCAGAATGTAGACCGCCCAAGTTCTCACCTTATTTGAGAAGGGAAGATATATATATATATATTTTCTTCTTTTTTAATTTTTTTGTACTTTTGCAGTTTGAGAGTTCCGGGATAACTTTTTATGGCTACCTGACCCGCCAAAGACTCGAAAAGGACTCTAAGTACTAAGCATCTTTGTGAAAAAGTGATAGACTCACAAAACAGCCATTAAGACGAACTTCGGGTTTCTACGACCCTAGGTGACCTTTCCTAAAGGTTTATCTTTACGATCGGTAGCTTTCTCCCTACTTCTTTTATTTATGGGGTCAACATAAGGGTGAATCCAGTGTATATCTCCCCAGTTTATTCTACTTCCCCGCTTCTTCCCTAAGTGTTTTGGGAATTATTGTGCATTTTTTGTGATCTAGGTTCTGGACAATCTGTCGATGAGCTGTTACCACCGACAACTTGCTAGCCATACTCGTGCAGTGTGGTTTTATTTATTTTTTTATTTTCTCCTTTTCTTCTCTTTCTTTTCTTTTTAGTGTTTCCTTTTTTTTTTAAGTAGGTGGCTTCCCTGATCTAAGATTTACCTAAAGGCAGTACAACGAAAATGGTCTTGTGGCTGGGCTCTGAACAATCGGCTGATGAGCTGTTACCACCGACAACTTGCCAGCCATACCACCCAAGTTGGTCCATTAGCTACCCAATTTCTGTAAAAACTATCCGAAAGTGAGTCAGTGCAAAAAATGTGTGTAGATGCTTAGGCTTACAGTCCCCCCAAATTAGAGGGAAGGTTGATAAGTCGCATGTTTATCATCCTAAATTATTTACCAAATTAAAATAAATTTTAATTGGCGAGGACTCAAGACTAAATCCACATTCGAGTGGACACCCGGGCTAATTAATCCCGAAGACCTGAAGAGTCTAAGTGTTTAGGTCCTCTCATATCATTTCCTAAAGTTAATAACTTCCAAATGCCTAAGTTTTCTTTTCCTAATTTCTTTCTTTTTTATCTTTTTTCAAATTTTCAATTTCTTTTTTAATTTTATAGGAAACTAAAAGAAATTCTACGGAGTTAACATAATGATTTCAGGAATTGATTATCTTCCCCCCCATGCCTAAATGATGCAATGTCCTCATTGTAAAAGTAAAGACATGAAAACGGTGAAGTAAACAGAATATCACCTGCGTGTTGTGAAAATCTAGTCAGCTCTGCAGAGAGAAGAGTGTATACACACACGCTAAGTTTAATGCCTTCAGCTAGGCATAACATACATACAAAGAAGAAATTGAGAATTCACAGGTGCGGGTCAGAATCAAAATCAAAAGGTTGATCCTGAAACCTATCTGCAGAAGATGTCCACAGACGTGGATGAGATTATGGTGCAAACCCATGCCCCAAGGTCGAGTGGTTCTCAGGTTCTGGATGAAAATCACCCAGAACTTAAGGTTGTTGTGTTTATGGGGCTGGGCCTGCGGTTTAGTGGTGTGTGACCCATGACCAAAGTGTCGGACAACAGGTAAAGATGGTTCAATAGGTGCAGTTGTCCACTTAACATCTAGCTCAGAAAAATAATCAGTTATTCCAGGCATGGGACGCACATGAAAGATATCATAAGGGTCCGTATAGAAGATAGGTGGTTTCAGGTCAATAGGTACCCTTATATCCAAACTTGTTTTTCCCTCAAAATTAACCTGCCAAATTTTCATTTCCATCTTCCTATCCTCTAAAATAAAGGTTTCCAGGACCTCCACACCATTGTACACCCCATCTAAAGTACCCAAGTCCAACAATTTTGGCTGAATCAGGATTGACTTAGGCACAATGATCTCAAAAGTATGTTCATTCAACTCTTCAGGGTGTGGTTGAGGAATGGGGCTGCTAATTGAGTCGTCAGGTATCAGATCCTCCAAGTTAGCCCCAACCAAATCAGTGCCTTCAGTAGTCGGGCTACCAAATTGGGCGTCATACTCCTCGAGCCCGTATGCCTTCCTAAAATCATTCTCCTCAAGCTTAAGTGAGACTTCACTAAGAGATTCCTCACCCTCAAAATCAAAGAATTCATGATCCTCATTTGTATATGTCTCAACATCACAAGTCATTCCATCATCTAAGGAGACATAATTATTTTTGTTTCCTAAGTTGGGGATCTTGGGTGAATCAATCGGTTCATCCTCAAAGGGTTACTCTAGACCAATCTGGTCATCTCTAATCTTCGAATATGTGTCCCCCCTGACAGGCGCCTGAGCGGGTTCAGACATTGGCTCTCCTGAAGAGGGTTCATCTTGAGAATCATCCCAAGATTTGACTAGTGCAACCACAAATTTCATCCTCAACCTCGACAATTTCCCAAGAAGGAACTCACCCAAGTCCCTATCCCTAACACTTTAGAGTAAATCCAATAGAGAACTATTAAGTTCATCAGTCATTTTGATCATAGGCTCCAGTGCTTCAGTGCATGGTGTTGGCTGAGCTTCTAAAGATTGTATAGTGTTCCTCAAATTAGCCAACACCTTATCCTGGATCTGGTTCACCTGAATCGACTGGTTCGATTTAGGTTTGGGTGGGTTCAAGTTAAATTTAGGGGAGTCAAGATGTCGAGGTTCTCGGGTCCCTCCTTGAAAGTAGGTCATTCTAGGTTGTTCAAAGGATAATGGCGACCTATATTCAGTGGAATACTGGGGAGGGTAGGTGTTATAATCATGATATCCTTCCTGATTGTAGATCGGGTTGGTTTGGGCATCAAAGGATGGAGATCCATAATCATTATAGCTTTGGGAAGGATAATAATCATAGTCTTGTTGTCCAGGTTTAGGCCCTGGACCCTGAGGTTCGGATTCATTTCCCCAATCAAAGTCATCCCGGCTTGTGGATGGGTAATTACAAGTCAAGTCGAGATAGTAATCATCTTGGGGATAAGTGGTGGTAGGAGGATAGGATGTGAAATGTGTGTAGGATGTGGAAGGGTACATGGTGAAGTAAGGAGGGAAATCAGAAGAGAAAGGAGCCCTGCAATACAAAAATACAAGCCTGTCCTTAGTTTGTGTAGCCTAAAGGTCTATAGACTCTCAGAATCCATCCTAAGATTATAGATGATTTACTCTACTTATGTCCAGGCAATCCAACCAGTTTGAAGGAGGGACTAGGGAGAAGGTTCTTCCTTTGGCTTGCGCCTCTGGTTCCTAGTGTACCCCCCAGCCACGGTCATTTGACACTACTCACCTAGCTAGACATCAGATTGACTAGTATAAGCAGGTTAATTGTGAACAATCTCAATCTGGATCCCGACGAGCGAACTAGTCCCTAGGGCCAATGTCTAATCAACTTTAGTTAGGCTTGGGACAATGGTGGTTTAGGAATGTGATGGGCCCTTAATGATCAGTTAAAATGTGTGTGTGTGCACAACCAGGGTTCTCAAACAAGGTTATTTGATGATGTGTCTTTTAGGATTTAACCTTGTTTAGTAGCTTTTAGGGTTTAATTCTTAGGTTGGTTCAATCAAAGTTTAGTAGAACACTCCAAGTTTTGAAAGCACGAGTGATGATATGTAACTTTAAAAATAAAGAATAATGTGGAGTGCCTAGTTCGGCTCTAAGAATCAACCCTATGTGGCAAGCTACTTGATTGAGTGGTGCGACCCAGATAGCTCAATCAATTGGCCTATTGAACCACTTAGTTAAGGCACACAAGAATGCTTAACCTATTCAGATTTCTACTCACTTATGTGTATTTAGTTGAAGTGTACTGGGTCCACAGGTCAGATCCCAGTTAAGTGATAGAATCAGAGTGATTGTGTGCCTTAGGATAACAAGTTGTGGGTGTTAAGTGTGTAGCTTTCAGAAAATCCCACAATCAGATAATACTATTTATTAGTTTTTTTATTTTATTTATGTGGATGGTGAGGTGAGTGGAGGTGGCAAACAAACAACCAAATCTATCCAAGGGTTTATAAAAAGCACCTAAGTTGATTGGGTTTGAGTTATTAGGTTATGAAATGGAAACTAAGGTGGGGGTGGTGTGGGGGACACTTACAAAACACTCTACCTGCACTTTACTTTGGTCTACCGCACTTGGATCTCCATGCTAGGGTACCTGCAAGACAGTAGATCAAAGACAAGTAGGGTTAGTGTTATGTAAATACAAAGAAACGTAATAAACAATAAAGTAAATTTCGTTGCCTCCCAAGCAACGTCACCAAAATGGTCGGTCGTGCTTCGCTTGTTTAGAAATCGAGGTTACAAGTAACCTGTCATCATAGTTACAAAACACGTCGATCAAATAAAATTTATACCGAAACTCCAAGAGAGTCCCAGGTCGAACACAGGGAGGTGATGTTTACTTTACGTGAAAACCGTGCTTTGTTTCATTTCTTTTTGGTATTTTAGGGTTTTGATATTTTTTTGTATTTTTGAAATAAAAGAAATCAAGAAAACATATCATAAGATAGAGATCTAGAATAAATTTGATATATAATACTTCTAATGTCAATTACAAGAAACTATGAAAGCATATAAAGAGAGGGAGGTGAGAGGAAATCTCCCGAATCGGCTATTCGACGAGACGAGGGCACTTGGCGGAAGCTGGGACAAAGGAGGTGAGGAGCGGGACAACGGAGGTGAGATGCTGGAGGATGTCGTGTTATGGAAAGCTTCGGCGTGGCTCGAAAATGGAGGTGAGAAGACGGAGGTAATCTGCTACCGAAATGGAGGTAGGAGGACAGCTCCAAGGTGACCTATGAAGGGAGATGGGAAGTTCGAAGAGTATTTGGTGGGGTAGAGGTTTGCTACACTAATAGGCACCTTGGGAGCTTGAGAACAAGCTCTAATGGAGTGTTGGTAGTCTTGCTAGAGCTTGGGTGTGGTTGGGAGTAGAGTAGGTAGAGATGGCTTGGACGGGAGGGGGTGAAGGTCCGTTTATAGTGGTGGAGAAGAGGCAAAAATTGGTATGGGACCATTAGTGACATCGAGGCTCTCGCTGGAAACGTCGCTGTAGGTAGCTCATGCCCGCTAGCGCCTACAGCTGGCTTTGCTGGCATGCAATGAATTACCGATGGCTGTAAGCGTCGCTGTAAGTCCATCTCATGCATCGCTGTAGTCCACCTCATGCTACGCTGGCGCCACTCCTACCTTGCCGCACGCGCACGCTTCCCACATGCTAGTGCTGCATGCATGCACGCCCGCGTGCCCATGCACGCACCCGCGCTGCTACTTACGTGCGGTGCTGCGTGTGTGTGCTAGCGGCTTGGGCTACGCCACTTGGCGTAGTTTGGGCCGTCCACCTTCTTGTTGTAGGGGCTTCTATAGAGGTCGAATTGAGTCGATTTTCACGTTGTTAGGCTACGATCGTTGGCCCGAATCCATCCACGTGGTCGAATTTATCATTTGAAGCTCTGAATTATGTCTCCTAGTCCCTTGGACATTGATCTTCCTCGGACTTCATATGGTGGTACGGAACTCCGATCGAGGCAATTTTAGAGGCGTTGGACTCCGATCGTCGTCTTGATCAGATCCATATGGTCAGATCGTCAATCCGAGGCTTTGAAATAAATATCCTTCTCTCCTAACCACAAAAAGGACACAGTTAACATAAATTATATACAACTACTCTAAGTGTAGGATGATGCATGCTATGCAATATTTATAACATGAAATGCAAATCTAAGCCTAGGAACATGCATGAATAGTCATTTCACCCTCAACAAATGTGTTTACATCATGATGTGAGGCATGTTATGTGCATAGTGAGGAGAGTGCGCACGTGGTGGAGGGTGTGAGTACCATGAGGCGTGAGGTGAGTGCGGCGTGAGTGCGTGCAAGCAAAGAGTGTGCATAGGTGTAACTGTGATGTGAGAGGGAAGTGGCATGTGCTAACGGAACGTCACCGACTAACTGAGGAATGGAGTTGGTGACAAATTGCGCTAGCCGATGGCACTCTCTCCCCGCATAGGAACTTGGTGATCAAGTGGCATGATAAATGACTACATGGAACTTAGCCAATCATTTGAAGAGAGAAGGTTGTAGGTGGGTGATGCAGTGAGGGTGTGACCAGCTAAGTGGGGAGTCAAGTGGTGTGGTGGTGCTGCGTGGGGCTCTATCACGGAATAAGTGAGAAGCTTTCCAGTGATGAGGCCATGAAAACGAACTATGATGGAGACCCTGTAACAAAATAGAGCAACCGAGCTGAGCTTCTAAACTAATTTAATGGTGACCAAAACAACGATAAAAATAGCAAAAGTAAAATAGAACCACCACTCCTACCTGCTCACAATAGAGCTTGACAGTGGTGGACCTCATTGTGGTGGTTTGCGACCATGAGAGGCTTCCTAATATCATCAACATGCCCTCTCAGCTGGTGAGAAGGTTCTATGAATGGGAGAGAAAGAGAGGGAGAGAGGAGAGGTGGAGGCTACTGAGTGTATGTTATGGTGGTGAAGGTGGAGCGAGTGTGGTGTGTGCAGGAGATGGGTGCTGACATTGAGAGTGGAGGTGGGGGTGGTAGTTTTATAGGTGAGGGGTGAGGTGTGGGGAGCAAGCAAGTGTTCGTTAGGATTTTTTTTTTTGGGAATTTTGAAGGGGAACACTTGGGGAATTGGGTAATGAACGTAGGCAATAGGTGGATAAAAATGGATGGTGACACACACATGGGAAATGAAATATGAAGAATCTACCTCTCTCTTTCTTACTTGAAATTATTCATGAATGCAGGTATTTATAGAATGCATGATTTGCTAATTAATCCTACTGTGTAATCCAAGAAAATAACATAAGATTGACAAATTGTTGGAGTGAATTGCTATGCAATTAGCAGTAGGGCGCTGCAGTGGCAACGAACATGGGCAGAGGTGTTGCGGCTGGCCATCGAGTGTGATAAGGAGGAGCAATGGATCCGTCATCTTTTTGCCTTCTCTTCCCTTCCTTTAACTCCACAAGCAGTGACAAAGGTTGTAGTAGCAAGTGCAACCGTAAGTGAGGAGGGAAGAGGATCGACACATGGAGAGAAGAAGAGAAGAAAGAGGTGTCGATGGTCGTGGGTGATGAGAGGCTCACCATGGTCTCTAATTACCCCTAATTAACTAGTCTTCTTAGTTAATTAGCTAAGGTTATGAATTTATAAGGGGTAATTATAGAATAAGGGATATTTAGTAAAGGACCTCAAAATAAGTTAAAAATGACATTTTATCATTCAATTAACATTATTAACAATTTAATTAATAATTGGACTCAAAATATTATTAATCATTTCCTTAATTAATAAGTTAAGTGACTTAAACATAATGTATACCTAAGTATATAATAACTTAAGTAATTTTACTTAATCTAATAGATTAAACTAAAAAGGTGAAAAATGTAAATTCAAGGAGAAAACATAATATTTACCTTATTTACTAACATGTATAAAAAGTTGAAAAAGATCTAAGTTAAAATAAACCTTCAAAACTTGGGTTTACATTTTGGTCCTTAATATTTATTACAATTGGGTCCTTATTTCTCACATAGGTCCTTAAGTTTTATTACATTTAAGTCCCTTTCCTTCTTCTTCTTCAGCTGAAAGAACGGCTAGCGACGGAGAGTCACGCCATCGCGTGATCATTGCCCTGTCGACATTACTCTTCTTTGTCCAAGCTCTTACAGCTTGTGCTCACCACCTCCTCTTCATCCATTGGTCTGGATTAACTAGAAATCCTAATTTCCAGTGGGAGATAACCTCACCGTCATCGAAGATGATGCCAGAGGTTAAGCTCCTTCTTCGGCCAAACCCTGCCACTCTCTTCGTCGCCAACTACTACAAATACCCCCTTACCCCTCTGATTTCACTCAAGTTATCTCCCTTCCCTCTTATAACACTGAGCTGACCCAATAGGATTTTCGTCTGCAACTCCGGCGAACTTCCATCTCACATTCTGACTTCCTCCATCCATTCTGATCAGTCGAGAAGATCCGCCGTGGTCAGCCGCGTCTCTGACATAGGCGTCGACCCAAGGAATCCTCTGCTTCACCTCACATCTGCCCGTCAGAGATTCTTCTTTTCACCCTCTAATTTTGTCGTCCGCCATGAGACTTCGGCAGAACCCTATTGACCCCTTCGTCCAGGTAATAGTAGATTAGGAGTAGGAGTAGGAGTAGGAATAGGAGTAGGTTAACTTAGTTAGTTAGTTTAGGTAGTTAGATTAAAGTTAATGTCAAATTTTAGTTGTCATCTTCTCCGACTCCGACGAGCTCCTTGAGTTCGCTAAAGCCTTAATTTCATCTTTTTAAATCATTGTTCACCTCCTTCTTTCTCTCATGACCATTTCTAATTCACTTAATCACTTAATTGATCATTTAATTTGCCTAGTTCACCTTCCACCTCCACCTACTATTGTCACTGTCCATGGAGACAGTAGCAGGCTTAAATTCCACCTTCAGTAGGTCTTCCATCATCTATCCATCACTTATGGACCCTAATCGACACTATAATACATAGAAATATCACATATAACCTAAATGCCCAAATCTAATTAAGCTCATGAGCTCGCTGTCAATGGCGACTCAGGAGTAGTTCAAATAATTAATTAAATATATATTTAGTATCACAGACATTTGTTGACTTGTCTCAACCACTAAATTGAGTAGGAGATCAAGTCCCGTGCCTCAACCAACTCAATTTTCATTCAAAATGAATTCACAGTCAAATCTTACATATAAAGAGATAATGAGGAATTAAATGTGATTCTGAGGTTCCCTGCAACCTCAGGATCCTTTTTAGATTAAAAATGACAAGTTTAAACAATCTGTGCACACTTTTCACATTTTCTAGACTCATCGGAGCTTTGGCGAGCTCCGGTGAGCTATTCTTGAGCTTCAGCCTTTAGAATTTATTGAGAAGCTCCAAATCAATGATTTGAGGATCACTGATTGTGCTGAGGTATTTAAATTGAGATTTTAATGTCTAGAGTTGTTGTTAGGCCTTCATCTTCCCCAACTTCGACTGAGTTCGAGATGAGTGATAGATAGGTTCTAGTCTTGTTTAAGAAGTCTGGAAGCATCATTGTTGATCCCTGGGTTTATTTCTGTGATCCAATCACTGTCACAACTCTTAGATTCCTCTAACGAACAAGCACATTTTGGAGCTCAAGCGGCGAGCCTGAAACCCTAGAAATATTAGTTAAACACCTATCTGAGAGGCTGAGCAAATTCTTGTTGTTGAAAGAACTTGATTTGAGGTTTTAATTGCCTGTGGAGAGGCTTTGAGCAGAAAGTGAAATTTTTTGTGCCTTCACAGTCAAACTAAGTCTGATTCTGAGGTTCTGAGCTCGAATTAAGGAATTGAGGAGTTTAAGCTAATTCTGGAATGTCTATTAAAAGTTTTAGAACAATCAAAGTGAGCTCAGACCTATATTTTAGTAAAAATTTGAATTCTATCAGTTTGGGTTATTTTCGAACCCAAACTGACAATAGTGTCATTTGGATGAGATTTAATATTGAATCCTGCCCAGATTAGTTAGTTTTAATCCTTGGAACTCATTGAATTTGGTTAGCAATGTCCTTAAGTGTTTGTTGCACATATCAGAGTTAGAAATTGCTTTCTCTGAAGCTTTCAGAGAAGTGTAGAGCTTCTCTGCTGTTCCTGAAGGTCTTGTGATCTTAGAACCTACTCTAGCAACTGCGGAATAACGTGTAGAACCTATTCAGACCTTTAAATGAGAGCGATAAGTCCATCTGAGGACTCAGTGACATTAATTTCCACTTCCAGACAATTTTAACCCATAGGAACCCCTTATTTCAATCTTCAAATTAAAGAGGAAAACATCCTCTTATCTTTAAATTGACCCTGCAATCCTATTGAGTAACCTTATAGCTTTCCAGTAAACTTTAAATCACTTGAAATGGAGCTCTAAGTAGGGAGTTATGATCGGTTGAAGTTGGGTCTGGAAGGGGTTAAGATAGTCCCACATCGGTAATTCACTAGCACGCGCATGGGAATAAAAACAATTTGTTGCATAGGTCATTCAGTCGTCAGCGCTCGGTGCATCAGTTACTGATCTGATTATCTGGCATTCTGAGCATATGTGTGTGTGTGCAGGCAAGTGTGCCTGCGGGTGTGCGCCCGAGTGGGTGTGAGCGAGTGTTCCCTGGGAGGGCGAGGCCTGGGATGCCGATTGAGCTGGGTTGGCTCGAGTGTATTAACCAAAAAATAAATCAAAATCAAACATAACTAAAATCAGGCAAGGACCGAGTAGGGTGTGGTCCCACCCTGGTCTCAGGGTGCTATGTATCCTCGAAAGGACCTCACTGCAAATAAAATCATTTTTGGTTAAAAAGGAAAATAAACCCAGTTCAGCTGAAGAATCAAAGGAAAGAGGAGCTGATGTCTAAGTGCTGAAGGTTAAGGTTAAGTTTGATGGCTAAGGAAGCTAAGGTTAAAAGAAAGAAAGGAGAACAGGCGCTAAGGAGTGTTAAAGAAGAACAGGCAAAAGAAGAAGACTAAGGGAAGAGAAGAAGAAGGCACGAACAGAATAGAAGAAGAGAGGTGAGAAGTAAAGAGCTCGAGAGAGAGTAAAAAAATAAAAGATGAAAAGAAAGAGAGAAAGAAAGGAGAAGAAGAAAAGCGAGGATGAAGACTATAAAGAAGAAATTATTTTTCTTGCATCATTTTAATTACTTTTTGTTCTTGAATGTTGTAATAAGACATGTTTTAATAAAACCACACATATTTGTCTTAATTTCTTTTGAAATAAAATTGGAAAACTAATATGTTTACTTGTTAATAAAGTAGATCATTTTGAGTAAATATGTTCTCTTATGGGATTTTGCATATTACTTCATTTTAATTAATAAAGTAGATCATTTTGAGTAAATTCATGTTTAAAAATCAACTTAGTTATACCTCCTAAACTTATAAAGAAATAAAAGATAATTGGTGAATTTAAAATGAATTATACCTCCCAGCAAACGACCAAGACTCAACCAGTAAAAATTTCTAAAATGTTAGGTTAATTCGACCATATACTACACAACCGACATAATTTCAAGTTAACCTAAGTGACTTTTTGTACTCTTAATTAAGTAAAATTAACTTAATTACTGAGTTAAGACAAGACTAGGCTTGTTTGTTTGAATTGCACACTTTCTCTCATCTCTCTCTCTTCTCCTCCCTTGCTTTTCTTCTATTAAAAGTGCATGCATGGGCGAAGGTCCCAGAACCTACATCTCAAGGGACCATCTGATTTTTCCCCCAGCACCAGAAAATCATTGTTTTCTACTTCTTCCTATACTATTAATATGGAAAACCTGGGAAACTGACAAAAAAATTCTACTTCCTCTTCTAACCCATCAGCCGACCACAAGTTGACTTCCCCATCCCTAACCTCCCTCAACTGGAGCAACCAGAAAACCTTGTAGGGTCAAGTGGACCTCAATTCCAAAATTAAAATGCAAACCCCTTTGCCCTTATGGTCGACCATTTGGTTTGACTTTAGCAAAAGCTAGAAAATTTGCCTAGGACTGTGCCAAACCAAGCCAACCAAGGGCAAAACCTGCCACCCCGTCAGCAGCCTGTCATTCCTCTTAAGGATTTTTATGATCCTTCCAATTACGAGGAAAGACCTGGGGTGGTCATACCACAAGGGGACTTTGAGATCAAACCAACTATTCTAAACCTAATCAAACATTTTCATGGTCTTTCGAGAGAGGACCCTTTTTGTCATCTCATGGAATTAACTGTCCCCGCTCAAACCACCCATTCTTGTAATGTGCAAGAAGACGTGTGGCTCATGAGACTTTTCCCTCTCTTTAAAAGGTAACGCTTCACATTGTTTAAAAACAGTTGGGCTCTCTATCACCACCTGGCCCCAATTAGTAAGTGCTTTTCTTAAAAAAAATTTTTCGATCGGTCGTTGAAGGTCGGCCCGGATAGGTTGTTAATATGATGATTTTATCGTTGAAATATATATAGTGGTTAACCTAATTTGAACCTAACCATCTCTTTACAGAAATTTTTAACCTGGCCTACTTGATTTTATCTTGTCGCTTTTAGGCCCAGGGTCGAACTCAGGGAAGTGGGGTTCAAGTCGAGTTCCTACGTTGTCCTTAAAACGCGTCTCTTCCATTCGTTTATTGTGTTTTTGGTATTTTTCTTATTTAGGTTTTTTTCTGGTAATCCTTGTTCTTGAGGCACACCCTCAAAATTGTGTCCTTGGCTTTTAGCCAAAACAGAGTTCCAAAACACGCCTTGCTACTCGCAAGACGGGGTACCTGCAAATCAAAGATTATCTTTTCACTTTTATACCTTTTTTTATCTTTTTACTAAGAAGGAAGATAGCAGATAGAAAGTAAATATAGTAGCTATAGATATATATTTATATGTAGTATATATATAAAGGGGTGGGGGTGGAGGTGACGATGGAGTGTAGCACTATGTCGAGTCAGTTGACGTCTAGAGAGACGCAACCAACACGACTATGTGCCGCGTGGAGTGTGGATGGAGGATGGATGATGTATGGGACCACGCTTTTTTTGTACGCATGTATCAGGGAATATCAGCAACTGGTGCAGATATCCCCGCGATACAGCGTATAATAAATAACATGAAAGTATATGTACATATGTATGTATATAATTAAATATATCTATATATATATATAAATGTATAGTTATATATGTATAGATATATATATATATAGATATATATGTGTATATATATGTATATAAGTATATATATATATATATGTATATAAGTATATATGTATCTAGATATATATATATATGTGTGTATATATATAAGTATATGGATATGTATATATATATATGTATATAAGTATATATGTATATATATATAAGTATATCTATAAGTATATAGATATATATATACGTGTATATATATATATATAGAGATATATTATATATATATGTATGTATACATAACTATATAGATATACTATGTATATAAGTGTATATATATAATAGATATATGTATGTATATATATATATATGTATGTATATATATGTTACTATATATAACTATACGTATAGTGTAAGTGTGTGTGTGGGTGTGTGTGTGTGTCGGTGAAGATGTGTGTGTGTTGGTGTAGTGTGTGTCTGTGAGTGAGTGAAAAAGAGAGAGAGAGAGAGAGAGAGCGGGAGAGAGAGAGAGAGAGAGATAGAGAGCCCTAGAGAGAGAAAGAGCGGGCGGGAGAGATCGCGAGCGCGGACGATGGCAGCGAGTTAAGACGTCTGCTCGCGGCGGCGGACGTCTGAAGATGGTGGGTGCGGGCGCGCCTTCGCATAGGGTTCTGCAGGCCTGCGCGAAGGCGACGGGCGGGCGAAGGCGTGGAGGAGCGAGTGTGGAGGAGGTCTGCAGGTGGTCGCGGAGGGTCGCGGAGGAGGACAGGGGGCGGCGCGAGGCCGTAGCCGGCCGCTGCAGTGCGCGCGGCCGACGGCTACAGGTGCAACTGCGAGGCGGACAGAACGGAGACGGAGGCGGGGAACAGGCCTGCAGGCGCGCGCGGAGGGTTGCGCGCCTGCGGGGAAGGTCGCGGAGGAGGCGGGGGGTGCTGCTGCTGCTGCTGTCGCCGCGGTTTAGTTGCTGCTGCTGCTGCTTCAAGCTTCGGAGCTTGAAGCGGCAGCAATGGCGTGGAGACGAATACGAAGAGAAAAGAAAACACCACGCCCACCGGCTCGTTGAAGAGCTGGGCGGTGGTGCTCCCACTGTGGTGGTGTGCACCACAGTGGGTTCTCCTGCTCGCCGGGTGCCTCCTCGACGGAGGGCCGACGTATGGGAGGGGAAAGCGGTGGAGAAGATGGCTGGGGGTTTTTTCAGCAGCTGCAGCAGCTGCGTCGCAAGGATGAAGCTGCAGCTACTTATAGAGGAGGGGAGAGTGGCGTGCCGGCTGCAGCAGGGAGAGGGTGTGCGAGTTGCAGCTATAGGGAGCGGCGTTGGCAGGGAGACGTGACGGGAAGAAGTACTGCGTGGCTGCTGCTTGCAGCTGCGGGAAGAGTACAGCCGCGGGAAGGATGCAGCCGCGGGAAGGAGAGAAAAGAAGAAATCAAGAGGAAAAATAAAAAGAGGGTGATTTTGCAGGGAGGCACTTGAAGAAAAATGTAACTATGTAGGCGATTGTTTCACTCCTCTTCCTCTCTTGATTAAATGCATGCATGCAAGTGTTTTTACAAATGCGATTACAGGATCCTATTATGCAATGTTAATGCTAGAAAATAGCACAAGAAGGCGTTATTACAGGCGTGTTTTGAGGTGCAAACATATACCCCCATGCCTATCTTTTGCTAGTCCCTAGCAAAATAGTATTTAGAAATGATCTTAAGCTGAAGATTTTCTTCTGAGGTGATACAGGTGTGTTTACTATGGAATATTGTGAGAACCAATTGTAAAGAAGACTACCAGTACTTTAAGTCTCACATGACATAGATCATCTCTCAACTAACCAGGACTCTTGATATTTAAACCTTAAGTACGATTTCCAGGACCCAGGAGGTTTTTGCCGTACTCGAGAGCTCAAGAGGTTATGGTTTGTGCATAGTGAAGGATCAAGACTGACCAGATGAACATTAAGACTCAATCCCAGGGTTTCACGAATTTTTAAGTACAGGTTGGTCCCAGTTTCAGCTCATGTCTTCGAATTGACCCTTAAGATGATGACGGAAAACTTAACTCCCATTTTCTGATTTTTTTTTTTTTTTTTTTTTGTGACTCACCGAAAAACAAAGTATATAGACATTTATGAGATATACTGACTCTTTTAAAACATCTCTTTTCTGATTGATTTTTTTTTTTTTTTTTTTGAAACACGTGTCAGTATATCTCTTACAACACATTTTGAAGCACACTTTTTTTTTTTTTGGTGGGAGAGTTTCTTTTTGGTGGAAAGAGTCGGTCCTAAACACAAGACTAAAGCCTGGGATAAAAAGTCTACCTGCGCACACAGGTAAGGACTCCACCTTCCCTAATGAACACTAGGGTTGGATCTTATGTTCACCTGGTCTTTCCTGATATGTGTAGTGTGAACCAAGTTTACTTAAGCTCTCAAGAAAAGCAAACCAATGGATCCTGTACTGGTGTCTCAGGTACAAGAATACATCCTTAGTTAGGAGAGATCTTGATCTATTTTGTCAATGCTTTAAGTGAATTAAGCCGAGCCTGAGCGAATCAAGCTTTTGTGGCCTGGAAAGTCTTCAAAACAGAGGTTGAATATCCATAAACACTTATTGCCTTTTTGTTTCAGCTTCAAGATCATTATTAAACACCATTTATTATAATATATATATATATATTTTTTTTTTCTTTTCTTTTCTTCTTTTTTTTTTTTTTTTTTTTTTCATATTTATAAATAGGTGGGAACTGTATAATACCATAACATACCCGGATCCTATGGATGCCTATCCAACCCCCCATGCCAAACAATGCTATGTCCTCATATGCATGCAGGGAAAGGCAGAGGAAGGATGGAAGATCGGGTAACAAGAGCTGAGGTTCAGGGTATAGATCAGGGTGGAAGGGTGGGTGGATGGTGGGTGGTGAAGAGAAAAGTGAAGTGATTGCGATAGAGGTGTGAAAAGTGATGGTGGATGGTGAGTGCTGTTAGGGTGCCTCCCAACAAGCGCTGAATTTAATGTCCCCAGCTGGACTCAGAATGAGGCAAAGAATTAGTTACCCTCCAGCAGGGCAACGGTTTCTCCAATGGGGGTAGGTTCATGAGTCAGATAGGGTTTGAAACGCTGCCCGTTGACCAGATTTGGGATCTTCGATTTCGACGGCCCCTTTGGGGAATGGTCTTGAGACCAGAAAAGGACCAGTCCATTTGGACTTTAATTTCCCAGGAAAGAATTTGAGTCGGGCATTATAGAGCCAAACTTGCTGAGATGGCTCAAATTCCTTCCGCCGAACATGGCTGTCATGAAAAGCCTTAGTGCGCTGTTTAAAGGTTAGAGCAGAATCATAGGCTTCACGACGGAGCTCTTCCAGCTCTTGGAGTTGGAGTTTCCTTTCTCGTTCACACAAGTCTGGGTCGAGGTTACATTGGCGAACCGCCCAATAAGCGCGGTGCTCCAACTCCACAGGCAAATGACAAGGCTTCCCATAAACGATTCTATATGGAGACATACCAAGGAGAGCCTTGAAGGCGGTCCGATACGCCCAAAGTGAGTCAGTCAGCCTGTCGGACCAATCCTTACGGTCAGGCCGAACCATTTTCTGGAGAATCTGCTTGATTTGCCGGTTTGACACTTCCGCCTGGCCGTTCGTCTGAGGATGATACGGGGATGCGATACGATGGTTGACTCCGTACCTCCTCAGAAGTGCCCGAAAAGAAGCATGGGTAAAGTGGCTTCCTCCATCCGAGATAATGGTACGAGGGATCCCAAAACGCGCAAAGATATGGTCTTTGACAAATCGGGTGGAGATAACATGGTCAGCACGGCGCGCGGGAATAGCCTCGATCCATTTTGAAACATAGTCGACGGCCACGAGGATGAATTCGAAGCCGTTGGATGGAGGAAAGGGACCCATGAAGTCAATTCCCCAGATGTCGAAGATTTCCGCAGCTAGGATGTGTTGCAAGGGCATCATGTCACGACGTGCCATTGACCCTAATGACTGGCACCTAGTGCAATGTTTGGCATAAGTGTGTGCGTCCTGGTGAAGGGAGGGCCAAAAGAAACCGCACTGCAACACCTTGGCTGCAGTTTTCCTCCCAGAGAAATGGCCTCCACAGGCCTGATCGTGGCAGAAGGATAGCACACTGGGGAACTCACTGTCAGGAATACAGCGACGGATGATTTGATCAGCACCTATCCGAAAAAGAAGTGGATTATCCCAGAAATAATACTTTGCTTCTGCCATGAGACGCTCGCGCTGGTTTTTAGGCCAGCCACGTGGAAGAGATCCAGAAGCAAGGTAATTGGCAATGTCGGCATACCACGGTCCACTTGCCACATTTATTGCCAATAGGTGCTCATCAGGAAAAACTTCATTAATTGGCAGAGTAAGTCCAATATGGTCAGGGTCCAGTCAGGAAAGGTGATCAGCCACAACATTCTGGGCTCCGACCTTATCACGAATCTCAATGTCAAATTCCTGGAGCAGAAGGATCCAACGAATCAGTCTAGGCTTGGCATCCTTCTTGTGCATGAGATGGCGAATGGCCGCGTGATCAGTGAAAACAATAACGTGAGAGCCTAGAAGGTAAGAACGGAATTTCTCCAGCCCAAAGACGACTGCCAGTAGTTCCTTTTCAGTGGTAGTATAATTACGCTGGGCCTCGTCCAACGTCTTACTGGCGTAGTATACCACGAAGGGGTGTCTATCGCGTCTTTGTCCCAGGATGGCTCCGACTGCAAGGTCTGAAGCGTCACACATAAGTTCAAAGTCGAGGGACCAATCAGGCGGTTGGAGAACAGGGGCCTTGGTGACAGCATTACGCAGCTGCGTGAATGCTTGTATACAGTCAGGGCCCATGTCGAAGGGCACGTCGGTTGATAGGAGATGAGTTAAGGGTCGAGAAATTTTGGAGAAGTCTTTGATGAATCTCCTATAGAAACCGACGTGTCCCAAGAAGGAGCGGATTTGTTTGACAGAACCAGGCACAGGTAAATCAGCAATGATATCGAGCTTAGCTCTGTCAACCTCGATACCCCTATCGGAGATGATATGTCCAAGAACAATTCCCTCGTGCACCATAAAATGACTTTTTTCCCAGGAAAGCACGAGGTTTACATCAATACATCTCCTAAGGATGCGAGTCAGGTTGGCAAGACATTCGTCGAAAGATGGTCCAAAGACTGAAAAGTCATCCATGAAGACCTCGAGAAAGTCACCCAGCATGTCATGAAATATCGCCAGCATGCATCTCTGGAAAGTTGCTGGCGCGTTACAAAGTCCGAACGGCATCCTTCTAAAGGTGAAGGTGCCGAAAGGGCAGGTAAAAGTGGTTTTCTCTTGGTCTCGGGGGTCTATTGCCACCTGGTTATATCCTGAGAATCCATCCAGGAAGCAGAAAAATTTATTTCCCGCTAACCGCTCCAGGATTTGGTCAATAAATGGTAATGGGAAGTGATCTTTCTTGGTTGCAGCATTGAGTTTCCTATAATCTACGCACACTCTCCAAGATGTAGGAGTGCGTGTAGGGATGGATTCGCCCCTGTCATTGACACGGATGGTGTGTCCTGCCTTTTTGGGCACAACGTGAATCGGACTCACCCAGGGGCTATCGCTGATCGGGTAGATTATACCCGCATCCAGCCACTTAATGATTTCATTCTTAACGACCTCCCGCATGTTAGGGTTGAGACATCGCTGCATCTCGCGAGAAGGTCGAGCCTCCTCCTCCGTATATATACGTTGAGTGCAGTAGGAGGGACTAATACCAGATAAGTCTGATAAAGACCATCCAATAGCTGCCTTGTGTTCTTGGAGGAGGAGGTCTGCAGGTGGTTGCGGAGGGTCGCGGAGGAGGACAGGGGGCGGCGCGAGGCCGTAGCCGGCCGCTGCAGTGCGCGCGGCGGACGGCTACAGGTGCAACTCCGAGGCGGACAGAACGGAGACGGAGGCGGGGAACGGGCCTGCAGGCGCGCGCGGAGGGTTGCGCGCCTGCGGGGAAGGTCGCGGAGGAGGCGGGGGGTGCTGCTGCTGCTGCTATCGCCGCGGTTTAGCTGCTGCTGCTGCTGCTTCAAGCTTCGGAGCTTGAAGCGGCAGCAATGGCGTGGAGACGAATACGAAGAGAAAAGAAAACACCACACCCACCGGCTCGTTGAAGAGCTGGGCGGTGGTGCTCCCACTGTGGTGGTGTGCACCACAGTGGGTTCTCCGGCTCGCCGGGTGCCTCCTCGACGGAGGGCTGACGTATGGGAGGGGAAAGCGGTGGAGAAGATGGCTGCGGGTTTTTTCAGCAGCTGCAGCTGCTGCGTCGCGAGGATGAAGCTGCATCTACTTATAGAGGAGGGGAGAGTGGCGTGCCGGCTGCAGCAGGGAGAGGGTGTGCGAGTTGCAGCTATAGGGAGCGGCGTTGGTAGGGAGACGTGACGGGAAGAAGTGCTGCGTGGCTGCTGCATGCAGCTGCGGGAAGAGTGCAGCCACGGGAAGGATGCAGCCGCGGGAAGGAGAGAAAAGAAGAAATCAAGAGGAAAAATAAAAAGAGGGTGATTTTTCAAGGAGGCACTTGAAGAAAAATGTAACTATGTAGGCGATTGTTTCACTCCTCTTCCTCTCTTTATTAAATGCATGCATGCAAGTGTTTTACAAATGCGATTACAGGATCCTATTATGCAATGTTAATGCTAGAAAATAGCACAAGAAGGCGTTATTACAGGCGTGTTTTGAGGTGCAAACAGTCGTACTAATGCATTAAGACGATCCATAACTACCTATCAACAAAAAAATGGTGAACCCCTCCTTGAGTCATGGGAAAGATTCCAACAACTTCTTAGAAGTTGTCCCCACCTTGAAATTCCACAATGGTAGATAGTACAAATCTTCTATCATGAATTAGAAGATCAATTAAAGAGATTCATGGATGCCTCATGTGGGGGCAATTTCCTTAACAAAGACGTTGAAGGTGCCTACCTCCTTTTTGAAGAAACAAGTCAAAACTCATTTAATATGACTTTAATGGACATTTTTGATAGAACTCAAAGCCCAAGACTCGAAGTCAATGAAATTGACTCCAAATCCACCTCTGTTCCAGTCACTCAAGATGATCTACAGATGATAGCTCAAAGGCTGCACTAGATGCAAATCCACCAGAAAAAAATGGAAGAAAAGCTCACTCACAAACAAACTCCACACCTTAACTGTCCACACCCTAACCCTCCACACCTTCCCAGAAGAGAAAATCTACACAACATTGATTCCACACCTGCTGAACAGTAGTTTTCTGCTGATTTTGCATATGATATGACTGGGAATTTTGATTACCTAAATCAAAATATTCGTGATCTCACCACTGAAAATATCTATGTTCTCTTGGAGCAATTTAGAAACCCCTCCAACACCTACAATAAAAAATGGAGGACCAACTTGAATCACTCTTGGAAAGCTCCAAACTTGATTTCGTTTTCCAAACAAAATCAATTTGGAAATTATGGGCAATGCACATAACAACCTAGGCTGTCCTAGGAAGATATTAACACCCAGGTCATGAAGACTCTGTAGGGTATGTAGAATCAAATGACAGAAGTAACCCACATGATAACCAACTTGCAACATCAAGTTAAGGTTACTCCTGATCATAGACCTGCTAGCAATCTGCCTTCACAACCCATGCCCAACCCTAACAATCAACGGAATCAGTTTCAAGGTGGATATTCCGGTCAACCCATTCACCCATCACCTCAGCACCCCTCAGGTTTCAATCACAATTAGGCTTCCTATCCTCCTCCTAGAAACAACCATACAACAAATGTAGTTACTTTGAGGAATGGGAAAACCACTCAAGATCCCTTGCCTATTAAAGAAACCCACTTCAATGAAAAATTGATCAACTCTTCTCCCTCTTCCTCTAACCCTGTTCAAGAACTTGAAAATACAAAATAGGAAAACCTAATACCCTTTCCACAAGCCCTTCACTCTTCACACACAAAGAAGAAAAATCTGAACCACTGATAAGGAATTAATGGATCTCTTTCGGTAAGTAGAAATTAATATCCCTCTCCTAGATGCCACAAAATATATCCCTACCTACGCCAAATTTTTGAAAGATTTGTGTACTCCCAAAAGGCAGCCTCAAAATGTAGGAAAAGTAATCCTTCTGGAGACAGTTAGCTCAATTGTGCAGAACAAACTACCTCTTAAGTGAAAAGATCTAGACGCACCCCTAATTCAAGAGGTCATTAATGACACCTCTTTTGTTCGCGCCTTACTAGATATCAGTGCCTCAATTAATCTTATCCCCATGGTAGTTTTTGAGGAATTTAATATCAGAGAATTAAAGCCTGTTGAGATTACTCTTCAATTAGCAAGCCGATCTACAATCAAGCCAAAATGAATTGTTGAGGATGTCATTGCTCGGGTCAAAAATTATCAATTTGCTATAGACTTTTTAGTCCTGGATATAGAGGTATCGAAAGCTTTAAAGTATGCCCTTATAATTCTTGGAAGACCATTCTTAGCCACCACCCGCGTCAATATTGATTGTGATTCTGGAAAGATGAAGTTCATGTGTGACGATGAATCGATAACCCTAGATATTTTCCAAGCTTCTAAGTGATTACAAGAACTTGATTTCTTTGACGACTCGGATTCAGAAATTGAAAATATGGTGGAGAAAGCAATGCAAATTTCACACATGGGTTCCTTTTTTTCCATTAACACGGTTCCTGAACAATCCATTTCATCCCAACCTTCCACCCTAACCACACATTCTGCAGCTAACACTCCAGCTGACCCTTTCCCTCTCATTTCACCTCTAACTCCTAAGGCAGAAATTTTGTCGAAGTTGGGCCCTCAACTTGAGCTCAAGCCTTTGCCTGACTCCCTTAAATATGTTTTCTTGGGCCCGAATCAGACCATGCCCCTGATTATCAACTTTGGACTTACTGGGGCACAAGAGGAAAAACTTCTCCAGGTTTTAAGAAAACACAGAAAAGCTATTGGCTGGACCCTTTCTGACCTTAAGGGTATTCATCTATCCTATTGCACCCATCACATCTATCTAGAAGATGATTCTCGCCCCTCCCGCCAACCACAAAGGTGCCTGAACCCTACTATGCAGGAGGTGGTGAAAGATGAGATTATAAAGTGGCATGATGCTTATATCATCTACCCATTACTAACAGCTCCTAGGTCAGTCCCACTCAAGTCATTCCTAGCAAGGCTGGACTAATAGTTATCACAAATGAACATGGGGAAACTATAGCCACTAGGACTGCTTCTTCTTGAACACCACTACCAAGAAGGACCATTTTCCTCTCCCTTTTATTGATCAAATTTTGGAGCGGTTAGCGTGACGCAATTACTATTTTTTTTATGGTTATTCTAGCTATAATCAAGTAGCGATCCATCAGAGGACCAAGACAAAACTATATTTACCTGCCCTTTTGAAGCCTTTGCTTTCTGAAGAATGCCCTTCGATCTTTGCAACGTACCTACGACTTTTCAATGGTGTATGCTTGCAGTTTTTTCAGACCTGGTAGGTGAATGTCTGGAAGTCTTCATGGATGACTTATCAATTTTTGGAGATTCTTTTGACCTTTTTCTCCAAAATGTTGAAAGAACCTCCAAAAATGCATGAAGTTAATCTCATCCTCAGCTAGGAAAAAAGTCATTTCATGGTCCAGAAAGGAATTGTCCTAGGCCATGTCATTTCTAAAAAAGGAATTGGGGCAGATCGAGCTAAAATTGATGCTATCTCCAAACTCCCACCGCCCACTATAGTAAAATAGATCTGATCATTTATAGAGCTTGTGAGTTTCTACTGTCATTTCATCAAATTTTTTTCCCAAATCTCCGAGCACTTAAGTCAATTTTAATGCCCAATTCCTAGAGAGTTTTCTGAAGTTGAAGAAGGATGTTACAAAGGCACCAATTTATAGGGATCTAACTGGAATTGTCTCTTTGAACTCATGAGTAATGCCTCTGATTTTGCTGTGGGGGATGTTCTAGGGCAAAGAATTGACAAGAAGCCCATTGTGATCTATTATGCCAACAAAACCCTTGATGTTGAATAATGGAATTACACGGTTACCAAAAAAGAACTTACCATTGACATTGCCCTTAAAAAATTTAGATCATATCTGTTGGGGTCACATGTCACTATATATACCGACCACTCAGCACTTAAATATTTGCTGAACAAAAATGATCTGAAACTGATGGGAACACCATCATGAGTCGTAACTAGCTCATTTTGACCCAAAGAAGAGAACAAAAGCTCCTACATAACCAACTGGAGGTCCTAATTCCATGAATAATCATTCTGAGAGAAAGGCAAGAAATAAGGGGTAAAACTGTAATTTCACCATTGCAGTACAACAACAGGTTTTCTCATGAGCTAAACACAGGTCAAATGGTCTTAACAAGATAAAAAGTGGGTTGGTTCAACTAGAAAAGGGTTCATGTGAATTCTAGGAATTAAATGACTTCTTGTAACCCTAAAATAGACCCACTTGATTTAACAAGGTTCTGATCCAGATAAAATTCACCTAAACCCTCTAAAAATCATATAAAAATATTTTCTAAGGCTTAAAACCTTTAATTTGGCCCTTGGAACCTATTTTGACCTAAATTGGGGTCTCAGTCAAATATTTGCCATAATTGGGTTATTTCCATAAATTACCTAGTCAAACATGCTCAAACCCAAAATCCAACTTCACCATTGGATTCCTTAGATCCAAATTAGGTTTGTACCAAAATTTGGACTTAAAAAGAATTCATCTTGACCTACTTTGCAAATAGGTCCAAGTTAATTACATTTCTACCCCTATCTTTTGAAAACCTTTGCAGAAACCCCCTTACTTTGTCTTCATTCTTTGTAATTAGGTCCCTCTGTCATTATAGCGGAGGGAATCCTACTCCAGCGAGATTTCAAAGGCAAGAACTCGATCTCTCAGAGAATCCCCTGCAAAATTGAATGGGAGATTCTCTAAGAAATCTCCTCCAGTATGAACCTAATTTGAAGCCCTAATTTATACCCAATCTCCCATGCGAATGCATGAGAGATTTGGGTCCTTTTGAACTTCCAACTTTCGCGAGCTTGCCGTGCTTGGAAGCTGGACTTCCAAGCACAAACTCAACCTCTAGGACCTATTTAAGAAGCCCCAACTCATTTCGCATCTCCTCAGCTTGACATTGGCTGGGAAATCCCTCAAATTCATCTCTTCCTCCTCCAGCCAATGGCTCAGCAAGCTTCGGTGACCTCCCTCTATTTCCCTCATCTCCCAACCACAATACCAGTGGTAGGACTCTCTTCCTCCTGTTCGTCCGCATCGCGCCCCACCCTCCGACACCTCTACAGCCCCTTCATCGTCGCCGTCCTCCCCCCACTAAGCGCTTCGTCTCCGGCGATAGCAATACGTGCTGGCCGCCATCCCTTCCTCCCCATTCGTCTCCTTACGCCCATATAAGTCCCTTTTCCCTTCTACTCATTTTTCCCCTCTTTATTTATTGAAAACACCCCTCAACGCACTCAATCACCATCACACCTTCCATCTCTGACCAGACCTCCGGTGAGGAATCCCTGTCGCTCTGCACTTCCATCCGCTTCGCCAACCACACCATAAGCTCCGTAACACCTCACTGATCATAAACCCTCAGTTCACTCACCGCACCACACACCCAAAACACCCACCGAACACACCTACTCACGCACGTAGGGTGCCCCAAGCATGCGCACTCCGGTAGCCCCATGCCACGCCGATCCCGGCAACACATCCGCCGTGTCTCGGCGAAGCCTCCTGAGCTTTCTGATAAGGCCACTAGGCTGTTTGTGTGTTAGCATGTTCGGAGGGACGCCGCCATTGATGATAGCGAGGAGCTTGCTTGTAAGCTCACTCCAGGACTTACCACTCCAGGTTCATATCCCTAGGTTGCACGAACTCCCCTCGCACATAGATCCAGGCAACCAATTGACATCGAAGGCCAAAGTATCAGCTACAATCAAGAGTCGTTGCTTGCTATGGGCACACGTGAAGGGAGGTGGGAGGATAGTCCCACCTCAGAAAATCTTGAAGCGCCACAGTAGAATAAATTGGAAAAGTGCATTAGGCTTATCGCCTCCTGACCATGGGGTGAGGTCCCACTCACCTTCACCCGCCTCATCCGTGACCCGACCTCCGTGGACCTGGGGTGACCCGTTTAACCAAACCAACACTCCTCACCCACCACCGCATGCCGATGGGCATGGTCCTAGGCATACCTGACCCGATTGCTCGAGACGGTGGCTCTAGGAGAGCGAACCTAAGAGAGAAAGAGGAAGAAAGACCTTGCGCTGGTAGAGGTAGGTTTTGCTCTCATAGGAAAGGAGAAGAAGAAGCCAAGGAAGAAGAAGGTGGAGGCTAGAGAAAGCTAAGGAAGGAGAAAGCAGGGCTGAAGCGGAAGAAGCTGAAGGCAAAGAAAGGCTAAGGCACAGGGATGAGATCAGAAGAAGAGAAAGAAAGAAGAAGAAGGAAGAGAGTAGCTAGAGATAGAGAAGAAAAGAGAAAGAGAACAAAGAAGAATCCAAGGCAAGGAGCGACCAAGGAGAAAAGAACAACGAAGATAAAGAGCAAGAGAAATCAAAGAAGGAAAATCATAGACACTGTAGCACATCACTTTTAAGAAGTCTGATTTTGTAATCAGACGTCCAATTTTTCACAAGTCCTCATTTATATTTTTAGCTACATTTTATTATCCATATACTCATGCTTTACATTTCTCATTAGATTTTTGAGTAATATTATGTGTTTAAATTGCATTCATCAAGTCCGACGTCGAACATAGGGAGAAAAAAGAATTCATTTTGGTGTCATTTCCAGGAAGCAACGCGCAATTCATCACTAGTCTCTGCATTATTCTGATTATATTTGAGCACTAACTTGCCCTATTTGTCTTATTGCGATTTCGCCAGGTATTTCACAAGGAGATCTCCCATGCAAATCGACCACTCCAGGGAAAGAAACTTCTCTATTCTTCCATAATCAAATCTCCTAATCTTGGGAAGACAAAAAGGAAGCAATCAATTAGGAATCAACTACCGTAGTTTTATAGTAATTATCATTTTAAAAGCAAAGTTTCCTAATTTGCGAAATTTTTTTCAAATCTTATTGAAGTTGAAGCGATTTCTAGGGATCCTACCCCAAAATTCCTGTGCCTATTAGGGATCATGCTTAATTTATAAATCTCCCTGGACTTCACACTTCTTGTTTGAAGTCCAAAGAGAACTTCTATGAAAATCAAAAAGGACCTGGAAATAAAGCCAATTAGGGTTTCTACATTAGGGTTTTGGAGTGCTAGTTCACAC
Source organism: Thalassia testudinum (assembly GCA_037157565.1). Lineage (NCBI taxonomy): Eukaryota > Viridiplantae > Streptophyta > Magnoliopsida > Alismatales > Hydrocharitaceae > Thalassia > Thalassia testudinum. Next base: position 16,577,406 of record JAZHRO010000007.1, read on the forward strand.
CTGCATGCATAAAACGAAACAAACCCACCCGCATTTGTGTGCTATCCAAGTTCTTGATTGAAAAGATCTAATCAAGACAAACCCTATAACCAGGCTCTAAAATCAATTGAACCTTAAAATCCTTGGACCTAATAACCTGGGAGTCAAATTAGGGTGATTTCTAGGTCTTAACCTAGAATCATTCTTTCATCTTTAGGGCAAGTCAGGTGAAGTTGGACTACATTGTAGCCCAACCAACCTCCAAATTAGGTCATAAGCCCAAACAACTACTAATTCAAGTGAAATCAAAGGCACAAGTTAGGATATAAAACTAGTAGACTTAAGAGGTCAAAGTTATCCATTCTGGTCTACCTGGACCCTCAGTGACAAGAGAGGTTAGGTGGGGGAAACCCTGTAACCCATGGGGGTGCTCTACTGTGTAGGGGTCTTTGTAGGGCTCTCCCTCTCTGGCTGCCCAGGTAATTCTCAGGTGGATGACTTTCTGATCTAGGGGTATCATCCACCCCGAACCTCCATAGTCATCCAAACATCTTTGGGTGCCTTGATTGGGTCAAAAACACATCAAGTCCCTCATCCCTTCTAGTTAGAACACACACATAGATTTTCTTTGGGAGTCTCTATTCAGATCAAATCACTTCAATCCAGACTTGAATTTTGATTCTACAGCTTGATTCCACCATCCGATTCAAATATGCAGCTTGACTACTTAGGAATACCATTAAAGAAACCTAAATCACAAAGATCCATGAAAGATAGAATGATTGAGGATGCCCTCGAATTTTATGAAATTGAATATAAAACCTCAAAACCAGTAGAAGGCATTCAGGATAGTGTACCAACAACAACAACCTTCATCATAAACTATGCCCAAGTGTTATTAACAGAAGATACAAAGGGATCAACCTGAAACATTCTCATAACAGGATACATTGAGAAAGAAAAATTGCATAATTTTGAATACCTCCAATGCGTGACAAATCCTGTACTGTGGGAAAAACACTAAGATGATCTTGAAAAATGGGAAGAGATGATGAGATTATTGAAACAAGTTATCAATCAGAAATACTCGTACATGCCCCAAACAGTTCATGCAACATCTTGGAATAGTATTGCGGAACAATATGATTTCCCAAATCTCAAGTTTGAGGCACAAGGTTGTTGTGGATTCTCAACCCAGATGGAAAACAACACGCCTGATCTTGAATTAGGTTGGGAAGTCCCAATTGCTGGAGAACACGATTTTGAGCCAGCCCTAGAAGACCAAAATCCCGCTTCACCAAGCATAGAATTTCGAGACTCCTGTAATGATGACATTAAAATAGAACCTCTCGAGGGTGTAATTCCCACCCCTTATTCTGAGAGGGTGACTCTCGAAGGTAACTCTGACCTATATTCTAGTAATTCAACTAACATCCTCAGCCTAGAATCTGGATCTGAAACTTATTGGGAAGATTACAAGGCCCCGTATGACGAAAATCAAAGTTTACATGAAGAATATGATCCTAGGCCTTTATTTCATGAATATCCCTCTCCAACATCCTCAGAGATGCAGATTGATTTTTTAGAAGTCATACCAATCTACAATATAGAAATCGAGGAGTTGGAGGATATAAGTCCTGCCTTCCCCTTCGTCTCCTTATGCGCATATAAGTCCCTTTTCCCTTCTACTCATTTTCCCCTCTTTATTTCTTGAATACACCCCTCGACGCACTGAATCACCATCACCCCATCCAACTTCGGCCAGACCTCCGACGAGGCGTCCCTGTCACTCCTCACCTCCATCCGCCTTGCCAACCACCCCATAAGCTCTGCAACACCTCACTGATCATAAACCCTCACTTCACTCACCATGCCACGGACCCAAAACACCCCCCGAACACACAAACTCTCACGCACGTAGGGTGCCCTAGGCACGCACACTCCGACAGCCCCATGCCACGCCAACCCCCACAACACATCAGCCGTGTCTCGGCGAAGCCTCTTGAGCTTTCTGATAAAGCTGCAAGGCCATTTGCATGTTAGCAGGTTTTAACAGTCGCCGCCATTGACGACAGTGAGGTGCTTGCTTGTGAGCTCGCTCTAGGTCTGCCTGCTCCATGTTCATAGCCCCAGGTTGCGCGGACTCCCCTCTTGCATAGATCCAGGCAACCAATTGGCATTGAAGGTGGAAATATCGGCTGCAATCAATCGTCATTGCCTACTGTGGACGCACGCGAAGGGAGGTGGCACGATAGTTCCAACTCTTAAAATCTTGAAGCGTCGCAGTTGAATAAATTGAAAAATTGCATTACGCTTATCGCCTCCTGACCACGGGGTGAGGTCCCACTCACATTCACCTGCCTCGTTCGTGACCCGTTTACCCGAACCAACACTCCTTACCCACCACCGCATGCCGATGGGCATGGTCCTAGGCATACCTGACCCGATTGCTCGAGACGGCGGATCTGGGAGAGCGAACCTAAGAGAGAAAGAGGAAGAAAGACCTTGTGCGGGTAGGGGTAGGTTTTGCTCTCATAGGAAAGGAGAAGAAGAAGCCAAGGAAGAAGAAGGCGGAGGCCAGAGAAAGCTAAGGAAGGAGAAGGCAAGGCTGAAGAGGAAGAAGGTAAAGGCAAAAAAAGGCTAAGGCATAGGGACGAGATCAGAAAAAGAGAAAGGAAGAAGAAGAAGGAAGAGAGTAGCCAGAAACAAAGAAGAGAGGAGAAAGGGAAGAAAGAAGAAGAAACCAGGGCAAGAAGGAAACAAAAGTAAAGAAAGAAGAAAGAAGAATCCAAGGCAAGGAGCAGCCAAGGAGAAAAGAAGAACAGCAAAGATTAAGAGAAAGAGAAATCAAAGACACAGTAGCACATCACTTTTAAGACGTCTGATTTTGTAATCAGACACCCAATTTTTCACAAGTCCTCATTTATATTTTTAGCTACATTGTACTATCCATATACTCATGCTTTACATTTCTCATTAGACTTTTGAGTAATATTACGTGTTTAAATTGCATTCATCAAGCTTACTGCATGAATTCCATTTGCTAATTATGTTCGACCTCGGACTTAAAACTTTGAGTAATAAAATTATTTATTTTCAAAGCGATTTTAACTATATTACAACGTGACTTTTCTAAACTTGATTTCGCCTTGTCAATAGAAACCCCTCCTTATTCGTTGGATCCTACTGCTCCAAGAATTTGACCTGGAAATTAAGGATGAGGTGAGATCGCAAAATGTAGTGGCTAATATTCTCTATTGTCTCATGATGAATGACAAGTTGATGATGGGTCCACTTTAGTGGACTAATTTAGTGCTTAAGTACATTATTATTGGGATGAGAGATTAATTTAAAGCATGCATGTTATTGACAAAATCATGTGAACACTAGATTTATCATTTCATGTATTAATTGCGGTACTCTTTATATGGAAGGATTGATTATTCACTTTAAATGGAAAGGGCTTCACATCAAAGCTTGATTTGAGATATGTGGGATTTTGTTCTAGCAAAATATATCAAGGGAATATATTTTAAAGGCATCCTTATATGCCTCTCACTTATTCAAGCACATTTCCTTATTTAGTTTGCTTAAATATCTCCCTCATGAATCTCTCTCTCTCTCCCTCAATTCTTTATTCTCTATTTAGTAACGTAGTGAAGAATTTCTCTCTCTTTAACTCTTTCCTTCTTTGACTCTCTCTCTCTCATTTTCTCTTTATATAATAGGGATGGCAGGACAACCAGAATCTCATCTCCCCTCCAAGGGGAGGAAGCCACCCATCTCCACATCCCCTCCCCACCAATAACCTCTCCACCATGTGCCAACACCACCACAAGCCTCCATCATCAGCCACGTCCACGACTGCGACCATCCGCTACCGCACTTCCACCACCAAAGGACACAACCACCACCGCATCTCACCTCCGACGATCACCACCGTGTCTCGCCTCTGATGAATCCATCACTGCTGTTGGTGGTGACAGCACCGACACCTGCAACTGCATCTCTGAGTTTGCAACTGTGTGCCTCCTCTCCAAATAAGTCATCCTGGAACCCATCTCGAATGTCTGAAGACCACCACCGTGCTCCATCTTCTTCTCCTTCTCCTTATGTTCTGCAACTCCACCAACATAACCCACACCCTCAGACCGACCACCACCATCATAATTACAAGCCTCAACCATCTGCCAAGATCCTCTACCTCTAGCAGTACAGAGCTCCTCCTCCGCCCTTCCGACACTTCTCCACCTCTTTCCTCCTTGCACACAGCCACAGCCACTAGCCGCCACCACCATCCCCGATGCCTACTGCAGTGCCCTCGCATGTGCAAGAGGCCTCAAGCAGCCACAGCCTCCCGCGCGGTCAGCAACCTCCAGTGGCCACGCTCGACCTGTGCCATCACGTGCTGCACCACCTGCTGTAGCACCCTCACGCGTAGCGACACAACTAGCAATCTCGCAGCCACCCTTGCGTGCGGCTGCAGCCTTCTCACATGCACGCACAGCCCTTGCGTGCACTCCTTCACATGCGTGCATGCTCTCATGCCACAGTCGGCTCTTCTTCTTCTTTTCGGCCAACAGAGAGGAACCCAAAGCAAGCGTCCTGGCACCACCACACAGCCACATCCACGGGCCTCGAAACTTCGTTCCATCGATGCCGTTGAACTCGCCTCACCCTCACGAGGCCACCCATATCCACGATTGCTTCCGTCGACAACCTGCGTGCCGGCGAGCCGCCATCCCTCCTCATCACTAGCGAGAGCTCTGGTCATCGTTTCTGTTGCCATGAGCTTTATCGGAATAGCCTCGCTTTCCTAGACCTCCTCGGAGCTTCGTGCCTCCAACCGATGCTTCTTCTCCTCACGTGAGCAAGGTGAGGATCATCCCTTATTTTGCTAGAGGGAAAGCTCCATTAAAATTTACATTTGATGCCCTTGCAAGGAATTTGATTTTGATATTAATTATTTTATTACGACAAACTTGTGGAAGGCCCCTCTCTTCTTGAGTTATTGTGACAACAGTAGAGGATTTGATGTACTAGTTAATGCACTTTGTTTTTCCTCCCATGTTGAGTTGATATCAATGGCAATCTATTTTTCCTGGAGATGATTTTATGTGGAATTAATATTGGTGATCTTATTGGTTCTATGCCTCCCTGTGATACGACCTGGAGTGTGGTATAATTTTAGTATTTTAGTAACTTTGATTGAAGATTATCCACCACATTATTTACTACGACGCATTATTTTTCTGATACACATCATCTCTGAAAAGCAAAAAACCCCTGACCAAATGGCGCCATTGCTGGGGAGGCAACATATGCAATAGATTCACCTGATTTTTATTTTTGATTATTCTGAGTTGCACAGTGATCTGACCAGTTGTTATCTTTTCTGTTCAAGGAATCTGACAAGGTGACAGGCGTAGTAGAGTAATGACATCGACCTTGAGCAATGTCCACATGTGTAGAAGACGTAGGAGACCTGGATCCTGCTTTCATGGGGGATTCTCCTTCGTCGTGAATTTTATTTCAATTCTGTCTTCTCACCCTTGTAGCAATTGGAACTTATTTTTGGGGGTCTGTCCTCACATTTTCTTTAGCTACTAAGGGTGCTATTCTTCTACATGCGTGATTCAATTTTTGCTTTCTTGCTCTAGAAACAAAAGGACAAAAAATATCAAGCTACCTATTTAGAAGTTGCATGCCCTTAGGTGTGCGCATTTAGGGGCGACTGAACAGCATACTAGATCTCTTCTCTACATTGTGTACACATTTGTATGAAGATTGCTGGAGATAGGTATATCTTTCTATCTTTGCATCCAGCTCCTGTTCATGCATTTGCATTTGGATTAAAATTCAAAACAACCAAACTGATTGATTTGACCTAATTCAGTGGTTGCCTAACTGCAATTGGGACTGATCATTAGATTCGACCTTAAAACCAAATCACACTTGATCTGATTTAAAGGGACCTGCCTGCGTTATCAAAATAAAAAATGATTTACGGTGTGATGCGCACTGAGCACGCACATTAGGCACCGCACTAAGGTTTGATCCTTTATGGCTATAGACATCGATCTCTTTATCGGTGCAAACCCTCCTATCTTGTTTTGTTGTGGTGGTACTATCCTTTGACCGAGTGTTTTGATACTTCATGGAGGGGGACACTCCTTAAAGGAACAAAAGGGTAGTTAAGAGGCATCACTTATGCATTGCCTCTAAGGAAGGGTTCGCCCTACTTGCATCCCTTTGTTCATCCTTGGACTAACTTCTCACTTGATCACCTGAGAGTATCATCTAAGCAACGTGTAAGTTCTAGGGCACGCGAAGGTTGACTTAGGGCACATAATTGATTGTAAAAATTCTGTGGCCACCAAGAAAGAACGTAAACAACCTCGGTTCTTCTCCAAAGAGCTTGTCAAGGATCTCAAGTCACAACTCCCACTTATACCACTAAAGTGGGAACGGACGGGTGCAAACTTGACCCCATTTGACAACTTTAAGGAGTAGGTTGGAGGTTAGTGCAACTCTGCTCTAAGAAAGAAAAGAGAGTCCCAATGCCTTATGTTTGATTAGGGTGTGTTTTTCAAGTCATGTTTCAAATGGATTACAATAACTACTTCACTTCTTCTCACCCCAGAATACCCAATCCCAATCCCATGACCTGTAGTTATCCCTCATCTGATGAACAATAGGATCCTTTCTACTCTTACTATTGGAACATTGGTCTGATTATTCCCCAATCCTGTGATCATGAGCAGAACCTAGGAGAAGGATACACCATCCCTAACCCATCCATGACTATGCCCAACCCACCCACCCACAATGATTCTTACATTCTGTTGTCAGACTCGAATAGGTTGTTAATATGATGATTTTATCATTGAAGTGTGTATAGTGGTTAACCTAAATCGGACCTAACCATCTCTTTACAAAATTTTTAACCTGGCCTACTTGATTTTATCTTGGTCACTTTTAGGCCCAGGGTCGAACTGAAGGAAGTGGGGTTACAAGTCAAGTTTCTACATCTTTCCTACAATGAATCTCTTCCTTGCGTTTATTGTGTTTTTAATGTTTTATTTTTTCTATTTAGATTTTTTCTGGTAATCTTTGTCCTTGACGCACACCCTCAAAATTGGGTTCTTGGCTTTGAGCCAAAACATGGTTCCAAAACAGGTCTTGCTATTCGCAAGATGGAGTACCTGCAAGTCGAAGATTATCTTTTCTCCCTTATATATTTTTTTATCTTTTTATTGGCATGAAAGAGAAGCAAAAATAAAGTAAATATAGTATATATATATAGGTATATATTATATATGTATAAAGGGGTGGGGGTGGAGGTGGAGATGGAGTGTAGCACGGTGTCGAGTCGGTCGTCACCTAGAAAGACGCAACCGATAGGACGAGGTGCCGCGTGGAGTGTAGGATGGATGGTGGAAGATGTATGTGACTATGCTTTTTGTATGCGTGTATCGGGGAATATTAACAACGGGTGCAGATATTCCCGCGATACCACGTATGGTAAATAATGTGAAAATACGTATATATGCATATATATGGTTATAAATATCTAGGTATATATATATGTATATATATATGTGCGTATATATATATATTTATAAGTATACGTATATATGTATGTAGCTATATATGTATATGTATGTATATATATAGGTATGTAAATATATATATATATATATAAGTATATGTATAGATAGATATATGTATAGATCTATATATATATATATATATGTATATATTTATATGTATATATAAGTATATGATACTATATAGATGTATATATGTGTATGTATACGTATATAGTAATATATGTATATATAGATATATGTAGCTAGAAATGTATATATATGTATATATATGTATATATAGTTATATATATATATATGTATGTATATTTATATATGTATATATGTATAAATACATGTACATATATGTAAGTATGAGTATATGTGTATATATATATGTATATATATATAAGTATATAGATGTATATATGTATATATATATATGTATGTATATAGATATATGTATATAGACTAATACATAGTTTTATAAGTAGTAATATATGTATAGATATATGTAAGTATATATGTATGTATGTATGTATGTATGTATATATATATATATATAAGTATATGTATATATGTAAATATATATGTATATATATATATTTGTATATATATAGGTATATATATATATGTATATATGTATGTATGTATACTAGTACATAAGTATATAGGTACTACTATATGTATAAATATAAGTATATATATATATATATGTATGTATATATATAGGTATATAAATATATGTATATATATATATATCAATATATATATGTATACGTATATATATATATATATGTATATAATAGTGTATAGATGTGTGTGTGTGTGTGTGGAAGTGTGAGTGTATGTGTGTGTGAGCGTCGGTAAAGAGAGTGTTGTGAGAGAGAGAGAGAGAGAGAGCGGGAGAGAGACTGCTGGAGGTTAAGGCGTCTGAAGGCCAGTGGCGTCATCTGGAGGTCCTCAAGCGCATGCGCAGGCGCTTATGCGCGCGAGGACGTGCACGTTGGCGGGCGAGGGGTGAGGACAGGAGACGTAGTGCACCGTACTACATGAAGGCTGGAGCAGGTGCTCGCAGGCGCGCATAGGTGAAGAGAATGGGCGACGCAGGCGGGTGCGGGTGACGCAGACTCGCGGGTGGGTGCTGGTGACGCTGGCGGAGATGCGCATGCGCGCTACGGCCGGTTGTGGCGTGCCGGGTGATCGGTTAAGTGCGAAGCTCACCGGTCACCCCACTGTAGCCACAGTGTCGCGCAGACTGGCATGAATACTGGCTACAGTGTATGGCCACGCTGCACAACCGGGAGCTGCAGGCGGTGTGAGTGTGGCCGGCTCGCGGCTGGAGCGCTTTGGCTGGCGCGTGAGGAAGATGGTCTGCACCAGCCAGTTGTAGGCATGAAGAAGCTCGCGACAAAGCATGCGGAGAGGGAGTTGGCGTGCGCGGGGGAAGGCGAGGGTGATGCGGGCGGTGCTGGGGTGCTCTAGGGTGCTTGGCTGGCCGCTGCAGTGAGGCGCGGTGGCCGGTTGCGGGCGGAAGAGAGAGCAACAGGGTGGAGAAGTGGGAGGCAATGGTGCCTGCAAGCACGCGCTGGAGGCGAGGGTAGCCTGCAAGCGTGCGTGGAATAGGCTGGGCGGCTGCTGCTGCATGCTACTGCTACCTTCTTGCCGCTGCTGTAGGGTGTGCGATGCTTTGAACTTCAAGCGTGAAGCTACCACTCCAATGGCTGGAATTGTTGGAAACGAAGAAATTAGGGAAGATCCACCACGCCCACCGGCTCTATGGTGAGCTGGGCGGTGGTGGGCTCACGGTGGTGGTTATGCACCACCGTGAGTTGCTCTTGTCCGTCGGGTGTCTCCTCCAAGGAGGAGGGTCGACGTGTGGTGAGAGAGGGAGGAGATGGTGGCCTGGAGGACGAAGTTCTGCAGAGTCTTTCTTTTGGCATTTTTTGTTGAGGACCAGGCTGTTTGACGAAGAAGAAGACACCTAGTATTTATAGAAGAGGAAAGCCATGCACAGCCATGCCCTGGCTGTGCATGGCTCATGCATGGCTCACGGCAGGGAGAGGCGGCTGTAGGTCTGGCAGGGAGAGGGGTAGCAGGACATGGCGCGAAGAGAAGAAGTTGTCATGCATAGCAGCCGCGGGAAGATTTCAAAATCAAGTGAAATAAAAAATAAAAAGATGTTGAATTTTGCAAAGATGCACTTGAGGAAAAATGTTAAATGCAAGGCCATTTATTTACTCTCCTTCCCTCTCAATTAAATGCATGCATGCATGTATTTTTACAAATACGATTATGGAACCCTAATATGCATTGGTAATGCTAGGAAATAGCACAAGAAGGCACTATTGCAGGTGTATTTTTGCGGTGCAATCATACCCCCATGCCTTTCTTTTGCTAGTCCCTAGCAAAACATTTTTTTTTGTATTGTATTTAGAAATGATCTTTAAGTTGAAGATTTTCTCCTGAGGCAACATAGGTGTGTTTATTGTTGGATATTGTGAGAACCAATTGTAGAGAAGACTACCAGTACTTTAAGTCTCACATGACAAAGATCATCTCTCGACTAACCAGGACTCTTGATATTTAAACCTTAAGTACGATTTCCAGGACCTAGGAGATTTTTGCTGTACTCGAGAGCTCAAGAGATTATGGCTTGTGCTTAGTGAAGGATCAAGACTGACTAGATGAACATTAAGACTCAAGGCCAGGGTTTCACGAATCTTTAAGTACAGGTTGGTCCCAGTTTCAGCTCGTGTTTTCGGACTGACTCTTAAGAAGATGACGGAAAACTCAACTCCCATTTTCTGATATTTGTGGCTCAAAGGAAAACAAGGTATTTGTGACTTGCCCTGAAGAACTTTTTTTTTTTTTAGGGTAGGGACTTTACAGACATTTGCGAGATATAGTGACTTATTTACATATTTTTTTTTTAAACACGTGTCAGTATATCTCTTACAACATTATTTGGAGGAGCACACTTTTCTTTTTGGTGGGAGAGTTCTTTCTTGGTGGAAAGAGTCCCTCCTAAACACAAGACTAAAGCCTGGGAAAAAAAGTCTACCTGCGCGCACAGGTAAGGACTCCACCTTCCCTAATGAACACTAGGGTTGGATCTTATGTTCACCTGGTCTTTCTTGATATGTGTAGTGTGAACCAAGTTTACTTAAGCTCTCAAGTAAAAGCAAACCAACGGATCCTGTACTGGTGTCTTAGGTATAAGAATACGTCCTTAGTTAGGAGAGATTCCGATCTATCTTGCCAATACTCAAGTGAATTAAGCCGAGCCTGAGTGAATCAAGCTTCTCTGGCCTGGAACCTCTTCAAAACAGAGGTTGAATATCCATAAACACTTATTGTATTTTTGTTTCAGCCTTTAGATCATTACCAAACACCATTTATTATTATTATTGTTATATATATATTATATATATATTTTTTTCTTTTTCTTTTTCTTGCATATTTATAAATAGGTGGGAACTACATGATACCATAAAATACCCAGATCCTATGGATGCCTCTCCACCCCCCATGCCAAACAATGCTATGTCCTCATATTCATGCAGGGAAAGGTAGAGAAAGGACAAAAGATCAGGTAACGAGAGTTGAGGTGCAGGGTATACAGCAGGGTGGTAGGGTGGGTGGATGGTGGGTGGTGAAGTGAAAAGTGAAGAGATCGTGATAGTGGCATGAAAAGTGATGGTGGATGGGTAAAGGACTGGCATTTCATTGGACGAGAGTGTCCCAGGCGGATCGGAGAACAAGTCGGGAAGAAGAAGTTGGCCCTCAGATTGGCCAAGAAGTGGGGCTTCTTGGATATATGGATCCAAAAGGGAATAGCCCCAGTGGGTAGGATGTGGGCTCAAGGTCCTACTGTGGATTTGCAACTCCGCCTGATTTGGCGGGAAAGAAAGGGCAATCCGGTCTTCGGTAGTGTGGATCGGCGATGAGTAGCCCAGATATGACTTAGACCACGAGGTATGGGAAGCGGAGAAAACCTTTTCAGAAGTCTGGTAAGGAGAAGGTACGGGAATAGGGAGGGATGGGGGAATGTCACAATTTGTGTCAGTCAGGCAATCGTCAATGTTTTCAGGTAATCCGCAACAGTCAGAGTTGGTCCCAATTGGTCCAATACACATGCTGACGGCCATGTCCTCGTCAGACGTGTCATCCTCAATATAATCTCAATCAAAGTTCTTGGCTGCCTTGAAGATGTTAAGCTTGAGCTTTTCAGATCCAACGGCAATCTCAATACAGCCCGACTCGTAGTCGATAAGGGCGCGGGCTTGTGGCCAAGAAAGGTCGACCAAGGATGATCGGACAATCAGAAAGTGAGCTAGGAACTTCCATATCTAAAATTAGAAAGTCAACAGGAAAACAGAGATTGTTGACCCTAACCACCACATCTTCCACCACACCCTTTGGAATTTTGACAGAACAATCTGCCAACTGTAACGTAACAGGGGTGGGTTTCAAATCTCCCAAGGAAAATTTTTCGAGCATGATGGTCGGTATAAGATTTATGGAAGATCCTAGATCAAGTAAGGCACGGTTAAAATTGCAGTCTTGGATGCTACAGGAAATGAGCGGTGTGCCTGGATCTTTCTGCTTCGGTGGTAGGTTTGACAGTATAGCACAACTCGCATGAGGCGAGAGAACCACCGGATTCTTAGTTTTCTTTGACTGTCGCCTGGGTGTTGTGTAGTCTTTGAAAAATCGGGCGACAGTAGGTATGTGGTCGATAGCCTCGAGCAGGGGTACCTTGACTTCTACATCCTTGAACAAATTACGTAGGTTATCAAAGGCCTGTGCATCTTTCTGTTTTCCTTTTGGCTCCCTGAGTAGAGCCTCAGGGAATGGGACTAATTCTGGCACCAATTTGGGTGTATCATCCTCTCGCGAATGCGGTGCGCATCCCGAATGAGAGGGCGAAGAAGAAGACGGGCTAGGATAAGGTCGAGGCGGATCAACAGTCTGCTTACCACTCCTCGTAGTGATAGCATTGGACGATGCGGGTCCAATGGGATCATATGGTTGAGGAGGGTTCACAATGGAGACATAAGAGTGCAGTGCTACAACGGGATTAGCCTGAAATTCCGGTGGAATGCTCAGAGCCTGCAAAATTTGATGAACCTGTCCCTGAGAAGGTTGTACCTGTGGTTGAGGACCACGAGGTATGAAATTTCGCGGGTTGGGAACAGGTTGGGCAGGAAGAGTGCCCTGAGATCGAGTCGCCTTGTGTAGTTGACTGATCTTAGCATTCTGTTGCGCCAGTTGGTGCTGAATAGAGGTCATGTTCTCTTCATGGCACTTTGACATATCCGTCATCATTCACATCAATTTGTCAAGAGGACTTGATGCGTGTTCTGCTTGTGGTACGCAAGGGCCTGGTGGCAGATTCGCCACAGGATTAGACTGGGCCCTTGGGATGATGGGTGCAGACAGTCGCATTGGTACACCCGCGGGGTTTTGGCGCTGCAGGTTGTTGGACCATGCGAAGTTTGGATGATTGTGCCACCCTGGGTTATACGTGGCAGAGAACAGGTTGTTCCCCAGGGCGCAAGCATCTTCTATGCCAGAAGACGTGTCTGCTTGTAAATATGCGTCCGAGCATACAGAGGCTTGGTCCTCCATGTCAAAATACTGGCTCGCAGAAGCTAATTCCACATGACTTACCGAGTCGCTCGGTGCGACACTCGGTAAGGAAGGTCTTACGGGGTTTCTCGGGATAAGCCTGGTGTTGGAAGAATTTGGATTGTGACGAAGTTGTGAGGTGGGGGTGTTTGCCATAGAACAGGCGGGGTTGGCCAAAAGCTCGTCCAGCTTCTTGTGCACGACGGAGACTTCATCCATTTTTTGTGCAATAAGGCTTAGATCAATGGATGAATGGGAGGGTCCCGTGTCAACTTCGTGGACATTTCGGGGCTGGCTGGTATGATTAAAGGCGACATGGAAGCATTGTTCATTGAGTTTTCACTCATATTTCCAAACAATTCAAATGCTGCATTCTCGTCTTTATTCATAAAGTTCCTTCCTCAGGAAGCGTCTGCAATCTGCTTCAAAGTCTCATTTAGCCCATAGTAGAAAATCTGGGTTATATGCCACTTAGGCAGACCGTGGTGCGAACACTTCCTGAGAAGGTCATTATACCTCTCCCATGCCTCATGAAATTGTTCACCGTTTTGTTGCGTAAATGAAGTAATAGCATGGCGAAGCACATTGGTTCGCCCGATTGGGAAGAACTTCTTGAGAAACGCTGTTTGCATCTCTTCCCAAGAGTGGATGGTTCTCCCAAGGGTGCGTAACCACTACGATGCTTTATCCTACAATGAAAACGGGGACATTTTCATGAGGACTATAAGTAACCCGACATTTCTTGGTTTAACCATTTCAGCCAGTCGGGTTAGGTCTTCCAAGTGGAGAAAGGGATCTTCACTTGCAAGACCATGGAAGTGAAAATTTATTAGGCCAATTATGTTAGGTTTTAGTTCAAAGTCGTCCCCACCCATGGGGACCCGAATTTGTCCTATGGTCTCTATAGCAGCGGGATTCTGATAGGAGCTAAGAGACCTAGGCTCCTCCCATTCGGGAGGGTTCTGCATTTCCTCCAATGTTTCCCGAATGGCTTCCATTTGCTCATTATACATTTCCATTTGGGCTTGGAGGCGGGTTATGGGATCTAAGGCTCCACCACCTGGTGGGTTCTCAGGGCGGTTTCCTCCCTCTGGATTTAGGGGTGGGTGTGCAGCCATGTTTGTGGAGGAGGATGATTCGGCTTCTTTTTTAAATTTATCAGGCAATTCAAACAGCTTAGGATGTTGTGACCTCCTCCCAAACATGCACTACCGCAGGAAGAATTGGAGGGATAAGAAGGGAAAAGAGATGAGAGAAATGACGTCGCAAAGGTACACTTGATGACAAATCAATTCAATCAAATTCCTAACCTCTACAGTGTGCCCTTAGACCTAAAGATCTAAGTTACCTACTATCATAGACTACGTAACCGAATGCAAGCACCGCGGAACCACTAGGCCAGATTGAAAGGCTGTTTGTCACAGTCTTAGACACCCGATAGCAGCGGGAACCCTCACCAGCACGTAGATGCTACATGCAGGTAGTTAAACCTCCAATCCTTACTATGGGTCAATGATGTAAACATATTTACACTACTTAAAATGTCTATTTATGCATGTTCTTAAGCATAGGATTGCATTTCACGATATAAATATTGCATAACATGCATCATCTCACATTTAGAGTAGTTTGAATAAAATGTAGGTTAATTGTCTCCTTTTATGTGCTTGGACAGGGCAAACATTTTATCGGGGCCTCGGATCAAAGATCCAACCGTATGGATATGATCAGGGAGACGATTGGAGTTCAACAACTCCAAGATTGCCCTAATTAGGCAACCGTAGCATCAGATAGAGATCGGGGAACCCTAGAAGATCAAGGGCCAGGATGGTGTAAATCCGCACTTCAGATGACAAATCCGACTGCACGGATGAATTCGGATCGACGATCGCAGCCCAATGACACAAAAATCGAGCCAATCCGACATCCGTGGCACCATCTACAACTTCCAGAAGATGGACGGCCAAGATGGCGCCACATGGTGCCATCTTAGCCGCCCAAACAGCCACTGGCATTTTGTGAAGGCCCCCACCCGATATCTCTCCGCCGTAAGATGGAGATCCAACGGCTGTGGTCGCCCGACGCTTAAAACGTGTGCTCGACCATCCGCGCCCCGCAGCGCAGCGGTCGAGCGTGCTTACGCGAGCGCGGGGCGCGGGTTCGAGCCGCGGTGAGGGGATTGGAGGCGTGGGTAATTGAGGCGTGTGGAGCGTTGGATGGAGATCGTGCGGTCGCGGGCGCCCGATAGTGCCGATGCGCAATTGGACGCCCCACGTAATGCGCGATCCCACGCGTAGGCGGGCGGGTTGCAGCGAGCGCAGACGGGATTTAAGCCGTCCGATCTCGCGATCGGACGGTTGAAAAGCGCTGGACTTGCGCGAACATTGAGGAGCGGGCAGCCGAGGAGGCGCGCGTGGGCGCGGCGGCGACGGCCACATCGGGGCTTTAGTGACGGATTTATCCGTCACTAAAGACCCCTTATTTATTATTTTGAAGATGTAATGTCCATTTTGCCCCCACTCCTTGCAACTATAAAAGGAGACCCCCTCCATACGAAATTCTCATCCCTTCTTTCTCCTCTCTACCCCTCCAAAGCTCAAGAGAAGCTTGTCCCACACCCGGGATGCTTCTCACGAGATAAAGTCCAATTTTCGTTCCCCTTCGGAAGTGGATCCCGCAACGACGACGGCGTGTTGCTTCGTTCCCGTTCTTCTGCTTCGTCCTCCTTCGTCCCGCTTTGTTCTCCTTCGTCCAGGCGTCGTCCAGTCCGGCTCGTCCTCCAAGCAACCGTCGAGGAGGATTTCTCTCTCCCTATTCTTTTTACCGCTTTCTAGTATAGATTTACTGCTTTCTAGATTAATCTACTCATCCTCTAAGCAACCGTCGAGGAGGACATTTCTCCCTCCATTCTTTTAATGCTTTCTAGAGTAAATTTATCGCTTTCTAGAGTAATTAGTTTATGCTTTCCAGTTGTAATGAACAATCTCTTCAATGCAAAAAAAATTCCTTGTTTATTCTACATCTCATTTTGATTTCTCTGTGTAATATTCTCTTTCTCTCTTACTCTCTCTCTCTCTTCTTGTAAATAATTAGATAGTTATAAATTGAATTATTCTGTAACAAATAAAAGGAAACGCATAGTTTTTAAATCAAACGTCCGCCTCCCTGTGTTCGACCCGGAATTTTAATTTCGGTATAAATTTTATTTGTTGAACACGAATTCTTTGCTTTCGAACTACAACGACATGTTTTCCAAAATCGAACACGTTAGCGTAGGTTCGTAAACGTTCAACATTTTGGAGCCGTTGCCGGGGTGGCAACAATCTTTGATTTCTCTTCGCGTTTTGTAACTTACAAATCATTTACCTCACTTTTCTCCTTTCTTATTGTAATTGCAGGTACTCTTTTGAGGCAAGCAAAAGCGGTAGATTGGAGTAAAGTGCTGTGGAAGGTTTTGTAAGTTATCCCCCATTCTTTCCCCCTCCATAGATTTCATTCGCCACATTGAATCCAAATTTCAATTAACCTCGGTGTTTGCATAAATCCTAGGAATAGTTTGGTTGTTTGGATTCTCACTCACATTCAGTCCACCTTCATTTATATAAAAAAAAGAAAAAAGATAATTTTGTGGGGTAATTTTCAACAAATACACAATGTACACCCACATTTAAAGGCACTTAACCGAATTGATTTGGTTCTACTCAACCGGGTTCTGATCTATGGGACCGGTACACATAAAGCAACACATAAAAGAGTAGAAATCATTCTAGGTTAACCATCTTTGTGTGCCTAACTTAGTGGTGCATTTGTGGCCAATTGTTTGAGTTGTTTGGGCCGCGCCACTTCAAATAAAACAAACTCATCAAGTAGCTGCCTATTAGGTTCAACTCTTAGCGATTTACCAGGCACTCCACATTCTTTTTAAGCTTTAAAGGAAAACATCTTCACCTGTGCTTGTAAAACTTGGTGTGCCAACGAAACTTCATTGAAAACACCTAAAGTTGAATCCTAAAAGCTACTATGCAAGATTTGAATCTTAAAATTCACCACATCAAAAACAATCTTGCTTGAAAACCACTGGTTGTGCACTCACACACAAATCAATCAATCATTAAGGGCACAACCCATTTAAAGGGCCCATCACATTCCAAAGCACATTCAAACCTAGCCCTAAATAAAACAGAGTAGACATTGGCCTTAAGGATTGGACTCGCTCTTCAGAACCCAGAACGAGATTATTTTCCATTAGTCTATTTCTATTGTTCAATCTGTTGTCTATCTAGGGGAGCAGAGTCAAACGATCACGGCTGGGGGGTACACTAGGAATCGGAGGCGCAAGCCGAAGGAAGAACCTTCTCCCCAGTCCCTCCTTCTAACTGGTTGGATTGAACAGACGAAAGTAGATCAAATCGTTCCTTTACCTCAAGACAGGTTTTGAGAGTCTGTAGGTCTTTAGGCTAACCTATTTAAGGACAGGTTTGATTGTTTGTATTGCAGGGCACCTTTCTTCCTCCCGTGTATCATGAATCCTTCCACATATTTCACGCATTCCCGCTCTTTCCCTCCTGTTGTAAATTATCCTCAACATGACGATTATCCTAACTCGTATTGTAATCGACCATCAGTTAGTTGGGATAATTTGGATTGGGGATACAATTCCGAACCCCCGTGTTTAGGGTCTAACCCTGAATACTTTGATTCTGATTTCTATCCTTCTCAGAGCTACATCGATTATAGATCGTCTTCCTTTCATGAACATCATAATACGATCTACAATCAAGAAGGATACACCAATCCTTACCCATCCTTTGATTTCACTGCCTTTAGGTCATCACCATCTTTTGAACAATCTGAAATGACCTATTATCTGGATGGGTATAACGAATCTCAATTCGTTAATTCCTTTGCATTGATGTCAAACCCGCCCAATCCTGAACCAACTCAATTGGTTCAGGTTAACCAGGTTCAAGATAAGGTTCTGGCTAACTTGAGAAATATCATTCAATCTTTAGAAGTTCAGCCAACAACTTGCATTGAGAGATTGGAGCCCCTGATTCAGATGATTGATGAATTAAACAAGTCTTTGTTGGATTGGCTCCAGGACGTTAAGGATAAGAACCCGGGTGAGTTTCTACTTGGGAAATTAGCGAAATTGAGGATGAGAATCGTGGTTGCTTTGATTCAATCTTGGGATGATTCCTAGGATGAACCCTCTTCAGGAAAGCCAATGACAGAACCTGCTCAGGCACCTGTTGGGGGGGACACTTGTTACGAGGCTGACCAGATTGAATTAAAGCAACCAATTAAGGATGACCTGATTTCTTCACCTGAGATCCCTGAGCTGGGTTACGAGAAAACATATGTCTCCTGGGAACGCAAAGTGACAATTGATTTTGGGGCATACATTGATACGGATCCTGATTTCTTTGATGGTGAAGATTCAAGTTGCGAAGTCTCACACGAGTTTTCAGATCACGATTTTTGTGAGACGATTGGGCCTGAGGAATCTGACAGATCATTTGATAGCCCAATAACTGAGGAAACTGATCTTATTAGGGCACATGATACGGATCCAGAATCGCATTTTCTGGAGGAATCAATTCAATGCCCTGATTATCAGTTACACCCTGTTAAGCTTATTGGTGATTATAATTCTGAGATAATTAGACCCAAGTCATTTTTGATTCTGCCACATCATTTAGACTTGGAGATTTCAGACGGGGTGATGAATATACAAGAGGTCTTGGAATTTGATACACTTAATGAGGAGGATAGGAGCGGGGAAATTCTGATTTGGGAAGTTAATTTTGGAGGAAATGGAAGATTGAGTCGAAGGGTTCCTTTTAAGCTGAAACCATCAAATCAGAACCCTTATGACATTTGTTTCGAGGATTTTCAACTCAAGCACACATTCAACGATTATCCTTTTGAGCTTCAATTCTCTGTAACCCGACATTTTGGCCTTGGGTTGCATCCTCATAAATCGCAGGCCTGACCCCGCTTGCATTCTGATTTTAGGTTTTGGGTAATTTTTATTCAGAACCTAAGATATTCTCGATTATGGGGGATGGGTCTGCACCACAATCTGGTCCACATCTGTGGACCACTGTTGATAGGTCAGAGGATTCTTCTGTTTATATTAATTCTGACCTGCACTTGTGAATTCTTCATTTCTTTTCTTTGTATAGTGTGCCTAGCTGAAGGCACTAAACTCAGCACATATACAGTTCTTTTTTGTTTTCATCTCGGAGCGGACATGACATTCACGCAATTCAGGTGCTTTCTACTCTTTTCCACTCTATTTTATGTCTTTTTAATACAATGAGGACATTGCATTAGATAGGCATGGGGGGGTGGATATTTATCTCTGAATTCATTTGTCAGCTCCATAGATTTGTTTTATTTTCTTTTATATAAAAAAAAATCAGAATTAGGAAAGAGAATTTGGGTTTAAGAAAATTTTCAATCTTAAGAAATACTACATTAAGATCTGAACACAAAGACCCTTCAGGTCTTTGAACTTAATCAGCCCGTGTATCCACTAAAATGTGAATTTGTTTTTCGAGTTCTCGCCAACTTGAATTTTATTTTAATAGGAGTAAATAAGTTTGGGTGATAAGTACACGACTTATCAACCCGCCCTCTGATGTGAGGGAATTTTGAGTCTTAAGCATCTACACACTTTCTTTGCATTGACTCGTTGTTCGACGATTTTAACGGAAATTGGGTAGCTAATGAACCTTCTAGGGTGATATGGCTGGCAAGTTATCGTGGGTAACAGCCCATAGGTAGGTTGTCTAGAGCCCAGTCACTGGACCTTTCTCTTTTTGTTGCCTTTAGGTAAATCTTAGACCAGGGAAGCCACCTACTTAAAAAAAAAAAATCAAAAAGGAGAAAAGAACAAAAAGAAATAAGCCACACTTCGCCGCACGAGTATGGCTGGCAAGTTGTCTGTGGTAACAGCTAATTGACCGGTTGTCCAGAACCTAGCTCAGAAAATGCACTAAAAATTCCCAAAACACTTAGGAAGAAGAGAAGTAGAATAAACCAAGGAGATATACACTAGATTGATCCTTGTGTTGACCCCGTTAAAAAATAAAAGTAGGGAGAAAGCTACCGGTTGTAAAGATACACCTTTAGGCAGAATTCTTTTTGAGGTCACCTAGAGGCGTAGAAATCCGAAGTCCGTTCTAATTGCCGGTCAATGAGTTTATCACAATCACAATAAGATGCTTAAAACTTAGGGTTCTCATCAAATCTTGGGTGAGTTGAATGGCCGTAGAAAGCCACTCTTAAACCCTAAAATTTGAAAATCCAAAAAAATTAGAAAAGAGTAAAAAGAGAAAAAGAAATTTTTCTTTGAATAAGGCGAGGGCTTGAGGCGGTCTGCATTTTGGCTGATACCCGGCCACTGTTGTGTCTTTGAGAGTTTAGTTCCTAAGTAGATAATTTCTTAATGATTGAAAATAACTCAGGTCCAAATAATCTAGCCTAATTCTTTTATAAATAGCATATAGTTTTTGCTAGAGACTAGCAAAAGATAGGCATGGGGGTATGATGTAAACACATTTACACTACTTAAAATGTCTATTTATGCATGTTATTAAGCATAGGATTGCATTTCATGATATAAATATTGCATAACATGCATCATCTCGCATTTAGAGTAGTTTGAATAAAATGGAGGTTAATTGTCTCCATTTATGTGCTTGGACAGGGCAAACATTTTATCGGGGCCTCGGATCAAAGATCCAACCGTATGGATATGATCAGGGCGACGATTGGAGTTCAACGACTACAAGATCGCCCTAATCAGGCATCCGTAGCATCAGATAGAGACCGGGGAACCCTAGAAGATCAAGGGCCAGGATGGTGTAAATCTGCACTTCAGATGACAAATCCGACCACACGGATGAATTCGGATCGACGATCGCAGCCCAACGACACAAAAATCGAGTCAATCCGACATCCGTGGCACCATCTACAACTTCCAGAAGATGGATGGCCAAGATGGCGCCACATGGCGCCATCTCAGCCGCCCAAATGACCGCTGGCATTTTGTGAAGGCCCCCGCCCGATCGCTCTCTACCTTCAGATGGAGATCCAACGGCTGTGGCCGCCCAGCGCTTAAAACGTGCACTCGACCATCCGCGCCCCGCAGCGCAGCGGTCGAGCGCGCTTACGTGAGCGCGGGGCACGGGTTCGAGCCGCGGTGAGGGGATTGGAGGCGCGGGTAATTGAGGCGCGTGGAGCGTCGGATGGAGATCGTGCGGTCGCGGGCACCCGATAGCGCCGACGCGCGATTGGACGCCCCGCGTAAGGCGCGATCGCACGCGTAGGCGGGCGGGTTGCAGTGGGCGCGGACGCGATTTAAGCCGTCCTATCTCACGATCGGACGGCTGAAAAGTGTTGGACGTGTGCGAGCGTTGAGGAGAAGGCAGCCGAGGAGGCACGCGTGGGCGCAGCGGCGACGGCCACGTCGGGGCTTTAGTGACGGATTTATCCATCACTAAAGACCCTTATTAATTATTTTTAAGATATAATATCCATTTTGCCCCCACTCCTTGCAACTATAAAAGGAGACCCCCTCCATACGAAATTCTCATCCCTTCTTTCTCCTCTCTACCCCTCCAAAGCTCAAGAGAAGCATGTCCCACACCCGGGATGCTTCTCGCGAGATAAAGTCCAATTTTCGTTCCCCTTCGGAAGTGGATCCCGCGACGACGACGGCGTGCTGCTTTGTTCCCGTTCTTCTGCTTTGTCCTCCTTCGTCCCGCTTCATTCTCCTTCGTCCAGGCGTCGTCCTGTCCGGCTCATCCTCCAAGCAACCGTCGAGGAGGATTTCTCTCTCCCTATTCTTTTTACCGCTTTCTAGTATAGATTTACTGCTTTCTAGATTAATCTACTCATCCTCTAAGCAACTGTCGACGAGGACATTTCTCCCTCCATTCTTTTAATGCTTTCTAGAGTAAATTTATCACTTTCTAGAGTAATTATTTTATGCTTTCTAGTTGTAATGAACAATCTCTTCAATGCAAAAGAAATTCCTTGTTTATTATACATCTCATTTTGATTTCTCTGTGTAATATTCTCTTTCTCTCTTACTCTCTCTCTCTTCTTGTAAATAATTAGATAGTTATAAATTGAATTATTCTGTAACAAATAAAAAGAAATGCGTAGTTTTTAAATCAAATGTCCGCCTCCCTGTGCTCGACTCGGAATTTTAATTTCGGTATAAATTTTATTTGTTGAACACGAATTCTTCGCTTTCGAACTACAACGACAGGTTTTCCAAAATCGAACACGTTAGCGTAGGTTCGTAAACGTTCAACAGTCAAGTTACTGCCAATTTTAGTTAGAGGCTTAGGTCAAGTGCTTTTGGAATGTGAAGGGCATTTTTTACGGGTAATGCCCAAGTGATTGATTTTTAGAGTGTGTAAAACAAGCATGGGATGGGGAAATCTCCCTGAATTGAAGTTTTTATTGGTGAATGATTTTTAGAGTTTAGCCTTAAGTAGTATGAATTTTAGGATTTTGCTGAATTACCAATTCAACCAATCTCCGATTTTTGAGAGAATACAGGTTTTCTTCAAAGCTGAACAAACCCTTCTTCAATATCAATTGGTTAGTGCATGCTAAAATGCAATGGGCTACCCTAAATGGAGATTTCTATGTGTGGATGCACGAATCAGTTTTAGGGTTTATGTGGAAGGAAGCCAAAGCGCTTCAATTCAAGTGCTCCCAATCACCAGAATGATTTCCACACACAAGGCTTAGCCAGAAGAAAATCAAATTGTTGGGGGTTGAGGTATTCGGGATTGAATCTTAGGCAAGTTGAAAAGTCGTGGTGGGGTTGGAATTAACTCAATTCCAAGTCTCCCCACCAAAAAAATGATCCCGAATTGTAGATAAATGAGGCAAAAGAGGGGTGCAATCAATCTTTTTGTGTTTGCCTCAAAGAATACTTCACATGGCGAAAAATTCAAGAATCAAGATTCCTGGATTTTCACTATGCGAAGTAAGGCGGGAAATCCCAGGGCGGTGGGAGTGAAGACAATCAATCAAACAAGTGAATTTTAATCCACTTGCCCCAAGAGATCCCAAGAAGTTTTTCTAGGCTTTTTTTTAGTTTTTAGTTTTTTTTTTTTAGGGTGACAAGTTAACCTAAGTTGCTAAGAAAAGAAGAACCTACTCCTGCAGCAACGTGTGCAGAGCTCCAGACTGGTGTCGGCGTCTTCACGCTCTCATTCGTCTGCTACTTCGTCTGCTTGTCTTCTCCTTGCAACAGGTTTACTTACACACCAAAAGCAACAACACCCGCGAAGAGAAGGGTGTGAGAAGAGAAAACTTACAGGAATGGAGCAAAAACTTACTTGAAGGCACACTTCCCCGACAATGGTGCCAGAAAAGGTGTGGTGTCGGACCTGAATAGGTTGTTAATATGATGATTTCATCATTGAAGTGTATATAGTGGTTAACCTAAATCGGACCTAACCATCTCTTTACAAAATTTTTAACCTGGCCTACTTGATTTTATCTTGGTCACTTTTAGGTCCATGGTCGAACTCAGGGAAGTGGGGTTACAAGTCAGGTTTCTACGCCTTTCCAACAACGAATCTCTTCCGTGCGTTTATTGTATTTTTACTATTTTTTTTTCTATTTAGATTTTTTTCTGGTAATCTTTGTCCTTGAGGCACACCCTCAAAATTAGGTTCTTGGCTTTGAGCCAAAATAGGGTTCCAAAATGGGTCTTGCTATTCGCAAGATGGATTACCTGCAAGTCGAAGATTATCTTTTCTCTTTTATATATTTTTTTATCTTTTTATTGGTATGAAAGAGAAGCAAAAATAAAGTGAATATAGTATATATATATGTATATCTTATATATGAATAAAGGGGTGGGGGTGGAGGCGGAGATGGAGTGTAGTACGGTGTCGAGTCGGTCATCGCCTAGAAAGACGCAACCGACAGGACGAGGTGCCGCGTGGAGTGTAGGATGGATGGTGGAAGATGTATGTGACCATGCCTTTTGTATGCGTGTATCGGGGAATATCAGCAACTGGTGCAGATATTCCCGCGAAACCTCGTATGGTAAATAATGTGAAAAAATATATATATGTATATATATGGTTATAAATATCTAGGTATATATATATGTATATATATATATATGCATATTTATATATTTATAAGTATATGTATATATGTATATGTATATATATATAGAGGTATCTAAATATATATATATATATATAAGTATATGTATAGATAGATATATGTATAGATCTATATATATATATATATATGTATGTATATATTTATATGTATATATATGTATATGATAATATATAGATGTATATATGTGTATGTATATGTATATAGTAATATATGTATAAATAGATATATGTAGCTAGATATGTATATATATCGATATATATGTACGTATAGTTATATAGATATATATATATATGCATGTATATTTATATATGTAAATATGTATAAATATACGTATATATACGTAAGTATGAGTATATGTCTATATACATATGTTTATATATATATAGATAAGTATATGTATATATGTAAATATATATGTATATATATATATATAAGTATATAGATATATGTATATATATATATATATAAGTATACTAGTACTACTATATATATAGATACAAGTATATATATATGTATATATATAGAAGTATATGTATATATGTATATATATGTATATATATAAGTATATAGATATATATATGTATATATGTATGTATGTATACTAATACATAAGTATATAGGTACTACTATACGTATAAATATAAGTATATATATATATTTATGTACAAATATAGGTAAATAAATATATGTATATATATATATCAATATATATATGTATACGTATATATATATATGTATATAATAGTGTATAGATGTGTGTGTGTGTGTGGAAGTGTGAGTGTATGTGTGTGTGAGCATCAGTAAAGAGAGTGTTGTGAGAGGGAGAGAGAGAGAGAGCGGGAGAGAGATTGCCGGAGGTTAAGGCATCTGAAGGCCAGTGGCGTCGTCTGGAGGTCCTCAAGCACACACGCAGGCGCGTATGTGCGCGAGGACGTGCATGCTGGAGGGCGAGGGGCGCGGAGAGGAGACGCAGCGCACCGTGCTATGCAAAGGCTGGAGCAGGTGCTCGCAGGTGTGCGTAGGGGAAGAGAGCAGGCGACGCAGACGGGTACGGGCGACGCAGACGCGCAGGCAGGTGCGGGCGATGTGGGCGGAGGCATGCACTCGGGCTGCGGCCGGTTGCGGCTTGCCGGGTGATCGGTTAAGTGAGAAGGTCACCGGTCACCCCACTGTAGCCACAGTGTCGTGCAGACTGGCGTGAACAGTGGCTACAGTGTAAGGCCGCACCGTGCAACCGGGAGCCGCAGGTTGTGTGAGTGCGGCCAGCTCGTGGCTGGCGCGCGAGGAAGAAGGTCTACGCCGGCCGGTTGCAGGCGCGGAGAAGTTCACGACAGAGCACGCGGAGAGGGAGTTGGCATGCGCGGGGGAAGGCGAGGGCGACGCGGGCGCTGCTGGGGTGCTCTGGGGTGCTTGGCCAGCTGCTGCAGTGACGCGTGGTGGCCTGTTGCGGGCGAAAGAGAGCACGATAGGGTGGAGAAGCGGGAGGCGATGGTGCTTGTAGGCACGCGCTGGAGGCGAGGGCGTCCTGTAGGCGTGCGCGGAATAGGCTGGGCGGCTGTTGTTGCGTGCTGCTGCTGCCTTCTTACCGCTGCTGTCGGGCATGTGAAGGTTTCAGCTTTAAGCTTGAAGCTGCCACTCCAATGGCTGGAATGGCTGGAAACGAAGAAATCAGGGAAGAGCCACCATGCCCACCGACTCTCTGGTGAGCTGGGCGGTGGTGGGCTCACGGTGGTGGTTGTGCACCACCGTGAGTTGCTCCTGTCCATCGGGTGTCTCCTCGAAGGAGGAGCACCAGCATGTGGAGGGAGAGGGAGGAGATGGTGGCCTGGAGGGAGAAGTTCTACAGAAGAAGGTGCCTAGTATTTATAGAAGAAGAAAGCCATGCACAGCCATGCCCTGGCTGTGCATGGCCCATGCATGGCTCACGGCAGGGAGAGGCAGATGCAGGGCTCGAAGGGTGAGGGGTAGCAGGACATGGCACGAAGAGAAGAAGTTGTCATGCATAGAAGCTGCGGGAAGATTTCAAAATCAGGTGAAATAAAAAATAAAAAGATGGTGAATTTTGCAAAGATGCACTTGAGGAAAAATGTTAAATGCAAGGCCATTTATTTACTCTGCTCCCCTCTCAATAAAATGCATGCATGCATGTATTTTTACAAATGCGATTATGGAACCCTAATATGCATTGGTAATGCTAGGAAATAGCACAAGAAGGCACTATTGCAAGTGTATTTTTGCGGTGCAATCACATTCCCAGTTGGACAGAAACTCCTAGGTATTATAACCCTGAGCTTCACTTTCCTCCTGAAACAAATGATAGCCTCTTCTCTTTCAAAAGAGAAATGCAAAAACAACAAATGGAAATGATGAAATCTTTAAGAGAGTCTTTGAGGACAAGTCAAAAATTAAAAGATGAAATTGGTCACTTGATTTACTCCCTTTAGGTTGATCATAACACCTTCATCTCAGATACATCTCCTTTGAGAGAGCCATGCCAAAAGATGGGAGGGGACATTAGGGAGTATAGCTACCCTTTTGAGGATAATGTAGACCCCTCTAGACTTGATAACTCTTGTTTGAGAAGTCCTGACATTAAGGAGGAGGGAGGTTACTTGGATACAATGGGAATTAAAAGGGGTTGCCAGGCATGGATTTGTGAAATAGATTGGTGGCAGCTAGTAGAGGAGGACTCCTCGGATTATCCATTTGAGCCTTATTGGAGCCAATCAAAAGGGAAGATGGTCCCATTAGATGAACTCGACTCGAATGCTAATATCTTCGTTACATTTGATGAAACGGGTCACAGTAAAATAGTCAACCATGCTCCCAATCTGAATCTTGAGGTGGAATCTGTACCCCATCCTAGGGATCCTGAGCATATACTTTACACTTCTAAGGACCTTGCACCTCAGTTAGAGCTCCCTGAGGATTGTGATTTAGAAGTTAACAAATTCCAGGAGTCTTGGATGCCAGAGGAAATCATACTAGAAGGAATTGATAATAACCACACTCCTCTATCAACGGGACCAACACTTGTCATTGAATATTCTGAGGATTCACAAGTCCCCAACCCAAGTGACCATGAGAAAATTGAGATGGAATTGGAAGAATTAGATCAATATTGGTCTCAGGGACACGAAGAGTTGATTTTTGAGGGAGCACTTGATCCTGATATGAAAGTTTGCCTTGAGGCTCAGAGTCAAGAGGGATAATAATGTAGAAGAGGATGATGATGACTTTAAGGGGCCCGAACTCAGAGTGTGGAGTGACTTTAGCGGAGAATATGTTTTGTTTGATGACTTAACCCATGAGGATATGACTGAATTAGCCAAATCTAGATTCCTACATACCTTTGACTATCGAGATCATCCTCTCAAACAGTCAGAAGAAATGGAAGCAATTACTACTCTTGACGAAAGAATCTATACACCCTAGGAGCAGGATCTTAGCATTGAACAAGAACCTGGGGATGTCATTATTGGGGACACTCACAACCTTATTGCTTCCAACCCACTTCTACATGATAATGAAATGAGCGACACCCTTGAGTGCTTCAATTTGGTGACAAACATTTCGGCCCATTCCTGGACATGCACACCAATGATATGCAGCATGAAAGGCAATCAGTAACTAAGGCTGCTTCTGGTAACATTCAAGAATTGGAATAGATATCGAGGATGAATGTTGAACTGCTCACACCCTCTTTAGCCCTCTTCCCTACCCCACACTTGAGAGACTTCAGCTCACATAGTATCAGCTTCCTAAAATCTCTGCTTACACTTTTGATTAACGGGGGAATATCCAGACCAATTCACCCTATGGTAGAGTGGTGAGTTTGGATCGATGCTTTTCCATGTCAGCCCATCAGTCTTAGAGTATGTTTCATCACACCCTCTATACCCCACACATGTTTGCTTGAGGAGCTTTTGCCTTCTCGTCACACAATCTCGGAGGTCACTACTCATTTGTTTTATGTAAAACCTCCAAAAATAACTTAGGAGTACCCTCTTTTGACCTGTATCTGGCGAGCATTTGGCATCACTATCCATCACCAGCTTGCCAACATATTGGGTTACTTACTTGCTAGGGTAGGTTTGTTATGTATCTTCTTTGGGGCTCCTTCTGCGCCACTTCCGGAACCCGATTTACGAGATATTCCAACTCCACCTCAGGTAATGTCTTTCCTAGCTTTTGTTTTTCAATGAGGACATTGTCAGATTCAGGCATGGGGGGGGTATAACCTGAGGTTGTTTATAGCATTTATACAAATTCCGCATGCAATTAGGCATCCATCTTGCATAAAAAAAACAAACAAAAAAAAATAATGAAAAATGAAGCAAAAATTAAAAAAATAAAAAAAAGAAAAGAAAAGAGAGAAAGAAGATGAAATCTTTTGAGCTGAATTTCAAATATATTGAAGAGAGACACAGAGAGAAAATGTGCAAAAGTTGTGCTGGTCCTAATAGTGGATTATGGAAGAGTTACCTAAGTTCTAGGCCAGAATTAATGAATAAATTCTTCTCACTTTGCTGGTCACCCGGCGCACCGCAACCGGCCGCAGCCGGCACGCACATCTCCCCCCACGTCGCCCACACTCGCCGACACCTGTCTGCCTCGCCCCCACTCGCCCACGTGCGCCTGCCTTCGCCGGCTCCCTTTGCCCGCGCCTACGAGTGCCCACGGTAGCCTTCACGCAGCACGGTGCACTGCGTCTCCTCTCCGTGCCCTTCACCCTCCAGCGCACACTTGTCTGCGTGCTTGCACGCCTGCGCGCGAGCTTGAAGTCCTCAAACGTCGGCCCTGGTCTGCAGACACCTTAAACCAGCAGTGCGGCTGCCATCTCTCCCGCTCTCTCTCTCTCTCACTCTCTCTCACAACACTCACAGCACTCCCTACACTGACGTTCACACACACATACACTCACACTTCCACACACACACATACACCTATACACTATTATATACATATATATATATATACATATACATATATATATTGATATATATATATACATATATATATATACTTATATTTATACATATAGTAGTATCTATATACTTATGTATTAGTATACATACATACATACATACATATATATCTATATGTTATATATATACATATATATATATATATATACTTATATAAATATACATATATGCATATATATACTTATATCAATATATATATTTTTTAGTATTTATATAACTAAGTATTAGTATACATATATATATATATACATATATCTATATACTTATATATACGTATATACTTACATATATACATATACATACATACATATATATATATATATATTTATACATATATCTATACATATATTAGTACTTATATAAATATGTATTAGTCTATATACATACACATCTATATATATATATATATACATCTATATGCTTATATATATATACATATACTTATACATACATATGTACATATATATCTATATAACTATATACACATATATACATATATATACATATCTAGCAACATATAGCTATATATATACATATATTATTATATATATTTATATGCATATATATATACATACATCTTAATAGTATTATCTACATACATACATATATATATACATATATATATATATATATACATCTATACATATATCTATCTATACATATAGCTACATACATATATACATATACTTATATATATACATATATACATATATATACCTATTTATAACCACATATACATATAGATATATTTACATACATATATTTATATATATTCACATTATTTACCATACACTGTATCGCGGGAATATCTGCACCAGTTGCTGATATTCCCCGATACACACGTACAAAAAGCATTTTCGCATTCATCTTCCACCATCCATCCTACACCTTACACGCGGCACCTCGTCCTGTTGGTTGCGTCTTTCTAGACGACGACCGACTCGACACCCTGCTACACTCCATCTTCGCCTCCACCCCCACCCCTTTATACATATATAATATTTACCTATATATATATACTATATTTACTTGATTTCTATTTCGCTTTCCTATCAGTAAAAAGATTAAAAAAATATAAAAGAGAAAAGATAATCCTCAACTTGCAGGTACTCCGTCTTGCGAGTAGCAAGACTCATTTTGGAACTCTATTTTGGCTCAAAGCCAAGAACCCAATTTTGAGGGTGTACCTCAAGGACAAAGATTACCAAAAAAATCTAAATAGAGCACCAAAAACACAATAAACGAAAGGAAGAGACTCGTTGCAGGAAAGGCGTAGAAACTTGACTTGTAACCCCACTTCCCTGAGTTCGACCCTGGTTCTAAAAGTGACAAGATAAAATCAAGTAGGCCAGGTTAAAAATTTTGTAAAGAGATGGTTAGGTCCGATTTTGGTTAACCACTATACACATTTCAATGATAAAATCATCATATTAACAACCTATTCTGGTTTGACACCAGCTTCCTACATTCAACGTCAGAATTTCTTCCAAGCAGTAAATTTTAAGTCTTCTACGCGTTTTATCAGCTATACTACAGCGCATTACTTTTAAAATGCTAATTTAGAGCGTGAACAAAATCCAAATGGACCAGCCCATTTATTATCCTCAAAACATATCCTTACGGCTCTATTGACCTTTTCGATCCAAAAACTAATACTAGTTATCAAGTCAACGACCAACGTTTAAAGCCCTATCTTGATCATACCTTGAATCTTCCTTCAGAATCATTCAATTTTATCGACTAACCACTGGTGATCACTGATGGACATCACACCCGACTGAATGGCATAAAAGATAGCATGGATGGGAGGTAACCCATCGCTTTTTCTGCTTTCCTTCTTCATTTCTTTTAGTCCCTTTGAGCATCTTATTTCTGACTGCCTACATTAAGGTGAACTGTATTCCCTTCCTCTAGCATGTGGACATGCAACATCTTAAGCATGGGGGGGGTGTTTTTAAGTTTTGACGATCAAATGTGAATTTTCAAAACCCAAAAATATGTATTTTTTTTCTTATTTCATTTTGTGCATGCACCCAAAAAATAAAAAAAAAAATAAAAATGTTGAAAACTTTTTGAGGAAAGTTTGAAATCAGGACTAAGGTTGCGCATTCACTTTTGGTACAATGGGATTTTATCTTTATCAAACTAGGGATAAGGATATGGATATGATCATTAGAATTTCAGGGTCTACCTTTAGACTAGATCAAATATCATTCTCTAAAATTCCACCTAACATTATAGTTCAGGTGACTTAATCCTCTTTTGTAATGGTAAACACACATAAATTCATCATAAAATGCTTATTTACCATAGTTCCTAGGCCTAGCATTGTACATCATGATATAAATATTGCATAAACATCCATTGCATTGTATTTAGGATAGTTGTATGTTTTGTATATTAATTCCTTCATTTAATATGGTAAGGAGGCAATGCGACATCCTTATAGACTTCAGATGAAAAATCTAACCGTACGGATGGATCTGGAGCGACGATTTGTGAGCTAGATTCATGAGCTAGATTCAACTAGGTGCCATGTAGGCCACTGGGAATGGAGATCAAAAGATTCATGAGCTAGATTCAAATTGGTAAGCTCAATGAATGGTTTCAATCTTTGACCATTCACTAAAAAAGGGTCAAGTCATGGTGAGTTCACTGATTTCTACCACTCTATTTCCAAAGATCCTCTAGACTAGTAAAGGTTCAATCTCAGTTTTCTTGAGAAGAGATTGAGTCGAGAATCAAAGAGAAGTACTTTCTAACTAGGATGGAAAGATTTTTGTGAGATGTGCTTGTCATGAAACAACTTGATCTGCTCCTTGTAGATACGCGAGTTCTCATAGCATCATTGAGTAGTTCATTGATCTTGCTCATTTGCAAACGATGGTGGATTTCGACCTCCCTTAGTGTTTGAAGGTGAATGAAGAGATTTATGAAATGGTCGTCGTAGCACACTCCTCAAAATGCACAAAAACACTTAAATTTATAAGCTAGAAATCTAGTTGGAGTCCAAGGTCATTTGCAGGGAGCATATATGGAATTCACGTACTAATCTCTATTCAGAACAAATGAGCACAGCAAATTAATAAAAGATGTGCAATGAATAAACTAGTCAAATTGATATTCAATAATAATCAATGTATCTCAAAAGATCTTTGGGATAAAAAGAATTAGAGAAGAAAAACAATGGTGATTTGAATCACCAATTATTTCCTCTTAATTAAGCATGATGCCAAGCATTCAAATCATTCAAATAAATGAATAGTGCCCTCAATCAATTAATCCACATCAACTAAGTACTCAAATATTTCTACAGTAACAAGAATGCCTCTGGCGGTAGAACAAGGCACCAGATGCCTTATCAGAAGAGGCATAGCACCACGGAAGGCACACAAGGGTGTCAAATCTTCCCAAGGCACAACAACACAAGGCCAACTTTCCTCAAAGGTTAAGTATCAAAGCCTTCTCTTTAGCATGCATCCTAAGGCATGCGCACACATATCTCAGAGCAAAGCCCTACTCCCTCCTCATCACAAATCATTTTCTCTCTCTCAAAACCAAGGTTAATCGGGTATACAGGCAGGTTATCGGATCCTGGCAGAGGACTAGGATCACCGGGCGTGGGGGTGAGCGAGGTATGCATGTGCATGTGAGAGGGACCTTAACCCTCGTGACTTAGGCAAATAGCTTATGGCACGATTTCCTCATACGTGCCACGATGAGTTCGAAATCACACGATGTGGGACTATAACTGAGCCTCTTCTTTCTCCTCCTTCACATACTACAGCAGCAAGGGTGTTGGTCGATTAGAGCTATTGGCTCTGGTGTTGCTATTCAATTGAGGCCCTCAAAAGCTGTGTGGTGTTCATCCATAGGACCTGGTAGCAATTGGAGGACATGTGGTGGTCGTGGAACGTCAGTCGTTGACGGAGAAGATAGCGACAACCGGTGGAGAAGCATCGAAGACCTGAAAGCATCAACATGGGCTAAAAGCCCCAATTAGAAAGCTCCCAAGCATCGTCGGTGGTCTTGGAGTGCGATGGTGGTGTTAATTTGGCATGTGGTTGCGTGTGGAGGTCTGTCGAAGTCAGGGAAGGTGAGGGGATGATGGCTTGTTTGGTGGGAGTTTTGAGTGGGTGGAACATGAAATAGGAAGAGGGTTTTGATGGGAACGGTGAGGCAAAGGTTGTGGAGGTAATGCAAGGGTGTTTGGTGGATTGTGGAGTACGGAAGGTTTCGCCAAAGGCTTCACCGGAGTGTAGAAAGACGACGGGGGAGGCGGAGGATAGTTAGCTGAAATAGGAGAGGGAGGAGTTGATCCAAATCCAGATAGGGAGAGGAAGAGGTTGAGCTAACTAATGGACGACAAGGAAGGAGATCCGCACTGACTTTGATTGGCCGATGCTGGAGCAAACAAATTCTCGAGTGGAGGAAGCAACGATGATGAGGGGTCTAGGACGCTCTTGCTAGTATTACGAGGAGTGAAGGAAGGAGAGGACGAAGGAGTTGCCTCCAATTTGTCTGTTGGAGAGGATTTCTGACCTAGAAACGACTAAGGAGAAAGGCCTCGCAATGGGGGGCCTTTTAATGGTCCAAGGGTAGCTTCCAAGCTTGGAAACAAGCATGTGAAGCTCAAAATTTTGGGGAAGAAGATCACTGATCTTGAGGAGTTCGAATGAGCTCTATGATGTGAATCAGAATCCAAGGTGTGGTTCAGATGATTGGGGATTGATTGCACAGCAAAAATACACTTGCAATTGTGCCATCTTGTGGTATTTCCTAGCATTACCTGTGCATATTAAGTTTCCATAGTCGCATTTGTAAAAATACATGCATGCATGCATTTAATTGAGAGTGGAGGAGAGTAAATAAAATGGCCTCGCAATTCACATTTTACTCAAGTGCTGCTTTGTAAAATTTACCATCTTTTTATTTTTTAATTTTATATTTTATTTGACTTCTTCCCGTGGCTGCATGGAACAACTTCTCCTTCGAGCCATTCCCTGCTCACATCTCTCCCTGCCAACTGCAGCAGCCCACTCCCTGCCAAGCCATGCATGAGCCATGCATAGCTAGGATATGGTTGTGCATGCTCTCCTCTTCTTTAAAAAGAGGGAGGCTTCTTCCTTTGCAGCAGCCTGGTCCTCCACGAAAAAACCCAGCAACTTCTCCCTCCAGGCCACCGTCTCCTTCCTCTCCCTCCACACACCGGCCCTCCTCCTCCGAGGAGACACCCGGCGGACA
Source organism: Thalassia testudinum (assembly GCA_037157565.1). Taxonomy (NCBI): domain Eukaryota; kingdom Viridiplantae; phylum Streptophyta; class Magnoliopsida; order Alismatales; family Hydrocharitaceae; genus Thalassia; species Thalassia testudinum. The sequence goes on from JAZHRO010000007.1 coordinate 16,612,018, forward strand.
GGTGCACCTCGCGGTGGTGCACAACCACCACTGTGAGTCCACCACCGCCCAGCTCACCATAGAGCCGGTGGGCGTGGTGGCTCTTTCCTCATTTTTCCATTTAAAGCATTGTAGCCATTACCACAAAAGCTTCAGCTGTGAAGCTCAACCGGCCACCGCACGCCCTGCAGCAGCTGGCTGAGCCCCACAGTAGCAGCAACAAGGCGGCAGCAGCGCACGTAGGCCTTCCGCGTGTGCCTGCAGGCGCCCTCGCCTCTAGCTTCTTCGCGCAAGCACCCTGTCACGCTCTCTCTTCCACAACCGGCCGCCGTGCGCCACTGCAGCGGCCGGCCAAGCTTCACTGCACGCCAGCAGCAGGTCGCCCTTGCCCTCCACCGTGCATGCCAGCAGCCCTCTCCGCGCGCTCTGTCATGACATCTCGCCCGCAAGCCACCAACCGGAGCCACTCTTCCGCACGTGCCGAGCCGTCCGCACTCACAGCACCGAGCGTACCAGGTCGTGCGGTGCGACCATACACTGTAACCACTGTTCACGCCAGTCTGCGGAACACTGTGGCTACAATGGGGTGACCGGAAAGCTTCTCACTTATTCGATCACCCGGCACGCCGCAACCGGCCAGCGCCCCACGTCTCGCTCCAGCGCCCGCCCACGCGTCTGCGTGCGGTCCTCTACCAGCGCCCACTCCCACCCGCGTACGCCCGCCAACTTCTTCAGCGCCTGCTCTTCACACAGCGTGGTGCGCTGCAGCCTCCTCTTCTCCGTGCCCGTCGCCCTCTAGCGTGCTCCTCTCTGCGTGCATCTCTCTGCGTGCATACGTGCCTGCATGCATGCGTGGTAGCCTCCAGATGGCGCTTGGAAGCTGCAGACGACTTAACTCCATCTCCAACAGAACGAAGCTCTCTCTCTCTCTCTCACAGCACTCTCTCCCTATCTCTTTACCGACGCTTACACACATACACTCACACTTTCATACACACACACACACACCTATACACTATTATATACATATACATATATATACGTATACATATATATATTGATATATAGACATATATTTATATACATATATATATATATTTATATCTATATATATAGTACTATTTATATAACTAAGTTTTAGTATATTTATATATATATATACATATATCTATATACTTATATATATATATCTACATATATACATATACTTATATACCTATATATATATATATACAAATATACATACATAGATATATATATATATACTTATCTACGTATATCTATATATACATATATTACTATATACATACACATATATATATATATACATCTATATAGTATCATATACATACATATACATACATATATCTATCTATACATATAGTTACAAACATATATATATATATACATTTACATATATACATTTATACATATATATATAAATATTACTACATATATACCTATATATTTATAACCATATATATATAGATATATTTACATATATACATATATATATATATTTTCACATTACTTACCATACGTGGTATCACGGGAATATCTTCACCAGTTGCTGATATTCCCCGATACATGCGTACAAAAAGCGTGGTCGCACACATCTTCCGCCATCCACTTTACACTCCATGCGGCACTTCATCCCGTTGGTTGCGTCTTTCTAGATGACGACCGACTCGACACCGTGCTACACTCCATCTCCGCCTCCACCCCCACCCCTTTATACATATATCATATATACCTATATATATACTATATTCGCTTTATTTTTGTTTCGCTTTCCTATTAGTAAAAAGATAATATATATATATATACAAAAGAGAAAAGATAATCCTTGACTTGTAGGTACTCCATCTTGCGAATAGCAAGACCCGTTTTGAAACCCTATTTTGGCTCAAAGCCAAGAACCTAATTTTGAGGGTGTGCCTCAAGGACAAGAATTCTCAGAAAAAAATCTAAATAGAAAAACACCAAAAACACAATAAACGAATGGAAAAGATTCATTGTATGACAAGCGTAGAACTTGACTTGTAACCCCACTTCCCTGAGTTCGACCCTGGGCCTAAAAGTGACCAAGATAAAATCAAACAGGCCAGGTTAAAAATTTTGTAAAGAGATGGTTAGGTCCGATTTAGGTTAACCACTATACACACTTCAACGATAAAATCACCATATTAACAACCTAACCGGGTCCGAACACCCTACCTTTTCTGGTGCCGTTGCCGGGGAAGTGCGCCTTCAAGTAAGTTTTTACTCCATTCCTTTCATTTTTCTCTTCTCTCTTCACGAGTGTTTTTGTTTTTGGCATACAGGTAAACCTGTTGCGAGGAGAAGACAGGTAGACGAAGGCGGAAACATGGGCAGATCCAAGGTGGGAACGAGAGTGTGAAGATGCCGACACCGCATTAGATCTTCGCACACATTGCCGAACAAGTTGGTCTTCTTTTCTTAGCAACTTAGGTTAACTTGTCACATTAATAAAAAAAAAAAAAACTAAAAACTAGAAAAGCTTCTGGGGATCACTTGGGGCAAGTGGATTAAAATTCATTGGTTTGATTGATTGCCTTTACTCCTACTACCCCAGGATTTCCTGCCTTACTTTGCATAGCGAAAAGCCAAGAATCTTGATTCTTGAATTTTTCGCCGTGTGAAGTATTCTTTGAGGCAAACACAAAAGGATTGATTGCACCCCTCTTTGCCTCATTTATCTGCAATTTGCGATCATATTTTTGGTGGGGGACTTGGAATTGAGTTGATTCCAACCCCACCATGACTTTTCAACTTGCCTAAGATTCGGTCCCGAATAATTCAACCCCAACAATTTGATTTTCTTTATCCTTTGGTTGAGTCTTGTGTGTGGACATCTTTTTGGTGATTGGGAGCACTTGAATTGAAGTGCTTTGGCTCCCTTTCACATAAATCTAAAACTGATTCATGCATCCACACATAGAAATCTCCAATTAGGGAAGCCCATTGCATTTTAGCATGCATTAACTAACTGATATTGAAGAAGGGTTTGCTGGGCTTTGAAGAAAACCTGTATTCTCTCAAAAACCCAGAGATTGGTTGAATTTGTATTTCAGTGAAATCCTAAAATCCATACTACTTAAGGCTGAATTCTAAAAATCATTCACCAATTAAAAACTTCAATTCGGGGAGATTTCCCCATTGCATGCTTGTTTTACACACTTGAAAAATCAATCACTTGGGCATTACCCGTAAATAACACCCTTCACATTCCAAAAGCACTTGACCCTAAGCCTCTAACTAAAATTGGTAGTAACTTGACCCTTATTAAGGATTGGAGGTCTAACTACCTGCGTGTAGCGCCTACGTGCTGGTGAGGGTTCCCGCATGCTAGCAGGTGTCTAAGACTGGGGCAAATGGCCTTTCAATCTGGCCCAGTGGTTCAACGGTGCTCGCATTCGGTTCCGTAGTTTGTGATAGTAGGTAACTTAGATCTTTAGGCCTAAGGGCACACTGTAGAGGTTAGGAATTTGACTGTTTTGATTTGTCATCAAGTGGACCTTTGCGGCGTCGTTTCACTCATCTCTTTTCCCTTCTCATCTCCCCAACTCTTCCTGCGGTAGTGCATGTTTGGGAGGAGGTCACAAAACCCTGAACTGCTTGAATTGCTTGATAAATTTAGAAAAGAAGCCGAATCGTCCTCCTCCTCCACAACATGGTTGCACGCCCACCCCCAAATCCTGAGGGAGGAAACCGCCCTCAGAACCCACCAGGTGGTGGAGCCTTAGATCCCATAACCCGCCTCCAATCCCAAATGGAATTGTATAATGAGCAAATGGAAGCCATTCAAGAAACATTGGAGGAAATGCAGAACCCTCCCGAACGGGAGGAGACTAGGTCTCGTAGCTCTTATCAGAATCCCGCTGCTACAGAGACCATAGGACAAATTCGGGTCCCCATGGGCGGGGACGACTTTGAACTGAAATCGAACATAATTGGCCTTATTAATTTTCACTTCCATGGTCTTTCAAGTGAAGATCCTTTTCTCCACTTGGAAGACCTAACCCAATTAGCTAAAACTGTTAAACTTAGAAATATTGGGTTGCCTATAGTCCTCATGAAAATGTTGCCATTTTCATTGCAGGATAAAGCGTCGCAATGGCTACGCACCCTTGGGAGAATCATCCACCCTTGGGAAGAGATCCAAACAGCGTTTCTCAAGAAGTTCTTCCCAATCGAGTGAACCAATGCGTTTCGCCGTGCCATCACTTCATTTACGCAACAAAACAACGAACAATTTCATGACGCATGGGAGAGGTATAACGACCTCCTCAGGGAGTGTCTGCACCACGGTCTGCCTAAGTGGCATATAGCCCAAATTTTCTACTATGGGCTAAATGAGACTTTGAAGCAGATTGTAGACGCTTCCTACGGAGGAAACTTTATGAATAAAGACGACAATGGAGCATTTGAATTGTTTGAAAATATGAGTGAAAAATTAATGAACAATGCCTCCATTGTCGCCGTTAATTGTACCAGCCTGCCCCGAAATGTCCACGAAGTTGACATGGGACCATCCCATTCATCCACTGATCTAAGCCTTATTGCACAAAAACTAGATGAAGTCTCTGGCATGCACAGGAAGCTAGACGAGCTTCTGGCCAACCCCGCCCATTCTTTGGCAAACACCCCCACTTCACCACTTCATCACAATCCCAATTCTTCCAACACCAGGCTTATCCCGAGAAACCCCGTAAGACCTTCCTTACCAAGTGTCACGCCGAGCGACTTGGTAAGCCATGTGGATTTGGTTTCTGCGAGCCAGTATTTCGACTCGGAGGACCAAGCCTTAGTGTGCTCGGATGTGTATTTACACGCGGACACGTCTTCTGGCATAGAAGACGCTTGCACCCTGGGGAACAACCCGTTCTCTGCCACTTATAACCCAGGGTGGCGAAATCATCCAAATTTTGCATTATCCAATAACCCGCAACGCCAAAACCCCGTGGGTGGGCCAATGCGACCGTCCGCACCCATCATCCCAAGGGCCTAGTCTAATCCTATGGCGAATCCGCCATTGGGTCCTTGCGTACAGAAAGTAGAACATGCATCAAATCCTGTTGATAAATTGATGCGAATGATGACGGAAATGTCAAAGCGCCATGAAGAGAACATGGCCTATCTTCAGCACCAATTGGCACAGGAGAATGCTAAGATCAGTCAACTACGCATGACGACTCGATCTCAGGGCACTCTTCCTACCCAACCTGTTCCAAACCCACGAAATTTCATACCCCGTGGTCTGCAACCACAAGTACAACCTTCTCAGGGATAGGTTCACCAGATCCTGCAAGCTCCGAGCATTCTACCGAGATTTCAGGCTAATCCTACTCCAGCACCTCACTCTTATGTCCCTATTGTGAACCCCCCTTCGCCGTATGATTCCACTGGACCCGCATCGTCCAATGCTATCACTACGAGGAGTAGTAAGCAGACTGTTGATCTGCCTTGACCTGATGCTAGCTCGTCTTCTTCATCGTCCTCTCATTCGGGATGCGCACCGCATTCGCGAGAGGACGATACACCCAAATTGGTGCTAGAATCAATTCCATTCCCTGAGGCTCTACTGAGGGAGCCAAAAGGCAAGAAGAAAGACATGCAGGCCTTTGATAACCTATGTAATTTGTTTAGGGATGTAGAAATCAAGGTACCCCTGCTCGAGGCTATCGACCACATACCTTCTGTCACCCGATTTTTCAAAGACTACACAACACCCAGGCGACAGTCAAAGAAAACTAAGAATCCGGTGGTTCTCTCGCCTCATGCGAGTTGTGCTATACTGTTAAACCTACCACCGAAGCAGAAAGATCCGGGCACACCGCTTATTTCCTGTAACGCCCAAGGCTGCAATTTTAACCATGCCCTGCTTGATCTAGGATCTTCCATCAGTCTAATATTGACCATCATGCTCGAAAAATTTTCCTTGGGAAATCTGAAACCCACCCCTGTCACGTTACAGTTGGCAGATCGCTCTGTCAAAATCCCAAAGGGTGTGGTGGAAGACTTGGTGGTTAGGGTTAACAGTCTCTGTTTTCTTGTTGACTTTCTTGTTTTAGATATGGAAGTTCCTAGCTCACTTTCTGATTGTCCGATCATCCTTGGTCGACCTTTCTTGGCCACGACCTATGCCCATATCGACTGCGAGTCGGGCTGTATTGAGATTGCCATTGGATCTGAAAAGATCATGCTTAACATCTTCAAGGTAGCCAAGAACTTTGATTGCGATTGTACCAAGGATGACACGTCTGACGAGGACATGGTCGTCAGCCCATGTATCGGACTAATTGGGACCTATTCTAACTGCTGCAGATTACCTGTAAACACTGTCGATAGCCTGACCGACACATATTGTGACATTCCCCCATCCCTCCCTTGTCCCGTACCTTCCCCTGGCCAGACTTCTGACGAGGTTTTCTCCGCTTCCCATACCTCGTGGTCTAAGTCATATCTGGGCTACTCACTGCCGGTCCATACTCTTGAAGATCGGATTGCCCTTTCTTTCCCACCAAATCAGGCGGAGTTACAAATCCACACTGGGACCTTGAGCCCATAAACTTCTCACTGGGGCTATTCCCTTTTGGATCCATATATCCAAGAAGCCCCTCTTCTTGGCCAATTTGAGGGCCAACTTCTTCCTCCTGACCTGTTTTCTGATCCGCTTGAGACGCTCTCGTCCCAAGAAATGCCAGACCTTTCACCTTCCACCATCACTTTTCATGCCACTATCATAATCACTTCACTTTTCACTTCACCACCCACCATCCACCCACCCTACCACCCTGCTGTATACCCTGCACCTCAGCTCTCGTTACCTGATCTTTCGTCCTTTCTCTACCTTTCCCTGCATGCATATGTGGACATAGCATTGTTTGGCATGGGGGAGTGGATAGGCATCCTTATGATCTGGGTATTTTATGGTATCATGCAGTTTCCAACTATATATATATAAAAAGAAAAAAAATGATGAAAAATGAAAATGGTGGTTAGTAATGATCTGAAAGCTGAAACAAAAATACAATAAGTGTTATGGATATTCAACCTCTATTTTGAAGACTTTCCAGGCCACAGAAGCTTGATTCGCTCAGGCTCGGCTTAATTCACTTGAGCATTGACAAGATAGATCAGAATCTCCCCTAACTAAGGACGTATTCTTGTACCTGAGACACTAGTACAGGATCCGTTGGTTTGCTTCTACTTGAGAGCCTAAGTAATCTTGGTTCATACTACACATATCAAGAAAGACCAGGTGAACATAAGATCCAACCCTAGTGTTCATTAGGCAAGGTGGAGTCCTTACCTGTGTGCGTAGGTAGACTTTTTATCCCAGGCTTTAGTCTTGAGTTTAGGAGCGACTCTTTCCACCAAAAAGAAACTCTCTCACCAAAAAGAAAAGTGTGCTCCTCCAAATAATGTTGTAAGGGATATACAGACACGTGTTTCAAAAAAAAAAAAAAAGATGCAAATAAGTTAGTATATCTCGTAAATGTCTGCAAACTATTTTCCTGTGAACCACAAATGTCAGAAAATGGGAGTTGAGTTTTCCGTCATCTTTTAAGGGTCAATCCCAAAACACAAGCTGAAACTAGGACCAACCTATACTTAAAAATTCATGAAACCCTTGGCTTGAGTCTTAATGTTCATCTGGTCAGTCTTGATCCTTCACTAAGCACAAGCCATAATCTCTTGAGCTCCCAAGTATGACAAAAACCTCCTGGGTCTTGGAAATCGTACTTAAGGTTTAAATATCAGGAGTCCTGGTTAGTCGAGAGATGATCTATGTCATGTAAGACTTAAAGTACTGGTAGTCTTCTCAACAATTAGTTCTCACAATATCCAACAATAAACACACCTATATCGCCTCAGAAGAAAATCTTCAGCTTAAGATCATTTCCAAATACTATTTTGCTTGGGTCTAGCAAAAGATAGGCATGGGGGTATGATTGCACTGCAAGAATACACCTGCAATTGTGCCATCTTGTGGTATTTCCTAGCATTAAATGTGCATATTAGGTTTCCATAGTTGCATTTGTAAAAATACATGCATGCATGCATTTAATTGAGAGGGGAGGAGAGTAAATAAAATGGCCTCGCAATTCATTTTTCCTCAAGTGCTGCTTTGTAAAATTTACCATCTTTTTATTTTTTAATTTTATTTTTTATTTGACTTCTTCCCGCGGCTGCATGGAACAACTTCTTCTCCTTCGAGCCATTCCCTGCTCACAGCTCTCCCTACTAGCCGCAACAGCCCACTCCCTGCCAAGCCGTGCATGAGCCATGCACAGCTAGGGCATGGCTGTGCAAGCTCTCCTCTTCTTTAAAAAGAGGGCAGCTTCTTCCTTTGCAGCAGCCTGGTCCTCCACGAAAAAACCCAGCAGCTTCTCCCTCCAGGCCACCGTCTCCTCCCTCTCCCTCCACATGCTTTCCCTCCTCCTCCGAGGAGACACCCGATGGATAGGAGCACCTCATGGTGGTGCACAACCACCACCGTGAGTCCACCACCACCCAGCTCACCATAGAGCCGGTGGGCGTGGTGGCTCTTTCCTCATTTTTCATTTAAAGAACTGCAGCCATTACCACAAAAGCTTCAGCTGTGAAGCACAACCGGCCATCGCACGCCGTGCAGCAGCCAGTCGGGCCCCACAGCAGTAGCAGCAAGGCGGCAGTAGCGCACGCAGGCCTTCCACGCGAGCCTGCAGGCGCCCTCACCTCCAGCTTCTTCATGCAAGAGCCCTGTCGTGCTCTATCTTCCGTAACCGGCCACCGCGCACCACTGCAGTGGCCGACCAAGCTTCATCGCACGCCAGCAGCACTCGCAAGCCTCCGCGCAAGCAGCTAGTCGCCCTCTCCCTCCATCGCGCACACCAACAGCCTTCTCCATGCGCTCTGTCGCGACATCCTTCCCGTATGCCACCAGCCGTAGCCACTCTTCCACGTGCGTCGAGCCATCAGCACTCACAACACTGTGCGTACCCGGTCATGTGGCGCGGCCATACACTATAGCCACTGTTCACGCCTGCCTGTGGAACATTGTGGCTACAGTGGGGTGACCGGAAAGCTTCTCATTTATTTGGTCACCCGGCACGCCGCAACCGGCTACTGCCCACACACGTGTTCCGCCTCGCATCCCGTTCCAGCGCCTGCCTGCGCGTCTGCGTGTGGTCCTCTGCCAACGCCCGCTCCTGCCAGCATACTCCAGCCCGCTTCTTCAGCGCCTGCTCTTTACGCAGCGTGGTGCGCTGCGGCCTCCTCTTCTCCGCACCCATCGCCCTCCAGCACGCTCCTCTATGCGCGTATACGCACCTGCGTGCGTGCATGGAAGCCTCCAGACGGCACCTGGAAGCTGCAGACGACTTAACTCCAGCTCCAGCAGAACCGAACGCTCTCTCTCTCTCTCACAGCACTCTCTCCCTATCTCTTCACCGATGCTTACACACATACACTCACATTTTCATACACACACACATATACACTATTATATACATATATATATACGTATACATATATATATATTGATTTATAGACATATATTTATATACATATATATATATATTTTTATATCTATATATATAGTAGTATTTATATAACTAAGTATTAGTATACCTATATTTATATATACATATATCTGTATACTTATATATATATCTACATATATACATATACTTATATACTTATATATATACAAATATACATACACACATATATATGTACTTATCTACGTATATCTATATATACATATATTACTATATACATACACATATATATCTATACATCTATATAGTATCATATACATACATATATCTATCTATACATATAGTTACATACATATATATATATACATATACATATAAACATTTATACATATATATATACATATTACTACATATATACCTATATATTTATAACCATATATGTATGGATATATTTACATATATAGATAAATATATATATATAATTTCACATTGCTTACCATACGTGGTATCGCTAGAATATCTTCACCAGTTGCTGATATTCCTTGATACACGCATACAAAAAGTGTGGTCGCACACATCTTCCACCATCCACCTTACACTCCACGTGCCACTTCGTCTCGTTGGTCGCGTCTTTCTCGACGACGACCGACTCGACACCGTGCTACACTCCATCTCCGCCTCCACCCCCACCCCTTTATACATATATCATATATACCTATATATATATACTATATTTGCTTTATTTCTGTTTCACTTTCCTATTAGTAAAAAGATAAAAAATATATATATATAAAAGAGAAAAGATAACCCTTGACTTGAAGGTACTCCATCTTTCGAATAGCAAGACTCGTTTTGAAACCCTATTTTGGCTCGAAGCCAAGAACCTAATTTTGAGGGTGTGCATCATGGACAAGAATTCTCAGAAAAAAATCTAAATAGAAAAACACCAAAAACATAATAAACGAATGGAAGAGATCGTTGTAGGATAGGCATAGAAGCTTGACTTGTAACCGCACTTCCCTGAGTTCGACCCTGGGCCTAAAAGTGACCAAGATAAAATCAAATAGGCCAAGTTAAAATTTTTGTAAAGAGATGGTTAGGTCTGATTTAGGTTAACCACTATACACACTTCAACGATAAACTCACCATAATAACAACCTAACCAGGTTCGTACACCAGGGATTTTCTCAAGATCATTCCATCCAATTTTGGAAAATTTTGGTCCAGAAATCAAGGAGAAATCCCAGATTGAAAATTGGTGCTTTGAATTCCTCCTGTCAATGGTGGTAGGCACTATTTTGAACAAAATGACTAGGAGTTAGGGGACTATTTGTAATTATTTCGAAAGTTAGGGCCTTAATTAAGAGGAATATAATTTAAATGGACTAAAATGCAAACTACGTCAAGATGGACTCTAATTGGGCCCAAATTTTGGTAAAAACCTAATTTGGACCCAAGGAATTTGGTGGTAAAGTAGGATATATGTTTTGACCGACTTTTACCGGGAAATTTGTGTAGAAACCCAAATTAGGGTAGAAATCCGCTTGTGACTCTATTGAAGGTCAAAATAGGTTCAAATGGTCAAAACAAGGATACTAAGCCTCAAGGAATATTTTATGTGAATTTTAGGAGATTTATGTGTATTTTATTCTAACATGAACCTCTTCAATTTAAGTAGGTCTAAAATTATGATTTTGGGTGCTGTTGTGGTTCTCGAATTGAGTGAAACTCTATTTTTGTCTGTGTGGGCCCACTTATCGGACATTAATGGTTATTTGACCTTAGATTAACCCTTGGAAAACATCGTGGTTACTCTTCATTCATGATGTGATTTTAAAACTGCAAAATTAACTTATTTTAATGTTTTCTTCTAGGAATGGATTTTCATGGAATTATGGCTCTTAAGCGATTATGTAGCAGCATCAGTCAATCGATTATGAGTAATCAAAGCCAATTATGGCTCATGATGATGATGTTACCATCACTGAGATCCAGATTAAACTTTTGTACTACCTAGTAGGCTCTATGCTCCATCTCTATAGGAAGGCGACATGGTTTCTCGTAAACAAGAACAGGGACATCCTTAGCTAGGTTTTATGGGTGGTCTTATAGCCCATTATGCCTCCCGAAGTCAGGTCGACCAATCCTTTCTATCAGGTTGAATAGTGACCTGAAGAATTTTCTTGATCTCCCAATTGGAGAGTGATAACAATCTAATTGGCTTATTCTAGGGTTAGCTCCTTAATAAAATCATGCATTTAAATTATAAATGTTGCATTTAGAGCATGCATGCATATTCTCTGCATTATGTTTAGTTTAAACCTAATTATCTATTTTTAGTCTTTAGTGAATAATGTAGGCTAAGGACTTCGAATAAGTGAGAGCACCCAGCTGAATAGAAAAAGAAGCTATAGTAGAATTAGGAGCTGGTTGAAGACTAAGATTTGATTAAGGAAGAAATGAAGATCCAAGTAAAGAAGAAGAGAAAAAGGGACTAGGATAACCTAACCCTACCTTTAGAACCCTAAGATACTCTTATCCCAACTCCTACCCTTAGGTCAGCTCAAACTGAATAAGTGAGCTCAAAAGCCAAAATCCTGGATAACATTATCCATAATCTTTACCCTTTATCATTAGAGTTGTCCTACTATCCAGGAACCTATCTAACCTACCCTAGATCCAATCCTTAACCCAAGAACCTATTTAGGTCCATAAGCTCACTTAATTGACTTAGTATAAGTCAAGTAGGTTCATCGAACCTATTTGGACCCAACCCAGTAGACTTAGGGTCAACATAGCCCAATTAGGAACCTATTCTCACAACCTATTGATGAGTCATGTTTCATGAATTAAAGTTAGGGTTCGGAGAACCGGTCGTCATAGCTCACAAAATGCATCTATCAAATACAATTTATACCAAACACCAGGGGAGTCCGAGGTCGAACACAGGGAGGCGACATTTAAGATGTTTCAAAAGACCCGCCAGAGGTGTTATTGTAGCATTCACATGCCTTGGATGCCACTTGGAGGCACAGCTGCAACTTGTGTAGGCCTCGACGATCGTCAGCCGTTGGATCAGGTGTCGACGGCTATGATCTAGAGAAGAGAATGTGCTCTTGCCCACGTTTGAATTCCGCACTACTGGCGTAAGCATTGGCAGTCATCGAATCATCAATCACACGACTGAGAATCGCCTGCAGATCGTGCCTCATTGATTTGAATCGTAGGCCTCTCACAATTACGACGATCGGACGGCGGATGTGGCTCCCGATTGTCTTAACTGCATGCTCCTGATGGCCCGCATGTGATCTGGCATGCATCCTCGCTTCAGTGGGCAGCATCAAATCGTGCATGAAGAGTCTCAACCGCTCGATCAAGATTGAGTGACCTTATTTCAGCCGACGCTATAATGGGAGTAGTGGATTGCGGCTCGAACTTGCACTCGTGGTTTGTGATCACTTGTCTTCACCATTGTGCCAAAGACACAATTTGTCAAGTAGAAGGTGGTGCGGTCATGCATGCCTTGACCATTGGATGAAGATCAAATGGTTGAGGCGAATCCTTGGTTGAGGTTGGGTGCCCTTTAGCAGTGGGAGCACGTCTCAGCTGTTGGATTGAGATCCAATGGCTAAGATCTCTCCATGCGTGAAGATAGGGGGGCCATTTTTCGTGTAGAGCTATCTGGATGGGGCCACATGGTTCCATCTAGACCATCCATCTCCTTCTTCTTGTAAAGGGTGTTACGGAGCTCTGATCGGGGTAATTTTCACGTTGATGGACTGCGATCGTGGCTCTAGATACATTCGTATGGTCAGATTCTTCATTCGAAACCTGTGAAGATGCCACACTACCTCCTGGCCATAGAGAATTGAATAATTAATGTACATAATATACAACCATCCTAAATGCCATGCAATGGATGTTATGCAGTATTTATAACATGATATGCAATGTTAAGCCTAGGAACTATTATAAAGAAGCATTTTATCATGAATTCATGCATTTTTATCACCTATGTCTATCCCCTACCCTACCTACATATGACCCACGAAAATCTTAGCCTAATGCTCTTAAATTGGTGGCAACTTAAGATTTTATCCCTTAGTGGTAGGCCAAGAGATAAGATCTTACCTCTTGGCAAGATTTTATCCCTTGGTAGCTACCTAGCTAGGCTGCCCACTTTTGGAAAACCTCATCCTATCGTAGATCCTAAAGTCCCTATTCAACCATTCCTAGGCATCACTTTTGATTAAATCTAATCCATCCAAATTAGTGGTCATAGGTACGTACTCTAGGTCAACCAATAGGAAGCCACCTAATTTTCTATAAAAGGACCAAGCCTATACCCTTTGGGTCATAACTTAGATGCCTAGAGATAGAAAAAAATGGCCACCACATAGTTTGTGCCCTCTCTCTCTCCAAGCTCTCTCTTCAGTCTTCTTCCCAATGCCCTGGATCTGAAGCTCTGCTGAGTTTCCTACAAGCATTCCTCAAGTGTCTCCACTTTTCATCTCTCTCTTTCTCTCTCTCTCTACTTTTTCTTTAGTTTATTTGCTTTGATTCATAGTTTATGTGTAAAACATTTTGCAAGTAGCAATAAAGAGTTTGATTCAATGGATATCTTCTCTCTCTTTATGTGCTTTCATTATATTAGATTAGTTAGTATGAAAGGCTTTAAGAATCTCATTTTGCCTCCCTACGAACAACTCATGACTTACTATTTTCTAATTTATAAATTTATTTTACTTAGACGAAATTTGCAACTATAGTGATAATGTAGAAATCTTTTTATGTGTTTCATGACGAACAAATTGGCACTATTGCTGAGGCAACGGAGTTATTTTTGAAGCTTTTCTCCTTAGTGCTTAGTTGAGATTTCTAACCTTCTTTATTTCCGTTGATTTCGTATGTGCAAGAAGCATGGAAATTCGAGAAGAACCGTAATAATGGAAAAATTACAAGTTTTTAATCTCAGGTAAGTACTCGTATCTTAAATTAGGTTAGATTTCCTCTAAACAAAAAAATCCAGAAAAAATTAGGTGCTTTGCTTGATCCTTAGGTTAGTATTTGCTTGCTTTTCAACAGAAACAAAAAAAAAACTCTTGTTGGTGGTATTATATTTTGAAAACCAATAAAACCATCTTCTACATTTTGGGTCTACAAAAACTTTTTTTTTCAAAATTCAATTCCCAAAATTTTACATGGCCAAAAATTCCAAAACATCTATTGAATGCGGGTATCCAAATTTAGCGCCATTTTGGATTACACAAAAATTTTAAAAATCCACGAATTGAATTGCTATCAAGTTTGTTGTTGCTCATGATTTTTCAAACTTGAAAAACTCATGGGAATTTTTATTGATTTATCAAAAATTTGTTGTGTTGGGTTCCTGTAATAAAATAGAATCCTAAAAAAATCTACAAATAATATTTTGTGTACATTTTATTATACAGAAGATTTGATCACTAACTGGGGGTCAAAATAGACTACAGGACCTGCAATACATTTTAAATCTAGAAAAATTACATAACGTCCATTAAAAAATCTAAAAAAAAAAAATTCTGAGTGCCTTAGTTGGTTGTGCAATAGGACCATTGATTTCTGTAATTGGGTCGCACCAGTTTTGATTCTTTGGGTTAAAACAAATCAAATAGCACTATCTACTTTTAGGATTTCACATTAAAGTAGATCACACTTGCATCTCCATGCATAAAGGAAATTTGTCAAATAATTAAGACTTTCGAAACCTCTTGTGTGCCTCATCGGAACCATTGTTTGAATATATTTATCCAAGTAAACCCTAAAATTCACTAATACAAGCACTTGGACCTTAAAAGTAACCACATCAACTAAGCTTGTATTGTGAACCCCTTGATTGTGCACTTCACTTTTGGAATCAATTTTAAGGGCAACACTCCCCTAAAGCCCATCATAGTCGAAAATAACTTCAAGCCTAAGCCTTAAATTGAGTAGATGTGCCCTAGGCAGGACTAATCTTCTTGGTAACTTGAAGTTAGATTGGAATAAAGTCAAGGCCTTGTCTACTTGGACCCACTGGTGACAAGGAAGGTTGGTACAATAACCACGTTAACACATAGTGGTGTCCCGCCATGCGGGGTGTCCTAGGGGGTCCTACCCTTCTGGCCAGCCAAGTAATTCTAGGGTTGGTCTAACCTAGTCATATTTTGGGGAGCCAAGATTAGGTCTAGTTAGGTTTTACACTTTAAGGATTAGTTTGACTGCTTGTACTATGAGGGTGGGTATTCTCACATCTACCTTCTCTCTCTCATCTATAGACTTTCTTCTACATTATACAAAGGAGACAATCTCTAAAACCTGATTTACTACCACCTTTAGAGCGAAGTCCTAGGAGAAGACTTATTTTCTTCTGAATCTGATTCTGAATCCTTTCCCATTGGTAATCACCATGAGGAAGAACTGATTGAGGAAGAAAACTTGGACCCATACTCTTTTGCTTCCCACTATTCCTCCTTTTTCCCTTATCCCAACCCATCCCTTACTCCAACTTCTTCAGAATGGGAGAACCTTCCTCAACACCTGGGACTTGATTCCCTGGCCTACACCTCATATTCCCCAGGAATAGCTAGGCCTACCTCATCCTTATGGAGTTCCACACAAATTTCTTCATATCAAGGATCTCTACAATCTAAAGAGACACTCTTCATACAAGACCAACATCTAATCGACATGACCAACTATCTTGACCGATTTAAGTAGACTCATCTCTCCCCTGGTTGGGGAAATGCCTCAGCATCCTAATACCTAGGATATCAATCCTATCCCCAAAATCACTTTGCAGATTATCCCAATTTCACCCAATCCACTCCACATTCTTATTGGGATAACCCTACATCACCCAACCAACGATATGATCCTCACCCTAGGTATTCAAATCTTGATAATGGATATTTTGATTTGAGTGAGGATAGAAATCCTATAAATTATTATCCTCAGCCCACTCTAACCCCTATCCATGGCGGTGATCTCGAGGTTACCTAATTGCTTCAAGTGCTCTAGGAGATGAGAGAAGCTAATAAAAGAAATACTGGTAACCAACTAAAGGAGCTTAATAGAATTCGAGAAGCACAACTTGATAAACCTGGTCTAAGTGTGCCACAAGTTGGTGGTGAGCCAGTTAGGAATGAGGATCCAACCTTAGGTATGACATCTTATTCAATCCCAACCTCTACTTACACCAAGCCCAGTTACCAGCCCTGTGATTATGCAGAACAAATCTTATCCATGCCTACATCTGAATTGATCGAGAGTTCTAATATCCCAAAGACTGACCCTGACATGAACGACAAATCTATGGAAGGGACATCTAATGGGGTCCTTGAAACTAATTATGACACATTCGGAAACCCCATTCTGGAAAATGATGAGGAAAATGTTGGCATCCTCATTTGGTTCTCCATCTAAAGATCTTGAATCTTGGGAGATACCGTATGTTCATGGAATCCAATTTATATTGTTTGATAACCATATTAAGATTCAGGAGGAAGACTCACTCGAGTATCTAAATCTTGATTCAGGACTTGAATTACAGTCATTCTATCTTGAGGAACAAATCTCTGGTGGGCTTGAGTACGAGTCCTTTATGTTAAAAGAAGCACAATTGGACCATGCAGATGATTCTGATTTGGATATCTCAAAAAATTTTAGAGAATCAGAATAAGATTATAAAGAGCCCCATCAAGAGGATAGGAGTGAGGACAGTGACACTCCCAACCAGGCACATTTGGATGGTTTGATATGATTTTGTCTGAGGATTATCATGATCATATGTGCTTGGATGATTCGATTATGATATCTAGATTCAACAGTACTGATCATGAGGAGATATTCTATATAGAAGCCGAATCTGCTTTCACTTCTATATTAGCTAATTCTCACCCTTCTCTTCCTATCCACTAGTGTCCTGAGGAAAACCCTGCTCTGATCCCTGACATCTTGAGATTGAACAAAACAGACAATCCCCCCATGAAAATGATGTTCAAGAGATTGCAAAATTATTGGGTATGACTTATGATGATTTACCTGAGGAAACAAAGAATTTATCTGAATCATGAAATTTTAAGGAACTTAATTTGAATGATGAGAAACAGGAAGACATTCCCTTAGAAGATTGGGGTCAAATTTACAATCCTACTAATCATAATGGATGGCTTGATTCTGAGAATGAGATAGATTTTGATGAGCATGAGATTATATCTGATAATGAAGAGATAATATCTTATGAGGATTTTACTGAATTCCACACAGAGTTCCCAATTTCACAGCCTTTACCTTTAGCCATATATGACCCAAGGAGTGGAGAATCACGATTTTTGATGTCAATCACATTGAGAAGATCCTTATGATTCGAATTCTGAAGCTAACTGGCATTTCAATAAAAATATCAATTCACTTCCACCGCAACCTCTTCTTGAATTATGGAATTGGATTAATGAACATGCTGTGCATCGTGAACCTCATTTCCATTATCCTCATTTATCTGACCCTATTCTATATTTTAGATTAGAAAAACTCTTCGGAGTATGGCTACACCATTAACTGGTCAGCATTTATGGATCATTGATTCTTCGACTACTTGATCATATCTTTATATTAATTCTAACTCCCCCAAGAACATTATTACTCCTCTTGACCCACAACATTGAAGTATATAATTATCTTGACCTGAATTTATCTGGCAAATTACGTTAAACTTAGTGCTGGTTGTTGAAGCAATCTACGAGGGATTTAAATTAAGTATTATTGTCGTAGTTTGAAATCCGCAATAAATCGAACAACAAATAAAATTTATAAGCTCAGGATATCAGAAATGAAGTCCGAGGTCGTTCACTGGGAGCGAAAATGGAATTCACGCACTAATCTCGATCAATATATATTTGAGTACAATTAATTACTCAAAAACTAATATGCAATGTGTAACATGAGTATATGAGGAGATTAAAAGAACTCTAGACAAAATAATGGTGATTTGGATCACCAATTATTAGCCCAACACATATAGAGCAATTACTCAAATAGAATCAAATGAACAAACAATGAATCAGACGTCTGATTGTGACAACAGATGACTTAAAGTGCATTGCTATAGTGCTTCTTCTTTGATTTTCCTCTATTGTTCTTCTTCTTTGGCTTTCTTCTGTATGGCTCCTTGTTCTTTGGCTTTTCCTTCCTTTCTTTAGCTTTGTCTTTTTTCCTCTTCTCACAACTAAGTGTCACACAGTTGCCTGCAAGAGCAAAATTGGCTAACCTCGCGCTCTCTCTCTCCCCCGCCCTCCTCTTCTCTTCCGTAAGGGTAACCAGGTATTTGGGTATTAGATCAGAGAGTACCCAAGAGTAGGGCTGCCTGCAATAGGTAGCAGCTGAGGTGTGAGGCTTAGGTGGGTAATTGGACTAGACTCGCGTGGTAATGTCACGGGTGAGGTGTGAAGGGGTGCACGAGACCTCACCCCCCATGTTTGTTGAGGCACTAAGGCCCAATCACAAATTCTCTTTATGCGCTGCAGGGGGCACTATGCTCCATGATGTGGGACTAAATCCCACAACTCTCTCTTGCGTGCGTCTGTTGCTAGAGTGCTCTTCTAATCAAAGCAGTAGTTGAGGGCATAGCTTCCAATTAAGACCTTGGATCGCAACCTGGGAGGTGTTCGCATCTCCTAGAGGTGTGACCTAGAATGAGCGACACCTGGAGCAATCTTCTTGCAAGCTTGAAGCTTCTGTCAATGGTGATGAAAGAGTGGGTACCTGAAATCAAAAGATGGCCTCTCATCCACGTCAAAACAACTCAGGGAGTGTAGCCGGACGACGTGGAGTGTAACGGTGGTGGTGGCGTGTTGTGAGAGGTCGTGGGTTAGCGTGGCGAAGGTGGATTTGGTCGGAAGAGGTGGGTCAATTTGGTGAGTAGTTTGGGATGTGGAATTGGAAAAATAAGATAGGGTTTGGTTCATGGAGTCGAGGCGGAGGTGTTGGTAGTTTCGGGGAGGTAGATGAAGAGGTGTAGTGGCTGAAATGCTTTGCCGAAGTGGTTGCCAAAGGTGGAGATGAAGGTGGTGGGTGGTGTGGTCGAGGGGTCGAAACAAGAGTTAAGAGGGGGAGAATTAATCTATGAGTCTAAGGGAATTATTCTAATCATAATCTAACAGACGAATAGAGGAGAATGACAATGGCTTTGATTGGCCAGTGTCAGGGAAGAAGATACTCTGGTGAGGTGGAAAATGATGATGAAGATGAGGGAGAAGCTCCTGCTAGCATGGCCAAGAGCAAAAGGACAGGAAGGCAAATCCTGTTGGTGCTAGAGCACCGCGATCGTTTATTTTGATGATAATAAAACACGTGTCATTTAACATTTGCACTTGAAGTCTTAGATTTTAGGTTAATTGCAAATGGAGACGTGGTTAGATGGAGTTCGAACTCGCATCCATGGTGGGTTGGAGGAGCATGACAGAGAACAGAGGAGCTTCGCAAGGAGCGATGGCTTGATGAAGGAAGGAGATGAAGAATAGGATAGATTTTCTTTCCTTGTACTCTAAGTATTTTTGTTTCTTTTGTTGCTCTTTATTTTGTTACTTAGATTTATGTTAAAGAGCCTCAAAGAACCCTTACAGTAGTCCTAAGAACACCTGTACAAACCTAGAATACATAGGTTTTATGTAAAGAACTTAGAAAACCAAACTAGGGATTAAATAGCCTTTTCAGACGTCTAATCTAAAAATCAGACGTCTGATAAATACTTTTAAGATGTCTGACTGTTGACTCAAATGTTCGATTATGTTTAGGCTGGACTTAGTTAGTTCTGTCTGATGAAATCAGACGTCCAGACCTTAGTCCAGACGTCTGATGCCTTTGCCAGACATCCAATTAGTCGACCGTTGGCTGCCTAAGTAAACATTGAAGGGAACAACTGTTAGCCTCGTATTAGACATCCGTAGAGGACACCAGACATCTGATACATGACCGTTTTGCCTCAGCTGACCCAAAATCTCTTCTCAGAGATTTTCTAGCCGTTGCACTCCCTTGGGAATCCATTTCCGTAGAAAAGTAGGTTTCCAGACATCCAAACATCATTCCAGACATCCTGTGTGTCGTCTAATGCACTTCCACTAGAACCCTGTTTCGATCTGATTCAAGTCAGGAAGGAAACCCATATATAATCAGACGTCTGACTTTGTTCGCAGATGTCTTAAACTGGTTTTCCAGATGTCCGATGCCAGGATTAGACGTCAGATAACCCTGCCAGTGTAATGATTAATCCTAATTTTGGCCTGATTTCCTTGGAGCTTGCACCCAACGGCTATGGAAGCCTTCCAAAGCCTTCCAAAGCCTTCCTAGATCCTCTATAAATAGAGCAGAACCTTTGCCACTCAAATACACACCAAGACACATCTAAGCTACATACTTTCCACTCTTGTGTGTCTAAAAGAAGAAGATGATCATATAGAAGAAAGCTCTTGATCTCCAAGCTTAGTTCTACACCTAGAGAGCTTGATTCTTGTTGTGCACCTGCTCTCCCTCTACGATTACGAGAGCGATGAAGCGCTACCGCATGGTTCACGCATCCGCGTCGTCGATACACTTCCACCAAAGGGAAGCATCCTTACTCCTATAGAAGCTTAGTTTTAGAATATCTTTGTTGGCTCTATAGGACTATTTGTAATTTACTTTGCTATTTGGTTGGGTATTCGCATTGCAAATTCCCATCTCCTTTGTGAGACAAAATCCTTCTCGTGAAGAGAAGGGGTTTGAGGTACGCTACCCTCATATAAAGTATCATGCTTGTAATTGAGGTTGTACTACCCTCGTTTAAGTAGTACGTTAATGAATTTGATCAACTTGTTTGATCGAAAAATCCTAACTTGAGAGGGTTAGGTGGTGGTTTTCACCCAGTTTGGGTTTTCACCTAAAAATGATTGTGTACTTTGTGTGATTGTCTATTTTATGAGGTTGTTATATTTTAATTCCGCATTTTTACATCATGCTGATCTCACCCCCTCCAAGTAGGGATTTACAAATCCATCGTTGGTATTGTGTACGGATGACGAGGGAGGTCAGAGAAGATTGCCAGATGTCGAGGAGCTATTCGACCGAAGAGGAGGGTGGAACGTGGGGGATTTCCAACCAAATTCGAGCATAGGAGTTCGGGCAGGCCCTGGGGGTCTTTATATAGGCCTCAGGGAGTCAGTTTCAGCTTGGGAATCAAGCTTTACGAGCTTGGAAAGCTCGATGGAGTTGCAAACTCAAGAGATACCCGAATCTCTCATGCATTTTCATGATAGATTGGGAAGGTTATGGAGTTTGAAGTTGGGTGCATTGGAAAGAGAACTTCTCAAGGAATCTCCCTTCCAATTTTGGAAGGGATTTGTTGATCTGAGAAGGTGTTCTCTTCAATCAAATGCCGCCGGAGAAGGATTCCTTCACAATAATGGTTTAGGGATCTATTTGAAAAGAGTGACAACAAAGATAGGGGCCTATTTGTAAGGATTTTGAAAGTTAAGGGCATGTTTGTGAGAGAAAAGAATCAGACAAGACTAAATTGCAAACTAGGTTAAGATGATCTCAGATTTGGTCCAAATTTTGGTACAAACATAATTTGGACCTACGGAATCCAATGGTGAAGATAGATTTTGGTTTTGACTAAGTTTGATTGGATAAATTACATAGTTACCCAAATTAGGTCATTTATATATCTATGGCTCTATTTTAAGTCAAATTGGGTTCTAATGGTCAAATTGAGCATGCCAAACCTAGAGAATATTTTTCTATGAATTTTAGAGGGTTTAGGTGAATTTTAACCTGATCAAAACCTCAGTGAATCAAGTGGGTCTGTTTTTAGGATTTCAAATGTCATTTAATTCTCGAAATGCGTGAAAATCTGATTCTATCTGCATAGACCCTCTTTTTAGGCAATTATGACCATTTGACCTTTGATTAACCCCTGAGAAATCCCATGATTGTTCTGCAATTGAGATATGCTATTAAAACTGCATTTTTACAATTGTTTTATTGTATTTCTCTCAGAATGATTATGCAATGAATTATGGTCCTCTGGCGATTATGTAGGTGCATTTATTCCTTAATTATGACTAATTAAAGCTAGATATGGCTAATGATGATGTTATCATCACTGGCTGGGAGGCAACCCAGTATTCTGTACAGGTATCTTTCATTTTTGTCTATCCAAGCTGACCTGAATTAACAAGCTCAATTAGGTGATATCGCCTCCTCTTGCTTATTACATTTTGTTTTTCCTGGATACATTTCAATGAGGACATTGTGATGAATAGGCATCGGGGGGTTGACATTGCATGTCCTATTTTTATGTTAGAACTTATAAATAGCATTTAACAAAAGAAAAAAACCATTTATACATATTGCATTCACGCATAAAGTATTTTTATCGAGTAGGTTTTATTGAGGATTTTCTTCTAAAATTGTTTCTTAGTTTAGAATCCAGTACAATTATTTCACTTGCATGTAGACTTTGCAATGGATGCTTTA
The DNA here is from genome assembly GCA_037157565.1 of Thalassia testudinum. Classification (NCBI taxonomy): domain Eukaryota; kingdom Viridiplantae; phylum Streptophyta; class Magnoliopsida; order Alismatales; family Hydrocharitaceae; genus Thalassia; species Thalassia testudinum. The sequence goes on from JAZHRO010000007.1 coordinate 16,635,036, forward strand.
TGAAAATCAATAGACATTTTTAGTTTGTCGAGGAGAAGCATTGTTTCTTTTCCTGAACCCTTGGATAGTTAGTTAGGGTGTCAGACAAACTATCTTTCATTAGATCCACCAAACAGTTGTGAGGTGAGAGTAGAGTGTCAACTGGTGCTCTAAGTCTAATGTAAGGATTCTTAGTTTTTGGATAATTGGATAATGATATTCAGAGTTAGGTATAGTTTTTCGCTCACAATTCCTGTGTGCGAATTTTTTGTGAGAATTCTTGAGAGCCACCAAATAAGGCAAATACATAGAGATCGAGTTCCAATAAAACTAGAACTAAGGTGGATGGTTACAATCATCCTTTACAGAATCCTCGGCTGAAGGAGGGTATTAATCTTAAGGTTAGAAAATATGTTATCCTATCCATTCCTTTCCTGATGTCAAGAGTAGCCACTTCCACCAAATAAGCTATCTGATATCCTTTTGAACATGACCAATCCCCAATAATGCCTTGTGAATAAAAATTTATGTGTTGTGTTGCGTTGTATTAATGAAAAGAAAAGAAGAAAATATATATATATATATGATAAAAAAAGAAAGAAAAAAAGGGAAAAGAGAGAAAGTCTGAAAAGAAAGTGTTGAGTTCATAGTTGTGTTTATTTCATTGCATTAAGCAACAACATCTACTCCCTCTATGATCCACTGAATATGTCCTTGACCTACTTTTTATGTATTTTTGACCGCCTAAATATGGGTTGAGAAATTTTGACTTAGTTATAAGGTTATCAGAACTTTAATTGAAGTGTTAATGTTATGTGAGGCCACCAAATATTTATTACATTTACAAAATCTGGTGAGATTGTGAGCTCAAAAAAAAATAAAAAAAAAAGAAAAGAAAGAGAGTGAGTGCAAAGGAACTAAAAGGGATCATAGTTTTGAGGCTCTCATTAGGTTGATTTGTTTGATAGTCTACATATCTAGAGTCTGTAGTACTGGGCTACATGTAGCACCAGATGAGTGTGAGCCACCAAATATAAAACCATACAACTCAGATGTCTTCTACCTAAGCCAGAAAGCCGAGGTAGAAATTTTAGATTATTTGCATCCTCAAGGGAAGAAGTTTGCCTATCTTAAAAGAATTTTTACCAAGGGTCAAGTACGACATTAAGTGTGTGTTGACTTTTTACTTGGATTTTCACATTTGTCTGGATTTCTATGTTTTTGGAAGACAAGAAGAAATCTTTTGTCAAACCCTTGATTAAAATGAATAAGTAGACCTTTAGGGGTCGAGTTGTAATTAGCATGGATCATACACCTTGCATTCAATTTTCATATGGATTTTCCTAGGAGATTGGTGAAAGATAGCCACAGGGGTGTGATAACAGTTTAATCTATTACCCTAATTGGCTTATTCTAGGGTTAGCTCCTTAATAAAATCATGCATTTAAATTGTAAAAGTTGCATTTATGGCATGCATGCATATTCTGTGCAATATGTTTAGTTTAAACCTAATTATCTAATATTAGTCTTTGGTAAATAATGTAGGTTACGGACTTGGAATAAGCGAGAGCATTGAGCGAAATTGGAAAGGAAGCTGCAGTAGAATTAGGAGTTGGTTGAAGACAAAGGTTTGATTAAGGAAGAAATGAAGCTCCATGTAAAGGTGAAAAGAAAGAGGACTAAGATAACCTAACCCTACCCTTAGAACCCTAGGGTACTCTTATCCCAACTCCTACCCATAAGTTAGCTCAAAATGAAAAAGTGAGACCAAAAGCCAACATCATCGATAACACTATCCATGATCTTGACCCTTTATCCACAGAGTTGTCCTACTATCCAGGAACCTATCCAACCTACGCTAGATTCAATCCTTAACCCAAGAGCCTATTTAGGTCCATAAGCTCACTTAATGGACTTAGTATAAGTCAATTGGGCTCATGGAACTTATTTGGACCCAACCCACTAGACTTAGGGCCAACATAGCCCAATTAGAAACTTATTCTCACAACCTATGTCAATCCTTAACCCTACGTACATAAGACCCACGAAAATCCTGGCCTAATCCTCTTATGTTGGCGGCAACTTAAGGAGATTTTATCCCTTAGTGGTTGGACAAGAGATAAGATCATATCTCAAGGCAAGGTTTTATCCCTTGGTAGCCACCCACCTAAGTTGCCTATTTTTAGAAAGCTCTCATCCTATCCTAGCCCTACAACTTAGATCCTAAGGTCCCTATATAACCAATCCTAGGCATCACTTTTGACTAAATCTAAACCATCCAAATTAGTGAACCTAGGCACTCTAGATCAACCAATAGGAAGCTACCTACTTTTCTATAAAAGGACCTAGCCTCTACCCTTTGGAACATAACTTAGATACCTAGAGATAGCCACTACATAGTCTACGCCCTCTGTCTCTCTCCAAGCTCTCCCTCTGGTCCTCTTCTCGATGCCCTGGATTTGAAGCTCTACCGAGATTCCTATAAGCATCCCTAAAGTAGCTCCACTCTTCATCTCTCTCTCTCTATCTCTAGATTATTTGCTTTGATACATAGTTTATATGTAAAACTTTCTACAAGTAGCAATAAAGAGTTTCATTCAATGTATATCTTGTCTCTCCTTATGCGCTTTCATTAGATTAGATTAGCTAGTACGAAAAGCTTTAAGAATCTTGTTTTGCCTCCCTATGAATGACTCAAGACTTATTGTTTTCTGATCTATAAATTTATTTTGTTTTGATGCGATTCGCAACTACAACAATAGCATAGAAATCCTTTTACGTGTTTTACGGTGAATAGAGAGCTCAGCCAGCCCATTAGTCTAGGGATGATATGGAGTCGAAATAAGATGCGACATCCCATATTTTTTCAACAAGGATTGGAAGTGCACATTCACAAAGTGGGGCCCGCCCTCGTTGATGATTGACTTAAGAATCCAAAATCTAGAAAATATGTTCCCCTGGATGAAGTGGAGAACAATTGTATGATCATTCATTCATATAGGGATGGCTCCGATCCATTTTGAGACGTAATCAACAACAAGTAGGATATACCCAAAGTCATTGGATTCAGGAAAAGGTCCTATAAAATCAATCACCCAGATGCCAAATATCTTGCACATGATGATCGGATTTGAGGGCATCATATCACGTGGGCCCATGCTGTCGAGGGTCTAGCAACAGGCACATGCCCTACAATAGCTTTGTTCATCCTTAAATAGTGTAGGCCAAAAGAACCAACACTAGAGGATCTTCGCTGCTGTTTTACGCCCTAAGAAATGCCACCACAGGCCTAATAGTGACAAAAGGATATAACAACATTGACCTCATCATCAGAAATGCATCTTCTAATTACTTGGACATTGCCAATGTGGAACAGATAGGGATCATTCAAAAAATAGTACTTAGCATTGGAAATCAGCTTGTCCCATCTGGTGTTGGCCTAATTAGACAGGACTTTCCTAGAGATGAAGTAGTTCACGATGTTAGCAAACCAAAGAAGTCCATTAATGGCCAAAAGATGCTCATCCAGAAAATGCTTGACAATAGGTTCGAATGGGTCAATGATTGAAGAAGGAAGATGGAACAAATGGTTAGCAACCACGTTCCATTTTCTTGTTTTATCGCATATCTCTAGGTCGAATTCTTGCAAAAGCAAGATCCATCGAATCAGCCTCAGTTTAGCATCCTTCACAAGTAAGTGCCTCACAACAATGTAATCAGAATAAATAATGAAATAGGAACACAAGTGGTATGATCTAAATTTCTCCAGACCAAATGCTATGGTGAGTAGCTCTTTTTCCGTAATCATATAATTATGTTAAGCCTGGTCAAATGTCTTACTGGTGTAATATATTTCCACTGGTTTCCCATCGATCTTTTGTTGAAGTACCAATTCTACTGTGTAGTCAGATGCATCACACATCATCTCAAATAGCTAAGACCAGTTACACGTGGGGTGCATGAGCTGGACCTTCAGCGACACTTGCGGTGGATCTTCAGCGACGTTTATAGCTGTCACTAAATATCATATGTACGAAATGCATCCTTTCCTCCACTATAGAAGGACCCCTACCCCTCTCATTCTTCATCATCTCTTCCTTTCTCTCCCTTACCACCTCCAAGGCTCTAGAAAGAGCTTGTCCCAAGCCCGGGATGCTCCTCTAGAGTAGAAAACAAAGATTTTTCTTGCCTCTCATCCCCCTTCATGGAGCATCCTGTGGTCATCCTCTCACCACTTTGGGAAGTAGATCCTCACCGCGATGCTGTCCCGCCTCGTCCTTCTTCCTCCACGGCCATTTTCCTTCCTCTAGCTTCTTGCCATATTCGTCTGGGGCATTATCAGAGTGAGTCATCCCCCAAGCGAGTGTCAACGGGGATTCTTCCCACCTCTATCTTTTATTGCTTTCTAGTGTAGTTGTAGTTTCTTGATTATTTGTAGAAAACACTTGTTTTGAAAATATACATTGATGTTCCTTCTCTCTCTCTCATTGTCTTATGTTGCAAGTAGAGTAGTTAGATTTTATCGACCTGATCTCTTGCCTTATTAAAATACAAAAAAATTGCAAAAGATAAAAACAACAAAAAATTAAAATAAAATCTAAGTGCAGACTTCAAACCAAACGTTTGCCTCCCTTTGTTTGGCCCGGGACTCCCTTTTGAGTTTCGATATAAATTTTATTTGGTAGCAATTTTTGGTACTACAATGACGGGTTTTCCCGAAACCTTGATTTTCACTCGCAAAAACACAGTAATCATTTTGGCACCGTTGCCGGGAAGGCAACGCTCTTTGATTTTTCCACATTTTTCTGCCTTACTTAACTTTTTAGCTCAGTTTGCTCCTTTCTTTCTGTGATTATAGCTACCCTTCCAAGGAAAGCCAAAGTGGAATAGATCGGAGTAAAGTGTAGTTAGAAGGTTATGTAAGTGTATCCCCACCACTCCCACCCTAGATTCCATTCCATTACTTAATAACTCAAACTCAAATCAACTTAGGTGCCTACATAAACCCTAGGATAGATCTTGATTGTTTGATTGTCACTTCACATCACCTTACCCATCCGTATAAACTAAAAATACAAACAAAAAATTACTCTTCTCTTCTTGTGGGATTAAGCTAAAAGTGACACAACTTAAACATCCACAAATTTCTTGACCTAAGGCACACAATCACATTGATTCTACCACTTAACCAAACTTGGACTTGTGGATCTAATACACCATAACTCAACACGCAAATAAGTGAGTGGAAATTTGATTTGGTTAAACATTTTTGTGTGCCTCAATTAAGTGATGCAACAGGTCAATTGGTTGAACTATTTAGGCTGCACCACTCAATTCAAAATCGATCCATCAAGTAGCTTTCCACTTTGGGTTGATTTTTAGGGTTGAACTAGGCACTCCACATTATTTCTAATTTTTAAAGGAATATATCATCACCGGTGCTTGCAAAACTTGGACTGTTCTCCCGAACTTGATTGAATACACATAGGATTAAACCCTAAAAGCTATTAAACAAGGTTAAATAGAAGACACATCATCAAATAACCTTGTTTGAAAACCCTAGTTGTGCACACACACATTTCAATTGATCATTAAGGGCACAACCTATCTAAAGGTCCCACCACATTCCAAGAACACAATCATCCTAAGCTTAATTAAAACTGAGTGGACGTTGGCCTTAAGGCTTAACTTGCTCTTTGGGACTCCAACTGAGATTTGTTTAGATTAATCTGCTTCTACCAATCCATCTGTTGTCTAGCTAGGGGAGTAGCATCGAACAATAGCAGTTGGGGGTTATCAAAGGAACTGGAGGTGCATGCCAAAGGAAGAACTGATGGGAACACCAACATGAGCCCTAACTAGCTCATTTTGACCTGGAAGAAAGCACAAAAGCTCCTACATAACCAAGTAAAGGGCCTAACTCAAGGTATAACTAGTTTGAAAGAAAAGCAAGAAATAAAGGGTAAAACTACAATTTTATCATTGCAGTGCAACAACGGTATTTCTCAGGGGCTAAACATAGGTCAATTGTTCTTAACAAGATAAAAAGTGGGTTGGTTCAATCAGAAAAGGGTTAATGTAAAATCTATGAATTAAATGACTTCTTATAACCCTAAAATAGACCCACTTAGTTTCATAAGGTTCTGGTCAGGATGAAATTCAACTAAACTCTCTAAAATTCATGTAAAAATATCCTCTAGTGTTTAGAATCTTCAATTTGACCTTTATAACCTATTTTGACATAAATAGTGTTTTGAGTTAAATATTTGCCTTAAATTGGGTTTTTGTGTAAAATGCCCAATCAAACGACGTCAAACCTAAAATCCAACTTCACCATTGGATTACCTAGGTCTAAATAAGGTTTATACCAAAATTTGAACCTAAGGAAAGTTCACCTTGACCTACTTTTCAAAACAGTCCAACCCAATTACATTTATGCCCCTAGCTTTTGAAAACCCTTGCAAACACCCCCTAGATTCCTCATCGTTCTTTGCAATTAGGTCCCTCTACCGTTACAGCAGAGGAATCCTACTTCGGCAAAGATTCAAAGGGGATATCTCCTTGATTCCTCAGAGAATCCCTCTCAAATTTGAAAGGGAGATTCTCCAAGGAATTCCTGTTCGTATGAACACAATTATGACCTCTGATTTCCACCCAATCTCTCTTATGAACGCATGAGAGATTTAGGTATCTTTCAACCTTCCAAGTCTGGCGAGGTTGCCGTGCTTGGAAGCTTGCCTTCCAAGCATAAGGCCCTCTGCCTGTGACTATAAAAGGGACCCCAAATCCTCCCAGTGAATTCAAGCTTATTTTGGCTTGAGATTACCTCAAATTTCCTCCCTTCCCCTCCGGCTAAAAAGCCCAACAAGCTTCGGTGACTCCTTCTCCTTCTTCTCGTCGCTCTACCACCATACCAGTGGTAGAGTTGCCTCTGCCTCCTTCGTTCACGTCGCGCCACACCTGCGCCTGCTCCTATCTCCCTCTCGTCGTCGCCACCTCTCCCTCTCTGGGTCTTTGTCTCAGGTGACGGCACATACCAGTCATCCTCCCCCTTTGCTCCCTCTTTGTCCAGCTGCTCGCAGATAAGTCCCCTTTCTCTACTCTTTCTTTTTCCCTTATCTATTTCTAATTTCACTCCCCGACAACCACCGATCACCACCATCTTCTCCACCTCCGGCAGACCACCGGTGAGGTGCATCCACCACTCCACATACTCATCCACCTTGCCAACCCCTGCAAAAGAATCGTCTCATCCCATTGATCATTTTCCCCCTCTACATTAACCTCCACAGCTTCCATTCACTCCCCTCTAACACACCCAATTCCATGGCCACAAAACGACCTAGGCACGCATGCCCAGGCCGTCTCACACCACACCGACACTCAGACCACTTTCACCGTGTCACGGTGAAGCCTTCTCAGGGATTTGATAAGGCCGTGAGGCCATATTCGTGTTAACAGTTACAGGTGCCTTGCCCGTCATTAAAGCGAGCTTGAAGGAGCTTGCTAGCGTCAGCTTCACCTCCAGGCTTCAGGAGCCCAGGTCCCAGACATGCTGTTTCTCTTCGCAAACAGCTTCAGCCCATCAATTGAAGGCCAAAGCCCCACAACCTCAGCAATCAAGCGAAGACCTACTATGGGCGCACGCGAGAAGCGTGTGGGACATTTAGTCCCATGTCCAAAATCAATGAGCAGGAGGCGAAAACAAATTGAAAAACTGTCAAGAGCTTAGCACCTCCTGAGATGGGGTAAGGTCCCACTCGCCTTTTATTCCTCGTCTGCGACCCCATGCTCCACAAACTTGGTATTTGACCCGACTACCTGCACACTCCTCACTCACCACACATGCCGGTGGGCCTGGTCATGGGCGCACCAACTCGACCCGTTTACTCAAGTAGGCTCTGGGAGAGCGAGCCTAAGAGAGAAGAAAGAGAGGAGAGTTCACGGGGAGTGTTAGGGTTAGGTTTTGCTCTCCAGGGAAGAAGAGGGCGAAGTGAAGGAAGAAGAGGAAGAAGGAAGCCATAGCAGCGGCTAAGGGTGAAGTTGCAAGGGAAGAAGAAGAAGGAAGAAGGAAGGAGAAGGAAGCCTCAGCAAAAAAGCAAAAGAGGAAGGAGGCTCGGTTGAAGTTAGAAGCAGAGAAAGAGAAAGAAGAAAGAAGGAAGAAGCCAGGGTCAGTAATCAGAGGAAAGAGACAGAAGAAGAAAAGAGATGAATTAGAGAATAAGAAGAATCAGAGAAGGAAGAAAAACAGAGAAAGCTAAAGCCAGAAGCAAAGAAGAAAGATTGAAAAGAAACATTATCTAATTTTTACATCCATCTTGATATTTTTGAGCTTCTATATACGTTGAAACCATTTTTATCACTTCATAATTTTGATTGATCATTACATTTTCTAAAGTTGAAAGTTGTCCTCTAAGTTTTTAAATCCCAATTTGCTCCCTGTGTTCGATCTCGGATTCATATTTTTTGAGTAATTGACTTTCATTTTTGTTCAAAGCGATTTTGGCCATACTACGACACAATTATTATAAACCCGATTTAGCTTCTGATAAACATTTTGGCACTGTTACCGGGGAGCAACAGGAAATTTAGAAACTGTGATCACAACTTTTGATTCAATACTAACCTGATCTATTTCTTCTATTGTGATTGTTTCAGGGGAAGAAAAGAAGACAGCCGCACAACAACCACACTAGGGGCAAGTAATTTCTCATTAGCCCTCTCTCTTAATCCCCTCAATTATGAAAAGGAAAAACAAAGAGAAAATCAATTTAGGGCTACCGGCTTTCCATATCTAGTTAATCCACCAAAGTTGCCTAATTTTAATTTCAACACATTTTGAATTGTGCATCCATTTAAGGTAACTAGGGCTAACACCTTCTTGATTTAGCCCTAGATACCATCCTTGTGGCAACTAAATTGGACGAATTAGAGCCAACTTAAGGATTCAAATCTAGGGTTTTTCGGGACAGATCTTCTCTAAGCAAGAAGAAAATTTTTCAAAAAGAGGTGTGCCTAAGCCCTGATTGAAAAGACTTATCCAAGAGAAACCCTAAAAAAATCAAGCTCTTAAGTCACTTGAACCCTAAAAGAATGGAACTAAAAGCTCTCAAAAGGCAAAAGAGGTGAAGTTGACCCCTTGGGTCAACCAACCATGAAATTAGGTCACTTTTTGCTCTCAAAATATCTAAAGTTCAAGTGGAACACTAAGCACCTTGATCTTAATTAAAAGTGGTAGACTTAAGAGGTCATGGTCCCCATTATGGTCTTCTTGGAATCTCAGTGACAAGAGAGGTTGGGTGGGGGAAACCTTGTAACTCGTGGGGACGATCTACCGTGTAGGGGTCTTTGCGGGAGTCTCCCTCTCTGGCTGCCCAGGTATTTCTTAGGTGGATAGCTTTTTTTGACCTAGGGGTATTGATGTAAACACATTTACACTACTTAAGGTGTCTATTTATGCATGTTCTTAAGCATAGGATTGCATTTCATGATATAAATATTGCATAACATGCATCATCTTGCATTTAGAGTAGTTTGAATAAAATGGAGGTTAATTCTCCTTTTATGTGCTTGGACAGGGAAAAACATTTTATCGGGTCCTCGGATCAAAGATCCAACCGTATGGATGTGATTAGGGCGATGATTGGAGTTCAACGACTCCAAGATCGCCCTAATCAGGCATCCGTAGCATTAGTTAGTGACCTGGGAACCCTAGAGGATCAAGGGCCAGGATGGTGAAAATCCACACTTCAGATGACAAATCCGACTGCATGGATGAATTCGGATCGATGATCGCAGCCCAACGACGCAAAAATCGAGTCAATCCGACATCTGTGGCACCATCTACAACTTCCAGAAGATGGACTGCCAAGATGGCGCCACATGGCACCATCTCGGCCACCCAAACGGCCGCACGCAATCTCGGCAGTCTCCGCATCCGCCTTTCCCCGCCGTTGGATCAAGATCCAACGGTTGCGACGCGCCCACGCTAAAGTCAGGCGCTCGACATAAACGCGACCCCAGCGCATTGGTCGAGCGCTTTAACGTGAAGCAGGGATGCACGTTCGAGCCTCGCCACGCTGAAATTGGAGCGGTGGCGTGCCTCCGATCGACCGCACGATCGCGATCCAACGGCCGCGCGTGCTCAATCAAGATGACGCGCTCACGCACGCCCGCGCGACAGCACGCGGGTGGGTGCGCAATGCAGCGGTGGAAGGCACAACTTAAGCCGTCCGATCTCGCAATCGAACGGCTGAGGATCGTTGAACGTGTGTAGGCGTTGTGCGCGAGAGCAGCTGAGTGGGCACGCGTGGGCGCAGAAGCTACACCCACGTTGGGGGCTTTAGCGACAGTTTTATCTGTCACTAAAGAACCCTCATTTATTATTTTGAAGTTGTAATGTCCATTTTGCCCCCACTCCTTGCAACTATAAAAGGAGACCCCCTCCATACGAAATTCTCATCCCTTCCTTCTCCTCTCTACCCCTCCAAAGCTCAAGAGAAGCTTGTCCCACACCTGGGATGCTTCTCGCGAGATAAAGTCCAAATTTTCATCCCCCTTTGGAAGTGGATCCCGCGATGACGACGGCGTGCTGCTTCGTTCCCGTTCTTCTGCTTCGTCCTCCTTCGTCCTGCTTTGTTCCCCTTCGTCCAAGTGTCGTCCCGTCCGACTCGTCCTTTAAGCAACCGTCGAGGAGGATTTCTCTCTCCCTATTCTTTTTACTATTTTCTAGTATAGATTTATTACTTTCTAGAGTAGTTTTGCTCGTCCTCCAAGCAATCGTCGAGGACATTTCTCCCTCCATTCTTTTAATGCTTTCTAGAGTAATCGTTTTATGCTTTCTAGTTGTAATGGACAAATCCCCCTAATGATAAATTCTCTATTTATTCTACATCTCATTTTGATTTTCATGTGTAATGCTCTCTCTCTCTCTTACCCTCTCTCTCTCTCTTTTATTTATTGTAAATAATTAGATAGTTTTAAATTGAATTATTCCATGACAAATAAAAAGAAACGCGTAGTTTTTAAATCAAACGTTAGCCTTCCTGTGTTCGACCCGGAATTCTTTTCTGTATAAATTTTATTTGTTGAACACGAATTCTTCCTTTCAAGCTACAACGACAGGTTTTCTAAAACCAAACACGTTAGGGTAGCCATTCGTATACTCAATATTTTGGCGCCGTTGTCGGGGAGGCAACGATCTTTGATTTCTCTTCGCGTTTTGTAATGTACAAACCATTTACCTTACTTTTCTCCTTGCTTATTATAATTGCAGGTACTCTTTTGACACAAGCAAAAGCGGTAGATTGGAGTAAAGTGCTGTGGAAGGTTTTGTAAGTTATCCCCCATTCTTTCCCCCTCCATAGATTTCATTCGCCACATTGAATCCAAATTCCAATTACCCTAGGTGTTTGCATAAATCCTAGGAATAGTTTGGCTGTTTGGATACTCACTCACATTCATTCCACCTTCATTTATATAAAACAAAAACAAAAAGATAATTCTGTGGGGCAATTTTCAACAAACACACAACGTACACCCACATTCAAAAGTACTTAACCAAATTGATTTGTTTCTACTCAACCGGGTTCTGATCTGTGGAACCGGTACACATAAAGCAACACATAAAAGAGTAGAAATCATTCTAGGTTAACCATCTTTGTGTGCCTAACTTAGTGGTGCATTTGTGGCCAATTGTTTGAGTTGTTTGGGCTGCACCACTTCAATTAAAATCAACTCATCAAGTAGCTGCCAATTAGGTTCACCTCTTAGGGATTTACCATGCACTCCACATTCTTTTTAAACTTTAAAGGAAAACATCTTCACCTGTGCTTGCAAAACCTGGTGTGCCAACGAAACTTGTTTGAAAACACCTAAAGCTGAATTCTAAAAGCTACTAAACAAGATTTGAACCTTAAAATTCACCACATCAAAAATAATCTTGCTTGGAAACCACTAGTTGTGCACTCACACACGGATCAATCAATCATTAAGGGCACAACCCATTTAAAGGGCCCATCACATTCCAAAGCACATTCAAACCTAGCGCTAAATAAAATAGAGTAGACGTTGGCCTTAAGGATTGAACTCGCTCTTCAGAACTCAGAACGAGATTATTTTCGATTAGTCTATTTCTACTGTTCAATCTGATGTCTAGCTAGGGGAGCAGAGTCAAACGATCGCGGCTGGGGGGTACACTAGGAACCGGAGGCGCAAGCCGAAGGAAGAACCTTCTCCCCAGTCCCTCCTTCTAACTGGTTGGATTGAACAGACGGAAGTAGATCAAATCGTTCCTTTATCTCAAGACGGGTTTTGAGAGTTTGTAGGTCTTTAGGCTAACCCATTTAAAGATAGGTTTGATTGTTTGTATTGCAGGGCACCTTTCTTCCTCCTGTGTCTCATGAATTCTTCCACATATTTGATGCATTCCCGCTCTTTCCCTCCTGTTGTGAATTATCCTCAACATGACGATTATCCCAACTCGTATTATAATCAACCATCAGTTAGTTGGGATAATTCAGATTGGGGATACAATTCCAGACCCCCGTGTTTAGGGTCTAACCCTGAACACTTTGATTCTGATTTCTATCCTTCTCAGAGCTACATCGATTATATATCGTCTTCCTTTCATGAACAACCTAATACGATCTACAGTCAAGAAGGATACATTGATCCTTACCCATCCTCTGATTTCACTGCCTTTAGGTCATCACCATCTTTTCAACAATCTAAAATGACCTATTATCAGGAAGGGTATAACGAATCTCAATTCGTTAATTCCTCTGCAATGAGCCCAAACCCGCCCAACCCTGAACCAACTCATTTGGTTCAGGTTAACCAGGTTCAAGATAAGGTTCTAGCTAACTTGAGGAATATCTTTCAAACTTTAGAAGTTCAGCCAATACCTTGCATTGAGAGATTGGAGCCCCTGATTAAAATGATTGATGATTTGAATATGACTTTGTTGGATTGGCTCCAGGACATTAAGGATAAGAAATCGGGTGAGTTTCTACTTGGGAAATTAGCGAAATTGAGGATGAGATTCGTGGTTACTTTGATTCAATCTTGGGATGATTACCAGGATGAACCTTCTTTAGGAAAGCCAATGACATTACCTACTTAGGCACCTGTTGGGGGGGACACGTGTTCTGAGGCTGACCAGATTGAATTAAAGCAACCAATTAAGGAAGATCTGATTTCTTCACCTGAGATCCCTGAGCCAGGTTACGAGGAAACGTATGTCTCCTTGGAATAGAAAGTGACAACTGATTTTGGGACATACATTAATACGGATTGTGATGGTGAAGATTCAAGTTGCGAAGTCGCACGCGAGTTTTCTGAACATGATTTCTGTGAGACGATTGGGCCTGAGGAATCTAATAGATTATTTGATAGCCCATTAATTGAGGAAACTGACCTTATGGCACACATTACAGATCCAGAATCGCATTTTCTGGAGGAATCAATTCAATGCCATGATTATCAGTTACACCCCATTGAGCTTATCGATAATTCTATTTTTGAGATAATTAGACCCAAGTCAATTCTGATTCTGCCACATCATTTTGACTTGGAGATTTCAGTCGGGGTGATTAATATACAAGAGGTCCTAGAATTTGATATGCTGAATGAGGAGGATAGGAGCTTGGAAGTTATGATTTGGGAAGCTAATTTTGGAGGAAATGGAAGATTGAGTCGAAGGGTTCCTTTTAAGATGAAACCATCAAATCAGAACCCTTACGACATTTGTTTCGAGGATGTTCAACTCAAGAACACATTCAACGATTATCCTTTTGAGCTTCAATTCTCTGTAACCCAACTTTTTGGTCTTGGGTTGCATCCTCATAAATCACAGGCCCGACCCCGCTTGCATTTTGATTTTAGGTTTTGGGTAACTTTTATCCAGAACCTAAGATATTCTCGATTATGGGGTGTGGGTCTGCACCACAATCTGGTCCACATCTGTGGACCTCTATTGATAGGTCGGAGGATTCTTCTGTTTATTCTAATTCTGACCTGCACTTGCGAATTCTTCATTTCTTTTCTTTGTATAGTGTGCCTAGCTGAAGGCACTAAACTCAGCACATATACAGTTTTTTTCTGTTTTCATCTCGGAGCGGACTTGACATTCACGCAATTCAGGTGCTTTCTATGTTTTTCCACTCTGTTTTATGTCTTTTTAATACAATGAGGACATTGCATTAGATGGGCAAGGGGGGTGGATATTTATCTCTGAATTCATTCGTCAGCTCCGTAGATTTGTTTTATTTTCTCATATAAAAAAAAAATTCGGAATTAGGAAAGAGAATTTGGGTTTAAGAAAACTTTCAATCTTAGGAAATACTACATTATGATTTGAACACAAAGACCCTTCAGGTCTTTGGACTTAATTAGCCTGTGTATCCACTAAAATGTGGATTTGTCTTTGAGTCCTCGCCATCTTAATTCTATTTTAATTGGAATAAATAATTTTGGGTGATAAGTACAAGACTTATCAACCCACCCTCTGATTTGAGGGAATTTCTGAGTTTTAAGCATCTACACACTTTCTTTGCACTGACTCGTTGTTCGGCGATTCTAACGGAATTTGGGTAGCTAATGAACCTTCTAGGGTGATATGGCTGGCAAGTTATCATGGGTAACAACCCATAGGTAGGTTGTCTAGAGCCCAGTCACTAGACCTTTTTCTTTTTCCTACCCTTAGGTAAATCTTAGACTAGGGAAGCCACCTACTTAAAAAAAAAAAAGGAGAAAAGAACAAGAAATAAGCCACACTTCGCCGCACGAGTATGGCTAGCAAGTTGTTGGTGGTAACAGCTCATCAACCAGTTGTCCAGAACCCAGCTCAGTAAATGCACTAAAAATTTCCAAAACACTTAGGAAGAAGCGGAGAAGTAGAATAAGCCGGGGAGATATACACTGGAATCACCCTTGTGTTCACCCTGTAAAAAAATAAAAGTAGGGAGAAAGCTACCTGTTGTAAAGATACACCTTTAGGCAGAAGTCTTTTTGAGGTCACCTAGAGGTGTAGAAATCCGAAGTCCGTTTTAATTACCGGTCAATGAGTCTATCACAATCACAATAAGATGCTTAAAACTTAGGGTTCTCATCAAATCTTTGGTGAGTTGAATGGCCGTAGAAAGCCACTCTTAAACCCTAAATTTGAAAATTCAAAAAAAAAGAAAAATAGAAAAGAGTAGAAAGAAAAAGAAATTTTTCTTTGAATAAGGCGAGGGCTTGAGGCGATCTGCAATTTGGCTGATACCCGGGCACTGTTGTGTCTTTGAAGGTTCAGTTCCTAAGTAGACAATTTCTTAATGATTGAAAATAACTCAGGTCCAAATAATCCAACCTAATTCTTTTATAAATAGCATATAGTTTTTGCCAGGGACTAGCAAAAGATAGGCATGGGGGTATGATGTAAACACATTTGCACTACTTAAGGTGTCCATTTATGCATGTTCTTAAGCATATGATTGCATTTCATGATATAAATATTGCATAACAAGCATCATCTTGCATTTAGAGTAGTTTGAATAAAATGGAGGTTAATTGTCTCCTTTTATGTGCTTGGACAGGGCAAAACATTTTATCGGGGCCTCGGATCAAAGATCCAACCGTATGGATGTGATCAGGGTGACGATTGGAGTTCAACGACTCCAAGATCGCCCCAATCAGGTATCCGTAGCATCAGTTAGTGACCCGGGAACCCTAGAGGATCAAGGGCAAGGATGGTGAAAATCTGCACTTTAGATGACAAATCCGACTGCATGGATGAATTCGGATCGACGATCGCATCCCAACGACGAAAAAATCGAGTCAATCCGACATCCGTGGCACCATCTACAACTTCTAGAAGATGGATGGCCAAGATGGCACCATGTGGCGCCATCTCGGCCGCCCAAACGACCGCATGCAATCTCGACAGTCTCCGCATCCTCCTTTCCCCGCTGTTGCATCAAGATCAAACGGCTGCGACGCTCCCGCGCTGAAGTCAGGCGCTCGACATAAATGCGACCACAGCGCGTTGGTCGAGCGCTCTAACGTGAAGCAAGGACGCGCGTTCGAGCCTTGCCACGCTAAAATTGGAGCGGTGGCGCGCCTCCGAACGACCACACGATCGTGATCCAACGATCGCGCGCGCTCAATCAAGATGACGCGCTCACGCATGCTCACACGTAATGCGCGATCGCACGGGGGCGGCGGCGCAATGCAGCGGGTGAAGGCGCGACCTAAGCCGTCCGATCTCGTAATCGAACAGCTGAGGATCGTTGAACGTGTGTAGGCATTGCGCACGCGAGCAGCTGAGCGGGCGTGCGTGAGCGCAGAAGGTACGCCCTCGTTGGGGCTTTAGCGACGGTTTTATCCGTCACTAAAGACCCCTCATTTATTATTTTGAAGTTGTAATGTCCATTTTGCCCCCACTCCTTGCAACTTTAAAAGGAGACCCCCTCCATACGAAATTCTCATCCCTTCCTTCTCCTCTCTACCCTTCTAAAGCTCAAGAGAAACTTGTCCCACACCTGGGATGCTTCTCGTGGGATAAAGTCCAAATTTTCATCATCATTCGGAAGTGGATCCCGCGACGACGACGACGTGCTGCTTCGTTCCTGTTCTTCTACTTCATCCTCCTTCATCCTGCTTCGTTCCCCTTCGTCCAGGCGTCTTCCCATCCGGCTCGTCCTCCAAGCAACCGTCGAGGAGGATTTCTCTCTCCCTATTCTTTTTACTGCTTTCCAGTATAGATTTACTGCTTTCTAGAGTAGTTTTGCTCGTCCTCCAAGCAATCATCGAGGAGGACATTTCTCCCTCCATTCTTTTAATGCTTTCTAGAGTAAATTTATCGCTTTCTAGATTAATTGTTTTATTCTTTCCAGTTGTAATGGACAAATCCCCCTAATGATAAATTCTCTGTTTATTCTACATCTCATTTTGATTTTCATGTGTAATACTCTCTCTCTCTCTTACCCTCTCTCTCTTTTATTTATTATAAATAATTAGATAGTTTTAAATTGAATTATTCCGTGACAAATTAAAAGAAACGCGTAGTTTTTAAATCAAACGTTAGCCTCCCTATGTTCGACCCGGAATTCTTTTTGGTATAAATTTTATTTGTTGAACATGAATTCTTCGCTTTCAAGCTACAATGACAGGTTTTCTAAAACCAAACACGTTTGCGTAGCCATTTGTATACTCAACAGGTATCATTTGCCCTGATCCTCTATAGTCATCCAAATTTTTTGGGTGTCTCGATTGGGTCCAGCACATTCTAATCTCGTCTAATCCTTCGGTGCATGTTTGGTTGGAGGTCCTTAAGACCATCCTTAAGACCTCCTTTAGAAATCCACTCCCGTTGAGGCCAAGCCTCGACGCTCATGTTTATGCAGCAACCCCACCACATAGATCGCTCCTCTAATTCATCAGAACTAAGTTCTCCTTCATCCATCATGGCACAACCAATTGAAGAAGAGAACAACCTTGAGCACCAACTTCAGCGCTTGAATGATCTATTCCAGAACTTTGTAAACCTACCGTAGCTTCCTATGATGCGAGATCACTATAATCCCGCTGTGGTGGTGATCGAGCCTCGAGTCCAAATCTTGGCTGGAGGTCCTAATTCTAAACTCAAGCCAAACATGATTCATGCCATTCCCAAATTCCACGGGCTTAACTCCTCAGATCCCTTCCAGTACATCAAACAACTCAAACATCTGCCCTAGACCTTCGTGTCAGATGTACAAATTCGAGATATTTTGCTCATGAAAATGTTTTCATTCTCCCTCATGGAAAAGGCTGCTCATTGGTATCAGACTCAAACACGTTCGATCAACATATTTGTTGAATTCCAGTCCAAATTTTTAAAAAAGTAATTCCCCATTAGTCGGATGAATGCCTTGCACCACCAGATCACTCACTTCACTCAACAATCGGGAGAACCTCATCATGAGGCATGGGACCAATTCTTGGATCTCATGCGAAAGTGCCCCCATCATAGAGTTCCTAAATGGAAACAACTCTAGTCATTTTACTAGGTACTCTGTGAAGACATTTGATTATTTGTTAAAGCAACATGCAGAGGAAACATCATGGGTCAACACGAAGACACGATGTGGGGGATTCTCGAGAATATGTGCGAGAACTTCATCAATAATGACTGCATAGGCTTATTCGACTGGACGCATGCCCGTGCATTGACGAATCCTAGGGGAGCACATGAGACGCAAGGCCTATCCGCATCCGTCAACTTGGAACTGATGGCCAGTCGGTTGGACAAGGTCTCTATCATAGAGAAAAAGGTGGACAAGCTGACTTGGCATCTGTAGTGAGCCACCTCTACGCAAAACTCGTTTGCACAGCCACCTATTGCGAGGGAAACTGTGCAAAACATCTATCACCGATCTTCTTATGGGATGGACCCGTATCCACCCCCATCTAACTCCAAGACCGTAGGGACCTCCAATCCAATCTATTCTAGTTGGAGGAACTCTGAACCCTCATACTCTAATTTTCCTGAGGCTCCTCAGACCTGCGAGGACCTCAACGCCATCCAGAATGACCCATTCTCCAATACCTATAACCTTGGATGGTGGAATCATCCCAACGTCCTGTGGGTGTGAAATACTTAGAATCAAAAACCACCTTATCAACCCCATCCACAAGCTCCTCATCCATATAAGCTGCTGGTTGCGCGTGTTTCGCATGTTAGAAATCAGGGTTACAAGTAACCCATCGTTGTAGTTGCAAAACACGTCGATCAAATAAAATTTATATCGAAACTCCAAGGGAGTCCCAGGTCGAATACAGGGAGGCGATGCTTACTTTACATGAAAATCGCACTTCGATTCGTTTCTTTTTTTGTATATTGGGGTTTTGTTATTTTTTTGTATTTTTGAAATAAAAGAAATCAAGCAAACGTATCACAAGATAGAGATCCGGAACAAATCTGATATATATTGCTTCTAATGTCAATTACAGGAAACTATGAAAGCATATAAAGAGAGGGAGGTGAGAGGAAATCTCCTGAATCGGCTGCTCAGCGAGACGATGGTGCCTGGAGGAAGCTCGGACGAAGGAGGTGAGGAGCGGGACGACAGAGGTGAGATGCTGGAGGACGTCGGGTTTAGGAAAGCTTTGGCGTAGCTCCAGAATGGAGGTGAGAAGACATAGTTGATCTGCTATCGGAAAGGAGGTGAGAGGATGGCTCCAAGGTGACCTATGAAGGGAGATGGGAAGTTGGAGGAGTATTTGGTGGGGCAGAGGTTCGCTACACTAATGGGAACCTTGGGAGCTTGAGAACAAGCTCTAACGGAGCATTGGTAGGCTTGCTATTGCTTGGGAGTAGGTGGGAGTACAGTAGGTAGAGATAGTTTAGAATGGAGGGGGTGTAGGTCCTTTTATAGTGGAGGAGAAGAGGCTAAAAATGGATAAAGGACCTTTAGCGACCTCCAGACCATTTAATTAATCTTGCTGGCACGCACGGGCCTTTATTGACGTCCATAAACGTCGCTGTAGCTATCGCTAAAGATCCACCTATCAAATCCTCTTGTTGGCGTGCACAGACCATTGCTGACAGCTGCAAGTGTCACTAAAGGTGCATTGCTAAAGATCCGCACGCCTTCCTATTGGCGTGCGGTCCGCTGGCACTGCGCGCTTCGCACACCCGTGTCGTGTGTGCGTTGGCATGCGCATACATGTATGCTACGCTGCTGCTGCTGCGTGCTGCACGGCTGCTGCTGAGTGGCAGCCAAATTGGAAATTGGGGGGCTGTGGGGATTCGAACCCGTGCCCCTCCTTTGTAAGCCATCACTACCACCATTGCAACAACCCCTCCCTTGTGTCGTGTGGAGCGGCCTGGTGCGTCCGCTTCCCAGCCGTTGGATGTTGATCCAACGGCTAGGATTGAAGGGCACGGATGAAGGAGTTGGGCGGTGCTGCTGGCTGGTGTTGGGTGGTTTGGATGGCGCCACATGGCGCCATCTAGGCCGTCCATCTTCTTCTTCTTGTAGAGGGTGCTACAGTGCTCAGATCAAGAGGATTCCCATGATGCCAAGCTACGATTGTCGCTCTAGATCCATCCGTATGGTCGAATTTTCCATCCGAAACCCATATGGATGTCGCATTTCCCCCTGGCCGTTGATCTTCCTCGGGCTTAATGTGATGCTACGGGACTCCGATCTGGTCGACCTCAGAGGCGTTTGTCTCCGATCGTCGTCCCGATTAGATCCATATGGTCTGATCGTCCATCCGAGTCCCTGAGATAAATGCTCTTTTCTCCTAACCATAAAATGGACCTAATTAACCTAAAATATAAATAACTACTCTAAATGCAGAATGATGCATGCTATGCGATATTTATATCATGATATGCAGTGCTAAGCCTAGGAACTATCATAAATAAGCATTTTACGATGAATTTATATGAGTTTATCATACCCCCATGCTTACTTTTTGCTAGTCCCTAGCAAAATTAAACTAGATGCTATGTATAACACTAGAATTATGGTTCGAGTATTCGAGCAAAATTCATTTATTGCTTTATAAAATCTCATCCCCAAAACCTAATTACGAAAACTCAACGGTGCCCGGGTGTCTGCCAGAATGCAGACCGTCCGAGCCCTCGCTTTATTTGAGAAGATAATTTTTTTTTCTTTACTAACTTTTTTGTACTTTTGGAGTTTGAGAGTTACGAGATAACTTTTTACGGCTACCCGACTTGCCCAAGACTTGAAAAGGACTCAAAGTGCTAAGCATCTTTGTGAAAAAGTGATAGACTCATAAAACGGCCATTAAGACGGACTTCGAGTTTCTATAACCCTAGGTGACCTTGCCTAATGGTTTATCTTTACGATCGGTAGCTTTCTCCCTACTTTTATATATGGGGTCAACACAGGGGTGAATCTAGTGTATATCTCCCCGGTTTATTCTACTTCCCCACTTCTTCCCTAAGTGTTTTGGGAATTATTGTGCATTTTTTGTGAGCTGGGTTCTGGACAATCGGCCGATGAGCTGTTACCACCGACAACTTGCCAACCATACTCTTACGGTGAAGTGTGGTTTTATTTATTTATTTTTATTTTCTCCTTTTTTCTCTTTTTTTTTGTTTCTTTTTTTGTTTTTTTAAGTAGGTGGCTTCCCTGATCTAAGATTTACCTAAAGGCAGTACAATGAAAATGGTCTTGTGGCTGGGCTCTGGACAATCAGCCGATGACCTGTTACCACCGACAACTTGCCAGTCATACCACCCAAGTCGGTCCATTAGCTACCCAATTTCCGTAAAAACCACCAGAAAGTTAGTCAGTGCAAAATAATGTGCGTAGATGCTTAATCTTAAAGTCTCATCAAATCAGAGGGTGGGTTGATAAGTCGCATACTTATCATCCCAAATTATTTACCAAATTAAAATAAATTTTAATTGGCAAGGACTCGAGACTAAATCCACATTTGAGTGGACACCCGGGCTAATTAAGCCTAAAGACCTGAAGAGTCTAAGTATTCAGGTCTCAAAGAATCAATTCCTAAAGTTTACAACTAATGCCTAAGTTCTCATCTCCTAATTCTAATATTTCTTTTTTTTAAACAAGAATCAAATAACAGGAAATTACTGTTACAGCTGACAAAAAGGTTATAAAATATGTCCACCCCCCCATGCTTAGCTTTTGCAATGTCCTCATTGTGAAAAAAAATGAAAGCATGCAAGAGAGTAGAAGTGGAAGAATAGCACCTAGTTTCTATGAGACACTGGTCAGCTTGGAACAGTCTTTACATGTGCTAAGTTTAGTACATTTAGCTAGGCGAGGTTCTCAATCAACAATAACTAAACATTGAGGCCACAACAACATAGTTTTCAGGCCCCTAGGTATGGGTCCCGGAGAGTGAAAATGGGCTTACCAAAGAGATGAATAATGAAAGTGGTAAGCTGGTGGTGCAGGGAGAGCCCAAATGGCCTCCAATAGGAGTTTTGTTGATTTATTACAGAGGAAGTGCAGTTGGGTATAGAATTTATGCAGTGGTTGGGTGAAAAAGGACGATGAGGGTTTTGTGATGTGCTGGGGATTTGTGGGTACTCTAGAAAACCTAATGTTTGAAGAGTTCTTCCCCAATGTTCAATTTCATCCTCACACTCTAGGTTCCTAAACCAACCATCTTGATCCTCAGAATTCCCACCCACAAGTTGGACCTCAAACTCTAAGCATTCAGGATAACGATATTGTTGGATTTTTTCTTGATCATGTGAATCATCCAACAATTTTTTGATTTCATGTATATCTTCTTCATCCCGTGTTGCTACAATTGGTTGCACTTTTTTCTTTGTCCTCAATTATTTCAGCAACTGTGTGATCTTCTTCCCGAGTTTGGGTTGAGTTGGCCATTAAAAGGTTGTCTAAGGTATGTATAGCCATTACTTCCTCTATTCTACCAAGCTCCTCCATCGAACCACACTTAGTTTTATTCTTCTTTGAGACCTCGAAAATATTGAATCTATTTGTCTTATCCCCTGAGGCCATTTCTATATTTCCCGATTCATAATCAATCCTCGCCTTGGCAGTAGCCAGGAAAGGTCTTCCCAAAATAATCGGGGTGTGGTTGAGCTGTTTTGGGGCTTCCATGTCCAGGACCAGGAAATCAACAAGGTAATGTAAATCATTAACGTTGACTAAAACATCCTCTAAAATGCCCCTTGGTTTTGTAATGGATCTATCGGTTAACTGCAAGATTATGTCAGTGTGTTTTAGGTAGCCTAGACCCAATTCCATGTGCAGTGAGGTGGGGATCACATTAATCGAAGTGCCAAAGTCGAGGAGGGCCCGGTCAGAAGTAACGTTTCCTATTGTGTAGGAAATCAGTGGGGCTCTCGGGTCCTGCTTCTTAAGAGGTAGCTTGTTTATGATCAATGTGCTTGTGTTATCAGACAAAACTACTCTCCTATTGATTTCAGATTTTGCTCTACGCCTTTCTTTATATGCATTCAGTAAACCTATGGCGTAGGTAGGGATTGATCCGATAGCCGCGAGGAGTAAAATGATTGTTAATTTGAAAGCCTGAAGTAAGGACATCCTTTCCTCCAATTTCTCCTCCGACTTTTTCTATTTGCCCATACAACAACATACTCCCGAATCAGACCCTGATGTTTTGTTGATCACATTCTTAGTTGAGAGTTTGGAATTCTTGCTATGGGGCATAGTGGGGTTGACATGGGGTTGGGTAGGTCCCTTGCGTTTACTACCACTGCCTAAGGTGATGGTGTTTGCTGTGGCAAAATGCTGTTGGTTAGTGCCTTGGGGAGGGTTGGGAAAAATAGGAGGCTCCCAGTTGATTATGGTAGGAACTTGGTTAGCTCTGGGAGGGGCCGGGGTAGCCTGATAGATAGCATGAGCTTGAGCATGCAACTCCCCATCATTACCAAACCCTTGAGGCCCAGCACCTCGGTTCTGAACATTCCTTGGGTTTGGTATAGAATGTGATGGTACAGATCCAGGCTACTGGTTGTTTGTACTAAGTCCGAATTGCAAGGTGTCCAGCAAAGTTTTCATCTATTGCTTGAGCTGGAGCATTGACCATTGCATTTCTACCATTTTCAGGTTCAAGTTAGCCAGCTCAACGGGTTGTTGAGCATTCCACATGGGCTGATTAACCTGATTCAGGGGCAACTGAGTATATAAATGACCTTCACCCATTGGTTTTTGCGGTACATAGTTGTTGGGTCGATATTGGGTCTGCTACCCTTATCTTTCGAAGAAAAGTTAGGATGATTTTTCCAACCAGAATTGTAGGAATTCGAATAGGGTTGGACCTAACATTCTCTTGCACAGCATGAACATCCTCATAAGATGAGGATGAAGATGGATCAGAAAGACTGGGATCAAAGGCCCCAGTTTTGAACCCATATGGTTCCGAGAAAAGTTGGCTCGAAGGTCGAGTCGTCTCTAGCTGGTTCACAAACTCCCATCTCGTAGGAGTTTGCAAAGAATGGAATCCCGATCCCAGGGATTGAGCGGATCTAGAAAAATTGGAGTTTTCAGACATCCACTCTTCCATTCATTTAGTAACCAGATGCATCCTATCTAATCTATTGCAGATCAATTCCATATCAAATGTACGAGAATCTTGGACCTCATTGGCATTTGATCTAATTTGTTGGGATCGGTTGAAGGTTTCCATGGAGGCGTGGTTTAAAGAATTTTCGCTCATTTCGTCAAACAAATCATGCACGCTATCTGCATCCTTATTGAGGAAATTGCCTCCACAAGAAGCGTCCACATGATTACGGAGTTGATCATTCACCCCGTGATAAAAAATCTGCACAAGCTACCATTTAGGCACCTCATGGTGTGGACACTTCCGCAACAGATCCTGGAATCTCTCCCAGGCCTCATGAAACGGTTCCCTTTGCCGCTAGGAAAAAGTGGTAATTGCCTGCCGCAATGCATTGGTTCTCACAATTGGGAAGAATTTCTTCAGGAAGGCTGATTTCAAAGCTGTCCAAGTAGTAATCGGTCTTCCAATGTTACGATACCAATGTGCGGCCTTATCCCTGAGTGAATGGGGGAAAAGCCTCATGAGCATCTGTTCTTCATCCACATTCCGTGATTTGGTAGTCTGAACCAGAGTTATTAGGTCTTCCAAATGTTGGAATGGGTCATCTGAGCCAAGCCCATGAAAGTGTTTAATTAGACTCAAAACCTGGGGCTTGATCTCAACATCTTCGGCAGGGATCACAACACCAGGATGATCCTCATAATTTCAAGGATCATAAAAATCCTTCAAGGGCCGAGTGCCTTGACCATTCATTTGTTGGAACCATTGCTGCATTTGCTGCAATTCTTCCAACTGCCTATGAATTAGCTCCTGCTGGTTCAAAGGTGGGGGAGGCGGTTGTTGATCTGCCATGGGATCTACTTGGCTAAAGCTCAACCTCTGCCTCCGAGAATGGTCTAAAGGTCCTTCCAAATGATGGTTCAATGACCTCCTTCCAAACATGCACTAGAAGGAAGTCGGAATGACGAGGAAGAGAAGGGACCTGCAGCATAAAAAATACAAGCCTGTCCTTAGGTTAGGTAGCCTAAAGGTCTACAGACTCTCAGAATCTGTCCTAAGATTAGGGATGATTTACTATAATTATGTCCAAGCAATCCAACCAGTTAGAGGGAGGGACCGGGGAGAAGGTTCTTCCTTTGGCTTGCGCCTCCGATTCCTAGTGTACCCTCCAGTCGCGATCGTTTGACGCTACTCCCCTAGCTAGACACCAGATTGACTAATATAAGTAGGTTAATCATGAATAATCTCAATCTGGATCCCGTAGAGCGAACCAGTCCTTATGGCCAACGTCTACTCAATTTTAGTTAGGCTTAGGATATTGGTGCTTTTGGAATGTGATGGGCCCTTAATGGGTTGTGCCCTTAATGATTCGTTCGATAATGTGTGAATGTGCACAACCAAGAGGTTTTCAAGCAAGATTATTAATGATGAGGGTAGTTTCAGGATTCAAATCTTGCTTAATAGCTTTTAGGATTCAAATATTAGGTGTTTTCAAACAAAGTTTGTGAGGCAATCCAAGTTTTGAAAGCACGAGTTCAAGTATTTTTCCTTTGTAAATCAAGAAAATATGGAGTGCCTGGCTTCACCTAAGTATTGAATCCTATGGGGTAGCTACACAATGAACCTCTTTTAGATTAGGTGGTGCGGCCCAAACAATTCAATCAATTTGCTCAAATGCACCACCGATTAAGGCACACAAAAAGGTGATTAACCTAATATGATTTCTACTATTTATGTGTTGAATTCGTGTACTGGGTCTACAGGTCGGAAGCCTGGTTGAGTAGATGAAAATCTAGTCCGATTATGTGCCTCAAATGTGGGTGTATAGAGTGTGTATATTGATTCGTGCCATAGCAAGTATCTCTTTTTCTTTGTTTTCTTTTTTAAATGTGGGGGTGAGGAGGATAAAGGTGGCAAACAAGACAAACAATTCTATCCTAGGGTTTATGCAAACACCTAAGTAGATTTGGTCTTAGTTATGAGTGTGGCGAAATGAACTAGTGGGGGGATGTGGGGGACACTTACAGAGTACTCTACCCATACTTTACTCTGATCTACCACACTTGGATCTGCATGCTAGGGTACCTACAAGATAGTAGATCAAATACAAGTAGGGTTAGTGCTATGTAAATGCAAAGAAGTGTAATAAACAATAAAGTAAATTCTGTTGCCTCCCCAGCAACGGTGCCAAAATGGTCGTGCGTGTTTCACGTGTTAGAAATCGGGGTTACAAGTAACCCATCGTTGTAGTTGCAAAACACGTCGATCAGATAAAATTTATACCAAAACTCCAAGGGAGTCCCAAGTCGAACACAAGAAGGCGATGTTTACTTTATGTGAAAACCACATTTCGATTCATTTCTTTTTTTGTATTTTGGGATTTTGTTATTTTTTTGTATTTTTGAAATAAAATAAATCAAGCAAACGTATCACAAGATAGAGATCTGGAACAACTTTGATATATATTACTTCTAATGTCAACTACAAGAAACTATGAAAGCATATAAGGAGAGGGTGGTGAGAGGAAATCTCCCGAATCAGCTGTTCGGCGAGACGACGGCGCCTGGCGGAAGCTCGGATGAAGGAGGTGAGGAGCAGGACGACGTAGGTGAGATGCTGGAGGACGTTGGGTTGAGGAAAGCTTCGGCGTAGCTCCAGAATGGAGGTGAGAAGACGGAGTTGATCTGCTACTGGAATGGAGGTGAGAGGACAGCACCAAGGTGACCTATGAAGGGAGATGGGAAGTTGGACGAGTATTTGGTGGGGCAGAGGTTCGGTACACTAATAGGCACCTTGGGAGCTTGAGAACAAGCTCTAATGGTGTGTTGGTAGGCTTGCTAGAGCTTAAGAGTAGGTGGGAGTAGAGTAGGTAGAGATGGCTTGGAAGGAAGGGGGTGTAGGTTCTTTGATAGTGGTCGAGAAGAGGCAAAAATTGTATCTGGGTCTTCACTGACGTCCACAAGTGTCACTGCAGCTGTTGCTGAAGATCTGCCCTTCAATTGTTCTTGGTGGCATGCACGGGCCTTTAGTGACGTCCATAAATGTCACTGCAGCTGTCACTAAAGATCCGCCTATCAAATCGTCTTTCTAGCATGCGTAGACCATTAGTGACAGCTGCAAGCAACACTAAAGGTGCATCGCTGAAGATCCACGTGCCTCCCTGTTGGCGTGCGCTCCGCTGGCGCTGCGTGCTTCGCGCACCCGTGTTGCGCACGCGCTGGCGTGCACTGCCATGTGCGTACGGGTACACTGCACTGCTGTTGCTGCGCGTTGCGTAGTTGCTGCTGAGCGGCCGGCCAAATTGGAAAATAGGGGGGCTGCGGGGATTCGAACCCACGCCCCTCCTTTGCAAGCCAGCACTACGACCATTGCAGCAACCCCTCCCTTGTGTCGTGTGGAGCGGCTTGGTGCATCCGCTTCCCAGCCACTGGATCTTAATCCAACAGCTAGGATTGAAGGGCGCAGATGAAGGAGTTAGGCGGTGCTACTGGCCGGTGTTTGGCAGTCTGGATGGCGCCACGTGGCACTATCTGGGTCGTCCATCTTCTTCTTCTTGTAGAGGGTGCTACGGTGGTCAGATCAAGATGATTCCCACGATGCCGAACTGCGATCATCGCTCTGGATCCATCCGTACGGTCGAATTTTCCATCTGAAACCCATATGGATGTTGCATTGTCCCCCTGGGCATTGATCTTCCTCGGGCTTAATGTGATGCTACGGGACTCCGATCTAGATGATTTTAGAGGCGTTAGCCTCCGATCGTCGTCCCAATCAGATCCGTATGGTCTGATCATCCATCTAAGGCCCTGAAATAAATCCTCTTTTCTCCTGACCATAAAAAGGACCTAATTAACCTAAAATATAAACAACTACTCTAAATGCAGAATGATGCATGCTATTCGATATTTATATCATGATATGCAGTGCTAAGCCTAGGAACTATCACAAATAAGCATTTTACGATGAATTTATATGTGTTTATCAGCCGCCTCAGCCTCGACTCAACCCCACCTACAAATCTGGGCCAAACCAAGCAGATCAAATGACTCTTTCCCTTCAAACTCTAGATGACATGCAAAAAATGAATGCGGCAATACAAAAATAGCACAAGGACGAGATCACAGAGGTTCGCAGTCAACTCGCCCAGATGGTGAATTCCTGCCAACCTAGCACACTCCCTTCGCAACCTCTTCCAAATCCAAATAACGTGCTGACCCAGAGGCGCGTTATGAACCCAAATCCAGGCCACACGCACATGATTTATCAAGCCCCTTCTTTTCCATCATCTGACGGGATGGAAGCTTCGACAACTTACATGGGATTTCAGCAATAGCCACCTATTTTACCAACCCTAAACCAAAACCAGGCAGAACTAAACTTCATAACAACCTGTAGTGGTAAAGCAACTCAAGACCCACCTTATCCAAACCACTCCAAGCCTAGTAGTAACTCTAGGATAGTTATCCAGGACACCCCTATCCCAGATAATGAACCTGGACCTATTCTAGAGGAACCGACCAAGGTTCGATTTCCCGAGGCTATTGGAGATGCGTAGAGAGCATTTTTGATTGGAAAAGGCTTCGTAGTATAGTTGCGAAGTATGATCCAACGAAGACATTATTTTGCAAGAATTACGAGACTTGAGTCCCGGTTGTTCATCTCTGGGAGGCATTGCTTTTACTTTTGAAATCGATCTTTTTACTACTCTACTTCATTTTAAAAATGCACGTCGGTTTCCAATCTCCTAACTAAAGCTTCACCACTTCTGTTATTAACTCGGATTACGTGCACATGCGTCAAATAAATTATGAAGGTGAATGTGTGAGTTTCCGTGCGCACGATTCTAGTGAGGTGGTGACTATTTATGGAGAAAGCATCTATTGTTAGATTTTCAATATCCTTGGGAAACGACATGCTTGTGCGTAATGGATAGACAGTTAAAGTGCAGGAAACTTAAATCATGCAAATATGATAATTATTAAGCTCATGGTGATTTCAAACACACAAAGATATATATATATATATATAAATGCATTTTCCTTCATTCATTGGGGAGTTGTTTGCACAAGAAATTTAGAGGAAAGCTTGCACATAAATGCTTGAAAAGGAAATCTAGCTACAAGAAAATGATTGCATACAGGAATCAATGGGGGGATTTCGCATGCATCATTGAGGGAGAAGTTAAGACTACGCTACTAAGCAGTAATAAAAGCAATAAAAATCATGGAGAGCATAAACTAAATCTAGTAGAATAAAGGGCATTCAGGGGTGTCCCCGATGGCCTTGGAGTGGTTGAGAGGAGAATGAGGGGCGGCCAATGTAGCTTAGGCCGACCCTTTGAGAGAGGTAGGGTTGATCCAGCATCCTGGCATGATGTCCTCCATGATGGTGGTAGTGAGCTCGTGGAGGTGGAGTGGCTAGCTAAGTGGAAGTGGGTGTGAATGGCACCAATGGAGTGAATTTGCCAAGGAAGTGAATGGGGTCACTTGGCTGCCCATGGGGTCTTTTTATAGACCCAATGGCTACTTTATAGAGAGGTGTGGAACTCTCCAGGGAGAGCCCAA
The DNA here is from genome assembly GCA_037157565.1 of Thalassia testudinum. Lineage (NCBI taxonomy): Eukaryota > Viridiplantae > Streptophyta > Magnoliopsida > Alismatales > Hydrocharitaceae > Thalassia > Thalassia testudinum. The sequence goes on from JAZHRO010000007.1 coordinate 16,664,615, forward strand.
GAGTGGGCAACCACATGAGGGTAGAGGTGGTCTTTAAGATCCAAAAATTGTGGATCTCCATTTGAATGCCTCTTGGTTGTTAAATTTGGCAACCAAGAGGTGGTGCCACTTCAAGGAGAGTCCTAGAGAACACTAGAGAAGTGGGTGTGCGTGACTGGGTGTGTGTGTGTGTGTGTGTGGTCGTGCTCTATGTGGCTAGGTGGCTTAGGTTAGGTCCTAAGGGCTTTGGGTAGGTGTAGGACTTGGATTAGGGTTACAAACCATAATTGCTAAGGTAAAAATGCAATTAAACTTAACCTAAGTTTAATTGACTGAGTGTGAACCTAATTGAGAGTTAAATAACTCAATTAGGTTGGGTTTAGGTCAATTGGTCTCTCACTAAGTCCAATTGAACTTGTGTGGTTTGAGATCTAAGCTCAATTGGACTCAATGAGTCCAATTGACTTAGGTGAAGGTAATTGACTTTGATCTAAGTCAATTGGGTTTGGTGAGGACATAATTAGGTCCTTAGGTAGATCTAGAGGTGATGTACTAGGGTTAGGACACCTTAATTTAGGTTCCTATGGGGTTAGGATTAAGTCTAGGGAGCTAGAGGTCCAAGATCAAGACTTGAATCTCAAAATAGGGACTGGAGACAAGTATCAGACGTCCAATAATATGATCAGGTGACTTATACTCAAAAATCAGAAGTCCAGACTACAGTTCTGGATGTCCAATCTGAGTCAGGGGGAAATCAAGGTTCTGTTTTGGGTATTCTGCAGAAATTGGATGTCTGACAAAGTGTCTGGACATCCAATAACACTACAGAAGTGGGTTTGAGGTGTGCGGGAGATGGCTAAGGGTCCTGGACATCCTATAACTTATCTAGACTTCCAGATAAGGGCTGGAACTAGGGTTTTAGGGCTTCCTAGGGTGTTGTGACCTAATCTAAGGGTGGCTAAGGTTTGGGGACGTCTTTAGTCTATCCTAGGGCAAGGATGGACCTAAGCTCTTCACATTTTACTGCTTTATTTCTACTTAATAGAATAGGAAACCTTTAACCCCCTTACATTATTATTCCTACATCTAAACTAAGCCTTCTGCTCCAGCTCTGCTACAGCTCCCGTTATTCCAGATCCAGCTTCAGATCCTGCTCCAGATCCAACTCCAGATCTGCTTATTTCCTGCAATCGACATAATGCACTTAATCAGCACATTATAACATTATTTTATGCATAACTAAAGTAAAGCAGTAAAGATGCAGATAATGCATATGCATGCGTGAATAACCCTAACTTATTCTAAGCCCAAGCTTAATCTAGGTCAATTAAGACCTATGATTGCTACACAATTAGAGGCATTGACCAAGGGAAAGAGGATAACTAAACACGTGGCTCTTGAGGAGGATCTGGTCGAGCTCTTTGAACAAGTCCATATAAACATCCCGTTGATGGATGCAATCCACCATGTATCGGCTTACGCACGATTTCTAAAAGATATGTGTACACCGAAGCGTAAGCCGCGAACCAAAAGTGGGAGTCCGATCGTACTTTCAGAGCAAGCCAGCTCTGTAATCTTGAGCGAACTCCTACCTAAGGCTAAAGACCCAGGTACTCCCCTGATTTCAAGTATTATTGGTGATACCCAATTCGATAGAGCCTTATTAGATCTAGGTGCCTCCATAGACCTAATACGTACATCCCTCCTTGACCACTTTGATGAATCTGAGCTTAAACCGATAGAGGTGACTTTGCAGTTAGCTGATCGATCCATCAAGTCACCTAAAGGAGTGCTCGAGGATGTCATTGTTAGGGTACGGGATTTCTACTTCCCAGTGGATTTTATAGTCTTGGATATGGATGCACCCGAAAACCCAAGGGATACACCGATTATACTAGAGAGACCCTTTCTGGCCACTGCTAAGGCCAATATAAACTGTGAGGAGGGCCAAATAGAACTAAAATTTAGGAACCAAACACTGAAGATTGACATCTTTAAGGCCTAACAAGGGATTAATTACGGTGTTATAGAACAAATATGTGATATCAAGGCCGTGGTTGATGAACTGTATATCGAGGACAACCTGATTATTCCCGATGAACCACCAGAAGATCAAAACCTGCAAATAGAGGAGTTTGACCCTGATCTAGATGCACCCATAACTCCTTCCATTACTCCTAACACACGCCCTGAACCGCCCGCTGCTGCTGATAACCCCATTCTGGAACTCAAGCCTCTTCTCGACCATCTGAAATATGTCTTTTTGTGTTCCAATCAGACATTTTCTGTGATTATCAACTCCAGACTCACACCTTACTAGAAATCACATCTGATCATTGTTCTCCAGCAACATCGTAGGGGCATTGGATGGACTCTTGATGATTTGACTGCCATTAGTTCCTCTTATTGCAGACACCGAATCTACACCGAAGAGAGCACACGACCTTCGCAAGAAATGCAAAGACATTTGAATCCTAATCCGCAGGAGGTCGTGAAAAAGGAGATCATTAAGTGGCTAAATGCTGGGATCATCTACTCGATCTCCGACAGTCGGTGGGTGAGTCCAATCCAGGTTATGCCTAAGAAGGCAGGACTCACCGTCATTACTACTGAAATCGGAGAAGTCATATCGACCTGTGTGGCTAACTCATGGAGACTCTACATTGATTACAGAAGACTCAATTCCTCCACGAAGAAGGATCATTTCCCACTACCGTTTATTGATCAGATCCTCGAGAAACTGGAGGGAAATAGGTTCTTCTGCTTTCTGGATGGGTACTCCGGTTATAACCAAGTGGCAATCCATCCTGAGGACCAAGAAAAGACCACCATCACATGTCCCTTCAGGACGTACACATTCCAAAGGATGTTGTTCGGTCTCTGCAATGCACCCACAACTTTTCAATGGTGCATGCTTGCCATATTCTCAGATATGGTAGGTGATTATCTGGAAGTCTTCATGGATGACTTCTCAGTATTCGAATCATCATTTGACGATTGCCTCTTGTACCCGATCCAAATCCTCAGGCGGTGCATTGAAGTGAATCTGGTTCTTTCCTGGGAAAAGAGCCATTTCATGGTGCCAGAAAGAATTATCCTGGGACATCTGATTTTAGAGAAAGGCATCCAAGTTTATCGAGCCAAGGTGAACTTGATTTCCAAACTCCCTATGCCTAGCTCGATCAAGGACATCCGATCTTTTCTGGGGCACGTCACTTTATACCATCGATTTATCCCTGATTTTTCGAAAATCATGCGCCCCCTGACCACTCTTCTCTCCAAGGATGTACCTTTCGAAATCTCCAGGGAATGCACTCAATCATTTAAATCCTCCGTGACCGAGTTACCCAAGCCTCGATCCTACAGTCCCCTGATTGGTCTCAACCCTTTGAGATCATGTGTGATGCATCTACTTTCGCTGTAGGAGTAGTATTAGGTGGAAAATTGATGGGAAACCCGTGGTCATTTACTACACTAGCAAAACACTAGATAAGGCTCAGTGTAACTACACAGTTACTAAGAAAGCCTGCTAGCCATAGTATTTGCCCTGGAAAAATTCATATCTTATCTCCTGGGCTCCCATGTTATCATCTACTTGGATCACACAGCTGTGAGGCATCTCCTTGCAAAGAAGGATGCGAAACCTCGAATTAATCCGCTGGATCTTGCTATTGCAAGAATTTTACCTCGAGATTCATGACAAAGCAGGAGAACAGAATGTGGTAGCTGATCACTTATCTCACCTTCCTTCTGAGATCATCAACCCTTCCAGACCTATCATGGAACATTTTCTTGATGAGCACCTTCTGACTATCAATACAGGGCTTCCATAGTTTGCTGATATAGTAAACTACTTGGCATCACATCAGATCCCGTCTGATTGGCCGAAGGCCTAGAAGGACAAATTGCTTTCCGATGCCAAGTATTACTTTTGGGAAGACTCGTATCTTTTCTGCATCGGTGATGATCAAATAATTCGACGATGTGTCGCGGAAGTGGAAATCGAAGACATACTCTCCTTCTATCATGACCAGGCATGCGGTGGACATTTTTCAGGACATAAAATCGCAGTGAAGGTCCTCCAGTGCAACTTCTACTGGCCCACAATTTTCAAGGATGTGTATAATCACTGTAAGGCATGTACTCATTGCCAGACCTTGGGCAACATGAGCCATCGAGATATGATGCCTTTACAGCCGATTCTAGAATGCAAAATTTTTGACATTTGGGGGATTGATTTTATGGGACCCTTCCCTATCTCGGACGGCTTCGAGTACATTTTACTCACTGTTGACTATGTGTCCAAATGGATCGAAGCCATTCTGACCCGAACCAATGATCATAAAGTTGTTATCAAATTCATTCATCAGAACATCTTCTCACGGTTCGGGATTCCACGTGGTATAATTTCTGATGGAGGGACCCATTTCATAAACGCGTAGTTTAGGTCACTAATGACAAAATATGGGGTGTCACACCGAATCTCTACTCCTTACCACCCCCAAACTAATGGTCTAACTGAGCTATCAAACTGGGAGATCAAGAAAATCCTCCAGGTTACTGTTCGACCTGACAGGAAGGACTAGTCATCCTGGCTTCCAGAAGCCTTGTGGGCATATAGGATCCCCCACAAGACCCAATTAGGTATGTCGCCCTTTAGGTTGGTGTATGGGAAGGCATGCCACCTCCCCGTCGAATTGGAGCATAAAGCCTATTGGCAGTACAGAACTACAACCTAGATCTTTCTAAGGCTGGAACCCATAGAAAGCTTCAAATGAGAGAGATCGATGAATTACACCACGACGCGTATGAGAACTCATGAATTTACAAAGAGTAGGTTAAAGTCTTTCACGACAAGCACATATCTAGAAAGATCTTTCATCCTGGTCAAAAGGTCCTACTCTTCGATGCCAGACTCAAACTGTTCCCAGGAAAATTGCGATCAAAATGGATTAAACCCTACTTAGTCTAACAAATCTTTGGAAATGAATCCATTGAAATCAGTCCACTCGGCCACAATTCCGAACCCTTCGTAGTGAACGGTCAGAGTCTCAAACCGTTCATTTACGTGACTGATAAAAATTTGACTGAGATATCCTTTATCCTCCATTCTCCCTGAGTTCATTGAGCCCAGTCGATGGCGTAAAACTCAGCGCTTAAAGTGAGGCAACCTGTCATTCCTGAAAAACCCAAAACCTTTCTTGACATTCCTATGCTGAATTCATATTGCACATTAGGGTTCATCCATTGGAACAGCCAACTGCACCTCAGGTACCCGTACCCGAGTCTAGAAATTGTTCGCAACAGTTACCTCAACCCGTTCGGCAACCCAAAACCTATCCTAATGAATGAACTAAGCTGAATTCGAACCCACCTAATTTACAATGGGGACATTGTAAATCGTAGGCATGGGGGGTTATGAAAGTGCAAAACTTCATGAAAACTCATCTCACAAGAAAAGGTTTCAACAAAAAAATACATATCACAAGAAACACCAAAAACATGAAAAAATCTTGAAAAAGAACAAAAAATTGAGGGGTGAGAAAATTTTTGAGGCCATACAAACTATGAGAAAATGAGGAGGAAAAAAGCAAAATGATAAAAAAGGAGCACAAAATGAAAAAGAAAAAGAGATTGTCATTAGTAAGAAATTAAGGGATAAATCAAAGTTCTAGACCACATCAAAGAAAAGAGAAAAAATATAGGAAAAAGTGCTAATGAGACACAAAAAGAGATTAGTAGGAATGCTGATCTTAGGCCTTTTGGGCTAGACTCTTAGGCTTAAACATTCGAGTGTCCGCTAAGACCTGGATAACCCTCAAGAGGCTAGGGAAAATGCGAAGCATAAGTATTAGGTTTAAGGCTTAGGGAGTATTCGGCCTTATTAACTAACCTTTGGTTTGCGGGACTCGGTAACCTAAGCACCCCAATCCACACGCAGGCTGATTCAGTGCGCATAACTATCAAAATCATGCAAAAGTGTTTAAATATTCTGAAAAAAGTTGCCTAGATTAGGAGCGGCCGATAAACACAAGTTGATTTGGATGAGTTCCTAGTGCGGAGACGCAAGAAATTCCCCTCGACGATGCGTAGCAACATATTGTCTCCTTGGTGATTGTCTCCTAGGATATTTACATATCCTACCAAGGGCATGTAAGCACCCTACCAGTTCAGATGCCATGGGCGGCATTATCACGAAATGTCGATTGCCAGGGTCTGGATTTGGCTACAGAACACCATGGGCTAGATAATCACGAAATCTCGAAAGCCAGGGTTTTGGGGGTTGCCAAGGGCGGTGCTATCACGAAGCATCGATTGCCAGGGACCTTTGAGGATTGATGATGGGGACGAGGAATTTGATATAGACCATGTTGAGAAGGCAAAAATCCTCTGTCTCTCTCTTACAAAAAGAATGCACTGCAAACTGAACCGTGGCTAAAATATGTCTCAAGTGCAGGTGCTTTAACTGTGGAGTCCAACGAGCCTTAGGATAGTTCCTACGAGCCTTAAAAACCTTCGCGGAGGATCGAGGATAAAATTGGTCAGGTCTGGATCTTGGTTGGTACTTGAGTACCTCTAGGCCTACTGTCAGCATTCTACCCTAATCAAAAAGAAAAACAAACATCACTTATCATAAATTGCGAAAGAAACTCATGGTCTAGAATAGAAGTTAAAACCTTAAAATTTTGCTAAGGGACTAGCAAAAGCTTGGCATGGGGGTATGATAGGAATACCATCGTGAGCCCTAACTAGCTCATTTTGACCTGGAAAAGAGAACAAAAGCTCCTACATAACCAAGTAAAGGGCCTAACTAAAGGTATAACTCGCTTGAAAGAAAAGCAAGAAACAAAGGGTAAAACTACAATTTTACCATTGTAGTTCAACAATGGGATTTCTCAGGGGCAAAACATAGGTTAATTGGTCTTAACAAGATAAAAAGTGGGTTGGTTCAATCAGAAAAGGGTTATTGTAAAATCTAGGAATTATATGACTTCTTGTAACCCTAAAATAGACCCACTTAATTTAATAAGGTTCTGGTCAGAATAAAATTCAACTAAACCCTCTAAAATTCATGGAAAATATCCTCAAGGGTTTAGAACCTTCAATTTGGCCTTTAGAACCTATTTTAACCTAAATAGGGGTCCTAGTCAAATATTTACCTTAAATTGGGTTTTTGTGTAAAATGCCCAATAAAACGCAATCAAACCTAAAATCCAACTTCATCATTGGATTCCTTATGTCCAAATTAGGTTTATACCAAAATTTGGACATAAGGGGAGTTCACCTTGACCTACTTTGCAAAACAGTCCAACCAAATTACATTTATGCCCCTAGCTTTTGAAAACCCTCGTAGACACCGCCCTAGCTTCCTCGTCATTCTTTACAATTAGGTCCCTCTGCCAATACAGTGCAGGAATCCTACTCCAGCGAGGATTCAAGGGGGATATCTCCTTTATTCCTCAGAGAATCCCTGTCAAATTTGAAAGGGAGATTTTCTGAGGAATTCTCGTTCGTATGAAACCAATTATGAGCTCTGATTTCCACCCAATCTCTCATGCAAAGACAAAAGAGATTTGGCAAGGTTGCGATGCTTGGAAGCTTGCCTTCCAAGCACAAGGCCCTCTGCCTACGACTATAAAAGAGACCCCAGATCCTCTCGGTGAATTCAAGCTTGTTTTGGCCTGAGATTATCTCAAATTTCCTCCCTTCCCCTCTGGCCAAAAAGCCCTACAAGTTCCGACAACTCCTCTTCCTTCCTCTTGTCGCTCTGCCACCATACCAGTGGCAGAGTTGCCTCTGCCTCCTTTGTCCATGTCGTGCCACACCTACGCCCGTGCCTATCTCCCTCTCATCGTTGCTGCCTCTCTCTCTGGGTCTTCGTCTTTAGGAATGGCACATACGAGCCATCCGCACCCTCTGCTCCCCCTTCGTCCAGCTACTCGTAGATAATTCCCCTTCCTCTACTCTCTCTTCTCCCCTTATTTATTTCTAATTTCACGCCCCGACAAGCATGGACCACCGGCAAGGTGCATCCACCATTCCACGCACTCACCCACCTCACCAACCCCTGCAAAAGTATCGCCTCATCCCACTGATCATTTTCCCCCTCTCCATTAATTGCCACAACTTCCATTCACTCCCCCAAGCACACCCAACTCCACAGCCACAGAACGACCTAGGCACGCATGCCCAGGCCATCGTGCACCACACCAACACCCGGGCCACCTTCGCCTTGTCACGGCAAAGCCTTCTGAGTGATTTGATAAGGCCGTGAGACCGTATTCGTGTTGATAGGTATAGGTGCCCTGCTTGCCATTAAAGCAAGCTTGAAGGAGCTTGCTAGTGTCAGCTTCACCTCCAGGCTTCAGGAGTCCAGGTCCCAAACATGCGATTTCTCTTCGCAAACGGCTCCAGCCCATCAATTGAAGGCCAAAGCCCCGCAGCCTCAGCAATCACGTGAAGACCTGCTGCAGGCGCACATGAGAAGCTGGTGGGACATTTAGTCCCACCTCGGAAGTTAGTGAGCAGGAGGCGCAACATAAATTAAGAAACTGTCAGGGGCTTAGCACCTCCTGACACAGGGTGAGGTCCCACTTGCCCTTCACGCCTTGTCTGCGACCCCACGCTCTGTGGACCTGGTATTTGACCTGACTACCCGTGCACTCCTCGCCCACCACACACGCCGGTGGGCCTGGTCATGGGTGCGCTTACCTGACCCGTTTACCCGAGTAGGCTCTACGAGAGCGAGCCTAAGAGAGAAGAAAGAGAGGAGAGTTCGCGGGGAGGGTGGGGGTTAGGTTTTGCTCTCCAGGGAAGAAGAGGGTGAAGCCAAGGAAGAAGAGGAAGAAGGAAGCCACAGTAGCGGCTAAGGGTGAAGTCTCAAGTTAAGAAGGAGAAGGAAGAAGGAAGAAGGAAGGAGAAGGAAGCCTAGTAGAGAAGCAAAGGAAGAAGAAGGCTCAGTTGAAGTCAGAAGCAGAGAAAGAGAAAGAAGAAAGAAGGAAGAAGACAAGGCCAGCAATTAGATGAAAGAAAGAGACGGAAGAAGAAAAGAGACGAATCAGAGAATAAGAAGAATCAGAGAAGGGAGAAGGAAGAAGGAAGAAGAATAGAGAAAGCTCAAACTAGAAGCAAAGAAGAGAGATTGAAAAGAAACATTATCTGATTTTTACATCCATCTTCATATTTTTGAGCTTCTATATACATTGAAACCATTTTTATTACTTCATAATTTTGATTGATCATTACATTTTCTAAAGTTGAAAGTTGTGTTCTTAGTTTTTAAATCCCAATTTTCTCCCTGTGTTTGACCTCAGATTCATATTTTTCGAGTAATAAACTTTCATTTGTTTTCAAAGCAATTTTGGCTATACTACGATGCAATTATTATAAACCCAATTTCACTTTTGATAAACAAGAACCTTCTCCCCAACCCCACCCACTAATTGGTTGGATTGACCGGATAGAAGTAGATCAAATTGTTTCTGTCATCTCAAGATGTGCCCTCAGAGTTTGTTGGTCTTTAGGCTACCCACCTAAGGACAGGTTTGGTTGATTGTACTACAGGGCACCTTTCTCTCCTTTGTTTTCCCTCCTATTTCACCATGTATCCTTTCACATCCTACACACATTTCCAATCCTACCCTCCCACCACCACTTATCCCCAAGATGATTATTATCTCGACTAGCCAGGATAACTTTGATTGGGGATATGATTCCATACCTTAATGTCCAGGACCTAACCCTGGATATCATAATCAAGATTATTATCCTTTCCAAAGCTACAATGATTATAGATCACCACCCTCTTATGAACAAACCAACTCGATCTACAATCAGGAAGGATATGATGATTATAGCACCTACCCTCCCTAGGATTATACTGAATATAGTTCACCACCATTCAATGAACATCCCAAAATGATCTACTATTAGGGAGGATGCGAAGAACCTCAATTTTTTTATTCCCTTAGTTTTAACCCAAATCCACCCAACCTTAAACTAAACCATTCAGTTCAGGTAAACCACGTCCAAGATAGGGTGTTGGCCAATTTGAGGAACACCATTCGATCTCTAGAAACCCAGCAAACACCCTGCAATGAAGAATTAGAGCCCCTGTTTCAAATGATTGACGATCAAAATAGTTTGTTATTAGATTACCTCCAACATATTGAGGATAAGGTCCTAGGTGAGTTTTTACTTGGGAAATTATCAAGATTGAGGATGAAATTTATGGTTGTCCTAGTCCAATCTTGGGTTGATTATCAAGATAAACCACCTTCAGGAGAGCCGATGTCTGAATCCGCTCAAGCACCCGTTAGGGGGGATACATTTTTTGAGACTGAAGATGACCAGGTTGGTCTAGAGCAACCCATTGGGGATGAATCAATTTTCTCACTCAAGATTCCTGAGCTACGGAGGGAGGAAAAATGTCTCCACGGACTAGGAAATGACAAACGATTTTGAGACATATATAAATGAGGATCAAGAATTCATTTATTTTGAGGGTGGAGAATCTTTAGGTGAAGTCTCACTTAAGCTCAAAGAAAATGATTTTAGTGAGACAAACAGGCCTGAGAAATCTGATGAACTATTATATGACTCTATAATTGAGGAATTTGATTTGGTTGGGGCTAACTTAAAGGATATGAATCCTAATTTACTAGAAGATACAATCAGTAGCCCCATTCCTCTTCCACAACTCGAAGAATATATTGATGATTTTGAAATCACCAAACCCAAGTCAATTATGATTTAACCACGATTTTTGGACTTAAGGAAATCACATGGGGTGAATAATATGTTAGAGGTCCTGGAAATCGATCACTTGAACTTGGAGGGTAAAAATTTGGAAATAAAAATCTAGGAGGCTAATTATGTGGAAAACACAATTGTAGATCTAAGGGTACCTATTGACCTTAAACCACCAACCTTTTACTAGGAACCTTACGATATCTTTAATGTGCAACCCATGTACAGAACAATTGATTATCTTTCCAAGCCGAACTCTAAGTGGACACACGAATCTATTCAACCAAATCTACCTATTGTCCACCAGTTTAGACTTGGGTTGCACACCATAAAACTACAGGCCCGGCCCTGCAAACACAACAATCTTCGATTCTTGGAGATTTTCAACTAGAGCTTTAGAACCACTCAGCCTTGAGGCATGGGCTTGCACCATAATTTGGTCCACATCTGTGAACATCTTCTTCTGGCGGGTTTGATTATTAATCTTTTAATTCTAATCTTGGCCCACACTTGTGAATTATTAATTTCTTCTTTGTTTGTATATTATGCCTAACTAAAGGCAATAAACTTAGCACATGTATATATTCCATGTTCTCTACAGAGCAGATTGGATTTTCATGAAATTCAGGTGATATTCAATTTACTTTGCCCTTTTCATGTCATTATTTTTACAATGAGGACATTGCATAATTTAGGCATGGAGGGGTGGATAATTAATCCTAAAACTATTTTGTTAGCTCTGTAGAATTTCTTTTATTTTCTTTACAAAAAAAAGTCAAATTTAAAAAGACAAACAAAATAGAATTAGGAGAAGAGAACTTAGGCATTAGGAGTTGTTAACTTTAAGAAATGATACTTTAGGACTTGAACACTTTGACTCTTCATGTCTTCGAGCTTAATCAGCCCAAGTGTCCACTAAAATGTTAACTTGTTCTCGAGTCCTTGCCACATTAATTTTCCTTTAATATGCTAATAAATTAGGGTGATAAGTATGTGACTTATCAACCCGCCCTCTGATTTGAGGGGACTTTAAGTCTAAAGCATCTACAAACTATTTGCACTGACTCACCTTTCGGCGGTTCTAGTGGAAATTGGGTAGCTAATGAACCTTCTAGGGTGGTATGGCTAGCAAGTTGTCAATGGTAAGAGTTCATTGGCCTATTGTCTAGAGCCCAGCCACCGATCATTCTCTTCCTGCTGCCTTTAGGTATATCTTAGATTAAGGAAGCCACCTACTTAAAAAAAAATAAGAAGAAAAAAAAATAATATAAAGAAATACCCAAAGAAAAAGAGAAAAAAATAAACAAGTTGTAGGATCGAAAAGGCACAAGTACTCTAGAAGGGGGGATGAAGAGTATGGTAAACAAAATATTTCAAATAAAGCAAACCACAAAAAATAGCACACCAAATATATAGTGGTTCCCCTCACTTCGGTACTCTACTACCTAAGTCTTTCGACTTAGGATTTTTAACCTGATTCCCTCAACTTGGAGGGAAACAATTTACTTTAAACCAAGGTAATTAACAGGTAACCTTAGCCCAATTACAAGATCAGATAAAAATAGAAAATTAGAGGTGTAAGCAAGAAACAAATTAGCTTACAACTAAATTCCTAAGTCTCCAACAAGAATTAGCTTAACAGATAATAGATAATCAATCTAGCGAAAAAAACTAAAGTGAAAAAGTGATTTTACGAGGAAGATCGAATTCGCCAAAAATCTTGTTGCAAAGAGAGAATCTTCTTCAAGAAAAATGCAATAAGCCTATAACCCTTGTAGCTAAAATTGAGAAAATATAGAATTTGAGCAAGGAGAATTTTTATACCTGTGTTATGTGCAAATGACACACAAAAGGTGTTTATATAGGCCACTAAACACCTCTCCTACGATTACTAGCCGTTAGGGAAGAAATGAGAAAATTAGAGATAGGTTTAATTGCTAATAGTTGTTCAGATTTGGCACAATTGTTAGTTGGTACCGGTACTAAGGTTGAGGTACCGGTACTAGCTGCTCATAGTAAAGTAGCAGCCAGCCCAACAAAGCCTAGGTACTGGTACTCATCATAGGTACTGGTATTCAGTGCTTACAATTGAGTACCAACTAAGTCACCAGGTACCGATACATGTGACTCGTAGATTTGAGTCAAGTTAAAAATTGTGACCTACATGTACCAATACTGGTTATTAGTACCGGTACTTGTAAGGTCCAGGAACTACCCATGTCTACAAACTCTGAGCACTTGGTACCGATACTCATGATGACTACCGGTACTTGTTGTTCAGGGTTTGGGACTAGGACCCTGATGCAAACACATTTATTGAGGGTAAAATGCTTATTCATGCATGATCCAAGGCTTAGATTTGCATTTCATGTTATAAATATTGCATAGCATGCATCATTCTGCATTTAGATTAGTTGTATATAATTTAGGTTAATTGCACCCTTTTTGTGGTTAGGAGAGAAGGATATTTATTTCGGAGCCTCGGATTGACGATCCGACCACACGGATCTGATCAAGATGACGATCGCTATCCAACGCCTCTGAAATCACCTCGATCGGTGTTCTGTAGCACCATATGCAGTCCGAGGGAGATCAACGGCCAAGGGACTAGGAGACATAATTCGGAGCTTTAAATGATAAATCCGACCACGTGGATAGATTTAGGTCGACGATCGCAGCCTAACGACACGAAAGTCGACTCAATCTGACCTCTGTAGCAGCCCCTACAACAAGAGGAAGATGGACGGCTCAGATTGCGCCACGTCACGTAGCCCAGGCCGCCAGCGCACGCACGCAACACCGCATGCACGCAGCAGCGCCATTGCGTGGGCACGCGCGCGCGTGGCAAGGCAGAAGCGGTACCAGCGTAGCGTGAGGTGGACTACCGCGACGCATGAGTTGGACTTATAGGGACGCTTATAGCCATCGGTAATTCATCGCATGCTAGCAGAGCCAACTCCGAGTGCCAGCGGCCATGAGCTATCTACAGCAACGTTTCCAGCGACGGTCTGGAGGTCGCTAAAGTTCCTTTTTCCATTTTTAGCCTCTTCTCCACTATAAAAGGACCTACACCCCCTCCATTCTAAGCTATCTCTACCTACTCTACTCCCACCTACTCCCAAGCACTAGCAAGCCTACCAACGCTCCATTAGAGCTTATTCTCAAGCTCCCAAGGTGCCTATTAGTGTAGCGAAACTCTGTCCCACCAAATACTCCTCCAACTTCCCATCTCCCTTCATAGGTCACCTTGGAGCCGTCCTCTCACCTCCATTCCGGTAGCAGATCAACTCCATCTTCTCACCTCCATTCCGGACCTACGCCGAGGCTTTCCTCCACCCGACGTCCTCCTGCATCTCACCTCTGTCGTCTCGCCGAACAGCCGATTCGGGAGATTTCCTCTCACCTCCCACTGTTTTTATGCTTTTGTAGTTCATTGTAATCGAGATTGAATTGATATATATCATATTTGTTCCACATCTCTTTCTTGTGAATCATTTGCCTATCTTTTCTTTCAAAAACATGAAAAAAATAACAAAACCCTAAAATACCAAAAAGAAACAAAATAAAGCACGATTTTCAATAAAGTAAATGTCGCCTCCCTGTGTTCGACTTGGGACTCTCTTGGAGTTTCGGTATAAATTTTATCTGATCGACGTGTTTTGCAACTATGACAATGGGTTACTTGTAACTCCGATTTCTAACACGCGAAACACGGCACAACCATTTTGCCGCCGTTGTTGGGGAAGCAATGGAATTTACTTTATTGTTTATTGTGCTTCTTTGCATTTACATAGCACTAACCCTACTTGTCTTTGATCTACTGTCTTGCAGGTACCCTAGCATGGAGATCCAAGTGCAGTAGACCAGAGTAAAGTGAGGGTAGAGTGTTTTGTAAGTGTCCCCCACACCACCCCCACCTTAGTTTTCATTCCATAACCGAATAACTCAAACCCAAATCCACTTAGGTGCTTTTTATGAACCCTAGGATAGATTTGGTTGTTTGTTTGCCACCTCCACTCACCTCGCCAACCACATAAATAAAAATAAAAAAGTAAAAAGAGTGTTATCTGATTGTGGGATTTTCTGTAAGCTACACACTTAACACCCACAACTTCTCACCCTAAGGTGCACAATCACATCGATTCTACCACTTAACCGGGATCTGACTTATGGACCTGGTACACTTAATTCAACACACAAATAAGTGAGTAGAAATTTGAATAGGTCAAAAATTTCTGTGTGCCTTAACTAAGTGGTGCAATAGGCCAATTGATTGAACTGTTTGGGCCGCACCACTTAAGATAAAAGCGATTCATCAAGTAGCTTGCCACTTAGGGTTGATTCTTAGGGCTAAACCAGGCACTCCAGAATTTTTTCTTTGATTTCTAAAGGAACATATCATCACCAGTGCTTGCAAAACTTGGAGTGTTTTCCTAAACTTGATTGAATATACCTAAGATTAAACTGTAAAAGCTACTAAACATGGTTGAACTCTAAAAGACACATCATCAAATAACCTTGTTCGCAAACCCTGGTTATGCACACACACACACATTTTAACTGATCATTAAGGGCACAACCCATCTAAAGGGCCCATCACATTCCTGAAGCACCATTGTCCCAAGCCTAACTAAAATTGATTAGACGTTGGTCCTAAGGGCTAGTTCGCTCGTCGGGATCCAGATTGAGATTGTTCATGATTAACCTGCTTATACTAGTCAATCTGATGTCTAGCTAGGTGAGTAGTGTTAAACGACCGTGGCTAGGGGGTACACTAGGAACCGGAGGCACAAGCTAAAGGAAGAACATTCTCCCCAGTCCCTCCTTCTAACTGGATGGATTGCCTGGACATAAGTAGAGTAAATCGTCTAAAATCTTAGGATGGATTCTGAGAGTTTGTAGACCTTTAGGCTAGCCCACCTAAGGACAGGCTTGTATTTTTGTATTGCAGGGCTCCTTTCTCTTCTAATTTCCCTCCTTACTTCACCATGTACCCTTCCACATCCTACACACATTTCACATCCTATCCTCCTACCACCACTTACCCCAAAGATGATTACTATCCTGACTTAACTTGTAATTATCCATCCACTAGCCGGGATGACTTTGATTGGGGATATGAATCCGGACCTTTGTGTCCAGGGCTTAACCCTGGACAACAAGACTTTGACTACTATCCTTCCCAGAGCTACAATAATTATAGATCTCCATCCTTTGATGATCAACCTAACCAGATCTACAACCGTGAAGGATATGCTGATTATAACACTTACCCTCCCCAGAATTATGCTGAATTTAGGTTGCCACCAACCTTTAAACAACCTGAGATGACCTACTATCAAGGAGGGACATGAGAACCTCGACACCATGACTCCCCTAGATTCAACCCAAACCCACCCAAACCTAAATCGAACCAGTTGATTCCGGTGAACCAGATCCAGGATAGGGTGTTGGCTAATTTGAGGAACACTATACAATCGTTAGAAGCTTAGCCAACACCATGCACTGAAGCATTGGAGCCTATGATCAAAATGATTGATGAACTTAATAGTTCTCTATTGGATTTGCTCCAAAGTGTTAGGGATAGGGACCTGGGTGAGTTCCTTCTTAGGAAATTGTTGAGGTTGAGGATGAAATTTGTGGTTGCACTAGTCAAATCTTGGGATGATTCTCAAGATGAAGCCTCTTCAGGAGAGCCAAAGTCTGAACCTGCTCAGGCACCTGTCGAGGGGCACACATATTCGGAGATTGGAGATGACCAGATTGGTCTAGAGCAACCCTTTGAGGATGAATTGATTGATTCACCCGAGATCCCCAAGTCAGGAAATGAAAAAAATTATGTCTCCTTAGATGATGGAATGACTTGTGATGTTGAGACATATACAAATGAGGATCATGAATTCATTGATTTCGAGGGTGAGGAATCTCTTAGTGAAGTTTCACTTAAACTTGAGGAGAATGATTTTAGTGAGACATATGGGCTCGAGGAGTATAATGCCCAATTTGGCAGCTCGACTACTGAAGACACTGATTCGGTTGGGGCTAACTTGGAGGATTCGATACCTGACGACTCAATTAGTAGCCCCATTCCTCAACCACACCTTGAAGAGTTGAATGAACATACTTTTGAGAACATTGAGCCTAAGTCAATTCTGATTCAGCCACAATTGTTGGACTTGGGTACTTTAGATGGGGTGTACAATGATCTGGTGGTCCTGGAAACCTTGATTTCATCGGATAGGAAGTTGGAAATGAAATTTTGGGAGGTTAAGTTTAAGGGAAAAACAAGTTTGGATATAAGGGTACCTATTGACCCGAAGCCACCTATCTTCTTTATGAACCCTTATGATATCTTTCACGTGCGACCCAAGCCTGGAATAACTAATTATTTTTCTGAGCTAGATGTTATGTGGACAACTGCACCTATTGAACCATCTTTACCCATTGTCTGACACTTTGATCTTGGGTTGCACACCATTAAACCACAGGCTCGGCCCCGCAAACACAACAACCTTCAATTCTGGGTGATTTTCATCCAGAACCTGAGAACCACTCGACCCTGGGGCATGGGTCTACACCATAATCTCGTCCACGTCTATGGACATCTTCTGCAGACGAGTTTCAAGATCAACCTTTTGATTTTGATTCTGACTCGCACTTATGAATTCTCAATTTCTTCTTTGTATGTATGTTATGCCTAGCTGAAGGCATTAAACTTAGCACGGGTGTATACACTCTTCTCTTTGCGAAGCTGACCAGATTTTCACGACACTCAGGTGATGTTCTATTTACTCTGCCCTTTTGATGTCTTTATTTTTACAATGAGAACATTGCATCATTTAGGCATGGGGGTGTGGATAATCAATTCCTGAAATCATTATATTAACTCTGTAGAATTTATTTTAATTTCTTAGAAAATTAAAAAAAATTGAAAATTAAAAGAAATAATTATAATAATAAAGAAAGAAATTAGGAAAAGAGAATTTAGGCATTTGGAAGTTATTAACTTTAGGAAATGATACGAGAGGACCTAAACACTTAGACTCTTCAGGTCTTCAGCCTTAATTAACCCGGGTGTCCACTCAAATGTGGACTTAGTCTCAAGTCCTTGCCAATTAAAATTCATTTTAATTTGGTAAATAATTTGGGATGATAAGTATGAGACTTATCAACCCACCCTCTGATTTGTGGGGACTTTAAGCCTAAGCATCTACACACATTATTTTGCACTGACTCACTTTCTGGTGGTTTTTACGGAAATTGGGTAGCTAATGGACCAACTTGGGTGGTATGGCTGGCAAGTTGTCAGTGGTAACAGCTCATCGGCCGGTTGTCTAGAGCCCAGCCACAAGACCATTTTTGTTGTATTGCCTTTAGGTAAATCTTAGATCAAGGAGGCTACCTACTTAAAAAAAAAAAAGAAGAGAAACACTCAAAAAAAAAAGAGAAAAAAAGGGATAAAAAAATAAAAAAATAAAACCACACTTCACCGCACGAGTATGGCTAGCAAGTTGTTGGTGGTAACAACTCATCAGTCGGTTGTTCAGAACCCAGCTCACAAAAAAATTACACAATAATTCCCAAAACACTTAAGGAAGAAGTGGGGAAGTAGAATAAATCGGGGAGATATACATTGAATTCACCCTTGTGTTGACCCCATAAATTAAAGAAGTAGGGAGAAAGCTACCGATCGTAAAGATAAACCTTTAGGCAAGGTCACCTAAGGTCGTAGAAACCCAAAGTCCGTCTTAACAGTCGTTTTGTGAGTCTATCACTTTTTCAAAAAGATGCTTAGTACTTAGAGTCCTTTTCGACTCTTGGGCAGGTCGGGTAGCCGTAAAAAGTTATCCCAGAACTCTCAAACTCCAAAAGTACAAAAAAATTAGAAAAGAAGAAAAATAAAAAAATATATCTTCCCTTCTCAAATACAGTGAGAACCTGGGCAATCTGCATTCTGGTAGACACTCGAGTACTGTTGAGTTTTTGTAGTTTAGGACCTTAGTTGAAATTTTCTATTGTTAATAAACGACTTAGGCCTAAGTGATCTAATCCTAATTCAACTTTTATACAAAGCATATAGTTTAATTTTGCTAGGGACTAGCAAAAGATAGGCTTGGGGGTATGATGCAAACACATTTATTGAGGGTAAAATGCCTATTCATGCATGTTCCTAGGCTTAGATTTGCATTTCATGTTATAAATATTGCATAGCATGCATCATTCTGCATTTATATTAGTTGTATATAATTTAGGTTAATTGCATCCTTTTTGTGGTTAGGAGAGAAGGATATTTATTTTGGAACCTCGGATTGACGATCAGACTGTACGGATCTGATCAAGATGACGATCGGAGTCCAACGCCTCTAAAATCGCCTCGATCGGAGTTCCATAGCACCATATGCAATTTGACGAAGATCAACGGCCAAGGGACTTGGAGACATAATTCGGAGCTTCAAATGATAAATTCGACCGCATGGATGGTGTCGGGTCGATGATCGCAGCCTAACAGTGCGAAAATTGATTCAATCCGACCTTTGTAGCAGGCCCTACAACATGAAGAAGATGGACGCCCAGACTGCACCACGTGGTGCAGCCTAGGCTGCCAACGCACGCACGTAGCACCGCACGCGTGGAGAAGCACGAGTGCACGCAGTGCTAGCGTGTGGGCGTGCACACGCGCGGCGAGGCAGAAGCGACACTAGTGTAGAGTGAGGTGGACTACAGCGATGCTTACAACCGTCGGTAATTCATCGCATGCCAGCAGAGCCAGCTGTGGGTGCCAGTAGCCATGAGTTGTTTACAGCAACATTTCCAGTGACGATCTAGAGGTCGCTAAAGGTCCTTTAATCCATTTTTAGCCTCTTCCCCTCCACTATAAAAGGACCTACACCCCCTCCCTTCCAAGCTATCTCTACCTACTCTACTCCCACCTACTCCCAAGTTCTAGCAAGCCTACCAACGCTCCATTAGAGCTTGTTCTCAAGCTCCCAAGGTGCCTATTAGTGTAGCGAAACTCTGCCCCACCAAATACTCCTCCAACTTCCCATCTCCCTTCATAGGTCACCTTGGAGCCATCCTCTCACCTCCATTCCGGTAGCAGATCAACTCCGTCTTCTCTCCTTCATTCTGGATCTACGTCGAAGCTTTCCTCAACCCGACGTCCTCTAGCATCTCACCCCCGTCGTCTCGCCGAACAACCAATTCGGGAAATTTCCTCTCACCTCCCTCTCTTGTTGTGCTTTTGTACTTCATTGTAATCGACATTGAATTGATATATATCATATTGTTCCACATCTCTATCTTGTGAATCATTTGCTTGTCCTTTATTTCAAAAACACAAAAAAAATAACAAAACCCTAAAATACCAAAAAGAAACGAAACGAAGCACGGTTTTCAATAAAGTAAACATCGCTTCCCTGTGTTCGACCCGGGACTCCCTTGGAGTTTCGTTATAAATTTTATCTGATCAACGTGTTTTGCAACTATGACGATGGGTTACTTGTAACCTCGATTTCTAACACGTGAAACATAGCACGACCAGACCAAAACCTATGCCTAGCATGTACCGGTACTGGTGAACAGTACCGGTTCTTGTAACAAGTACCTTGAATAAATTTAGTTAATAAATCTTAGTGCTTTTTGAACGCAAATATACGATTAATATGACACAGAAACAATTTTAATTTTTCAGACGAATGATTGAACGGGAGTATGATGCCTAATTATCTCTATTTTGATTTTAACATCTAAATCAATTTTTCCTATTAGGAGACATACAAAAATCTAAATTACAACATATAAAATCAGTCTTCATTGTTCATGCCATCCACACTTCTTCCATACTTCCTAAATCTTGTGATTTCCAGTAAATGACACTTCATAAACTCATTAGTTTTAGCACAGTTTTGTTAACACCAAAACATTAAAGAGAAGTGGAACTAGATTCCAACAATCTCCCACTTTTTGGTGTTGACAAAATAATAGAAATACCCATATTTAAAATAATAGAAACCTCATAAGAGAAGGAGTACAAAAGACTCCACTAGGAGTGAAACCTCCCCCTCAAACTAAGCTTCCTTATTTTAAATATGATGCATTTTTCTTTTCTCCCCCTTTTTGTCAATCAAATAGAAAAGTATAACCATATGCATAGACAATGACCAAGCATGGGAAAAGAATGTAGAGAAACAAAATGAACAACTTTCAAGCAATATCATAAAAGTCATACATCATAATGAGCATGAACTAAAGCATCATCATATTTGAAAGTCATAATAACTGAGGAAACATATTTAAATTGTCTCATACAACAAAATATAGACTAAACTAATTTCGAGGTTGTTTTCTAATATACTTTTGAAATGTCCACTGTTATTTCCACCACCACCACCACAATCATCGTCAGCATCATTAGCTTCTTCATCTTCATCATGTTCTTCATTTTCAAGTTCTTCACCGTCATCTTCACTTTTAGCATAAGAGATTTCTTCATCATATTCATTTTCTTCTTCCTCTTCATCATCATGAAAGATAGGTTCTTCTTCCGCCATTGGAGAGGAAACATGAGACAGGTCCTGGAAATGCTTTTGTTGTCACTCACTATATTCCTTGGGCGCTTTTGGTTGAGTACGCTTTCATTGCTTAGGAAGTTGAGTGGAAGAAGCAAAATGAGAGGACTCAATAGAAAGTGAAAGATCATGTAACTTGCACTCCATGTGACGAAAAGAAAAATTGAGATTTGTAAGATTTTGACCAATATAATTGAAGGTGTTAATCATATTAGGATCAGTTCCAGACACGAGAAAAATTTACCCAAGACATTTCAACTTCGGGATATGGATAGGTTATGGGAACAAATGTTGAGGATGAGTTAGGAACTTTATGAGAAGAAGATTGAGCATTTGTATCAACTTTATCTTCTTCTTCATCATCACTTGATGATTCCTCTCTAGCAGGCTTTACTCCTACTTTCCGGAGTGTGGACCACTTTTAGTAGACCACTTTCCTAAGAGGAGTAAAGTTAGAGAGATCAATTCTACTCTTGATAAGTATATGAGATACAAAAATATCAAGAGGTAGAGCTGAGGAACAGTAATGAGGTCTTAGGAAATGGATGAATACCGTGTTCCAACTAACAGGAAAACTTGTGATAATAGCATAGATTAAGGGTAAAATATCTACAGGAAGTTTATGGAATCTAGAGTATTTGGCCCTTAAATTCCATGCTAAAATTCTGAATAGAACTCTAGTAAATAAGGACATGTTAGGGGCCACCAAGGCTTTTCCCTGATAATTAGGGAGCAAAAGTGTTTCATGAATTTGTGAATAAGTAAAGTTTTCCCTAAGAGTATTGAAAGCATGGCCTTCATTCGGACATTGTGTTATGGCAAATAGGAATTTTAATGTAACTGTTACCTTTTGACAAAAAAATTTGAGGTTAAGTCAAGATGACCTCGATTATCTTGTTCTTAGAGATTTTCAAAAAATAGACAATTAATATTAGGATAAACTCGAGGAACATCAGCAAAAAATGACTCATCAAAGATATGCATTAGATATTATTCAGATAGACGAGCAGTGAAATTAAAAAGATGTAATGAAAGGTCTTTCCACTCAACAAGCCTGCAATGATGAAGCTTAAGGCCCTTATACCAATCAAACTTGGACTTGGCATCCTCATTGATGCAAAATTTGTGAAATACATCTTGAGGTGCCTTTCCCTTACTTTTAGACTTAGGTGCCATCTGTAAACATACAACAAATATAATAGGAAAAACAATAAGCCAAAATTTTTCCTTCCATGCGTGTATACAGAAACACACATAGGCCTTCACGTACCAGTACTAGTAGTGAGTACTGGTACTGGTTGGTTCCAGCTCCAACAAAAAAATTGACCGAGTACCAATACCTGTTGTCAAAAGCAGGCTCGGCCTCACCCAGCAAGTACCAGTACCAATGATGGGTACAGTATAATTTGGTACCTGACGAAAAATATAATGGTGCAGTGGGAGTTATTATTGGAATCAGAAAAGCAAGGTATAGAATGAAAAAGATCTACTAAAGGAAGAAGTGAATACCTTGAATCCTTGAGTAGAGACTTGTAGGAGATCCTTCTTCTTTTTGGCTAGGGTTTGGAGGAGTTCTTGAAGAGAATGGGAACTAGGTTTGGAGAGTGCAAAATGAGGCAAGTGTTTGCACTTGTCCTCTTTTATATGGAATGGGTCATGTGCAAGTCACATGTCCACTTAAGTGGTTGAGAGAAATACAAATGAATAACTTAAGTATTGAAAAATAATATAATCAATATCCTAAGTTAAGCAACCATATTGCAAACAAAACCCTGATATTTCCAAAAATATGAAAATATTATAGTATAGGCCCTCAAGGATTTTTATAATATTATAGTATTGAAAAATATGGAAATATTAACAAAAATGGGTAACTTACAGTTAGGCCCTTAGGGATTTTTATAATTACAAATGAGTTATAAAGCAATCAATCTTTTAATTTTGAATTTCTTTAGTTATACAAAGCCCTAATTTTCTTCTTATAATGTAGAATCTCTCTGCTGCAAGAGGTTTTGTGTATCTACAAATTCTAACTAAATAGCAATTTGACGCACATTATCTCTAAGAAAATGATGTCGAACATCTATGTGATTGGTATGTGAATGATGTACTAGATTTTTACATAAATTAATTGCACTTGTACTATCACATAAAAATTTGGATTGTGCAAAAAATAATCCAAAATTAGACAAAGTCTGTCTCGTCCAAATGACCTGAGAGCAAGCAAGTAAGGCAGCAATATATTCCGCTTCGATCATAGAAAGAGAAACACATGCTTGTTTTTTAGAGAACGATGAAACTAGAGATTCTCTAATAAAATGACAAGTGCCGCTAGTGCTCTTTCGGTCTATCCGACTCCCTGCATAATCTACATCACTATAGGAAAATAAATCTAAGGTATGTGTTTTAGGATAAAAAAGTCCAAGATCTCTTGTGCTATTTAGGTATCTAAATATTCTTTTTACTACGTTTAAATGAGATTCCTTGGGTTCGGATTGGAATCTTGCACATAAACATGCAACTAAAAGAATATCAGGTCTAGAGGCTGTAAGGTACAGTGGTGAACCTATCATACCTCGGTATTTCTTTTCATCTACCTTCTTGCCGGATAAATCTTCACCAAGAGATGAAGATGGAGCAATTGGAGTGTCTTTTCCATTTACATCTTCAAAGTCAAACTTCTTGAGAATTTCAAGAACATATTTTGTTTGAATAATGTAGAAACCTGTGTCTAATTGTTGGATTTGGAGGCCTAAAAAGAATCTGAGTTCACCCATCATACTCATTTTGAACTCAGTCTTCATAGTCTCACAAAAATGCTAACACAGGGACTCCTTGGTTGATCCAAATATAATATCATCGACGCATATTTGAACCAACAGTATGCAACTTCCTTCTTCCTTTACAAAAATAGTTGAATCAACAACTCCAATTCTATATCCATGCTGGAGAAGGAAGAACCTAAGTCTATCATACCAAGCCCTAGGAGCCTGTTTAAGTCTATATAATGCCTTATTGAGCTTGAATGCATGCTCTGGGTGTGCTGGGTCCTCAAACTCCATAGGCTGATGAACTTACTTCTTCCTTAATAAAGCCATTAAGAAAAGTGTTCTTGACATCAATTTGAAATAACTTGAAGCCCTTCGCACTTGCATAGGCAAGTAGCATCTAAATGGACACCAAGTGAGCAATTGGAGCAAATGTCTCATCAAAGTCAATTCCTTCTTGTTGGTTATAACCTTGAGCTACGAGTCTGGCCTTATTCCTGATTACTGAACTAGATTCATCCAATTTATTTTGGAACACCTACTTGGTTCCAATAATGGAATTACCCTTAGGAGCGGGTACTAAGTCCCATACATTATTCCTTGTAAATTGGAGTAGCTCCTCTTGCATAGCTACAACCCAAGACTCACCTTTTAGTACCTCATCAACTTTCTTCGGTTAAAGTTGATAAAGAAATGCATTAAGGACAAAATCAGCTCTAAACTGAGATTGCATTTTTACATCTTGTTTAATATCACCTATAATTTGATCTTGAGGGTGATCCTTGTGGTCTACCCATTCTTCTGGAAGATCATGTACATTTCATGTATCTTCCATGTTTGATACATCAATGAAGGGGGTATCCTCATCATCAAACTCTAGTTGATTTGGTTTTAGTTCTCCTAAAGTTGTTACAGCAAATGAAACATGTAGGGATTCCTCTACAACAAAAGTCCTTTTATTAAAAACTCGATAAGCTTTGCTTCTTGTTGAATAGCCAATAAAGATACCTTCATCACATTTAGCATCAAGCTTATCAAGTCGATCTCGGGTGTTTAATAAATAACATTGGCTTCTAAACACACTAAAATATGAAATCTTAGGATACTTCTCATAATATAGCTCACATGGAGTTTTCTTAATAATGGGCCTTAAAAGAGTTCTATTAAGAACATAACATATCGTATTAATGCCTTCAGCACCAAAAATATTTTTGAAGACCAGACTCCAAGAGCAAAGTTCGGGCACATTCTTGTAGAGTGAGATTGTTGCGCTCTACAACACCATTTTGAGATGGTGCTCGAGGAAATGAAAATTCAAGGGATATGCCAGAATTAACACAAAAACTTGAAAATTTTACATATTCAAATTCACCCCCATGATCAATCCTAAGTCTAATAATTGAAGATGATTTTTCCTTTTGAAGTCTTCGAGCAAGACTTAAGAAGGAGTCAAATAAGTCATCCTTATCTTTCAAGAAGATGACCCAAGTTAACCTTGAGAAGTCATCAACAATAACGAGGCAAAATTTTGATCCATTTAGGTGCTCAAATTGTATTGGTCAGAATAGATCAAGATGTAACAACTCTAAAAGACGTGTAGTTGAAACTAAGTCTTTTGGTTTAAAAGAAGCCTCGTGCTTTTTTCCGAGTTCACAAGATTTGCACAATACATCTTTTTTATAAGTTAGTTTGGGTAGGCCCCTTACTAACTCATTTTTGGGTAGCTTATTTAAGTGATTGTGGTTTATTTGACCTAGCCTACAGTGCCATAAATCCACCTCAACATAAGTGGCAAGCAGACATTTCACAAATTTCTCTTGTGAAAAATTAAGAGCATAGATATTTTCATATCTAAAACCTTCAGTTAAAATTATATTAGTTCCTTCTATTAGTATTTTAAATGTAGTTTTTGTAAATAGTACATCACAACCATTACCACATATTTAACTAACACTAAGCAGGTTATGTTTTAAATTCTCTGCTAAAAAGTACATTTCGTACCTGCTTAGATGAATTACCAATTATACCTTCATTAATAATGCGACAACATTTGTTGTCACCTAACTTGACGTGTCCTCGATCTTGAATTCTCGTCCATTTGATAAAGAGGTCAGCATGTCCCGTCATGTGCTTGGGACACCCACTATCTAGGATCCACTTGTCTTTCTTGTTCTCACTTTCCAAGCTATTGTCGTTTTCCATCAAACATAGATGGGCAACTTCATTTTCCTCAAATTCTTTAGAGGAGGATTCCGTGTTGGAATCGCTGTCATCCCAAGTAGCTTTATATGCTTTTCTTGAGATCTTCTTTCGATCAACTTCTTTGTCTTTCTTCTTTTCTTCCTTTTTCTTCTAGATCATTGGACAATCTTTTCATACATGTCCCCTTTTCTTGCATTCAAAACAAACTATTCCATTTGAAAATTTATTTACTTTTTTACCTTGCTTTCGGATGAATAATCAAAATCTTGTTAAAAGAACAAGCTCTTCTTATTCATTGGAGTCAGAGTCTTCGAGATTTGAGTCTTCCTTTAGAGCTTTGAAAATAAGCTCTTTCTTCTTGCTTACTGATTTCTCCTCATTTTTCTTCATGTTCTCCAGTTGGACTTCATATGCCATAAGGCTTCCAATCAAATCATCAAGAGAAAGGACTGAAAGGTCCTTTTCCTCCTGAATCATCGTTGACTTCGGAGACTAGTCACTTGTAAGGGATCTTAAAATCTTTCTTACAAGTTGTTCTTCAGGGAATTTTACTCCTAAATTCTTCATGGGGTTGACTACATCCCCAAACCTTGTTTATATCGTGTTGGAACCTTATTCCACATCTTGTTTTGGCGTTAACAAAATTATTATGGATTAATGTTTGCAATTGAGTGCTTTTCAGATTTAGGTGAAGATCAAGGCAAATAGGCATGATAATAAGGAGGCAAGATGATAAGGAGGAGTCGAGGAGGAGAAGATCATCTTCGACCTTTAGATTTTCTAGATTAGATTTTTTATTTTATAGAATGTATGCCTCTTAACAAGGAATCAACATAGGTCAGAAAATTAATTAGTGATAAGCTAGGATTTATGCTACAATCATTTCCAAAGAACGTAATTGATTAATTTACTTAAAAAGATACTTGTTAACCCACAAGTACTGGTACTAAAGTTTAGTACCGGTTTACGTGAGTTACAGGTTTGGATTTTTTCAAAGAAACAAACATATACCCTATGTGTACCAGTACTCATGATCAGTACTAGTATTGGATGTAACAAGTACCAGTACTCATGATCAGTACTGGTAAAAGTGGGTTACAGATTTGTATTAAGTGTTTAAAACCTAAATCTAGAAGCACCGAGTACCGGTACTCATGATTAGTACTGGTACCCAATAGGTACTGTCTGTGACAAGTTAACTTAAAATATAAAATAATATGTCACTAGTACCGATACTAGTTAGCCGTTGGCTAAAAATAGAACGGCTAGGAAATTAATTTTGGCAATATGAACGTTGGGATTTAAACCCCAATGTCTAGTGGATGTCTCACCTAGGCCTGAACTCTATAAAAACACCTTAGGACCCTTAGTTTGCACATATGAAATAGAAGGGAAAAATTCTAGAGCTACATTTCATATTTCCATAATATTTTGAAGAAAAGAAATAGTGTTTACTGGTTCCAATCTCTTTACACTTTGCTAATGCATCGACGTGTTTTCTCTTACGCATCTACGAAGCAAATCATGTCCATCCTAGGCTCTCAATTGGTATTAATTTAATTATTGTTGGGAGGCATAGGAAGGTTGTTGTAAGATTTTATTTTTCTTACACCTGTGCTTTATTTGTTTTTGATCTTGTTGCTCGTTGAGTTATAACAAACCCATCTCTTGTACTTGGGTTGGGGTAACTCATTAATTACTTCATTTAGTAAATTGATTCCCTCGAGGTTGAGGGAATCGGGTTAAAATCCTTAAGCTGGGAGGCTTAGGTAGTGGAGTACCTAAGTGAGTGGGGAACCACTATACATCTTGTACTAATTTCTGTGATTGTAATTTATGCAAATCTTTCTTGTTATTACCGATATTGTGTTTGAGTGTTTGTGCGTGCAGCCATCTATCTATAGATCCTATCAAATTGCCTTGATAGTTTCACCTTTGTCCATCCTGAAACACTCATAGTTTTTTGTTAGAATAGATATGTGTGTTTCTTTTACCTTGTTAATATCTTCGTAGGTGACTTGCAGCATGTTCGATATCTCGCATGCGAACCTGCAAGTTGAGATATGGTTGAACTGCTCCTTTGATAACACACAATACAGTGCATTCATCGCCTTTGCGTGGTCACAATCTTTTTCTTCTAATCCGCTGTCCTACTACTCCTTCGTGTAGCTCTGGATCTGAGTATCTCTCTTGAATGAGGGTCCATGACTACCCATCCACCTCCTCAAGGAAGACTTGCATCCTCCTCTTTCAGTACCCATAGTCCATCCCATTCAAATAGGGAGGATGTGTGGATGACTAGTCTTCGATGCGCCTGGTTGATGATGCCACCGAAAGTAAGATTTTTTACTTCTCGCGATACCACCTATAGGATCTAAAAGGTACAAGCACACTAGAAGGGGGGATGAATAGTGTGGTAAACAAAATATTGCAAATAAAAAAAACCACAAAAAATAGCACACCAAATATATAGTGGTTCCCCTCACTTAGGTACTCCACTACCTAAGTCTCCCGACTTAGGATTTTTAACCCAATTCCCTCAACATGGAGGGAATCAATTTACTATAAATCGAGATAATTAATGAGGTAATTAATGGGTTACCTCAACCCAATTACAAAATTAGATAAAAACAAAAAATTACAGGTGTAAGCAAGAAATAAATTAGCTTACAACTAAATTCTTAAGTCTACAACAAGAATTAGCTTAATAGATAATTGATATATCAGTCTATTGAAAAACACTTAAGCAGAAAAATGATATTACAAGGAAGAATGAATTCACCAAAAAATCATGTTGTAAAGAGAGAATCTTCTTGAAGAAAAATGCAACAAGCCTACAACCCTCGCAGCTAGAATTGAGAAATATAGAAATTTGAGCAAGGAGATTTTTTACGTTTGTGTTATGTGCAAAAGACACACAAGAGGTGTTTATATTGGTCACTAAACACCTCTCGAACGATTACTAGCCTTTAGAGGCAAAATGGGAAAATTAGAGATAGGATTCATTGCTAAATAGCCATTCAAATTACATACAATAGTTAGTTGGTACCGGTACAAAAGTTGTGGTACCAGTACTGGCTGCTCATAGTAAACTAGCAACCAGCCCAACAAAGCCTAGGTATCGGTACACATCATAGGTACTGGCACTCAGTGCTTACAATTGTGTACCAATTAAGTCACCAGGTACCGGTACTCATGATAAGTATCGATACTTGTGACTCACAGATTTGAGTCAAGTTAAAAAACTATGACCTGCATGTACCGGTAGTGGTTATTAGTACCGGCACTTGCAAGGTCCAAGCACTACCCATGTCTACAAACTATGATCACCTGGTACTTGTTGTTCACAGTTTGGGACTAGGACCCAAACCTGTGCCTAGCATATACCAGTACTGGTGAATAATATCAGTACTTGTAACAAGTACCTTGAATAAATTTTATTAATCAATCTTAGTGCTATTTGAATACAAATATATGATTAATATGACAAAGAAGCAGTTTAAATTTTTCAAAGGAATGATTGAACCAAAGTTTGATACCTAATTATCTCTATTTTGATTTTAACTCCTAAATCAATTTTCTTGTTAGGAGACACACAAAAATCTAAATTACAACATATAAAATCAATCTTCATTCTTCATGCCATCCACAAGTCTTCCGTACTTCCTAAATCCTGTGATTTCTTGTAAATGACACTTCACAAACTCATTAGTTTTAACATAGTTTTGTTAACACCAAAACATAAAGGAGAAGCGGAACAAGGTTCCAACATAAGCTAGATTTCACCAGACAAGTACTTGGCAAGTGGTCAATGGTAATAGTTCATTGGTTGGTTGTCCAAAACCCAGCTCACAAAATGCACAAATAATTCCTGAAACACATAGAGAAGAAGTAGGGAAGTAGAATAAATTAGGGAGATAAACATTGGGTTTGCCCTTGTGTTGACCCCATAAAAAAATTAAAAAAAAAGTTGGGGGAAAGCTACCGGTTGAACAGATAAACCTTTAGGCAGAGGTTTTTAGGTCACCTAGGTCCATAGAAACCTGAAGTCTATTTTAATGGCCTAGTGAGTCTATCACTTTTCATAAGATGCTTAGAACTTAAACTAATTTTTGAGTCTTGCGCGGGTTGGGTAGCCATAGAAAGCTGCCTCGAGACTCTAAACTCAAAAATTCAAAAAAAAAAGAGACAGAAAAATAGAAAAAAAAATGTTTCTTCCCTTTTCAAAATACGGCAAGGACTTGGGCGGTTTGCATTTTGGCAGCCACCTGGGCACTATTGAATCTTCGTAGATTAGGTCTTTAGTTGAAATTTTCTAATGTAATCAACAAATCTTGCCTAAGTGATTAGACCCTAATTATGTTTTTATACATAGCAATTAGTTTGATTTCGTTAGGGACTAGCAAAAGATAGGCATGGGGGTATGATGTAGATGCATATATTTATGATAAAATGCCTATTTATGCATGTTCCAAGTCTTAGATATGAATTCCATACTATAAATATTGCATAGCATGCAACATTCAGCATTTAGAATAGTGTGTATAAATTTTCGATTAATTGCACCCTTTTATGGCCAGGAGTGGAGATTCAATTCAAGGCCTCGAAGTGATGATTCCACCATATAGATCTGATCAGGACAACGATTGGAGACCAACACCTCTGAAATTGCCTTGAACGAAGACCTGTAACACTATATATGATATGAGGAAGATCAATGGTCAAGGGACTAGGTGAGGCAATTTAGAACTTCAAATGACAATCCGACTGCATGAATGGATTTAGGTCGACGATTGCACCCCAACGATGCAAAAATTGACTCAATCAAATTTCTATAGTTGCCCCTACAAAAGAAAGAAGAAAGATGGCCCAGATTGCACCATGTGGTGCTATTCAGGCCACACATGGGCGCGCATGCAACACATCATGCGCACATCACCACGAGCACACACCGCATACGAGTGCACGCAGTAGCGTGGGCACACATTAGCATAGCGGCAGCACATAGCGTGGACGTGAAGGATGTAGCGTACGAAGGAATGCAAAAGCGTGCGCTAGTGGGTGTGCACGACACGGGCGTGCGAGCGCATGCGAGCACCTTGCGTGGGGCACGTGAGCTGGACCTTCAGCTGCGCTTGCAGCGGATCTTCAACGACGATTATGGCTATCACTAAACATCCTATGTAGGAAATGCATCCTCTCCTCCATTATAAAAGGACCCCTACCCCTCCCATTCTTCATCACTCTTCCTTTCTCACCCTCACCACCTCCAATGCTCTTGAGAGCTCTTGTCCCAAGCCTGGGATGCTCTTTTGGAGTATAAAATAAATATTTTTCCCTTCTCTTTGATGGGAACACCATCATATGCCCTAACTGGCCACTTTTAGTCAGGTTTAAAAGATAAATGCTCCTACATAACCATCTAAGGGTTGTAACTCCACTTCTGGCTATTTTGAGACGAGAATAGGAAATTGGGGTTAATTATGTAATTTTAATAGCATATCATTAGCACAAAATAACCAAGGGGTTTGTTAGTGGTGAAATAAAGTTCAAATGAGCATCAACGACTAATAAGTGGGTCCATGAAGACAGAAATGGGGTTTCGTGCATTTTGAAAACCAATACAGCACCTGAAACCCTAATTGCAAACCCACTTAAATTGCAGAGATTCTAGTCAAGGTAAATTCATCTAACCTTCTAAATTCATAGAAAAATATTCCTTAAGTTTTGGTATACTTGATTTGACCTTTGCAACCCATTTTGACCTCAAATAGTGTCTTAAGCGGAATCTTGCCCTAAATTGGGTTTCTGTGTAAATTTCTCAATCAAACTTTGTCAAAACTGAAGTCCAATGCCACCATCAGATTCCTTGGGTCGAAATTAGGTTTGTACAAAAATTTGGGTCCAATCATAGTCCATCTGGACCTAGTTTGCATTTTAGTCCACTTAAACTCTATTTCTCTCAATTAAACCCCTAACTTTTCAAATCTTTGCAACCAGGTCCCTAACTTTGTCATCATTTCTTGCAAAATGGTCCCTACTGCCATTCGTGTGAACACAACAACTCCGTTAAGATTCGAGCAAGGATTTCCCACTTGATTCTCAATCAAATCCTTCCAAAATTGAAAGGGAGATTCCTCATGAGATCCTCTTCCATTTGAATCGCTCCGTTTAGATTTGAGTGAGGATTTCTCACTTGATTCTCAATCAAACCCTTCCAAAATTGAAAAGGAGATTCATCATGAGATCCTCTACCATCTGGAACAAGAATTAGACCTTGATTTGCCTTGGATCTCTCGTGCGAATGCTAAAATATTTAGGGATTTTTTCATCCCTAAGTTCTCGAGTTCGGGAAGCTTGTTTCCATGCTTGGACGCCTCTCTAAGGTCTTTAAATAGACCTCTCTTGTGACTTCGAGCCTTTTAGCGAGATTTTGACCAAGAAACCATCATCTCCCTCCTTCTGAAATCATTCACAACCTCAGCCACAGCGAGATCCTTCTCCCTTCTCATCGAGCCACTCTATTTCTCTAGCTTTTCGTCGCGACTGTGTCCATCCAAAGACTGGTGGTCTTCACCTCTCCCTGCTCTATTGTTTGCCCGTCGTCAACACTTTCTTCTCCAGCATCGGCCCATCATAGCTGGCCACCTCCGTCTACTCTTTCCGTCTCTGAGTCCCTCTATCCCTTCCTCTTCCCTTCCTAATCTCTTACAACCCCTTAGCCCTTAGGTCATCTTCCCTTCCTGATCTCTTTCACCAACACCACTGGAACCACCA
Source organism: Thalassia testudinum (assembly GCA_037157565.1). NCBI lineage: Eukaryota > Viridiplantae > Streptophyta > Magnoliopsida > Alismatales > Hydrocharitaceae > Thalassia > Thalassia testudinum. The sequence goes on from JAZHRO010000007.1 coordinate 16,697,658, forward strand.
TCATCTCCCTCCACTCCGACCAAGCTTTGCAAAGGCCTCCACCCACTCCACTGCACCAAACCGCATGCCAACGACCGCTACACCTTCGTCATGTCCTCACGACCAAAACCCCTCAAGAAATTGTGGGGCTTGGCCACACACACAAGCTACTAAACTCGACTTTCACCGCAGTACCATCTCGAGTTTGCCAGACTTCCACACCCACTCCCACTCCACATAACCACCACCATCACGTTCGCCACACTTAGGCGAACCCTCTGAGAATCCTTGACGTGGATGAGAGGCTGTCTTCCTCTTTTCAGGTGACAACCGAACCTTCGTCGCTGCCCTCGACTTCTCCATCCTCGGCTACAGTCTTCTGGCCATAATCACACATGACTCTACCCTCAGGACATGCTGCTGAACTCCAGGACTCTTCCCAAGTAGTCAATCAAAGACCACAACCCCATCATCGACCTTAATTGGGGGAATTTCATCCTGCTACTGTGTTGCGAAGACATGGGAACATAGTCCCACATCATAGAAGACAAGAGCTCTAGTAGCGCATAAGAGGGAAAACTACTTTTGCCTCTTTGCCTTCGAACACTAGGGTCAGGTCCCTACCCCACGCCCCTCCACATGCATGCCTCACGCACTTGTCCACACCCTCGCCCGTGCACACACCATGTGGGTCTGGGTGTGGATCTATTTACCTGCTTGTCAGGTCAAGTCTGTTTCTGAGCCTGGGTCTGGGAGAAAGATGATTTGAGAGAGAGGGGAGGGTTTTGCTCTTGAGCCCTCATCTCCTCTCAGGTCTTAGTAGTTGAAGGCATAGTGAGGCCCTTGTGCCTTGCTCTTGTGAAGAACCTTATGCTCTTCTGCTACTATTGGACCTTGGCTCGTCTAATGCATGAAGGTTTAAGGCATCTGTGCCTTAGTTCTGTTGACTAATTGGCTGCTCCTATGCTTGGTTCTAATAATTGTTGAGAAATTTGATTTTGGTTACTATGCATTTATTTGAATACTTGTGTGCTTAGCTTTAAGGGTTTAATTTGGTTATTGAAATCACCATTTTAATCCAATCTTCTTGCACTATTGTCCTGATCTTATTGAAATATCATTTTGATTAATCATTGCTTCTACTTCATGAGATTGGTGAATTTAAATTGTGTCTTTGCTCCCTATAAACAACCTTGGACTCTATTTCCTGAATCTAAGCATATAAATTTTAATGATTTGAGCGATTCTGTCCTACACTATAATGCATTTCTTAAACAATGACAATTTCACCCGAACACTCTCATTTCCCTTCGTGGAGCATCCCGTGGCCATCCTCTCACCACTTCGGCAAGTAGATCCTTGCCGTGACACTATCTTGCCCCATCCTCCTTCCTCTGCCACCATTCTCCTTCATCTAGATTCCCTCCATATCTGTCCGGGGTGTCGTTAGAATGAGTCATCCTCCAAGCGACCGTCGAGGGGGATTCTTCACACCTCTATTTTTTATCGCTTTCTAGTGTAGCTGTAGTTTCTCGATTATTTGTAGCAAACACTTGTTTTGAAAATATACGTTGGTGTTCTCTCTCTCTTTGTCTTATGTTTCAAGTAGGTTAGTTAGATTTCATCGACTAGATCTCTTGTCTTATTAAAATACAAAAAAATTGTAAAAGATAAAAACAACAAAAAAAATAAATAAAATCAAAGCACAGATTCCAAACCAAATGTTCTCCTCCCTGTGTTCGACTTGGGACTCCCTTTTAAGTTTCAGTATAAATTTTCTTTAGTGTCGTAGCTGCCTAATAAAATTTATACTGAAACTTAAAAGCGAGTCCTGGGTAGAACATAGGGAGGCAAATGTTTGGTTTGAAATCCGTGCTTAGATTTTATTTATTTCATTGTTGTTTTTATCTTTTGCGATTTTTTTGTATTTTAAAAAGGTAAGAGATCAGGTCCATGAAATCTAACTAATCTACTTACAACATATGATAGATAGAGAGATAGAACATTAATGTATATTTTCAAAACAAGTGTTTGCTACAAATAATCGAGAAACTACAACTATGCTAGAAAGCGATAAAAGATAGAGGCAAGAAGAATCCCCCTCAACGGTCACTTGGAGGACGACTCAATCTGACGATGCCCCGAATGAATGTGGTGGTAAGCTGGACGAAGGAGAACGGCGGCAGAGGAAGGAGGACATAGCGGGATGGCTTCGCAGCAACGATCTAATTCCTGAAGTTGTGAGAGGACAGCCACTGGATGCTCCACGAAGGGGGATGAGAGCCAGAAAAAATCTTTGTTTTCTATTCTAGAGGAGCATCTCGGGCTTTGGACAAGCTATCTCTAGAGCCTTGGAGGTGGTGAGTGATATGGGCATGTTTCGCGAAGTAAAATTACGGTTCGGAGGACCCATCATTGTAGTTCACAAAACATGTCTATCAGATAAAATTTATAACTGAAACTTGAAATGTCTGTCTTGGGTCGAACACGGGGAGATGAATGATACACATTTCTCTTTTATTTCTTTTTGTTGTTTTTGTCTTTTCTAATTTTTTTGGTATTTTTTATCAAGCAAGAAATTGGGTTGATGGAATCTAGCTAATCTACTTGCAAAATAAAAAGAGAAAGACAGAGAGAGAAACAATCATGGATTTCTAATCAAATGGTTTTTTACAACTACGAAAGTGGGAAAGATTACACTACTAAAGCAATAAAGATAGAAAGAGGTGAGAGAATCCCCCTCGACTGTTGCTCGGAGGATGACTCGCTCTGACATCACCTGGAGGAAGGTGGTGAGGAGTGGAACGAAGGAGCACGTAGTCGGAGGATGAAGGCTGAGGCAGGACGGTGTCGCAGCGAGGATCTTCTTCCCGAAGGGTGGTGAAAGGACTGCCACGGGATGCTCCACGAAGGGGGATGAGAGGTGGGAAAACTATTTTCTTTTCTAGTCTAGAGGAGCATCTCAGGCTTGGGACAAGCTCTCTCTAGAGCCTTGGAGGTGGTGAAAGGAAGAAAGGAAGTGATGAAGATGGAGAGGTGTAGGGGTCCTTTTATTGTGTACGTAAGAGGGTAATTCATGTAAAGGGCATTTAGTGGAATCAAAGGAGTCATTGTAGATCTACACCAGCCAATCCCCCAAATGTCGCTAAAGCATGCTGGTGCTCATGCTCTATCCCCACTAGAATCTACTAAAGGAGGCATGGCCGTTGGATCAAGATTGGAGGGCTTAGTTACACCTGTTGAATGTGCCCTTTGAGAACGCACACCGTTGGCGTTTATGAGAGGTGCGCGCATGTTTGTAATCGTAAAGCATGTTTTGATAGGAAAAGCGTCGTAGCATAGTGTGCAATACGATCGAACAAAAATATTTATTAAAAGATAACAAGACTTGAGTCCCGGTCGTTCGTCTCTAGGAGGCATTTATGTAAATTAGAAATCGATCTTTTATCGTTCTACTTGTTTAGAAATCACATGGAGGTTTATGATTATTATGTATTTAAATACGACATGCTTTGTTGCAAGAATATCAGGAATTAAAAGCAGGCAACTTTAATCACGCAAGATGTATTGCAATATGCTCATGGTGATTCTCAGCACATAGACATATATATAGAAAAATTTCTTTCATTCATTCAGGAAGGTGTTTGCAACATGGAATGTAGAGGAAAACTTATAGAGGAAAGCTTAAAGCATAAATCTAACTAACAGAAAATGATTGCATACAGGAATCTATGGGGGGTTTTGCATGCATCATTAGGGGAGAATAAGGACTACACTACTAAGCAGTAAATGAAAGCAGTAAAAATAGAGAACAAGCTACTAATCTATCAGAAAGCGAGGGCATTCAGAGGTGGGCTCCGACAGCCTTAGAATGGTTGAGTGGAGGAGGGGCGACCAATGGAGCTTAGGTTGGCCCTTGGAGAGAGGTTGGGGAGATGATCCAGCATCCTGGCATGGAGATGGTGGCAGCCATGGTGAGGCAGCTCATGGAGGTGGAATGGAGGTGAAATGTGGAAAACCTAGATGGTGGCTGCAAATGGCCACTCCTTAGGTCTTTTTGTAGACCTAAGGGAAGCTCTCTAGAGAATTATGGAATTCTCTAGAGAGGCCTATGGTGGGAGCTCATGGGAGAGTGAGAGAGAGGATGGATGGTGGTTTTTACATCCACCAAATGTGGATCTAAAAATTGAATGGCTCTTGGTTGCTAATTTTAGCAACCAAGGCAACAACACATGGTAGAAGTTCTAGAGAACTCTAGGCTAGGTATTTTTGTGTGGATGGTGTGTGTGGGTGTGTGTGGGTCAAAACTTAGGTGGCTAGGTTGATTAGGTTAGGTTCTAGTGGGTTTAGGTCAAGGTAGGTCTCAAATTAGGGTTGTAAACCCTAATTCACTAAGGTAAAGCGCAATTAAACTTAATACAAGTTTAATTGGGTGTGTGAAAACTTAATTCAGAGTAAAATAACTCAATTAAGTCAGGTATAGGTCAATTAGACTCTCATTGAGTCCAATTGGATAGTGTGTGGTGAGGTCAAGGCTCAATTGGATTGAAAGAGTTCAATTGAATAGGTTGATGGAATTGACTAAGATCCAAGTCAATTAGGTTTAGTGAGGACCTAATTAGGTCCTTATGGAGGTCTAGAGGTGATGTACTAGGGTTAAGGTACCTTAATTAAGGTTCCTATGGGGTTGGAATTGCGTTTAGGGTCCTAGAGATCCATGATCAAGGCTTGAATCTCAAAACAGGAACTGGAGAGCAGTTCCAGACGTCCAATAAAAGTGTCAGACATCTTATAGTGAAAAACCAGAAGTTTAGACTTGTTGTCTGGATGTCCAATCAGAGTCAAAAGGGATTTTGGGTTCTGTTTTGGGTATTCTATAGAAATTGGACGTCTGAACAAGTGTTTGGACATCCAATAACACTGTAGAAGTGGATTTAAGGTGTGCAGGAGTTGGCTAAGGGTTCTGGACATCCAGATAATGGTTGGAATTAAGGTTTTAAGGTTTCCTAGGGTGCGGTGACCTAATCTAAGGGTGGCTAAGGCTTGGGAAAGTCTCTAGGCTATCCTAGGGCTACGATGGACCTAAGTTCTTCACATTTTACTACTTTATTCCAACTTAATAGGGTAGCATAGCTTAACTCCCTTACATTATTATCTACTACATCTAATCTAAGTCTTCATCTCCAGCTCTACTGCAACACCCATTATTCTTGATCCAACTTCAGATCCAGCTTGTTACCTGTAATTGACATAATGCACCTAATCAGCACATTATAGCATTATTTTATACATAGCTAAAAGAAAGCAGTAAAGATGTAGACAATGCTTATGCATGCATGAATCACCCTAACTTGTGTAGAGTCCTAGCCTAATTTAGGTCAATTAAGACCTATGATTGTTGCGCAATCAACGGACACCACTAGATCAGCATCAGACGGCTGACAACACCAGCAAACATCTTAAGTCCGCATCACATACAATCGTGCATGTGATTTCGTGTGATCGCATGTGTGCACGTATCTAGCCCACAGGACTACGCCGTGTGGATGCCTCAGGGTCACTCGATGGAAATCTGACGGCTAAATTTCAATTACAATGACCAGGAGGGATCAGCGGGACTCGAACCCACACCCGTTTGATCTGCAGAGGTCGCTTAGCCACTGCGCTAAGCCCTCTTTTGTGTCATGAAGAGGAAAGCGGTGCGAAGGCCTCTCAGTCATTGGATCAAGATCCAACGACTGGGAGTGGAGGTCGCGGATGAAGAGTGGGTGCCTTCAGCTGCTGCTGGCCAGTGTTGGGAGGCCTAGATGGCACCACGTGGTGCCATATGGGCCGTCCATCTTCTGTTTGTTGCAGAGGGTACCACGATGCTCAGATCGAGATGATTCCTACGCTACTGGACTACAATTGTTGCTCTGAATCCATCTGCATGGTCAAATTTTTCATCCGAAGCTCGTGTGGGTGTCTCATTGCCCCCTGGCTATTGATCTTCCTCGAACTTCATATAATGCTATAGGACTCTAATGTAGATGATTTCGGAGGCATTAGATTCCGATCACCATCCTGATCAGTTCCGTACGGTTTGATCATCCATCTGGGGCCCTGAAATAAATCTTCTTCTCTCCTGACCATAAAATGGACTTAATTAACCTAAAATATATACAACTACTCTAAATGTAAGATGATGCATGCTATGCAATATTTATATCATGAAATGAAAATATAAGCCTAGGAACATGCATGATTAGGCATTTTAACCTAAATAGATGTGTCTACATCATACCCCCAAGCCTATCTTTTGCTAGTCCCTAGCAAAAGTAAACTACATGCTATGTATAAAAATAGAATTTGGATTTGATCGCTTAGGCCTATGTTGTTTATTAACAATAGAAATTATCAACTACGGTCCTAAACTACGAAGACTCAACAGTACCCGAGTGTCTGCCAGAATGCAGACTAACCAAGTCCTTTCCTTATTTGGAAAGGAAAATACATTTTTTTTTGCTTTTGTCCTTTTCTAAATATTTTTTGTACTTTTGGAGTTTGAGAGTTCCAGGATAACTTTTTACGGCTACCCGACCCACCCAAGACTCGAAAAGGACTCTAAGTGCTAAGCATCTAATGTAAAGAGTGAAAGACTAACTAGGCGGCTGCTAAAATGGACTTCGAGTTTCTACAACCCTAGGTGACCTTGCCTAGAGGTTTATCTTTTCGAATGGTAGCTTTCTCCCTACTTTTATTTATGGGGTGAACATAAGGGCGAACCCAGTGTGTATCTTCCTGATTTATTCTACTTCCCCGCTTCTTCCCTAAGTGTTTTGGGAATTATTATGCATTTTTGTGAGCTCTGGACAACTGTTAATGGGCTATTACCCATGGCAACTTACCAGCCATACTCGTGCAGTGAAGTGTGCTTTTGTTTATTTTTTTATATGCTCCTTTTCTACCTTCTTTTCTATTTATTTATTTTAAATAGGTGACTTCCCTGATCTAAGATTTACCTAAAGGCAGTACGATGAAAATGGTCGTGTGGCTAGGCTCTGGAGAACTAGCCGATGAGCTGTTACCACCGATAACTTGTTAGCCATACCACCTTAGACAGTTAATTAGCTACCTAATTTTTGAATGAAACTGCCAAAAAGTGAGTCAGTGCCAAAAAGTGTGTAGGGTGGGTTGATAAGTTGTATACTTAACAACCTAATTTATTCACCAGATTAAAGATGAATTTTAATTGGTGAGGACTCGAGACTAAGTACACATTGGAGTGGACACTTGGGCTAATTAAGCCCGAAGACCTGAAGAGTTTAAGTGTTCAGGTCCTATCGTATCATTTCCTAAAGTTAATAACTTCCAAATGCCTAAGTTCACTTCTTCCTAATTTCTTTTGTTTATCTTTTTGAATTTTCATTTTTTCTTTAAAGTCACTAAAAGAAATTCTATGGAGTTAACAAAATAATTTCAGGAATTAATTATCCACCCCCCCATGCCTAAATGATGCAATGTCCTCATTGTAAAAATAAAGACATGAAAGGGTGGAGCAAATAGAATATCACCTGAATAACGTGAAAATCTAGTCAGCTCCGCAAAGAGAAGAGAGTATACACATGCGCTAAGTTTAATACCTTCAGCTAGGCATAATATTCATATAAAGAAGAAATTAGGAATTCACAAGTGCAGGTGAGAATGAAATAAAAAATGTTGATTACAAGAGCATCCAGTAGGTGTCCACAAATGTGGACCAGATTATGGTGTAGACCCATGCCCTAGGGTCGAGTGGTTCTAAGGTTCTGAATTAAAATCACCTAGAATCGAAGATTGTTGTATTTACAGGGCTGAGCCTGCAATTTGGTGGTATGCAACCCAAGACCAAAGTGTCGGATAATGGGTAAAGATGGTTCAATAGGTTCAGATGTTCTCTTAAAGTTCAGCTCAGAAAGATAATCAGTTATTTTGAGCTTGGGTTGCACGTGAAAGATATCAAAAGGGTCATGATAGAAGGTAGGTGGTTTCAGGTCAACAGGAACCCTTATATCCAAAATTATTTTTCCCTCAAAATTAACCTCCGAAATTTTCATTTCCCACTTCCTATCCTCCAACATCAAGTGCTTGGGCTCTGGGACCTTTAGCATATCATTCACCTCATATGATTTACCCAAGTCCAAAAATCATGGCTAACTTGGAATTAACTTGGGTACAACGATTTCCAAATCAAAATCAATCCCTTCGAGGTGTGGTTGAGGAATGGGGCTACTGATTGAATCATCTAGTAAATGAGGATTTGAATCCTCCAGGATAACCCCAACCGAATCGAAATCTTCAATGAACAAGCTATTAAATGGTCCATCAGATGCCTCAAGCTCGTTTGTCTCACTAAAATCATCTTCCCTATGCTCAAGTGAGACTTCACTAAGAAATTCTTCACCCTTAGAGTGAGAATTCATGATCCTCATTTATATATGTCTTAAAATCGATTGCCATTTCCTGGTTCAAAGAGACATTTTTCCTCGCTTCTTGGCTTGAGGATCTCGGCTGAATCAATCAGCTCGTCTTCAATGGGTTGCTCTAGACCAACCTGGTCATCTCCGATCTCTGAAAATGTATCCCCCCAATAGGCGCTTGAGTAGGTTCAGACATTGGCTCTCTTGAAGGGGGTTCATCTTGAGAATCATCCCAAGATTGGACTAGGGCAACCACAAATTTCATCCTCAACCTGGACAATTTCCCAAGTAGAAACTCCAACATTTTGGTGTAAATCCAATAAAGAGCTATTTAGCTCATCAATCATTTTTATCATGGCTCCAATGCTTCAGTGCATGGTGTTGGCTGGGCTTCTAAAGATTGTATGGTGTTCCTCAAGTTAGCCAACACCCTATCTTGAATTTGGTTCACCTGAACTGAATGGTTCAATTCAGGTTTGGGTGGATTTGAGTTAAATCTAGGGGAGTCAAGATATCGAGGTTCTTGGGGCCCTCCCTGATAGTAGGTCAATTCAGGTTGTTTAAAGGATGGTGGTGACCTATATTCAATGGAACACTATGGAGGGTAGCTATTATAATCATTATATCCTTCCTGATTGTAGATCGGATTGGTTTGGTGATCGGAGGATGAAGATCTATAATCATTGTAGTTCTAGGAAGGATAGTAATCATAGTCTTGTTGTCCAAGGTTAGGCTCTGGACACTGAGGTCCATATTCATATCCCCAATCAAAGTTATCCTGGCTAGTGGATGGGTAATTACAAGTCAAGTCAGAATAGTAATCATCTTGGGGATAAGTGGTGGTAGGAGGATAGGATGGAAAATGAGTGTAGAATGTGGAAGGATACATGGTAGAATAAGAGGGGAAATTAGAAGAAAGAAAGGAGCCCTGCAATACAAGCAATCAACCCTATCCTTAGGTGGGTTAGCCTAATGACCTATAGACTCCTAGGACTCGTCTTAAGATTATAATCGATTTGGTCTACTTTTATCCGATCAATCCAACCAGTTAGAAGGAGGGGCTGGGGAGAAGGTTCTTCCTCTGGCTTGCACCTTCGGTTCCTATTATGCCCCCTAGCCGCAGTCGTTTGATTCTACTCCCCTATCTAGACATCAGATGGACCAGCAAAAGTAGATTAATCAAAAATAAATCTCAGCCTGAGCCTCGAAGAGCGAATCAATCCTTAAGGCCAACGTCTACTCAGTTTTAATTAGGCATGGGATGATTGTGCTCTTGCAATGTGATGGCCCTTTAAATGGGTTGTGCCCTTAATGATTAATTCAAATGTGTGTGCATGCACAACCAAGGTTTGCAAACAAGGTTATTTGATGATGTGTCTTTTAGGGTTTAACCTTGTTTAGAAGCTTTTAGGGTTTAATCTTTAGGTTCATTCAGTCAGGTTTAGTAGAACACTTTAAGTTTTGAAAGAACTAGTGTAGACATATTCCATTAAAATTCAGAAATAAAATGTGGAGTGCCTGGTTCAATCCTAAAAATCAACCCTAAGTGCAAGCTACTTGATGAATCAATTTTAATCGTAAGTGGTGCAGCCCAAACAGCTCAATCAATTGGCCTGTTGCACCAAGTTAAGGCACATAAGAATGTTTAACCTATTCAGATTTCTACTCACTTATGTATATTGAGTTGAAGTGTACCAGGCCCACAGGTCAAATCTTGGTTAAGTGGTAGAATCAAAGTGATTGTGCGACTTAGGATAATAAGTTGTGGGTGTTAAGTGTGTAGATTTTAGTTAAATCCCACAAGAGAGGAATATTTTATTATTTTTTTTATATATGCGGGTGGGTGAGGTGAGTCGAAGTGACAATCAACCAATCAAATCTATCCTAGGGTTTATGCAAGCACCTAAGTTGAATTGAGTTTGAGTTATTAGGTTATGGAATGGAAATCTAGTTGGTGGGTGGTGGGGGTACACCTACAAAACCTTCATCCACACTTTTCTCAGATCTAACCACTCTGGCCCACCTCGAATGAGTACCTGCAATCATAATAAGATCAGAGAAAAAGTGAGGTAAAAGTTAGGTAAGAAGGAAAAACATAGAAAAAAAACCGAAGAGCATTGCCTCCCCAGCAACAGAGCCAAAATGGTGAAGGCGGATTCACACGCGAAAAGATTTAAGTTTAGAAAACTCATCATCATAGTTCGATTCGTGAGAAAATTAGTCAATTAGATAAAATTTATATCCCAAACTCAAAATGTGAGTCCCGAGTCGAATGCAGGGAGGCGAACGTTTGGTTTTGAATGATACAAGTTTCTCTTTTATTTCTTTTTGTTGTTTTTGTCTTTTCTAATTTTTTTGGTATTTTTTATCAAGCAAGAGATTAGGTCGATGGAATCTAGTTAATCTACTTGCAAAATAAAGAGAGAGAGACAGAGAGAGAAACAATCATGGATTTCTAATCAAATGTTTTTTTACAACTACGAAAGCAATAAAGATAGAAAGAGGTGAGAGAATCCCCCTCGACTGTTGCTCGGGGGACGACTCACTTTGACATCGCTTGGAGGAAGGAGCATGTAGCCGGAGGACGAAGGGTAGGGTAGGACGGTATCGCAACGAGGATCTTCTTCCCGAAGGGCTGTGAGAGGACAGCCACGGGATGCTCCATGAAGGGGGATGAGAGGTGGGAAAACTATTTTCTTTTCTAGTCTAGAGGAGCATCCCGAGCTTGGGATAAGCTCTCTCTATAGCCTTCGAGGTGGTGAGAGGAAGAAAGGAAGAGATGAAGTAGAAGGGGAGGTGTAGGGGTCCTTTTATAGTGATGGGAAGAGGGCAATTCGTGTAAATGGCATTTAGTGACATCAAAGGCGTCACTGCAGATTCACACAAGCCAATCCCCCAAACTTCGCTAAAGCTCGCTGGTGCTCGTGCTCTATCCCCGCTAGAATCTATTGGAGGAGGCGTGGCTGTTGGATCAAGATCAAAGGTTACGTCCTTTGAAAACACACACCATTGGCACTGAAGAGAGGCACGTGCAAATTGCTGGATAGGCATTAGGCGGCTAACAATGCCAGCGGAGTCTTAAGTCTATGTCGCATATGATCATGCATGTGATTTCACATGATTGCACGCGTAAGCGAATCTAGCCCACGGGATTGCACCGCATGGATGCCTAGGGTTGCTCAATGGAGATTTGACGACTGAATTTCAATTGCAGCGATGAGGAGGGATCAGCGGGACTTGAACTCGTGCCCCTTTGATCTACGGAGGTCGCTTAGCCACTGCATTAAGCCTTCCTTCGTGTCACTAAGAGGAGAGCGGTGCGAAGGTCTCTTAGCCGTTGGATCAAGATCCAACGACTGGGAGTGGAGGTTGTGGATGAAGAATGGGTGCCTTCAATTGCTGCTGGCTGATGGGTCGGCCTGGATAGGTTGTTAATATGATGTTTTTATCGTTGAAATATGTATAGTGGTTAACCTAATTCAGACCTAACCATCTCTTTACAAAATTTTTAACCTGGCCTAATTGATTTTATCTTGTCACTTTTAGGCCCAGGGTTGAACTCAGGGAAGTGGGGTTAAAGTCGAGTTTCTACGTTTTCCTTAAAACGCGTCTCTTCCATTCGTTTATTGTGTTTTTGGTATTTTTCTTATTTAGGTTTTTTTTCTGGTAATCCTTGTTCTTGAGGCACACCCTCAAAATTGTGTCCATGGCTTTTAGCCAAAACAGAGTTCCAAAACGCGCCTTGCTACTCGCAAGACGGGGTACCTGCAAATCAAAGATTATCTTTTCACTTTTATACCTTTTTTTTTTTTTATCTTTTTACTAAGAAGGAAGCTAACAGATAGAAAGTAAATATAGTAGCTATAGATATATATTTATATGTAGTATATATATAAAGGGGTGGGGGTGGAGGTGACGATGGAGTGTAGCACTATGTCGAGTCAGTTGACGTCTAGAGAGACGCAGCCAACACGACTATGTGCCGCGTGGAGTGTGGATGGAGGATGGATGATGTATGGGACCACGCTTTTTTGTACGCGTGTATCAGGGAATATCAGCAACTGGTGCAGATATCCCCGTGATACAGCGTATAGTAAATAACGTGAAAATATATGTACATATGTATGTATATGAGTAAATATATCTATATCTATATAAATGTATAAGTATATATGTATAGATATATATAGATATATATATGTATATATAGGTGTATATATATATATATATATATGTATGTATATATGTATATAGCTATGTATATATATGTATATAAGTATATATGTATTTAGATATATGTATATATATATGTGTATATGTATAAGTATATAGATATGTATATATATATATATGTATATGAGTATGTGTATATATATATATATATATATATATATTATATATGTATATGTATATATATATTATATTATATGTATGTATACATAACTATATAGGTATACGATGTATATATAAGTATATACATATAGATATATGTATATGTATATATATATATATATATATGTATGTATATAAGTTACTATTAGTGTGTGTGTGTGTGTGTCGGTGAATGGGTGTGTGTGTGTTGCTGTAAGTGAAAAAAAAGAGAGAGAGAGAGAGAGAGAGATAGAGAATACGTGAGAGAGAGAGAGCGGGAGACAGAGAGGGAGCGGGCGGGAGAGATCGCGAAGAGAGAGAGAGCGCCAGAGAGAGAAAGAGCGGGCGGGAGAGATCGCGAGCGCGGACGATGGCAGCGAGTTAAGACGTCTGCTCGCGGCGGCGGACGTCTGACGCCGCGTCGTCTGAAGGCGGAGGCGGACGTCTGAAGACGGCGGGTGCGGGCGCGCTTTCGCGCAGGGTTCTGCAGGCCTGCGCGAAGTCGACGAGCGGGCGATGGCGCGGAGGAGCGAGCGTGGAGGAGGTTTGCAGGTGGTCGCGGAGGGTCGCGGAGGGGGGCAGGGGTCGACGTGAGGCCGTAGCCGGCCACTGCAGTGCGCGCGGCGGCGGGCTACGGGTGCAACTGCGAGGCGGACAGAACGGAGACGGAGGCGGAGAACGGGCCTGCAGACGCGCGCGGAGGGTTGCGCGCCTGCGGGGAAGGTCGCGGAGGAGGCGGGGGGTGCTGCTGCTGCTGCTGTCGCCGCGGTTTAGCTGCTGCTGCTGCTGCTTCAAGCTTCGGAGCTTGAAGCGGCAGCAATGGCGTGGAGATGAAAACGAAGAGAAAAGAAAACACCACGCCCACCTGCTCGTTGAAGAGCTGGGCGGTGGTGTTCCCACTGTGGTGGTGAGCACCACAGTGGGTTCTCCTGCTCGTCGGGTGCCTCCTCGACGGAGGGCCGGCGTATGGGAGGGGAGAACGGGCGAGGAAGGTGGCTGCGGGTTTTTTTCAGTAGCTGCAACCGCTGCCTTCGCGAGGATGAAGCTGCAGCTACTTATAGAGGAGGGTAGAGGGGCGTGTTGGCTGCAGCAGGGAGAGGGCGTGCGAGTTGCAGCTGTAGGGAGCGGCGTTGGCAGGGAGACGTGACGGGAAGAGGTGCTGCGTGGCTGCTGCATGCAGCTGCGGGAAGAGTGCAGCCGCGGGAAGGACGCAGCCGCGGGAAGGAGAAAAACCGTTGGAAGAAGAAAGATGAAAATAAAATATGGAGAGGGGACTTTTGCAAAGAGACACTTGAAGAAAAATGTAAAAATGCAAGCCATTTATTCCATTCTCTTCTCCTCTCAATTAAATGCATGGATGCAAGCGTTTTTACAAATGCAACTACAGGATTATAATATACATAGTTAATGCTAGAAAATAGGACAAGAAGGCGTTCTTATAGGCGTGTTTTGAGGTGCAAACATATACCCCCATGCCTATCTTTTGCTAGTCCCTAGCAAAATAGTATTTAGAAATTATCTTAAGCTGAAGATTTTCTTCTGAGGTGATACAGGTGTGTTTACTATGGAATATTGTGAGAACCAATTGTAAAGAAGACTACCAGTGCTTTAAGTCTCACATGACATAGATCATCTCTCAACTAACCAGGACTCTTGATATTTAAACCTTAAGTACGATTTCCAGGACCGAGGAGGTTTTTGCCGTACTCGAGAGCTCAAGAAATTATGGTTTGTGCATAGTGAAGGATCAAGACTGACCAGATGAACATTAAGACTCAATCCCAGGGTTTCACGAATTTTTAAGTACAGGTTGGTCCCAGTTTCAGCTCATGTCTTCGAATTGACCCTTAAGATGATGACGGAAAACTCAACTCCCATTTTCTGATTTTTTTTTTTTTTTTTTTTTGAAACACGTGTCAGTGTATCTCTTACAACACATTTTGAAACACACATCTTTTTTTTTTTGGTGGGAGAGTTTCTTTTTGGTGGAAAGAGTCGCTCCTAAACACAAGACTAGAGCCTGGGATAAAAAGTCTACCTGCGCACACAGGTAAGGACTCCACCTTCCCTAATGAACACTAGGGTTGGATCTTATGTTCACCTGGTCTTTCCTGATATTTGTAGTGTGAACCAAGTTTACTTAAGCTCTCAAGAAAAAGCAAACCAACGGATCCTGTACTGGTGTCTCAGGTACAAGAATACATCCTTAGTTAGGAGAGATCTTGATCTATTTTGTCAATGCTTTAAGTGAATTAAGCCGAGCCTGAGCGAATCAAGCTTTTGTGGCCTGGAAAGTCTTCAAAACAGAGGTTGAATATCCATAAACACTTATTGCCTTTTTGTTTCAGCTTCAAGATCATTATTAAACACCATTTATTATAATATATATACATATATATATATATATATTTTTTTTTTTTTTTTTTTTTTTTGCATATTTATAAATGGGTGGGAACTGTATAATACCATAACATACCCGGATCCTATGGATGCCTATCCACCCCCCCATGCCAAACAATGCTATGTCCTCATATGCATGCAGGGAAAGGCAGAGGAAGGATGGAAGATCGGGTAACAAGAGCTGAGGTTCAGGGTATAGATCAGGGTGGAAGGGTGGGTGGATGGTGGGTGGTGAAGAGAAAAGTGAAGTGATTGCGATAGAGGTGTGAAAAGTGATGGTGGATGGTGAGTGCTGTTAGGGTGCCTCCAACAAGCGCTGAATTTAATGTCCCCAGCTGGACTCAGAATGAGGCAAAGAATTAGTTACCCTCCAGCAGGGCAACGGTTTCTCCAACGGGGGCAGGTTCATGAGTCAGATAGGGTTTCAAACGCTGCCCGTTGACCGTAAATTTACGCCCAGATTTGGGATCTTCGATTTCGACGGCCCCATTGGGGAATGGTCTTGAGACCAGAAAAGGACTAGTCCATTTGGACTTTAATTTCCCAGGAAAGAATTTGAGTCGGGCATTATAGAGCCAAACTTGCTGAGATGGCTCAAATTCCTTCCGCCGAACATGGCTGTCGTGAAAAGCCTTAGTGCGTTGTTTAAAGGTTAGAGCAGAATCATAGGCTTCACGACGGAGCTCTTCCAGCTCTTGGAGTTGGAGTTTCCTTTCTCGTTCACACAAGTCTGGGTCGAGGTTACATTGGCGAACCGCCCAATAAGCGCGGTGCTCCAACTCTACAGGCAAATGACAAGGCTTCCCGTAAACGATTCTATATGGAGACATACCAAGGGGAGCCTTGAAGGCGGTCCGATATGCCTAAAGTGCGTCAGTCAGCTTGTCGGACCAATCCTTACGGTCAGGCCGAACCGTTTTCTGGAGAATCTGCTTGATTTGCCGGTTCGACACTTCCGCCTGGCCGTTCGTTTGAGGATGATACGGGGATGCGATACGATGGTGGACTCCGTACCTCCTCAGAAGTGCCCGAAAAGAAGCATGGGTAAAGTGGCTTCCTCCATCCGAGATAATGGCCCGAGGGATCCCAAAACGCGCAAAGATATGGTCTTTGACGAATCGGGTGGAGATAACATGGTCAGCACGGCGCGCGGGAATAGCCTCGATCCATTTTGAAACATAGTCGACGGCCACGAGGATGAATTCGAAGCCGTTGGATGGAGGAAAGGGACCCATGAAGTCAATTCCCCAGATGTCGAAGATTTCCGCAGCTAGGATGTGTTGCAAGGGCATCATGTCACGACGTGCCATCGACCCTAATGACTGGCACCTAGTGCAATGTTTGGCATAAGTGTGCGCGTCCTGGTGAAGGGAGGGCCAAAAGAAACCGCACTGCAACACCTTGGCTGCAGTTTTCCTCCCAGAGAAATGGCCTCCACAGGCCTGATCGTGGCAGAAGGATAGCACACTGGGGAACTCACTGTCAGGAATACAGCGACGGATGATTTGATCAGCACCTATTCGAAAAAGAAGTGGATTATCCCAGAAATAATACTTTGCTTCTGCCATGAGACGTTCGCGCTGGTTTTTAGGCGAGCCACGTGGAAGAGATCCAGAAGCAAGGTAATTGGCAATGTCGGCATACCACGGTCCACTTGCCACATTTATTGCCAATAGGTGCTCATCAGGAAAAACTTCATTAATTGGCAGAGTAAGTCCAATATGGTCAGGGTCCAGTCTGGAAAGGTGATCAGCCACAACATTCTGGGCTCCGACCTTATCACGAATCTCAATGTCAAATTCCTGGAGCAGAAGGATCCAACGAATCAGTCTAGGCTTGGCATCCTTCTTGTGCATGAGATGGCGAATGGCCGCGTGATCAGTGAAAACAATAACGTGAGAGCCCAGAAGGTAAGAACGGAATTTTTCCAGCCCAAAGACGACTGCCAGTAGTTCCTTTTCAGTGGTAGTATAATTACGCTGGGCCTCGTCCAACGTCTTACTGGCGTAGTATACCACGAAGGGGTGTCTATCGCGTCTTTGTCCCAGGATGGCTCCGACTGCAAGGTCTGAAGCGTCACACATAAGTTCAAAGTTGAGGGACCAATCAGGCGGCTGGAGAACAGGGGCCTTGGTGACAGCATTACGCAGCTGCGTGAATGCTTGTATACAGTCAGGGCCCATGTCGAAGGGCACGTCGGTTGATAGGAGATGAGTTAAGGGTTGAGAAATTTTGGAGAAGTCTTTGATGAATCTCCTATAGAAACCGACGTGTCCCAAGAAGGAGCGGATTTGTTTGACAGAACCAGGCACAGGTAAATCAGCAATGATATCGAGCTTAGCTCTGTCAACCTCGATACCCCTATCGGAGATGATATGTCCAAGAACAATTCCCTCGTGCACCATAAAATGACTTTTTTCCCAGGAAAGCACGAGGTTTACATCAATATATCTCCTAAGGATGCGAGTCAGGTTGGCAAGACATTCGTCGAAAGATGGTCCAAAGACTGAAAAGTCATCCATGAAGACCTCGAGAAAGTCACCCACCATGTCATGAAATATCGCCAGCATGCATCTCTGGAAAGTTGCTGGCGCGTTACAAAGTCCGAACGGCATCCTTCTAAAGGTGAAGGTGCCGAAAGGGCAGGTAAAAGTGGTTTTCTCTTGGTCTCGGGGGTCTATTGCCACCTGGTTATATCCTGAGAATCCATCCAGGAAGCAGAAAAATTTATTTCCCGCTAACCGCTCTAGGATTTGGTCAATAAATGGTAGCGGGAAGTGATCTTTCTTGGTTGCAGCATTGAGTTTCCTATAATCTACACACACTCTCCAAGATGTAGGAGTGCGTGTAGGGATGGATTCGCCCCTGTCATTGACACGGATGGTGAGTCCTGCCTTTTTGGGCACAACGTGAATCGGACTCACCCAGGGGCTATCGCTGATCGGGTAGATTATACCCGCATCCAGCCACTTAATGATTTCATTCTTAACGACCTCCCGCATGTTAGGGTTGAGACGTCGCTGCATCTCGCGAGAAGGTCGAGCCTCCTCCTCCGTATATATACGATGAGTGCAGTAGGAGGGACTAATACCAGATAAGTCTGATAAGGACCATCCAATAGCTGCCTTGTGTTCTAGGAGGACCTTAGTTAGTTTGCACTCCTGCTCCATGGTTAATTTTGAACTGATGATTACAGGGAGCATTTCATTTGGTCCCAGGAAAACATACTTGAGTGTATTAGGCAGCACTTTCAGCTCGGGAGTGGATGGGGAAGGATCTGGCATTTCTTGGGATGAGAGTGTCCCAGACGGGTAGGAGAACAAGTTAGGAGGAAGAAACTGGCCTTCAGATTGGCCAAGAAGAGGGGCTTCTTGGATAGATGGATCCAAAAATGAATAGCCCCAGTGAGAAGTATATGGGCTCAAGGTCCCAGTGTGGATTTGTAAATCCGCCTGATTTGGCAGGGAAGAAAGGGCAATTCGGTCTTCATGAGTATGGACCGACAGTGAGTAGCCCGGATATGACTCAGACCACGAGGTATGGGAAGCGGAGAAAACCTCGTCAGAAGTCTGGCTAGGAGAAGGTACTGGACAAGGGAGGGATTCGGGAACGTCACAGTATGCGTTGGTTAGGCAGTTATCAGTGTTTATAGGTAATCCGCAGCAGTCCGAATAGGTCCCAATTAGTCCGATACACGCGCTGACGGCCATGTCTTCGTCAGACGTGTCATCCTCAATGCAATCGCAATCGAAGTTCTTGGCTGCCTTGAATATGTTAAGCTTGAGCTTCTCAGATCCAACGGCAATCTCAATACAGCCCGACTCGCAGTCGATGTGGGCGCGGGCTGTGGCCAAGAAAGGTCGACCGAGGATGATCGGACAATCAGAAAGTGAACTAGGAACTTCCATATCTAAAACAAGAAAGTCAACAGGAAAACAGAGACTGTTGACCCTAACCACCACGTCTTCCACCACACCCTTCGGGATTTTGACAGAACGATCTGCCAACTGTAACGTGACAGGGGTGGGTTTCAGATTTCCCAAGGAAAATTTTTTGAGCATGATGGTCGGTATGAGATTGATGGAAGATCCTAGATCAAGCAAGGCACGGTTAAAACTGCAGCCTTGGATGCTACAGGAAATCAGTGGTGTGCCCGGATCTTTCTGCTTCGGTGGTAAGTTTGACAGTATAGCACAACTCGCATGAGGCGAGAGAACCACCGGATTCTTAGTCCTCTTTGACTGTCGTCTGGGTGTTGTGTAGTCTTTGAAAAATCGAGCGACAGTAGGTATGTGGTCGATTGCCTCGAGCAGGGGTACCTTGATTTCTACATCCCTGAACAAATTACGTAGGTTGTCAAAGCCCTGCGTATTTTTATTTTTTCCTTTTGGCTCCCTTAGTAGAGCCTCAGGGAATGGGACTGATTCTGGCACAAGTTTTGGTGCATCATCCTCTCGCGAATGCGGTATGCATCCCGAATGAGAGGGTGATGAAGAAGATGGGCCAGGATCAGGTCGAGGCGGATCGACGGTCTGCTTACCGGTCCTCGTAGTGATAGCATTGGACGATGCGGGTCCAGTGGGATCATACGGTGGAGGAGGGTTTGCAATGGGGATATAAGAGTGTGGTGCTGCAGCAGGATTAGCCTGAAATCCCGGTGGAATGCTTGGAGCTTGCAGAACTTGATTAACCTGTCCCTGAGAAGGTCGTACCTGTGGTTGAGAACCACGGGGTACGAAATTTCGCGGGTTTGGAACAGGTTGGGCGGGAAGAGTGCCCTGAGATCGAGTCGCCATGCGTAGTTGACTGATCTCGGCATTCTGCTGCGCCAATTGGCGCTGAAGAGAGGTCATGTTCTCTTCATGGCGCTTTGACATTTCCGTCATCATTCGCATCAATTTGTCAAGAGGGCTTGATGCGTGTTCAGTTTGTGGTACGCAAGGGCCTGATGGCGGATTTGCCATAGGATTAAACTGGACCCTTGGGATGACGGGTGCGGACGGTCGCATTGGTCCACCCGCGGGGTTTTGGCGCTGCGGGTTGTTGGACCATGCAAAGTTCGGATGATTACGCCACCCCGGGTTATAAGTGGTAGAGAACGGGTTGTTCCCCAGGGCGCAAGCATCTTCTATGCCAGTAGACGCATCCGCATGTAGATATGCGTCCGAGCACACGGAGGCTTGGTCCTCCGTGTCGAAATACTGGCTCGCAGAAGCCAGTTCCACATGACTTACCGAGTCGCTTGGCGCGACACTCGGTAAGGAAGGTCTAACGGGGTTTCTCGGGATAAGCCTGGTATTAGAAGAACTTGGATTGTGACGAAGTGGTGAAGAGGTGGTGTTTGCCATAGATCGGGCGGGGTTGGCCAGAAGCTCGTCCAGCTTCTTGTGCACGACGGAGACTTCATCCAGTTTTTGTGCAATAAGGCTTAGATCAGTGGATGAATGGGAGGGTCCCATGTCAACTTCGTGGACATTTCGGGGCTGGCTGGTACGATTAAAGGCGACAATGGAAGCATTGTTCATCGAGTTTTCACTCATATTTTCAAACAGCTCGAATGCTCCGTTCTCGTCTTTATTCATAAAGTTCCCTCCGCAGGAAGCGTCTGCAATCTGCTTCAAAGTCTCATTTAGCCCATAGTAGAAAATCTGGGCTATATGCCACTTAGGCAGACCGTGGTGCGGACACTTCCTGAGGAGGTCGTTATACCTCTCCCATGCCTCATGAAATTGTTCGCCGTTTTGTTGCGTAAATGAAGTGATAGCACGGCGAAGCGCATTGGTCCGCCCGATTGGGAAGAACTTCTTGAGAAACGTTGTTCGCATCTCTTCCCAAGAGTGGATGGCTCTCCCAAGGGTGCGTAACCATTGCGACGCTTTATCCCGTAATGAAAACGGGAACATCTTCATGAGGACTATAGATAACCCGACATTTCTTGGTTTAACGGTTTCAGCAAGTCGGGTTAGGTCTTCCAAGTGGAGAAATGGGTCTTCACTTGCAAGACCATGAAAGTGAAAATTGATTAGGCCAATTATATTTGGTTTTAATTCAAAGTCGTCCCCGCCCATGGGGACCCGAATTTGTCCTATGGTCTCTGTAGCAGCGGGATTCTGATAAGAGCTAAGAGACCTAGGCTCCTCCCGTTCGGGAGGGTTCTGCATTTCCTCCAATGTTTCCCGAATGGCTTCGATTTGCTCATTATACATTTCCATTTGGGCTTGGAGGCGGGTTATGGGATCTAAGGCTCCACCACCTGGTGGGTTCTGAGGGCGGTTTCCTCCCTCGGGATTTGGGGGTGGGCGTGCAGCCATGTTTGTGGAGGAGGAGGACGATTCGACTTGTTTTCTAGATTTATCAGTCAATTCAAATAGTTCAGGGTTTTGTGACCTCCTCCCAAACATGCGCTACCGCAGGAAGAATTGGGGAGATGAGAAGGGAATAGGGATGAGAGAAATGACGCCGCAAAGGTACACTTGATTACAAATCAATACAGTCAAGTTCCTAACCTCTACAGTGTGCCCTTAGACCTAAAGATCTAAGTTACCTACTATCACGAATTACGGAACCGAATGCGAGCACCGCGGAACCACCAGGCCAGATTGAAAGGCCGTTTGCCCCAGTCTTAGACACCCGATAGCACGCGGGAACTCTCACCAGCACGTAGTCGCTACACACAGGTAGTTAGACCTCCAATCCTCAGTAAGGGTCAAGTTACTACCAGTTTTAATTAGAGGCTTAGGGTCAAGTGCTTTTGGAATGTGAAGGGCGTTGTTTACGGGTAATGCCCAAGTGATTGATTTTAAGAGTGTGTAAGAACAAGCATGCAACGGGGAAATCTCCCCGAATTGAAGTTTTTATTGGCGAATGGTTTTTAGAGTTCAGCCTTAAGTAGTATGAATTTTAGGGTTTTGCTGAATTACCAATTCAACCAATCTCCGGGTTTTTGCAAAAATACAGGTTTTCCTTCTAAAACCCAAGAAACCCTTCTTCAATTATCAGTTAGTTAATGCATGCTAAAATGCAATGGGCTACCCTAAATGGAGATTTCTAAGTGTGGATGCACGAATCAGTTTTATATCAATGTGACAGGGAGCCAAAGCACTTCAATTCAAGTGCTCCCAATCACCAGAAATGATTTCCACACACAAGGCTTCAACCAAAAGATAAAGAAAATAAAATTGTTGGGGTTGAAGTATTCAGGATCGAATCACAGGCAAGTTTGAAAAGTCGTGGTGGGGTTGGAATCAACTCAATTCCAAGTCTCCCCACCAAAAATGTGATCCTGAATTAAAGATAAGTGAGGCAAAAGAGGGATACAAGCAATCTTTTTCTTTGCCTCAAAGAATACTTCCCACGGCGAAAAATCTAAGAATCAAGATTCTCGGATTTTCGCTATGCGAAGTAAGGCGGGAAATCCCGGGGCAGTGGGAGTGAAGACAACCAATCAATCAAGTTAATTTTAATCCACTTGCCCTCAAGAAATCCCAAGAAGTTTTTCTAGTTTTTAGTTTTTAAATTTTTTTTTTTTTTTTTATTGTGGTGGCAAGTTAACCCTAATTTGATGAGAAAAGAAAACCTACTTGTTTGGCAATGTGTGCGGAGCTCCAATGCGATGTCGGCGTCTTCACGCTCTCATTCCCGCCTTGGATCTGCTCTCGTTCCCGACTTCGTCTGCTTTCCTTCTCTTTCCACCAAGTTCACCTGCACACCAAAAAACAACAATACCCGTGAAGAGAGAAGAGACAAATTTAATGGAATTGGATAGAAACTTACTCGAAAGCGCACCTCCCCGGCAGCGGCGCCAGAAAAGTCATGATGGGTCGGCCTGGATAGGTTGTTAATATGATGTTTTTATCGTTGAAATATGTATAGTGGTTAACCTAATTCAGACCTAACCATCTCTTTACAAAATTTTTAACCTGGCCTAATTGATTTTATCTTGTCACTTTTAGGCCCAGGGTCGAACTCAGGGAAGTGGGGTTAAAGTCGAGTTTCTACGTTTTCCTTAAAACGCATCTCTTCCATTCGTTTATTGTGTTTTTGGTATTTTTCTTATTTAGGTTTTTTTTCTGGTAATCCTTGTTCTTGAGGCACACCCTCAAAATTGTGTCCTTGGCTTTTAGCCAAAACAGAGTTCCAAAACGCGCCTTGCTACTCGCAAGACGGGGTACCTGCAAATCAAAGATTATCTTTTCACTTTTATACCTTTTTTTTTTTTATCTTTTTACTAAGAAGGAAGCTAACAAATAGAAAGTAAATATAGTAGCTATAGATATATATTTATATGTAGTATATATATAAAGGGGTGGGGGTGGAGGTGACGATGGAGTGTAGCACTATGTCGAGTCAGTTGACGTCTAGAGAGACGCAGCCAACACGACTATGTGCCGCATGGAGTGTGGATGGAGGATGGATGATGTATGGGACCACGCTTTTTTGTACGCGTTTATCAGGGAATATCAGCAACTGGTGCAGATATCCCCGTGATACAGCGTATAGTAAATAACGTGAAAATATATGTACATATGTATGTATATGAGTAAAGATATCTATATGTATATAAATGTATAAGTATATATGTATAGATATATATAGATATATATATGTATATATAGGTGTATATATATATATATATATGTATGTATATATGTATATAGCTATGTATATATATGTATATAAGTATATATGTATTTAGATATATGTATATATATATGTGTATATGTATAAGTATATAGATATGTATATATATATATATATGTATATGAGTATGTGTATATATATATATATATATATTATATATGTATATCTATATATATATTATATTATATGTATGTATACATAACTATATAGGTATACGATGTATATATAAGTATATATATATAGATATATGTATATGTATATATATATATATATATGTATGTATATAAGTTACTATTAGTGTGTGTGTGTGTGTGTCGGTGAATGGGTGTGTGTGTGTTGCTGTAAGTGAAAAAAAAGAGAGAGAGAGAGAGAGAGATAGAGAATACGTGAGAGAGAGAGAGCGGGAGACAGAGATGGAGCGGGCGGGAGAGATCGCGAAGAGAGAGAGAGCGCCAGAGAGAGAAAGAGCGGGCGGGAGAGATCGCGAGCGCGGACGATGGCAGCGAGTTAAGACGTCTGCTCGCGGCGGCGGACGTCTGACGCCGCGTCGTCTGAAGGCGGAGGCGGACGTCTGAAGACGGCGGGTGCGGGCGCGCTTTCGCGCAGGGTTCTGCAGGCCTGCGCGAAGTCGACGAGCGGGCGATGGCGCGGAGGAGCGAGCGTGGAGGAGGTTTGCAGGTGGTCGCGGAGGGTCGCGGAGGGGGGCAGGGGTCGACGTGAGGCCGTAGCCGGCCGCTGCAGTGCGCGCGGCGGCGGGCTACGGGTGCAACTGCGAGGCGGACAGAACGGAGACGGAGGCGGAGAACGGGCCTGCAGACGCGCGCGGAGGGTTGCGCGCCTGCGGGGAAGGTCGCGGAGGAGGCGGGGGGTGCTGCTGCTGCTGCTGTCGCCGCGGTTTAGCTGCTGCTGCTGCTGCTTCAAGCTTCGGAGCTTGAAGCGGCAGCAATGGCGTGGAGATGAAAACGAAGAGAAAAGAAAACACCACGCCCACCTGCTCATTGAAGAGCTGGGCGGTGGTGTTCCCACTGTGGTGGTGAGCACCACAGTGGGTTCTCCTGCTCGTCGGGTGCCTCCTCGACGGAGGGTCGGCGTATGGGAGGGGAGAACGGGCGAGGAAGGTGGCTGCGGGTTTTTTTCAGTAGCTGCAACCGCTGCCTTCGCGAGGATGAAGCTGCAGCTACTTATAGAGGAGGGTAGAGGGGCGTGTTGGCTGCAGCAGGGAGAGGGCGTGCGAGTTGCAGCTGTAGGGAGCGGCGTTGGCAGGGAGACGTGACGGGAAGAGGTGCTGCGTGGCTGCTGCATGCAGCTGCGGGAAGAGTGCAGCCGCGGGAAGGACGCAGCCGCGGGAAGGAGAAAAACCGTTGGAAGAAGAAAGATGAAAATAAAATATGGAGAGGGGACTTTTGCAAAGAGACACTTGAAGAAAAATGTAAAAATGCAAGCCATTTATTCCATTCTCTTCTCCTCTCAATTAAATGCATGCATGCAAGCGTTTTTACAAATGCAACTACACGATTATAATATACATAGTTAATGCTAGAAAATAGCACAAGAAGGCGTTCTTATAGGCGTGTTTTGAGGTGCAAACACTGGCCGGTGTTGGGCGGCCTAGATGGAGCCACGTGGTGCTATCTGGGCCCTCCATCTTCTGTCTGTTGCAGAGGGTGCCACGATGGTCAAATCAATATGATTTCTGCATTGCCGGACTGTGATTGTTGTTGTGGATCCATCCGTATGGCTGGATTTTTCATTCGAAGCCTATAAGGATGCCGCATTGCCCCCTAGTCGTTGATCTCCCTTGGACTTCATATGATGCTACGGGACTACGATCTAGATGATTTTGAAGGCGTTAGACTCCGATCGTCATCCTGATCAGATCCATATAGTCTGATCGTTCATCCGAAACCCTAATATAAATCTTCTCTCCTGACCATTAAAAGGACCAAATTAACCTAAGTTATATAGAAGTACTCTAAATGCAGGATGATGCATGATATGCAATATTTATATCACGAAATGCAAATCTAAGCATAGGAACATCCTTGATTAGGCATTTTATCCTAAATAGATGTGTCTATATCAGTGAGGGAGAGAAAGGAAGAGATGATCAAGAATGGGAGGGGTAGGGGTCCCTTTATAGTCGAGGAGAGGATGCATTTCATACATAGGACATTTAGTGAGCCATAAACATTGCTGAAGATCTATCGCAAGCATCGTTGAAGGTCCAACTCACGCGCCCCATGCACGAAGCTCGAGCGCACCTGCTGGCACTCGCTATTGCGTGCCTCCACTCGCTACGCACTCTATGCACGCGTTGTGTGTTGCCACTGCACTAATGCATGCCCACACTACTGCGTTCACCTGTGCGCTGCACACTCTCATGGTGTCGTGCACGTGCGATGCTACATTCATGCCCATGCCTAGCCTGGATAGTGCCACATGGCACAATCTACGTCATCTATCTCCTTTCCTTTGTATGGGCTGCTACAGAAGTCAGATTGAGTCAATTTTCACGTCATTGGGTTGTGATCGTCGGCCCGAATCAATCCATGCGATCAGATTTGTCATTTAAAGTATTGAATTGTGTCACCAAATCCCTTATTCGTTGATTTTCCTTGAACTATTATGGTGTTATGGGACTTCGATCGTCATCCTAATCAAATCCATACAGTCAAATCATCAATCTGAGGCCCTGAATTAAATCTCCTTCTCTCTTGGCCATAAAAGGACGTAATTAACCTAAAATTTTTACAGGCTATTCTAAATGATGAATGATGGATCGTATGCAATATTTATAGTATGGAATGCATATCTAAGTCTAGGAACATGCATAAATAGGCATTTTATCCTAAATAAATGTGTCTACATCAGTATCCATGTCGAAAATGATGAAATCGACCAGGAAATACAACTCCCTTTCCCTAACTAGTACATCCCCAAGAATTCCTTGTGGAGACTTGACCAATCTGTCAGCCAATTGTGGAGTCACCTCAGTTGGTGGAGCTCAGTTTCCTCAAAGTGCTCTAGTAGGGAGGTGGGAATCAAGTTTATGGATGCTCCTAAATATAATAAAGCTCGATCAAACTCTAAAACTCCTATCTTGCAGGAGATCAAAGGACTGCCATGATATTTCACTTTCTATGGGAGTTTACTCAAGATTTTAGAGCTAGATTGCTCTGACAACATAATTGGGCTCCCGTCTTTATTTCGCGGCTTACACTTTGGTGTATACAAGTCCTTCCGAAATTGTGCGTAAGTCGGTATGTGGCAGATCGTATCCATCAAGGGAATGCTTATCTAGACTTGCTCAAAGAACTTGAACAAGTCCTCCTCAGGTGCCACGGGTTTGGATTTCCTATTTCCTTTGGTTAAGGCCTCTGGAAATGGAACATCGTTAGGCTTTTCTAAGATTGGTTCAGGCTCTAGGTCTGGGGTAGATTTGTCCATGATATCCATCCTGAGTTTAGGTCTTGAACTACTCAGACCAAATTGACTAGGATAAGGTGGGTCTTGAGTAGTTTTTCCACTATGCGTAGTGATAAAGTTTAGGCTTACCTAGTTTGGATTCAGATTTGGTAGGATATGAGGTTACTACCAATATCCCATATACGGAGTGGAAGCCTCCAATCCATCAAGTGGAGGTGTAGAAGAGGCCTGGTAAATGTAATGAGCTTGGCCCATATTTGGGTTCACAACGTGACTCTAGTTCAGCGTGTTCTTCAGATTTGGCAAAGGATGAGATAGAAGTGAACCAGGCTGGCCAGTCCTAGCCATCTATGTGAGTTGGTTATGAAACTCTGTAATTTTTGCATTGTGCTGCCACTGCATGGCAGCATTGGTCTTCTACATATCAACCAATGTATGTAAAATCAGGCTCATATGGTCTTCTTTCCTAGTCTTGATTTGAAAGTTTGGGTTGAGCATAGGTTGAGCAGGCTGATATGGTCGCGAATTTTGTGGTCAAGGTTGGAATTGATGTCTAGAGTTTTGATTATTTCCTGACCAGGCAAAATTTGGATGATTGCACCTCCTAGGGTTGTATGAGTTGGAGAATGGATCATTATGGATGGCATGGAGCTCCTTGCAAGGTTGAGTAGCTCTAGCGTAATTAGGATACAGGTGTTCAGAGACCCCCCAACTAGAGTAGGATAGTTTAGAGTTCCCTTCGATATTGGGATTAGATGGGGGTGGATACATATCCATCCTCTGATATGAATTGTGGTGAATATTATGCACAACCTCCCTCCCTGTGGGTGGACATGCATACATGCTTTGCTGAGTGTAGGTTCTAACGGAGGGGGTGAGATGTGTGTGATACGAAAATATAAATAATCTATCTCACAACAATGCAATATCAAGTACACATGGGATTTTTAGGTGGAAACCCAAACCTGGGTAAAAATCATCACCTATGCCTCTCAACTTAAGATTTATCGATCGACTTAGTCAATCAAATCCACTAACGTACTACTTCAATGAGGGTAGTACAACCTCTTGCAACCACGCTACCTTATAAATGAGGGTAGCATAACCTCAAAACCACTCATCTTCACGAGGAGTATTTTGTCTCGCTAGGGAGATGAGAATTAGCAAGGCGAATACCGAACCAAAGACAATAACAAAATGTCCTATAGATCCACAAAGTATGTAAGTAAAACTAGCTACTATATTCAAAGAAAACTTCCCTTTGATGGAAGTGCGTCAGCTATTGATGCGGAGTGCGTGAACCACACAAGGGCACGAATGGTGCTCTCATATTCGTTGGTGGGAGAGCAGGTGCATAGCTGGGAAGATGCTCTCAAGATGTAAACTAAGGCTTGGAGAGCAAGATCACTTCTCAAGATCAATTTGACACAATATAATATGGAAGAAGTGTATCAAGGTGTATATTGCTTAGGAAGGGTGCTCCTCTATTTATACAGGTCCTAAGAGGGCTTTGGAAGGCCTTGGAAGGCTTCTATAGCTGTTGGGAATAATCCCAAGGCAAATCAGGTTGAAATCAGGGACATTTATGATTCTGATAGGGTTATCAGATGTCTGGATCTATTATCAAACATCTGAGTCATCGTCTGATCTAGGGATCGATCGTCTAATCTAGAGGGGTAGAAGATCTGGATTGAGTTGGATCAAGAAGGATGTCTAAGATTCAATTATAAGACGTTTGGTCTTACAATCAAATGTCTAATCCTTAGAAGGTTTCTTTCCTATTTTCACAAGATTGAAACATGGTTCTAGTGGTAAGTTACACAGACAATAGATCGGATCTCTGGCAATAGGTCTGGACGTCTGGAAGCACAAATCACTACGGGAATGGATTTCCTGAGGCTCAAACGGCTGTAATTGTTTGACAAGAATTAATTATGGTCAGATCTTAGCCTATCATCTATTTATCATACATTTGGGTTACTCTATGGATGTCAGAAAGTAGATGTAAATTATATTAATGGTCAATCCTCTAAGAAAAGCTAGTAGTCCTCTAGTTAGACGTTTGGCAAGGTCTCAGATGTCTTCTAAGATGTTTGGACTAAGGGCTGAACATCTGAAACTAGTAGACAGAGAGTGGGTCTCCAGCCTAAGTGTTCTGGACGTCAGATGAAACAATCAGACATCTTAAACTCTAAGATTAGACATCTGATGTCCAAATTGAACATATGATCAGGCTGTTGTTGGGACTCCTAAAGTGCATTTTTGATAAGAAAAAGCGTCGTAGTATAGTGCGCAATACGATCAACAAAAATATTTATAAAGATAACGAGACTTGGAGTCTCGGTCGTTCATCCCCTGGAGGCATTTATCGAAATGCAGATTTGAAATCGATCTCTTTCGCTCTACTTGCTTAAAATCTCATGCTAGTTTATGGTGATTTACGTATTGATGTATGACATGCTAGTTGCCAAAAGATAGTAATTAAAACATGCAACTTCAATCACACCAAAAGATGATAACTAGGCACATGGTGATTTTCAACAGATATATTTATATATATAAAAGATGATGATGATACCAGAGTTGCAGAGCACAGGTAGAGGAATGCTTGTACAGGGAAATAAAACTACTCGCTACCAGAAAAAGACTGCATACATGAATCTATGGGGGGGATTTTGCATGCATCATTGGGGGAGAAGTAAGGAACTACACTATTAAGCAGTAAATAAAGCATGTAAATCTAAGAAGAACTATAATCTAATCTTACAGAAATAAGGACATTCTGAGGTGGCTCCGATGGATTTTGATTTGGTTGAGAGGAGAAAGAGGGGTGGCCAATGGTGCTTAAGCTGGCCCTTGGATAGAGGTTGGAGAGGTGATCTAGCATCTTGGCATGGAGGTGGTGGTGGCCATGGTGAAGCTACTCAAGGACATGGAGGTGGAGTGGATGTGGAATGAAATTAAGCTAAATGGAACCAAGAGTGAATGGGTGCAAACGGCCACCCCTTAGGTCTTTCTATAGACCTAAGGGAAGCTCTCGAGCAAATTATGGAATTCTCTAGAGAGGCCAATGGTGGGAGCTCGTGGGAGAGTGAGAGAAAGAGGATGGATGGTGGTTTTTAGATCCACCAAATGTGGATTTAAAAATACAATGGCTCTTGGTTGCTAATTTTAGCAACCAAGGCAACAACACATGGTAGAGAGTTCTGGAGAACTCTAGGCTAGGTATTTTCGTGTGGATGGTGTGTGTGGGCGTGTGTGGACTGAAACATAGGTGGCTAGGTTGATTAGGTTAGGTTCAAGTGGGTTTAGGTCAAGGTAGGTCTCAAATTAGGGTTGTAAACCCTAGTTCACTAAGGTAAAGTGCAATTAAACTTAATACAAGTTTAATTGGGTGTGTGAAAACTTCATTGGGAGTAAAATAACTCAATTAAGTTAGGTATAGGTCAATTGGACTCTCACTGAGTCCAATTGGATAGTGTGTGCTGAGATCAGGGCTCAATTGGACTCAATGAGTTCAATTGAATAGGCTGATGAAATTGAGAAATATCCAAGTCAATTAGGTTTAGTGAGGACCTAATTAGGTCCTTAAGGAGGTCTAGAGGTGATGTACTAGGGTTAGGACACCTTAATTTAGGTTCCTAGGGGGTTAGAATTGGGTTTAGGGACCTAGAGATCCAAAATCAAAGCTTGAATCTCAAAACAGGGTCTGGAGAGTAGTTCTGGAATCCAATAATAGTGTCAGACATCATATTGTGAAAAATTAGAAGTCCAGAATTATTTTCTGGATGTCCAATTAGAGTTAGGAGGGATTCTAAGTTCTATCTTGGCTATTCTGCAGAAATTGGACATCTGACCAAGTGTCTGCACATCCAATAACACTGCAGAAGTGGGTTTAAGGTGTGCGGGAGTTGGATAAGGGTTCTGGACGTCCTATAACTTATCTGGATGTCCAGATAGAAGCTAGAATTAGGATTTTAAGTTTTCCTAGGGTGTGGTGGCCTAATCTAAGGGTGGCTAAGGCTTGGGGAAGCTTCTAGGCTATCCTAGGGCTAGGATGGTGCTAAGTTCTTCATAATTTACTGCTTTATTCCTACTTAAATAGAATAGCATACCTCAACCCCTTACATTATTGTCTACTATGTCTTATTCTAGGTCTTCTGCTCCAGCTCTACTGCAACTCCAGCTATTCTATATTCTTCAGATCTAGCTTTAGATCTACCTTCTAGTCAGCTTATTACCTGTAATTGACATAATGCACTGATGTAAGCATGTTTACATTGCATAAGATGTCTATTTATGCATGTTCTTAAGCATAGAATTGCATTGCATACTATAAATATTGCATAACATGCATCATCTTGCATTTAGATTAGTTTGCATAAAATGGAGGCTAATTATCTCCTTTTATGTTTAGGGACGGGACAAAATTTTTATCGAGGCCTTAGATCGAAGATCCAACCATACAGATGTGATCAGGGCGACGATTGGAGTTCAATGACTACAAGATCGCCCTAATTAGACACCTGTAGCATCAGATAGAGATCGAAGAACCCTAGAAGATCAAGGGCCAAGATGGTGTGAATCCACCCTTCAAACGACAAATCTGACCACATGGATGGATTCGAATCGACGATTGTAGCCAAACGGCGTGAAAATCGACTGAATCCGACAGTCGTGGCACCATCTACATCATTCAGAAGATGGACGGTCAAGATAGTGCCATGTGGCACCATCTCAGCTGCCTAACTGGCTTCTACACCCACTGCACCCTCTCTTCTTCGATGATTCTCCTCCATTGGATGCACATCCAACAGTTGTGAGTGCACGCACACAAAACTTAAGCGCGACACAAATGCACTCGCCAGAAGGAGGGGTGCGCGTTCGATTCCTTGCGAGTGGCTGCTGGGGCACAAGCGAGCGGACTTTGTGACCGCTTGATCATGATTGAGTGGTCATGCACGCACGATAGCGCTCACGCTGCATCAAATGCCCGCGCGTAATGAGGGATTAGACGTGGGCGAGCACGCGGTTGAGGCACGACGAGGTTGCATCTCAGCCGTTCGATCTCGTGATGGAATGGCCGAGAATTCAAGAACGTGAATGCGCGTTTCACGCGTGGGAGGTGAGTAGGCATGCGAGCACCACCCACGAAGGCCACGTTCAGACCTTTAGCGATGGTTTTATCGGTCACTAAAGGTCCTGAATTAATGATTTTCAAATTAAAAAGACCAAATTGCCCTCACTCCTTGCAACTATAGAAGGAGACCCCATCCATACGAAATTCTCATCCCTTCTTTCTCTTCTCTCCCTCTCCAAAGCTCAAGAGAAGCTTGTCCCACACCTAGGATGGTTCTCAAGAGATAAAGTCCATTTTTTGTCCCCCTTTAAGAAATGGATCCGTTCCTCGTCTTCCCACTTCGTCCTCCTTCCTTATGCTCCGTTCCTCGTCTTCCAGGTGTCATCCCATCCGACTCGTCCTCCAAGCGACCGTCTAGGAGGATATCTCTCTCCCTATTCTTTTACTGCTTTCTAGAGTAGGTTTACTATTTTCTAGAGTAGAATTACTATTTTCTATTATAATCATTTCCCGCTTTCTAGTCATAATGAGTAGTGTACCGAACAATCTCTTTGATAATGAATTCCAGTTCATTCTACATCTCTTTTTGATTTTTGTTTGTAATATTCTCTCTTTTTCTCTCTTCTATTTATTGTAAATAGATAGATAGTTTCTAATCAATTATTCTGCTTCATGACATATAAATTAAACGCGTGCCTTTAAATTAAACATCCGCCTCCCTAAGTTCGGCCCGGGATTTCTATTTTGGTATAAATTTTATTTGTTGAACGCGAGTTCTTCGCTTTCAAACTACAGCAACAAGTTTTCAAAACCAAATACCTTAGCGTAGTAACCCGTAGCTTCAACATTTGGGTGCCATCACAGTAGTTGGATGTGCATCCAACGGTACAGAATCGTCGAAGAAGAGAGGGTACGGTGGGTGTAGCGGCCGGTTGGGAGACTGAGATGGCACCACATCGTGCCATCTTGGTCGTCCATATTTTGGATGATGTAGATGGTGCCACGATTGTCGGATTGAATTGATTTTTACACCGTTAGGGTGCAATCGTCGATCTAAATCCACTCGTGCGGTTGGATTTGTCATTTGAACTGCGGAATCACACCATCTTGGCCCTTGATCTTCTAAGGTTCCTCGGTCTCTATCTGATGCTACAGGTGTCTGATTAGGGTGATCTTGGAGTCGTTGAACTCCAATTGTCACCCTGATCACATCTGTATGGTTGGATCTTCCAAGGCCCTGTTAAAATTTTTTCCTTGTCCCTGAACATAAAAGTAGACAATTAACCTCCATTTTATTCAAACTAATCTAAATGCAAGATGATGCATGTTATGCAATATTTATAATATGCAATGCAATTATATAACTAAGAACATGCATAAATAGACATCTTATGCCATGTAAACATGTTTACATCACACTCCCATGCGTATCTTTTGCTAGTCCCTAGCAAAAACTATATGCTATTTATAAAAGAATTAGGTTGAATTATTTGGGCATGAGTTATTTTCAATCAATAAGAAAATGTTTATTTAGGATTTGAACTTTCAAAGACACAACAATGTCTGGGTATCTGCCAAAATGCAGACCGCCTCAAGCCCTCGCCTTATTCAAAGAAAAATTTCTTTTTCTTTTTTTCTTCTTTTGTAATTTTTTTTTGGATTTTCAAGTTTCAGGATTTAGGAGTGGCTTTCTACGGCCATTCAACTCAGCCAAGATTTGATGAGAACCCTAAGTTCTAAGAATCTTATTGTGAATGTGATAGATTCATTGACTGGTAGTAAAGACGGACTTCAGATTTCTACGCCTCTAGGTGACCTTAAAAAGAGAATTCTGCCTAAAGGTGTATCTTTACAACTGGTAGCTTTCTCCCTACTTTTATTTTTATGGGGTCAACACAAGGGTGAATCCACTGTATATCTCCTTAGTTTATTCTACTTCTCTTCTTCTTCCTAAGTGTTTTGGGAATTTTCAGTGCATTTATTGAGCTGAGTTCTGGACAACCGGTCTATGAGCTCTTACCACCGACAACTTGCAAGCCATAGTCGTGAGGCAAAGTGTGGCTTATTTCTTTTATTTTATTTTTTTCTTTTCTCCTTTTCTTTTTTTTTTTTTTAACTTTCTTTTCCTCTTTTTTTGAGTAGGTGGCTTCCCTGGTTTAAGATTTACCTAAAGGCAGCAAAAAGAGAAAGGTCCAGTGGCTGGGCTCTGGACAACCTACCTATGAGCTGTTACCCACGATAACTTGCCAGCCATATCACCCTAGAAGGTTCATTAGCTACGCAATTTTCGTTAAAATCGTCGAACAATGAGTCAGTGCAAAGAAAGAGTGTAGATGCTTAAAACTCAAAGTTCCCTCAAATTAGAGAGCAAGTTGATAAGTCGTGTACTTATCACCCAAACTTATTAACTCCAATTACAATAGAATTAAGGTTGGCGAGGACTCGAAAAATAAATCCACATTTTAGTGGATACACGGGCCGATTAAGTCCAAATACCTGGAGGGTCATTATGTTCAGATCATAATGTATCATTTCCTAAGATTGAAAATTTTCTTAAACCCAAGTTCTCTTTCCTAATTCCATAGTTTTTTTTAATATAAATAAAAGAAAATAAAATAAATCTATGGAGTTGACGAATTAATTCAGAGATGAATATCCACCTCCCAATGCCTATCTAATGTAATTCCTCATTGTATTAAAAAGACATAAAATAGAGTGGACTGGAGTAGAAAGCACCTGAGTTGCGTGAATGTTGGGTCCGCTCCGAGATAAAAACTAAAAAGAACTGTATACGTGCTGAATTTAATGCCTTTAGCTAGGCACATTATACAAAGAAGAGAAATAAAGAATTCACAAGAGCAGGTCAGAATCAGAAAAAAAAGATGAAACCTCGGACCTGCCAGCAGATGTCCACAGATGTGGACCAGATTGTGGTGCAGACCCATACCCCATAATCGAGAATATCTAAGGTTCTGGATAAAAATTACCTAAAACCTAAAATCAGTATGCAAGTGGGGTCGGGCCTATGATTCATGAGGATGCAACCCAAGACCAAAAAGTCGAGTTATAGAGAATTCGATGTCAAAAGGATAATCAATGAATGTATGCTTAGGTTGAACATCCTCAGAACAAATGTCATAAGGGTTTTGGTTTGATGGTTTCAGATGAAATGGAACCCTTAGACGTAGTCTTCTACTTCCTCTGGAGTTAGCTTCCCAAATCAGAACTTCCCAGCTTCTATTCTCCTCGTTCAGAATGTCAAATTCTGGGACCTCT
This sequence comes from Thalassia testudinum, assembly GCA_037157565.1. NCBI lineage: Eukaryota > Viridiplantae > Streptophyta > Magnoliopsida > Alismatales > Hydrocharitaceae > Thalassia > Thalassia testudinum. The sequence continues at coordinate 16,733,268 of JAZHRO010000007.1, forward strand.
TGCACATTAATCACCCCGTCTGAAATTTCCAAGTCTAAAAGATGTGGCTGAATCAGAATTGACTTGGATCTAGTTAGCTCAAAAATAGAATCATCGATAAGCTCAATGGGGTGTAACTGACAATCAGGGCATTTGATTGAATGCTCCAGAAAATGCGATTCTAGATCCATAATGTGAGCCCCAAAAAGATCAGTTTCCTCAGTTATTGGGCTATTGTTTGCACCTCAAAACACGCCTATAAGAACGCCTTCTTATGCTATTTTCTAGCATTAACTATGTATATTATAATCCTGTAGTTGCATTTGTAAAAACGCTTGCATGCATGCATTTAATTGAGAGGAGAAGAGAATGGAATAAATGGCTTGCATTTTTACATTTTTCTTCAAGTGTTTCTTTGCAAAAGTCCCTTCTCTATTTTTATTTTCATCTTTTCTTCTTCTTCCCGCGGCTGAATTTCCTCCCGCAGCCGCATGCAGCACCCCCGCCTCTCCCTGCTGTCCTTCCCGCGCCTCTCCCTGCAGCAGCCACTCTCCAACGCCTCTCCCTGCTGCTGCCATGCCTCCCCGCCATGCTCTCCTCTATAAAGCCGCAGCTCTTCCTCGCGAGGAGAAGGAGGGACGTTGCTGCAATACGCAGCTGCGGCAGCTGCTGAAAAATCGCCACGCTGCAGTCCACCACCTTCCTCGCCCGTTCTCCCCTCCCATACGCCGGTCCTCCGTCGAGGAGGCACCCGACGAGCAGGAGAACCCACTGTGGTGCACACCACCACAGTGGGAGCACCACCGCCCAGCTCTTCAACGAGCCGGTGGGCGTGGTGTGTTCTTTTCTCTTCGTTTGCATCTCCACGCCATTGCTGCCGCTTCAAGGTCCGAAGCTTGAAGCAGCAGCAGCCCAGCGGCGACAGCAGCAGCAGCAGCACCCCCGCCTCCTCCGCGACCTTCCCCGCAGGCGCGCAACCCTCCGCGCGCGCCTGCAGGCCCGTTCCCCACCTCCGTATCCGTTCTGTCCACGCCGCAGTTGCAGCCGCAGCAGGCCGCTGCGCGCACTGCAGCGGCCGGCCAGGCCTCCTCGCGCCGACCCCCGCGACCCTCCGCGACCACTGCAGAACCTCCCCTTGTACCTCCGCGACCTTCCCCGCAGGCGCTCAGCTCTCCGCGCGCGCCTGCAGGGCACTTCCCCAACTCCGCCTCTGCTCTGTCGCCTCTGCAATTCCACCCGCGACAGGCCGCTGCGCGCACTGCAGCGGCCGGCTACGGCCTCGCGCCGACCCCCGCGAACCTCTGCAACCCTCCGCGACCGACTGCAGACTCCCCGCCGCCCTCTCCGAGCACGCCATCGCCCGCTCTCCTTCCTCGCACCCGGCCTGCAGACGCGTCACCTTCTCCGCGCGAAGACGCGCCTGCATCCGCGATCTTCAGACGTCCGCCGCCGCGAGCAGACGCCTTAACTCGCTGCCATCGTTCGCGCGTCCGCGATCACTCCTTCGCCCGCTCTCTCTCTTCGCCGATCTCTCCCGCCCGCTCCCTCTCTGTCTGCCGCTCTCTCTCTCTCACGTATTCTCTATCTCTCTCTCTCTCTCTCTCTCTCTTTTTTTCACTTACAGCAACACACACACCCATTCACCGACACACACACTCACACACTAATAGTAACTTATATACATACATATATATATATATATATATATACATATACATATATCTATATATATATACTTATATATACATAGTATATCTATATAGTTATGTATACATACATATAATATAATATATATATGCATATACATATATAATATATATATATATATATATATATACACATACTCATATACATATATATATATATACATATCTATATACTTATACATATACACATATATATATACATATATATCTAGATACATATATACTTATATACATATATATATATATATCTATATAGTATTATATATATATACTTATATACATATAGACATAGCTATATACATATATACATACATATATATATATATATATATATACACCTATATATATATATATATCTGTATATATCTATACATATATACTTATACATTTATATACATACATATGTACATATATTTTCACATTATTTATTATACGCTGTATCGCGGGGATATCTGCACCAGTTGCTGATATTCCCTGATACACGCGTACAAAAAAAGCGTGGTCCCATACATCATCCATCCTCCATCCACACTCCACGCGGCACCTAGTCGTGTTGGTTGCATCTCTCTAGACGTCGGCTGACTCGACATAGTGCTACACTCCATCGTCACCTCCACCCCCACCCCTTTATATATATACTACATATAAATATATATCTATAGCTACTATATTTACTTTCTATCTGTTAGTTTCTTTCTTAGTAAAAAGATAAAAAAAAGGTATAAAAGTGAAAAGATAATCTTTGATTTGCAGGTACCCCCGTCTTGCAAGTAGCAAGACGTGTTTTGAAACTCTGTTTTGGCTAAAAGCCAAGGACACAATTTTGAGGGTGTGCCTCAAGAACAAGGATTACAAGAAAAAAAACCTAAATAAGAAAAATACCAAAAACAGAATAAACGAACGGAAGAGACGCGTTTTAAGGAAAATGTAGAAACTCGACTTGAACCCCACTTCCCTGAGTTCGACCCTGGGCTTAAAAGTGACAAGATAAAATCAATTAGGCCAGGTTAAAAATTTTGTAAAGAGATGGTTAGGTCTGAATTAGGTTAACCACTATACACATTTCAACGATAAAAATATCATATTAACAACCTATCCAGGCCGACCATCATAACTTTTCTGGCGCCGTTGCCGGGGAGGTGCGCTTTCGAGTAAGTTTCTATCCAATTCCTTTAAATTTGTCTCTTCTCTCTTCACGGGTATTATTGTTTTTGGTGTGCAGGTGAACCTGGTGGAAGGAGAAGAAGGCTAACGAAGTCGAGGACGTGAGCAGATCCAAGGCGGGAACGAGAGCGTGAAGACGCCGACATCGCATTGGAACTTCGCACACGTTGCCGAACAAGTAGGTTTTCTTTTCTCATCAAATTAGGGTTAACTTGCCACCACACAAAAAAAAAAAAAAAATTTAAAACTAAAAATTAGAAAAACTTCTTGGGATTTCTTGAGGGCAAGTGGATTAAAATTCACTTGATTGATTGGTTGTCTTCACTCCCACTGCCCCGGGATTTCCCGCCTTACTTCGCATAGCGAAAATTCTAGAATCTTGATTCTTAGATTTTTCGCCATGGGAAGTATCCTTTGAGGCAAAGAAAAAGATTGCTTGTATCCCTCTTTTGCCTCAATTATCTTTAATTCAGGATCACATTTTTGGTGGGGAGATTTGGAATTGAGTTGATTCCAACCCCACCACGACTTTTCAAACTTGCCTGTGATTCGATCCTGAATACTTCAACCCCAACAGTTTTAGTTTCTTTATCTGTTGGTTGAAGCCTTGTGTGTGGATATCTTTCTGGTGATTGGGAGCACTTGAATTGAAGTGCTTTGGCTCCCTGTCACATTGATATAAAACTGATTCGTGCATCCACACTTAGAAATCTCCATTTAGGGTAGCCCATTGCATTTTAGCATGCATTAACTAACTGATAATTGAAGAAGGGTTTCTTGGGTTTTAGAAGGAAAACCTGTATTTTTGCAAAAAACCCGGAGATTGGTTGAATTGGTAATTCAGCAAAACCCTAAAATTCATACTACTTAAGGCTGAACTCTAAAAACCATTCGCCAATAAAAACTTCAATTCGGGGAGATTTCCCCGTTGCATGCTTGTTCTTACACACTCTTAAAATCAATCACTTGGGCATTACCCGTAAACAACGCCCTTCACATTCCAAAAGCACTTGACCCTAAGCCTCTAATTAAAACTGGTAGTAACTTGACCCTTACTAAGGATTGGAGGTCTAACTACCTGTGTGTAGCGACTACGTGCTGGTGAGAGTTCCCGCGTGCTATCGGGTGTCTAAGACTGGGGCAAACGGCCTTTCAATCTGGCCCGGTGGTTCCGCGGTGCTCGCATTCGGTTCCGTAGTTCGTGATAGTAGGTAACTTAGATCTTTAGGTCTAAGGGCACACTGTAGAGGTTAGGAACTTGACTGTATTGATTTGTAATCAAGTGTACCTTTGCGGCGTCATTTCTCTCATCCCTTTTCCCTTCTCATCTCCCCAATTCTTCCTGCGGTAGTGCATGTTTGGGAGGAGGTCACAAAACCCTGAATTGCTTGTATTGACTGATAAATCTAGAAAAAGAGCCGAATCATCCTCCTCCTCCACAAACATGGCACACACCCCCGCCTCACCACTTCGTCACAATTTCAATTCTTTCAACACCAGGCTTATCCCTGGAAACCCTGTAAGACCTTCCTTATCGAGTGTCGCGCCAAGCGACTCGGTAAGTCATGTGGAACTGGCTTCTGCGAGCCAGTATTTCAACATGGAGGACCAAGCCTCCGTGTACTCGGACACATATGCAGACACGTCTTCTGGCATAGAAGATGCCTGCACCCTGGGGAATAACCCATTTTCTGCCACGTATAACCCAGGGTGGCACAATCATCCCAATTTTGCATGGTCCAACAACCCGCAGCGTCGAAACCCCGCTGGTGGACCAATGCGATCGTCCGCACCCGTCATCCCAAGGGCCCAGTCTAATCCTATGGCAACTCTGCCATCAGGCCCTTGTGTACAGAAAACCAAACACGCATCAAAACCTCTTGATAAATTGATGCGAATGATGACGGAAATGTCAAAGCGCCATAAAGAAAACATGACCTCTCTTCAGCATTTGGCGCAGCAGAATGCTGAGATCAGTCAACTAAGCATGGTGACTCGATCTCAGGGCACTTTTCCCGCCCAACCTGTTTCAAACCCGCAAAACTTTGTACCCTGTGGTCCGCAACCACAGGTACAACCTTCTCAGGAACAGGTTCATCAAATTCTGCAAGCTCCGAGTATTCCTTCGGGATTTCAGGTTAATCCCGCTGCAGCACCGCACTCTTATGATGATAGTGATCACATCAAGGATGACACGTCTGACGAGGACGTGACTGTCAGTACGTGTATCGAACTAATTGGAGCCGATTCAGACTGCTGCAAATTACCTGACGACTGCCTGACCAACACAAACTGTGACGTTCCCCAATCCCTCCCTATTCCTGTACCTTCTCCTGACCAGACTTCTGACGAGGTTTTCTCCACTTCCCATACCTCGTGGTCTGAGTCATTGCTGGGCTGCTCACCGCCGGTCCACACTATGGAAGACCGGATTGCCCTTTCTTTCCCGCTAAATCAGGCGGATTTGCAAATCCACACTGGGACCATGAGCCCACATCTTACTCACCGGGGCTATTCCCTTTTGGATCCATCTATCCAAAAAGCCCCCCTTCTTGGCCAATCTAAGGGCCAACTTCCTCTTCCTGATCTGTTTTCTGATCCGCCTGGGACACTCTCGTCCCAGAAAACACCAAATCTCTCACCATCCACCATTACTTTTCACGCCTCTATCGCGATTACTTCGCTTTTCTCTTCACCACCCACCATCCACCCACCCTTCCACCCTGATTTATACCCTGAACCTCAGCTCCTGTTACCCGATCTGTCGTCCGTTCTCTGCCTTTCCTTGCATCCATATGAGGACATAGCATTGTTTGGCATGGGGGGGTGGATAGGCATCCATAGGATCCGGGTATTTTATGGTATCAGACAATTACCACCTATTTATAAATATGCAAGAAAAAGAAAAAAGAAAAGAAAAAAAATATATATATATATATATATTAGTAATAAATGGTGTTTAGTAATGATCTAAAAGCTGAAACAAAAATACAATAAGTGTTTATGGATATTCAACCTCTGTTTTGAAGAATTTCCAGGCCACAGAAGCTTGATTCGCTCAGGCTCGGCTTAATTCACTTAAAGCATTGACGAAATAGATCAAAATCTCTCCTAACTAAGAACGTTTCTTGTACCTGAGACACCAGTACAGGATTCGTTGGTTTGCTTTTTCTTGAGAGCTTAAGTAAACTTGGTTCACACTACACATATCAGGAAAGAACAGGTGAACATAAGATCCAACCCTAGTGTTCATTAGGGAAGGTGGAGTCCTTACCTGTGCGCGCAGGTAGACTTTTTATCCCAGGCTTTAGTCTTGTGTTTAGGAGCGACTCTTTTCACCAAAAAGAAACTCTCCCACCAAAAAGAAAAAAAAAAAAAAAAAAAAAAAAAAAAGAAAGAAAAAAATATAAAAGAGTCAGTATATCTCATAAATGTCTGTATACTTTATTTTTCGGTGAGCCACAAAAAAAAAAAGAAAAAAAAAAAAAAAAAAAATCAAAAACGGGAGTTGAGTTTTCCGTATTCATCTTAAGGGTCAATCCGAAAACACGAGCTGAAACTGGGACCAACCTGTACTTAAAAATTCGTGAAACCCTGGAATTGAGTCTTAATGTTCATCTGGTTAGTCTTGATCCATCACTATGCACAAACCATAACCTCTTGAGCTCTCGAGTACGGCAAAACCTCCTGGGTCCTGGAAATCGTACTTAAGGTTTAAATATCAAGAGTCCTGGTTAGTTGAGAGATGATCTTTGTCATGTAAGACTTAAAGTACTGGTAATCTTCTCTACAATTGGTTCTCACAATATTCGATAATAAACACACCGATATCACCTCAGAAGAAAATCTTCAGCTTAAGATCATTTCTAAATACGGTTTTGCTAGGGACTAGCAAAAGATAGGCATGGAGGTATATGTTTGCACCGCAAAACACGCCTATAAGAACGCCTTCTTATGCTATTTTCTAGCATTAACTATGTATATTATAATCCTGTAGTTGCATTTGTAAAAACGCTTGCATGCATGCATTTAATTGAGAGGAGAAGAGAATGGAATAAATGGCTTGCATTTTTACATTTTTCTTCAAGTGTTTCTTTGCAAAAGTCCCTTCTCTATTTTTATTTTCATCTTTTCTTCTTCTTCCCGCGGCTGAATTTCCTCCCGCAGCCGCATGCAGCACCCCCGCCTCTCCCTGCTATCCTTCCCGCGCCTCTCCCTGCAGCAGCCACTCTCCAACGCCTCTCCCTGCTGCTGCCATGCCTCCCCGCCATGCTCTCCTCCTCTATAAAGCCGCAGCTCTTCCTCGCGAGGAGAAGGAGGGACGTTGCTGCAATACGCAGCTGCGGCAGCTGCTGAAAAATCGCCACGCTGCAGTCCACCACCTTCCTCGCCCGTTCTCCCCTCCCATACGCCGGTCCTCCGTCGAGGAGGCACCCGACGAGCAGGAGAACCCACTGTGGTGCACACCACCACAGTGGGAGCACCACCGCCAAGCTCTTCAACGAGCCGGTGGGCGTGGTGTGTTCTTTTCTCTTCGTTTGCATCTCCACGCCATTGCTGCCGCTTCAAGGTCCGAAGCTTGAAGCAGCAGCAGCAGCAGCAGCCCAGCGGCGACAGCAGCAGCAGCAGCACCCCCGCCTCCTCCGCGACCTTCCCCGCAGGCGCGCAACCCTCCGCGCGCGCCTGCAGGCCCGTTCCCCGCCTCCCTCTCCGTTCTGTCCACGCCGCAGTTGCAGCCGCAGCAGGCCGCTGCGCGCACTGCAGCGGCCGGCCAGGCCTCCTCGCGCCGACCCCCGCGACCCTCCGCGACCACTGCAGAACCTCCCCTCGCACCTCCGCGACCTTCCCCGCAGGCGCTCAGCTCTCCGCGCGCGCCTGCAGGGCACTTCCCCGTCTCCTCCTCTGCTCTGTCGCCTCTGCAATTCCACCCGCGACAGGCCGCTGCGCGCACTGCAGCGGCCGGCTACGGCCTCGCGGCGACCCCCGCGAACCTCTGCAACCCTCCGCGACCGACTGCAGACTCCCCGCCGCCCTCTCCGAGCACGCCATCGCCCGCTCTCCTTCCTCGCACCCGGCCTGCAGACGCGTCACCTTCTCCGCGCGAAGACGCGCCTGCATCCGCGATCTTCAGACGTCCGCCGCCGCGAGCAGACGCCTTAACTCGCTGCCATCGTTCGCGCGTCCGCGATCACTCCTTCGCCCGCTCTCTCTCTTCGCCGATCTCTCTCGCCCGCTCCCTCTCTGTCTGCCGCTCTCTCTCTCTCACGTATTCTCTATCTCTCTCTCTCTCTCTCTCTCTCTCTCTTTTTTTCACTTACAGCAACACACACACACCCATTCACCGACACACACACTCACACACTAATAGTAACTTATATACATACATATATATATATATATATACATATACATATATCTATATATATATACTTATATATACATAGTATATCTATATAGTTATGTATACATACATATAATATAATATATATATGCATATACATATATAATATATATATATATATATATATACACATACTCATATACATATATATATATATACATATCTATATACTTATACATATACACATATATATATACATATATATCTAGATACATATATACTTATATACATATATATATATATCTATATAGTATTATATATATATACTTATATACATATAGACATAGCTATATACATATATACATACATATATATATATATATATATATACACCTATATATATATATATCTATACATATATACTTATACATTTATATACATACATATGTACATATATTTTCACATTATTTATTATACGCTGTATCGCGGGGATATCTGCACCAGTTGCTGATATTCCCTGATACACGCGTACAAAAAAAGCGTGGTCCCATACATCATCCATCCTCCATCCACACTCCACGCGGCACCTAGTCGTGTTGGTTGCGTCTCTCTAGACGTCGGCTGACTCGACATAGTGCTACACTCCACCGTCACCTCCACCCCCACCCCTTTATATATATACTACATATAAATATATATCTATAGCTACTATATTTACTTTCTATCTGTTAGTTTCTTTCTTAGTAAAAAGATAAAAAAAAGGTATAAAAGTGAAAAGATAATCTTTGATTTGCAGGTACCCCGTCTTGCAAGTAGCAAGACGTGTTTTGAAACTCTGTTTTGGCTAAAAGCCAAGGACACAATTTTGAGGGTGTGCCTCAAGAACAAGGATTACAAGAAAAAAAACCTAAATAAGAAAAATACCAAAAACAGAATAAACGAACGGAAGAGACGCGTTTTAAGGAAAACGTAGAAACTCGACTTGAACCCCACTTCCCTGAGTTCGACCCTGGGCTTAAAAGTGACAAGATAAAATCAATTAGGCCAGGTTAAAAATTTTGTAAAGAGATGGTTAGGTCTGAATTAGGTTAACCACTATACACATTTCAACGATAAAAATATCATATTAACAACCTATCCAGGCCGACCATCAGCTATCAAATGATCTATTAGATTCCTCAGGCCCAATCGTCTCGCAGAAATCATATTTTGTAAACTTGCATGGGACTTCGCAAATTGAATCTTCACCACCAGAATCAAAGAATCAAGATCCATATTAATGTATGTCCCAAAAACATCTGTCACTTTCTATTCCAAGGAGACATATGTTTCCTCGTACCCTGGCTCAGGGATCTCAAGTGAAGAAATAAGATTTTCCTTAATTAGTTGCTCTATTTCAATCTGGTCAACCTCGTAACACGTGCCCCCAACTGTTGCCTAAGCAGTTTTTGACCTTGGCTCTTCTGAAGGGGGTTCATCCTTGGAATCATCCCATGATTGAACTAAAGAAACCACAAATCTCATTCTCAATTTCGCTGACTTGCTAAGTAGAAACTCTCTCGGGTTCTTATACTTAACATTCTGGAGCCAATACAACAAATACTTGCTCAAATCATCAATCATCTCAATCAGAGGCTCTAATCTTTCAATGGAAGGTATTGGCTGAACTTCTAAAGATTGTATGATATTCCTTAAGTTAGCCAGAACCTATCTTGAACCTGGTTACCCTGAACTAAATGAGTTGGTTCAGGGTTGGGCGTGTTTGGGATTAGTGTAGAGGAGTTAACGAATTGAGATTCGTTATACCCTTCCTGATAATAGGTCATTTCGGATTGTAAAAGAGGTGGTGATGACTTAAAGGTAGTGTAATCAGAGGATGGGTAATGATCAATGTATCCTTCTTGAGTATAGATCGTATTAGGTTGTCCATGAAATGGTGACGATCTATAATCGATGTGACTCTGAGAAGGATAGAAATCACAATCATAGTGTTCAGGGTTAAACCCAAAACATGGAGGTCCAGAACTGTATCCCCAATCCAAGTTATCTCAACTAACTGATGGTTGATTATAGTACGAGTAGGGATAATTGTCATGTTGAGGATAACTCAAAATAGGAGGGAAAGAGTGGGAATGAGTATAATATGTAGAAGGATTCATGATAAATGGGAGGAAGAAAGGTGCCCTGCAATACAAGCAATCAAACCTGTCCTTAAGTGTGCTAGCCTAAAGACCTACAGACTCCCAGAACCCATCCTGAGATAAAGAAATGATTTGATCTACTTCTGTTTACTCAATCCAACCAGTTAGAAGGAGGGATTGGGGAGAAGATTCTTCCTTTGGCTTGCGCCTCCGGTTCCTAGTGTAACCCCCAGCTGCGATCGTTTGATTATGCTCGCCTAGCTAGACATAAGATTGAACAGTAGAAATAGACTAATCGAAAATAATCTCATTCTAGGCTTCGAAGAGCAAGTTGAATCCTTAAGGCTGACGTCTACTCTATTTTATTTAGGGCTAGGTTTGAATGTGCTTTGGAATGTGATGTGCCCTTTATCTGGGTTGTGCACTTAATGATTGATTGATTTGTGTGTGCGTGCACAACCAGTGGTTTTCAAGCCAGATTATTTTTTGATGCGGTGAATTTTAGGGTTCAAATCTTGCTTAGTAGCTTTTAGGATTCAACTTTAAGTATTTTCAAACAAGTTTTGTTGGCACACCAGGTTTTGAAAGCACAGGTGAAGATGTTTTCCTTTGGAACTTAAAAGAATTTGGAGTGCCTAGTAAATCCCTAAGAGTTGAACCTATGCGGCAGCTACTTGATGAGTTGATTTTAATTGAAGTGGTGTGGCCCAATCAACTCAAACAATTGGCCTGTTGCACCACTTTATTAGGCACACAAGTGATTACCTAATCTGATTTCTACTAAATTATGTGTTTGGATGTGTACCGATTCCAACGTGATCGAGCGGTCATGCATGCGCGATAGAGCTTACACCGCATCAGATGCTCACGCGTAACGCAAGTTCAAACACTGGCAAGCATGCGGTTGAGGCGCAGCGAGGATCCATCTCAGCAGTTCGATCTCGCGATCGAACAGCGAAGAATTCAAGAATGTGAACGCGCGTTTCACGCACGGGAGGCGAGCGGGCGCGCGAGTGCGTCTACGAAGGCCACGTACAGACCTTTAGCGACGGTTTTATTCGTCATTAAAGGTCCTGACTTAATGATTTTCAAATTAAAAAGACCAAATTGCCCTCACTCCTTGCAACTATAAAAGGAGACCCCCTCCATACAAAATTCTCATCCCTTCTTTCTCTTCTCTCCCTCTCCAAAGTTCAAGAGAAGCTTGTCCCACACCCGAGATGCTTCTCAAGAGATAAAGTCCAATTTTCGTCCCCCTTTCGGAACTAGATCCCGCGACGATGATGACATGCTGCCTCGTTTCCGTTCTTCTCGCTTCGTCCTCCTTCGTCCTGCTCCGTTCCCCATCTTCGAGGCATCGACCCATTCGGCTCATCCTCCAAGCGATCGTTGAGGAGGATATCTCTCTCCCCATTCTTTTACTGCTTTCTAGAGTAGATTTACTACTTTCTAGAGTAGACTTACTACTTTCTAGTGTAATCATTTCCCGCTTTCTAGTCGTAATGAGTAGTCTAACGAACAATCTCTTTGATAATGGATTCCATGTTCATTCTACATCACTTTTTGGTTTTTGTTTGTAATATTCTCTCTCTTTCTCTCTTCTATTTATTGTAAAAAGATTGATAGTTTCTAATCAATTATTCTGCTTCGTGACAAATAAATTAAACGCATGTTTTTAAATCAAATGTCTTCCTCCCTGAATTCGACCCATAATTTCTATTCCGGTATAAATTTTATTTGTTGATCGCAAGTTCTTCTCTTTCAAACTACAACGACAGGTTTTCAAAACCAAATACATTAGCGTACTAACCTGTAGCTTCAACATGCACCTAATCAACACTTTATAGCATTATTTTATGCATAGTTAAAAGAAAGCAGTAAGGATGCAAGTATTGCTTATGCATGCGTGAACTGGCCTAACTTATGCTAAGTCCTAGCCTAATTTAGGTCAATTAAGACCTACGATTGCTATGCAATCAGCTGTCTGATACCAGCTTTGGTTTTTTAATTTATCTAAGAGTTTTTCTAAGTATCATAGGGTTGTGTACATGTTCCTATGACTACTTGTTGTTACTTTGGGGCTCTTTAGCAAATGATATAAGTAAATAAAAGGCAAAGAAAAAAAAGACAAATACATAGAACAAAAATAGAAAAAATTTCTATCCTATTTTTCATCTTTCTTGCATTCAAGCTCTCACTCCACGCGAAGCTCCTCCTCCATCAAACTCCTCCAATCTGCAATGGATGAGAACTTGAGCTCCTTCACACTTGTATCCATTTGCAATTATTCTGAAAACTTAAACTCAATGCAAATGTTAAATAACAAGTGTTTTGTTATCATGAGAACTAATGATCGTGGTGCCCTTGCACCAACAATCTCCCCCTTTTTGATGATTGAAAAGCCATAAATATTAATTATTGAAGCTACAAGTTACTACGCTAACGTATTTGGTTTTGAAAAACCTATCGTCGTAGTTAGAAAGCGAAGAACTCATGTTCAACAAATAAAATTATTACCAGAATAGAAATCTTGTGTCGAAATCAAGGAGGCTACGTTGATCTATATTCACAATTATATTTTTTTAGAGTTTTTGTTGAAAGGCAAAGCGATGTAACTACAATAAAGCAATATTAACAATCAGAATAAATGTTAGAGAGAGAAAGAGAGAGAGAGAAAACATGCACTTAATATTCCAAAATGTTTATACAATAAAATCAGAGAAGAATTACACTAGAAAGAGGGAAATCAACTACAATAGAAAGCAGGAAAATTCTACTCTAGAAAGCTGAAAAGAAGAATGGGAGAGAGAAGTTATCCTCCTCGACGATCGCTTGGAGGAGGAGCTGGACAAGACGTCGCTTGGAAGATAGAGGATGGAGTGAGAAGAAGGAGGTCGTGGCAAGAGAAATGAGAATGAGGTAGCACATCATTGTCGTCGCGGGATCCGCTTCTGAAATGAGGGAGAAAATTTGACTTTATCTCTTGAGGAGCATCCTGGGTGTGGGATAAGCTTCTCTTGAGCTTTGGAGAGGGTGAGAAGAGAAGGAAGGGATGAAAATTTTGTATGGAAGGGGTCTCCTTTTATAGTTGCAAGGAGTGAGGACAATTTGGTCTTTTTAATTTGAAAAGCATTAATTCAGGACCTTTAGTGAGGGATAAATCTGTCACTAAAGGTTTGAATGCGGCCTTTGTGGGCAGCGCTCGCACATCCGCTCGCCTCCCGTGTGTTAAACATGCATTCACGTTCTTGAAATCTCGATTGTTCGATCGCGAGATCGAATGGCTAAGTTGCATCCTCGCCGTGCCTTAACCGCGTGCTCGCCCGCATCTGATCCCACGTTACGCACGAGCATCTAGTGCGGCATGAGCGCTATCGAGTGCGCGCTACCACTCGATCGTGATCGAGCGGTCAATCGTGCCCGCTCATCGTGCCTCAACTACCGCTTGCCATGTTTCAAACGCCTGCCTCTTCATTACATAAGTGCTTTCGACCAATGCGCTACAAACGCGTTGGTGTTGCGCTTAAGTTTTGTGTGCATGCGCTCACAGCCGTTTGATGATCATCCAATGGTGAAGAAGTGGCGATCAGATTGAAGAAGAGAAGGAGTGGCAGGTGCAGCGGCCAGTTGGGCGGCTGAGATGGTGCCATGTGGCGCCATCTTGGCCGTCCATCATCTGGATGACGTACATGGTGCCACAGTTGTTGGATTGAGTTGATTTTTGTGCTATTAGGCTACGATCATCGATCCAAATCCATCAATGTGGTTGGATTTATCGTCTGAAGTGCGAATTCACACCATCTTGGCCTTGATCCGCTTGGGTTTCCCGATCTGTATCTGATGCTACAGATGTCTGATTTGGGTAATCTTGGAGTCATTGAACTCCAATCATCGCCCTAATCAAATTTGTATAGTTGGATCTTCGATCCAAGGTCCTGGTAAAAATTTTCCCTGTTCCTGAACATAGAAGGAGACAATTAACCTCCATTTTATTCAAACTAATCTAAATGCAAGATGATGCATGCTATGCAATATTTATAGTATGTAATGCAATTCTATGCTTAAGAACATGCATAAGTTGACATCTTATGTAGTGTAAACATGTTTACATCACACCCCCATGCCTATCTTTTCCTAGTCCCTAGCAAAAACTACATGCTATTTATAAAAGAATTAGTTTGGATTATTTGGGCATGAGTTATTTTCAATCATTAAGAAAATGTTTACTTAGGATCTGAACTTTCAAAGACACAATAGTGCCTGGGTATCTGCAAAAATGCAGACCGCCTTAAGCCCTCGTCTTATTCAAAAAAAAAATTCTTTTTCTCTTTTTCTTCTTTTCTAATTTTTTTGGATTTTCGAGTTTTAGGGTTTAAGAGTGGCTTTCTACGACCATTCAACTCACCCAAGATTTGATGAGAACCCTAAATTCTAGGCATCTTATTGTGAATGTGATAGACTCGTTTATCGACACTTAAAATGGACTTCAGGTTTCTACACCTCTAGATGACCTTAAAAAGTGAATTCTGCCTAAAGGTGTATCTTTACAACCAGTAGCTTTCTTCCTACTTTTATTTTTATGGGGTCAACACAACGGTGAATCTAGTGTATATCTCCTTGGTTTATTCTACTTCTCCGTTTCTTCCTAAGTGTTTTGTAAATTTTTAGTGCATTTACTGAGCTGGGTTCTGGATAACCGGTCGGTGAGCTGTTACCATCGACAACTTGCAAGCCATACTCGTGAGGCGAAGTGTGGCTTATATCTTTTGTTTCTTTTCTTTTCTCCTTTTCTTTTTCTTTTGTTTTTGACTTCTTTTAAGTAGGTGGCTTCCCCAGTCTAAGATTTACCTAAAGGCAGCAAGAAAGGAATGGTCCAATGACTAGGCTCTGAACAACCTACCTATGGGCTATTACGCACGATAACTTGCCAGCCATATCACCCTAGAAGGTTCATTAGCTACCCAATTTCTGTTAAAATCGCTCAACAACGAGTCAGTGAAAAAAAAAGTGTGTAGATGCTTAAAACTCAAAGTTCCCTCAAATCAAAGGGTGGATTGATAAGTCGTGTACTTATCACCCAAACTTATTTAGTGGATACATAGGCTGATTAAGTCCTAAGACCTGAAGGGTCTTTGTGTTTAGATCCTAATGTAATATTTCCTAAGATTGAAAAGTCCTAATGTCCACATATTCCTTCCTATTTCAATTTTTTTTTAATGTATAAATAAGAAGAGAAATACAATTTACAAAAATTCCACAAAACTGACAAAATGATTCAAACATGAATCCACCCACCCTTGCCTAGCTGATGCAATGTCTACATTGAGAAAGAGACATGAAAGAAAAGGTAGAGTATGAAAGATGTCACCTGAATATGAAGCTCATGTCAACTTTGTGTCATATGTACAACTGTTGAGTTTAATGCCGTCAGCTAGGCGAAGTCCGGCCAAAGAAGTCACAATATGGCTAGAGCAACCAAGTCTGAGATGGGTTCTGGAAGAGTACAGTCAATAACAGGCTTCAGATGTTGACCATTTACTTTAAACATGTTACCTGTCTTTGGGTCAGAGGTTTGAATGGCTCCATTTGGAAAAATCTGGTCAATAATGAATGGGCCATTCCATTTAGAGCTAAGTTTGCCAGGAAAAAGCTTAAGTCGAGAATCGAATAACCAGACCTTTTGGTTCGGTTCAAAGCTCTTGCGGGAAATCAATTGATCATGTAGAGCTTTGGTCCTAGCCTTGTAGATCTTGGCATTCTTGTATGCATCATTTCTAAGCTCTTCCAACTTAGATAGTTGGAGTTTTCTGGACTTCCCAAATAAATTCAGATCTAAATCGGCCGCCCAACCGGCTGCTCCTTCTGTTCAATCTAATCGCCACTTCCCCACCATTGGATGATCATCCAACGGCTGTGAGCACGCACACACAAAACTTAAGTGCGACACAAACGCGCTTGTAGCGAGTTGGTCGAACACGCTTACGCAATGAAGAGGTGTGCGTTCGAACCTTGGCAAGTGGCAACTGAGGCACAGTGAGCGAGCGCGATTGACTACTCGATTGCGATCGAGTGGTCATGCATGCTCGATAGCACTCACACCGCATCAGACACCCGCACATAATGCGGGATCAGACGTAGGCGAGCACGCTATTGAGGTGCGGTGAGGATGCATCTCAACCATTCGATCTCATGATAGAACGACCGAGATTTCAAGAACGTGAACGCACGTTTCATGCATGGGAGGTGAGCGGCTGTGAGAGCGCCACCCACGAAGGCCACGTTCGAACCTTTAGCGATGGATTTATCTGTCACTAAAGGTCCTGAATTAATATTTTTTAAATTGAAAAGACCAAATTGCCCACACTCCTGGTAACTATAAAAGGAGACCCCCTCCATGTGAAAATTTCATCCCTTCCTTCTCTTCTCTCGCTCTCCAAAGCTCAAGAGAATCTTATCCCACACCCAGGATGCTCCTCGAGAGATAAAGTCAAATTTTTGCCCTCATTTCGGAAGCGGATCTCGCGACGACGATGACGTGCTACCCCATTTTCATTCCTCCTGCCTCGACCTCCTTCTTCCGGCTGCATCCTCTATCTTCCAAGTGGCATCTCATCTGGCTCGTCCTCCAAGCGATCGTCGAGGAGGATAACTTCTCTCTCCCATTCTTCTTTTCAGCTTTCTAGAGTAGAATTTTCCTACTTTCTAGTATAGTTGATTTCCTGCCTTCTAGTGTAATTCTTCTCTAGTTTTATTGTATAAACATTTTGGAATATTGAGTGCATGTTTTCTCTCTCTCTCTCTCTTTCTCTCTCTCTCTCATTTATTCTGATTGTTAATACTGCTTCATTGTAATTACGTCACTTCGCTTTTCAACAAAAACTCTAAAAAAATATAATTACAAATATAGATCGACGTAGCCTCCCTGAGTTTGACCCAGGATTCCTATTTTGGTACAAATTTTATTTGTTGAACATGAGTTCTTCGCTTTCAAACTACGACGACAGGTTTTTCAAAACCAAATATGTTAGTGTAGTAACTTGCAGTTTCAACATTTTGAAGAAATAAACATGAAACTGCTCTCTCGGCCGCTGGGTAAAGGTAGTGATTGCCCATCTCAAGACATTGGTACATCTGACTAGGACGAATTTCTTCAGAAAGGTCGATTTCAACTCATTCCAAGTTGCAATTGGTCTTCCTATTGTCCTGTACTCATGCACAGCCTTATCCCTAAGAGAGTGGGGGAAGAGCCTCATGATCATTTGCTCCTCGTTCACATTTCATACCTAGGTGGTCTGGACCAAGGTGGTCAAGTCCTCCAAATGCTGAAATGGATCTTCGGAGCCAAGCCCATGATAATGTTTGACCAGGCTTAGCACCTGGGGCTTGATTTCTACATTGCCGGTTGGAATCTGGATGCCAAGACGTTCCCTGTAATTTGAAGGATCATAAAAATCCTTCAAGGGCGGAGAACCCTGCATTCTCTACATTTGTTCCAGCTGCCTTCAGAATTCCTCCTGTGGATCCTCAGGCAGAGGAGGCTATTGGTCGGCCATGGGATCAATTTGACCAAAATCCAATTTGTGCCTCCTAGAATACTCTAGTGGTCCTTCCAATCGGGGATTCAATGACCATCTTCCTAGCATAAACTAGGAGAAGGTCGGAAGGACTGAGGGTATGGACCCTGCAGTACAACAAAACAAGGCTGTCCTTAAGTGGGGTAGCCTAAGGATCTATAGACTCCCAAAACCCACCTTAAGATTGTAAATCATTTACTCTACTTGTATCTGCTTAATCCAACCAGCTAGAAAGAGGGACTGGGGAGAAGGTTCTTCCTTCGACTTTCACCTCCGGTTCCTAGTGTACTCCCCAACCACGAACGTTTGACGCTACTCCCCTAGCTAGACATCAGATTAATTAGTACAAGTAGGTTAATCAAAGACAATCTCAGACTAGGCCCTGAAGAGCGAATCAATCCTTAAGGCCAACGTCTACTCAATTTTATTAACGCCTGGGATTGTGGTGCTTATGGAATGCGATGGGCCCTTAAAATGAGTTGTGCCCTTAATTATTGATTGAGAATTGTGTAAGTGCATGCACAACAAGGGTTTTCAAGCAAGATTATTTGTGATGTGTGGATTTTAATGTTCAAATCTTGCTTAAGTAATTTTCAGGGTTTAAAATTAGGTTGATTTCAATCAAGGTTTGAGGCAAACAAGGTTGTTAAACACAGGTGAAGATTGCTTTCCTTTAAAACAAAAAATAAAGTGGAGTGCCTAGAATAGACCTAGATTGAAAATCCTAAGGAGGAGCTACTTGATTAGTGGTTTTAAGTAGAGTGGTGTAGCCCAAACAACTCAAACAACTAGCCACAAATGCACCACTAAGTTAGGCACGCAAAGATGGTTAACCTAGAATGATTTCAACACTTTTATGTGTTGCTTTGTGTGTACTGGTTTCACAGATTAGAACCCATTGAGTAGAAACAAATCAATTAGGTTAAGTGCTTTGAATGTGGGTGTACGTTGTGTGTTTGTTGAAAATTACCCCACAAGATTATCTTTTTGTTTTTTTTTTTTATAAACAAAGGTGGAATGAATGTGAGTGAGAATCCAAACAACCAAACTATTCCTAGGATTTATGCAAACACCTAGGGTAATTGGAATTTTGATTTAATGTGACAAATAAAATCTATGGAGGGGGGAAAGAATGGGGAGCACCTAATGTTGTCTTCAACTGCACTTTACTCTGGTCTACTGCTTGATGATTCCCTGATGGAGGTCTCTGCAAAACAATAGACACAAGAGAAAGCAAGTAAGAAGACAATAAAGTGCGTGAAATGTGAAAAGAAGATCAGAAATTGTTGCCTCCACAACAACGGTGCAAAAATGTTGAAGCTGCGAGTTACTACGCTAACGTATTTGTTTTTGAAAAACCTGTTGTCATAGTTTGAAAGCGAAGAACTCATGTTCAACAAATAAAAATTGTACCAGAATAGAAATCCCGGGTCGAACTCAGCGATGCTACGTCGATCTATATTCGCAATTATATTTTTTTAGAGTTTTTCTTGAAAACCAAAGTGACGTAATTACAATGAAGCAATATTAACAATTAGAATAAATGAGAGAGAGAGAGAAAACATGCACTCAATATTCTAAAATGTTTATACAATAAGACCAGAGAAGAATTACACTAGAAAGTAGGAAATCAACTACACTAGAAAGTAGTAAAATTCTACTCTAGAAAGTTGAAAAGAAAAATGGGAGAAAGAAGTTATCCTCCTCGACGATCGCTTGGAGGACAAGCCGGATGATATGTCGCCTGGAAGATGGAGGATGGAGCTAGAAGAAGGAGGTCATGGCAGGAGGAATGAGAATGAGGTAGCACGTCATCATCGTCGCAGGATCCGCTTCTGAAATGAGGGTGAAAATTTGACTTTATCTCTTGAGGAGCATCCCGGGTGTGGGACAAGCTTCTCTTGAGCTTTGGAGAGGGAGAGAAGAGAAGGAAGGGATGCAAATTTTGCATGGAGGGGGTTGCCTTTTATAGTTGAAAGGAGTGAGAGAAATTTGGTCTTTTTAATTTGAAAAACATTAATTCAGGACCTTTAGTGACAGATAAATCCGTCGCTAAAGTTTCGAACGTGGCCTTTGTGGGTGGCGCTCGTGGGCTCGCTTACCTCCTACACGTGAAACGCACGTTCATGTTCTTAAAATCTCGACCGTTCGATCACGAGATCGAACGATTGAGATGCATCCTTACCGCATCTAAACCGTGTGCTCGCTCGCATCTGATCCCACGTTACGTGGCGGCATCTGATGCGGAGTGAGTGCTATCGAGCCGTGCGACCACTCGATCGCAATCGAGCGATCAATCAAGCCCACTCATCGTGCCTCAGCTGCCGCTCGCCAAGGTTTGAACGTGCGCCTCTGCAATGTGTAAGCACGTTCAACCAACGTGCTACAAGCGCATTTGTGTCGCGCTTAAGTTTTGTGTGCACGTGTCACAGTCGTTGGGTGATCATCCAATAGTGGAGAAGCGGCAATCAGATTGAAGAAGAGGAGCAACGGGTGCAGCAACTAATTGGTCGACTGAGATGGCACCACATGGTGCCATCTTGGCCGTCCATCTTCTGGATGATGTAGATAGTGCCACGGTTGTCGGATTGAGTCGATTTTCATGCCGTTAGGCTACGATCGTCGATCCAAATCCATCCGTGTGCTTGAATTTGTCATTTGAAGTGTGGATTCACACCATCTTGGCCCTTGATCTTCTAGGGTTCCTCGGTCTCTATCTGATGCTACAGATTTTTGATTAAGGCAATCTTGGAGTCGTTGAACTCCAATCGTTGCCCTGATCAAATATGTATGGTTGGAACTTCGATTTGAGGTCCCGATAAAAATTTTCCCTGCCCCTGAACATAAAAGGAGACAATTAACCTCCATTTTATTCAAACTAATCTAAATGCAAGATGATGTATGCTATGCAATATTTATAGTATGTAATGCAATTCTATGCTTAAGAACATGCATAAATAGACATCTTATGTAGTGTAATCATGTTTACCTCATTAATCCAAAAAATTCACCCCCTTTTTGACATTATCAAAAAGGTTTAAGTAATTTTATCCTATACTCCTCCTTGAATCATGCTGTTCTAATTTACTCTTATTGATATAACAAGATAGCTATTCATTTATCCATTAACTCCCCCTTTCTAATGGAAATATAGCTATGTTCATTTAGAACCTCGCCCTTAATGATGGACAAATAGCTTTATAAAATTTAAACTCCCCCTATCTAAATGCTATAGATGAAAAGATATGGTAAAGGGTGTAGCTCACTTATCATGGCCAATAGCATGGCCCAAATGGAGGTTGATGCCAAAATGGATGGGGTTCCCATTCATAGCTTGGAGTTTCGAGCATCGAAGCTGGTCACCAACTGAACGTTTGACGCGTGGTGGTTCGATCACCCACCGTCGTCTCACCGATCTTCTCATCTTCCTCTTTGGTCTACTCCTTGGTCCCCTCAATTCGAGTAGTCCATCATTCATCTTGTAAGTCCAATCCTTGATATTGAAATCTTCTTTGTGACCTACAAAGCAAGACTCTAATTCACTCTTCGGTATCCAAGTTAATTTGGATCCAATTTTGTTAGTTGGTCTCCTTGATGGAGATCCTTTCTCTACCTTATGATTGATGCTAACTCCACTTAACAATTTATCTTATTTTTCTTTAAGACAGGCACAATCATTTTCAATAACATGCATCTTGATTTTTAAATCAGAAATCTCCATTTTTAAACTAGTATTCTCCTTAATCAATTTATTATTTTCATTGACTAGGTTATGATTTTCTAACAATAAGTTATCATTTTTAGAAATGATAGGACTACAACTAACTTCTAGATCTTTAAGTTGTCTCTAACTATTCATTTTCAAATTTTAGAAAACTATGATTCTTTTTAATGCTCTTGTTTTCTACTTTTAGTGACTTACTAAGCTCATATAATTCATCAAAAGCATCTTGTAATTCAGAATTTACCTCCTTGTTGTCATTGTCATCCTCACTTGTGATGGCCATGAAGCCCATGCAAGCACTTTCGTTCTTCTCTTCAAGATCTTCCTCTTCTTCTTTCAAGGTTGAATCATCCCACGTGGCTTGAAAAGCCTTCTTCCTGTATCTCTTCTACTTTTTGAGAAGAGGACATTCGGGTCGATGATGCGCCTTTTCGTTGCAATGATAGCAATGTCTCGGGCTATCTTGTTTCTTTTTCTTCTCTTTTCTTGAGTTCCTGCAAAACTTAGAGAATTTTTTAAATAAAATCCAAAGGTCTTCATCGTCAAAACATACCTCACTATCCAAAGCAGCTTTGATGGTGAGAGTCTTTCTTGGCTTCAACTCTGGTGTGTCCTTCTCCTACTTCATCATTGTCTCATAGGCCATGAGATTGCTTAAGAGATCCCCCATGTTGAGCTCCTCAACTTCAATTGCCTCCTCGATGGCGGTGACCTTTTGTTCCCATTCTAGTCCGAGGGAATGAAGAAGCTTTCCTTGAAGCTCCCTCTTTATAAAGGTCTTCCCTAAAGCTTTCAAATTGTTTACTATGAGAGTCAACCTAGTGCTCATCTCACTTAAAGACTCATTAGGTTTCATAGAAAAAGATTCAAAATTTTGAGATAAGATATTAAATTTAGAGGCTTTTACCTTGGAAGTACCTTCATGGGTGTTAATCATTTACGAATCGCTACGCTAACGTGTTCGGTTTTGGAAAACCTGCCGTTGTAGTTCGAAAGCGAAGAATTCGTGTTCAATAAATAAAATTTATACCGAAATGAAAATTCCGGGTCGAACACAGGGAGGCGGATGTTTGATTTAAAAACTACGCGTTTCTTTTTATTTGTCACAGAATAATTCAATTTAAAACTATCTAATTATTTACAAAAAATAGAAGAGAGAGAGAGAGTAAGAGAGAAAGAGAATATTACACAGAGAAATCAAAATGAGATGTAGAATAAACAAGGAATTTTTCATTAAGGAGATTGTTCATTTCACTCTTACAACTACAAAGCATAAAATAATTACTCTAGAAAGCGATAAATTTACTCTAGAAAGCATTAAAAGAATGGAGGGAGAAATGTCCTCCTCGACGATTGCTTGGAGGATGAACAAAACTACACTAGAAAGCAGTAAATCTATACTAGAAAGCAGCAAAAAGAATAGGGAGAGAGAATTCCTCCTCAACGGTTGCTTGGAGGACGAGTCGGATGGGATGATGCCTGGATGAAGGAGAACGAAGCAGGACGAAGGAGGACGAAGCAGAAGAACGGGAACGAAGCAGCACGCCATCGTCGTCGCGGGATCCACTTCCGAAGGGGAACGAAAATTGGACTTTATCTCGCGAGAAGCATCCCGGGTGTGAGACAAGCTTCTCTTAAGCTTTAGAGGGGTAGAGAGGAGAAGGAAGGGATGAAAATTTCGTATGGAGGGGGTCTCCTTTTATAGTTGCAAGGAGTGGGGGCAAAATGGACATTACAACTTCAAAATAATAAATAAGGGGCTTTAGTGACGGATAAAACCGTTGCTAAAGCCTCCTTCGTGGGCGTCGTGGGCGGCTCGCGTGCGCCTAATCGCCTACTCGGGCGCGCAATGCCTGTGCGCGTTCGCTAGTTCTTAGCTGTCCGATCGCGAGATCGGACGGCTTAGAT
Organism: Thalassia testudinum; assembly: GCA_037157565.1. Lineage (NCBI taxonomy): Eukaryota > Viridiplantae > Streptophyta > Magnoliopsida > Alismatales > Hydrocharitaceae > Thalassia > Thalassia testudinum. Next base: position 16,756,805 of record JAZHRO010000007.1, read on the forward strand.
CGCACTTCACCCACTGCAGCCCGCCCGCCTGGCGCGTCAGATTGCGCATCCGCGCCGCACGTTCAATCGCGCGTCGGCGCTATCGGGTGCATGCGGCCGTCCGATCTCCATCTGACGCTCCACGCGCCTACTTGCCTCCGCCCAATTTGAGGCTCGCGGGACTTGATCCCGCGACCTCTACTTCGCCCGCGGTTGCATCACTGCTGCACTATGCCTTCGAAATGGTCGCGCGGATGAATTAGCCAGCCGCATCCACAGCCGTTGGATCTTGATCCAACGGCGGAGAATCTACGCGCTGATTGAAGAAGAAAAGGTGCGGCAGTGCTGGAGGCCGTTTGGGCGGCTGGGATGGCACCCCGTGGCACCATCTTGGTCATCCATCTTCTGGAAGTTGTGGATGGTGCCACGGATGTCGGATTGACTCGATTTTTGTGTCATTGGGCTACGATCGTCAATCCAAATTCATCTGTGCAGTTGGATTTGTCATCTGAAGTGTGGATTTTCACCATCCTGGCCCTTGATCTTCTAGGGTTCCCCGGTCACTATCTGATGCTACGGATGCCTGATTAGGGCGATCTTGGAGTTGTTGAACTCCAATCGCCGCCCTGATCACATCCATACGGTTGGATCTTTGATCCGAGGCCCCTATAAAATGTTTGCCCTATCCAAGCACATAAAAGGAGATAATTAACCTCCATTTTATTCAAACTACTTTAAATGCAAGATGATGCATGTTATGCAATCCTATGCTTAAGAACATGCATAAATAGACATTTTAAGTAGTGCAAATGTGTTTACATCAATGGGTTACCTCTAGAGTGTGCCATAACTCATATGTGGTGGCTCACTGAGATATCCGGTTGAACTCCTCCGGGATTAGCGCACAGTACAATGCGTTCATTGCTTTTGTGTTGAGGGAAAGCTAGTGGGTTTACTACTGCGAGTGGTCGCTTCGAGTCTCGCTGGGACTTCGTAAGGGGTTTCGCATCATCCTCATAATGCGAAGTCGGTGGCTTGAAGCGACATCTACATACGCAATTTCCAATATGCGTAATTGCTCCCATCGAAGTAGGGCGGTTGGACGATAGACTGCCCCTATGAATGTCATGTGGCGAAGATGCTCCCCTCCAAGATCGCTCGTCAGTGTGTGACACCGATGAAGCGAAACCCGCTCTGATACCAAATGTAGGTTCTGATGGAGGGGGGGTGGATGTGCATGATACAAAATAAAATGTGGAAATATAAATAACCAATCTCATAAGAATGCAATCACAAGTACACAAGGGATTTTTAAGTGGAAACCGAAACCTGGATAAAAACCACTACCAAGCCTCTCGACTTATGATTTACCGATAACTTAGTCGATCAAATCCACTAACGTACTGCTTCAACGAGGGTAGTACAACCTCTTAGAACCAAGCTACTTTATACCCGAGGGTAGCGTAACATCAAAATCCCCCCTCTTCATGGGTAGTATTTTGTCTTGCGAGGGAGACAGAAATTCGCAAGGCGAATACCAACTAAAGACAAGAAGAAAATGTCATATAGAGCCACAAAGTATGTAAGTAAAACTAGCTACTATAGGCAAAGAAAACTTCCCTTTAGTGGAAGTGCATCGGCTATTGACGTGGAGTGCATGAACCACGCAAGGGCATGAATGGCGCTCTCGTATTCATAGGCAAGAGTGCGGGTGCACAACTGGGAAGATGCTCTCAAGATGTAAACTAAGGCTTGGAGAGCATGATTACTTCTCAAGATCAACTTGACACAATATAATTTGGAAGAAGTGTATCAAGTTGTATATTGATCAGGAAGGGTGCTCCTCTATTTATAGATGTCCTAAGAAGGCTTTGGAAGGCCTTGAAAGTCTTCTAGAGCCAAATGGGAATAATCCAAAGGCAAATCAGGCCAAAATCAGGGTCATTAATGATTCCGACAAGGTTATCTGATGTCTGGATCTATTATCAGACATCTGGGTCATCGTTTAATCTAGGCATCGGTCGTTTGATCTAAAGGAGTAGAAGATCTGGATTGAGTTGGATCAAGACGGATGTCTAAGATTCAATTATATGATGTTTGGGCTTATAATCAGACATCTAATCCTAAGAAGGTTTCTTTACAATTTTCACAAGATCGAAACAAGGTTCTAGCGATAAGTTGCATAGACGATAGATCGGACATCTGATAATAAGTCTGGACCCTGGAAACACAAATCACTATAGGAATGGTTTTCCTAAGTTTCACACGACTATAATCATCTGACAAGAGGTAATTAGGGTTAGATCTTAGCCTAACGTCTATTTATCAGACATGTGGGATGCTCTATGGACGTCAAAAAGTAGATGTAAATTATATTAAGGGTTAATTGATTGGTACACTGTAGTGGACTAAATTAAGGCCTAAGTGCATTATCACTGAGATAAGAATTTAATTTAGAATACACATTTCATTAATAAAATTATTTAAGCCCATGATTTATCATTTGCACATTTTTTGTGATTAGAAGTGCACCCTTGATATTCATGTACTAATACATTTACATAGTTGTGATTGTTGCAAGAATAAATTGGGCATATTGATTTCGACATCCTGGTTTTTATTAGAAAAAGGAAGAGATTCTAAATTCTGCATCTTTGAAACTTAGTATTACATCCCATAATCACTTCCTTCCATCACAAATCTTCTTCCATTTATGAGACAAAAAATAATAATAATCAAAGAGGTTCTAAAATCTGCATCTTTGAAACTTAGGATTACATCCCATAATCACTTCCTTCCATCAAAAATCTTCTTCCATATATGAGACAAAAAAAAAAATAATCACCTCCCTCTTATTTCCATGCATGCACATTGCAAACCTTCCTTATTCTCTCTCCCTGAAACCTCTCACTTCTCTTTCGGTAACAAGAAATAACAAAGTCTTTCCTTCTCTGATTTTCTCTCTCTCAATCTATATATGTAGGAACTCAATGGCAGGAAGGATGGATCTCCCCTCCACGGGGAAGAAGCCCTCCTTCTCTACCTCTCTGGCTTGCAAGCAACTACCTTCACTGTGTGCCTTCTCCGCCACCACGAGCCTCCACCGTCGACACCGCGACTTCCTTACCATGACCACGAGTTCCCCATGACAGCACTCCAACAACCTCTACCATGTGCCTAAGACTTCACCGCCGTGAGCATCCAATCGTAATCGTGCTTCCTCTCGACGAGCATGGTGATAGCATGCTCCTTGACACCACAACCTCCTCTTCGACCGCGTGCACGTTCGAGCCACCATGCACTCAGTATGTAACGTTCGAGCCACGACCGTGAGCATCCAACCGCATGCGCTCACCAATCACAGCAGAACCGCATGTGCCATAAACCACCATGCACGCACCCTTGTGCACAAGCCTCCTAGCCACACACACTGTCTCACCGAGCATGGCTACCTTCCTCCTCACCCACGATGTCCATAACTCCAGCAGACCCGCGCGACCACCCCCATGCGCAACCACCCACACGCCAATGGCCTCTTCATCTTCTTCATCTTCTCCACCAATAGAGAAGAAGAACCCAACGCTGGTCGTTCATCTCGACACACAGCTACCTCGTTTGGCCACCACACTCCATGCAGTTGGCGCAGTTGACCTGACCTTAATGCCTCGAGCTCACCTACATCCGCAGCCGGTGGTCCTGTAGTCCACGCATGCTATGGGAAGCCACCACTGCCGGTGGGTTCTTCTCCACTAGCCAGCCATCTCCAGCCACCACAGACCGCCGCACCACCTCTAGAGTGCTCCCCTCCTCCGACTGATCTCCTCCAGCCAAGCTTGACGGCTGACGCTCCTTCGATCCACACACACGAGAACAGCCTCCCTTGTTTTGCTATAGTGGGGGAGGCATTAATTGGGTGAGGATTTTAGGATTGTGAAGCACTATTAACATATTTTTCAACATTAGTTTATTCGGTGCTTATTTCATGCATGCCCGTCTCTTCTTGGTTTATTGTGACAACATTGGAGGGTTGGATTTATTAGTTAATGCACTTTGTTTTCTTTCCTCCCATGACAAGTTGGCATCAATGGCAATTTATTTTTCTTAAACATGATTTTATGTGGAATTGATATAGGTGATCTTATTGGTTCTGTCCTCCCTGTTGATACGATCAGAATTGTGGTATAATTTTACTATACTTTTAGTAACTTTGATCGAGGGTTTTCCACCACATATATTACTACGGCACAATATTTTTCTGACAGCATATTTGAAAAGAGAAAAAATTCTCGACCAAATGGCACTGTTACCCGGGTGGCAACAGACGCAATAGATTCACCTGATTATTTCTGAGTATTCTGAGTTGCGCAATTATTTGATCATTCTTTATCATTTTGTGCAAGGAATCTGACGAGCCAACAGGTGCAGCAGAGCAGCGACATCAACCTTGAGTGACACCAACATGAGGAGAAGATGCAGGAGAGCTAGATCTTGCTTTCACAGGGGATTTTCCTTCGTCACAAATTTTATTTCTGTCTTCTCGCCCTTGTAGTAATTGGGGCTAAATTTTTTGGAGTCTGTCCCCACATTCTTTAGCTACTGGGGTTTACATTCTTCTGCATGTGTGAATCATTTTTTTGCTTGCTTACCTCTAAAGCAAGCAAAAGAAAATATCAAGCTGCCTGTTTAGGAGTTTCATGCCCTTAGGTGCACGCATTTAGGGGTCATTGACCAGCACATTAGATCTCATTGTTGCATTGTGTTGAACGTCGGGTTGCTATGCTAACATGTTTGGTTTTGAAAAACCTATCATCAAAGTATGAAAGCGAAGAACTCGTGTTCAACAAATAAAATTTATACCAGAATGAAAATCCCGGGTCGAACTCAGGGAGGCTACGTCGATCTATATTCGCAATTATATTTTTTTTTAGAATTTTTCTTGAAAAGTGAGGCGATGTAATTACAATGAAGCCATAATAACAATCGGACTAAACAAAGGGAGAAAGAGAGAGAGAGAAAACATGTATTCAATATTTCAAAATGTTTATACAATAAAACAAAATAAGAATTACACTAGAAAGCTGGAAATCAACTACACTAGGAAGCAGGAAAATTCTACACTAGAAAGCTATAAAGAAGAATGGGAGAGAGAAGTTATCCTCTTCGATGATTGCTTGGAGGACGAGCTGGACGAGACGCCACCTAGACGAAGGAGGACAGAGTGGGAAGAAGGAGATCGAGGTAGGCGGAACGAGAACAGAGCGGCACGTCATCATCATCACGGGATCCGCTTCCGAAAGGTGGACGAAAATTTGACTTTATCTCGCGAGGTGCATCCCGGGTGTGGGACAAGCTTCTCTTGAGCTTTGAAGAGGTAGAGAAGAGAAGGAAGGGATGAGAATTTCGTATAGAGGTGGAATCCTTTTATAGTTGCATGGAGTGGGGGCAAATTGGTTATTACAACTCTAAAAAATTAATTCAAGGCATTTAGTGATAGATAAAATCGTCGCTAAAGGTCCGAACATGGCCTTCGTGGGCAGCATGCGTGCTCCCGCTCACCTCCTCGTGCGTAACGCACGTGCAAGTTCAGTCACGATCGGATGGCTTAAATCACGTTACCGTCTGCCTCCTCTACGCGCCCGCTCGCGTGCGATTCCGCATGAGGCGTGGCATGAAATAGCGCGTGGGATGGATTGGGCGTCCGCAGTTGCTCTATCACGATCGAGCGATCACGGAGCTCACTCACTCGCGCTCCAGTACACGCTCACGAGGAGTCGATCGCACGTTGCTTGCTCGCAGAAGAGCTCTCGCCCGCTGCGTTGCATCTGGAGATGGTCACGCGGATGAAATCAGGCACGCGCATCCACAGCTGTTGGATGCGCATCCAACGGTGGTGAAGCGGTGCTCTGATTGAAGAAGAGAAGGTGCGGCGGATGCTTCGGCTGGTTAGGCAGCTGAGATGGCACCACGTGGCACCATCTGAGCCATCCATCTTCTAGGTGATGTAGATGGTGCCACGGTTATCAAATTGAGTCGATTTTTGCGCCATTAGGCTGCGATCGTCGATCTAAATTCATCCGTGTGATCAGATTTGTCGTTTGAAGTGTGGATTCACACCATCTTGGCCCTTGATCTTCTAGGGTTCCCTGGTCTCTGTCTGATGTTACAGATGTCTGATTTGGGTGATCTTAAAGTCGTTGAACTCCAATCATCGCCCTATCACATCTGTACGGTTGGATCCTTGATCTGAGGCCCCGATAAAAAGTTTGCCCTATCCATGAGCATAAAAGGAGACAATTAACCTCCATTTTATTCAAACTACTCTAAATGCAAGATGATGCATGTTATGTAATATTTATAACATTCAATGAAATCCTATGCCTAAGAACATGCATAAATAGACATCTTAAGTAGTGTAAATATGTTTACATCATACCCCTATGCCTACCTTTTGTTAGTCCCTAGCAAAATCTATATGCTATTTATAAAAGAATTAGGTTGGATTATTTGGGCATGAGTTACTTTCAATCATTAAGAAAATGTTTACCTAGGATCTGAACTTTCAAAGACACAACAATGCCCGAGTATCTGCCAAAATGAAGACCGCCTCAAGCCCTCGCCTTATTCAAAGAAAATTTTATTTTTCTTTTTCTCCTTTTTTGTAATTTTTTTGGATTTTCAAGTTTCTGGGTTTAAGAGTGGCTTTCTATGGCCATTCAACTCACCCAAGATTTGATGAGAATCCTAAGTTCAAAGCATCTTATTGTGAATGTGATAGACTCGTTGACCGGCAGTTAAAACAGACTTCAGATTTCTACACCTCTAGGTGACCTAAAAAAGAATTTTTCCTAAAGGTGTATCTTTACAACTGGTAGCTTTCTCCCTACTTTTAGTTTTTTACGGGGTCAACACAAGGGTGAATCCTGTGTATATCTCCCTGGTTTATTCTACTTCTCCGCTTCTTCCTAAGTGTTTTGGGAATTTTCAGTGCATTTATTGAGTTGGGTTCTAGACAACCGGTCGATGAGCTGTTACCACCGATAACTTGCCAGCCATACTCGTGCAACGAAGTGTGGCTTATTTATTATTATTTTTTTCTTTTCTCCTTTTCTCTTTTTTTTTTTTTTTAAGTAGGTGGCTTCCCTGGTCTAAGATTTACCTAAAGGTAGCAAAAAGGGAAAGGTCCAGTGACTGGGCTTTGGACAACCTACCGATGGGCTATTACCCATGATAACTTGCCAGCCATATCACCCTAGAAGGTTCATTAGCTACCTAATTTCCGTTAGAATCGTCGAACAATGAGTCAGTGCAAAGAAAGTGTGTAGATGCTAGAAACTCAAGGTTCCCTCAAATCAGTGGGTAGGTTGATAAGTCGTGTACTTATCACCCAAACTTATTTACTCCAATTAAAATAAAATTTAGGTTGGCGAGGACTCGAAAAACAAATCCACATTTTAGTGGATACATGGGCTGATTAAGTCCAAAGACCTCAAGGGTCTTTGTGTTCAAACCATAATGTATTATTTCCTAAGATTTAAAAATTTTCTTAAACCCAAGTTCTCTTTCCTAATTCCATTTTTTTTTTAATAAAATAAAATAAATCTATGGAGCAGATGAATAAATTCAAAGATGAATATCCACCCCCCATGCCTATCTAATGCAATGTCCTCATTGTATTAAAAAGATATAAAACAGAGTGGAATAGAGTAGAAAGCACCAGAATTGCGTGAATGTCAGGTCCGCTCTGAGATGAAAACTAAAAAGAACTGTATACGTGTTGAATTTAGTGCCTTCAGCTAGGCACACTATACAAAGAAGAGAAATAAAGAATTCACTGGTGCATATCAGAATCAGAATAAATAGATGAAACCTTGGACCTACCAGCAAATGTCCACAGATGTGGATAAATTGTGGTGCAAACCCATACCCCATAATCGATAATATATCAGGTTCTGGATAAAAATTACCCAAAACCTAAAATCAATATGCAAGCGGGGTCGAGCCTGCGATTTATGAGGATGCAACCCAAGACCAAAAAGTCGGGTTACAGAAAATTCAAGCTCCAAAGGATAATCAATGAATGTGTGCTTGGGTTGGACATCCTCAGAACAAATGTTGTAAGGGTTCTAGTTTGATGGTTTCAGCTTAATAGGAACCCTTCGACTCAGTCTTCTACTTCCTCCGGAACTTGCTTCCCAAATCAAAATTTCTCGGCTCCTATCCTCCTCATTCAACATGTCAAATTCCAGGACCTCTTGCATATTAATCACCACGTCTGAAATCTCCAAGTCTAAATGATGTGGCTGAATCATAATTGACTTGGGTCTAATTATCTCAGAAACAGAATCATCGTTAAGCTCAATGGGGTGTAACTGATAATCAGGGCATTTGATTGAATCCTCCAGAAAATGCGATTCTGGGTCCATAATGTCAGCGCTAATAAGATCAGTTTCCTCAATTACTGGGCTATCAGATGATCTATCAGATTCCTCAGGCCCAATCGTCCCATAGAAATTGTGTTCTGTAAACTCGCGTGAGACTTCGTAAATTGAATCTTCACCATCAGAATCAAAGAAATCAAAATCCGTATTAATTATGTCTCAAAATCATCTGTCACTTTCTGTTCCAAGGAGACATACGTTTCCTCGTACCCCATCTCAGGGATCTCAGGTGTAGAAATCAGATCTTCCTTAATTGGTTACTCTAATTCTATCTAGTCAACCTTGTAACATGTGTCCCCCCAACAGGTGCCTGAATGGGTTCTGACATTGGCTTTCCTAAAGAGGGTTCATCCTGGGAACCATCCCATGATTGAATCAAAGCGACCACAAATCTCATCCTTAATTTCGCTAACTTCCCAAGTAGAAACTCACCCGGGTTCTTATCCTTAACATCCTGGAGCCAATCCAACAAATACTTATTCAAATCATCAATCATGTGAAACAGGGGCTCCAATCTGTCAATGCAAGGTGTTGGCTGAACTTCTAAATATTGTATGATATTTCTCAAGTTAGCCAGAACCTTTTCTTTAACCTGGTTACCCCGAACCAAATGAGTTGGTTCAAGGTTGGGCAGGTTTGGGGTCAATGCAGGGGAATTAACGAATTGAGATTCGTTATACCCTTCCTGATAATAGGTCAATTCAGATTGTTCAAAAGGTGCTGATGACCTAAAGGCAGTGTAGTCAGAGGATGGGTAAGAATCCGTGTATCCTTCTTGATTGTAGATCATATTAGGTTTTTCATGAAAGGTTGATGATCTATAATCGATGTGGCTTTGAGAAGGATAGAAATCACAATCAAAGTGTTCAGGGTTAGACCCTAAACACGAAGGTCTGGAACTGTATCCCCAATCCGAGTTATCCCAACTAACTGATGATTGATTACGGTACGAGTCAGGATAATCGTCATGTTGAGGATAATTCAAAATAGGAGGGAAAGAGCGGGAATGCATGTAATATGTGGAAGGATTCATGAGAGATGGGAGGAAGAAAGGCGCCTAGCAATACAAACAATCAAACTTGTCCTTAAGTGGGCTAGCCTAAAGACCTACAGACTCCCAAAACCCATCTTGAGATAAAGGAACAATTTGATCTACTTCTGTCTGTTCAATCCAACTAGTTAGGAGGGACTGGGGAGAAGGTTCTTCCTTTGGCTTGCGCCTCCGGTTCCTAGTGTACCCCGCAGCCACGATCGTTTGATTCTGCTCCCCTAGCTAGACATCAGATTGAACAGTAGAAATAGACTAATCGAAAATAATCTCGTTCTGGGCTCTGAAGAGCGAGTCGAATCCTTAAGGCCAACGTCTACTCTATTTTATTTACGGCTAGGTCTGAATGTGCTTTGTTATGTGATGGGCCCTTTATATAGGTTGTGCCTTTAATGATTGATTGATTTGTGTGTGCGTGCACAACTAGTGGTTTTCAAGCAAGATTATTTTTGATGCGGTGAATTTCAGGGTTCAAATCTTGCTTAGTAGCTTTTAGGATTCAACTTTAGGTGTTTTCAAACAAGTTTTGTTGGCACACCAGGTTTTGAAAGCACAGGTGAAGTTGTTTTCCTTTGAAGCTTAAAAAGAATGTGGAGTGCCTGGTAAATCCCTAAGAGTTGAACCTAAATGGCAGCTACTTGATGAATTGATTTTAATTGAAGTGGTGCGGCCCAATCAACTCAAACAATTGGCCTGTTGCACCACTTAATTAGGCACACTAGTGATTTCCTAATCTGATTTCTACTCAATTATGTGTTTGGATGTGTGTACCAGCTCCAATGATCGGTTTACCGGTTGAGTTTGAAAATCAGATGAGGTTCTGTACCTCTGTGAGATTTTTTTATTTTCTTTCTAAATATGGAGGTTGGGGAGAGTATTGGTGTCAAACAACAAACAATCTAACCTTAGAGTTTATAAAAGCACCTAGGTTGATTGATGTTTGTGTTATTATGTTGTGAAATGAAATCTAATGGGTGGGAGGTGGGGGATAACTTACAAAACCTTCCACAGCACTTTACTCCAATCTACCACTTTTGCTCGTCTCAAAAGAGTACCTACAATCACAATAAGAAAGGAGAGAAGTGAGGTAAATTATTCGTAAGTTGTAAAAATGCGAAGAAAAATCAAGGATCGTCTCCTCCCTGGCAATGGTGCCAAAATGTTGAATGTCGGGTTGCTACGCTAACGTGTTTGGTTTTGAAAAACCTATCGTCGTAGTATGAAAGTGAAGAACTCGTGTTCAACAAATAAAATTTATACCAGAATGAAAATCCCGGGTCGAACTCAAGGAGGCTACGTCAATCTATATTCACAATTATATTTTTTTTAGAATTTTTCTTGAAAAGTGAGGCGATGTAATTACGATGAAGCCATAATAACAATCAGATTAAACAAAAGGGAGAGAGAGAGAGAGAAAACATGCATTCAATAATTCAAAATGTTAATACAATAAAACCAAGTAAGAATTACACTAGAAAGTGGGAAATCAGCTATACTAGGAAGCACGAAAATTCTACACTAGAAAGCTATAAAGAAGAATGGGAGAGAGAAGTTATCCTCCTCGACGATTGCTTGGAGGATGAGCCGGACGAGACGTTGCTTGGATGAAGGAGGACGGAGTGGGAAGGAGATCGAGGCAGGAGGAACGAGAATGGAGTAGCACGTCATCGTCGTCGTGGGATCCGCTTCTGAAAGGTGGATGAAAATTTGACTTTATCTCGCGAGTATCCTAGGTGTGGGATAAGCTTCTCTTGAGCTTTGGAGAGGTAGAGAAGAGAAGGAAGGGATGAGAATTTCGTATGGAGGGGGTCTCCTTTTATAGTTGCAAGGAGTGGGGGCAATTTGGTCATTACAACTCTAAAAACATTAATTCGGGACCTTTAGTGACGGATAAAATCGTCGCTAAAAGTCCAAACGTGGCCCTTGTGGCCGGAGCACACGTGCCCGCTCACCTCCTCGCGTGTAACGCACGCGCACGTTCAGTTGCTCTCAGCCGTCCGATCGCGAGATCGGATGGCTTATATCGCACTATCGCCCACCTCGTCTGCGCACCCGCTCACGTGCGATTCCACATGAGGCGCGGCGTGCAATAGCGCGTGGGATGGATTGGGTGCCCGTAGCCACTCGATCGCGATTGGGCGATCGTAGAGCTCGCTCACCTGCGCTCCAGCACCCACTCGCGAGGAGTCGGTCGCACGCCCTTGCTCGCGATAAAGCTCTCGCCTGCTGCGCTGCGTCGTCGAGATGGTCGCGCGGATGAAATTAGGCACGCTCATCCACAGTCGTTGGATGCACATCCAACAGCGGAGAAGAGGTGCTCTGATTGAAGAAGAGAAGGTGCGGCGGATGCTTCAGCTGGTTGGGCGGCTGAGATGGCACCACGTGGCGCCATCTGAGCCATCCATCCTCCGGATGATGTAGATGGTGCCACAGTTGTCGAATTGAGTCGATTTTCACGTCGTTAGGCTGCGATCGTCGATCCAAATCCATCCGTGTGGCCAGATTTGTTGTTTGAAGTGTGGATTCACACCATCTTGGCCCTTGATCTTCTAGGGTTCCTCAGTCTCTATCTGATGCTACAAATGCTTGATCAGGGCAATCTTGGAGTCGTTGAACTCCAATCGTCGTCGTGATCTTATCCGTTTTGTTGGATCTTCGATCCGAGGCCCTGATAGAAAGTTTGCCCTGTCCAAGCACATAAAAGGAGACAATTAACCTCCATTTTATTCAAACTACTCTAAATGCAAGATGATGCATGTTATGCAATATTTATAGCATGCAATGCAATCCTATGCTTAAGAACATGCATAAATAGACATGTTAAGTAGTGTAAACATGTTTACATCACATTGCGAGCATATTGACACGAAGATTGCTGGAGACAGGTACACCTTTCTAACTTTTGCGTCCAGCTCCTACTTATGCATTTGCATTCGGATTAAAATTCAAAACCACCAAATTGATTGAATTTACTAATTCAGTGGTCGCCTAACTGAAATTGGGACTAATAATCAGATTCGTCGTTAAAATCAAATCACACTTTATTTGATTCAATGAGACTTGTCTGCATTTTCAAAATAAAAGAAGATTTGCTATGTAATGCACACTTCTGACACTGAGCATGCACATTAGGCTATAGGTACCAATCTCTTTATCAGTGCAGACTCTCCTATCTTGTTTTGTGGTGGTGGTACTATCTTTTGACAGTGTGTTTTGATACTTCACGGAGGGGGACACCACTTAAAGAACAAAAGGGTAGTTAAGGGGCATCACTTACGCATCGCCTCAAAGGAAGGGTTCACCCTACTTGCATCCGTTTGTTCATCCTTGGAGTAACTTCTCACTTGATCACTTAAGAGTATCATCTAAGCAAAGCATAGGTCCTAGGGCACTCGAGGGTCAACTTAAGGCACGTAATTGATTATGAAATTTGTTTTGCCACCAAGAGAGAACGTAAACAACCTCTATCTTCTCTAAAGAGCTTTTTAGGGATCTCAAGTCACATCTCCCTCTTATACCACTTAAGTGGGAACGGGCAGGTGCAAACTTGACTCCATTTGACAAATTTTAAGGAGTTGATTGGAGGTTGGATTAAATTTGCTCTAAGAAAGAAAAGAGATGTCCCATTGCCTTGTGTTTGATTGGGGTGTGTTTTCCAAGTTGTGTTTTCAAATGGATTATACTAACTACTTCACTTCTTTTCACCCCAGAATACCCAATCCCAATACCTATAGTTATCCATCTTCTGATGAGCATTGGAATCCTTTCTACTCTTACTATAGGAACATTGGTCTGATTAAACCCCAACCTAGTGGTGATGAATAGAACCTAGGAGAAGGGTATCCCAACCCTAACTTTTCCATGACCATGCCCAACCTGTCCACCCTTCATGATTTGTCTTATCGAGGTTGGACTAATACTCCTAGGCAACTTGAACCTAAGATTGACTATCCTACTCAATTTGATGGTAGCCTCTCCTCTTTTATGATTGAAATGCAAAAACAACTGAAAGAGATGATGGATTCTATGGGAGAGATTTTGAGGAATAGTCAAAGCTTAACTGAAGAGATTAACTAGCTTAGTGATCCTCCTACAGTCAATTCTTATCCTTACCCTTATATCCCCGATTGCCAAGATAATTTCAAGGAAGACAATGACAACAGGGATCCTATTTTGAGGAGTAGCTATAACTTTGATGTCCCTCATGAGATATGCCCACCAGAAGGCAATCCTGGTCACTATCCACCTGATCTTAATTGGAAGGAGAAAATGGGCCCATTAGATGAACTCGACTCAAATGATAGTATCTTCGTTACATTTGATGAAATGGGTAGCAGTCAAATAGTCAACCCCACTCCCAGTCTAAATCTTGAGGTGGAATCTGTACCCCATCCTAGGGATCCTGAGCATATACTTTACGCTTCTGGGGACCTTGCACCTCAGTTAGAGCCCCCTGAGGATTGTGATTTAGAAGTTAACAAATTCCAGGAGTCTTGGATGCCAGAGGAAATCATACTAGAAGGAAGTGATAATAGCCACACTCCTCTATCAACGGGACCAACACCTGTCATTGAATATTCTGAGGATTCACAAGTCCCCAACCCAAGTGACCACGAAAAAATTGAGACGGAATTGGAAGAATTAGAGCAATATTGGTCTCAGGGACAAGAAAAGTTGATTTTCAAGGAATCACTTGATCCTGATATGAAAGATTGTTCTGAGTCTCAGAGTCAAAAGGGACAAAATATAAAAGAGCATGATGATGACTTTGAGGGGCCTAGGCTCAGAGTATGGAGTGACTCTAAGGATGAATATGTTTTGTTCGATGACTTACCCGTTGAGGATCTGACTAAATTAGCCAAATCCAGATTCCTACATGCCTTTGACTATCAAGATCATCCTCTCAAATAGTTAGAAGAAATGTAAGCAATTACTACTCTTGAGGAAAGGATCTATAAACCCCATGAGTAGGATCATAACATTGAACAAGAACCTAGGGATGTCATTATTGAGGACACTCACAGTCCTATTGCATCCAAACCACTTTCTACATGATAGTGAAATAAGTGACACCCCTGAGCAGTTCAAATTGGACAACGAACATTTAGGCCTATTCTAGGACATGCCCACAAATGATATGTAGCATGAAAGGCAATCAGTAACTAAGACTGCTTCTGATAACATTCAAGAACTGGAATGGATATCTAGGATGAATGCCAACGTACTCACACCCTCTTTAACCCTTGTCCCTGCACCACACTTGAGAGACTTACACTTCTGCAGAAATAGCTTCCTAAAATCTCTGCTCACACTTTTGATTAATGGGGAAATATCTAGACCAATGCACCCTGTGGTAGAGTGGCGAGTTTGGATCGACACTTTTCAATGTCAACCCATTAGTCTTAAGGTATGTTTCGTCACTCTCTGTACCGCACATATATTTGCTTGAGGAGCCTTTGCCTCGTCGCACACTCCTGGAGGTTACTACTCATGTGTATTATGTAAAACCTTCACAAATAGCTCAGGAGTACCCTCTTTTCACCTACTTCTGGCGAGTATTTGGCCTTACTATCCATCACCAACTTGCCAACATCTTGGGTTACTTACTCGCCAAGCCAAGTTTGTTATGTATCTTCTTTGGGTCTCCTTCTGTTTGCCTTCTAGAGGCCGATTTGCATGGTATCCCAACTCCATCTCAGGTAATATCTGTCCTTGCTTTTGTTTTTCAATGTGGACATTGTCAGATTTAGGCATGGGGGGGTATAACTTGAGGTTATTCATTGCATTTCTACATATTCTGCATGCAGTTTAGGCATCCATCTTGCATAAAAATAAAAATAAAAAAAGGAAATAGAGAGAGGAAGAGAGAAAAAGAAGGTGATGAAATCTTCGTGAGCTGAATTTCAAATGTATTGAGGAGAGACACTGGAAGAAAATGTGCAAAATTGTGCTAGTCCTAGTAGTTGATTATGGAAGAGTTACCTAAGTTCTAGGCAAGAATGAATGAATAAATAAAGTCCTGAAGTGCTAGAGAAAAAGAGATAAGTGAGGAATACCAACTTTAGGACTCCTAGGTCTATTCTAAGGCTTAAATACTCACATATTTGTTAAGATCTAGACTATTCCTCAAGAGGTTAAGGGAGTTGCGAGGCCGATGTATTAAGTCTAAGGCTTAGGGAGTATTCGGCCCCGTTGCCTACCCTTTGATTTGAGGAACTTGGTAACCTGAGCAAAAATCACATACTGGTCTGGTTTAGTGCGCATAACAAAGAATAATGTCGAAAAAAGTGTCTATTTTGAAACTGTTTTCCCGAAAAGTTGACTTAGGAGCGGCTTGAAGACACAAGTTGATTGGATGAGTTCCTGGCATGGAGAGAAGGAATGTAAAATAAGCCCCTCGAAGATGCATTATAACATATTGTCTCCTCGATGCTTGTCTCCTAGGATATCTAATTATCCTATCGGGGGCATAGAAGCATCTTATGCTGGTTCAGATGCCATGGACGGCATTATCCCGAAATGTCGATTGCCAGGGTTGGAATTTAGCTACAAAATGCCATGGGTAGTACTATCCCGAAGTGTCGAAAGCCAGGGTTCTGGGGGTTGCCATGGGCAGTGCTATCCCGAAGCATTGATTGCCAGGGACCCTGCGAGGATTGATGGTGGGGACAAGGAATCTGATATAGATCGTGATTAGGGTCAATCCAATGTTGAGTCTAGGGTAATTTAAAAAGAAAGAGAGAAAACTCTCCAAATAATATTTCTCCCTCTCTCTCTTACTAAAAATGCACTGGCAAAACTGAACCTAACCTTTCCATACAAATGCACGGGTGCTTTAAGAGCTGGGGTCAACGAACCTCTGGGCAGTTCTTGTGGGACTTAGAAACCTTCGTGGCAGACCTAAGGCAGAGGCTGGTCAGGTCCGTATCTTGGCTTGTACTTGAGTACCTTTAGGCCTATAGTTGGTATTTCAATCTAATTTCTAGAGTGTGGCACAATATGACATCCTGACAGTAAAATCTGGCCTGGAGAGCTAGTCTGTTTCGTAAGACTTTGCTCGGGACTAGCAAAACTTAGGCATGGGGGTATTTGATAGGTCCACTTTAGTGGACTTAATTAAAGCCTAAGCATTACCATTGAGATAAGAATTTAATTTAGAATATGCATTACATTAATAAAATTATTTAAGCCCGTGATTTATCATTTGCACATTTTTTGTGATTAGAAGTGCACCCTTGATATTCATGTACTAACAAATTTACATACTTATGATTGTTGTAAGAATAAATTGGGCATATTGATTTTGACATCCTAGCTTTTATTAGAAAAAGGAAGAGATTCTAAAATCTGCATCTATGAAACTTAGGATTACATCCCATAATCACTTCTTTCCATCAGAAATCTTCTTCCTTATATGAGACAAAAAAATAATAATCACCTCCATGCATGCACATTGCAAACCTTCCTTATTCTCTCTCCCTCAAACTTCTCGCTTCTCTTTTGGTAACAAGAAATAGCAAAGTCTTTCCTTCTCTGATTCTCTCTCTCTCAATCTATATATGCAGGGAACTCAATGGCAGGAAGGATGGTTCTCCCCTCCATGGGGAAGATGCCCTCCATCTCTCTGGCCTGCAAGCAACCACCTTCACCGTGTGCCTTCTCTGCCACTATGAGCCTCCACCATCGACACCGCGACTTCGCCCTTACCACGGCTGTGAGTTCCCCATGACCGCACTCCAGCAACTTCTACCGCGTGCCTAAGACTCCGCCACCGTGAGCCATCCAACTGTAACCGTGCTTCCTCTCGACGAGCGTGGTGATAGTGTGCTCCTCGACACCACGGCCTCCTCTCCGACCGCATGCGCCTTCGAGCCTCCATCGCCTGCAGCAATAGCCGCATGTGCTCACCGAGCACAGTAGAACCACGTGTGGCATAAACCCCCATCCGTGTGCCCTTGTGCGCAAGCCTCCTAGCCGCATGCACTATCTTACCGCGCACAACTAGCCTCATCCTCGCCCACTGCTACATGCCACAACGTACACAATTGCAGTAGACCAATGCAACCAACCCCGCACGCAGCCACCCACGTGCCAACAGCCTCTTCATCTCCTTCTTCTTCTCCGCCAACAGAGAAGAACCCAACACTGACGTTCATTTCGATGCACAGCCGCCTTATTTGGCCACCGCACTCCACGCCATTGATGCAGTTGACCTCGCCTCGATACCTCGAGCTCACCTACATCCGTAGCCGGCTCTTCTGCAGTCCACGGACATTGTGGGAAGCCACCACCACCGGTGAGTTCTTCTCCACTAGCCAACCATCTCCAGTCACCGCAGACCACCGCACCACCTCTAGAGTGCTCCCCTCCTCCATCTGATCTCCTCCAGCCAAGCTCGACGGGCGACGCTCCTTCGATCCACGCATGCACATGCGAGAACAGCCTCCCCTGTTTTGCTATAGTGGGGAGGCATTAGTTGGGTAAGGATTTTAGGATTGTGAAGCACTATTGACATATTTTTCTACATTAGTTTATTCGGTGCTTATTGCATGATGCCCGTCTCTTCTTGGTTTATTGTGACAACAATGGAGGGTTGGATTTATTAGTTAATGCACTTTGTTTTCTTTCCTCCCATGGCAAGTTGACATTAGTGGCAATTTATTTCTCTTGAACATGATTTTATGTGGAATTGATATAGGTGATCTTATTGGTTTTGTCCTCCCTGTGGATACAATCGGAATTGTGGTATAATTTCAGTATATTTTTAGTAACTTTGATCGAGGGTTTTTCATCACATTATTTACTATAATGCAATATTTTTCTAACAGCATATTTGAAAAGTGAAAAAACTCTCGATCATTAATCCTCTAAGATAATCCAATAGGCCTCTAGTTGGATATTTGGCAAGGTCCTCAGACGTCTAGACTAAGCATTGGACGTCTGAAACTGGCAGACAGAGAGTAGGTTTCCAGCCAAAGTGCTCTGAATGTCTAATAAAATTGTCAGACGTCTTAATGTCTAGGAATAGACGACTGATGTCTAGATTGGACGTCTGATCTGGTTGTCTGATGCCTACTTTGATTTTCTAATTTATCTAAGAGTTTGTTAAAGTATCCTAAGGTTGTGTATGTGTTCTAAGGACTACTTATTGTTACTTTGGGGCTCTTTGAGAAATGATCTAAGTAAACAAAAGGCAAAGAAAAAAAAGATAAATGCATGGAACAAAAACAAAAAGAATTTCTATCCTATTCTTCATCTTCTTGTCTTCAAGCTCTCTCTCGACATAAAGCTCCTCCTCCATCAAGCTCTTCCAATCCATAATGGATGAGAGCTTGAGCTCCTTCACACTTGTATCCATTTTCAATTATCCTGAAAACTTAAACTCAATGCAAATGTTAAATAACAAGTGTTTTGTTACCATCAAAATTAACGATCACAGTGCCCTTGCACCAACACTGAGAATAAGTGGCTCTCTAGAGTTGTCAAGCCATGTCATCAAACTTCTCGATATTGGAGACCTTATCCAATCAACTGGCCACTAACTTTAGAATGACAAATGCGGTTAGATCTCATGTTTCGTGTGTCCCTCGTGTGTTTGTTAATGCACAGATAGTTGTCCAGTCAAACATATCCATAGACTCTTTGTTTATGAAGTTGTCGTACATGTACATGAGAATCTCCCAAACTATGCCTTCATCTTTACCCATGAACTTTCCTTCATAGGATGCATTGACAAATAATTGGATATCCTCATGAAGTCCCGAATAAAAAGATTGGACTTGTTCCCATTTAGGAACTCCGTGATGAGGGCATTTCCTCATGAGATCCAGAAACCGATCCCATGCATCATGAAGTGGTTCCCCTGCATTTTGCATGAAATGCATGATTTGCTGCCTTAGGGCATTAGTGCAACTTACTTGGAAGAATTTCTTGAGAAATTTAGCTTGCAAACCATCCCAGGTGTTGATCGGTCGAGTTAGAGACCGATACCAATGGACAACCTTATCCTTCAAAGCGAAGGGGAACATTTTCATGTGCAAGTTGTTCCAGTTCTGAACATTTGGCTCTAGAGTCTGGACCAGATGCCTTAATTCCTAAATATGTTCGAAAGGGTCCTCAAAGCCTAATCCATGAAAGTGGGGTATTAAGCTGTAAATATTCGATTTCAACTCAATATCAAGTCCCCCAACAGGAATCTACACACAGGGTTCGATAGCCACAGCTGTGGGATTGTAATGATCTCTCATCTGTGGATGTGGTCAAGCATTGGCCAATGCATGAATCAAGTCGGTGAGAGTCTGCAACTGGTCCTACAGGTGTTGAATATCACCCCCTTCTTTTTCTGGATTCTCCACGGAAGTAGAGGATGGAGAACAAGGATTTGAAGAGATATCAAATAGATCAGAAGGAGACCCAAACAAGTGGGTTGGGGTCTAACCCTGATGGGTATGCCTTACTAATGGAGGTCTCAAGACTGGTCTCAAAGACCTCCTCCTATACATGCACTACAGATAAGATGAGGGATTGGAAATGTTCTAAACCCAATCAATGCACACAAAAGAATTGGATGATTGTGGTTGTTCAAGGCAGATGGACCTTTGGATCAAAAATCCACACACTCTAGAATTACTTGGGCAGGCAGGAAGGGAGCCTACAAAGACCCCTACATGGTAGAGCATCCTCATGGGTTACAAGGTTTCCTTGACCCGACCTTGTCACCATGGATCCAAGTAGACCAGAATGTGCGAATTGAACCCTAAGCCTATCAATTTTAGGTCTAATTGTGCCTTGGATTTTCACTTGATTTTAAAAGTCGATTCAAATTGTGTCCTAATTTGAGGTTGGTTGATTCACCAAGTGAACCAACTTCACCTAACTTGCCCTAAAGTTGAAGATGAAATTAGGGTCAAGTCACCCAAACCATCCTGATTTGGTTCTCAATAGGTTATCAAGGCCCAACTTTTTTGTTTCAAGTGAATTTAGAGCCTTGATTTTAGTGTTTGATGTTAAGATAAATTCAAGCAAGGGCTTGTGTGGCACACAAATGTGGGAAGATTCTTTTCCATTTATGAATGGCAAGTGTGTACTTAGCACTTCAACCATAAAGTGAAAACCTTAATTGGCGCTATTTCCAGCTCCAAATTGATTCTAGATATGGCACCTTGGACTCAAATAACAAGGTGAGTACTCCAAGGTCTTTTATGTCCCCAATAGGTGCAAGAAGCAAGGAATTGGGTATCCTGAATCAAATTCAATCTAATCAAATTTGATCGCAATCAATAGAGATAAATCAAGAAAACTCTTTCCTTGAATGATGATTTCTAGAAAAGTAAGGTAGAGTTGAATTCCTAATTTCTTTTCATTTCCTTTTAAATCTTCCCAAGATAGAGAGGGGATTAGGGAAGAAACGGAAAGTAACTAACTTATCCCTGGTGTGGTTGCTTCGAGTAGATGATCCTGATTACCAAATTCACCTCTAAACAATCAAACAAGGCAAGTTAGAAATTAAATCAAACAAGAAGATAATATGAATAGTGGTCAAATTGCACATTGCTCCCAGGCAGTAGTGCCAAAATGGTAACGTGCTAAAGTTAGGTTTTAAAATGTGTCGTAGCATAGCTACTAAAGCAAATCAACACTTAAATTTATAAGCTTGAATTGTAAGTCCAAGCTCATCTCAAGGAGAAAAAATGATCGCAATTAACCACTAACCTCTCACATATAAATTGAATATAATAAGGCACAAAAGCTTGATGTAAAAATAAACAGATTACCCAATGAATATTGATATCAAATCTCCAAAAATAGAAATGTAAGTGTAAGGATAAACAATGTGTTTTCAACTATGCTTAAAGCCCAACACTTAGAGAATTTTCAAGACAAAGGACCTTCACAAGCCTTGCACAAAATCTGGCTTAAATCCCAACACAGATTGATGTAAAACTCGGCCCAATTCAACGCAATTGCCTCTAAAATTTGGCCTAGACCGAACCCAAGTATAGCCCAAAATTGGGCCCACACCCGCATGGGCATGGGCAAGTGTATGCATGTGTGTGAAGATAGGGACTCGACGCCCTGAAGCTTGGGTGACCTATGAGGGTGTGGGTTCCCTTTTATTTCGAAAATCAACCGATGTCCCCACCAATGTCGGACTAAAGGTCCCATATACTCTTCATGCCTTTGGTGTCTTCAATGTCGTAGAGTGGCTTCTCCTAATTGGAGCTCAATTGGCCATGGATGCCTAAATCAACCACCCAGGTGTGTCATCAAGGGAGTCTACAGCTATTGAGGAGGATACCCTTGTCGTCATGCTCTCGCCGGAGATGTCGAGTGGTGCCAGAGAAGAGGCATAAATCGGCAACTACCTGAAATGAAGAATGCGGGATTTTGGCCTCAATTAAATAGCTAAAAACCTTTACCTTAGCATGACAAAGGTAGTGGTGGTGGTGATTCAGTGTGAGGGCTTGAGGAGGCTACCCAAACAAGGTGGGGGTGAAGGCGAGGTGGGTTGTCTGGCGAAAGTCTTGTAGATTCAAATGACCTAATTTCTTGAGGGATTTTACTCTCCAAGTCGTCGTGGTGCTTGTGGGGTAGGTGGTTTCGTAATGGTGGCTTGGTTGCATGGTTTGAGCTCACCGGAGCTCTCGCCAACCACAGAGAAGAAGAGAAAGAACGGTGAGAATCTACTCTAATTCGTATTGCTAAGGGCCTAAACTTACTCTATGAGGAGAGAGGCGAAGATAGAGCTACTTAAATTGGACAAAGGAGGAAGAATCAGGTCAGGCGTTGGTCAGTTGGATGTGAGGAGGAAAGGAGGTCTGGTGGCAATTACGGCGACGAGGAATGCTCCAAGATGACCTAGCTATGGCTAGCTAGAGTCGGAAGAAGATGAGGACGAGGATGTTGATGCTCCTTGGTAGGATTAATACACGGACGAAGAGGTCAAAGAAGGTCTCCTGACTCCAAGAATGTGTGGTCGTGACGACAAATAGGAGGTGGAATGAAGGCCAATTCTCGACTGGTTTTCACTTGAAAACAAGAAAAAGCTTATGCAGAAGATGTAATTGCAACAAATTGCCTCAAATTTGCAAGTTTGACTGACAAATTTTGTCAAGTTCAGTCCATGATTTTCGAGTGCCACCAGTAATTGGAGCTCACAGTTGGGTGCATTTGATAGAGGATGATATGATTACTAATCCCTCCAAATTTCGAGAGATTTGGTGAAGATTTGATGGCACAAATTGCAAATCGATGATTAGAGGTTGGGTGGTTTTCTCGTTGTGCACCTTCCTTATTTGGAATGAAGAAGAACATGGGGACTAGTTTGCTAGAAAACTCAAAAGATGAGGGGCCAAATGTGATAAATAGAGACTTATGGCCTAAAAAAGTAATCGAGATCAAGATGAAATTCGATTGGGTTCAAAATTTGGGAGCAACATAATTTGGACCCAAGGAATCTAGTGGAGTCCTTAGAATTTGGTTTTGATGTAGTTTGATTAGGTAATTTACACTATAGCCCAAAATAAAGCAAATTCCTACCTAGGTCTCTTTGTCGGTCAAAATGGGTTCATTTTGTCAAAGTGAAGGTTCCAAAGCTTATACAATATTTTTCAATGATTTTGAAGAGATTTATATTACATTTATTTCCACTATAACCCATTTAATTAGAGTGATGCTGTAATTAGGGTTTTTATTAATAAAATAATCCTTAAATCTCAGAAAACCCTGATCCGATTAGTTCATAGAAATTTCAGTTCATTTAACCTTGGATTAATTACTGATTAACCACTCAGTTAATCTACATTCATGATTTCTCGTTAAAATAATAGAATTAACAGAATTTCCCATCATCTTGCATTCAGCTGAAAATGAAATTACGTTCTTCTTGTGATTATAAAGGAGCATTTATCACTGAAAGTAGATTAAATTAGGTCAGTTATCAACTTGTCACAGATGATGATGTTACCATCAATGACTCCATCTTTATTTTTTCTCAAATCTAAGTCAACTTCAGATTAGTAGACTGCATCCCTTGATCACCGTGATCAGCTTTAACTGCAATCCGCATGTCATCATAAGGCCACTCTAGACATTCAACAAATAATTAGCTTCAACCACTAGTCTCAGCGATTCAATCCAACTCCCACACTTGGATTTCTACCGCTATCAATACAAGGTATTAGCTCAAGGCATTATCTACCATAATGCCTTTGCTTGGATGGTATAAGATTCTATCATTGTAATCCTTCAACAGATCCATCCAATGACGTCGTTTCATCTTGAGCCCTTTCTAAGTGAAGATGTACGTATGGCCTTTGTGGGTGGTGAAGATACCAAAGGTTTCTCCATAGAGATGGTGTCTCCAAACCTTGAGGCAAATACCATGGCCACTAATTCCAGGTTGTATCAATAATTCTCCTCATGATCTCAAAATAGTTAAGAATCACAAGCAGTTACCTGGCCACTCAACATCAAGATGTAGCCCAGCCAACGATGCGAGGTGTTCCATATCCCACGATCCTACGGCCTCTTGATGGGAGAGCTGAGACTGATGTTGTTGTTAAATCATGCTTCAATTCTAACTGAGCCCACTGACACACATCTAGCATGAAACACGTGACCCAAGATAACAACCTCATCAAGTCAAGACTTGCCTACTCAGTCAGGTGAAAAGTGGATTGTGTCATAATGTATCCAACAAGGCCCTCATGTTGCATGTGTAGTTTCATACTTTTGGGGATGCAACAGGGCATCATTAATAAGCACTACGACAAATAAATCTAGAGAGTCTAAACGTCCAATTTATTAGGTCTACAGATGTAGCAGGGGCATTAGTTAGCCCAACGATGCAACCAAAATTCAAAATTGCCACAACAAGTCTAAAACACAAACATCAGAACACATCCCACCACATCTGTTGTTAACCAACCAAGATAGTAGGTTCACCCTTAAGAACATTAAACCCTTGAGAACATTACGAATCCTTATAGCTGATCAAACCAATCATGAGCTTGAAAAGAGGGTACTCATTCATGATTATGGCCTTGTTCAGATAACAATAGTCGAAACAAAACTACATACTCCATTCGCTCAGAAGTACAAGGGCCTCCCATGATGACATGTGCAATCTAAAGAATCCCTACCTTACAAGTGGTGGGTGAACTCATCTATCTCTCTTCTAGACTTCCAACACCAAGGGTAGAACTGGTCATTTAGAAGTTCCAAGAGGTTGTCCACAACACAGAAAAAATCCAAACACTTTAATCTTAGCCCACCATCACTTCATTCTACCTCCAAAGTAAAAGGCAATCGAATATATCCCATTCTCCTCTCCAACCTGGAGAGCACCCAAGATCCTTCCAATCTACAACAACCAATCCTCTAAGATTATCATATCGCCAATCACAAGAACGTTGACAGTTTCATCTTCTCGAATTGCCTAAGTTCTGCACTCCTAGTGAGTGCTGCAAGCGGCAGCTAATTAGGTCTACCTTCATATGGACACTTGTTCAAACCATCACTCTAACGGTGGTCTTTGGTTCGATATTAATGATGTAGATGAGTTTAGAGTTGTAGTATGTCACTAAATCAACCTAAACAAAACATTTATAACGAAACTCCAGGTGAGTCTCGGTTGATCTTTGGGAGACGATGCGATGTAAAACGAAAATGATTCTGATTTATGTCCTTTTCATACTTGTAAAACTAACTTAAATCTAAGCAAAATTGTAAATCAACTAAAACTAAAGATAATGGTGGATCTCTTGAATAGCAAATTTACCCATCGCTCCTTCAAAATGCACAACCCTAATGTAGTGCAAATAGATATAGCACATAAAAGAATAATGCTCCTCTTGAAACTCACGGATTTTGTGTGTAATGTCAGGACAATTTTGCTCGAGGATTGATTCGTTAATGTAGCCTGGAGCAACCATCCATATAAATATTTTTTTGATTTTTCTTTTTCAAAGTTTTTTGTGATTTTGATTTTTTTGAAAATAAATAATAGCAAGAACTACTAATAGATATTGCAATAAGAAAACAAAATCAATCTTTTATTCAAGTAAGGAGATAAATAATTCACTAGTAGATTAAAGCTTGGAAAAGCAACTTGCTAATTAATTAAACACTACTAAGGCAAGTAGAAGAACTACTAGAACTTGAACTAATACAACTAGAATTGAGGTAGAGAAACTAATGAGAAGATTGTAATCTAAGGCTACTAAAAGTAGGTCACCAAGGAGTCTCCTTTGGGGGACTTAGAGGGTGGTAGGAGGCAAAGGGTGGCCGACCACCAAGGTCTAAAGGTGGACGGCTATGGAGCTATGGAGTAGGGAAGAAGATGGAAGAAGATATATGGAGGGAGGTGGGGGAGGGCCTTTAGGATGACCGTTGACCATCTTTTATAGATGGGATGGCTATGTTGATTGACCACCGTAGGATAAAATCCTAAGGTGTTCTTTATTACCAAAAGATCTTATCTCTTTTGATCTTTCCATAAGATGGATTAAAGATATAAGATCTTTCTTAGGTTGGGAAGTTATAAGAGGATATACCTCTTTCTTAGGGTGTAAGTAATGCATGCATGGATTTGGATGTATGTGCATGTATGTGTGCGTGAACATGTGTAGGTGCATGTGCACCTGAGTTTAGATGGGTTTATGTTAGTTCAACCTAGGTTGGGTTAGGTTCTAATCTAATTAGGTCTAATTAGACTAAGTGGTGTAGATGTGAACCTAATTGCATTCATGGTGGCCTAATCTAGATAGGGGTGAACTCAATTAGGTATAAATACACCCAATTGGATTTGGTTTAGGTCCAGTTAGACTTACTGAATCTAATTAGGTTGATCTAACTAGGTTCCAACTAAACCTAATCAGAGTTGGTTGCACCCAATTAGGCTATACTACACCTTATTGAGTGTAGCTAGGTTTAATGGCTTTAGGTTAGGCATGTGTTGCAGCATAGAGAATAGTTGTAAAAAGATCGCGTTGTAGTATAGCAATGAAAATTGAATTGACAACATTTAAATTTATAACTGCTCGAAAAATAATTATACATTCCAAGGTCACTCACAAGGAGAAAATATGGAATTCACAACGCTCGTTGCAATTATAAACAAGGAGCACAATAATTCACAAAGAGATATGCAATGAATTTCAACTGGAAATATGTTCAATAATAGCAAATTGTATCCTAGAAATCAATTGAATAAAAAGAATAATTAAAATTGTAAAAATGGTGATTTGAATCACCACTTAATTCCCAGAACTAACAACATATCCCAAGGATACTCAATATCTCAATATTTTAAACCAGATCAAATGCTTCAATAGTGCTTCCAACCATTGATCCACATCAGCATAGGCCTCAAATAACTCCACAGTAAATCAAATCAACCACAATAAGACATCGAAGGCAAACCTCATATGACATAAACTCGCCAGGCTTCAGCACAAGAGAACTCAGAAATCTGCTAAGTGTTGGGCGTGTGTGCATGATTCCCGAGGCATGTGTATGCAACCCAAGGCAAAACCACCCCAACCCTCCTTAGAATTTGTCCTCTTTCTTCTTTCAGTCTAAAACCTAGGTGAACAATAACTAGGTAAGTGGATCCAATCTTAGACCCATGAGGTGTGAGCGCACCCCACTCGATCTCAGGGCACTCTTCCTGCCCAACCTATTCCAAACCCGTGAAACTTCGTGCCCTGTGGTCCACAACCACAGGTACAACCTTCTCAGGGACAGGTTCATCAAATTCTACAAGCTCCGAGCATTCCACCGGGATTTCAGGTTAATCCCGCTGCTGCACCGCACTCTTATGTTCCCATTGCGAGCCCTCCTCCGTCGTATGATCCCATTGGACCCACATCATCCAATGATATCACTACGAGGAGAGGTAAGCAGACTGTTGATCCACCTCGACTTGATCCTGGCCCATCTTCTTCTTCATTGCCCTCTCATTCGGGATGTGCACCGCATTCGCGAGAGTACGATACACCTAAATTGGTGCCAGAATCAGTCCCATTCCCTGAGGATCCACTGAGGGAGCCAAAAGGCAAAAAGAAAGATATGCAGGCCTTTAATAACCTGCGTAATTTGTTCAGGGATGTAGAAATCAAGGTACCCTTGCTCGAAGTTATCGATCACATACCTACTGTCGCCCGATTTTTCAAAGACTACATAACACCTAGGCAATAGTGAAAGAAAACCAAGAATCCGGTGGTTCTCTCACCTCATGCGAGTTGTGCTATATTGTCAAATCTACCACCGAAGCAGAAAGATCCAGGCACACCACTGATTTCCTGTAGCATCCAAGGCTGCAATTTTAACTGTGCCCTGCTTGATCTAGGATCTTCCATCAATCTTATACCGACTGTCATGCTCGAAAAATTTTCTTTGGGAAATCTGAAACCCACCCTTGTCACGTTACAGTTGGCAAATCATTCTATAAAAATCCCAAAGGGTGTGGTGGAAGATGTGGTGGTTAGGGTCAACAGTCTCTGTTTTCCTATTGACTTTCTTGTTTTAGATATGGAAGTTCCTAGATCACTTTCTGATTATCCGATCATCCTCGGTCGACCTTTCTTGGCCACAGCCCGCACCCATATTGACTGCGAGTCGGGCTGTATTGAGATTGCCGTTGGATTTGAGAAGCTCAGACTTAACATCTTCAAGGTAGCCAAGAACTTTGATTGCGATTGTATCGAGGATGACACGTCTGACGAGGACATGGCCGTCAACGCATGTATCGGACCAATTGGGACCTATTCTAACTGAGCGGATTACCTAAAAACATTGACGATTGCCTAACTGACACAAATTATGACGTTCCCCCATCCCTCCCTATTCCCGTACCTTCTCCTGACCAGACTTCTGACGAGGTTTTCTTCGCTTCCCATACCTCGTGTTCTTAGTCATATCCAGGCTACTCACCGCCGGTCCACACTCTTGAAGACCGGATTGCCCTTTCTTTCCTACCAAATCAGGCCGAGTTGCATATCCACACTGGGACCTTGAGCCCATATCCTACTCACTAGGGCTATTCCTTTTTGGATCCATCTATCCAAGAAGCACCTCTTCTTGGCCAATCTGAGGGCCAACTTCGTCTTCCCGAGTTGTTCTCCGATCCGCTTGGGACACTCTCATCCCATGAAATGCTAGACCTTTCACCTTCCACCATCACTTTTCACGCCACTATCATGATCACTTCACTTTTCACTTCACCACCCACCATCCACCCACCCTACCACCCTGCTGTATACCTTGCACCTCACCTTTCGTTACCCGATCTTTCGTCCTGCCTATACCTTTCCCTACATGCATATGAGGACATAGCATTGTTTGGCATGGGGGGGTGGATAGGCATCCATAGGATCTGGGTATTTTATGGTATCATGCAGTTTCCACCTTTTTATAAATATGCAAGAAAAAGTAAAAGAAAAAATTAATAATAAAATAAAAGAAAAAAAATATATATAGATAAATGTTGTTTAGTAATGATCTGAAAGCTGAAACAAAAATACAATAAGTGTTTATGGATATTCAACCACTGTTTTGAAGACTTTCCAGGCCACAGAAGCTTGATTCGCTCAGGCTTGGCTTAATTCACTTGAGCATTGACAAGATAGATCGGAATCTCTCCTAACTAAGGATGTCTTCTTGTACCTGAGACACCAGTACAGGATCCATTGGTTTGCTTCTACTCGAGAGCTTAAGTAATCTTGGTTTGCACTACACATATCAAGAAAGACCAGGTGAACATAAGATCCAACCCTAGTGTTCATTAGGGAAGGCAGAGTCCTTACCTGTGCGCATAGGTAGACTTTTTATCCCAGGTTTTAGTCTTATGTTTAGGAGAAACTCTTTCCACCAAAAAGAAACTCTCCCACCAAAAAAAAAGAAAGGTGTGCTCCTCTAAATAATGTTGTAAGAGTTATACTAACATGTGTTTCAAAAAAAAAAAAAAAGTCAGTATATCTCACAAATGTCTGTAAAATCTTCCTACAAAAATTTCTATTTTCCTTCAGCCACAAATGTCAGAAAATGGGAGTTGAGTTTTCCATCATCTTCTTAAGGGTCAATCCGAAGACACAAGCTGAAATTGGGACCAACCTTTACTTAAAGATTCGTGAAACCCTGGGCTTGAGTCTTAATGTTCATCTGGTCAGTCTTGATCCTTCACTAAGCACAAGCCATAATCTCTTGAGCTCTTGAGTACGACAAAAACCTCTTGGGTCCTGGAAATCATACTTAAGGTTAAATATCAAGAGTCCTGATTAGTTGAGAGTTGATCTATGACAAGTGAGACTTAAAGTACTGGTAGTCTTCTCTACAATTGGTTCTCACAATATCCAACAATAAACACACCTATGTTGCCTCAGAAGAAAATCTTCAGGTTAAGATCATTTCTAAATACTGTTTTACTAGGGACTAGCAAAAGATAGGCAAGGGGGTATGATTGCACGGCAAAAATACATCTGTAATTATGCCGTCTTGTGCTATTTCCTAGCATTACCATTGCATATTAGGGTTCCATAGTCGCATTTGTAAAAAACACATGCATGCATGCATTTAATTGAAAGGAGAGGAGAGTAAATAAATGGCCTTGCATTTAACATTTTTCCCCAAGTGCATCTTTGCAAATTCACATTCTTTTTATTTTTTATTTCACTTGATTTTGAAATCTTCCCCGCGGCTACATGTAGCAACTTCTCCTCGCGTCATTCCCTGCTCAGGTCCTTCCCTACGCCAACCTCTCCCTGCCATGAACTGTGCATGAGCCATGCACAGCCAGGGCATGGCTGTGCATGGCTTCCTCTTCTTTTAAAAGACCACGGTTTCTTCTTCTTCAAATAGCCTGGTCCAACGCCAAAAACCTAGCACTTCTCCTTCCAGGCCACCGTTCCCTCCTCTCTCCCTCCACACGCCAGCCCTCCTCCTCAGAGGAGACACCCAGCGGACAGGAGCATCTCACGGTGGTGCACAACCACCACCGTGAGACCACCACCGCCCAGCTCATCAAAGAGTCGGTGGGCGTGGTGGCCTTCTTCCCTGTTCCACCTTCCACGCCATTCCAGCCATTGGAGAAGAGCTTCAAGCTTTGAAGCTCAAAGCTCCGCACGCAGCAGCAGCATGCAGTAGCAGGCCACCCAGCCCATTCTGCACACGTCTGCAGGCCGCCCTCGCCTCCAACCCGCGCCTGTGGGCACCATCGCCTCCCGCTTCTGCGCCCTGTCGCGCTCTCTCATTCGCCCGCAACCAGCCACTGCGCGCCTTTGCAACGGCCGGCCAAGCTTCCCATGCACCCCAGCCAACACCCGCAGGCCACCGCCCTCCCTGTCATGCCCCTTTGCTCGCGACCCAGCCCTCCCCGCACGCTCTGTCGCGACGTCCCACCCGCAAGCCAGCAGCCGGAGCCACTCCACCATGCGCACAGAGCCGTCCACTCTCACAGCACTGCCCGCTCCCGGTTGTGTGGCTTGCCCGTCCACTGTAGCCACTGTTCACGCGTTTCTGCGGAACACTGTGGCTACAGTGGGGTGACGGTGAGTTTCTCACTTAACCAGTCACCCGGCATGCCGCTACTGCCGTTCCCCTGCGCACGTGATCAGTCCCGCGTTGCCCGCACCCGCCCGCTTCAGCGTCTGCGAAAGCCCGCTTCGTTCGCCCGTGTATGCTCGCCCGCTCCCAATGCCTGCGTTTGCCAACCCACACCCGACTCTTCATGCAGCGCTATGTGCTGCAGTCTTCTCTCTGCGCACATCACCCTCCAGCGCATGCTTCTCTATGCGCATGCGCACCTGCGCGCGCACGTGGGACTTCCAGACGATGCCCTGAGCGCACAAACGGCTTAACCTGTGCATCTTCATTCCAGCAGCGCCATCTCTCCCGCTCTCTCTCTCTCTCTCTCATTCTCTCTCACAACATTGTCCCTATCTCTTTACTGACACACACATTCACTCACTTTCATACACACACACACACCTATACACTATTATATACATATATATATACGTATACATGTATATATTGATAAATATACATATACTTATATACATATGTATATATATACCTATATCTATTTACATATTAGTACTTATATAACTATGTATTAGTCTATATACATACATACATATATATATATATATATCAATATACTTATATATATATACATATATATCTACATACATACATACATATATATATATACATATATATACATACATAGATATATATATATCTATACATATATTTATCTATATAGATACTTATATACATATATAGATATACATATATATATCCACATATATATATACATATATATACATATAGATATATTTATATATATACATATATATATATATATATTTTCACGTTACTTTTCATACGTGGTATCGAGGGAATATCTGCACCAGTTGCTGATATTCCCCAATACACGCAAACAAAAAAAGTGTGTTCGCATACATCTTCCACCATCCACCTTACACTCCATGCAGCACCTCGTCCAGTTAGTTGCGTCTTTCTAGACGACGACCGACTCGACACCATGCTACACTCCATCTCCGCCTCCACCCCCACCCCTTTATATTTATATAGTATATACATATATATATATCTATGCTATATTTACTTTATTTCTATTTCTCTTGCAAGCCCATAAAAAGATAAAAAAAAATATAAAAGAGAAAAGATAATCTTTGACTTGCAGGTACTCCATCTTACGAATAGCAAGACCAATTTTGGAACCCTGATTTGGCTCAAAGCCAAGAACCTAATTTTGAGGGTGTGCCTCAAGGACCAAGATTATCAGAAAATATCTAAATAGAAAAAAAAACCAAAAACACTAAATGAACGGAAGAGACTCATTGTAGGAAGGGTGTAGAAACTTAACTTGTAACCCCACTTCCCTGAGTTCGACCCTGGGCCTAAAAGTGACCAAGATAAAATCAAGTAGGCCAGGTTAAAAATTTTGTAAAGAGATGGTTAGGTCCGATTTAGGTTAACCACTATACACACTTCAATGATAAAATCACCATATTAACAACCTAATCGGGTCTGACACCATTAGGGAATCCCCACCTGCGTGACGACCGAAGCCGAGGACGATGATACCTCCAGTGATAGATAGGGCGACAAGGAGAGGGGGAGATGGCCTCCACTTTGGCCAGTGAGAGGCGGAAGAGAGAAAAGAAGGCAGAGGGCCGACCAATTTGGTCATTGGCCATTTGAAGGATGATAGGGGAAGGAGGTCAATGGAGTCACAGCGGAGGTGGCTAGAGAAGAAAGGAAGTACGTGGTTTTAGCATAAAACTAGGCTTAGCTAAGTGGCGGGACTTCAGGGAGCTTTTATAAAGTAGTTGGCAAGCTTAAGTTAGGAGGTTTGAGGATGGGAGTAGGGTTAGGAATCAAAAGAGAACCCAAGATTTTGTTGAATTCACGTGATTTTTTCTCCCAATCAAGGTCTAAAATCTTACTTAAATGGTTCTCCACTCTCTGAACACTAATCCCACCAAATTTGATGAGATTTGGTGTTGATCTGATGACATTTCAAGATGGTCAAAGGTCAGGGCTACCTGGTTTGACTCATCAATGGTGGTAGGGACCCAAATGTAAGGAAAATGAGAAAGTTAGGGGGTTATTTGTAAAAAACTTGAAACCTGGAGGCTTGAGTTTAGGAACTAGATATTTTAGGGACTACTTTGCAAACTAGGTTAGGATGGACTCTAACTGGGCCTAAATTTTGGTGTTAATCTACTTTGGACTCAAGGAATCTAATGGTGAGCTTAGATTTGAGTTTTGACGAAGTTTGATTAGGTAAACTGCACATAAGCCTAAATCAGGTCATATTCCCATCTAAAACTTTATTTTAGCTCAAAATGGATTTAGATGGTAAAATCAAAGGTAGCAAATCTCTTAGAATATTTTTCTGCATTTTAGGAGTTTTAGATTAATTTTATCCTGGTCAGCACCTCTTCAATTTAAGTGGGGTTGATAATTAGGGTTTTTGGTATTATTTTCGTTCTTAAAATGCATGAAACCTTATTTCAATCAGTATAGACCAACTTCTTAGACTTCTATGCTTAGTTGTCCTTTAATTAAACCCTGAATATCCTTTGCTAAATCTGCATTCGTGATGTGCTGCTAAAACAACAAAATTAACCATATTTTCTTATTTTCTTCCCAAATCAAATCAGAGTGTAATTATTGTCCTCAAGCAATCATTTAGGAGCATGTATCTCTTGATTCCAACTAACCCCTATTCAATTTATGCATGGTCGGCTGCTTGTGAGCTTCCAATTTGGGACTATCTTTGTCCCTCCTCTTCGCTCATCTTCAACAGCACGTCTCTCTTCAATTGCCTCAGCTAGTGAGGTCAATGCATCCAATTGACCACCTGGGCATTTGCGTGAGATGTTTTTGCGCAACCTAGGGCTTCCACCTGAGACTGTCAAGCCTGGAGCGAGCTTCATGCAAGCTCAAAGGTCAGCTGTAATGGCGGTGATGGTTGGAAGTTGAAATCCTTGAATACGGGTGCTAAGTCCCAGTTAAAACATTCTGGAGGGTCATTGGTGAATGAAGAGCATGGTGGTGGTCATTTTATAGTGTGGGAGTAGGTGTAGTGTCCGGACGAGGTCGAGGACGACGACGGAAAGGTGGGTTGTTCGGGGGTACTGAGGAGAGGCCAATATCCTTAAATACATGAGGGCTTTTATTCTCTGGGATACGGTGAAGGTGTAGGGATGAATGGCGGCCAAGTTGGTGGAGCATAGTGGTCATGCGAACTTGCCTGAGGTACACCAGCACGGTGGAAGACAGAGGCCGTTAGGGAGAGTCGGCGGTCGAAATGGAGTTACGAATCTTTGAGAATGATAAGTGGAAGATGAGGCATCAATAGAGCTAGCTAGCGGACGAAGTAGGGCAGAGGCAGTGCCAGTTATGGTGTGATCGACGTCAGGGACGAAGGTGCTCCGGTGAGGGATGGAAGGCGATGATGAAGGAGATAGAAGTGCCCACTGGTGTGGTGCAACGAGGAAGGAGAGGAAGGAGGATCTGCTGCTGGTATTGTGGTTAGACGATGAGGAGAGGCATGGAGAGTCATCGGCCCCCATTCATGGTTTCCAACTAGGTTAGGAGAGAAGAATTTAGGGGAGATCCCGATAGAAATTGAGATTGCGAAGTTCGGCCTGATCTGGGCTTTCTTTCATAGGGCTCAGGAGGGGATCCTAAGCTTGGAAGCTTGGCTTCCAAGCTAGGAATTATCACCGTAGTAGGAAACCCAAATCTCTCATGCATTTGCATGAGAGATTGGCAAGGTTATGGGGCATGGGATTTGGCTCAAAAGGAAGGGAATTCCTTAACGAACTTCCCTTTCAAATTTGAAAGGGATTCGTTAAGGAATCAAGGAGTTTTTGCCATTTCAAGGTCGCCAGTGCTTGTAGGAATAGGATTAATGGTGGTAGGGACCTATTTGTGAAGACGATGACAAAGTTAGGGGTCAATTTAGAAAGATTTTGAAAGTTAAGGACAAAAATGTTATTAGACAGGGCCAATTTGCAAACTAGGTCAAGACAATTTCAGCTTGGGTCCAAATTTTAGTAGAAACCTAATTTGGAACTAGGGAATCCAATGGTGAAGTTGGATTTTGGTTTTGATCGCGTTTGACTGGGTAATTTACGTAAAAACTTAAATTAGGGTAAATGTCTCTCTGAGACACTATTTTGGGCCAAAATGGGTTCTGATGGTTGAATTTAAGGTTCTAAACCCTAGAGAATATTTTTTTATGAATTTTAGAGGATTTAGGTGAATTTTATCTTGACCAAAACCTTAGTTAATTATGCAGGTCTATTTTTAGGGTTTCAAAAGTCATTTAATTCTCAAAACACGTGCAAACCTTTTTCTTTCCACTTTTAAGACCATTTGACCCTCAATTAACACTTGAGAAAACCCGTGGTTGTACTGTATTCAAGTTATGATGGTAAAATTACATTTTTAACCCTAGTTTCTTATCTTTCCCTCAAAATGGTTATGCAATGACTTATGGCTCTCTGGAGGTTGTGTAGGAGTGTTTATTGACTTAATTGGATCAAAATGAGCTAGTTATGGCTCATGATGGTGTTCCCATCATACCCCCATGGCTACCTTTTGCTAGTCCCTTAGCAAAATCTCATGGAATTATCTTTAATTCTAAACCATATGCCTTTCTATGGTCAAAACTCTGATGTGTGCTTTCTTTTGTAGATTAGGTCAGTATGATGATAGTAGGCCTAGAGGTACTCAAGTATCAACCAAGATCCGGACCTGACTAGCTCTAGCCTCAATCCACCGTGAAGATTTCTAGGGCCCACAAGAACTAACCTAAGGTTCGTTGAACTCCATGATTAAAGAACCCATGCTTGTAACATGTTTTAGCCCAAGTTCAGTTTGCAGTGTGTTTTTGTAAGAGAGAGACAAAAGAATTTTTCATTATTTTTGGAGAGTTTTCTCTCTCTTTTCCTTTTATTTCTAGCCTCAGATTAGCTTTACAACACGGTCTGTATCAAATTCCTAGTTCCCACCATCAATCCTCGTAGGGTCCCTAGCAATCGATACTTCGAGATAGCACTGCCCATGGCAACCCCCAGAACCGTTGCTTTCGAGATTTTGAGATAATCCTACCCATGGCGTTATGTAGCTAAATCCAAACCCTGGCAATTGACATTTTGTGATAATGCCACCCATGGCATCTGAACCAGCACAAGGTGCCTACATGCCTCTGATAGGATATTTAGATATCCTAGGAGACAAGCACTGAGATGATATGTTATTGCGCTTCTTCAAGGGGAATTTCTCACCTCTCCATGCTAGGAACTCATCCAAATCAACTTGTGTTGATCAGCCGATCCAAATCTTGGTAACTTTTTCAGAACAGATTTAATGCATTTTCGTGATTTTGATACTTAAGTGCACTGAACCAGACTGTGTGTGGATTGAGGTGCTTAGGTTACCGAGTCCTACAAACCAGAGGTCAGTTAATGAGGCCGAATAATCCCTAAGCCTTAGACCAAATACTTAAGCTGCGCAGTTTCCCCAACCTCTTGAGGACTATCCAGATCTTAGAGGATACTTGAATTTTTAAGCCTAGGATCGCAGCCCAGGAGGCCTAAGATCAGCGTTCCTACTAATTTCTTTCTTGTCGCTTAGCACTTTTTTGCCTTTCATTTTCTTTCTTTTGATTTGGTTGAGAACTAAGTCAATTCCTTAATCTTTTACTAATGACTATCGCTTTTCCTTTTCTTTTCATATTGTGCTCCTTTTTGACATTTTTATCTCCTCCCATTTTCTCCTCAAAAATGATATGTAATCAATTCAGAATTTCCTCCCTTCTCCTATTTTTGTTCTTTTTCAATTTTTTTATTGTTTTGTTTTTAGGAATATGTGTTTTTTTTATGAAATCATTTCTTGTGCAGTGATTTTCATAGTGTTTTGCACTTTAATACCCCCCATGCCTACGATTTGCAATGTCCTCATTGTAAACTAGGTGGGTTTGAGTTCAACTTAGATCATTCATTAGAACAGGTGTTGGGTGAGTGGATGGGTCGGGGTGACTGTTGAAGATGATTTCAAGCTCGCGTATGGGTACTAGAGGTCTAGTCGACTGTTCTAATGGATGAACCCTAAAGTACAATATGAATTCAGCATAAGATGTGTCAAGAAGGGTTTCAGGTTTTTCAAAAGGATGATGGGTTTCCTCCCGTTAAGCACTAAGTTTAACGCCATCTACCAGGTGCAATAAGCTCAAGGAGAATGAAGATCAGAAGAAACCTCAACCATGTTCGCATCTGTGAGTTCAATGAATGGCTTATGTCTCTGACCGTTCATTACAAAGGGTTCTAAATCAAGGCTAGGTTGCTTGCTTTCTATGGCTCCATTTCCAAAGATTCGTTTGATAAAATATGGTCTAGTCCATTTTGATCTGAGTTTTCCAGGGAAAAGTTTGAGTTTGGCATCAAAGAGTAGAACTTTCTAACCAAGGTGAAAGATCTTTCTAGATATGTGCTTGTCATGAAAGCCCTTAACCTACTCTTTGTAAATTCATGAGTTCTCATACGGATCATTGAGTAATTCATTGGGCTCGCTCATTTGAAGCTTTCTGTGGGTTTCTGTCTTAGAAACATCTAGATTACACTTTTGTATGGCTCAATAGGCTTTGTACTCCAACTCAACGGGGAGGTGACATGCCCAATTCAGTTTTGTGGGTGGTCTTATAGGCCTACAAGGCTTTCGGAAGGTGGGACGACCAATCCTTTCTGTCAGGTCAGACAGTGACTTGAAGGGTTTTCTTGATCTCTCGATTTGATAGCTCAACTAGACCATTGGTTGGGGGGTGATAAGGAGTAGATATTCGGTGTGACACCCCATATTTGGTCATCAGTGATCTGAATTGAGCATTTGCGAAATGGATCCCTCCATCAGAGATAATGACATGTGGAATCCCGAACTGAGAAAAGATGTTCTGATGAATGAATTTGATTACCACCTTATGACCGTTGGTTCAGGTCAGAATGGCTTCAATCCATTTGGATACACAGTCAATAGCGAGAAGAATGTACTCGAAGTCGTCCAAAATAGGGAAGGGTCCCATGAAATCAATCCCTCAGATATCAAAGATTTTGCATTAGAGAATCGATTGTAAAGGCATCATATCGCGGTGGTTCATGTTGCCCAAGGTCTGGCAATGAGTGCATGCCTTACAGTGATTGTACGCATCTTTGAAAATCGTGGGCCAATAAAAGCTACATTGGAGGACTTTTGATGTAGTTTTATGTCGGAAAAAGTGTCCGCCGCAGGCTGGTCATGGCAGAATGACAAAATGTCCTGAATTTCTGCTTCCGGGATGCACCATCTAATGACCTGATGAGCACCAATGCGAAAGAGGTGTGGATCTTCCCATATGTAGTACTTGGCATCGGAAAGCAAGTTGTCTTTCTTGGCCTTCGACCAATCGAATGGGATCTGATGTGATGCCAAGTAGTTTACTAAATCAGCAAACCAATGAAGTTCTGTACTAATAGTCAGGAGGTGCTTATCGATAAAATGTTCTATGATGGGTTCGGAAGGATCGATACTGTCAGAAGGAAGGCGGGATAAGTGGTTAGCTACCACGTTCTGCTTTACTGTTTTATCACAAATCTCGAGATCAAACTCTTGCAACAACAAGATCCAGCAGATTAGTCGAGGTTTCACATCCTTCTTTGCAAGGAGGTGCCTCACTAAAGTGTGATCTGAGTATATGATAACCTGGGAACTGATAAACACCAGTTTATCATCATTTTTATGCTTTAAAACTAACCTAGCTCTTAGGATTTTACTCCGCAAACGGGTTTTTGGCTGCATTTAGGCATAAATTAGGATAGGCATGCATTGCATTTTTTATTGTTGTTTTAATGTGTTTTTGTGAGTGTTAGGGATGTACAGATTCACAGATCCCTAAAACCCTAGCACTCAAGAAGGCAATTGGTGAAGGAGAAGCCCAGACTAGTTGGAACCCAGCTTGATCCAGCTCACCATAGCTG
The DNA here is from genome assembly GCA_037157565.1 of Thalassia testudinum. NCBI lineage: Eukaryota > Viridiplantae > Streptophyta > Magnoliopsida > Alismatales > Hydrocharitaceae > Thalassia > Thalassia testudinum. The sequence goes on from JAZHRO010000007.1 coordinate 16,795,825, forward strand.
GAACCTAGCTTACTTGAACTAGGGTTAGCTCATCCCAGCTCCATTCAGCTAATCTCAGCTGGATGGCAGCTCAAGAGAGTTCACCTTAGCTCACCCTAGCTCAAGTCAGCTCAGATCCAGCTCAACTTAGCTGAGTCTAGCTCACCTCAGCTCCCACTAGTTCACAGGGAGCTCTAGCTAGCTCAGCTGAGTTGACAGGAGTTCACCCCAGCTCAGATCCAGCTACATCCAGCTCCACTCAACTCCAGCCAGCTGAAGAAGAATTCATCTCAGCTCAGGAAGCTCAAGTCCAGCTCCCGGGGATTCAGCTTAGCTCATCTCAGTTGAGCTAAGCTACCTTAGCTGCCTCAACCAGCTTGATTCTCCCTGATAGCACCAGACCTAGCTCACCTCAGCTCATTTTGGTAGAAGCTAGCTCACTTTAGCTTGGCTTAGCAACTAGCAAAGAACTAGCAAGCTAAGCCAGCTAGAGTAGCCCCATGCCAGCCTCTTCAGCAGCAGCCAGCTCCAGCTCCAACTCCAGACTTCTTCTCCTCAGCTCCTTCCTCTAAACCCTAGCTCCATTACCTTCTCCTCTACTCCTCCATTAGCTAAGCTAGCTTAGCTTAGCTTAGCTTAGCTTAGCTATGCTCCAACTTCCTTGGCTTATACCACCCCAAAAACCCACCTACCAACTCCACCCAACTAGCTCCACCTAAGCTCCACATAAGCTAACCTACTTGGCACCAACCTAACCTACCCACCACCTCCAAAAGACACCTAAAAGTGGCGCCAAAAACTACCCATAACCACCCCTTAATGGCGCCACTTTTCCCACCAAAATCTCCCCTCATCTCCACCACACAATCTCCCTTGAACCCATCTCCACCATCCACCTAACCCCCCTTCTAGAAGACCCCATGTTGGCGCCAACATGGTGGTGTCTCTCCACCACCAAAAGACACCAACACCACCATAACTACCCCCTTTAACACCTCTTGGGTTGGCGCCAACTCTCCTTAGCCATAGGATCACCAACCACCTCCATTCTTCCATCCTAGCCCTCCATTTCAAGGGGGCACCTTAACCCCCCATCCTACCCTATAAAAAGACCACTACCCACCACCATTCAAGCCATCCTTGGCTAGCCATTTCACTCTCATATTCCACCAAGAATCCCACGTCCAAGAGAGAAGAAGAAGAAGAAGATTAAGGGGATATTCTGTCCCCTTGGTGCCTTCCCCTCTTCCCTTCTCTCTTGGGTCACGCCAGCCAAAGGAGAAGCCAGGCAAGGAAGATCTTGGAGGAGATCTTGAAGGTGGTCACGCCACCTTGGAGGAGTTTTAAGGGTGGTGCACGCCCACCCCTTTGGAGAGAGCATTAAAGGTGGTAGCTTCCACCTTGGAGGAGCTCTCAAGGAAGGAGAAGAAGGAGGCCCTCTTTTCAAGCCAAGGAGCAGCTAGGCTTGGAGCAAGAAGACAACCTTCTTCACCATTGTTACAAGAGGATTTGTGTTTCTTTTCTTGCTTTTAAATTGTTCAATTCTAGTAGAAGCTTTCCTCTACTTGTCCTTGAAAAGAACACTCATTCTACTCAATCAAAAATTGCCTTCTTTTAAGCTTTTTATTGCAGTTGTTTGTTTTGGTTCTAGCACTTATTTCACCTCTTCTTCCTAATTACCCTAGGCCTACACTTGCCTAGAGTGAGCTTAGGAAGAAGATATTTCTATCTTTTAGATTTTTAATCATTTGTAGGTGTTAGTTCTTTTCGCTACAATCTGCCGTTTGCCCTCGTCTTTTCAAAATACAAAAAAATTACATATTGAAAAATATTAAAAAGAAAGTTGAGATTGTATTCCAAGCAAGAGAATCATTATTGCAATTTTTGCCTCCTTGGACGACCCTAGATACTCCCCTATCTAGGATATAAATTTTAAAAGCGAAAGCGGATTCGCGTGTTACAACGACGTAAAAAAACTGCTTTTACAAATCACGCGTATTTCGCTATCACTTTTTGGCGCCGTTGCCGGGGAGGCACGGCTTTGCATCAACTCATTTTCTCTTGCTTGAAGTGGATCTCATCCCCTTCTCTTTCTTTCTTTTGTGTGTGCAGGAACTACAACGGGAAAGCGGGAATCTGGAAGCGAGAGCTTAAAGATCCTTTTCTTCCTGCGAAAATTTAGGTTGGTTCCTCTTTCTAGTCACATAATTAATTAAAACTACCAAAAATATATTAAACTTGGCTTTCAGGACCCTAAACACTTAAATTAAGTGGAGTGGTGCATTTTAAAATCCATTGTTTGCTTGTATGCTTCTTTAGCGCCATTCCATTGCAAGTATTGGTGTTCTATTTTTCGGGTCCAGATTTATGTCCAGACTTGAAAAGTCGATTCCTAACACCACAGGCCTCTTAAAATCATAAAATTTCATAGAATGATTCCCAATTAAGTTTGGAACATCTGTTCCAAATTTCAGATCAATTGGATTTGTATTTAAATTTTAAAAATTCGTGGATTACAAAGGGGTCACACCCTCTAATCTTCCTGTTTTGCTACTGTCCGCGAATTTTCAGAATTTTTATACTCATCCAATTTTTGTGGAATTTAGTTTGTTGGAATCCCTGTGAAATTTTACATATCATATAAAATCATAAAAATTTTATGAGGTCGGTGGTAATACTGAAAAGTCTATAATACCCACGGGTATTATTTCTAGACTTTGACACCAGTATAATTAAAAATTCAAAACTATTATCAAACAAATTCCTAAAATCTTAAAAAAATCTTTTCTGGAATCCTTGTTTGATTTTATTCAAAGTAGTGGTGTTGTTTAACTTATTTGGACCACTACTTAATTCTGAAAGCTAAAAATAATTCATTGGTAGTTAAATTTCTGTCTTAGGGATAATTGGCTTAGGGTTTCTTCTTTCTCTTTAGAGACTCAATTAAAAGGAAATATACAATCACACATACAACTTGTCTTTCCTTTGATTGTGAACTTTCAAACTTGTTTGAAAACTTAAAGAGAAAAACCCTAAAATTCATTTAATTAAATCACATCCTAAAAGACAAAAATACAAAAAAAAAAAAATTGTGTGACAACTTGACTTTCATTGGAGCCACTCTCCAATTCCTGCACACACACAAAAAAAAAAATCAAATAACAGGGCAACATCCCAATAAACGCCCTCCACATTCCGTGTGCACTGTAGTATCCTATACCTAACTAAAATTTGTAGCAATTTGACCCCTAAGGTTTCATCAATTTAGGCTTGCTATATAGGATTTAAGTTTTCTCTAGTTAATACCAATTCTGTCATCTATATCTGGTGTTCAGGCTGAGGGGCCGTGCCAAACGACCAGGCGCGGGTTTGTACAAGCACCTGAGGATTTTCCTGGGAAACGCTTGGGCCCAAACCTCCCCTTAAGCAACTTGGCTAGATTTGTTGACAGAACGGGTATTCACTATTGATTACTTGTTTCCTAGGTAGACCAAGCCTTAGGTTAAATTCTAGGGAGTCACAATTAAGTTAGGTCTAGAATTTGATTGCTTGTGTGCACACTTCTCTCATCCCCATCTCTTCTCCTCCCCTGCCATTTCTTCCATTTTGCATGGGCGGCGGTCCAAAACTCCACACTTGGAGGGACCACTTGATTTTGCCTCCCTAAAAAAAGACTTTTCCTGCATTCTTCCTCTTCTCTCAAAATGGAAAATCAAAATTGGTCCTCTAACCAGCATGCTAATTTTTCTTTCCCCTATTTTTCCACCCAGGAGCTACTTAATCAGGCCCCTCCACCTAATCTCTACTCTATCATGGCTCAGCTACAAGTTAAGCAACAACAGTTGCATAAGGATTTAACAAACCTAGCCAACCAAGGGAGTCCTGCCACACCTACCCAAGCTCCACACATTCCACATCTCACCCCTTTAAACACCTGCAAGAGAGAAAATCTGCATAAATCTCGTGCTGAGTATAATTATTATTCTGAGGCTTTCTATGGTTCGACAGGGAATTATGTTTATCCCAATCATCACCCCACCCAAAATGTCCCTACTTTCCAGGAGAAATTGAAAAATTCCTCTAATAGGGGAAATTATCCGGCTCACTCCTGGACCAATCCGGTTTCACACCAACAACAAAACCCGTTTGGAGGGTATGATTCTAATCAGACTTATCAATCTGGGCAATCTCCAGAAGACATTAATGCCCAGATGATGAAAACCCTGCAGGAGTTACAAAGAAAAACAAAGGAAACAACCCGTCTTATTAACAATCTCAATGATCAAATTGGGGATATTCCGACTCAAAAACCTGCAGGACACCCACCATCCCAACCCACACCAAACATTATTAATCCCAGGAACCAACACCTAGGTGGATACCAACATCAGAACCACATGGTTCAGCCTCCTATTAACCTAATATCACAGCACCAACCCAGTTTCTATCAAAATCAGCCCCCCCCATCTCCTCCCAGTGACCACCAAGCTGCGTATGCAGAGACTTTGAGGAGTGAGGAAACCAACATGGATTTAAGGCCTTCACATTCAAATGATGAAACTGATTCTCAACCAATGCAGATTGACTCCCCTAACCTCAATAAGGAAGAAGAAAAAGAAATCCCAAAAACACCTGATTCAAACCCTATTTCCCACTCTCAAAAACTGCAATCCAACAATCCAAAATCAGAGCCCTCTGACCACAATCCTTTGGACTTATTTGAGCAAGTCAAGAGGAATATTCCCCTCCTAGATTCTCCCCATGCCTCTAAAAAATTTACTTCAAAAAGTCATGATCAGAATCTAGAAAGGTTGGTCCTTTCTAAGACAGCCAGCTCAGTTTTTCAGAGCATGCTGCCTTTCACAAAAAAGGACCAGGGCACATCGCTCATCTCAGTTGTCATAACTGACACCATTTTTTTTTGCGCCCCTCTCAACTTATGTACCTCTAGTAATCTCATCCCCCCAGTCTTATTTGAGGAATTTCGATTCAGTGATTTAAAACCTCCTAAGGTTCAATTTCAATTGGAAGATCGATCTACCATTCAACCGCGGGGAGTTGTTGAGGATAGTATTATCAAGGTCGGAAATTGTCTATTTCCGGTAAATTTTCTAGTCCTGAACATAGAGGTACCTAAGGCTCTCATTAATACCATTCTTGGAAGACCCCTTTTGATTACCGCAACATCTAATATCCATTCTCATTCTGGGAAAATGAATATAAGTTGTAGTAACCAGACCTTCTCATTAGATTTATTTCTAGCTTCCAAGAGGTCCACTGATCATAAAATTTTTTAGGATACTAATAATAAAATGGAAGCAGTATTTGAAAAGTATATGTTGATCCAATCTCATTCAGCTTTGACCACTATTGATCTAGATTTTATTGATTCTTATTCTAAGGATAATTATGTGGTCCAAGACTTTCCAGATCAACTAGGGTTTGACTTTCCCCCTTTTCATCTTCCTGATTTTTCACCAAAAATATCCACACTAACTTCACACACCCTACATCTCATTGACTCCATTCCCCATCCCTTTCCATTGGACCTATCACTCGACCCACCAGAATTTGGCAATTTACAAGCACTTAAACCATGGCCAGATCCGGGTCATTTTTCCATTTCTCTATTTTATTTTGATCCCTTTATCTTTACCACTCATCTTTTTAGGGATCTTGAGGAAGACACTTTTATTGCGGACATTCAAGTGTCCAATTATTTACATGATTTTCCGTCTTCTGTGCATACCTTCACGCCCGGCTGAATGGCGTAAAAGATAGCATTGGATGGGAGGTAACCCATCATTTTCTTGCGTTCTTTTTTTTTTTTTTTTTTCTCTTTTTCCAGGTTTTGTTCATCCTAAACCCGACCGTCATCAGTAAGGTGATCCCTTTTCCCTCCTAATGCATGAGGACATGGCATATCCTAAGCATGGGGGGTATTTTTTAAATTTTTACGATCGATTCAGGATTTTCAAAACCTAAAAACATGCATTTTTGTTTAATTTATTTCCTGCTTGCATACCCAAAAAAAAAATAAAAATATATATATATATAAATGTTCAAAACTTTTTGAGGAAAAAATTTTGAAATCGGGACTAAGGTCGAAAAATTCACTTTTGGTACAATGGATTTAATCTTTAACAAACTAAGGATGATGATATGGATCTGATCATTAGAATTCCAGGGTCTATTTTAGACAAGATCAGATATCTTTCTATAAAATTCCACCTGAACTCATAATAGTTCAGGTGACTTGATCCTATTTTGCAATATGGAAATTATTTGACTTAGCTTCTGATTCAAAAACTTGCATGTTTTGAGAAACTTCTTGTGTCACTCTTCACACACAAGCCAACACTTAAAAATAACTAAAAATTTGAAAAACTCCCTTGTTTGGACTTAGTGAAAGTCTGAAGCAGATCATTGGTTTGAGTTCCCACCGCCGAGAAGGAGGAAAATGCCTCCTTTAAGGACGCGATGTCAACATGTTACCGCCTCAGCGTTGCTCCATATCTATATTTCATATCTTTAGATGGAGCATTAAAGCGCAGTTTAGCAGCTCAAGTGTCTTGGACGGTGCTCTACCTATAGTGTCGAAGCAAGAGCTTGAGTTTGTTTGGAGCGCCCCTTTTCACCGCATCGTGTTCTGGGGTTGTGAGCTCCTGGGTGGTGTCATGGACAGTGCTATCTCGAAGTACTGGCGCCAGAGCCCCCTCGAGGAATGGTAACGGGAATGATGATCCCAACACATCTGTTGTAAGACTAAGCTAAAAATAAGCATGGGGGAGGAAAAAAAAAAAAAAATATATATATATATAAATAAATTAACACGCCCTTATAAATGTTGGTTTTTCACAAGCACAGCCACAAGGTTTTAAAGGAATTTGCAAGTTGCGAATCAGATTCACGAGCCAGAAAAATCCTAAAAACAAACATTTCAAGTCATCTGAATTAACAAGGGGTTAATTTGTGAATTTTCTGAGGATATATTGATCCCGTTCGATCTAATGGTTGGATCCAAAAATAAATCCTGATGTTTATCTTCAACAAATCCCGTATCTCCTGTGTTTTAATCTACCAAGGTCCCTTAATCTCTTTCTCCTCAAAAGTCAAAAAAATTAGATTTCCCAAAAATTCCATTTTCCAAAAAAAATTAATGTTTTGCTAAGAGACTAGCAAAAGATAAGCATGGGGGTGTGATAAACACCAGTTTATCATCATTTTTATGCTTTAAAACTAACCTAGCTCTTAGGATTTTACTCCGCAAACGGGTTTTTGGGCTGCATTTAGGCATAAATTAGGATAGGCATGCATTGCATTTTTTATTGTTGTTTTAATGTGTTTTTGTGAGTGTTAGGGATGTACAGATTCACAGATCCCTAAAACCCTAGCACTCAAGAAGGCAATTGGTGAAGGAGAAGCCCAGACTAGTTGGAACCCAGCTTGATCCAGCTCACCATAGCTGGAACCTAGCTTACTTGAACTAGGGTTAGCTCATCCCAGCTCCATTCAGCTAATCTCAGCTGGATGGCAGCTCAAGAGAGTTCACCTTAGCTCACCCTAGCTCAAGTCAGCTCAGATCCAGCTCAACTTAGCTGAGTCTAGCTCACCTCAGCTCCCACTAGTTCACAGGGAGCTCTAGCTAGCTCAGCTGAGTTGACAGGAGTTCACCCCAGCTCAGATCCAGCTACATCTAGCTCCACTCAACTCCAGCCAGCTGAAGAAGAATTCATCTCAGCTCAGGAAGCTCAAGTCCAGCTCCCAAGGATTCAGCTTAGCTCATCTCAGTTGAGCTAAGCTACCTTAGCTGCCTCAACCAGCTTGATTCTCCCTGATAGCACCAGACCTAGCTCACCTCAGCTCATTTTGGTAGAAGCTAGCTCACTTTAGCTTGGCTTAGCAACTAGCAAAGAACTAGCAAGCTAAGCCAGCTAGAGTAGCCCCATGCCAGCCTCTTCAGCAGCAGCCAGCTCCAGCTCCAACTCCAGACTTCTTCTCCTCAGCTCCTTCCTCTAAACCCTAGCTCCATTACCTTCTCCTCTACTCCTCCATTAGCTAAGCTAGCTTAGCTTAGCTTAGCTTAGCTTAGCTTAGCTATGCTCCAACTTCCTTGGCTTATACCACCCCAAAAACCCACCTACCAACTCCACCCAACTAGCTCCACCTAAGCTCCACATAAGCTAACCTACTTGGCACCAACCTAACCTACCCACCACCTCCAAAAGACACCTAAAAGTGGCGCCAAAAACTACCCATAACCACCCCTTAATGGCGCCACTTTTCCCACCAAAATCTCCCCTCATCTCCACCACACAATCTCCCTTGAACCCATCTCCACCATCCACCTAACCCCCCTTCTAGAAGACCCCATGTTGGCGCCAACATGGTGGTGTCTCTCCACCACCAAAAGACACCAACACCACCATAACTACCCCCTTTAACACCTCTTGGGTTGGCGCCAACTCTCCTTAGCCATAGGATCACCAACCACCTCCATTCTTCCATCCAAGCCCTCCATTTCAAGGGGGCATCTTAACCCCCCATCCTACCCTATAAAAAGACCACTACCCACCACCATTCAAGCCATCCTTGGCTAGCCATTTCACTCTCATATTCCACCAAGAATCCCACGTCCAAGAGAGAAGAAGAAGAAGAAGATTAAGGGGATATTCTGTCCCCTTGGTGCCTTCCCCTCTTCCCTTCTCTCTTGGGTCACGCCAGCCAAAGGAGAAGCCAGGCAAGGAAGATCTTGGAGGAGATCTTGAAGGTGGTCACGCCACCTTGGAGGAGTTTTAAGGGTGGTGCACGCCCACCCCTTTGGAGAGAGCATTAAAGGTGGTAGCTTCCACCTTGGAGGAGCTCTCAAGGAAGGAGAAGAAGGAGGCCCTCTTTTCAAGCCAAGGAGCAGCTAGGCTTGGAGCAAGAAGACAACCTTCTTCACCATTGTTACAAGAGGATTTATGTTTCTTTTCTTGCTTTTAAATTGTTCAATTCTAGTAGAAGCTTTCCTCTACTTGTCCTTGAAAAGAACACTCATTCTACTCAATCAAAAATTGCCTTCTTTTAAGCTTTTTATTGCAGTTGTTTGTTTTGGTTCTAGCACTTATTTCACCTCTTCTTCCTAATTACCCTAGGCCTACACTTGCCTAGAGTGAGCTTAGGAAGAAGATATTTCTATCTTTTAGATTTTTAATCATTTGTAGGTGTTAGTTCTTTTCGCTACAATCTGCTGTTTGCCCTCGTCTTTTCAAAATACAAAAAAATTACATATTGAAAAATATTAAAAAGAAAGTTGAGATTGTATTCCAAGCAAGAGAATCATTATCGCAATTTTTGCCTCCTTGGACGACCCTAGATACTCCCCTATCTAGGATATAAATTTTAAAAGTGAAAGCGGATTCGCGTGTTACAACGGCGTTAAAAAACTGCTTTTACAAATCACACGTATTTCGCTATCAGGAACCCAAAAGATATATCTAAATTTTTCCTGGGCAAATACTACATCTAGCAGTTCTTTCTCAATAACTGTATAGTTACTCTGAGCCTCCTCAAGTGTCTTGCTAGTGTAGTAGAGGAGCACGGGTTTCCCATCTATTTTCTACCAAAGTACTGCTCCTATAGCATAATCAGATGCATCGCACATGATCTCAAAGTGTTGACACCAATCAGGGAACTGCAGGATAGGCGCCTAGGTTACTAGATCACGTAGGATTTCAAATGCTTGAGTACACTCCATGGAGATTTCAAAAGGGACATCCTTAGATAGAAGATTAGTGAGGGGGTGTGCGATTTTCGAAAAATCGAGAATGAATCGACGGTAAAAATCGACATGCCCCAGGAAGGATCGAATGTCTTTGACCAAGCTAGGCATAGGGAGTTTGGAAATCTGATTCACTTTGGCTCGATCAACCTAGATTCCTTTTTCAGAAATGTGGTGTCCCAGGACAATTCCCTCAGGTACCATGAAGTGTATCTTTTCCCAGGAAAGAACCAAGTTCACGTCGAAGCACCGCCTGAGGATTTGGACCAAGTGCAGGAAGCAATCATCAAATGATTCACCAAACACCGAGAAGTCATCCATGAAGACTTCAAGGTATTCACCTACCATATCTTAGAATATAGCAAGCATGCACTGCTGAAAAGTAGCGGGTGCATTGCATAGACCGAACGGCATCCTTCGGAATGCGTATGCTTCGAAGGGGCAGTGAAGGTGGTCTTCTCTTAGTCATCGGGATGGATTGCGACCTGATTGTAACTGGATTACCCATCCAAAAAGCAGAAGAATCGATTTCCCGTTAGTTTTTTGAGAATCTGATCAATGAACAGTAGTGGGAAATGATCCTTCTTTGTGAAGGAATTGAGTCTTCTGTAATCAGTGTAGACTCTCCACGAGTTTGCTATACGAGTCGGTATGGTTTCTCCGATTTCAGTCGTGATGATGGTGAGCCTTACCTTCTTAGGCACAACTTGGATTGGGCTCACCCACCAACTGTCGGAGATCAGGTAGATGATCCCTACATCTAACTACTTGATGATCTCCTTTTTCATGACATCTTGCAGATTTGGATTTAGGCATCTTTGCACTTCACGGGATAGTCGTGAGCCCTCTTCAGTGTAGATGTGATGTGTGCAATATGAACGGTTGATACCAGTCAGATCATCAAGAGTCCATCCAATGGCTCTTCGATGCTACCGGAGAATAGAAATCAGGTGTGTTTCCAGATCAGGTGTGAGTCGGGAGTTGATAATCATAGGAAACATCTGATTAAAACCCAAAAAGACATACTTGAGATGATCAGGAAGAGGCTTTAATTCCAAAATCGGGTTGTCAGTAGCAGTGGGTGGTTCAGGGTGGGTGTCAGGAGAAAAGGAAGAAGCTATGGGTGTGTCTAGATTGGGTTTGGGCTCCTCTAATTGCTGGTTTTGATCCTCTTGTGATTGATTAGAAATAGTTGGGTTTTCCTCGATAAACTCATCAACCACAGCTTTGATATTGTAGATTTGTTCTATGACTCCGCAATTAATTCCTGTAGGGCCTTAAAGATGTTGATCTTTAGTGTCTTGCTCTCAAATTTTAATTCAATTTGGCCCTCTTCACAATTGATATCGGCCATAGCAGTGGCCAGAAAGGGACTCCTTAGTATGATCGGTGTATTCTTCACATTCTAAGGAGCATCCATGTCTAAGACAATAAAATCTATTGGAAAATAGAAATCATGTGCAATAACTATGACATCCTCGAGAATTCCTTTTGGTGACTTAATTGATCGGTCAGCTAGATGTAAAGTCATTTCAATCTGTTTAAGCTCAGATTCCTCGAAGTAGTCTAGTAGGGATGTAGGTATAAAATTTATGGAGGCTCCTAAGTCTAATAAAGCTCGGTCAAATCGTATGTCACCATTTTCATAGGAGATCAGAGGGGTGCCTGGGTCTTTTGCCCTGAATGGGAGTTTGCTCAAAATAATAGAGCTAGCTTACTCTGACAGTACGATTGGATTCCCGTCTTTGGTTTGTGGCTTATGCTTAGCTTTACACACGTCCTTAAGAAATTGTGTGTAAGCTGGTATGTGGCGTATCACATCCATCAAGGGATGTTTATATGGGCCTGCTCAAAGAGCTTAACCAGGTCCTCCTCAGGTGCCATGGTTTTGGTTATCCTTTTTCCATTGGTCAAGGCCAAGGGAAATGGAACCTTAGATGGCTCCTCTAGAATAGGTCCAGGTTCTTGATCTGGGATAGGTGTGTCTTGGATGACTATTCTAGGGTTAGGGTTTGTATTACCAGGCTGGGAGTGGCTTGGATAAGGTGGGTCCTATGTTGCTTTGCTAATACGAGTAGTAATAGAATTCAATACTGCCTGCTTCTAGTTTGGTGTGGGTAGAATAGGTGTTGCTGCTGAAATTTTGAGTATAAAGTTGAAGCGTCCATCCCGTCAGGTGATGGGGTAGAAGGGGCCTGATAAACAAAGTGAGCTTGTCCCTAATTTGGGTTCATAATGCACCTCTGGTTTGGCACATTATTCGAATTAGGAAGAGGTTGTGAAAGAAGTGCACTAGGTTGGCGAGGATTTGCCATCTGGGCAAGTTGATTACGAACCTCCGTGATCTCATCTCTGTGCTATTTTTGCATAGCCGCATTCATCTTCTGAATGTCAGCTAGAGTCTGAAGGATAAGAGCCATTTGATCTATATGAGTCAGCCTAGATTGATAAGTTGGGTTAGGTCGAGGCTGAGGCGGCTGATAAGGAGGATGAGCTTGTGGTCAGGGCTGATATTGAGGTCTCTGATTTTAATTATTTCCTGACCACATGAAATTGGGGTGATTATGCTATCCAGGGTTGTAAGTGTTGGAAAATGGATCATTGTGAATGGCGTTGAGGTCCTCGCAGGTTTGAGGAAACTCGGAAAAATCAGAATACGAGGGTTCAGAGTTCCCCAACTAGAGTTGGTGGGTCCAAAGTTTCCTCCGAAACAAGAATCAGATGGGGGTGGATATGGGTCCATCCCCTAAGAAGGTCGATGATAGATGTTGTGCATAGCCTCCCTGCCAGAGGGTGGTTGTGTGAACGGGTCTTGCGTAGAGGTGGCTTGCTGCAAGTGTCGAGTTAGCTCATCCACCTTCTTCACAATAATAGAGACCTTGTCCAGATGACTAGCCATCAGTTCCAAGTCGACTAAAGAGGACAAGCCCTACGTCTCATGTGCTCCCTTTAGATTCGTTAATGCATGGCCATTCGTCCGTTCAAACATGCCCATGGATTCATTATTGATGGAGTTCTCGCACATATTCTCGAGAATCTCCCACACGGTGTCTTTGTGTTGACCCATGATGTTTCCTCTATAGGTCGCATTGACGAATAATCGAATATGTTCATGGAGTCCTTGGTAAAAAGACTGGGCTTGTTCCCATTTAGGAACTCCGTGTTGGGGGCACTTTCGCATGAGATCCAGAAAATGATCCCATGACTCGTGAAGTGGTTCTCCTGCTTGTTGTGTGAAATGTGTGATCTGGTGCCTCGTAAAGCATTTGTCCGACCAACAGGGAATAACTTTCTCAAAACCTCGTATTGAAGTTCCGCCCAGGTGTTCATTGGATGCATTTGGGTTTCGTACCAGTGAGTAGCTTTATCCGTGAGAGAGAAGGAAAACATTTTCATGAGTACAATATCCCGATTTTGAGCTTCTGACTTGAATGTTAGGGCCAGATGCTTGAGTTGCTTGATAAGCAGGAAAGGATCTTCGAAATTATGCCCATGGAATTTTACAATGGCATGAATCATGTTGGGTTTAAGTTTAGGGTCAGGTCCTCCAGTAGGGATTTGTACTTGAGGTTCGATTGCCACCGCAGCAGGATTGTAGTGATCTCGCATCATTGGATGCTGCGGTGAGTTCACAAAGGCTTCGAATAGATCATCGAGGTGCTAAGGTTGATTTTCAAGATTATTTTCTTTTGTTGGTTGTGCCATGACGATGGATGAAGGAGAATCAGGTTCAGATGAATTAGAAGAGATATCGATTGGATTGAGTTGTTGCACAAACAAGGAGGTCGAGGTTTGGCCTCGACGTGAATGAGTAGCTAAAGGAGGCCTCAAGGTTGGTCTTAGAGACCTCCTCTCGAACATGCATCGATGTAGTAGATGAGAGGTAGAATGTGATGGACCTAATCAAGACACCCAAAAGTTTTGGATGATTATAGAGGTTCGGGGCGGATGATACGCCTTAGTCAAAAAGTTGTCCACCTGAGAATTACCTGGGTAGCTAGAGAGGGAGAGTCCCACAAAGACCCCTACACGATAGAGCACTCCCAAGGGTTACAGGGTTTCCCACACCCGACCTCTCTTGTCACTGATGTTCCAGGTTGACCAGAATTGGGACTTGACCTCTTAAGGCTACCAATTTTTACTAAGGGCAAGGGTGCTTAGGATTTCACTTGAACTTTTAAGATGTTTTTGGGAAAAATTGACCGAATTTGAAAGTTGGTTAACCCAACAAGGTGGGTCAACTTCACCTGTATTGTCCTCTTGAGAAATTCAGGTCCTTTTAGTGTTCAAATGAATTGAAGGGCCTGATTTTTAGGGTTTTGCTTGAATAAATCAGTTCAACCAAGGTCTAGGCACACATTGTTTTGGAGAGATAAATTATTGATTAAGCAAGTGTGTCTCTAAAACCTTAAAATGGAATCCTTAATTGGCTCTAATTTGGTCCAATTTAGTTTTTCAAAATGTGGTACCTAGGGCTCAAACAAGAATGTGATAGCCCTAGATACCTTAGCCTCAAATGGGTGTACAGATCAGGGTTTGAGTGTTTGTCTAAATAGAATGTATCAAATCAGGCAACTTGATGATTAATCTAAGAATATAAGGCAAGTAGCCCAAATTGATTTCTTTCTTTTTTTGCTTTTATAGAATCAGGGGTTTAAAAGGATTTGAATGGAGTTTTACCTATCCATGGAGTGGTTGATGTGCGACTGATCTTCCTCAATGGATCCCTTGAAATAGATCAAAGTCAAAAGAGATAGAGCAAGTTAGTATTGACTCAGATATTGCAATCAAGAGATCTGAATTGCGCGTTGCTCCCCAGCAACGGCGCCAAAATGATTGCGAGGCAAAATCGAGGTTTCAAAAACTATGTTATAGTATAGTTGAAATCACTTTGAAAACAAATATATTTATTACTCGAATTATAAGTTCGAGGTCAAACACAAGGAGAAATATGGAATTCAAGACTCAAGATAGCAATTTGAATTAGAAAATATAAGAGAATGTAACAAGAATAATGTCAGATATAAATGTGTAAAAAGAATGGAGTAAAATGGTGATTTAAATAACCAATCACTCCTTACAAATAACAATTAAATCAAAGCCTCAAATAGATGTGATCAAATATATCAGACAGCTTAAACAGCCTATGCTACAGTGCTATTTAGAGACTCAAGGGTCCTTCTCTTCTTTCTTTCTCTATGCTTCTCCTCCTCTTCTTCTTCTCTTTCTCTTCCTGTGCGGTTTCCTTTTCCTTTTCTTCTTCTAGCTCTAGTCTTCTTTTCTTCTCCTTCTTCTGCTCGGCCTTCTCCTCTTCTTTCTTTCTTCTCAGTTCTCCTTCTTCATGTAGAGGGGGAAGATTCCTTAAATAGCTAAGTGTCATCCATTTCTCCCTATAGCAAAACCCCCTACCCCCGTGCACTATCTCTCTTTCTCTCTCTGGGTCATGCTCTCCCAAGGCCTTCCACAGTACTGGGTAATCGAGTTTTGGACTTAGAGCACACCTGGGTCTAAGGCTGCGGCCGTGATCGTAGCCGAGTGGAGTAGGTTAGGTGGGTCGGGTCAGTGCCAGGCTCGTGGGGGATGGGGTCACGGGTGAGGTGCAGGTGAGCGGGGACCTCAATCCCAATGTCTGAGGCAAATAGCCTTAGACACATTCAATTTATGTGTGGTCGGCCGCTTGTGAGTTTCCGATGTGGGACTATCTGTGTCCCTCTTCTTCGCGCATTTGTAGTAGCACGTCTCTCTTCAATTGCCTCAGCTAGTGATGTTAATGCATCCAATTGACCACCTGGGCATCTGCGCGAGATGTTTTTGCGCAACCTGTTGCTTCCACTTGAGACTGTCAAGCCTGGAGCAAGCTTCAAGCAAGCTCGAAGGTTGGCTGCAATGGTGGTGATGGTTCGAAGCTGAAATCCATGAATACAGGTGCTAAGCCCCACTTAAAACATTCTGGAGGGTCATTGGTGAATGAGGAGCACGGTGGTGGTGGTTTTGTTGCATGGGAATAGGTGTAGTGGTCGGACGAGGTCGAGGACGATGACATAAAGGTGGGTTGTTCGGGGG
Source organism: Thalassia testudinum (assembly GCA_037157565.1). Lineage (NCBI taxonomy): Eukaryota > Viridiplantae > Streptophyta > Magnoliopsida > Alismatales > Hydrocharitaceae > Thalassia > Thalassia testudinum. Next base: position 16,811,630 of record JAZHRO010000007.1, read on the forward strand.
TACTGAGGAGAGGCCAATAGCCTCAATTACTAGAGGGCTTTTACTCTCTGGGATATGACAAAGGTGTAGGGATGAATGGCGTCCAAGTTGGAGGATCGTAGTGGCCGTGCGAACTCACCGGAGGTACGCCGGTGAGGTGGAAGACGGAGGGCATTATGGCAAGTCGGTGGTCGAAACGGAGTTGCGAATCCTCAGGAATGATAAGTGGAAGATGAGGCGTCAATAGGGCTAGCTAGCGGACGAAGTATGGTGGAGGCGGCGTCGGTTATGGTGTGGTCGGCGCCGGGGACGAAGGTGCTCCGGTGAGGGATGGTCGACGATGATGGAGGTAGAAGCGCCCGCTGGTATGGCACGACGTGGAAGAAGGCGAGGAAGGAGGATCTGCCGCTGGTATTGCAGTTAGACATCGAGGAGAGGCAAGGTGGGTCGTTGGAGCTCAAGGAGCCTTTCGGCCGGGTTAGGAGAGAAGAATTTAGGGGAGATCCCGATCGAAATTGAGCTTGGGAACTTCGACCTGATCTAGGCTTTCTTTTATAGGGCTCAGGAGGGGATCCTAAGCTTGGAAGCCAAGCTTCTAAGCTAGGAATTGTAACCGGAGTAGGAAACCTAAATCTCTCATGCATTCGCATGAGAGATTGGGAAGGTTATGGGGAATGGGATTTGGCTCAAAATGAAAGGAATTCCTTGACGAACTTCCCTTTGAAATTTGAAAGGGATTCGTTAAGGAATCAAGGAGTTCTTGCCATTTCAAGGTCACTGGTGCTTGTTGGAATAGGATTAATGGTGATAGGGACCTATTTTTGAAGACAATGACAAAGTTAGGGGTCCATTTGTAAATATTTTGAAAGTTAAGGACATAAATGTAATCAGAGAGGACCAATTTGTAAACTAAGTCAAGACAGTTTCAGCTTGGGTCTAAATTTTGGTACAAACCTAATTTGGACCTACGGAATCCAATGGTGAAGTTTGCTTTTGGTTTTGACCACAATGATTGGGTAATTTTTATAAAATCATAAATTAGGGTAAATATCTGTCTAAGACTCTATTTTGGGCCAGAACAGGTTCTGATGGTCAAATTAAAGATTTTAAATCCTAGAGAATATTTTTTTATGAATTTTAGAGGGTTTAGATGAATTTTATTCTAACCAAAACCTTAGTTAATTAAGTGGATCTTTTTTTAGGGTTTCAAAAGTTATTTAATTCTTAAAACACGTGCAAACCCTTTTCTATCGACTCTCAGCCACTTGTTATCCTTTTAAGACCATTTGACACTCAATCAACCCTTAAGGAAACCCGTGGTTGTAATGTATTCAAGTTGATGGTAAAATTACAGTTTTAACCTTGGTTTCTTGTCTTTCCCTCAGAATGGTTATATAGTGACTTGTGGCTCTCTAGCAGTTATGTAGGAGCATTTACTGACTTAATTGGATCAAAATGGGCTAGTTATGGCTCATGATGGTGTTCCCATCAGGCATGGACCTAAATAGATATCTAAGTTGGGGATTGGGTAATGGGTAGGTAGATTAGGGTTATGGATAGTTAGATAGTGCTAGGGATAGGGTGGATAGGTACATGGATAATGTTATCCATGTTTTTGGTTGTGAACTCAGATATCTTAGTTCTCAGCTAATTCAGGGATAGGTACTGGAGAAGGGTTATCCTAGAGTTTTGAGGATAGGTTTATCCTTGTTCTTCTCATTCTTTTCTTCTACACTTGTTCTAGACAGATAGTCCTTTATTCTTCCTTTCTTTCTTCAATTGGTGTCTTTATTCTTATTCACATAATCTAGCTCCACCTCTGCTATAGCCTTCGCTCCTATCCTGCTTTATTCCATCTAGAACAACTTCTAAACTAATCATGGCCTACAAACATGAATAAACCCTAATTAGCATGGAAAAATGGTATTATAGCATATGCAGCTACTAGGTTTGATTTACATAAAATAGATAAGTTACGTTGTAGTATAGTCATGTAACAACCTAAACAAACATATTTGTAACAAAAGTCATGGTTGATAAGTCCACTTTAGTGGATCATTATTTAGCCTAAGACTCTTTAATTAGTTGTTAATTAATTAGGAGTTATATGGAAATTCACCTTAGTCTACGTATAATTTTAAGCATCAAGTTTACAATTAATAACATATGATATGGAACATAATTGATTTGATGGATGCAGGCTAGGTGGAAGAGTTCAGACATACATTTTTGTGTCTATATGACACCTGGAGATAAGGTCAGACGTCAAGGAACTGCCATGACAAGCTCCTTGATTCTACACTTTTTTAAGACGTCTGGAGTTCATGTCATATGTCTGATGGGAACCGGCAGAACATATCTTGTCATTCCAACCACTTGCGATCCTCGCTGACTGGTTGGGGAGGCTCTCGACCAAAGAAAACTAATAGGAGTCTTTAAAGGTAGAAGACAGGCCTTCTTTGCCATCATCTCTTCCTTGGGGGAACCTCCTCCATCTCCACCACTGTGGAACCTGCATACACCGTGAAATAAGCTTGTGGATCTCGCATACTCTACCATGCCCCCAATGTCTCCAATCATGTGTGCACTATGATAGGGTGCATTGATGGGAACACAATCATGAGCCATAACTAGCTCATTTTGATCTAATTAAGTCAGTAAATTCTCCTACATAACTGCCAGAAAGCCATAATTCACTACAAATCCATTCTCAAGGAAAGATAAGAAAATGGGGTTAAAACTGTAATTTTACCATCATATCTTCAATGCAGTACAACCACAGGTTTTCTCAGGGGTCAATTAAGGGTCAAAATGGTCCTAAAAGGCTAACAAGTGGGTTAAAATAGACAGAAAAGGATTTTCATGTGTTTTGAGAATTAAATGACTTTTGAAACTCTGAAAATAGACCCACTTAATTAACTGAGGTTTTGGTCAGGATAAAATTCACATAAAGCCTCTAAAATTCATATAAAAATATTTTCTAGGGTTTAGTACCTTCAATTTGACCATCAGAACCTGTGTTGACCTAAAACAGAGTCTTAGATTGACATTTGCCTTAATTTAGGTTTTGGCATAAATTACCCAGACAAACATGGTCAAAACCAAAATTCAAATTCACAATTGGATTCCTTAGGTCCAAATTAGGTTTGTACCAAAATTTTGACCCAATATAAGATCATCTTTGCCTAGTTTGCAATTTGATCCAGTCTAAGTCCTTTCTCTCACTAAGATGTCCCTAACTTTTGAATTTCTCACAAAAGGGCACCTATCTTTGCTGTCACTCTTTCCAAATGGGTCCCTTCACCATTATCATGGAGGAATCCTTCTTCGGCGACCTTTGATTGAAGAGAACTCCTTATCTACTCAATCAATCCCTTCCAAAATTGCAAGGGAGATTCGTTGAGTTCTCTTCCCATTGAATCCATCCATGTGCCATAAAACTTTCCCAATCCCTCAAGCGAACACAATAGAGATTTGGCTATCTCAAAACGTCCATCTCTAGCGACATTTCCTAATCTTGGAAGCTTGGCTTCTAAGCTCAAACCGACCTCTTGAACCCTATAAAAGGAGCCCCAGGGCATGGCCGTATTTTTCAACAAGTTTTTGGGAACCAAATCACCTTAATCCCCCTCCTCTGGCCACCAAAAAACCCAGCTCTGGTGACCTCTCTGGATCTCCATCCTCCGACCGTACAACCATCAAATTGGATGGCCTAAGCTCTCCCTCTCTTTGTTACGACCCTCCCTAGCCAAAGGGAGGGCATTCCTCTATCTACATCGCTATCGTCACTTCGCCGCTTCTTCCTCCTTCGGCTCTGGTCAATCAACACTGAAGCCCTTCGCCTCCTTACCATCTCACTAACTCCCTCATTTTCTATCTCTCCCTTTCTTTTTCACTTTCCCACTCTCTACACATACGCACGACCATCACTTCTCCCTCAACGCACTTCATCTTCTCTGCCTCTGGCGATGCTTCAACAATGCCTACTTACCGCCACACTGCTCAAAACAGGCTACTACCACCCTCATTACATCCGTTGTGCTCCACCACACAAAAGCCCTAACATCCCCTCTCCTATTACTCATCTAACCACCTCAACGACTGACCCACTGCCGCACCACCATCCTCGACCTCCGCACCACCTGGTACTGTTGGAGGCTCTGGGAGAGCGTGACCCATCGAGAGAAAGAGAGGAGAATTTATGCTGGGTAGGGGAGGGTTTTTCTATTTGAGAAGTTGGCCACACTTAGCCAAAAATCTAAAGACTCTTCCCCCTCTACATGAAGAAGAGTAAGAAGAGCAGAGAAAAAAAGAAAAGGAAGAGGAAAAGAAGAAGAGCCACAGTAGAGAAGAAAGAAGAAGAAGAGAAGAATGAAGGAAGAAGCAGAAAAGGAACAGAAGAAGAGCCACATAAAAGAAAAAATCAGAGAAAGAAGGAGGAGAGCATTGTAGAATCAGACATTTATGACGACTGATCCTACCATCAGAAGGCTGATTTGAGTTTATTTCATATATGACTATTGAGTTCCATTTTCCATTATTGTAGGGAGTAATTGGTGATTCAAATCACCATTTTACTCAATTCCATTTGCAGTCTGATACTTGATTTTATTGCCACATTATTCTGAATCAATTCCTGATTATAATTTATCTCTATTGTTTTAAATTGCAATCTTGAGAATTGAATTCATACTTGCTCCAAGCGAATGACCTTGGACTTTTTCGAGTATAACTTTTATCTATTTTTCATGAGATTTCAACTATACTACAATGCAACGATTTCAAACTTGATCTCAAGCGAGCAACATGCACACGCACACCTCCGCCCCCTTCATCTTCTTGTTCCTCTTCCTTTTCTGCGTGAACCTTCTTCTTCTCCACCACTACTTGCAACTTCCATGCATCAAAACCAACACCACCACCCCATCATAGCTGGCCACCACCTTCCTCTCCCACACCAAGACCACTCTTTCCTTCTCCATGCATGCTTGCGGCCACCTTCACCCTTCCTCTTCTTGTTCTTCCTCTTCGCTCGACCACCCCCCTCCAACTACGAAGGAACCCAAAGCCCATCCCCTCACCACCACCCCAATAGCCCACCGACCACCACCCCTCAACTATGCTCCACCTCAACATCCCGCCAATGCCCTATGGCCACGCGCAACCAAGCGCGACCCACGCACACAGCTAGAGCCACCCGTAGGGACCTTGATGCCACTGACCATCGACGCTCCGGTAGGCCATGTCCAGTTGCCTCTGTTCGCTCTTCCTACGCCATCACGAAGCCCACGCTTTGACACACCTTTCCCTCGATCCTTGTTGCCAACCGCACTCGGCCCTTCATGCTAAAAAGGGAGAGGGGAAATCGTTTATTTTTATCTCAAAAAAAAATTACTCTATATGCCATTGCGGATGCACTATTCCTTTATTTTTCTGATTTAATATATTGCAGCAAATTACATGGGCATCCCTCCTTTTAATTGAAATCACATGTGGTTGAGTTCTTATTAGTGATAGAGAACAAACTCTTATTCATTGGAGATTAATACTGACTATGTTTACTAGTATCAAGATCACAATTCACGTATTTACATGGTATTATATGGTGGTGGTTTTGTATGTGAACACCTACATTAGTGATTAATTGTTTAAACTAAGAACTTATGTTGGAAATAAGTTGCATACGAACCTATTGAGATTCTTGAATAAAAGAGGCACCACTCATGATTTTAATAGGCTAATTCCTCTCTATGGAGATGACCTAACTACTTTAGTGGCTAGATTATGAATTATTAAATGCTTTGAAAAGCGATTTTCTACCACGCAACTAAATATAATGATACTATATTTTATGCTTAAAATTATATCAAAAATGAAGATCGCTCTTTCAAATGGTGCTATTGCTGGAAAGGAAATATACCTATTAATTTTTTTGGGAACTTTATGTTATTTTTCATGCTATTTCTAAATCTTTTCTGAATTGGTGACCTTGTTTTTATTTGCATGCAAAAATGAACAAATGCGATGAGATGCATGGCAGAGATGATGTTTTTGGTGGACCTTGACGCCACCAAGAGGGCAGTAATAGGAGCACGTGGGCCTTGATCCCACGCGTGTGGAAGGATGATTGGCAACTAAAGACACCATTAGATTTAAATCAGGCTATATAGACATGAGACATTTAATTTTTGTCTTGTGGACCAATGTTAGGCATTTTTGAGAACATGTTCCTAGTACTTTTTATTACTTATCGCTCTTATATGCGGGAGCATCTTTTTGGGAGTGTGTTCCCATTTTATTTAGATTATAGGTTTATTTGAAATGTTTGAACTGCATGTTAGTTAGTTAGCAAGTTAAATTAGATTAGGTTTATTTTCTTATTAAAAAAAAAAAACAAAAATCCGAATTGCCTGTTTGAATGGGCAGCACCTAGTTTTTATTTCTGCATTGCGGACATCTTGCATGAAGAAAGATGGAGTAAGGTATGTCTTCTCTTTGACATGAAATACTTGTCATGATCTGCATTGGACTTAAATCAAAGACCACTAAAGTGTGTGGATGTAATTAATTCGGTAGTCACTTTAAGAAATTTGGATTGCTAAGAGGTTGGAATTTAAAATTAGTGACTTTAATTGCATGCGGAAGGACTTGTTTGCGGGATTTTAAAAAATAAAATGCATATGTGTGTTGCATACCTGAGATACTATGCACATTGCACATAAGGTCACTAGATAAATTTCTACCTCTCCTCTTTTGCACCATAAGGGAAGTTAGTCGGAAATCAACAAGCCTATCTACCAAGTTACTTCAATTCCTTGTGCGTGGGCTCGATTCGAGACTTCCATCCCTTGCGAGTAAGTTGTAGGCACCAACGAAGGTCAGCCTAGGAATCGTAATTCTTGCAAAACTATCTTGGCCACCAACTAAATACTTTATTCTAAGACCTAGAATCTACTAGAAATAGATCCCATTGTATTTCCGTTTGTTTTGATAGTGTTAGAATTCTCTAGGAAGTTTCGATTTTTTTTTTATTTCTTCTAAGTCCTAAGAGAGTTAAACCTTTTTGGCTTAAAGAAATGGATCACCCTTACTCCTATCGTTTAGATTATCAGAGTCAATACTTCCCATCTTTTAATCAAGATCTCCTGCCCCGAGCATATCCATCCTTTGATGGGTACAATGACAATTCATGGGATCAATCATATTCCTATCCTGGGAGTACCGGCCTGATAACTCCCACCTTTGAGCAGAACCTTGGAGTGGGATTTTCCACCCATGGAATCCCCACTACTTTGTAAATACCGAACCCTCCCACCCTTCATGATTTTTCTTATCAAGGTTGGACTAACACTCCTAGGCAACCTGAGCTTGAAATTGACAATCCTCCCCAATCGACAGTAGCCTCTCCTCTTTTATGATAGAAATGCAATACCAACAAAAAGAAATGATGGAGTCTATGGGAGAGATGCTGAGGAATAGTCAACAATTGAATGAGCAAATTCGTCAACTTAGCTACTTTCTTACTATTGATTTTGATCCCTACTTGTACAACCATGATCATCAAAAAGACTTTGAGGAAATAATTGATAATAAGGATCCTATTTTGAGTAGCTATCACTTAGACTCTCCCGATTAGACATGGCCACTAGAGGAGAACTATCTTAATGATTATCCACCTGAGCTATATTGGAGTCAAAAGAAAGGGAAGATGGTACCACTTGAGGACCTTAACCCCACTGACAGTATTTTTTTTACCCCTGATAAATTGGGTCACGGTCATATTGTTCATGCCACTTCCCCTATTAATCATGTGGTGGAACCCCATTCTACCTTTAGTGAGCCTAATCCCGACCCTCCACTTAGGGAACCAACACCTACCATTCATCATTCTAAGGATTTACATGAGACCAATGAAGGTGACCCTAAGGGAATGGAGGATGAATTGGATCAATTTTGGTCTCAGGGATACAAAGAGTCTATTTTTGAGGAAGATGATAACCCAATGGAGGAACCCAGACTTCGACTTTGGAGTGAATCTTGAGGGGACTATGTGTTATTTGAGTACTTACCTCCCAAGGATATTAATGATTTAGTGAAATCCGATTCCTCCCTACTTTTGATTTTGAAAATCAACCTTGGCAAAATTAGGAAGATAGGGAGTTGATGTTGGAGGAGGACGAACACAATAGTGAGAAGCCTAGGAGAGACTCTCAGGGACAATACACAACAATTAAAGATTTATGCCCCGAGAGAAAAAAAGAATTGAGTGATATAGGCTTACTCCAAAACATTAAGACTGATCCTCCTTCAAAAATAATTGAGCATACTGAAGCAACTCCTCTCTTTACTGGTGAATCACATATACACCTTGACAAAAACTTAAGTGAACCAAAAGAATCTGGGGATGAAATTAATGATAATGATTCTGTTGCTTCAACCTTGCCATCAAGTAAATGTGATTTAGAGTCCACCATTGATTCACATATATTGGAAGGTGAAAATATGACTCTGATTCCTGAGGAAATCATTAATGATAGGCAGGGTGACTTCAATTTTCTACAACAACTATTAGGGAGAATAATACAGAACATGGATTATTGCTGGAGCTAGACTTGCACAAACTAAGCCCTTGTTGGGCTTAATCATTACTTCCCAACACCACAAACAACCCACTCCCTAACCGATCCTTGGCTTAGGTTTCTGCTCACTGACATTCTTTCTGAGGAGCATATTAGGCCAGTACTTCTCCAAGTGGAATGGCGAGTGTGGATTGATGCCTGTACTTTTAGTCTCACCATTCAAGAGTTTGAAATAATTATGCATACATCTTTTAAAATCCATCCTACTTTAGAGGATCCTTGTTATCCTCCACTTATTCCATTTCAAGAGGTCCTTATTCTACTACTCTTTTTCCTAGATCTCTCCAGGTAGCCTGCGAGGTGGTCTATTTTCATGTCTTCAGGAAAACATTTGGAATCACGCTGCATCATCAGCTCTCCAACATCCATGGCTACCTATTTTATAGGCTCACGCTGTTACACACATTTTTATGGCCTAGCTCTTTCTGTTTGGACCCAGAATTACAGGTTCCCTATAAGTCTAGCTACCAACAGAAAATGCAGTGCTTGTTACGAGGCGACCCAACGTCCAGAATAATGCCTTCATTAGGTGATTTCCTTCCTTTCTCCCCCTATTTTAATTTTACAATGAGGACATTGTAGGATTTAGGCTTGGAGGGTGCATTTTGCATTTTTAGGTAGTATTCATGCATTTAGGTTAGGTGCATTAAAACAAAAATTATTTTATTTTCTTGAGCTAAATTTGTTTGCCCTAACAAAACATCTTTATCAAGGAGGTGTCATTGAAGATTTTCTTCTTAAATTATTTCTAAGTTTAGAATCCAGTACAGTTCACTTGCAAGTAATGGATCTTTGTAGAAAATCAATAAGCATTTTTAGTCTGCTAAATCCTTGGATAGTTACTAGGGAGTCAGGCATACATTCTTTTATTAGCTCCACCAATCATTTGTGAGGAGAAAGTAGAGAGATTATTGGTGTGTTAAGTTTAGTGTAAGAACTCTTACGTTTTAGATAATTAGATGATGATACCTCAGAGTTAGGCATAGTTTTTCACTCTATCCCTGCATCCGAACATTGTGTGAATTCCTGAGAGTCACCAAATAAGGCAAATACACAGAGATTGAGTTCTAATAAAGATATGACTATGGTGGATGGTTACGACCATCCTTCATAGAATCCTCGGTTGAAGGAGGGTATTAGTGCCAATGGTCAAAAATATGCTTGTCATATCCATTCCTTCCTGGTGTCGAGAGTGGGCACTTCCACCAAATAAGCCACACAATATCCTCTTAACCATCATCATCCCTAATAATGCCTCATGAATAAAAGTCTATGTCATGTTGTGTTGGAGTTATAAAAAAGAAATAGAGAGAGAGAGAAAAAGAAGGAAAGTAATATGTAGATATACATAGAAAAAAAATAATATATATATATATGTAAAAGAGAGAGAGAAAGAAAAAAAAATGTTGAAGTTATAGCTATCTTAGGTGTCAACTTTATCATATATCGATGTTTTTGAGGTAAGAAAAAACACCCATTCTGATCAGCCGAATATGACCCATACCTACTTTTCAGAATTTCTGATCGCCAGAATACTGGCTGAGAACTTTTAACTTAGTTGTAGAATTATTAGGAATTTAATTGAAGTGTGAATAACATGTGAGGTCACCAAACATTGAGTACTTTTACAAAAACTGGTAAGATATGTGATCTTAGAAAAGAAAGAGGAAAAAGAAAAAGAAAAAAGAGAATAAGTAAGCGCAAAGGAACATCAAGAGAGCATAGTTTCGTTTAGCCTCTCTCTAGTTGACTCATTTGATAGTCTAGAGATTTAGAGTCTGCAGTACTAGACTACATGTAGCATCAGATGAGAATGAGCCACCGAATATAAATCAATTTGACTCTATATCTCCTACCTAAGTCAGAAAGCTAGGGTCAAATTACAGATTATTTTCTACTTTATCCCCGAGGGAAAAAGTTGCCTATCCTAACAAAAGTTTTACCAAGGGTTAAGTATGAACTTCAAATATAGGTTGCCTTTTCACTTGGATCCATTACCCAAGCTACTATTACTTCACATTTGTCTGAATCTCTAAATGTTTGGAATAAGAAAAGAAGAAGTCTTTTGATAGAATCATACACCTTGCATTCATTTCTTTTGCTAGGGACTAGCAAAACATAGGCATGGGAGCATTTGATAAGTCCACTTTACTGGGTCATTATTTGGCCTAAGTACTATTTAATTAGTTGTTCTTAGTTGTTAATTAATTAGGAGTTATATGGAAATTCACCTTAGTTTGCGTATAATTTTATACATCAATTTACACTTAATAACATATGTTATTGTAACATAATTGATTTGATGGATGCAGGCTAGGTGGAAGAGTTTAGACGTCCATTTTTGCGTTTATATGACATTTGGAGATAAGGTCTAATGTCTGGGAACTACCATCACAAGCTCCTTAATTCTACACTTTTTTAAGACGTCTGAAAATCATGTCAGACGTCTGATGGGAACCGCCAGAACTTATCTTGCCGTTCCAACCACTCGCGATCCTCGTCGAGTGGTTGGAGAGGCTCTTGGAGGAAGAAAACTAACAGGAGTCTTTAAAGGAAGAAGAATGGCCTTCTTTACCATCATCTCTTCCCTGGGGCGGAGCCTCCTCCATCTCCACCACTGTGGAACCTATGTACACCAAGAAACAAGCCTGTACCATGGACCTCGCACACTCTTCCATGCCCAACGTTGCCAATCATGTGTGCATTGTGACAGGGTGCACACACACACCACCGCCCCCCTTCATCATCTTCTTCTCCCTCTTCCTTTTCTACGTGAACCTTCTCCACCTCCACCACCACTTGCAACTTCCACGCATCAAACCCAGCACCACCACCCCAGCACAGCTGGCCACCACCTTCCTCTCAAATGCTAAGACCACCCTTTCCCCCTCCACGTAGGCCCACAGCCACTTTCACCCTTCCTCTTCTTCTTCCTCTTAGCCCAACCGCCCCCTGCAACTACAAAGGAACCCAAAGCGTAGCCCCTTACCACCGCCTCAATAGCCTGCTGATGACTAGCCGTGACTGCGCTAGACCTCGGATCCACTGTGCTTTACCTCAATAGCTTGCCAATGCCCTACGGCCATGCACAACCAAGCGTGACCCACGCATGTAGCCAGAGCCACCCACAGGGACCCCGATGCCGTCAACCTCCAGCGCTCCGATCGGCCACGTCCAACCACCTCCGTTTGTGATTCCCACGCCATCGTGAATCCCACGCTTCGACGCACCTTCCCCTCGATCCTTGCTGCCAGCAACGCTCGACCCTTCATGCAAGGAAGAGAGAGGAGAAATCCTATACTTTTCTCTCAATTAAAAATTACTCTATATGCCATTGCGGATGCACTATTCCTTGATTTTTTTGATTTATTATATTACAACAAATTACTTGGACATCCCTCTTTTTTATTGAAATCACACGTGGTTGAGTTCGTATGAGTGATAGAGAATAAACTCTATTTCATTGGAGATTAATACTGACTGTGCTTACTAGTATCAAGATCATGATTCACATATTTACAAGGTATTATATGGTGGTGATTTTATATGTGAACGCCTACATTAGTGATTAATTATTTAGACTGAGAACTTATGTTGTAAATAAGTTGCATACAAACCTATTGAGATTCTCGAAGAAAAGAGGCACCACTCACGAGTTTAATAGGTTAATTCCTCCCTATGGAGAGGACCTAGCTATTTTCGTGGTTAGATTATGAATTATTAAATGTTTTGAAAAGTGATTTTCTACCATGCAACTAAATATAACGACACTATATTTTATGCTAATATATCAAAAATGAAGATCACTCTTTCAGTGGTGAGTTCCAATCGATCTCAAGGAGGGGATTTATGTGATTTGATTCTGATTTTCATTTGCTCTAAAAATGTAGCCTAGTCTTTATGTTACATAAATACATTTCGCTGGTAGCATTATTAATACGAACGACGTGTGCGTGTGTCAGAAAAATAATAATTGTGAAGGTATGGATTTCCAAACACATGATCTCAACAATGAGATGGCTTCCAACGGAATTTATGCCTAATGCTAACTTGTTTATATGTGCCAGCATTGTCATGATGTGTGATTTTTTTTTGATTTTTTTCTAATAAAGAACGAATGATCTAAACAAAAGATTTAACTATTCATTAAACAAATCATTCATGGTTACAAGAAATGGAATGTACAAAAATGCTTTATACATACGAATGAAAACTAATCTAAGTTATCGAAAATCCATCCCATCGGGAATACTTTGGGAGCCGTCGACGCTAGAGGATGGCAGTGTCTAGACCATGGGCATGGGAACCCATCTAGACCACATAGAGTGGAGCATGCCTATGGCCTAGAGAGAGCTTAGGTGTGCCACTAGAAAAGAGATTAACTAGCTAATAGTAAGCAACAAAATGCAGGAAATAAAGCATCAGAAGAACACCACGGCCATCAGAATTGGGGGCACCAAGGGTGAGCCTTGGTGGCCGTTTGGCTTGGAGTTGGAGGGAGGGAGCAGGACGAACACAAGGTGGAGTGGTCGGCCTCTTGGAGGTGGTGGAGTGTGCTTGAGAGCGAGGAGGAGGGACAGTTGTGGGAGGTGGAGGTGCATAATGGTGGGCAACCAAATGAAGAGGCTTTTATCGAGATGGGAGGAGCCTTAGGGTTGGTGTTGGAAGGCTCTATAAAAGGGCCTTAGGTGCCACCTTTGGAATGGAGGAAATGGTCTTCAAGATCCAATTTTGGCGGAAGAGTTTGGGAGGGCGTGGACTTGGTTAGAGGCACTGTAGAGTAGTCTAAAGTGGTCGTCCAAGTGGTGGAATAGAGATGGGTTGCGTTGGGTTAGTCGTAAGTTAGCCTAAGGTCTAATGGGTTGGGTCTAGTTACTAGTGCCTTAGTTTAATTAGGTGTATGTGTGTGTACTTGGGTTAGGAATTCTCTAATTAGGTTCTTCATCAACCTAATTAGGTTGTGGGTGAGTCAATTGGATTCTAATTGGATCCAATTAGTCTTGCATAGGTGGAAATGTAATTAATCAAGTCTTGCGTGAACTTGATTATATTTGGGTGCAACCACTCAACTAGGTATGCACCTTGATTAGGCTATCTTTACTTGACTCGAATTAGACTCATTGTAGTCTAATTGACAAAGGTAGATTTCCAATTGGGTTCCATGAGCCTAATCAATCAAAGGGTTTGCCTAATTGACTCCTATTGAGTCAGTCTGGTTTAGTGTGAACCTCATTAGGTTCTTGAATTAGGATTAGGGTCTAACCTACTTAGGTTAGGTTTAAGGGTAGTGGGATAGGCTTATGAGGTTTCTAATTAGATTTCCTAAGGTGTTTGATAGAGTTTCTAGGTCAAAGGATGCAAGCTCAGGCTTCTAGTACCAAAACTATGAACCAGAGAGGACATCTTGATGTCTAGAAGTGTAGTCAGATGACTTATACTTCAAAGTTGGATGTCTAAGGAATAGGTTGGGCATCCAATTCTATATCAATATTGCCATTAGGTTCTTGCTGGGGTTTTGATAGTGGCGGATTCACATGTGTAAAAGGTTTGAGTTTGGAAAACCCATTGTTGTAGTACGATTCGTGAGAAAATCTGTCGATTAAATAAAATTTATAACTGAAACTCAAAAAGTGAGTCCCAGGTTGAACACGGGGAGGCGAATGTTTGGTTTTGAAAATCAGCATTTTGCTTTTATTTATTTTTGTCATATTTGTCTTTTCTAATTTTTTTTGGTATTTTTAGCAAGCAAGAGATTAGGTCGTTGAATTATTATCTAACTAATCTACTTGCAAAATATAAGAGAGAGAGATAGAGAGAGAGAAACAATCATGTATTTTTATAATCAATTGTTTATTACAACTAGGAAAGCAGGAAATCTATACTACAAAAGTAATAAAAATAGAGATGGGTGAGAGAAATACCCCTCGATGGTTGCTTGGAGGATGACTCGCTCTGACGCCACCTGGAGGAAGGTGGTGAGGAGCGGGATGAATGCGGACGGAGCTGAAGGACGGAGGGCGGGGTAGGACATTATCATGGCGAGGATCTTCTTCCCGAAGGGAGGTAAGAGGACGGTCGTGGGATGCTCCACGAAGGGGGATGAGAGGTGGGAACAAATCTTTCTTTTCTACTCTATGGAAGCATCCCGAGCATGGGAGAAGCTATATCTAGAGCCCTAAAGGTGGTGAGGAGAAGAAAGGAAGAGATGAAGAACAATGCGAGGGCTAGGGGTCCTTTTACAGTGGAGGAAAGAATCAAATTCATACACAGGACATTTAGTTACGATCATAAATGACACTGAAGATCTGCCGCAAACGTAATTGAAGATCCAGTGCCAACCCTCGCCCCCACTAGTGTGCGCATCATGTGCCCCTGCTGCTGTACCATTGGCGTGTGCTCCACGCATCCTTGTCGCACGCCCATGCGTGCTACGCGCCTACCCACCTCATGCCCACCCACGCTACTGCTGCTGCCGCTGCCTTGCTCGCTGCACTGCTGTGTGCACTGTTGCACCTACACACGTGCATGCCTCCATGCACTCACGCATGCCTGCTCTACTGTACACGTGCATTAGCGCATGTGTGCACATGGGCAGCCTGGGTTGCGCCATGTAGCATGATCTAGGCTGTCCATCTTTTTTCCATTGTAGGGGCTGCTACAGAGGTCGGATTGGGTCAATTTTTGTGTCGTTGGGCTGCGATCGTCGACTCGAATCCATCTGTGTGCTCAGATTTGTCATTTGATGTTTCGAATTATGTCACCTAGTCCTTTGGCTATTATCTTCCTCGAATTGCATATGATGCTATGGTATTCCGATCTAGGCGATTTCAGAGGTATTGGACTCCGATCATTGTCCTGATCAGATTCGTACTGTCGGATCATCAATCTAAGGCTCAGAAAATAATCTCCTCTCCTAACCACAAAAAGGACACAATTAACCTAAAATATACACAACTACTCTAAATGTAGAATGATGCAAGCTATGTAATATTTATAATATGAAATGCAAATCTAAGCCTAGGAACATGCATAAATAGGCATTTTAACCTAAATGGATGTGTCTACATCATACCCCCATGCTTATCTTTTGCTAATCCCTAGCAAAATTAAACTAAATGCTATGTATAAATAACAGAATTAGGACTTGATTACTTAGGCCTAAGTCATTTAGTAACAATAGAAAATTTCAACTAAGGTCCTAAACTACGAAAACTCAAGAGTACCCAAGTGTCTAGCAGATTGCAGATTGCCCAAGTCCTCGCCTTATTTGAAAAGGGAAGATACGTTTGTTTGTTTTTTCTTCTTTTCTAATTTCTTTTGGACTTTCGGAGTTTGAGAGTTTCAAGATAACTTTTTACGGCTACCCAACCCACCTAAGACTCAAAAAGGACTCTAAGTGCTAAGCATCTTGCGAAAGGATGATAGACTCACTAAGCTACCATTAAAATGGACATCAAGTTTCTACGACCCTAGGTGACTTTGAGAGTTCCTACATAAAGGTTTATCTTTTCGATCGGTAGCTTTTTCTCTACTTTTTGTTCTAATTTTTTTTATGGGGTCAACACAAAGGCGGACCCAATGTATATATCCTCGATTTATTCTACTTCCCTGCTTCTTCTCTAACTATTTTGGGAATTATTTGTGCATTTTTGTGAGCTGGGCTCTAAACAACCAGCCTATGGGCTGTTACCCACGGCAATCTACCAGCCATACTCGTGCATTGAAGTGTGGTCTTATTTATTTTCTTCTTTTTCTATTTCTTTTCTTTTTTTCTTTTTTTTTTGAGTATAATTTTTTTTCTTAACTAGGTGGCTTCCCTGATCTAAGATTTACCTAAAAGTAGTAGAATGAGTATAGTCAAGTACCTGAGCTATGGATAACCGACCAATAGGCTATTACACATGACAACTTGCCAACCATACTAGCCTAGAATGTTCATTAGCTACCCAATTTTTGAGGAAACTGCAGAGAAGTAAGTCAATGCAAATAGTGTATTGATGCTTAGGCTTAAAGTCCCCTTAAATCAAAGGACAGGTTGATAAGTCATGTTCTTATCACCCCAATTTATGTACCAAATTAAAATAAAATTGACTTGGTAAGGACTCGAGACTATGTCCACATTCGAGTGAACACCTAGGCTAATTAAGCCTGAAGACCTGAAGAGTCTAAGTGTTCAAGTCCTAAGTATCTTTTCATAAAGTTAATAACTTCCAAAAGCCTAAGTTCTCTTTCTCCTAATTCTTTTTTTTGTCGCTTTGAATAATCAATTTTTTTTAAGAAATTAAAAATAAAAGAATTTCCATGGTGTTAAAAAAATGATTTCAGGAATTAGTTATCCACCCCCTCTTGCTTAAATGATGCAATGTCCTCATTATAAAAATAAAGACAAGAAAAGGGCAGACTAAGTAGAATATCACCATAATTTCGTGAAAATCTGGTCAGCTACGCAGAGAGGAGAGAGTATACACATGTGCTAAGTTTAATGCCTTTAGCTAGGCATAAAATACATACAAGGAAGAAACGAAGAATTCACAAGTGCAGGTCAGAATCAAAATCAAAAGATTAATCCTCAGACTTGCCAACAGAAGATGTCCGCAGATGTGGACCAAGTTGTGGTGCAGACCCATGCCACAAGGTGAAGTGGTTCTATGTTTCTGGATTAAAATCACCCAGAATCGAAGATTGTTGTATTTACGAGGCTAGGTTTGTGGTTTGGTGGTGTGCAACCCAAGACTAAAGTGTCGAACAAAAGGTAGATTTAACTGACAAGGTTCAGATGTCCATTTAAAATTCAGCTCAGAAAGATAGTCAATAATTCCAAGCTTAGGTTGCACATCAAAGATATCACAAGGGTCCGATAGAATGTAGGTGGTTTCAGGTCAACAGGAACCCTTAGATCCAAAATCGTAGTTCCCTCAGAATTAACCTCCCAGATTTTCATTTCCACATTTCTATCCTCCAACATCAAGTGCTCGGGTTCCGGGACCTTTAGCATATCATTCACCCCATATGATTTACCCAAGTCCAAAAATCGTGGATGAATTAGAATTGACTTGGGTACAATGATCTCAAAAGTATGATCATTCTGCTCTTCAGAGTGTGGTTGAAGGTTAGGGCTACCGATTGGATCATCTATTATATTAGGATCAGTATCCTCCATGTCAGCCCCAATCGAATCACAATCTTCAATAATCGAGCTATCAAATGGTTCATCTTGCTCCTCAAGCCCATTAGTCTCACTAAAATCATTCTCCTTAAGCTCAAGTGAGACTTCACTAAGAGATTCCTCACCCTCAGAATCAAAGAATTCATGATCCTCATTTATATATGTCTCAAAATCATATGTCATTTCATGGTCCATGGGGACATATTTTTCATCATTCCCTAGCTCTGGGATCTCGGGTGAGAAACTTGGTTCATCCTCAATGGGTTGCTCTAGCCCAACTTGGTCATCCCCAGTCTCAGAACATGTATCCCTCCCAACAGGCACCTAGCAAGTTCAAACAATGGCTCTCCTGATGGGGGTTCATCTTCAGAATCATCCCAAGATTGGAATAGGGCAACGACAAATTTCATCCTCAACCTCAGCAATTTCCCAAGTAGAAACTCACCCAGGCCCCTATCCTTAACATTTTGGAGCAAATCCAATAAAGAGTTCTTCAGCTTATCAATCATTTTTATCATAGGCTCCAATGCTTCATTGCGTGGTGTTCTTTGAGCTTCCAAAGATTGTATAGTGTTCCTCAAGTTAGCCAACACCCTGTCTTTGACTTGGTTCTCCAGAATTGAATGGTTCGGTTCAGGTTTGGGTGGGTTTGGGTTAAATCTAGGGGAGTCAAGATATTGAGGTTCTTGGGTCCCTTCCTGATAGTAGGCCATCTCGAGTTGTTCAAAGAATGGAGGTGACCTATATTCAGTGGAATATTGGGGAGGGTAGATGTTATAATAATCATATCCTTCATGATTGTAGATCGGGTTGGTTTAATCATCAAAGGATGGAGATCTATAATCATTATAGCTCTGAGAAGGATGGTAATCATAGTCTTGTTGGTTAGGGTTGGGCCTTGGACACTGAGGTCTGGTATCGTATCCCCAATCAAAGTTATCCCAGCTAGTGGATGGGTAATTATAAGTCAAGTCTGGATAGTAATCATCTTGGGTATATGTAGTGGTAGGAGGGTAGAATGGGAAATGAGTGTAGGATGTGGAAGGATACATGGTAGAATAAGAGGGGAAATCAGAAGAAAGAAAGGAGCCTTGCAATACAAGCAATCAATCCTATCCTTAGGTGGGTTAGCCTAAAGAACTACAGACTACCAGGACCCATCTTGAGATTATAACCGATTTGGTCTACTTTTATCCAATCAATCCAACTAGTTAGAAGGTGGGGCTGGAAAGAAGGTTCTACCTTTGGCTTGCGCCTCCGGATCCTAATGTACCCCTCAGCTATGGCCGTTTGATGCCACTCCTGTAGCTAGACATCAAATGGACCAACAGAAGCAGATTAATCGAAAAAAATCTCAGTCTGAGCGCTAAAGAGCAACTCAATCCTCAAGGCCAACATCTACTCAGTTTTAATTAGGCTTGGGATGATTGTGCTCTTGGAATGTGATGGTCCCTTTAGATCGGTTGTGCCCTTAATGATCAATTCAAATGTGTGTGCGTCCACAACCAAGGTTTGCAAACAAGGTTATTCGATGAAGTGTCTTTTAGGGTTTAATCTTAGGTTTATTCAATCAAGTTCAAGAGAACACTCCACGTTTTGAAAGCACTAGTGATGATATATTCCTTTAGAAACCAAAAATAATGTGAAGTGCCTGGTTCAGCCCTAAAGATTAACCCTAAGTGGCAAGCTATTGATGAATGACTTTTAACTTCAGTGGTGCGGCCTAAACAGCTCAATCAATTGGGCTATTGCACCACTTAGTTAAGGCACACAGATGTTTAACCTACTTAGATTTCTCCTCACTTATGTGTATTGAGTTGAAGTGTACTGGGTCCACAGGTCTGATCCCGGTTAAGTGGTAGAATCAAAGTGATTGTATGCCTTAGGATGAGAATTTGTGAGTTTTAAGTGTCTCTTTTAATTAAATCCCACGAGAGAAGAGTATTTATTTTTTATTTTTTAATATATGCGGGTGGGTGAGGTGAGGCAAAGTGACAATCAAATCTATCCTAGGGTTTATGCAAGTAGCTAAGTTGATTTGAGTTTGATTTATTAGGTTATGGAATGGAAATCTAGTGGGTGGGTGGGGGGAATAACTTACAAATGTCTCTACCCGCACTTTACTCCAATCTACCGCTTCGGCTAATCGATCGGGTTCCTACAAGACAATAAATCGAAGAAGAAAGATAGGTTAAAAAAATACGTAAGTCAAGCGGGAAAATCGAGAAAAAACCAAATAGTGTTGCCTCCCCGACAACGATGCCAAAATGATAGTAGTGGATTCATAAACGTAAAAGGTTTGAGTTTGGAAAACCTGTCGACATAGTTCAATTCGCTAGAAAATCCATTGATCAGATAAAAT
This sequence comes from Thalassia testudinum, assembly GCA_037157565.1. NCBI lineage: Eukaryota > Viridiplantae > Streptophyta > Magnoliopsida > Alismatales > Hydrocharitaceae > Thalassia > Thalassia testudinum. The sequence continues at coordinate 16,831,776 of JAZHRO010000007.1, forward strand.
TTATAACCGAAACTTGAAAAGTGAGTCCCGGGTCGAACACGGGGAGACGAACATTTGGTTTTAAAAATCCACGTTTTGCTTTTATTTGTTCTTGTCATTTTTGTCTTTTTTAATCTTTTTGTTATTTTTAGCAAGCAAGAGATTCTGTCGATGAATTCTTATCTAGCTAATCTACTTGCAAAATATAACAGAGAGATAGAGAGAGAGAGAAACAATTATGTATTTTTATAATCAGATGTTTATTACAACTAGGAAAGCGGGAAATCTATACTATGAAAGCAATAAAGATAGTGATAGGTGAGAGAAATCCCCCTCGATGGTCGCCTGGAGGACATCTCGCTCTGACGTCGCCTGGAGGAAGGTGGTGTGGAGCGGGACGAATAAGGATGGAGTCGAAGGATGTAGGGTGGGGCAGGACTTTGTCGTGGCGAGGATCTTCTTCCCTAAGAGAGGTGAGAGGACAGATGCAGGATGCTCCACGAAGGGGGATGAGAGGTGCGAACAAATGTTTGTTTTCTACTCTAGAGAAGCATTCTGGGCTTGGGACAAGCACTCTTTAGAGCCTTGGAGGTGGTGAGGGCAAGAAAGGAAGAGATGAAGAAAAATGGGAGGGGTAGGGGTCCTTTTATAGTGGACGAAAGAATCAAATTCGTATACAGGACATTTAGTGACGGCCATAAATGTCGTTGAAGATCTACAGCAAATGTTGCTGAAGATCCTACGCCAACCCTCACCCCCACTGGTGCACGCATCACGTGCCCCTGCTGTCACACCGCTAGCATTCGCTCCACGTGCCCTTGTCGCATGTGCACGTGGGCTACGCACCTACGCACCTCGTGCCTATGCCCACTGCTATGCTGCCGTTGCCGCTACCTTGTGCGCTACACTGCTACGCGCGCCGCTGTTCCTACAAGCCTGCATGCCTCTGCACGTGCGCGCATGCCTGTGCTGCTGTACGCGTGCGTTGGCACATGCGTGCACATGGGTAGCTTAGGTTGCTCCACATGGCGCGATCTGGGTCGTTTATCTTCTTTCTGTTGTAGGGGCTACTATAGAGGTCAGATTGAGTCAACTTTTGCGCTATTGGGCTACGACCGTCGATCCAACTCCATCCACGCGGTCGGATTTATCGTTTGAAGCTCCAAATTACGTCACCTAGTCCTTTGTCCTCGAATTGCATATGGTGCTACGGGACTCCGATGAAGGCAATTTCAGACACATTTGACTCCAAACATCATCCTGATCAGATTCATATGATCGGATCGTCAATCCGAGGCTCCGAAATAAATCTCCTTCTCTCCTGACTAGAAAAGGATGCAATTAACCTAAAATGTACACAACTACTCTAATTGTAGAATGATGCATGCTATGCAATATTTATCATATGGAATGCAAATCTAAGCCTAGGAACTTGCATAAATAAGCATTTTAACCTAAATGGATGTGTCCACATCAGGTTTCTACTGAGATTGGATGTCTAGACACACTATCTGGACATCCAAAAATGTGCTAGAAAGTGCATTTAGGGTTTCCTAAGCTAAACTAATCTAGAAGGAAGATGGATTACAGATAGGAACATGGATAAGGTTATCCTAAGTTCTTTACTTTAATTTCTACAGTTATTCTTACAAGTAACCTAATATACCTCCTTTTTGCTCACTATCTTCCTTTCTTCTTTATTCCTAGCTTTATTTTAAGCTCCTACTCCAGCTCTACTGTAGCTCCAGCTTCTATTTAGCTTCAGGCCATCTCCTGAGCTCCTTATTATCTGCAAATACATTTATTATCTAATTAGTAAGGTAAAATAGAATTATTCTCTGAATAGCGAAGTAAAGCAGTTAAGATGCAACATATGTAGTTTATGCATGCATTACTCCTAAGTTAGGCTAGGATCTAACTCAATTCAGGTTTATTAAGTCCTAAGATTGTTGTGCAATTAGCAGCTAAGTAAAGAAATGCAATGCATGATATGCAATTTATGAATGCACTATTTACATGTTACACTAGATTCTAACATAATCCAAGTTAATTAAGTCTCATGATTGCTATGTAATCATACCCTCATACCTAAACTTTACTAATTCTTAGCAAAACTAACATATGAAAATTCCATGGAAAAAGATATGAAAATCAAGTACACGGATTTATTTTTAGAAGCAAAGTAAAATAGATTTTTTTTTATAAATATATATTTATCGATATATACTTTTATTGTAAAATGGGTCGTTTAAGGAATCAAACGAGTATGAATCAAAAATCTTAATATGATTTTTTACTAACGAAAAGAAATTACAGACAAATCCTTAACGACAAAGACTTCAGCAGCTCTCGAGTATCGATTCAAATCTAGACCTCCAAAATCAAATTAGAAGTCCTATTAGCCTTTATACTTGGGTCACCAAAGTAACTTTCTCTGACTAAGTCAACTCACCCAAAGTTTGAATCAAATGTGAGAAACCAAGATCTTGTGTGAGATTACCATCTGACTCATCAGATGGGTAACTAAGTTGATTCCTAGAATTCAATAGAACTTAGAATATTTCTATACTCTCTCAGAGATAGTCTCGTCATCGGTTAGGCCATACTAAGATTCGGCAGCTTTCTCCTCACCAATTTTCTACCCTGATGTCAACACACTAGGTATATATCTCCCTATCTAGACCCATTAGTCTCTTATTCCTAATTTTCTTCTTCATATTTTTTTCCTTTTTTTCTATAGAATAAACACTCATTTGTAGTGAGGTGTTTCTTATTCAAAAGTGGAAAGGGATAGTATCCATATGCAGTGAGATGCTTTTATTTGGTGAATATACTTTTTTCTTTTTTTCTATATATTTTTTTCCTTCTAATATTTTTGCCTAAATATATATATGTATATATATATATATTTTTTTTCTCCAACTCATTTTTATAGGTTAGTGGCTCTCCTTCATCCATTCTAAATACATTCCCCTACAAATAGGAATAGTCCTAAGATCTAGAAACACGATAAGGTGCTTTGGATCTGCAAGCCCTAAGACTAAATCTTATTGACCACTAAGGACTCAACAAAATCACCCAAAAGATGAGTCAATGCAATGCGCAAGTGAAGATGCTTGGAACTCCAAGACTATCCAAACAACAGGATGGAATGATAAGTCACTCACTCATCACTCCTTTAACTTAGCACTTCTAGCTTTTTTAAACTTCTTTCAAAGTCTTGGGAAAATAAATCCAAATTTAGGTAAATAATCAAGAAATTACATCCCTAAGGACCTAAAGTGTCTAGGCGGAAAGGCTTTGTTCCTGAAGAGTCTAGGTGGAAAGACTTTGTTCTACATTTCCTAACATTGGTATATCATCATAATCAAGACTTCTTGATTCCTCCTAACCTAAATTCTAAAAGTAATACTGAAAACACACTTTTTTGTTCTTTTTGTAAACTTATTCACAAGGAATACTATGAGGAAATATGAAAAATGCGAATGCAATAATGAAAATTTTTCTAAAAATCTTCGGTGTTGGCAAGAAATAATCAGTGTATGTATACTACCCCCTGATGCTTAAATTCTTACTTGAACTCATGCATGAATATAATAGAATGAAAAGTAATGAAGGACAAGAGGTATAAAGGGTAGAAATCACCTACAATAGCTCTTGAATTTTTGTTTAGCTTATTCCAACACCTATGAAATATGACAAATATGCTATATATAAAAAGAAAAACAAATGCTATTCATAAATGTTGAGTTTAATGCCTCCAGCTGGGCAAAAATTTAATCACACGTCCTCAAGAAGACTGATGACTTCATCAGTAGGAGGAGATTCCTAGGCCAGAAATTGCTTGTGGAGCTGGCCATTCACTATAGAAACATGCTTAGTCTTTGGATCCAGAATTTGAACTGCCCCATTAGAGTGTGGGTGAATCACAACAAGGGCATGTCCACTTGGACTTAAGCTTATCTATGAAGAACTTAAGTTTAGAATCAAATAACCGGACTTTCTAGTTAGGCAGGAAAGCTTTTCTCTAGATATTGTGATCAAGAAATGCCTTAGTTTTATCCTTATAGATCTTTACATTCTCGTAGGCCTCCCACCAAATCTCTTCTGATTCATTGAGCTAGCGCTTCCTTTCATTACCTCCTTCATTGAGGTCAAAATTACATTTCTACATCACCCAAAAGGCACGGTACTCTAGATCAACTGGAAGGTGGCAAGCCTTTCCATACACCATGCAGTATGGTGACATTCCGAGTGGGGCCGTGTTTGCGATCTAATATGCCCATAATGTATTAATCATCCGATTGGACCAATCCTTCCAGTTGGGTCTACCCATCTTTCAAAGAATGAGTTTGATCTAATGATTAGACACCTCAGCCTACCCATTACAGATGATATGCTGTGGCAATATAGTGATGTACCTCATACTTTTTCAATAGTTACCAAAAATGGGCATTGATGAAATGACTCCCCTAGTCACTAATTAGAGCACAAGGAACACCAAATCTCGCAAAGATAAATTCCCAAATGAAAGATATAATAGTTTTATGATCAGCTCACCTCATTGGGATAGCCTCAACCCACTTCGAAACATTAGCAACTATCAGAAGAATGTACTCGAAGACATGCAAGTTTGGGAATGGGCCCATAAAATCAAAGCCCCCAAACGTCGAACACTTCTACAACAAAGAGAGGTTGGAGAGGCATTATATCTCTCCTGGTCATAGAATCGACCAACTGGCATTGCTTACCGCATTTGGCGAATTCATAGGTATCTTTAAAAATGGTCGGCCAAAAGAAACTTGACTACAAAATCTTTGTAGCAGTTTTTCTGCCAGAGAAATACCACCATAGGCATCACTGTGGCAAAAATATAACACACTAGAAATCTCAGAGTTGGGGACGTACCTCTTGATTATCTAATCAGAACCAATATGGAAAAGTATGGGGTCATCCCAAAAATAAAATTTGGCCTTTGACAAGAATTTAAGTTTCTCATCTTTGGATAATCCCACAAATATCTTGCCTGAGATAGGATAATTTGTGATATACACATACTAGGGAAACTCCAAAGAATCTATAGCCAATAGATATTCATCTGGAAAACTGTTAGATATAGGTGGGGAATATGGGATGTGGGCTGGGTCAAGTAGAGATAAGTGATCAGCTACTACATTATGTTCTCTGGCTTATTACGGATTTTGATATTGAATTCCTATAACAGAAGGATCCATCTAATCAAGCAAGGTTTGGCATCCTTCTTTACCAATAAATACCGGAGAGTAGAATGATTAGTAAATACATTGACTTTTGACCATAACAAATAAGAGCTGCATTTCTCCAGCCTGAATACTATGGTTAGCAGTTCCTTCTCTGTGACTATGTAATTACACTGAACCTCTTTCAGTGTATTGGTAGCATAGTAAATGGCAAAAGGATGGCGCTCCCAATGCTAGCCAAGAACAGCTCCAATAGCAAAATCAAAGGTGTTACACAAAATATCAAAATTGAGAGACCAATTGGGTGGCTAGAGAACAGTGGAATTAGATACAACGCTTTGTAAAGTTTCGAAGGCATTGAGACACGAGGAATTAAAATCAAGTGGGACGTCGGCTACGAGAAGATTCATTGACGGGTGAGCGATTTTTGAGAATTCTTTAATGAATCTTCTGTAAAATCTGATGTGACCCAACAAAGATCTAATCCATTTGTCCAAGTTAGGTGGAGGTAGTTGGGAAATAACATCAGACCTCGCTAGGTCAATCTCGAGTCCACTAGCAGAGATGTTGTGGCCTAGTACTATACCATCCCTCACTATGAAATGGCTTTTCTCCCATGAAAGTACTAGGTTAACCTCAATGCACCTCTTCAAGATCTTGGTGTGGTTATCAAGAGAAGAGTGAAAGTCATCTTCGAAAATGGAGAACTCATCCATGAATACTTCCATAAGGTTCCCTATCATGTATGAGGATATGGCCATCATGCAATGCTGAAAAGTTGCGGGTGCGTTGCATGGGCCAAAAGGAATTCCCTTGAAAATGAATGTACCAAAGGGACAGGTGAAAGTGGTCTTGTCCTAATCATCTAGGTTAATTGCAACCTAATTATACCTAGAGTATCCATCCAGGAAATAAAAGAAGCTTCGCCCGACTAGCCTTTCCAAAATTTGATCAATGAAAGGCAAAGGAAAATAATCCTTCTTTGTAGCCATGTTTAGCTTATGATAATCAATACAAACCTACCATGAAGTCGCAGTGTAGGTTGGGATGGATTCACCTTTTTTGCTTCTTATAATAGTGAGTCCCACATTTTTAGGAACAATCTAGATGGGACTCACCCACTGGCTTTCAAATATTTGATATATAATATCGACATCCAACCATTTGATGATCTCCTTCTTGATAAACTCCAGCATATTCGGATTTAGCTGTCTCTGAGGTTGTCTAGAAGGTTTAACCACCTCATCCATGTATATATGATGAGTACAGTAAGAGGGGCGAATACCATAGTGATTAGAAATACTCCACCCAATAGCAGCCCTGTGTGCTTGAAGTATAGAAAACAATTGCAACCCTCGTTCTTAGGTTAAGTGAGAACTGATAATAACTGGGTATGTCTTACTATCGCCCAAGAACACATATTTTAGTGAATCAGGTAAGGGCTTGAGTTTAATCATGGGTGGAGGGGATACAGAGTCGACTGTAGAAGAAGATTCCCGAATGGAAGAGGAAGAAGAATCAACAGTATATATCTGATAATCCTGATACACATTATTGTCTACTGATCCCGCACCTGAAGGAAGGTTGACGGTGACTACATTGGTGAGGAAGCAGAATTCAGATATCGCACCATTATGACAAGGGGGTCCAAACGAGGATGAGCATGACCAAAGTTAGGTGCCCAACTGTCTCATTGGGTATCCTAGGTCCTCCCCCTACGTGGAGGCAGTAAAAACTGAACTCATGCTCCCTACACTATGGTCTGGAAGTGCCATTAAGGGTAGACATGGATTAAGGATCTCGTCCACGTGTCTCGTAGGTGAACCAAAAGTGTCCAGAGCAATAATGCCATCCTGTACTAGCAGGGACGGGTCAGGAAATGATATATTAGAAAAATTAGTCTCTAAGATTTGGGATGTCCGGATCAAAGATACACCACAAGCAGTCAGATCCAAGGAATGATGAAATGTGCAGTGCATCAGTCTCAGTCCTGTGTGGATCACTATCAAAAAACCGAGGTAGTGAAGATGAATGAGACATTGGGTTGCAACATAGAAGCCCATTGTTTACATAGTAAGCCGGATTCTCATCTTCACCTTCCTCCTCTATTCGATCACAATCAAGGTTCTTAGATGCCTTGAAAATTTCCAATCTAAGTCACTCATTACCTAGGGTAATCTCCATACACTCAGATGCACAATCGATATTCGCTCGGGTTGTCGACAAAATTGGGCAACCAAAAATGATTAGTGCATCATGGAGATTAGGAGGTATCTTCATGTCTACCAAGAAAAGGTTTTCTAGAAAGCAGAATCCATGGACTTTTACTATTACATTTTCAACCACCCCCCTCAAAGTTTTCATCGATTGGTCAGCTAACTGAATGGTTACAAAGGTGGGCCTTAACTCCCTGAATCGAAATCGATCATATATGGTAGTGGGAGTTAGGTGATCGCGAAAAATCATGATTTGCTAAACTCAGGTTTTAGGTCGTTGCAACACATAGTTTTGATCGCATTTAAAATTTGTAACTACTGATTACTTGGAGAGTATTCAGGTCATCCCAACGGAGGCAGAAATGTAATTAAGAAATCTCTTGCTCAACGAAACGAAAATCAACTTTCCTTTTTTTAACTTTGATATGTACTTTTTTTGAGTTTTTAAAATAATGGACAACAGAAGCAAATATGCGAAATGAAACTACGCCTATCACAATTATCTAAGTGGCAGGAAAAATCTCCCTCTAAGCTCACCCTAGGTACATGAAGACCTAGGATAATTAAAGAGACTGTGAGTGCACTAATTTAAAGGCAAAAGCAAATAAATAATTGCAACAGAAATTGGAAAGGCAAATTATATTACAGAAGAAAAACTATTTTACAAGGCTTATAGTAGAATGCTTCTACTACAAAGAAAACTAAAAATTGTAAGAATAGAATTTCTCCCGATGATAGTGATGAGGAAGAAGAAAGACTTGCTTCAAGCTCAACTGCTCATGGGCTTAAGAAGACTCCTTCCTGTCTTTCATTGAAAATGCTCCTGTGATTATGATTCTCCTCCTAACAAGCTCTTGCCCATGATGGGCATGCCCTAGTTCCTCCTAGTGTAGAAGACTTCCACTCTCAAAATCTCCTCCTTAGGATGGACGTGACCACCCTATAAATCCAGTTCTTTGGTTGTCCTCCTTGCCTGGCTAACTCCTTGGCTTGGTGTGGACACAAGGTAGAAGTTGATAGGAAGTTGAAGGCACCAAGAAGGCTACAACACCCCTTAATCTTCTTCTTCTCTATTTTTCCTTGGCCGTTGGGAATGGTTGAATGAAGGTGGAAGTGTGCTTGAAGTATGTAGGCAAGCGGGCCTTTGAATTGGGTGGTAAGTGGTGTTTTTATGGTAGGAAAGAGAGAGATTGGCGCCAACCATGGTGGGTCTTAGGTTAAGTAGCTAATGGAAATACCATCATGAGCCATAACTAGCTCAATTTAGTCATTTTCATGGAATAAAAGCTCTTACATAACTGCCAGAGAGCCCCAATTCATTGCATAATCTTCTAAGAGAAATATAAGAAAATAGGGTTAAAATTGTAATTTTACCATCATATCATGAATGCAGTATAATCATAGGTTTTATTAGGGGTTAATTAAAGGTCAAATGGTCTTAAGAATCTAACAAATGGGTTAGCACAAACAGAAAATGGTTTTCATGCATTTCAGGAATTAAATGACATCTGAAATCCTAAAAATAAACTCACTTAATTAACTGAGGTTCTGGTCAGTATAAAATTCATCTAAAATCTATAGAATTCATAGAAAAATATTATCTAGGGTTTGGTGCCTTCAATTTGACCATCAGAACCCATCTTGACCCAAAATAGAATCCAAGATAGATATTTACCCTAATTTGGGTTTTTACATAAATTACCTAGCTAAATTAGGTCAAAACCAAAATACAACTTCACCATTTGATTCCTTATGTCCAAATTAGGTTTATAGCAAAATCTAAGATTGTCTTGATCTAGTTTGCAATTTGGTCCTATCTGATTCTTTTATCTTACACACATGCCCTTAACTTTCAAAATCCTTGCAAATAGCCCCCCAACTTTGTTGCCTTCTTCACAAATAGGTCTCTGCCACCATGAAATCCTATTCCTACAACTCTGGTGACCTTTTATTGAAGAGAACTCCTTCTCTGATCAATCAATCCCTTCTAAAATTGGAATGGAGATTCCTTGAGGAGTCCTCTTTCCATTGAACTCGTCCATTAGCCCCAAAACCTTCCCAAACTCTCATGTGAACGCATGAAAGATTCAGATTGTTTTAGGTTTCCTACTTTGGAAAGCTTTCCTAACTTGGGAAGCTTGCTTCCCAAGCTCTAAACTCCATCTAAAGCCTTATAAAAGACCCCTAGAACTCAGTCAAACTTCTCGGCTAGTTTTTGCCCCAAAAACCCTCCTCTAAACCCTACCTTCGACCTCCTCCTCCCTAGCTCCGGCGGGCATCCTCCTATGTTGCCCTATGGCCTCCCAACAACCAAATTGGAGCATCTCCTTCCTCCCGAACTTCCTCCACCTCTCTAGGATCAGATCGGAGGTGCCCAAGCCCCTTCTTCCTCGCCGTCTCTCCCTTCAGAGGTTCGTCTTCCCCACGTCTGGCCATCACACCGGCATGGAAATATCTCCCCATTTCGTCCCTTAGCTAGGTTCTTAGCTTCCTCTTTCCCTCTACTCTATATCTCTCTTGTTCATCTCTCGAAACCATACCCCGACAACACCAAACGTCATCATCTTCTTCACCTCCAACCGACCTCTGGCGAGGTCCTCTGCTGACTCCACTATCCCAAATACCTCGCCAACACCTATGGAACTCTCCCAACGGATGCATCCCAGGAACTCTCCCAAGTCCTCAATTGATGGCCCCAGTAGTTGCATCTCGACAATTTCTCGAAGACCTTCCCTGTAGTTGCATAAGAAGGATGTGGGACATTTAGTCCCACATCATAAAGTGAAGAGTAGCTACACATGGATATATTGTTTTCCTGCTCTTGCCTTATCGCCTCGAGACACGGGGGTGAGGTCCCCTTCACCCATGCACACCCGACTCGACCTGACCTATGCCTACTCACTCCTTGGCTACCACACACCTCCAGTAGCCTTGGAGCCGGGTGCGTGCTCTGCCCATTTACCCAATTACCCTGACTGTGGCACTGGGAGGGCGGATCCTAGAGAGAGGAAAGAAAGAGAGTGTGTGTAGGCAAGGGGTTTTGCCCTATGCAACAGTTAGTCACGAGATGAGGAGGAAGAAGGTTTGAAGAAGAGGAGAAAAAGCAGAAGGCCTTGGTTGAAGGATAGTACAAAGAAGGAAGAAGAAGAAGGCACAATGAAGAGAAGAACAGCTATAGAGCAAACAAGGGCTGAGAAGAAGAGAAGCTACAGCGTACATTGAAGAAGAAGAAGAGGAAGCACTTAAGCCATCTGACTATCAAATCAGATGTCTGAGGCACTACTCATTTATTTAATTGCTTAAGTGGTTCTGGATATTGTGGGTTTATTTGGCTTTCTTGCTTAACTATTATATGTTTATCTGGATTAAATTCATGGTGATCTAAATCACCACTATTTTTATTCTAGATTTCTTTTTGATATGCTAAACTCTTTTTAGACTTATATTCTACAATGATGATCAATTTTGAGTAATTAATATTCATTGCTTAGCATTACTTGGCTCATTTTCTTATGCTCATTTACTTTTTAATTGAGATTAGTTCTTGAATTCCTACTTGCTCCCTATGTTCGACCACAGACTTTATTTCTGATATTCGAGTTATAAATAATACTTATTTTCAATTGATTTCGACCTATACTATGACACAGCATTTATAACCTCGATTTTGCTCTGTTAACATTTTGGTGCCGTTGCCGGGAAACAACGTGAAATTCACTGCTATTCTCTACATTATTTGATTATATTTGAGCACTAACTTGCCTTGTTTGCTTTCTTGTGATTTTGCGAGGTACTTCACAAAGAGATCTTCCATGCAAATCAACCACTCCAGGGCAAGTTACTTCTCTATTCTTCCTAGATCAACCTCTTAATCTTGGGAGGACAAAAAGGAAACAATCAATTAGGAATCACGTACCTTATTTTTCATAGTAATTTTCATTTAAAGGTTAAGAGAGGACAAAAAGGAAACAATCAATTAGGAATCACCTGCCTTATTTTTCATAGTAATTTTCATTTAAAGGTAAAGTTTCCTGATTTGTGAAAATTTTTTCGAATCTAATTGAAGATTGTGGCAATTTTGTTTAGAATTTCCTACCCCAAATTTCCTGTGCCTATTAGGGACCATGCATAATTTCTAATCTTCTTGGACTACGCACTTTTTATTTGAAGTCCAAGGAGAACATTTCTGAAGATCAAAGTGGACATGGAAATAAAGCCAATTAGGGTTTTTGCATTAGGGTTTTGAAGTGCTAGTTCACATTTACCTGCATAAAAGGAAACAAACCCTTGATTGAAGAGATATAATCAGAAAAACCCTAAAATTAGGCTCTAAATTCACTTGAACCCTAAAATCCTTGGATGTAATAACCTAAGAGTCAAATCAGGGTGATTTCTAGGTCTTAACCTAGATCACATCTGCCATCTTTACGGCAAGTCACGTGAAGTTGGTCTACATTGTTGGCCAACCAACCTCCAAATTAGGTCACAAGTTGAAATAACTTCTAATCAAGTGAAACTCAAGGCACAAATTAGGACATAAAATTGGTAGACTTAAGGACTTAAGTTCATACATTCTGGTCTACTTGGACCCTCAGTGACAAGGAAGGTCAGGTGAGGGAAACCCTATAACACGTGGGGACGCTCTATCGTGTAGGGGTCTTTGTGGGGCTCTCCATTCCTGGCTGCCCAGGTATTTCTCGGGTGTGCAAATTTTTGATTCAGAGGTATCATCCACCTTGAAACTACCTTAGTCATCCAAATATCTTTGGGTGCCTTAATTGGGTCAAATCTCACATCCAGACCCTCATCCCTTCTATTAGAACACATACACAGGAAGGCTATTAGGTTTTTAACCTCAGAAGCCCCACCAGATTTTCTTGGGAGTCTCTTTTCATATTGAATCACTTCATTCTGAACCTGAATCTGACTATAAATCCTGATTTCACCACTTGATTTCAAGATGCAACCTGGCAATTTAGGAAAACCATTTAAGAAACTTGAATCTCGAATATCCATGAGAGATAGAATGATAGAGGATGCCCTTAGATTTTATGAGATTGATGACAAAACCTCAAATCCAATTGACGACATTCAAGTTAATGTGCCAGTAATGACAACCTCCATCATAAACTGTGCCCAATTAATAATGACACAAGTAACAAATGGATCAACCTATGATATTCTCGTGACAGAACACATTGAGTTAGAAAAATTACATAACTTTGAATATCTCCAATGCATGACAATTCCTGTACTTTGGGAAAGACAACAAGATGATCTTGAAAAATGGGAAGAAATGATAAAATTGTTAAAATAGATTATTGATCAAAAATACCCGTACATTCCCCAAGCATTTAGCGAAATATCTTGGAACAATGATGAGGATCAATCTGATTTCCTAAATCCCAGGTTCGAGAATCAAGGTTGTTATGGACCCCAAACCCATATGGAATATGATCTAACTTATGTAGAGACTGACATACTTGATCTTGAAATGGGTGGGGGGGATCCTATTACAAGTGATCACAATTATGAGCCGACCCTACCATGCTCTAATGTTCCAAACTCCTGTGACACCAAGATTAACTGAGAACCTCTTGAGGGTGTAAATTCTGACCCTTATTCTATTAAGGTGATTCTCGAGAGCAATTCTGACATCCCTATAGAGCCTAACCTAGATTCTAGTAATCCAACCCACACCCTGAACCTAGAATCTAGATCTAAGCCTTCTTGGGATGATTACAAGGCCCCATGTGATGAAAATCAAAATTTGAATTTGGATTATGATTTCGAGCTCGTATTTGATGAGTGCACCTCTCCAACCTCCTCAAAGATATAGATTGATTTTTTGAAAGTCACTCCTATCGATGATACAAAAAATTGAGGAGTTGGAAGAGTTGAGTTTTGATTGGGTATTTCATACAAGCCATGAACCTGAGCCTATACCTAATAGGAACATCTTTGTGAGCTCAGAATCTAAAAATAGGTTAGATCCAAGTCAGGTTGCTGAGTCTACATCTTTTGATTTATTCTCTGGTGGAACCTCTGATCCCGAATCTGATTCAGAACTTGATTTTCACAAGTTTTCTGACGATTTCGAATCTTACTCGGATTTTGGAGAACCATAATTTCCTGATGACTAAGCCAATCTACGACCTCAGCATACATGATCCATTCTTCGACTCTGACTTTGAGGTCTTTGATCCTGAGATCATTGATTCATAATCAAATTCCATTGAGATGGAATCATTTCTTTTTGATCCTCAGGAGTCAGAAATAGAAAATGCTAATAGTGTCTACAACCCAGAGTTCGAAACTTTTTTTGACTCAGATTTCCTTGATCCTATAAACACTCCTTAGGCATTTACCTTTGATTTTGATGGCTACTATGAGGACTCTCTAAATGAACCCAACTTTGAAACCTTCCTAAAGGAGCCCTCACAGACAATTATTCTTGAAGACACCTCTTCTACACATGCAGAACCTCCCCAAACCCGCTTTCAACCCCGACCCACAACCGAACTCAATTTCTACTCTGATTCTCCTCTCAATGAGCCAATTGCACATGATTCTCCTCCACATTTCAATCGAGTTTCTTACATCGATCAGACTACAAATCACGACCCATCCTTCTCTGAACATTAGTAGGGTTCCAACATCCGCCACTGATTCATTTTCATTTGAGGATCCCTACTCTAACCAAGCTGATTCGACTCAGCCAAACCCTAGCTATACACTTCCACATCCTTTTGAGCTTTAGAGCATATGGTGGGATCCGCATCTATTGATTCACATCTAGCAACCTACCAGATTGATTGAGTTTGGGCTTGATTACATAGTAAGTTATGCTAATAAATATGCCATCTTATGTTATTTCCTAACATTACCCATGCATCTTATGTAGCCATACTTGCATTTGTAAATATGTACTTGCATGCATTTATAAAGAGGGGAAGAGAGTGAGAATAAATGACCATTCAATCCACTCCTATAATTAACATCTGCATTGTGTCTTGCATTCTAATTTTGCCATTTTCATTTTCTTTGTCCACAGCTCCTGTGCACGTCTCCATGCACCCTTCATTGCTGCAGCATGGCGAGATGTGTGCACTCCTATAAAAGATCATGCACCCTCCTCTATTGTGGCAGCTGGCCTCCACCCTCAGACACACCCATCGCTACCCCTATGACAACACACAAAACACCACACACACCCATCGGCTACTCTCTCTCCCTCTCCCTCTCCATACACGACACCTCTTCTCACAAGTTGAGAAGGGGTACACTATGTGCAGGAGAGAGTTCACAGTGGTCTCAGACCCCCACTGTGAGCTCCACCACAACCCAGCTCCGTTGTGAGCAGGTGGGTGTGGTGGATTCTTGTTTGTTTTCTTTTTATTTGCATATTTTTTCTTTTTCATTTTTGTTTGATGTTTCTTCTCCTCTGCCATTAGTGTAGGGCTTCAAGATCAGAAGCTCGTGAGCCCAGCACCTCCCAGCAACTCCGCGCACCCCCGAGAGCCACTGCGTGTTCTTGCAGTCCACTCGGGGTCTCTTTTCGCGGGCACATGCACTCCATATCACAGTCCACACGTTGCACCTCCTCAGCTAGTCGCCTTCTTGCTGTGTGCACTGTAGCGTACTGTTCAAGCCTCTCTGCATGACAATGTAGCCACTAGCTCGATTTTGCTCTGTTAACATTTTGGCGCCGTTGCCGTGGAGCAATGGGCAATTCACCACTATTCTCTACATTATTTGATTATATTTGAGCACTGACTTGCCCTGTTTGCTTTCTTGTGATTTTACGAGGTAATTCACGAAGAGATTTTTTGTGCAAATCAACCACTCCGAGGGCGGAAGTCGAAACTAAAGTCTAAATAGGTGGAAGTGAAGTAGACGGAGAGAGGAAGAGATTACACCTAAAGTTGAGACAAAAGGAGGTGGATTTGATGCCAGTTATTCTTGGTTAGTGCCAAGTACGAATGTACCGTTGGTGATGCGAATGGCGATGAAGAGAGGTAGAGGTTGCCCTAGCTTTGACCCACCAGGCATGGAAGGAGGCAGGGAAGATGACTGCGCTTTCAATTTGATTATTGAGATGCCATAGGAGGATGGAGGAGGGTATTGCTGAAGCTACTATCGAAGGCGGCTGAGGAGAAAGAATAAGAGGATTTTTGGCTTTTAAGCGAGCTCAGTAGGACGGCGAGGGCACCAGGGCTCTTTATCGAGCTCAAGAATAAGCTCTAAACATTAGAAGGAGGCTTGAATTACTCAAAATTTAGGGAAAAAGAACCATAAAATATCTCGTGTTCGCCTAATCTTTGGGGGCTGAATCAGGTCTTAAAAGGCAGTTCAATTGATTATGAAGGTCCTCGCGATCATTCCCTCCAATTTTTGAGGAGTTTGGCTCTAATTTGAGGTTGAAAACCTCCCTCAAATCTCACTATAGAATCTTGGCTTCACATCAATGGTCGCAGTGGCATAAGTGCGAAAATGATGAGAATGTTAGGGATTGGAATGCAATAAATTCGAAACTTCAGGTGCTTACTGTTAGAAACAGTTTTAAAGGGAAAAATTGCAAACTAGGTCAAGATGGACTCTGATTGTGTCCAAATTTTGGTGCTATCCTAATTTAGGCCCAAGGAATCTAATGGTGAACATGGATTTGAGTTTTGACAATATCAGACTGGGCAATTTGTACATAAGCACAAATTAAGGCAAAATTCTATCTGAATCTCTATTTTAGGTCAAAATAGGTTCAGATAGCCAAACCAAGGGTACTAAACCTCTCAAAATATTTTTCTATAAATTTTAGGAGGTTTAGATGAATTTTATCCTGATCATAATCCCTTCAATTTCAAGGGCTGATAATTAAGGTTTTGCGTATTATTTCTTCTCTTGAAATGCATAAAACCCTATTTCTGTCAGTGTTGACCCACTTTTTGGACTTTTGAGCTCATTTAACATTCAATTGGCCCTAGAGTGACCCTGTAGTTAACCTGTGTTCGTGATGTACTATTAAAATTACATAATTAACCAAATTCCTTGTTCTTCCCTTAAATCAGAATGATACGGAGTTGTGACCCTCAGATGATCAGGTAAGAGCTTTTAACATTCAAACCAGATTAAATGTGGCAAGTTATTGCCCATGATGGTGTTCCCATCATACCCCCATGCCTAGCTTTTGCTAGTCCCTAGTAAAATCCTATGGATCAAACCAAATCTTTAAGCTAGATGTAATCATCAGGATGCCCTACTAAGCTACATCTCTAGAAATCAGATCAAAATACCAACAATAGGCCTAAAGGCACTCAAGTACCAGTAAAGATCCAAAACCTGACCAGCTTTAGCCTCAGGCTACCACGGAGGTTTCTATGGCTCGCAAAAACAACCTAGAGGCTAGTTAACCCTAGTTGTTAAAGCACCTATGCATATATGTATCGTGTCCAAGTTTAATTTACTAGTGCATTTTGATAAGAGAGAGAGAGAAGGATTTTTTATTTTGAGAGTTTTCACTCTTTCCTTTTTATATTTCCCTAAATCTAGCATCAGATTGGCCCTAAACACAGTCTACATCGAATTCCTTGTCCCAACCAACAATCCTCGAAGGGTCTCTAGCTTTCAATGCTTCAGGATAGCACCACCACCCATGGCAACCCCCAAAACACTGGCTTTCGACACTTCCGGATAGTACCACCCATGGCATTCTATAGCTAAATTCAAGCCTTGGCAATCGACATTTCGGGATAACCTCACCTATGGCACCTAAATCAGTACAAAGTGCTTACATACCCCAAGTAGGATAATTAGATATCCTAAGAGACAAGCACATAGGAGACTATATGTTATCACGCTTCTTCGAGAGGAGTATCTTTCATTCCACCTCTCTGTGTTAGGAACTCTTCGAATCAACTTGTGTCTTTGAGCCTCTCCTAAGCTAGATCTTTGGGATGACTTTTTCAGGACAAAGCACTTTTGGCATTATTTCTTCATTAAGCACATTGAGCCAAACTAGTGTGTGAATTTTGGGTGCTTAGGTTACCAAGTCCAATAAACCAAAGGGTAGGCAATAGGGCCAAATAATCGCTAAGCCCTAGACTTAATACATCAGCTTCGCACTTTCCTCAACCTTTTGAGGACTAATCATGATCTTAACAAATGCATGAGTGTTTAAGCCCTAAAACAAGCCAAGAGCCCTAAGGTCGGTACTCATCACTAATCACCTAAGTTTTAGCCTCCAAGTCTTAATTCATCATCCGATTTAGCCTAGAAGTTAGGTGAGTTCCATGCTCAATCGCAAGAGACTATCTCATGTCTTTCTCTTTCATTGCTCCTTTTTCCTTTTCTTTCCTTTTCTCCTCAATTATTTTCAATTCAGCTCAAATTGACCTCTCCTCTTCTCCTTCATTCTTTTTTTAATGTAACTCCTCCATAAATTGATTTTCATAGTGTTTTGCACTTTAATACACCCTGTGACTAAGATTTATAATGTCTCTAATGTAAATTAGGTGGATTCGAGTTTATTTTAGATCGTACATTAGAACTGCTGGGTGGTGAAAGGGTAGGGATGACTGTTGCAAAGGATTTCTAGCTCTGATACGGGTATTAAAGATGGAGTCGACTATTCTAACAGACAAGCCCTAAAGTTCAATATGATTTCACCAAAAAGACTGGTCAGAAGGGACTCAGGTTTTTTCAAAATTAGGGGTTGACTCCTGTTAAGTGCTAAGTTTAATGCCATCAACTGGGTGCAAGGAGCTCAAAAGGATGTCATCTATCACACTCTGATGAGTGGTAGGAGAAAATATGTGATCATGGAGAACACATATTAGATGGCCGCAAATGAGTTTTAAATCATGATGAAGAGTCAATCCAGAAGTTTAAGATATGGATCAAGTTGATTCATTTCCTGGTGCCTCTTATTGAGTTTTTGGGGAGGAATCACTAGGAAGATGTAGGATCACGGAGCTCTAAAGTAAGATCATGGTGAGTTCAAGACCCAACAGAGGTTAACCTAATCTATGTAGCCCAAATGTTTGGTTCCTCTCATGCAATGTGGCCTAATAGACCATTATCCAATGAGTCATCTTGATTCTTTTGAAGTGGTTTGAAGATCAATTCCTCAAGGAATGACTCAAAGATTGGGTCTTCTAATGAATCTTCTCTATAGTTCTCATTCCAATCAAAAGTGAATGTCTAGAGAGTGCGTTTGGGATCATCCAACTCCAATTCCGTAAAGGATTCATACTCTAGGTTGCGGTCACTCTCGGTATCTACCATGCCCGATGGTCGAGCAAGTTTCATATGTTAGAAATCGAGGTTACAAGTAACCTGTCATCATAGTTGCAAACCATGCCGATCAGATAAAATTTATACCGAAACTCCAAGGGAGTCCTAGGTCAAATACAGGGAGGCGACGTTTACTTTAACTGAAAACCACGCCTCATTTTATTTGTTTTTGGTATTTTAGGGTTTTGTTATTTTTTGTATTTTTGTTAGAAGAAAACAAGCAAACGAATCACAAGATAGAGATGGAACAAAATTGGTAAAGATATCACTTCAATGTCTATTACAATCAACTATGAAAGCATAAAAAGAGAGGGGGTGAGAGGAAATCTCCCGAATAAGCTGTTTGGCGAGACGACGGCACCTGGCAGAAGCTCTGATGAAGGAGGTGAGGAATGGGACAACAGAGGTGAGATGCAGATGGATGTTGAGTAGAAAAAAGCTTCGGTGTGGCTCTGGAATAGAGTTGAGAAGACAGAGGTGATCTGCTACCGGAATGGAGGTGGGAGGATAGCTGCAAGGCGACCTATGAATGGGGATAGGAAGATGGACGAATATTTTGTGAGGCAGAGGTTTGCTACACTAATAGGAGCCTTGGGAGCTTGAGAACAAGCTCTAAAGGAGCGTTGGTAGGCTTGCTAGAGCTTGGGAGTACGTGGGAATAGGTAGGTAGAGATGGCTTGGAAGGGAGGGGGTGTAGGTCCTTTTATAGTGGAGAAGAGGCAAAAAATAGGACGAGACAATTAGTGACATCCAAGCTGTCGCTGGAAACGTCACTGCAGGCAGCTCATGCCTGTTGGCACCCTCAGCTGGTTTTGTTGACATGTGATGAATTAGCGATGACTGTAAGCGTCGCTGTAAGTCTACCAGTTTGTTGCTGAAGATTCATTGCATGCTCCGCTGGCGCTGTGCTGGGTGCTCTCCGCACGCACCCACGCTTCACGTGCTGTGCGCATGCGTGCCTACACATACACGCACGCACCCATGCTACTGCGCACATGTGGTGGCGCATGCTTGCATTGGGTGCCCTGGGCCATGCCACGTGGTGCAATCTGGGCCATTCATCTTCCTTTTGTTGTAGGGGCTGCTACAGAGGTTGGATTGGGTTGATTTTCATGCTGTTAGGCTGCGATCGTCGACCCGAATCCATCTGTGCGATCTGATTTATCATTTGAAGATTCGAATTATATCACATAGTCCCTTGGCCATTGATCTTTCTTGGACTGCATATGGTGCTACGGGACTTCGATCAAGGTGATTTCAAAGGCATTAGACTCTGAATGTCATCTTGATCAGGTCCATACAATCGGATTGTCAATTGAAGACTCTGAAATAAATATCCTTCTCTCTTGACCATAAAAAGGAAGCAATTAACCCAAATTATATATAACTACTCTAAATGCAGAATGATGCATGCTATGCAATATTTACAACATGAAATGCAAATCTAAGCCTAGGAACATGCATGAATAGGCATTTTACCCTCAATAAATGTGTTTATATCACCCGATTCCTAGAGATCCTCAAAACAATAATCATAATAAAATGTCTCCAGATCCATGGAATACAAATCTGAATCCTGAATGTTATCCTATTCCCTGAAATCCGTGTGTATGTCATAAAGATCAAAGGTGAAAACCTCAAATACTCTTAATTCGTTGAAATCATGCTCGATTAAATCGAGATTCTCCACAATGTGGAAAGCTTCAAATTCTGGTTCTAGGTTTTCTACTACCGAAATAGTCATGAGATCCTAAATCAAACCTAGCTGTTCTGTCGAGCATTTTCCTTTTCGTTTAGATGATGCCTCAAAAATATTGTTCTCAGTTCGCTTCTCACCAGAGGCTACTGTCATGTGCCCTTATTCACAATTGATTATGGCTCTTGCAATAGCCACGAAAGGTCTCCCTAAAATCAAGGGCATATCTTGTATTTGTTGTGGCGTGTCCATGTCAAGAACCACAAAATCAGTAAGGTAGTTGAAATCCTTGACTCTAATTACCACATCCTTTACTAGCCCAATCGGGGTGATTACAGTTTGGTCAGCTAATTGCAGAGTAACATTAGCAGGTCTTAGCTATCCCATCTATAGTTTCTCAAATAGGGCGATCGAGATTAGGTTTGTTGAAGCATCGAGATCCAACGATGCTCGCTTAAAATTTCTATCACTGATCTTGTAGGGGATCAATAGGGTACCTAGATCGGATTTCTTAGGTGGTAGACTATTTTTGATTATAGCACTCCCATTGTCAGACAATGCTACCTTCCTTTCTGGGGATTCCTTCACGTCTTTTATGGATGAGTCAGGCGAGGTGGGGTTGAGAGTGAGGATGTCAAGTAAGAAGATAGCGACTTGTGCATTCCTCAATGGTCCCGTTATGTCAGATTCATATAGTCCTCTGATGTGGAGGTGGGGTAGGATTTGGGATAAGGGAATGGATTGGCTATCCTGGGGGTTGGGTTTCCATTTCCACCCCTTGGTTTTGTCCTCAACCTTTTTCTGTTGATCAGTGGTTGGCCAAGATTTGGGGTAAGGGCCTCAGGGAATGGTCTTATGGTCTCTTCTCATGCCCACAACATTGATCATAGCACAGTCATGATGTGGAGGCGAAGTAGAGAGAATTGGACCTTGTTGTCGAACAACAGGGTTACTTATTGAAGCTTGATTTGGATCAGCTGGGGAGGTGGAAGCTCCGAACATGTAGGTATGAGTCGATGGCCTTGGCTGAGTGTAGTAAGATTATTCCTGGATTTGATTTACCACGTGTTTTTTTAGTCGACACATTGTTTAGTTATGCAGAGATTGGGAAATGTACCGGGCTATCGATTCCACGCTATTTGTGCGAGTTGATTTCAAACCTCTATGATCTAGTCTTTGTGTTGTTTCTACATAGCTACATAAATCTTCTGGATGTTAACCAAGACTTGCAAAATCATGCTCATCTGATCTTCCTTGCTAGGCCCAGATTGGTAATTCAGATTGGGCGTAGGCTGAGGGAGCTGATATCGGCGTGGAGCCTATGGTCGAGGTTGGAATTGTGGTATTGTGTTCTAATTATTTCCCGACCATGCAAAATTGGGATGATTTCATCATCCACGGTTGTTGGTATTGGAGAATGGGTCATTCTAGATGTTGTGGAGATCCTCACAAGTCAAAGGAACTCTAGCGAAGTCAACGTACAAGGATTCAGAGTTCCCCCAACTAGAGTAGGCAGGTCCGAAGTTTCCTCCAAAACTAGGATCAGACAAGGGGGAGTTGGGTCCATCCCTAGTATGGGTGATGGTGAATGTTATTTACAGCCTCCCTACCATACAGCAGTTGCACATACATGTTCTGCTTTGCGGCGGTGGCTCTCTAAAATTGGCACCTAGGGCTCAATCAAGAAGGTGAATAGCCTCGGGCACCTTAAGTCCCTAGTAGGTGTAAGTATCAGGATTGGGGTCTCTAATCAAATCAAATCAAATCGTGCAACTCAGATGATTAATTTTGTGAAATAAGGCGAGTTGATCCAAATTGATTCTTCTTTTAATTCTTTCCAGAAATAAGCGGCTTAAAGAAGGGAATGAAATTACTTGCCCTTGGAGTGGTTGTTGTGCGGTAGCACTTCCAATTTACCTCACAAAATCACAACAAATCAGACAAAGCAAGTTAGTATGGAATCAGAATTGCAATTAGTGAATGAAATGCACGTTGCTCCCTAGCAACGGTGCCAGAATGTTGCGTCCCTTTCGTCAAGTTTAGGAAATACATGTTGTAGTACAATCAACAAAAGCAATTCAACACTTAAATTTATAATCTTGAAAACAAAAGTGAGTCCAAGGTCATTCATAGGGAGCAAATTGGGCAATTCAATCACTTATCACAATTACCAAGAATGATATGCAAGTAGAAACAAAATAATGCTCAATGTATATTTGAAGAATATCTCAAGAGAATCAGGTATCAGATGTAAGCACCTCTATTTCGATGCACCAAAATTATGTTTACTACTACACTAATATTTCAAGACCATCTCGGATCAAAGCTTCTCTTTCAGATCAACTTCAGATGGTTGCTAATTTGTGTCTTCTATTTTTTGTTTGAGTCTAGGATATTGTTGTAAGGAACCTAAAAAATAAAACTTAAACGATTTTTTGAGCTTCTTTGAAAAGCAGTTTTTTAGGTTATTGATCGACCAATTTTTCCTCTTAATCAACTAAAATTGATTGATCGACCAACCAAATTAGTTAATCGATCAAACCAATTCTTTTTAGGAAGTTGATTAAAATCCTATTGATCGACCAACCAGGCTAATTAATCAACAAATTAGTGATCGACCAAATAACTTAATTCATCGACAAAATAGCTTTTTTATTGACCAATATAACTTAATTGATCAACCAATTTGACTTCCTTTTCAGGCCAACTTTTTAGTATAAATAGAGGTTGTAAGTAGCTCTTTTGAATAATAAACTTTCAATAGAAATTCCCCCAAAAAGATCAGAGCTTCTCATGCTTCTTTTAAATGTTTCTACCCTTCGCTATGTTGGAAAGATTCATGTTGTTGTTATTGTTCTCTTCAGGATAAAAAGAGAAGTGATTGTAAAAAGGTTGTGCAACCCTCATTCAAGTGGTACGATAGTGAATTGACTAGCCTTGACTAGTTGGGAAAATCCTAACCTGAGAGGCTTAGGTAGTGGTTTTCACCTAGTTTGGGTTTCCACTCTAAATCCATGTGTAAATTGTGCTTGACTTATTGTGAATTCTTTTTTATTCTTATTGTGAGAAAAAATCAATACTATTCACCCCTCCCCACTAGTATACGTTTGATCCACAGGCAAATCCACACTTGGTATCAGAGCTTGGTTGTTCGAAAATGTGAAAGTCATCTGTTGACAAATATTCTGAGGGGCAATCAGCAGTTCGACCTCCTCTCTTTGATGGAACAAACTACGGATACTGGAAGACCAGGATGCAGATCTTCCTAGAGTCAATGGATTTTGAGGTGTGGGATGTCATTGCCTCCAAATACACGTCCTAAAATCAAGGAAGGAGTGGCAGCGACACCAGATCAAAAGAAGATGGCAACGCGCAATGCAAAAGACATGAATGCAATCTTCTGCGAGCTTTCTAGAGCAGAAGTCAACCACGACTCTGCCTGCAAGATAGCCTACAAGATTTAGAGCATCCTCGAAGTCACCCACAATGGGACATCTAAGGTAAAAGAAACTAGAGTAAATTTACTAGTGCAAAATTATGAGCTTTTTAGAATGAAAAAGGGAGAATCAATTAAAGATATGTTCACGAGATTCATGGACACCATAAACTCCCTATGGAATCTAGATTAGGAGATCAAGAAAGAACCCTTGGTGAGGAAGATTCTCTGATCACTCATTAGTGATTGGGAGACCAAGACTACAATCATACAAGAGTCAAAATATCTGTCTACCTTGAAACTAGATGATCTTATCGGAAGCCTTAAGGCCTACGAGGTTCAACTCCAACACATGAAAGAGCATGAAGAAGGAGTCAAGAAGACTGTGGCTCTTGAAGCCATTCAACAACCAGAAGACTCCTTAAGTGTGGAAAAGAGGAAGACATAGCCCTCCACTCAAGAAAGCTTAGAAAGTTCCTCAAGAACAAAACAAGCTGGAGAATAAGAAAGAAGAGGCCAAAGTAGACATCATTATCTACTATAACTACAAGAGAAAAGGACACATCAAGAATGATTGTCCATTCCTCAAGAAGGAGTCAGAAAAGAAGTTTACTAGAAGAGAAGGAAGGAAAAAGGCCTTCACAGCAACTTAGGATGAATCAGACTTAAGTTCAGAAGAAGAAGAAACATCCAGAGAAGAAGCTCTTCAAGCACTATGCCAGAAGATGAGGTAACCTCTCTTTCACAAGATGAACTATTAGAAGCATTTTTTGAGATGCATGACATAGCTAAGTCACTAAATTAGAAAATAAAAACCTAGCAAAAACATTAGGGGAAGAAAGAGCACAAAAAGATATGCTTTCTTAACAGAATAAATAGTTATCTGATGAAAGCACCTCATTAAAATCACACATAGATAATTTAAAGGTTGATATAGATAAATTAAAAGTAAATTTTGCGATTCTCTTAGATGATTTGGCTAAATTTACTAAGGGAAGTAGAAACTTGCATAAGCTATTAGGAACACAAACCCAAAGCACCACAAAATTTGGGTTAGGCATGATCATGAAGCATCTAGTTCCAGCCAAAACAAAAAGAAAGGTAGGTTGCCTAAACAGGCAGCATGTAACCACCGTGGACCCAAACAAAAATGGGTACCAAAAACACTATTGCAATCCTATTTTGAAGGTCAAGTAGACTATAAGAAGTATACATCTCAATGGAACATTGAAGCCACTCTGTAGATCAGCCAAACCAATACTTCACAAATGCAAACCAATGACAGGAACGAGAAGAAAGGAGATGAATCATGGACAGTTGATGTTCAAAGCACATGACCAGGGAGGAAGACCTACTCTTGCAACTTCACTGCCAGGATGGTGGTACCGTCACAATTGGGAACAAGCATAAAGGCCATATTATTGGTATTGGCCAAATTGGTAATTCTTCTAACTTTTTTGATAACATACACTTAGTTAGTGGATTAAAACGTAACCTTTTAAGTGTAAGGCAAATATGTGATAAAGGATACAAAATCACTTTCACATCAAATGGTTTTAAAATACGGGATAAAGAAACAAAACAAACTCTTCTCAAAAGAAATAGGCTTAAAGATATCTACACTGTCAATGTTAACAAATGCGAGAATCTTGAATGTCGTTGTATCCGATGAAGGGGCAACACTTTGGCATAGATGAGTAGGTCATGTTCACATGAGAAATATTAGTAAACATGTGAAACATGAACTTGTCAAAGGTCTACCAAATATCAACTTGAAGAAAAGAAAAGTTTGTGATTCTTGTCAAGTTGGTAAGCAAACTAAAAATCCTTTCAAACCAAAAAGAATGGCTAGCACTTTACAATCTCCGAAGCTACTTTACTTAGACTTGTTTGGACCGACCAAATCTGAAAGCCTGAGTGTAGATATTGTCTAGTAATAATTGATGAATTTTCTAGATTTACTTAGGTATCTTTCTGAAAAGGTAAGGACTTAACCATTGATGCTTTTAGCAAACTAGTTAGAAGACTACAAAATGAAAAAGGATTTGAAGTAATTAGGATTAGAAGTGATCACGACGGAAATTTGAGAATGAATCCTTTTCCAATTTCTATGATCAATATGGAATAAAACATGAATTTGTTTTCCCTAAAGCCACACCTCAGAATGGTGTAGTTGAAAGGAAAAATGGAACCTTGTAAGAGTGTGCCAATACAATGCTATGCGAGTCAAAGCTGCCTTGATATTTTTGGGTAGCAGCTGTAAACACTACTTGCTATTTCCAAAATAGATCACTGATTATACCAATCCTAAATAAAACACCTTTTGAACTCTATCATGAAGAACACCTAGAATTTTCTACTTTAAGGTATTTGGATGTCAATGTTCTATACTTAACACTAAGGACAATCTGGATAAGTTTGATGCTAAAAGTTTAGAAAGAATATTCTTAGGTTACTCAACCAGAAGTAAAGCCTCTAGAGTTTTTAACAAGAAGAATCCAGTTGTTGAGGAAACTATAAATGTATCATTTGATGAAGCATTAGGTCAACCTAAATCTTCTGCAATCAATGAAGATGATGAACTAATAGATACCCATCAAACATTCCAGAATAAAATGTTTCTGATGAACAACCCAGAGATACTTCTTATGAGAAAGATCATCCAAAAGAATTGGTGATAGGAAAATTGTCTAAAGGTGTTCAAACAAGATCTTCATTTAATAATTTAGCTTTCACTGCATTTGTTTCTCAATTAGAACCTAAAAATGTTAAGGAAGCCTTCTCTGATAGTTATTGGATCATTGCAATGCAAGATGAGTTGAATCAATTCAAAAGAAATCATGTGTGGGAACTTATTCCAAAGCCTGACTCTCAAACCAATATAGGAACCAAGTGGGTCTTTAGGAATAAACATAATGAATTAGGAGTAGTTAGAAATAAAACTAGACTTGTGGCCCAAGGATATAATCAACAAGAAGGAATTGATTTTGATGAAACATATGCACCCGTAGCTAGCCTAGAATCCATTAAGATGCTGCTACTCTTTGCCACCCAAATGAAATTCAAAATTTTTCAGATGGAAGCCAAAAGTGCCTTCCAAAACTGATTCATCAAGGAAGAAGTCTATGTTAAACAACCTCCAAGTTTTGAAGATGTTAAATATCCAAACTATGTATACAAACTAAACAAAGCATTATATGGCCTAAAACATGCTCCATGAGATTGGTTAGATAGATTAAAATCCTATCTAATTGAAAATGAGTTTAAAATTGGTAAAATAGATCCAACTTTATTTACAAAAAGAAAGAACATAATCTCTTAATAATACAAATATATGTTGAAGATATTATTTTTGATGCTACTAATGATCTGTTATGACAAGAAATTGCAAAGGTAATGTAGGTTCAGTTTGAAATGAGCATGATGGGAGAACTTCGATTCTTTCTCGGACTTCAAATTGACCACCTATCCTTTGGAATCCTCATATCTTAAACCAAATACACCATGGAGATCTTGAAGAAATTCTCTATGGACAACGTGAAGGGTAAAGACACACCAATGGCAACCTCTACACAATTGAAATCTGCTGAAACTGGTAAATCTGCAGATCTGAAATTATATGAAGTATGATAGGATCATTATTATACTTGATGGCTAGTGGACCTGATATTCTCTTTTGTACCTATTTGTGTGCTTGCTTTCAAGTAAACCCTAAAGAAATACACTTAAATACTATTAAAAGAATACTTAGATATTTAAACAACACACAACACCTAGGACTTTTCTATCCAAAGTCGGACACATTGGAACTATATTCCTTCTGTGATGCTGATTATGTGGGTAGCTTTACAGACAGAAAGAGTACCAGTGGAACGTGTCAATTTCTCGGAAATTCCCTAGTCTCTTGGTTCTCTAGAAAACAAAACACTATTTCACTTTTAACAACTGAAGCTCAATATGTAGCTACATCTTGAGATTGTTCACAACAATTGTGGATGAAACAAACCTTGCAAGATTTCTACCTATCCTACAAAAACAACAAAATACTATGTGACCACTAGTGCCATTAACTTATCTAAGAATCCAATACAACATTCCAAGACTAAACATATTGATGTTAGGCATCACTATCTAAGAGACTATGTCTTAAAAGGAGAGACTAACTTAGAATTTGTTAAAATAGAAAATCATTTAGCT
Source organism: Thalassia testudinum (assembly GCA_037157565.1). Taxonomy (NCBI): domain Eukaryota; kingdom Viridiplantae; phylum Streptophyta; class Magnoliopsida; order Alismatales; family Hydrocharitaceae; genus Thalassia; species Thalassia testudinum. Next base: position 16,859,808 of record JAZHRO010000007.1, read on the forward strand.
AACATCTTCACAAAACCATTGCCAAAAGAGAGATTCAACCAAATTTGCCATTCACTAGGTTTATCAGGACTAAAAGAACTTAATTGATATGCTTGATTGATCTATTTTACACTGTTGATCGATCAATTTTTTTAAATTGATCGACCAAAATGTTTTGATCGATCAAATACCTATTTAATTAACCAAATTCTTTGGCAAGAAACTTCCCTCCAAAAATTTGAGTTTTGATCGATCAACTTGGTTATTCGATCGACCAATCCAGCTGGGCAAGAATTTTCCCTCCAACCTTTTAAAGTTTGATCGACCAATTAGGGCAATTAATCGATCATTTCGCATTTTGATAGACCAAAACTGTGCTTTTCACTTTTCGAGATTGCGATCTTTTTACTATGAATCTCACCGCTAATCTACCTAACCAACCTCAGTAACAGTGATTAGCTTCCTAAAATATTTTTACCTATTTTGCTAATCATTTTTTTTATAAAAACACACATTTCTTACATCAAGCCTATTCTTTTTACTACCCATACCCCACCGAATGGTCCCCACACAATCTCCACCACCAAACCAAACTATCATCCAACCACACCTCTCCTCCTTTGATGACCATGATCGACCAAAATCACGTCACCTCTGACCATCATCGCAAGGAAGCCATGCCATCATTGTACGTCCTCTATGCAACAACTTGCTCGAAGCCACCTTCACGACATGTCTGTATTAACTAAACCTCCAGGCATTCTCCACATCCTCGCTGACCTCCCGTTGATTGATCAATCCTTGATCGGTCTTGGTACACTCTAAAACTTAGCTGAAATCCATCCCTTTTTGGATTTTTCTTAAGTATTAGATGTGATATCATGTATTGCTTGTGAAATCATGTAGTATAAGTGAGCAAAACATCCGTTTACATCTCATTTTTGTCGTGTCTGACCTCTTTTGGTTGACCAAATTTCTTGGTTGATTAACCAAAAGTTGATTTTTCCATAACCTTATTCGTGTCATTTTTGTTCGACCAATCAAACATTTTGATTGACCAAAGCATTTTCGTAAACTCTGAAATGGCTCCAAAACGCACATCTGCCTCCCCTTCAACTCATCATGATGATACATTTTATCAATTTTTTTCATCTTTGAGGTCACTCGCAACCGCTTTTCTCTCTTCTCAAAATTTTCACCACACATTGGTAGACCCGAAGACTTTGCATACTTTGAGTCTATATTTTCAGGGATCCGTGAAAACTTTACTTGTCACCAGATTTTACATCTTTTTGAGTAGAACTTTTATGTGGGTTCAAAGAATAGCTACATACCCGGTATTGATCCAATGGCCTGTCACCTATTTTATGCCAATTTGAAGAACATAGGTGAGGGCTTCACCATCGAATTTACCTCAAACGTTTATGGCATAGACGTTCTGGTCAATGCAGATGTTCTTTTTGAGATTCTTGGATGTCCATCTGTTGGTTCCACTTTTCTTGAGCTCCACCAGTAGACATAGATGGATACCATTAGGGAGACCCTATTCACTCCCTCTCATTTTGACTTGGGACATCCAGCCAAGTCACCCTATTTTCATCGTCTACCCAGATTTCTTAATCAAGTATTTTTATGGAATTTCATGTCCAAATCTACATCTTTTGAAAACTGCCCTGGCATTATGCTCATTACCCTTTATGCATTTCTTAAGAACAAACGATTCAACTAGAACCACTTGATTCTATATTTAATGAGCAAGCAATCCACCAGCTCCTAGTTTGAGACACTTCTTTCCCATGTCTTCCTACATTTTAGTGTTCCCATGGATATTAATCATAAGGAATTTATCACTAGAGTCTCCATTTTTGATAAGCTCACTTATATAAAGATGGAGCAAGCATATGGAGCCTGTGGTGAGCATGAAGCCAAGGAGCAGCAGCTACAGCAAGAACCATCAGCAATCCCTCCTCCTTTTCACCTTATGAGCATTTTATAGCAACCTGTCCTCCTCCATCACGACCGTCTCCATCCTTCTACGACCAAGAGTGGAGCCTCTTGGATAGACATCTTTCAGGAAGGGATTTTGTTAGTATTCAGGATTGACGAATGCCATTTCATTAACAAGGCATCGGCAGAGAGAGACAAACTTGATGATGATGCATCATGGGCATTAGGTATGAAACTGCCTGGATGCTCAGAGCCAGTTCTTGGATAGACTTGGAGAATCTGTTCATGACATTCAGCAGCAACTTCACTGACCCCCTCGACCTCGCCGATCTACTACCACGCCTCCATCCTCAGTAGCTCCTCCTCCTCCTCCTACCTTAGTAGCAGCACTAGCGAATCAGCAGGTTACACCACCTCGTAGGACATCTAGGCAATAGACACCCAGATCGTTAGCCCAATGCCGCCTATGTCTTGGTCGGCCTACCTCCATAGAGAGATCAGATTCGTTGGATCTTGAATTAGACACAGATCTTCAGAGCATGATGCATGCCTTTATGGCATCATTAGATGATTAGATTTACCTTTACTTAGCTTTTGTTGGGATGTAAAACTTTTTTTCTCATAACAATTTCATTTTTATGAACTGCTTATCTAGACTCTTTTATATAATTTTATATGAATGAATATTATCTCTCACAGCTAAATGTTACTCTCTTTGCTAATGCATGTTTAAATTTATCTTGCTTTATTTACATTCTTAAGGGGGAGTTAAACTAAAAACATAGCAGCATGTTTTACTTTTAACTGAAATAAAAAAGGGGAGATATTATGCATAATGATTTCAATTTCATAATTATAATTTTCTGTCATCAGAAAGGGGGAGAATGTAAGCACCTCTATTTTGATGACCAAAATTATGTTTACTGCTACACTAATATTTCAAGACCATCTCAGATCAAAGCTTCTCTTTTAGATCAACTTCAGATGGTTGTTTATTTGTGCCTTTTATTTTTTGCTTAAGTCTAGGATATTGTTGTATGGAATCTCAAAAATAAAACTCAAATGATTTTTGTGCTTCTTTGAAAACCTGTGTTTAGGGTTATTGATCGACCAATTTTTCCTCTTGATCGACAAAAATTGATTGATCAACCAACCAAATTCATTAATCGATCAAACCAATCCTTTTAAGGAAGTTGATTAAAATCCTATTGATCGACCAACCAAGCTAATTAATCGACCAATTAGTGATCGAGCAAATAACTTAATTGATCGACCAAATATCTTTTTGATCAACCAATATAACTTAATTGATTGAACAATTTGACTTCCTTTTCAGGACAACTTTTTAGTATATATAGAGGTTGTACACAGCACTTTTGAATAATAAACTTTCAATAGAAATGCCCTCTAAAAGATCAAAGCTTCTTGTGCTTCTTTCAAGTGTTTACACTTCACTATTCTCATCACTCAAATTATGTCATTCCGAATCTCCACTGAAATCCTGGTTTGATTTTTTATTGAGGTTCCATAGAAATATTTATTGTTATTTAACATTGCTTTTTTAATTAACGAATTCCAAGGTGTTGGAAAGATCCGTGTTGTTGTTGTTATTGTTCATCTCTTCAGGATAAAAGGAGAAGTGATTGTAAAGAGGTTGTGCCACCCCCGTTCAAGTGGTATGATGGTGGATTGACTAACCTTGACCAGTCAGGAAAATCTTAAGCTGAAAGGCTTAGGTAGTGGTTTTCACCCAGTTTAGGTTTCCACTCTAAATCCATGTGTAAATTGTGCTTGACTTGTTGTGAATTATTTTTTATTCTTATTGTGAGATTAAGACAATACTATTCATGCCTCCCCTCTAGTATACATTCTATCCATAGGCAAACCAATATTAGAGTGCAAAAAGATTGGGCAAAAAGGGTGGTTTGAACCACCAAATTTAACCTACAATTAAGCTCTAATCAATATCTCAAATAAATCAATAGTAATTGATTAGCCCATAGTTGTGGGCTATTTAAGTATTTAAGTGCCTACACATTAGGTTAATTCTAACATTTATTTAGTATAAATTGGGATGTAAATAGATTAATTCATTGTTTTAATTTAATTACATAATCCATGCATTGCATTCATATTTTAAGTGCATTTAGAATTAGCTTAGAATGACATTTATCTAATTAGATAGCCAATTAGGTACGTTGTTTTTATTAACATAAAAGTTGTGGGTCTGTATATAAATGACCCTAACATTTTAACATTATTTTCTTTATTCTTCTTCTTGCAGGAACGGATGGCTGCCGCTCCAACGCCGAACGGCCACAGTGAAGAACCCATTCAAGGGAGAGCGGATGTGGTGGATCCGGTCGGGCGGATGATTTCAAATGTGTGCAAGCCACTACAAAAGGAGGAGGGAGGTAGCCGAGCTCGGGAGGCCTCCACCACCAACCCACCACTGTGCCGAGAGACCTTCTCTCTTCCACTCCATACTGCCGACCTCAACTGTGGCGGCGAGTCTCCATCACCGTGGGCGTGTGGTGTGACAGGCCACACCGCCATCCGGAGCTCGTCCTCATCACCGTGAGCACCTTAGCGTGCATCTCCCTCGCCGCCGTCGCCGACCACCACCACCGAGCTACTGATTCAGCCACCCTTTCAGCAACTTAAGACGTCCGAGAAATTTCCCAGACGTCTGAAGCAACTCGCTCACCTCCACCCACTCGCCTGCGTACCCATCTGCAGTCCACCCGCACCTGCTCTCCACGCAGCGCCCTCCTCAGCCCACCTCCAACAGCCACGCCTTCCTCAGCCTGCTGCACCCTCCAAACGCACACGCTCCCTCGCCGGCAGCATCCTCCAACAATGCCTGCAGACTAGGCCACGCCACCTCCCCCGCGCTCATCAGCCTGCAGCACACCCGCGCCCACCATCAGCCTTCGCCAACCACGCATGCCCTCCTCAGCCCGCCGCGCTCTCCTCTAGCGCTTGCAGAACCGCACGCAACTGTAGAACGCCAACCGCTCTTCCTGCACGCCCGCCACCAGCAACAGCCATGCCCGCGCCTGTAGCTTGCGCACCCGCTCCCGCGCCTACAACACCCTTCAACAGCGCCTGCAGAGCAGCCAGCAGCAGCGCGCGGCAGTTCTCATGCCAACAGGCCGCGCATGCTCAGCGGCTGCAGCACCTCCGTCGGAGCTTGTCCGACCACCTCCAGCCGTCGCACGACTCGCCGCCACCACCGATTCGAAGCCCTTGGTCCAAGGGATTTCCTCTGAGCTTCCCGTGCCCGGCCATCTGCTCCTCGTCGCGCAAGACAAAGGGGAAAAATTCCCCTGTTTTGCTACAGTAAACTGTCAATTAGAAATTATATTTTCAACCATTATCACTTTTTAATCATATTTTATTGATTCTGCATTGCGGAAAATATCCTCTAGTTTCTCATAATTGCCATTTCAGCATTGTTTCTTGCTTAAACCTTAATCTAAAGGCAATCTTGGCTTGATTCTTGTTCAAACTAACTACGAATGAACGTTTTTAATTGGTACGAATTTTAATACGTCATTGCCTCCCTGTGGATACAACCCGCTCCTCTGTGAGTGGTTATTTCTTCTTAAATATTGATCAGTCGATTTTTCCACCACATTAAACTGCAACCGACTTAAAAGTGAAAGATCGACGAGTCAAATGGTACCGTTGCCAGGGAGGCAACAGATGCAATAATTTCGCCTAATTTTATTTTGATTATTTGTCAATTGCACAGAGATTTGACCATTTATTTTTTTCTTTTCTATGCGAGAAAAATTATGCAAGAATCAGCCAGTGTGAGAGGCGACGCTTGACGTTGCCAGACGAGAAGTGGACGAGAAATTTTAAAAGGAGGAGAAGGACAATGACGTGATGGACACCATTGTATTTAGTCGCTAGTTTATTTAGAATAGAATTAAGATTGTAGACTTAATTTTTCATTGCAGTTAGTTTGAAACCCTTGTTCTGGGGCATATTTTGAGGGGTTTGTTCCCCGATTTTATTTTGGGCCCGTGTTGGGTAATTTTTGGGAGCCTGTTCCCTTTTCTTTAGATTTAGGTTTTTTTTCTTTTCTTTTCTTTTTACTTTTATTTGCTTGTGCATAAGTAGTTCTAGAAAAAAAAATAGAAAAAGAAAAATGAGCTGCCTGCTAGAAGCTGCCTACCCTAGGACGAACCGTTTAGGTCTGTATAAGCAGCCTCTAGATTTACTTCTTTGCATTGCATGCATTCTTGCCTTGTTGATTGCTGGAAGCAAGGTACGCATTCTCTTACTTTGCATCCTATTCTCGATCACGCATTGCATTTGCGATTTAATGCGAAGACCACATAATCTGTACTGAATAAATCTAGAAAGTGGTCACATTTTTTTTTTTAGAAAATGGACTAATTGAAGGAAGGACATTTTAAAAACCAAGGATTTGATTTTCAAACTTGGCGTGCGATTCAAAGTTCAAAATTTTTGACGGTGTATGCACACTTATTTCACTTGCACCACAGCACGCTTCTAGACATTCCTTAGGTTTGGAAATACTAGGACAAGAGCCCTCCTTTCGTTGGATTCTGAAGTGTTCGGAACTTGAGATCAAAGGTCTTGTAAATCCAAAGAGGGGGATACCCTATCACGGATTTTTGGGGGTAGTTGAGAAGAACCGTGAAAGCACAGCTTCAAAGGAAGGCTTAGCCTACTTGCATCCCTCGATCTTCCATCTTTTGATTTACTTAACCATTTGAGATTTAGGGAAGAACACCTAAGCTCCAACTAGGTCTTCTTAAGTGAACCGTAGGATGACAATAGGCGTGTAATTGATTGGGCAACTTGTTTTGTCACCTACAATTTGAACTAAAGTCAAAAGCCTAAATTTGTAAAGACCAAACAAGTCCTTTTGAATTGTGTTTGTAGTGCATGCTTGGTAGGCGTTCTCTTAGGAGACAACTTGTATTTGATCCTGAACCTGAAAGAATCCTAAGAAAAGACCTCCCAAGGGTAGAAATGGCCGGTCAAAGGAGCCTTAAGGAATATTTCATCCCAACCAATCAAGCTGGCCCAGCACTACGTAGACCTGGAGGGGACAATCCATATGAGATCAAAAGTAGTACCATATCCTTTCTACCCTCCTTTTATGGTACTACTAGGGAAGACCCTTATAGGCATATCGAGGAATTCACCGAGGTCTATTCCACGGTGAAGCTGCAGGGCGTTACTGATGATGCTCAAATGTGAACCCTCTTTCCCTTCACCCTAAAGGACAAAGCCAAGTATTGGTATCACACCCTTGATAATATAAATACTTGGGATGCCCTGAAGAAGGAGTTTTTGAAGAAGTACTTCCCCATGAGCAAAACAAATCACTTTAGGAGGGAAATTATGAGTTTTGCTCAAAAGGATGGGGAAGCATTCCATGATGCGTGGGAGCGCTTTAACGATTTGCTGAGACTTTGCCCACATCAGCAGGTGCCTAAATGGTAACTAGTTGAAAGGTTCTACACCGAACTTAATGATTCGCATAGGCAAACTGTGGATGGTGCCTGTGCAGGAACCTTTCTATCTAAGACTGAGGATGAAGCTTGGAACTTATTTGATACTTTGAGTGAGAATTCTATTCACTTGAATTCTGCCTACATGGATAGAAAGCCCACTCTCATGCAAAGAAAGTTGGAGGCGAATGAAGCAAGGGACACCCAGAATTTAGCCTATCAAATTCAATTACTGAATCAAAACATGGAAAGGCTTATGTCGAACTCGAGTTCATTCGTACCTAACACCTCCACATCCCAAGCTTCCGAATGCGTAATTTGTCAAGGCAATGCACATGCCACTGTGGATTTCCACTTGGCCTCCCAATTCCCTGAGCTTGTACAAGCGGATTTGAATGCCACTCAAGGGTTCTGTCCAAGACATCGTAGTGATCCTTTCTCCAACACTTATAATGAGGGATGGAGGAACCACCCAAAATTTTCATGGAGACAAGGAAATGTCTCAAATTCAAGGAATTACAAACCACAATCCTTTCAAAACCATCAAATGAATCAACCTCAGACCTTTGCCCAACCTAAAACCTTTAAGATGGATGAATTGAAGGCGATGTTGAAAACTATGCAAGAAAGTCAAAGTGCCATCATCCAACCTCATGACAAGGCTATACATGAGATGAAATCACAAATTGGACACCTTATTGAGGCCGTTAAACAGAGGGAGATTGGGAAGTTTCCCAGTGCTGCTGAGGAAAATCCTAAAGGAAAAGGGATTGTCTTTAGGGAGCATGCTTAGGCGGTGACTATTCTGAGGAGTGGGAAAGAAATTTCCAAACCTGATGCTCCTATAGTCTCACCCCCTAAAAAACCATCCACCCTGACTTTCACCCCCACTGGAGAAGATTTGCCCAAATCTTCTCCGCTTGAAATCACCTCACTGGAAGAAGTTGCCCCTGTTCCACCCCTTACTTGACATGACAACCCTTCCACCCAGAGATCGAGAGTGCCTTTTCCAGAGCGCTTATCCACCTTTGGGCAGACTTCTGCTGGCTCATCTGGAGCCAAAGATAAGACGGATGAGATTAAGGAAACTTTCAAGCAAGTGCAGATTAACCTACCTTTGCTTGAAGCTATCAGGCAGATTCCGTCTTATGCCTGCTTCTTAAAGGACCTTTGCACGAAAAAGCGGCAATCTAGAAAATAGGTCCAATCTAAAGTTGTCCTGCCTGATTCCGTTAGCTCAATTGTTCAACATGGCACACCCCTGAAACTTAAGGACCCAGGAGCCCCATATATCTCTGTAGTTATTGGTGACTTACAAATTGATGAGGCTCTACTTGATCAGGGTACGGGGGTGAACATCCTTCCGAGCTACATGTATGAACAACTTGGGGGAGGCAATCTGAAGCCTAGCCCTGTAATCCTTCAAGTTGCTGATCGATCACTTAAGACACCACGGGGAATTTTGGAAGATGTCCTCGTAAGAGTGGAGGATTTCTTCTTTCCCGTTAACTTCTTAGTTTCGGACACTGACCCTACCAACAAGCTAACCAAACCCTCCATCATTTTGGGCCGCCCCTTCCTTGCAACTTCCCATGCTTCAATTAATTGCAATACTGGGGCATTGAAAATGGGCTTTGGGAATAGGAAAATCCTGCTTAATGTGTTTGATGCTTACAAACAAGCTGGACTTGAGGATTGTTCTCAAGTTGAGGTGATAGATGATCTGATTGAAGAGGCAACTCCTGCAATGTTATGTGATGACCCCCTTCAGCATGTCATGCTAAATGGGCATTCCCATCTCTTGGAGGAATGTGAAGCGGATATACTAGAACTAGAGGAATTGGTAGGAGTTTCTGCTGAGTCTCTTCCCCCATCATTTCTGCCGAAGGCAGATTTGCTACCTGAGATGGGGACATCTATTATGAAACCCTCAACCATACAAGCCCCCAACCTTGAGCTGAAACCCCTCCCTGACACTCTCAAGTATGTTTTCCTAGGTGCCAATGATACGCTCCCTGTTATCATTTCGGCTGTGCTGTCTGAGGCACAGGAGGGAGCCTTGATTGAATGCCTGTCTAGGCACAAGGAAGCTATTGCTTGGAGCATTGCTGACATTAAGGGTATAGAATCTACACTCTGCATGCACCACATTTATACTGATGATTCCATCAAGCCTTTTAGGGACATGCAGAGACATTTGAACCCTAATATGAGGGAGGTTGTAAAAAAGGAAATCCTGAAGTGGTTGGATGCTGGGATCATATATCCCATTGCTGATAGTAAATGGGTCAGTCCCATTCATGTGGTGCCAAAGAAGGCAGGCTTTACTGTGGAACTCAATGACCAAGGTGAACAAGTTATCACTAGACCCTCAACTAGATGGAGGGTCTGTATTGATTACCGTAAGCTGAACACCGCTACCCAAAAGGATCACTTTCCTTTGCCGTTTATTGATCAAATTCTCGAAAAATTGGCAGGGAATAAGTATTATTGCTTTCTCGATGGATATTCTGGGTACAATCAGGTGGCAGTCTTTCCTGATGACCAGGAAAAGATGACATTCACGAGTCCTTACGATACTTTTGCATTCAGGTGTATGCCGTTTGGATTATGTAATGCCCCTGCAACTTTCCAGCGGTGTATGATGTCTATCATTTTGGACATGATTGATGAGTGTGTTGAAGTATTTATGGATGACTTCTCTATTTATGGCTCATCTTTCGACCAGTGTCTCCTGCACCTGGAGAATGTGTTGAAACGATGTAAGGAGACTGGTTTAGTCCTCAGCTGGGAGAAAAGTCACTTCATGGTACAGAAAGGAATTGTACTTGGGCATGTTGTATCCGAGCAAGGTTTGGAAGTAGATAAAGCCAAGATAGATTCTATTTCGAAACTTCCATTGCCTACGAATGTCAAACAGATTAGATCCTTTCTGGGCCATGCTGGCTTTTACAGGCGCTTTATTAAAAATTTTAGTAAGATTTCTAGGCCACTTTGTGACTTATTGGCGAAGGAATCTTCCTTCAGTTTTGATTCAAAGTGTGTCGAGGCCTTTCAAACTCTAAAGGAGGCCTTGATTTCTGCGCCTGTTCTCCAAGCTCCTGATTGGACACTCCCATTTGATCTTATGTGTGATGCTTCGGATTATGCAGTGGGAGCAGTCCTTGGACAAAGGGTTGAGGGAAGACCTCATGTGTTGCATTATGCAAGAAAGACTTTAACTGAACCTCAGCAAAACTACACCGTCACTGAAAAAGAATTACTTACTGTAGTTTTTGCTCTGGAGAAGTTTAGGGCTTATTTACTTGGGTCTAAGGTGGTTATTTTTACTGATCATGCAGCAGTGAAACATCTCATTGCTAAGAAAGATTCTAAGCCACGTCTGATTAGGTGGATCTTACTCCTTCAAGAATTTGACTTGGAAATACATGAAAAGAAAGGAGTAGAAAATGTTGTGGCTGACCACCTGTCTCGCCTTCCTCTTAATGACTCTCTTTATGAAGACATTCATGAGACATTTCCCGATGAAACTCTAATGGCGGTAACACCAACTTTACCTTGGTATGCAGACATTGTAAATTACTTGGTCACTGGACAAACTCCTAGCTCTTGGGACGAGCAGAAAAGAAAGAGATTCATTTCTCAAGCAAGATATTTTCATTGGGAAGAGCCAGAATTATTTAGAGTTGGACAAGACCAAGTATTGAGACGTTGTGTGCCTGAAAAGGAACAATAAAGTGTGCTGACATTTTGCCATGAACTTCATTGTGGAGGACACTTTGGTGCTAAGAAAACTGCTTTTAAGGTTCTCCAGTCCGGTTTTTGGTGGCCTTCATTATTTAAGGATTCTCATAATTTTGTTAAGGCCTGTATTAGATGTCAACGGACTGGAACGATTGGGAAGAAAAATGAAATGCCTCAACATCCTATTCAATTTGTTGAAATTTTTGATGTGTGGGGAATTGACTTAATGGGCCCCTTCCCGTCGTCCCATGGTTTTGAATATATCTTGGTGGCAGTTGATTTTGTCTCTAAATGGATAGAGGCCATTCCTACGCGCACAAATGTCCACTCTGTGGTTTTGAAATTTGTGAAGGCCAATATCATATCCCGTTTCGGCCACCCCAAGACTATTATAAGTGATGGGGGACCTCATTTCCGAAACCACCACTTCAATCGGTTAATTAAGAGTTTGGGAGTGACTCACAAGGTTGCTACCCCTTACAACCCTCAGACAAGTGGCTAGGTTGAAGTATCAAATAGGGAGATAAAAAATATTTTGGAAAAGACCGTTAGACCTGATAGGAAAGATTGGTCCCAAAAGCTCGATGATGCTTTGTGGGCTTATCGAATGGCCTATAAGACCCCTTTGGGTACTTCTCCCTTTCGGATTGTGTATGGAAAAGTGTGCCATTTACCTATTGAGTTGGAACATAAAGCACTTTGGGCTATTGGAAGTGTTAACATGGATATAGAGAAGGCAGGTAAGGCACGATTTCTAGAATTAAGTCAGCTTGAGGAGCTGAGGAATGATGCTTATGACACCTCTCAAGCTTATAAAGAAAGAACTAAGGTCTTGCATGACAAGTTTATTCTTCGAAAGACCTTTGAACCCAACCAACAAGTCTGGCTTTTCAATTCAAGACTTAAGCTTTTTCCTAGGAAGTTAAAATCTCGTTGGGATGGGCCTTACATAATCACCAAAGTATTTCCCCATGGAGCTGTGGAGATCAAAAATCCTTCCTCTTCAGCAACTGCCTTTATCGTCAATGGTCAACGGTTAAAATCGTACATAACTTTAGGTGGCCATCTGGTTGACGAAGTCACTCTTGAGGAGCCTTAGCTCCTACCATTCTCCGCCTCTAGTAATATCTTCCTTTAGCTATTTTTGTTTTCAATGAAGACATTGTTTGCACTAGGCATGGGGGAGAGGACCTGTGGCATTTTGTTTATAGCATAAAAAAAAAAAAAAGGTTTTGAGCTTAACTGGCTAGATCTTGCATTCTTAAGCAAATCAGAACTCTAGGGTAGACTAAATTAATTCTAGGGTCAAACTTTAGAAGCTAAATGAGTTGCTAACGTTAGACCTTTAGGGTCCTTTGTGGACTTAAAAACTTAAGTAGGAGTTAAGTTGCGGACCATTCCTCAAGAGGTTGAGGAAGGGAAGCTAGGGTTTGAGTTAGAAGGTGGGGTAGTACCTGGAGTCTTATTCTACCTTTTGGTTTACGGGTCCTTGTAACCCAAGCATCCAAATTTCACACACTTGGTCTAGTAATCAACTTAATTTCTGTCTTTCTGAAAAGAGATTTGGTTCTCTTAGTTTTGACTTAAGAGAGGCTTGAAAACACATTTTGATTGAAAGAGTTCCCGCCATAGGAGAGGTGAAGTATATACTCACCTTGAGGATGCGATGATAACATATTACGTCCTCGGCGCTTGTCTCTTAGGATATCCATCCTACTGGGGGCATGTAAGTGCATTGCGCGGTTCAGGTACCATGGGTGACCCTATCTCGAAGTGCCGATTGCCATAGGCCTGAATTCGCTTAAGAAATCCATGGGCGATACTATCTCGAAGTGTCGATTGCCAGGAGTTCTTGGGGTCGTTATGGGCGGTGCTATCTCGAAGCATAGAAAGCCAAGCACCCTTCGAGGTATGGTAATGGGGCAAATGAATCCGACACAGACCGTGTTGATAGCTGATCTGAGGTTAGACTTAGAAGAATCAAACAAAAAAAAAAAATTATATATATATATATAAAAAAAAATCCTTTAACTCAAATAACTCAGACCAATACACAGGCACGGATGCTTTAATCTCAGGGATCAATAAACTTTAGGGTAGAGTCAGAAATCAGGGAAACTTGTGCCTGCAACTTGTCTTTAGCCTACCTCGTCTGTAACTTAGCAACTACTTAGGAACCTTGGGTCTAGAGCCTGAACTTAATATGCTTCTAAAGGAAGACTAAGTGAGTTGACTAGTCTACTTGGAGTACTAGATTTTGCTTAATTTTGCTAGGGACTAGCAAAAACTAGGCATGGGGGTATTCGATTAGCCCATAGTTGTGGGCTATTTAAGTATTTAAGTGCCTACACATTAGGTTAATTCTAACATTTATTTAGTATAAATTAGGATGTAAATAGAGTAATTCATAGTTTTAATTAATTACATAATCCATGCATTGCATTCATATTTTAAGTGCATTTAGAATTAGCTTAGAATGACATTTATCTAATTAGATAACCAATTAGGTACATTGTTTTTATTAACATAAAAGTTGAGGGTCTATATATAAATGACCCTAATATTTTAACATTATTTTCTTTATTCTTCTTGCAAGAACGGATGGTTGCCGCTCCAACGTCAAACGGCCGCAGTGAAGAACCCATTCAAGGGAGAGCAGATGTGGTGGATCTGGTCGGGCAGATGATTTCAAATGTGTGCAGGCCACTAAAAAAGGAGGGAGGCAGCCGAGCTCGGGAGGCCTCCACCACCGACCCACCACTGTGCCGAGAGACCTTCTCTATTCCACTCCATACTGCTGGCCTCTACTGTGGCGGCAAGTCTCCATCACCTTGGGCGTGTGGTGTGACAGGCCACACCGCCATCTGGAGCTCGTCCGCATCACCGTGAGAAGCTTAGCGTGCATCTCCCTCGCCGTCGTCGCCGACCACCACCACCGAGCTACTGATTCAGCCACCCTTTCTGTAACTTAAGATGTCAGGGAAATTTCCCAGATGTCTGAAGCTACCTGCTTACCTCCACCCACTCACCTGCGTACCCATCTGCAGTCCACCCACACCTGCTCTCCACGCAGCACCCTCCTCAGCCCACCTCCAACAACGACACCTTCCTCAGCTTGCTGCACCCTCCAAACGCACACTCTCCCTCGCTCGCAGCATCCTCCAACAATGCCTGCAGACCAGCCCACGCCACCTTCCCCGCGCTCATCAGCCTGCAGCACACCTGCGCCCACCATCAGCCTTCGCCAACCACGCACGCCTTCCTCAGCCCGCCGCGCTCTCCTCCAGCGCTTGCAGAATCGCACGCAGCTGCAGAACGCCAACCGCTCTTCCCGCGCGCCCGCCACCAGCAGCATCCACGCCCGCGCCTGCAGCTTGCGCACCCGCTCCCGTGCCTGTAGCACCCTTCAACGGCGCCTGCAGAGCCTCCAGCAGCAGCGTGCGGTAGTTCTCACGCCAACAAGCTGCGCACGCTCACAAGCTGCAGCACCTCCGCCGGCAACTCGTCGCCACCACCGATTCGAAGCCCTTGGTCCAAGGGACTTCCTCTGAGCTTCCCGCACCCGGCCATCCTCTCCTCGTCGCGCAAGACAAAGGGGAAAAATTCCCCTGTTTTGCTACAGTAAACCGTCAATTAGAAATTACATTTTCTGCCATTGTCACTTTTAATCATATTTTATTGATTCTACATTGCGGAAAATATCCTCTAGTTTCTCATAGTTGCCATTTCAGCATTGTTTCTTGCTTAAACCTTAATCTAAAGGCAATCTTGGCTTGATTCTTGTTCAAACTAACTACAAATGAACGTTTTTAATTAGTGCGAATTTTAATACGTCATTGCTTCCCTGTGGATACGACCCGCTCCTCTGCGAGTGGTTATTTCTTCTTAAATATTGATCAGTTGATTTTTTCACCACATTAAACTGCAACCGACTTAAAAGCGAAAGATCGACGAGTCAGTAATCTCAACCACTTAATCTTAAATTCCACATTAGCAGATGTATCAACAAAAACCAATGAGTCAGATCCAAGCCAAGGCACCAAGTCAGATGGTAGTACTAAGGCTCAGGTGCCTTATCCTCAAGGCCTTAGAGGGGTTAAGGAATAGCACCATAGAAGAGAGGCACAAGGGCAACCTATCAGGTACTTGGCACAAGGGCCTCGCAATGGCTAAGTACTGATAGAGGGGGGGTTGGCATGAATCTCGAGGTGCTATAGTGCAAAACCCTTCCTCCTCCTCCTTAGATATCCTTCTATCAGAACTAAGTCAAACCCAGGTTACCGAGTAAACCAATCTATCCTAGACCCACGGGCATAATCACAGGCAAGGGTGCATGAGTGAGCTTGTGTGAGGGGACGTGTAGGGGACCTCACCCCATGCTCTCTGAGGTGATAATATGAAGAGGCGATTTCAATTTATTCTCAGTCATGAGGCTCTCAGTCTACAATGTGGGATTAATCCCACTGCATGTTGTTGCGAATGGTAGCTAATGAATGCAATTAATTGACATTCTACTACATTGCTGCTGCTAGGATGAAGGCCTAGGGAGCTTAAAGACCTGAAGTCATGTTGATTATAGGTAGCAGTTGATCGAGTGAGGGTTGGAGAGATGCAAACATGGTCGAAGAAGACGACTACAGCAGTGGAGCTCCGATCAAACCTTGAAATGTACAAAAATGGGATAATCACCCCAGTTAGATCATTCAGCAACATCGTCGAATGGTAGGGAGGATGGTGGTGGCGATTGTGTGGTGTTTCAGGTAGTGTGGAGGTCTATTTGTGATGAAGATGAGTATGAAGGATGGGTGTGTTCGGCAGGGCGGAGGACTGAACGAACGTCTCAATTAGATGAGGGTTTTTGCTCACGCGAGTGAGGGGAAGGTCATGGTGGTTGTGGAAGGGTGGTTGCATGTGTGTGGTGCTGGCACGAGCTCCCTAGAGCTTATGCCAGCAGTGAGGAAGATGAATGGGTTGAGGGAGGAGCGGCAGTCGAAACTAAAGTATAAATAGATGGAAGCAAAGTAGAGAGGGAGAGGAACAAATTACACCTAATGTCAAGATGAAAGGGGTGGATTCAGTGCCGGCTGTGGTTGACCGACGCTAAGGACAAGGGTGCCTCCGGTGAAGTAAATGGCAACGAAGACAGGTAGAGGCAGCCCTGGCTTTGGTCCACCAGTCACTGAAGGAGGCAAGGAAGATGATGATGCCTTTAATTTTATTGTTGAGAGGCAGTAGGAGGATGGAGGAGGGTGTCGCCAGAGCTATTTTCCTTGGCGGTCAAGGAAGAAGAAGAGGATTTCTAGCCTTCAACCAAGATCATGAGGACAACGAGGACACCAGGGCTCCTTATAGAGCTTTAGTATGTACTCTAAAGCTTAGAAGGAGGCTTGAATTGCTCGAAATTTGGGGAAAAAGATCCCAAAAATCTCCGGTGTTGGCTTGAACTTTGGGGGCCAAATCGGGTCCTAAAGGGCAGTTCAATTGATTAGGAAGGTCCTTATGGTTATTCCCTCCAATTTTGGAGTTTTTCTTTGATTGAGGGAGAAAACCTCCCTTGAATCTCATTACAAAAGCTTGGTTTCACACCAACGGAGGCAAGGGCATAAGTGTGAAAACGATGTGGAAGTTACGGTTCAGAATGTAATAAATTCGAAACCTAAGGGGCTAAATGTATGAATAAAGTTTTAAAGGGCTAAATTACAAATTAGGTCAAGATGGACTCTGATTGGGCCTAAATTTTGGTGCTAACCTAATTTGGACTCAAGGAATCTAATGGTGAACTTGTACTTGAGCTTTGACAACTTTTGACTAGGAAATTTGCACAGAAACCCAAATTAGGGTAAAATTCCATCTAAGTCTCTATTCTAAGTCAAAATGAGTTTAGATGCCAAACCAAGGGTACCAAACCTCTCAGAATATTTTTCTATGAATCATAGTAGGTTTATATGAATTTAACCATGACCATAACCTCTTCAATTTAAGCGGGGATGATAATTAGGGTTTTATGAATTATTCTTCACTCAAAATTTGTGAAACCCCATTTCTATCAGTGCTGACCCACTTTTTGACTTTTGAGAACATTTGACCTTTATTTATCCCTTGAGTGATGGCATGATTAACCTGTGTTCGTGATGTGCTGTTAAAATTACATAATTAACCATCATTCCCTATTTTCTCTTAAATCAGAACGATACGGAGTTGTGAACCTCAGATGATTAGGTGCGAGCCTGTTGAACGTTTACGAACCTACGCTAACGAGATTGGTTTTGGAAAACCTGTCGTTGTAGTTCGAAAGCGAAGAATTCATGTTCAACAAATAAAATTTATACCGAAAATAATTTCGGGTCGAACACAGGGAGGCTACGTTGATCTACTTTCGCAATTACATTTTTTTTTAAGATTTTCTTTAAGCAAGGTGTTATAATTACAATGGGGCTATCAAGCTATGAGAGAGAGAGAGAGAAAGAGAGAGAGAGAAAGAGAACATGCATTCAATATTTCAATAGTTTATAAAAGTTACACTATAATGCGGAAAATCAATTACACTATAAAGCAGAAAATTCTACACTAGAAAAGCTGTAAATAAGAATGGGGAGAGAAATGTTATCCTCCTCGACGATTGCTTGGAGGATGAGCCGGACGGGACGACGCCTGGACGAAGGAGAACGAAGCAGGACTAAGGAGGACGAAGCAGAAGAACGGGAATGGAGCAGCACGCCGTCGTCGTCGCGGGATCCACTTCCGAAGGGGAACGAAAATTGGACTTTATCTCGCGAGAAGCATCCCGGGTGTGGGACAAGCTTCTCTTGAGCTTTGGAGGGGTAGAGAAAAGAAATAAGGGATGAGAATTTCGTATGGAGGGGGTCTCCTTTTATAGTTGCAAGGAGTGAGGGCAAAATGGACATTACAAGTTGAAAATAGTAAATGAGGGGTCTTTAGTGACGGATAAATCCGTCACTAAAGCCCCTAATGTGGGCGACGTGGGCAGCTCGCGCGCACCTCCTCGCTTGCTCACGCCCTCAACGACTTCGCATGTCCGCGAAGTCTCAGCGATCGGACGGCTTAAAATCGCGCCTTCACCGCTGCCGCCCGCCCGCCTGTGCGTGCAATCGCGTGTTCATGCGCGCGTCCAATCGCGCGTCGGCGCTATCGGGCATGCGCGGCAGTTGGATCGCGATCGTGCGGTCGAGTGGAGGCGCGCCACCGCTCCAATTTCTGCGGGGCGCGGCTCGAACGCGCTTCCCTGCTTCGCGTTAGAGCGCTCGACTGCTGCGCTGCGGTCGCGTTTGTGTTGAGCGCTTGACTTCAGCACGGGCGCGTCGCAGCCGTTCGATCGAGATCCAACGGCGGAGAGGAGACGGGTGCACGGTCTTCACAAGATGCAAGCGGCCGTTTGGGCGGCTGAGATGGCGCCACATGGCGTTATCTTGGCCGTCCATCTTCTGGAAGTTGTAGATGGTGCCACGGATGTCGGATTGACTCGATTTTTGTGTCATTGGGCTGCGATCGTCGATCCGAATTCATCCGTGCGGTCAGATTTGTCATCTGAAGTGCGGATTTACACCATCCTAGCCCTTGATCTTCTAGGGCTCCCCGATCTCTATCTGCTGCTACGGATGCCTGATTAGGGCGATCTTGCAGTCGTTGAACTCCAATCGTCGCCAAGATCATATCCATACGGTTGGATCTTTGATCCGAGGCCCCGATAAAATGTTTGCCCTATCCAAGCACATAAAAGGAGATAATTAACCTCCATTTTATTCAAACTACTCTAAATGCGAGATGATGCATGTTATGTAATATTTATATCATGAAATGCAATCCTATGCTTAAGAACATGCATAAATAGACATTTTAAGTAGTGTAAATGTGTTTACGTCATACCCCCATGCCTATCTTTTGCTAGTCCCTAGCAAAAACTATATGCTATTTATAAAAGAATTAGGTTAGATTATTTGGACCTGAGTTATTTTCAATCATTAAGAAATTGTCTACTTAGGAACTGAACTTTCAAAGACACAACAGTGCCTGGGTATCAACCAAAATGCAGACCGCCTCAAGCCCTCGTCTTATTCAAAGAAAAATTTCTTTTTCTTTTCTCTTTTCTAATTTTTTTTTTTTTTGGATTTTCAAATTTTAGGGTTTAAGAGTGGCTTTCTACGGCCATTCAACTCACCCAAGATTTGATGAGAACCCTAAGTTTTAAGCATTTTATTGTGATTGTGATAGACTCGTTGATCGGCAATTAGAACGGACTTCGAATTTCTACGCCTCTAGGTGACCTCAAAAAGAATTCTGCCTAAAGGTGTATCTTTACAACCGGTAGCTTTCTCCCTACTTTTATTTTTTAATGGGGTCAACATAAGGGTGAATCCAGTGTATATCTCCCCGGTTTATTCTACTTCTCCACTTCTTCCTAAGTGTTTTGGGAATTTTTAGTGCATTTTCTGAGCTGGGTTCTGGACAACCGGTCGATGAGCTGTTACCACCGACAACATGCTAGCCATACTCGTGCAGCGAAGTGTGGCTTATTTCTTTTTGTTCTTTTCTCCTTTTTGATTTTTTTTTCTTTTTTTTTTCCATTTTTTTTAAGTAGGTGACTTCCCTGGTCTAAGATTTACCTAAAGGCAGCAAAAAGAGAAAGGTCCAGTGACTGGGCTCTGGACAACCTACCTATGGGCTGTTACCCACGATAACTTGCCAGCCATATCACCCAAGAAGGTTCATTAGCTACCCAATTTCCGTTAGAATCATCGAATAACGAGTCAGTGCAAAGAAAGTGTGTAGATGCTTAAAACTCAAAATTCCCTCAAATCAGAGGGCGGGTTGATAAGTCATGTACTTATCACCCAAACTTGTTTATTCCAATTATAATAGAATTAAGATGGCAAGGACTTAAAGACAAATCCACATTTTAGTGGGTACACAGGCTAATTAAGTCCAAAGACCTGAGGGGTCTTTGTGTTCAGATCCTAATGTAAAAATTCTTAGGATTGAAAAGTCCTAATGTCCAACCAATCCTTCCTAACTTTTTTTTTCTTTTTTTTTTTTTCTTTTTTATAAGAAGAGAAACAATTTACATGGATTTCACAAGGCTGACCAAATAATTCAAGAATGAACCCACCCCCCCATGCCTAGTTGATGCAATGTCCTCATTGAAAAAGAGACATGAAAGAGAGGGTAGAATATGAAAGATGTCACCTGGATATGAAGCTCGTATCAGCCTTGTGTCATATTTACAGTTACTGAGTTTAATGCCGTCAGCTAGGCGAAGTCCAGCCAAAGAAGTCACAGAATGGCTAGAGCAACAGAGTCTGAAACGGGTTCTGAAAGATTACAGTCAACAACAGGCTTCAGACGTTGGCCGTTGACTTTAAAGGTGTTACCAGTCTTTGGGTCAGAAATCTGAACGACACCATTTAGAAAAATCTGATCAATTATGAATGGGCCATTCCATTTAGATCTAAGTTTACCAGGAAAGAGCTTAAGTTTAGAATCGAATAACCAGACCTTCTGGTTTGGCTCAAAGCTCTTGCGGGAAATCATTTGATCATGTAGAGCTTTGGTCCGAGCCTTGTAGATCTTGGCGTTCTCATAAGCATCATTTCTAAGCTCCTCCAACTCAGATAGTTGGAGTTTCCTGGTCTTCCCAGCTAGATTTAGATCTAGATTGCATTGTTTGATTGCCCAGAATGCCCTGTGTTCAATCTCTACGAGTAGATGACATGCCTTTCCATACACCAAACGGAATGGAGACATGCCGATGGGCGTTTTATACGCCGTACGGTAGGCCCAAAGAGCGTCCTCAAGCTTTTGAGTCCAATCCTTACGATCAGGCCTAACCATTTTTTGCAGAATGTTCTTGATCTCTCGATTGGAGATCTCGGCTTGTCCATTCGTTTGGGGATGGTAAGGTGTGGAAATTCGATGATTAACCCCGTATTTGGCCAATAAATTTCGGAATTGGGCATTAGTAAAATGAGTTCCACCATCACTGATGATAGCCCTCGGAATCTCGAACCTACTGAAGATATTTTTCTTGACAAAATTGATGACCACCTTGTGGTCATTGGTTCGGGTGGGAATTGCCTCAATCCATTTGGACACATAATCAACAGCAACAAGAATGTACTGATGTCCAAATGAAGGGATAAAGGGTCCCATGAAATCGATGTCCCAAACATCGAAAATTTCGACATGAAGAATAGGGTTTAGGGGCATCATGTCTCTCTTAGTTATGCTCCCGAGTGCCTGACATCGAGAACATGACCTTGAGAAATCCTGGGCATCCTTGAATAAAGACGGCCAATAGAAGCCAGATTGCAAGATTTTTGTAGCCGTCTTTCTTCCGGAGAAATGTCCACCACACCCAGATGCATGGCAAAACTCGAGTATACTGTTGAATTCATTCTCCAATATGCACCGGCGAATAATCTGATCAGAGCCGATGCGATACAGTTCAGGGTCCTCCCAAAAGGAGTATTTGGCCTCAGATTTGAGTCTACCTCGTTGTTGCTTGGTCCAATCCTGGGGGATTTGACCAACGGCTAAATAGTTAACAATGTCAGCAAACCATGGGGAGTGGACACCTAAAATTGTAAGAATGGTTTCATCCGAAAAAGTGTTAGCAATCGAAATATCCGGACAAGAAGAATCACCTAGGAGTCTCGACAAATGATCCGCTACCACATTTTGTACCCCGGCTTTATCCTTGATTTCAGGATCAAATTCTTGAAGAAGAAGAATCCAACGAATAAGCCGGGGTTTAGCATCCTTTTTAGCCAAGAGATGTCTCAAGGCCGAGTGGTCGGTATAAACAATAACATGAGACCCCAAGAGATAAGCCCTGAATTTTTCCAAGGCAAATACTACAGCTAGTAATTCCTTTTCAGTAACAGTATAATTCCTCTGGACTTCATCCAGAGTTTTACTAGCGTAGTAAATGACAGAGGGCTTTCGGTCAATTTTCTGACCCAGGATAGCCCCGACCGCGTAATCAGAAGCATCGGTCATGATCTCAAATGGGGCTATCCAAATTGGTGGTTGCAAAATTGGAGCACAGGTGACTGCCGTTTTCAGAAAATCAAATGCCTTTCGGCATGATTCGTCAAAAACAAACGGCGTTTCTTTGGCAAGAAGATTGCTCAAAGGATGAGCAACCTTCGAAAAATCCTTGATGAATCTTCGATAAAATCCCACATGGCCAAGAAATGATCTGATTTTTTTAACAGATGTGGGATGAGGAAGTTTAGCGATAACATCAACCTTAGCTTTGTCCACTTCAATTCCCCGTTCAGAGATTACATGACCCAAAACGATGCCTTCTTGGGTCATGAAATGACTCTTTTCCCAGCTAAGGGCCAGTCGTGTCTTGATACATCGCTTAAGAATCATTTCTAAATTAGCCAAACAAGAGTCAAATGATTCTCCGAAAATAGAGAAATCATCCATGAAGACTTCCATAAACTCTCCCACCATGTCGGAAAATATGGCTAGCATACACCTTTGAAAAGTCGCAGGTGCATTGCATAACCCAAAAGGCATCCTACGAAAAGCAAAGGTTCCATAGGGATAGGTGAAAGTAGTTTTTTCCTGATCCCCGGGATGGATAGGAACTTGATTATATCCCGAGTAGCCATCAAGAAAACAGAAGTACTTCTGCCCAGCTAATTTTTCCAAGATTTGATCAATGAAGGGTAGGGGAAAATGATCCTTTTTAGTGGCTGTGTTCATGTTCCTGTAATCAATACAAACTCTCCAAGAGGAAGCTGAACGAGTTGTGACAGATTCACCTCTCTCATTAGTCACAACAGTAATCCCGGCTTTCTTTGGAACAATCTGAACGGGACTTACCCAGGGACTGTCAGAGATTAGATAAATAATTCCTGCATCGAGCCACTTGATGATTTCCTTTTTGACCACTTCTCGCATATTTGGATTTAATCTCCTCTGCATCTGGCGAGAAGGGCGGAATCCATCTTCCAAAAATATTCTATGATTACAGTAAGATGGCTCGATCCCCCTGAGGTCATGAATGGTCCAACCAATTGCCTCCTTATGTTCCTTTAGGACCTTAATCAATTTAATCTCTTGCTCCTTTGTCAATTTAGCACTAATAATCACAGGGAGCGTATTCTGCGGTCCTAAAAATTGATATTTTAAATTCTCGGGCAATGGTTTCAATTCAAGCTGGGGTGGGGTAATGATTGATGGTAGGGTAGATGCTGAAGATTCAACAAGAGGAAGAAGTTTTGAATGAACAAAATCAGTAACCTCTTCTGAAGATGTCAGTTCAGAGGGTTGCGGGTCAAATTCATTAACCAAAGAGGAACTTTCAATTGAAGAAACTGTCAAACAAGTTTCAATATTAACATTATCCTCATCAAGTTCCTCAATAAATCCACAATCCTCAAATTTGTTTATCGCCTTAAAAATATCCAATTTCATTCGTTGGTCCCCAAAGGTGATTTCCATGCTACCGCTTTCACAATTAATGTTGGCCTTTGCGGTAGCTAGGAACGGATGCAACAGAATGATGGGCGTGTTCCTCAGATTATCTGGTACATCCATGTCAAGGACAAGGAAATCTACAGGAAAATAGAAATCCCTGACCTTAACTATAACATCTTCAATAACCCCTCGCAGGTTTGTGACCGAACGGTCCGCTAACTGTAGCATTACTGAAGTTGGCCGAAGTTCACCTAACCCAAACTTCTCATAAAGAGAAGTCGGGATTAGGTTGATGGATGCACCGAGATCCAAAAGTGCTCTATCAAATGTGTAATCTCCGATAACGCAAGAAATCAAAGGAGCACCAGGATCTCTCTTTTTCTGAGGGAGGTAGTGCAGGATAACAGAGCTAGCCTGCTCAGAGAGTACCACCTTCCTCGGAACAGATTCTCTCGACTTACGCTTTTGTGTACATAATTCCTTTAAAAATTTTGCGTAAGCCGGTATGTGCTTGATAGCATCAAGGAGTGGAATATTGATCTCAACATTCTTAAATAAATTCAGAAGCTCCTCATTACTATCAACAGACTTCTTCTTCTTTGCTTTGGCTAAGGCTTCAGGAAAAGGAACATTAGTCAGATCTTTGGAATCAGGTTCCTGAGCCTTGATTTCTTCTCTAGAATTCTCCTCTCTCTCCTCAGATTCTTCAGGATTCAAAAGATCAGAATAGTGTGGTTGTGGATCCTGAGTCTTCTTACCACTCCTCAAAGTGATAGAATTTGCAGAAGCATAAGAATTTGGGTCTTGGGGAGGGTTAGGAAAGATTAGAGGGGCTTGATTGATCATGCATTGTTGATTAGCAGAAGAAGAAGACGAGGAACCCTGCTCAACCACCTGAGCATGTGCGTGCGGGTCCCTCTGATTTCCGTACCCTTGGGCTTGATTGCCCGAATTTATAATGTTTCGTGGGTTGGGTACGGGTTGGGATGGTAGAGATCCGGGTTGACGAGAGTTAGCAATGAGCCCGGATTGCAAGTTGTCCAGCGAGCTTTTCATTTGCTGCAAAAGCTGGAGCATAGATCCTTGCATCTCTACCATTTGACGGTTCAAATCAGCCTGCCCTGCGGGTTGACGGGCATTCCAAGTTGGCTGATTGACCTGATTCGGAGGCAACTAAGTATATACTTGACCCTGACCCATTGGACGTTGCGAAGCATAGTTGCTGGGTCGGAATTGGGTCTGTTGCCCCGGATTTTTCCAAGAGAAGTTAGGGTGGTTTCTCCAACCTGGATTATAGGCATTCGAGTAGGGGTTGGATCTAACATTCTCTTGTATAGCACAGACATCCTCATAGGGTGAGGATGGAGAGAAAGAAAGGGAAGGATCAGAAAAACTGGCATCAAAGGCCCCAGTTGGGAACCCATGGGGTTCCGAGAAATGCTGACTCATAGATTGAGTCACATCGAGTTGATTCACGAACTCCCGTCCAGAAGGAGCTCTTGGGGAATGGAATCCCAAATTTTGGGATTGAGTGGATTGAGAGTTGTTCATAGAATTGCCAGCCATCCACTCTTCCATTCTTTTAGCAACCAAGTCCACCTTATCAAGTTTATTACAAATCAATTCCATATCAAGTGAATGAGAGTCCTGGACTTCATTGACATTTGATCTGGGTTGCTAGGACCGGTTAAAAGTATCCATGGAGGCATGATTAATTGAATTCTCACTTATTTCCTCAAATAAATCATGTGCGCTATTTGCATCTTTATTGAGGAAATTGCCTCCGCAAGAAGCATCCACATGGTTTCTAAGTTGCTCATTCAACCCATGATAGAAGATCTGCACAAGTTGCCATTTCGGCACCTCGTGGTGTGGACACCTCCGCAATAAGTCCTGGAATCGCTCCCAGGCCACATGAAACTACTCCCCCAGCCGCTGGGTAAAAGTAGTGATTGCCCGTCTCAAAGCATTGGTACGACCGACTGGGAAGAATTTCTTCAGAAAGGCCGATTTCAACTCATTCCAAGTTGTAATTGGTCTTCCTATTATCCTATACCAATGCGCGAATTTATCCCTAAGAGAGTGGGGGAAGAGCCTCATGATCATTTGCTCCCCGCTAACGTTTCGAGCCTTGGTGGTCTGGACCAAAGTGGTCAAATCCTCCAAGTGCTGAAACGGATCTTCGGAGCCAAGCCCATGATAATGTTTAATCAGGCTTAACACCTGGGGCTTGATTTCTACGTCATCGGCTGGAATCTGGACGCCGGGACGTTCCCCGTAATTCGAAGGATCATAAAAATCCTTCAAGGGCTGAGTGCCCTGCATTCTCTGGAACCATTCTTGCATTCTCTGCATTTGTTCCAGCTGCCTTATAAATTCTTCCTGTGGATTTTCAAGCAGAGGAGGCTGTTGTTCGGCCATGGGATCGAATTGACCAAAATCTAACTTGCTCCTCCTAGAATGTTCTAATGGTCCTTCCAATCAGGGATTCAATGACCGTCTTCCCAGCATAAACTAGGAGAAGGTCGGAAGGACAGGGGATATGGACCCTGCAGCACAACAAAACAAGGTTGTCCTTAATTGGGGTAGCCTAAGGATCTACTGACTCCCAAAACCAGCCTTAAGACTGTAAGTGATTTACTTTACTTGCGTATGTTTAAACCAACCAGTTAGAAGGAGGGACTGGGGAGAAGGTTCTTCCTTTGGCTTTTTCCTCCGGTTCCTAGTGTACCCCCCAGCCGCGATCATTTGACTCTGCTCTCCTAGCTAGACATCAGATTAATCAGTACAAGTAGGTTAATCAAAAATAATCTCAGACTAGGTCCTGAAGAGCGAATTAAACCTTAAGGCCAATGTCTACTCAATTTTATTAAGGCCTGGGATTGTGGTGCTTATGGAATGTGATGGGCCCTTACAATGGGCTGTGCCCTTAATGATTTATTGAGATTTGTGTAAGTGCGTGCACAACCAGGGTTTTCAAGCAAGATTATTTATTATGCGTGAATTTTAATGTTCAAATCTTGCTTAAGTAGCTTTTAAGGTTTCAAATTAGGTGAAATGCAATGAAGTTTCTAGGCAAATCAAGTTGTAAAACACAGGTGAACATAGTTTTCCTTTAAAATTAGAAAGAAAGTGGAGTGCCTGGAGTATACCTAGATTGAAAACCCTAAGGAGGAGCTACTTGATGAGTTGGTTTTAAATAAAATGGTGCGGCCCAAACAACTCAAACAATTGGCCACAATTGCACCACTAAGTTAGGCACTCAAAGATGGTTAACCTAGAATGATTTCTACTCTGTTATGTGTTGCTTTATGTGTAGCGGTTCCGCAGATCAGAACCCGGTTGAGTAGAAAACAATTCAAGTCGATCAAGTGCCTTGAATGTGGGTGTGTATTGTGTGTTTGTTGGAAATTACCCCACAAGATTATCTTTTTGTTATTATTTTTTTTATGAACGAAGGTGGAATGAATGTGAGTGGAAATCCAAACAACCAAACTATTCCTAGGATTTATGCAAACACCTAGGTTAATTGGAATTTGGATTTATTGTGGCGAATGAAATCTATAGAGGGGGAAAGAATGGGGAAGCACTTACAGTTGTCTTCAACTGCACTTTACTCCAGTCTACCGCTTGTTGATTCCTTGATGGAGGTCTCTGCAAAACAATAGACACAAGAGAAAGCTAGTTAGACAACAAATAAAGTGCAAGAAATGCGAAGAAAAGATCGGAAATCGTTGCCTCCCCGGCAATGGCGCCAAAATGTTGAACGTTTACGAACCTACGCTAACGAGATTGGTTTTGGAAAACCTGTCGTTGTAGTTCGAAAGTGAAGAATTCGTGTTCAACAAATAAAATTTATATCGAAAATAATTCCGGGTCGAACACAGGGAGGCTACGTTGATCTATTTTCACAATTATATTTTTTTTTAAGATTTTCTTTAAGCAAGGCGTTATAATTACAATGGGGCTATCAAACTATGAGAGAGAGAGAGAGAAAGAGAACATGCATTAAATATTTCAATAGTTTATAAAAGTTACACTAGAATGCGGAAAATCAATTACACTATAAAGCAGAAAATTCTACACTAGAAAAGCTGTAAATAAGAATGGGGAGAGAAATGTTATCCTCCTTGACGATTGCTTGGAGGACGAGCCGGACGGGACGCCGCCTGGACGAAGGAGAACCAAGCAGGACGAAGGAGGACGAAGCAGAAGAACGGGAACGGAGCAGCACGCTGTCGTCGTGGTGGGATCCACTTCCGAAGGGGAACGAAAATTGGACTTTATCTTGCGAGAAGCATCCCAGGTGTGGGACAAGCTTCTCTTGAGCTTTGGAGGGGTAGAGAAGAGAAAGAAGGGATGAGAATTTCGTATGGAGGGGGTCTCCTTTTATAGTTGCAAGGAGTGAGGGCAAAATGGACATTACAAGTTGAAAATAGTAAATGAGGGGTCATTAGTGACGGATAAATCCGTCACTAATGCCCCTAACGTGGGCGGCTCGCACGCGCCTCCTCACTTGCACACGCCCTCAACGGCTTCACACGTCCGCGAAGTCTATGCTGTCCGATCGCGAGATCGGACGGCTTAAAATCGCGCCTTCACTGCTGCCGCCCGCCTACCTGTGCGTGCGATCGCGCGTTCACGCGCGCGTCCAATCGAGCGTCGGCGCTATCGGGCACACGCGGCCGTTGGATCGTGATCCTGCAGTCGATTGGAGGCGCACCACCGCTCCAATTTCTGCGGGGCACAGCTTGAATGCGCGTCCCTGCTTCGTGTTAGAGCGCTCGACCGCTGTGCTGCGGTCGCGTTTGTGTCGAGCGCTTGACTTCAGCGCGGGCGCGTCGCAGCCGTTGGATCGAGATCCAACGACGGAGAAGAGATGGGTGCACGGTCTTCACAAGATGCAAGCGGCCGTTTGGGCGGCTGAGATGGCACCACGTGGCGTCAACTTGGCCGTCCATCTTCTGGAAGTTGTAGATGGTGCCACGGATGTCGGATTGACTCGATTTTTGTGTCGTTGGGCTGCGATCGTCGATCCGAATTCATCCGTGCGGTCGGATTTGTCATCTGAAGTGCAGATTTACACCATCCTGGCCCTTGATCTTCTAGGGCTCCCCGATCTCTATCTGATGCTACGGATGCCTGATTAGGGCGGTCTTGGAGTCGTTGAACTCCAATCGTCGCCCTGATCATATCCATACGGTTGGATCTTTGATCCGAGGCCCCGATAAAATGTCTGCCCTGTCCAAGCACATAAAAGGAGACAATTAACCTCCATTTTATTCAAACTACTCTAAATGCGAGATGATGCATGTTATGCAATATTTATATCATGAAATGCAATCCTATGCTTAAGAACATGCATAAATAGACATTTTAAGTAGTGTAAATGTGTTTACATCAGAGCTTTTAACATTGAAATCTAACTAAATGTAGCTAGTTAAGTCCCATGATGTTGTTCCCATCATTCCCCCATGCCTAGCTTTTACTAGAGTTTTCTCTCTTTTCTTTTTATATTTCCCTAAATTTAACATCAAATTGGCCCTAAAATGGTCCGTATCGGATTCCTTGTCCCTGCCATCAATGCTCGAAGGGTCCCTATATTTCGATGCTTCGGGACAACACAGGCCATGGCAACCCCCAGAACCATGGCTTTTGACACTTCTGGATAATACTATCCATGGCATTCTGAAGCTAAATTCAAGCCTTAGCAATCGACATTTCTGGATAATACCTCCTATGGCACCTAAATCAGCATATGGTGCTTACAAGCCCCCGGTAGGATATTCAAATATCCTAGTGGACAAGCACAATGGAGACAATATGTTATTACGCATCTTCGAGGGGAGTATCTTTCATTCCACCTCTCCCCCCCAGGAGCTCGTCTAATCAACTTGTGTCTTCGAGCTTCTGCTCCTAAGCTAGATCTTCGAGATGACTTTTTCATAACAAAACACTTTTGGCATTATTTCTTCGTTATGTACACTAAACCAAACTAGTGTGTGAATTTTGGGTGCTTAGGTTACCAAGTCCCGCAAACCAAACGGTACGCCTCGGGGCCAAATAATCCCTAAGCCTTAGATTTAATACATCAGCTTCACACTCTTAACCTCTTGAGGACTATTCCTGATCTTAACAAATACGTGAGTGTTTAATCCCTAAAACAAGCCCAAGAGGCCTAAAGTTGATACTTGATGAGGGCGTGTTCCATGAATTAAAATTAGGGTTTGGGGAACCTGTCGTCGTAGCTCGCAAAATGCATCTATCAAATAAAATTTATAATCGTAACTCAAAAAGTAAATTTCGGGTTGAACACGGGGGGGCAAACATTTGGTTTTGAAAATCCACATTTCGCTTTTTATTTGTTTTTGTTGTTTTTATCTTTTCTAATTTGTTTGGTATTGTTAGCAAGCAAGAGATTAGGTCGATGAATTCTTATCTAACTAATCTACTTGCAAAATATAAGAGAGAGAGAAACAATCATGTTTTTTTCAATAAGTGTTTCTACAACTATGAAAGTGAGAAAAACTACACTAGAAAGTAGTAAAGATAAATGAAGATGAGAAGAATCCCCCTCGATGGTTTCTTGGAGGATGACTTGCTCTGACGTCGCCTGGAGGAAGGTGGTGAGCAGTGAAACAAATGAGGATGGAGCCAGAGGACGGAGAGTGGGGCAGGATAGCGTCGCGGTGAGGATCTTCTTCCCGAAGGGAGATGAGAAGACAACCACGGGATGCTCCACGAAGGGGGATGAGAGGCGGGAACAAGTGTTTGCTTTCTACTCTAGAGGAGCATCCCAGGCTTGGGACAAGCGCTCTCTAGAGCCTTAGAGGTGGTGAGGGGAAGAAAGGAAGAGATGAAGAAAAATGGGTGGGGTAGGGGGTCCTTTTATAGTGGAGGAAAGAATCAAATCCATATATAGGACATTACGTGACGGTCATAAACGTCGCTGAAGATCCGCTGCAAATGTCGCTAAGGACAACCCACGCACCTACGCTATCGCATGCCCTCGTGCACTGCCGCTTCTGCATGTGCATGCCTCCACATCCGCACATGCACCAGCGCTACTATGCATGTGCGGTGGCACATGCGTGCACATGGGCGGCTGGGTTGCACCACATGGCGCGATCTGGGTCATCCATCTTCTTGTCATTGTAGGGGTTGCTACAAAGGTCGGATTGAGTCGATTTTCACACCGTTGGGTTGCGATCGTCGACCTGAATCCTTCAGCACGGTTGGATTTGTCGTTTGAAGCTTTGAATTATGTCACCTAGTCCCTTGGTCGTTGATCTTCCTCAGACAGCATATGGTG
The DNA here is from genome assembly GCA_037157565.1 of Thalassia testudinum. NCBI lineage: Eukaryota > Viridiplantae > Streptophyta > Magnoliopsida > Alismatales > Hydrocharitaceae > Thalassia > Thalassia testudinum. The sequence continues at coordinate 16,890,738 of JAZHRO010000007.1, forward strand.
CTACGAGACTCTAATGAAGGCAATTTCGGAGGCGTTAGACTCCTCTCATCATCCTGATCAATCCATACGGTCGAATCGTCAATTTGAGGCTCTGAAATAAATTTCCTTCTCTCCTAACCACAAAATGGATGCAATTAACCTAAAATATACACAACTACTCTAAATGCAGAAAGATGCATGCTATGCAATATTTATAATATAGAATGCAAATCTAAGCCAAGGAACATGCATAAATAGGCATTTTAACCTAAATGGATGTGTCTACATCACTACACGTCACTAATCTATCAAGTTTTAGCCTTTGAGGACTTAATTCATCATCTAATCTAGCCTAAAAGTTAGGTGAGTTCCATACTCAATCACAAGGGACTATCTCATTTCTTTCTCTTTGATTACTCCTTTTTCTTTTTCCTTCCTTCTCTCCTAAATTATTTTCAATTCAGCTCAAATTGACCTCTCCTCTTCTCTTTCCTCCATTTTTCTTTTGAAGGACACCCCTCCATGAATTGATTTTCACAACATTTTACACTTTAAGACCCCCCAATGACTAAGATTTGCAATATGCCCATTGTAAATTAGGTGGGTTCAAGGTCAGTTTAGATCGTACATTAGAATAGGTGGGTGGTGAGTGGGTTAGGATGACTGTTGCAGACGATTTCAAGCTCTGATACTAGTATCAAAGGTGGAGTCGACTATTCTAACGGACGAACCTTAAAGTGCAATATGATTTCAGCAAAAAGATAGGTCAGAAGGCTATCGGGTTTTTTCAAAATGACAGGTTGCCACCTGTTAAGTGCTAAGTTTAATGCCGTCAGTTGGGTACAAGGAGCTCAAAAAGATTTGGCATATGTCGTATTCTGATGAGTGGTAGGAGAAAATATGTGAGCATGGTGAATTCAAATAAGATGACCACAAATGAGCATTAAATCATGATGAAGAGTCAATCTAGAAGGTCTATGATATGGATCAAGTTGATTCATTTCTGGATGCCTCTTATTGAGCTTTTGCGACGAATCACTAGGATGAAGTAGTGATCTAATTGCACCGCAAAAATACGCCTACAATGTGCCGTCTTGTGCTATTTCCTAGCATTATCAGTGCATATTAGGCAGACATAGTCGCATTTGTGAATATAGACACATGCATGCATTTAATTAAGAGGGGAGGAGAATAAAATAAGTGGCCTTGCATTTAACATTTTTTCCTCAAGTGCATCTTTGCAAAATTCACCATCTTTTTATTTTTTATTTCACTTGATTTTGAAATCTTCCTGCGGCTGCTATGCATGACAACTTCTTCTCTTCGCGCCATGTCCTGCTACCCCTCTCCCTGCCAACCTTGCAGCCACCTCTCCCTGCCGTGAGCCATGCATGAGCCATGCACAGCTAGGGCATGGCTGTGCATGGCTTTCTTCTTCTAAAAATACAAGGCGTCTTCTTCTTCTTCAGACAGCCTGGTCCAATGAAAAGAACCCGCAGCTCCAGTTCCTTCCAGGCCACCGTCCTCTCCTCCCTCTCCCTCCACACATCAGCCCTCCTCGGAGACCACCATTGTGCTTCACACCCACCACAGTTAGACCACCACTGCCCAGCTCTTCAAAGAGCTGGTGGGCATGGTGGCTCTTTTCTTGGTTCAACGTTTCCAGCACCTTTAGGCATTGGAGCAGGAGCTTCAAGCTTGAAGCTCAAAGCAGCAGCAGCAGCTCCAACCCCTTCCACGCATGCCTGCAAGGTGCCCTCGCCCTCTGCGCATGCCTGCAGGCCTCTCCGCCTCCCTCTTCTTCGCTCTGTCGCACTTTCTCGTCCCCCCGCAACTAGCCATTGTGCTCCTCTGCAGCAACCAGCCAAGCACCCCAACGTACCCCAGCAGCACCCGCAAGCTTCCCCGCGCACCTGCAGACACCATCGCCCCCCGCTTCTCTGCCCGGTCGCGAACTTCTCCGCGCCTGCAACCGGCCGGCGTAGACCTCCTTCCTCACGCACCAACCACGGGCCGGCCGCACTTACAGCACCTACAGCTCTCGGTTGCGTGGCACGGCCTTACACTATAGTCGCTGTTCACGCCAGTCTACGCGACACCGTGGCTACAGTGAGGTGACCGGTTAGCTTCTCACTTTACCGATCACCCGGTGCACTGCTATCGCCAATCGCTCACACGCGTGTCTCGGCTCGCGTCGCCCACACCCACCCATGTATGTCTCCGTGCACCAGCACTCTTCCAGTGCCTGCATCGCCCGCTCTCTTTGCCCACGCAAGCCTGCGAGCACTCGCTCCAGCCTTCGCACAGCACAGTGCACTGCGTATCCTCTCAGCGCCCCTCACCCTCCAGCACGCACGTCGTCGCGTGCATACGCGCCTGCACGTGAACTTGAGGACCTCCATATGACGCTCCTGAAGCTCAGATGCCTTAACTCGACTCCCTCTCCTCCAGCAGCTCCCGCTCTCTCTTTCTCTCTCACTCTCTCTCACAACACTCTCTTTACCAATGCTCACACACACATACACTCACACTTCCACACACACACACACACCTATACACTATTATATACATATATATATACGTATACATATATATTTTGATATATATATACATACATTTATATACATATATATATATATACATATATATATACTTATATTTATACATATAGTAGTACTTATATACTCATGTATTAGTATACATACATATATATATATATACTTGTATATATATATATATACATATATACACATTTATAGCTACATATATCTATATATACATATATTACTATATATATATATATACTTATATATATACATATACATCTATATAGTATCATATACATACATATACATATAAATATATACATATATATATATATTTATATATATATATATATAGATCTATACATATATCTATCTATACATATACTTATATATATATTTACATACCTATATATATATACATATACATATATACATATATACATATATATATACACATATATATATTTACATATATATACCTATATATAACCATATATACATATAGATATATTTACATATATACATATATAGATATATTTTCACATTATTTACCTTACGTGGTATCACGGGAATATCTGCACCAGTTGCTGATATTCCCCGATACACGCGTACAAAAAGCGTGTTCGCATTCATCATCCACCATCCATCCTACACCTTACACGTGGCACTTCATCCTGTTGGTTGCGTCTTTCTAGATGATGACCGACTCGACACCGTGCTACTCTCCATCTTCGCCTCCACCCCCACCCCTTTGTACATATATATTATATACCTATATATATATACTATATTTACTTAATTTCTATTTCTCTTTCTTTCTAGTAAAAAGATAAAAATATATATAAAAGAGAAAAGATAATCTTCGACTTGCAAGTACTCCGTCTTGCGAATAGCAAGACCCGTTTTGGAACCCTGTTTTGGCTCAAAGCCAAGAACTTAATTTTGAGGGTGTGCCTCAAGGATAAAGATTACCAGAAAAAAATCTAAATAGAAAAACACCAAAAAACACAATAAACGAATGGAAGAGACTCATTGTAGGAACGACGTAGAAACTCGACTTATAACCCCACTTGCCTGAGTTCGACCCTGGGCCTAAAAGTGACCAAGGTAAAATCAAGTAGGCCAGGTTAAAAAATTTTTGTAAAGAGATGGTTAGGTCAGATTTAGGTTAACCACTATACACACTTCAACGATAAAAGCACCATATTAACAACATATTCGGGTCTGACACCACACCTTTTCTAGCGCCGTTGCCGGGGAAGTGTGCCTTGAAGTAAGTTTTTACTCCATTCCTATATTTTTTTCTCTTCTCACACCCTTCTCTTCACGGGTGTCTCTGTTTTCTTGGTGTGCAGGTAAATCTGTTGCAAGTAGAAGGCAGGCAGACGAAGTCAGAGATGTGGGTAGATCCAAGGCGGGAACGAGAGTGTGAAGATGCCGACACCGCACTAGAGCTCCGCACACGTTGCTGCACAAGTAGGTTCTTCTTTTCTTAGCAACTTAGGTTAACTTGTCACCCTAAAAAAAAAAAACAAAAAAACTAAAAACTAGAAAAACTTCTTGGGATCTCTTGGGGCAAGTGGATTAAAATTCACTTGTTTGATTAACTGTCTTCACTCCCACTACCCTGGGACTTCCTGCCTTACTTCGTATAGCAAAAATCCAAGAATCTTGATTCTTGAATTTTTCACCATGTGAAGTATTCTTTGAGGCAAACACAAAAGGATTGATTGCACCCCTCTTTTGCCTCACTTATCTACAATTCGGGATCACATTTGTGGTCGGAAGACTTGGAATTGAGTTGATTCCAACCCCACCACGACTTTTCAACTTGCCTAAGATTCGATCCCGAATACTTCAACCCCAACAATTTGAGTTTCTTTATCTTTTGGTTGAAGCCTTGCGTGTAGAAATCATCTCTGGTAATTGGGAGCACTTGAATTGAAGTGCTTTGGCTCCCTTTCACACTAATTTAAAACTGATTCATGCATCCACACATAGAAATCTCCATTTAGGGTAGCCCATTGTATTTTAGCATGCATTAACTAACTGATATTTAAGAAGGGTTTGTTGGGCTTAGAAAGAAAACTTGTATTCTCATAAAAACCCGGAGATTGGTTGAATTGGTATTTCAGCGAAATCCTAAAATTCATACTACCTAAGGCTGAACTCTAAAAACCATTCACCAAATAAAAAGTTCAATTCGGGGAGATTTCCCTATTGCATGCTTGTTTTACACACTCTGAAAATCAATCACTTGGGCATTCCCGTAAACAACGCTCTTCACATTCCAAAAGCACTTGATCCTAAGCCTCTAATTAAAATTGGTAGTAACTTGACCCTTTTTAAGGATTGGAGGTCTAACTACCTGCGTGTAGCGTCTACATGCTGGTGAGGGTTCCCACGTGCTATCGGGTGTCTAAGACTGGGGCAAACGGCCTTTCAACCTAGCCCGGTGGTTCCACTGTGCTCGCATTCAGTTACGTAGTTCGTGATAGTAGGTAACTTAGGTCTTTAGGTCTAAGGGCACACTGTAGAGGTTAGGAATTTGATTGTATCGATTTGTTATCAAGTGTACCTTTGCGGCGTCATTTCTCTCATCTCTTTTCCCTTCTCACCTCCCCAATTCTTCTTGCGGTAGTGCATGTTTGGGAGGAGGTCACAAAACCCTGAACTGTTTGAATTGCCTGATAAATTTAGAAAAGAAGCCAAATCGTCCTCCTCCACAAACATGGCTGCATTCCCACCCCCAAATCTCGAGGGAGGAAACTGCCCTCAGAACCCACAAGGTGGTGGAGACTTAGATCCCATAACCCGCTTCCAAGCCCAAATGGAAATGTATAATGAACAAATTGAAGCCATTCGGGAAACATTGGAGGAAATGCAGAACCCTCCCGAATGGGAGAAGCCTAGGTCTCTTAGCTCTTATCAGAATCCCGCTGCTACAGAGACCATAGGACTAATTCGGGTCCCCATGGGCAGGGACAACTTTGAACTGAAACGGAACATAATTGGCCTAATAAATTTTCACTTTCATGGTCTTGCAAGTGAAGATCCTTTTCTCCACTTGGAAGACCTAACCCGACTGGCTGAAACTGTTAAACCAAGAAATGTTGGGTTACCTATAGTCCTCATGAAAATGTTCCCGTTTTCATTGCGGGATAAAGCGTCGCAGTGGTTACGCACCCTTGGGAGAACCATCCACTCTTGGGAAGAGATGCGAACAGCGTTTCTCAAGAAGTTCTTCCCAATCGGGCGAACCCATGCGCTTCTCCGTGCCATCACTTCATTTACGCAACAAAATGGTGAACAATTTCATAAGGCATGGGAGAGGTATAACGACCTCCTCAGGAAGTGTCCGCGCCACTGTTTGCCTAAGTGGCATATAGCCCAGATTTTCTACTTCGGGCTAAATGAGACTTTGAAACAGATTGCAAATGCTTCCTGCGGAGGGAACTTTATGAATGAAGACGAGAATGGAGCATTTGAATTGTTTGAAAATATGAGTGAAAACTCAATAAACAATGCCTCCATTGTCGCCTTTAATCATACCAGCCAGCCCCGAAATGTCCACGAAGTTGATGCGGGACCCTCCCATTCATCCACCGATCTAAGCCTTATTGGACAAAAACTAGATGAAGTCTTCGTCATGCACAAGAAGCTGGACGAGCATCTGGCCAACCCCGCATATTCTATGGCAAACACCCCCACTTCACCACTTCGTCACAATCCTAATTCTTCCAACACCAGGCTTATCCCGAGAAACCCTTTATGACCTTCCTTACTGAGTGTCGTGCCAAGCAACTCGGTAAGTCATGTGGAATTAGCTTCTACTAGCCAGTATTTCGACATGGAGGACCAAGCCTCGATGTGCTCGGTTGCATACTTACATGCGGACACGTCTTCTGGCCTAGAAGATGCCTACGCCCTGGGGAATAACCCGTTCTCTACCACGTATAACCCAGGGTGGCGCAATCATCCAAACTTCGCATGGTCCAACAACTCGCAGTGCCAAAACCCCACGGGTGGACCAATGCGACTATCCACACCCGTCATCCCAAGGGCCCAGTCTAATCCTATGGCAAATCCGCCATCAGGCCCTTGCGTACCGCAAGTAGAACACGCATCAAGTCCTCTTGGCAAATTTATGTGAATGATGATGGATATGTCAAAGCGCCATGAAGAGAACATGACCTCTCTTCAGCACCAATTAGCGTAGCAGAATGCTGAGATCAGTCAACTACTCATGGCGACTCGAGCACAAGGCACTCCTCCCACCCAACTTGTTCCAAACCCGCGAAATTTCGTACCCTGTGGTCCTCAACCACAAGTACGACCTTCTCGGGGGCAGGTTATTCAAATTCTGCAAGCTTCGAGCATTCCACCAGGATTTCAAGCTAATCCCACTACAGCACCTCACTCTTATGTCCCCATTGCGAACCCTCCTCCGCCGTATGATCCCACTGGACTCGCATCGTCCAATGCTATCACTACGAGGAGTGGCAAGCAGACTATCGATCTGCCTCGACCTGATCTTGGCCCGTCTTCTTCGTCGCCCTCTCATTCAGGATGCACATCGCATTCGTGAGAGGATGATACACCCAAATTGTTGCCAGAATAAGTCCCATTCCCTGAGGCTCTACTGAGGGAGCCAAAAGGCAAAAAGAAAGATACGCAGGCCTTTGATAACCTGCATAATTTGTTCAGGGATGTAGAAATCAAGGTACCCTTGCTCGAGGCTATCGACCACATACCTACTGTCGCCCGATATTTCAAAGACTACACAACACCCAGGCGACAGTAAAAAAAAACTAGGAATCCGGTGGTTCTCTCGCCTCATGCGAGTTGTGCTATACTATCAAACCTACCACCGAAGCAGAAAGATCCGGGCACATTGCTTATTTCCTATAGCATCCAAGGCTACAGTTTTAACCGTGCCCTGCTTGATCTAGGATCTTCCATAAATCTCATACCGACCATCATGCTCGAAAAATTTTCCTTGGGGAATCTGAAACCCACCCATGTCACGTTACAGTTGGCAAATTGTTCTATCAAAATCTCGAAGGGTGTGGTGGAAGACGTGGTGGTTAGGGTCAACAGTCTCTATTTTCCTGTTGACTTTCTTGTTTTAGATATGGAAGTTCCTAGCTTACTTTCTGATTATCCAATCATCCTTGGTCGACCTTTCTTGGCCACAGCCCGCGCCCATATCGACTGCGAGTCAGGCTATATTGAGATTGCCGTTGGATCTGAAAAGCTCAAGCTTAACATCTTCAAGGCAGACAAGAACTTTGATTGCGATTGCATCGAGGATGACACGTCTGACGAGGACATGGCCGTTAGCGCGTGTATCGGACTAATTGGGACCTATTCGGACTACTGCGGATTACCTATAAACACTGATGACTTCCTGACCAACACATATTGTGACGTTCCCCCATCCCTCCCTTGTCCCGTACCTTCTCCGGATCAGACTTCCGACGAGGTTTTCTCCGCTTCCCATACCTCGTGGTTTGAGTAATATCCGGGCTACTCACCGCCGGTCCACAGTCTTGAAGATCGGATTGCCCTTTCTTTCCCTCCAAATCAAGCGGATTTGCAAATCCACACTGGGAACTTGAGCCCATATACTTCTCAATGGGGCTATTCATTTTTGGATCCATCTATCCAAGAAGCCCCTGTTCTTGGCCAATCTGAGGGCCAATTCCTTCCTCCTGACTTGTTCTCCAACCCGCCTGGGACACTCTCGTCCCAAGAAATGACAGACCTTTCACCATCCACTCCTGAGCTGAAAGAGCTGCCTAATACACTTAAGTATGTTTTCCTGGGACCAAATGAAATGCTCCCTGTAATCATCAGTTCAAAATTGACCAGGGAGCAAGAGTGCAAACTAACTAAGGTCCTCATAGAACACAAGGCAGCTATTGGATGGTCCTTATCAGACTTATCTGGCATTAGCCCCTCCTACTGCACTCACCGTATATATACGGAGGAGGAGGCTCGACCTTCCTGTGAGATGCAGCGACGTCTCAACCCTAACATGCGGGAGGTCGTTAAGAAAGAAATCATTAAGTGGCTGGATGCGGGTATAATCTACCCGATCAACGATATCCCCTAGGTGAGTCCGATTCACGTTGTGCCCAAAAAGGCAGCACTCACCATTCGTGTCAATGACAACGGCGAATCCATCCCTACACGCACTCCTACATCTTGGAGAGTGTGTGTAGATTATACAAAACTCAATGCTGCAACAAAGAAAGATCACTTTCCGCTACCATTCATTGACCAAATCCTGGAGCGGTTAGCGGGAAATAAATTTTTCTGTTTCCTGGATGGATTCTCAGGATATAACCAGGTGGAAATTGGCCCCCGAGACCAAGAGAAAACCACTTTTACCTGCCCCTTCAGCACCTTCGCATTTAGAAGGATGCCGTTTGGACTTTGCAACACGCCAGCAACTTTCCAGAGATTTATGCTGGCAATATTCCATGACATGGTGGGTGACTTTCTCAAGGTCTTCATGGATGACTTTTCAGTCTTTGGACCATCTTTCGACGAATGTCTTGCCAACCTAACTCGTATCCTTAGGAGATGTATTGATGTAAACCTTGTGCTTTCCTGCGAAAAAAGTCATTTTATGGTGCACGAGGGAATTGTTCTTGGACACATCATCTCCTATAGGGGTATCGAGGTTGATATCGCTAAGCTTGATGTCATTGCTGATTTACCTATGCCTGGCTCTGTCAAACAAATCTGCTCCTTCCTGGGACACGTCGGTTTCTATAGGAGATTCATCAAATACTTCTCCAAAATTTCTCGACCCTTAACTCATCTCCTATCAACCGACGTACCCTTCGATATGGGCCCCGACTGTATACAAGCATTCACGCTGTTGCGTAATGCTATCACCAAGGCCCCTGTTCTGCAGCTGCCTAATTGGTCCCTCGACTTTGAACTCATGTGTGACACTTCCGACCTTGCAGTCAGAGCCATCCTGGGACAAAGACACGATAGAAACCCCTTCGTGGTGTACAACGCTAGTAAGATGTTGGTCGAGGCCCAGCGTAATTGTACTACCACTGAAAAAGAACTACTGGTGGTCGTCTTTGGGCTGGAGAAATTTTGCTCTTACCTTCTGGGATCTCACGTTATTGTTTTCACTGATCACGCAGCCATTCGCCATCTCATGCACAAGAACGATGCCAAGCCTAGACTGATTCGTTGGATCCTTCTACTCCAGGAATTTGACATTGAGATTCTCGATAAGGCTGGAGCCCAGAATGTTGTGGCTGATCACCTTTCCAGACTGGACCCTGACCATATTGGACTTACTCTGCCGATCAATGAAATTTTTCCTGATGAGCACCTATTGCCAATAAATGTGGCAAGTGGACAGTGGTATTCCGACATTGCCAATTACCTTGCTTCTAGATCCCTTCCACGTGGCTGGCCTAAAAACCAGCGCGAGCGTCTCATGGCAGAAGCAAAGTATTATTTCTGGGATAATCCACTTCTTTTTCGGATAGGTGCTGATCAAATCATCCGTCGCTGTATTCCTGACAGCGAGTTCCCCAGTGTGCTATCCTTCTACCACGATTAGGCCTGCGGAGGCCATTTCTCTGGGAGGAAAACTACAACCAAGGTGTTGTAGTGCAGTTTCTTTTGGCCCTCCCTTCACCAGGATGCACACAATTATGCAAAGCATTGCACTAGGTGCCAGTCATTAGGGTCAATGTCACGTCGTGACATGATGCCCTTACAACCCATCCTAGCTGTAGAAATCTTCGACATCTGGGGATTGATTTCATGGGTTCCTTTCCTCCTTCCAACGGCTTCGAATTCATCCTCATCGCCGTTGACTATGTTTCGAAATGGATCGAGGCTATTCTCGCATGTCGTGCTGACCATATTATTTCCACTCGCTTTGTCAAAGACCACATATTTGCACGCTTTGGGATCCCTCGAGCCATTATCTCGGATGGAGGTAGCCACTTTACCCATGCTTCTTTTCGGGCACTTCTGAAGAAATATGGAGTCCACCATCGTATCGCATCCCCGTATCATCCTTAGATGAATGGCCAGGCAGAGGTGTCGAACTGGCAAATCAAGCAAATTCTCCAGAAAACGGTTCGGCCTGACCGTAAGGATTGGTCCGACAAGCTGATTGATGCACTTTGGGAGTATCGGACCGCCTTCAAGGCTCCCCTTGGTATGTCTCCATATAGAATCATTTACAGGAAGCCTTGTCATTTGCCTGTGGAGTTGGAGCACTACGCTTATTGGGCAGTTCGCCAATGTAACCTCGACACAGACATGTGTGGTCGAGAAAGGAAACTCCAATTCCATGAGCTGGAAGAGCTCCGTCGTGAATCCTATGATTCTGCTTTAACCTTCAAACAATGCACTAAGGCTTTTCACAACAACCGTATTCGGTGGAAAGAATTTGAGCCATCTCAGCAAGTTTGGCTCTGTAATGCCCAACTCAAATTCTTTCCTGGGAAATTAAAGTCCAAACGGACTGGTCCTTTCTTGGTCTCAAGATCATTCCCCAACGGGGTCATCGAGATCGAAGATCCCAAATCTGGGCATAAATTTACGATCAACGGGCAGCGTTTGAAACCCTATCTGACTCATGAACCTGCCCCTGTTGGAGAAACCGTTGCCCTGCTGGAGGGTAGCTAATTCTTTGCCTCATTCTAAGTCCAGCTGGGGACGTTAAATTCAGTGCTGGTTGGGAGGCACCCCAACAACACTCACCATCCTCCATCACTTTTCACTTCACTGTCATGATCACTTCACTTTTCACTTCACCACCCACCATCCACCCACCCTACCACCCTGTTGTATACCCTGCACTTCAGCTCTCGTTACCCGATCTTTCGTCCTTTCTCTACCCTTCCCTGCATGCATATGAGGACATAGCATCATTTGGCATGGGGTGGTGGATAGGCATCCTTAGGATTTGGGTATTTTAGGGTATCATGCAGTTTATATATATATATATATATAAATGGTGTTTAGTAATGATCTAAAGGCTGAAACAAAAATACAATAAGTGTTTATGGATATTCAACCTCTGTTTTGAAGACTTTCCAGGCCACAGAAGCTTGATTCGCTCAGACTCGGCTTAATTAACTTGAGCATTGACAAAATAGATCGGAATCTCTCTTAGCTAAGGACATATTCTTGTACTTGAGACACCAGTACCGGATCCGTTGGTTTGCTTTTACTTGAGAGTTTAAGTAAACGTGGTTCACACTACATATATCAGGAAAGACCAGGTGAACATAAGATCCAACCCTAGTGTTCATTAGGGAAGGTGGAGTCCTTACCTGTGCATGCAGGTAGACATTTTATCCCAGGTTTTAGTCTTGTGTTTAGAGCGACTCTTTCCACCAAAAAAAAAAAAGAAACTCTCCCACCAAAAAGAAAAGTGTGCTCCTCTAAATAATGTTGTAAGAGATATACTGACACGTGTTTCTAAAAAAAAAAAAAAGATGCAAATAAGTCAGTATATCTCGCAAATGTCTGTGAAGTCTCTACCCTAAAAAGTTCTTCAGGGCAAGTCGCAAATACGCTATTTTTCCTGTGAGCCATAAATGTCAGAAAATGGGAGTTGAGTTTTCCGTCATCTTCTTATGGGTCAATCCGAAAACACAAGCTGAAACTGGGACCAACATGTACTTAAAGATTCGTGAAACCCTGGGCTTGAGTCTTAATGTTCATCTGGTCAGTCTTGATCCTTCACTAAGCACAAGCCATAATCTCTTGAGCTCTCGAGTACAGCAAAAACCTCCTGGGTCCTGGAAATCGTACTTAAGGTTTACATATCAAGAGTCTTGGTTAGTCGAGAGATGATCTTTGTCATGTGAGACTTAAAGTACAGGTAGTCTTCTCTACAATTGGTTCTCACAATATCCAACAATAAACACACCTACGTTGCCTTAGAAGAAAATCTTTAGCTTAAAGATCATTTCTAAATACTACAAAAAAATGTTTTCCTAGAGACTAGCAAAAGATAGGCATGGGAGTATGATTGCACCACAAAAATACGCCTGCAATTGTGTCGTCTTGTGCTATTTCCTAGCATTATCAGTGCATATTAGGTAGACATAGTCGCATTTGAGAATATAGACGCATGCATGCAATTAATTAAGAGGGGAGGAGAATAAAATAAGTGGTCTTGCATTTAACACTTTTCCCTCAAGTGCATCTTTGCAAAATTCACCAACTTTTTATTTTTTATTTCACTTGATTTTGAAATCTTCCCAGAGCTGCTATGCATGACAACTTCTCTTCGCGCCATGTCCTGCTACCCCTCTCCCTGCCAACCCTACAGCCGCCTCTCCCTACCGTGAGCCATGCATGAGCCATGCACAGCCAGGGCATGGCTGTGCATGGCTTTCTTCTTCTATAAATAAAAGGCATCTTCTTCTTCAAACAGCCTGGTCCAACGAAAAGAACCCGCAACTCCACTTCCTTCTAAGCCACCGTCCTCTCCTCCCTCTCCCTCCACATGTCGGCCGTCCTTGGAGACACCCGGCGGATAGGAGCCCTCACTATGGCGCACACCCACCATAGTGACACCACCACCGCCTAACTCTTCAAAGAGCCGGTAGGCGTGGTGGCTCTTTTCTTGGTTCAACGTTTCCAGCACCTTCAGCCATTGGAGCGGGAGCTTCAAGCTTGAAGCTCAAAGCTCCGGCAGCAGCGGCAAGGCAGCAGTAGCAACACAGCAGTAGCAGCAGCCCTAGCCCCTTCCGCGCACACCTGCAGGCCGCCCTCGCACTCCACGCGTGACTGCAGGCCTCTCCACCTCCCGCTTCTTCGCTCTGTCGTGCTCTCTCTTCCACCAGCAACCGGCCATTGCGCTCCTTTGCAGCGACCGACCAAGCACCCAAGCGCACCCCAGTAGCACCCGCAAGCTTCCGCACGTGCCTGCAGACACCATCACCCCCCGCTTCTCCACCCTGTCACGAACTTCTCCGCACCCGTAACTGGTCGACACAGACCTCCTTCCTCGCACACCAGCCCGCGCATGCCAGCTGTGCACCGGCCGCACTCATAGCACCTGCAGCTCTCGATTGCGCGGCGCGGCCCTACACTGTAGCCACTGTTCACGCCAGTCTACGCGACACTGTGGCTACAGAGGGGTGACAGGTGAGCTTCTCACTTTATGGGTCACCCGGCGTGCCGCTACCACCGATTGCCAGCGTGCGTGTCTTGCCCCGCGTCGCTCGCACCCGCTCGCGTACGTCTGCATGGGCCAGCCCTCTCCCATTGCCAGCGTCGCCCGCTCTCTTCTCCCACACGTGCCTACGAGTGCCTGCTCCAGCCTTCACGCAGCACGGTGCGCTACGTCTCCACTCCACGCCCCTTGCCCTCCAGCGCGCACATACGTGCCTAAGTGTGTGCTTGAGGACCTCCAGATGACACTCCTGAAGCTCAGACGCCTTAACTTGCCTCCCTCTCCTCCAGCAGCGCCCGCTCTCTCTCTCTCTCTTTCACTCTCTCTCTCTCACTCTCTCTCACAACACTCTCTTTACCGATGCTTACACACACATACACTCACACTTCCACACACACACACACACCTATACACTATTATATACATATATATATATATACGTATAAAAAAATATATTGATATATATATACAAATATTTATATACATATATATATAGACATATATATATACTTATATTTATACATATAGTAGTACTTATATACTTATGTATTTGTATACATACATTCATACATACATATATATCTATATACTTATATATATACAAATATATATATACATATATACATATATATACATATCTAGCTACATATATCTATATATACATATATTACTATATATATATATACATATACATGTATATAGTACCATATACATACATATACATATAAATATATACATATATTTATATATATATAGATCTATACATATAACTATCTATACATATACTTATATATATATATATATATTTACATACCTATATATATATACATATACATGTATACATATATAGCTGCATACATATATACATATACTTATATATATACATATATACATATATATATACACATATATATATATATACATATATATAGCTATATATAACCATATATACATATAGATATATTTACATATATACATATATAGATATATTTTCACATTATTTACTATACGTGGTATCACGGGAATATCTGCACCAGTTGCTGATATTCCCCGATACACGCGTACCAAAAGCATGTTCGCATTCATCTTCCACCATCCATCCTACACCTTACATGTGGCACTTAGTTCTGTTGGTTGCGTCTTTCTAGACGACGACCGACTCGACACTGTGCTGCACTCTATCTCTACCTCCACCCCCACCCCTTTATACATATATAATATATACCTATATATATACTATATTTACTTAATTTCTGTTTCGCTTTCCTGCTAGTAAAAAGATAAAGAAATATATAAAAGAGAAAAGATAATTTTCGACTTGCAGGTACTCCGTCTTGCAAATAGCAAGACCCATTTTGGAACCATGTTTTGGCTCAAAGCCAAGAACCTAATTTTGAGGGTGTGCCTCAAGGACAAAGATTACCATAAAAAAATCTAAATAGAAAAGCACCAAAAACACAATATACAAACGTAAGAGACTCGTTGTTGGAACGACGTAGAAACTCAACTTGTAACCCCACTTGCCTGAGTTTGACCCTGGGCCTAAAAGTGACCTAGATAAAATCAAGTAGGCCAGGTTAAAAAGATTTTGTAAAGGGATGGTTAGGTCCAATTTAGGTTAACCACTATACACACTTCAACGATAAAATCACCATATTAACAGCCTATTCGGGTCTGACACCATGATCATGAGGCTTTAAAGTAGGATCTCAATGAGTCCAGGACCCAACAGAGGTGAACCTATTCAATGTAGCCCAAATGTTTGGTTCCTCTCGTGCAATGTGGCCTAATAGATTATTATCCAACGAGTCATCTTGATTCATTTCAAGTGGTTGCAAGATCAATTCCTCAAGGAATGACTCAAAGATTGGGTCTTCTAATGAATCTTCTTTATAGTTGTCATTCCAATCAAAGGTGACTCTCTGGAGAGTGCCTTTTGGATCATCTAACTTCAATTTTATAAAGGATTCATACTTTGGGTTGTAGTCACTCTCTGTGTCTACTGTGCCGGATTCCTAGAGATCCTCAAAATAATCATCTTAATAAAATGTTTGCAGATCCATGGAATAGAAATTAGAATCTCGTTGAATGTTATCCTGTTCCCCAAAATCCATGTGTATGTCCTCAAGATCAAATGTGAAAGCCTCCATTACTCTCAAATCGCTGAAATATTGCTTAGCTAAATCGAGATTCTCCGCAATGCGGAAAACTTCCAGTTCAAGTTCTTTATTTTCTACTACCAAAACAGTCATGAGATCCTAAATCATACCTAGCTGTTCTACCAAGCATTTTCCTTTTCATATAGATGATGCCTCAAAAATATTAATATCAGTTCGCTTCTCTCCAGAGGCTATTATCATGTGCCTTTATTCACAATTTATTATGGCTCCTACAGTAGCCATGAATGGTCTCCCTAAAATTAAGGGCATATCTTGTGTTTGTTGTGGCACGTCCATGTCAACAACTAGAAAATCAGCTAGGTAGCTGAAATCCTTGACTCTAATTACCACATCCTCTACCAGCCCAATCAGGGTGATTACAGTTCAATCAGCTAATTGAAGAGTAACATCAGTGGCTTTTAGTTATCCTTTCTGCAGTTTCTCAAATAGAGCGATCGGGATTAGGTTGACTGAAGCACTGAGATCCAGTACATCTATCTTGAAATTTGTGCCATCGATCTTGCAAGAGATCAGTGGGGTACCTGGATCAGATTTCTTAAGAGGTAGACTATTTTCGATTATAGACTCACATTTCCAGATAATACTACATTCCTTTACGAGGACTCAACCTCTTTTTTGGATGAGTTTGCCGAGGTGGGGTTGAGAGTGAGGATATCAAGTAACGAGATAGTGACTTTTGCAATTATCAATGGTCTCATTATGTTAGATTCGGATAGTCCTCTAGTGTGGAGGTAGGGTAGGATTTAGGATAAGGGAATGGATTGGCTATCCTAGGGGTTGGGTTTCTATTTTGACCTCATGGTTTTGTCCTCAACCTTTTTGTGTTGATCAGTGGTTGGGCAGGATTTGGGGTCAAGGCCTCGACGCCTAATCTTATGGTCTTGTTTCATGCCGACAACATTGATCATAGCACTGTCATGATGTGTAGCCGAAGGATTGATAATTGGACCTTGTTGTCAAAAAGTAGGGTTACTCATTGAAGCTTGATTTGGATCAGCTAAGGAGGTGGAAGCTCCAAACTTATAGGTATGAGTCGACAGGACTGGCTGTGTGTAGCAAGATTTGTCCTAGATTTGATTTACCACGTTGTTGCATCACCTTCTTCGAGCTTTCAGAAATACACATTGTAGTATAGTCAACAAAACCAATCCAACACTTAAATTTATAAACTTGGGAAATAAAAGTGAGTCTGAGGTCGTTTGCTGGGAGCAAATTAGAGAAGTCAATCACTAATCACAATTGTCAAGGAAAATATGCAAGTAGAATCAAAATAATGCTTAATGTATATCAGAAGAATATCTCAAGAAAATCAAGAATCAGAGTGCAAAAGGATTGGATTAAAATGGTGGTTTAAACCACCAAATTAACCCTGCAAGTTAAGTTCTAATTCAATCACAAATATATGAATAATAGCCATAATCAAATGTCCATGCAAATGTATCCATAGTAACCAGTGCCAGATCAGAACCAACACAAGGCCTCAGACAACAAGTATAAGGCTCACAATGCTAAGTCTTGAGCGCAAGCGGGTGGGGTGGGGTGGGGTTGGCACCAATCCCGAGGTTCTACAGTGCAAACCCCCCCACTTCTTAGATATCCTTTTTTTAGAACCAAGTCAGACCCCAGTAACTAGGTAAACAGATCCAACCCAGACCTGCAGGAATGTTTGCAGGCGAGGGCACGTGAGCGAGCATGTGTGTGGTGCATAAGTGGGGGCGTGGAAGGGACCTCACCCCATGCTCTCTGAGGCGATAAGCCCTCTAAAGTTTTGCATCTTATACACTATTGCGACCTCTTACGCCTACGATGTGGGACTAAATCTAAAGCTTCCTCTTGTGAAGCTTCACGTGAGCTGTAGTAGATGTGTCGAAGAATTGATGGCACTAGAGCTATTCCATCACTCAATTGAAGCTCTAGAGATACTACTGAAGTTGGTCCGCAATATTTAGAAGTGGGAGCGAGATCGAAGGTGGTCGAATGATGGTGGATAGCGACAGAGATGAGGACCAGCAACAGTGAGGTACCTGAGATAGAAATATGACCCTAGAGCTGGAATTAAACATGCATAAAGGTCCAATGCTACTCGCCGGACAAAAACCCTAAAGAAATTGGAGGTGCGGGTGGTCAGGTGTGGGCGTCGAAGAAGCTCTGATGAGCTTTGGTCGTCGGCGATGGAGAAGGGTGATGGAGGTGGTGAGCGGTGAAATTGAGGAGCTAGGAAGCTCAGCGAAGAAGAGGTGATGTTGATGGTGGTGGTTATGATGTCTCTAATGGGCGGAGGTATGCCAACGGTGAAGGCGATCGGAGCTAAAGTAGCCAGCATCGGTGACGATAGTAGAAAGGGAATTAGGAGAGGAGAAGCTCCAGATATGAAATTGGGGGAGAGGGGAGTTGAAGCCCTAAACTAATTGAGTTGAAGGAGGTGAGGATGATGTTGCTGGAGGTACGTCAGAGTTGGGGAAGAAGACGAAGTAACTGGAGCAGAAGAGGAGGTTGGAGAGGCTGAAGCTTCGTGGCAAGCTTCGCAGGCGAAGGAGTAAGAGGATCCCTCTACCAATTGTACGTGGCAGAGGACAACGATGGGGTTTCAAAGAACTCTGGTGGTGATCCTCGACGCTGGTGAGGAGGAATTTGAGGGCAGATCCGGCGAGGAATGTACGAGAGAACAGGGGCGATGAGCTGGGCTTTAAATATGACCAGGTCAAAGCATCAATCAAGGCAAGCTAGGCACATTGGGTTGGTGCCTTCTCCGCATGAAAAGCTCCAATTGCTTAAGCTCGCTAGAAGGAATTCCTACCATAATTGTCCTTGAAAATGACGTTGATCAACGTTGATTGATCTCAGGATCAATTTTGCAGAGCTCTAAGATTTTTCATCGAGATTTCTTGAATCAAATCTTCAATCAAATGTCAGCATAG
Source organism: Thalassia testudinum (assembly GCA_037157565.1). NCBI lineage: Eukaryota > Viridiplantae > Streptophyta > Magnoliopsida > Alismatales > Hydrocharitaceae > Thalassia > Thalassia testudinum. The sequence goes on from JAZHRO010000007.1 coordinate 16,909,549, forward strand.
GAGCCCTGAAGATTCCTTTCAAATTGTCATTGCAGAAGGGACCATTCTGAGAAGAACGATGAGAAGTTTGGGACCCAAATGCAATAAACTAGAATCTAGAGGAGCTAAATGTAGGAAATAGAGTTTTAAAGGGATAGAATTCAAAGTTGGTCAAGATAGACTCTAATTCGGCCAAAATTTTGGCATTAACCTAATTTTGATCATAGGAATCTAATGGTGAACTTGGATTTTAGTTTTGACTATGTTTGGTTGGACAATTTGCATAGAAGCCCAAATTGGGGTAAAATCTTATTTGAAACTCTATTCTTCGTCAAAATGGGCTCAGATGATCCAACCAAAGGTACCAAAACTCTTAGAATATTTTCATATAAATTTTATGAGGTTTAGATGAATTTTATCCTAACCAAAACCTTTCCAATTGAAGCAGGGATGATAAATAGGGTTTTATGTACTGTTTTGATTATCTAAATGTGTAAACCCTGTTTATGTCAGTGTGGACCTACTTCTTGGTCTTTAATGCTTAATTAACATCTAATTAACCCTTGGTTGACCCCGTGGTTATTTTGCATTTGTGATGTGATGTTAAAACTACAAATTTAGCCTTGTTTTAGCATTTTCTCCTTGAAATAGATCTGAGTGGAATCACGGTCCTCAGGTGATCATTTAGCTGCATTGATCACTCAATTACAACTATTTCAAGCTAGCTTTGGTGAATGATGGTCTTCCTAGCATACCCATACTCCTAGCTTTTGTTAGTCCCTAGAAAAATCTCATGGAAAGAACTAGATCACTAGACCATGTTTCAGATGCCTATTATGCCACTTCTCTATAAATTAGATTAGAATACCAATAATAGGCCTAGAGGTACTCAAGTACTAGTTAAAATCTAGACCTAACCAACTTCAGCCTTAGGTCTACTGCGAAGGTTTCTAACGCTTGTAAAAATTACCAGAGGTTCGTTGACACCAGCGATTAAAACACCCATGTGTATAATGTATTAAGTCCAGGTTTAGTTTGTCAGTGCATTTTGATAAGAGAGAGATGGAGAATGATTTTTAATTTTAAGAGCTTTCTCTCTTTTGTTTTAATATTTCTCTAAGTCCAGCATTGGATTGGCCCTAAACACGATTTGTAATAAATTCCTTATCCCTACCATCAATCCTCGAAAGGGTTCCTAGATTTTGATGCATCAGGATAGCACCACCCATCGTAACCCCCAGTACCCTGACTTTCGACACTTCAGAATAGTGCCACCCACGACATTCTGTAGCTAAATCCAGGCCCTGGTAATCGACATTTCAGGATAATCCCACCCATGGCACCTGCATCAACACAAGGTGCTTACATGTCCCTGGTAGGATATTTAGATATCATAGGAGACAAGCACCGAAGAGACGATATGTTATTACTCATCTTCGAGGGGATTATTTTTCATTCAACCTCTATATGCTGAGAACTCACCCAATCAACTTGTGTCTTTGAGCTACTCCTAAGCTAGATCTTTGGGATGACTTTTTCAAAATAGTGCACTTTTGACGTTATTCTTCTTTAAGCACACTGAACGAGACTGGTGTGTGAATTTTGGGTGCTTAGGTTACCGAGTCCCACAAATCAAAGGGCAGGCAACGGGGCTGAGTAATTCCTAAGCCTTAGACTTTAGTACATCAGCCTCGTAGTTTCCTCAACCTCTTGAGGACTAATTCAAATCTTAACAAGTACGTGAGTGTTTAAGCCTTAGAACAAGCCCAAGAGGCCTAATATTTGTACTCTTACTTATCTCCTTGTCTCTAGCACTTCAAGACTTAATCACTTTCTTGATTTGGTCAAGAACTTAAGTAGATCCCATAATCAATTGCAAAGACTATCAATTTTTTCTTTGATTTTGTTCCTTTTTGCATTTTGTATTTCCTCCTCTTTTCCTCCTCAAGAAAGATTTTCAATCAATTCTCAAAATTTTACCCCCCTTTCTCCATTTTTTTTAAATATGTATTTTTTTTTTTAGAACACCTCAGAGACTTGAATTTTCATTTGCTTTGCACTTTAACACCCCCCAAGCTTAAGTTTTGCAATGTCCTCATTGTAAACCAAATGGGTACGAATTTAGCTTGGTTCAAGGTTTATAATATGGTCAAATGGTGGGTGAACAAGTCGGGATGACTATTGCGGATTATTGCGAGCTTTGCTACAAGTACCCAAGGTGGTGTCAGCTATTCTAAAGTTGAACCTTAAAGTAAAGTATGAGTGTAGCTCAAAAGGATGATCAGAAGGGTCTGAGATTTTTGGAATGATGGGTTGCCTCCCGTTAAGTGCTGAATTCAATTCCTTCAATCGAGGAGAAGCAAGTCAAATTGGAGGGATTTCGTAGAACAAGCACCTTGATGAGTAGTCTGGTTGGTCCAACTAGGTGCTTATTCAGATCAATAGGCTGATGATGCAGACCAAACCCCATAAGTCTGGTGGGTTGATGGATGCAAATCAATAACTGTGGAGCCCACCAGATGCTTTGTTGCTCAAAAACATATGGAAATATGAATCTAGGGTTTGGCAGAATCAACTTAGCCTGATTAGAGTAGGGGTCCTCAAATGATAATGGATCTGTGAAAAGTGTAGGAGCCCTACTAGTGGGATCAGAGGGGGACTGAATGTGATTGTCATTTGGACCAATGTATGATTCCCAATCAAATTATGGTGGTGAATCATATGTGACCATATCAGAAAGAGGTGAGTCATAATAGAAGTTGATTTCGATGACGGGTCGGGGTTGGGATTGGATTTTGAAAGGCTCTAAATGAGGTGCGGCTTCTTCAAGCTCTAAATCATCAGACTCAGAATCAGAATCAAAGAATGGGTCATGGATACTGAGGTTGTAAGTTGGCTCATAGTCATCTGGAAACAAAGGTTCTCCGAAATCGAAGTATGATTCGAAATCATTGGAGAATTTGTGACCATCAGCTTCTGAAGCTGATTTAGGATCGAGATTTCCGCCACTGAACAAATCATGATGCATGGAATCATAAACCTAACTTCGATCTATCTTAGTCTTAAATTCTATGCTCAGAGGAATGTCTTTCTCATAGGCTCGAGTTTCGGCCACCAAGGGTAGATCCATTCATATCCCAACTCTTCCAACTCCACTGATTCTATATCGTAAATTGGTTTGACTTCTAAAAAATCAATTCATTCTTCTAGGGAGTCTAGAGAGGTATAATCATCAATACAGTACCAAAATCATAGTTTCAATCTAAAATCTGATTCCTGTCATATTTGGCCTTATGGTAATCCCAAATGGGCTCAGATCTAGATCTAGGTTAGGGGGAGGAATTGGGTCACTAGTATTTGGGCATGGTTCTATTGGGATGTCAGAATCACTCTCGAGGATTAACTTAACCGGATAAGGTGAGAGAATTACATCCATGAGAGCTTCTGACTCAAGCTTGTCATAGGTGTTTGGTAATTTAAGGCATGATGGACCAGCTTTATGGCTCTTTATTGCTGGTTCATAATTGGGAACACCTGCAATTGTATCCACCAAACCCACATTACGATCAGGCATGTCACTCTGCATAAAATCCAAATCTAGTTCCATTTGGTTTAGGGGTCCACAACAACCTCTACTTTCAAACTCAGGCTCTGAGAAATCATATTGATTCTCAATATTGTTCCAAGCTGTCTCATCAATTTCTGAATGTGGGTATGGGTATCTCGAATCAATGGCTTGTTGTAACATATTTAGCATATACTTATGTTTCTCAATGAGACCTTGGCACATTTCCTAAAGTGGTGGATTTGTCAGACATTGTATATACTCAGTATTATGTAGTCTCCACAATCCACTGTATTATGTTAAAAGATCATTTTGGGTTGAACCATGCATCATTTGTGTAAACATCATTCTGGCACAGTTTATAATGAGGATTGTAGTTTCTAATACTTTAACCAGAATGTTCCTAGATAGATCTGAGGTTTTATAATACTCATCATGATGTCTAAGAGCAGCCTCAATCATTTTTTCCTTGATGCTCATACTAGATTTAGGTTTTCTGAACATTTTTCCTATATTGTTAGGTTGCGTTTTCAAATCAAGTAGTGCATCAGGATGTAGAATCAAATTCAGGTCCAAATCAAATTGATTAGATCATATTAGATTTTCCTAAAAGATCAACTCTAATGGAGGCCTCTAGGTCAAACCTAGGGACCTCTCCTATGTATGGGCACTATAGAATAGACAAGGGACTGGATGTGTATTGGACCCAATCATGACACCCAAAAATTTTTGATGACTAAGGCTGCATTGAGGTGGATGATATCTCTTGATTAGAAATCCACACACCTGAGAATACTTGGGCAGCCAGGAAGGGAGAGTCCCGTAAATACCTCTACACAAAAGAGTGTCCCCACAGGTTATAGGGTTTCCCCCACCCGACCTTCCTTGTTGCCCCGATTCCAAGTAGATTGAAATGTATGAATTGAGACCTTGAGTCTACCAATTTTAGCCCTAATTTGTGCCTTGAATTTCACTTCATTTAGAAGTTTATTCAAATTGTGACCTAAATTGGAGGTTGGTAGGTCTACATGGTGAACCAACTGCACCTGACCTACCCTAAGATTGAGTATGAAATATGGGTCAAGACCCAAATCACCCTGAGTTGATTCTTAGGTTATTAGGTCCCAACTTTTAGAGTTCAAGTGAATTTAGAACCTTAACTTCAGGGTTTACTAAAATAAATCAGTTCAGACTAGGGCTTAGGTGGCACACAAATGCGGGAGGGTCAATTTTCTTTGTTTCAGGCAAATGTATGCTAACACTTCAAAACCTTGATATGGAAACACTAATTGGCTCTACTACATGTCCAATTTTGTCTCAAATATGGCACCTTGGACTCAAACAAGAATGTGAATAGTCTAAGATGTTGAGAAAATTTAGCACAAATCCCTAATAGCTATAGGAAATTAGGATGGAAATCTCTAATCAAAATCGTCCCAACTTTAATCAAATTTCAAATTCACAAATCAGGAAATGTTTTGCTTTTAAATGATCTTACTAAGAGGATATGGCAAGTGGATCATAATTTATTTTTTTTCCTTTTTCTCTTTCTTAAGATTAAGAGATGATTATGGAAGAAGAGAAATTTTTACCTGCCCATGGAGTGGTTGATTGCACGGAAGATTCTCTCCTAATGTATGTCATAAAACACAGCAAAACAGATAGGGCAAGTTAGTAATCAGCTCAATCAAATATGACTAGTGGTGAATTGTGCATTACTCCCTAGCAATGGTGCCAAAATGTTGCGTTGTCTTCGTCAAGTTTTAAGAAATATGCATTGTAGTATAATCAAAAAAACCAATTCAACACTTAAATTTATAAACTTGGGAAACAAAAGTGAGTCTGATGTCTTTCACATGGACCAAATTAGACAAGTCAATCACTAATCACAATTATCAAGGAAAATATGCAAGTAGAATCAAAATAATGCTCAATGTATATTAGAAGAATATCAAAAAAATTTGGAATCAAAGTGCAAAAAGATTGGATTAAAATGGTGGTTTGAACCACGAAATTAACCCTACAAGTTAAGCTCTAATTCAATCTCAAATATATGAATAGTAACTGTAATCAAATGTCCACGCAAATGTATCCACAATAACCAGCATTAGATCAGAAACATCACATGGCCTCTGATGACAAGTATAAGGCTTAGACACGTTAAGCTCAAGGCCTCAGCAGAAGGTAAGGCATAGCAGTAGTAGACAGAGATGCAAGGGTCTCACAATGCTAAGTCCTGAGTGTGGGGGGTTGGCACTAATCCTGAGGTGCTACAGTGTAAAACCCTCCCCCTACTTAGATATCCTTATCTCAAAACCAAGTTAAACCCCAGTAATTGGGTAAATGGATCTAGCCCAGACCTGTGGGCGTGTTCACAGGCGAGCGCATGTGTAGCACGTGTGTAGGGGTGTGGAAGGGACCTCACCCCGTGCCCTCTGAGGCATTAAGCCCTTTATAGCTTTGCATCTTATATGCTATCATGACCTCCTGAGCCCACAATGTGGGACTAAATATGAAACTTCCTCGCGCAAAGCTCCACATGAGCTGCAGCAAATGTGTCGAGGAATTGAAGGTGCTAGAGCTGTGCCTTCACTCAATTGATGCTCTAAACATATTCCAAAAGCTATTCCACACTGATTGGAAGTGGGAGTGAGACCGGAGGTGGTCGAATGACGATGGCCGAAGATGGGATGACAATTAGCGACGATGAGGTACCTGTGATAGAAATATGGCCCTAGAGCTGGAATTGGACATGCGTAAAGATCCATCGCTACTCGTCAGACAAAATCCCTAAAGAAATTGGAGGTGCGGGTGGTCAGGTTTGTGTGGAGAAGAAGCTCTGATGAGGCTTGGTCGTCGGTGATGGAGAGTGGTGATGGAGTGGTAAGCGGTGAAATTAAGGAGCTAGGAAGCTCCGCAAAGATGACGCGATGCTGATGTTGGTGGTTATGGGGTGTGTGATGGGTAGAGGTGCAGAGGTATGTCGACAGTGAAGTTGGTTAGAGGTGAAGTAATTAGCGTCGAAGATGATAGCAGAGAGGGAATTAGGAGTAGAGAAGCTCCAAATATGAAATTGGGGGAATGGGGAGTTGAAGACCTAAACTAATTGAGATGAAAAATGCAAGGAAGATGTAGCCAGGGGCACATCGAAGAAAAGGAAGAAGACAAAGTAACCATAGTGGAAGAGGAGGCTGGAGAGGTCGAAGCTTCATGGGAAGCTTTGAAGACGAAGGAGGAAGAGGATCCTTTTGCCTATTGTACATAGCAGAGGGTGACGATGGGGTTTTGAAGAACTCCAGTGGTGATCCTCAAGGCTGGTGAGAAGGTGGAATTTGAGGGGAGATCCGACGAGGAATGCATGAGAGAACAGGGGGCGACGAGCAGGGTTTTAAATTGACCAGGTCCAAGCTTCAATCATGGCAAGCTGGGCACTTTGGGTAGGTGCCTTCGCCACTTGAAAAGCTTGAGTTTCTCGAGCTTGCCAATGAGAATTTTGTCCATCATTACCCTTCAAAAGGACCTTGATCGACGCAGATTGATCTAAGGATCAATTCTGCAGAGTTTTAAGATTTTTCGTCGAGATTTCTTGAATCAAGTCTTCGATCAAATGCTGGCATAGGAGCTCTGAAGAATCCTTCCAAACTGTCTTTGTGGTAGGCCCCATTCTAAGAAGAATGATGAGAAGTTGGGGACCTGATGAGCTAGATTCGTACATGTAAAAGGTTGAGTTTGAAAACACATCGTTGTAGTTGCTTAAAAATTTGCAACCAAATAAATTTATGACCGAAACTCAAAGTGAGTCCCGGGTTGAACACAAGGAGGTGAACATTTGGTATTGTGAAATCTACACTTCTATTTTATTTATTTTTTTTGTTTTTATCTTTCACAATTTTTTGGTATTTTAATAGGCAAGAGATCAGGTCGACAAAATATTTATCTAACTAATCTACTTGCAAAGAGAGAGAGAGGGAAAAAATCATATATATGTCTAAACAAGTGTTTGCTACAATGGAAAAAGTTGCAACTACACTGGAATGTGATAAAAGATAAAGCTGAGAAGAATCCCCCTCAACGATTGCTTGGAGGATGACTCACTCTGACGTCGCTTGGATGATGGCAGTGAGGAGCAGGATGAAGAAGGACAGCGTTGAAGGAAGGACAGGACAAGATGACATCGCAGTGATGGTCTTCTTCCGAAAGGTGGTGAGAGGACGACCACGAGATGCTCCATGAAGGGTGGTGAGAAGCAAGAAGAATATTTGATTTTCTACTCTAAAGGAGCATCCTAGGCTTGGGACTAGCTCTTTCTAGAGCCTTGGAGGTGGGAGGGAGAGAAAAGAAAAGATGAAGATGGATGGAGGGGTGTATGGGTCCTATTATAGTGTAGGAGAGGGAACATTTTGTGTACAAGGCATTTAGTGACATCAATGATGCCACTGTAGCTTTGCTGAAAACGTTGCTGAAGATCCACGCCCGCTGGCTCTCCACTTGCACATCTAATGCAGGGTCAAAGGAGATCCGTCTGATGCTTCATCAATGGTTGAGGCAAGCCACTGAGATCACGTGCTGCTCGAGCGTGGTTTAGGTGTCTGGACTGCTCTCAACCATCGGGTCTGCATCAAAAAACTGAGGATTGCATGCGGGTCGACGCTCCAGATGGCACCTATAGCACACATCAGATGGTGCATCGGTCAGCATGTGATCGCACGCATGTAGATTGCACGGTGCTCGTCATGCCACGTCGCCTCATTCTCTGCCGTCCGATCAAATCGAACGAGTAAATTTCACCTGTGCACATTCTTCAACAGATTAATTCAATGAGTGGGGCTTCGATCACATGTTGGTGGTGATGGGTTGAAGGTGCTCTCCAATGTGCTGGTCGAGCAGATGAAATCATGTGCACATTCCCTCAACCATTGGATCATGATCAAACAGTTGAGATCGCGTGATGCCATTGCATGCAAGATGGAGAGAAGGGGCTTGAATGGATTTGGGCGACTGTGATGGTGCCACGTGGAGCCATCATTGCCATTCATTTTCTTCGCTTTGTAGGTGGTGACACGATGTTGGATTGGGTCAATTTCTGCATTGTTGGGCTGCTATCGTCGATCTAGATCTATCCGTGCAGTTGGATTTGTCATTTGAAGCTTTGAATTGCATCACCTAGTCCCTTAGCCGTTGACCTTCTTCAAACTGCATAAGGTGCTACGAAACTCCGATCAAGATGATTTTGAAGGCATTGGACTCTGATTGTCGTCATGATCAGATCAGTACGGTTGGATTGTCAATCCGAGGCCCCGAAATAGATCTTCTTCTCTCTTGGCCTTAAAAAGGCACAAATTAACGTAAACTTTGTACAAACTATTCTAAATGCAGAATGATGCATGTTATGAAATATTTATAATATGGAATGCATATCTAAGCATAGGAACATGCATAAATATGCATTTTCACCTAAATGGATGTGTATACATCATACCCCTATGCCCATCTTTTTCTAGTCCCTAGCAAAATTAACTTATATGCTTTGTATAAGAATAGAATTAGGACTCGATCGGTTAAGGCATTAGTTCTTTATTAATAAAATGAAATTTCAACTAAGTTTTTGAACTATGAAGACCCAACAGTGCTCGGGTGCCTGCCAAAATGTAGACCACCTAAGTCCTCGCCTTATTTTGACAAGGGAAGATACCTTTTTTATGTTTTCTCTTCATTTCTTTTTTTTTTGGATTTTTTGAGTTTAGTGTTTTGAGGCAGCTGATAAACACACATGAATTCATGATAAAATGCTTATTTATGATAGTTCGTACGCTTAGCATTGCATATCATGTTATAAATGCTGCATAACATCCATTGCATGGCATTAAGGATAGTTGTATGTTTTGTATATTAATTCCTTTATTTTATATGGCCAAGAGGCAATGCGACATCCTTACACACTTCAGATGAAAAATTTGACCGTATGGATGGATCCGGAGCGAAGATGCAGTCCGTCATCACGAGAATCACCCCGATCGGAGCTCTGTAGTACCCTCCATAAGAAGAAGAAGATGGATGGCCCAGATGGCATCATGTGGCACAATCCAGGCCACCTCACCTAAGTCGACATGTCCTCAAGCCCACCGCATGGAGGAATCTCAACCATTGGATCTTAATCCAACGACTAAGGGTGGCCTGAACCACGCGTTGGCGAGTCAATTTTCCACTATGCATTGTAGTATTTAAGTGGTGGAAAAATTGACTTATCAACAATAAAAATAACCAGTCACAGAAGAGCGGGTCGTGTCCAAAGGGAGGAAATTATGTAATAAGCTCTCGATTGTTTTGTATTCTTTCGGTTAAGTGCGAAATCCCTAGTCAAATCCGACATAAAATGCGATGGAAAGAAGATTCACAATAACTCAAAAATATAAGGGTATATGTGCAATTTTCCCTCACTAAAATCTTCAATAAATATATGATGATTTTATGTAATTTTCAATTGACATATACTAGATAAAATTTATGCACATGTTAATCCCAAAACCAATCTTGAAACAGGTGAATAACAATAACGTGCAATTACTAGAAAATACGAGTGTGCAAGCGCAATTTTGCCACAATAAAATAATAATAAATAAAAATTAATTTCTGGTGGCAATGGAATTAGATGTAATTTTTAATTGTAGAGAAAACAGAGCTTTCACTCTCTCTCTTCCTCACGAGAGAGAGAGAGCACCGGCGACGGAGCTGCTGTGGGGGAAGGTTGACCAGTGCATGGGGATCATGATGACGGTGGCAGAATGGCGAGAGGTGGCCGGAGGTGGGCACGGCAGGTGGAGGAGGTCCTCCAGCCTGTTGAAGGTGATGATAACAGCCGCAGCCGTGCGCTTGCCTGCGGGGAGCGTGAGCGGTGCCTGCAGGGGTGGCTGCTATCGGTGATGAAGGCGCGCAGTGCCTTTAGGCAAGGCAGGAGGGAGCGTTGGATGCCTGCGGGTGTGCAAATGGGTGTCTGCGGAAGAGCAGGGCGGTGCGTACAGGCAGGGCGCCTGCCGGTGGATAGGGCGATCTACACATGCGGTGGGCGGTGTGCACCTGCAGGAGGGGGCTCAATACAGTAGGGCACGGCCTGGAAGGGGCATGCAAGGTGATGGAACGGGTGCCTACAGTGCGGATAGAGGGTGAAGGCAGGCGGTGCAGGAGACAGGTGCTGGCGTGCGGTTGCGAAGGCGGGCGCTGGTGCGGTTCTTGCGGTGCTTGGCAGGGGCACGGGTGAGCGGTGCGGCGGTGCAGTGCCTGCATGCCTGGCAGTGGTGAAGGCGCGCAGCGCCTTCAAGCACTACTGGAGGGAGCGCTGGATGGTGGATGGGCGCTTGTGGAGGTGCTTGGCTGGAGGTGTGATGGTGTGGTTGGAGATGGGCGCGCGCCTACGGGTGCGCAAGGTGGAGAAGAAGCGGGCACAGGCTGAAGGGCAAGATGGGGTGCACAGTGCACGTGGTGAAGCAGTTCCCCGTAGGGGGGAAGAAGATGAAGATCCTCCTCTCCTTTCTCCACCTCCTTTTTAACTCCTTTCTCCCCGCATGCGTCATTTAAGGGATTTTCAAATCCCTTAGCTATTTTTGATCGGCGGCTGTTGAGGGTGCCTGGAGAATGAGGAAAGGAATTGCCACCGGTTGAAAGGGTAATTTACCCTCCCCTTCTTATTCTTTTGCCAAATCTTCTTCCTGCACATAAAAACATAAAATTATTGCATATTAAGTTATAAAACGCTATAAAATAAATGTAAATTGAAATAATGATGCATGCAAACATTCTATAACTTAATTTTGTTATTAACAAATCTAAAAGGTAAGATTAAAGTTAACTTAGGCGTAATAATAGTCCATTGAAATGGACTCATCAAATACCCCATGCCTAAGATTTGCTAGTCCCTAGCAAAAAATGAAAAATAATAGAAGTAATCAGAAGATTTCTTCTTTTCTTATTTCAAAACTTTAGAGATCTAGACAAATGTGATGTGATAATAGCCTAAGTAATGGATCCAAGTGAAAAAGCCAGTTCACATTGGGTGTTTGTACTTCACCATTGGTAGAAATTGCTGTCGGGATAGGCAACTACTTCCCTCAGGGATAAAGCAGAGGATAATCTGTAATTTGACCCCAGCATTTGGCTTAGGTTGGAGATATCGAGTTGAATGGATTTGTATTTGGTGGCACACACTCATTTGGTGCTACATATAGTCTAGTACTGCAAACTCTAGATCTCTAGACTATTAAACAAGTCAACTCTAAGAGAGGCTACACAACTACGCTCTCTTGATGTTCCTGGGCACTCCCCCTTCTTTCTTTCTGAGATCACAAATCTCACCAGATTTAGAAATTGTACTCACTATTTGGTGGCCTTACATGACATCTACACTTCAATTAAAGTCCTAATAATTCTACAACTAAGTTAGAGTCTTCAACCAGTATTCGAGCGATCAGAAATACTGAAAGGTAGGTATGGGTCATATTTGGCGGAACACGGTTGGTGTTCTGTTGCCTCAGAAATAATGTTGCATTATAACTTGGACCCTCTTCTTTCTTTTTTTTTTGTAATATAAATATTTCTTCTTTTTCTTCTTCTTTTCTTTTCTCTTTCTCTTTTTTTTTCTTATAATATAAATCGACATAATACAACACAGACTTTTATTTATGAGGCATTATTCAGGATGATGATGGTGAAGAGGATATTGTGTGGCTTATTTGGTGGAAGCGCCTATTCTCGGCACTGGGAAGGAATGGATAGGATAGGCGTATTTCTGACCTTTGACACTATTACCCTCCTTGAGCCGAGGACTCTATGAAGGATGGTCGTAACCATCAACCATAGTTATAACTTTATTAAGACTCAATCTCTGTGTATCTGCCTTATTTGGTGACTCTCAGGAATTCACACAAAGTAAGCACACAAGAATAGAGAGTGAAAACTACGCCTAACTCTGAAGTATCATCATCTAATTATCCAAATCTTAAGAGTCCTTGCACTAGCCTTAGCGCACCAGTAATCTCTCTACTTTCTTCTCATAAATATGAGGTGGATCTATTAGAAGATAGTATGCCTGACTCCCTATGAACTGTCCAAGGGTTCAGTAGACTACAAATGCTTATTGGTTTTCCTCAAGAATCCACTACCAAGTCTATGTGTACGTGAAATAAATGTACTGGATTCTAAACATAAGAAATAATTCGGGAAGAAAAACCCCCAATGACAAAGGTATTTTGCTAGGGCTAACCCAATCAGCTCAAGAAAAGAGGAATTTATTATTATTATTATTATTTTTTTAAATGCTAACCTAAATGCATGAATACTTCCTAAAATGCAAATGCACCCCCCATGCCTAAATCCTACAATGTCCCCATTGTAAAATTAAAACAGGAGGAGAAAGGAAAAGCATCACCTAACATGGTGTTATTCCGACCACTGGGTTGCCTCCCAACAAGCGCTACATTTTCTGTCAGCAGCTAGACTTAGAAGGAACCTATAAGTCTGGTTCCAAACAGACAAAGTTAGGCACTAAAAATATGCGTAACAGTGCAAGCCTAGAAAACAGGTAGCCACGGATGTTGGCGAGCTGATGATGCAACGTAATACCAAATGCTCGCCAGAAGATATGAAAGCAAAGAACCTCATTGGCTACCTTAGGAGGTGTAGGAATAATAAACGGAATATGAAAAGGGACCTCCTGAAACAAAATAAGTGGAGGATAATAAGGATCCTCCAGAGCAGGATGGTTTTTAAAGATATACACATAATTAGTTCAAACCATTGAATGGCGAGAGTAAAAGTACAAGCATCAATCCACACTCGCCATTCTACCCGAAGATGTACTGGCCTGATATGTTCTCTAGAAACAATGTACATGAGCAGAGATCTGAGCCAAGGATCGATTAGGGAGTATAAGGGTTGTTTGTAGTGTTGGAAGGTAATGGTTAAGTCCAATGAGGGCTTAGTCGGTGTCAGGTCTAATTCCAACAATGATTTAGATTGTGTATACTCCCTAACAGTTGTAGACAACTTCACATTACCCTGCCTAGCATTAATGATTGGAGTCATATTTTAATCAAAAGTAGACTCCAAATTACAACTCTTTAATGGCAGGGTCAAAATGTAAGAATCATTATCATTCAGCTCATCCTCAGATTTGTTTGGTTCACTCAAATACTTGTTGGGGTGTATATGTGATTCATTATGAGTTGGATCAGTATCCTCAATTATTTCTAAAGGAGGATCAGTCTTAATATTTTAGTGCAAGACTATATCATTGAATTCGTTATTATTCTTGGGGTATAAATCCTCAATTGACGTGTTTAGTTCCCGAGAGTCTCCCATAGACTTCCCATTATTTTGTTTTTCCTCCTTTAATAGTAACTCCTATTTTCATGGAGGATGATTCTCAAAAGAAGGGAGGAATCTGGATTTAATCATATTATTTCTATCCTCTGGAGGTAAATCCTCAAATGATAAATAATTCCCCTGTGGTGCACTCCAGATTTCCAGTCCAGATTCCTCTTTTGGGGCATCCCCATCCTCTGAAATAGACTCTTCATATCCTTGAGACCAAAATTAATCTAATTCATCCTCCATTCCGTTAGGGTCACCTTCATTGAGTGCATTAAATCCTCAGGATACTGAATGGTAGGTGTTGAATCCCTAAGTCGAGGGTCAGGAGTAGGCACACTAAGGGTAGAATGGGATTCCACCGAATAATCAATTGGGGAAGAGATAGGAACAATATAACCTTGACCCGGGTTGGTAGGGGTAAGGAGAATACTGTCATTGGGGTCAAGGTCTTCAAGAGGTACCATCTTCCCTTGCTTTTGACTTCAATATAATTCAGGTGGATAATCACTATGATCATTGTCCTCTAGTGGCCGTGTCTCATTGGGAGAGTCTAAGTGATAACTACATAAAATTGGATCCCTATTGTCATTAGGTTCCTCAGAATTATGATCAGGGTCATATGGGTAGGGATCAGAATTATTGGGAAGCATGGAGCTAAGCTGTCTTATTTCTTCATTTAACTGTTAACTATTCCTCAACATCTCTCCCATTGATTCCATCATTTCCTTTTGTTGTTTTTGCATCTCTATCATAAAAGAGGAGAGGCTAATATTATCAGGTTTGGGAGGATAGTTAATTTCAGGCTCTGGTTGCCTAGGGATATCGGTCCAACCTCGATACGGAAAATCATGAAGGGTAGGAGGGTTTGGTGTTTGCATGGAAGTAGGGATTTCAGGGTTGGGAAATCCCACTCCTAGGCTCTGCTCAAAAGTGGGTGTTATCAAGCCAGTACTCCCAGGATAAGAATGATCTCATGAATTGTCAATGTACCCATCAAGGGATGGATACACTCGGGGCAAGGGATCCTCATTAAAAGAATGGAAGTATTGACTCTGATAATCTAAATGATAGGAGTAAAGGTAATCCATTTCTTTAAGCAAAACAATTTTTACTCTCTTAGGATTTAGAAGAATTCAGAATACAAGTAGAAACTTCCTAGAGAGTTCTACTGTCAAATCAAACGCAAATTTAGTGGGATCTTATTTTTAGTAGATTGTAGGTCTTAGAATTAAATGTTCAATTGGTGGCCAAACAAGTTTTGCAAAAAATTACGCTTCCTAGGCCAACCTTTGCTGGTGCATATAACCTACTCGCAAGGGATGGAGTCTAGAATCGAGCCCACACACGAGGAATCGAAGTAACTTGGTGGATAGGCTTATTGATTTCCGACTAGCTTCCCTTGTGGTGCAAAAGAGGAGAGGTAGAAATTTATCTAGTGACCTTATGTGTAAGGTGCACAGTGTCTTAGGTGTGCAAATATACGATCGTGTTTTCATTTTTGAAATTTCGCAAACAAGATTCTTTTGCACACAACTTTCTATCACAGATTTTAAGGTCCAACCTCTTAGTAGTCCCAATTTTTAAAGTGACCACTGAATTAATTTGATTCAAGTACTTTAGTGGTCTTAGATTTAGGTTCAATGCATATACATGACAGGTAATTGATGCTCAAGGGAAGACGCACTTACTCCAACTTTCTTCGTGCAATGTATGAATGCAATGCAGTAAAAATAAACTAGATGCTGCTCATTCAGTCCTAGATGGTCGTCCAATAGATATGCAGCTTATAGCAGGCAGTTCGAATATAAATATATTTTTTAATAATAAACAAACAGACCTAATCTGACTAACTAACCGAAAGTCAGTTCAAACAGTTCAAATAATCCTATAATCTAAATAAATGGGAACACGCTCCCGCAGCGATAAGAATAAAGTGGCACTGGGAACACGTTCCCAAAAATACCCGACAAGGGTCCAAAAGACAGTAATTTAATTCTAATGTTTATCTAAACTAAATCTAACTAAGATCTACTGACTAAATCAGAAATAGGATTCTCCTTAAGCCCATGTGCGTGGGATCAAGGCCCACGTGTTCCAGTTTCTGGCCTCCAGGTGGCGTCAACGTGCACCAAAAGGATCATCTCCGCCGTACGCGTCGTTCAGGGTCAATGTCGTCGCTTTGCTATGCCTGTCGCCGTGTCAGATTCCTCTCACAATAATAAAAATGATCAGATGATTGTGCAACCCAGAATATTTAAAAAAATAATAACGTGATTCTCTTGCGTCTGTTGCCTCCCCAGCAATGGCGCCAATTTGACGAGTCGATTTTCCACTATGCGTTGTAGTATTTGAGTGGTGGAAAAATTGACTAATCAACAATAAAAATAACCACTCACAGAAGAGCGAGTCGTGTCCACAAGGAGGCAATTATGCAATAAACTCTCGATTATTTCGTATTCTTTCGGTTAAATGCAAAAACCCTAGTCAAATCTAACATAAAATGCGATGGAAAGAAGATTCACAATAACTCAGAAATATAAGGGTAAATGTGCAATTTTCCCTCATTGAAATCTTCAATAAAGATATGATGATTTTATGTAATTTTCAATTGACATATACTATAGAAAATTGGTGCACATGTTAATCCCAAAACCAATCTTGAAACAGGTGAATAACAATAACGTGCAATTATCAGAAAATATGGCTGTGCATGAGCAATTTTGCAACAATAAAGTAATAATAAATAAAAATTAATTTCTGGTGGTAATGGCATTAGATGTAATTTTTAATTGCAGAGAAAATAGAGCTTTCACTCTCTCTCCTCCTCACGAGAGAGAGAGCACTGGCGATGGAGCTGCTGTGGGGGAAGGATGACCGGCACGTGGGGATCACGATGACGGTGGCAGAATGGCGAGAGGTGGCCGGAGGTGGGCACGGCAGGCGGAGGGGGGCCTCCGACCTGTTGGAGGAGAAGATGACAGCTACAGCCGCGCTCCTGCCTGCGGGGAGCGTGAGCGGTGCCAGCATGGGTGGCTGTTGGCAGTGGTGAAGGCACGCAGCGCCTTTAGGCATGGCTGGGGGGAGCGCTGGACGCCTGCGGGTGTGTGGGCGGGTGCCTGCGGAAGAGGGGGCGGTGCGTATAGGTAGGGTGCCTGCAGTTGGCTAGGGCGGTTTGCACATGCGGTGGGCAGTGTGCACCTGCAGGAGGGGCGCGCAAGGTGATGGAACGGGAGCTTGCAGGTGGCTAGAGGGTGAAGGAGGGTGGTGCAGGAGACAGGTGCTAGTGTGCGGTTGCAAAGGAGGGCACTGGTGCGGGGCCTACGGTGATTGGTAGCGGCGAGGGAGAGCGGTGCGGCTGTGCAGCTCCTGCGGGTGCAGACCTGGCAGTGGTGAAGGCGCGCAGTGCCTTCAAGCGCGGCTGGAGGGAGCGCTAGAGGGTGGATGGGCACTTTTGGAGGTGCCTGGCTGGAGGTGCGATGGCGCGGTTGGAGATGGGTGCACGCCTGCGGGCGCGCAAGGTGGAGAAGGTGCGGGCATGGGCTGAAGGGCAGGATGTGGTGCACAGTGGACGCAGTGGGGAAGTTCCCCAGAAGGGGGAAGAAGATGAAGATCCTCTCCTTTCTCTGCCTCCTTTTTAACTCCTTTCTCCCCGCGTGCATCGTTTAAGGGATTTTCAAATCCCTTAGCTATTTTTTACCGGCGGCTGTTGATGGTGCCCGGAGAATGGGGAAAAGAATTTTCGCCGATTGAAAGGGTAATTTACCCTCCCCTCCTTATTCTTTTGCCAAATCTTCTTCCTGCACATAAAAACAGAAAATTATTACATATTAGGTTATAGAATGCTACAAAATAAATGTAAACTTAAATAATGATGCATGCAAACATTCTATAACTTAATTTAGTTATTAACAAATCTAAAAGGTAAGATTAAAGTTAGCTTAGGCGTAATAATAGTCCATTAAAATGGACTCATCATGCATTAGCAATGCTCTACACTTGACCAAGAGTGCTCCTTGGCTAAATGGTCGGGCTCCCTCTCTGCAGACGCAAGACGCGAGTTCGAGAACCGTAGTGCCCCCCTTCTTTAATTGGATGCGCACGCATGCAACAGCAGCGGTAGCGTAGCGCCAACACATGCCAGCAGCGCACGCACGCATAGGCTAGTGCATGCCAGCACACACACCAACAGGGCCTCGACGCAATCCGCACGCATGAGGCAGGACAATGTAGCTCGCATGGGTGGGTGCATGCTCGTTGGTGCTAGCCTTCAGCGACAGCCTAGTAGACATTCAGTGATGCTTACAGCTGTCCCTAATTATTTGTACGCCGGAAAGGCCAGCTGTGGGAGTGAGCAGGTGTGAGCTGCCTATAGTGACACTTACAGTGACAACTTGAAGGTCGCTAATGGTCTCATACCTATTTTTTTGTCTCTTCTCCTCCACTATAAAAGGACCTACACCCCCTCCCTTCCAAGCCATCTCTACCTTCTCTACTCCCACCTACTCCCAAGCTCTAGCAAGCCTACCAATGCTCTGTTAGAGCTTACTCTCAAGCTCCCAAGGCACTTATTAATGTAACGAAACTCCACCCCACTAAATACTCCTCCAACTTCCCATCCCCATTCGTAGGTCGCCTTGGAGCTGTCCTCCCACCTTCATTCCGGTAGCTGGTCATCTTCGCCTTCTCACCTCCATTCCAGAGCTATGCTGAAGCTTTCCTCTACCCAACGTCCTCTCTCTTGTCACCTCCATCATCCTGCTTCCCAACTCCTTCATCCGAGCTTCCACCAAGCACCGTCGTCTCACTGAATAGCCACTTTAGAAGATTTCTTCTCATCTCTCTCTCCTTTTATGTTTTCTAGATTATTGTAATTGACATTCATGCAATATATCATATTCAATTCAATCTCTCTCTTGTGATTGTTTGTCATCTGATTTCAAAAGCAAAAAAAATAACAAAGCCACAAAACACCAAAAAGAAACAAATCGAGGCGCAGTTTTCCTACAAAGTAAACGTCGCCTCCCTGTGTTTGACCCGGGACTCCCTTGGAGTTTCAGTATAAATTATATTTGATCATGAGTTTTGCAACTACGACGACGGGTTACTCGTAACCTCGTGATTGCAGATGAATTCATGAAAAATTGCTTATTTATGATAGTTTCTAGGCTTAGCATTGCATATCATGTTATAAATATTGAATAACATCTATTGCATGGCATTTAGGATAGTTGTATGTTTTGTATACTAATTCCTTCATTTTATATGGTCAGGAGGCAATGCGACATCTGTACGAACTTCGGATGAAAAATCTGACTATACGGATGGATCTAGAGCATCGATTGTAGTCCAACAACGTAGAAATCACCTCGATCCAAGCACCATGGCATCCCTTGCAAGCAATGAAGTGTGGACGGTCTAGATGGTGCAACATGGTACCATCTGGAGTACCCACAGCCATCCGCCACATCTTCAAAGACTGCCCATCAAGTGATCTCAGCTGTTGGATGAGAATCCAATGGCTGAGGGCTCGTCGCGCCATGCAGCTACAAACTCCTCGCAACGCACATGAAGGCTTGGCGCAGCGGGTGGGGCGATGGTTCGCAAGGAAGGGGCGTGGATTCGAATCCCTGCAGCCCCCCCATTCTCAATCGAGTGTGCATGCCAGCACACACTAGCAGGCTACCGTGTAATCCGCAGGCATGAGCAGGCACAGCATAGGCAGTGCTAGCGGAGCATGGGGCGAGCGGGTGCTCGGTTGGTGCCCGCCTACAGCGACGCATGAGATGGACTTACAGCGTCGCTTATAGTCATCACTAATTCTTCGCATGTCAGTAAAGCCAGCTATGGGCATGAGCGGGCATGAGCTGCCTACAGCGACACTTCCAGCGATGGTCTAGAGGTCACTAGTAGTCCCATACCTATTTCTGCCTCTTCCTCACCACTACAAAAGGACCTACAACCCCTCCCTTCCAAGCCATCTTTACCTACTCTACTCCCACCTACTCCCAAGCTCTAGCAAGCCTACCAACGCTCCATTAGAGCTTGTTCTCAAGCTCCCATGGCTCCTATTAGTGTAGCAAACCTCTACCTCACCAAATATTCGTCCATCTTCCCATCCCCATTCATAGGTCTCCTTGGAGTTGTCCTCCCACCTCCATTCTGGTAGCATATCATCTCCATCTTCTCACCTCCATTTCGGAGCCACACCGAAGCTTTCTTCGACCTGACATCCTCCTGCATCTCACCTCCATCATCCCGCTCCTCACCTCCTTCGTTCGAGCTTCTGTTAAGCATCGTAGTCTCGTCGAACAGCCGATTTGGGAGATTTCCTCTCACCCCCTTCTCTTTTTATGCTTTCATAGTTGATTGTAATAGACATTGAAGTGATATCTAGACCATATTTGTTCCATGTCTATCTTGCGATTCGTTTTCTTATTTTCTTCTTACAAAAATACAAAAAAAAAAAAACCCTAAAATTCCAAAAAGAAATAAATTGATGAACGATTTTTAGTTAACGTAAACATCACCTCCTTATGTTTGACCTGGGACTCACTTTTCGAGTTCCGGTATAAATTTTATTTGACCATAAGTTTTGCAACTACGACAACGGGTTACTTGTAACCTTGATTTCAAACACGCGAAACACGTGCGATCATAACCCCAATTTCAAACACGTGAAACCCGTGTGATCAGTAGCTTTCTACAGCTACCCAACTCACCCAAGACTCGAAAAGAGCTTTAAGCTCTAAGCATCTTGTGAAAAGTGATAGACTTACTAAGCAGTCATTAAAATGGACTTTAGGGACTGATTTTACTTTTACACATAGCATGTAGGTTAATTTCGCTTGGGACTAGCAAAAAGCAAGCATGGGGGTATGATAAACACACATGAATTCATGATAAAGTGGTTATTTATGATAGTTCCTAGGCTTAGCATTGCATATCATATTATAAATACTACATAACATCCTTTGCGTGGCATCTAGATAGTTGTATATTATGTACATTAATTCTTCCATTTTCTTTTGCTAGGAGGTAGTGCGGCATCTTTACGGGTTTGGGATGAAGAATCTGACCGTATGGATGAATCCAGAGCGACGATCGCAATCGGTCAATGCAAAAATCACCCCGATCAGAGCTCTATAGCACTCTCTACAAAAACAAGATGGATGGCCCAGATGGTGCCACGTGGCACCATCCAAGCCACCCCATCAGTGCTATCTCACCCAACCTCAAGCGAGGATTCACCTCGACCATTGGATCTTCATCCAACGGTCATGGCACTCGCGACCTCACCACCCTGCACTCGACAAAGCACCGCTTTGGAGCAATGGTGAAGACAAGCATTTGAAAACTGTGAGCTCAAGTTTGAGTCACAATCCACCGCACCCACTACCATGCTAGCTAGAATAGGGCCACTCGATCTCAATCAAGCGGCCAAGATTCTTTACGTGCGATCTGACCCCACCCATTGACGCGAGGACACATGCCAGATTGCATGCAAATAATCAAAGGCGCTTATTTAAGTCGAGTGGATGCACTGTCGACTGTCGGATGTACACGAGGGCGTGATTCGCATGCATTCAAATTGTAAGGGCATGATCTGTGGGAGTCTCTCAACCGTGCGATGCTTCATCCGACAACTGTCAACGCTTGCGCCAACGGTGTGAGATTCAAATGTGGGCGAGCGTGCACCTCCTCCTCGCGATCTCAGCCATCCTTGCTTGATCCAACAGCTGACGATCGCCGCACCATACGCTAGCTGCAACCAATCTTGTAAGTGCTAGCCAAGGCACATTAATGCTTCAGCAACATCCCTGGTGGGTCTTTAGCGACATCTTAAATGTCACTAAAGGCCCGTGCATGCAAACCACCTCCATTCTACCACTATATAAACACCCCTACACCCTCCATTCCTCTTCATCTCTGCCTACTATATTCCCACCAACTCTCAAGCTCTAGTAGCCTACCAAAGCACCAATAGAGCTTACTCTCAAGCTCCAAAGGCCTCTTATTAGTGTAATGATCCTTTGCCCCACCAAACATTCGTCCTTCCTCCAACCACCTTCATAAGAAGCCTTAGAGTCATCCTCCCACCTCCAATCTAGTAGAAGATTGCATCCATCTCCTCACCTCCATTCTAGAGCCTCGACGAAGCATTCCTCTACCCGACGTCCTCTTACATCTCACCTCCTTCATCCAAGCTTCCGTCAGGCACCGACATCTCGCCGAACAACTGATTTGGGAGATTTTCTCTCAGCCCTATCTCTTTTATGCTTTCATAGATTATTGTAACAAACATTTGCATAATATATCATAGTTGTGCTCCATCTCATTTTGTGAACTTGTCTTGCTTTTCTTTTACTTTCAAAAAAAAAAAAAATAAAACCCCAAAATGCCAAAAAGAAACAAAACGAAGTG
Organism: Thalassia testudinum; assembly: GCA_037157565.1. Classification (NCBI taxonomy): domain Eukaryota; kingdom Viridiplantae; phylum Streptophyta; class Magnoliopsida; order Alismatales; family Hydrocharitaceae; genus Thalassia; species Thalassia testudinum. The sequence goes on from JAZHRO010000007.1 coordinate 16,931,876, forward strand.
CAATTTTCAAAAAAGTAAACGTCGCCTCCCTGTGTTTGAACTAGGACTGCCTTGGAGTTTCGGTTATAAATTGTATTTGGTATATGTGTTTTGCGAGCTACGACGATGGGTTCTCCAAATCCTAATTTGAATTCATGAAACATGCCTCATCAAAGTTGCTTGCCACTTAGGGTTGATTTTAAGTACTGAACCAGGCACTCGACATTTTATTTCTGATTTTAAAAGGAATATATTTACACTTGTGTTTTGCAAACTTGGAGTGTTCTCCAGAACTTGATTTGATGCACCTAAGATTAAACCCTAAAAGCTACTAAACAAGGTTAAACCCTAAAAGACACATCATCAAATAACCTTGTTTGCAAACCATGGTTGTGCACACGCACACATTTGAACTGATCATTAAGGGCACAACCTATCTAAAGGGCCCATCACATTTTAAGAGCGCAATCATCCCAAGCCTAATTGAAACTTAGTAGACGTTGGCTGATGGGAACACCATCATGAGCCCTAACTAGCTCATTTTGACCCAGAAAAGAGACTAGAAGCTCCTACATAACCAACTAGAGGACCTCACTCAATGAATAACCATTCTGAGAGAAAAGTAAGAAACAAGGGGTAAAACTACAATTTTACCTTTACAATAAAACAACGGGATTTCTCATGGGCTAAACATAGGTCAAATGGTCTTAACAAGATAAAAAGTGGATTGGTTCAAACAGAAATGGGTTCATGTGAATTCTAGGAATTAAATGACTTCTTGTAACCTTAAAACAAATCCACTTAATTTAACAAGGTTCTGGTCAGAATAAAATTCACCTAAACCCTGTAAAAATCATGGAAAAATATCCTTTAGGGTTTAGAACCTTCAATTTGGCCCTTAAAACCTATTTTGACCTAAATTATGGTCTCAGTCAAATGTTTGCCTTAAATTAGGTTTTTATGCAAATTACCCAGTCAAACGTGGTCAAACCCAAAATCCAATTTCACCATTGGATTCCTTAGGTCCAAATTAGGTTTTTACCAAAATTTGGACCAAAGGGGAATTCACCTTAACCTACTTTGCTAATAGGTCCAGCCCAATTACATTTCTACCCCTAACTTTTGAAAACTTCTGCAGAAGCCCCCTTATCCTTATCTTCATTCTTTGAAATTAGGTCCTTCCACCATATAGCGGAGGGAATCCTACTCCGGCGAGGTTTCGAGGGAAAGATCTCCTTCATTCCTCAGACAATCCCCTTCAAAATTGAAAGGGAGATTCTCTGAGAAATCTCCTCCAATTTGAACACAATTCCAAGCTCGATTTGGTATCCAATCTCTCATGCGAATGCATGAAAGATTTGGGTCTCATTTGACCTTCCTTCTCTAGCGAGGTTGCCATGCTTGGAAGCTTGGCTTCCAAGCACGAAACCTTCCTTCAGAGCCTATAAAAGCAAACCCAAAGCCCTCTGCATCCTTCAAGCTTGAAATTAGCCTAAGCAACCCTCTATTTCGTCTCTTCCCCCTCCGGTCAGTAACTCAGCAAGCTCTAGCGACCCCCTCTCTCTCTCTTGTCATAGGGTACTCTTCGTCCTCTTCTTCTACGTCGCGCCGCACTAGTCGACTCCCCTGCAACCCCTTCATCGTCGCCGTCCTCCTCCACAGAGTATTTCGTCTCTGACGACGGCAATATGAGCCAACCTCCTTCTCAGCATCCTCCTTCTTCTATCCATGCTTAGCTAAGTTCTCTAGCCTCTCTCATCATTTTTCTCTCCTTATTTCTTCAAAACACGCCTCGACGCCTGCTATCACCTACACCTTCCTCATCTCCAGCTAGACCTTCGGCGATGCGTCCCCGCCAGTCCACGCCTCCATCTGCCCCGCCAACTACCCCATAAGCATCGTCACACTCCACTGACCACAAACCCTCACTCCAATCACCTTGCCAAGTCCCCAGAACTCCCCCAGAACACACCCACTTTCGCGCACACAGGGTGCCCTAGGCATGCACGCTCCGTCCACCCCACGCCACGCCGACCCTCGCACTACCTTCGCTGTGTCTAGGTGAAGCTGTCTGAGCGTTCTGACGTGGCCGCAAGGCCATTTTCATGGTTAGCAGGTATAGACACCTGCTACCATTAATGCAATCAAGGAGCTTTCTTGGGAGCCTCCTCCAGGACTTCTCGCTCCAGGCTACTGAACAACCGGTAGCTGCTACAATCATGGAGACTCCTACTGCGGGCATTCGCGAAGGAAGGTGGGACAACATAGTCCCACCTCGGAAAGCCTTGAGCAGCACAGTGCAATAAGAGGAAAAGGTGACATGCCTCTTTGCCTCCTGACCACGGGGTGAAGTCCCTCTCACTCCTCTAACAACCTCCTCCGTGGCACTACCCACATGGATCTGGTTTGACCCGTATACTCGACCTGCACTCCTCACCCACCACCGCACGCTGGTGGGCCTGGTCTCGGGTGCACGTACCCAACCCGATTACTTGAGAAGTGGCACTGGGAGAGCGAGCCTAAGAGAGAAAGAAGAAGAGAGATCACGGGGGCAGGTAGGGGTAGGTTTTGCTCTCTCACAGGGAAGGAGAAGAAGAAAAAGGCAAGGAAGAAGAGGGCGGAAGCCAGTAGACGCTAAGGGACGAGAAGGCAAGGACTGAAGAAGAAGGAGCTAAAGGGTGGAAGAAGAAAAGGAAGAAGGAGTTGAAGGCAGAAAAAATGGAAGCTGCCGGAGAAAGAAGAAAGAGGAGAAGACAAAAGAAGAAGAAGCAAAGGCACAGGCACGAGAAAAGAAAGGAAGAAGAAGGAAGAAAGCCAGACAGAGATCAGAGACAAAGTGAAAAAGATCAGAAATAGCACTGTAGCAATCACAAGTTTAAGATGTCTGATTCACAAATCAGACATCCATTTTTTGTGTTCTTCATATACATTGCTATGTAGTGTTCACATTTACATTTTTGCATTATAACTCTGATTTCCATTGCCTATTATATTAAATTTTAAAGCTGTGCTCTTGATTTTTAAACCCCAATTTGCTCCCTATGTTTGACCTCGGATTTAAAACTTTGAGTAATAAAATTTATTTATTTTCTAGCAATTTCAACTATACTACGATGCATTGATTTTAACATTCATCTCACCCGTTAAACATTGGCCTTAAGAATTGATTTGCTCTCGGGGCTCAGATTGAGATTGTTTTCGAATAATCTACTTCTATTGGTCCATCTGATATCTAGCTATGGGTGTAGCATCAAATGGCTGCTGTTGGGGGGTATCAAAGGAACCGGAGCTGCAAGCCAAAGGAAGAACCTTCTCCCTAGCCCCTCTCTCTAACTATTTTGAGTGACCGGATAAAAGTAGACTAAATCATGTATAATCCCACGATAGGTTTTGAGACTATAGATCTTTAGGCTACCCACCTAAGGACAGGTTTGGCTGATTGTATTGCAGGGCACCTTTCTCTCCTCTATTTTCCCTCCTACACCACCATATATGCTTCCACACCATACACACAATTCCAATCCTACCCTCCTATCACTACCTATCCTCAAGATGATTACTATCTCGACTCAACTTATGACTACCCATCTCCTAGCCAGGATAATTTTGATTGGGGATATGAATCTGGACCTCAGTGTCTAGGGCTTAACCCTAGACAACAAAACTATGATTATTATCCTTCTTACACCTACAATTATTATAGATCTCCACCCTTTGAGGATCAACCTAACCAGATCTATAACCATGAAGGATATGTTGATTATAACACTTACCCTTCCTAGTATTCCACTAAATATAGGTTGCCACCATTCTTTGAACAGCCTGAAATGGCCTACTATTACGGAGGGACCCGAGAACCTCAATATCTTGACTCCCCTAGATTTAACCCAAACCCACCCAAATCTGAACCAAACCATCCGATTCAGGAGAACTGGGTTCAAGATAGGGTGTTGGTTAACTTGAGGAACATCCAATCTTTAGAAGCTCGGCCAATGCCATGCACTGAAGCATCGGAGCCTATGATAAAAATGATTGATGGGTTGAATAGCTCTTTATTCGATTTCCTCCAACATGTTAGGGGTAGGGGCCTGTGTGAGTTTCTACTTGGGAAATTGTCGAGGTTGAGGATGAAATTCGTGGTTGGCTTAGTCCAATCTTGGGATGATTCCTAAGATGAACCTCCTTCAGGAGAGCCAATGTCTGAACCTGCTTTGGTGCTTGTCAGGGGGGATACATGTTCTGAGATCGAATTTGACCAGGTTGGTCTAGAGCAACCAATTCTTGATGAACCGATTGCTTCACCCGAGATCCCTGAGCCAAGGAGTGAGGAAAAATGTCACTTTGAACCAGGAAATGACATAAGATTTTCAGACATATATAAATGAGGATCAACAATTCTTTGATTGTGAGGGTAAGGAATCTTTAGGTGATGTCTCACTTCAGCTTAAGGAAGATGATCTTAGTGAGACAAACGGGCTTGAGGAGCTTGATGGACCATTTGATAGTCTATTCATTGAAGAGTTTGATTCGGTTGGGGCCAACTTGGAGGATTCGAATCATCATTTACTAGAAGATTCAATCAGTAGCCCCATTCCTCAACCACACCCCGAAGGGATTGATTTTGATTTGGAAATCATTATGCCCAAGTCAGTCTTGATTTAGCCACAATTGTTGAACTTGGGCACTTTAGATGGGGTGTACAATGATTTGGAGGTCCCAAAAATATTGATTTTAGAGGATAGGAATTTGGTAATGAAAATCTAGAAGGATAACTCAGTGGGAAACATAATTTTGGATCTAAGAGTTCCTATTGACCTAAACCTGCCAACTTTTTACTAGGACCCTTTTGATATATTTGAGATGCAACCCAAGCTTAAAATCATTGATTATCTTTCTAAGTTGAAATCTAAAAGGACATTCAAACCTATTGAACCATCTCTACCCATTGTTCGATACTTTGGTCTTGGGTTACATATTGCAAAACTACAGGCTCGACCTCGCAAGCTCAACAATCTCAGGTTCTTGGTGATTTTCATCCAGAACCTTAGACCTACTCAACCCTAGGGCGTGGGTCTGAACCATAATCTGACCCACATTTCTGGACACCTATAGGTAGGTCCTGTGATGAATATTTTTATTTTGATTCTGACTTACACTTGTGAATTCCTAATTTCTTCTTTGTTTGTATTTTATGCCTAGCTGAAGGAAATAAATTTAGCACATGTGTATATTCCATGTTCTCTATGGAGCTAACCAGATTTTCACGAAATTCAGGTGATATTCTGTTTACTCCACCCTTTTCATGTCTTTATTTTTACAATGAGGACATTGCATCATTTATACATGGGGGGTGGACAACTAATCTTGAAATTACTACATTAGCTCTATAGAATCTCTTTTATTTTCTTTATTTTTAAAACAAAAAAAGGAAAATGAAATTTCAAAATGACAAAAAAAAAGAAAGAAATTAAGAAAATAGAACTTAGGCATTTAGAACTTTTTAACTTCAGGAAATGATACGATATGAACTGAACACTTAAACTCTCCAGGTTTTCGGGCTTAATTAGCCTGGGTGTCCACTCGAATGTTGACTAAGTCTCAAGTCCTTGCTAAGTAATTTTATTTTAATTTGGTAAATAAATTGGGGTGATAAGTACAAGACTTATCAACACACCCTTTGATTTGGGGGGACTTTATGCCTAAGCATCAACACAATATTTGCACTGGTTCACTTTTCGACGATTTTTATAGAAATTAGGTAGCTAATGAACTTTCTATAGTAGTATGGCTAGCAAGTTGCTGTGGGTAACAACCCATTGGTAGGTTGTCCAGAGCCTAGCTACATGACCACACTCATTCTACTATTTTTCGGTAAATCTTAGATCAAGGAAGCCACCACTTAGAAAAAGAAAAAAATGATACTAAAAAAAAAGAAAAAAATAAAAAATAAAAAAATAAAAAATAGAAAAAGGTAAGAATAAAAAAATAAATAAAACTATACTTCACCACACGAGTATGGCTGGCAAGTTGCCGTAGGTAACAGCCCATTGGCTGATTGTCTGGAGCCCAACTCAAACAATTGCACAATAATTCCCAAAACACATAGGGATGATGTAGGGGAGTAGAATAAACCAAGGAGATATACACTGGGTTTGCCCTTGTGTTGACTCGATAAAAAATTAAGTAGGGAGAAAGCTACTATTTGGAAAGATAAACCTTCAGGGAGAAACTCTTAAAGTCACCTAGGGTCATAGAAACCTAAAGTCCGTTTTAATGGCCGCTTAGTGAGTCTATCACCCTCTCATAAGATGCTGAGCACTTAGAGCGCTTTTCAAGTCTTAGGAGGGTCAGGTAGCTGTAAAAGGTTATCCCGAAACTCTCAAACTCCAAAAGTCCAAAAAAATTAGAAAAGAAGAAAAATAAAAAAAATGCATCTTCCCTTTTCAAATAAGGCGAGGACTTGGACGGTTTGCATCATGGCAGACACCTGGGTATTGTTGAGTTTTCATAGTTAGGACCTTAGTTGAAATTTTCTATTATTAATAAACAACTTAGGCCTAAGCGACCGATGATTGCACAACAATCATGCAACCTAAAACACCTGAATTAAGCTAGTTTCTAGCATAACTTAGGGATAATGTATACATAAGCATTGTAATTTGCATAATGGTTAGTTTAATTAGCTGCACAGATAAAATTAACATTTTATGTACTAATGAGAGGTAATTTTAATCGCAGATGATTTGGAGTCGCAGATGAAAGATTGGACCAGACAGATCTAATCCGGGCAACGACGGGAGTCCAATGCTTCCAAAATAGTCTCGATCAGACAACTAGGGCATTGTGTGAAGTCCATAGAAGAACGAAGATCATGGATGGAAAGGACAAAGATCCAAGCCTCAGATGAAACATCCAATCACATGGATGGGTCCAAATCAATGATTGCAATCCAACGGCACCAAAATCAACTCAATCGGAGGTCTATATAACCATGTACAAGGAAAACAAGATGGATAGCCATGATGGTGCCACGTGGCACCATCACAGTCACCCCCTCGTCGCCGCCCCATCTACTGAAGCATCTCTGTGCATGCTGTGGGCTGTTGGATCTCCATCGAACGGTCATAAATGTGCCACGTCACCACCTTCAGGTGCTTCATCAAGAAGGAGTGACTCTCGACTGTTGGATCTTCATCCAACGGCTGAGAGTGCATGTCAACAAAAACCCAAACGTAATGAGAAGGATGCCGCATTGGTTAGCACCCTCTCCATGGAGCGATGGGCATGCGTACGAGCTGCGCCTCACGTGAAATCAGGCGTGGATTAAATAGCATCGTTGGATCATGAGTGAAGCACAGAGATGCAGCCATGCGACGAGTCGAGAGCGGATCGCGGTGACACGCCTAATCCAAAGTGTGATCCTACGCGATTTTTGAAATGCGAAGCGAGGGGTGCTTGCATTTAAGCCGTTCGATCGTGAGATTAGACATCTGACATTGAGGGGCATTTTGAAGGCGAGTGACGAGTAGGAAAATGCAACGCGCAAGTGAGGAGAGATCTGCGGCCATCCAATTCTGATCCAATGCATGAGAGAGTGCCACGTGTCAGCCAAAGATTGAATCCGAGTGATAAGGAGGCCTATGAAGGTGTTTTGAGGACTAATTCACTCTGTTGATCTCCTAATCGAAGAATCTGGTTAGCCAAGAGGCTATTGCACGGGTTTAATTACTCAAATGCTCTATTTTCCTCTCAACATAACTATAAAAGAAGGCCCAGGGCCCCCCAATTGAAGAGCATACTCCAACCATCTCTTCCATCGAACTCTTCGACCTTCCTCCAGGCCAAAGCTCCCCCTCTTCAACTCTGCTCCAACCTTTGTCCCGATGCTCTGGATCTGAGGTGTTGCCACATCTCGCACAAGCATCCTACAAGCAGCATCGTCTCTTTACCTCTCTCTCTCTCTCTCTTTCTATCTATTTGCTATTTATCTCTATTTTAGCATAGCAATCGTCTATTTTGAAAAAGACTGTTTCTGAATGCAATACAATTCTGATTATATATCTGATTCCTATACATATATACATATATAAATACCTATTTAGAGCATGTTCTATTGAAAAGCTTCTATATAAATTGTGATTACCTCCCTGCGAAGTACCTGGTATTCACTGGTCTTTACAAATTTATTTATCGACATGTTTCTCACTATACTACAACTAAATAATCTTTTAAAATATGATTTACATGCCGAACAAGTTGGATTTAGGCAAATTAGGATTTTCTTGAACCTTAGCATTAGTTAGAATTTTCTTGCTTATTAAAAAAAAAAATCTCTTGATATTTGGGCTGAAATAAAGTCTTATCTTATAAATTTAATTCCCGAAGATCTACACATTAAAAAATTCTCAAATTTTTAATAGACATGAGTATTGAAGTCAGAAATAATATATCCAAAGTTTGTATAAATAAAAGTTATAGAAAAATTTCAAAAATTCTTGCACTGATCCAATATCAATAAGGTTATTATTCTTGATTTTTCAGAGTTCAAAATATCATAAGAATTTTTATACAGCTCCGATTGACTTAAAATTTGCAACACTAAATTTTTGAGATAATCAAGTATTTAGGACAAATCGGAAAAAGAATTTCTTGCATGAATGATTACACGAATTATTAAATCACAAACTGATGATCAAAACAGACTACAAAATCCCCAATAAACTTTAAATTAGAAAAAAATAGAAAATGTGCATTAAAAATTGTTGAAAAATATTTTCTGAGTGCCTAGTTAGTGGTGCAATAGGACCAATTGATTGCATTTCTTGGGTCACACCTCTCATCTGATTTTAAACTTAAAAGTATCATCTAGAAATATTTAGGCGTAGGGTTTCATGCTAAGGATAGAACACACCTGTATTTCCATACTTAAAGGAAATCTATCAAACAAATTGGGATTTGCAAAACTTTGGTGTGCCTCATTAGAACCTTGATTGAAGATATTAAATCAAGTAAACTCTAAAATGCATTAACACAAGCAATTGAATCTTAAAATTCACTTCATCGTAAAAAAATTGCTTGTGAACCCTTTGCCTACGTACTTGATATCTGAAATTAATTCCAAAAGCACTTCAAACCCAAGCCTAAAATTGAGTAGACGTACCGTAAGTAGGACTAATAGACTTGGAGACTTGAAATTAGATTGGGTTAAGGTCAAGGCCTTATGTACTTGGACCCACTGGTGACAAAAAAGGTTAGTGCGGTAATTGCATTAACCCTTAGTGGTGTCCCACCATGCAAGGTGTCCTAAGGGGTCCCTCCCTTCTGGCCAACAAAGTAATTAAAGGGTTGACCTAACCCAATCATGTTTTGTTGGGAGCCAGGATAAGGTCTATTTAGGGTTGACACTCTAAGGACCAGCTTGATTGCTTGTATTGAAAGGGCAAGGTATTGTCTCGTCTATCTTATCTCTCTTGTCTTTTAACTTTCTTCTGGTACATGGATGCTAAAAGGTCTCTGAACCCTGATTTGGTGCCACCCTTAGAGAGTAAACAAAGGAGAAGACCTAATTTTTCTAAATACATTCCAATGGCCAATTGCTATGAGGAAGAACTGATTGAGGAGGAAACCATGGACCCATACTCCTTTGCCTCACACTATTCCTCCTATTCTCCCTATCCCAACCCATCCCTTCAACTTCTTCAGGATGGGAGAACCCTCCTCAACACTTGGGACTAGATTCCCTTTCCTACAGCTCATATTCCTGATGGTAACACCATCATGAGTTATAACTATCTCATTTTGATCTGATTAAGTGATTAAATGCTTCGACATTACCATCAGAAGACCATAATTCATTGCAAATCCTTTCAGAGAGAAATACAATAAACTAGGGTTAAAACTATAATTTTACCATCATATATTGAATGAAGAATGACCACTGGTTTTATTAGGGGTTAATTAAGGGTCAAATGGTCTTAAGAGTCTAACAAGTGGGTTAACATAGATAGAAACAAGTTTTCACAGGTTATGGGAATTAAATGACTTTCGACACTCTAAAAATTGACTCATTTAATTAGCTGAGGTTCTGGTCATGATAAAATTCACCTAAACCCTTTAAAATTCATAAAAAAGTGTTCTCTGGGGTTTGGTAAGCTTGATTTGACCATTAGAACCCGTCTTGACCTAAAATAGAGCCACAGGTAGACTTTTGCTATAATTTCAATTTTTGCATAATTTAACCAGTCAAACTAAGTTAAAACAAAAATATGACTTCACCATTGAATTGCTTAGGCCCAAATTAGATTTGTACCAAAATTTGGGCCTAATATGAGATCTTCTTAACCTAATTTGCAATTTGGTGCTGTGTGACTCTTTTATCTCACACATATGCCCCTAGCATTTGAATCCTCTACATTTCGGTCCCTAACTTTTTCATCAACTTGACAAAAGGGTCCCTGCCACCATGAATCCTAAACTTACAAACTCCGACAACCTTAAGATGGCAAGATCTCTGTGATTTCATGACGAATCCCTCTCAAAATTGAAAGGGAAACTCGTCAAGTAATTGCTTTCCGAATGAGTCAATCCAGGGATCCTAAATCTCCCTAGAATCCCAATGTGAACATTTTGATTGATTGGGTATCCACCTCCGATGAAGAGCTCAGAGTTTCTAAGCTTGTTTTCCAAGCTTGAAACTCCATCTAGAGCCCTATAAAAGGACCGCAGTGGCCTTGTGCATCCTGTCAGCAAGTTTTGGTGAGTCAACCACCTATAATTCTCCTCCTTCAACCACCAAAACACTTGCTCTGGGGACCCACTTTGATCCTCCTCTTCCGGCCGTCCAATGACCAAATTGGTTGGCTTTCTCGACCCCTCTCTTCGTCGCGACCCTCCCCAGCCAAAAAGAGGGTGTATCTTCGCCTACTCCATCGTCGCCATCTTGTCATCTCCTCCTCCTTCTCTATGGCCAGTCTACCACAACTGACCGCCTTCGCCTCTGTACCTTGTCGCTAAGTATCCTTATCTCTTTCTCCATCTCTCTACATCCTTTTCTCACACTCAAATCATACCTTCGACCACCACTACACCTCTAACCCCACCTTCATCCCCACCTCCAGCGACTTCACTGGTGAAGGTTTCCACTTGCTTCACAGCTCAAACCCCTCGCCAATCGATCAAAAACCTTCGCTGTACCCCCCTTATCCAAAGCCTTAACCTATCGCAGTCCACCGACCACCCAAAACACCCACCGAGTAACCCACCTTCACGCTACCTATTCCGTCATCGACCAACCACCTCCGTGTAGCAAACTCCATGAATCCATCGCCGTTACACTCACCATGGTTTGGCAAAACTTCTGAGCTGCTCTGACATGGCCATTAGGCCATATTCCTTGTCTCAGGTCTCTTACCGGTCACCTCCACCACCGCCATCTTTGTCGCCCTATTCTTCGTGTTCCAAGACAAGCACCTCCCAGGTGCTATGCCCAGGTCATGCGAGGAAGTTCCAAGGCAGTCTCCAGGCCTTCAACTGCCATCAACATGCACTACTGCTACTTCAATTTGGCAAGAAAAGTCAACGGTAGCCGCGCAAGGAACAGGGGGACAACTTTAGTCCCACCTGGTAGAAGATTGAAGCCACCGTAGATCATAAATTGAAAAAGTACTGGTGGATTATTGCCTCAGCATGCATAAGGGGTGAGGTCCCCACACGCACATGCCCTCGCCCACGCTCACACCTTGTGGATCATGGCTCGGTTCGGTTGCCCAGATACTTGAGTATGTTCTAGCTTGCCTGAATATGAGAGAGGAAGAAGAGAAATAGAGAGGGGAGGGGGGTGTTGAACATCGGAAGACTACGCTATCAGAGTTGGTTTTGAAAGCCTGTTGTTGTAGTTTGACTAGCAAAGAACTCGGGTTCAACAAATAAGGTTTATACTGGAAAAGAAATCCTGGGTTGAACTCAGGGAGGCTACGTCGATCAAAATTCGCAATTATATTTTTTTTCTTTTTGTTTAAAGAGAGGAATAATCATAATGAAGTGGAATAAATATAGAGAGAGAGAAAACATTCACTTGATGTTGCAAAATGTTTTTACAACTAAGAAAGCAAGAAAGGATTACACTAGAAAGCAAGAAATTATTACGATTAAAAAGCAGGAAAATTCCACTGTAGAAAGCAGGAAAATGGAATGGGAGAGAGAAGTTATCCTCCTCGATGATCGCTTGGAGGATGAGTCAGACAAGACAACACCTGGAAGATGAGGAACGAAGCGGAAAGAAGGAGGTCGAAGCAGGAGGAATGGGAATGAGGCAGCACATCGTCGTCGTCGTGGGATCCGCTTCCTGAATGGGGGAGAAAAATTTATTTTAGCTCTTGAGGAGCATCCCTGTTGTGGGACAAGCTTCTCTTGAGCTTTGGAGAGGGAGAGAAAAGAAGGAAGGGATGAGAAATCCACATGGAGGGGGTCTCCTTTTATAGTTGCAAGGTGTGGGGGCATTTTGGACGTTTTAATTTCAAAAACAATAATTTGGGACCTTCAGTGACGGACTTAAATGTCACTAAAGGTCCGTCATGGGTGACATGTAAGCGCACTTCTCACGCCCACTCTTCTTCTCCGCTGAGAATGCCTGTGCACGTTCACGCACTCACAGCCGTTCTACCAAGAGATTGGATGGCTAAGAGTAGCTACGCCTGCACCGCGTGACTATGTGCGATCTCGCGTAAGCACTGCACGTCTGATCATCCGTGGGGACTATCGTTCGCTCCCCGCCGCTCGATCTTCATCACGCGACTCTGATCGCATGCCCACAGCACGCCTACACCTTGATTTGGGCCATCGCGGGGATCGATCTCGCATCCTCTCCCTCGCCCACGAGCGTGAAACCGTTGCACTAAGCCGGTGGATGGTCACGGTTATGCAAGCGTGCTCGACCTTTGGATCTTCATCCAATGCTCGAGATCAAACGAGCGGGTGAAGGAGGGCTACGACCGTTGTTGGGCAGCTATGATGGCACCATGTGGTGCCGTCTAGGCCGTCCATCTTTAGAGTGTTATAGATGGTGCCACGGGTGTTGGATTGGACTGATTTTGATGCCGTTAGGCTGCGATAGTCGATCCGAACCCATTCATGCGGTCAGATTTGTCGTCTGAGGTGTGGATTAACACCATCTTGGCCCTTGCTTTTTAATGTTCCTTGATCTCTATTTAGTGTTACGGATGTCCGGTTAGGGCGATCATAGAGTTGTTGAACTCCAATCGTTGCCCTGATCAGATTTGTATGGTTGGATCTTCAATCCGAGGCCCTGTTAAAAAGTCACCCTGTCCCTGACCATAAAAAGGAGACAATTACTATACAATTTGTACAACTTGATCTAAATGCATGATTATGCATGTTATGCACTATTTACAATGTATGATGCTACCGTGACACTAAGAACAAGCATTAATAGACATTTTAGGTTAATCAGATGTATGCACATCACACCCCCATGACTATCTTTTGCTAGTCCCTAGCAAAAACTACATGCTATTTATAAAAGAATTAGGTTGTATTACTTTGGCATAAGTTATTTTCAACATTATGAAATTTTTTACTCAGGATCTGAACTTTCAAAGTCACAAAGCGCCCAGGTGTCTGCCAAAATGCAGATCGCCTCAAGCCCTCGCCTTATTCAAAGAAAATTATCTTTTTCTCTTTTTCTTCTTTTCTAATTCTTTTGGATTTTTGAGTTTAGGGTCAAAGAGTTAATTTCTACAACCACTCAACCCACCCAAGATTTGATGAGAAGCCTAAGTTCTAAGCATCTTATTGTGAATGTGATAGACTCGTTAATCGACAATTAGGACAGACTTCGGGTTTCTACACCTCTAGGTGATCTTAAAAAGGGAGTTCTACCTAAAGGTGTATCTTTATGACCGGTAGCTTTCTCCCTACTTTTATTTTTATGGGGTCAGCACAAGGATGAATCCAGTGTATATCTCCTCTGCTTATTCTACTTCTTCGCTTCTTCATAAGTGTTTTGGGTATTTTTAGTGCATTTCTTAAGCTGGGTTCTGGACAACCAGTCGATGAGCTGTTACCACCGACAACTTGCCAGCCATACTCGTGCGGCGAAGTGTGGCTTATTTCTTTTGTTTTCTTTCTTTTTTTTTCTTTTTCTTTTTCTTTTCTTTTTGACTTTCTTTTTTTTTCCTTTTTAGTAGGTGGCTTCCTGGTCTAAGATTTACCAAAAGGTAGTAAGAAAAGAATGGTCCAGTGACTAGGCTCTAGACAACCTACCTATGGGCTGTTACCCACTTAACTTGCCAACCATATCACCCTAGAAGGTTCATTAGCTACCCAATTTCCGTTAAAACCACCGAACAACGAGTCAATGACAAGATAGTGTGTAGATGCTTAGACTTAGAGTTCCTTCAAATCAGAGGGTGGGTTGATAAGTCGTGTACTTATCACCCAAACTTATTTAATCAAATTAGAATAGAATTCAGTATGGTGAGGACTTGAAAAATAAATCCACATTTTAGTGGATACCCAGGCTAAATAAGCCCAAGGACTTGAAGGGTCGTAGTGTTCAGATCCTATTGTAATATTTCCTAAGATTGAAAAGTCCTAATGTCCAAGTATTCCTTCCTAAATCAATTTTTTTTTTATGTATATATACAAGAAGTGATAGAATTTATAATAATTTCACAAAGCTGACAAAATGATTCAAAAATGAATCCACCCCCCCATGCCTAGCTGATGCAATGTCCACATTGTCAAAAAGAGACAAGAAAGGAAGGGTAGAGTGTGGAAGATATCACCTGAATAAGAAGCTTGGGTCCGCTCTGGGTCAAACTGTACAACTGCTGAGTTTAATGCCGTCAGCTAGGCGAAGTCCAACAAATGAAGTCACAACATGGCTAGAGCAATCGTGTCTGAGATGGGTTTCGGAATAGTATGGTCAATAACAGGTTTCGGACGTTGACTGTTGATTTTGAATGAATTACCCATCTTTGGGTTAGAGATCTAAACAACTTCGTTTGGAAAAATCTGGTCGATAATGAATGGGTCATTCCAGTTTGACCTAAGTTTGTCGGGAAAGAGCTTAAGTTGAGAATCGAATATCTAGGCCTTTTGGTTTGGCTCAAATCTCTTGCGGGAAATCAATTGGTCATGTAAAGCTTTGGTCTGAGCCTTATAGATCTTGGCATTCTCATATGCATCATTTCTAAGTTCCTCCAACTCTGATAGTTGGAGTTTCCTGGTCTTCTCGACTAAACTCAGATCTAGATTGCACTACTTGATTGCCCAGAATGCCCTATGTTCAATTTCTATGAGTAAATGGCATGCCTTTCCATACACCAGATGAAATGGAGACATGCCGATGGGTGTTTTATATGCCATACGGAAGGACTAAAGGGCGTCCTCAAGCTTTTGAGTCTAGTCTTTACGATCAGGCCTAACCATTTTCTGCAGAATATTCCTGATCTCCCGATTGGAGATCTCAGCCTGTCCATTCGTCTGGGGATGATAAGGTGTGGAGATTCGGTGATTAACCCCGTACTTAG
Source organism: Thalassia testudinum (assembly GCA_037157565.1). Classification (NCBI taxonomy): domain Eukaryota; kingdom Viridiplantae; phylum Streptophyta; class Magnoliopsida; order Alismatales; family Hydrocharitaceae; genus Thalassia; species Thalassia testudinum. The sequence goes on from JAZHRO010000007.1 coordinate 16,947,406, forward strand.
CCAACAAATTATGAAATTGAGCATTAGTGAAATGAGTTCCACCATCACAGATGATGGCCCTCCGAATCCCAAACCTGCTGAAGATGTTCTTCTTGACAAAATCAATGACCACCTTGTGGTCATTGGTTTGGGTGGGAATTGCCACAATCCATTTGCACACGTAATCAACAGTGACAAGAATGTAATGATGTCCAAATGAAGGGAGAAAGGGTCCCCTAAAATCGATGCCCCAAACGTCGAAGATTTCGACAAGAAGAATTGGGTTTAGGAGCATCATATCTCTCTTAGTTATGCTCTCGAGTGCCTGGCAACGGGAACACGACGTTGAGAATTCCGAGGCATCCTTGAATAGAGACGGCCAATAGAATCCATATTGCAAAATTTTTGCAGCCATCTTTTTCCCGGAGAAGTGTCCACCACACGCAAATGCATGGTAGAACTTGTGTACACTGTTTAATTCGTTTTGCGGAACACATCGACGAATAATCTTATTAGAGTCGATGCAGTACAATCTTGGGTCCTCCCAGAAGTAATATTTGGCCTTAGATTTGAGTCTATCCCTTTGTTGCTTGGTCCAATCTTGGGGGATTTGACCAATGGCCAAATAATTAACAATGTCAGCAAACCACGAGGTTTGGACGCCTAAAACTCTAAGGATGGTTTCGTCGGAAAATGTATCAGAAATCAGGATGTCTGGATGAGAAGAGTCACTCAGAAGTCTCCACAAATGATGCCACCACATTCTGTACCTCGAATTTATCCTTGATTTCAAGATCAAATTCTTGAAGCAGAAGAATCCAACGAATAAGCTGGGGTTTGTTATCCTTTTTAGCCAAGAGATGTCTCAAGGCTGAGTGGTCGGTATATATAATGACGTGAGACCTTAATAGATAAGCCTTGAATTTCTCCAGAGCAAACACTACGGCTAGTAATTCCTTCTCAGTAATAATGTAATTCCTCCTGGCCTCGTCCAGAGTTTTACTAGCACAGTAGATGAGAGAGGGCTTCCTATCAACTTTCTGACCCAAAACAGCCCCGACCGCATAATCAGAAGCGTCAATCATGATCTGAAAAGGGGCTATCCAAACTAGTGGTTGCAACACCGAAGCACAAGTGACTGCCATTTTAAGATAATCAAATGCTTTAGGGCATGGTTTATTGAAATCAAACGGCGTTTCTTTGGTGAGAAGATTGCTCAGAGGATGAGCAACCTTCAAAAAGTCCTTGAGGAATCTCCTGTAGAATCCCACATGATCATGAAATGATCGAATTTGCTTAACAGATGTGCAAGGAGGAAGTTTAGCGATAGCATCAACCTTAGCTTTATCCACTTCAATTCCCCATTCAGAGGTTATATGACCCAAGATGATGCCTTCTTGTGTCATGAAATTACTCTTTTTCCAGCTAAGGACGAATCTTATTTTGATGCATTGTTTAAGAATCATTTCAAGATTAGCTAGACAAGAGTCAAACGATTCTCCAAAAATAGAGAAATCGTCCATGAAGACTTGCATAAACTCTCCCACCATGTCAGAGAATATGGCTAGCATACACCTTTGAAAAGTCACAGATGCATTGCATAAATCGAATGGCATCCTGCAGAAAGCAAAGGTTCTGTAGGGATAGGTGAAAGTAGTTTGTTCCTGATCCTTGGGATGGATAGGAACTTGTTGTATCCCGAGTAGCCATCAAGAAAATAGAAGTACTTCTACCCGACTAATCTTTACAAGATTTGATTAATTAAAGTTAGAGGGAAATGATCTTTATTCGTGGCCATGTTCAGCTTCTTGTAATCGATACAAACCCTCCAAGATGAAGCTGAACGAGTTGTGACAAATTCTCCTTTCTCATTAGTCACAACGGTAATCCCAGCTTTCTTGGGAACAATCTGCATGAGACTTACCCAAGGACTATCAGAGATCGAATAAATGATTCCCACATCGAGCCACTTAATAATCTCCTTCTTGACCACTTCTTGCATATTTGGATTTAATCTCCTCTACATTTGGCGAGAAGGGCAGGATCCATCTTCCAAAATTATTCTATGATGGCAATAAGATGGCTCGATCCCCCTGAGGTCATGAATGGTCCAACCAATTGCCTCATTGTGTTCCTTCAGGACCTTAATCAGTTTAATCTCCTGCTCCTTTGTTAATTTAGCATTGATAATCACGGGGAGCATCTTATGTGGTCCTAAAAACTGATATTTCATATTATCAAGCAATGGTTTCAGTTCAAGCTGGGGCAGGTTGATGATTGAAGGTAAGGAAGGTGCTGATGAAAACTCATCCAGAGAAAGAGGTTGAGATTGAACAAAATCAAGAACCTCTTCAGAAGATGGCGGGTCTTCCATATTGGGTTGCGGGTCCAATTCATCTTCAGAGGAGGAACTTTTAAATGCAGAAACCATCATACAAGTTTCAATATTCACATTATCATCCTCAAGTTCCTCAATAAATCCACAATCCTAGAATTTATTAATCGCCTTAAAAATATCCAATTTCATTCTTTGATCCCCAAAGGCGATTTCCATGATACCGCTTTCACATTTAAGTTGGCCTTAGCGGAAGCAAGGAACGGATGCCCCAGAATGATGGGCGTGTTCCTCAAATTTTCTGGTACAACCATGTCAAGGATAAGGAAATCTATAGGAAAATAGAAATCCTTAACCTTAACAATAACATCTTCAATAACGCCTCACGGATTTGTGATAGAACAGTCTACTAACTGCAGTGTTATTGAAGTTGGCCGAAGTTCACCTAATCCAAACTTCTTGTAAAGAGAAGTCGGAATTAGGTTGATGGATGCACCCAGATCCAGCAGTGCTCTATCAAAAGTGTAATCTCCAATGACACAAGAAATCAAAGGAGCACCTGGATCTCTCTTTTTCTGAGGGAGGTGGTGCTGGATAATAGAACTAGCCTGCTCAAAGAGTAACACCTTCCCCAGAAAAGATTCTCTCAACTTACTCTTCTATGTGCATAAATCCTTTAAAAATCTCGTGTAAGCTGGTATATGCTTGTTAGTGTCGAGGAGTGGGATATTGATCTCAACATTCTTGAAGATTTTTAGAAGCTCCTCATTACTATCAACAGACTTCTTCTTCCTTGATCTGATCAAGGCTTCAGGAAAAGAAACATGAGTCGGATCTTTGGAATTAGTTTCCTGAGCCTTGATTTCTTCTCTAGAGTTCTCCTTTCTCTCCTCAGGTTCTTCAGGATTCGATAAATTAGAACTGTGAGGTTGTGGATCCTGAGTTTGTTTACCACTCCTCAAGGTAACAGAATTTGCGGATCCATACGAGTTTGGGTCTTGGGGAGGGTTAGGAAAGATTTGAGGGGCTTCATTAGCCAAGAATCATTGATTTGCAGAAGAAGAATAACCCTGCTCAACCACCTGAGCATGTGCGTGTGAGTCCCTCTGATTTCCGCACCCATAGGCTTGATTGCCTGGATTCAGGATAATTCATGGGTTGGGTATGGGTTGAGATGGTAGAGATCTGGGTTAACGAGAATTTGCTATGAGCCCAGTTTGCAAGTTGTCCAGCGAGGTTTTCATTTGCTGCATGAGCTAGAGCATGGATCCTTGCATCTCTACCATTTTTTGGTTCAAATTAGCTCGCCCTACGGGTTGACGGGCATTCCAAGCTGGTTGATTGACCTAATTCTGGGGCAACTGAGTATAAACATGACCTTGACCCATTGGTTGCTCCAGAGCATAGTTGCTGGGTCGGAATTGCGTCTGCTGCCCTAGGATTTTCCAAGAGAAGTTAGGGTGGTTTCTCCAACCCAAATTATAAGCATTAGAGTAGAGGTTGGATCTAACATTCTCTTGTACAGCACAAACATCCTCATAGGGTGAGGATGGAGAGAAGGAAAGGGAAGAATCAGAGAAACTGGGATCAAAGGCCCTAGTTTGGAACCCGTGGGGTTCCGAATAACGCTGGCTTGCAGGTTGGGCCGCATCAAGTTGATTCACGAACTCTCATCCAGAAGGAGCTCGCGACGAACAGAATTCCTGAATTCTAGGATTGAGTGGATTGAGAGTTGTTAATTGAATTTCCAGACATCCACTCCTCCATTCTCTTAGCAACCAAGTCCACCTTATCAAGTTTATTACAAATCAATTCCATATCGAATGAATGAGAGTCGTGGACTTCATTAACATTCAATCTAGGCTGCTGGCACCTGTTAAAAGTATCCATGGAGGCATGATTGATCGAATTCTTGTTCATCTCCTCAAACAAATCATGTGCGCTATCTGCATCTTTGTTGAGGAAATTTCCTTCGTAAGAAGCGTCCACATGTTTTCTGAGTTGCTCAATCAACTCGTGGTAGAAGATCTGCAAGAGTTGCCATTTCGGCACCTCGTGGTGTGGATACCTCCGCAATAGTTCCTGGAATCACTCCCAGGCCACATGAAACTGCTCCCCCGGCCGTTGGGTAAAGGTAGTGATTGCCCATCTCAAAGCATTGGTACGTCCGATAGGGAAGAATTTCTTCAGAAAGGTCGATTTCAACTCATTTCAAGTTGCAATTAGTCTTCCTATAGTCCTGTACCAATGAGCGACTTTATCCCTAAGAGAGTAGGGGAAGAGTCTCATGATCATTTGCTCCTCATTCACGTTTCGTGCCTTCGTGGTCAGGACCAAAGTGGTCAAGTCGTCTAAGTGCTGAAATGGGTCTTCAGAGCCAAGCCCACGGAAATGTTTGATCAGGCTTAACACCTGGGCTTGATTTCTACATCTCTTGTAGGAATTTGGATGCTAGGAAGTTCCCCGTAATTTGAAGGATCATAAAAATCCTTCTAGGGTTGAGCGCCCTGCTTTCTCTGGAACCATTCTTGCATTCTCTACATTTGTTCCAGCTGCCTTCGAAATACCTCCTATGGATCCTAAGGTAGAGGAGGCTGTTGATAGGCCATGCGATCAATTTGGCTAAAATCCATTCTACGCCTCCTAGAATACTGTAGTGGTCCTTCCAATCGGGGATTCAATGACCTTCATCCTAGCATAAAATAAGAAAAGGTCAAAAGGACTGGAGATAAGAACCCTGCAGCATAAGAAAACAAGCCTTCCCTTAAGTAGGGTAGCCAAAAGATCTACAGACTCCCAGAACCCGCCTTAAGATTATAAATGATTTACTCTACTTGTGTCTACTCAATCCAACTAGTTAAAAGGAGGGACTGGGGAGAAGGTTCTTCCTTTGGCTTGTGCCTCCGATTCCTAACGTACCCCCCAGCCCCGGCCATTTGATGCTACTCCCCTAGTTAGACATCAGATTGATCAGTACAAGCAGGTTAATCGTAAACTATCTCAGACTAGGCCCCAAAGAGCGAATCAGTCCTTAAGGCCAACGTCTACTCGATTTTATTGAGGTCTGGGATTGTAGTGCTTATGGAATGTGGCGGGCCCTTAAAATGGGTTGTGTCCTTAATGATCAATTGAGTATGTGTAAGTACATGCACAACAAGGGTTTTCAGGTAAGATTATTTGTGATGAGTAGATTTTAATGTTCAGATCTTGTTTAAGTAACTTTTACGGTTTAGAATTAGGTTGATTTCAATCAAGTATGAGGCAAATGAGGTTTTCAAGCACGGGTGAAGATTTCTTTCCTTTTAAAATCAGAAATCAAGTGGAGTGCCGAGTACGAACCTAGATTAAAAACCCTAAGAGGAAGCTCTTGGTGGGTTGATTTTATGTTGAGCGGTGCGGCCCAAACAACTCAAACAATTGGTCACAATTGCACCACTGGGTCTGATTGCACGTGGGTGCGATCGCTCGCTCCCTGCCACTCAATCTTCATTATGCGGCTTTGATTGTGTGCCCCCGCCATGCTCGCGCCTTGATTTGAGGCACCGTGGGGATCGATCCTGCGACCTCTGCCTTGCCCACAAGCACGCAACTACTGCACTAAGTCGGTGGATGGTTGTAGTTATGCAAGCGTGCTTAGCTATTGGATCTTCATCCAACGGACGAGATCAAATGAGCAGGTGACGAAGGAGGGTTGCGACTGGTGTTGGGTGGCTATGATGGTGCCACGTGGTGCCATATAGGTCGTCCATCTTCTAAGTGTTGTAGATGGTGCCACGGGTGTTTGATCGGATCGAGATTTACGCCGTTAGGCTGAGATCGTCGATCTGAACCCATTCGTGCAATCGGATTTGTCGTCTGAGGTGTGGATTAACACCGTCTTGACCCTTGCTATTTAAGGTTCCTCGATCTCTATCTGGTGCTACGGATATCCGATTAGGGCGATCTTGGAGTCATTAAACTCCAATCGTCACCCTGATCAGATCCGTACAGTTGGGTCTTCGATCCGAGGCCCTGCTAAAAAGTTGCCCTTTCCTTGACCATAAAAAGGAGACAATTACTATACAATTTTTACAACTTGATCTAAATGCTTGATTATGCATGTTATGCACTATTTACAATGTATGATGCTAATGTGACACTAAGAACATGCATTAATAGACATTTTAGGTTAATCAGATGTATGCAGATCAGGGAGTTTTGCTCTGCCGCCCTCCTCTCAATGCTTATGATCTCTGAGGAAGGCCTTTGCATCTACTGGCATTGCTAAGCCCTATGCTATGCCTTCTCTGGAGCATAAGGAGGTAGACGAAGAGAAAAAGAGAAGGAAGAAGAAGATGAGAAGAGTAGCTAGAGAAGAGAAAGGGAAGGAGGAGGAAGAGTTCTCTCTTGGCACTTAGAGTTCTATTGGCTGATCTCTGAAGAGAGTGCACCGTGCACTTATCCTACGTGGAATTTAGATTGATTAGTACTATTGAGTTATTTGATATAATTGTGAGGGGTAATTAGTGATTAAAATCACCATTGTATCATATTCTTTTTGCAATATTGACATCTGCTTTCATTTGCATATCGTTCTTATTTGAAGTTCTATTATAAATTGCTTCTATTGTGCTTGAATTACAATTTTGAAATTCATATTTTTCCAATTGCTCACTTTGCTCGACCTCAGACTTCATTTCTGATATTCGAGTATAAATATTATTTATTTTTCGCACTGATTCAAATTTTACTACAACGCGATGATTTTAAAACCCATTTCAGAGCTATTAACATTTTGGCATCGTTATCAGGAAGCAATGTGCAACTTAGATCACTTGATTGCAATATCTGATTTGGTACTAACTTTCTCTATCTCTTTTGACTATGATTTATTTCAGGGATTCATTAAAGGAAGATCAGCTGCACATCAGGCACTCTAGGGGCAGTTAAAATAGAAATCCAATCTCTCCTAAGCCCCTGATTCTGAAAAGCTGAAAAAAAAAATCAATTAGGTCCAACTTGCATTCTATTTTTAGATTCAATCACAAACAAGTTGTCTAATTTGGCTCATTTTTAGAAAACACCCAACCCTGATTTGTGCACCTACATAGGGTTTAAGGTATTTAGGGCAATCACCTTCTTGCTTGAGCCCTAGGTACCATATTTTGATGAATTAAATGGGACCAATCAAGAGCCAATTAGGGTTTCCAACTTAGGGTTTTAGAGACACTTCCTTAATCAAGAATTAACCATCTCAAACAGTGTGTGCCTAAGCCTTGGTTGAATCGATCTGTACAAGTAGATCCTAAAAGCAGGATCTTAATCTCATTTGAATACTAAAAGAGGGACCTAAATTTCTCAAAGGAAAAAATAGGTGAAGTTGACCCACCTTATTCGGTTAACCAAATCTTCAAATTAGGTCACCTTGCACAAAAACATCTTAAAGTTAAAGTGAAATCAAAAGCACCCTTGCTCTTAACTTAAAACTGGTAGACCTAAGAGGTCAAGTTCTTATTCTGGTCTACCTGGATCCTCAGTGACAAGAGAGGTCGGGGGGGGGGGGGGGAACCCTGTAACTCATGGGGGTGCTCTACCATGTAGGGGTCTTCGCAGGACTCTCCCTCTCTGGCTACCCAAGTAATTCTTAGGGGGACGACTTTCTAGCTAAGGGGTATCATCTGCCCCGAACCTCTATAGTCATCCAAAATTTTTTGGGTGTCTTGATTGGGTCCAATACATTCTATCCCTCATCTACTCCATCGGTGCATGTTCGGGAGGAGGTCTCTAAGACCACCCTTGAGGCCTCCATTAGCTATTCATTCCCATCGAGGCCAAGTGTCGACCTCCCTGTTTGTGCCACAACCCAACCAAATCGATATCTCTTTTGATTCATCTGAACCTAACTATCCTTCATCCATTATCATGGAGCAACTAGTAGAAGAAAATAATCTTGAGAATTAGCTTCAGCACCTCAACGATATATTACAAGCCTTTGTAAACCCACCGCAGCATCCTATCATGCGAGATCATTTCAATCCCGTTGCGGTGGTGATCAAACCTCGAGTCCAAATCCCAGCTGGAGGTTCTAATACTGAACTCAAGTCCAACATGATTGATGCTATTCCCAAATTTCATGGGTGTAATTCCGAGGATCCTTTCTAGCATATCAAGAACCTCAAGCATCTGGCTCAGACCTTCAGGTTAGAAGCTTAAAATCGGGATGTCTTAGTCATGAAAATGTTCTCCTTCTCTCTCATGGACAAGGCTACTCATTGGTATCAAACCCTAACGCATCCAATCAACACCTGGGTGAAACTACAATTAGAATTTCTGAAAAAGTTCTTCACCGTTGGTCGAACAAAAGCTCTATGGCACGAAATCACGCATTTTACGTAGCAAGCAGGAGAACCAATTCACGAGGCATGGGATCATTTTCTGGATCTCATGCGAAAGTGCCCCCACCAAGGAGTTCCCAAATGGGAACTAGTCCAATCTTTTACCAGGGACTCCGTGAGGATATTCGATTATTCATCAATGTGACCTGTGGAGGAAACATCATGGGTCAACATGAAGACACCGTGTGGGAGATTCTCGAGAACATGGGCGAGAACTCCATCAATAATGAATCCACGGGCATGCTTGACCAGACAAATGCCCATGCATTGATGTATCCAAGGAGAGCACATGAGACACAGGGCTTGTTGTCTTCCATTGACTTGGAACTGATGGCTAGTCACCTGGACAAGGTCTCTATTATCGAAATAAAGGTGGATAAGCTAACTCGACACCTGCAACGAGGCACCTCTATGCAAAACCCGTTCGCGCAACCACCCTCTAGCTAGGAGGTTGTGCATAACATTTACCACTGAACTTCTTAGGAGATGGACCTATATCCACCCCCGTCTGATTCTATGTTCAGAGGAAACTCCGAACCTACCTATTCTGGTTGGGGGAACTTTGAACCCTCGTATTCTAACTTTTCTGAGTCTCCTCAGACTTGCGAGGACCTTAATGCCATCCAAAATGATCCATTCTCAAACACCTACAACCCTAGATGGCATAATCATCCTAATTTCACATGGTCAAGGAATAATCAAAATCAGAGACCTAAATATTAGCCTCGAACACAAACTTCGTGTCCATATCAGTCGCCTCAGCCTTGGCCCAACCTAACTTATCAATCCGGGCCAACTCACGAAGATCAGATGACTCTTATTCTTTAGACTTTGGCTGACATTCAAAAAATGAATGCGGCTATGCAAAAATAGCACAAAGACGAGATCATAGAGGTTCTCAATCAACTCGCCCAGATGGCAAATCCTTGCCAACCTGGTGCACTTCCTTCGCAACCTCTACCTAACCCAAATAACGTGCCAAACCAGAGGCGCATTATGAACCCAACTTAGGGCCAAGCTCACTATGTCTATTAGGCCCCTTCGACTCCATCACCCAACGAGATGGAAGCTTCTACATCATATGCGGGTTATCAGCAGCAACCACCTCTTTTGCCCACACCAACCCAGAACCAGCTAGGACTAAATTCAGTTACCACCCGTAGTGGCAAATCAACATAGGACCCACCTTATCCAAGCCACTCTCAGCCTAGCAATGCAAACCCAAACCCTAGGATAGTCATCTAGGATACCCCTATTCCAGATCGAGAACCTGGACCCATTCTAGAGGAACCCGCAAAGGTTCCAGTTTTGGAGGCCTTGACCAAAGGAAAAAGGAAACCCCAACCCGTGGCACTTGAGGAGGACCTGGTCATGCTCCATGAGCAAGTCCAAATAAACAACCCCTTGATGGATGCTATACGCCATGTACCGGCTTATGTGCGATTCCTGAAAGACGTATGTACACCCAAGAGTAAGTGAGTGATAGGATTTTTCGCTTTTCAGAGATGATGTTTATCATAAAAATACTGTGTCGTAGTATATAATGTGGCAGAAAACCTTCAATCAAAGTTGCTAAAATACTGAAATAATACCACACTTCAGGTCATATCACAGGGAGACAGAACCAATAAAATCACCAATATCAATTCCACATAAAATCATGTTCAAGAAAAATATATTGCCATTGATATCAACTCATCATGTGAGGAAAGAAAACAAAATGCATTAGCTAGTAAACCAATCCTCCAATATTGTCACAATAAACCAAGAAGAGGAGGGCCTCCCACAAATTTACCATGATAGAATAATTAATACCAAAATCTCAATCTTTGACAAGGGCAATCAATGTAAACTTTAACTGAACCTTTACTATAAAGAAACAGGGGACTTCGTTCCCCTCATCAGTGCATGGTGGGGGAAGCACGGTTGATGGTACGAAGCTCGGAGGAGGTCGTCGGGGGTGAGGGGCGCCCACTGGCGGTGATGGTTCGGCCGACGATGGCCAGAGATGGCTGATTGGTGGAGAAGAACCCACCGGCGGTGGTGTCTTCCCATGGCATGCGTGGACTACGAGAGAGAGTCGACTGGCGATGGAAGCGAACTTGAGGTGTCGAGGCGAGGTTAACTATGCCAACGACGTGGTGTGCAATGGCCAGACAGGGCAGCTGCACATCAAGATGAGTAGTCGGTGGTGGGTTCTTCTTGGAGAAGAAGAACAGTGCATGGAGTATGGGAGGAAAGCCGGCTGCTATGGCTATGGAGTGCTTTCATGGATGGCACGCACAAGGGGCGCGAGGAAGAGAGGTGCGTTGAGGCATGGTGCTTGCAGTCATTGGTGGTGAAGAAAGAGAAAGATGGTGGTCACGACGGGGTGGTGCAGGCAGCGGTCGCTGCTGTGCATAGAGGACGTGCAGGTGCAGGTGAAGGTGCTGCAGTGCCGGTGGGTGCAATGGAGGTGTTGCTGCAACGACAAGAGCGAGTGGAAGTGCTGGCCTCACGCTAGCAAGCACGCACATGATGGCACTGCGTGCACGAGGGGGGGCCTGTTGTGAGGCTATGGCTGCATGTGATTGTGGCTGCACACGGTGAGGGGGGTATGCACGCGACTGGCTGTCGTCGGTGAGGGGGTCACAGTGCGTGTGGCTGGCTACGGTGCATGCTCTCTTCACAGTGGAGAGGAAGGGAGTGGATCCTCCATGAGACCCCTGAAGGGGAAGAGATAGAGATAATCCCCCCCCAAGGCCCTGGCATGGTCGTTCTTTTTTTTAAATAAAAAATCTTGCAGTTGAGAGAAAAGGGGAGGAGGTTGTTTCAACCAAGCATTTCAACTTTACTCTTTCCTTTGTCAAATTTGAAGATACCTGCAAAAAAAATATATATATATATAAGTAATATGTAAATAAATGATCAATGAAGCATATGCATTGGGTTAAAAATATAGGAATGTCAAAATTTGAGTTTAATTAATATATTTGTATAATGCGTGCTCAAAATGTAGTTCAATTCCCAACATGAGTGTTCTAAAGTACAATTAGTAGTCCAATAAATTGGACTCATCAAATAACCCCATGCCTAAGTTTTGCTTGTCCCTAGCAAAAAGTGAAAAATAATAGAAGTAGCCAAAAAGGTTTCTTCTTTTCTTATTTCAAAAGTTTAGAGATCTAGACAAATGTGAAGTGATAGTAGCCTTCGTAATTGATCCAAGAGAAAATAACCAACTTACATTTGCAGTTCATACTTAACCTTTGGTAAACTTTTAGTAGGATAGGCAATTTCTTCCCTCAGGGATAAAGTAGAAAACAATTTGTAGTTTGACCCTGGCTTTTTGGCTTTGGTAGGTGAAACTAAGTTGAGTGGATTAATATGTGGTGGCTCTCACTCATCTAGTGCTACATGTAGTCCAGTACTGTAGACTCTAGATCTCTAGACTATTAAACAAGTCAACTCGGAGAGAAGCTAAACAACTGTGCTCTCTTGATATTCCTTTATGCTCACTCTTTTCCTTCTTTTCTTTCTGAGATTACAAATCTCACCAGATTTAGTAAATGTACTCACTGTTTGGTGGTGTCACATGGCATTCACACTTCCACTAAAGTCCTAACAACTCTACAACTAAGTTAGAGTCCTCAGCCAGTATTTGGGCAATCAAAAATACTGAAAGGTAGGAATGGGTCATATTTGGTGGATCGTGGTGGGTGCTTTTGTTGCCTCAGAAACATCATCACGAAGATAAAATATAAACTTGAACTCTTTTCTTTTTCTTTTCTCTCTTTTGTTTTATTTTGTTTCTTTTTTCTAAATATAAATGTTTCTTCTTTTTTTTTCTTTTCTTTCTTTTTTCCCCTTTTTCTTTCTTTATAAATCAACATAACATGACACAGACTTTTATTTATGAGGCATTATTAGGGATAATGATGGTCAAGAGGATATTGTGTGGCTTATTTGGTGGAAGTGCCCACTCTCGGCACCAGGAAGGAATGGATAGGACAAGAGTATTTCTGAACTTTGGCATTATTACCCTCCTTCAGCCAAGGATTCTACGAAGGGTAGTCGTAGCCATCCACCAAAGTCATAGTTTTATTAAGACTCAATCTCTGTGTATCTGCCTTATTTGGTGACTCTCAGGAATTCACACAATATTCGCACACTGGAACAGAGAGCGAAAACTATGCTTAACTCTGTGGTATCATCGTCTAATTGTCTAGAACTTAAGAGTCCTTGCACTAGACTTAGCACACCAGTAAACTCTCTACTTTTTTCTCACAAATATGAGGTGGATCTAATAGAAGATAGTATGCCTAACTCCCTATTAACTATCCAAGGGTTCAGTAGACTAAAAATGGATATTAATTTTCTATAAAGATCTATTACCCAGTCTACGTGCAAGTAAAGTAAATGTACTGGATTCTAAACTTAAGAAACAATTTAAGAAGAAAAAACTTTAATGACACCTCCATGACAGAGATGTTTTGCTAGAGACTAACCAATTCAGCTCAAGAAAAGAATTATATATATATGCTAACCTAAATGCATGAATACTTCCAAAAATGCAAAATGCACCCCCCCATGCCTAAATCCAATAATGTCATTGTAAAATTAAAACGGGGGGAGAAAGGAAGGAAATCACCTGATGATGGTGTTATTCTGAATGGTGGGTTGCCTCCCAACAAGCGCTGCATTTTCTATCAGCAACAAGAATTATAGGGAACTTGTAAGTCTGGTTCTCGATAAAGAAAGCTAGGCCCTAAAAATATGCATAAAAGCACGGGCCTAGAAAGCAGGTAGCCACAGATGTTGGCGAGCTAATGATGCATCGTGATTCCAAATGCTCGCCAGAAGATATGAAAACAAAAAACCTCATAGGCTACCTGGGGAGGTCTAGGAATAATCAAATGAACATGAGAAGGGTCCTCCCATAATGGAATAAGTAGTGGATAACAAGGTTCCTCCAAAGCAGGAAGGGTTTTAAAAGATACAAACATAATTATTTCAAACCCCTGAATGGCGAGACTAAAAGTACAAGCATCAATCCACACTCGCCATTCTACCCAAGCATGTACTAGATAGATATGATCCCTAGAAACAATGTATGTGAGTAGAGACCTGAGCCAAGGATCGATTAGGAACTGGAAGGGTTATTTGTGGTGTTGGGAAGTAATGGTTAAGTACAAGGAGGGCTTAGTCGATATCAAGTCAAATTCCAACAACGATTCAGATTGTGTATTCTCTCTAGCAATTATCGTAGAAAAATTCATGTCACCCTGCCTATCATTAATGATTGGAGTCATATTTTCACCTTCCAGTATATGTGAAGCAATGGTGGACTCCAAATTAAATTCCTTTGATGGCAGGGCCAAAGCAACAGAATCGTTATCATTAATCTCATCCCCGAATTCTTTTGGTTCACTCAAGTTTTTGCCAGGGTGTATATGTTATTCATTAGTATCATCAATTATTTCTGAAGGAGGATCCATCTTAATGTTTTGGATTAAGCCTATATCACTCAATTCTTTGTTCTTTTCGGGACATAAATCCTCAATTGACATGTTTTGTCCCTGAGAGTCTCCCCTAGGCTTCTCACTATTGTGTTTGTCCTCCTCCAATATCAACTCCTGGTTTTGTGGAGGATGACTCTCAAAAGAAGGAGGAATCCGGATTTCACCAGATTATTTATATCCCCTCAGGGTAAGTCCTTGAATAACAAATAATCCCTTGTGATTCACTCTAGATTTTTAGTCTGGGTTCCTCCATTGGGTCATCCTCATCCTCTAAAATAGTCTCTTTATATCTATGAGACCGGAATTGATCTAATTCAACCTCCATTCCCTTAGGGTCACCTTCATTGGGTGCATTTAAATCCTCAGAATGCTGAATTGTAGGTGTTGATTCCCTAAGGGGAGGGTCAGGATTAGGCTCACTAAGGGTAGAATGGGGCTCCACTAGATAATTAATAGGAGAAGTGATATGAACAATATGACCTTGACCCAGGTTATCAAGGGTAAGGAAAATACCGTCATTATGGTCAAGTTCCTTGATGGAACGTCGGTTTTCGTTGTTAATTCGTTGTAGTAAAGCCGGTTGTTACCAACGTTTCATATAAAAATTTTTTACTCGGAAAAATAAAAGAGTTCCCGAGGTCGAACTCAGGGAGCAAGTTGTATTCTAGAGATATACAAATTCTATTACAAAAATAAAGAGAGAGAGAGAGATGAAAAATTGGCTTCTGCTTCTTTTCTTCTTTCTTCCTCTTTGTCTTTGGTTCTTCCTGTTCTTCTTCTTCTTCTTCTTTTTCTTCTGCTTTCTTCAGATTTTCCTCTTTCTTTTTGGTTCTTCCTGTTCTTCTTCTTCTTCTTCTTTTTCTTCTGCTTTCTTCAGATTTTCCCCTCGTGCTCTTCTTCTTCTGTTCTTCCTTGTTTCCTTTCTTTCTTTTTCTTCAGATCGTCTTCTGTGTTGCTCTGGCTACTGGCTGTCCGTCGTCTGGCCCGGAGCTTCGACGACTTAACTGAGCAGTTGCTACAGTGCAGCTGCTTCTTCTTCCGCAGTCCTTCACCTGTGCCTGCACGCTCAAGAGTTCATCAGAAGGCAAAAACCTACTCTACCCCCTTTCCCCGCGTATCTCTCTCTCTCTGAAATCACTCTTCGGAAGCTCTCCCAGAGCGCTATCGGGTAATCGGGTTCGGGTCAGGCCCGGGTCCAGGCCCACCGGCGTGCGTGGTGGGCGAGGAGTGCAGGTCAGTCTAATCGGGTCGGGCCAGGTCCGCGGAGCGTGGTCACGGACGAGGCCGAGTCGGGTCGGGTCGGGTGAGAGGGACCTCACCCCGTGGTAACTGAGGCAAACAGCATACGGCAGTTTTTCAATTTATGTGTCCGCGCGCCTTTGAGAGATTCCGAGGTGGGACTAAATGTCCCACCCCAATTCTCTTACGCCTGCAGCAGGGATGGTGCTCCCAATTGCGTCGGCTGTTGAGGCGTACAGCTCCAATCGAGGGCCAGGGTGTGTGCGTGAGTCTCTTCCGCGCTGGCCGTGGCTATTCAATCTGGGACATCTCGGCTTGGAGCAACCTCGAGCAGGCTTCGAGCTTCCTCGCCAATGGCGGCCAAGGCCTGGAACCTGAAACCAATGGCACGGCCTCTCGGCCGAATCAGACAGGCGGAGGACCTTCGCCGTGGCACGGCGAAGGTGGTCAGGGGGTCTGCAGGGGGTGTGATGGAGCTGTTAGGTCGTCCTAGGTCAGACTGTGAGCGAGGGAGTGGGTGTGTTCGGTGGGTCTGCAGAGGGTGTTTGGTGGGAAGTGGAGGGGCGGAAGAGGATCAGGGTGAGGAGGCGGAAGTTCTGCGGTGGTCGGCGAGCCGTGTGGGTCGCTGAGGTGATGGGAGCGGCTCGCCGGAGGGTGGTCGGAGGCGGAGAGGATGAGGGTGAACAGGGTCGGTAGAGGGCTTAATTGACTAAATCAAAAGCGGGGAAAGAAAGAGGAGGAGAAGGGGAGTAAGTTTAACTTAACTGCAGGGACGAAGGGGGAGGAACAGGGCGACAGTCGTATCGACTGTCGCCGGAGAAGATGATGCTCAGGGAGAGGGGCGGCGGCGAGCAGAAGGCTGGAGAGGCGCCAGCTGGGTGCGGCGTGGCGCGGGAAGAGCAGGGGAGGAGGTCTCTGCTGCTGGTAGTGCGGCAGAGCGAAGAGGTGGAGGGAGAGGAAGTCGCCGGAGCTGGTGAGCGTCTGCCGGAGAAGAGACGAAAGCTGGGGGTTTTCTCCGTCAGATCCAGGCTGCCTTGGTCGGTGGAGCGGCGGGGGGTATTTATAGGGTTGTAGCAGGGAGGAAGGCGGAGGGAGACGACGTGTCTCCCTCGCCGGAGCATGGTCGGAATTCGAACCCATACCGTCCGTGCGTTCGCACGGCCGGTATGGGGGGCTACAGTGACCATGGGGGTGCTCCTGCGACGGCTGACGACGCAGGGCACCCCCGGTACACTTGCCAGGTCCTCCACCTCACCCTGCGCGGCGCCATGCTCCGCGCAAGGTCGCCGGAGCATGGTGCTGGCAGGGTGTTGCAGGAGGGACCTGTTTGCAAAGAACGAAGGAGAGTTAGGGGCCTAAATGCGAGGGTTCAAAAGTTGAGGGCCAAAGAGTAAATATATGAGGACCAAAGTGTAAATTCGGTCAAGGAGGTTTCTTCTTAGGCTCAAGTTTTTATACATGACTAATTAGGACCTAAGGAATCTGATGGTGAATTTTATTTTCATATTAAACCTTGTTTGACCGGTCAATTTGCGCAAAAACCCAAATTAAGTTATTAATTGGGCATGGTTCTCAATGTAGGTCAAAATGGGTTCTAAAGGCCAAATTGAAGGTTCTAAACCCTAGAGATTATTTTTCTATGAATTTTAGAGGGTTTATTCTATTTTTACTTTGCCTCGAACCTTGTGAATTGAAGTGGGTTGTTTTAGGGTTACAGATTATCATTTGGTTCCTTGGAAGTGCTGTAGCCCTTGCTAGATCATCTCATCCCACTTTTATTCTTATTAAGCTGTTTTGACCTATGTTTGGGCCCTGAATTACCCTGTATGCAGATTATACTGGTAAAATTGCACTTTTACCCCTTATGACTTGTTTTCTTCTCAAACTCAGAATTCTCTGAGTTAAGCTTTTCCTTGAGATATGTAGGAGCTTTTATCCTTTGTATTGGGTCAAAATGAGCTAGTTATGGCTCATGATGAGGTTCTCATCATACCCCCATGCCTAGCTTTTGCTAGTCCCTTAGCAAAAAAAACTTAAGGTTTCAACCCTTGTTCTAGACCATGAAGTTTTCAATGGTTTTAGATAAGTGCTTTTTTATTTGAGCCTAGATTAGGTTAGAATGCTGACCATAGGCCTAAAAGATACTCTAGTACCAATCAAGATCCAAATCTGTCTAGCCTTAGCCTCAGTCTTTTAGCAAAGGTTTTTAAGGCCCACAAGAACTAACCTAAGGTTTATTGGACTTCGTGGTTAAAGCACCCGTGCTTGAAATGATTTTAGCCCTGGCTCAGTTCGCAGTGCGTTTTGTAAGAGAGAGAGATAGAAAGTTTTTTTTTTCTGTTTGGAGAGTTTTCTCTCTCTTTTTCTTTTTAGTTCTAGTCTAGGATTGGCTTTTCAACACGGTCTGTATCAGATTCCTTGCTCCCATCATCAATCCTCAAGGGTTCCTGGCGATCGATGCTTCGAGATAGCACCGCCCATGGCAACCCCCGGAACCCTGGCTATTGAGATTTCGAGATAATCCCATCCATGGTATTCCGTGGCCGAATCCAGACCCTGGCAATTGACATTTCGAGATAATGCCATCCATGGAATCTGAACCAGCAGAGTGCTTACATGCCCCCCGTAGGATATGTAAATATCCTAAGAGACAAGCACCGAGGAGATGATATTTTGTTACGCATCTTCGAGGGGATTTCCTGCCTCTCCGCGCTGGGAACTCGTCCAAATCAACTTGTGTTGATCGGCCATTCCTATTCTAGGTGTTCTTTTCAGATTTTTGCGACGCTTCTGCGTGATTCTGATTTTTATGCTTACTGAACCAGGCTGTGTGTGAGATTAGGGTGCTTAGGTTACTGAGTCCCGTAAACCAAAAATTAGTTAACGAGGCCGAATACTCCCTAAGCCTTAGACCTAATACTTCAGCTTTTCATTTTCCTCAACCTCTTGAGGAGTGTCCAGATCTTAATGAGTACTAAGAGTCTATTCAAGAATGCCTAAGGTTTGCATTCTTACTAATCTCATTGTGCACTTTTCAGTTATTTTCTTGAATGAGGTCTAGAACTTAGGTTAATTCCTTAGTTCCTTACTAATGACTATCAACTTTTCTTATAATTTTGTGCTCCTTTTTCATTTTGTTTCTTTTCTCCTTCACAAAATTTTCCTTCTCCTCTTTTCCTCTTATTCTTTTTCGAAAAAATTTTTTAATTTTTATGGTATTTTTGGCATATGTGAATTTTTTTTGTTTGAAACCTTTTCTTACAAGTTTTTGCACTTTCCTACCCCCCCATGCCTAAGATTTGCAATGTCCTCATTGTAACCTAGGGGGTCTTAGTTCAGGGTGAACTTCGAGTGCTGAAAGGTGTCAGAACAAGTTTCAGGTTTTCAAAGAGAATGACGGGCTGCCTCCCGTTAAGCGCTGAGTTTTACGCCATCGGCTGGGCGCAATAAGCTCAAGGGGAAAGGAGGATATGAGATGCCTCAGCCAAATCAGTAGAAGTTACATCAATGAACGGCTTGAGTCTTTGACCATTCACGATGAAAGGTTCAGAATCGTGGCTGAGTGGACTGATTTCGATTGCTCCATTTCCAAAAACCTGTCGGACCAAATATGGTCCGACCCACTTAGATCTCAGTTTTCCTGGGAAGAGTTTGAGTCGGGCATCAAAGAGTAGGACCTTTTGACCAGGATGAAAGATCTTTCTTGAGATGTGTTTGTCGTGGAAGGCTTTAACCCGCTCCTTGTAGATTTGCGAGTTCTCGTACGCGTCTGTGCGTAATTCATCGATCTCGCTGATTTGGAGTTTTCTGTGGGTCCCAGCCTTAGAAAGATCTAGATTACAGTTCCGTACTGCCCAATAGGCTTTATGCTCCAGTTCGACGGGAAGGTGGCATGCCTTTCCGTACACCAATCTAAAGGGAGACATGCCCAATTGGGTCTTGTGGGCGGTCCTATAGGCCCACAATGCTTCCGGAAGTCGGGACGACCAGTCCTTCCTGTCAGGTCGAACAGTGACCTGTAGGATTTTCTTGATCTCCCGATTCGACAGCTCAGCTAGACCATTAGTTTGGGGGTGGTAAGGAGTAGAGATTCGGTGAGACACCCCGTATTTGGTCATCAGTGACCTAAACTGAGCATTTGTGAAATGGGTCCCCCCATCAGAGATTATTGCACGAGGAATCCCGAACCTTGAGAAAATGTGTTGATGAATGAATTTGAGAACGATTTTGTGATCACAGGTTCGGGTCGGTATGGCTTCGATCCATTTGGACACGTAGTCCACAGCCAACAGAATGTATTCGAAACCATCCGAAACAGGAAAGGGGCCCATAAAATCAATCCCCCAAACATCAAAGATTTCGCATACTAGAATCGGTTGCATAGGCATCATGTCGCGATGGCTCATGTTGCCCAAAGTCTGGCAACGACTGCATGCCTTGCAATGACTGTATGCGTCTTTGAACAGTGTGGGCCAGTAAAAGCCGCACTGGAGGACTTTTGATGCGGTTTTATGCCCGGCAAAATGGCCACCGCATGCCTGGTCATGGCAGAAAGAGAGGATATTGTTGACTTCCCCTTCCGGGACACATCTCCGGATGATCTGATCGGCACCTATGCGGAAGAGGTACGGGTCTTCCCAAATGTAATACTTGGCATCGGAGCGTAATTTGTCTTTCTTGGCCTTCGGCCAATCGGACGGGGTCTGATGAGATGCCAAGTAATTTACAATATTAGCAAACCATGGAAGGCTAGTACCAATAGTCAGCAGGTGCTCATCGGGAAAATGCTCAGTGATGGGTCCGGAAGGGTCTATCATTTCAGAAGGAAGACGGGACAAGTGATCAGCTACCACGTTTTGTTTTCCCGCTTTATCGCGAATCTCGAGGTCAAATTCTTGCAACAGCAAGATCCATCGGATCAATCGAGGCTTCGCGTCCTTCTTTGCAAGGAGATGCCTCACAGCCGTGTGATCCGAGTATATGATGACATGGGAACCCAGAAGGTATGATCTGAATTTCTCTAGGGCAAATACTACAGCTAGCAGCTCTTTCTCAGTAACTGTATAGTTACGCTGAGCCTCATCGAGTGTTTTGCTGGCGTAGTAAATGACCACAGGTTTCTTGTCATTCTTCTGCCCCAAAACCGCTCCTACAGCGAAGTCGGATGCATCACACATGATCTCAAAGGGTTGAGACCAATCAGGGGACTGTAGGATCGGGGCTTGGGTGACTCGGTCACGCAGGATTTCAAATGCTTGAGTGCATTCCCTGGAGATTTCGAAGGGAACATCCTTGGAGAGAAGAGTGGTCAGGGGGCGTGCGATTTTTGAAAAATCAGGGATAAATCGTCGATAAAAACCGACATGCCCTAAAAAGGATCGGATGTCCCTGATCGAGCTAGGCATAGGAAGGCGAGAAATCAGATTAACCTTAGCTCGATCCACTTGGATACCTTTCTCCGAAATTGAGTGTCCCAGGACAATTCCCTCAGGCACCATGAAATGGCTCTTTTCCCAGGAAAGAACCAAATTCACGTCGATGCACCGCCTGAGTATCTGGACCAAGTGCTGGAGGCAATCGTCGAATGATGCTCCGAAAACTGAAAAGTCATCCATGAAGACTTCCAGATAATCACCTACCATATCTGAGAATATGGCAAGCATGCATCGCTGAAAAGTAGCGGGTGCATTGCAAAGACCGAAAGGCATCCTTCGGAAAGCGTATGTTCCGAAGGGGCAGGTGAATGTGGTCTTTTCTTGGTCCTCAGGATGGATTGCCACCTGGTTATAACCGGAGTACCCGTCAAGAAAGCAGAAGAACCTATTTCCCGCTAGTTTTTCGAGAATTTGATCAATGAAGGGTAGTGGGAAATGATCCTTCTTCGTGGAGGAATTGAGTCGACGGTAATCTATACAGACTCTCCACGAGTTGGCTAATCGGGTAGGAATGATTTCTCCGGTCTCAGTCGTTATAGTGGTGAGTCCTGCCTTCTTAGGCACGACCTGAATTGGGCTCACCCAACGACTATCGGAGATCGGGTAGATGATCCCGGCATCTAACCACTTGATGATCTCCTTTTTCACGACCTCCTGCAGATTGGGATTTAAGCGTCTCTGCATTTCACGAGAAGGTCGTGTGCCCTCTTCTGAATAGATATGATGAGTACAATAAGAGGGACTTATTCCAGTCAAATCATCGAGGGTCCATCCGATGGCTCTGCGATGTTGCTGGAGGACAACAATCAGACGGGATTCCTGTTCAGGACTAAGGTTGGAATTGATGATCACAGGAAGGGTCTGATTAGAACCCAAAAAGATGTATTTCAAATGAGCAGGAAGGGGTTTCAGTTCAAGGATGGGGTTTTCAGCAGCAGCAGGTGGTTCAGTATAGATGTGAGGTTCAAGGGTGGGAGTTACTGGGTTGTTCACATCTGGATTTGACTCCTCTATTTGCGGGTCAAGATCCTTCTGTGGTTGATGAGGAATACTCAAGTCATTCTGGAGGTGTGATTCATCAACCAAAGTCTTGATGTCACAAATTTGCTCGATGACGCCGCAATTAATTCCTTGTTGGGCCTTAAATATATCAATTTTCAGTGTTTGATCTCCAAACTTAAGCTCTATTTGGCCCTCCTCACAGCTGATGTTGGCTCTAGCAGTAGCCAAGAAAGGTCTCCCTAGAATGATTGGTGTATCCCTAGGGTTCTCAGGTGCATCCATGTCTAAGACTATAAAGTCCACTGGAAAATAGAAATCCCGCACTCTTACGATAACATCCTCGAGAATCCCTTTTGGTGACTTTATAGATCGATCTGCTAATTGTAATGTCACCTCAGTTGGTTTCAGCTCAGATTCTTCCAGATGGTCAAGTAAGGATGTGGGTATCAGATTTATAGATGCACCTAAGTCTAACAATGCTCTGTCCAATTGGGTACCACCTATCTTACAGGAGATCAGGGGAGTTCCAGGATCTTTTGCCTTGGGTGGGAGTCTACTAAGGATTACAGAGCTGGCTTGCTCTGACAGAACAATTGGGCTCCCTCCCTTGGTTCGCGGCTTACGCTGGGGTGTACATATATTCTTTAGAAATCGTGCGTAAGCTGGTACGTGGCGGATTGCATCCATCAAGGGGATGTTTATGTGGACCTGCTCAAAGAGCTTGACCAGGTCCTCCTCAGGGGCCACGGGTTTGGTGGTCTTCTTTCCCTTGGTCAGGGCTTCGGGAAACGGGATCTTGGTTGGTTCCTCTAGGATAGGTCCTGGTTGTGGGTCTGGAACAGCGGTACCTTGGATAACTATCCTAGGGTCATGATCATCAGGCTGGGAGTGGTTTGGATAACGCGGGTCCTGAGTTGTCTTACCACTACGTGTTGTTACAGAATTTAATCCGGCCTGATTTTGGTTTGGATTTGGGAGGAGGGGTGGCTGCTGCTGAAATCCCGTACGAGAAGTAGAGGCTTCCATCTCGTCTGGAGATGGGGCAGTAGGGGCCTGATAAATCCAATGAGCGTGGCCTAAATTTGGATTCATAACGCGCTTCTGGGTTGGCACGTTATTTGGGTTAGGAAGGGGTTGGGAAGGGAGTGTGCCTGGCTGGCGAGAATTTGCCAACTGGGCCAGCTGAGTTTTAACTTCAGTAAGCTCGTCCTTGTGCTGTTTTTGAATGGCCGCATTCGATTTTTGAATGTTAGCCAGAGTCTGAAGGATTAAGGACATTTGATCTTGATTTGGCCCTGATGGATAAGTAGGGTTGGGCCGAGGCTGAGGTGGCTGGTAGTGATGAGAGGGCTGTGGGCGGGACTGAAAAGGTGGTCTTTGGGTTTGAGAATTTCCCGCCCACTGAAAATTTGGATGGTTTCGCCATCCAGGGTTGTAAGTGTTGGAGAATGGGTTGTTCTGGATGGCGTTGAGGTTCTCGCAGGTTTGAGGAACCTCCTGAGAATCAGGGAAAGGGGGAATGGAGTTCCCCCGGCTGGTGAAGAAAGGATCGGATGATCTTCCAGTCCAAGAATCAGATGGGGACGGATATGGATCCATCCCAGGGGAGGATCGGTGCAGGATGTTTTGCACAGTCTCCTGTGTGGAAGGAGGTTGTGCAAAGGAGTTATGCGCAGAGGTGGCTCGCTGCAAGTGCTGAGTCAGCTCATCCACCTTCTTTTCAATAATTGAGACCTTGTCCAATCGACTGGCCATTAATTCCAGGTCGACCGATGCGGACAGGCCCTGCGTCTCATGTGCTCCCTTAAGATTCGTCGCTGCGCGGGTATTCGTCCTGTCGAATAATCCCATGGAGTCATTGTTGATGGAGTTCTCGCACATGTTTTCGAGAATCTCCCATACGGTGTCTTCATGTTGACCCATGATGTTTCCTCCGCAGGTTGCATTGACGAAAAGGCGGATGTCCTCACGGAGTCCCTGGTAAAAAGATTGGACTTGTTCCCATTTAGGAACTCCGTGATGGGGGCACTTCCTCATGAGATCCTGAAAACGATCCCATGCCTCATGGAGAGGTTCTCCTGATTGTTGAGTGAAGTGTGTAATCTGATGGCGCAAGGCGTTGGTCCGACCAACGGGAAAGAACTTTTTCAAAAACTCGGATTGAAGTTCTTCCCAAGTGTTGATCGGCCGGGTCTGAGGTTGATACCAATGGGCGGCCTTGTCCATAAGAGAAAAGGAGAACATCTTCATGAGAAGAATATCCCGATTTTGCGCATCTGATCCAAAAGTGTGGGCCAGATGCTTAAGCTGTTTGATGTGCTGGAAGGGATCTTCAGAATTAAGCCCATGGAATTTAGGTATAGCGTGAATCATGTTGGGCTTTAGTTCGGAATCAGGTCCTCCAATCGGGATTCTAACTCGAGGCTCAATTGCCACCGCAGCAGGATTGTAGTGGTCCCGCATCATAGGACGCTGTGGTGGGTGCACGAAGTTTTGGAAGAGGTCATTGAGTCGCTGGAGCTGGTGTTCCAGATTATTTTCTTCCTCAACTGGCTGAGCCATGATGGGGGAAGAAGAAGAACTTGGTTCTGAATCAGAAGAGAGAATAATGTGAGGGTGTTGCTGCACAAACACGGGCGTCGAGGCTTGGCCTTGACGAGAGTGAATTTCTAAAGGAGGTCTTAAGGGTGGTCTTAGAGACCTCCTTCCGTACATGCACAGTTGGGAGAGGTAAGTTTAGAAGGTGATGGACCCAATCAAGACACCCAAAAATGTGTTGGGTGACTATAGAGGTGCGGGGCAGATGGACCCCTTGATCAGAAAGATCGTCCACCTGAGAATTACCTGGGCAGCCAGAGAGGGAGAGTCCCGCGAAGACCCCTACACGGTAGAGCGTCCCCACGGGTTACAGGGTTTCCCCCACCCGACCTCTCTTGTCACTGCGGTTCCAGGTAGACCAGAATGGGGATCTTGACCTCTTAAGTCTACCAATTTTAAGATCAGGGTGTTTAAGGTTTCACTTGAACTTTAGTCTTTTTAGGTGCAAAGAGTGACCTAATTTAAGGTTGGTTAACCCAAGGGGTCAACTTTACCTATTGTTTTCTTTAAGAGCTTTTAGGTCCTGTCTTTTAGGGTTCAAGTGTTTAGAGAGAGCCAATTGTTTAGGATTTTTCTTGTATAGGTATTTTCAGACAAGGGCTTGGGCACACTTCATTTGGTTTTCTCAATTCTTGAGTTAAGTAGTGTGTCTCTAAATCCCTAGTGTTGGATCCTAGGTTGGCTCTACTTGGTCCAGTTAATTCTTTGTTGGGTAATTAGGGCTCAAGCAAGAATGTGTTAGCCCTTAAATACCCTTGATAGTGTGCAGAAATAATGAGTTGAAAACATGCAACTTTTATGGTTACTAAATATGGAAGACAGGTTAGCCCTATATTGCTTGTTCTTTTCTTTTCTTTCTCTTTAGAGTGTAGGGGTTAATAGTGAGAGAAAAGATTTACCTGTCTTCGGAGTGGTTGTCGTGTGGTTGCTTGTCTTCTTGAGTTCCTGTAGCTGCATAAAAGAGAGGAGATTATCAGAAATTAAAAGATACAGGAATGTTTACCTCTAGAATAGCCGTTGCTCCCCGGCAGCGGCGCCAAAATGATGGAACGTCGGTTTTCGTTGTTAATTCGTTGTAGTAAAGCCGGTTGTTACCAACGTTTCATATAAAAATTTTTTACTCGGAAAAATAAAAGAGTTCCCGAGGTCGAACTCAGGGAGCAAGTTGTATTCTAGAGATATACAAATTCTATTACAAAAATAAAGAGAGAGAGAGAGATGAAAAATTGGCTTCTGCTTCTTTTCTTCTTTCTTCCTCTTTGTCTTTGGTTCTTCCTGTTCTTCTTCTTCTTCTTCTTTTTCTTCTGCTTTCTTCAGATTTTCCTCTTTCTTTTTGGTTCTTCCTGTTCTTCTTCTTCTTCTTCTTTTTCTTCTGCTTTCTTCAGATTTTCCCCTCGTGCTCTTCTTCTTCTGTTCTTCCTTGTTTCCTTTCTTTCTTTTTCTTCAGATCGTCTTCTGTGTTGCTCTGGCTGCTGGCTGTCCGTCGTCTGGCCCGGAGCTTCGACGACTTAACTGAGCAGTTGCTACAGTGCAGCTGCTTCTTCTTCCGCAGTCCTTCACCTGTGCCTGCACGCTCAAGAGTTCATCAGAAGGCAAAAACCTACTCTACCCCCTTTCCCCGCGTATCTCTCTCTCTCTGAAATCACTCTTCGGAAGCTCTCCCAGAGCGCTATCGGGTAATCGGGTTCGGGTCAGGCCCGGGTCCAGGCCCACCGGCGTGCGTGGTGGGCGAGGAGTGCAGGTCAGTCTAATCGGGTCGGGCCAGGTCCGCGGAGCGTGGTCACGGACGAGGCCGAGTCGGGTCGGGTCGGGTGAGAGGGACCTCACCCCGTGGTAACTGAGGCAAACAGCATACGGCAGTTTTTCAATTTATGTGTCCGCGCGCCTTTGAGAGATTCCGAGGTGGGACTAAATGTCCCACCCCAATTCTCTTACGCCTGCAGCAGGGATGGTGCTCCCAATTGCGTCGGCTGTTGAGGCGTACAGCTCCAATCGAGGGCCAGGGTGTGTGCGTGAGTCTCTTCCGCGCTGGCCGTGGCTATTCAATCTGGGACATCTCGGCTTGGAGCAACCTCGAGCAGGCTTCGAGCTTCCTCGCCAATGGCGGCCAAGGCCTGGAACCTGAAACCAATGGCACGGCCTCTCGGCCGAATCAGACAGGCGGAGGACCTTCGCCGTGGCACGGCGAAGGTGGTCAGGGGGTCTGCAGGGGGTGTGATGGAGCTGTTAGGTCGTCCTAGGTCAGACTGTGAGCGAGGGAGTGGGTGTGTTCGGTGGGTCTGCAGAGGGTGTTTGGTGGGAAGTGGAGGGGCGGAAGAGGATCAGGGTGAGGAGGCGGAAGTTCTGCGGTGGTCGGCGAGCCGTGTGGGTCGCTGAGGTGATGGGAGCGGCTCGCCGGAGGGTGGTCGGAGGCGGAGAGGATGAGGGTGAACAGGGTCGGTAGAGGGCTTAATTGACTAAATCAAAAGCGGGGAAAGAAAGAGGAGGAGAAGGGGAGTAAGTTTAACTTAACTGCAGGGACGAAGGGGGAGGAACAGGGCGACAGTCGTATCGACTGTCGCCGGAGAAGATGATGCTCAGGGAGAGGGGCGGCGGCGAGCAGAAGGCTGGAGAGGCGCCAGCTGGGTGCGGCGTGGCGCGGGAAGAGCAGGGGAGGAGGTCTCTGCTGCTGGTAGTGCGGCAGAGCGAAGAGGTGGAGGGAGAGGAAGTCGCCGGAGCTGGTGAGCGTCTGCCGGAGAAGAGACGAAAGCTGGGGGTTTTCTCCGTCAGATCCAGGCTGCCTTGGTCGGTGGAGCGGCGGGGGGTATTTATAGGGTTGTAGCAGGGAGGAAGGCGGAGGGAGACGACGTGTCTCCCTCGCCGGAGCATGGTCGGAATTCGAACCCATACCGTCCGTGCGTTCGCACGGCCGGTATGGGGGGCTACAGTGACCATGGGGGTGCTCCTGCGACGGCTGACGACGCAGGGCACCCCCGGTACACTTGCCAGGTCCTCCACCTCACCCTGCGCGGCGCCATGCTCCGCGCAAGGTCGCCGGAGCATGGTGCTGGCAGGGTGTTGCAGGAGGGACCTGTTTGCAAAGAACGAAGGAGAGTTAGGGGCCTAAATGCGAGGGTTCAAAAGTTGAGGGCCAAAGAGTAAATATATGAGGACCAAAGTGTAAATTCGGTCAAGGAGGTTTCTTCTTAGGCTCAAGTTTTTATACATGACTAATTAGGACCTAAGGAATCTGATGGTGAATTTTACTTTCATATTAAACCTTGTTTGACCGGTCAATTTGCGCAAAAACCCAAATTAAGTTATTAATTGGGCATGGTTCTCAATGTAGGTCAAAATGGGTTCTAAAGGCCAAATTGAAGGTTCTAAACCCTAGAGATTATTTTTCTATGAATTTTAGAGGGTTTATTCTATTTTTACTTTGCCTCGAACCTTGTGAATTGAAGTGGGTTGTTTTAGGGTTACAGATTATCATTTGGTTCCTTGGAAGTGCTGTAGCCCTTGCTAGATCATCTCATCCCACTTTTATTCTTATTAAGCTGTTTTGACCTATGTTTGGGCCCTGAATTACCCTGTATGCAGATTATACTGGTAAAATTGCACTTTTACCCCTTATGACTTGTTTTCTTCTCAAACTCAGAATTCTCTGAGTTAAGCTTTTCCTTGAGATATGTAGGAGCTTTTATCCTTTGTATTGGGTCAAAATGAGCTAGTTATGGCTCATGATGAGGTTCTCATCATTCCTCAAAAGGTACCATCTTCCCTTTCTCTTGACTCCAATATAGCTTGGGTGGATAATCAGTAGGATTGTTCTCCTCTAGTGGCTGTGTCTCATAGGAAGAGTCTAAGTGATAGCTACTCAAAAACAGGATCCCTATTGTCATTGGTTTCCTCAGAATTATTTTCTTGATCATAGTTATATGGGTAGGGATCAGAATCACTACTAAGAGAGTAGCTAAGCTGTCTAATTTCTTTCTTTAACTGTTGACTATTCCTCAACATCTCTCCCATAGACTCCATCATTTCTTTTTGTTGTTTTTGCATTTCTATCATAAAAGAGGAGAGGCTACTACTATTAGATTGGGGAGGATAGTCAATCATAGGCTCTGGTTGCCTAGGGGTATCGGTCCAACCTCGATAAGGAAAATCATGAAGGGTAGGAGGGTTGGGTGCTTGTATAGTAATGGGAATTCCAGGGTTGGAAAATCCCACTCCTGAGCTCTGCTCAAAAGTGGGAGCTATCGGGCCAGTACTCCCAGGATAGGAATATAAATGATACCATGAATTGTCAATGTACCCATCAAAGGATGGATATGCTCGGGGCATGGGATCTTGGTTAAAATGATAGGAGTAAGGATGGTCCATTTCTTTTAATTAAATGGTTTAACTCTCATAGGACTTAGATAGATTAAAAATAGAAACTTCCTAGAGAGCTCTATCACGGACACACCAAGTAAACACAAGGCAAGAGATCTTTTGTTGATTTAAAGTTCTTTAAGTCCTCTTCCAACACTTCATCTTGGACAAATATAGTCAAGGCAATGTTTCTCCATTCCCACGTAAGTTGTATAAGAGAAATGAGGCACTTGAAATTTCTGCTCAATGACTGTTAAGGAGGTTAAGGTTACTTTTAGTCCTTTTTTGGTTGATCAATCAAGTTGTCAAGAAATTACGCACCATAAATTGACCTTCGAGTGCCCTAAAGACTACACTTTGTTGCGATGATATTCTCTAATGCTCAAGTAAAAAGGTACTCCAAGGATGGAACCCAGGGATGCAAGTAGGGCGAACCCTTTGTGGTGTTGTGTAAGCGATGCCTCTTAACTACCCTTAAATTCCTTTAAGGGGCATCCCCCTCCTTAGAGTATCAAGTCACTTGGGCAAAAGTTCATACTACCGTCACAAAGTGAGATAGGAGGGTTTGCACCGATAAAGAGATCGATGCCTATAGCCTTAAGGGTCCAAGTCCTAGTGCAGTGCCTATAGTGCATGCTCAGTGCAGGAAGTGTACATCACACCACAAAAAGTGATTTTTCTTTTGAAAATCGCAGTCAAGTTATTCAAGAACTTCCTGTATATTTTTCTTTCTTTTCAAGAAGTAATGTGACCACTTGATTAATTTTTTCAAATCAACTTAAATGGTCTTTTTTAATTATGTCCAAATGAGATGCATGTGCAGATAATTGATGCACAAGAAAAGACGTACCTTACTCCAGCTCTCTTCAATATAGGATGTTTGCAATGAAAATGGAAAAGATAGATGCTGCTCATTCAATCCTAGATGGTTGCCCTATAGATATGCAGCTTCTAGCAGGTAGTTCTAATATATATATGTTTTTTTTTTAAATCATAATAAGCAAACAAACCTAATCTAACTAACTAACCAACATGTTGTTCAAACAATTCGAATAATCCTATAATCTAAATAAAATGGGAACACACTCCCAAAAATATGCTCCTACATACAAGAGTAATAAGCAATAAAAGCACTGGGGACATGTTTCCAAAAATGCCCAACACAGGTCCACAAGACAGAAATTAAGTTCTAATGTCTATTTAAACTAATCTAAATCTTAAAGAAGCAAAAAAAAAATGTCTCTGGTCGCTGATCCTTCCTCCACACGCATGAGATCAAGGCCCAAATGCTGCTTTTGCTACCCTTTAGGTGGTGTCAATGTCCACCAAGAATATCGCCTCCGTCATGCATGGCCGTTGCATTCATTTCTTGCAAACAGATGCATCTCACATAGAAATGATAAGGAATGATTAGATAAATGTGCAACTCAGAATAATTAGAAATAAAGTTTGGTGAATTTATTGCGTCTGTTGCCTCCCCAGCAATGGTGCCATTTGGTCGGGATTTGTTTCGCTTGCGGAATAATGATGTCAAAAAAATATATCGTCGTAGTGAAGTCACGTGGTGGAAAAATCCCAGATCAAAAGTATTTATCAGTAGAGCTAACCATGAAAAGTCAGGTCGAATCCACAAGGAGGAATAACTACAATAAATCACAGATAATCAACAATCATGTTTGCAGAAATATTCATCAAATGAATCAATGGATATGCTGCACTGAATGTACTTGCGATCTTATGAAAAGTTATGGACTATTTATGTAAATTTCACATCAGAGCTCAAGCTTCCAAAATCTGTAAATGACGTCGGTGTAGTGGTAGAGGATGTACTTCTTAATTGCATACAAATATGAACCAAATTTCAATGTGAAATGATATGTATAGCAGGAACCAACCAAATATGTGGAAATATAAGTGCACGCTTGCAAATTCACCAGAATATAATAACCAAACAATTAAAATCCCACAACTTCCAATGGCATGCAAATGTAAATTTCATAGGTCCAAAAATAAGGGAAATTTCCTCTCTCTTTGCCACACAGTGGAGGAGGCATCGCCGGTAGCTTGCTTTGGTGGAGGAGTTTCACCAGAGGAGAGGATCTCGTAGACGATGGCAGTGAGGCGGGAGATGGCCGGTGGCGGCTGGTCGGATGGCAGGTGGTAGCAGAGAGGGGCGGCAAGGACTGCAGCTGCACGCAGGTGGTTGCTGTGCATGGAGGTGTTGCACGTGCATGAGGGTGCAGCTGCGCGTGGAGCTGCTGCTTCACACGAGGGTGTAGCTACGTGCGAGCATGGCTAGAGAGAGGCGTGGCTATGAGGGATTAGGTGGCTGCAAGTTTGGGTCACTTGCAAAAATAGGGGAGGAGAAGTAGACAAGAAGAAGAAGACGAAGAGGCCAACCGTGCACTGGTTTGACATACGTGCACAAGGGTGCGAGGCTTCTAGCCTTGAGGGAGCACGCGCACAGGCTGTCGCTGGGTGGGTGCACGTGCATGCTAGGATGGTGCGCGCGGTGGGGCTGCTTTGCGAGGAGCAGCTACTTCACCCACGGGCGTGGCTACACGCCATGAGGGGGCGCGTGCGCAGTCTGGCTAGCGAGCGGTAAGAGCGGTGAGAGGGCGTGCGTGTGGTCTAACTGGCGAGCAGTGAGAGCGGTGAGAGGGCACACGTGCGGTTTAGATGGTAAGCGGTGAGAGTGGTGAGAGGGCCACAGTGTAGGCTCTACTTCACAGTGGAGAGGAAGGGAGAGGATCCTCCATGAGACTCCCGAAGGGGAAGAGATAGAGATAATCCCCCCCAAGGCCTGGGCATGGTCATTCTTTTTTTTAAGCAAAAAATCCTACAGTTGAGAGAAAAGGGGAGGAGGTTGTTTCAACCGAGCATTTCAACCTTGATCTTTCCTTTGTCAAATTTGAAGATACCTGCACATAAAATGAAATATATAAGTAATATGTCAATAAATGATCAATGAAGCATATGCATTGGGTTGAAAATACAGAATGCCAAAATTTGAGTTTAATTAATATTTTAGTATAATGCACGCTCGAAATGTAGTTCAATTCCTAACTTGAGTGTTCTTAAGTCCAATTAGTAGTCCAATAAATTGGACTCATCAGTAAGCTGTGAACCAAAGGCGGGAACCCAATCATACTTTCGGAGCAGGACAACTCCATCATTTGAGCAAGCTCCAGCCTAAGGCAAAGGACCCTGGTACCCCTCCAATTTCATGCAAGATTGGTGATTTGGAATTTGACAAAGCCCTTTTGGACCGAGGAGCTTCCATCAATTTAATACCCACATCCCTACTAGACCACTTTTAGGAATCTGAACTTAAATCGACAGAGATGACTTTGCAGTTAGCTGATTGATCTATTAAGTCATCAAAAGGAGTACTCGAGGATATCGTAGTTAGGGTACACAATTTCTACTTCCTCGTGGATTTCATTGTCTTAGACATGGATGCTCCTGAGAACTTGAAGAATACATCGATCATATTAGGAGGGCCTTTTTTGGCCACAGCTAGGGCCAATATTAATTTTAAGGAGGGCCAAATTGAATTAAAATTTAGGTGCAAGACACTGATGATAGACATCTTTAAGGCCCAACAAGGAATTAATTGTGGGGTTATTGAGCAAATTTGCGATGTCCAGGTTGTGGTTGACAACCCATTTATTGATTAAAACCCAATTATTCTTGATGAACCACAAGAATATCAAAACCTGCAATTTGAGGAGCCTGAACCTTACCTAGACACACCCATAGCTACTTCCTCTGCTCCCGACACCAATCCTGAACCACTTGCTACTACTGACAACCTAGTTATGGAATTAAAGCCTCTTCCCAATCATCTAAAATACATCTTTTTGGGTTCTAATCAGACGTTTCCTGTGACTATCAACTCCTTACTCACCTTTGATCAGGAAACACACTTGATTACTATCTTTTAACAGCATCGGAGAGCCATTGGATGGACTCTTGATGATCTGACTGGCATCAGCCCCTCAAACTGCACACATCACATCTATACCAAAGAGGGCTCACGACCATCCCATGAAATGTAGAGATGCCTAAATCCAAATCTACAGGATGTCGTGAAAAAGATCATCAAATGGTTAGATGCAAGGATCATCTACCCGATCTCCGATAGTCGGTGGGTGAGTCCAATCCAAGTTGTGCCTAAGATGGCAGGACTCACCATAATCACAACTGAAATCGGAGAAACCATACCAACCCGTATAGCGGACTCGTGGAGAGTCTGCATTGATTATAGAGGACTCAATTCCTCCATCAAGAAGGTTCATTTCCCACTAATGTTCATTGATCAGATACTCGAGAAACTAGCGGAAAATTGATTCTTTTGCTTCTTTGATGGATACTTTGGTTATAACCAGGTTGCAATCCATCATAAGGACCAAGACTACCTTCACTTACCCCTTCGGGATATACGCATTCCGAAGGATGTCGTTCGGTCTATACAATGCACCCGCTACCTTTCAGCGGTGCATGCTTGCCATATTCTCAGATATGGTAGGTGAATAAATGGAAGACTTCTCAGTATTTGGAGAATCTTTTGATGATTGCCTCCTGCACTTGGTCCAAATCCTCAGACGGTGCAATGACGTGATTTGGTTATTTCCTAGGAAAAGAGCCACTTCATGGTACCTGAGGGAATTGTCCTGGGACATCTCCTCTCTGAAAAAGGCATCTAGGTTGACCGAGCCAAGGTGAATCTAATTTCCAAACTTCATATGCCTAGCTCAGTTAAGGGCATCCATTAATTTCTAAGGCACGTTGGTTTTTACCATCAATTCATTCCCAATTTCTCAAAAATCATGCGCCCCCTGACTAATCTTCTCTCCAAGGATGTCCCCTTCATAATTATCGAGGTGTGCACTCAATCATTTGAGATCCTACGTGATCAAGTTACCCAAGATCCTATCCTGTAATCCCCTAATTGGTCTCAACCCTTTGAGATCATGTGTGATGCACATGATTATCTTTCAGTGCGATACTTGGCTAGAAAATAGACAAGAAACCTATGGTCATCTACTATGCTAGCAAGACACTTGACGAGGCTCAGCTTAACTACACAGTTACTAAGAAAGAGCAGCTAGCTGTTGTATTTGTCTTGGAAAATTTAAGATCTTATCTTTTGGGTTCCTACGACATTATATACTCAGATCACACCGTAGTGAGGCACCACCTTGCAAAGAAGGATGCAAAACCTCGACTAATCCGATCGATCTTGCTGTTAAAAGAATTCTATCTCGAGATTCGTGATAAGGTAGGAAAATAGAATGTGGTAGTTGACCATTTGTCCCATCTTCCTTCTTTGGTCATTGACCCATCTGGGCCAATTACCGATCATTTTCTTCATAGTCTCCCATGGTTTACGGATATTGTAAACTACTTGGTTATAAGGAAAGTCCCATCAGATTGGTTGACTTCCAGGTAGGACAAATTGATTGCCAGGGCCAAGTATTATATTTGCGAGGAACCATACCTCTTCCACATTGGCAATAATCAGGTGATCCAGAGATGCATTCCTAACGACGAGGTCAATGACGTGATCTCATTCTATCACGACCAGGCCTGCGGTGGCCATTTCTCTGGGTGTAAAACCACAGCAAAAGTTCTCTAGTGTGGATTCTTTTGGCCCACATTGTTAAAAGATGCACAAATGTATTTTAGGGCATGTGCTCATTGTCAAACACTCAGCAACATGGGCCCGCGGGATATGATGCCCTTAAACACGATTATTCTGTGCGAAATCTTTGACATATGGGGAATTGATTTCATGGGACCCATTCCAGGATCTAACAGCTTCGAGTACATTCTACTCGCTGTTGATTATGTCTCTAAATGGATCGAAGCCGTCCCCACGAGAACTAGTGATCATAAAGTTGTCCTCCGATTTGTCCTGGAGAACATCTTTACCAAATTTGGGGTTCCTAAGGCCATTATCTATGATGGCGGGTCTCATTTCAACAATGTGCACTTCTAGTCTATAATGAAAAAGTACAGGGTGTCACATTGTATCTCGACTCCCTAGCACACCCAGACTAATGGACTGGCAGAACTGTCGAATCGAGAGATTAAGAAGATCCTTCAGGTCACCGTTTGGCCTAATAGGAAGGATTGGTGTACTCGCCTTCTGGAAGCTTATGGGCCTATAGGACCGCCCACAAGACCTAACTAGGCATGTCTCTCTTCAGATTAGTGTACAGAAAGGCATGTCACCTTCCCGTGGAGATGAAGCACAAGGCTTATTGGGTAGTACGGAAGTGCAATCTGGATTTAATGAAGGTTGGAATACACCGTCAGTTTTAATTGAGCGAGATCGAGGAACTATGCAATGATGTGTATGAGAACTCACATATCTAAAAAGAGCAGGTCAAAGCCTTCCATGACAGGCACATTGTACAGAAATCTTTCCACCCAGGTCAAAAAGTCTTACTCTTGGATGTCAAACTCAAACTGTTCCTAGGAAAACTTAGATCAAAATTAGACCATTCTTGGTTAGACAAATCTTTGGAAATGAAGCAATTGAAATTAGTGAACTCAGCCTTGATTCTAAACCTTTTGTCATGAATGGTCAGAGACTCAAACCGTTCGTCGAACTCACTAACTCAAACTTGGCAAAGGTATCTTCTGCCCTCCATTCTCCTTGATCGGATTATGCCCGGCTGATGGCGTTAAACTCAGCGCTTAATGGGAGGCAACCTGTCATCTTTTTGAGAAACCTGAAACCCTTCCAGACACATCCCGTACTAAACTCATATTGCACTTTAGGGGTCGTCCATTAGAACAGCCGAATCTAGCTCTGGTACGTGTACCAGAGCTTGAAATCATCTGCAACAGTCATCCCAACCTATCCACCCATCCAAAACCTGTTCTAATGTATGATCTAAGCTGAATTCGAACACACCAAATTTACAGTGACGACATTGTAAATCGTAGGCATGGGGGGGATAAAAGTGCAAAGTTCTTTGAGAATCACTTCACAAGAAAGGGTTTCATCAAAAAAATACATATTCAAAAAAACCAAAAATTAAAAAATTAAAAAATTAAAAAATAAAAAGATGGAGAAGGGAGGAAATTTGGGAAGATCAATTTGCATATCATTTTTTAGGAGAAAAAAAGAGGTGGTGATATAAATATAAAAAAGGAGCAACAATTTGAAATAAAAAGAGTCATTAGTAAAAGATTAAGGAATCTACTTAATTCTAGACAAAATAAAAAGAAAGAAACAGAGGACAAAACTACTAAGAGAAAAAAAAAGAGATTAGTATGAATGCTGATTTTAGGCCTCTTGGGCTTGTGTTTAGGCTTAAAAATTCAAGTATCCATTAATATTCGGATAGTCCTCAAGAGGTTGATGAAAATGTGAAGCTTAAGTATTAGGTCTAAGGCTTAGGGATTATTCGGCCTCAATAACTGACCTCTAGTTTGTGGGACTCGGTAACCTAAGCACCCTAATCCACACATAGTTTGGTTCAGTGCGCTTAATTATCAAAATCATGAAAAAGCATTAATTCTGTTCTGAAAAAGCTACCAAGATTAGGAGCAGCTTATCAACATAAGTTGATTTGGAAGAGTTCCCAGTGCGGAGAGGTGGGAAATTCCCCTCGAAGATGGGCAATAACATACTGTCTCCTAGGTGCTTGTCTCCTAGGATATCTAAATATACTACTAGGGGCATGTAAGCACGTTGTGCTGGTTCAGATGCCATGGGTTGCATTATCATGAAATGTCAATTGCCAGGGCCTGGATTTAGTTACAAAATGCCATGGGAGGGATTATCCCAAAATCTCAAAAGCCAGGGTTTTAGGGGTTGCCATGGGCGGTGCTATCTCGATGCATCGATTGCCAGGGATCCAGGAAGGATTGATGGTGGGAGCTAGGAATCCAATACAGATAGTGTTGTAAAGCCAATTTGAAGCTAGAAATAAAGTCAGAAAAAAGAGAGAAAACTCTCCAAAAATAAAATAAATCTTCTGTCTCTCTCTTACAAAAATGCACTACAAATTGAATCGGGACTAAACATGTTTTAAGCATGGGTGCTTTAACCGCGGAGTTCAACGACCCTTAGGTTAGCTCCTATGGGCCTTAGAAACCTTCGTGGCGGACTGAGGCTAGAGCTAGTTAGGTTCGGATCTTGGTTGGTACTTAAGTACCTCTAGGCCTACATTGGCATTCTAACCTAATCTACAAAAGAAAGCACACATCAGAAATCTAAGCATAAAAAGGCATGATCTAGAATGTAAGTTAATTCCATGAGATTTTGCTAAGGGACTAGCAAAAGCTAGACATGGGGGTATGATGGGAACACCATCATGAGCCATAACTAGCTCAATTTGATCTAATTAACTCATTACTAGCTCTTACATAACCATCAGAAGATCATAATTCATTGCAATTCCTTTTAGAGAGAAATAGAAAAAACCAGGGTTAAAATTGTAATTTTACCATTATATCTTGAATGCTGATCAATCACGGGTTTTCTCAGGGGTTAATTAAGGGTCAAATGGTCTTAAGAGTCCAACAAGTGGGTTAACACAGAGAGAAATGGGTTTTCGCATGTTTTGGGAATAAATGACTTCTAAAACCCTAAAAATAAGCTCGCTTAATTAAATAAGGTTTTGGTTAGGATAAAATTTATTTAAACCCTCTAAAATTCATATAAAAATATCCTCTAGGGTTTGGTGTGCTTGATTTGACCATCAGAACCTGTCTTGACCTAAAATAGAGCCACAGGCAAACTTTTGCCCTAATTTGGGTTTCTGCATAACTTACCCAGTCAAACTAGGTCAAAAACAAAATCCAACTTCGCCATTGAATTTTGTAGGTCAAAATTAGGTTTCTACAAAAATTTGGGCCTTATATGAGATGATCTTTATTTAGTTTGCAATTTGGTCCTATCTGACTCTTTTATGTCACACATATGGCCCTAACTTTTCAATCCTTTGGATTTTGGTCCCTAACTTTATCATCGTCTTCACAAAAATGTCCCCATCGCCATAAAGTTCTAATCCTACAAACTCCGGTGACCTTAAGATGGCAAGATCTCTGTGATTTCTTGACGAATCCCTCTCAAAATAGAAAGGGAAACTTGTCAAGCAATTGCCTTCCAAATGAGCCCATCAAGGGATC
Organism: Thalassia testudinum; assembly: GCA_037157565.1. Taxonomy (NCBI): domain Eukaryota; kingdom Viridiplantae; phylum Streptophyta; class Magnoliopsida; order Alismatales; family Hydrocharitaceae; genus Thalassia; species Thalassia testudinum. The sequence continues at coordinate 16,985,372 of JAZHRO010000007.1, forward strand.
CTAGATCTGCTAAGAATCCTAATGCGAACATTTTGATTGATTGGGTATCCATCTCTGACAAAGAGCTCAGAGTTTATAAGCTTTTTTTCCAAGCTTGGAACTCCATCTAGAGCCCTAATAAAGGACCCCCGTGGCCTTGCGCATCCTGTCAACAAGTTTTGCTAAATCAACCACCTCTGATTCTCCTCCTTCGGCCACCAAAATCATTGCTTCGATCACCCTCTTGGATCCTCATCCTTCGACCGTCCAACAACCAAATCGGTCAGCTCTCTCGACTTCTCTCTTCGTCGTGACCCTCCCCAGCTAAAGGGAGGGCATATCTCCGTCTGCCTCGTCGTCGCCATCTTGCCGTCTTCTCCTTCTCCAGTGCCAGTCTACCACAACTGGCCACCTTCACCTCTCTACCTCGTCTCTAGGTATCCCTATCTCTTTCTCTATCTCTCTACATCCTTTTCCCACACTCACATCACACCTCCGACCATCACTATGCCTTTGACCGCGCCTTCGTCCCCACCTATAGCAACATCACCGACGAGGGTTTTCGCTCGCCTCACACACTCAAACCCCTCACCAACCAACCCAAACCCTTCGCCGTACTCCCCTCATCCAAAGCCTTAACCTATCGCTCTCCACGGACCACCTAAAACACCCATCGGGTAACCCACCTTCGTACGACCTGTTTCATCACCGACCGACCACCTCCATGCACCAAACTCCATGAATCCACTGCCATTGCACTCGCCATGGTCCGGTGAACCTTCTGAGTTGCTCTGACATGGCCATCAGGCCATATTGCTTGTCTCAGGTCTCTCACCGTTCACCGTCACCGCAGCCATCTTCTTTGCCCTATTCTTCATGTTCCAAGCCAAGCACCTCCTAGGTGCTATGCCCAGGTCACGTGGGGAACTTCCAGGCCGATCTTCAGGCCTTCAATTGGCATCAACACACATTGCTGCTGCTTCAATTTGGTGAGAGAAGTCCACTCTAGCCGTGGATGGAACAGGGGGACAACTTTAGTCCCTCCTCATAGAAGACTGAAGCCACCCAAGAGCATAAATTGAAAAAGTGCTGGTGGCTTATCACCTCAAAACACACAGGGGGTGAGGTCCCCACACACACGTGCCTTACGCATGCCCTCGCCCGTGCTCATGCCTTATGGGACTGGGCTCGATTCGTTTAGCTGGATACCCAGGTCTATTCTGGCTTGCCTGTCAGACTCCTTTCAACACTTGTGATCTCTAAGGGAGGCCTTTGCCTCTGCTGGCGTTGTTGAGCCTCGTGTTGTGCCTTCTCCGGTGCCTAAGGAGGCAGAAGAAGAGAGAAAGAGAAGGAAGAAGAAGAAGAGAAGAGTAGCCAGAGAAGAGAAAGGGAAGTAAGAGGAAGAGTTCTCTCTTGGCAGTTAGAGTTCTATCAGCTGATCTCTAAAGAGAGTGCACTGTATACTTATCCTACATGGAATTTATATTGATTAGTACTATTGAGTTTTTTGATATAATTGTGAGGGATAATTGGTGATTCAAATCATCATTTTATCCCATTCTTTTTGCATTATTGACATCCGCTTTCATTTGTATATCATTCTTGTTTGAAGTTCGATTATAAATCGCCTCTATTGTGCTTGGATTGCAATTTTCAGATTCATATTTTGCCAATTGCTCACTGTGTTCTACCTCGGATTTCATTTCTGACATTCGAGTATAAATATTATTTATTTTTCGCATTAATTCGAACTGTACTACAACACGATGATTTTAAACTCGATTTAGAGCAACTAACAATTCCCCTGGTATAGCTAGGCCTATCTCGAATCCCATACGAATCTCTGGATATCAAGGATCTCTACAACCTCAAAAGATACTCTCCATGCAAGACCAGCACTTGATTGGCATGACCAACTATCTTGACTGATTAAGCCAAACTCATCTCTCCCCAGATCGGGGATATGGCTCAGAATCCTAATACCTAGAATATCAATCCTATCCTCGAAATCACTTTGCAAATTATCCCAATTCCACCCAAACAACTGCACCTTCTTGTTGGGATAACTCTACACCACCCAACGAAGGATTTGATTCTTACCCTAGGTAACCAAATGATAGATATTTTGATTTGACTAAGGTTAGAAATTATGAAAATTATTATCCTCAGCCCGCTTAAATCCCAGGGCATGGCGGTGATCCTGAGATCACCCAATTACTCAAAGTAGTCCAGGGGATAAGAGAAGCTAATAAAAGAAATATAGATAATCTGACAAACTAGCCCAATAGAATCTAGAAAGCACAAGGTGAAATAACTGGTCCGACTATGCCACAAGTTGGTGGTATGCCACTCTAGGTTGAGGATCCAACCTTAAGTATGACATCTTATCCAATCCCAACCTCTACATACACTAAGCCCACCCACCAACCCAATGATTATGCATAACAGATCCTACCCAAGCCTACAGTTGAACTAATAAATGACCTTGACATCCCAGAAATTGACTTTGAGGAGGAAGACTCACTTGAAGAAATACATCTTGATTTAGGCCCTGAATTGCAACCATTCTATTTTGAGGAGCCAATTAATGGTGTGTTGGAGTATGACTCTTTTATGTTTAAAGACACACAATTGGATTACAAGGATGATTTGGGAAAATCAAAGTAAGATAAAGAATATAGAAAGATTGGGGACAGTGACACTCCCAGCCAATTACAATTAGATGGCTTTGATCTGTTCTTGTCAAAGCATTACCATGATCAGATGTGCTTAAAAGATTTGATATTTGGATTTGGCGATACTAACCATACTAAGATATCCCATACAAAAGTAGAATCTGCTTTCATGTTTGTTTCAGCTAATTTGCACCCTTCTCTGCTCATCTACCAACAAAATAGAAAATCCCCTTATGAAAAAGATGTTCAAGAAATTGCAGAATTACTGGCGATGACTTATGAAGATCTATCTAAGGAAGCAAAGAATTTAGCTGAAACATGGAACCCTAGGGAGTTTGATTCGACTGATAAGGAATGGAAAAACATTCCCTCAGAAGATGTAATTCAAGAGAAAAATAATTGGAATCAAATTCATAAGTCCACAGAACTAAAAGGATTTGAGGTGTTGACTAATCTAAACCTTGATCTTATTCCCATTGGGGCTATGATTCTAAGGAATAATAAATTTGTGTCCATTACATTTGAAGACTTGTATCATGATTTGGGCGACTGAAATGAGACTTTTGATCACCCCAAGAATACGATTGAAGATTCGGATAAGTCCGAAACTATTGAGACTGACCACTGGATCTTATTTCACTCACCTACTCGACATCCATCCATAACTAACTTGACTTGCAAAGTGATTTCTTATACCCTTTCAGACTTTCACCATTAGGGTTCCTCCTTTTATTCCCCATCACTTTTAGCAGCCATATGATTTATTCCTCATGGACCACACTTTATCCACCTCATTTGCATTCCTCATGAATCACTTCTTAAGGTTGCCACTATCTACTTTACACTCTGGCACCCTCACTAATGTTTCTCTCTTTTGTAGCATCAGGCTGCAAATAGTTTCAAGCCCATTCATTTTACTTTTCCAACCTTTTTAGCTTGGTATTCACCATCAGCTGATAGACATTTGTGGATCACTGATCCTTACATTACATGATCACATCTTCATTTTAATCCTGACTCAACCCATTAATCTGCTCATTCATTTTTGGGTTTAGGTCCGACAAATGACGTTAAACTTAGAGCTGGCTGGGAGGCAACCTAGTATTCTTTACAGGTAGTTTTGCATCTTCTACATCCATGTTGACCTGGATCAACATGTATAGTCAGGTGATATCCCCTCCTCTTATTTATTATATTTTGATTTTCATACATACATTTCAATGAGGACATTGTAATGAATAGGCATGGGGGGTGGACATTGCATGTCTAACTTTTATGTAAAAAAAAAAATGCATCATGGGGTAAAGAAATGTTCTAACAAGGTTTTATTAAGGATTATTCCTAAGCTGATTCCAGAGTTTGGAATTCATTACAATTGCACACTTACACGTAGAAATTGCAATGGATCCTCTATGAAGACCGATAAACTTCTTTAGTTTGTCAAGAAGAAGCAATTCTTCTTCACCTAAGCCATCAGACAGTAATTAGGGAGTCAGGAAAACTATCTTCTAACAGATCCACCAAAGAACTGTGAGGTTAGAGTAGAAAGTCTACCGGTGCTCTAAGGCTAGTATGAGGAATCTTAACTTCTAGATAATTAGATAATGATACTCGGAGTTAGGCATAGTTTTCGCTCTTGATTTTTGCATACAAATTCTCAGTGCAAATATTTTGAGAGCCATCAATTATGGCAAATACCCAGATAGTGGGTTTTGATAAAACTAGGAATGAGGTGGAGGGTCATGACTGTCCTTTACGGAATCCTCAGCTGAAGGAGGGTATTGATATTAAGGTCAGAAATACGTCATCCTATCCATTCCATTCTCGGTGTCGAGAATAGGCACCTCACCAAATAAGCCACCCAGTATCCTCTTGAGCATCCTTCAATTCATAATAATGCCTCGTGAATAAAAGTCGTATGTGATATTGAGTCACATTAGTAGATGTCCGGATGCAAAAGAAATGGAAAAGAAAAAGTGGTATGTATGTCTTTGCATATAAATAAATATATATATAAAAGTTTAGAAAAAGAAAAAAAGAAAACACAGAAAAGAAAAAAAAAAGTGTTTACAAGTATTTTTAGAGTTTATTTCAAGTGCATTGAGGGAACAATACCTCCCACTCTCACGATCCACCAAATACAGCCTTTACTTTCTTTTCTGTATTTCTGGCCACCTGAATACGGGTTGAGGAATTCTGACTTAGTCATAGAGTTATTAAAACCTAAACAAACTGTTAGTGCCAGGAGAGACCACTAAATGTATTGATAAATCTAGTGAGATTGTGAGTTCAAAAAGAAAGAAAAGAAACGAAAAAGAAAAAGAAAAAGAAAAGGAAGGAGAAAGAAAGAGAGAGAATGAGTACAAAGGAACTAAAGAGAGCACAGTTTCTCCGCCTCTCCTTGAGTTGAATTATTTAATAATTTGGGAATCTAGGTTCTAAAGTACTAGTCTATATGTAGCACCAGATGAGTGTGAGGCACAAAATACAAATCCACTTGACTCAAATTATCTCCTATCGAAGCCAAAATCCAGGGTTGAATATACAGGTTACATTATAACCCTATGGGGAGATGTTTCCTATCCCAATAGATTTTTACTAAGGGTCAAGTATGAGTTTTACATGTGGATTGGCTTTTCACTTGGATCCGTTGCATAAGCTATAGCAAAACACATTCACGATTATCTGGATTACTGAAGTTTTGGATAAAAAAAAAGACATAAACCTCTTGTCAAACTCGTGATAAAAATTAGTCATATAGGATCACTTTTCATTTAGTGTTGCATTTGCTAGGGACTAGCAAGATTTAGGCATGGGGATGTGATTGCACAGCAATCATGCAACCTAAAACACCTAAATTAAGCCAAATTCTAGCATAGCTTAGGGACAATGTATACATGAGCATCGTAATTTGCATAATGGTTAGTTTAATTAGTTGCATAGATAAAATCATCATTCTAAGTACTAATGAGAGACGATTTTAATCGCAGATGAATAAAAAAGGTGGATGACAGATCAGACTAGACAGATCTGATTAGGATGACGACGGGAGTCCAACGCTTTCAAAATCATTTCGATCAAAAAACCAGAGCATCCTGTGCAGTCCAACGAAGAATGAAGATCATGGAGCCTGATGCAAACACATCTATTTGGTTCAAAATGCCTATTCTTGCATGCTCCTAGCCTTAGATTTGCATTTCATGTCATAAATATTACATTGCATGCAACATTCTACATTTAGAGTAGTTGTATATAATTTAGGTTAATTGCATCCTTTTTATGGTTAGGAGAGAAGGATATTTATTTCGGATCCTCAGATTGACGATCTGACTGTACGGATTTGATCAAACGCTGATCGGAGTCCAACACCTCCGAAATTGCCTCAGTTGGAGTCCCGTAGCACCATATGCAATCCAAGGAAGATCAACAGCCAAGGGACTAGGTGACATAATTTGGAGCTTCAAATGACAAATTTGACGGCGTGGATGGATTCGGGCCAATGATCATAGCCTAACGGCACGAAAATCAACTCAATCCAAACTCTGTAGTAGCCCCTACAACAAAATGAAGATGGAAGACTCAGATTGCGCCACGTGGCTCAACCCAGGCCACCCATGCGCATGCATGTGCCACCCCACGTGCACAATAGCTAGGGTGCGCGCATGCGTGCAGAGGCACGCATGCACACTGTGCAACGCCAGCAGATGAGCATGCGTGCGCACGACAAAGAGAGAGCACAGCGCAGCGCTAGCAAAGCATGAGCAGCGGGTGGATCTTCAGCACAGCCTAGCAGACATTTAGTGACGCTTACAGCCGTCGCTAATTGTTTCCGAGCGCAAAGCCAGCTACGATCCAGCGGGCATTAGCTGCCTACAGTGACACTTCCAGTGATGGCCTGGAGGTCGCTAATGGTCCCATACCTATTTTAGCCTCTTCTCCACTTCAAAAGGACCAACACCCCCTCCATTCCAAGCCATCTCTACCTACTCTACTCCTACCTACTACCAAGCTCTAGTAAGCCTACCAACGCTCTGTTAAAGTTTGCTCTCAAGCTCCCAAGGCCCCTATTAGTATAGCGAACCTCTGCCCCACCAAATACACCTTCAACTTCCCATCCCCATTCGTAGGTCGCCTTGGAGCCATCCTCCACCCTCCATTCCAGTAGCAAATCACCTCTGCCTTCTAACCTCCATTCCAGAGCTACGCCAAAGCTTTCCTCTTCTCGACGTCCTCCCGCTTCTCACCTCCATCGACTTGCTTCCCAACTCCTACATCCGAGCTTCCGCCAGGTGCCGTTGTCTCGCCAGACAATCGCTTCAGGTGATTTCTTCTCACCTCCCTCACTTTTTATATTTTCTATATTATTGTAATTGACATTCATGCAATATATTAGACTCAATTCTATCTCTCTCTTGTGATTGATTGTCATTTTATTTCAAAAATAAAATAAAATAAACAAAATCCTAAAACACCAAAAAGAAACAAATCGAAGTGTGGTTTTCATACAAAGTAAACGTTGCCTCCCTATATTCAACCTGGGACTCCCTTCGAGTTTCGGTATAAATTTTATTTGATCACGAGTTTTGCAACTACAATGACGGGTTATTTGTAACTCCGATTTCAAAGATGCAAAACACATGTGATCATTTTGGCATCGTTGCCGGGGAAGCAACGGAATTTACTTTATTGTTTTCAGTGCTTCTTTGCATTTACATAGCACTAACCCCGCTTGTCTTTGATCTACTGTCTTGCTGGTACCCTAGCATGGAGATCCAAGTGCGGTAGACTAGAGTAAAGTGCGGGTAGAGTGCTTTGTAAGTGTCCCCCACACCACCCACACCCCCTATTTCATTCCACCGCACTAATAACTCAAACCCAAATCAACTTAGGTGCATTTTATAAACCCTAGGATAGATTTGGTTGTTTATTTGCCACTTCCACTCATATCACCCTTGCATATATAAAGAAAAAAGAAAAAAAGAAAAGAATATACTCTTTTCTTGTGGGATTTTCTGAATGCTACACACTTAACACCCACAACATCTCACCCTAAGGCACACAATCACATCGATTCCATCACTTAACCGGGATCTGACCTATGGACCTGGTACACTTAACTCAACACACAAATAAGTGAGTAGAAATCTAATTAGGTTAAGACTTTTTGTGTGCCTTAATCAAGTGGTGCAATAGGCCAATTGGTTGTACTATTTAGGCCGCACCACTCAAATTTAAAACCGATCGATCAATTAGCTTGCCACTTAGGGTCGATTCTTAAGGCTGAACCAGGCACTCCACATTATTTGTTGATTTTTGAAAGACATATCATCACCCGTGCTTTCAAAACTTGGAGTGTTCCACTAAACCTTGATTGAACTGACCTAAGAATTAAATTGTAAAAGCTACTAAACAAGGTTAAATCCTAAAAGACACATCATCAAATAACCTTGTTTGCAAATCCTGGTTGTGCACACACACACATTTCAACTGATCATTAAGGGCACAACCCATCTAAAGGGCCCATCACATTCCAAGGGAACAATCATCCCAAGCCTAATTAAAATTGAGTAGACGTTGGCCTTAAGGATCAATTTGCTCTTCGGGGCTCAGACTGAGATTTCCTTTCATTAATCTGCTTTTGCTGGTCCATCTGATGTCTAGCTAGGGGAGTAGCGTCAAATGACAGCGACTGGGGGGTACACTAGGAACTGGAGGCGTAAGACAAAGGAAGAACCTTCTCCCTAGTCCCTCCTAACTTGTTGGTTTGACCAGATAAAAGTAGACCAAGTCATTTATAATCTCAAGACGGGTCCTGGGAGTCTGTAGGTCTTAAGGTTACCCATATAAGGATAGGCTTGGTTGATTGTATTGCAGGGCTCCTTTCTCTCTTCTGATTTCCCTCCTACTCTATTATGTACCCTTCCACATCCTACATGCATTTCCCATCCTACCCTCCTACCACCACATATCCCAAGGATGATTACTATCCCGACTTGACTTGTAATTACCACCCACTAGTCATGATAACTTTGATTGGGGATACGAATCCGAACCTCTATGTCCAGGGCCAAACCCTAGACAACAAGACTATGATTACTATCCTTCCCAAACCTACAATGATTATGGATCTCTATCCTTTAATGACAAAACCAACCTGATCTACAATCAAGAAGGATATTCCAATTATAACACTTACCTTCCCCAGTATTCCAATGAAAATAGGTCATCACCATCCTTTGAACAACCCAAGATGGCCTACTATCAGGGAGGAACCCGAGAACATCAATATCTTAACTCCACTAAACCTAACCCAAAACCACCCAAACCTAAACAGAACCAATTGGTTCAAGTGAACCTGATCTGAGATAGGCTGTTGGCTAATTTGCAGAACAGTATGCAATCTTTAGAAGCTCAGCGAACACCATGCACTGAAGCACTGGAGCATATTATCAAAATGATTGATGAACTTAATAGTTCTCTATTGGATTTGCTCCAAAGTGTTAGGGATAGGGACATGGGTGAGTTTCTTCTTTGGAAATTATTGAGATTGAGGATGAAATTTGTGGTTGCCCTAGTTAAATCTTGGGATGATTCTCAATATGAACCCCCTTTAGGAGAGCCAATGTTTGAACCCACTCAGGCGCCTGTCAAGGGAGATACATATTCTGAGATTGGAGATGACCAGGTTGGTCTAGAGCAACCCATCATGGACGAATCGAGTTTCTCACCCAAGATCCCAGAGCCAAGGAATGACGAAAAATATGTCTCCACAGACCATGAAATGACAGTCGATTTTGAGACAAATTTAAATGAGGATCATCAATTCTTTAACTTTGAGGGTGAAGAATATTTTAATAATGTCCCACTTGAGTGTAATGATGATGATTTTAGTGAGACAAACGGGCTAAGACAAATCTGATGAACCATTTAATAGCCCATTCATTGAAGATTTGGATTCGGTTGGGGCTAGCTTGGAGGATTTGAATCCTCATTTGCTAATAGATTTAATCAATGGCCCCATTCCTCAACCACACCCCAAATGAATTGATTTTGATTTGGAAATCATTGTACCCAAGTCAATTCTGAGTCAGCCACAATTTCTGGACTTGGGTAAATCATATGGGGCGAAAGATATGCTAGAGGTCCCAGAACCCGAACACTTGATGTTGGAGGATATGAAGTAGGAAAAAAAAATCTGGGAAGCTACTTTTGAGGGAACTATGAGTTTGGATTTAAGGGTTCATGTTACCCTAAAAGCACCTACTTTCTAGTAGGACCCTCACGATATCTTTCACATGCAACCCAAGTTCAAACTAGCTGATTATTTATCTGAGTTGAACGTTAAGTGGACTTCCACACCCAATGAACCATCTTTACACATTGTCCGACACTTTGGTTTTGGGTTGCACACCACCAAACCGCAAGCTTAGCCCCGCAAGCTCAACAATCATCAGTTTTGGATGATTTTCATCCAGAACATGAGAACCACTCGACCTTAGGGCATGGGTCTGCATCATAATCTAGTCCACGTCTGTGGACATCTTTTGGTGATGGGTTTCAGGATCAACCTTTTGATTTTGGTTCTTACTCGCAGCAGTGAATCCCTAATTTCTTCTTTGTATGTATATTATGCCTAGCTAAATGCATTAAACATAGCACACGTGTATACTCTCTTCTCTCTACAGAGCTGACCGAGTTGTCACGAAATTCAGGTAATATTTTGTTTACCCTGCCCTTTTCATGTCTTTGCTTTTACAATGAGTTCATTGCATCATTTAGTCATAGGGGTTGGATGATCAATTCCTAAAATCATTTTGTTAACTCTGAAGAATTTCTTTTAGTTTCTAATAAAATAATAAAAAAAATTATTTTGAAAAAGATAAAAAGAGAAAGAAATTAGGAAAAGACAACTTAGGCATTTGGAAGTTATTAACATTAGGAAATGATACGATAGGACTTGAATACTTAGACTCTTTAGGTCTTTCGACTTAATTAGCCTGGGTGTCCACTCGAATGTGGACTTAGTCTCGAGTCCTCGCTAATTAAAATTTGTTTTAATTTGGTAAATAAATTGGGATGATAAGTATGAGACTTATCAACCCACCCTCTGATTTGGGGGGACTTTAAGCCTAAGCATCTACACACTTTTTTTGCACTGACTCATTTTCGCTGATTTCTTCAGAAATTGGGTAGCTAATGAACTAGCCAGGGTGGTATGGCTAGTAAGTTATTGGTGGTAACAACTCATTAGTCGGTGTCTAGAGCCCAGCCACAAGACCATTTTCATCCTACTACCTTTAGGTGAATCTTAGATTAGGGAAGCCACCTACTTAAAAAAAAAAGAAAAGAAAAAGAAAAAGAAAAAGGAGAAAATAAAAAAAACAAATAAAATCACAGTTCACCGCACGAGTATGGCTAGCAAGTTGTCGTGGGTAACAGCACATTGGCCGATTGTCTAGAGCCCAACTCACAAAAATGCACAATAATTCCCAAACCACTTATGGAAGAAGTGGGGAAGTCGAATAAACTAGGGAGATATACACTAGGTTCGCCCTTGTGTTGACCCCATAAACGAAAGAAGTAGGGAGAAAGCTACCAATCGAAAAAATAATCCTTTAGGCAAGGTCACCTTGGGTTGTAGAAACCCGGAGTCTGGTTCAACGATCGCCTAGTGAGTCTTTCACAATTTTCACATGATGCTTAGCACTTAGAGTGCTTTTCGAGTCTTGGGTGGGTCAGGTAGCCGTAAAAAGTTATCTCGGAACTCTCAAAATCCAAAAGTACAAAAAAACTAGAAATGAAGAAAAATAAAAAAATTGTATCTTCCCTTTTTCAAATAAGGTGAGGAGTTGGGTTGTCTGCATTTTGGCAGACATCTGGGTACTATTGAGTTTTCATTGTTTAGGACCATAGTTGAAATTTTCTATTGTTAATAAATGACTTAGGACTAAGTGATCTAATCCTAATTCTACTTTTATACATAGCATGTAGTTTAATTTTGCTAGGGACTAGCAAAAGATAGGCATGGGGGTATGATGTAAACACATCTATTTGGGTTAAAATGCCTATTCATGCATGTTCCTAGGCTTAGATTTGCATTTCTTGTTATAAATATTGCATAGCAGACATCATTCTGCATTTAGAGTAGTTGTATATAATTTAGGTTAATTGCTTTCTTTTTGTGGTCAGGAGAGAAGGATATTTATTTTGGAGCCTTGGATTGATGATCTAACCATACGGATCTATTCAAGACGACGATCGGAGTCCAACGCCTTCGAAATCGCCTCGATCGGAGTCCCGCAGCACTATATGCAGTCTGAGGAAGATCAATGGCAAAGGGACTAGGTGACATAATTTGAAGCTTCAAATAAAAAATCCAATTTCGCGAATGGATTCAGGTAGTTGATCGCAGCCCAACGGTGTGAAAATCGACTCAATCCGACCTCTGTAGCAGCCCCTACAACGAAAAGAACATGGACGGCTTAGATTACGCCACATGGCGCAAACTAGGCCACCCATGCGCACGCATGTGCACAGCAGCGAGAGTGCACACACGCACATAGAGGAATGCATGTGCACAGCATAGTGCTAGAGCATGAGCGTGCTCGCACGCAACAATGAGAGCGCACAGTGCAATGCCAGTGGAGCATGAGTAGCGGGTAGATCTTTAGCGACAGCTTGGTGGACATTTAGTGACTCTTATAGTCGTCGCTAATTGTTCACGAGCGGAAGGCCAGTTGCATGTGCCAGCCGGTATGAGCTACCTACAGCGACACTTTCAGCGATGGCCTTGAGGCCGCTAATGGTCCCATACCTATTTTAGCCTCTTCTCCACCACTATAAAAGGACCTACACCCCCTCCCTTCCAAGCCATCACTACCTACACAACTCCCACCCACTCCCAAGCTCTAGCTAACCTACCAATGCTTTGTTAGTGTTTGCTCTCAAGCTCCCAAGGTGCCTATTAGTATAGCGAACCTTTGCTCCACCAAATACTCCTCCATATTCCCATCCCCATTCATATGTTGTCTTCGAGCTATCCTCCTACCTCCATTCGGGAAGCAAATCACCTTCACCTTGTCACCTCCATTCTGGAGCTGCACTGAAGCTTTCCTCTTCTAGATGTCCTCCAGCTTCTCACCTCCGTCGACTTGCTTCCTAACTCCATCCGAGCTTCCACCAGGCGCTGTTGTCTGACTAAATAGCCACTTCGGGAGATTTCTTCTCACCTCCCTCTCTTTTTATGTTTTCTATATTATTGTAGTTGACATTCATGCAATATATCATATTCTATTCTTTCTCTTTCTTGTGATTGATTGTCATTTTATTTCAAAAACAAAAAAAAACAAAACCCTAAAATGCTAGAAAGAAACAAATCGATGTTTGGTTTTCATACAAAGTAAACCTCACCTTGCTGTGTTCGACCCAGGATTGCTTGGGACTTTCGGTATAAATTTTTTTTTATCACGAGTTTTGCAACTATGATGACAGGTTATTTGTAATACCAATTTCAAACGTACGAAACCCGTGTGGTCAAAGCCAAAGGACAAAGATCCAAGACTCAGATGAATGATCCAACCACACAGATGGATCTGGATCAACGATCGTAGTCCAATGGCATGAAAATCAACCCAATGGGATGTCTACATCACCAGATACAAGTAAAAAAAGATGGATGTCCATGATGGTGTCACTTAGCGCCATCACATCCACCCCCTCGTCGCTACCCCATCTGTGAAGGCTTCTCTTCACAAGCTGTGGGCTGTTGGATCTCTATCCATTGGTTACAAACGTGCCATGTCGCCACCTTCATACACTTCATCAAGGAGTGACTCTACACCATTGGATCTTCATCCAACGGTTGAGAGTGCACGTCAACAAAAACCCAAATGCAACTGGTAGGGATGGCGTACTGGTTAGTGCTCTTTCCGCAGAGCGATGGGCAGGCGTAAAAGCAGCTCCCCGCTTGAAATCAAGTGTGGATTAGGAAGCGTCGTTGGATCACGAGTGAAGCATGGAGATACAACCATGTGGCGAGTTGAGAGCAGATCGTGGCCAAATGCTTAATCCAACGCATGATCCCACACAATTTTTGAAGCACGAAGGCGAGGGGCACTTGCGTTTAAGCCGTCCGATCATGAGATCGAATGGTTGACGATGAGGTGCATTTGGAAGGCAAGCGGTGAGCAGGAAAATGCAATGCGTGTGCGAGGAGAGATCCATGACCATCTAATTCTGATCTAATGCATGAGAGAGTGACACATGTCAGCCAGAGATTGAATCCAAGAGATGAGGAGGCTTTTGAAGGTGTTTTGAAACCTAATCAAGTCTGTTGATCTCCTAATCGACGGATCTAATTAGCCAAGAGGTTGTTGCACGAATTTAAGGGCTCAAATGCCCTATTTGCCCCTCAACACAACTATAAAAGAAGGCCTAGGGCCCTCCAGTCGAAGAACATACTCCCACCAACTCTTCCATACAACTCTTCCACCTTCCTCCATGCTAAAGCTCTCACTCTGCAACTCTACTTCGACCTTTGTCCCAGCACTCTGGATCTGAGGTGCTGTTGCATCTGCATAAGCATCCTACAAGAGGCATCATTTCTTTGCCTCTCTCTATCTCTCTCTCTCTCTCTTTCTATCTATCTGCTATTTATCTGTCCCTACTTTTAGTGTAACAATCTCTATTTTGAAAAAGATTATTTTTTAATGCAATAGAATTCTTATTATATATATGACTCCTATACATATATACGTATATAAATATCTATTTAGGGCAAGTTCTATTGAAAAGCTTCTGCATAAATTGTGATTGCTTCCCTGCGAAGGACCTAGTACTCACTAGTCTTTATAAATTTATTTGTCGATGTGTTTCACACTATACTACAACTAAATTATCTTTTAAAATGTGATTTACGCACAGAACAATTGAGTCTTAATTTGATTTTTATACATAGCATAGAGTTTAATTTTGCTAGGGACTAAAAAATGATAAGCGTGGGGGTATGATGTAGATATAATTATTGAGGATAAAATGCCTATTCATGCATGTTCCTTGGCTTAGATTTGCATTTCATTTTATAAATATTGCATAGCGTGCATCATCCCGCATTTAGAGTAGTTGTGTATATTTTACGTTAATTACGTCCTTATGGCAGGATGGAAGGAGATTTATTTAAAGGCCTTGGATGGACGATATGATCGTACGGAACTAATCAGGATGACGATCGGAGTCTAATGCCTTCGAAATCATTGAGATCAGAATGTCCTAGAACCTTATGCGGTCTGAGGAAGATCAACAGCCAAGGGGGCAATGTGACATCCTTACAGGCTTTGGATGAAAAATCCAACCGTACATATGGATGGATCGAGAGCAACGGTCGCAGCCTAGCAACGTGGAAATCACCTCGATCTAAGAACTGTGGCACCCTCTAAAATAGAAAGAAGATGGATGGCCTAGATCGCACCACGTGGTGCTATCTAGGTTTCCCAACACTGGCCATCAATGACTACTATGCCCTCTCATCATGTTCACCTTCAAATCCTAATGGTTGTATCATCATCCAACAGTTATGAATCCTCCACACTGCGGCATCAAGAACTCCTCCTTGTGACAATCCCCAACCGAAGCACATTGGTTGCGGTGTTGGCCTCCAAGGTAGGGGCACGTGTTCAAATCCCCGTGGCCCTTCTAATTTGCCAAGTGGACATGGCAGCACATGTGCAGAAAGGTAGCTCGCACAGCCTTGCAATGCACAACCACGCGTGCGCACAAGGGTGCAACGCACAAGCTTAGTGCTAACGCACATAGCTCGACGAGTGCGAGGCATTGGCGCATGATGTTCGTGCCAACAGGGGCAAGGGTTGGTGCGGATCTTCAGCGATGATTGCAGTTGTCACTAATGGCCTATGCATGAATTTCTCCTCTTCCTTCCAATATAAGAGGACCTACCCCCTCAATTCTTCACCATCTCTTCTTTTCTTCCTCTCACCACCTTTAAGGCTCTAGAGAAAACTTGTCTGAAGCCCGGGATGCTCCTCTAGAGTAGAAATCAAATATTTTTTCCCACCTCTCATCCCCCATCATGGAGCATCCCGTGGCCATCTTCTCACCTACTTCAGGAAGTAGATCCTCACCGCGACGATGTCCTATCCCATCCTCCTTCTTCCACTGCCATTCTCCTTCATCTTGCTCCTCATCGCCTTCATTCGGGCACCGTCAGAGCTAGTCATCCTCCAAGTAACCGTCGAGGGGGATTCTTCCCATCTCTATTTATCTTTACAGCTTTCTTGTGTAGTTTTCCTGCTTTCCTAGTTGTAACAAACATTTGTTTCAAAATATATAACCATTTCTCTCTCTCTCTTTCTTTTATATTTTGCAAGTAGATTAGCTAGATAAAATTTCATCAACCTAATATTTTACCCTATTAAAAATACAAAAAAAGTTATAAAAGATAAAAAATGACAAAAAAGAAATAAAGCGAAATGAGCATTTTTCAAAACTAAACATTCGCCTCCCTATGTTCGACCTAGGACTAACTTTTTCGAGTTTTGGTTATAAATTTTATCTGATCGACAAATTTTCTCATGAATTGAACTACGACGACGAGTTTCCAAACTCAAACCTTTTCATGATGAATCTCCACCCCGTTATGGTTTAAGCCTTGATGCAATCTGGTGTTAGGTCAAAAAAGTACATCGTTGGCTAGAAGGTCAGTCAAGGGCTTGGAAAGTTTGGAAAAATCTTTTATGAACCTTCTATAGAAGGTAACATATCCTATTAAGGATTTGATTTGCTTGACCGAGCTAGGAGGTGAAAGTTTGAAAATTAAATCAACCTTACCTCGTTCAACTTCTATGCCCCTATGCGAGATGATATAAACAAGGACAAGCCCTTCCTAAACCATAAAATGACTCTTTTCCCAGCTTAAAACCAGGTTGACATCAATACATCGTTTCAAGATTTTCACTAGGTTACTAAGGCAACGGTCGAATGAGTCTCGAAAAATAGAGAAATCATCCATAAAGACTACCAAATATTCACCACCATCTCCGAGGAGATGGATAACATGCAACCTTGAAAGGTAGCTAGTGTGTTGGATAACCCCAAGACCAATGCGCCAAACCCCCAAGTTTATCGCAAGGAGAAGCCAAGGGCGTGTGATGGAGAGAGCTTCTTAGCCATCAGATCAAGATCTAGTGACTGGGACTAGATGATGTGGATGAAGAGGAGTCGGTGGTGGGGTTATTGTCCGGTGTTGGGTGACCGAGATGATGCCATGTGGCACAATCTAGGCCATCCATCTTCTTTCTGTTGTAGAGGATGCCATGGTGCTCAGATCAACATGATTCCCACATTTCTGGACTGTGATCGTCGCTCCGGATCCATCCATATGGTCGAATTTTTCATCTGAAGCCCATAAGGATGTCACATTGCCCCCTGGCCATTGATCTTCCTTGTACTTGCTATGGGAGCTACGGAAGTTGGATCGAGGTGACTTTGAGTCCTTTGGACTCTGTTCGTTGATTCGGATCCATCCATATGGTCTTATTGCTCATCTAAAACCTATTTCAATAAGGTCTTGTAGACAAGATAATTAAACATTCATTCTAAGCAATTTAAATGTTAAGATCACGCAATATGCATGCAATGTTCCCAAACCCACTATAAATATGACATTTTCGTATAAGTAACCTTGAAATTGACTCTAATTGATGATATTAACACTAATAATTGTAGAGTCATCAGGTAGCCATATTCGAGTGGTGGTAATCAATGTAGAACCTTTAGTTAGTTGAGGGTCTAGTGGTCACGAACTCTCCTTGGTCATTTTCTTCCATAATGATTCCTTCCTTTTCGGACACCA
The DNA here is from genome assembly GCA_037157565.1 of Thalassia testudinum. Lineage (NCBI taxonomy): Eukaryota > Viridiplantae > Streptophyta > Magnoliopsida > Alismatales > Hydrocharitaceae > Thalassia > Thalassia testudinum. Next base: position 17,002,892 of record JAZHRO010000007.1, read on the forward strand.
CATTTATCGGATTGACCCATTTACTGTCCTAAATGGGATAGATAATGCCTGCATCTAGCCATTTCAGAATCTCCTTCTTAGTAACCTCATGCATATTAGGGTTGAGCCTTCTTTGCATGTCTTAAAAGGGTTTCACAGACTTGTCTATGTAGATATGATGCCTGTAGAGGGACAAATCAACACCCTTAATATCAGCTATCGACCATGCAATAGCTCCCATGTGCCTTTGTAAACACTCGAGCAAAGCTCCCTCTTATGATTTAGATAGCAAACATGAGATGATGATGGGGAGCATGTCATTGAGGCCAAGGAAAGCATATTTCAATGTGCTCGGGAGGGGTTTAAGCTCCAACTCAGGAGCATTCTGCATTGAGGGTATAAGTTGAGATGTCCCTACCTCAGGTAGTGGATCTACATTCAGGGTCCAGGTGAGGATAGAGACTCTATGTGTACTCCCAGCAACTCTTCTAATTTGGGCATAACCCCTTCATTTTCCTCAATAATCGGAGGGTGGTCCAAAGATATGACCATTTGAAGGGGATCACTACATAAGAGTGCTGTGGTAATCTTTTCAATAATTTCATTAACCACCCAAATCTGGGAACAATCTTCTAATCCGAGTTCCTTGTAGGTATCAAAAACATTCAATCAGATTTTCTTATTCCTAAAGCCCATTGTAAGTGCCCCTGATCTACACTTGATAGAGGTGTTGGCTATGGCCATGAAGGAGCATCCCAGAATAATGGACAGCTTAGTGGGCTTATTAGATGGGACAATGATAAATATAAGAAAGCCAATAGGGAAGAAGTCCTTCACTCTTACCACGACATCCTGCAGCAACCCCAATGGAGTCTTAAGTGATCTATCTGCGACTTGAAGGATGACAGGACTAGGTTTCAAATCGACTCCTCCCAAAAGGTCATAGACTGAGCTCAATAAAATGTCCACCCCTGCACCCAAATTGAGTAGGGCCTTGTCAATCTGTTGGTTACTTATAACCACTGAAATATATGGGGCTCCTAAGTCTTTCATCTTGGGGTGTGTTCCATGTTGGAGCACCAGGCTAAAATGATCAGGCCGAAAGACCTTAGCTTGGACCTATCTCCTAGATCGACATTTCTAGGTAAATAGGCCCTTTAAAAACTTGGCATAGGATGGGATCTACTTTATAGCATCCAATAAAGGCAAGTTGATGTGGACTTGCTTGAAAGTGTCCATAATCTCATCCATCTATCCTTGGCTCCAAATTAACCAATAGAAGGTTCCCCAGGGGCAGATATGTGCTCAAGGTAGGGCACCCTCAGCTTCTGAGTGGAGAGCTTGTTGATGCAGGCACATTTATTTAGGATAAAGTGTCTATTTAAGAATGTTCCTAAGCTTAGAGATGCATTCTACACTATAAATATTGCATAGTAAGCATCATTCTGCATTCAGATTAGTGTATACAAATTATAGGTTAATTGCATCCTTTTATGGCTAGGAGAGGAGATTTATTTTATTACCTCAGATTGATGATCTGACCAAAAGGATCTGATCAAGATGACGATTGAAGTCCAACACCTCCAAAATCATCATGATCAAAATCCTGTAGCACCTTATGCAGTCAAACGAAGATCAACTAAGGGTTTAAGTGGCATAATTTGGAGCTTCAAATGACAAATCCAACTGCACGGATGGATCCAGATTGTTGATCGTAGCCCAACGGCATAAAAATCGACCCAATTCGACGTTTGTGGTGCCATCAATAGAGCAAAGAAGATGGATGGCAATGATGGCAGTACTTGGCATCATCATAGCCACCGAAGACCATCCACAGCTTCTACCTCACCTCAAATAGAAATCCCATCCGTTGGATGCTATTCAGATGATCGAATGAGCAGATTTTTATATGCAGTCATTGTAGCAAAGCCACAATCGCTCAAAAATAAATAAAATTTATAACTCAGATTCAGAAAGAGTCCGAGGTCAAACACAGAGAGAAAATGTGGAATTCACAAACAAATTGTAATTGCATATAAATAAGCATAAATAATTGAGCTTTCAAATGATATTCAATGAATAACAACTTATCACATTAGCTATTCAATGAAATCCAATGTATCTAGAGACAAAAAGAATAGAGAGAAGCTAAAAGGTGGTGATTTAGATCACCAATTAGATCACTAAGTAAGCAAGCATCTCATAATCAATTTAATCAATTGTTAACTTAATGCTTAAATCATTCAATAGTGCCAGAACTCAAGATCAAATGATAGATGTGTCAATTAGACGCCTTAACTGTGTCAACACTTAGCCTCAGTAGCACAAGGCTTCTCAAAGCCTTCTCTCTTCAGCTTCTCTTTCTTCTTCCTTTCTACAAGCACTACCCTTCTTCTTCAGAACCTTCTCTTCTTCTTCAAAGCCTCTTCTTTTTTTTATAGCACAAAAGGTAACAAACTCCCTCAGCAACTAAGTTTTGCATAGGGGCACAAGACCAAGAGAGCAAAACCCTCCCCCACTCTATCACAATTTCTCATCCTCTTCTCTCTCATTGACGTAATGCATATTTGGATCCAAGTACATGGGTAAACGGGTCTCGAATTGTGTCCAGGGTCACCGACGTGGGTGGTGACCAAGGATTGAGGCTTAGGCAAGTATTCGTGAGAAGGGGGTAGGAGGGACCCGACCCCTCCTATTACTGAGCAGAGAGGCCTTAACACAATTTCATTTTATGTGTGCGTGTGCGCGTCTCAATTCACATGGTGGGACTATTGTCCCCCTCCTTCCTTCATGTATGCCATCAGCTGAGAGGCCTCTTCAATTGGCGCAGCCATTGAGGAGGTGGTCTTCGATTGAGGACCTAGAGTGATGCTTGGAGGAGTTGCGCACATCATGGAGGTGAATTCAAGGGTGAGTGTACTCGGAGGATTCCATTTGTGGATGAAGATGATGGCGGCAGCGGTGGACAACTAGCGAGTACCTGAAACAAACGATAAGGCCACATGACCACATTAGAATAACTTAGGGGAATCTCCAAGTGGTGGCGGTTTCGTGATGTGAAGGTGCGCATGGTGGAAAGCCTAACTCGGAGGAGGTGAGTGGATATGGCTGAGTTTGGTGGCCCATTTGGATGGATAATCCCCTCAATTTCTTGAGGGATTTTGTTTGCAAGGGTGAGGCAGAGCTTATGGAGGTGTTGGCAAGGCATTTGGTGGCTTGTGGCATCGTGGAAGCCTCGCTGGTGGTGCAACCGGACGTGGAGATGATGACGGGCGAATGACGGCGTCGGTGGTTGAATTGAAGGATAAAGGAGATGAAAAGGAGGTAGAGGGAGAGGGGAATCTAACTAACCTAATCCAACTGGATGGAAGAGGATGAAGGCACCGGTTGTGGTATGGTCGACGCTGGAGAATAATGAACCTCCGGTGGGGGAGAACGGCGAGGAAGTGGGAGGAAGAGAACACTTGCTGGTATCACAAGTTACGGAAGAACTTGAGGAAGGAGAACCGGTCGACTATTGTCTGTGGTGGCCGGCGAAGACATCAGATGGAGGGAGTCACCGGAGCTTGTGGAGCATTTGGTAGGAGAGTGGGGAAGAACAGGGATTTTCGGCCCAAACCAAGCTCAGGAAGACGACCTTGCATCAAGGGTGCTTTTATGAGGCTCAGGGGGCATTCCAATCTTGGAAACCAAGCTTGGAAGCTTGAGACAGTCACGAAATAGGAAACCCTTGTGTTCAAACTGTTCGGATTAGGTTTTGGGCAAGAATCAAAGCCCAAGATGCGGCTCAGATTGAAGAGGATCTTCTCAGGAGTTCTTCCAATTTTGGAAGAGATTGAATGTGAAGTCTAGGAGAACTCCTTGATTGAAGGTTGTCGGCAAGTTGTGTTCACATGGCCATGGTAGCAAGGACCTAAACGTGAAGAAGATGACAAAGTTGGGGGACTGTTCTAAGGATTTCAAAAGCTAGGGCTTGTATGAGATACAAATAGTCTAATTGGACTGAGGTGGAAACTAGGTTAAGATGGACTTAGATTGGGGCCACATTTTGGTACAAACATAATTTCGACTTAATGAATTTGATGGTGAAGTTGGATTTTGGTTTTAACTAATTTTGATTAGGTAATTTACACAGAAACAAAAATTAGAATAACTTTTCGTCTGAGACTGCTTTAGGTCAAAATAGGTTCAGATAGTCAAACCAAGGATATTAAACCCCATGGAATATTTTTCTATGAATTTTAGAAGGTTTAAATGTAATTTATTCTGACTAGAACCTATGTTAATTAAGCAGGTCTAAGATTAGGGTTTTCAGTGCTGTTTTGACTCTTGAAGTGCGTAAAATCCCATTTTTGTCTGCATGGACCCTTTTATTAGTCATTAAAGAACATTTGACCTTGGTTTAACCCCTAAGAAATCCCATGGTTACTCAGCATTTATGATCTTCTATTAAAATTGTAGATTTAACCTTGTTTTGATGCATGTCTCTCAAAATGGATATGCAGTGAATTACGACTCTCTAGTGATTATTCAAGAGCATTTGTCTCTTGATTGTGACAAATTAAAGCTAGTTATGGCTCATGATGACGTTATCATCATACCCCCACGTCTAACTTTTACTAGTCCCTTAGCAAAATCTTATGAAACGAACTAGAGTTCTAGGACATGCATTGAACTTCAGATGCCTGATTGTTATTACTCTTTAGACATTAGGTCAGAACACTAATAGTAGGCTTAGTGGTACTCAAGGATTAATCAAGATCCTAACCTGACCAGCTTCAGTCTTAAGTCTACCACGAAGGTTTCTAAGGCACGTAAAAACTGCCCAGAGGTTCGTTGAACCCAATGGTGAAAGCACCAGTGCATAGACGGAACATATCCAGGTTCAGTTTGCTAGTGCATTTTTCTATGAAAGAGGTAGAAGAATTTTCATTAAGAAAGTTTCTCTCTTTTCTTTTTATTTTTCCGTAAGCCCTAAACACGGTCTGTATCAGATTCTTTGCCCCCACCATTAATCCTTGAAGGGTCCCTTGCAATCGATGCTTTGGGATAGTACCACCCATAGGAACCCCCAGAACCCTAGCTTTCGACACTTCAAGATAGTGCCGCTCATGACGTTTTGTAGCTGAATTCAGGCCCTAGCAATCGACATTTCGGGATAATCCCGCCCATGGTACCTAAACCAGCCCAAGATGCTTACATGCCCCCGGTAGGATATTTAGATATCCTAGGAGACAGGCACCGAGGAGATGATACGTTATTACGCATCTTCGAGGGGAATTTCCCACCTCTCCACGTCAGGAACTTGTCCAATCAACTTGTGTTGTTGAGCCACTTCTAAGCTAGATCTTTAAGAAGATTTTTCAGAACAGAACACTTTTGGATTTTTATAATCAGGCGCACTGAACTAGACTGGTGTGTGATTTTGGGTTCTTAGGTTTTCGAGTCCTACAGACCAATGGGTAGGCAACGGGGCCTAATAATCCCTAAGCCTTAGACATGATACATTAGCTTCACATTTTCCTCAACCTCTTAAGGATTAATTCATATCCTAAAGGATACGTGAGTGTTTAAATCTTGAAATAGATCCAAGAGGCCTAAGATCAGCACTCATACTAATCTCTTTATCTCTTTGTTCTTAGGACTTAATTTTTCATTCGATTAGGTCTAGAACTTAGTAATTTTCATAATCAAGTGCTAATGACTATTATTTTTGTTCTTGCTTTTTCTCCTTTTTGACATTTAAACTTTCTCCTCTTTTCCTCCTCAAGAAAGATTTTCAATTTAGTTCACAAAATTTTCCTCCCCATCCTCCATTTTTGCCCTTTTTCAAAATTTTCTTATTTTTATCAAGTTTTGAATGTGTATATATTTTGTGAGAACCCCTCAGAGAATTGAATTTCCAAATGTCAACACTTTAACACCCCCTATGCCTATGTTTTGCAATGTCCTCAATGTAAATCAGTGGGTATGAAATTAGCTTGGTTCAAGGATTATAACAGGATCAAAGGGAGGGTGAATTGATCGAGTTGACTATTACGGATGATTTCAAGCATTGATACAAGTACTAAAGGTGGAGCCAGTTATTCTAAAACTGAACTCATGCGTGTAGTAGGAGTGTAGCTCAACTGATGATCAGAAGGGTCTCGGGTTTTTGAAATGATGAGTTACCTCCCATTAAGCACTAAATTCAATGCCTTCAGTCGAGTAGAAAGTGGTCAAGGAGAAGGGGTGGTCAAATAGGAAGAATTTTGCAAAATATGCACCTTGATCAATAGCCTAGTTGGTCCAACCAGGTGCTTGTTTAGACCTACAGCCTAATGATGAAACTCAATTGCAAACAATGTAAACCCTCTATGCTATGCAATTCCAAAACTTCATTACATTCTGTTATGAGGGTCTCCTGGGTTGAACCATTTCTTAATTGAGTAAGCAGTAGACAAGCACACTTCAAAATGAATTTTGTTGTTTCTGGGACATTAATTTGAATCTCGCTGCTAGATAATCTTCAAAATATTTAAGGGCAGCGTCAATCACTTTGTCTTTTATGATCACTTGGGGTTCAGGTTTCCTAATTGGTCTTCCTAAGTTGCCAGGTTGCATTTTCAAATCAGTTGGTGGATCAGGATTCATAATCAAACTCAGGTTCATATTGAATCAATCAGATCATATCAGAAATACCTGTAGAAGCTCTAATCAGGTCTCTTAGGTTAAAAACCTAATGACCTTTCCTATGTATGTGCTCTACAGAAGGGATAAGGGATTGGATGTGAATTGGACCCAATCAAGGCACCCAAAGATTTTTTGATGACTAAGGTTATTTTGAGGTAGATGATACCTCTGAATAAGAAATCTGCACACCTGAGAATTACCTGGGCATCCAGGAAGGGAGAGCCCCACAAAGACCCCTACACGATAGAGCGTCCCCACAAGTTACAGGGTTTCCCCCACCCGACCTTCCATGTTACTACAGTTCCAAGTAGATCGGAATGTGCGAATTGAGACCTTAAGTCTACCAATTTTAGCCTAGTTTGTGCCTTTTATTTCACTTGATTAGAAGTTAATTCAATTGGTGATGTAATTTGGAGGTTGATTGGCCTACAAAGTAGATCAATTTCACCTAACCTACCCTAAAAGATGAAGAATGAAATCAGGGTCAAGTCCCAAAAGATCACCCAGATTCGACTCTCAGGTTATTAGGTCCATAATTTTTAGGGTTCAATGATTTTTTTTTTTTTGAGACAGAGGGTTCAATGAATTTAGATCCTGATTTTAGGGTTCTTCTGATTAGATCTTTTCAAGCAAGGGTTTGCATAGCACACAAAATGTGGGAGGGTTAATTTCTTTTGATTCAGGCAAGTGTGAACTAACACTTCAAAACCTTGGAGTAGAAACCTTAATTCGCTCTATTTCAAGCCCAATTTGATCTTTAAATATGCACCTTGAACTTCAAACAAGAAGGTGAGTAGTCCAAGACGACCAGAAATTAAGCGTAAATCCTTAGTAGGTACAGGAAATCAGTGTAGGGATCTTTAAATAGAATCATCTCAACTCCAATCTGATACTAAATTGAAATCGCAAATAAGGAAACTTGCCTTTTAAGTGATGGTTACAAAGAAAGTAAAGTAGATGAATCCTAAATAATTTTGTTTCCTTTCCTCCCTTCCAATGATTAGGACATTGATAATGGAAGAAGAGAGAGATATCTACCCCTAGAGTATTAACATGTCACATTAGCTATTCAATGAAATCCAATGTATCTAGAGACAAAAAGAATAGAGACAAGCTAAAAAGTGATGATTTTGATCACCAATTAGATCTCTAAGTAAGCAAGCATCTCATAATCAATTTAATCAAATGTCATCTTAATGTTTAAATCATTCGACAGTGCCAGAACTCAAAATCAGACAATAGATGTGTTAATTAGATGCCTTAAGTGTGTCAATACTTAGCCTCAGCAGGGTAAGGCTTCCCAAAGCATTCTCTCTTCGGCTTCCTTTCTTCTTTTCTAAAAGCACTTCCCTTCTTCTTCATAACCTTCTCTTCTTCTTCAAAGCCTCTTCTTTTTCCTTACAGCACATAAGGGAAGCAACTCCGTCAGTGACTAAGTGTTGCCCAAGGGCACAAGACCAGGAGAGCAAAACCCTCCCCCACCCTCTCACAATTTCTCATCCTCTTCTCTCTCACAGACCCAGTGCATATTTGGATCCAAGTACACAGGTAAACGGGTCTCGAACAGTGTCTAGGGTCACTGGCGTGGATGGTGACCAAGGAGTAAGGCTTAGGCAGGTATTCAAATGAAGGGGTAGGAGGGTCCTGACCCCGCATGTTACATAGCAAAGAGCCCTTAGCATAATTTCATCTTATGTGTGCAAGCACGCCTCTCAATCCACAAGGTGGGACTATTGTCGCCCTCCTTTCTTCATGTGCACCATCAATAGAGAGTCTTCTCTAATTGGCGTAGCTACTGAGGAGGTGGTATTTGATTGAGGACCTGGAGTGATGATTGGACGAGTTGCGCACTTCTTGGAGGTGAATTCAAGGGTGAATGCAATTGGAGGATTGCATTCATGGATGGAGACAATGGCGGCGGCAACAGAGAATGAGCGAGTACCTGAAACATACGGTAAGGCCTCATGGCCACATTTAAATACCTCAGGGAATCGCCAAGTGATGGCGAATGTGGTGGCGGTGGTTTTGTGACGTGAAGGTGCATGTGGTGCCCAGCTGAACTCAGAGGAGGTGAGTTCGGTGGGTCGTTTGGATGGACAATCCCCTCATTTTCTTGAGGGGTTCTGTTTGCAAGGGTAAGACAGAGTTTATGGAGGTGTTGGCGAGGCATTTGGTGGCTTGTGGCATTGGGGAAGCCTCGCTGGAGGTGTGGCTGGACATGGAGATGATGGCGGCTGAACGGCGACGTCGGTGGTTGAATTGAAGGATAAAGGGGATGAAAAGGAAGTAGAGCGAGAGGTAAATCTAACTAACCTAATCTAACTGGTTGAAAGGGGAGGAAGGCATCGGCTATGGTATGGCCGATGCTAGAGAAGGTAGAACCTCCGATGGGGGAGAACATCAAGCAAGAGGGAGGAAGAGGATGCCTACTGGTATCGCAAGATGCGGAAGAACATGAGGAAGCAGAACCAGCTGACTATTGTCTGTTGCAGTCGACGAAGTCATCAAATGGAGGGAATGACCAGAGCTTGTGGAGCGTTCGGCCAGAGAAAGGGGGAGAAGGGCGATCCCCGACCCAAACCAAGCTTAGGAAGACTACCTTGCAACAGGGGTGCTTTTATAGTGCTCAGTGGGGTGTTCCAAGATTGGAACCAAGATTGGAAGGTTGGGACCTTTGCGAAATAGGAAACCCTTGTGTTCAAACCATTCACATTAGGTTTTAGGTAAGAATCAGAGCCCAAGATGCAGCTCAAATTGAAGAGGATCTTCTCAGGAGTCCTTCCAATTTTGGAAGAGATTGGGCATGAAATTAGTATGAACATCTTGATTGAAGGTCGGAGGCAAGCTATGTTCACACGGCCATGGCTGTAGGACATAAATGTGAAGAAAATGACAAAGTTGGGGGGCTATTCGCAAGGATTTCGAAAGCTAGGGGCTTGTGTGAGATAGAAAGAGTTTGACTAGACTAAAATGCAAACTACGTCTAGATGGAATCAGATTAGGCCCAAATTTTAGTAAAAACCTAATTTTGACCTAAGGAATCCGATGGTGAAGTTGGATTTTTTTTAACAAAGTTTGATTGGGTAATTTATACAAAAACCCAAGTTAGGGCAACTTTCCATCTGAGACTCTATTTTAGGTCAAAATAGGTTCAAATGGTCAAATCAAGGATACCAAACCTCATGGAAAAATTTTATATGAATTTTAGAAGGTTTGGATGGAATTTATTCTGACCAGAACCTCTATTAATTAAGCAGGTCTGAAATTAGGGTTCCGAGTGCTATTTTGACTCTCGAAGTGCGAGAAAACTCGTTTCTATCTGCATGGACCCTCTTATTAGTCATTAATGAACATTTTACCTTGGTTGAACCCTTGGGAAGTCCCATTGTTACTATGCATTTATGATCTTCTGTTAAAACTGTAGATTTAGCCCTATTTAATGCATGTCTCTCAGAATAGATATGCAGTGAATTACAACTCTCTGACGATTATGTAGGAGCATTTGTCTCTTGATTGTGATTAATTAAAGCTAGTTGTTGCTCGTGATGACATTATCATCATATCCCCATCCAACGACTGAGATCCATCCTCGGCCGTACGTCATGGGCTAAAGGAGAATGCAAAGATGAGATCTCGACCGTTGGATCGAGATCCAACAGTCGAGAGCATGTGCATAAAGTTTCATCTGCTCGACCATTTTCCGCCACATTATGTTGGAGAGTGCCTTCATTCCAACACCACTGATACACTTTCAAAACCACTTGCAATGCATGATTTTGCGAGCGTGGGCATAATTCGATTGCATCTGTTGGATGGTCATCAAGTGGCAGAGAGGGTGAAAACGTGGTGCGATCATGATGGGAACACCATCATGAGCCCCAACTAGCTCATTTTAACCCAAAGAAGAGAACAAAAACTCCTATGTAACCAACTGGAGGTCCTAATTCCATGAATAACCAGTTTGAGAGAAAAGCAAGAAACAAGGGATAAAACTATAATTTTACCATTGCAGTACAACAACAGGATTTCTCATAGGCTAAACACTGGTCAAATGGTCTTAAAAATAAAAGAAGTGGGTTGGTTCAAAAAGAAAAGGGTTCATGTGAATTCTGGGAATTAAATAACTTTTTGTAACGCTAAAACAGACCAACTTGATTTAACAAGGTTTTGGGTAGGATAAAATCAACCTAAGCCATCTAGAAATCAGGGAAAAGTATTCTCTAGGGTTTAGAACCTTCAATTTGGCCCTTGGAACCTATTTTGACCTAAAATGGGTCATAGTCAAATATTTACCCTAAATTGGGTTTTTACATAAATTGCCTAGTCAAATGTGGTCAAAACCAAAATCCAACTTCACCATTGGATTCCTTAGGTCTAAATTAGATTTGTACCAAAATTTGGACGAAAGGGAATGCATCTTGACCTACTTTACAAATAGGTCCAGCCCAATTGCATTTAGACCACTGCAGAAACCCCCCTAAGCTTCTTCTTCATTCTTTGCAATTAGGTCCCTCCACCATTATAGCAGAGGGAATCCTACTCCAGTGAGATTTCGAGGGCAAGATCTCCTTGATCTCTCAGAGAATCCCCTTCAAAATTGAAAGGGAGATTCTCTGAGAAATCTCCTCCAGTACGAACCCAATTTGAGGCTCTTTTTGGTACCTAATCTCTCATGTGAATGCGTGAGAGATTCGGGTCCCTTTTAAGTTTGCAACTCCGGTGAGCATGCTGTCCTTTGATGCTTGACTTTCAAGCACAATACCAGCCTGCAAGGCCTATTTAAGCAAACCTAAATCACCCCACATCTCTCAAGCTTGAAATTGGCTGGAAAATCCCTTAAATTCGCCTCTTCCTCCTCCGGCTAGTGGCTCATCAAGCTCCTATGACTTTCCTCTCCCTCCCTCATCGCCTAGCCACAATACTAGTAGTAGGTTTCTCTTCCCCATGCTCATCCGCATCGCGCCGCACCCGTCGATGCCTCTGCAGCCCCTTCGTCCTTGCCATCCTCCCCCACTGAGCGCTGACGAGTCGATTCTTCGCTTTTAAATTCGTTTGTCACAGAAAATGACGCGTCGTTTGTAGTTCTATGTGATGGAAAAATTGAATAATCAATAATTAATATAACCGCTCAATTTGGAGCGGGTCGTGTCCACAGGGAGGCAATGACGTAATAAAATCTCGATTATTTCGTATTCATTCAATCTAGTGAGAAATCTATAGTCAAATCTGAAAGGAAATGTGACTGAAAGAAGATGCACAATAACTAAAAAATGTAAGGATAGATGGGCAATTTTTCCTTACTGAAATATTCAATAAATATGTGATGAATTCATGTAATTTCCAATTGACAAGCATTAGAAAAAATTTGTGCACATCTTAATCCAAAACCAATGTCAAACAATGTTAATCACAAAAGCCAGGCAATTGTAAGAAAGCTTGAGTATGAAGTTGAAATTTCACCATAATAAAATAATCATAAATCAAAATTCCTTTTCCTGGCAATGGCATGAAATGTAATTACTAATTAGTGCAAAAGCAGAGGATTTTACCTCTCTCCTCCTCGCGATTGGGAGAGAGGTTCAATCGAGGAGAGACTCCCATAGGAGGTTGGCTGAAGTGAGGTCATCACAGTGGTGGCAGCGGTACGTCGAGAGGTGGCCGGAGTCGGCCTACCAGAGGAGAAGGGTGGCGGCGATGAAGAAGCTGCTGCTGCCGCGCGTGCTACAGGTGTGCAGCTACTAAGGCATGCGGCCACTGAGGCGCGCGGGCGTGAAGGCTGGAGGACTGCAGGGTGCACACGGAGGTAGGTGCACGTTCTGCATGTGCGTGGTGAAGCGCTGCAGGGAGGTACGAGTGCTACTGCGCGCTGGCGATGTGCTGGAGGAGGTCGGCGAGGGTGCTGAAGGAGCGGGCACACGTTCTGCAGGGAGACGCTGCAGATGCGGTTCTGCAGGTTGCAAGGAGGGCGAGGAAGTGAGCACGCTGGAGGCTGGAGACGCTGCAGGGAGGCACAGAAGTGGGCGCGTGGAGGTGCTAAGCAGCTGCTGCTGCTGCTGAAGGCGTGTAGATGCACACAGGGAGGTGTTGGAGGTGGCTGCTGCAGGGAGTAGGCACGGGGGTGGGCGCTGGGAACTGTGGTGTGCGGTGGTGGTTGCAGTGGCATGGGGATGAGAGGTTTTATTGAAGTGGAGAGGAAACAGAAATAAGAAATAAAAAGAAGACAGAAGAAGATATGGGAGTTCAGACGTCTAGGATCATTCCCAGATGTCTTAACTGGCGCAGGGAGATGGAATTGCAGCAGATGCAGTGGTGGATGTTGGTGATGACGGTGAGGGTGGTGCACACTGAAGTTCTCACAGTAATGTAGACGGGCTCCAGATGGCGGTGTGGCCTGTCACGCAACACACCCACGGTGATGGAGGCTTGTTGCCACGGTTAAGACCGATGGTGGTGGAACAGACGAGAGATCAACTCTCTACACAGTGGTGGGTCGGGGATGGTGGCCTCCATCACATGGCAGCTCTCCCTCCTTTTGTAGCCACAGCTTTCGTTTCAAACTCAAAATGGAGTAGCGTAAATGAGATGCGTAGGTGGAGGAGGCGGAGCCAAAGTTGGAGGAGTTACCTATGCAAAGGAGAAAAAAATAAAAGAATAAAATATTATGGTCATTTATGCATAAGCCCTTAACTTCTACATTAAATTCAAATAATGCATGCAATGCACCTAATTGGTTAACTAATTAAATGAATGCAATTCTAAGTTAATTCTAAATGCATTTAGTTATGAATGCAATTCATGAATTATGTAATTAAATCAGAAATAATCTATTTACACCCTAATGCATGCTAAATAAATGTTAGAATTAACTTAAAGTCTAGGCACTTAAATACTTAAATAACCCACAAATATGGGCTAATCAAATACCCCCATGCCTAGTTTTTGCTAATCCCTAGCAAATCCAAGCAAAACCTAGCACTCCATGTAGACTAGCCAATCCAATCGGTCTTCGTTTAGAAACATATTAAGTTTAGACTTTAGACCTAAGGTTCCCAAGTAGTTGTTAAGTTACAGACTAGGTCGGCTAAAGGCGAGTTGCAAGCACAAGTTTCCCTGATTTCTAACTCTTCCCTAAGTTTATTGATCCCTGAGATTAAAGCATCCATGCATGTGCATTAGTCTGAGTTATTTAAGTTAAAGGAAAAAGGATTTTTTTTTTTTTATTCCTCTAAGTCTAACCTCGGATCAGCTATCAGCACGGTCTGTGTTGGATTCATTGTCCCCATCACTGTACCTCGAAGGGTGCCTGGATTTTGATATTTCGAGATAGCACCGCCGGTAACGATCCCAAGAGCTCCTGGCAATCGACACTTCGAGATAGTATCACCCATGGATTTCTAAAGCGAATTCAGGCCTATGGCTATCAACACTTCGAGATAGGGCCGCCCATGGTACCTATACTGCACAATGTGCTTACATGCCCCCAGTAGGATGGATATCCTAAGAGACAAGCGCCGAGGAGGTAATATGTTATCATCGCATCCTCAAGGTTAGTATATACTCCACCTCTCCTGCGGCGGGAACTCTTCCAATCAAATTGTGTTTTCAAGCCTCTCCTAAGTCAAAACTAAGAGAACCAAATCTCTGTTAAGAAAGGAATTAAGTTGATTACTTACTTATACCAGACCAAGTGTGTGAAATTTGAATGCTTGGGTTACAAGGACCCATAAACCAAAAGGTAGAACAAGACTCTAGGTACTACCCCACCTTTTAACTCAAACCCTAGCTTTCCTTCCTCAACCTCTTGAGGAATGGTCCGCAACTTAACTCCTACTTAAGTTTTTAAGTCCACAACGGACCCTAAAGGTCTAAAGCTAGTAACTCATTTAGCTTCTAAAGTTCAACCCTAGAATCAACTTAGTCTAACCTAGAGTTTTGATTTGCTTAAGAATGTAGGACCTAGCCAGTTAGGCTCAAAACTTTTATTATTATTATTATTATTCTTTTTTCTTTTTTAGTTATGAATGCAAAATGAAGACATGCTATAAACAAAATGCCTCAGGTCCTCTCCCTCATGCCTGGTTCAAACAATGTCATTGAAAATAAAAATAGTTAAAGGAAGATAATACCTGAGGCAGAGAATGGTAGGAGCTAAGGCTCCTCAAGAGTGACCTCGACAACCAGATGGCCTTCCAAAATAATGTATGGTTTTAACCGTTGACCGTTGACGAAAAAGGGAGTTGCTGAAGAGGAAGGGCTTTTAATCTCCACAGCTCAATGCGGAAACACTTTAGTGATTATGTAAGGCCCATCCCAACGAGATTTTAACTTCCCAGGAAAAAGCTTAAGTCTGGAATTGAAAAACCAGACTTGTTGGTTGGGCTCAAAGGTCTTTCGAGGTATATAGTTATCATGCAAGACCTTAGTTCTTTCTTTATAAGATTGAGAGGTGTCATAAGCATCATTCCACAGCTCATCAAGCTCACTTAATTCCAGAAGTTGTGCCTTACCCACCTTCTCTAAATCCATGTTAACACTTCGAATAGCCCAAAGTGCCTTATGTTCCAACTCAACAGGTAAATTGCATGCTTTCCCATACACAATCCGAAAGGGAGAAGTACCCAAAGGGGACTTATTGGCCGTTCGATATGCCCACAAAGCATCACCGAGCTTTTGAGACTAGTCTTTTCTATCAGGTCTAACGGTCTTTTCCAAAATATTTTTATCTCCCTATTCGATATTTCAACCTGGCCACTCGTCTGAGGATGGTAAGGGGTAGCGACATTATGAGTCACTCCCAGACTCCTGATTAGTCGATTGAAGTGATGGTTTCGGAAATGAGGTCCCCCATCACTTATAATGGTCTTAGGGCAGTCGAAACGAGATATGATATTTGCCTTCACAAATTTCAAAACGACAGAGTGGTCATTTATTCGCATAGGAATGGCCTCTATCCATTTAGAGACATAATCAACTGCCACCAAGATATATTCATAACCATGGGACGACGGGAAGGGGCCCATAAAGTCAGTTCCCCACACATCAAAAATTTCAACAGATTGAATAGGATGTTGAGGCATTTCATTCCTCTTCCGAATTGTTCTAGTCCGTTAACATCTAATATAGAACTTAACAAAATTATGAGAATCCTTAAATAAGGAAGGCCACCAAAAATCAGATTGGAGAACCTTAAAAGTAGTTTTCTTAGCACCAAAGTGTCCTCCACAATGATGTTCACTGCAAAAACTCAGCACACTTTGTTGTTGCTCTTCAGGTACACAACGTCTCAATACTTGGTCTTGTCCAATTCTAAATAATTCTGGATCTTCCCAATGAAAATATCTTGCTTGGGAAATGAATCTCTTTCTTTTCTACTCATCCTAAGAGCCAGGAGTTTGTCCAGTGAGCAAGTAATTTACGGTATCTGCATACTAAGGTAAAGTTGGTGTTACCGCCATCAGAGTTTCATTAGGAAATGTCTCGCGAATGTCTCTAGAAAGAGAGTCACTAAGAGGAAGGTGAGATAGGTGGTTAGCCACAACATTTTCTACTCCTTTCTTTTCACGTATCTCCAAGTCAAATTCTTGATGGAGTAGGATCCACCTAATCAGACGTGGCTTAGAATCTTTCTTAGCAATGAGATGTTTCACTGCTACATGATCAGAAAAAATAACCACCTTAGACCCAAGCAGATAAGACCTAAACTTCTCCAGAGCAAAAACTACAGCAAGTAATTCTTTTTCAGTGACGGTGTAGTTTTGCTGAGGTTTGGTTAAAGTCTCGCTTGCATAATGCAGCACATGAGGTCTTCCCTCAACCCTTTGTCCAAGGACTGCTCCCACTGCATAATCCAAAGCATCACACATGAGCTCAAATGGGAGTGTCCATTCAAGAGCTTGGAGAATAGGCATAGAGATCAAGGACTCCTTCAGAGTTTGAAAGGCCTCGGCACACTTTCAATCAAAATTGAAGGAAGATTCCTTCACCAACAAGTCACAAAGTGGCCTAGAAATTTTACTAAAATTTTTAATAAAGCGCCTATAAAAGTCGGCATGGCCTAGAAAGGATCTAATCTAGTTGACATTCGTAGGCAATGGGAGTTTGTAAATAGATTCAATCTTGGCTTTATCTACTTCCAAACCTTGCTCGAATACAACATGCCCAAGTACAATTCCATTCTGTACCATGAAGTGACTTTTCTCCCAGCTGAGGACTAAACCAGTCTCCTTACATCGCTTCAACACATTCTCCAGGTGCAGGAGACACTGGTCGAAAGATGAGCCATAAATGAAGAAGTCATCCATAAACACTTCAACACACTCGTCAATCATGTCAAAAATGATGGACATCATACACCGCTAGAATGTTGCAGGGGCATTACATAATCCAAACGGCATACACCTGAATGCAAAAGTGCCGTAAGGACTCGTGAATGTCGTCTTCTCCTGGTCATCAGGAAAGACCGCCACCTAATTGTACCTAGAATATCTACCAAGAAAGCAATAGTACTTATTCCCTACCAATTTATTGAGAATTTGATCAATAAAAGGCAAGGGAAAGTGATCCTTCTGGGTAGCGGTGTTCAGCTTGAGGTAATCAATACAGACCCTCCACCCAGTTGAGGGTCTAGTGACAACTTGTTCACCTTGGTCGTTGAATTCCACAGTAAAGCCTGCCTTCTTTGGCACCACATGAATAGGACTTACCCATTTACTATCTGCAATGGGATATATGATCCCAGCATCCAACCACTTCAAGATTTCCTTTTTTACTACCTCCATCATATTAGGGTTCAGACATCTCTGCATGTCCCAAAATGGCTTGATGGAATCATCAGTATAAATGTGGTGCATGCAGAGTGTAGAGTCTATACCTTTGATGTCAGCAATGCTCCAAGCAATAGCTTCCTTGTGCCTAGATAATCATTCAATCAGGGCTCCCTCCTGTGCCTCAGATAGCACAGCCGAAATGATGACGAGGAGCGTATCTTTGGCACCTAGGAAAATGTACTTGAGAGTGTCAGGGAGGGATTTTAACTTAAGGTTGGGGGCTTGTATAGTTGAGGGTTTCATAATAGATGTCCCCATCTCAGGTAGCAGATCTACCTTCAGCAGAAATGATGGGGGAAGAGACTCAGCAGAAACGCCCAGCAATTCCTCAAGTTCTAGTATATCCCCTTCACATTCCTCCAAGAGATGGGAATGCTCATTTAGCGTGGCATGCTGAAGGGGATCATCACATAACATTGCAGGGGTTGCCTCTTCAATCAGGTCATCTATCACCTCAACTTGAGAACAATCCTCAAGTTTGGCTTGTTTGTAAGCATCAAACACATTAAGCCAGATTTTCCTGTTCCCAAAGCCCATTTTCAATGCCCCAGTATTGCAATTGATTGAAGCATGTGAAGTTGGAAGGAAGGGGCGGCCCAAAATGATGGAGGGTTTGGTTGGATTGTTGGTAGGGTCAGTGTCCAAAACTAAGAAGTCAGTGGGAATGAAGAAATCCTCCACTCATACGAGGACATCTTCCACAATTCCCTATGGTGTCTTAAGTGATCGATCAGCAACTTGAAGGATTACAAGGCTAGGCTTAAGATTGCCTCCCCCAAGTTGTTCATACACGTAGCTCGAAATGATGTTCACCCTTGCACCAAGATCAAGTAGAGCCTAATCAATTTGTAAGTCACCAATAACTACAGAGATGTATGGGGCTCCTGGGTCCTTAAGTTTCGGGGGTGTGCCATGTTGAACAATTGAGCTAACAGAATCAGGCAGGACAAATTTTGATTGGACCTATTTTCTAGATTGCTATTTTTCGTGCACAGGTCCTTTAAGAAGCGGGCATAAGATGGAATCTGCCTGATAGCTTCAAGCAAAGGCAGGTTAATCTACACTTACTTGAAAGTTTTCCTTGATCTCATCCGTCTTATCTTTGGCTCCAGATGAACCAGCAGAAGTCTGCCCAGAGGTGGATAAGCACTCTGGAAAGGGCACTCTCGATCTCTAGGTGGAAGGGTTGTCATGTCGAGTAAGGGGTGGAATGGGGGAAACTTCTTCTGGTGAGGTGATTTCAAGCGGAGAAGATTTAGGCAAGTCTTCTCCGATGAGGGTGAAAGTCAGGGTGGATGTTTTTCTAGGGGGTGAGACTATAGGAGCATCAGGTTTGGAAATTTCTTTCCCACTCCTTAAAATAGTCACCGCCTGAGCATGCTCCCGAAAGACAATCCCTTTTCCCTTAGGATTCTCCTCAGCAGCACTGGGGAGCTTCCTAGTTTCCCTCTGTCTAACGCCCTCAACAAGGTGTCCTATTTGTGATTTCATCTCATGTATATCCTTGTCATGAGATTGGATGATGGCACTTTGACTTTCTTGCATAGTTTTCAACATCACCTTCAATTCATCCATCTCAGAAGTCTTAGGTTGGGCAAAGGTCTGAGGTTGGTTCATTTGATGGTTTTGAAAGGATTGTGGTTTATAATTCCCTGAATTTGAAATATTTCCTTGTCTCCATGAAAAGTTTGGGTGGTTCCTCCATCCCTCATTATAAGTGTTGGAGAAAGGGCCATTACGAGGTCTAGGACGGAACCCTTGAGTGGCATTTAGATCTGCTTGCACAAGCTCAGGGAATTGGGAGGCCAAGTGGCAAGCCACAGTGGCTTGTGTATTGCCTTGGCAAATTGAGCCTTTGGAAGCTTGGGATGTGGAGGTGTTAGATATGAATGGACTCGGGTTCGACATAGGCCTTTCCATGTTTTGATTCAATAATTGAATCTAATAGGCTAAATTATGGGTGTCCCTTGCCTCATTCGCCTCCAACTTTCTTTGCATGAGAGTGGGCTTTCTATCCATGTAGGCAGAATTCAAGTGAATAGAATTCCCACTCAAAGTATCAAAAGGTTCGAAGCTTCATCCTCAGTCTTAGATACAAAGGATCCTGCATAGGCACCATCCACGGTTTGCCTATGAGAATCATTAAGTTCGGTGTAGAACCTTTCAACCAGTTGCCATTTAGGCACCTGGTGATGTGGGCAAAGTCTCAGCAAGTCGTTAAAGTGCTCCCACGCATCATGGAAAGCCTTCCCATCCTTTTGAACAAAACTCATAATTTCCCTCCTAAAGTGATTGGTTTTACTCATGGGAAAGTACTTCTTCAGAAACTCCTTCTTTAGGGCATCCTAAGTGTTAATATTATCAAGGGTGTGATACCAATACTTGCCTTTGTCCTTAAGGAAGAAGGGAAAGAGGGTGCGCATTTGAGCGTCATCAGTAATGGCCTGCAGCTTCACCATGGAACAAACCTCGGTGAATTCCTCTATATGCCTATAAGGGTCTTCCCTAGCAGTACCATAAAAGGAGGGCAGCAAGGATATGGTATTGCTTTTGATCTCATAAGGATTGTCCCCTCCAGGTCTACGTAGTGCAGGGCCAACTTGATTGGTTGGAATGAAATATTCCTTAATGCTCCTTTGATCAACCGTTTCTACCCTTGGAAGGTTTCTTCTTAAGATTCTTTCAGTTTCAGGATCAAACACAAGTTGTCTCCCAAGAGAACACCTACCAAGCATGCACTACAAACACAATTCAAAAGGACTTGTTCGGTCTTTACAAATTTAGGCTTTTTACTTTAGTTCAAATAGTAGGTGACAAAGCAAGTTGCCCAATCAACTACGCGCCTATTGTCAACCTTTGAAATGCATAAAAAGAGCTAGTTGGAGCTTAGGTATTCTTCCCTAAATCTCAAATGGTAAAGCAAATCCAAAGACGGAAGATAGAGGGATGCAAGTAGGCCTAAGCCTTCCTTTGAAGCTGTGCTTTCGCAGTGCTTCTCAACTACCCCCAAGAATCCGTGACAAGGTATCCCTCTCTTTGGATTTACAAAACCTTTGATCTCAAGTTCCGAACACTTCAGAATCCAATGGTAGGAGGGCCCTTGTCCTAGTCATTCCAAGACTTAGGAGTGTCTAAATGCATGCCGTGGTGCAAAAGATATAAGTGTGCATACACCGCAAAAAGATTTTGAATTTTGAATCGCACACCACGTTTGAGAATCAAGTCCTTGATTTTTAGATGTCCCTCCTTTAATTAGTCCTTTTTCAAGAATATATGTATTAGATTTATTCAATACAGATTAGGTGGTCTTTGAATTAAGTCCAAATGCAATGCATGATCAAGAATACGATGCAAAGTAAGAGAATGCATACCTTGCTTCTAGCAATCAATGATGTGAGAATGCATGCAATGCAGAGAAATAAATATAGCGGCTGCTCATACAGACCTAAATGGTTCGTCCTAGGGGTAGGAAGCTTCTAGCAGGCAGCTCATTTTTTAGTTTTTTTTTTTTAGCTACTTATGCACAAGTAAATCAAAGGCAAATAATCCATAAAATAAATTAAAAACTCGAATCTAAAGAAAATGGAAAAGGCTCCCAAAAATTACCCAACACGGGCCTAAAACAAAATCGGGGAACAAACCCCTCAAAATATACCCGAGAATAAGGGTTTCAAACCAAATGTGCAATGAAAGATTAAGTCTAAAGTCTTAATCCTACTCTAATCACATCAACGACTAAATGTACAGAGATGATCGTCGTGTCCTCGTCCTTCCCTCCCTTGCAAGGTAGCTCGATCAATTTCTCCTCTGGCGATGTCAACGGTTGCCTCTCACGATGGCTGGTGTGATTGCGAGTCGTAGAATATGTGTCGCAGATCGTTGCACTCGCCTCTCTCTAATTTCTCGCACAAATTACTCACACAGAAAAGATAATAAATGGTCCTATCACTGTGCAATGAGAAATAATCGGAAATGAAAACAGGTGAAATTATTGCGTTTGTTGCTTCCCCAGCAACGGTGCCATTTGATGAGTTGATTCTTCGCTTTTAAAGTCGTTTGTCACATAAAATGACACGTTGTTTGTAGTTCTATGTGGTGGAAAAATCAACTAATCAACATTTAATATAACCAATCAATTAGGAGCGGGTCGTGCCCATAGGGAGGCAATGACGCAATAAAATCTTGATTATTTCGTATTCGTTCAATCTAGTGAGAAATCCATAGTCAAATCTGACATGAAATGCGACGGAAAGAAGATGCACAATAACTCGAAACTGTAAGGGTAGATGTGCAATTTCTCTTTACTGAAATATTCAATAAATATGTGATGAATTTATCTAATTTCCAATTGACATGCATTAGAGAAAATTTATGCACATATTAATCCAAAACCAATGTCAAACTATGTTAATCACAAAAGCCTCGCAATTATAAGAAAGCTTGAGTATGAAGTTGCAATTTCACAACAATAAAATAATCATAAATCAAAATTCCTTTTCCTGGCAATGGCATGAAATGTAATTACTAATTAGAGCAAAAGTAGAGGATTTTACCTCTCTCCTCCTCGTGATCGGGAGAGAGGTTCAATCGAGGAGAGACTCCCACAGGAGGTTGGCTGAAGTGAGGCCATCGTGGTGGCGGCAGCGGTACGTCGAGAGGTGGTCGGAGCCGGCCTGCCAGAAGAGATGGGTGGTAGCGGTGAAGAACCTACTACCGCCGTGCGTGCTGTAGGTGTGCAGCTACTGAGGCGTTCGGCTACTGAGGCGCACGGGCGTGAAGGATGGAGTGCGGCAGGCACATGGTGAAGGTTAGGTGCAGCAGGCGCGTGAAGGTTGGGTGTGCACGGAGGTGGGCGTGCATTTTGCAGGCGCGTGATGAAGTGCTGCAGGGAGGCGTGGGTGCTGCTGCATGCTGGTGGTGCGCTAGAGGAGGTCGGCGAGGGCGCTGAAGGAGAGGGCACACGTTCTGCAGGCTAGAGCGTGCGTTCTGCAGGGAGGCGCTGCAGGTGTGGCTCTTCAGGTTGCAAGGAGGGCATGGAAGTGGGCGCACTGGAGGCTGGAGACGCTGCAGGGAGGCACAGAAGTGGGTGCGCTGGAGGCTGGAGACACTGCAGGGAGGCATGGAAGTGGGTGCGTGGAGGTGCTGAGTAGCTGCTGCTCCTGCTGAAGGCGTGTAGATGCACATGGGGAGGTGTTGGAGGTGGCCGTTGCAGGGAGTAGTTTCTGGCGTGGGCACTGGGAACTGTGGTGTGTGGTGGTGGTTGCAGTGGCGCGGGGATGAGAGGTTTTGTTGAAGTGGAGAGGAAACAGAACATAAGAAATAAAAAAAGGACGGAAGAAGATATGGGAGTTCAGACGTCTAGGATCATTTCCAGACATCTTAATTGGCGCGGGGAGATGAAATTGCGGTGGCTGCAGTGGTGGATGTTGGTGATGACGGTGAGGGTGGTGCACGCTGAGGTGCTCACAGTAATGCAAACAAGCTCCAGATGGCGGTGTGGCCTGTCACGCCACACACCCACGATGATGGAGTCTCGTCGCCTCGGTTGAGGCCGGTGGTGGTGGAACGGACGAGAGATCAACTCTCTACACAGTAGTTGGTCGGGGATGGTGGCCTCCACCACATTGCAGCTCTCCCTACTTTTGTAGCCACAGCCTTCGTTTGAAATTCAATATGGCGTAGCGTAAATGTGATGCGCAGGAGGAGGAGGTGGAGCCAAAGCCGGAGGAGTTACCTGTGCAAGGGAGAAAAAAATAAAAGAATAAAATATTATGGTTATTTTTGCATAAGCCCTTAACTTCTATGTTAAATTAAAGTAATGCATGCAATGCACCTAATTGGTTAACTAATTAAATGAATGCAATTCTAAGTTAATTCTAAATGCTTTTAGTTATGAATGCAATGCATGAATTATGTAATTAAATCAGAAATACGAATTAATCTATTTACATCCTAATACATGCTAAATAAATGTTAGAATTAACTTAATGTCTAGGCACTTAAATACTTAAATAGCCCACAAATATGATTATCAACTCCAATTAGATGTTTCTATGATTATCAACTCCAGACTCACACCTGACCAGGAATCCTTTTTGATTACTATTCTCCAGCAACATCGTAGAGCCATTGGATGGACTCTAGATGATTTGACTGGTATCAGCCCTGCTTACTGCACACACTGTATCTACACCGAAGAGGGCAAACGACCTTCCCATGAACTGCAGAGACGTCTGAATCCTAATGTCTAGGAGGTCATGAAAAAGGAGATCACCAAGTGGTTAGATGTAGGGATCATCTACCCGATCTTTGACAATCAGTGGGTGAGTCCAATCTAGGTTGTTCCTAAGAAAGCAAGACTCACCGTGATCATGACTAAAATCAGAGAAATCATACTGACCTGTGTGGCGAACTCGTGGAGAGTCTGCAATGATTATAGAAGACTTAGTTCCTCCACGAAGAAGGATCATTTCCCACTATCGTTTATTGATCAGATCCTCGAGAAACTAGCAGGAAATAGGTTCTTTTGCTTTTTGGACGGGTACTCCAGTTATAATCAGGTGGCAATCCAACCTGAGGACCAAGGAAAGACCACTTTCACTTGCCTCTTCGGGACGTACGCATTTCGAAGGATGTCATTCGGTCTCTATAATGCACCCACTACTTTTCAGCAGTGCATGCTTGCCATATTCTCAGATATGGTAGGTGATTATCTAGAAGTCTTCATGGATGACTTTTCAGTATTTAGAGAATCATTTGATGATTGCCTACTGCACTTGGTCCAAATCCTCAAGCGGTGCATTGACGTGAATCTGGTTCTTTCTTGGGAAAAGAGCCATTTCATGGTGCCTGAAGGAATTGTCCTGGGACATCTCATATTAGAAAAAGGCATCCAGGTCAATTGAGCCAAGGTGAACCTGATTTCCAAACTCCCTATGCCTAGCTTGATTAAGGACATCCGATCTTTCCTGGGGCACGTCAATTTTTACTGTCGATTCATTCCTGATTTCTCAAAGATTGCGCGCCCCCTGACCACTCTACTTTCTAAGGATGTACGTTTCGAAATCTCCAAGGAATGCACTCGAGCATTTGAAATCCTCCATGATCGAGTTACCCAAGCCTCGATCCTAAAGTCCCCTGATTGGTCTCAACCCTTTTAGATCATGTGCGATGCATCTGATTTCGTTGTAGGAGCGGTACTCAGGTAGAAAATTGATGGGAAACCCGTGGTCATCTACTACGCTAGCAAGACACTTGAGGAGGCTCAGCGTAACTACATACTTATAGAGAAAGAGCTGGTAGCTGTAGTATTTGCCCTGGAAAAATTCAGATCATATCTCCTAGGTTCCCATGTTACCATTTACTCGGATCACACAACATTGAGGCATCTCCTTGTGAAGAAGGATGTGAAACCTCGATTAATTCACTAGATCTTGCTGTTGCAAGAGTTTGACCTCGAGATTCGTGATAAAGTAGGAAAATAGAACGTGGTAGCTGATCACTTGTCCTACCTTCCTTCTGAGATCATCGACCCTTCCGCACCCATCATGGAACATTTTCCTGATGAGCACCTCCTAACTATCAATACAGGGCTTCCATGGTTTGCTGATATAGTAAACTACCTGGCATCACATCAAATCTCATTTGATTGGTCGAAGGCCAAGAAGGATAAATTGCTTTCCGATACCAAGTATTACTTTTAGGAAGACCTGTATCGTTTCCACATCGGTGTTGATTAGTTCATTCAACGATGAGTCGCGGAAGCGAAAATTCAGGACATATTGTCCTTCTGCCATGACCAGGCATGCAGTGGACATTTCTCAGGTCATAAAACTACAGTAAAAGACCTCCAGTGTGGCTTCTATTGGCCCATGATTTTCAAAGATGCATACAAGCACTGTATCACATGCACTAGTTGCCAGACCATAGGCAACATGAGCCATCGTGATATGATGCCCTTACAGCCGATTCTCGTATGCGAAATCTTTGACATGTAGGGGATTGATTTTATGGGACCCTTCCCTGTTTCGGACGGCTTCGAGTACATTCTACTTGCTATTGACTACATGTCCAAATGGATCAAAGCCATTTTGACCCGAACCAATGATCATAAGGTGGTTATCAAATTTATTCATCAGAACATCTTTTTGCTATTCAGGATTCCATGTGCTATAATCTCTGATGGAGGGACCCATTTCACTAACACTCTGTTCAGGTCACTGATGACCAAATACGGGGTGTCACACCGAATCTCTACTCCTTTCCACCCCCAAACTAATGGTCTAGCTAAGCTATCAAATCAGGAGATCAAGAAAATCCTCCAGGTTACTATTTGACTTGATAGGAAGGACTGGTCATCCCGACTTCTGGAAGCTTTGTGGGCTTATATGACTGCCACAAAACCCAATTATGTATGTCTCCCTTCAGATTTGTGTACAAGAAGGCATGTCACCTCCCCGTCGAATTGGAGCACAAAGCCTATTAGGCAGTACGGAACTGCAACCTAGATCTTTCTAAGGCAGGAACCCACAAAAAGCTTCAAATGAGCAAGATCGATGAACTACGCCATGACGTGTATGAGAACTCATGAATTTAAAAAGAGAGGGTTAAGGCCTTTCACAACAAGCACATATCCAGAAAGATCTTCCATCCTTGTCAAAATGTCCTACTCTTTGATGGCAAGCTTAAACCGTTCCCAGGAAAACTAAGATCAAAATGGATCGGACCCTACCTCATCTGACGAATCTTCAGAAATGGAGCCATCGAGATCATTCCACTCAACCATTATTCAGAACCTTTTGTCGAGAATGGTCAAAGACTCAAACCGTTCATTGACTTGACCGATACAAATTTGGCTGAGATATCCTTTACCCTCCATTCCCCCTGAGCCCATTGGGCCAAGCCGATGGCGTAAAACTCAAGGCTTAATGGGAGGCAACCCGTCATTTTTGAAAAACCTGAAACCTTTCTTGACATTCCTATGCTGAATTCATATTGCACTTTAGGGTTCATCCATTAGAAGAGCTAACCCCACCTCAGGTACCTATACCCAAGTTTTGAAATCATTCACAACAATCACCTCGACCTGTTCACCCACCCAAAACCTATTCTAATGAATGATCTACACTGAACTCTAACCCACCTAATTTACAATGGGGACATTGCAAATAGTAGGCATGGGGTGGTATGAAAGTGCAAGACGTCGTGAAAACTCATCTCACAAGAAAAGGTCTCAACAAAAAAATCACATATCACAAAAACACCAAAAAATGAAGAAATTCTTGAAAAAGAACAAAAAAAATTCTGAGGGGAGAGAAAATTTTGAGGCCATACAAATCTTGAGGAGAAAAAGGGGAAAAGTGAAAAATGTCAAAAATTGGGCACAAAATGAAAAAAAAAGAAGAGATAGTCATTAGTAAGAAATTAAAGGGTTAACTGGAGTTCTAGACCATATCAAGAAAAAGAAAATGAAAGAAAAAAAAGTGCTAATGAGACACAAAAGAGATTAGTAGGAACGTTGATCTTAGGCCTCTTAGGCTAAACTCCGAGGCTTAAAAGTTCAAGTATCAGCTAAGATCTGGATAGTCCTCAAGAGGATGGGAAAAATGCGAAGCTTAAGTATTAGGTCTAAAGGCTTTGGGAGTATTCGGCCTCGTTAATTGAGCTCTAGTTTGCGGGACTCGGTAACCTAATCATACCAATCCACACACAGTCTGGTTTAGTGCACATAGGTATCAAAATTACACAAAATCATTTAATTGTTCTAAAAAATGTCGCCTAGATTAGGAGGGCCGATCAACACAAGTTGATTTAGATGAGTTCCCGGCGTGTAGAGGTAGGAAATTACCCTCGAAGAGGTGCAATAACATATCGTCTCCTCGGTGCTTGTCTCCTAGGATATTTACATATCGTACTGGGGGCACATAAGCACCCTGTGCCGGTTCAGATGCCATGGGTGACATTATCACGAAATGTCCATTGCCAGGGTCTGGACTTAGCTACAGAATGCCATGGGTGGGATTATCTCAAAATCTGGAAAGCAAGGGTTCTGGGCATTGCCATGGCCGGTGCTATCACGAAGCATCGATTGCTTGGGACCCTTCGAGGATTGATGATGGGGACGAGGAATTTGATACAGACCGTGTTGAGAAGCCAATCTAAAGCTACAAATAAAAAAAAGAGAGAAAAAGCTCTCCAAACAAAGAAAATCCTTTGTGTCTCTTACAAAAATGCACTACAAACTAAATTGAGGTTAAAATTTGTTACAAGCATGGGTGCTCTAAACGCGGAGTCCAATGAACCTTAGGATAGTTCCTGTGGGCCTTAAAAACCTTTGTGGCAGACTGAGGCCAGAGCTAGTCAGGATCGGATCTTGGTTGGTACTTAAGTACCTCTAGGCCTATTATCCACATTCTAACCTAATCAAAAAGAAAAAGAAAAGGCACTCATCAGAATTTGTGAACATCAAGGAACTCAAGGTCTAGAACAGAAGTTAAAACCTTAAAATTTTGCTAAGGGACTAGTAAAAGCTAGGCATGGGGGTATGATGGGAACACCATCATGAGACCTAACTAGCTCATTTTAACCCAAAGAAGAGAACAAAATCTCCTACATAACTGATTGGAGTTCCTAATTCCATGAATAACCATTCTGAGATAAAAGCAAGAAACAAGAGGTAAAACTGCAATTTTACCATTACAGTACAACAATGGGTTTTCTCATGGGCTAAACACAGGTCAAATGGTCTTAACAAGATAAAAAGTTGGTTGGTTCAAATAGAAAAGGGTTCATGTGAATTCTGGGAATTAAATGATCTTGTAACCCTAAAATAGACCAACTTGAATTAATAAGGTTTTGGGTAGGATAAATTTCACTTAAACCCTCTAAAATTCAGGGAAAAATATTCTCTAGGGTTTAGAACCTTCAATTTGGCCCTTGGAACCTATTTTGACCTAAAATGGGGTCACAGTCAAATATTTACCCTAAATTGACTTTTTGCATAAACTGCCCAGTCAAACATGGTCAAACCCAAAATCCAACTTCACCATTAGATTCCTTAAGTCCAAATTAGGTTTGTACCAAAATTTGGACCAAAGGAGAATGCATCTTGGCCGACATTGCAAATAGGTCCAACCTAATTGCATTTCTACCGCTATCTTTTGAAAACCTCTACAGAAATCCCCCCTAGCTTCTTTTTCATTCTTTGCAATTAGGTCCCTCTACCATTATAGTGAAGGGAATCCTAGTCCGCTGAGATTTTGACAGAAAGATCTCCCTGATCTCTCAGAGAATCCCCTTCAAAATTGAAAGGGAGATTCTCTGAGAATTCTCCTCCAATATGAACCCAATTTTAGGCTCTTTTTGGTACCCAATCTCTCATGAGAATGCATGAGAGATTCAGGTCCCTTTCAAGTTGCCATCTCCGACGAGCTTTCTGTGCTTGGAAACTTGACTTCCAAGTACTCTACCGACTTCCAGGGAATATTTAAGCAAACCCAAATCACCCCGGACCTCTCAAGCTTGAAATTGGCCGGAAAATCCCTCAAATTCATCTCTTCCTCCTGTGGCCAGTGGCTTATCAAGCTCCGGTGACTTCCCTCTCTCTCCCTCATTGCCTAGCCACAATACCAGTGGTAGGTATCTCTTCCTCCCGGTCGTCCGTGCCGCACCACACCCACTGATGCCTCTATAGCCCCATCGTCCTCGCTGTCCTCCCCTAGAGAGTTCCTTCATCTCCGGCGACGGCAATATGAGTCGGCCACCATCCCTTCCTCCCCCATCATCTCTTTACATGTAGATAAGTTCCCTCTCCCTTCCACTCCTTTTTCCACTCGTTATCTTTCAAAAACACCCTTCGATGCACTCCACCACCATCATCCCTTTCACCTTCTGCCAGACCTCAGGAGAGGCATCCCCGTCGCTCCGCACCTCTTTCCACCTCGCCAACCACCCCATAACCTCCACAACACCTCACTGAACGTTACCTCTCACTTCACTCACAGCGCCATGCACCCAAACCACCCCCCAAACACACCAACGCACACGCACACAAGGTGCCCTAGGCACTCTCACTCAGGTAACCCTACGCCATGCCAACTCCCGTAGTACACTCGCCGTGCCTCGGTGAGGCCTCCTGAGCATTCTGACATGCCACAAGGCCGTTTGCATGATTGCAGGTACAGAAGGGTCGCCACCATTGATGGCAGCAAGAAACTTGCTTGCTAGCTCTCTTCAGGTCCGCCCGCTCTAGGTTCATAGTCCCAGGTTTCACAGACTTCCCTTGCACACAGCTCCAAGTAGCCAATTGGCATTGAAAGCTGAAGCATTAGCTGCAATCAATCGAAGATCCCTGCTGCAGGCACGCACGAAGGGAGGTGGGAAGATAGTCCCACCTCAAAAACTTTTGGATCCCCGCACCTGCATAAGAGGAAAAAAATCATAGTATTTATCGCCTCAGTAACATGTGGTGAGGTCCCACTCACACTTCACCCACCTCGTCCGTAATCTTGCCTCCTCGGACCTAACGTGACCTGTTTACTTGTCCCAGCACACCTCGCCCACCACCTCATGCCGGCCAGCCTGGTCCCGGGTGCATACCCAACCCGATTACCCGAGATGGTGGTTTTGGGAGAGCGAACCTAAAAGAGAAAGAGGAGAAGAGAGTGCAGGTGGGTAGGGGTAGGTTTTGCTCTTGTAGGGAAAGGAGAATAAGAAGAAGCCAAGGGTTGAAGCCAACGAAGAAGAAGGAGGAGGCTGCAGAGGAAGCTAAGGAAGGAGAAGACAAGGCTGAAGAAGAAAGAGTTGAAGAGGCAGGAGCTGAAGAGGAGAAAGGGAAAGAAGGACTGAAGGCTGAAGAAGGAGCTGCCAAGGAAAGAAAGAGAAGAAAGTAGAAGAAGCTGAAGGAAGAAGAAGACTAAAGCCAGAGACACAGAAGAAGGAAGAAGAAGGCTAAGGCATGAAAATAGAGGAGGAGAAAAAAAGATGAAGAAGAAAGAGAGTAGCCAGAGACAGAGAAGTGATCAGAACAGAGAAGAAATAAAAGTATTGTAGCATCCATATTTTAAGACGTTTGATTCACAAATCAGATGCCCAATTTTTGTGCTTATTCACATACATTGATATTCTGTGTTTACATTTATCTGTTTGCACTATAACTCTGGTTTTTATTGCATATTATATTCAATTTCTCAAGTTGTGTTCAAGATTTCTAAACCCTAATTTGCTCCCTATGTTCGACCTCAGACTTAATACTTCGAGTCATAAAATCTATTTGTTTTCAAAGTGATTTTAACTATATTGCAATGCTTTATTTTAAAAATCGATTTTGCCTTGATAACAGATTGGATCCATGCAATCTGCACATGCCCGATCATGTGCTGACCAACACCCAATCTGACGTGCCATCGAGTACGCTATCTGGGCATGCGATCCCTATGCTATCTCAATTGTCTGCTTCTGAACCAATAGCTACCAACCATCCTCACCAATGCCATCAAATCACATGCGCCGCATGCATGTGTGCGAGTGTTAGCAGGCCCTTCAACGATGTTTAGGGGGGAGCTTCAACGACGCCTTTGATGTCACTAAATGCCCTATGCACGAAATGTTCCCTCTCCATAATAAAAGGACCCCTACACCTCTCATTATTCTTCATCTCTTCCTTTCTCTCCTTCACCACCTCTAAAGCTCTAGAGAGCTTGTCCTAATCCCGAGATGCTCCTCTAGAATACAAGTAACCCGTCATCATAGTTGCAAAACACGTCAATCAAATAAAATTTATACCGAATCTCTAAGGGAGTCCCGGGTCGAACATAGAGAGGGGACATTTACTTTATTGAAAACCACACTTCGATTCGTTTCTTTTTTCTATTTTAGGTTTTTGATATTTTTTTTGTGTTTTTGAAAAAAAAGACACGAAGAATGAATCACAAGGTAGAAGTGGAATGAATATGATATATATATCAGTTCAATGTCGATAAACAATGAACTATAAAAGCATAAAAGAGAGGGAGGTTAGAGGAAATCTCCCAAATCGGCTGTTCGGAGAGACAACGGCGCTTGGTGGAAGCTCGGGCGAAGTAGGTGAGGAGCAGGACGACGGAGGTGAGATGCAGGAGGACGTTGTGTTGAGGAAAGCTCCAGTGTGTCTCGGAAAGGAGGTAAGAAGACAGAGATGATATGCTACCGGAATGGAGGTGGGAGGAAGGCTCTAAGGTAACCTATGAAGGGGGATGGGAAGTTGGAGGAATATTTGGTTGGGCAGAGGTTTAGTACAATAATAGGAGCCTTGGGAGCTTGAGAACAGGCTCTAATGGACCATTGGTAGGCTTGCTAAAGCTTGGGAGTAGGTGGGAGTAGAGTAGGTAGAGATGGCTTGGAAGGGAGGGGGTGTAGGTCCTTTTATAGTGGAGGAGAAGAGGCAAAAATAGGTATAGGACCATTAGTGACATCCAAGTCGTCGCTGGAAACGTCGCTGTAGGTAGCTCATGCTCGCTGGCACCCATAGCTAGCTTTGTTGGCATGCGATGAATTACCGATAGCTGTAAGCATTGCTGTAAGTCTAGCCCATGCATCGCTGTAGGGCCAGCCCATGCATAGCTAGCGCAACGCTCCTGCCTTGCCGTGCACCCACACGTGCCCATGCGTTGGTGCTACGCTGTGTGCATGTGCGCCTGCGCATGCGTGTACACCCGTGCTGCTGCACACATGCAGTGCTGCATGAGTGCACTGGCAGCTTGGGCTACGCCACGTGGTGCAGTCTAGGCCATCCATCTTCTTCTTGTTGTAGGGTCTGCTACAGAGGTCCGATTGAGTCGATTTTTGCGCCGCTAGGTTGCGATCGTCAACCCGAATCCATCCACGTGATCGTATTTATCATTTGAAGCTCTGAGTTATGTCTCCTAGTCCCTTGGCCATTGATCTTCCTCGAACTGCATATGGTGCTATCGG
The DNA here is from genome assembly GCA_037157565.1 of Thalassia testudinum. Classification (NCBI taxonomy): domain Eukaryota; kingdom Viridiplantae; phylum Streptophyta; class Magnoliopsida; order Alismatales; family Hydrocharitaceae; genus Thalassia; species Thalassia testudinum. The sequence goes on from JAZHRO010000007.1 coordinate 17,035,318, forward strand.
ATCGAGGCAATTTCAGAAGAGTTGGACTCCGATCTTCGTCTTGTTCAGATCTGTACGGTCGGATTGTCAATCCGAGACTCCAAAATAAATATCCTTATCTCCTAATCACAAAAGGGACACAATTAGCCTAAATTATATACAACTACTCTTAATGCAGAATGATGCATGCTATGCAATATTTATAACATTAAATGCAAATCTAAGCCTCAGTAAATGTGTTTCCAACATGAGGGGATGCATGTGGTGTCTTTGGTGCCAACATGAATTTATGTGAATGGTGGTGGTTGATGTGGGTTGGCGCCAAAAGGGATGGGCTAGGTTAGGGTTAGTTATGGTTAAGTGGGAAAGGGTGGATGGCCATAGAGGTGGAGCTAGTTGGGAGCTTAGATAAGCTAGGTAAGCTAGCTTAGCTAGTATAGTAGAGGTGGTGGAGCTAGGGTTTCATGAAGGAGCTAGAAAAATTAATTTGGAGCTGATGGTGCTGTAATTGGGGCTGAATCTACTGAGGTAGCTTCATGGGGAGCTCAACTACTTAGCTAAGCTACCTAGTTCTTACGCTAGTATCTAGGCTTGGCTAGTTGAGCTAACTTGAGTTGGCCTCAACCTAGCTAGAGCTAGGTGAGCTGGAACTACCTCTGATGAGTACTCTAGAGCTAGCTAAGCTACTAGTTGACAAGTGTTGAAGGCGGAAAACTACACATTCGAAATTGGATTTGAAAACTTGTCGTTGTAGTTCGAGTCGCAAAGAAATCCATTCAACAAATAAAATTTATACCGAAAAATCTGTAAAGAAATTCCTAGTTGGACACAAGGAGGCTACGTCGATCTCAAAATCCACTATTATATTTTTTTGTTTTTTTGTTTAAAGGGCAAAATAATCATAATGGAAGTAATATAAACAATAAGAGGGAGAGAAAGAACAATCACTTGATATTGAATAATGTTTGTACAACTAAGAAAGTAAGAAATGATTACACTAGAAAGTGGGAAATTGTTACAACTAGAAAGCAAGAAATTCTACTCCAGAAAGTGAAAAACGAATGGAGAGAGAAGTTATCCTCCTCAACAATCGCTTGGAGGATGAGCTGGATGGGACAACGCCTAGAAGATGGGGAACGGAGCGGGAAGGAGGACGAGGTAGGGGAACTGAAATGAAGCAGCACGTCATCGTCGTCACGAAATCAGCTTCTGGTACGGGGGCGAAAACTTGGTTTTAGCTCTTGAGGAGCATCCCGGGTGTGGGACAAGCTTCTCTTAAGCTTTGGAGAGGGAGAGAGGAGAAGGAAGAGATGAGAAATTGGTAGGGTAGGAGCCTTCTTTTATAGTTGCAAGGAGTGGGGGCATTTTGGTCATTACAACATTAGAAACATTAATTCAGGACATTTAGTGACAGATTTATCCGTCACTAAAGGCCTGAACATGGCTGATGTGCACACGCCCGCTCACCTTCAGTTGCCTCAAATGCTTGTGCATGTTCGCGCACCATCAGGCATCCGATTTCAAGATTAGACGGCTTAAAACGCTTCTTGCCAGCACCGCGTGCCCACATGCGTTCGGGCGTGCGTGCTATGCATTTGATCGCACGTAGGCGTTATTGGTTGATCCGCGCCGGTCATTGCAAATCGTATAGCTGGGATAATTTCCCCTGCATTGCACATGCGGAATCAAACACCCGTCGCGTGCTTACGCAACGCGCTCGACCGCTGTGCTACGGCTGCATCTTTATCATGCAGTTGATTTAAGGCGCACGGTTTTGGGGCCGTTGGATGAGCATCCAATGGTGGGATTTGTCGAGCAGGTGAAGAAGAGAAGTGGAGGCGGGTCCTTGGGGCCAGTTGGGTGGCTGGGATGGTTCCACATGGCGCCATCTTGGCCGTCCATCTTATGTGCGTTGCAGATGGTGCTACTGATGTCAGATTGGACCGATTTTCACACCGTTAGGCTGTGATTGTCAATCTGAGCCCATACGTGCAGTTGGATTTGTCGTCTGAAGTGCAGACTGGTGCCATCTTGGCCCTTGATCTTTAGGGTTCCTCTATCTCTATACGTGCTATGAATGTCCGATCAGGGAGTTCTTGGAGTCGTTGAACTCCAATCGCTACCCTGATCAGATTCGTACGGCTGGATCTTCGATCCGAGGCCCCGATTAACAAGTTGCCTTGTCCCTAGCCATAAATGGAGATAATTAACCTACATTTTATATAAACTAACGTAAATGCAAGATGATGCATGTTATGCAATATTTATAGTATGTGATGCAATTCTATGCTTATGAACACGTATAAATAGACAGTTTATGTGATATAAACATGTTTACATCAACAAGTAGTAGCTTAGCTGGCATGGAGTTTAGCTGCCATGAGCTCCGCGCAGCTAGAATGACTCTTGTCAACTCAGTTGAGCTAGTTAGAGCTCCCAATGAACTGATGGGAGCTAAGATGAGCTAGACTCAACTAAGTTGAGATGAATCTGAGCTGGGTTGAGCTGAGATGAGCTGCCTTGAGCTACCATTCAGCTACAATGAGCTAAATGGAGGTGAATGGAACTAACCCAAGTCCAAGGGAGCTGGTATCCAGCCAAGATGTGTTGGAATTAACCGAGTCCTAACTTGATTGATCTTCCTCTTCACCAGTTACCTTCAAGAGTGCTAGGGTTTTAAGGATATGTCAATCTGTTTGTCCCTAACACTCCAAGAATCACATTAAAAATAGAATAAACAAATGCAATGCATGCCTAACCTAATTGATGCCTAAATGCAACCCAAAAACCCATTTGCGAAGTAAAATCCTAAGAGTTAGTTTTATTTTAATGCTTAGGAATGGTGATAAAGTAGCATTTATCACACTCCCATGCTTATCTTTTGCTAGTCTCCTACCAAAGCTTTAATTTTTATAAAATGGAATTTTTGGGAAATCTAATTTTTTTGACTTTTCGAGGAGAAAGAGATTGTGGGACCTTGGTTGATCTTAACAAGGAGGCATGGGATCTGTTAAAGATAAACATCGAGATTTACTTTGGGATCAAAAAATTAAACAAAATTGGGATCAATATATCCTCGAAAAAATTCATGGATTAACCCCTTGTTAATTCAGATGACTTGAAATTTTTGTTTTTAGGATTTTTCCAGCTCTTAAATATGATTCGCAACTTGCAATAACCTTTAAAACATTATGTCCATGCTTGTGAAAAGCCAATATTTATAAGGGCATGTTTTTAGTTTAAAACTTCTTTTTCTCCCCCATGATTATTTTTAGCTTAGTCTTACAACAGATGTATCGGGATCATCATTCCTATTACCAATCCTTGAGGGGGCTCTGGCACCAGTACTTCGAGATAGCACTGTCCATGACACCACCCAGGGGCTTACAACCCCAAAACACAATGTAGTGCAAAGAGGCACTCCAAGCAAACTCAAGCTCTTGCTCCAACACTACAGGTATAGCATCATCCAAGACACTTGAACTATAAAAATGCGCTTTAATGCTTTGTCTAAAGATATGAAATTTAGATATAGAGCAATGTCGAGGTAGTAACATGTTGATATTGTGTCCTTAGAAGATGCATTTTCGTCCTTCTCGGCGGTGGGAACTCAAACCAATGATCTGCTTCAGACTTTTACTAAGGCCAAACAAGGGAGCTTTTCTAATTTTTAGTTATTTTTAATTGTTGGCTTGTGTGTGAAATTTGACACTAGAAGTTTTGCACAGGATGCAAGTTTTTGAATCAGAAACTAGGCGAAATACTTTCAATATTACGAAAGAGGATTAAGTCACCTATATTATCCAGAGTTCGGGTGGAATTTTAGAGAAGAATATTTTATCTAGTTGAAAGGAAGACCTTAAAATTCTAATGATTATGTCCGTATGCTTTACCCTTGTTTGTTAAAGATAAAATACCATTGTACGAAAAGTGAGTTTCCAACCTTAGTGCCAATTTCAAAATTTTCCTCAAAAGGTTTTCAACATTTTTTTTAGGTATGCATGCAGAAAAATAAAACAAAATGACAAAAGGAAAATGCATGTTTTATGGTTTTGAAAATCCTAAATCGATCATCAAAATTTTAAAAACACCCCGCATGCTTAAGATATGCAATGTCCTCATGCATTAGGAGGGAAAGAGGGAACTCCTTAGTGAAAGGCAGTTGGGTTTAGGATAGCCAAAACCTGGAGAAAAGAAAGAAAAAGAAAGAAGGAAAAATGGCAGATTACCTCCCATCTTGTGCTATCTTTTACACTATTCAGCTGGGCGTAGTGTGCATTAGTGATTAGCTGTGCTCAGGTCGGTTAAATCGAAAGATTCTGAAGGAAAATTCAGGGCATGATAAACATAGGGCTTTAAATGTTGGACACTTACTTTAAAACTCATATTAGTTTTTGGAACAAAAAGATCAACAGCATCGTAAGGATATGTTTTTCGGACAATAAAGGGGCCAGTCTGTTTTGATTTTAACTTGTCGGGAAAAATACATAATCTGGCATCAAAAAGCCAAACACATTGATTGACGTCAAAATGTTTCTGAGCAATGTATTCGTCATGAAATTTCTTTGTTCAATCTTTATAAATCCATGTGTTTTCAAAAGAAATTACATAATTTTTCCAATTCAATTAATTGTAATTTTCTGTGAATACCAGCAACAGATAAATCGATATTTAATCGCTTTATTGCCCAGAAAGCCCTATGTTCAAGTTCTATCAGGAGTTGGCATGCCTTCCCAAAAATCAAACGGAAGGGAGACATGTCGAGTGGGGTTTTGAAAGCCCCATAAAGCATCATCCAACTTGGTGGACAAATCTTTATGATTGGGTCTAACCATCTTTTGTAAAATATTTTTTATTTCACGGTTAGAAACTTCTGCTTGGCCATTTGTTTGGGGGTGATAAGGTGCTGAAATTCTGTGATTAACACCATATTTAGAAAGAAGGCGACGGAATTGTGTGATCCTCCGTCACTGATAATGGCCTTTGGAATGCCAAATCTTGAGAAAATATTTTTCTTAATGAATTTGACAACCACACGGTGATCATTGGTGTGGGTGTGTATTGCTGCAATCCATTTAGATACATAGTCAATTGTGACTAGTATATACAAGTACCCACCAGAGTTGATGAATAGTTCCATTAAGTCGATGCCCCATACATCAAAAATTTCAACCTTTAAAATTGGATTAAGGGGCATCATATCCTTCCAAGTTATGTTGTCGATGCTCTGGCAAAATACACAAGACTGAACAAAAGAATGAGCATCTTTGTGTAGGTTGGGCCAGAAGAAACTAGAATTAAGTATCTTAGCTACAGTTTTCTTGCCCGAAAAATGTCCGCCACAAGCCATTGAATGATAATGTGTCAGAATATCATGGATTTTTGAATCAGGGACACATCGTCCAATGACCTGATCGACACAAATGTAGAAAAGGTCAGGCTCATCCCAAAAGTAGTATTTAATGTCAGCAAAGAACTTAGCCCTTTTGGTTTTTGACCAATCAGAGGGGATTTGTTCTGTTGCTAGATACTTTGCAATCGGTGCAAACTAAGGGAGGGTGTTGGGAGCTAAGATGCTTTAATTAGGGAATTGATTAGGGGGGTCATCAAGTCATTCGACATAAGACAAGAGAGATGGTCGTCCACTACATTTTGCGATCCCGCCTTATCCTTGATTTCTAGGTCAAACTCCTAGAGTAGTAGGATCCAATGGATAAGGTGGGGTTTCACATCTTTTCTAGTCAGCAAAAATTTAAGTGCTGAGTGGTCAGTATGTATAGTCACATGTGACCCAAAACATAAGATCGAAATTTTTCTAGGCCAAAGACAATGGTAAGAAGTTCTTTTTCAGTAACCGTGTAATTCCGTTGTGCATCATCAAGGGTTTCCTAGCATAATAGACCACAACGGGCTTCTTGTAAACTCTTTGCCCTAGAACGACCCCTACAGCAAAATCTAAGGCATCAGTCATGAGTTCAAAGGGACAATTCCAATTAGGTCCCTGTAAAATTGGTGCCTTGGTAACATCCTTCTTCAACCTCAAAAAACTCTCCAGGCATTCGCCCTTGAAATCGAATGGCTGGCCTTTAGTGAGTAATTGACTTAAGGGCTTGGAGATTTGGGAAAATTTTTTTATGAAACGATGGTAGAAACCCACATGCCCTAAAAAAGAGAGGATTTATTTCACAATAGTGGGCGGTGGGAGGTTAGAGATGGCATCAATTTTTGTTCTATCTAACACAATCCATTATTTAGAAATAACATGGCCCAAGACAATCCTTCCTTGACCATGAAATGACTTTTTTCCCAACTGAGGATGGGATTAACATCTACGCATTTTTGGAGGGTTCTTTCAAGATTATGAAGACAAAGGTCAAAAGAATCTCTGAAAATAGAGAAGTCATCCTTGAAGACTTCCAGACATTCACCTACTAGGTCTGAAAATACTGTAAACATGCACTGTTGAAAAGTCATTGGTGCGTTGCAAAGATCGAAGGGCATTCTTCGAAAAGTAAAGGTTCCAAAGGGGTAGGTGAATGTATTTTTGTCTTGGTCCTTAGGATGGACCGCTACCTGATTATAGCCGGAATAACTACAAAGAAAACAATAGTAATCGCATCTGGCTAACCACTTCAAGATTTAATCAATAAAGGGGAGTGGAAAATGGTCCTTCTTGGTGGCAGTCTTTAATTTTATGTAATCAATAGACACATGCCAAGAAGAAGCGGTCCGAGTGGCTATGTTTTCCCCATTTTCATTGGTGACAACTATTACTCAAACCTTTTTAGGAACAACTAGAGTGGGACGAACCCAAGAGCTATCAGAAATGGGGTAGATGATATCAGCATCATGCAACTTTATAATCTCCTTTTTTACCACCTCCAGCTTAGTAGGGTTCAGGCACCTTTGAGGCTGGTGGGAGGGGTGAGAATCATCCCCTAGATAGATGCAGTGAGTGCAGTAGGATGGGTGAATACCCTTAAGGTCAAAAGGGGTCCAGCCAGTAGCTTTTCGATTTTTACTTAAGAAGTTTTTCTTCTTGTGCCATAGTAACTTCAAAGTTAATAATCAGGGGAAGGGTCTGATTTGGACCCAAGAAAAAATATTTAAGGGAGTTAGGAAAGTGTTTTAACTCTAGTTGTGGGCCTGACTCCGAAAGAATTTCTACCTTAGAAGTTAGTGGTGAAGTGAGAGTGAAGGGGTCAACTGGAGTGTTAGCTGAAGAGTGTGTGGTTAGGGCCGGAGGGTGGGATGAAGTGATTGTTTAGGGACCATGTTAATGGCAAAATAGAAACCCAAGTGTGAAATCTATAAAGTTTCTTCCACTAGATTTTCCATTTCTGAATCCGAGTCATCAAAGAAATCAGTTTCTTGGAACCGCCTAGAAGCTTGGAAAATATGTAGGGTAACAGATTCGCCACCACACATGATCTTCATCTTGCCAGAATCATAATCAATATTGGCGTGGACTGTGGCTAAGAATGGTCTTCCAAGAATTATAGGGGCAAACTTTAAAGCTTCCGGTACCTCTATGTCTAGGACTAAAAAGTCTATTGCAAATAGAAAGTTTTTGACCTGGATCAGGACATCCTCAACAATTCCCCTTGGTTTAATTGTTGATCGGTCTACTAATTGAAGAGTAACCTCAATAGTCTTTAATTCGCTAATCTTAAATTCTTCAAAAATAATTGTAGGGATAAGATTAATCGAGGCACTGAGAACCGGCAAAGCACGATTAAAAGAAGTGTCATTAGTGACAACTTGAATCAACGATGCACCTAGATCTTTCTTCTTAAGAGCCTGTTTGCTCTACCCAATTGAGTTGTCTCTAGAAGGATCACCTTTCCTAGGTTTCGAGGCTACCTATTGGAAGTACATAAATCTTTAAGTAATTTGGCAGAGGCAGGAATATATTTTATGGCATCTAGGAAAGGGATATTAATTTCTACTTGCTTAAAAAGATCCATTAATTCCATATCAGTGGGCTTGGATTTCTTCTTCTTGGTGTATGAAGAGTGATGGGCATGTTGGAAAGGTATTGGGTTTTCCTATTTTGCATTATCTAGTTCCTGAATATGGTTAGAGGAAGAGGGAGACGAGTGACGAGTCGATTCTTTGCTTTAACAGTCATTTGTTACATAAAATGTCGCGTCGTTTGTAGTTCTGTGGTGGAAAAATTGACTAATCAACAATTAATATAACCATAGGAGCGGGTTATATTATCTCATTTATGGGTGGGTCGTGTCCATAGGGAGGCAATGATGCATTAATATCTCAATTATTTCGTATTCGTTCAATCTTGTAAGAAATCCGTAGTCAAATCCGACATGAGATGCGATGGAAAGATGATGCACAATATCTTGAAAATGTAAGGATAGATGTGCAATTTTTCCTCACTGAAATATTCAATAAATATGTGATGATTTTATGCACTTTTCCATTGACATTTATTAAAGAAAATTTTTGCACATTTAAATCCCAAAACCAATGTTAAATAATGTTAATTACAAAAGCCATGCACTTGTAAGAGAGCTTGAGTATGAAGTTGTAATTTTACCATAATAAAATATTTATTAATCAAAATTCTTTTTCTTGGCAATGGCATGAAATGTAATTACTAATTAGACTAAACATAGAGGATTTTACCTCTCTCCTCCTCGCGATCGGGAGAGAGGTTCAATCGAGGAGAGGTTCGCATAGGCAATTGGCTAAAGTGAGGCTGTCGCAGTGGTGGCAGCCGCTCGTCGAGCAGTGGCCGGAGTCGGCCTGCCAGAGGAGAAAGGTAGCGGCGATTCTGGATTGGCCGCTGCCGTAGGGAGTGCACGGAGGTGGCGCGGCGTACTACAGGTTGGAGTGCAAGTACTACTGTGTGCCTGAAGGGCACTTGAGGTGGCGGCGAGGCATGGAAGGAGCGGGTGTGGGCTCTGCTGTGCACTGGAGGTGGGTGCTGCAGAAAGTGCGCTCTACAGGCTGCAAGGCAGGCATGCTAGAGTGCATGCTGCAGGAGGTGGCGGCGAGGTGAGGAAGGAGTGCATTGGAGTGGGTGCACTGGAGGCACTGGTGGTCATGTGCAGGCGATGCGCGCGCAGAGAAGAGCGTGCGGTGCTGGCTGGCTTGGCGCTGGAGTGGATGCTGTAGGAGGTATGGTGGAAGTGTGCAGGCGATGCACGAGTGGAGAAGAGCGTGCGGTGCTGGTGGGCTTGGTGCTGGGGCGCAACCGGCTGCTGCAGGAGGTGGTGCAAGTGTGCAACCAGAGGGGCGCGGGCATGGAGTGAGAGGCCGGTTGCTGTTGGAGTGTGGGTCGAAGCTTCAGACGTCCGGGAAATTTCCCGGACGTCTTAACTGACTGAGGAGATGAAAATGCAGTGGCTGCGGTGGTGGTTGTTGGTGATGATGGCGAGGGTGGTGACGTTGAGGTGCTCACGGTAATACGGACAAGCTCCGGATGGCGGTGTGGCCTGTCACACCACATGCCGACGGTGGTGGAGGCTCGTCACCATGGTTGGGGCCGACGGTGGTGGAATGGAAGAGAGACGAACTCTCTGCACAGTGGTGGGTCCGCGGTGGTGGCCTCCTGAGCTCGGCTGCCTCCTCCTCTCTTTTGAAATTAGCTTCCCTGACTAGATCCAACACATCCGCTCCTTGATTGGGTTCTTCACTGCGGCAGCTGGAGGAAGAAATGCAGCCGTTGCACGTAGAAGACGAATAAAAAATAATGATAAAATATTATGGTTATTTATATACAAACCCTCAACTTTTATGTTAACTTAAATTAATGTATGCAATGCACCTAATTGGTTAACTAATTAAATGAATGCAATTCTAAGTTAATTATAAATGCATTTAAATATGAATGCAATGTATGAATTATGTAATTAAATTAGAAATATGAATTAACTTATTTACATCCTAATTTATGCTAAATAAATGTTAGAATTAACTTATTGTCTAGGCACTTAAATACATAAATAGCCCACAAATATGGGCTAATCAACGAGTTGATCTGTTTCTCATTAAAATGGGTTTCTTTAATAGGTAGGGGATCTTGAGTGGTTTTCCCATTCCTTAAAGTAGCTGCATTTGCAGTATGGTTGCTTCTAGGATGAGGATGGGAAGCCTGACTGTTATTGAAACCCAGGGGATGCAGAGGTGCTGGGTGAATGGGCTGACTGGGATTCCACCTTGGAACTAATTCCGTTGATTATTTAGGTTGGGCATGGGTTGGGAAGGTAAATTCCTAGCTGGTCGACGATCAGGAGTAACCTTAACTTGATGTTGCAAGTTAGTTATCATGCAGGTTACTTCCGTCATTTGATTTTGCATACCTTGTAGAGTCTTCATGACCCAAGTATTAATATCTTCTTGGGAAGGTCCAGGTTGATATACAAGTTGCCTATAATTCCCAAATTAAATTTTATTTGGGAAACAGAATCGGGTTCAGAGCTTTCCAGGAGTGGTTCAGGTTGGTCCTCCAACTTTGATTGTAACTGTTGGAGGGATTTCTAAATTCCTCCTAGAGAGCATAAATATTTTCCCTAGTGGGATCAAGAATATTTTGATTTAGATATTCAAAACTCCCAATCATATCTTGTGTAAAATCAGTAGAAAACTGCGAACCAGCAGGTGCGGCATCAATGTTGTGCAGATTTTCTCTTCAGCGAAATTGTGGAGTGTTAGTGTGTGGAGAGTGGAAGTGTGGAGAATTAAGGTGTGGAGAGTTAAGGTGTGGAGCTTGTTTGTGAGTGAGCTTTTCTTCCATTTTTTTATGTTTTATTTGCAACTGGTCCAACCGTTGAGCTAACATATATAGATCATATTGAGTGATTGGAATAGAAGTGGATTTGGAGTCAATTTCATTGTCTCTAAGTCTTGGATTTTGAGTTCTACCGAAAGTGTCCATTGAAGTCATATTAAATGAGTTTTCACTCATTTCTTCAAAAAGGAGGTAGGCACTTTTGGCATCTTCATTAAGGAAATTGCCCCACATGAGGCATCCACAAATCTCTTTAATTGATCTTCTAATCCATGATAGTAGATCTGCACTAACTGCCATTGTGGAATTTCATGGTGGGGAAAACTTCTTAGAAGTTCTTGGAATCTTTTCCAAGATTCATGGAGGGGTTCACCATTTTTTGTTTGAAAGGTCGTTATAGATCTTCTTAAAGCATTAGTGTAACCAATTGGAAAATTTTCTTTTAGGAAAAGCACTCTTTCATTGGGGCCAAGTGGTGATAGGGCACCCAACCTTTCTAAACCAGTGTGAAGCTTTATCTTTTAAAGAGAGAGGAAAAAGTTTCATTAACCAAACATCTTCCTGCACATTGTGGAAATGAGTGGTTTGAGCGAGGATAGTTAATTCCACGAGATGACAGAAAGGGTCCTCTCTCGAAAGACCATGGAAATGTTTGATTAGGCTTAGAATGGCTGGTTTGATCTCAAAATCCCCTTGTGGTATGACCACCCTTGGTCTTTCCTCATAATTGGAAGGATTGTAAATATCCTTAAGAGGAATGATAGGCTGCTGACGGGTGGCGGGTTTTGCCCTTGGTTGGCTAGGTTTGTCACAGTTTTTGCCAAAATTTCTTGGTTTTGTTGTAGTCGAACCAGATGGTCAACCATAAAGGCAAAGGGCTTGTGTTTTGAGTTTGGATTCGAGGGCCACCTAGCCCAGCAGGATTTTCAAGATGCTCCAAATGAGGGAGGTTAGGGATGGAGAAGTCAGCTTGTGGGTCGGCTGACGGGCTAGAGGCGGAAGTAGAATTTTTTTGTTCGGTTTCCTAGGTTTTCCATAATAGAGGAGGAAGAAGAAGAAAACAAAGATTTTCTGGTACGAGGGGCAAAATCAGATGGTCCCTCAAGATGTGGCTTTTGGGACCTTCACCAGTGCATGAATTTTTTTTGAAGAAATGGAGGGGAGGAGAAGAGAGAGAGAGATGAGACAAAGTGTGCAAATCAAACAAACAAGCCTAGTCTTATCTTAAGGTTGACTCCCTAAAACCTAAGACTTCGGAACCCAATAAGTAAGAAATCAATAGGAGAACCCAATTCCAAAAGAGAGACCGGCTAGACTAAAGAGGTGGATTGTGCCCAAGCATTTCCTGGAAAACCAGGGGCTTGTGTAAATGCACACCCATCGTTTGACTTCCCTCTAAGTCTAACGTCGCATTGTCTAAAGGAAGTAGGAGCGCTAAGTGATCCTTAAATATTGGATATAAGGCCTAGAAGTCGATGAAGTCCTTAAGTGGCCAAATGACTACTTATTTTCAGTTAGGCTTGGGTGTCTAAAAGTGTATAGGAATGTGGAGGGCATTAATTGAGGTAATGTCTTGTTATTTCAATTTTTATAGTGTGTGCAGCAATTGGAAAGTGATTCCAATATCAAACAAGTTGTAACACAATTTTTGTTTATTTTTCTGCTTTTAGAGTTTGATTTAGCTTAGTGCATTTTAGGATTTCTTTTTTAAGGTTTCAAATAAGTTTGAGATTCCACAATCAAAAGGAAATCAAGTTTTATTGGTGAAGATAAGTTTCCTTTAATTTGTTGGTCTCCAGAAATGAAAAGAAACCCTAATCAATTAAATCCTAAGAAGAAATTTAATTATCAATGAGGTTATTTTTAAGCTTTCAGTTTAGGTAGTGGTCCAACTAATGCAAACAACACCGCAACTGTAAGGCAAATGAAATAACGATTCCAAAAAATATTTTTTTGTGATTTTACTATTTTGTGTGATATTTTTTTGTAATTTTTTAGTTGTGCTGGTGTCAAAGTACATAAATGATACCCGAGGGTATTTTTTGGCTTTTTAATACCACCACCAGCCTTAGAAAATTTTTGTGATTTTATGTGATGTGTATAATTTCACAAGGATTCTATAAAGCTAAATTTCACAAAAATTAGAGCATAAAAATTATTAAAATTCATGGATAGTAAAAAAATAGGAAGATTAGAGAAGATGACCCCTATGCAATCTACGAATTTTTAAAAATTGTATCAAAATGTAATTGTGCTGAATTGAAAGAGATGTTCCTTACCTATTTTTGAATCATCGAGTGAAATTTGAAGATTTTTAGAGGTTTGAGGTGTTGGGAACTAATTTTTGATCTCCAGATAGAAGTTTGGACCTGAAAATCAGACTACCAACACTTGAAGTGGAGTGGTGTTTAATGGTTCAAATAAGCAACAAATGGGTTTTAATTTGCACCACTCCACTTAATTAAGTTTAGGATCCTGAAAGCCACATTTAATATTTTTTGATATTTTTTAAGGCTATGTGTGACCAGAAAGAGGTACCAACCTAAATTTTCGTGGGAAGACAAGGAATTGCAAGTTCTTCCTTCTCGAGTCTAGCTTTCTTCCTGCAGTTCCTGCACACACGAGAGAGAGAAAAGCAAGGGGATGAGATCCACTTATCAAGCAAGAGCCTAAATGAATGCAAAGTCATGCTTCCCCAGCAACGGTGCCAAAAAGTGATGTGAAAATTCATGTAATTTGTAATTAGGGTTTTCAAATCGTTGTAACATGCAACTTCACAAATGCTTTTAAATTTTTAAACCCAGATAGGGAGATTATCTTGGGTCATCCAAGGAGGCGATGTTTGCAAAATTCTAATCTCCTACTCAAAAATGGAAACCAACTTTCTTTTTTATTTTTCTATATATAATTTTTTTGTATTTTTGAATAACAAGGTGATGCGGTTTTAATGGCAAGAAAGACTAACACCTAGTAGCTAAAATCTAAGTGGCAAAAATGATTTCTTTCTAAGTTTACTCTAGGCATGTGGAGGCCTAGGGTAATTAGAAAGAATGAGTGTAAATGCTCTAAAGAAAAAGTAACAAGAATTGCAACAAAGACTAAGTGAGAAAAAGGCAACTTTAATTGATGGAAAAAGTGTTTTACACAAAACATAGTAGAGGAATGCTTCTACTACTAGCAAATAAAAATAAAGAAAATGCAAAACACTAATGCTCTAAATGGTGAAGAAGAGAGGCTCTTGCTCCAACTGTAGCTGCTCCCGCAGTCAAAAAGAGCTCCTTCTTCTCCTTCTCCTTGCAAAGCTCCTCAAAGGTGTGGTCTCCTAGCAAGCCCAAAGGGGAGGCGTGCTTGATCTCCACCAAGGTTGATGGAATTCCACCTTCAAGTGCTCCTCCAAAGGTGGTGTGGACCACCTTTAAAACCTCCTCCAAGGGTGGTTGTGTACCATCCTCAAATCCTCCTCCTAGGGTAGGCGTGTACCCTTGGTCTCCTTCCAATGCTTGGCTTCTTCCCTTGGCTGGTGTGGGCTCAAGAGAGAAGAGGAGGGGAAGGCACCAAGGGCACAGAGTAAACCCTTAATCTCCTTCTTCTCCTTCTTCTCTTGGCCTTTTATGTAGGTGGAAGTATAGGTAGAAAAATATCTAGCCAAAGGTGCTTTAATGGAGGTGGATTGTGGCCATTTTATAAGAGTGAAAGGGGGTTGAGGTTAGTTAGTGAATGGAGGGTTAGGATGGCTTGTAGAGGGTGGTTAGGAGATCTTATGGTGATAATGGGTGGCGCCAAATGAGAGGTTGTATGGCAATTTTGGTGCCAACCCTAGGTAGGGACTAGGGTTAAGTGTTATGGTGGTGGGGCTAGGTGGCATGTAGGACATGTGCAGGGTTAGGGTGGAGTTGTAGGGTGGATATAAGATGGCACCAAATGACAGGTTGCATGAGATGGTGGTTGGTGTGGGTTCAAGTAGAGTTGGTGCCACTTTATGGTGGTGAAGGGAGAGGGTTAGGTGGCGCCACTAGATGAAGGGTTAGGATAGGTTGGAGGGTGGTATGTAGGGTGTAGATTGGAGGTGGTGTTGGCACCAAATGAAGGGTTGTGGGTTGGATGTTTTTGGTGCCAACTTGGGTTGGTTAGGAGGTGGTTATGGTGGTGAAGGGATGCTTTAAGTTGGTGGCAAGGGTAGGTGTTCTAGAAGTGGTTAGGTGGGTGGTAGGGATGACTTTAGGTGCTGATGTGTCGGGCTAGGATTCAGGTGAGTGTTGGCTCCAACATGAAGGGATACATGTAGTGTTTTTGGCGCCAACATGAAGCGATGTGAATGGTGGCAGTTGGTGTGGGTTGGTGCCAAAAGGGATGGGTTAGGTTAGGGTTAGTTATGGTTAAGTGGGAAAGAGTGGACGGCCATGGAGGAGGAGCTAGTTTGGAGCTTAGCTAAGCTAGCTAAGATAGCTTAGCTAGTAGAGTAGAGGTGGTGGAGCTACGGTTTCACGAAGGAGGAGTTGGAGAAAATAATCTGGAGTTGGTGGCTACTGTAATTGGAGCTGAATCTGCTAAGGCAGCTTTATGGGGAGCTCAACTACTTAGCTAAGCTACCTAGTTCTTATGCTAGTTGCTATGATTGGGTAGTTGAGCTAGGTTGATCTAGCCTCAACCTAGCTGGAGCTAGGGTGAGCTGGAACTGCCTCTAATGAGAACTCTACAGCTAGCTAAGCTATTAGATGACAAGTAGTTGCTTAGCTAGCATGGAGTTTGGCTGCCATGAGTTGGGTGGAGCTGGAATGAGCTAGGCCTAAGCTAAGGTGAACTCTTGTCAACTCAATTGAGAAAGCTAGATCTCCCAATGAATTGATGGGAGCTAGGATGAGCTAGACTCAACTAAGTTGAGCTAGATCTGAGCTGGGTTTAGCTGCGATGAGCTGCATTGAACTGCCATTCAGCTAAGATGAGCTGAATGGAGATTACCCTAGTCCAAGGGAGCTGGTATCCAACCAAGATGAGTTGGAATTAGCTGAGTCCTAGCCTGATTGAGCTTCCTCTTCACCAGTTGCCTTCAAGAGTGTTAGGGTTTTAGGGATATGTCATTTTGTTTTTCCTTGACTCTCCAAGAAACACATTAAAAACATAATAGAAAATGCAATTCATGACTGAACTAATTGATGCCTAAATGCAACCCAAAAACCCATTTATGGAGCAAAATCCAAAGAGCGAGGTTTGTTTTAAAGATTAAGAATGATGATATACTGGTGTTTATCACCTACAGTGCGTGCTCAATGTAGGAAGTGTGCATCGCACTGAGAAAAAAATGATTTTTCTTTTGAAATTTGCAATCAAGTTATTCAAGCACTTCCTGTATATTTTACTCCTTTCAAACTAATGTGGCCACTTGATTAATCTTTTCAAATCAGCTTAAGTGGTCTTCTTTAATTACGTCCAAATGCAATATGTGTATAGATGGCTAATGCAAAAAGATAAGACGTTCACAACTTGCTCCAGCACTCTACGATCTAGAAATGCACGCAATGCAGTAAGAGAAATGTAGATGCTACTCAATCACTCGTAGATGATTGGCCTATGGATATGCAACTTCAAATAGGTAGTTTGGATTATATATATATAGGTGCGATCAAAAGAAACTAACTACCATAGATTGAATAAACCTAGTATCTAAAGAACTGAGGCCACTCCCCCAAAAACTAGCCCCAGGTTACAAGGGTGAGAAAACTAATAATCATATTTAAGACTCTAAAATTAAGTCTAAATCTAAACTAAAATTTAATGACGAGAAAGTAGTGAAATCAAGGAAGTATTCCTCCTGATTATTCCCCCAAGCACATTCACATGCGTGGGATCATGGACCACGGGAACCTGTTGCTATCCTCCTTGTGGTGTCAAGGTCCACCAAAAATATCGCCTTCATCGTGCACATTCGTATGTTTTTGTACACAAATAGAATCAATTTTAGTAATTTAGAAAAGGTTCAGAAATAGCACAAAAATAATCTAAATTCCCCAAAAAACTTAATAGGTGTGTTTCCTCCATGGCAATGGCACCATTTGAAAAGTTTATTCTCATTTTCGATGAATTTTTTCACATAAAATGGACCATTGTTATAGTTCATTGCATGGTAGAAAATTGCTTTTAAAATACCTAATACAAAAAATGTAACCACGAAAATTGTTAGGTTGTCTCCGTAGGGAGGAACTACCCTTTTAAAATAATTAATGGTACCTTGTTTAGTCAGGAATATCAACAGGTAAGCATTCAAACTATTGAAAATTGCTTTTCAACAAAAATCATCATTGTATGCAAGTAATCAAGAATCTGGGAGTTCTCATTTAAAATTACCTCAATATAATATAATCTAAATAAAGGAATAGTGACTCTTGCAATGGCATTCACCATAAATTATAATACCCACTCTACAATTGAGAAACAAAGATTTTCGCAGTGGCTATTGTATGTGAGGAGGAGGGGATGACGCCTGGAGTGGATGGCGGTGGTGGATCTCTGAAGTGTGGGCTTTGCGATGGCATAGATGGCGCTGTAGAAGGTGGCCGATCGGACAAGGAGGACTGGCTGGAGCTGCGTGAAGAGTAGTAGCCATTGGCATTGATGCGGCCAATTGCACTGGAGGAAAGGCACAGTCGGTGGTTGCGAACCTTTGGGGAAGATCAACTATTGGTGGCTTGCTATTGGTGTTTGCATTGATGAGCTGAGGTCAGAGGAGGTGGGAGGAACGGTCTTTGCGTAGGGGTGTTTGGTTCCTTTGTGCATGGAAGGGAAGAACTAGCAAGGCATTGGGAGATGGAGATGAAGACGACGAAGCAGAGGATGGCAGTGGTGAGGGTGTGGATGACTGTGGGATTATCGGTGGTGATGGTGGTCGTGATGGGCCTATTATAGTGTTGGGTTCATTGGAGGAAGATGATGAACAGTGGATGACTGTGGGGAAAAGATGGAGAAAGAGAAGAAAAGGAAGGGGAACAGCGTTGGGGTTGATGGTGGTGGTGGCTACTCGCTGTCACAGTGCAGCTAGAGCAAGAGGAGGTGTTGAGTACGCTTAAAAACATGTGCTGGCTCCTTCCATGGTGTAAAACCATTGTGCACGGTGAAGGTCCAACGAAGAAAATAGGTAGAAGCACGGTGGAAGATGCAATCGAGCACAGTCATGGCAATTCCTTTTTTATAGATCTTCCTGAGGTCAATTTCTTCTGCTTGAAATCTCCTCCAACAATTGGATGAAGATATCGAGCAGTTGAGAGTGATGCAGTGAGGCTCGATCGACATGACTTTGAGATCAAGAGGCAATGCATAGGCATCAAACATCGTCAGTTCGTTAGATGTCTATATTGAGTTCTAGACGTCTTAAAAAGTAAAAATGGCGGTGTGTCCTAAAAACAAAAAAAAAAAGTAGTTATTCATATATAAGAAAACCCTAAAAGAATGTCTAAATCCTATTTCTAGTGAACAATGCGTGTATTGTATGCATGCAAATTAAATTATAATATTAACTTAAATTCTAATGCATACTATCCGCAATTGTATTTAAATATGCATGTAATATATAAAATATGCTTGCAAGCAAATTTATAAACTATTTTATTTACATATTAATGTATGTTTTGTACACGTAAACATTAATCTAATATCTAGGTATTTTACGTATTCAGTTAGCCCACAAATGTAGGCTCATCACATAACATCTAAATTATGATGTATTCTAAGATCTTTCTAGTATGGTAGCACCATAAAGAAAATGCTTTTCTTTCGAAACCCAGAATTTTTGAAGGTTGTCTAGTCTTGTTTGAATGGTCGACCCAACCGTATCTCACCTATTTCTTGTAATCTCTCTATGATAACCTAACCCAACAGCCAGATAGAATATGTGCTAAGTTTATTCTTTGGATTTTTCTTTGAATATTGACACATCCTGCTATCAAATTTACCCCTAAAATATGACGTTCACCATCTATGCTCAATGGGTAGAAATCTGTGATGCCCTAAGTAATAGAACTTCTTACTTTCTAGCAGTTGTAGGTGATGAGTATCTTCCATACAGACTAGGCAAGCAAGCTTTCCTTCAATACTCCAACCTAGCAAATTTGTGTACGTCGGAAAGTCATTTATGGTCCACAATAGTGTTGCATATGTATTGCAAAATTCTCTCTTTGTTGAATCATACATCTTCGTGCTAATGTACCATAACTGCTTCAGCTCATCGATCAATAGTTGAAGATAAATATCTATCTCATTTATTGGTTGGTTTGGACTGGAGATTAATAGGGTTGGTATCATAAATAATGATCTGATACACAACCAGGGAGGTAAGATATAAGTGGCCATTATCATTGGCCATATAGAGTATGATGGGTACATACACTTAAATGGATTAAATCCATCGCTTGTTTGACCTAACTATACATTTCTTTCCACTAAAAGAATGAATTATTTCTTTTGTCAAATCTCTTTCACTCTTTTGAATCAGTAGGATGACGTATTCTTTCATCTTGAGATTTAGAATCTTGGTGCCATGTCATCGACTGTGAGGTTTTAGTTGATATAAAAAGACATTGAAGCCTAGGTATCAATGGAAAGTAACGAGGAACCTTCTGAAGTTGTTTCTTCTTTCATTTTTACCTCCCTTATATCTCTCATGTCCACATTTAGGATATTTACTCAAGTTTACGAATTCATTTCTGAAAAGAATGCAGTCATTCAGACATGCATTGATCTTCTAACAGTCTAAACCAAGCATGTGAATCTATTTCCTTACATCGTACCATGATGCTAGAAAATCATTGGGGTTATTCAATAGCTCAGCAATAAACTGAAGTATTTTTAACATGAATTTAACACTTAACTCTGTTCATAACTTTAAGCTAAATTATCCTCAATAGAAAAGACAACTTAGACATTCTCATAAGCCCAAGAGTAATAGGATCCTTAGCTGCTTTAACAGCATCAAAGAATGGAACACAACTTCTTAATGGATCTTCCTCATCTGTACGTATATCATCTTCTGCTATCATCTCGTTCAACATTTCTTATATTTGTTCACCTCCACTATAAGCAATCTCTTCATCAATCTCTTAGTCAATAGTCTTTCCATTGTTTATGACTTACTCAGTAAAACCTTCTCCATGAGCTACCTTTGGTGTGATGCTGCCATCAACCATTACAAATCACATGCTCGAGCACAGTGTTACAGTCATGCAAGGAACCTTTCGAGCTTCTTCTGCATGGGCAGAAGATCTTGTCGAGTTGCTCTCCTTCTCTAAATATCTTCCTTTCATCATGAAAGACCAATCCAGAAATGAAATTACCACATCCTTATATCTAGTGTAGTCTGAACCCCTTAATCTAATCCAATATTTATCCATGATAACCTAAAATTTAATGTAAACAAACCACTAATTATGAAGGGAAAGGAGTGAATGATGTGTATCGTGATTAAGATTTTCACTTTATATCCCATCCTTTGAAGATTTGATCACAACGTAAGTTTAGTTGTTACATATTACCTTTATGCGGTAAAATTTCAGCAGCATCTCCCTACACTTCTCCAGTATACCCCCTAATACTAACCTTAACTTGATTTCCTTTAGTGCCCAGTTAAGGTTCCCGCTGAAGACTAGATAAAATTAGTTGGTATACTAGAGAAGAGCAGGATGAAGAAACCAAAATTTCACTGCACAAGGTTTAATCTAACAAGTAAACGTAAGCTGTGATCAAATCTTCCAAGACCTTCTTTAGTTCAGTATTAAAGTTGATCGAGACTTTTGGCATGCTACAAAAACAAACCATCGTGTATGTAAGTGAGGTATACATACACGACTACATTGTTCATATAACATGATATAAGTATCAACGGGCGAGTAATTTGGCACAATTTATCTCAAAGGACTTTTATCCTAGGGTTAGAATACCTAATGTTTCACCTCACGTGCATTTATTTTTTTTAGCAAGTGTGTGTATCTAAACAATATCTAATTTGAACATTAAAAAATTTTTAAAATTTGGCAGAGTGTCCCCTTAAAATTTAAAGCTTTTCTATAAACTTGCATAGCAAAATAATAAAAGAAATACAAGTGGACACACCCCACACTAAAAGTGAATCACATGCAATTAAGGTGGACACACCCCACATTCCAAGAAACACACACAAGTAGGCACACTCTACAACCATATAATGAAATGAGAATAATATGTGGGCACAGCTTACATCTAACAAAAGGCTAAAATATCACTCAGTTAAATTAAAAACAATGAAATTATACCTCCAACTACTACTGCCTTCAGGTATGGCTGACACCGATAGACTGCAATTTCAAAAATAAAATGGAGTAAATAATAGATTATTATCTTGGACTGTATGGATTTTGAAAATCAAAATTTTGAGCACATCCTGATGAAAATGGCTTCCTTTCAATTTCTAACCATTTATGAGTATTTTTCCAACATTTTTTGAATAAATAGAAAGTATAGTGAGTAAGAATAAGAAATTTTGAATAAGTGTGGGTGATTAGTTTTAGGCTTTAGTGTTCCGAGTATATAAAAAATGCTAGTAAAAGTTTAGTTTTCTTATTTAGTTATAAATAAAATTCTAAACTAAAAATTCAAAAGGAACCCAGTCCAACTTAAACTTTCCTAGTTCATCTTCTTTCTTTTTTCACTTTCCTAATGTTTAGATCTATATCTCCCAACAATGAAGTTGAGAACATGAATACTTAGTTTTGTTCCCTTTTAATGTGGATCATTACCTCATACATAGATCCGAAAAACATATTCTAGTTATGAATGGTTTTAGCCAAAAACTTTCTGACTTCTTTAGTACCCTCGTCTACAACTAATAGTCAACTACCTTTGTCATGAGATCAAGTTATCGACCTGCTTTCTAGATGAGATCATAAACCACCTAAATGATAGTTTATTCTTTAATTCTCTACAAAAATGACCAACCTTTTCCCTGGTTTAATTAAGGCATGTAGAAAATAAAAAGATGCTACCAAACTTTTATCTTTACTTCATTGACAACCTTTCTTATGTTTTCCTTCACATTTTCATAATATGTCAAACTTTTATCAATCTTATCTAAATAAAAAGCCTTGAAGCAAGTTCTTTTATCTCTAAGCTTCTCTTATACTTCATCACTCCACCATCAAGTCCTTCAAATACAAGTCACTATAGTATTCCATAAAAAGAATAATTAAAAAAAATCTTATGGTTATTTCACAGACTAACCATGTTGTGGTTAATGGTTACCTATTTGATGTAAGATTTCAAGTATTTAGTAATTTCTATCACAAGATGTCTAATACAAACAAGACAAATACACCTAAGTCTACAAATTAAAGGTAGCATACAATCACAACTAGAAGCTATGTATTTTGAATATTAGTTTTCTTTTTTGTACATTATGTAGTTAGGCATCCCAACCCTTTTGTGACACTTTAGAGTAGAAGTATTCAAAAAAATAGAATCTAATTTTAATGGACTACAATGAACAATATCAAAAACATTGATATTACAAATGAAAAAAACATAGTCAATCTAAACATATCGCACCTAAATAGCAGCCATTACTCACCAGATGCTGATGTAAAAGTTACATATCCTCAAAGTAGATAGAACACAAGTATACGAAAGTTAATGTCATGCATAACTATGTATACATAAATAAATACATCTAGAGTTCAGATTTATAGGGGTAGGTGGTGGTGGTCGTGCTGGCAGAGAGGTGGTGGTGGTGGGTGGTGCTGGCAGAGAGGTGGTGGTGGTTGCAGTCAAGGAGGTCGAGTGGTTAGGGGAGGAAGGAGGAGGAGAGGAGGAAGAGGAGCGGAAGAAGGCAGGCGGTGGGGAAGAGGAGGAGGATGGTAGTGAGGAGGAGGTACTGGTAGGAGGGTGGCAGGGAGGAGGAAGAGAAGACAGGCAAGGAGGAGTAGGATGAGGAGGAGGGCGACGAGGAGGAGGAGGTGCTGATAGGAATGTGGTAGGGAGGAGGAAGAGGAGGGGTTCGAGGAGGAGGAGTAGGAGTGTGATGGAGAGGAGGAAAAAGAGGGAGGCTAGGAGGAGGAGGAAGATGAGGAGGTGGACAACGAGGTGGAAGATGAGGAGGAGGAGGGTGGCAAGGAAGAGGATCAGAGGAAGAGGGAGTTACCTATGGTGGAGGAGGACAGCAAGGAGGATGATGTGGAGGGGCAGCGTGGAGAGCCGGTGAAAAGGAGAGGGCTATTCTCAATCAAGGAAGTGGAAGAGGATCAGCGTGGTGTGGGCTCTACTTGTGTGTAGGACGATGCAATGAGGGTTTGGGGAAGATGAATAGTGATGGGAGGCTCATGTGCCACTCATGTATGCATCAATGGACATAGTTCATCAGCTTAACCAACAAGCAACAACTAATGTTGCTTCAAAAATTTTCGTCTTGATCCCAAATGCCCCACCTCTTTAACAATTGTCATCCAACTTTACACCACCCCTTTGTCGTCGCTTTATAATAAAAGCAATGACAAATATTTTTTTGTCGTTGCTTAGTTAACCGATGGTAGATCTCATTTTTCTATTAGTGCCTTTGGCAGGAGAAAGATTAGAGATTGAGATTACTTAGGTAGATGGCTGAGTCAAGTTGCTGAACCCAATTCCCTAACCGAATTAGCCCTTAGACCTAGCTAATTAGGAGCTAATTTGCCCCACCTAATTTCCACCCAACCTAGCTTCATTTCCCTATATAATGGCTAGCCACCACACCTCAATTTTTAACCTTACTAGCTAGCCATTATTGACTAAACCAACATTAATTTTCTACCCAATCTAGTCCTAAATCCTAACCCAACAAACCTTATTTGGCCATCTCTTTTATCCTCAAATCAAAACTATTTTGAACTGTGAAAATATACCATACTTTGTCCACCACTAGATTTAAATCGTAGTGTCCTAAATTGACTACCTAAATCCATATCTTAAAACCTTAAACCAAATTCTATTCCTAATCCTAAACCTAATCTTAAAATTCTCAACAACATGACACATTTTTAGTATTTTAGCCATAAATTTTTCATTTCAAATCCACCTTGAACGATTCAAGTTGCATTGGAAAGTTGATTTCAAGGGCTACCACTTTACTTTTGTGTATAACTTGAAATTTGGAATAGAAAGAGGTCAAACATTTGAGAGAATCATAGCCCTCCATTATCTTCTCAAAGACATCATACTCCTCCATTAATTCCAACAACACCTAATCTATCTTATCCACCTATCCCTTCATCCTACCCTTTTATTACTAGACTCCTAATCCTAGCCTTTATTTTGGTGATCCAAAGCAACTTGGATCAACCAATCAGAATCCTTCTTCATCTCTATATAAATACCTTAGCTAACCCCCCCTTAAATCAACTTCAATAATTCCAAAAATTCACCAACTAGAACTCAATACCTTCCTCTATCCCACACAGTCTCCTTTGAGGTTCTTGGATGTGCATTTACATATGCTACTACAACTTTACTCCAGACTTCGCCTTCAAAGCCCTTAGATTCTAGTTTTTATATTCTTGTTCTAGTTGTAGTTAGATCTCTTTCTAATCGTTCTTCTAGTTGTAAACATTACTATAATTATTTCAACTTTGATTTTTCTATTAAATGTTCTACTTGATAATTCTCTACTTGTGCTTATCTTATTTCTAGTACTTATTCTAGTTGCTAGTTCTGGTAATTGCATGCTATTAGTTCCAGTTAATTTTACTTCAGTTATAGTTGCTCTAGTTGGTCTTAATCTTGCATCTAGTTTATTTATCTATTTCTTAGATCATAGGAAAGCAAATTAGTCCATCTACCTCCTGCGAATGACTGAGACTTCGATTTGATGACATCAATTTTATTATTCTCAAGTTCAATTTGAATAAAAATTTTAAGAGTTTCTACATGCATTTAGCATGAGGAACACAAATTTTTGCACATCTCTTGGCGAGTAGAATAGTGGCATAGATTTTATTTGAGAAAAAAATCCAGTAATTATCTTTGGAAATCACCTCGTTAATTGTGGCATCCAATCACATCCAGTTAGTGTCTAAAAAAGATCCTTAGTCCCTACCCAAATGAAGCCTAGTATGGACATAATTCTAGTGTGAATAACACCTAACCTTCTAGAAACCTACCATAATCCACGTCCAAGCACATCCACCTCCATATATGGTCAACACAAACCCTCCTAGATCTCCAGTAAAACCTACCATATCTCATCCAATAAAAATTCCAATCAATATCCCAATCAAATCTCAATTACAGCCAATTACAATCCCTAAACCTATGCCCACATTCTTTAAAAACCTAACCTAAACCTTCCTACCTAAACTAAACCCCATGTAACCTCAAGAAGGCCCACATTATGTCATGCAACCACCACCATTCTAACCCACCACATATGTCTCCCATTATATTCGATAATAATCACCAAATCTCAATTAGGATCCCTAAAACCTAATGAGCTAAACCTAAACCTAATTACGATCAGGACCAACCTTGTCCTCCAAGTTTCTCTTAAAAGAAGCCCTAACCACTCCTATAAAAAATCCTAGCTCTTATGGCAAGAGGTCATTGATGAGCGTGATTTTACGCAAGTAAAATTGAGTTTGGAAACCCGTCGTCACAGTTGTGAAAAATCTGCTAATCAAATAAATTTACTGAAACTCTGGTGAGTCCTAGTTCGAGCATAGGACGATGAATGTTTGATTTAAAATGCACATTTAGAAATTATTATCACAAAGCAGAATAACCTGTTGAAATCAATCTATGCGAACTACTCTACTTAAACAATAAATAATAGAAGAAATAGAGACAATAATACAAAGAAAGTACGAGATAGATAGAGGTTGAACAAATATTTCATAAAAATAGAGCAATGTTCATTACAATAATTGCAGAATTAAAATTACACTAGAAAGTAGTACAATGATAGAGATTAGAGAAATCCTACTCGATGGCTGCTTGGAAGAGGAGCCACATTGACATGCACCTGGAAGATGGTGGTGAGATGCGGGATGAGTGAGAATAAAGCTGGAGGAAGGAGACCGAAGTAGGGTGGTGTTGCAGTGGGATCCGATTCCCGAACGGGGTGTGAGAAGACAACCACAGGCGCTCAACGAATGGTGTTGAGAGGAGGGGAAAACTTATTTTATAAACTCTAGTGGTGCATCCTAGGTATGGGACTAGCTCTTTAGAGCTTTGGAGAGGGTGAGAGAAGCAAGGGATGGATGGACAAAGGGGGGTGTAGGTGCCCTTTTATAGGTGAAGTTTTAGGGCAAAAAAATCATCTTAAGCCTTAAAAATTTACCTTACACCCTTTAGTAACACATTCTTCTGTTGCTGTAGAAATGTTACTGTTGGCACACGTGTAACGTGATCAGTTTGATGGAGATCCAACACACCACAACCGGCCACGTCAAGCACCTCTTCTCCTCCAGCCATTTCTCGACACATAGAGAGTCGCTCAATCACAGCAGTTAGATTAGCATTAGACGGCTAAGATTCATCCTCATCGTGCCTTCAGATCTCACAATTAGATCACCATCAAATGATGGAGATTGCATCTAGATGATTTAACTTTTTGCTTGCGCATCAGATCGGATGTGATTGTGCACGTTCGAATGGTGCGATGCTCATTGTGCCACGTGGTTTACTATCATTTGCTTGATGAGATCTGACGATCCAATTTCAATTGCTGCATGCTATGGTCCTCAGTAGGTTTCGAACTCGCGAGCCCGTACTGTTAAGATGTGATAGATCCACTTTAAGGGACTAAATTAGAGCCTAAGTACATTATTATTGGATTGTTAAGTTTATTTAAACCATGCATTACATTGTTAAACAATTTAAGCTTTAAAATTATCATTCCAAACATTTTATTAATTTTTACATACCTTGGTTAAGATATTCGATTAGTTACTTATTTGGATGTAGGACATTTTGGAAAGTACATTTTAGTGACAAGTATTCCTTGATTAGAATGCCATCTTGGAATTACCTTTTTCCAAAAGGAAACCAAGAGATTTCCTTCCTTTCTTTGGTAGGATTCGATGGCTGTAATGGAAGGACCATGCATTCAAGATGATCCCAAGCTACTTTTGAATTTAACCACTCTATTACTCCCACCAAAAAAATAATGGGGGGAGAGGACCTACCCCTTCCATCATCTTCTTCTTCCTTTAGGAGGGAGGATAGCCTGGAGCATCTCCTCCACAAGATCGCATTCCCACAACCACCATAGCCACGTGCGACGTCTTCCTTCCTGCTACCACGAGTTCATCACCACTACAAGCCACATTCACGACCATGCCAACCGCAGCCACTCTGCCACTGTGTCGTTCATCTCCTCGACCATGACCATACTTCCTCTCGACGAGCATGGTGATAACACGCTCCTCGACACCCGCTATCGTGATCCATCGACTCTGACCTTCCTCAACTCTGCCTGCTCTCCCTCTCATTCTCAGACACCACCACTACACCCTCCATGAATAGCCACGCCATCACCACTCCTCAACTAGTCATCTTCCTCCTTATCTATTTTTCAAACAAACCCAAATGCATCGTCAGCCACTTGCACACAGCCACCACCATCCACCATCCTTGCCATCGTTGACCCACCAATGCCACCAGCACTCACGCACATGCCACTAGCCTCATGCGTTGTGCAGCCAGCCCCTAACGTGCCACCAGCCCCTCGTGTACGGCCTCGCATGCGACCATGCCACCCACTCGACTCCTCCTCGCTCAAGACCTCCGTAGTAGGGTCCATGACAACTCAACCACTCTTCTCTACCATGAGACATCATCGACCTCACATCCAGATCATAGTGCCCCCACCGATCGGCCTCCCAACAACAAGCACTGTTCATCTTCTCCACAGAAGGGCCAAAGGAACCCATCAACACTGTGACCATCTCGACGCAAGGGCCACCACAGCTTACCATTCGACGTGCCGTCAACTCCATCTAACTTGCCTCTCCTTCACAAGCACCTCCACGCCATAAGCGCCGCCAACCGGCAGCCCTCTTGCCATTCAGACCAACCCACATCGCCGGCCGACCCCTTCTTCAACAGATGGCCATCGGCCACTGTCTCTCATGCCGCTGATTGCGTAGCAATTTGTGTAAATAATTATGCCCTCTTATGATATTTCCTAACAATACACATTGGGATTAGATAGCTTTGCATGCATTTTATGGAGTGGAAGATAGAGGGAGAGATATAGTCCCCATTTTGTTCATTTCCACCAACTAATACCACCTAACACAGCACCACGTCTTCACCACTTACATTAATTCCATAACACCCTAAGCGCCTACCCATAAATTACCCAAAAATATCCATTCACTAACGACAATCTCTTGTCATCACTCTACACCCGTTCACCTACATATCCCCCATCCCATCTCCACCAATAGACGGTCAGCTCCACCTTGCACCACATCCAAACCTTTTCATAGCTACAGCACCTCACCACGCACACACAACCACTCGTCAGCCAACCACTCCACCTTCAGCTCTACTCTCTCCCTCTCTTCCTCCCTAAATGTTGCACTCTCTCACAAGTTGAGGGAGTACGAAGCAAGCAAGGGTAAGCTCTCTGTGGTCTCAAACATCACCTTGAGCTCCACCACCACCCAGCTCCCTCATGAGTAGGTTGGCGTGGTGATTCTTTTCTTCTTCCTTTTTATTTTAGCTTTCATTTTTTTGGATTTCCAATGACAACAACGTAGCTAAGAAGCTTTATTCTTCATTTGCTCTGTTTCACACAGAAGCTACTATTCACGATCTTCATGACTCATTTTCCTTCGCATGTCACTGAGTGCATCTTACTTTATCGGTGACACACTCACCCACGTGCACTAATAGCCGATTTCTCCCCCCATCGTAGCACCACATATCACGCAACACCACAACTCACGTGCTCTCAACTAGTTCCCACGTTCACATAGCCACCCCTAGTCGGTCACAGCATCCACCCTGTGCCTTCTCTCCCCATCCAGCAACTAAGTGAGAAACTTAGCTGGTTGATTCGCGAGATAGCTGGTGCAAATTGCCCTTGCAATGTAATTGTGACTTCCTCCTTTCACTTGTGTGCACTCAGGCGACTGGTCGTTCGTCAGTTAATCGGTCAGCCATGCCACTCTCTCCTCTACACTGTCTGCCACAACTGTTCCCCCTCATCTCTCATTCCCTCACGCACTCACAAACCCGCATACACATACACATACACTTGCACACTCACACCTCTTAACACACACAACACACCCACCAAGTCATAGACTCACACACCTACACATACATATACATATATACATACATACAGACACATAGTCACACATATATACACACGCCCATCGACACACACACATATATATAGATATATATATTTACATACATGCATACATACATATATACATACATAAATATATACGTATCTATACATAAGCTAAGTATTTACATTTATTTCCCTCTCGCATTTCAATTTCGCATTTTCTTTCCTTTATTCTACTATTCTCTTTTCTTTTGTTGATTAAGAAAATACAAAAAAATTATAAAAGTGAAAAAATAACTCTTGACCCACTGTTACACGGCCTCACATGTGGTGAGACCATTTCTGACTATTTTGGTGTTCCTCAAGGATAAGATTATCCAAAAAAATCATAAATTAAGAAAAACCAAAAGTATAATAAGTGAAAGGAATTGATACGATTTTAGGAATTGCGTAAAAATAGATTAATCCCAAAACCCACCTCCCTGGGTATGACCTTGGTCTTAGAAATGACTATCTTAAAATCTAATTTCGTGCAGGTTAATAAATTTTGATAAACTGGTGTAGATTTTCTTGTAGGTAATCACTCCTACTATATAAACTTCGATGCTAATATCACCTAATTAAATAACCCTACTCATGTTTCATCAGTTGCCACTACCCATGAGTAGGGCCCACCACCAGCGACCTCCACCGAGCCCCACACCTCCAACAGTGCCCTTCACTCCTCGTGCGAGCAAGGGGAGCACGTCCCTTATTTCCCTACAGTAAAGAGGTAATTAAAAATTACATTTGATGGCATTGCCACTTATGGTATTTATAGATTTGAGTATTTTATTAAGATGATATTGCATGCTTACCCTCAAGTTCCTACACAATTTCCCCCATGCACTCACATCGTTATACATTGACTTAGGTTTCTACATAAATGCATGAAATATCATTAAGCACCTATGCGGCCTAAAGGAGAAAGCCCAATGTCTTGAAGTCAAACTACATTACATGCCATTGTCGGTTATTTGCATTTATGTTGTGGGTTATTTTCTACAAGTGAATTTGCTTAGGTGACCCTTGCAGTATGTCATTTTTCGCTATATTTTGCATGATATTTTGATAGAAGACTTTTGTGGTAATGTGGACCTCATACTTATGATCAGGAATATTACATATATGTAAATTCATTAGTCTATTACTCCCTGTGGATACGACACTCTAACATTTTGTGGATTATTTTCAATGATAAATATTTTTGACCTGCGATTTTTTCTCCACACAATTCATACTATGACAGCATATTTTTCTGACACGTCATTTTATAGGTGAAAATTTTCGATTCAAATGGTGTCGTTGCCAGGGAGGCAATAGTGGCAATAGGTTTACATGATCTTTTTTCAGATATATTCTGAGGTGCACATTGATCTGACCAGTTGCTATTTTTTTCTGTGCGAGGAATCTAACGAGATGATAGGAACAGTTGAGTGAAGACATTGACCTTGAGTGACAAAGACACAAGCAGAGAAGACTTGAAGAGGAGACCTAGATCCTACTTTCATAGGGGATTCTCCTTCATCGTAGAGTTTATTACATTTTAGTCTTCTCGCCTTTGTAGCATTGGGGCTAATTTTCAGGGCTCTGTCCCCACTTTCTTTAGGGACTAAGGCGAGTTATATGTGGTTCTCTAGTTGCCTGCTTTAAAAGAAAAAGAGAAGAAAATACAGGGCTGCCAGTGTAGGAGTTGCATACCCTTAGGTGCATTGTTGAACGGGCAAGATAGGAGTTTTTAAGTCATCGTAGCACACTCCTAAATAGCTCAATCAATAGATAAAATTTATTACTCGAAATCTAAATTGAAGTTTTAGGTCGAAAGTAGGAAGCAAATATGGAATTCACGTGCTAATCTTTAATTGCATATAAATGAGCACCGTAATTGAAGCACAAAAGAGATATTCAATGAATAATATCTACTCAAATTGATATTAAATTATAAGCATGAGTATTTCAATAGATCACAATGATAAAAATAAATCTAAGACAAAATAATGGTGATTTAGATCACCAATTATTAGCCTTAATTCAGCATGCATATCAGACATCTCATAATTAATTTAATCAAATGTTAACTTAATGCTTAAATCATTCAATAGTATCAGAACTTAAGATCAGACGACAGATGTGGTAATCGAATGACTTGAAGTGCACAAGGCCCTCAAAGCCTTCTTCTCTATTATTTCTTCTCTTCTTCTGCTTTCATTCCTTACCTTCTTCACTTCAGCTTCTCTCTCTCTTCTTTCTTTACTTCTACACGAGCCTTCTCCTTCAACAGAGGCTCCCCTTTCTTCCCTTCTGAAGATCCTCTTCTTCAACACCACAAGGGAACAATTTGCTCAACGGTTAAGTGTCACATGGGGGTATACCATCAAAGAGTAAAACCTCCCTCCTATCTCTCCATCTCTTTCTTTCCTCCTCTTCTTTCTCTCACATAATCAGGCTTATTATCAGGTATGCGGATCATGTACAGTGACCAGGGCTACTAATCGTGTGTGGTAGTCGAAGAGTGGACAGAGGCGGGTTAATGGATCATGAGGGATATGGGGACTCGACCCCCATGTAATGAGCGAAAGAGCCTATGCACAAATTCACCTTATGGGTGTATGGGTGCTTGTATTCTACCAGTGTGGCACTAAAGCCACTGCTTCTTCTCCTTGCATGCAGTTGCAGTGAAGGAAACTCCAATTGGCATAGTAGCTGCGTTTCCTTGCTCAGTTGAGGACTTGGAGGGGTTTTGGTCTACAGTCCGCACAGCCTGGGAGTATTACCAAGTTGTCTCAATGCCAGAGGTTCTCAAATGTTGTCAGACGAAGTGGCGGTGGCGGGGATAGTCGGTGATATAGACACATCTATTTAGGTTAAAATGCCTATTCATGCATGTTACCAGGCTTAGATGTGCATTTCATGTTATAAATATTGCATAACATGCATCATTTTGCATTTAGAGTAGTTGTATATATTTGAGGTTAATTAGGTCCTTTTTATGGTCAGGAGAGAAGAAGACTTATTTCAAGGCCTCAGAAGGATGATCAGAGAGTGCAGATCTAATTAAGACAATGATCGGAGTCTAACGCCTCAGAAATCATCTAGATTGGAGAATCATAGCATCATACGAAGTTCGGGGAAGATCAACGGCCAGGGGGTAATGCGACATCCATATGGGTGGATGGAAAATCTCATCATATGGATGGATCTGGAGCAACGATCGCAATCTCGCAGCATGGGAATCATCTCAATCTGAGCACTGTGGCACCCTCTAAAAAAGAAAGAAGAATGGTCGGCCCAGGTGGCACCATCCAGACTTCCCAACACTGGTCACAACTAGTGCTCGTGCACTACCGT
This sequence comes from Thalassia testudinum, assembly GCA_037157565.1. NCBI lineage: Eukaryota > Viridiplantae > Streptophyta > Magnoliopsida > Alismatales > Hydrocharitaceae > Thalassia > Thalassia testudinum. Next base: position 17,067,726 of record JAZHRO010000007.1, read on the forward strand.
AGCCGCACACAGCACACCGTGCACAACCACAACCACAACCGCACACAGCGCACAGCTACAGCCATGCACAGTAGCAGTGCAGCGCATGCCTATTTGCATGCACACATGGCACGGGCAGCACGAGCACGTGAAGCGTGCAACACGCGATGCGTGCACTAGTGGAGCGGATCTTCAGTGACGTGGGCCTTTAGTGACTCTTGCAGCTATCACTAATGGTTTGCGGTCTCCAGGAAGAAGAATTGAAGGGTTCATCTTTAGCGACAGCTACAGTGATGTTTATGGACATCGGTAATGACCTAGATGCAAATTTGTGCTTCCTCCTCCACTGCAAAGGACCTACCCACCACCATTCCAAAACATCTCTTCGTTTCTTCCTCTCACCACCTCCAAGGCTCTAGAAAGAGCGTATCCCAAGCCTGGGATGCTCCTCTAGAGTAGAAAATCAAATAGTTTTCCCTCCTCTCATCCTCTTTCATGGAGCATCCATGGCTGTCCTCTCACCATCCTTCGAGAAGAAGATCCTCACCACAATGTTGTCCGACTGAACGGTCGACTTTTCGCTTAGCGTTATAGTATTTAAGTGGTGGAAAAATCGACTAATAAAAAATAATAAAAATAACCACTCACAGAAGAGCAGGTCATGTCCACAGGGAGGCAATGATACAATCAATACTTTAATTATTTAATGTTATTTCAGATAGTGCGAAATCCCTTTTCAAATTAGACTCAAATTATGAAGGAAAGTAGATTTGCAATAACCTAAAAAGTTAAGGGTGTAAGTGCAGTTTTCCCTCACAAAAATCCTCAATAAAGTTAGGATGATTTAATGCAGTTTTCACATGATGTGTGCTAAAGACAATTAGTACTTAAATCAAGTCCAAAATCAATCTTTAAACTAGCCAATATCAATACCATGCAATAAGAAAGAACTATGAGTGCTTGAATGCAATTCTGCCATAACATAATAATAATAAAAAAAATGAAATTGGTGGCAATGGCATTGAATGCAATTTCTAATTAAGATGGAAATAGAGCTTTCTTCCTCTCTCTTCCTCGCGAGAGAGTGAGAGAACCGTAGGGGTCGATGTAGGGCTCAAGAGGACGGCGAGGTCAACAGCTTTCCGACGGTGGCAGCGGTAGCGGCAGAGGTGGCCGGAGCTCCGACCTGTTGACAAAGAAGGCATAGTTGCTACAGTGCTGCCTGCGGCTGTGGCGTGCAGGCTTGCGCACGCACGCTGGTGCGCGGTTGCCTGCCGGCTGTAGTCGCAGATGGGCAGTGGAGCACGCTGCTTTGTGGCTGGAGGTGGCTACAGTTGGTGAGCGCTTGAAGACAGGAAGAGGCCTGCAGTGGCTGGAGGTGGAGCACGTGGGCGGAGAGGACGTGAGCGCCTGTAGTAGGGGCTGGAGGTGGAGCGCGCTTGCAGGCGTGCGGGCTGGGAGCATGTAAGCATCTGCTGTGGCATGGGCGGAAGGTGATGAGGGATGCTGGAGATGGTGTGCAGGATGGCAGATGAGCGGTGCGCACGCTACGGCGCGGTAGAGACGAGGAGAGCGCCAGGCGCTGGCTTGAGGCGGCACTGAAGAACTTGGCGTGTGGCTCCTGCTGAGATGATGGGGGCGCTGAAGGGAGGTGGATCTGTGGGCAGAGGTAGAGTGCGCCTGTGGGTGCGCCAGGAGATGTGCCTGCAGATGGATGGAGGCAGGTGGCGTGAGTGCCTGCAGCAGAGGGGGCGCTTGTTCTGGAGAGGGCGGAGCGGGTAGAGGCGATGTAGGGCATGAGCACCTGCAGCATTGGAGGAGAGCACTGATGGTGCTTGGCTTGTAGGTGCGTGAGCGGGTAGGTGCAAGCACAGTGCACACGAGTTACACAGTGTCCACCCTCTTCCACAGTGAAGCCGTTCCCCGCAAGGGCGGAAAGATTCTCCCTGTGCACGCTGCCTCTTCTCTTTTTAAGTCCTCTCTCTCCCTCCGTGCGTCAATCGAGGGATTTGCAAATCCCTTTCTATTTTTGGCAGGTGATCATTGGAGAAGATTGCCCCAATGTCCAGTGGGGGAGGGGGGGAAATAGCTGCGGCGGCTGTCTGGGGAAATTTTCCCCCCACCCTTGTTCTTTCTGGGTTTTATTACCTGCATATAGAAATAAAAAAATAATTAAGTTATAGAATGTTATAAACTCAAATTGTGAGGCATACGAATATTCTACAACTTAATTGCCATTATTAACACACCTAAGCTATATGATTAAATATACTTAGGCTGAATATTAGTCCATTTTAATGGACTCATCAAATACCTTCATGCCCAAGATTTGCTAGTCCCTAGCAAAAATGAATAATAGAAGTAATCAGAAGACTTTTTCTTTTCTTATTTCAAAACTTTAGAAATCCAGACAATTGTGAAGTGCTGATAACCTAGGTAACAGATCCAAGTGAAAGAGTCGATTCGCATTGGGAGTTCATACAACACCCTTGGCAAAAAATTTTGTCGAGATAGGCAATCACTTCCTTCGGGGATAAAGCAGATGATAATCTGTAATTTGACCCCGACGTTTGGCTTAGGTAGGAGATATCAAATTGAATGGATTTGTATTTGGTGGCACACACTCAATTGATGCTACATATAGTCTAGTACTGCAGACTCTAGCTCTCTAGTCTATTAGACAAGTCAACTCTGAGAGAGGCTACACAAGTGTGCTCTCTTAATGTTCCTGGGCACTCTCTCTTTTCTTTCTTTCTGAGATCATGAATCTCGCTAGAATTAGAAATTATACTCACTATTTGGTGGCCTCACATGGCATCTACACTTCAATTAAAGTCCTAATAACTCTATAACTAAGTTAGAGTTCTCAACCAGTATTCAGGCGATCAGAAATACTAGAAGGTAGGTATGGGTCATATTTAGTGGAATGCGATAGGTGTTTTACTGCCTCAGAAACAGTGTTATATCATACACTCGAATTTTTTTTTTTTTGCAATATAGCTATTTTTTTTCTTTTTCTTCTCTCAGTTTCTTCTTTTTCTTCTTCTTCTCTCTCTCTCTTTTTTTTTATTTCTTCTTATTTTTGTTTCTTTTTCAATCAGCACAACAAGATACAGACTTTTATTTATGAGGCATTATTAGGGATGACGATGGTCAAGAGGAAGTTGTGTGGCTTATTTGGTGGAAGTGCCTATTCTCGGCACCGGGAAAGAGTGGATAGGACAGACGTATTTCTGACCTTTGACACTATTACCCTCCTTCAGCTGAGGACTCTATGAAGGACGGTCGTAACCATCCACCATAGTTATATCTTTATTAAGACGCAATCTCTGTGTATCTGCCTTATTTGGTGACTCTCAGGAATTCACTCAAAGTACTCACCCAGGAACAGAGAGTGAAAAGTACGCCTAACTCTGAAGTATCATCATCTAATTATCTAGAACTTAAGAGTCCTTGCACTAGACTTAGCGTGCCAGTAATCTCGCTACTTCTCACAAATATGAGGTGGATTTACTAGAGGATAGTATGCCTGACTCTCTATGAACTGTCCAAGGGTTCAGTAGACTACAAATGCTTATTGGTTTTCCTCAAGGATCCATTACCAAGTCTACGTGCATGTGAAATAAATGTACTGGATTCTAAACTTAAGAAATAATTCAAGAAGAAAAACCTCCAATGACAAAGGTATTCTGCTAGGGACTAACCCAATCAGCTCAAGAAAAGAGATTTTTTTTTTTTATATGCTAACCTAAATGCATGAATGCACCTAAAATGCAAATGCACTCCCCCATGCCTAAATCCTACAATGTCCCCATTGTAAAATTAAAACAGGAGGAGAAAGGAAAGAAATCACCTGATGACCGCTGGGTTTCCTCCCAACAAGCGCTGCATTTTCTGTCAGCAGCCAGACTAAGAAGGAACCTATAAGTCAGGTTACAAACAGAAAAGGTTAGGACCTAAGAATATGTGTAACAGTGCAGGCATAGAAAACAGGTAACCACGGATGTTGGCGAGCTGATGATGCAATGTAATTCCAAATGCTCACCAGAAGATATGAAAGCGAAAAACCTCGTTGGCTACCTTGGGAGGTCTAGGGATAATAAACGGAATATGAAAAGGGACCTCCCAAAATGGAATAGGTGGAGGATAACAAGGATCCTCCAGAGCAGGATGGGTTTTAAAAGATATACACATTATTAGTTCAAACCCTTGAATGGCGAGAGTAAAAGTACAAGCATCAATCCATACTCGCCATTCTACTCTAGGATGTACTAGCCTGATATAGTCTCCAAAAAGAATGTACATGAGCAGAGATCTGAGCCAAGGATCGGTTAGGGAGTATAAGGGTTGTTTGTAGTGTTGGAAGGTAATGGTTAAGTCCAATGAGGGCTTAGTAGGTGCTAGGTCCAATTCCAACAATGATTCGAATTGCGTACACTCCCTAACAGTAGTAGACAACTTCAAGTTATTCTGCCTAGTATTAATGATCGGTGTCATATTTGAATCAAGGGTAGACTCCAAATTACAACTTTCTAATGGTAGGGTCAAAATGTAAGAATCATTATCATTCAGCTCATCCCCAGATTCGTTTGGTTCACTGAAATATTTGTCGGGGTGTATATGTGATTCATTAGGAGTTGGATCAATATCCTCAATTATTTCTAAAAGAGGATCAGTCTTAATATTTTGGAGGAAGCCTATATCATTGAATTCGTTATTATTCTCGAGGTATAAATCCTCAAATGACATGTTTTGTCCCCGAGAGTCTCTCATAGACTTCTAATTTTGTTTGTCCTCCTCTAATATCAACTCCTATTTTGATGGAGATGACTCTCAAAAGAAAGGAGGAATCCGGATTTAATCATATTATTTCTATCGTCTGGAGCTAAATCCTCAAATGATAAATAATTCTCTTGTGATTCACTCCAGATTTTTAGTCCAGGTTCCTCTGTTGGGGCATCCTCATCCTCTGAATTGGACTCTTCATATCCTTGAGAGCAGAATTGATCATCCTCCATTCCCTTAGGGTCACCTTCATTAGGTACATTTGAATCCTCAGGATATTGAATGATAGGTGTTGATTCCGTAAGTGGAAGGTCAGGAGTAGGCTCACTAAGAGTAGAATGGGAATCCACCAAATAATCAAGAGGGGAAGTGATAGGGACAATAATTTTCTCTTGCTTTTGACTCCAATATAGTTCAGGTGGATAATCACTATGATTGTTGTCCTCTAGTGGCCGCGTCTCATTGGGAGAGTCTAAGTGATCGCCACATGAAATTGGATCCCTATTGTTATTAAGTACCTCAGAATTATTTTCATGATCATGATTAGATAGGTAGGGATCAGGATTATTGGGAACCGTGTAGCTAAGTTGTTTTATTTCTTCATTTAATTATTGAGTATTCCTCAACATCTCTCCCATTGATTCCATTATTTCCTTTTGTTGTTTTTGCATTTCTATCATAAAAGAGGAGAGGCTACTATTATCAGGTTGGGGAGGATAGTCAATTTCAGGCTCTGGTTGCCTAGGGGTATCGGTCCAACCTCGATACGAAAAATCATGAAGGGTGGGAGGGTTGGGTGCTTGCATGGAAGTAGGGATTTCAGGATTGGAAAATCTCGCTCCTAGGCTCTACTCAAAAGTGGGAGTTATCAAGCCAGTACTCCCAGGGTAAGAATGAGAATGATCCCATGAATTATCAATGTACCCATCAAAGGATGGATACGCTCGGAGCATGGGATCCTGATTAAAAGATGGGAAGTATTGACTCTGATAATTTGAATGATCAGAGTAAGAATAATCCATTTCTTTAAGCAAAACAATTTTAACTCTCTTAGGCTTTAGCAAAATTCAGTAGAAAACTTCCTAGAGAGTTCTAATGTCAAAGCAAACGCAAATTCAACGGGATCTGTTTTTAGTAGATTGTAGGTCTTAGAGTTATATGTTTAGTTGGTGGCCAAACAAGTTTTGCAAAATTTATGCTTCCTAGGCCACCCTTCGTTGGTGCCTATAACCTACTCGTAAGGGATGGAAGTCTCGAATCGAGCCCACACACGAGGAACCGAAGTAACTTGGTGGATAGGCTTGTTGATTTTCGACTAACTTCCCTCGTGGTGCAAAAGAGGAGAGGTAGAAATTTATCTAGTGACCTTATGTGAGGTGCACAGTGACTCAAGTGTGCAAGCATACGATCGTGTTTTGATTTTTTTGAAATTCCGCAAACAGGATCCTTTTGCACACAATTTTTAGTCACAGATTTTAAAGTCCCACCTCTTAACAGTCCCAATTTTTTTTTTAAACTGACAACTGAATTAATTTGATTCAAGCAATTTAGTGGCCTTAGATTTAGGTTCAATGCATATGCATGACAAATAATTAATGCCCAAGAGAAGACGTACCTTACTCCAGCTTTCTTCGTGCAGTAATGAATGCAGTGCAATAAAAATAAACTAGATGCTGCTCATTCAGTCCTAGATGATCGTCCTATAGATATGCAGCTTCTAGTAGGCAGTTCGATTTTTTTTTTTTATAATAATAACAAACATGCAGTTCAAACAATCCTAGAATCTAAATAAATGAGAACACGCTCCCAAAAATACACTCCTGCATACAAGAGCGATAAGAAATGAAATGGCACTGGGAACACGTTCCCAGAAAAAAATACCCAACAAGGGTCCAAAAGACAGTAGTTAACTTCTAATGTCTATCTGACTAAATCTAATTAAAATGTCTAACTAAATCTAACTAAGATCTACTAACTAAATCAGAAATAGGCTTCTTAGTAACCCTATGTGCGTGGGATCAAGGCCACGTGTTCCTGTTGTCATCCTCTAGGTGGCGTCAAGGTCCACCAAAAGGATTGTCTCCGCCGTACGCGTTGTTCACGTTCAAAGTCGCTTTGCTGCGCCTCGTCGCCGTGTCAGATTCCTCGTAAAATAATAAAGATGATTAGATAATTTTGCAACTCAAAAGATTTAAAAATAATACAGTAAATCTATTGCGTCTGTTGCCTCCCCGGCAAAGGCACCAATTTTGACGGTCGACTTTTCGCTTAGCGTTATAGTATTTAATTGGTGGAAAAATCGACTAATAAAAAATAATAAAAATAATCACTCGCAGAAGAGTGGGTCATGTCCACAGGGTGGCAATGATGCAATCAATACTTTAATTATTTAATGTTATTTTAGATAGTGCGAAATCCCTTTTCAAATTGGACTTAAAATGTGAATGAAAGTAGATTTGCAATAAACTAAAAAGTTAAGGGTGTAAGTTCAGTTTTCCCTCACAGAAATCCTCAATAAAGTTAGGATGAATTAATGCAGTTTTCACATGATGTGTACTAAAGACAATTAGTACTTAAATCAAGTCCAAAATCAATCTCTAAACTAGCCAATATCAATACCATGCAATTAGAAAGAACTATGAGTGATTGAATGCAATTCTGCCACAATATAATAATACTAAAAAAAATGAAATTGGTGGCAATGGCATTGAATGTAATTTCTAATTAAGATGGAAACAGAGCTTTCTTCCTCTCTCTTCCTCGCGAGAGAGAGAGAGAGAACCGCGGGGGTCGATGCAGGGCTCAAGAGGACGGCGAGGTCAAGAGCTTTCCAACGGTGGCAGTGGCGGTGGCGAAGGTGGCCGGAGCTCCGTCCTGTTGACAAAGAAGGCGTAGCTGCTGCAGTGCTGCCTGCGGTTGTGGCATGCGGGCTTGCGCGCGTGTGCTGGTGTGCGGTTGGTTGCCGGCTGCGGTTGCAGATGGGCGATGGAGCACACTGCTTTGTTGCTAGAGGTGGCTGCAGTTGGTGAGCGCTTGAAGATAGGAAGAGGCCTGCAGTGGCTGGAGGTGGAGCACGCGGGCGGAGAGGGCGTGAGCTCCTGTAGCAGGGGTTGGAGGTGGAGCGCGCTTGCAGGCGTGTGGGCAGGGAGCGCGTGAGCATCTACTATGGCGTGGGTGGAAGGTGATGAGGGATGCTGGAGATGGCGTGCGGGCCGGAAGATGGCGTGCGGGATGGCAGATGAGCGGTGCGCACGCTGCGATGCATTAGAGACGAGGAGAGCGCCAGGGACTGGCTTGAGGCGGCTCTGAAGAACTTGGCGTGCAGTGCCTGCTGAGACGATGGGGGCACTGAAGGGAGCTAGATCTGCAGGCAGAGGTGGAGTGCGCCTGTGGGTGCACCGGGGGATGCACCTGCAGATGGATGGAGGCAGGTGCACGGGCGAAGTAGGAGCGTTGGCGGGGTGGCGTGAGCGCCTGCAGCAGAGGGGGCGCTTATTCTGGAGAGGGTGGAGCAGGTAGAGGCGCCGCAGGGCATGAGCGCCTGCAGCGTTGGAGGAGAGCGCTGATGGTGCTTGGCTTGTAGGTGCATGAGCGGGTAGGTGCAGGCACAGTGCACACGAGGTACGCGGTGTCCACCCTCTTCCACAGTGAAGCCATTCCCCACAAGGGGGGAAAGATTCTCCCTGTGCACACCGCCTCTTCTCTTTCTAAGTCCTCTCCCTCCCTCCGTACGTCAATCGAGGGATTTGCAAATTCCTTTCTGTTTTTGGCCGGTGATCGTTGGAGAAGATTACCCCAATGTCTGGTGGGGGAGGGGGGAAATAGCTGCGGCGGCTGTCTGGGGAAATTATCCCACCACCCTTGTTCTTTCTGGGTTTTATTACCTGCATATAAAAATAACAAAATAATTAAGTTATAGAATGTTATAAACTCAAATTAGAAGACATACAAATATTCTATAACTTAATTGCCATTATTAACACACCTAAACTATATGATTAAATATACTTAGACTTAATATTAGTCCATTTTAATGAACTCATCACCTACCCCATCCTCCGGCTCTATCTTCCTTCGTCCCACTCCTCACCACCTTCCTCCAGGCGATGTTAGAGCGAGTCATCCTTCGAGCAACTGTCGAGGGGGGTTTCTCTCACCTCATTCTATCCTTTTATGCTTTCGTAGTGTAGATTTTCTGCTTTCATAGTGTAATAAACATTTGTTTTTAAGTAGATGATTGTTTCTCTCTCTTTCTCTCTCTCTCTTATATTGTTGCATGTAGATTAGCGACCTGATCTCTTACTTGCTAAATATCAAAAAATTAGAAAAGATAAAAACAACAATAAGAAAGAAAAGTGAAGTGTGGATTTCATAAAACGAAATGTTCACCTTCCTGTGTTCAACTCGAGACTCACTTTTCGAGTTTCGATTATAAATTTATCTAATAGACACATTTTGTGATCTAGGGCAATAGGTCCTCCAAACATTTATTTAATTAGCGAAGCGTGCCTCCATCATTTTAGTGCCGTTACTGGGGAGGCAACGCTCTTTGGTTTTTTTCCTATGTTTTTCCGCTTTAGGTAACTTTTATCTCACTTTTTCTCTGATCTTACTGTGATTGCAGGTACTCATCCTAGGCAGGCCAAAGCATTTACATCGGAGAAAACTGCGGATGAAGGTCTTGTACGTTTATCCCCACCACCCCACCCACTAGTTCATTTCACCACACTAATAACTCAAACCAAAATAAACTTTGGTGCTTTTTATAAACCCTAGGATAGATTTGGTTGTTTGCTTTCCACCTCCACTCATCTCACCCCCGCATATATAAAAGACAAAAAAATACTCTTCTCTTGTCGGATTTTCTGAAAGCTACACACTTAACACCCACAACTTCTCACCCTATGGCACACAATCACATCGATTCTACCACTTAACCGGGATCTAACTTGTGGACCTGGTACACTTAACTCAACACACAAATAAGTGAGTAGAAATCTGAATAGGTAAAACATTTTCGCGTGCCTTAACTAAGTGGTGCAATAGGCTAACTGATTGAACTGTTTGGGCTGCACCACTTAAGATAAAAGCGATCCATCAAGTAGCTTGCCACGTAGGGTTGATTCTTAGGGCTGAACCAAGCACTCCACATTATTTTTTATTTTTAAAGGAACATATCTACACCCGTGCTTTCAAAACTTGGAGTGTTCTCTTAAACTTGATTGAATATACCTAAGAGTAAACCCTAAAAGATACTAAACAAGGCTAAACCTTAGAGGACACATCATCAAATAACCTTGTTTGCAATCCCTGGTTATGCACACACACACATTTTAACTAATCATTAAGGGCACAACACATCTAAAGGGCCCATCACATTCCAAGAGCACGATCATCCAAAGCCTAACTGAAACTAAGTAGATGTTGGCCTTAAGGATTGATTTGCTCTCCGGGGCTCAGACTGAGATTTTTTCAATTAATCTGCTTCTGCTGGTCCATTTAACCTTTAGCTAGGGGAGTAGTGTCAAACGATCGCAGCTGGGGGGATACACTAGGAATCGGAGGTGTAAGCCAAAGGAAGAACCTTCTCCCTAGTCCCTCCTTCTAACTGGTTGGATTGACCAGATAAAAGTAGACTAAATCGTTTACTAATCTCAAGATGGGTCATGGGAGTCTGTAGGTCTTTAGGCTACCTACATAAGGACAGGTTTGGTTGATTGTACTGTAGGGCACCTTTCTCTCTTCTGTTTTCCCTCCTATTCTACCATGTATCCTTCCACTTCTTACACGCATTTCCCATCCTATCCTCCTACCACCACTTAACCCCAAGATGATTACTATTTCGACTTGACTTGTAATTACCCATCCACTAATCGAGATGACTTTGAATGGGGTTATGAATACGGACCTCAGTGTCCAAGGCCTAACCCTGGGCAACGAGACTATAATTACTATCCTTCCAAGAACTACAATGATTATAGATCTCCATCATTTGATGACCAAACCAACCTGACCTACAATTAGGAATGATATGACGTCTATAGCACCTACCCTCCCTAGTATTACACTGAATATAGGTCACCACCATTCTTTGAACAACCTGAGATGACCTACTATCAGGGAGGAACCCGAGAACCTCAACATCTTGACTCCCCTAGATTTAACTCGAACCCACCCAAACCTGAACCGAACCAGTCGATTCAGGTGAACCAGATCTAGGATAGGGTGTTGGCTAATTTGAGGAATACTATACAATCTTAAGAAGCTTAGCCAACCCCATGCACTAAAGTATTGGAGCCTTTGATAAAAATGATTGATGAGCTAAATAGCTCTTTATTGGATTTGCTCCAAAATGTTAGGGATAGGGACTTGAGTGAGTTTCTTATTGCAAAGTTGTCATGCTTGAGGATGAAATTTGTGGTTGCCCTAGTCAAATCTTGGGATGATTCTAAAGATGAACACCCTTTAAGAGAGCCAATGTCTGAACCCTCTCAGGTTCCTACCAGGGGGACACATACTATGAGATTGTAGATGACTAGGTTGGGCTAGAGCAAACAATTGAGGATGATGAACCGATTAATTCACCCAAAATCCCCAACCTAGGGAATGACGAAAAATATGTCTCCATGGACCATGAAATGACATATGATATCGAGACATATACAAATGAGGATCAAGAATTCCTTTATTCTTAGGGTGTGGAATCTCTGAGTGACGTCTAACTTGAAGTTAAGGAAAATGATTTTAGTGAGACAAACAGGCTCGAGGAGTATGACGAACCATTTGATAGCCCAACCATTGAAGATTTTAATTTGGTTGGGGCTAACTTGGAGGATCTGAATCCAGATTATTCAATTAGTAGTCCCATTGTTCAACCACACCCTAAAGAGCTGAATTATGATATTCTTGAGATTACCCAACCCAAGTCAATCCTAATTGAGCCACAATTGTTGGACTTGGGTACTTTAGATGGGGTGTACAATGATTTGAGGTCCCAGAAACATTGATTTTTTGAGGATAGGAAGTTGGAATTAAAAATTTTGGAGGCTAATTGTTGTCAACGTTTTGTGCGGGTTTAAAGTATATCACGTTGTAGTACAACTGACAAAATGTTTAAACATATATAAAGAATTTTATTACTCGACGACCGGAGTATCCGAGGTCGATCACAGGGAGCAAATGGAATTTACTACTAATCAAAATGTAATTGAACACTCTAATTTACTCGAAATATCAATTCAACTATGAATGTCTACGATTAAAAGTAGTTAGGACAAAAGGAAATGAAATTGGACGTCTGATCTTGTGATCAGACATCTTAAAAGTATGTTCCCTTTTCTTCTTGATTATTCTTCTTCCTCAGCAGTCTCTCTGTTTCTTCTTTTTCTGCTGCTGCGTTTGCTTTCTTTTCTTCTCTTCCTTGTTTGTTCTCTGTCTTGCTCCTTCTTCTTCTCCTGGGAAGGCTTCTTTCTTTCTTCTTTGGTCTTCTCTGTTCTTCCTGCCTTTCCTTCTTCCTTCTTTCTTTTCATTCTTGCGACCAAGTCTTTCTTCCTCAGCGTTCAGCCTGTGCCTACACAAGAGCAAAACCTATCCTTTCTCCATCTACCCACGCGTATCTCTCTCTGAAGCAATTCACTCAGGGACGCTCTCCCAGAGCCATAGCCATAATCGGGTCGGATCGTACCCAGGACCAGGCGCACCTGCAGGTGCTGTGATGCGCGAGGAGTGCGTAGGTTCAGGTTGGGTCGGATCCGCCAGATCCGCGTGGTCAAGCCGCGGACGAGGCGTGTGTGGGGTCAGTGAGGGACATCACCCCTGTGCTTACGGAGGCACTAAGATGAAAACACAAAAACAACTTATATGGTACCTGAGTGTTGCAATCCCACGATGTGGGACTATCTGGTCTCGCCTTCACGCGTGCCCGCAAAGTTTTGTCGCTCGATTGCCTAAGCTGTTGACTCTGCTGGCGCTCCTTGCTGGACTCACTCACCTCGCGACACTCGCGCGAGTATGCAGCACCTGTAGCCTGGGAGACCGGGTGCCTGGAGCTTCGTTGGAGCTTCATCAGAGGTCGTCCATGGCGGCAGGAGCTCAAACACTGTCATGCACAAAATGAGCCTCTCGGCCCAATCAGATCAGCTAGAGACCTTCGCCGTGGCACAGCGAAGGCGGTGGGTGATGCAGCAGGTTGCCGGTCGGCCTAGGTGTGCGTGCCTAGGTTAACCTGTTGCCGGAGATGGTGGGTTGGTCGGGGGGTGCTTGTGGTGGTCTGGAGTGGCAATGATGGGGTGGAATGGGTTCCTGGTGGTGAGGCAAAGCCTACGAGGTGGTTGGCTAGCCGTGTGGAGTGGCGGAGTGGTGTGGGCGGCTCGCCGGAGTGCGGTCGGAGGCGAGGAAGATGGAGGCGGTTAGGTACTGTCGAGGGGTAATCAAGTAAAATAGTTGGGGGAAAAGAGAGAGGAGAGGATGGAGAACGTATCTGGGGTTGTCTGGAAGGAAGGGAGGCGGCGGAGAGGACGGCTCGTAACTGCCATCGTCGGGGACGAAAGACCCTAAGGGAGGAAGCAGCGACGAAGATGAGGTCAGAAGCGCGCGCGCGGGGTACAGCGCGACGCGGGAGGAAGTGGCGGAGAGGACTCTGCTGCTGGTATGGCAGCAGAGCGACGAGAAGGAGGGGAGGAGGTCGCTGGAGCTTGTGGGTCGTTTGGCCGGAGATGGGAGAGAGAGGAATTTTGAAGGGATCCCGTCAAAATCAAGCTTGGGTCCTGCGGCAGGGTCTGGGGGATGTTTTATAGGTGCTGGCCGCTCCTATCAGCGCGTGGAGAGCGCGCAATTAGGTCTGCCGGCTTGCCGGAGTTGGAAGGAAGGTGGATACCCAAATCTCTCATGCGTTCGCACGAGAGATTGGGTTCACACCAGCGATTGTAATTGGCTTTATAAGGAAGGGAATTCCTCAGAGAATCCCCCTTCCATTTCTGGGAGGGAATCTCTGAGGGATTAGAGAGCAATCCCTCTCCGAACCTCGCCGGAGCTCGGTTCTGCCCTTTCAATGGCAGCAGGACCGGTTTTCAAAGGAGGCGAAGAACCTAGGGGCTCTCTGCAAAGGTGTTCAAAAGATAGGGACCAATTTGTGATTTGGTTGTACTAAATTGCAAAGTAGGTCAAGATGACCTCTCCTTAGGTCCAAATTTTGGTACAAACCTAATTTGAACCTAAGGAATCCAATGGTGAAGTTGGATTTTAGGTTTGACCTCGTTTGACTAGATATTTTGCGTAAAAACCCAAATTAGGTTAATTGAGGAGCTAGGACCCCGATTTAGGTCAGACTAGGTTCCAAAGGCCAAATTAAGTGTTCTAAACCCTAGAGGATGTTTTTCCATGATTTTTAGGGGGTTTACTTGCCTTTTTGTTCTTACCAGAACCTTGTTAATTAAAGCACGTCTGTTTTAGGGTTACTAGGTGTCATTTAATTCCTAGATTGCACATGAACCCATTTCTGATTGACTCAACCCTCTTTTTATCTCATTTAGACCATTTGACCTATGTTTTGCCTCTGAGAAATCCCGTTTATGTACTGCAATGGTAAAATTGCAGTTTTAACCTTTATTTCATGCTTTCTTCTCAGAGCACTTGTTCCTTCAGTTAGGCCTTCTTCTAGGTTATGTAGGAGCTTTTATCTTCTTTATTGGGTCAAAATGAGCTAGCTATGGCTCATGATGAGGCTCTCATCATACCCCCATGCCTAGATTTTGCTAGTCCCTTAGCAAAATTTCAAAGTTTTAACTTCCATTCTAGACCCTGAGTGTCTGTCAACAACTATGAAAAGTGCTTCTCTTTTTATTTTGTGATTTAGGTAGGAATGCTGATAATAGGCCTAGAGGTACTCAAGTACCAACCAAAATCCAGACCTGTTCTGCTTTAGCCTCAGTCCTCCGCAAAGGTTTCTATGGCCCACAGAAACTAGCCTAGGGCTTGTTGGACTCCGCGGTTAAAGCACCCGTGCTTGAGACATTTTTAGCCTAAGTTCAGTTTGCAGTGCGTTTTTTGTAAGAGAGAGATAGAAGATTTATTTGTTTGGAGAGCTTTTCTCTCTCTTTTCTTTTTATTTCTAGCTTCAGATTAGCTTCTCAACACGGTTTGTATCAGATTCCTCGTCCCCATCATCAATCCTCAAGTATCCCTGGCTTTCGAGATTTCGAGATAATCCCGCCCATGGCAACCCTCGGAACCCTGGCTTTCGAGATTTCGAGATAATCCCGCCCATGGCGTTCCGTGGCTGAATTCAGACCCTGGCGATTGACATTTCGTGATAATGCCGCCCATGGTATCTGAACCAACAGAGTGCTTATATTCCCCCAGTAGGATATTTAAATATCCTAAGAGACAAGCACCGAGGAGACGATATGTTGTTACGCATCTTCGAGGGGAATTTCCCGCATCTCCACGCTGGGAATTCGTCCAAATCAATTTGTGTTGATTGACCGCTCCTAATCTAGGTGACTTTTTCAGAACATTAAACGCTTCTCGGGTGATTTGGATGTTTATGCGCACTGAACCAGACTGTGTGTGAATTTGGGTGCTTAGGTTACCGAATCCCACAAACTAGAGGTCAGTTAACGAGGCCGAATACTTCCTAAGCCTTAGACCTAATACTCAAGCTTCGCATTTTCCCCAACCTCTTGAGGATTATCCAGATTTTAACGGATACGTGAATTTTTAAGCTAAAGGTACTAGCCCAAGAGGCCTAAGACCAGCGTTCCCGCTAATCTCTTGTTATGTCTCCATAGCACTTTTCTGTTCCTTCTTTTTGATTTGGTCTAGAACTTCAGTTAACCCCTTAATCTTTTACTAATGACTATTTCTTTTCATTTTCATTTTGTGCTCCTTTTTGTCATTTTTCTTCTTTTTCTCCTCCTTATGCTTAAGTGGCACACAAAATTTCCTCCCTCCCCCCATTTTTTTGTTTTTTTTTCTTAATTTTTTTCTTTTTCTTTTTTTTTGCATTTTTGACATATGCAAATTTTTTTGTGTGTGAGACTCCTGATTTTTTTCTTTGTTCTGTATGTATGCACTTTATCACCCCCCCATGCCTAAGTTTTGCAATGTCCTCATTGCAAACAGAGGGTGGGAATTAGTGTTGAGGTCAGGGGCTTAGAACAGGATATATCGGGTGGGTGAATGGGTCGTAAATGACTGATGCGGATGATTTCAAGCTCTGATACGTGTACCAGAGGTGGGAGCATATGTCTAAGGCTGGTCTAAAGGTGCAATAGACATGGAGTCTAGATGGATAATCAGACGGGTCTCTGTGTTTGGGATGACGGGTTGCCTCCCGTTAAGCACTAAATTTAATGCCTTCAGCCGAGCAGAAAATGGGGTGGAGAGGGAGTGGTCAAATCAATGGAGTTTTGGAAAACAAGCACCTTGATTAAGAGCCTGGTTGGTCCAACCAGGTGCTTGTTGAGATCAGTGGGCTGATGATGCAGCCCGAACCCAATAAGTCTGGTGGGTTGATAGATGTAGATCAGCAGATGAGGAACCCACCATATGCAGTGACGTTCTGATGGATATGGAAGTGAAAACTCAGGTTCAGGCTGAGTCGAATCAGCCTGGTCAAAGTAGGGTTCCGAAAAATTATCCATGTAAGGTATGGAATCCCTACAGAGGTGATCAAAGGATGGAGGCTCCTGATTTGTGGTCTGATCATTACCCGATACCTGGTCTAGATATGGAGTTGAATCATCTGCAAACGGCTCAGTGAGAGGTGAATCGGAATAGAAATTGAGTCCGATTGTGGGTCGGGGTGGGGAACGGGTTTTGATTGGTTCTGTATGTGTGGAGTAGGTGGCTTCAAAGAAGATTGACATGTTATAATCAGGAGGCAGATTTTCTCCGATGTTATGGTCAGATTCGAGATCGTCGGAGAGCTTGCGAAAATCAAAGTTTGAATGAGATTCTAGATCATGAGTTCCACCATAATATAAATCATATGTTGTATATTCAGCAGCCTGACTGTTATCTAGCCTAAATGTTAATTCTGAGCTTAAAAGGGTATCCTTATCTGGTAGAGGCTCAGATTCTAAGCTAGTAGGGTAGACCCAATTGAAACCTTGCTCGTCTAACTCCTCGATTTCTGTGTCGTAGATTGGCATGACTTCCGCAAAATCGATTCGTTCCTCTGAGGAGGTTGACGAGGGATATTCATCAAATCGAGGCCCAAAATCATATTCTTCATTAAGAGATTGATTTTCTTCATCTGGGGCCTTGAAATCTTCAAAATATGTTTCAGATCTAGGTTCTAGGCTTAGGATGTGGGTTGAATTACTAGAATTTAGGTCTGAATAACCTTCGAGGGCCACCTTATCAGAATAACGGACAGAATTTACACCCTCGAGAGGTTCAGTTCTACTCTCATACTTGCAGGAGTCTTGGGATTCTAAAATGGGCTCATCATGGTCTTTTCCTACATTTGGAGCTTCCCAACCTTCTTCAATATCAGGTGCATTATATTCCATCTGGGTTGGGAATCCACAACCATTTTGTGCCTCAAACACGAGGTCAGATTTATCCTCGATGTTGTTCGAAGATAGCTCATCCTCTGTTGGTGGTATGTACGGGTATTTCTAATCAATCACTTGTTTTATTAATCTCATTATCTCTTCCCGTTTTTCAAGACTATCTTGGTGTTGCTTCCAAAGTCGAGGATTTGTCATACATTGAAGGTATTCACTATTGTGCAATCTTTCTATCTCAATGTATGCAGCAATGAGCAAGTCACGGGTTGATCCTTTGTTGGCTTCTGCTAATAGTACTTGGGCACAAGTTATGACAAAGGTTGTGGTTGTTGGGACATCAACCTGAATGTTTCCTACTGTTGTTGAGGTTTCTTCATTTTCATAAAATCTCATGGCATCCTCAATCATTTTATATCTCATGGATCTCTGGTATTCAGGTTTCTTGAATGGTAGTCCTAGGTGGTTCGGCTGCATATTTGGATCAGGTGGTGGAATCAAGATCAGAGTTTGACTCAAGATGTGTTCTGAAGCGATCAGCTCTGAATAACGAATCCCACTGAAAATGAGTGTGTGTGCTCTAAAGAGAAAAGATGCAGGACTGGAGATGTTCTTGACCCAATCAAGACACCCAAAAGATGTTTGGATGACTATGGAGGTTCGGGGCAGATGGACCCCTGGATCTGAAGATCGTCCACCTGAGAATTACCTGGGCAGCCAGAGGGGGAGAGTCCCGCAAAGACCCCTACACGGTTGAGCATCCCTACGGGTTACAGGGTTTCCCCCACCCGACCTCTCTTGTCACTGAGATTCCAGGTAGACCAGAATGGGGACCTTGACCTCTTAAGTCTATCACTTTTTATTTCAAAGGTGCTTTTAGGGTTCTCACTTGAACTTTAGATGTTTTTGGTATTGTGACCTAATTTAGAGGTTGGTTGACAAAAGGGGTCAACTTCACCTGACCTGTCCTATAGATGGCAGAGTGATTCTAAGCTCGAAGCCTAGAGATCACCCTGATTTGACTCCCAGGTTATTAGGTCAAAAAAAATTTTAAGATTCAAGTGATTTTACAGCTCAATTTTAGGGTTTGTCTTATTTAGCTTTCTTCAATCAAGGGCTTGGGTAGCACACTGATGCGGAAGGGTTTATTTCCTTTTACACAGGCATGTGTGACTAGTGCTTCAAGACCCTAATGTGGAAACCCTAATTTGGTTCTATTTCCAATCCTCTTTTTCTTGTCCAAAAGTTCTCTTTGGACTTATAAACAAGAAGTGTGTGGTCCGCCGAGATTAAGCGTTATTTCAATTAGGCACAAGACTTTGTCGGATGGAAAAAAAATCACTCCAACTTCAAGAATATTTGCAGAAATTTTCGCAAAATTAGGAAATGTTTTGCCCTAGAGATGGTGATTACTATATAAAGAAGGCAATTGATTCCTAAATTGATTTTCTTCCTTTTGTCTTTCAAAGATTAGGGGATGATTAAGGAAGAAAAGAAATTACCTGCCCTGGAGTGGTTGACTTGCGGGAGAGATTTTCTCATGAAGTACCTGCAAGATCACATCAAAGCAAAGTAGGGCAAGTTAGTGTTCAATATGATAAAAAGAATGTAGAGACAAGTGGTAACTTGCACATTGCTCCCTGGCAAGGGCGCCAAAATGTTGTCAACGTTTTGTGCAGGTTTAAAGTATATCACGTAGTACAACTGACAAAACGTTTAAACATATATAAAGAATTTCATTACTCGAAGACCGGAGTATCCGAGGTCGATCACAGGGAGCAAATGGAATTTACTACTAGTCAAAATGTAATTGAACACTCTAATTTACTCAAAATATCAATTCAACTATGAATGTCTGCGATTAAAAGTAGTTAGGAAAAAAAGAAATGAAATTGGACGTCTGATCTTGTGATCGGACGTCTGATCTTGTGATCAGACGTCTTAAAAGTATGTTCCCTTTTCTTCTTGATTATTCTTCTTCCTCAGCAGTCTCTCTGTTTCTTCTTTTTCTGCTGCTGCGTTTGCTTTCTTTTCTTCTCTTCCTTGTTTGTTCTCTGTCTTGCTCCTTCTTCTTCTCCTGGGAAGGCTTCTTTCTTTCTTCTTTGGTCTTCTCTGTTCTTCCTGCCTTTCCTTCTTCCTTCTTTCTTTTCATTCTTGCGACCAAGTCTTTCTTCCTCAGCGTTCAGCCTGTGCCTACACAAGAGCAAAACCTATCCTTTCTCCATCTACCCACGCGTATCTCTCTCTGAAGCAATTCACTCAGGGACGCTCTCCCAGAGCCATAGCCATAATCGGGTCGGATCGTACCCAGGACCAGGCGCACCTGCAGGTGGTGTGATGCGCGAGGAGTGCGTAGGTTCAGGTTGGGTCGGATCCGCCAGATCCGCGTGGTCAAGCCGCGGACGAGGCGTGTGTGGGGTCAGTGAGGGACCTCACCCCTGTGCTTACGGAGGCACTAAGATGAAAACACAAAAACAACTTATATGGTACCTGAGTGTTACAATCCCACGATGTGGGACTATCTGGTCTCGCCTTCATGCGTGCCCGCAAAGTTTTGTCGCTCGATTGCCTAAGCTGTTGACTCTGCTGGCGCTCCTTGCTGGACTCACTCACCTCGCGACACTCGCGCGAGTATGCAGCACCTGTAGCCTGGGAGACCGGGTGCCTGGAGCTTCGTTGGAGCTTCATCAGAGGTCGTCCATGGCGGCAGGAGCTCAAACACTGTCATGCACAAAACGAGCCTCTCGGCCCAATCAGATCAGCTAGAGACCTTCGCCGTGGCACAACGAAGGCGGTGGGTGATGCAGCAGGTTGCCGGTCGGCCTAGGTGTGCGTGCCTAGGTTAACCTGTTGCCGGAGATGGTGGGTTGGTCGGGGGGTGCTTGTGGTGGTCTGGAGTGGCAATGATGGGGTGGAATGGGTTCCTGGTGGTGAGGCAAAGCCTACGAGGTGGTTGGCTAGCCATGTGGAGTGGTGGAGGGGTGTGGGCGGCTCGCCGGAGTGCGGTCGGAGGCGAGGAAGATGGAGGCGGTTAGGTACTGTCGAGGGGTAATCAAGTAAAATAGTTGGGGGAAAAGAGAGAGGAGAGGATGGGGAACGTATCTGGGGTTGTCTGGAAGGAAGGGAGGCGGCGGAGTGGACGGCTCGTAACTGCCGTCGTCGGGGAAGAAAGACCCTGAGGGAGGAAGCGGCGACGAAGATGAGGTCAGAAGTGCGCACGCGGGGTACAACGCGACGCGGGAGGAAGCGGTGGAGAGGACTTCGCTGCTGGTATGGCAGCAGAGCGATGAGAAGGAGGGGAGGAGGTCGCCAGAGCATGTGGGTCGTTTGGCCGGAGATGGGAGAGAGAGGAATTTGGAAGGGATCTCCGTCAAAATCAATCTTGGGTCCTGCGGCAGGGTCTAGGGGGTGTTTTATAAGTGCTGGCCGCTCCTATCAGCGCGTGGAGAGCGTGCAATTAGGTCTGCCGGCTTGCTAGAGTTGGAAGGAAGGTGGATACCCAAATCTCTCGTGCGTTCGCAGGAGAGATTGGGTTCACACCAGCGATTGTAATTGGCTTTATATGGAAGGGAATTCCTCAGAGAATCCCCCTTCCATTTCTGGGAGGGAATCTCTGAGGGATTAGAGAGCAATCCCTCTCCAAACCTCGCCGGAGCTCAGTTCTGCCCCAGCAATGGCGGCAGGACCGGTTTGCAAAGGAGGCGAAGAACCTAGGGGGCTCTCTGCAAAGGTGTTCAAAAGATAGGGACCAATTTGTGATTTGGTTGTACTAAATTGCAAAGTAGATCAAGATGACCTCTCCTTAGGTCCAAATTTTGGTACAAACCTAATTTGGACCTAAGGAATACAATGGTGAAGTTGGATTTTAGGTTTGACCTCGTTTGACTGGACATTTTGCGTAAAAATCCAAATTAGGTTAATTGAGGAGCTAGGACCCTGATCTAGGTCAGGCTAGGTTCCAAAGGCCAAATTAAGTGTTCTAAACCCTAGAGGATGATTTTCCATGATTTTTAGAGGGTTTACTTGCCTTTTTGTTCTGATCGGACCCTTGTTAATTAAAGCGGGTCTGTTTTAGGGTTACTAGGTGTCATTTAATTCCTAGATTGCACATGAACCCATTTCTGATTGACTCAACCCTCTTTTTATCTCATTTAGACCATTTGACCTATGTTTTGCCTCTGAGAAATCCCATTTATGTACTGCAATGGTAAAATTGCAGTTTTAACCTTTATTTCATGCTTTCTTCTCAGAGCACTTGTTCCTTTAGTTAGGCCTTCTTCTTGGTTATGTAGGAGCTTTTATCTTCTTTATTGGGTCAAAATGAGCTAGTTATGGCTCATGATGAGACTCTCATCACTAATTCTAAGGGAACTTTGAGTTAGGGTCTAAGGGTACCTATGGACCTAAAACCACATACTTTTTACCAGGACCCTTACGATATCTTTCACGTGCAACCTAAGCTTGAAATAACTGATTATTTTTCTAAGCTGAACGTCAAGTGGACATCCAAATCTATTGAACCATCTTTACCCATTATCCGACGCTTTGGTCTTGGGTTAAACACCATAAAATCACAGGCCCAGCCCAGAAGATAAAATAATCTTAGGTTCAGGGTAATTTTCATCCAGAACCTTAGAACCACTAGACCTTGGGGCATGGGTTTGCACCATAATCTGGTTCACATCTGTGGACATCTTCTGCTAGAGGGTCTGAGGATCAATATTCTTATTTTGATTCCGACCCGCACTTGTGAATTCTCAATTTCATCTTTGCATGTATATTATGCCTACTTGAAGGCACTAAACTTAGCGATGTGTATACTCTCTTCTCTCTGCAGAGCTGACCAGGTTGTCATGAAATTCAGGTGATATTCCATTTACTCTACCCTTTTCATGTTTTTATTTTTACAATGAGGACATTGTACCATTTAGGCATAGGGGGAGTGGATACTTTATCTTGAAATCATTTTGTTTACTCTGTAGAATTTCTCTTAGTTTCTTTTAAAAAAAATTAAAAATTAAAGAAAAAATGAATTAGGAGAAGAGAACTTAGGCATTTAAAGGTTATTAACTTTAGGAAATGTTACGATAGGACCTGAATACTTAGACTCTTCAGGTCTTTGGGCTTAATTAGCCGAGGTGTCCACTCGATTGTGGACTTGTCTCGAGTCCTCATCAATTCAAATTCATTTTAATTTGATAACTAAATTGGGATGATAAGTATATGACTTATCAAGCCACCCTCTGATTTGAGGGGACTTTAAGCCCAAGCATCTACACACTTTTTGCACTGACTCACTTTTCGACAGTTTCTTTGGAAATTGGGTAGCTAATGAACCATATAGGGTGGTATGGCTAGAAAGCTGTTTGTGGTAATAGCTCATCGGCCAGTTGTCTAGAGCCCAGCCACAAGACCATTTTTGTCGTACTATCTTTAGGTAAATCTTAGATCAGGGAAGCCACCTACTTAAAGAAAATTAATAATAAAATGAAAAGAAGAAAAAGAGAAAAGAAAAAAATAGAAAAAGAAGAAAATAAAAAAAAATAAATAAAATCACACTTCATCGGACGAGTATGGCTAGCAAGTTGCCGTGGGTAACAGCCCATTGGCTGGTTGTCCAGAGCCCAGCTGACAAAAATGCACAATAATTCTCAAAATAATTTGGGAAGAAGCAGGGAAGTAGAATAAACCTGGGAGATATTCATTGGGTTCGCCTTTGTGTTGACCCTATAAATAAAAGATGTAGGGAGAAAGCTACTGTTCGGAAAGATAAACCTCTAAGCAAGGTCACCTTGGGTCATAGAAACCCAAAGTATGTTTTAACGACAACCTAGTGAGTCTTTCACTCTTTTCACTAGATTCCTAGCATTTAGAGTCCTTTTCGAGTCTTAGGCAGGTCGGGTAGCTGTAAAAAGTTATCTCGAAACTCTCAAACTCCAAAAGTTCAAAAAAATTAGAAAAGAAAACAAAAAAATGTATCTTCCCTTTTCAAACAAGGCGAGGACTTGGGCGGTCTGCATTTTGGCAGGCACTTGGGTTCTGTTGAGTTTTCATTGTTTAGGACCTTAGTTGAAATTTTCTATTGTTCATAAACGACTTAGGCCTAAGCGATCAAATCCTAATTCTATTTTTCTACATAGCATGTAGTTTAATTTTGCTAGGGACTAGCAAAGATAAGCATGGGGGTATGATATAGACACATGTATTTAGGTTAAAATGCCTATTCATGCATGTTTATAGACTTAGATTTGCATTTCATGTTATAAATATTTCATAACATGCATCATTTTGCATTTAGAGTAGCTGTATATATTTTAGGTTAATTAGGTCCTTTTTATAGTCAGGAGAGAAGAAGACTTACTTCAGGGCCTCGGATGGATGATCGGACCAAACAGATCTGATTAAGATGACAATCGGAGTCTAACACCCCTGTAATCATCTAGATCAGAGAGCCGTAGCATCATACGAAGTTCAAGGAAGATCAACGACTAGGGGGCAATGCGACATCCATAACGGTTTTGGATAGAAAATTCGACCGTACGGATCGATCCAGAGTGATGATCGCAGTCCAGCAACATGGGAATCATCTCGATTTGAGCACCGTGGCACCCTCTACAAAAGAAAGAAGAATGGATGGCCCAGGTGGTGTCATGTGGTGCCATCTAGGCTGCCCAATGCTGGCCGCGAGCAGCACATGCGCACAACTGTAGCCACGCACAGCGTAGGATGCACAGCCACAGCAATAGCAGTGCACTGCGCACAGCTGCAGCCGAGTGCAGCAGCAGCGCAGCGCATGCCAACACACGGACGCACGCTGTGGGGAGCACAGGCGCATGAAGCTCGCAACACGCGATGTGCACACCAGCGAAGCGGATCTTCAGTGATGTGGGGCTTTAGTGACGCTTGCAGCTATCACTAATGGTCTACGCACATTAGCAAGAAGAATTGAAGGCCAGATCTTCGGCAACAGCTACAGCGACGTTTATGGATGTCAATAACGAACCAGATGTGAAATTTTCTTCCTCCTGCATTATAAAAGGACCTACCCACAACCATTCCAAAGCATGTCTTCCTTTCTTCGTCTCACCACCTCCAAGGCTCTAGAGAGAGCTTTTCGTAAGCTTGGGATGCTCCTCTAGAGTAGAAAATCAAAAAGTTTTCCCTCCTCTCATCCCCCTTCATGGAGCATCTCGTGGCTGTCCTCTCACCGTCCTTCGGGATGAAGATCCTTGCCGCGATGCCATCCTGCCCCATCATCCATCATCTCGCTCCTCACAACCTTCCATTAGGTGACATCAGAGCAAGTCGTCCTCCGAGCAACCGTCGAGGGAGATCTCTCTCACCTCATTCTATCTTTTTACTCTTTCGTGGTGTAGATTTTCCACTTTCATAATGTAACATTCGTTTATAAATAGATGATTGTTTCTCTCTCTCTCTCTCTCTTTCTCTTATATTGTTGTAAGCGGATTAGCTAGAAGTCATCGACTTGATCTCTTGCTTGCTAAATACAAAAAATATTAGAAAAGATAAAAACAACAATAAGAAATAAAAGTGAAGTGCATATTTCATAAAACCAAATGTTTGCCTCCCCATGTTCAACTTGGGACTCACTTTTCGAGCTTCGGTTATAAATTTATCTGATAGACACATTTTGCGAGCTACGAAGTCAAGTCCTCCAAACCCTTATTTTAATTTGCGAAGTGTGCCTCCATCAGTCGACGAGTACCTGAAACAAAAATATGGGCTCAAAAGGCCTAATTAGATGGTTCAGTAGTCTCACTAGAGGACGTAGACTATGATGGCTGTGGTTTTGTGGAGTTTGGTGGACCATAGAGGTTAGGCGAGCTTAAGGAAGGTTGTTACAGGTGCTAGAGTTCGGTGGCGATCGAGAGTCGGCAAATCATGGAATCGATTTAGGGGTTTTGTGCGGGGATGAGCGGTGAAGCTTGTGAGGGTGTTGGTGAGGTGTGTGGTGTGGTGAAGCGATGGGGAAGCCTCACTGTAGGGTGACTGGAGATGAGGAAGTTGGAGGGTGAACAGCGGCATCAGGGACTAAATCTAGGGATAAGGAAAGGGAAAAGATTGCACAGGGAAAGGGAAGTCTAACTACGCTAACCTAATTGGATGAAAGGGGGAATATGTCCTTGTTAGAGGTACGTATGACTCAGAGAAGAGGAAGCCTCCGGTGGGGAAGAAGGAACGAGGAAGTCAAGGAAGATGATGCCTGCTGGTATTGCGAGACATGGAGGAAGGTGAGGAAGAAGAACCGACCGCCTATTGTATGTGGTGGTCGACAAAGAATGTGGTTGGAAGAGCTCGCTAGAGTTGGTGGAGGAGGTCAGAGGGAGAAGGTGTTTGATGAAGAATTATGGCCCAAACCAACCTAAGGAGGTAAGGAACTTGATGTAGAGCCTTTTATAGCTCTTTAGGAGGCCCTCCAAGCAAGGAAAGAAGCTCTCAAGCTTCAGGTACTTCATGCACAAGGGATACTCGAATCATCCTTGCATACGTATGGGAGATTGGGAAAGACTTCAGATCCAAGGTCAGGTCCATTTAGAGGAGAATTCCCCAAGGAATCTCTGGTTTAAATTTTGGACAGTTTGATTGAGAATTGAGCAAGAAATCCTCGCTTGAGTCTCGACGGAGCTTAGTGCGTTCACGCCAATGGCGAAAGGGATCTATTTGCATTAAACGATGAGAAATCTAGGGGCCTGATTTCAAACAATTCAAAAGCTGAGGGGCAATTTGAGAGAAGACTCAGACTTGACTGATATGCAAACATGGTCAAGATGATACCTGATTGTACCTAAATTTTGGTACAAACCTAATTTGGACCCAAGGAATCTGATGGTGAAGTCGGAGTTTGCTTTTGATTAAGTTTGACTAGGTAATTTATGTAGAAACCCAAATTAGGGCAACTTCTTATCTGAGACTCTATTTTAGGTCAAAATGGGTTCTCATGGTGAAATCAAGGATACCAAATCTTATTGAATATTTTTCTGACTTTTGAAAGGATTAGATGAATTTTATTTGACAAGAACCTCAGTTAATTAGGTGGGTCTGAAATTAGTGTTTATTGATGTCCATTAATTCTTAAATGCGAGAAAACTTGTTTCTATCTGTACGAACCCTCTTGTTAGTCATTAATGCTCATTTGACATTCAGTTAATCCCTGGAAAAACCCCATGATTATTCTGCATTTAAGATATTATGTTAAAATTGCAGATTTAACCCTGTTTGAAAGAATTCCTCTTAGAAAGGATATGCAATGAGTTACGACTCTCTAGCAATTATGTAGGAGCAGTTGTCTCTTGATTGTGACTAATTAAAGCTAGTTATGGTTGATAACGATGTTATCATCATGTGTTCATTTAGGAGTGATTAAGCAGCATTCTAAATCGCTTTCCTTGCATTGCGTACATATCTGCAAGGATATTGTTGGCATTAGGTATACTTTTCTATCTTTGCATCCAGCTCATATTCAGGCATTGCATTTTTACTAAACTTCAAGACCACCAAACTGATTGAAATTATCTAATTCAGTGGACGCCTAATTGAAATTGGGATTGCTAATCAGATTCGACCTTAAAATCAAAATCTAATTTAATCAAATTAAAATTGACTTGTGTGTTATTCTTCTCAAAAGCAAACTAATTTGCAATGTGATCCACACTTCTGGCACTGAGCACACACGCTAGGCACCATAGTAGGTCTTGATCCCTTAAGGCTATAGGCATCGATCTCTTCATCGGTGCAGACACTCCTATTTCACTTTGTGATAGTGGTATTATCCTATGACAAAGTGTTTGATATTTCAAGGAGGGGGACACCCCTTAAAGGAACAAAAGAGTTGTTAAGAAGCATCGCATTCGCATTGCCTCAAAGGAAGGGTTTGCCCTAATTGCATCCCTTAGTTCCGTCCTTAGAGAAACTTCTCAGTAGATCACTCGAGAGTATCATTCAAGCAAGGTGTACGTCTTAGGGTACTCGAAGGTTGGCTTAGGTCATGTAACTTGATTTTGCATCTTATTTGGTCACCAAGAGATAACGTAACTGACCTCTGTTCTTCTCCAAAGAGCTTGTCAGGGATCTAAAGTCATAGCCCCCTCTTATACCACTAAAGTGGGAACGGACGGGTGTAAACTTGACCCCATTTGACAACTTTATGGGGAAGGTTGGAGGTTGGCTCAATCTACTCTAAAAAAAAGGAGAGTCCCATTGCCTTGTGTTTGATTGGGGTGTGTTTTTCAAGTCATGTTTCAAATGGATTAATATAACTACTCCACTTCTTACTTTCACCCCAAAACACCCAATCCTATTCCCATGACTTGTAGTTATCCATCATTTGTTGAACAATGGGATCCTTTCTACTCCTACTATAGCAACATTGGTCTAATTATTCCCCAACCCTGTGATTATGAGCAGAACATAGGAGAGGGATACACCATCCCTAACCCATACTTGACTATGCCCAACCTACTCACCCATAATGATTCTTACACTCTTAGTTGGATAGAAACTCCTAGGTATTATAACCCTAAGCTTGACTTTCCTCTTGAAAAGAATGATAGCCTCTCCACATTCAAGTTTGAAATGCAGAAACAACAAATGGAAATGGTGAAATCTTTAGGAGAGTCTGTGAGGACAAGTCAATAATTAAATGAAGAAATTGATCACATGATTTTCTCTGTTGAGGTTGATTCCAAACCCTCCACGCTAGAAGCATCTCCCTTGAGAAAGCCATGCTATAGGATGGAAGGAGACATTAAGGACTAAATCATGGAGTATAGCTACCCTCATGAGGATAATGTTGACCCCTCCATACTTGATAACTCATCATTGAGAAGTCCTGACATTAAGGTAGAGGGAGGCTACATGGATACATTGGGAATCGAAAAGAGTACCCACTCAATGAATTATGATGCAGAATGGTGGCAACCAAAAGAGGACGAGCTCTTGGACTTTCCACCTAGGCTTTATTGGAGCCAACCGAAGGGAAAATGGTCCCATTAGATGTACTCAACCGGAATGATTGTATCTTTGTTACATTTGGTAAAATGCTTCGTAGTCAAATAGTCAACCCAACTCCTTCCCCAGATTTTGAGGTGGATTGTACACCCCATCGCAGGGACTCTGAGACTATGCTTTACCCCTCTAAGGATCATACTCAATTAGATTTCCCTAAGGATTATGATTTTGAAGCTCATAAATGCCAGAATTCTTGGGTGTCAGAAGAAATCATATTGGAAGGAAATGATACTAACCACGACCATCTACTTAGGGAGCTGATATCCTCCACACGCCCTTCTAAGATTCTACATGTGTTTAACAAAGCTGACCCTAATGAAATTGATATGGAATGGGATGACTTGGATAAATTTTGGTCTCAGGGACATGAAGATGTGTTTTTTGAGGAAGACATGGAAACACTTGAAATATTTGATCCTGGCCTTGAATATTTTCTTGAGTCTCAAGGGCAAGAGAGAAGAAATGTAGGAGAGGATGATGATGAGTTTGAGGGACCCAGACTTAGAGTATGGAGTGACTCTTAGGGGAATATGTTTTGCTTGTGGACTTACACTGTGAGGATCTTACTGATTTACCCTAAGCCAAATTCCTACCTACTTTTTACTACAAAGATCATCCTCTCAAACATTGGGAAGAAATGGAAGCAATTAACACTCTCGATGAAGGAATCTATACACCCCAGTGGCAAGATCTTAGCATCGAAATAGAGGCTGGGGATGTCGTTGTTGAGGACACTCTCACCCTCAGTGCTTCCAACCCACCTTTACATGATAATGAAATGGGCGACATCGTTGAACTGTTCAACTTGGAAGATGAACATCTACGCCCATTTCAAGACTAGTACACCAAGGATAGGTGGCATGAAAGTCAATCAGTTATTAAGGATACGTTTGATGACATTCAAGAACTAGGATGGTTGTTGAGGATGAATACTGAACCACTCAAGCCCTATTTAACCCTCTTCCCTACCCTCCAACTATGACACTTACACTCCTTCGGGAACAACTTCCTAAAGTCTCTACTCACATTACTGCTTTATGAGGAGATATCCTGACCAATACATCTTGTGGTAGACTGGTAGGTATGGATCGACGCTTGTCAATGTCTGCCCATCATCCTTAGGTTGTCCCTCTTTTTCCCACACGTATCTACTTGAGTAGCCTTTGCCTCCTCGCTGCGTACTCTCGGAGGTCACTACTCATGTGTATTATGTGAAACCTCCAACAATACCTCAGGAGTATCCTATTTTCACCTGGATCAAGCAATCATTGGGCATCACTCTCCATCACCAGCTTGCCAACATCGTGAGTGACTTAGCCTCTAAGCCAGGTTTGTTACGTATTTTTTTGTGGTCTCCTGCTTCACTTCTGGAACCCGATTTCTAAGAATCACCCATTAGGAGACATCCCAACTCCACCTTAGGTAACATCCTTCCTTGCTTTTGCATTATAATGAGGACATTATCAAATTTAGACTTGGGGTGGTATAGCCTAAGGTTGTTCATAGCATGTATACATATTCTTCATGTAGTTGGGGCATTAATATTGAAAAAAAAGGGGCTAAATTGGAACTATATTGAGGGGGAAAAGGAGAGAGAATAAGAGAGAGACAAAGAGAGGAAAATGTGCAAAAATTTTGCTTGTTCCATGATGTGGATTTTATGAGGTTTGTAAATTGCAAGTTTAAGATGTCGCTGTAATGCATAAAATCGATCAAATCTTAAATTTGTAACCTAGATAGGGTGAATATCTAGGGTTGTCCATGGAGGCCAATTTGTTAATCACAGAGATAATTTTCTCTCTTGCCTCTCAAATCAACACAAGTATTTTTGTCTTTTTCATTTTATTGTTTTTAGGATTTTCAAAAACAATCAGGTTTTTGATGCGAAGATTAAGTACGCTAAAACTATGCCTAGGTGACAAGAATGAAACCTTTTCTTCTAAGCTCACCCAAGGCAAGTGTGCCTAGGGTAATTAGAAGAGGAGGATGTGGTGCACTAAAGAAATGACAAGAAAAACACACTAAAATTTGACCATGAACTTGGAATGCAAAGGACACTTGTATTACTAGCAAAGTTGATTGGAAGTAGCTAAATGCTTCTACACGAAACAAAGAAACTAAACTAGCTAGTATGAGATAAAATAAGATAAAGAAGAAGGTGAATCCTCTGTAGAAGTTTTGGATAGCCCTTGCTCCAAGTGCAATCGCCCCTTGCACTTGAAAGGAATTCTCCTTAGACTCTTCTTGTAGTAATTCTCCTCCAGGTAGTCTCGCCTTAAGGTCGGCGTCAACCACCTCAAGTCTCCTCCTCTTGCCTAGCCTTCCCCTCTAGATGTGAAGATGACCTCCTCCTTGGTGTGGCTAAGGGAGAAGAAAGAGAGGAAGAAGGCACTAAGGGGGCAAGTTGGTTGCCCCCTTGATCTTCTTCTCTCACTACAACAAAATACACTTGTAATGATGGCATTTGATGACAGAATTAAAGCCTATGGCGAGAAATTTTAAGGCGGGCAACGAAAAATCTGTCCCCAGAAATCCATCTACCAAATGAGGGTCAGTAAAAGATTTGGGGACAGATTTTACATCCTCAAAACTATTGTGACAGAAAATTAGTCATAATAAATTGGATGCAAAAGAAGGTAATAACTTGGCATTTAATTTCTTTAGAGACAGGTTACTTTGTCTCTACAAGTTTTCACATCAAAAATAAGTGCCCCTCATAATCTTTTAAGGATTATATAATTGTGAATGTAAATTATTAAGATAAAACATCAAAACATTCTTAATTTTAGTATTACATATAGCTTGGATATCTCGATGAAAGTGATCTTTGACATAAGACATCATTTTTATAGAAATGAAATTACAAGGTACTTGTTACAATATTGTGAAGAAATTAAAAAAAGGAATTATAAAAAAATACATCATAGTACAAAAGAGCACTCAACTCTTATCTTTTCTTTCCTCTTTATAATAGAAGTTTGAACTACTACATCTAAGCTTATTTGGTGCAAATCTATTGAAGATTCTTGTGCAAACTATGCCTGAATCTTTCTTCCCACTCTTCACATCACTATGCAATAGGTGAACTTTTGCTCAGTTGAGATAGACCTGTAAAAGAACAATAAAATTGCAGTACAACAGTAGTTATATTTATAGTAAAAGACAATGATTAGCTTTACATACTAAATGACAATCAGAATTGCAATATGCATCTTGTCTATACATACTGAAAGACAATCGGAATTGTAATATGCATCTTGTATATCCAAGATACAAGATAGGTTCAAACTTGGCTGTGAAATGAAAGATAGTCAGAAAAAAAAATGCAAGAGTTGAAATGGAGAGGGTAAGCTAGCACTAATTTGAAGAATTGAAACACTATAGAGAAAGCATAGCATCGAGTATTTTAAGTTCTCAATATACAATAAGTAGAAGGCTCAATATGCTTGCAACCAATTTCACAACCAATGCCACCTAGTAATATACTACTATCCATTCCTCCCCTTGATTGAGTCAGGAACTAGTAGTATAAAGATACTTAGTAGAAGGTAATATGGAAATTACAAACAATTCTTATAGTAAAATACATCATATGACTAAACATGACAAATCATGAATTTGAGTGAAGTTTAAAAAAGGTTTAGTAGTCTTGACTCTCATGTAGAAAGAGCAGATATCTTTTCAAGTATATCACGAAGAAAGATGGCTTGGATGAGTAAATAGTGAAAACCAAACTCAATCAAGAATATCCTAATTGACACATCAAATGAGGCTTCATCCAACGTAAGTAAGGACCTTTGGTAAACAAAATTAATTTTCAAATCGATAATTATGTGCACCTTCCCTTCAATCAACCTCTTATCCAGAATAGTAAAACAACTAATTAATCCAATTGCATTGCACGTGTATAGTCATCTGATTTTGTTAAGTAGTATTAAACTTGTCATTAACAAAAACATGTGGGGTTTCAAATTAGTAATCAGCAAAATGGTAAAAAAAAAAGGAAATGAAAAAAAATACATTTGACATGAATAAAAGAATGTAGAATATGTGGGATTTGAGGCATTGTAAGATATACAGATATTGCCTATCCTTCTTCTCTCCCTAAGACCATTAGATCTATGACATTCAATCAAATTTGATGCATAGTCATAAACTCTGAGGCTGCTGCAAGTAATCACCTATCAATTTGGATTATGTAATGAACTCTGCTTCTGTGTACATGTGCGGCTTGCTTTGCATTCAGTTAGTCTTTGTGGAGTAAATAAATGACTCAATAACGATGTTGGTGGTGAAAAGCATAGTGGTTTTTGTATCCAATACTCACCTTGATTGGATCTTGATGATCTTTAACATAGTCTACTGCCAAATCCAGCAAGTCAAAAGTGCTAGTTTGCTGCAAAATTAGGGAGAAAAAGTTTTTTTGAAAGAGATTATTTTGTGGAGTTACCCTTCCATTGTAACAACTAAATATGTGCAATTTCCTTTGACCTTACCAGCAATTTATTGAGCATCGTTACATATAAGAGATGCATTCGCTAATCCAGAAGCCCAACTTGGATAATAGTGGATGGATTGACCTCAAAACAAGAGAAACCTCCAATAATTGATCTGTACATTCCCATCTCTCCGCCAAAAATTCATGGGAAAAAATCATACAGAGGATATCTGTTTACACAGCGAAATTGATGTTTAAAAGATAAATGATGTTGGATTGCAATATAAGTGAAATCGCTTTGTGAACAAATAAGAATTTTTATTAATCGAATGTTGAGTCTGAGGTTGAACACAGGGAGTAAGTGGAATTTATTCACTAATCTCAATAAATGTAATTTGAATACTTAAATCTACTCAAAATCCAATTCAGAATATAATGCAGGAGTTTATGAATACTAAAATGTAGCAATAAAAGAGAAATTGAGAGGAATAGAATAAAAAGGTTGATTCTTTTTCTCTTAGCTCTCTCCTTTAGTTTCCTCATCTTTTCTTTCTTGGTTCTTCTTTCCTTCCTTCTCTTGCTTGGCCTCTCTTCTTTCTCTTTCTTTCTTTGACTTTCTTTGCCTTTAGCTTCTTGTGCTTCCTTCTTCTTCCTTCTCTTCCTTCCTTAGCTTTCCTCTTTCTTCTTTTCTGACTTCTCTTCTTCCTTGATTTCTCCTTCCTTCTTATTCCTTCTTCACTGCCTTTGCTTCTGCCTTTGCCTTTTCTTCAGCTGCACCTTCTCTACTGTAGTTCCTTCTCTTTCCTTCCTTAGCTTCCTTAGCTTCAGCCCTTCGCTTTTCCTCCTTAGCTCCTCTGCGACTGCAGCTTCCTCTCCCTTCTTCCTTTCCTTGCACACAAGAGTGTAAAGCCTACCCCTACCCTTCCCCCGTGTACACTCTCTCTCTCTATTCTTTCTTAGGTTCGCTCTCCCTGAGCCAGCCAATCGGGTATTCAGGTCAGGTCACGCGCACCTGAGTCTAGGTGCACCGGTGTGGGTGGTGCGCGAGGAGTGTTTGTTAAATGGGTTAGGCAAGCCAGGTCTGTGTAGCATGGGTTGCTGATGAGGCGGGTGAGTGGGCGAGGGGACCTCACCCCGTGATCTGAGGTGAAGAGCTTAAAACACAAAAACACTTTATACCGCTCAGTGCACTCCTAACTTTCCAAGGTAGGACTAAAAGTCCCACCCACTTCTCGCGCACACTTGCAAGGGGTCACCTTCAGTTGTCGTGGCTGCAGTGCTCTCTCAAGGCCGTTCTCTGTCTGGACACGTGCACGAACTCATTTCGCACCACCTGGACTTGTTCGCCTGGACCGCAGCAGCCTGGAGTGATGGATGCATGCTTCTACGAGCCGACGCTAATGGCGGCGGAGGCTCGGTCCCGCGATCACTCAATACGGCCTTGTTGCCTCATTAAAAAACATGGGGAGCTTTGCTGTGACACGGCGAAGGTGCTACGGTAGGTGGCTAGCCGTGGGGTGGCCTAGGCATGCGTGCCTAGGTCACTTTGTGGCCGTTGAGATGGGTGTGGTCGGGGGGTGAGTGTGGAGGTGATGGTGGTCGATGGAGATGGGGAAAGTGTTTAGTGGATGATGGTGGAGATTATGAGGGGTCTGGCGAGGCATGTCTTATGCATGGAGCGATGGATGCGCCTTAGTCGGTGGTCGACCGGAGATGAGGAAGATGGTGGTGGTTTGCGATGTCGAGGGGTCGAAAGAAGAAGTAAAGAAGGGGGAAATGAAGGGTGGAGGGAGGGTAAGAGATTTAACCTACTTAATGGATGAATGGGGATAGAAGGTCAGCTGGCGTGTACCTCTGTCGTCGGAGAAGAAAGTTCCAGTGGAGGGAGAGCGGCAACGACGAAGAGGCTTTTGGCGTGTGCACAGGTACTGCGTGATGTGGAGGATGGAGGTGAAGATAGCTTTGCCACTGGTATTGTGGCAGAGCAACAAGAAGGAGGAGGAGGAGGAGGAGCCTACTAGATGCTTGGCCCAAGGAGAAGAGAAGAATTGGAGGGCGATCTCCGACAAAACCAAGCTGGATCTGAGTGGCAGGTATAGGGGAACCTTTTATAGCATCTGGCAGAGGCTCTTGTGTTTTGGAGGCAAGCTTACAAGCATAAGAATCCTCACCAGAGTAGGACTATGGAAAGGATACCCATGTCTCTCGAGCGTTCGCACGATATATTGGGTGCGAATCAAATCTTGGGATTGCGTTCAGATGATAAGGAATTCCTTAGAGAATCTCCCTTTCAAATCTGAGAGGGGATCTCTGAGGATTCAAGGAGAAATCCTCAAATCCTTGTCGGAGTAGGACTCCACTGTAATGGTAGAGGAACCTAATTTCAAAGAGAGATGAGGAAGATAGGGGGTTTTCGCAATAATTTCCAAAAGCTAGGGGTCAAAATGTAATTGGGTGGACTGTTTTGCAAAGTAGGTCATGGTGACCTCCCCTTAGGTCCAAGTTTTGGTACAAACCTAATTTGGACCTAAAGAATCCAATGGTGAAGTTATATTTTAGGTTTGACAATGTTTGACTGGACATTTTACACAAAAACCCAATTTAGGTCAAATATCTAGCTAGGACCCCTACTTAGGTCAAAATAGGTTTTAAAGGCCAAATTGAAGGTTATAAATCCTAGGGGATATTTTTCCATGAATTTTAGATAATTTAGTTGATTTTTATCCTGACTAGAACCTTGTTGTATTAAGTGGGCTTTTTTTAGGGTTACAGAAGTCATTTAATTTTTAGATTGCACATGAACCCATTTCTGATTGAACCAACCCAATTTTTATCTTGTTAAGACTAATTGACCTATGTTTAGCTCTTGAGAAATCACATTGATGTACAATAATGGTAAAATTACAGTTTTACCCTTTGTTTCTTATTTTCTTCTTAGAACAATTATTCCTTGAATTAGGCCCTTCTCTTGGTTATGTAGGAGCTTTTGTTCTCTTTTCTAGGGCAAAATGAGCTAGTTAGGGCTCATGATGGTGTTCCCATCATACCCCCATGCCTAGCTTTTGCTAGTCCCTTAGCAAAATTTTAAGGTTTTAACTTCTATTCTAGACCATGAGTTTCTTTCACAATTCATGATAAGTGCTTTTTATCTTTCTTTTCGATTAGGTTGGAATGCCGACAGTAGGCCTAGAGGTACTCAAGTACCAACCAGGATCCAGATCTGACCAGCTCTAGCCTTGGTCCTCCGCGAAGGCTTTTAAGGCCCGTAGGAATTATCCTAAGGTTCGTTGAGCTTCGCAGTTAAAGCACCCGTGCTTGAGACAAATTTTAGCCTTAGTTCAGTTTGCAGTGCATTTTTGTAAGAGTGAGATAGATGATTTATTTGTTTGGAGAGTTTTCTCACTCTTTTATTTTAATTTCTAGCTTCAGATTGGCTTCTCAACATGGTTTGTATCGAATTCCTCGTCCCCATCATCAATCCTCAAATGTCCCTGGCAATCGATGCTTCATGATAGCACCGCCCATGGCAACCCCCGTAACCCTAGCATTGGAGATTTTGAGATAATCTTGCCCATGCCATTCCGTGGCCAAATCCAGACCCTGGCAATCGACGTTTCATGATAATGACACCTATGGTATCTGGACCAGTAGAGTGCTTACATGCCCCCGGTATGATATGTAAATATCCTAGGAGACAAGCACTGAGGAGACGATATGTTGTTACGCATCTTCGAGGGGAATTTTCCCCTCTCCACGCTGGGAACTCACCCAAATCAACTTGTGTTGATCGGCTGCTCCTGATCTAGGCAACCTTTCTAGAACATTTAAACACTTTTACATGATTTTGATAGTTATGCGTACTGAACCAGACTGTGTGTGGATCTGGGTGCTTAGGTTATCGAGTCCTGCGAACCGAAAGTCAGTTAATGAGGCCGAATACTCCCTAAGCCTTAGACCTAATACTTAAGCCTCGTATTTTCCCCAACCTTTTGAGGATTATCCAGATCTTATCAGATAATTGAATTTTTAAGCCTAAGAGTCTAGCCCAAAAGGCCTAAGATCAACATTCCTACAAATCCCTTTTTGTGTCTCATTAGCACTTTTTTCTATTATTCTCTTTTTCTTGATGTGGTCTAGAACTTCGGTTAATCCCTTAATCTTTTACTAATGACTATCGCTTTTTCTTTTTCATTTTGTGATCCTTTTTATCATTTTGCTCTTTTCCTCCTCATGCTTATGTGACTTCAAAATTTTCTTCCCTCTAATTTTTTGCTCTTTTTTCATAATTTTTCTATTTTTTGGGTATTTTTGACATATGTGAATTATTTTGTGAGAATCCTTCTGACTTTTCTTGGTTTCTGTATGCTTGTGCTTTACCACCCCTCATGCCAATGTTTTGCAATGTCCTCATTGTAAACGGGAGGTGTGAAACAATGTTGGGTTCAGGGACTCAGAACAGGATATATCAGGAGGGTGAATGGGTCAAGAAGTGACTGATGTGGATGATTTCAAGCTCTAATACGTGTACTAGAGTGGGATCGACTGGTCTTTGGCAGAACTCAAGGTGCAGCAGACATGGAGTACAGACGAACAATCAGATGGATCTCGGGTTTTTGGAATGATGGGTTACCTCCCGTTAAGCAATAAATTCAACGCCTTCAGCCGAGCAGGAAATGGTATGGAGAGGGTGTGGTCAAATCAGCAAAGTTTTGTAGAATAGGCACCTTGATTAGGAGCCTGGTTGGTCCAACCAGGTGCTTGTTAAGATCAACAGGCTGATGATGCAGCCCAAACCCAATCTTTCTGGTGGGTTGATAGATGTAGATCAACAGATGTGAAACCCACCATATGCTATGAAGCTCAGATGGATGTGGAAGTCTAAACTCGGGGTTTGGCTAAGTTGAATCAGCCCGGTCAGAGTAGGGATCCGTGAAGTAATCAGTGAATGATGTGGGAACCCTACAAGGGTAATCAGAGAATGATGGAGCATGATTTTTAGTCTGATCAATGCTCTATACCTGGTGTATGTGTGGAATTGAATCATCTGCAATTAGCTCAATGAGAGGGGAATCAGAAAAGAAATTGAGTTAAATTGCGAGTCGGGGTTGAAAATAGGTTTTGATAGGTTCTGTATGTTTGGAAGAGGTGACTTCTATGAGAATTATGTAGGAGGGCTCTTCTATAAAGGAGTTACAGGTGGGTTCATTGAGAGATTCCTCGTAGTAGCTTTCAAAGTCAAAAGTGAATGCCTGAAGAGTGTCTATAGGATGATGGAAATCTGAGTCGAGAAAAGATTTGAATTCTGAATTGCAATCACTCTTGGCATTTTCTAGTTTTGATTCCTGAGGATTGAAATGAAATGATTCCATGTCACTGGAACTTGATCTTAAATTAGTGATCTCGGGAACTGGGACCTCAGAGTCGGAGTCGAAGACCGAATCATGTGAGTTGAGGTTGTAGATTGGCTCGTTGTATTTAGAAGCAGGTTTTCTCCGAAATCATGGTTAGATCGAAATCAATGGAGATATTGAAAAAATCAAGTTATGAATGAGATTCTAGATCAAAGGTTTCACCACAGAATAAATCATATGATGTAAATTCAGCAGCCTGACTGGGGTCTGGCTTATATGTGAATTTCGAGCTTAGAAAGGTGTTCTTATTTAGTCTAGGCTCAAGTTTTAGGCTAGTAGGCAAGACCCAATCAAAACCCCACTCGTCCAACTCCTTGATTTCTGTATCGTAAATTGTTGTGACTTTTGAAAAATCGACCTGATTCTCTGAGGATCTTGGAGAGGGATATTCATCAAATAGAGGCCATAATCATACTATTCATTGAAACTTTGATGTTCTTCATATGGGGCCTTGTAATCTTCCCAATAAGTTGCAGCTCCAGATTCTAGGCTCAAGATGCAGGTTAAATCACAAGGATCTAGGTCCGAATTACCTTTGAGGGTCACATTATCAGAATAAGGGGTGGGATTTACACCCTTGAGAGGTTTAGTTCTAATCTCATTATTGCAGGAGCCTTGGAATTCTATGCTTGGTGATCTAGGGTCAACATTGTGTTCTTCTGCAATTTCTCATCATAATTCAATATTAGGCATGTTGTATTCCATCTGGGTTGGGCATCCACCACAACTCTGTGCCTCAAATCCGAGATTTGAGAAATCAGATTGATCCTCAATACTACTCTAAGATGGTTCATCATTTGTTTGGGGTATGTACGGATGTTGTTGATTGATAATTTGTTTCAATAATCTCATCATCTCTTCCCATTTTTCAAGATATCTTGGTGTTGTTTCCAAAGTACAGGATTTGTCAAACATTGGAGGTATTCAAAGTTGTGTAGCTTTTCTACCACATTGTATCTTGTGATGAGAATGTCACAGGTTGATCCTTTTGTGGCTTCTGTCAATAAAATTTGGGCACAGTTTATGAAGGTTGTGGTTGTTGGTACATTAACCTGAATGTCTTCTATTGCTGTTGAGGTTTTATATTCAATTTCATAGAATTCAAGGGCATCCTCAATCATCCTATCTCTCATGGATCTCTGTGATTTAGGTTTCTTGAAAGGTAGTCCTAAGTAACTTGGCTGCATATTTGGATTGGATGGTGGAATCAAGATGTAGAATTAGAATTTTGATCAAGATGTTGAATCAAGTTGTGAAGTGATTAGATTTGAATAGAGAGTCCCATTGAAATTTTATGTGTGTGCTCTAAAGAGAAGGGATGAGGGACTAGAGGTGTTTTTGACCCAATCAAGGCAACCAAAGATGTTTGGATGACTATGGAGGTTCGGGGTGGATGATACCCCTGGATCAGAAAGTTGTCCACCTGAGAATTACTTGGGCTGCCAGAGAGGGAGAGTCCTGCAAAGACCCCTACACAGTAGACCATCCCCATGGGTTATAGGGTTTCCCCCACACGACCTCTCTTGTCACTGAGATTCCAGGTAGACCAGAATGGGTACCTTGACCTCTTAAGTCTACCACTTTTAAGATCAAAGATGCTTTAGGGTTTGCACTTGAACTTTAGATGTTTTGGTGTTGTGACCTAATTTTAAGGTTGGTTGACCCAAGGGGTCAACTTCATTTGACCTGCCCTAAAGATGGCAGAATTATTCTAGGTCAAGACCTAGAAACCACCCTGATTTGACTCCCAAGTTATTAGGTCCAAGGATTTTAAGAGTCAAGTGATTTTAGAGCTCAATTTTAGGGTTTGTCTTTCTTAGATCTTTTCAATCAAGGGCTTGCGTAGCACACTGATGATGGTGGGTTTGTTTTCTTTTTATGCAAGCATGTGTGAACTAACACTCGAAAACCCTATTGTAGAAACCCTAATTTGGTTCTATTTCCAATCCTCTTTGCTTTTCACAAAAGTTCTCTTTGGACTTCAAACAAGAAGTGTGTAGTTCGCGGAGATTTGGAAATTAAGCATGATTTCTACTAGGCACAGGAATTTGTGGGGCAGGATCTCTAAAAATCGCTTCAACTTCAGTAAGATTTGAAAAAAATTTGCAAAATCAGGAAACTTTTAACTTAAAGATGGTAATTACTATAGAAAGAAGGCAATTGATCCTTAATTTGAGTGCTTCCTTTTATCTTCCCAGGATTAGGAGATGGATTTAGGGAAGAAAAGATAATTTACCTGCCCTGGAGTGGTTGACTTGCATGGAAGATTTCTTCGTGAAATACCTTGCATGATCACAACAATAGAAATAAGGCAAGTTAGTGTTCAAATATAACCAAAAATAGTGCAGACAGTAGTGATAAATTGCGTGTTGCTCCACGGCAACGATGATAAAATGTTTACATAATGAAATTGGTGTTTCAAAGATAAATGATGTTGCGTTGCAGTACAAGTGAAATCATTTTGTAAAGAAATAAGAATTTTTATTAATCGAATGTTGGGTCCGAGGTCGAACACAGGGAGCAAATGAAATTTATTCACTAATCTCAATAGATGTAATTTGAACACGTAAATCTACCCAAAATCCAATTCAGAATATAATGCAAGAGTTTATGAATACTAAAATGTAGCAATAAAAGAGAAATTGAGAGGAACAGAAAAAAAGGTTGATTCTTTTCTCTTGGCTCTCTTCTTTAGTTTCCTCTTTCTTTGTTTCTTGGTTCTTCTTTCCTTCCTTCTCAACCTTCGCTTCTCTTCTTTCTGTTTCTTTCTTTGACTTTCTCTGCCTTTAGCTTCTTGTGCTTCCTTCTTCTTCCTTCTCTTCTTTCCTTAGCCTTTCTCTTTCTTCTTTTCTGACTTCTCTTCTACCTTGATTTATCCTCCCTTTTTATTCCTTCTTCTCTGCCTTTGCTTCTGCCTTTGCCTTTTCTTCAGTCGCACCTTCTATGCTACAGTGCCTTTTCATTCCTTCCTTAGATTCCTTAGCTTCAGCCCTTTGCTTTTCCTCCTTAGCTCCTCTGTGGCTGCAGCTTCCTCTCCCTTCTTCCTTTCCCTGCACACATGAGTGCAAAACCTACCCCTACCCTTCCCTTGCGTACACTCTCTCTCACTTCACTCTTAGGTTCGCTCTCCTTGAGCAAGCCAATCGGGTATTTGGGTCGGGTCACGTGCACCCGGGTCTAGGCGCATCGGCGTGGGTGGTGTGCAAGGAGTGCTAGGTAAACGTGTCAGGCAAGCTAGGTCCGCGTAGCGTGGGTCGCGGATGAGGCGGGTGAGCGGGCGAGGGAACCTCACCCCATTATCTGAGGCAAAGAGCATAAAACACAAAAGCACCGTATACCAGTCAGCGCACTCCTAACTTTCTGAGGTGGGACTAAAAGTCCCACCCGCTTCATGCACACACTCGAAAGGTGTCACCTTCAATTGTCGCGGCTGCAGTGCTCTCTCAAAGCCATGTCACCTGTACTTGTTTGCCTAGAGCGCAGCGCCCTGGAGCGAAGGATGCAAGCTTCTTCAAGCCAGTGCTAATGGCGGCGGAGGCTCGGTCCTGCAATCACTCAATACGTCCTTGCAGCCTCATTAAATAGCATGGGGAGCCTCGCCGTGACACGATGAAGGTGCTGCAGTAGGTGGCTGGCCGCGGGGCGACCTTGGTCACTTTCTGGCCATTATGATGGGTTTTGTCGGGGGGCAAGTGTGGAGGTGATGGCGGTCGATGGAGATGGGGAAAGTGGTCAGTGGATGATGGCGGAGGTTATGAGGGGTCTGGCGAGGCATGTGGATGCATGGAGCAATGGCTACGCCTTTGGCGGTAGTCGGCCGGAGATGAGGAAGATGGTGGTGGTCTGCAGTGTCGAGAGGTAGAAAGTAGAAATAAAGAAGGGGGAAATGAAGAGAGGAGAGAGGGGAAGAGATTTACCAACTTAAGGGATGTTGACGAGGCGAGATCATGGTTTTAAAAAGATGTTCATTGTAGTATAAATGAAATCGCCATAAAACAAATAAGAATTTCTAACTTGAAAACCAAGGTATCCGAGGTCAAACACTGGGAGCAATTGGGTATTTAAAAACTTAGGAGCACAATTCTCAATTTCATAAAAGGCAATAACCAATCCAATGAAAATTGAGAAGTAAAAATAATGTCAATGTAGAGATAAGCTCAAAAATTAGACGTCTGATGTAAATTCAGACGTCTTAAATGTTCCTGCTACAGTGCATGGCTTGTTCTTCTTATTTTGCCTTCTTTTCTCTCTTCTTTCTCTTTCTCTACGGCCACTCCTTCTATAGTCTTCTTTCTTCTTTTCTTCCGTCTCTGCTTGGCTACACCTTTTCTTCTTTAGCTTTTACCTTCAGTAGCTACATCCTTCTTCTTCTCATCCTCTTCGGCACTTGGTCTTCTTTAGCTGCTCCTCTTCTTCCTTCTTAGCTTTCTCTTCTTCTGCCTTCAGATTCCTCTTCCTTTCCTACAGAGCACAACGAAGCAAAACCTACCCTTACCACTCCCTGCGTCTCTCTCTCTATTTTGCTCTTAGGTACACTATCGTAGAGCTGAGTAATCGGGTCAGGTTTCGCATGCCCGGGCTCAGGCACATCGGCATGGTGTAGTGCATGAGGAGTGCTAGGTAATCGAGTCAAGTGCCAGGTCCGCAGGGACAGGGGTCGCAGACGAGGCGTTAGCGTGTGAGGGCAAGGGACCTCACCTCATGTCACTTTAGGCAACCAACAGGAAACACAAAATCAAATTAAGTTACGCCGCTTACCCCTGAGTTTATGAAGTAGGACCAAATGTCCCACTCGCTTCTGCTGGCACCCGCAAGAGGGAATTCGACACAATTGGAGTAGCTGGGAGCCTCGCGAAGTCTGCTCTCAGGCTAGAAACGTTTGCACACTCAACGTGCATCGCCTGGACCCTGATTAGCCCATAGTTGTGGGCTATTTAAGTATTTAAGTGCCTACACATTAGGTTAATTCTAACATTTATTTAGTATAAATTAGGATGTAAATAGATTAATTCATAGTTTTAATCTAATTACATAATCCATACATTGCATTCATATCTTAAGTGCATTTAGAATTAGCTTAAAATAGCATTCATCTAATTAGATAACCAATTAGGTATATTGTTTTTATTACCATAGAAGTTGAGGGTCTATACATAAATAACCCTAATATTTTAATAATATTTTCTTTATTCGTCTTCTTTCAGAACGGTTGGCTGCCGCTCCAACGCCCGGGTGATGCAGTGAAGGAGCCATTCAAGGGGGAGAGGATACGGTGGATCTGGTCGGCCGCTGATTTCAAATTTGTTCAGGCCACTACAAAAGGAGCATGGAGGCAGCCGAGCTCAGAAGGCCTCCGCCACCGACCCACCACTGTGCAGAGAGAACCTCTCTCTTCCACTCCACACTGCCGGCCTCTACCGTGGCGGCGAGTCTCCACCACCGTGGGCGTGTGGTGTGACAGGCCACACCACCATCCGGAGCTCGCCTGCATTACCGTGAGCACCTTAGCATGCAACTCCCTCGCCGTCGTCGCAGAACACCACCACCGAGCTACTGATCAGCCACCCTCTCAGTAACTTAAGACGTCTGGGAAATTTCCCAGCCGTCTGAAGTTAACCGCTCACCTCCACTTCCTCAGCCTGCACTCTCCAACCGGCCACCAGACCACCTGCACGCTCCACCGCTCACCGGCTGCAGACCTGCGCACGCCTGCAGACCAACCTGCAGCATCCTCCAACAGCTGCCTGCAGCTTCCACCGCACACGCCAACCGCCTGCAGACCACCGCGCAAGCGCCCTCCTGCAGACCACCGCCCACGCACAACCGCGCCAGCGCCCTCCTGCAGACCCTTCGTGCACCCACGCACAACCGCCTGCACCCTCCACCGCTCACCGGCTGCAGACCTGCGCACGCCTGCAGATCAGCCCGCGCTCTCCTCCAACGCCTGCATACCAGCCTG
Source organism: Thalassia testudinum (assembly GCA_037157565.1). Taxonomy (NCBI): domain Eukaryota; kingdom Viridiplantae; phylum Streptophyta; class Magnoliopsida; order Alismatales; family Hydrocharitaceae; genus Thalassia; species Thalassia testudinum. Next base: position 17,111,838 of record JAZHRO010000007.1, read on the forward strand.
CAGCATCCTCCAACAGCCGCCTGCAGCTTCCACCGCACACGCCAACCGCCTGCAGACCACCGCGCAAGCGCCCTCCTGCAGACCACCGCCCACGCACAACCGCGCCAGCGCCCTCCTGCAGACCCTCCGCGCACCCACGCACAATCTCCTGCAGACCGCCCAACCGACCACCGCGCACGCCAGTCGCACACGCCAGCCGCAGCAGTGCCCACGGCAGCGGCAGCAGCCACCCCCGCAGCAGCAGCAGGCAGCGGACTTCACGCCAACAGGCTGCGCAAGCTGCCGGCTGCAGCACCTCCGCCGGAGATCGTCCAGCCACCTCCGACCGCCGCGTGACTCACCGCCACCACCGATTCGAAGCCCTTGATCCAAGGGACCTCCTCCGAGCTTCCCGCGCCCGGCCATCGGCTCCTCGTCGCGCAAGACAACGGGGAAAAATTCCCCTGTTTTGCTACAGTAAAACGTTAATTAAAATTTACATTTTCTGCCATTGCCACATTTTAATCATATTCTATTCACTCTGCCACATTTTCTGCCATTGCGGAAAATATCCTGTAGTTTCTCATAATTGCCATTTCAGCATTGTTTCTTGCTTAAACCTTAATCTAAAGGCAATCTTGGCTTGGTTCTTGTCCAAATTGACTACGAACAAACATTTTTAAGTGGCGCGAATTTTAATACGTTATTGCCTCCCTGTGGATACGACCCGCTCCTCTGCGAGTGGTTATTTCTTATTAAAAATTGATTAGTCGATTTTTCCACCACATTAAACTACAAACGACTTAAAAGCGAAAGATCGACCGGTCAAATGGCGCCGTTGCCGGGGAGGCAACAGATGCAATAATTTTGCCTAATTTTATTTTGATTATTTGTCAATTGCACAGAGATTTGACCATCTATTATTTTCTTTTCTGTGCAAGAAATTTTGTGCAAGAATCAGCCACTGTGAGAGGCGACCCTTGACGTCGCCAGACGAGAAGTGGACAAGCAATTTTGAAAGGAGGAGAAGGACGAGGACGCGATGGACACCATTGTATTTAATCGGTAATTTAATTAGAATAGAATTAAGATTGTAGACTTAATTTTTCATTACAGTTAGTTTGAAACCCTTGTTCTGGGATAAATTTTGAGGGGTTTGTTCCCCGATTTTGTTTTGGACCCGTGTTGGGTAATTTTTGGGAGCCTGTTCCCTTTTCTTTAGATTTAGGTTTATTTTTTTTTTTTATTATTTCTTTTATTTGCTTGTGCATAAGTAGTTCTAAAAAAAATAGAAAAAGAAAAAAATGAGCTACCTGCTAGAAGCTGCCTGCCCTAGGACGAACCATTTAGGTCCGTATGAGCAGCCTCTAGATTTGCTTTTCTGCATTGCGCGCATTTTTGCATTGAAGATCGCTGGAGGCAAGGTACGTATTCTCTTACTTTGCATCCTATTTTTTATCATGCATTGCATTTAGGATTTAATGCAAAGACAACAAAGTTTGTCTTGAAGCGATCTAACAAGTGGTCACATTTTTTTATAGAAAAAGGACTAATTAAAGGAAGGACATTTTAAAAACCAAGGATTTGATTTTCAAACTTGACGTGCGATTCAAAGTTCAAAATCTTTGACGGTGTATGCACACTTATTTCACTTGCACCACAGCACGCTTCTAGATACTCCTTAGGTTTGGAAATACTAGGACAAGAGCCCTCCTTTCGTTGGATTCTGAAGTGTTCGGAACTGGAAATCAAAGGTTTTGTAAATCCAAAGAGGGGGATACCCTGTCACGGATTTTTGGGGGTAGTTGAGGAGCACCGCGAAAGCACAGCTTCAAAGGAAGGCTTAGGCCTACTTGCATCCCTCGATCTTCCGTCTTTGGATTTACTTGACCATTTGAGATTTAGGGAAGAACACCTAAGCTCCAACTAGGTCTTTTTTGGCAAGCCGTAGGTCGACAATAGGCGCGTAAATTGATTGAACAAATTGTATTGTCACCTGCAATCTGACTTAAAATCAAAAGCCTAAATTGGAAAAGACCTAAAAGGTCCTTTTTGAATTGTGTCTTGCTTGGGGAATTCTGATTGAAGTGTGAGTTAGAATGGACCACATTGATTTTCATCCTTTCACATCTTGCCCACACCCTCACCCCCACTCTGCATCCTTCGATCCCAGATGCCGAGATGGTCCATTCCTTGATGGACATAATGACAATCATTGCGATCCGTTTTACTCCTATTATAGGAGTATTGGCCTAGTTAAGCCCCAAATTAGTGAGCAGAACTCAGGAGCGAGATTTGCTTTGCCCAATATCCCACATACCAACGAAATACCCAACCCACTCTCCCTGAAAACTTATAATGGTTGGACAAACACTCCTGGGTACTATAAGTCTGAGCCTGACTTCTCTTACGATAGAAATGACCTCTCCTCTTTGAAGATGGAAATACAGAAAATGCAAAATGAAATGAGTGAATTGTTAGGAGAATCTTTGAGAGCAGGCCAACAAAAAAGAGATGAAATTAGCCACCCAATCTGCCCCATTGACGATGACGTACACCCCTCTACAATAGATGCATCTCCCATGGGAAAGCTACACTTTAAGTTGAAGGGAAATTCTGGGGAGAATAGGTACTTTTCGAGGATCGATTTTGAAACCTCCCCATTAGATGACACTTCCTTGAGAGATCTACACTTTAGGTGGGAGGAAAAAACACATGAAAGTAGCTATGCATTGGATGAAGAATGGTGGCAACCCGAGGAAGATGATGATAAGGTTGAGTATCCACCTGAATTATATTGGAGTCAAAAGAAGGGAATGATGGTACCATTGGAAGACCTCGACCCAGATGATAGTATTTTTGTGACATTTGATGAAGTGGGTCAAAGTCAAGTTGTTAATCCTACCCTCCCTTCTGATCAAGATATGGAACTCAAACCCACCCTTAGGGAACCTAACCCTAAAGAAATTGACCTATCTGAGGAGTCTGATGTAACCAATGTAAATAATTTACCTCAGATAGAGCACCCTAGGGGATCTGCTGAGATATTAAATGATTCTAGACCTCGGGTACATGATGAATTGCATGATGAGGAGGAAGATGAGTTATATGAGGAACCTACATTCAAGATTTGGAGTGACTCTAAGGGTGATTATGTATTATTTGAAGAGTTAGCCCCTGAGGATGTCACAAATTTGACCAAATTAGGTTTCCTTGGCACACCCATTGATGATATTTCTCCTCATGATAAAATGATGGAAAATTTGGAAGCAATTTCTAAGATTTATGTGGATTCACATATAGACTCCGGGGAAGATTTGAGTAAAGAACAAAAACCCGGGGATGACATTGATAGGATAATCCCTAGATCTGTTGCTTCCAACCTGCCTTCATTCACTTCGAAGTCACCCTCTAATTCGCTTATATCTGAAAGCGAAATTGTGACTCCTGATGAAGAGCAGGAAGATCCACGTGATGGTGCAAGGAATGCTAGGGATGAAATTGAGGATTTAGAAAGAGTGTTTAGGATGGACACCAAGCTGATTAAACCCAACCTAGATCTTATGGCCATCCCACAACCTCGTAACTTGGACACCCTAGACGATCCTTGCCTTAGAGAATTGCTCATTTTTGTTCTGACTAGGGGGCTTAACAGACCAATATTTTCTGTAATGGAGTATTGGGTATGGATTGATGATTTCTTTAGTCAGTCCATTACCCTGGGGGTTTATCTCTATACCATTCCTTCCCCATTCTTTTTGGAGGATCCTTGTCATCCTACCCCTACCCCTTTGGAGGTTATTTTAACTGTTTATCCTTTAGAACCTCTTCTGGTGACCTGGGAAGATTTCATTCCCATTTTAGTTGGGCGAGCATTTGCTATCGGGATTCATCATCAGCTCGCCAACATCCTAGGTTACCTATTTTCTAGGCCAACTTTGCTTTGCTCATTTTTAGGGCCTATTTCTGCAATTCTTGAACCTGATTTGCAGGTTCTTCGGCTAATCAGCCCAGCTTTGACCCAGGTAATATCCTTCTATGCAATGAGGACATTGCAGATTTTAGGCATGGGGGGGTGTACTTGGGGATATACAGAGCATAATTGCATACATTTGTACATATAAAAAAAAAAAAAAAGTTTTGAGCTTAACTGGCTAAGTCCTGCATTCTTAAGCAAATCAGAACTCTAGCGTAGACTAAATTAATTCTAGGGTCAAACTTTAGAAGCTAAATAAGCTACTAGCTTTAGACCTTTAGGGTCCTTTGTGGACTTAAAAACTTAAGTAGGAGTTAAGTTGCGGACCATTCTTCAAGAGGTTGAGGAAGGGAAGCTAGGGTTTGAGTTAAAAGGTGGGGTAGTACCTGGAGTCTTATTCTACCTTTTGGTTTACGGGTCCTTGTAACCCAAGCATCCAAATTGTTCACACTTGGTCTGGTAATTAACTTAATTTCTGAAAAGAGATTTGGTTCTCTTAGTTTTGACTTAAGAAAGGCTTGAAAACACATTTTGATTGGAAGAGTTCCCGCCGTAGGAGAGGTCGAGCATATACTCACCTTGAGGATGAGATGGTAGCATATTACCTCCTCGGCGCTTGTCTCTTAGGATATCCATCCTACTGGGGGCATGTAAGCGCATTGCGCGGTTCAGGTACCATGGGCGGCCCTATCTCGAAGTGCCGATTGCCATAGGCCTGAATTCGCTTAAGAAATCCATGGGCGATACTATCTCGAAGTGTCGATTGCCAGGAGTTCTTGGGGTCGTTATGGGCGGTGCTATCTCGAAGCATCGAAAGCCAGGCACCCTTCGAGGTATGGTAATGGGGACAATGAATCCGACACAGACCGTGTTGATAGCTGATCTGAGGTTAGACTTAGAAGAATCAAAAAAAAAAAAAAAAAGTATATATATTAAAAAAAAAAAAAAAATTCCTTTAACTCAAATAACTCGGACCAATGCAAAAGCACGGATGCTTTAATCTCAGGGATCAATAAACTTTAGGGTAGAGTCAGAAATCAGGGAAACTTGTGCTTACAACTCGTCTTTAGCCGACCTAGTCTGTAACTTAGCAACTACTTAGGGACCTTGGGTTTAGAACCTGAACTTAATATGCTTCTGAAGGAAGACTAAGTGAGTTGACTAGCCTACTTAGAGTGCTAGGTTTCGCTTAATTTTGCTAGGGACTAGCAAAAACTAGGCATGGGGGTATTTGATTAGCCCATAGTTGTGGGCTATTTAAGTATTTAAGTGCCTACAAATTACGTTAATTCTAACATTTATTTAATATAAATTAGGATGTAAATAGATTAATTCATAATTTTAATCTAATTACATAATCCATACATTGCATTCATATCTTAAGTGCATTTAGAATTAGCTTAAAATAGCATTCATCTAATTAGATAACCAATTAGGTATATTGTTTTTATTAACATAGAAGTTGAGGGTCTATACATAAATAACCCTAATATTTTAATAATATTTTCTTTATTCGGCCTCTTTCAGAACGGTTGGCTGTCGCTCCAACGCCCGGGTGATGCAGTGAAGGAGCCATTCAAGGGGGAGCGGATACGGTGGATCTGGTCGGCCGCTGATTTCAAATTTGTTCAGGCCACTACAAAAGGAGCATGGAGGCAGCCGAGCTCACAAGGCCTCCGCCACCGACCCACCACTGTGCAGAGAGAACCACTCTCTTCCACTCCACACTGCCGGCCTCTACCGTGCTGGCGAGTCTCCACCAACGTGGGCGTGTGGTGTGACAGGCCACACCGCCATCCGGAGCTCGCCTGCATTACCGTGAGCACCTTAGCGTGCAACTCCCTCGCCGTCGTCGCAGAACACCACCACCGAGCTACTGATCAGCCACCCTCTCAGTAACTTAAGACATCTGGGAAATTTCCCAGACGTCTGAAGTTAACCGCTCACCTCCACTTCCTCAGCCTGCACTCTCCAACCGGCCACCAACCCGCCTGCACCCTCCACCGCTCACCGGCTGCAGACCTGCGCACGCCTGCAGATCAGCCCGTGCTCTCCTCCAACGCCTGCAGACCAGCCTGCAGCATCCTCCAACAGCCGCCTGCAGCTTCCACCGCACACGCCAACCGCCTGCAGACCACCGCGCAAGCGCCCTCCTGCAGACCACCGCCCACGCACAACCGCGCCAGCGCCCTCCTGCAGACCCTTCGCGCACCCACGCACAACCGCCTGCACCCTCCACCGCTCACCGGCTGCAGACCTGCGCACGCCTGCAGATCAGCCCACGCTCTCCTCCAACGCCTGCAGACCAGCCTGCAGCATCCTCCAACAGCCGCCTGCAGCTTCCACCGCACACGCCAACCGCCTGCAGACCACCGCGCAAGGGCCCTCCTGCAGACCACCGCCCACGCACAACCGCGCCAGCGCCCTCCTGCAGACCCTCCGCGCACCCACGCACAGCCGCCTGCAGACCGCCCAACCGACCACCGCGCACGCCAGCCGCACACGCCAGCCGCAGCTGTGCCCACGGCAGCGGCAGCAGCCACCCCCGCAGCAGCAGCAGGCGGCGGACTTCACGCCAACAGGCTGCGCAAGCTGCCGGCTGCAGCACCTCCGCCAGAGATCGTCCGGCCACCTCCGACCGCCGCGCGACTCGCCGCCACCACCGATTCGAAGCCCTTGATCTAAGGGACCTCCTCCGAGCTTCCCGCGCCCGGCCATCGGCTCCTCGTCGCGCAAGACAACGGGGAAAAATTCCCCTGTTTTGCTACAGTAAAACGTTAATTAAAATTTACATTTTCTGCCATTGCCACATTTTAATCATATTCTATTCACTTTGCATTGCGAAAAATATCCTGTAGTTTCTCATAATTGCCATTTCAGCAATGTTTCTTGCTTAAACCTTAATCTAAAGGCAATCTTGGCTTGGTTCTTGTCCAAATTGACTACGAACAAACATTTTTAAGTGGCGCGAATTTTAATACGTTATTGCCTCCCTGTGGATACGACCCGCTACTCTGCGAGTGGTTATTTCTTATTAAAAATTGATTAGTTGATTTTTCCACCACATTAAACTACAAACGACTTAAAATCGAAAGATCGACCGGTCAGACCCATTATGCCTAGAGCACGTGGCCTGGACCTCTTAGCAAGCAAGCTTGCATCAACATAATGGCAGAAAGGGGCTCAGACCTACAGATCACAAAGATGGCCTTACAGCCCTGTCAAACAACAAGGAAAGCTTCGTTGTGTCACGGCAAAGGTGAGGCGGGGGTTGGCGTGGCGTAGAATGGCCTAGGCATGCGTGCCTAGGTTGGACTATGACCGTGCTTATGGGTTTGTTCGGTGGATGTGTAGGGCATGTGTGGCGGTCAATGGATGGGCGGAAGGTGATCAGTGGGTGATGGTGGAGGTGATGAGGTGTCTGGTGAGGTGTGTGGAGGTGCAGAGCGGTGGATGCACCTCGCTGGTGGTCGGTCGAAGATGAGGGAGATGAAGGTAAATAGTGGCTGTCGAGGGGTGTTTCCTGAAATTGAGGGAAAATGAGGAGTGGGAGGAGAGTAGCTTATCTGCGGGTATTAGGATGAAGGGGAGGCAAAGGAGACGAGCGGTGCATATGTGCCATCGTTGGGGAAGAAAGCCCTGAGGTGGAGATGACGGTGATGAGGAGGAGGTTGGAGAGGCATGCGCTGGTGCGATGCAACGCGGAAGAACAAGATGGAGCTAACTCTACCACTGGTATGGTGGCAGAGTGACGAGAGGAAGGAGGAGAGATCGCTGGAGCTTGCAGACATTTGACCGGAGATGAGAAAGGGGGAAATTGAGAGGGTATCTATGGCCAAATCAAGCTTGGAAGATGCGTCAAGGACTAAGGGTCCTTTTATAGCCGCTGGCCGAGCCCTTTGTGCTTGGAAGGCAAGCCTTCCAATGCAAAGGTCTCGTTGGAGATGGAAGGTTCCCAAGACACCCAAATCTCTCGAGTGTTCGCATGAGAGATTTGGCATAAATCAGATCTGGAGATCTTGTTCAGACGATGGAGAAATCCTCAGAGATTCTTCCTTCCAAATCTGGGAGATCACTGAGCATTCGTGGAGATATCCTCCTCAAATCCTCGCCGTAGTGGGATTCCTCTGCTGTAATGGCAGAGGGACCTGAATGTAAGGGTGGCGAGGAAGTTAGGGGGCTCTACGGAGGGGTTTTCAAAAGTTAGGGGCCAGAATGTAATTGAGTGGACCATTTTGCAAAGTAGGTCAAGATGACTTTTCTTTAGTCCCAAATTTTGGTATAAACCTAATTTAGACCTAAGGAATCTAATGGTGAAGTTGGATTTTAGGTTTGGCCATGTTTGAATGGACATTTTTCACAAAAACAAAAATTAGGTTGAATACTAAGCTAAGACCCATATCTAAGTCAACATAGGTTTTCAAGGTCAAATTGAAGGTTCTAAGCCCTAGGGGATACTTTTACATGAATTTTAAAGGGTTTAGTTGATTTTTATCCTGACCAGAACCTTGTGAAATTAAGTGGGTTTGTTTTAGGGTTATAGAATGTCATTTAATTTTTAAATCTCACAATAACCCTTTCTTGACTGAACCATCCTAGTTTTCCTCTTATTATGTCCAATTGACCTATGTTTAACCCCTGAGAAATTCCATTGATGTACTGCAATGGTAAAATTGTAGTTTTACCCTTTAGTTCATGTTTCCTTCCTAGAACAGTAATCCCTTGAATTAGGCCTTCCTTTAGGTTACGTAGGAGCTTTTATTTACTTTCTCAGGTGAAAATGAGCTAGTTAGGGCTCATGATGAGGTTCTCATCAAGGGACGAAGGGGGATAGAAAGGTGGATGGTGCATACTTGCTGCCACCGGAGAAGAGAGTTCCAATGGAGGGAGAACGATGACGATGAAGAGGCTTTTGGCACGTGTGCAGGTATAGCACGACGCGGAGGAAGGCGATGAAGACAGCTTTGCCACTGGTACTGTGGTAGAGTGACGAAAAGGAGGAGGAGGAGTCAGAGCCTGCTGAATGCTTGGCCAGAGGAGAAGAGAAGAATTAGAGGGCATTCTCCAGGCAAACCAAGCTGGATCTGAGCAGCAGGGATAGGGGAGCCTTTTATAACATCTAGCGGAGTCTCTTGTTCTTGGACGGCAAGCTTCCAAGCGTAAGAAGTCTCGCTGAAGTAGGACTATGAGAGGGATACCCATGTCTCTCGAGTGTTCGCACAAGTGATTGGGTGCGAATCAAATCTTGGGATTGTGTTCAGATGATAGGGAATTCCTTAGAGAATCTCCCTTTCAAATCTGAAAGGGGATCTTTGAGGAATCAGGGAGAAATCCTCCTCAAATCCTTGCCGGAGTAGGACTACTCTGTTGTAATGGCAGAGGGACCTAATTGCAAAGAGTGGCAAGGAAGATAGGGTGGTTTTCGCAATGATTTTCAAAAGATAGGGGTTAAAATATAATTAGGAGGATTGTTTTGCAAAGTAGGTCAGGGTGACCTCCCCTTAGGCCTAAATTTTGGTACAAACCTAATTTAAACCTAAGGAATCCAATGGTGAAGTTGAATTTTAGTTTTGACCACATTTGACTAGACATTTTACACAAAAACCCAATTTAGGTCAAATATCTAGTTGGGACGCCTACTTAGGTCAAAATAGGTCTCAAAGGCCAAATTGAAGGTTGTAAAACCTAGGGGAGATCTTTCCATGTATTTTAGAGGGTTTAATTGATTTTTATCCGGACCAAAACCTTGTTGTATTAAGTAGGTTTGCTTTAGGGTTACAGAAGTCATTTAATTCTTAGATTGCACATGAACCCATTTCTTATTGAACCAACCCACTTTTCATCTTGTTAAGACCAATTGACCTATGTTTAGCCACTGAAAAATCCTATTGATGTACTGTAATGGTAAAATTGCAATTTTACCCTTTGTTTCTTATTTTCTTCTCAAAACAGTTATTCCTTGAATTAGGCCCTTCTTTAGGTTTTCTAGGAGCTTTTGTTCTCTTTTCTTGGTCAAAATGAGCTAGTTAGGGCTCATGATGGTGTTCCCATCAATATCCCTATCTGTGTCCATCTGTCAGATAATCTTGATTTAAGCTCACTTCATGATCTCCATGCTTACTTTTGGGGCAAGAGCAACAAGGTTGAAAATGATCTTACCACATGGTAAAGAGAAAAACAAAGAAGAAAACATGGAGTTGTAGTCAAGGTTTATCGCCCTTATTCATGTGCACATAGTGACCATCTGTATTGGGCTTTTGGTTTCCTCCTCAAGTATGTCTAAGTTCAAGTTTTCTATTTTAAAAATAATTAGAATTTGATCTTCTATTAAGTAGTAAGAGCATGTTTTTGGGTGCCCCAAATTGGTTTTACATCACCAAGTAGAATTGAAACATGAACTTAACTTATCCATGTTAAGAATAAGCTCTTACGACTTTCTCATTCTCTCACTTATCCTAATCGTCCTTCCTTGCATAATTTACAGGTCCCAATCAAGTTGTACAAAGAATGAAGATTAGAATCCAAAAGATCAAGAATTTCGTGAACATAGATGGTTACCCTCTCAGCTATGCTACGAGGATGTGTAGCACAACCTTGCTTTTCTCATAGTTTTCCAAGAACCAACATAAAGAATAGTCTTGAAACATTCATAGAATAACCATTTAACAATAAGAGTGCCCACGCTAAAGTAGACATAAGGGAGGGTTTTTTTCCTGAGAAAGGATGGAGCATTAACCTATGTCACACTCGATTCTAATGGTAGAGACGGTGGTACAGTACTTGGTGTAGGAGTTGCACTTCTTGACCTTGACTTGGGTGTGGTGCTCAATGGAGTGGGCATTAGTGAGGACCTTGCAGCCGAATATGACGAAGCTGCTGCTATTAGAGCTATACTACCACTTCCTCTGACAAGGAAGGGAGAAGCTGGGCTCCGTGGGTATGTAGAACACCTTGATGATCACGTCCATCGAGGGGACGATGTTCGCCACTTGCTCTCTCTAGGGCATAAGGGATGTCAACTCTGTGAGGAGCACGTGGCAATCACACTTGAGTCTAACACCATTGTTCTTTTCGATGATGATGAGTAGGGACGGGGGCTAAAGGGGCAGTAGTGGTGGTGGCAACTCTTAGGGGAGGAGAGAAGGGTAGCGGTGGAGGAGGATTCGTTGTCCTTACGAGGGTGGCTTGGGGCATGGAGGTGCTTGGGAGGGTGCCAGAGCAAGGGGCACAGGGGGGTCAAGGGGTTCTGGAGGAGGGGAAAGGTGCTGTGCTTCTCTACCATGGGAGTAAGAGGGAGGTGACAGGTTAGGGTTAGGTTTGGTGGACTGAAAGGAGGATGTGGTGTAGACTCGGATGGGCTATGTTAATATGGTGATTTTATCGTTATAATGAGTATAGTGGTTAACCTAAATCAAGCCTAACCATCTCTTTACAAATTTTTTTTTTTTTACCGGGCCTACTTGATTTTATCTTGGTCACTTTTAGGCCCAGGGTTGAACTCAGGGAAGTGGGATTAGAAGTGAAGTTTCTACGTCTTTCATACAACGAATCTCTTCCGTTCGTTTATTGTGTTTTTGGTTTTTTTTCTATTTAAGATTTTTTCTGATAATTCTTGTCCTTGAGGCACACCCTCAAAATCAGGTTCTTGGCTTTGAGCCAAATCAGGGTTTCAAAACTGGTCTTGCTATTCGCAAGACTGAGTACCTGCAAGTCAAGAATTACCCTTTCTCTTTTATATATTTTTTTTATCTTTTTGCTGGAAGAAAAGAGAAGCAGAAATAAAGTAAATATAGTATATATATATGTATATATTATATATGTATAAAGGGGTGGGGGTGGAGGTGGAGATGGTCTGTAACACGATGTCGAGTTGGTTGTCGTCTAGGAGGACGCAATCAATAGGACGAAGCGCCGCGTGAAATGTAAGGTGGATTGGTGGAAGATGAGTGCGAACACACTTTCTGTATGCTTGTATCAAGGAATATCAGCAACTGGTGAAGATATTCCCACGATACAACGATTGGTAAGTAATATGAAATTATATATATATGTATATATGTAAATATATCTATATGTATATATATATATATGGTTATAAATATATAGGTATATGTAGTTATATATGTATATATATATATATATATAGATATGTAAATATATGCATAGATAGATATATGTATACATACATATATATATATATATATGTATATATATGTATAAGTATGTATATATAACTATATAGATGTATATATATATGTATATATGTGTATAGTAATATATGTATATAGATATATGTAGATAGATATGTATATATAGTTATAGATATATAGGTATATATGTATCTATATTTGTATAAATATATATATGTATAAATATATGTATATATACGTATCTCTACTTATACTTAGCTACATAGGTATATATATGGATATATATATGTATATATATATATATATTTATACGTATATAAGTATATGTATATATGCAAATATATATGTATATAGATATATATAAGTATATATATATATATGTGTATGTATATAGACTAATACAGAGTTATATAAGTACTAATATATGTATAGATATATGTATATATATATATGTATATAAATATATATAGATATAAATATATATATGTATATATATATATAAATATATAATAGTGTATAGGTGAGAGTGTATGTGTGCGAGAGTGTGAGTGTGTGTGTATGTGTTGGCAGAGAGAGTGAGGGAGTGCTGTGTGTGAGAGAGAGAGAGAAAGAGAGAAAGAGCGCCTGCTGTGAAGAAAAGGTGCTTTTAAGTCATCTGCAACAGTGGGGTGACGTCTGGTGATCCACGTGCACGCAGGGGAGTGGGCGCGGAGGAAGGAATGCAGTGCACCGTGCTGCATGAAGAGCGGACAGGTGCGGGCAAAGGGAGACGCGGATGCAGATGCTGAAGTGGGCAGGCGTTGGCAGACGTGGGTGCACAAAGACGCGCGGGCGGGCACTGGAGAGGGTGCAGGGAGGGACGCGGGAGTGGGTTGGGGCTAGTTACTGCACGCCAGGTGACCGGTTTGGTGAGAAACTTACCGGTCACTGCACTGTAGCCATAGTGTTCTGCTGAAACGCGTGAATAGTGGCTACAGTGCCAGGGTGAGCCGCACAACTAGGCATTTCCAGTGCTGTGAGTGTGGGAGGTGTGGATGGCTCAGCGTGCACGTGGAAGAGGCTACGTCGGCTGGGCTACGGGCAGGACTTTGCGACAGAGCACGTGGGGAAGGGGCACGGGAGAAGGAGCGCAATAGGGTGCACAGAGAGGGGTGCGGGTGACTAGCTGGCACGTGCGATGGAGCTTGGCTGGTTGTTGCAGGGGCGTGCAGTGGCCGGTTGGGCTTCAAAGATTGAAGCTTTGTGGAAATGGCAGAAGTGGCAAAATGTTGAAACAGGGAAGAGAGAAGCACCACTCCCATTGGCTCTTTGATGAGCTGGGCGGTGGTGGACTCATAGTGGTGGTTGTGCACCATTGTGAGGTGCTGCTGCCCACAGAGTGGCTCCTCAGAGGAGGAGAGGCTGTGTATGGAGGGAGAGGGGAGAAGGTGGCCAGGATGGAGAAGCTGATATTTGTGTGGGTCGACCAAGCCCCCTGCAAAGAAGGTAGCCGTGCCTTTTTTATAGAGGAAGAAGGCATGCACAACCATGCCCTCACTATGCATGTGCTGTGCATGGCTTGGTAGGGCATGTAGCTACAGGGCAAGCTTGCTGCAGAGCAAGGCACGAGGAAGAAGAGGCCATGTCTTGCGGCCGCGAGAAGAATTCAAAGTCAAATAAAAATAAGAAATAGAGATGGTGAATTTTGCAAAGCAGCACTTGAGGAAAAATGTAAATTTCAAGGCCAATATTTCACTCTCCTCCCCTCTCAATTAAATGCATGCATGCGTGTATTTTTACAATGCGACAATGTCTACCTAATATGCACTAGTAATGCTATGGAATGGCACAAGATGACACAATTGCAGGTGTATTTTTGCGGTGCAATCATACCCCCATGCCTATCTTTTGCTAGTCCCTAGCAAAACATTTTTGTGTTGCATTTAGAACTGATCTTTAGCTGAAGATTTTCTTCTGAGGCGACATAAGTGTGCTTATTGTTGGATATTGTGAGAACCAATTGCAGAGAAGACTACCAGTACTTTAAGTCTCACATGACATAGATCATTTCTCGACTAACCAGGACTCTTGATATTTAAACCTTAAGTACGATTTCCAAGACCCAGGAGGTTTTTGCCATACTCAGGAGCTCAAGGGATTTGTGCATAGTGAAGGATCAAGACTGACTAGATGAACATTAAGACTCAAGCCTAGGGTTTCACAAATTTTTAAGTGCAGGTTGGTCACAGTTCCAGCTCATGTCTTCAGATTGACCCTTAAAAAGATGATGGAAAACTCAACTCCCATTTTCTCACATTTGTGGCTCAAAGAAAACAGGGTATTTGCGACTTACCCTGAAGAACTTTTGTAGGGAGAAGATTTTATAGACATTTGTGAGATATACTGACTTATTTGCTTTTTTTTTTTTTAAAGATGTGTCAGTATATATCTTACAACATTATTTGGAGGAGCACACTTTTCTTTTTGGTGGGAGGGTTCCCTTTTGGTGGAAGGGGTCTCTCCTAAACATAAGACTAAAGCCTGGGATAAAAAGTCTACCTGCGCGCACAGGTAAGGACTCCACCTTCCCTAATGAACACTAGGGTTGGATCTTATGTTCACCTGGTCTTTCTTGATATGTGTAGTGTGAATAAAGATTACTTAGACTCTCAAGTAGAAGCAAACCAACGAATCCTATACTGGTGTCTCAGGTACAAGAATACGTCCTTAGTTAGGAGAGATTCCTATCTATCTTGTCAATGCTCAAGTGAATCAAGTCGAGCCTAAGCGAATCAAGCTTCTATGTCCTGGAAAGTCTTCAAAACAGCGATTGAATATCCATAAAAACTTACCGTATTTTTGTTTCAGCCTTCAGATCATTACTAAACACCATTTATATATATATATATATATATATATATAGGTGGAAACTGCATGATACCATAAAATACTCAGATCCTATTGATGCCTATCCACCCCCCATGCCAAACGATGCTATGTCCTCATATGCATGCAGGGTAGGGTAGAGGAAGGACGAAAGATCGGGTAACGAGAGCTATGGTGCAGGGTATACACCAAGGTGGTAGGGTGGGTGGATGGTGGGTGGTGAAGTGAAAAGTGAAGTGATCGTGCCAGTGGCGTGAAAAGTGATGGTGGATGCTGAAAGATCTGGCATTTCCTGGGATGAGAGTGTCCCAGGCGGATCGGAGAACAAGTCAGGAGGAAGAAGTTGGCCCTCAGATTAGCCAAGAAGAGGGGCTTCTTGGATATATGGATCCAAAAGGGAATAGCCCCAGTGAGTAGGATGTGGGCTTAAGGTCCCAGTGTGGATTTGCAACTCCGCCTAATTTGGCGGGAAAGAAAGGGCAATCCGATATTCAAGAGTGTGGACTGGCGGTGAGTAGCCCAGATATGACTCAGACCACGAGGTATGGGAAGCGGAGAAAACCACGTCAGAAGTCTTGTCAGGAGAAGGTATGTGACAAGGGAGGGATGGGGGAACATCACAGTATGTGTTGATCAGGCAGTCGTCTATGTTTACAGGTAATCCGTAGCAGTCAGAATAGGTCCCAATTAGTCCGATACACGCGTTGACGGCCATGTCCTCGTCAGACATGTCATCCTTGATACCATCGCAATCAAAGTTCTTGGCTGCCTTGAAGATGTTAAGCTTGATCTTTTCAGATCCAATGGCAATCTCAATACAGCTCGACTCGCAGTCGATATGGGCACGGGCTGTGGCCAAGAAAGGTCGACCAAGGATGATCGGACAATCAGAAAGTGAGCTAGGAACTTCCATATCTAAAATAAGAAAGTCAATAGGAAAATAGAGACTGTTGACCCTAACCACCACGTCTTCCACCACACCATTCAGAATTTTGACAGAATGATCTGCCAACTGTAATGTGACAGGGATGGGTTTCAGATTTCCCAAGGAAAATTTTTCGAGCATGATGGTTGGCATAAGATTGATGGAAGATCCTAGATCAAGCAGGGCACGATTAAAATTGCAGCCTTGGATGCTATAGGAAATAAGTGGTGTGCCTGGATCTTTCTGCTTCGATGGTAGATTCGATAGTATAGCACAACTCTCATGAGGTGAGAGAACCACCGAATTCTTAGTTTTCTTTGAATATCGCCTGGGTGCTGTGTAGTCTTTGAAAAATCGGGCGATAGTAGGTATGTGGTCGATAGCCTCTAGCAGGGGTACCTTGATTTCAACATCCCTGAACAAATTACGCATGCTGTCAAAGGCCTGTGTATCTTTCTTCTTGCATTTTGGCTCCCTCAGTAGAGCCTCAGGGAGTGGGACTGATTCTGGCACCAATTTGGGTGTATCACCCTCTCGCGAATGCGGTGTGCATCCCGAATGAGAGGGCGATGAAGAAGACGGGCCAGGATTAGGTCGAGGTGGATCGACAGTCTGCTTACCACTCCTCGTAGTGATAGCATTGGATGATGCAGGTCCAGTGGGATCATATGGCAGAGGAGGGTTCGCAATTGGGACATAAGAGTGAGGTGCTACAGTGGGATTAGCCTAAAATCCCGGTGGAATGCTCAGAGCTTGCAGAATCTGGTGAACCTGTCCCTAAGAAGGTTGTACCTATGGTTGCGGACCACAGGGTACGAAATTTCATGAGTTGGGAACAGGTTGGGTGGGAAGAGTGCCTTGAGATCGAGTCGCCATGCATAGTTGACTGATCTCAGCATTCTGTTGCGCCAATTGGTGCTGAAAAGAGGTCATGTTCTCTTCATGGCGCTTTGACATTTCCGTCATCATTCGCATCAATTTATCAAGAGGACTTGATGCTTGTTCTGCTTGCAGTACACAAGGGCCTGATGGCGAATTCGCCATAGGATTAGATTGGGCCCTTGGGATGACGGGTGCGAACGGTCGCATTGGTCCACCCGCGGGGTTTTGGCGCTGCGAGTTGTTGGACCATGCGAAGTTCAGATGATTTTGCCACCCTAGGTTATAAGTGGCAGAGAATGGGTTGTTCCCCAGGGCGCCAGCATCTTCTATGCCAGAAGACGTGTCCGCATGTAAATATGCATCCGAGCACACGGAGGCTTGGTCCTCTGTGTCAAAATACTGGCTCGCAGAAGCCAGTTGCACATGAATTACCGAATCGTTCGGCGTGACACTCGGTAAGGAAGGTCTTACGGGGTTTCTTGGGATAAGCCTGGTATTGGAAGAATTTAGATTGTGATGAAGTGGTGAGATGGGGGTGTTTGCCATAGATCGGGCGGGGTTGGCCGGAAGCTCGTCCAGCTTCTTGTGCACGATAGAGACTTCATCCAATTTCTGTGTGATAAGGCTGAGATCAGTGGATGAATGGAAGGTCCCATGTAAACTTCGTGGACATTACGGGGTAGGCTGGTACGATTAAAGGCGACAATGGAGGCATTGTTCATTGAATTTTCACTCATATTTTCAAATAATTCGAATGCTCCATTCTCGTCTTTATTCAAGAAATTCCCTCTGCAGGAAGCATCTGCAATTTGCTTCAAAGTCTCATTTAGCCCATAGTAGAAAATCTGGGCTATATGCTAGTTAGGCAGATCATGGTGCGGACACTTCCTGAGGAGGTCATTATATCTCTCCCATGCCTCATGAAACTGTTCGCCATTTTGTTGCGTAAATGAAGTGATAGCACGGCGAAGTGCGTTGGTTTGCCCAATTGGGAAGAACTTCTTGAGAAATGCTATTCGCATCTCTTCCCAAGAGTGGATGGTTCTCCCAAGGGTGCGTAACCATTGCGACGCTTTATCCCGCAATGAAAATGGGAACATTTTCATGAGGACTATAGGTAACCCGATATTTCTTGGCTTAACTGTTTCAGCTAATCGGGTTAGGTCTTCCAAGTGGAGAAAAGGATCTTCACTTGCAAGACCAAGGAAGTGAAAATTTATCAAGCCAATTATATTAGGTTTCAGTTCAAAGTCGTCCCCGCCCATGGGGACCTGAATTTGTCCAATGTCTCTGTAGCAGTGGGATTCTAATAGGAGCTAAGAGACCTAGGCTCCTCTCGTTCAGGAGGGTTCTGCATTTCCTCCAATGTTTCCCAAATGGCTTCAATTTGTTCATTATACATTTCCATTTGGGCTTGGAGGCGGGTTATGGGATCTAAGGCTCCACCACCTGGTGGGTTCTAAGGGCAGTTTCCTCCTTCGGGATTTGGGGGTGGGCGTGCAGCCATGTTTGTGGAGGAGGAGGACGATTCAGCCTCTTTTCTAAAATTATCAGGCAATTCACCCAGTTCAAGGTTTTGTGACCTCCTCCCAAACATGACTACCGCAGGAAGAATTGTGGGATACGAAGGGAAAAGGAGATGAGAGAAATGATGCCGCAAAGGTACACTTGATGACAAATCAATACAATCAAATTCCTAACTTCTGCAGTGTGCCCTTAGACGTAAAGATCTAAGTTACCTACTGTCACGAACTACAGAACCGAATGCGAGCATCGCGGAACCACCGGGCCAGATTGAAAGGCCATTTGTCCCAGTCTTAGACACCCGATAGCACGCGGGAACCCTCACCAGCACGTAGGCACTACACGTAGGTAGTTAGACCTCCAATCCTTATGAAGGGTCAAGTTGCTACCAGTTTTAGTTAGAGGCTTAGGATCAAGTGCTTCTAGAATGTGAAGGGCATTATTTACAGGTAATGCCCAAGTGATTGATTTTACAAAGTGTGTAATCCAAGCTTGCAATGGGGAAATCTCCCTGAATTGAAGTTTTAATTGGTGAATGGTTTTTACAATTCAGCCTTAAGTAGTATGGATTTTAGGATTTCTTTGAATTACCAATTCAACCAATCTTTGGGTTTTGAGAGAATACAAGTTTTCTTCTAAGCCCAACAAACCCTTCTTCAATGTTAGTTGGTTAATGCATGCTAAAATGCAATGGGCTTCTCGAGTTGGAGATTTCTATGTGTGGATGCATGAATCAGTTTTAGATTAGTGTGAAAGGGAGCCAAAGCACTTCAATTCAAGTGCTCCCAATCACCAAAATGATTTCCACACACAAGGCTCAACCAAAAGATAGAGAAAATCAAATTGTTGGGGTTGAGGTATTCGGGATCGAATCTTAGGCACATGAAAAGTCATGGTGGGGTTGGAATCAACTCAATTCCAAGTCTCCCCACCAAAAAGGTGATCCCGAATTGCAGATAAGTGAGGCAAAGAGGGATGGCAATCAATCTTTTTATTTTTACCTTAAAGAATACTTCACACGGCGAAAAATTCAAAAATCAAGATTCTTGGGTTTTCGCCATGCGAAGTAAGGTGGGAAATCCCGAGGTGGTGGGAGTAAAGGCAAACAATCAAATAAGCGAGTTTTAATCCACTTGCCCCAAGAGATCCCAAGAAGTTTTTCTAGGTTTTCTTTTAGTTTTTTTTTTATTAAGGTTACAAGTTAACCTAGGTTGCTAAGAAAGAAAGACCTACTTGTTCTGCAACGTGTGCTAAGCTCCAGTGCGGTATCGACGTCTGCATGCTCTCGTTCCTACCTTGGATCTACCTACGTTTCCGACTTCGTTTGCCTGTCTTCTCCTTGCAATAGGTTCACCTGCATAGCAACAAACAAAAACACCCGTGAAGAGAAGGGTGTGAGAAGCGAATAGTTAAAGGAATGGAATAGAAACTTACTTGAATACGCACTTCCTCGGCAACGGCGCCATGAAAGGAGGATGTGGTGTAGACCCGGATAGGCTATGTTAATATGGAGATTTTATCGTTATAATGAGCATAGTGGTTAACCTAAATCGAGCCTAACCATCTCTTTATAAATTTTTTTTTTTACCTGGCCTACTTGATTTTATCTTGGTCACTTTTAGTCCCAAGGTCAAACTCAGGGAAGTGGGATTAGAAGTGAAGTTTCTACGCCTTTCCAACAACGAATCTCTTCCGTTCATTTATTGTGTTTTTGGTGTTTTTTTCTGTTTAAGATTTTTTTCTGATAATTCTTGTCCTTCAGGCAGACCCCCAAAATCAGGTTCTTGGCTTTGAGCCAAATCAGGGTTTCAAAACTAGTCTTGCTATTCGCAAGACTGACTACCTGCAAGTCAAGAATTATCTCTTCTCTTTTATGTATTTTTTTTATCTTTTTGCTGGCAGGAAAGAGAAGCAGAAATAAAGTAAATATAGTATATATATGTATATATTATATATGTATAAAGGGGTGGGACTGGAGGTGGAGATGGCATGTAGCACAGTGTCGAGTCGGTCATCGTCTAGGAAGATGCAATCAACAGGATGAAGTGCCGCGTAGAATGTAAGGTTGATTGGTGGAAGATGAGTGCAAATACGCTTTCTGTATGTGTGAATCGGGGAATATCAGTAACTGGTGTAGATATTCGCGCGATACAACGTGTGGTAAGTAATATGAAATTATATATATATGTATATATGTAAATATATCTATATGTATATATATATATGTATATATAGATATGTCAATATATGTATTGATAGATATATGTATATATATATATGTATAAGTATGTATATATAACTATATAGACGTATATATATATATATATATGTATATATGTATATAGTAATATATGTATATAGATATATGTTGATAGATATGTATATATATATATATATATGTATATATAGTTATAGATATATAAGTATATATGTATGTATATTTGTATATATATATATGTATAAATATATGTATATATATGTATATACATATATATGTATCGCTACTTATACATAGTTATATAGGTATATATATAGATATATAAGTATATAATAGTGTATAGGTGAGAGTGTGTGTGTGCGAGAGTGTGAGTGTGTGTGTGTATGTGTCGGGAGAGAGAGTGAGGGAGTGCTGTGTGAGAGAGAGAGAGAGAGAAAGAGAGAAAGAGTGCCTGCTGTGAAGAAAAGGCGCTTTTAAGTCATCTGCAGTAGTGGGGCGACGTCTGGTGATCCACGCACGCGCGCAGGTGCGTAGACGTGTGGGGAGGCACGCACACGTAGGGGAGTGGGAGTGGAGGAAGGAACGCAGCACACCGCATTGCGTGAAGAGTGGGTGTTGAAGCGGGTGGGTGCGGGTGAAGGGAGACGTGGACATAGACACTGAAGAGGGTGGGCATTGGTAGACGCGGGCGCACACAGACGCGTGGGCGGGCACTGGAGCGGGAGCGGGGCAGGACGCGGGCGCGGGCTTGGACTAGCTGCGGCGTGCCGGGTGACCGGTTAAGTGAGAAACTTACCGGTCACCTTACTGTAGCCATATTGTTCCGCTGAAATGCGTGAACAGTGGGTACAGTGCCGGGGCGAGCCGCGCAACTAGGCATGTCTAGTGCTGTGAGTGCGGGAGGTGTGGACGACTCGATGCGCCCGTGGAAGAGGCTGCGCCGACTGGGTTGCAGGCGGGACTTCGCGATAGAGCACGCGGAGAAGGGGCGTGGGCGAAGGATCTCGACAGGGCACCCGAAGAGGGGTGCGGGTGACCTGTTGGCGTGCGCGATGGAGCTTGGCCGGCTGCTGCAGGGGCATGCGGTGGCCGGTTGAGCTTCAAACCTTGAAGCTTTGTGGCAATGGACGAAGTGGCTAAATGTTGAAATAGGGAATAGAGAACCACCACGCCCACCGGCTCTTTGATGAGTTGGGCGATGGTGGACTCACAGTGGTGGTTCTGCACCACTGTGAGGTGCTCCTACCCACAAAGTGGCTCCTTAGAGGAGGAGAGGCTGCGTATGGAGGGAGAGGGGAGAAGGCGGCCTGGAAGGAGAAGTTGTTGTTTGTGTGGGTGGACCAGGCCCCCTGCAAAGAAGGTAGCCACGCCTTTTTTATAGAGGAAGAAGGCATGCACAGCCATGCCCTGGCTGTGCATGCGGCTGTGCATGGCTTGGCAGGGCTTGGCAGGGCATGCGGCTGCAGGGCAAGCTTGCTGCAGAGCATGGCGCGAGGAAGAAGAGGCCATGTCTTGTTGCTACAGGAAGAATTCAAAGTCAAATAAAAATAAAAAATAAAGATGGTGAATTTTGCAAAGCAGCACTTGAGGAAAAATGTAAATTTCAAGGCCATTATTTCACTCTCCTCCCCTCTCAATTAAAGCCATGCATGCGTGTATTTTTACAATGCGACAATGTTTACCTAATATGCACTGGTAATGCTAGGAAATAGCACAAGACGACACAATTGCAGGTGTATTTTTGTGGTGCAATCAGGGGCTCAGGCGGGAGAGAGTGGCTAGGGGTCTCTTAGGGGGGAGAATATGAGTTTTTATTGTACACAAAATTTAGCGGAAGGGAAGGTTCCTTGGAAAAAAATGGTGACCAAATTTTGGGGATGCTTAAGCTGTCCTAGAAAAGGTAACAAATTTTAGGAGGCCAATTTTTGTGTTCCCTATGTCTTTTTAGTCACTAAAAATAAGTCCATCTCTAAAATATGGTCACTAAAAACACATTTGGTTGTAATGTCTCTTTCTTCCTTGGTGTGGAGTATGGGTGGATTAATGGTGGACCTAACTAAGGGATAAGATGGGAATTATGTGGTGGTAGGGTAGGGTATTTATAGGTTGGGAAGGGGGGGTGGTTATGGTATTTTTTGGAGGGAAATGAAGACATTCTTGGATATTTTTGGAGGGAAAAATGGCTAGGAAATGAAGTGGTGTCTTGGTTTTCCCTCTAAAAGTATCTTCTAGAAGGTGTTGATTTTGGAGGGAAAAAATGAGGGGTGGAAATTGATGAGCCCATATTTGTGGGCTAAGTATGCATTTTATTGCCTAGACATTAAGTTAATACATACATTTATATAGCATACATTAATAAATAAGTAGGATAACATTAAATCTCGTGCATTGCATGCAGTACATGAATTGATAATATCATTTAGAATATCATGCATTAAAATAGGATTATAATTAGTGTTTAACATAGAAGTTAAGGGTTTGTACATAAATAACCCCTCATTTCTTTATTTTATTTATTTCTTTCTTCTTCTCCAACGGATGCATGCAGGAGAGTTAGCGCCAGCGACCATTGTAGCGCCAGCGACTATTGTGGATCCCTGCGCCCCACGATATCATCGCTTCACCAACGTCTGCTAGTGTGCCTCCTCTTGCAACATAAAAGAAGATAGCCGCATTGATAGCGATTTCACGCGGTTTGTTAAATACGTCGTTATAACGCGTAAAATCGATCAACTCTTAAATTTATATCCCAGATAGGGGAGTATCTAGGGTCATCCAAGGAGGCAAAAATTGCAAAATTAATCCTCTTGCTTACAGATAGATTTCAACTTTCTTTTTGATATTTTTCAATATGTAATTTTTTTTTGTATTTTGAAAAGACGAGGGCAAAATGCGAATTGTAACGAAAAGTACTTACACCTACAAATGCTTAACTAAAATTTAAAAGATAGAAATATCTTCCTCCTAAGCTCACTCTAGGCAAGTGGAGGCCTAGAGTAATTAGGAAGAAGAGGTGAAATAAGTGCTAGAACCAAAAGTAACAACCGCAATAAAAAGCTAAAAGAAGGCAATTTGATTGAGTAGAATGAGTGTTCTTTTCAAGGACAAGTAGAGGAATGCTTCTACTAGAACTTAAACAAATCTAAAAGCAAGAAAAGAAACACAAATCCTCTTGCAACAATGGTGAAGAAAGGCGTCTTCTTGCTCCAAGCCTAGCTGCTCCTTGGGTTGAAAAGAGGGCCTCCTTCTTCTCCTTCCTTGAGAGCTCCTCCAAGGTGGAAGCTACCACCTTTAATGATCTCTCCAAGGGGTAGGCGTGCACCACCCTCAAAAACTCCTCCAAGGTGGTGTGACCACCTTCAAGTTCTCCTCCAAGATCTTCCTTGCCTTGCTTCTCCTTTGGCTGGCGTGACCCAAGAGAGAAGGGAAGAGGGGAAGGCACCAAGGGGACAGAATATCCCCTTAATCTTCTTCTTCTCTCTTGGACGTGGGCTTCTTGGTGGAATATGAGAGTGAAATTGCTAGCCAAGGATGACTTGAATGGTGGTGGGTAGTGGTCTTTTTATAGGGTAGGATGGGGGGTTAAGGTACCCCTTGAAATGGAGGGCTAGGATGGAAAGATAAGGGTGGTTGGTGATCCTATGGCTAGGGTGAGTTGGCGCCACCCCAAGGGGTGTTAAAGGGGGTGGTTATGGTGGTGTTGGTGTCTTTTGGTGGTGGAGAGACACCCCCATGTTGGCGCCAACATGGGGTCTTCTAGAAGGGGGGTTAGGTGGATGGTGGAGATGGATTCAAGGAGGATTGTGTGGTGGAGATGAGGGGGGATTTTGGAGGGAAAAGTGGCACCATTAAGGGGTGGTTATGGGTAGTTTTTGGTGCCACTTTTAGGTGTCTTTTGGAGGTGGTGGGTAGGTTAGGTTGGTGCCAAGTAGGTTAGCTTATGTGGAGCTTAAGTGGAGCTAGTTGGGTGGAGTTGGTAGGTGGGTTTTTGGGGTGGTACAAGCCACGGAAGTTTGAGCATAGTTAAGCTAAGCTAAGCTAGCTTAGCTAATGGAGGAGTAGAGGAGAAGATGTTGGAGCTAGGGTTTGGAGGAAGGAGCTGAGGAGAAGAAGTCTGGAGTTGGAGCTGGAGCTGGCTGCTGCTGAAGAGGCTGGCATGGGGCTACTCTAGCTGGCTTAGCTTGCTAATTCTTTGCTAGTTGCTAAGCCAAGCTAAAGTGAGCTAGCTTCTACCAAAATGAGCTGAGGTGAGCTAGGTCTGGTGCTCCCGGGGAGAATCAAGCTGGTTGAGGCAGCTAAGGTAGCTTAGCTCAACTGAGTTGAGCTAGGCTGAGTCCCCGGGAGCTGGACTTGAGCTTCCTGAGCTGAGATGAACTCTTCTTCAGCTGGTTGGAGTTGAGTGGAGCTGAATGTAGCTGGATCTGAGCTGGGGTGAACTCCTGTCAACTCAACTGAGCTAGCTAGAGCTCCCTGTGAACTAGTGGGAGCTGAGATGAGCTAGACTCAGCTAAGTTGAGCTGGATCTGAGCTGACTTGAGCTAGGGTGAGCTGAGATGAACTCTCTTGAGCTGCCATCCAGCTGAGATTAGCTGAATGGAGCTGGGATGAGCTAACCCTAGTTCAAGTAAGCTAGGTTCCAGCTGCGGTGAGCTGGATCAAGCTGAGGTGAGCTGGATCAAGCTGAGGTGAGCTGGATTAGGCTGAGTTCCAGCTAGTCTGGGCTTCTCCTTCACCATTTGCCTTCTTGAGTGCTAGGGTTTTAGGGATCTGTGCATCTGTACATCCCTAACACTCACAAAAACACATTAAAACGACAATAAAAAATGCAATGCATGCCTATCCTAATTTATGCCTAAATGCAGCCCAAAAACCCGTTTGCGGAGTAAAATCCTAAGAGCTAGGTTTGTTTTAATGCATAAGAATGATGATAAACTGGCGTTTATCACACCCCCATGCTTATCTTTTGCTAGTCTCTTAGCAAAACTTAAAATGGAATTTTTGGGAAATCTATTTTTTTTTTACTTTGGAGGAGAAAAAGAGATCAATGGACCTTGGTAGATTAAAAACACTGGAGGTACGGGATTTGTTAAAGATAAACATCGGGATTTATTTTTGGATTCAACCATTAGATAGAACGGGATCAATATATCTTCCAAAAAATTCTCAAATTAACCCCTTGTTAATTCAGATGACTTGAAATGTTTGTTTTTAGGATTTTTTTTTGGCTCATGAATCTGATTCTCAACTTGCAAAATCCTTTAAAACCTTGTGGCTGTGCTTGTGAAAAGCCAACATTTATAAGGGCGTGTTAATTTATTTATATATATATATATTTTTTTTTTCTCCCCCATGCTTATTTTTAGCTTAGTCATACAACAGATGTGTTGGGATCATCATTCCCGTTACCATTCCTCGAGGGGGCTCTGCCGCCAGTACTTCGAGATAGCACTGTCCATGACACCACCCAGGAGCTCACAACCCCAGAACACGATGCGGTGAAAAGGGGCGCTCCAAACAAACTCAAGCTCTTCCTCCGACACTATAGGTAGAGCACCGTCCAAGACACTTGAGCTGCTAAAATGCGCTTTAATGCTCCGTCTAAAGATATGAAATATAGATATGGAGCAACGCCGAGGCGGTAACATGTTGACATCGCGTCCTTAAAGGAGGCATTTTCCTCCTTCTCGGCGGTGGGAACTCAAACCAATGATCTGCTTCAGACTTTCACTAAGTCCAAACAAGGGAGGTTTTCAAATTTTTAGTTATTTTTAAGTGTTGGCTTGTGTGTGAAGAGTGACACAAGAAGTTTCTCAAAACATGCAAGTTTTTGAATCAGAAACTAAGTCAAATAATTTCCATATTGCAAAATAGGATCAAGTCACCTGAACTATTATGAGTTCAGGTGGAATTTTATAGAAAGATATCTGATCTTGTCTAAAATAGACCCTGGAATTCTAATGATCAGATCCATATCCTCATCCTTAGTTTGTTAAAGATTAAATCCATTGTACCAAAAGTGAATTTTTCGACCTTAGTCCTGATTTCAAAATTTTTCCTCAAAAAGTTTCTAACATTTTTTTATTTTTTATTTTTTTGGGTATGCAAGCAGGAAATAAATTAAACAAAAATGCATGTTTTTAGGTTTTGAAAATCCTGAATCGATCGTAAAAATTTAAAAACACCCCCCCATGCTTAAGATATGCCATGTCCTCATGCATTAGGAGGGAAAAGGGATCACCTTAGTGATGATGGTCGGGTTTAGGATGAACAAAACCTGGAAAAAGAAGAAAAAAGGAAAGCAAGAAAATGATGGGTTACCTCCCATCCAGTGCTATCTTTTACGCCATTCAGCCGGGCGTGATGTGCACTAGTGATCAAGGGTGGCTGGCTTAGTAAAATTAAAAGATTCAGATGGAATTTTAGGCGTATGGTCAAAATAGGGCTTTAAACGCTGGCCATTGACTTGAAATATCGAATTAGTTTTTGGATCAAAAAGGTCAACAGCGCCGTATGGATATGTTTTATGGACAATAAAGGGGCCGGTCCATTTAGATATTAATTTGCCAGGGAAAAGACGTAATCTCGCATCGAAAAGCCAAATACGTTGATTAACGTCAAAGTGTTTCCGAACAGTATATTTATCGTGAAATTTCTTTGTTCGGTCTTTATAAATCCTCGCATTTTCATAGGAAAAATTACGTAATTCTTCCAATTCAGTTAAATGTAATTTTCTATGGTTACCGGCGCCAGATAAATCCATATTAAGTTGTTTTATTGCCCAAAAAGCCCTATGTTCTAATTCTACCGGGAGATGGCATGCCTTCCCGAAAACCAGACAAAAGGGAGACATGCCAAGCGGAGTTTTAAAAGTGGTACGGTAGGCCCATAAAGCGTCGTCCAACTTGGTGGACCAATCTTTACGGTCGGGCCTAACCGTCTTTTGTAGAATATTTTTAATTTCCCGGTTAGAAACTTCAGCCTAGCCATTAGTTTGGGGGTGATATGGTGTGGAAATTTTATGATTAACCCCGTATTTAGAAAGGAGGTGACGGAATTGTGAGTGGGTGAAATGTGAGCCTCTGTCACTGATAATGGCTTTTGGTATGCTGAATCTTGAGAAAATATTTTTCTTAAGAAATTCGACAACCACACAGTGATCACTTGTGCGGGTGGGTATTGCTTCTATCCATTTAGAAACATAGTCTACTGCGACTAAAATATACAAATACCCACCAGAGTTGATGAACGGTCCCATGAAGTCGATGCCCCAAACATCAAAAATTTCAACCTCTAAAATAGGATTAAGGGGCATCATATCCTTTCGAGTCATGTTGCCGATGCTCTGGCAACGCACACAGGACCGAACGAAGTCATGAGCATTTTTGTGCAAGCTGGGCCAATAAAATCCTGCATTAAGGATTTTAGCTGCAGTTTTCTTGCCCGAAAAATGTCCACCACAGGCCATTGAGTGACAATGTGTTAAGATATCATGGATTTCAGAATCGGGGACACATCGTCGAATGACCTGATCAGCACAAATGCGGAAAAGGTCGGGCTCCTCCCAAAAATAATATTTAATATCAGCAAAGAACTTATCCCATTTTGTTTTTGGCCAATCAGTAGGGATTTGTTCTGTTGCTAAGTAGTTTGCGATGGGCGCAAACCAAGGGAGGGTTGCAGCAGCTAAAATACTTTCATCAGGGAACTGATCTGGCGGGGTCATTATGTCATTCGTCATAAGACGAGAGAGATGGTCAGCCACTACATTGTGCAATCCCGCCTTATCCTTGATTTCCAGGTCAAATTCCTGGAGCAGCAGAATCCAAAGGATAAGGTGGGGTTTCGCATCTTTCTTTGTCAGCAAATATTTAATTGCTGAGTGGTCTGTATAAACAGTGACACGTGACCCCAACAGATAATATCTAAATTTTTCTAAGGCAAATACAATGGCAAGAAGTTCCTTTTCAGTAACCGTGTAATTCCGTTGTGCATCATCAAGGGTTTTGCTAGCATAATAGATCACAACGGGCTTCTTGCCAATTCTTTGCCCTAGAACGACCCCTATAGCAAAATCTGAGGCATCTGTCATTAATTCAAAGGGACTATTCCAGTCAGGTCCCTGCAATATTGGCACCTTAGTAACCTCTTTCTTCAACCTCAAAAAACTCTCCAGGCACTTATTATTAAAATCAAATGGCTGGTCTTTAGTAAGAAGCTGACTTAAAGGCTTGGAGATTTGGGAAAAGTTTTGTATGAATCGACGATAGAAACCCACATGACCCAAAAAGGATCTGATTTGTTTGACAGTAGTGGGCAGTGGGAGCTTAGATATAGCATCTATTTTTGCTTTATCTACCGCGATTCCTTGTTTAGAAATAACATGGCCCAAGACAATACCTTCTTGGACCATGAAATGACTTTTTTCCCAGCTGAGGACCAGATTAACTTCTATACACTTTTGGAGGGTTCTTTCAAGATTTTTGAGGCAATGGTCAAAAGAATCTCCAAAAACAGAGAAGTCGTCCATAAAAACTTCTAGACATTCACCTACCAGGTCTGAAAAAATTGCAAGCATGCACCTTTGAAAAGTCGCAGGTGCGTTGCAAAGACCGAAGGGCATTCTTCAGAAAGCAAAGGTTCCGAAGGGGCAGGTGAAAGTTGTTTTGTCTTGGTCCTCAGGATGAACCGCTACTTGATTATAGCCGGAATAACCATCCAAAAAATAGTAAAATTCCCATCCGGCTAACCACTCCAAGATTTGATCAATAAAAGGGAGCGGGAAATGATCCTTCTTGGTGGCGGTGTTTAATTTTCGATAATCTATACACACGCGCCAAGAAGAAGCGGTTCGAGTGGCTATATTCTCCCCCTTTTCATTGGTGACAACTGTTAGTCCAGCCTTTTTGGGGACAACTTGAGTTGGACTAACCCAGGAGCTGTCAGAAATGGGGTAGATGATATCAGCATCCAGCCACTTAATAATCTCCTTTTTTACCACCTCCTGCATAATAGGATTCAAGCGCCTTTGTGGTTGGCGAGAGGGGCGAGAATCGTCCTCTAAAAATATACGGTGCGTACAATAGGATGGATGAATGCCTTTAAGATCAGAAAGGGTCCAGCCAATAGCTTTTCGATATTTACTCAAAACCTGGAGAAGTTTGTGCTCTTGTGCCCCGGTGAGTCCAGAATTTATAATCAGGGGCAGGGTCTGATTTGGACCCAGGAAAACATATTTAAGTGAATCGGGCAAAGGTTTTAATTCCAATTGTAGGCCCGGTTCCGAAAGAGTTTCTGCTTTGTGGGTTAGAGGTGAGGTGAGAGTGAAAGGGTCAGCTGGAATGTTAGCTGGTCGTGTGGTTGAGGTGGAAGGGTGAGAAAAAATAGATTGTTCAGGAACCGTATTTACAGCAAAACAGGAACCTAATTGGGAAATCTGCAATGTTTCCTCCACAATGTTTTCTATTTCTGAATCTGAATCATCAAAGAAATCTGGTTCCTGGAATCGCCTAGAGGCTTGAAAAATATCTAGGGTTACAGATTCACCGCCACACATGATCTTCATCTTTCCAGAATCACAATCAATATTGGAGTGGGCGGTGGCTAAGAATGGTCTTCCAAGAATAATGGGGGCAAA
This sequence comes from Thalassia testudinum, assembly GCA_037157565.1. Taxonomy (NCBI): domain Eukaryota; kingdom Viridiplantae; phylum Streptophyta; class Magnoliopsida; order Alismatales; family Hydrocharitaceae; genus Thalassia; species Thalassia testudinum. Next base: position 17,141,991 of record JAZHRO010000007.1, read on the forward strand.
CTTAAGTGCTTCAGGTACCTCTATGTCCAGGACTAAAAAGTCTACTGCGAATAGACAATCTTTGACCCGGACAAGAACATCTTCAACAATTCCCCTCGGTTTAATCGTAGATCGGTCGGCTAATTGGAGAGTAACCTCAACAGGTTTCAATTCACCGATCTTAAATTCCTCAAAAATAACTGTGGGGATAAGATTAATTGAGGCACCAAGATCCAGCAGAGCACGATCAAATGAGGTATCATTAATGATAACTTGGATTAGGGGGGCGCCGGGATCTTTTCTCTTAAGAGGTAGTTGGCTCTGCACAACTGAGCTGACTGTCTCTGGAAGAATTACCTTTCCTAAATTCTTGGGCTGCCTTTTTGGAGTACATAAATCTTTTAAGAATTTTGCATAGGCAGGGATATACTTAATGGCATCTAGAATAGGGATATTAATTTCTACTTGCCCAAATAAATCCATTAATTCCTTCTCAGTGGGCTCAAATTTTGTTTTTTTCTTTTTTGAAGAGTGGAGGGCTTGTGGAAATGGGGCAGGGTTGCCCTATTTTGCGTGAATTGGTTCCTGAACAATAGGAGGGGAAGAGTTAATCTGTGTGTCATTAGAGCGGGTTTCTTTAACAGGCAGGGTATTTTGAGTGGTTTTCCCATTCCTCAAGGTAACTGCATTGGCAGTCTTGTTGTTTCTAGGATGAGGACGGGGGGCCTGGCTGTTATTGAAACCCGGCGGATGCTGAGGTGCTGGCTGAATTGGTTGACTGTGATATCCACCTTGGAATTGATTCCTTTGATTATTTGGGTTGGGCATGGGTTGGGATGGTAAATTCCCAATAGGTCGATGATCAGGAGTAACCTTAACTTGTTGTTGTAAATTGGTAACCATGCGGGTTACTTCTGTCATTTGAGTCTGCATTACTTGCAGAGTTTTCATGACCTGATTGTTAATATCATCCTGGGATGGTCCGGGTTGACACAAAGGTTGCCCATAATTCCCAAAATAGTTTTGTTTGGGAAAAGGAATCGGATTCGGGTTTTTCCAGGAGTGATTCGGGTTAGTCCTCAAATTTTGATTGGAAATGTTGGAGGGGTTTCTAAATTGCTCCTGGAGAGCATAAATATTTTCCGAGGTGGAATCAAAAATATTTTGGTCAAAATTCCCGGTTAAATCTTGCAGGAAATCAGCTGGAAATTGCTGGTCAGCAGATGTGGCATCGATATTGTGTAGATTCTCTCTTCGGAGAATGTGTGGGGGGTTAGTGTGTGGAGAGTGGACGTGTGGAGCTTGTTTGTTTGTGAGCTTTTCTTCTATTTTCTTTTGGTGAATTTGCATCTGGTCCAGTCATTGAGCTAACATATATAAATCATCTTGTGTGACTGGAGCAGAGGTGGTTTTGGAGTCAATTTCATGGACTCCGTGTCTGGGGTTTTGTGATTTGCCAAAAGTGTCCATTGAAGTCATGTTAAATGAGTTTTCACTCATTTCTTCAAAAAGAAGATAGGCACTTTCGGCGTCTTTGTTAAGAAAATTGCCCCCACATGAGGCATCCACAAATCGTTTTAATTGATCTTCTAATCCATGATAGAAGATCTGCACTAGCTGCCATTGTGGAATTTCATGGTGGGGACAACTTCTTAGAAGTTCCTAAAATCTTTCCCAGGCTTCATGGAGGGGTTCACCAATTTTTTGTTGAAAGGTCGTTATAGATCTTCTTAATGCATTTGTTCGACCGATCGGAAAAATTTTTTTAAGAAAAGCACTTTTTAATTGGGGCCAGGTGGTAATAGGACGCCCAACTGTTCTAAACCAATGTGATGCTTTGTCTTTGAGAGAGAGAGGAAAGAGTCTCATTAACCACATGTCTTCCTGCACATTGCGGGAACGAGTGGTTTGAGCGAGGATAGTTAATTCCTCGAGATGACAAAAAGGGTCCTCTATTGGAAGACCATGAAAATGCTTGATAAGGTTTAGAATAGCGGGTTTGATTTCGAAATCCTCTTGTGGTATGACCACCCCTGGTCTCTCCTCATAATTGGAAGGATCATAGAAATCCTTAAGAGGAACGACAGGCTGTTGGCGAGGTGGTGGATTTTGTCCTTGATTAGCTAGGTTCGTGACAGTCCTAGCTAGATCATCTTGATTTTGTTGTAGTCGAGCCAAATGGTCGACCATTAATGCAAAGGGATTTGTATTATGGGTTATAATTAGAGGGCCACCTGGCCCTGCTGGTATTTCTGGTTGCTCCAAGTTAGGAAGGTGAGGGAGGGTGGAGTCAGCTTGTGGGTCGGTTGACGGGTTAGAAGTGGAAGCAGAATTTTTTTGACGGCTTCCTGGGTTTTCCATTTTTTTAGATGACGAGGGGGAAGAAAACAATGATTTCTTGCTGCGGGGGGCGAAATCAGATGGTCCCTCGAGGTGTGGCTTTTGGGACCGTCGCCCGTGCATGCACTACTTGGAAGACTTGGAGGGGAGGAGAAGAGATAGAGATGAGAGAAAGTGTGCAAATCAAACAAACAAACTAGACCTAACTTAAATGTGACTCCCTAATAATAACCTAAGACTTGGTCTATATAGGAAATAAGTAGTCAATAGTGAATACCCGTTCTATCAACAAATCTAGCCAAGTTGCTTAAGGGGACGTTTGGGACCAAACGTTTCCCAGGGAAAACCCCAGGTGCTTGTACAAACCCGCGCCTGGTCGTTTGACACGGCCCCTCAGCCTGAACACCAGATATAGATGATAGAATTGGTATCAACTAAAGAAAACTTAAGACCTAAATAGCAAGCCTGAGTTGATAAAGCCTTAGGGGTCAAGTTGCTACAAATTTTAATTAGGTCTAGGATGCTATAGTGCACACGGAATGTGGAGGGCGTTTATTGGGTTGTTGCCCTGTTATTTGATTTTTTTGTGTGTGTGCAGGAATTGGAGAGTGGCTCCAATGAAAATCAAGTTGTCACACAATTTTTTTGTATTTTTGTCTTTTAGGATTTGATTTAATTGAATGTATTTTAGGGTTTCTTTAGTTAAATTTTCAAACAAGTTTGAAAACCCACAATCAAAGGAAAATAAGTTGTATGGGTGATTGTATATTTCCTTTGAATTAAGCCTCAAAAGAGAAAGAAAGAAACCCTAAGCCAATTATCCCTAAGACAGAAATTTAACTACCAATGAGTTATTTTTTTAGGCTTTCAGAATTAAGTAGTGGTCCAAACAAGTCAAACAACACCACTAATTTTAATAAAATCAAACAAGGATTCCAGAAAAGATTTTTGTAAGATTTTAGGAATTCGTTTGATAATTGTTTTGAATTTTTAATTGTACTGGTGTCAAAGTCCAGAAATAATACCTGTGGGTATTATGAACTTTTTAGTACTACCACCGACCTTAGAAAATTTTTATGATTTTATATGATATATAGAATTTCACAAGGATTCCAGAAAGCTCAATTTCACAAAAATTTGATGAGTATAAAAATTCTGAAAATTCGCGGACAGTAGCAAAATAGGAAGATAAGAGGGTATGACCCCTCTGCAATCCACGAATTTTTAAAAATTAAATATAAATCCAATTGATTTGAAATTTGGAACAGATGTTCCTAGCTTAATTGGGAATCACTCTATGAAATTGTATGATTTTAGGAGGCCTAGGGTGTTAGGAATCGATTTTTTTCAAGTCCGGATAGAAATCAGGACCCGAAAAATAGAACACCAATACTTGCAATGGAATGTTGCTAAAGAAGCATACAAGCAAACAATGGATTTTAAAATGCACCACTCCACTTAATTTAAGTGTTTAGGGTCCTGAAAGCCAAGTTTAATATATTTTTGGTAGTTTTAATTATTTATGTGACTAGAAAGAGGAACCAACCTGAATTTTCGCGGGAAGAAAAGGACCTTTGAGCTCTCTCTTCCAGATTCCCGCCTTCCCGCTGTAGTTCCGGCACACACAAAAGAAAGAAAGAGAAGGGGATGAGATCCACTTCAAGCAAGAGAAAATGAGTTAATGCAAAGCCGTGCCTCCCCGGCAACGGCGCCAAAAAGTGATAGCGATTTCACGAGGTTTGTTAAATATGTCGTTGTAACGCGCAAAATCGATCAACTCTTAAATTTATATCCCAGATAGGGGAGTATCTAGGGTCGTCCAAGGAGGCAAAAATTGCAAAATTAATCCTCTTGCTTACAGATAGATTTCAACTTTCTTTTTGATATTTTTCAATATGTAATTTTTATTTGTATTTTGAAAAGACAAGGGCAAAATGCGAATTGTAACGAAAAGTACTAACACCTACAAATGCTTAACTAAAATTTAAAAGATAGAAATATCTTCTTCCTAAGCTCACTCTAGGCAAGTGGAGGCCTAGAGTAATTAGGAAGAAGAGGTGAAACAAGTGCTAGAACCAAAAGTAACAACTGCAATAAAAAGCTAAAAGAAGGAAATTTGATTGAGTAGAATGAGTGTTCTTTTCAAGGACAAGTAGAGGAATGATTCTACTAGAACTTAAACAAATCTAAAAGCAAGAAAAGAAACACAAATCCTCTTGCAACAATGGTGAAGAAGGGCGTCTTCTTGCTCGAAGCCTAGCTGCTCCTTGGCTTGAAAAGAGGGCCTCCTTCTTCTCCTTCCTTGAGAGCTCCTCCAAGGTGGAAGCTACCACCTTTAATGATCTCTCCAAGGGGTAGGCGTGCACCACCCTCAAAAACTCCTCCAAGGTGGTGTGACCACCTTCAAGATCTCCTCCAAGATCTTCCTTTCCTGGCTTCTCCTTTGGCTGGCGTGACCCAAGAGAGAAGGGAAGAGGGGAAGGCACCAAGGGGACAGAATATCCCCTTAATCTTCTTCTTCTTCTTCTCTCTTGTACGTGGGCTTCTTGGTGGAATATGAGAGTGAAATTGCTAGCCAAGGATGACTTGAATGGTGGTGGGTAGTGGTCTTTTTATAGGGTAGGATGGGGGGTTAAGGTACCCCTTGAAATGGAGGGCTAGGATGGAAAGATAAGGGTGGTTGGTGATCCTATGGCTAGGGTGAGTTGGCGCCACCCCAAGGGGTGTTAAAGGGGGTGGTTATGGTGGTGTTGGTGTCTTTTGGTGGTGGAGAGACACCCCCATGTTGGCGCCAACATGGGGTCTTCTAGAAGGGGGGTTAGGTGGATGGTGGAGATGGATTCAAGGAGGATTGTGTGGTGGAGATGAGGGGGGATTTTGGAGGGAAAAGTGGCACCATTAAGGGGTGGTTATGGGTAGTTTTTGGTGCCACTTTTAGGTGTCTTTTGGAGGTGGTGGGTAGGTTAGGTTGGTGCCAAGTAGGTTAGCTTATGTGGAGCTTAAGTGGAGCTAGTTGGGTGGAGTTGGTAGGTGGGTTTTTGGGGTGGTACAAGCCAAGGAAGTTTGGCTAATGGAGGAGTAGAGGAGAAGATGTTGGAGCTAGGGTTTGGAGGAAGGAGCTGAGGAGAAGAAGTCTGGAGTTGGAGCTGGAGCTGGCTGCTGCTGAAGAGGCTGGCATGGGGCTACTCTAGCTGGCTTAGCTTGCTAGTTCTTTGCTAGTTGCTAAGCCAAGCTAAAGTGAGCTAGCTTCTACCAAAATGAGCTGAGGTGAGCTAGGTCTGGTGCTCCCGGGGAGAATCAAGCTGGTTGAGGCAGCTAAGGTAGCTTAGCTCAACTGAGTTGAGCTAAGCTGAGTCCTCGGGAGCTGGACTTGAGCTTCCTGAGCTGAGATGAACTCTTCTTCAGCTGGATGGAGTTGAGTGGAGCTGAATGTAGCTGGATCTGAGCTGGGGTGAACTCCTGTCAACTCAACTGAGCTAGCTAGAGCTCCCTGTGAACAAGTGGGAGCTGAGATGAGCTAGACTCAGCTAAGTTGAGCTGGATCTGAGCTGACTTGAGCTAGGGTGAGCTGAGATGAACTCTCTTGAGCTGCCATCCAGCTGAGATTAGCTGAATGGAGCTGGGATGAGCTAACCCTAGTTCAAGTAAGCTAGGTTCCAGCTGCGGTGAGCTGGATCAAGCTGAGGTGAGCTGGATCAAGCTGAGGTGAGCTGGATTAGGCTGAGTTCCAGCTAGTCTGGGCTTCTCCTTCACCATTTTCCTTCTTGAGTGCTAGGGTTTTAGGGATCTGTGCATCTGTACATCCCTAACACTCACAAAAACACATTAAAACGACAATAAAAAATGCAATGCATGCCTATCCTAATTTATGCCTAAATGCAGCCCAAAAACCCGTTTGCGGAGTAAAATCCTAAGAGCTAGGTTTGTTTTAATGCATAAGAATGATGATAAACTGGCGTTTATCACGCATCATCAGAAGGGAGGCCACCGTCCCGACCAACCACTATGCAAAATCCCTTGAGCTTCTCCATTTCACCATCACTAGCCTCAACTACAGCAGTTTGCTCCACCACTATAGGCATGTGTCGTGACTGGACACTCTACCAAATCGGAGCAATTGCGTGACTGTGAGCACCTCAGTGTGCATTCCTCCATGCTACAACAACAGCATGCAGTACCTCGTCACCACCATCACCAGTATCCACCTCAGTTCCTCACCTCCGTGCCAGTTAAGACGTCTGGGAATGATCCTAGACGTCTGACCTCCATCTTCCTCTTTGTTTCTTCTTCCTTTGTTTATTCCTCACTTTAACGAAACCCACCACCGCCATTACCAACGGTCATCACCTTCACCAATGCACCTCCACTGCTGTGCCCCCACCGTCGCACGCAGCGGCACGCTCACAACCTAAGCGCATCCGTGACCTCTGCGCATCTTCTACGCATGTTTAGCCCACTCGTGTGTGGAGCTCCCTAACAGCAGTAGCTCCACCACATGCACATCACCCACACAGCGTGTCCTCTCCACGCGCACCCTCGCTGATCCCTGTAGCTCCAACACCTATAGCCGCACGCTTAAGAGCATGCCCTCTAGCAGCTACTCGCGTGCACCTACGCGGCTTCAGTAGCAGCTTCCCTATGCGGTCCTACTCACCCTTCAGCATTGTGAGCACCCATTTTTCCCATGCCTCCTACACCTCTGCACACTTTCAACTGCAGTGAGATCTGCCACCAGTGCCCGTGTGCAGCCCAGCGCGCCTACGAGTCCACGGCCGCACGGCCTACAGCATGCAGCAGCACCGGTTGAAGCAGTAGTCCAGCAGTCATGCACACGTCCGCACACTTCCAGCGGCAGTAGAGAACTGTAACCACCGCCACCTGTCACCGTTCCTCACCTCCGTTCGGCCTTCTTCGACCACCTCACAACTCACTGCTGCCACCGCCGCGAAGCCCTTGGTCTAGAGAGCTTCCTCCGAGCTTCACACCTCCGACCATATCCTCCTCTTCGCGCGAGCAGGAGAGAGGAAGGATGCACTATTTTAGTTCATATTAGTATTTACATTTACATGCCATTACCACAAAAACTATTTTTGATTTATCATTATTTTATTATGGTGATTTTATGCAAAGAACCTCCCTATTTCTCGTAAATGCAAAATCAGCTTATCTAATCATTGTTACATTGGTCTAAAGGCGATTTTGATTTCATTTCTTAAGGAAATTAATTGTGGACATTTGCTTTTAACCCTTGAGAGTTTAAATAGGTCATTGCCTCCTTGTGGATATGACTCGCTCCTAATTGAGTGGTTATTTTAATTGTTGATTAGTCAATTTTTCCACCACTTACATACTACAACAACGCGTTATTTCATTTGCGAAACTTAATCGAAAGTGGGAAGTAGACACGTCAAATGGCGCTGTTGCCGGGGAGGCAACAGGCTTGTTAGACTTGCATTTATCTATTTATTTATTCACACATTATTTTTGAGGCATTTTTAACTTTGATCTTTTTGGTATGAGGTACACATATCTTCTACATCTTACCGCACCAGCCTCAGAGATCAGCCTCAGTGATTCGGAAGAGAACATTTTGAGGAAGCTGCAAGCATCAACTCATCCATTCTAAATAGATAGAATAGATAGTATATTGGATTAGTTTAGATTTAGTTTAGACTTCACATACATTTGTTTTGGGACCCTTGTTCTGGGGTACAATTTTAGGGGTTTGTTCCCCGATTTTGTTAGGCCTGTGTTGGGTAATTTTTGGGAGTTTGTTCCCTTTTTCTTCAGATTTAGGTTTTTATTTTCTTGTGGATTGATTTTATTTTGATTGTGCATAAGTAGTTTAAAAAAAAAAAAATGAGCTGCCTACCCTTAGGATGAACCATTTAGGTCTGTATGAGTAGCCTCTAGATTTATTTCTCTGCATTGCGTGCATTCTCTCATCGTTGATCGTCGGGAGCAAGGTATGAATTCTCTTACTTTGCATCCATATTTTGATCACGCATTGCATTTTGGACTTAATTACAAGGCCACAGAAGTTGTCTTGAAACGATTTAACAAGTGGTCACATTCTCTGAAAAAGGACTAATCAAAGGAGGAACGTATAAAACCCAAGGAGTTCATTTGAGACATTGTGCTATGGTTCAAAAAATTCAAACTTTTATGGTGAATGCACACATGCATGACTATGCACTAAGCATGCATTTAGACACTCCTAGGTTTTTGAGCAGCTAGGAAAGAACTCTACTATCATTGGATACTAAAGTGCTTGAAACTTAAGCTCAAAGGTTTTGTAACTCCAAGGTGGGGGATACCCTACCACAGATTTTTGAGGGTAGTTAGGAAGCACCGCGAAAGCCCAACTTCAAAGGAAGGCTTAGGCCTACTTACATCCCTTGATCTTCCATCCTTGGAGTAATTCACCATTTGGACTTTAGGGCAGAGCACCTAAGTTCCAATTAGGTCTTCAATAAGTGATTTCGTAGGTCGACAATAGGCATGTAATTGTTTGGGCAATTTGTATTCTCATCTACAATTGGACTTAAATCTCAAAGGCCTTAATTGATTAAAGACATAAAAGTCCTTTGGAATTGTGTTTGTTTGTGTATGCTTGGTAGGTGATATTTGAGGAGACAACTTGTGTTTAATTCAGAATCTGAAAGGATCCTTAGGAGAACCAACCAAGAGATAAAAGAGATGGCCGAGGAAGGAGTGAATAGAATTGTGGAAACCAACAATCTTTGAGAGATTATTTTATCCCTATCAATCAACCTGGCCAAACACTGAGAATACCTAGGGGGATAATCCATATGAAATCATGAGTAGTACCATATCTCTATTGCCCTCATTCTATGGTACTTCTAGGGATGACCCCTATGGTGAGATTGCAAGGTGTTACTGATGACGCCCAAATGCGAACCCTCTTTCGTTTCTCCCTCAAAGATAAGGTGAAGCATTGGTATCACACTCTTGATGGTAGAGTGGATACTTGGGATGCCTTGAAGGGAGAATTTTTGGAAAAATACTTCCCCATGAGCAAGACTAATCACTATAGGTGGGAAATCATAGGTTTTGCTCAACAAGATGGAGAACAATTTTGTGATGCATGGGAGTGCTTCAAAGATTTGTTACGCTTTTGTCCCCATCATCAAGTGCCAAGATAGCAAATTGTAGAAAGGTTCTACACTGGATTAAATGACAAGCATAGACAAATAGTGGATGGAGCCTGTGCAAGAACCTTTCTTACAAAAACTGAAGATGAGGCTTAGGATCTTTTTGAGACCTTAAGTGAGAATTCTATCCATTTAAATTCTGCCTATTTGAATTGGAAACACACTCTTACGTAGCGAAAGATGGAAGCAAATGAGGCTAGGGATACCTAGAATTTGGCCTTTCAGATTCAATTGTTGAACCAAAACATGGAAAGGCTTATGACAAACCCTAGCCAACTCTCGCCAAATGTCTCTGCTTCCCAAGGTTCTGAATGCTCCATTTGCAATGGCAATACGCAAGCTACTGTGGATTGTCATTGGGCCTCCCAATTCCTTGACCTTGTACAGGCGAACCTGAATGCCACCCAAGGGTTCCGACCCAGACCTCATAATGACCCATTTTCCCACACTTATAATGAGGGATGAAGGAACCACCCCAATTTTTCATGGAGATAGGGGAATGTCTCTAATATAGGGAATTACAGACCCCAACCCTTTCAGACTCAATAGTATAATCAACCTCCTATGCCCTCCGAACCATGCATGACTTCTGAGATGGATGAGCTTAAAGCCATGCAGGAAAATCAAAGTATGATCATCCAATCTCATGACAAGGCAATCAATGAGATGAAATCACAAATTGGACACCTTGTCAAGGCCATGAGTAAAAGAGAGACTAGGAAGCTTCCCAGTTCATCTATGGAGAACAGTAAAGGGAAAGGGATTATTTTTAGGGATCAAGCCCAGGTGATGACTATTCTGAGTAGTGGGAAAGAAATTTCCAAACCTAATGCTCCTATAATCCCACCTTCTCAAAAACCATCCACCCCGACTTTCGACCTCACTGGAGAAGAGCAGTCCAACTGTTCTCCATTTGAAATCACCTCACTAGAAGAGGTTGTCCCCGTTTACCCTCTTACCCGACATGACAACCCTTCCACCTGGAGACTGAGAGTGCCCTTTCCAGAGCACTTATCTGACTTTGGGTAGACTTTTGCTGGCTCATCTGGAGCCAAAGATAGGATGGATGAAATAATGGAGACTTTCAAACAAGTGCAAATTAACCTGCCCTTGCTTGAAGCTATCAGGCAGATTCTGTCCTATGCCCGCTTTATTAAGGACCTGCGCACGAAAAGTGGCAATCAAGGAGACTGGTCCAATCAAAGGTTGTCCTGCCTGATTTTGTTAGCTCAATTATACAACATGGGATACCCTCGAACCTTAAGGACCCAGGAGCCCCATACATCTCAGTGGTCATTAGCGACCTACAAATAGACGAAGCTTTGCTTGATCTGGGTGCTGGGGTGAACATCCTTCTGAGCTACGTAGATGAACAACTCGGAGGAGGCAATCTGAAGCCTTCCCTTCTAATCCTCCAAGTTGTAGGGCGTTCTTTGAAGACACCGTGGGGCCTGTTGGAAGATGTCCTCGTGAGAGTGGAGGATTTCGTTTTCCCTATTGACTTTCTAGTACTGGACACTGACCCTACCAAAAAACCAAACAATTCCTCTATCATCTTAGGCCACCCTTTTCTTGAACCTTCTAATGCTTCAATTAATTGTTACACTAGGGCATTAAAAATGGGTTTTGGGAACAGGAAAATTCGGCTGAATGTGTTCGATGCTTATAAACAAGCTTGATTTGAGGATTGTTCCCAAGTTGAGGTGGTAGATGATCTGATTGAACAGACAACTCCTGCAATTTTATGTGATGACCCCCTTTAGCATGTCATGTTAAATGAGCATTCCCATCTCTTAGAGGAATGTGAAGGGGAAGTGCTAGAACTTGAGGAATTACTTGGAGATTTTACTGAGTCTCTTTCCCCATCATGTCTACCTCAGCTAGATCTACTACCTGAGATGGGGACTTCTATTATGAAACCCTCAACCATACAAGCCCCCGACCTTGAATTGAAACCCCTTCTTGACTCTCTCAAGTATGTATTCCTTGGGAAAATGATATGCTCCCTATAATCATCTCATTTGCACTATCTGAAGTGTAAGAGGGATCCTTGTTAGACTGCTTATCAAAGCACAAGGAAGCCATAGCCTGGACAATTGCTGATATTAAGGGTATAGACTACGCTCTGCATGGATCACATTTATACTGATGACTCCATCAAACCCTTTCGAGACATGCAGAGACGTCTTAACCCCAACATGAGGGAAGTGATTAGGAAGGAGATTCTGAAGTGGTTGGACGGTGGGATCATTTATCCCATCGCAGATAGAAAATGGGTTAGTCCAATACATGTGGTGCCAAAGAAGGTAGGCTTCATGGTAGAAACAAATGACCAGGGTGAACAAGTGGTGACCAGACCCTCAACAGATTGGAGGGTCTGCATTGACTATTGCAAATTGAACACTGCTACCAAGAAGGATCACTTTCCATTGCCCTTTATTAATTAGATCCTTGAGAGATTGGTTGCGAACAAGTATTTCTTCTTTTTAGATGGCTATTCCGGGTACAACCAAGTTGCAGTCTTCCCTAATGATCAAGATAAGACAACTTTCACTAGTCGTTACGACACTTTTGCGTTCAGGCGTATAACGTTTAGATTATGTAATGCACCTACAACTTTCCAGCGGTGTATGATGTCTATTTTCTCAGACATGATTGATGAGTGCGTCGAGGTTTTTATGGATGACTTCTCCATTTAAGGGTCGTCTTTAGACCAATGTCTCCTGCACTTGGAGAATGTGCTAAAGAGATGTAAGGAGACTGGTTTAGTCCTCAGTTGGGAGAAAAGCCACTTCATGGTACAGAAAGATATTGTACTTGGGCATGTTGTGTCTAAAAGGGGCTTGGAAGTAGATAAGACTAAAGTTGATTCTATTTCCAAACTTCCATTGCCCACGAATGTCAAACAGATTAGATCCTTTCTGGGCCATGTAGGTTTTTATAGGCGATTCATTAAGAATTTCAGCAAAATTTCTAGGCCACTTTGCGACTTATTGGCGAAGGAATCTTCCTTCGACTTTGATTCAAAGTGTGCCGAGGCTTTTCATACGCTAAAGGAGGCCTTGACTTCTATGCCTACTCTCTGAGCTCCTAACTGGACACTCCCATTTTAGTTGATGTGTGATGCTTTGGATTATGCAATGGGAGCTGTTCATGGATATAGGGTTGAGGGAAAACTACATGTGCTGCATTATGCTAGCAAGACTTTAACTGAACCACAACAAAACTACACAGTCACTGAAAAGGAATTACTTGCTATAGTTTTTACTTTGGAGAAATTTAGGTCATATCCTCTTGGATCCAATGTGGTCACTTTTACTGATCATGAGACAGTGAAACATCTCATTGCCAAGAAAGACTCTAAGCCATGTTTAATTAGATGGATTCTACACCTTCAAGAGTTTGACTTGGAGATTTGTGAAAAGAAAGGAGTGGAAAATGTAGTGGCTGACCACCTGTCTCACCTTCCCCTTGATGACTCTCAATCTGGAGACATCCACAAGAAATTTCCCATTGAAAGCCTTATGTCGGTAACATCGACTTCACCCTGTTATGCGGATACAGTTAGCTACTTGGTCACTGGATAAACCCCAAGCTCTTGGGATGCACAAAAATGGAAGCGATTCATTTCCCATGCTAGATTCTTTCATTAGGAAGAGCCGAAATTATTTCATATTGGACAAGACCAAGTTTGGAGAAGATGTGTGGCTGAAGAAGAGCAACAGAGTATGTTGAGATTTTTCCATGAGCTTCATTGTGGAGGACACTTTGGTGCTAAGAAAATAGCTTTTAAGGTTCTCCAATCTAGCTTTTGGTGGCCTTCTTTATTCACGGATTCCCATTACTTTGTTAAGGCCTGTCTCAGATGTCAATGGACTAGAACTATTGGGAAGCGGAATGAGATGCCCCAACACCCTTTCCAACCTGTGGAAATTTTGGATATTTGGGGGATAGACTTCATGGGTCCATTCCCTTCGTCCCATGGATTTGAATATATCTTAGTAGTAGTAGATTACGTCTCCAAGTGGATAGAGGCCATTCCTACATGCACAAATGACCACTCTGTGGTTTTGAAATTTGTGAAGGCCAATATCATATCTCGCTTTAGCTACCCCAAGACGATTATAATTGATGGGGGACCTTATTTCCGGAACCATCATTTCAATTGGCTACTTAAGAGTCTGGGAGTAACTCACAAGATTGCTACCCCTTATCAACCTCAGACAAGTGTCTAGGTTGAAGTCTCAAATAGGGAGCTCAAGAACATTTTAGAAAAGACTATTAGGCCAGATAGGAAGGACTGGTCCCAAAAGTTCAATGACGCTTTATGGGATTATCGAATGGCCTACAAAACCCCTTTGGGTATGTCTCCTTTCCGGATTGTGTACAGGAAAGCGTGCCACTTACTCGTTGAACTTCAACATAGGGCACTTTGGGCTATTCGAAGTGTTAACATGGATTTAGAGCAAGCTGGCAAAGCACATTTACTGGAGTTGACTGAACTTGAGGAGCTGAGGAATGATGCTTATGACACCTCCCAAGCTTACAAAGAGAGAACTATGGTCTTGCACGAGGCATACAAGTACATCCTTAGAAAGACCTTTGAGCCCAACCAACAAGTCTGGCTTTTCAATTCAAGACTTAAGTTGTTTCCTGGAAAAATGAAATCATGCTAGGATGGGCCTTATATTGTCACCAAAGTATTTCCGCATGGGGCTGTGGAGGTCAAGAATCCTTCCTCTTCAGCACCACCCTTCACCGTCAACGGCCAACGATTAAAACCTTATGTAACTTTGGATGGCCAGTTGGTTGACAAGATCACTCTCGAGGAGCCTTAGCTCCTTTCTCTTCTGCCTTAGGTAATATTTTCCCTTGGTCATTCTACATTCAATGCGGACATTGTTTGAGCAAGGCATGGGGGATAGGATGTGAGGCATCTGTACATAGTATTTATGCATAGTGCATTCATGCATTTAGTTTAAATATTATGCATTGCATACATTTGTTAAAAAAAAAAAAAAACATTTACATCATTAAGCTTAACTGGCTAAGCCCTGCATTCTTGGGCAGACCAGAAGTTTAGGTTAGACTGTGTTGACTCTAGGTGCCTGACTTTAGAAGCTAAGTTGAAGTCCTAGCTCTAGACCTTTAGGGTCCTTTGTGGACTTAAAAACTCAAGTAGGAGTTAAGTTGCAGATCATTCCATGAGAGGTTGAGGAAGGAAAGCTAGGGATTGAGTTAAAGGTTGGGTAGTATCTAGTGTCTTTTTCTACCTTTTGGTTTATGGGTCCTCGTAACCAAAGCATCCACAATTCACACACACTTGGTCTTGTGTAAATAGTGATCACCTTAATTCCTTTCTTGGAGAAAAATTTCGGTTCTCTTAGTTCTGACTTAGGAGAAGCTTGAAAGCACAAGTTGATTGGAAGAGTTCCTGCTGCAGAAGAGGTGGAGTGCATACTCACCTTGAGGATGCGACAATAACATGTTACCTCCTTGGCACCTGTCTCTTAGGATATCCATCCTACTATGGTCATGTAAGTGTATTGTGCGGTTCAGGTACCATGGGAGGCCCTATCTCGAAGAGCTGATTGCCACAAGCATGAATTCACTGTAGAAATACATGGGCGATACTATCTCGAAGTGTCGGTTGTAAGGAGTTCTTGGGGTTGCTATGGGCGGCGCTATCTCAAAGCATCGAAAGCCAAGCACCCTTCGAGGTTCGGTGATGGGGATAATGAATCTGACACAGACCTTTATGATATCTTATCCAAGGTTAGACTTAGAGAAATCAAACAAAAAAAATTATATATTAAAAAAAAAAGTCTCTTTCTTACTCTCTTTCCTAGTTGGCAATCAAACCAACCTTAAATAACTCAGACCAATGCACATGCATGGATGGTTTAATCTCTAGGACCAATAAACCCTAGTGTAGAGTTAGGAATCAGAGAAACTTGTGCCTGCAACTCATCTTCAGATAACCTAGTTTGTAACTTAGCAATTACTTGGGAACCTTAGGTCTAAAGTCTAAACTTAACAAGCTCTAAAGGAAGACCGTTTGGGTTGGCTAGTCCACTTGAAGAGTTGGGTTGTTGCTTGAATTTGCCATGGACTAGCAAAAACTCGACATGGGGGCATTTGATGAGGCCATATTTGTGGGCTAGGTATGTATTTTAATGCGTAGACATTAAGTTAATATGTACATTTATATAGCATACATTAATATATAAATAGGATAACATTAAATCTCATGCATTGATAATATCATTTAGATTATCATGCATTTATATAGGATTATAATTAGTGTTTAACATAGAAGTTAAGGGTTTGTACATAAATAACCCCTCATTTCTTTATTTTATTTATTTCTTTCCTCTTCTCCAACGAATGCATGTAGGAGAGTTAGCAGCAACGACAATTGTGGATCCCTACACCCCACGATATCATCTTTTCACCAACGTCCACCTGTGTGCCTCCTCCTGAAGAAGAAAAGAAGACAGCCACATCATCAGAAGGGAGGCCACCATCCTGACCCACCACTGTGCAAAAGCCCTTGGGCTTCTCCATTTTACCATTGCCAGCCTCGACTGCGACAGTTTGCTCCACCACCGTAGGTGTGCGTTGTGACAAGACACTCCGCCAAATTGGAGCAACTGCGTGATTGTGATCACCTCAGTGTGCATTCCTCCATGCTGCAACAATAGCGTGCAGTACCTCCTTACCACCATCACCAGTAACCACCTCAAGTTCCTCGCCCCCACGCCAGTTAAGATGTCTGGAAATGATTCTAGACGTCCGACCTCCACCTTCCTCTTTGTTTCTTCTTCCTTTGTTTATTCCCCACTTTAACGAAACCCACCACCACTGTTACCAACAGTCGTCACCTTCACCAACGCACCTCCACTGCTGCCCCCCCACCACCGCATGCAGCAACACACTGACAACCTATGAGCATCCGTGACCTCCATGCATCTCCTATGCATGTTCAACCCTCTCGTTCATGGAGCTCTCTAACAGCAGTAGCTCCATCGCATGCGCATCACCCGCACAACGTGTCCTCCCTACACGCGCCCTCACCGACCCCCGCAGCTCTAGCACCTGCAGCCGCATGCTTAAGAGTGCGCCCTCCAGTACCTGCCCATGTGCACCTACGTGCCTTCAGCAGCAGCTTCCCTACGCAATCATGCTCACCCATCAACCGTGCGAGCAGCCATTTCTCCCACACCTCCTGCACCTCCGCAGACTTTTAGGTGCAGTGAGATCTGCCACTAGTGCCTGCGTGCAGCCTAGCGTGCCCGCAAGTCATCCACCACGCCTGCGTGACCTACATCGTGTAGTAGCAGCGGTTGAAGAAGCAGTCTAGTAGTAGTGGCCGCATCCGTGCACTTCCAGTGGCAGCAGAGAGCTACAACCACTGCCACCTGCTGTCATTCCTCACCTCCGTCCGGCTGGCTCCGGCCACCTCGCAACTTGCCGCCGCCACTGCCACAAAGCCCTCGTCTAGAGAGCTTCCTCTAAGCTTCACACGTCCGGCCATATCCTCCTCTTCGCACGAGGAGGACAGAGGAAGAATCCGCTACTTTGGTTCATGTTAATATTTACATTTGCATGCCATTGCCACAAAAACTATTTTTGATTTATCATTATTTTATTATGGTGATTTTATGCAAAGAACCTCCCTATTTCTCGTAAATGCAAAATCAGCTCATCTAATCATTGTTACATTGATCTAAAGGCAGTTTTGATTCGATTTCTTTTAATCATGGACATTTCCTTTTAACCCTTGCGAGTTTAAATCGGCCATTGCCTCCCTGTGGATATGACCCGCTCCTAATTGAGTGGTTATTTTAGTTGTTGATTAGTACATTTTTCCACCACTTACATACTACAACAACACATTATTTCATTTTCGAAACTTAATCGAAAGTAGGAAGTCGACACTTCAGAGATGGGTTGAAGGGGTAGGTGTAGGGTTGGATTTCAAGGGTTTTCGAGGAAAAAAGTTGGCACCATTTTTAGGTGGTTTTGGAGGGAATTTGGTGGTGTCTTTTGGTGGTAGATAGGGGTGAAGGGATGTATAGGGTTGGTGCCATAGCATAGGTGGACCTAGGTAAGGTTAGTTGGTGAAGCTAATTAAGTGGGTTTTAGGGTTAGGTTTTGGTGGCCAAGGAGATGACTAGCTAAGCTTAAGGGTTAGGTTTTGGTGGCCGAGGAGATGACCAGCTAAGCTAGGCTAGCTTAGCTAGTTGGAAGTAGGGTAGAGAGGTAAAGGAAGCTAGGGTTTTGGAGGTGATGACTTGGAAGTAATTGGAAGGAGGTGGTGGTTGTTGAAGAGAATTGCAAAGAGCTACCTTAGCTGGCTTAGCTTACTAGCTCTTTGCTAGCTGCTAAGCCAAGCTCAAATGAGCTGGCTTCTATTGGTATGTGCTGAGGTGAGCTGGGTCTAGTCTTCTCAGAGAATACTTAGCTAGCTAGAGTAGCCACCTTAGGTCAAGTAGCTTAGCTCAAACAAGTTGACCTGAGTTAGGTCTTCGGGAGCTGGACTTGAGCTGGCCTAAGCTGGTTGAGGTCATCTTCAGTTGACTAAGTCTAGTTAGTTGATGGCAGTAGCTAGTCCTAGTTAGGTTGAGCTTCCAATGAACTGTTCTAAGATGGAGGAGTTGGAATGGAGCTAGGATCAATTGACATGAGCTAGTTTGAGCTGCCATCCAGTTGAGGTGAGCTGAATGGTGTTGTGGTGAGATAGCTAGAGTACCATTCAGCTGAGATAAGCTGAATGGAGCTAGGGATGAGTTAATCCAGCTAGACTAAGGTAGGATCTAGCTGGGATAAGCTAGATCTAACTGGAATCCAGCTCATAGGATCTTCTTCTTCATTTTTTGTCTTCCTAAGTGCCAAGGTATGTGGAATCTGACTTTATATCTATCCCTAACACTCAAATAGATGCACTAAAATATAATAAAAGGCAATGCATGCCTAGCCTAGGTGAATGCCTAAATGCAGCCCGAAAACCTATTTGCTGGGTTAAAACCTTAAGAGGTAGATCTATTTTATGGCAAAAGACTGATGATAAACTGGTGTTTATCATCCCAACACTTGATTTTGGAAGAGTTACCTAACTTCTACGCTAGAATGAATGATTAATTAAGTTCTGAAGTGCTAGAGAGAAGGAGATAGGTGAGGGATATCGACTTTAGGCCTCCTGGGTTTGTTCTAGGGCTTAAACAGTCAAGCATTTGTTAAGATCTGGACTATTCTTCAAGAGTTTGACGAAGTTGCAAGGATGATGTATTAAGTCTAAGGCTTAGGGATTATTCGACTTCTTTGCTTTTCCTTTGGTTTGCTGGATTTGGTAACTTGGGCACCCAAAAGTCACACATCGATCCTGTTCAGTGCGAGTAACGAAGACAAATGCCAAAAAGTGTTCTGTTCTGAAAAGGTTTTTCTCTAAGATTTGACTTAGGAGTTGCTTCAAGACACAAGTTGATTCGATGAGTTCCCGATGCAGAGAGGAGGAATGAAAAATACTCCCTTTGAAGATGCATTGTAAAATATCATCTCTTTGGTGCATGTCCCCTAAGGTATCTAAATATCCTACCTGGGGCACGGAAGCACCTTATGCTAGCTCAAGTGCCATGGGCGGCATTATCCCAAAATGTTAGTTGCCAGGGTTTGAATTTAGCTATAGAACAACATGTTCAACATTATTCTGAACTATCGAAAGCCAGTGTTCTGGGGGCTGCCATGGGCTATGCTATCCCAAACCTTCGATTGCTAGGAACCCTTTGAGGATTGATGGTGGGGACAAGGAATCCAATGTAGATCGTGTTTAGGGCCAATCCGATGTTAGACTTAGGGGAATTTAAAAAGAAAGGAGAAAAAACTCTCAAAATAAATATTTCTCTCTCTTATCAAAAATACACTGGCAAACTAAACCTAGACTTGTTACACATTTGCACGGGTGCTTTAACCACTAGGGTCAATGAACCTGTACGTAGTTTTTGCTAGCCTTAAAAACCTTCGTGGTAAACCAAAGGCAGAGGTTGGTCAGGTCAGTATCTTGGCTAGTATTCGAGTACCTTTAGGCTTATAGTTGGTATTTAAATTTGGTCTTTAGAAGTGCAGCATGATAAGGCATCCTAACGATAAGACCTGACCAAGAGACCTTGTATGATCCATATGACTTTCCTTGGGAGTAGGAAAACTTAGGCGTGGGATATTTGATAGATCCACTTTAGTGGACTAAATTAGAGCCTAATTATATGATTATTGGAATGTGAAGTTGATTTAAAGCATGAATTACATTGATAACCATCTAAGCTATAAAATTATGATTCCATACATTGTATTAATTTTTACACACCTTGAATAAGTAATTTTATTAGCTACTTCTTTGGATGCAGGAACATTTTGGAAAGTACATTTTAGTGACAAGAATGTATATTTTGGAAAGTACATTTTGAAATTTAACCTTAGTAAAATCACCGAATTGAGATTCCTTGAATACGACTGGGGGAATGATATTAATAGAGGTACCTAAGTTGAGAGTGGCGTGAAAAAAAGTGGTGTCAATAATGACAACCAAGATGAGTGATGCACCTGGGTCCTTTTTTATAAAAAGTAGCTTGCTCTGAAAAATTGAGCTGGCTGTATTTGAAAGGACCAACCTTCCATGATTCTGATTGTGCCCTTTCGAAGTAAATCTTTTAGAGGCAGGGGGAGAATCTAAGAGGGGAATATTCCTCTCGACTTGCCCAAATAGGTCCAAAGGATTGTGGTGAGAGGGCTCTGATTTTGGATTGTTGGATTGCAATTTTTGAGAGTGGGAAATAGGGTTTGAATCAAGTGTTTTTGTGATTTCTTTTTCTTCTTCCTAATTGAGGCTAGGAGAGTCAATCTGCATTGGTTGAGAATCAGTTTCATCATTTGAATGTGAAGGCCCTAAATCCATGGTGGTTTCCTCACTCCTCAAAGTCTCTGCATACGCAATTTGGTGATCACTAGGTGCAGATGAGGGAACCTGATGTTGATAGAAACTGGGTTGGTGCAGAGATATTGGGTTAATAGGAGGCTGAACTATGTGGTTCTGATGCTGGTATCCACACGGGTGTTGGTTCCTGTGATTAATAAAGTTTGGTGTGGGTTGGGATGGTAAGTGTCCTGTAGATCTTTGAGTCGGAATATCCCCAATTTGATCATTGAGATTGTTAATAAGATGGGTTGTTTCCTTTGTTTTTCTTTGGTAGGATTCAATGGTTGTGATGGAAGGACCAAGCAATCAAGAGGATCCATGGCTACCTTCCAATTTGACCTCTCTATTACTCCCACCAAAATAAATCCACAGGAGGGAGATGATCGGCCCCTTCCATCATCTTCTTCCTCCATCAAGTAGGAGGATGGGCTGGAGCATCTCTCCCTCAAGACCTCGCACCGATGACTACCATCGCGAGCCTCCACACGAACTGCCCCATATGACATCTTCCTTCCCGTCACTGCATGTTCATCACCACCGCGAGCCACATTCATGACCATGCCAACCGCAGCTGCTTTGCCACTACGTCTCGTTCATCTACTGAACCTCAACCGTGCATCCTCTCGACAAGCATGGTGACAACATCTCCATGACATCTGCTACTGCGAGCCCACTCTTCCTCTCATTCTTAGATGCTAACACACCCTCCACGAACAGCTGCACCATCACCAGAGTATGTTCTTCCTCAACCATTCATCTTCCTCTGTTTCTCATTCAAACAAACCCAAATGCATCACCGGCCACTTGCTCACAGCCACCACCGGCCACCATCCTTGCTATCGATGACCCAGCAGCACCACCAACCCGTTACGCAGGAGCAGCCAGCCCCCCACATGGCACTAAGCCCTCGCGTGAAGCCTTGCACACGAATGCGCCACTTGCTCGACTCCTGCTTCTCGTTCAAGACCTCTGTAGCAAGGCCCTCAAAAGCTTGACCACTCTCATCTGCCATGAGGCATCGCTAGTCTGAAGTCCAGAGTGCATCACCCATGCTGGCTAGCCTCCCCACAGCAAGGGCTGTTCATCTTCTCTACAGCAAGGCTGAAGGAAACCATCAACACCTATGACCATCTCAACGCAACAGCCACAATATCTCACCGTTCGATGCACCGTCAACTACATTGGACTCGCCTTGCCTTCTCGAGCACCTCCACACCATAAGAGCTACCAACCTGTATCTCTCTTGAGATCTAGGGCAACCCACACCATCGGCCAACCTCTTCGCCAACTGGTGACCTCTAGATGTCATCTCTCATGTTATTGATTGCACAGCAATTCACTCAAGTAAATATGCCCTCTTATGCTATTTCCTAATATTATGAATTTAGATTGGATAGCTTTGCATGCATTTTGTAAATATTTGCATCTGTGAGTTTTGTGGAGAAGAAGATAGAGAGAGATAGAGTCCCCATTTCCTTCATTTCCACCACCTAATACCACCCAACACAACACCACCTATTCACCACTTACATTAATTACATAACACCCTAGGTGCCTTCTCATAAAATACCCAAAAATCTCAATTCCTTGATGACATTCTCTTGTCATCTCTCTACACCCCTTCACCTATATATCCCCCATCCCATCTCCAGCTACAGACGATCAGCTCCACCTCCCACCACATCCAAATCATCGCACACCAACAACACCTCATCCATGCACACACAACCACTCCACAGCCAGCCACTCCACCTTCAGCTCTACTCTCTCCCTCTCTTCCTCCCTATATGCTGCTCTCTCTCACTAGTTGATCGAGTACCCAACAAGCAACGGTATGCTCTCCGTGGTCTCACACACCACCTTGAGCTCCACCACCGCCCAGCTCCCTCGTGAGCAGGTGGGCGTGGTGATTCTCTTCTTTTCCCTTTTTGTTTTAGCTTTCATTTTATCGGATTTCCATTGCCATTAGCATAGCTAAGAAGCTTTGTTCTTCATTTGTTTTGTTTTGCACTGTAGCTAGTGTTCACCATCATTGCAACTCATTTTCCATCACGTGTCACCTGGCGCTTCTCACTTTGTCGAAGACACTCTGACCCATTCACACTCACAGCCGATTTGACTCCTCATCATAACACCATATATCACTCCTTGCATCAACTCATGCACTTTCAACCGGTTCCCAAGCCCACGCAGCCACCACCAGTCAATTCTTGCCTTCGCCACACATGTTCCCTCTCCCCATCCACTAGCTAAGTGAGAAACTTAGTTGGTGGATTCGCGAGCTAGTTGGCACAAGTTGCCCTTGCACTGTAGCTGCAACTTCCTCCTATCACTCGCATGCACTCAGGTGATCGGTCGTTCCTCTGTTAGCCAATCACCTGTGCCTCTCCACCATGCCACCTACCAAAGCCAGTCCCCCTCATCTCCCAATCCCTCACACACGGATAGACTTGCATAAACATACACATATACATACACACACGCACCTCTCAACACACACAGCACACCCATCCACTCACAAGCTCACAAACCAACACACACATATGCATATATACATATATACGCACACACAATTGCACATATATACATGCGTGCACACACACACAAATATATATATAGATATATATATACTTAAATATATATAGTTACATACATACATATTTATATACATACTTATAGATATATATTTATACATATACATATATATGCCTATGTAGATAGTCACACTGACATTCCCTCAAACATTCACCTGCAAAGTCCCATTCATGATACTACACATTTCCATTTCCATGCATTACATCATGGGTATATTGATGTAAACATGTTTACACTACTTAAGATGTCTATTTATGCATGTTCTTAAGCATAGGATTGCATTGCATGCTATAAATATTGCATAACATGCATCATCTTGCATTTAGAGTAGTTTGAATAAAATGGAGGTTAATTGTCTCCTTTTATGTTCATGGACAGGGCAAACATTTTATCAGAGCCTCGGACCAAAGATGCAATCATACAAATGTGATCAGGGCGACGATTGGAGTTCAACGACTCCAAGACCGCCCTAATCAGACATCTGTAGCATTAGATAGTGACCAGGGAACCCAAGAAGATCAAGGACCAAGATGGTTTAAATCCGCACTTCAAACCACAAATCCGACTGCATGGATGGATTTGGATCAACGATCGTAGCCTAACGATGCAAAAATCGACTCAATCCGACGTCCGTGGCACCATCTACATCATCCAGAAGATGGACAGCCAAGATGGCGCCACATGGCACCATCTCAGCCATCCAACCGACCCTCAGGTCCGTTGCTGCCTCTCCAAAGACAATCCAACACTTGATCTGGCCGTTGGATCTTGATCCAACAGTCCTGAACGCATGTTCAAAACCACAGCTGCCTGCCCATCCACTCGCGCAGTGTAGTAGATAACGCATTCGGTTGCCTTCAGATGCACGGGAGAGCAGGCGTGGGCGAGCGTTGGATCGTCATCAAATGGCTGTGCACGCCTGATAGCGCTCACGCACTATTAGATGCGTGGCGAAGACGTGGCATCACATGCGATGGGGCACGCAAAGGAGGTGGGCGGAGGCGCGATCTAAGCCATCCGATCTCACGATTGGACGGCTGAGATTGGCTGGACGTTCGCGTGCGTTGAACGCATAGGCAAGCGAGCAGGCACGCGCATGCTGCCCACTACGCCCACGTTCAGTCCTTTAGCGACGGTTTTATCCGTCACTAAAGTTCCTGAATTAATGTTTTTAAAATTGGAATGACCAAAATGCCCCCACTCCTTACAACTATAAAAGGAGACCCCCCCACATGAAATTCTCATCCCTTCCTTCTCTCCCTCTCCAAAGCTCAAGAGAAACTTGTCCCACACCCGGGATGCTTTTCGCGATATAAAGTCAATTTTTCGTCCCCTTTCAGAAGTGGATCCCACGACGACGACGACGTGTTGCCCCATTCCCTTTCTTCTTGCTTCGTCTTCCTTCGTCCAGGCATTGTCCCGTCCAGTTCGTCCTCCAAGCGACCGTCGAGGAGGATATCTCTCTTCCCATTCTTTTTATTGCTTTCTAGAATAGATTTACTGCTTTCTAGAGTAGATTTACTGCTTTCTAGTGTAATCATTTTTCCGCTTTCTAGTTGTAATATTTAGTGTAATGAATAATCCCTTCAATAATGAATTCCACGTGCGTTCTATATCTCTTTTGATTTTTGTTTGTATTATCTCTCTCTCTTCTATTTATTGTAAATAGTCAGATAGTTCTAATCAATTAATTTACTTCGTGACAAATAAAACAAACGTGTTATTTTTAAATCAAACATCTGCCTCCCTGTGTTCGAACCGGGATTTCCGTTCCAGTATAAATTTTATTTGTTGAACATGAGTTCTTCGCTTTCATACTACGATGACAGGTTTTCAAAACCAAACACGTTAGCATAGCAACTCGCACGTTCAACATTTTGGCACCGTTGCTGGGGAGGCGATGCTCTTTGATTTTTTTTTCTTCGCATTTTCTGACTTACAAATCATTTACCTCACTTCTCTCCTTTCTTATTGTGATTGTAGGTACTCTTTCAAGACAAGCAAAAGCGGTAGATTGGAGTAAAGTGTTGGGGAAGGTTATGTGAGTTATCTCCCACTTCCCACCCATTAGATTTCATTTCACCACATAATAACACAAACGTCAATCAACCTAGGTGTTCTTATAAACTATAAGGTTAGATTGTTTGTTGTTTGACACCCACACCCACCCCAACCTCCACATTTAAAAAGAAAAAAAAAAAAAATCTCTCACAGAGGCACACAACCTCATCTGATTTTCAAACTCAACTAGTAAATCGATCTTTGGAGCCGGTACACACATCCGAACACATAATTGAGTAAAAATCAGATTAGGTAATCGCTTGTGTGCCTAATTAAGTGGTGCAACAGGCCAATTGTTTGAGTTGATTGGGTCGCACCACTTCAATTAAAATCAACGCATCAAGTGGCTGCCACATAAGTTCAACTATTAGGGATTTACCAGGCACTCCACATTCTTTTTAATCTTTAAAGGAAAACATCTTCACCTGTGCTTTCAAAACCTGGTGTGCCAACAAAACTTGTTTGAAAACACCTAAAGTTGAGTCATAAAAGCTACTAAGCAAGATTTGAACTCTAAAATTCACCACATAAAAAATAATACTGCTTGAAAACCACTGGTTGTGCACACACACACAAATCAATCAATAATTAAGGGCACAACCCGTATAAAGGGCCTATCACATTCCAAAGCACATTTAAACCTAGCCCTAAACAAAACAGAGTAGATGTTGGCCTTAAGGATTCGACTCGCTCTTCAGAGCCTAGAATGAGATTATTTTCGATTAGTCTATTTCTACTGTTCAATCTGATGTCTAGCTAGGGGAGTAGAATGAAACGATCACGGCTGGAGGGTACACTAGGAACCGGAGGTGCAAGCCAAAGGAAGAACCTTCTGCCCAGTCCCTCCTTCTAACTGGTTGGATTGAACAGACAGAAGTAGATCAAATCATTCCTTTATCTCTAGATGAGTTTTGGGAGTCTGTAGGTCTTTAGGCTAGCCCACTTAAGGATAGGTTTGATTATTTGTATTGCAGGGCGCCTTTCGTCCTCCCATCTCTCATGAATCCTTCCACATATTACACGCATTCCCGCTCTTTCCCTTCTGTTTTGAATTATCCTCAACATGATGATTATCCCGACTCATACTGTAATCAACCATCGGTTAGTTGGGATAACTCAGATTGGGGATATAGTTCCAGACCTCCGTGATTAGGGTCTAACCCTGAACACTTTGATTGTGATTTCTATCCTTCTCAGAGCCACATCGATTATAGATCGTCACCCTTTCATTCACAACCTAATATGATCTACAATCAAGAATGATACACTGATCCTTACCCATTTTCTGATTACACTGCCTTTAGGTCATCACCACATTTTGAACAATATGAAATGACCTATTATCAGGAAGGGTATAACGAATCTCAATTAGTTAATTCCCCTGCATTGACCCCAAACCCACCCAACCCTGAACCAACTCATTTGGTTCAGGATAACCAGGTTCAAGATAAGGTTCTGGCTAACTTGAGGAATATCATACAATCTTTAGAAGTTCAGCCAATACCATGCATTGAGAGATTGGAGCCCCTGATTGAAATGATTGATGATTTGAATAAGTATTTGTTGGATTGGCTCCAGGATGTTAAGGATAAGAACCTGGGTGAGTTTCTACTTGGGAAGTTAGCGAAATTGAAGATGAGATTTGTGGTCACTTTGATTCAATCATGGGATGATTCCCAGGATGAACCCTCTTTAGGAGAGCCAATTTTAGAACCCGTACAGGCACCTGTTGGGGGGACACGTGTTACGAGGTTAGCCAGATTGAATTAGAGCAACCAATAAAGGAAGATCTGATTTCTTCACCTGAGATCCTTCAGTCACGGAATGAGGAAACATGTCTCCTTGGAATAGAAAGTGACAGATGATTTTGAGACATACATTAATACGGATTTCGATTTCTTTTATTCTGATGGTGAAGATTCAAGTTGCGAAGTCTCACGTGAGTTTATAGAACATGATTTTTGTGAGACAATTGGGCATGAGGAATTTGAAAGATCATTAGATAGCCCAATAACTGAGGAAACTGATTTTATTAGGGCTCACATTATGGATCCAGAATTGCATTTTGTGGAGGATTCAATTAAATGCCTTGATTGTCAGTTACATCCCTTTGACCTTATCGATGATTCTATTTCCGAGATAATTAGACCCAAGTCAATTCTGATTCAGCTACATCATTTAGACTTGGAGATTTCAGATGGGGTCATTAATATGCAAGAGGTCCTGGAATTTAACATTCTGAATGAGGATAGGAGCTGGGAAGTTCTGATTTGGGAAGCTAATTCTGGAGGAAGTAGAAGACTGTGTCGAAGGGCTTCTATTAAGTTGAAACCATCAAACCAGGACCCTTACGACATATGTTCTGAGGATGTCCAACCTAAGCGTACATTCACTGATTATCCTTTTCAGTTTGAATTCTTTGTAACCTGACTTTTTGGTCTTGGGTTGCATCCTCATAAATCGTAGGCCCGACCCCGCTTGCATACTGATTTTAGGTTTTAGGTAATTTTTATCCAGAACCTGAGATATTCTCGATTATGGGGTATGGGTTTGCACCATAATTTGGTCCACATCTGTGGACCTCTGCTGACAGGTGAGAGTTTCTTCTGTTTACTCTGATTCTGACTTGCACTTGTGAATTCTTTAGTTCTTTTCTTTGATAGTGTGCCTAGCTGAAGGCACTAAATTCAGCACGTATACAGTTCTTTTTAATTTTCATCTCAGAGCGAACCTGACATTCATGCAATTTAGGTGCTTTCTACTCTATTCCACTATGTTTTATGTCTTTTTAATACAATGAGGACCTTGCATTAGATTGGCATGGGGGGCTGAATATTCATCTCTGAATTTATTCATCAGCTCTGTAGATTTGTTTTATTTTCTTTTATTAAAATAAAAAAATTGGAATTAAGAAGGAGAACTTGGTTTTAAGAAAATTTTCAATCTTAGGAAATACTACATTATGATTTGGACACAAAGACCATTTAGGTCTTTGGACTTAATCAACCCGTGTATCCACTAAAATGTGGATTTATTTTTCCGAGTCCTCGCCAACCTAAATTCTATTTTAATTGGAGTAAATAAGTTTGGGTGATAAGTACACAGCTTATCAACCCGCCCTCTAATTTGAGGGAATTTTGAGTTTTAAGCATCTACACACTATCTTGTCACTGATTCGTTGTTCGGCGATTCTAATGGAAATTGGGTAGCTAATGAACCTTCTAGGGTGATATGGTTGGCAAGTTATCCTAGGTAACAGCCCATAGGTAGGTTGTCCAGAGCCCAGTCACTGGACCTTTCTCTTTTTGCTACTTTTAGGTAAATCTTAGACCATGGAAGCCACCTACTTAAAAAAGCAAAAAAAAAAGTGAAAAAGAAAAGGAGAAAAGAAAAAAAGAAAAGCCACACTTCGTCGCATGAGTATGGCAGGCAAGTTATTGGTGGTAACAGCTCATCGACTGATTGTCCTGAACCCAGCTTATTAAATGCACTAAAAATTCCCAAAACACTTAGGAAGAAGCAGAGTAGTAGAATAAACCGGGGAGATATACACTGGATTCACCCTTGTGTTGACCCCGTAAAAGTAAAAGTAGGAAGAAAGCTACCGGTTGTAAAGATACACCTTTAAGCAGAATTCTCTTTTCTAAGTCACCTAGAGGCGTAAAAATTCGAAGTCCGTTTTAACTACCGGTCAATGAGTCTATCACATTCAAAACAAGATGCTTAAAACTTAGGGTTCTCATCAAATCTTGGGTGAGTTGAATGGCCGTAGAAAGCCACTTTAAAACCCTAAAACTTGAAAATCCAAAAAAAATTAAAAAGCGGAAAAAAAGAAGAATAAATGTTTCTTTGAATAAGGCGAGGGCTTGAGGCGGTCTGCATTTTCGCAGATACTCGGGCATTGTTGTGTCTTTGAAAGTTCAGATCCTAAGTAGACATTTTCTTAATGACTGAAGATAAACTCAAGCCCAAATAATCCAACCTGATTCATTTATAAATAGCATATAGTTTTTGCTAGGGACTAGCAAAAGATAGGCATGGGGGTATGATGTAAACATGTTTACACAACTTAAGATGTCTATTTATGCATGTTCTTAGGCATAAAATTGCATTGCATGCTATAAATATTGCATAACATGCATCATCTTGCATTTAGAGTAGTTTGAATAAAATGGAGGTTAATTGTCTCCTTTTATGTTCATGGACAGGGCAAACTTTTTATCAAGGCCTCGGATCAAAGATCCAGTCGTACAAATGTGATCAGGGCGACGATTGGAGCTCAACGACTCCAAGACCGCCTTAATCAGACATCTACAGCATCAGATAGTGACCAGGGAACCCTAGAAGATCAAGGGCCAAGATGGTGTAAATGCCACTTCAAACAAGAAAACCTACCGCACGGATAGATTCGGATCAACGATTGCAGCCTAACGGTGAGAAAATTGACTCAATCCGACATCCGTGGCACCATCTACATCATCCAGAAGATGTACGGCCAAGATGGTGCCATGTGGTGCCATCTCAGCCATCCAACCGGCCCTCAGGTCGGCCGCTGCCTCTCCAAAGAGAATCCAATGCATGATCTGGGCCGTTGGATCTTGATCCAATGGTCCTGAACGTGTGTTCAAAGATTCGGCCGCCCGCCCATCCACGTGCGCAGCGCAGTGGATAAGGCGCTCGACTGCCTTCAAACGCGCGTTCGGTTCGCAAGGTGTGGGCGAGCGTCGGATCGTCATCGAATGGCTATGCGCACCTGATAGCGCTCATGCGCTATTGGACGCGCGGCTAAGATGCAGCATCACACGTCATGGGGCGTGCAGAGGAGGCGGGCAGAGGTGCGATCTAAGCCATTCGATCTCGCGAACGGACGGCTAAGATCGACTGGACATGCACATGGATTGAACGCGTGGGCAAGCGAGCGGGCGTGCTCGCGCTGCCCACTACACCCACATTTAGACCTTTAGCGATGGTTTTTTCCTTCACTAAAGGTCCTGAATTAATATTTTTAAAATTGGAATGACCAAAATGCTCCCACTCCTTGCAACTATAAAAGGAGACCCCCTCCACACAAAATTCTCATCCCTTCCTTCTCTTCTCTCCCTCTCCAAAGCTCAAGAGAAGCTTGTCCCACACCAGGGATGCTTGTCACGAGATAAAGTCAATTTTTCATCCCCCTTTCGGAAGTGGATCCTGCAACGACGACGACGTGCTGCCCCGTTCCCATTCTTTCTCACTTCGTCCTCCTTCATCCTGCTTCGTCCTCCTTCGTCCAGGTGTCGTCCCATCCGGCTCGTCCTCCAAGCGACCGTCGAGGAGGATATCTCTCTCCCCATTCTTTTTACTGCTTTCTAGAATAGATTTGCTGCTTTCTAGAGTAGATTTACTGCTTTCTGGTGTAATCAATTTCCCGCTTTCTCGTCATGATGTTTACTGTAATGAACAATCCTTTCGATAATGAATTCCATGTGCATTCTATATCGCTTCTGATTTTTGTTTGTATTATTCTCTCTCCCTTATTCTCTCTCTCTTCTAACTATTGTAAATATTTAGATAATTCTAATCAATTGAATTACATTGTGACAAATAAAATAAATGTGTGTTTTTAAATCAAACGTTCGCCTCCCTGTGTTCGACCTGGATTTTCCATTCCAGTATAAATTTTATTTGTTGAACACGAGTTCTTCGCTTTCGTACTACGACGACAGGTTTTCAAAATCGAACACGTTAGCATAGCAACTCATGCATTCAACATTTTGTATATGTATATATTTATACATATGCATATATATACTGATGCAGATATTCACACTCACATTCCCTCACACATTCACCAGCATAGTCCCATTCATGATACTACACATTTCCATTTCCATGCATTACATCATGGGTATATCTACACTAGTTGCGCATATATTCCAGATATTCGCATACATCAAAGCATTCCACCCATACACCCACACGTCTGCTCCAGACCAGCACTACTTAGATGGTGGTCACACTAATCTGCACCACATCCATTGAGTCTTTGATTCAAATTCCCCCTCACTATTTTAGATTATAGTATGCATATATATACACACACATATATACATACATATCTATAAATAAGCTAAGTTTTTTCATTGATTTTCTTTTCGCATTTCAATTTCGCATCTTATTTCCTTTATTTTATTATTCACTTTTTTTGTTGAATAGGAAATGACAAGAAAATATAAAACAAAAAAAATAACTCTTGACCTGCAGTTACACGATCTTGCATTTGGTAAGACCATTTCTGATTATTTTGGCTTGTAGCGAAGGAACAATTTTAAATTAAGAAAAACCAAAAATACAATAAGCGAAAGGAATTGATGCAATTTTAAGAATTGTGTAGAAATTGATTAATCTTGAAACTCTCCTAGCTAAGTTCAACCCTGGGTGTAAAAGTGACTAACTTAAAATCTGATTTAGTCCAAGTTAATAAATTTCTATAAACTGGTATAGATTCGCTTGTAGGTAATCACTCCCATTATATACATTTCGACGCTAATATCACCTAATTAAATAACCCTACTGATGGATGGCATTTTCGCGCATTTGAAAGTCATCGGAATCGTAGTATAGCCGCGCAAAAATGTTCGTCAAAAAAAGATTTCTAAAGATAATGAGACTTTGAGTCTCGGTCGTTCGTCTCCGTGAGGCATTTGTTTACTTCTGAAATCGATCTTCTATTGCTCTACTTTGTTTAGAAACGCATGCCGATTCGTGATTATTACTTATTTAGGTATGACATGCTTAGTTGCAAGAATATTAGGAGTTAGAAACAGGCAACATGAATCATGCAAATATAATAACAATCAATAAGCTCATGGTGATTTCACAATATGGAGATATATATATAAAATCATTTTTCTTTCATTCAATGGGAGAGTTGTTTGCAACAGGAACTTTAGAGGAAAGCTTGTACATAAATGATTGAATTTTAAACCTAGCTACCAGAAAATGACTGCATACAAGAATCAGCGGGGGGATTTTGCATGCATCATTAGGGGAGAAGTTAAGACTCGCTACTAAGCAGTAATAAAAGTAGTAAAAATTATGGAGATCATAAACTAAGTCTAGCAGAATAAAGAGCATTCATGGGTGGTCCCTGATGGCCTTGGAGTGGTCAGGAGGAGAATGAGGGACAGCCAATGTAGCTTAGGCCGACCCTTGGAGAGAGGGAGGATTGATCCAGCATCCCGGCATGATGTCCTCCATGGCGGTGGTAGTGAGCTCATGGAGGTGGAGTGGCTAGCTAAGTGGATGTGGGCGTGAATGGAACAAATGGAGTGAATTTGCCAAGGAAGTGAATGGGTGCAAATGGCCACTGAGAAAACGTCTGGTTTCACCGGGTTTGAGGGTTTTGTTATAACGTTGTAGTAAAGCCGGTTATTACCAACATTTCAAATATAAATTTTTTTTACTCGGAAAATGAAAGAGTTCCCGAGGTCGAACTCAGGGAGCAAGTCGTATTCTAGAGATATACATGTTTCTTTTACAAAATAAAGAGAGAGGGAAAGAATTTGTTGTGATGTTCTTCTTTCTTTCTCTTTCTTCAGATCTCCTTCTTCTTCTTCCTTGGTTTCTGCTATGGTGATAATCTTCTTCTGCATGGTGATGCTCTTCTTCTTCCTGCTGTTCCTGCGTTGGTGATGTTTTTTTTTTTCTTTCTTCAGAGCTCCTTGTTCTTTTGGTTTTCTGCCTTGACCTCTCTTCTTCTTCTTCTGCAATCGTGGTGCTTCTTTCTTCTTCTGCAATCGTGGTGCTTCTGCCTTCAGCTACTAAGTCTCCCTTCCTTCTTCTTCAGCCTGCCTTCTGTGTTGCTCTGGCTGCTGACTTTCCGTCGTCTGGCCCGGTGCTTCGACGACTTAACTGAGCATTTGCTACAGTGCAGCTCCTTCTTCTTCGCCTGCACTTCTTCTTCCGCGGGTCTTCTTCTTCTTCTTTGGCCTGCACACTTCAGAGTTTTTCGTCAAGAGGAAAAACCTACTCTACCCTCCCCCCCCCCGCGTCTCTCTTTCTCTCTGAAACCACTCTTGGGACAGCTCTCCCAGAGCTACCGGGTAATCGGGTTCGGGTCAGACCCGGGTCCAGGCCCACCGGCGTGCGGTGGTGGGCGAGGAGTGCAGGTCGGTCTAATCGGGTCGGGCCAGGTCCGCGGAGCGTGGTCACGGACGAGGCCGGGTCGGGTGAGAGGGACCTCACCCCGTGGTCAGGAGGCAGACAGCATAAGGCACTTTTTGCCTTTATGCGTCCGCGCGCCTCCGAGAATTTCCGAGGTGGGACTAAATGTCCCACCCCAATTGAGCGCGCGTCGCGGAGGGAGCAGTGGGCGATCGTGGCTTCCCGCGCGGCCTTCGCCCCATCTGTGAACCTGGGACGTTTCGCGGAGAGTCCCTGCGCAACCTGGGAGTCAAACCTGGGCGAAGGCGTGCCTGCACCTGCAGGTGAAGCAGCTCTGCCTGCGCAGTAATGGCGACGGCGGGCGAGTCACCTGGTCACAGAAGAACGGCCTCTCGGCCAAATCAGACAGGCGGGGGACCTTCGCCGTGGCACGGCGAAGGTGGTCAGGGGGTCTGCAGGGGGCGTGATGGAGCCAACAGGTCATCCTAGGTCAAACTGTGAGCGAAGAAGTGGGTGTGTTCGGTGGATCTGCAGAGGGTGTTTGGTGGGAAGTGGAGGGGCGGAAGAGGATCAGGGTGAGGAGGCGGAGGTTCTGCGGTGGTCGGCGAGCCGTGTGGGTCGCTGAGGTGATGGGAGCGGCTCGCCGGAGGGTGGTCGGAGGCGAAGAGGGTGAGGGTGAACAGGGTCGGTAGAGGGCTTAATTGACTAAATTGAAAGCGGGGAAAGAAAGAGGAGGAGAAGGGGAGTAACTCTAGCTTACTTGCAGGGACGAAGGGGGAGGAATAGGGCGACAGTCGTATCGACTGTCGCCGGAGAAGACGATGCTCAGGGAGAGGGGCGGCGGCGAGCAGAGAGCCGGAGAGGTGCCAGCTGGGTGCGGCGTGGCGCGGGAAGAGCAGGGGAGGAAGTCTCTGCTGCTGGTATTGCGGCAGAGCGAAGAGGTGGAGGGGGAGGAAGCCGCCGGAGCTGGTGAGCGTCTGCCGGAGAAAGAAGAGAAGGAAGTTGGGGATTTCTCCGTCAGATCCAAGCTGCCCTCGTCGGTGGAGCGGCGGGGGGTATTTATAGGGATGAAGCAGGGAGGAAGGCGGAGGGAGACGACGTGTCTCCCTCGCCGGAGAATGGTCGGAACATGAACCCATACCGTCCGTGCGTTCGCACGGCCGGTATGGTGGCCTACAATGACCAGGGGGGTGCTCCTGCGACGGCTGACGACGCAGGGCACCCCCGGTTTACTTGCCAGGTCCCCTACCTCACCCTGCGCGGCGCCATGCTCCGCGCAAGGTCGCCGGAGCATGGTGCTGGCAGGGTTTTGCAGGAGGGACCTGATTGCAAAGAACGAAGGAGAGTTAGGGGCCAAAATGCGAGGGTTCAAAAGTTGAGGGCCAAAGAGTAAATATATGAGGACCAAAGTGTAAAGTCGGTCAAGGGGGTTTCTTCTTAGGCTCAAGTTTTTATACATGACTAATTAGGACCTAAGGAATCTGATGGTGAATTTTATTTTCATCTTAAACCTTGTTCGACCGGTCAATTTGCGCAAAAACCCAAATTAAGTTATTAATTGGGCATGGTTCTCAATGTAGGTCAAAATGGGTTCTAAAGGCCAAATTGAAGGTTCTAAACCCTAGAGATTATTTTTCTATGAATTTTAGAGGGTTTATTCTATTTTTACTTTGCCTCGAACCTTGTGAATTGAAGTGGGTTGTTTTAGGGTTACAGATTTAGTCTCTTGGAATTGCTGTAGCCCTTGCTAGATCATCTCATCCCACTTTTATTCTTATTAAGCTGTTTTGACCTGTGTTTGGTCCCTGAATTACCCTGCATGCAGTTTATACTGGTAAAATTGCACTTTTACCCCTTATGACTGGTTTTCTTCTCAAACTCAGAATTCTCTGAGTTAAGCCTTTCCTTGAGATATGTAGGAGCTTTTATCCTTTGTATTGGGTCAAAATGAGCTAGTTATGGCTCATGATGAGGTTCTCATCATACCCCAATGCCTAGCTTTTGCTAGTCCCTTAGCAAAAACTTAAGGTTTCAACCCTTGTTCTAGACCATGAAGTTTTCAATAGTTTTAGATAAGTGCCTTCATAGATTAGGTTAGAATGCTGATCATAGGCCTAAAAGGTACTCTAGTACTAGTCAAGATCCAAATCTGTCTAGCCTTAGCCTCAGTCTTTTAGCAAAGGTTTTTAAGGCCCACAAGAACTAACCTAAGGTTTATTGGACTTCGTGGTTAAAGCACCCGTGCTTGAAATGATTTTAGCCCTGGCTCAGTTCGCAGTGCGTTTTGTAAGAGAGAGATAGAAAGTTTTTCTGTTTGGAGAGTTTTCTCTCTCTTTTTCTTTTTAGTTCTAGCCTAGGATTGGCTTTTCAACACGGTCTGTATCAGATTCCTTGCTCCCATCATCAATCCTCAAGGGTTCCTGGCGATCGATGCTTCGAGATAGCACCGCCCATGGCAACCCCCGGAACCCTGGCTATTGAGATTTCGAGATAATCCCATCCATGGTATTCCGTGGCCGAATCCAGACCCTGGCAATTGACACTTCGAGATAATGCCATCCATGAAATCTGAACCAGCAGAGTGCTTACATGCCCCCCGTAGGATATGTAAATATCCTAAGAGACAAGCACCGAGGAGATGATATTTTGTTACGCGTCTTCGAGGGGATTTCCCGCCTCTCTGCGCTGGGAACTCGTCCAAATCAACTTGTGTTGATCGGCCGCTCCTATTCTAGGTGTTCTTTTCAGATTTTTGCGACGCTTCTGCGTGATTCTGATTTTTACGCTTACTGAACCAGGCTGTGTGTGAGATTAGGGTGCTTAGGTTACTGAGTCCCGTAAACCAAAAATTAGTTAACGAGGCCGAATACTTCCTAAGCCTTGGACCTAATACTTCAGCTTTTCATTTTCCTCAACCTCTTGAGGAGTGTCCAGATCTTAATGGGTACTAAGAGTCTATTCAAGAATGCCTAAGGTTTGCATTCTTACTAATCTCATTGTGCACTTTTCAGTTATTTTCTTGAATGAGGTCTAGAACTTAGGTTAATTCCTTAGTTCCTTACTAATGACTATCACTTTTTCTCATAATTTTGTGCTCCTTTTTCATTTTGTTTCTTTTCTCCTTCACAAAATTTTCCTTCTCCTCTTTTCCTCTTATTCTTTTTCGAAATTTTTTTTTTTTTTTTTTTTTTTTTTTTCGGATATTTTTGGCATATGTGAATTTTTTGTTTGAAACATTTTCTTACAAGTTTTTGCACTTTCCTACCCCCCCATGCCTAAGATTTGCAATGTCCTCATTGTAACCTAGGGGGTCTTAGTTCATTCCTTAAGACAGAAATTTGGGTGAGTGGATGGGTCGGGTTGAATTTTTGCGGACGATTTCAAATCTCAGATGCGAACATCTGAGTTGGGGTCGGCTGTTTACAAGGGTGAACTTCAAGTGCTGAAAGGTGTCAGAACAAGTTTCAGGTTTTCAAAGAGAATGACGGGCTGCCTCCCGTTAAGCGCTGAGTTTTACGCCATCGGCTGGGCGCAATAAGCTCAAGGGGAAAGGAGGATATAAGATGCCTCAGCCAAATCAGTAGAAGTTACATCAATGAACGGCTTGAGTCTCTGACCGTTCACGATGAAAGGTTCAGAATCGTGGCTGAGTGGACTGATTTCGATTGCTCCATTTCCAAAAACCTGTCAGACCAAATATGGTCCGACCCACTTAGATCTCAGTTTTCCTGGGAAGAGTTTGAGTCGGGCATCAAAGAGTAGGACCTTTTGACCAGGATGAAAGATCTTTCTCGAGATGTGTTTGTCGTGGAAGGCTTTAACCCGCTCCTTGTAGATTTGCGAGTTCTCGTACGCATCTATGCGTAATTCATCGATCTCGCTGATTTGGAGTTTTCTGTGGGTACCAGCCTTAGAAAGATCCAGATTACAGTTCCGTACTGCCCAATAGGCTTTATGCTCCAGTTCGACGGGAAGGTGGCATGCCTTTCCGTACACCAGTCTAAAGGGAGACATGCCTAATTGGGTCTTGTGGGCGGTCCTATGGGCCCACAATGCTTCCGGAAGTCGGGACGACCAGTCCTTCCTGTCAGGTCGAACAGTGACTTGCAGGATTTTCTTGATCTCCCGATTAGACAGCTCAGCTAGACCATTAGTTTGGGGGTGGTAAGGAGTAGAGATTCGGTGAGACACCCCGTATTTGGTCATCAGTGACCTAAACTGAGCATTTGTGAAATGGGTCCCCCCATCAGAGATTATTGCACGAGGAATCCCGAACCTTGAGAAAATGTGTTGATGAATAAATTTGAGAACGATTTTGTGATCACAGGTTCGGGTTGGTATGGCTTCGATCCATTTGGACACGTAGTCCACAGCCAACAGAATGTATTCGAAACCATCCGAAACAGGAAAGGGGCCCATAAAATCAATCCCCCAAACATCAAAGATTTCGCATACTAGAATCGGTTGCATAGGCATCATGTCGCGATGGCTCATGTTGCCCAAAGTCTGGCAACGACTGCATGCCTTGCAATGACTGTATGCGTCTTTGAACAGTGTGGGCCAGTAAAAGCCGCACTGGAGGACTTTTGATGCGGTTTTATGCCCGGCAAAATGGCCACCGCATGCCTGGTCATGGCAGAAAGAGAGGATATTGTTGACTTCCCCTTCCGGGACACATCTCCGGATGATCTGATCGGCACCTATGCGGAAGAGGTACGGGTCTTCCCAAATGTAATACTTGGCATCGGAGCGTAATTTGTCTTTCTTGGCCTTCGGCCAATCGGACGGGGTCTGATAAGATGCCAAGTAATTTACAATATTAGCAAACCATGGAAGGCTAGTACCAATAGTCAGCAGGTGCTCATCGGGAAAATGCTCAGTGATGGGTCCGGAAGGGTCTATCATTTCAGAAGGAAGACGGGACAAGTGATCAGCTACCACGTTTTGTTTCCCCGCTTTATCGCGAATTTCGAGGTCGAATTCTTGCAACAGCAAGATCCATCGGATCAATCGAGGCTTCGCGTCCTTCTTTGCAAGGAGATGCCTCACAGCCGTGTGATCCGAGTATATGATGACATGGGAACCCAGAAGGTACGATCTGAACTTCTCTAGGGCAAATACTACAGCTAGCAGCTCTTTCTCAGTAACTGTATAGTTACGCTGAGCCTCATCGAGTGTTTTGCTGGCGTAGTAAATGACCACAGGTTTCTTGTCATTTTTCTGCCCCAAAACCGCTCCTACAGCGAAGTCGGATGCATCACACATGATCTCAAAAGGTTGAGACCAATCAGGGGACTGTAGGATCGGGGCTTGGGTGACTCGGTCACGCAGGATTTCAAATGCTTGAGTGCATTCCTTGGAGATTTCGAAGGGAACATCCTTGGAGAGAAGAGTGGTCAGGGGGCGTGCGATTTTTGAAAAATCAGGGATAAATCGTCGATAAAAACCGACATGCCCTAAAAAGGATCGGATGTCCCTGATCGAGCTAGGCATAGGAAGGTGAGAAATCAGATTAACCTTAGCTCGATCCACTTGGATACCTTTCTCCGAAATTGAGTGTCCCAGGACAATTCCCTCAGGCACCATGAAATGGCTATTTTCCCAGGAAAGAACCAAATTCACGTCGATGCACCGCCTGAGTATCTGGACCAAGTGTTGGAGGCAATCGTCGAATGATGCTCCGAAAACTGAAAAGTCATCCATGAAGACTTCCAGATAATCACCTACCATATCTGAGAATATGGCAAGCATGCATCGCTGAAAAGTAGCGGGTGCATTGCAAAGACCGAAAGGCATCCTTCGGAAAGCGTATGTTCCGAAGGGGCAGGTGAACGTGGTATTTTCTTGGTCCTCAGGATGGATTGCCACCTGGTTATAACCGGAGTACCCGTCAAGAAAGCAGAAGAACCTATTTCCCGCAAGTTTTTCGAGAATTTGATCAATGAAGGGTAGTGGGAAATGATCCTTCTTCGTGGAGGAATTGAGTCGACGGTAGTCTATACAGACTCTCCACGAGTTGGCTAATCGGGTAGGAATGATTTCTCCGGTCTCAGTCGTTATAGTGGTGAGTCCTGCCTTCTTAGGCACGGCCTGAATTGGGCTCACCCAACGACTATCGGAGATCGAGTAGATGATCCCGGCATCTAACCACTTGATGATCTCCTTTTTCACGACCTCCTGCAGATTGGGGTTTAAGCGTCTCTGCATTTCACGAGAAGGTCGTGTGCCCTCTTCTGAATAGATATGATGAGTACAATAAGAGGGACTTATTCCAGTCAAATCATCGAGAGTCCATCCGATGGCTCTGCGATGTTGCTGGAGGACAACAATCAGACGGGATTCCTGTTCAGGATTGAGGTTGGAATTGATGATCACAGGAAGGGTCTGATTAGAACCCAAAAAGATGTATTTCAAATGAGCAGGAAGGGGTTTCAGTTCAAGGATGGGGTTTTCAGCAGCAGCGGGTGGTTCCGTATAGATGTGAGGTTCAAGGGTGGGAGTTACTGGGTTGTTCACATCTGGATTTGACTCCTCTGTTTGCGGGTCAAGATCCTTTTGTGGTTGATGAGGCATACTCAAGTCATTCTGGAGGTGTGATTCATCAACCAAAGTCTTGATGTCACAAATTTGCTCGATGACGCCGCAATTAATTCCTTGTTGGGCCTTAAATATATCAATCTTCAGTGTTTGATCTCCAAACTTAAGCTCTATTTGGCCCTCCTCACAGCTGATGTTGGCTCTAGCAGTAGCCAAGAAAGGTCTCCCTAGGATGATTGGTGTATCCCTAGGGTTCTCAGGTGCATCCATGTCTAAGACTATAAAGTCCACTGGAAAATAGAAATCCCGCACTCTCACGATAACATCCTCGAGAATCCCTTTTGGTGATTTTATAGATCGATCTGCTAATTGTAATGTCACCTCGGTTGGTTTCAGCTCAGATTCTTCCAGATGGTCAAGTAAGGATGTGGGTATCAGATTTATAGATGCACCTAAGTCTAACAATGCTCTATCAAATTGGGTACCACCTATCTTACAGGAGATCAGGGGAGTTCCAGGATCTTTTGCCTTGGGTGGGAGTCTACTAAGCATTACAGAGCTGGCTTGCTCTGACAGAACAATTGGGCTCCCCCCCTTGGTTCGCGGCTTACGCTGGGGTGTACATATATTCTTTAGAAATCGTGCGTAAGCTGGTA
The DNA here is from genome assembly GCA_037157565.1 of Thalassia testudinum. NCBI lineage: Eukaryota > Viridiplantae > Streptophyta > Magnoliopsida > Alismatales > Hydrocharitaceae > Thalassia > Thalassia testudinum. The sequence continues at coordinate 17,182,451 of JAZHRO010000007.1, forward strand.
CGTGGTGGATTGCATCCATCAAGGGGATGTTTATGTGGACCTGCTCAAAGAGCTTGACCAGGTCCTCCTCAGGGGCCACGGGTTTGGTGGTCTTCTTTCCCTTGGTCAGGGCCTCGGGAAACGGGATCTTGGTTGGTTCCTCTAGGATAGGTCCAGGTTGTGGGTCTGGAACAGCGGTACCTTGGCTAACTATCCTAGGGTCATGGTTATCAGGCTGGGAGTGGTTTGGATAATGCGGGTCCTGAGTTGTCTTACCACTACGTGTTGTTACAGAATTTAATCCGGCCTGATTTTGGCTTGGGTTTGGTAGGAGGGGTGGCTGCTGCTGAAATCCCGCACGAGAAGTGGAGGCTTCCATCTCGTCTGGAGATGGAGCAGTAGGGGCCTGATAAATCCATTGAGCGTGGCCTAAATTTGGATTCATAACGCGCTTCTGGGTTGGCACGTTATTTGGGTTAGGAAGAGGTTGGGAAGGGAGTGTGCCTGGCTGGCGAGAATTTGCCAACTGGGCCAGCTGAGTTTTAACTTCAGTAAGCTCGTCCTTGTGCTGTTTTTGAATGGCCGCATTCGATTTTTGAATGTCAGCCAGAGTCTGAAGGATTAAGGACATTTGATCTTGATTTGGCCCTGATGGATAAGTAGGGTTGGGCCGAGGCTGAGGCGGCTGGTAGTGATGAGAGGGCTGTGGGCGGGACTGAAAAGGTGGTCTTTGGGTTTGGGAATTTCCCGCCCACTGAAAATTGGGATGGTTTCGCCATCCAGGGTTGTAAGTGTTGGAGAATGGGTCGTTCTGGATGGCGTTGAGGTCCTCGCAGGTCTGAGGAACCTCCTGAGAATCAGGGAAAGGAGGAATGGAGTTCCCCCGGCTGGTGAAGAAAGGATCGGATGATCTTCCAGTCCAAGAATCAGATGGGGATGGATATGGATCCATCCCAGGGGAGGATCGGTGTAGGATGTTTTGCACAGTCTCCTGTGTGGAAGGAGGTTGTGCAAAGGAGTTACGCGCAGAGGTGGCTCGCTGCAAGTGCTGAGTCAGCTCATCCACCTTCTTTTCAATGATTGAGACCTTGTCCAATCGACTGGCCATTAATTCCAGGTCGACTGATGCGGACAGGCCCTGCGTCTCATGTGCTCCCTTAAGATTCGTCGCTGCGCGGGTATTCGTCCTGTCGAATAATCCCATGGAGTCATTGTTGATGGAGTTCTCGCACATGTTTTCGAGAATCTCCCATACGGTGTCTTCATGTTGACCCATGATGTTTCCTCCGCAGGTTGCATTGACGAAAAGGCGGATGTCCTCACGGAGTCCCTGGTAAAAAGATTGGACTTGTTCCCATTTAGGAACTCCGTGATGGGGGCACTTCCTCATGAGATCCTGAAAACGATCCCATGCCTCATGGAGAGGTTCTCCTGATTGTTGAGTGAAGTGTGTAATCTGATGGCGCAAGGCGTTGGTTCGACCAACGGGAAAGAACTTTTTCAAAAACTCGGATTGAAGTTCTTCCCAAGTGTTGATCGGCCGGGTCTGAGTTTGATACCAATGGGCGGCCTTGTCCATAAGAGAAAAGGAGAACATCTTCATGAGAAGAATATCCCGGTTTTGCGCATCTGATCCAAAAGTGTGGGCCAGATGCTTAAGCTGTTTGATGTGCTGGAAGGGATCTTCAGAATTAAGCCCATGGAATTTAGGTATAGCATGAATCATGTTGGGCTTTAGTTCGGAATCAGGTCCTCCAATCGGGATTCTGACTCGAGGCTCAATGGCCACCGCAGCAGGATTGTAGTGGTCCCGCATCATAGGACGCTGCGGTGGGTGCACGAAGTTTTGGAAGAGGTCATTGAGTCGCTGGAGCTGGTGTTCCAGATTATTTTCTTCCTCAACTGGCTGAGCCATGATGGGGGAAGAAGAAGAACTTGGTTCTGAATCAGAAGAGAGAATAATGTGAGGGTGTTGCTGCACGAATACGGGCGTCGAGGCGTGGCCTTGACGAGAGCGAATTTCTAATGGAGGTCTTAAGGGTGGTCTTAGAGACCTCCTTCCGTACATGCACAGTTGGGAGAGGTAAGTTTAGAAGGTGCTGGACCCAATCAAGACACCCAAAAAATGTGTTGGGTGACTATAGAGGTGCGGGGCAGATGGACCCCTTGATCAGAAAGATCGTCCACCTGAGAATTACCTGGGCAGCCAGAGAGGGAGAGTCCCGCGAAGACCCCTACACGGTAGAGCGTCCCCACGGGTTACAGGGTTTCCCCCACCCGACCTCTCTTGTCACTGCGGTTCCAGGTAGACCAGAATGGGGATCTTGACCTCTTAAGTCTACCAATTTTAAGATCAGGGTGCTTAAGGTTTCACTTGAACTTTAGTCTTTTTAAGTGCAAAGAGTGACCTAATTTAAGGTTGGTTAACCCAAAGGGGTCAACTTTACCTATTGTTTTCTTTAAGAGCTTTTAGGTCCTGTCTTTTAGGGTTCAAGTGTTTAGAGAGAGCCAATTGTTTAGGATTTTTCTTGTTAATTATTTTCAATCAATGGCTTGGGCACACCTCTTTTGGATTTCCTCAATTCTTGATTAAGGGGTGTGTCTCTACTGAAATCCTAATGTTTGACCTTATGTTGGCTCTACTTGGTCCATTTAACTCTTTGTTGGGCAATTAGGGCTCAAGCAAGAATGTGTTAGCCCTTAAATACCCTTAATAGTGTGCAGGAGTGATGAGTTGAAAACATGCAACTTTTTATGGTTACTAAGTATGGAAGACAGGTTAGCCCTATATTGCTTTGTTCTTTTCTTTTCTTCCTCTTTAGAGTGTAGGGGTTAATAGTGAGAGAAAAGATTTACCTGTCTTCGGAGTGGTTGTGTGGTTGCTTGTCTTCTTGAGTTCCTGTAGCTGTACAAAAGAAAGGAGATTATCAGAAATTAAAAGATACAGGAATGTTTACCTCTAGAATGGCCGTTGCTCCCCGGCAGCGGCGCCAAAATGAGAAAACGTCTGGTTTCACCGGGTTTGAGGGTTTTGTTATAACGTTGTAGTAAAGCCGGTTATTACCAACATTTCAAATATAAATTTTTTTTACTCGGAAAATGAAAGAGTTCCCGAGGTCGAACTCAGGGAGCAAGTCGTATTCTAGAGATATACATGTTTCTTTTACAAAATAAAGAGAGAGGGAAAGAATTTGTTGTGATGTTCTTCTTTCTTTCTCTTTCTTCAGATCTCCTTCTTCTTCTTCCTTGGTTTCTGCTATGGTGATAATCTTCTTCTGCAATGGTGATGCTCTTCTTCTTCCTGCTGTTCCTGCGTTGGTGATGTTTTTTTTTTTCTTTCTTCAGAGCTCCTTGTTCTTTTGGTTTTCTGCCTTGACCTCTCTTCTTCTTCTTCTGCAATCGTGGTGCTTCTTTCTTCTTCTGCAATCGTGGTGCTTCTGCCTTCAGCTACTAAGTCTCCCTTCCTTCTTCTTCAGCCTGCCTTCTGTGTTGCTCTGGCTGCTGACTTTCCGTCGTCTGGCCCGGTGCTTCGACGACTTAACTGAGCATTTGCTACAGTGCAGCTCCTTCTTCTTCGCCTGCACTTCTTCTTCCGCGGGTCTTCTTCTTCTTCTTTGGCCTGCACACTTCAGAGTTTTTCGTCAAGAGGAAAAACCTACTCTACCCTCCCCCCCCCCGCGTCTCTCTTTCTCTCTGAAACCACTCTTGGGACAGCTCTCCCAGAGCTACCGGGTAATCGGGTTCGGGTCAGACCCGGGTCCAGGCCCACCGGCGTGCGGTGGTGGGCGAGGAGTGCAGGTCGGTCTAATCGGGTCGGGCCAGGTCCGCGGAGCGTGGTCACGGACGAGGCCGGGTCGGGTGAGAGGGACCTCACCCCGTGGTCAGGAGGCAGACAGCATAAGGCACTTTTTGCCTTTATGCGTCCGCGCGCCTCCGAGAATTTCCGAGGTGGGACTAAATGTCCCACCCCAATTGAGCGCGCGTCGCGGAGGGAGCAGTGGGCGATCGTGGCTTCCCGCGCGGCCTTCGCCCCATCTGTGAACCTGGGACGTTTCGCGGAGAGTCCCTGCGCAACCTGGGAGTCAAACCTGGGCGAAGGCGTGCCTGCACCTGCAGGTGAAGCAGCTCTGCCTGCGCAGTAATGGCGACGGCGGGCGAGTCACCTGGCCACAGAAGAACGGCCTCTCGGCCAAATCAGACAGGCGGGGGACCTTCGCCGTGGCACGGCGAAGGTGGTCAGGGGGTCTGCAGGGGGCGTGATGGAGCCAACAGGTCATCCTAGGTCAAACTGTGAGCGAAGAAGTGGGTGTGTTCGGTGGATCTGCAGAGGGTGTTTGGTGGGAAGTGGAGGGGCGGAAGAGGATCAGGGTGAGGAGGCGGAGGTTCTGCGGTGGTCGGCGAGCCGTGTGGGTCGCTGAGGTGATGGGAGCGGCTCGCCGGAGGGTGGTCGGAGGTGAAGAGGGTGAGGGTGAACAGGGTCGGTAGAGGGCTTAATTGACTAAATTGAAAGCGGGGAAAGAAAGAGGAGGAGAAGGGGAGTAACTCTAGCTTACTTGCAGGGACGAAGGGGGAGGAATAGGGCGACAGTCGTATCGACTGTCGCCGGAGAAGACGATGCTCAGGGAGAGGGGCGGCGGCGAGCAGAGAGCCGGAGAGGTGCCAGCTGGGTGCGGCGTGGCGCGGGAAGAGCAGGGGAGGAAGTCTCTGCTGCTGGTATTGCGGCAGAGCGAAGAGGTGGAGGGGGAGGAAGCCGCCGGAGCTGGTGAGCGTCTGCCGGAGAAAGAAGAGAAGGAAGTTGGGGATTTCTCCGTCAGATCCAAGCTGCCCTCGTCGGTGGAGCGGTGGGGGGTATTTATAGGGATGAAGCAGGGAGGAAGGCGGAGGGAGACGACGTGTCTCCCTCGCCGGAGAATGGTCGGAACATGAACCCATACCGTCCGTGCGTTCGCACGGCCGGTATGGTGGCCTACAATGACCAGGGGGGTGCTCCTGCGACGGCTGACGACGCAGGGCACCCCCGGTTTACTTGCCAGGTCCCCTACCTCACCCTGCGCGGCGCCATGCTCCGCGCAAGGTCGCCGGAGCATGGTGCTGGCAGGGTTTTGCAGGAGGGACCTGATTGCAAAGAACGAAGGAGAGTTAGGGGCCAAAATGCGAGGGTTCAAAAGTTGAGGGCCAAAGAGTAAATATATGAGGACCAAAGTGTAAAGTCGGTCAAGGGGGTTTCTTCTTAGGCTCAAGTTTTTATACATGACTAATTAGGACCTAAGGAATCTGATGGTGAATTTTATTTTCATCTTAAACCTTGTTCGACTGGTCAATTTGCGCAAAAACCCAAATTAAGTTATTAATTGGGCATGGTTCTCAATGTAGGTCAAAATGGGTTCTAAAGGCCAAATTGAAGGTTCTAAACCCTAGAGATTATTTTTCTATGAATTTTAGAGGGTTTATTCTATTTTTACTTTGCCTCGAACCTTGTGAATTGAAGTGGGTTGTTTTAGGGTTACAGATTTAGTCTCTTGGAATTGCTGTAGCCCTTGCTAGATCATCTCATCCCACTTTTATTCTTATTAAGCTGTTTTGACCTGTGTTTGGTCCCTGAATTACCCTGCATGCAGTTTATACTGGTAAAATTGCACTTTTACCCCTTATGACTGGTTTTCTTCTCAAACTCAGAATTCTCTGAGTTAAGCCTTTCCTTGAGATATGTAGGAGCTTTTATCCTTTGTATTGGGTCAAAATGAGCTAGTTATGGCTCATGATGAGGTTCTCATCAGCCACCCCTTAGGTCTTTTTATAGACCTAAGGGAAGCTCTCTAGAGAATTATGGAATTCTCTAGAGAGGCCTATGGTGGGAGCTTGTGGGAGAGTGAGAGAGAGAGGATGAATGGTGGTTTTTAGATCCACCAAATGTGGATCTAAAAATTGAATGGCTCTTGTTTGCTAATTTCAGCAACCAAGGCAACCACATATGGTAGAGAGTTCTAGAGAACTCTAGTCTAGGTATTTTCGTGTGGATGGTGTGTGTGGCTATGTGTGGGTCAAAACGTAGGTGGCTAGGTCGATTAGGTTAGGTTCTAGTGGGTTTAGGTCAAGGTATGTCTCAAATTAGGGTTGTAAACCCTAATTCACTACAATAAAGTGTAATAAACATAATACAAGTTTAATTGGTTGTGTCAAAACTTAATTGCGAGTAAAAAAACTCAATTAATTTTGGTCTACGTCAATTGGACTCTCACTGAGTCCAATTGGAGAGTGTGTGCTGAGATTAGGACTCAATGAGTCTAATTGAATAGGTTGATGGAATTGACTAAGATCCAAGTCAATTAGGTTTAGTGAGAACCTAATTAGGTCCTTAGGGAGGTCTCGAGGTGATGTACTAGGGTTAGGGCACCTTAATTTAGGTTCCTATGGGGTTGGAATTAGGCTTAGGGACCTAGAGATCCAAGATCAAGGCTCAAATCTCAAAACAGGAACTGGAGAGCAGTATCAGACATCTAATAATAGTGTCAGACGTCTTATACTAAAAAATCAGAAGTCCAGACTTGTTGTCTAGATGTCCAATCAGATTTAGGAGGGATTTTGGGTTCTGTTTTGGGTATTCTGTAGAAATTGGATGTCTGACAAAGTGTCTGGACATCCAATAACACAGCAGAAGTGGGTTTGAGGTGTGCGGGAGATGGCTAAGGATCTTGGACATCCTATAACTTATCTAGACGTCTAGATAAGGGTTCGAACTAGGGTTTTAGGGCTTCCTAGGGTGTTGTGACCTAATATAAGTGTAGCTAAGGCTTAGGGAAGTCACTAGGCTATCCTAGGGTTAGGATGGACCTAAGCTTTTCGCATTTTACTGCTTTATTCCTACTTAATAGAATAGCAAACTTTTAACCCCCTTACATTATTATTCCTATATCTAAACTAAGCCTTCTGCTCCAGCTCTGCAACAACTCCCGTTATTCCTGATCCAGCTTTAGATCCTGCTCCAAATCCAGCTCCAAATCTGCTTATTGCCTACAATCGACATAATACACTTAAGCAGAACATTATAACATTATTTTATGCATAGCTAAAGAAGAGCAGTAAAGATGCAGATAATGCTTATGCATGCATGAATAACCTTAACTTATGCTAAGTTCTAGCTTAATCTAGGTCAATTAAGACCTATGATTGCTACACAATCACCTACTCGATTTTAGTCATAAGTTTTCTAGCGTCGCTACCGAGGAGGTGCTATCTAAAGTCAGTTTCTACTCTTTTCCTTTTGATTATCTCTTCTCCCACACATCTATTCATGGGCATTTTTGTTTGTTTTTCTGCAGGTGGACCTGTTGCAAAGGGGAGACATGCAGATGAGGTTAGAGACATGGGTGAGACCAAGGCTGGGGTGAGAGTGAGAAATCGTCGACACTGCTTGGATCATTGCACTCGTTGTTGATCAGGTAGGTGTCCTTCCTGTTAGCAACTTAGGTTCTCTTGTCACCCTAAAAGATAAGAAGATTAAAAAGAATCAGAAAAATCAAAAAACCCTACAAAAGAGTCTTCTTGGGATTTCTTAGGGCTAGTGGATTAAAATTCACTGATTGCTTGTTTTCTATCACATCTGCTGCCCTTGATTTCCTACTCATTCACGTGCGAAAAATATAAGAAGTCCAATTCTTTGATATTTCGTGGCATGAAATTTCTTCCGAGGCGAATTAAAATTAATCAATCATTTGCCATATCTATTCATCTCATTTATCATATTCAAGATTCACATTTTTTTTGGGGAGTCTTGGAATCGATTTGACTCTAACCCCACATTGACCTTAAATTTGCCCTTGATTTGATCTCGAATTTCAACACAAATATATTTATTTTCATCTTTCACATCTTGGTGCTTGAGCCTTTGTGTGGATTGTCATTCTGGTGATAAGGAGCACTTGGAGTGCATTGTTTGGCTCCAATTCACAATGAAATAAAATAGATTCATGCATCCACATCTAGAAAAATCAATTTAGGGGCCCCATTGCATTGTAGCATGCATTCACTCAACTAAGTTGATGGAGGGTTGTTTGGGAAGAAAGAAGTTGTATTCTTGAAAGCCCAAAGATTGGTTGAATTGGTAATTCACTTGAACTCTAAAAGTCATATTACCTAAAAAGCGAAATCCTAAAGGCCATTCACCATCTAAACTTCAACTCAGGGAGGGTTCCCTGTTGCATGCTTGTTTTACACACATATAACTCAATGCACTTGGGGATTACCTGTATACAACAACCTTCACATTCGAAAGTAATTATTTCCTAAGCCTCTTAATTTAGAATTGGTAGTAACTTGACCCCATTAAGTTTTGAGGGTCTAACTAGCGTGCAATGCCTACATGTTGGTGTGAGTTCTCACATGCTATGGGGTGTCTAAGACAAGGGCAAATGACCTTTAAATCTAGCTTGGTGGTTTTGCGGTGCTCATATTCAATTCCGTAGGTTGCGATAGTAGGTAACTTAGATCTTTAGGTATTAGCTCACATTTTGAGGTTAGGACCTTGATTGAATTGATATGTCATCAGGTGCAACTATTCAGCATCATCTCTCCTATCCCCTTCTCTCTTCTCATCACCCCAATTCTTCTTTTGGCAGTGAATGTTTGGAAGGAGGTCACAAAACCCTTAAATTGTTGAATTGTTTGAAAACTCTAGAAGGGTAGAAGCTGGTGAATCATCCTCCTCCGTAAACATGGCTGCTCGCCCACCCCCAAATCTTGAGGGAGGGAATCGTCCCCATCGCAATTCACCAGGTGGTGATGAAGCAGTCGACCCATTAACCTGCCTCCAATCCTAAATGCCATTGTATACTGAGCAAATTGAAGCCATTAGGGAAACCTTGGAGAAAATGCAAAACCCTCCTAAATGGGAGTAGCCTAAGCCTCTTAGCTCACATCAGATTGCCATTGCGACTGAGACCATTGGGCAGATTCGTGCCCCCATGAGCGGGGAGAATTTTGAACTGAAACTAAATGTAATTGCTATTGATAATTGGCCTAATCAACTTCCATTATCATAGACTTGCTAGTGAAGACCCCTTTCTTCACCTGGAGGACTTAACCAATTTAGCTGAAATGATTAAACCAAGAAGCATTAGGTTACACATTGTCCTCAAGAAAATGTCCCCATTTTTGTGGCGAGGCAAAGCTGTGCAATGGTTGCATGCCATTGGGAAACCAATCCGTTCATGGGAAGAGATGTGCATAGCATTTCTGAAGAAAAATTTCCCAATTGAGTGCACCAATGCGCTTCACTATGCTATAACTTCTTTCATGCAGCAAAATGGTGGATAATTTCTTGAGGCCTTGGAGAGGTACAGTGACCTTCTCAGGAAATATCCACACCACGGTCTGCCTAAGTGGCATGTAGCCCAAATTTTCTATTATGGGCTGATGTTGACGCATCCATTTTGGTTAATGTCGATTTATGCATGTTCCTAGGCTTAGATTTGCATTCCATATTTTAAATATTTCATAGCATGCATCATTCTGCATTTAAAGTAGTTGTGTATATTTTAGGTTAATTGCATGTTTTTTATGGTCAAGAGAGAAAAAGATTTATTTTGGAGCCTCGAATTGACAATCTGACCGTATGGATCAGATCAGGACGATGATCGAAGTCCAACACCTCCGAAATCTCCTTAATCGGAGTCCCATAGCACCATATGCAATCCGAGAAAGATCAATGGCCAAGGGACTTGGTAATGTAGTTCAGAGCTTGAAACTACAAATCCAACCACACGGATGGATTCGGGTCAACGATTGCAGCCCAACAATGTGAAAATCAACTCAATCTGTCCTCTGTAGCTGCCTTACAGTAGAAAGAAGATGGATGGCCCAGATCGCGCCACGTGGTGCAACCTAGGCTGCCCATACACACGCATGCACCACCGCATGAGCACAGTAGCCCGGGTACATGTGCGTGCAGAGGCTGGCACGCGCAAGGTAGTGCCAATGCGATGCCAGCAAACGAGCATGCACGCATCAGCGGGGCGTGAGCGGTGGTGCATGATCTTCAACGACAATTGGGCGGACCTTTAGTGATGCTTGTAGCTATCACTAAACACCTACACTATACGTGCGCCAACTAATGAATTGAAGGGCACGGATCTTCAGCGACAGTTGGGAGGATCTTCAGTGACAATTACAACCGTCACTAATTACCCATGGATGATTTTGTCTCTCCTCCACTATAAAAGGACCTACCCCCTCCTTTCCAAAACATCTCTTCATTTCTTCCTCTCACCAACTCCAAGGCTCTAGAGAGAGCTAGTCCCAAGCTTGGGATGCTCCTCTAGAGTAGAAAAGAAAATAGACTTTCCCCCTCTCATCCCTATTCGTGGAGCATCTCGTGGCTGCAACGCTATCCTTCCCCATCCTCCATCCTTTAGCTTTGTCGTCATTCAACCCACTCCTCACCGCCTTCCTCCCGGCGACGTCAAAGCGAGTCATCCTCCAAGCGATTGTTGAGGGGGATTCTCTAACCTTTTTCTATCTTTTTCACTTTCGTAGTTGTAACAAACATTTATTCATAAATAGATGATTGTTCTTCTCTCTCTCTCTCTTTCCTTTATATTTTGCAAGTAGATTAGCTGGAATTCATCAACCTGATCTCTTGCCCTATTAAAATACCAAAATAAATTATAAAAGATAAAAATGACAAATAAATAAAATAGAAATGCATATCTTTCAAAACCAAACATTCTCCTCCTCGTGTTCAACCCGAGACTCAATTTTCTAGTTTCGGTTATAAATTTTATCTGGTAGATGCGTTTTGCGAGCTACGATGATGGGTCCTCCAAACCATGATTTTTACCACGTGAAACATGCTTCATCATTTTCGCATCGTTGCCAAGGAGGCAATGCACTTTGATTTTTCTCGCATTTTTCCACCTTACTTAACTTTTTAGCTTAGTTTGCTCCTTTCTTTTTGTGATCACAGGTACCCTTCCCTGGTGAGCCAAAGTGAATTGATCGCAGTAAAGTGCGCTTAAAGAGTTTTATAAGTTTATCCTCACAACCCCCACCCTAGATTTCTTTTTGCCACACTAATAACCCAAACCCAAATTAACTTAGGTGCTTTTTATAAACCCTATGATAGATTTGGTTGTTTGTTTGCTTACTCCACTCATCTCACCTCCGCATATATAAAAAATAAAAAGAATATACTCTTCTCTTGTGGGATTTTCTGAAAGAGACACACATTAACACCCACAACTCTTGACTTAAGGCATACCACTCTACTTTGATTCTACCACTTAACCAGGATCTAACCTGTGGACTCCGTACACTTCAACTCAAAACACATAAGTGAGTAGAAATCTGATTTGGCTAAGACATTGTGTGCCTTAATCTGTGGTGCAATAATCCAATCGATTGAGCTGTTTGTGCAGCACCACTCAAATCAAAATTGATTCATCAAGTAGCTTGCCACTTAGGGTTAATTTTTAGTACTGAACTAGGCACTCCACATTTTATTTCTGATTTTTAAAGGAATATATCTGCATCAGTGCTTTCAAAACTTGAAGTGTTCTACTAAACTTGATTAAACGAACCTAAAGATTAAACCATAAAAGCTACTAAGAAAGGTTAAACCCTAAAAGACACATCATCAAATAACCATGTTTGCAAACCCTAGTTGTGCATGCACACACATTTGAATTGATCATTAAGGGCACAACCCATTTAAAGGGCCCATCACATTCCAAGAGCACAATCATCCCAAGCCTAATTAAAACTGAGTAGATATTGGCCTTAAGGATTGATTCACCCTTCAGTGCTCAAACTAACATTATTTTCGATTTATCTACTTCTGCTGGTCAATTTGATGTCTAGCTAGGGGAGTAGCATCAAATGGCCATTGCTGGGGTTATACCAGGAACCAAAGGCACAAACCAAAGGAAGAACCTTTCCCCAGCCCCTCCCTTTAACTGGATAGAGGTGGACCAAATCGTTTATAATTTCAAGATGGGTCCTAGGAGTCTATATGTCTTTAGGCTAATCCACCTAAGGATAGTGTTGATTGCTTGTATTGCAGGGCTCCTTTCTCTCGTCTAATTTCCCTCCTATTCTACCATGTATCCTTCCACATCCTACACTCATTTCCCATCCTACCCTCCTGCCACCACTTATACCTAAGATGATTACTATCCCAACTTGACTTATAATTACCCATCTACTAGCCAGGATAACTTTGATTCGAGATATGATACTGGACCTCAGTGTCCAAGGCCTAACCTTGGACAACAAGACTATGATTACTATCCTTCACAGAGCTACAATGATTATAGATCTTCGTCCTTTGATGATAAACCTAACCTGATCTAAAATCAAGAAGGATATGTTATCTATAACACCTACCCTCCCCAGTATTCCACTGAATATAGGTCACCTCTATTCTTTGAACGACTCAAGACAACCTACTATTAGGGACGGACCTAAGAACATCAATATCTTGACTCCTCATGAATGAACCCAAATCCACCCAACCCTGAACCGAACCATTCGATTCAGGTGAACCAGATCCAAGATAGGGTGTTGGCTAACTTGAGGAACACCATCCAATCTTTAGAAGCTTAGCCAATACCATGCACTAAGGCATTGGAACCTATGATTAAAATGATTGATGAGCTAAATAGCTCTTTATTGGATTTGCTCCAACATGTTAGCGGTAGGATCCTGGGTGAGTTTCTTTTTCGGAAATTATCGAGGTTGAGGATGAAATTTATGGTTGCCCTAGTCAAATCTTGGGATGATTCTCAAGATGAACCCCCTTCAGGAGAGCCAATGCCAGAACACGCTCAGGTGCCTGTCAGGGGGGATACATATTCTAAGATTGGAGATGACCAGGTTGGTCTAGAGCAACCCATTGAGGGTGAACTAAGTTTGTCACCAGAGATCCCAAAGATAGGGAATGATGAAAAATATGTCTCCATGGACCATGAAATGACATATGATTTTGAGACGTATATAAATAAGGATCAAGATTTCTTTGATTTTGAGGGTGAGAAATCTTTGAGTGACGTCACACTTGTAGTTAAGGAAAATGATTTTAGTGAGACAAACTAGCTTGAGGAGCATGAGGAAGCATTTCATAGCCCGATCATTGAAGATTGTGATCATGTTGGGGCTAGCTTGGATGATCTAATTCCTGATGATTCAATCAGTAGCCTTGTTCCTCAACCACACCCTAAAGAGCTGAATTATGATATTCTTGAGATCAACAGACCCAAGTCAATCCCCATTGAGCCACAATTGTTTGACTTGGATATCTTTGATGGGGTATACAATGATAATGCAATCCCAAAAACCTTGATTTTTGAGGATAGAAAGTGGGAAATAAAATTCTGGGAAGCTACTTCTAAGGGAACTATGAGTTTGGGTTTTAGGGTTCCTGTTGACCTGAAACCACCTACCTTCAACCAGGACCCTTATGATATCTTTTACATGCAACCCAAGCTCGAAATAACTGATTATCTTTCTGAGTTGAACTTTAAGAGGACATCCGAACCTATTGAACCTTATTTACCCATTGTTTAATGCTTTGGTCTTGGGTTGCACATGACAAAACCATAGGCTCGACCCTGCAAACAAAATAATCTTAGGTTCTGGGCGATTTTCATCCAGAACCTTAGAACCACTCGACCTTGGGACATGGGTCTTTTCCATAATCTGGTCCACATTTGTCGACATCTTCTGCTGGTGGGTCTGAGGATTAATATTTTGATTTTGATTTTGTCTTGCACTTGTGAATTCTCATTTTATTCATTGCATGTATATTATGACTAGTTGAAGGCACTAAACTTAGCACGTGTGTATTCCACGTTCTGTACGGAGCTAACCGGATTTTCATGAAAATTAGGTGATATTCTGTTCACTCTACCTTTTCATGTCTTTGTTTCTACAATGAGGACATTGCATCATTTAGGCATGGGGGGTTGGATACTATATCCAGAAATCATTTTGTTAACTCCATAGAATTTCTTCTAGTATCTTTTGAAAAAACATTGAAAATTCAAAAAGATAAAAAAAAAGAAGAATTAGGAGAAGAGAACTTAGGCATTTGGAAGTTACTAAATTTAGGAAATGATACGATAGGACCTAAATACTTAGACTCTTCAAGTCTTCTGGCTTAATTAGCCCGGTGATCACGTTTTTGCGTGGTTTGTTAAATTAGGATTTTAAGTCGTTGCAATGCACAAAAATGGATTCACTTTTAAAATTTATAAGACCTAGATAGTGGGGTATCTAGGGTCGTCCAAGTAGGCATGTTTGCAAATCAAAATCCCATGCTTTAAAGATGGAAGTCAACATTCTTTTTGATGTTTTTGAATATATAGTTTTTATGATTTTGAAATAACGGTAACACACGAGTTTTTGTTGATAGTGAGAAAACAACTAAAACCTATTTCAATAAAGCTAACCCTAAGGTGACAGGTAGAGCCTCTCCCTAACCTCACCCTAGGCATGTGGAGGCCTAGAATAATTATGGAGAGGGAGTGAAACAAATGGTAGCCAAAAATTGAAAAAATCTATGTAACAAAAATTGAAAGAACGCAAGTTGAATTAAAATGAAATTGTTCTACAAAAAACTCATAGAGGAAAGCTTCTAATCTACTTTAAATGCAAGAAGATATAAACACAAATCCTCTAAATGAAATGGTGAAGAAGATGATGGCTTCTTGCTCTAAGGCTGGTAGCTCCCAGGCTTGAAAAGAGTCCTCCAACTCCTTCCTTGCTATGCTCCTCCAAGATGGTGTCCTCCAAGGTGGAAGCTACCACCTTCAATTCTCCTCCTCCAAGGGTGGACGTCCACCCTAGGTCCTTCTCCTTTGCCTGGCTATCCTCCTTGAAGTAGAATGGCTCTCCTCCTTGGCATGGCACAAGATGAAGAGAGTGGGGAGAAGAAGGCACCAAAGGGGCGGGTGATGTGCCCCCTTAATCTTCTTCTCTACTCCTTCTTCTTGGCCGTAGGTGTAGGTGGGTATACATAGAATAATACACTAATGGAGGATGGGAATTATGTGGTGGTAGGGTAGGGTAATTATAGGATGGGAAGGGGGTGGTTATGTTATTTTTTTGGAGGGAAGTGAAGGGGTGCTTGGATATTTTTGGAGGGAAAAATGGGAGGGAAATGAAGAGGTGCCTTGGTTTTCCCTCCAAAAATGCCTTCTAGAAGGCAATTTTGGAGGAAAAAAATGGAGGGTGGAGATGGGTTTTGATGGTGGATGTAGGGTGGTGATGGAAGGGATAGTTGGCACAAAAATAAAGTAGGAGTAGGTGGTCTTTTTGCTGGAGCTTAGGTAGTAGGGTAGTAGCTTTTGGTGCCATGGAGGTGGACTAGCTAAGTTAAGCAACTTAGCTAGCTTAGCTAGTAGGGAGTAGAGTTGGAGGCATTTGGATCTAGGGTTTTCAAGGAGAAGAGCTAGAGGTAGTCATCTTGAGCTGCACTAGAGCTAGTGGCTACTGAAGAGAGCTACAAGGACCTACCTTAGCTGGCTTAGCTTGCTAGTTCTTTGCTAGCTACTAAGTCAAGCTAAAGCAAGCTGGCTTCTACTGAAAGGAGCTGAGGTGAGCTGGGTCTAATGCTCCCTGGGAGGATCAAGCTGTGTGAGGCAGGTAAGGTAGCTTAGCTCAACTGAGTTGAGCTAAGCTGAGTCCCCAGGAGCTAGACTTGAGCTTCCTAGGCTGGAATGAAGTCATCTTTAGCTGGCGGGAGTTGAGTGGAGCTAGATGTAGCTAGACCTAAGTTGGGGTGAACTCCAATCAACTCAGCTCAGCTAGCTAGAGCTCCTTGTGGACTAATGGTAGTTGAGATGAGCTAGACTCAGCTAAGTTGAGCTGGATCTGAGCTAGGGTGAGCTAAGATGAGCTCTCTTGAGCTGCCATTCAGCTGAGATGAGTTGAATGGAGCGAAGATGAGCTAACCCTAGTTCAAGTGAGTTGGAATCCAGCTATGGTAAGCTGGATCAAGCTGAGTTCCAATTAGTCTGAGCTTCTTCTTCACCAGTTGCCTTCCTGAGTGCTAGAGTTTTGGAGTTTTGACAATCTGTATATCCTGAACACTCACAAAAATACATTAAAAAGATAATAAAAAGTGCAATGCTTGCCTAACATAATTGATGCCTAAATGCAGCCCAAAAGCCCATTTGCGGAGCAAAATCCTGAGTTAGGTTTGTTTTAATGCATAAAAATGATGATAGACTGGCATTTATCACCCGGGTGTCCACTCGAATGTGGACTTAGTTCGAGTCCTCACCAATTCAATGTCATCTTTAACCTAGGAAATAAATTGGGATGATAAGTGCACGGCTTATCAACTAGCCCTCTGATTTGAGGGGACTTTAGGCTTAAGCATCTACACACTACTCACATTGACTCACTTTCTAGTAGTTTTTATGGAAATTCGGTAGCTAGTGAACTATCAAGGGTGGTATGGCTGGCTAGTTGTCGTGGGTAACAACCCATTGGCCAGTTGTCCAGTGCCTAGCCACAAGACCATTTTCTTCATACTACCTTTAGGTAAATCTTAGATCATTGAAGCCACTTAGAAAAAAAAAGGCAAAAATAAAAAATAAACAAATAAAACCACACTTCACCACATGAGTATGGCTGGCAAGTTGCCATGAGTAACAACCTATTGGCTGGTTGTCTAGAGCCCAGCTTAGAAAAATGCATAATAATTCCCAAAACACTTAGGGAAGAAGTGGGGAAGTAGAATAAACTGGAGAGATATACACTGGGTTCACCCTTGTACTGACCCCATAAATAAAAGAAATAAGAGGAAAGCTACCGTTCGAACAGGTAAACCTTTAGTCATGGTCACCTAGGGTCATAGAAACCTAAAGTCTATTTTAATAGCTTCCTAGTGAGTCTTTCACTCTTTCCACTAGATGCTTAGCGCTTAGACTCCTTTTCGAGTCTTGGGTGGGTTGGGTAGACGTAAAAAGTTATTTCGAAACTCTCAAACTCCAAAAGTTCAAAAAAATTCGAAAAGAAGAAAAGCAAAAAAAATGTATCTTCCCTTTTCAAGGCGAGGACTTGGGCAGTCTGCATTCTGGCAGACACCTTGGTACTGTTGAGTTTTCATAGTTTAGGACCTTAGTTGAAATTTCCTATTGTTAATAAGCAACTTAGGCCTAAGTGATTAAGTCCTAATTCCGTTTTTATACATAGCATGTAGTTTAATTTTGCTAGGGACTAGCGATAGATAGGCATGGGAGCATGATGTAGACACATCAATCTAGGTCAAAATGCCTATTTATGCATGTTCTTAGGCCTAGATTTGCATTCCACATTATAATTATTTCATAGCATGCATCATTCTACATTTATAGCAGTTGTGTATATTTTAGGTTAATTGCATCCTTTTTGTAGTAAGGAGAGGAAATTTATTTTGGAGCCTCAGATTGATGATTTGACCATACAGATCTGATCAGGATGACGATCAGAGTCCAATGCCTTTGAAATCACCATGATAGGAGTCTTGTAGCACAATCTGCAGTCTGCCGAAGATCAATGGCAAAAGGACTTGGTGACGTAATTTGGAACTTCAAACGACCATTCTGATTGCGTGGATGGATTCGAGTCGATGATCATAGCCCAATGACACGAAAGTCAGCTCAATCTGACCTTTGTAGTAGCCCCTACAACAGAAAGAAGATGGATGGCTTAGGTCCCGCCACGTGGCACAACCCAGGCCACCCATGCGCATGCACGCACCACTGCACGCGCATTGCAACGCAAGTACGCTCACACGTGGAGTCATGCACATGCAAGCGAAGCTCATCTCGTAAGGCAGTGCCAATGCTGCACCAGCACATGAGCATTCGTGCGACAAGGACTGCTCATTGCGCACGCCAACGGGGTGTGAGCGGTGGGGGCACGATCTTCGGTGATAGTTGGGCGGGCCTTTAGTGATGCCTGTAGCTATCGCTAATGGCCTGCACTATGCGTGTTCTAGCAAAGAAATTGAAGGGCACGAATCTTTAGCGACAGTTGGGCAAATTTTGAGTAATGATTACAACCGTCACTAATTACCCATGGATGATTTTGCCTCTCCTCCACTATAAAAGGACCTACCCCCCTTCATTCCAAAGCATATCTTCCTTCCTCTCACAACCTCCAAGGCTCTAGAGAGAGCTTGTCCAAAGCTTAGGATGCTCCTTTAGAGTAGAAAAGAAAATAGTTTTCACACCTCTAATCCCCATTCGTGAAGCATTTCGTGGTCGTCCTCTCACCACCCTTCGGGAAGAAGATCCTCGTTGCGACACCGTCCTACCCCATCCTCCGTTCTCCAGCTCTATCTCCATTTGTCCTGCTTCTCACCACCTTCCTCCAGGTGACGTCAGAGCGAGTCATCCTCCAAGCGACCGTCGAGGGTGATTCTCTCACCTCTTTCTATCTTTTTTGCTTTTGTGGTGTAGTTTTACCGCTTTTGTAGTTGTAATAAACATTTATTTATAAATAGATGATTGTTCTTCTCTCTCTCTCTATCTTTCCTTTATATTTTGTAAGTAGATTAGCTAGAATTCATCAACCTGATCTCTTACCCTATTAAAATACAAAAAAAAATTATAAAAGATAAAAATGACAAAAATAAATAAAAGAGAAATGCATATCTTTAAAAATCAAGCGTTTGCCTCCTTGTGTTCGACTCGGAACTCAATTTTCAAGTTTTGGATATAAATTTTATCTGATAGATGCATTTTGCAAGCTACGACGATGGGTCCTCCAAACCCCGATTTTTACCATGCAAAACATGCCTCATCATGGGCTAATGAAACTTTGAGGCAGATTTTGGACGCTTCTTGCGGAGGTAATTTCATGAATAAAGATGAGGATGGTGCATTTTGAACTATTTTAAAATATGAGTGAGAATTCTATGAAGAATGCTTCCATTATCGCCCTTATTCGAACCAGCGGACCTTCTAGTAGAGCAGACGAGGATGACACAGGACCCTCCCATTCATCCATTGACTTAAATTTAATTGCACAAAACTTATATGAAGTCTCCCTCATTCACAAAAATATAGATGAACTCTTGCTCAACCCCACCCATTTTGTGGCTCACACTTCGACTCCATCAAGTCACAAACCCAATCCTTCCAAAGTTAGGATGATTTCCAAGAATTTCGCATGACCTGCACCATCCTTGTCGAATATCACACCGAGCTACTTGGTAAGAAATGTGGACCTGGCTTCTGCTAGTTAGTACTTTGACAGTGAGGAGGAAGCCTCCATGTACTCGGATGCAACATCGTTTGCAGACTCATCTTCTGAATTTGAATACGTGTGTGCCTAGGGGAACAACCCATATTCTGCCACTTATAACCTAAGGTGGTGCAACCATCCAAACTTCTCATGGTCCAACAACCCTCAGCACGAAAACCCTACAAGTGAACCAGTATGATCATTTGCTCCTGTCATCACAAGGGCCCAATATTGTTCGTCGGCCTACCGCTGGGCCCTTGCACACCTCAAATGGACCATGCACCAAACCCTCTTGATAAGTTGATGCGAATGATGATGGAAATGTCGAAGCTCCATGAAGAAAATTTGACTTCTCTTCAGCAGTAATTGGTGCAGCAGAATGGTACGATCAGTCAACTACACGTGACGACTTGAACTCAAGGCACTCTTCCCACCCAACAGGTCCCAAAGCTACGAACTTTTGCACCATGTGGTCTGTGATTAGCCCATAGTTGTAGGCTATTTAAGTATTTAAGTGCCTACACATTAGGTTAATTCTAACATTTATTTAGTATAAATTAGGATGTAAATAGATTAATTCATAGTTTTATTTTAATTACATAATCCATGCATTGCATTCATATTTTAAGTGCATTTAGAATTAGCTTAGAATGGCATTCATCTAATTACATAACCAATTAGGTACATTATTTTTATTAACATAAAAGTTGAGGGTCTGTATATAAATGGCCCTAATATTTTAACATTATTTTCTTTATTCTTCTTCTTGCAGGAGCGGCTGGCTACCGCTCCAATGCCAAGCTGCCGCAGTGAGGAACCCATTCAAGGGGGAGCGGATGTGGTGGATCTGGTCAGGCAGCTAATTTCAACTTGGTACAAGACACTACAAAAGGAGGAGGGAGGCAGCCGAGCTCGGGAGGCCTCCACCATCGACCCACCACTGTGCAGAGAGACCTTCTCTCTTCCATTCCATACTTCCAGCCTCTACTGTGGTGGCGAGTCTACACCACCGTAGGCGTGTGGTGTGATAAGCCACACCGCCATCCGGAGCTCGCCCGCATGACTGTGAGCACCGTAGCGTGCATCTCCCTCGCCGTTGTCACCAACCACCACCGCCGTCACTGCAATCACCTTCTCATTCACTTAAGACATCCAGGAAATTTCCCGGACATCTGAAGCTACCCGCTCACCTGCGACCACCCGCTTGCGTACCCGTTTGAAGTCCACCCGCACCCGCAAAACCACATCTGCCCACTCCACCTTCCGCGCACAGCCCCCTTCAACCGCACCCGCACCCGCTCAGCCTGCAGCCGCACTCTTCCCATGCCTGCAGAGCCACCCGCTCACCTCCAGCCGTTCCCGTGCCCTCTGCCAAGAGGCTGCCCACCTGCTCATCTCCAACCACGCACGCCCTCCTCAGCCTACAGTGCCCTCTTCCCGCGCCTGCAGACCTGCACAATCGCACACATCTTCCCGCGCCTGTAGACCCGCATATCCGTGCAAACCTTCCCCGCGCCTGCAACCACAACCGCGCCTGCCCAACCTCCTCTCGTGCCTGCAGAACCAGCAGCAGCACTCGCTCTCCACGCTCACCAGCTTGCGCACCCGCCTAAAGCCACACGCATGGCAGCACCGGATGAAGCCACGCCAGCAGCAGTGCGCGGCAGTCCTCACTCCAACAGGCCGCGCGTGCTCACCGGTTGCAGCACCTCTGCCGGAGCTCGTCCGGCTGCCTCCGGCCACCGCACAACACGCCACCACCACCGCTTCGAAGCCCTCGGTCCAAGGTACTTCCTCCGAGCTTCCCACGCCCGGCCATCCACTTCTCGTCGCGCAAGACAAAGGGGAAAAATTCCCCTATTTTGCTACAGTAACCTGCCATTTAGAAATTACATTTTTTGCCATTGTCACTTTTTAATCATATTTTATTGATTCTGCATTGTGGAAAATATCCTCTAGTTTCTCAGAATTGCTACTTCAGCATTGTTTCTTACTTAAACCTTAATCTGAAGGTAATCTTGGCTTGATTCTTGTCCAAACTGACTGCGAACAAACGTTTTTATCTGGTGCTAATTTTAATACGTCATTGCCTCCCTGTGGATATGACCCGCTCCTCTACGAGTTGTTATTTCTTCTTAAATATTGATTAG
This sequence comes from Thalassia testudinum, assembly GCA_037157565.1. NCBI lineage: Eukaryota > Viridiplantae > Streptophyta > Magnoliopsida > Alismatales > Hydrocharitaceae > Thalassia > Thalassia testudinum. Next base: position 17,203,810 of record JAZHRO010000007.1, read on the forward strand.
TCGATTTTTCCACCACATTAAATTGCAAACGACTTTAAAGCGAGCAATCGACCCACCAAATGGCGCCGTTGCCGGGGACGCAACAGATGCAATAATTTTGCCTAATTTTATTTTGATTATTTGTCAATTGCTCAGAGATTTGACCATTTATTATTTTCTTTTTTTGTGCGAGAAAATTTGTGCAAGAATCAACCAGTGTGAGAGATGACCCTTGACGTCGCCAGACGAGAATTGGACGAGCAATTTTTAAACGGAGGAGAAGGACGAGGATGCAACAGGCACCATTGTATTTAGTCGCTAGTTTAATTAGAATTGAATTAAGACTGTAGACTTAATTTTTCATTGCAGTTAGTTTGAAACCCTTGTTTTGGGGCATATTTTGAGGGGTTTGTTCCTCGATTTTGTTTTGGGCCCGTGTTGGGTAATTTTTGGGAGCTTGTTCCCTTTTCTTTAGATTTAGGTTTTTTTTTATTACTTTTATTTGCTTGTGCATAAGTAGTTCTAAAAAATAATAAAAGAAAATGAGTTGCCTGCTAGAAGCTGCCTACCCTAGGACGAACCATTTAGGTCTGTATGAGTAGCCTCCAAATTTACTTTTCTGCATTGCGTGCATTCTTGCATCGTAGATCGCTGGAGGCAAGGTACGCATTCTCTTACTTTGCATCCTATTTTTGATCACGCATTGCATTTGGGATTTAATTCAAAGACCACAAAGTTTGTCTTGAAGTGATCTAACAAGTGGTCACATATATTCAAAAAAGGACTAATTAAAGGAGGGACATCTAAAAATCAAGGACTTGATTGTAAAATGTGGTGTGCAATTCGAAATTCAAAATCATTTTGCGGTGAATGCACACTTATATCTATTGCACCACAGCACTCATTTAGACACTCCTAAGTCTTGAAACGACTAGGACAAGAACTCTCCTATCGTTGGATTCTGAAGTGTTCGGAACTTGAGATCAAAGGTTTTGTAAATCCAAAGAGGGGGATACCTTGTCACAGATTTTTGGGGGTAGTTGAGAAACACCGCGAAAGCACAGCTTCAAAGGAAGGCTTAGGCCTACTTGCATCCCTCGATCTTCCGTCTTTGGATTTACTTGACCATTTGAGATTTAGGGAAGAATACCTAAGTTCCAACTAGGTCTTTTTAGGCATTTCGAAGGTTGACAATAGGCGCGTAATTGATTGGGCAACTTGTTTTGTCACCTACAATTTGAACTAAAGTCAAAAGCCTAAATCTGTAAAGACCAAACAAGTCCTTTTGAATTGTGTTTGTAGTGCATGCTTGGTAGGCGTTCTCTTAGGAGACAACTTTTTTTTGACCCTGAACCTAAAAGAATCCTAAGAAGAGACCTTCCAAGGGTAGAAATGGCCGGTCAAAGGAGCCTTAAGGAATATTTCATCCCAACCAATCAAGCTAGCCCAACACTACGTAGACCTAGAGGGGACAATCCGTAAGAGATCAAAAGTAGTACCATATCCTTGCTACCCTCCTTTTATGGTACTACTAGGGAAGACCCTTACAGGCATATTGAGGAATTCACTGAGGTCTGTTCCACGGTGAAGCTGCAGGGCATTACTGATGACGCTCAAATGCGGACCCTCTTTCCTTTCTCCCTAAAGGACAAAGCCAAGTATTGGTATCACACCCTTGATAATATAAATACTTGGGATGCCCTGAAGAAGGATTTTTTGAAGAAGTACTTCCCCATCAGCAAAACAAATCACTTTAGGAGGGAAATTATGAGTTTTGTTCAAAAGGATGGGGAAGCATTCCGTGATGCGTGGGAGCGCCTTAACGATTTGCTGAGACTTTGCCCACATCACCAGGTGCCTAAATGGCAACTGGTTGAAAGGTTCTACACCGGACTTAATGATTCGCATAGGCAAACTGTGGATGGTGCCTGTGCAGGAACCTTTCTATCTAAGACTGAGGATGAAGCTTAGAACTTATTTGATACTTTGAGTGAGAATTCTATTCACTTGAATTCTGCCTAAATGGATAGAATGGCCACTCTCATGCAAAGAAAGTTGGAGGTGAATGAAGTAAGGGACACCCAGAATTTAGCCTATCAAATTCAATTATTGAATGAAAACATGGAAAGGCTTATGTCGAACCTGAGTTCATTTGTACCTAACACCTCCACATCCCAAGCTTCCGAATGCGTAATTTGTTAAGGAAATACACACGCCACTATGGATTGCCACTTGGCTTCCCAATTCCCTAAGCTTGTACAAGCGGCTTTGAATGCCGCTCAAGGGTTCCGTCCAAGACCTCGTAATGATCCTTTCTCCAACACTTATAACGAGCGATGGAGGAACCACCCAAACTTTTCATGGAGACAAGGAAATGTCTCAAATTCATGGAATTACAAACCACAATCCTTTCAAAACCATCAAATGAACCAACCTCAGACCTTTGCCCAACCTAAAACCTTTGAGATGGATGAATTGAAGGCGATGTTGAAAACTATGCAAGAAAGTCAAAGTGCCATCATCCAATCTCATGACAAGGCTATACATGAGATGAAATCACAAATTGGACACCTTGTTGAGGCCGTTAGATAGAGGGAGACTGGGAAGTTTCCTAGTGCTGCTGAGGAAAATCTTAAAGGAAAAGGGATTGTCTTTAGGGGGCATGCTCAGGCGGTGACTATTTTGAGGAGTGGGAAAGAAATTTCCAAACCCGATGCTCCTATAGTCTCACCCCCTAAAAACCATCCACCTTGACTTTCACCCCCACCGGAGAAGATTTGCCCAAATCTTCTGTGCTTGAAATCACCTCACCGGAAGAAGTTGCCCCCGTTCCACCCCTTACTCGACATGACAACCCTTCCACCCAGAGATCGAGAGTGCCTTTTCCAGAGTGCTTATCCACCTCTGGGCAGACTTCTGCTAGCTCATCTGGAGCCAAAGAAAAGATGGATGAGATTATGGAAGCTTTCAAGCAAGTAAAGATTAACTTGTCTTTGCTTGAAGCTATCAGGCAGATTCTGTCTTATGCCCGCTTCTTAAAGGACCTTTGCATGAAAAAGCGAAAATCTAGAAAACAGGTCCAATCAAAAGTTGTCCTGCCTGATTCTGTTAGCTCAATTGTTCAACATGGCACACCCACAAATCTTAAGGACCCAGGAGCCCCATACATCTCTGTATTTATCGGTGACTTACAAATTGATGAGGCTCTACTTGATCTGGGTGCGGGGGTGAACATCCTTCCGAGCTACGTGTATGAACAACTTGGGGGAGGCAATCTGAAGCCTAGCCCTGTAATCCTTCAAGTTGCTGATCGATCACTTAAGACACCACGGGGAATTTTGGAAGATGTCCTCATAAGAGTGGAGGATTTCTTCTTTCCCGTTGACTTAGTTTTGGACACTGACCCTACCAACAAGCCAACCAAACCCTCCATCATTTTGGGCCACCCCTTCCTTGCAACTTCTCATGCTTCAATTAATTGCAATACTGGGGCATTGAAAATGGGCTTTGGAAATAGGAAAATCCAGCTTAATGTGTTTCATGCTTACAAACAAGCCGGACTTGAGGATTGCTCTCAAGTTGAGGTGATAGATGACCTGATTGAAGAGGCAACTCCTGTAATGTTATGTGATGACCCCCTTCAGCATGTCATGCTAAATGAGCATTCCCATCTCTTGAAGGAATGTGAAGGGGATATACTAGAACTAGAGGAATTGCTAGGAGTTTCTGCTGAGTCTCTTCCCCCATCATTTTCGCCGAAGGTAGATTTGCTACCTGAGATGGGGACATCTATTATGAATCCCTCAACCTTACAAGCCCCCAACCTTGAGTTGAAACCCCTCCCTGACACTCTCAAGTATGTTTTCCTAGGTGCCAATGATACGCTCCCCGTTATTATTTCGGCTGTGTTGTCTGAGGCATAGGAGGGAGCCTTGATTGAATGCCTGTCTAGGCACAAGGAAGCTATTGCTTGGAGCATTGCTGACATTAAGGGTATAGACTCTACACTCTACATGCACCACATTTATACTGATGATTCCATCAAGCCTTTTAGGGACATGCAGAGACGTCTGAACCCTAATATGAGGGAGGTTGTAAAAAAGGAGATCCTGAAGTGGTTGGATGCTGGGATCATATATCCCATTGCTGATAGTAAATGGGTCAGTCCCATTCATGTGGTGCCAAAGAAGGCAGGCTTTACTATGGAACTCAACGACCAAGGTGAACAAGTTGTCACTAGACCCTCAACTGGATGGAGGGTCTGTATTGATTACCACAAGCTGAACACTGCTACCCAGAAGGATCACTTTCCTTTGCCTTTTATTGATCAAATTCTTGAAAAATTGGTAGGGAATAAGTATTATTACTTTCTCGATAGATATTCTGGGTATAATCAGGTGGCAGTCTTTCCTGATGACCAGGAAAAGACGACATTCACGAGTCCTTACGGTACTTTTGCATTCATGCGTATGCTGTTTGGATTATGTAATGCCCCTACAACTTTCCAGTGGTGTATGATGTCTACCTTTTCGGACATGATTGACGAGTGTGTTGAAGTATTTATGGATGACTTCTCTATTTATGGCTCATCTTTCGACCAGTGTCTCCTACACCTGGAGAATGTGTTGAAACGATGTAAGGAGACTGGTTTAGTCCTCAACAGGGAAAAAAGTCACTTCATGGTACAGAAAGGAATTGTACTTGGGCATGTTGTATCCGAGCAAGGTTTGGAAGTAGATAAAGCCAAGATTGATTTTATTTCCAAACTTCCATTGCCTATGAATGTCAAACAGATTAGATCCTTTCTGAGCCATGATGGCTTTTACAGGCGCTTTTTTAAAAATTTTAGTAAGATTTCTGGGCCACTTTGTGACTTGTTGGCGAAGGCATCTTCCTTCAGTTTTGATTCAAAGTGTGCCGAGGCCTTTCAAACTCTAAAGGAGGCCTTGATCTCTGCACCTGTTCTCCAAGCTCCTGATTGGACACTCCCATTTGAGCTTATGTGTGATGCTTCTAATTATGCAGTGGGAGCATTCCTTGGACAAAGGGTTGAGGGAAGACCTCATGTGCTACATTATGCAAGAAAGACTTTAACTGAACCTCAGCAAAACTACGCCGTCACTGAAAAAGAATTACTTGCTGTAGTATTTGCTCTGGAGAAGTTTAGGTCTTATTTACTTAGGTCTAAGGTGGTTATTTTTACTGATCATGCAGCAGTGAAACATCTCATTGCTAAGAAAGATTCTAAGCCACATCTGATTAGGTGGATCTTACTCCTTCAAGAATTTGACTTGGAAATACATGAAAAGAAAGGAGTAGAAAATGTTGTGGCTGACCACCTGTCTCGCCTTCCTCTTAATGACTATTTCTGAAGACATTCGCGAGACATTTCCCGATGAAACTCTGATGGCGGTAACACCAACTTTACCTTGGTATGCAAACATTGTAAATTACTTGGTCACTAGACAAACTCCTGGCTCTTGGGATGAGCAGAAAAGAAAGAGATTCATTTCTCAAGCAAGATATTTTCATTGGGAAGGGCCAGAATTATTTAGAATTGGACAAGACCAAGTATTGAGACGTTGTGTACCTGAAGAGGAACAACAAAGTGTGCTGAGTTTTTGCCATGAACTTCATTGTGGAGGACACTTTGGTGCTAAGAAAACTGCTTTTAAGGTTCTTCAGTCCGATTTTTGGTGGCCTTCCTTATTTAAGGATTCTCATAATTTTGTTAAGGCCTGTATTAGATGTTAATGGATTGGAACGATTGGGAAGAAAAATGAAATGCCTCAACATCCTATTCAATCTGTTGAAATTTTTGATGTGTGGGGAATTGACTTTATGGGACCCTTCTCATCATCCCATGGTTTTGAATACATCTTGGTGGCAGTTGATTATGTCTCTAAATGGATAGAGTCCATTCCTACGTGCATGTTCGTCACGCTTTTGTGCGGTTGGTTAAAAGATAATATCGTGTTGTAGTATAGCCGCGAAAGCGTTCAAAACAAATAAAGATTTTTATTACTCGAAAACCGGAGTATCCGAGGTCGAACACAGGGAGCAATCTCAGTACTTTGGAAAACCCAAGAATACAACTGTTACATGCAAATATAATTGATTCAAAGAGTTTTTAGAAAAAGTAGAATTAGATTAGATGTCTGATTTATGTATCAGACGTCTTAAATGTGATCTTTCTTTCTTTCTTCCTTCTTCTGCTTTCTGCTTCTGTATCTTTCCTTCTGCTTTGCCGTTCCGATCTCTTTGCAATCTTCCCTTGTCCTTCTTCTTCTTCTCTGCGAAGACTTCTAATCTTTCTGCTTTCCTTCTCCTGCGAAGGCCTCTTTCCGCTTCTTCTGTCTTCTTCTTTGGCTTGCTTTTCCTTCTTCTACAGCGGCCAAGTCCTTCTCCTGCGATCAGCCTGCCTGCACAGGAGCAAAACCTAACCCTTCTCCCACTACCCGCACGTCTCTCACTCTCAAGCAATTCACTCAGAGCCGCTCTCCCAGAGCCACAAGCATTAATCGGGTCGGATCCTACCCGGGACCAGGCGCACCTGAAGGTGGTGTGATGCGCGAGGAGTGCGTAGGTCTAGGTCGGGTCGGATCCGCCAAGTCCGCGTGGTCAGGCCGCGGACGAGGCGGGTGGGGTCAGTGAGGGACCTCACCCCTGTGCTTTCGAGGCAGTAAAGCTATATCACAAAAACTCTTTATACCATACCTGTGCCTTGAGATTCCACGATGTGGGACTAAACGTTCCGCCCTTCCTTTGCGCGCGCCCACAGACTCTCGTGTGCAATTCCCACGCTGAAGGCCCTGCTGGTGCTCCCCGCCGAACTCAGTCACCTCGCGACACTTGCGAGAGCCAGCTGCACCTGCCGCCTGGGAAGCCTGACGCCTGCTGCGGATCCAAGCTTCCTGCTGCTTCGGCTGTTAATGGCGGCCGGGGCGTTCACCTGAGATTCCACAGAACGGCCTATTGGCCTAATCAGAATAGCTGGAAACCTTCGCCGTAGCACGGCGAAGGCGGTGGGTGATGCTGCAGGTTGTCGGTCGGCCTAGGCGTGCTCGCCTAGGTCAACCTGTGGCCGGAGATGGCGGGTTGTTCGGGGGGTGGTTATGGAGGTCTGGAGTGGCAGTTGTGGGGTGGAGCGAGTTCCTGGTGGTGAGGCGGAGCTCACGAGGTGGTTGGCGAGCCGTGTGGAGTGGCGGAGTGTTGTGGGCGGCTCGCCGGAGTGCGGTCGGAGGCGAGGAAGATGAAGGCGGTTAGGTACTGTCGAGGGGTAATCAAGTAAAATAGTTGGGGGAAAAGAGAGAGGAGAGGATGGAGAACGTATCTGGGGTTGTCTGGAGGGAAGGGAGGCGGCGGAGAAGACGGCTCGTAACTGCTGTCGTCGGGGAAGAAAGACCCTGAGGGAGGAAGCGGCGACGAAGACGAGGTCAGAAGCGCGCGCGCGGGGTACAGCGCGACGCGGGAGAGAGCGGCGGAGAGGACTCTGCTGCTGGTATGGCAGCAGAGCGACGAGAAGGAGGGAAGGAGGTCGCCGGAGCTTGTGGGTCGTTTGGCCGGAGATGGGAGAGGGAGTAATTTGGAAGGGATCTCCGTCAAAATCAAGCTTAGCCTCTTCGGCCAGAGTTGTGGGTTCTTATATAGGCGCTGGACTGGGTGTGCAGGGCGTGAAGGGCACGTAATTGCCTGAGGTTGGTCGCCGGAGATGGAAAGGAGTTAGGATACCCAAATCTCCCGTGCGTTCGCACGAGAGATTGGGTTCACACCAGCGATTGTAATTGACTTTATAAGGAAGGGAATTCCTCAGAGAATCCTTCTTCCATTTCTGGGAGGGAATCTCTGAGGGATTAGAGAGCAATCCCTCTCTGAACCTCACCGGAGCTCGGTTCTGCCCTAGCAATGGCGGCAGGACCGGTTTGCAAAGGAGGCGAAGAACCTAGGGGGTTCTCTGCAACGGTATTCAAAAGATAGGGACCGATTTGTGATTAGGGTGTACTAAATTGTAAAGAGGTCAAGATGACCTCTCCTTAGGTCCAAATTTTGGTACAAACCTAATTTGGACCTAAGGAATCCAATGGTGAAGTTGGATTTTAGGTTTGACCTCGTTTGACTGGACATTTTGCGTAAAAACCCAAATGAGGTTAATTGAAGAGCTAGGACCCTAATCTAGGTCAAACTAGGTTCCAAAGGCCAAATTAAGTGTTCTAAACCCTAGAGTATGTTTTTCCATGATTTGTAGAGGGTTTACTTGCTTTTTGTTCTGACCGAAACCTTGTTAATTTAAGCGGGTCTGTTTTAGGGTTACCAAGTGTCATTTAATTCTTAGATTGCACATGAACCCATTTTTGATTGACTCAACCCACTTTTTATCTCATTTAGACCATTTGACCTATGTTTTGCCTCTGAGAAATCCTGTTTACGTACTGCAATGGTAAAATTGCAGTTTTAACCCTTATTTCATGTTTTCTTCTCAGGGCACTTATTCCTTCAGTTAGGCCTTCTTCTAGGTTATGTAGGAGCTTTTATCTTCTTTATTGGGTCAAAATGAGCTAGTTATGGCTCATGATGAGGCTCTCATCATACCCCCATGCCTAGCTTTTGCTAGTCCCTTAGCAAAATTTCGAAGTTTTAACTTCCATTCTAGACCCTGAGTGTCTGTCAACAATGATAAGTGCTTCTCCTTTTCTTTTGTGATTAGGTGGGAATGCCGACAATAGGCCTAGAGGTACTCAAGTACCAACCAAAATCCGGACCTGTTCCACTTTAGCCTCGTCTTCTGCAAAGGTTTCTACGGCCCACAGAAACTAACCTAGGGTTTGTTGGACTCCGCGGTTAAAGCACCCGTGCTTGAGATATTTTTAGCCTAAGTTCAGTTTGCAGTGCATTTTTTGTAAGAGAGAGATAGAAGATTTATTTGTTTGGAGAGCTTTTCTCTCTCTTTTCTTTTTATTTCTAGCTTCGGATTAGCTTCTCAACACGGTCTGTATCGGATTCCTTGTCCCCATCATCAATCCTCAAGGGTCCCTGGCTTTCGAGATTTCGAGATAATCGCGCCCATGGCAACCCCCGGAACCCTGGCTTTCGAGATTTCGAGATAATCCCGCCCATGGCGTTCCGTGGCCGAATTTAGACCCTGGCGATCGACATTTCGTGATAATGCCGCCCATGGTATCTGAACCAGCAGAGTGCTTACATGCCCCCGGTAGGATATTTAAATATCCCAAGAGTCAAGCACCGAGGAGACGATATGTTGTTACGCATCTTCGAGGGTAATTTCCCGCCTCTCCGCGCTGGGAACTCGTCCAAATCAATTTGTGTTGATTGACCGCTCCTAATCTAGGTGACTTTTTCAGAATATTAAACGCTCTTGCGTGTTTTGGATGTTTTATGCGCACTGAACCAGACTGTGTGTGAATTTGGGGTGCTTAGGTTACCGAATCCCGCAAACCGGAGGTCAGTTAACGAGGCCGAATACTTCCTAAGCCTTAGACCTAATACTCAAGCTTCGCATTTTCCTCAACCTCTTGAGGATTATCCAGATTTTAATGGATACGTGAATTTTTAAGCTAAAGGTACTAGCCCAAAAAGCCTAAGACCAGCGTTCCCGCTAATCTCTTGTTATATCTCCGTGGCACTTTTCTTTTCTTTTTCTTGATTCGGTCTAGAACTTCAGTTAACCCCTTAATCTTTTACTAATGACTGATGAGAACCTCATCATGAGCCATAACTAGCTCATTTTGACCCAATACAAAGGATAAAAGCTCCTACATATCTCAAGGAAAAGCTTAACTCAGAGAATTCTGAGTTTGAGAAGAAAACAAGTCATAAGGGGTAAAAGTGCAATTTTACCAGTATAATCTGCATACAGGGTAATTCAGGGCCCAAACATAGGTCAAAACAGCTTAATAAGAATAAAAGTGGGATGAGATGATCTAGCAAGGGCTACAGCACTTCCAAGGAACCAAATGATAATCTGTAACCCTAAAACAACCCACTTCAATTCACAAGGTTCGAGGCAAAGTAAAAATAGAATAAACCCTCTAAAATTCATAGAAAAATAATCTCTAGGGTTTAGAACCTTCAATTTGGCCTTTAGAACCCATTTTGACCTACATTGAGAACCATGCCCAATTAATAACTTAATTTGGGTTTTTGCGCAAATTGACCGGTCAAACAAGGTTTAATATGAAAATAAAATTCACCATCAGATTCCTTAGGTCCTAATTAGTCATGTATAAAAACTTGAGCCTAAGAAGAAACCTCCTTGACCGAATTTACACTTTGGTCCTCATATATTTACTCTTTGGCCCTCAACTTTTGAACCCTCGCATTTAGGCCCCTAACTCTCCTTCGTTCTTTGCAAACAGGTCCCTCCTGCAAAACCCTGCCAGCACCATGCTCCGGCGACCTTGCGCGGAGCATGGCGCCGCGCAGGGTGAGGTGGAGGACCTGGCAAGTGTACCGGGGGTGCCCTGCGTCGTCAGCCGTCGCAGGAGCACCCCCATGGTCACTGTAGCCCCCCATACCGGCCGTGCGAACGCACGGACGGTATGGGTTCGAATTCCGACCATGCTCCGGCGAGGGAGACACGTCGTCTCCCTCCGCCTTCCTCCCTGCTACAACCCTATAAATACCCCCCGCCGCTCCTCCGACCAAGGCAGCCTGGATCTGACGGAGAAAACCCCCAGCTTTCGTCTCTTCTTTCTCCGGCAGACGCTCACCAGCTCCGGCGACTTCCTCTCCCTCCACCTCTTCGCTCTGCCGCACTACCAGCAGCAGAGACCTCTTCCCCTGCTCTTCCCGCGCCACGCCGCACCCAGCTGGCGCCTCTCCAGCCTTCTGCTCGCCGCCGCCCCTCTCCCTGAGCACCATCTTCTCCGGCGACAGTCGATACGACTGTCGCCCTGTTCCTCCCCCTTCGTCCCTGCAGTTAAGTTAAACTTACTCCCCTTCTCCTCCTCTTTCTTTCCCCGCTTTCGATTTAGTCAATTAAGCCCTCTACCGACCCTGTTCACCCTCATCCTCTCCGCCTCCGACCACCCTCCGGCGAGCCGCTCCCATCACCTCAGCGACCCACACGGCTCGCCGACCACCGCAGAACTTCCGCCTCCTCACCCTGATCCTCTTCCGCCCCTCCACTTCCCACCAAACACCCTCTGCAGACCCACCGAACACACCCACTCCCTCGCTCACAGTCTGACCTAGGACGACCTAACAGCTCCATCACACCCCCTGCAGACCCCCTGACCACCTTCGCCGTGCCACGGCGAAGGTCCTCCGCCTGTCTGATTCGGCCGAGAGGCCGTGCCATTGGTTTCAGGTTCCAGGCCTTGGCCGCCATTGGCGAGGAAGCTCGAAGCCTGCTCGAGGTTGCTCCAAGCCGAGATGTCCCAGATTGAATAGCTACGGCCAGCGCGGAAGAGACTCACGCACACACCCTGGCCCTCGATTGGAGCTGTACGCCTCAACAGCCGACGCAATTGGGAGCATCATCCCTGCTGCAGGCGTAAGAGAATTGGGGTGGGACATTTAGTCCCACCTCGGAATCTCTCAAAGGCGCGCGGACACATAAATTGAAAAACCGCCGTATGCTGTTTGCCTCAGTTACCACGGGGTGAGGTCCCTCTCACCCGACCCGACCCGACTCGGCCTCGTCCGTGACCACGCTCCGCGGACCTGGCCCGACCCGATTAGACTGACCTGCACTCCTCGCCCACCACGCACGCCGGTGGGCCTGGACCCGGGCCTGACCCGAACCCGATTACCCGATAGCGCTCTGGGAGAGCTTCCGAAGAGTGATTTCAGAGAGAGAGAGATACGCGGGGAAAGGGGGTAGAGTAGGTTTTTGCCTTCTGATGAACTCTTGAGCGTGCAGGCACAGGTGAAGGACTGCGGAAGAAGAAGCAGCTGCACTGTAGCAACTGCTCAGTTAAGTCGTCGAAGCTCCGGGCCAGACGACGGACAGCCAGCAGCCAGAGCAACACAGAAGGCAGGCTGAAGAAGAAGGAAGGGAGACTTAGTAGCCGAAGGCAGAAGCACCACGATTGCAGAAGAAGAAAAGAAGCAAGAAGCAAGAAAAGAAGAAGACGATCTGAAGAAAAAGAAAGAAAGGAAACAAGGAAGAACAGAAGAAGAAGAGCACGAGGGGAAAATCTGAAGAAAGCAGAAGAAGAAGAAGAAGAATAGGAAGAACCAAAAAGAAAGAGGAAAATCTGAAGAAAGCAGAAGAAAAAGAAGAAGAAGAAGAAGAACAGGAAGAACCAAAGACAAAGAGGAAGAAAGAAGAAAAGAAGCAGAAGCCAATTTTTCATCTCTCTCTCTCTCTCTTTATTTTTGTAATAGAATTTGTATATCTCTAGAATACAACTTGCTCCCTGAGTTCGACCTCGGGAACTCTTTTATTTTTCCGAGTAAAAAAAATTTTATATGAAAACGTTGGTAACAACCGGCTTTACTACAACGAATTAACAATGAAAACCGACGTTCCATCATTTTGGCGCCGCTGCCGGGGAGCAACGGCTATTCTAGAGGTAAACATTCCTGTATCTTTTAATTTCTGATAATCTCCTCTCTTTTATGCAGCTACAGAAACTCAAGAAGACAAGCAACCACACGACAACCACTCCGAAGACAGGTAAATCTTTTCTCTCACTATTAACCCCTACACTCTAAAGAGAAAGAAAAGAAAAGAACAAGCAATATAGGGCTAACCTGTCTTCCATATTTAGTAACCATAAAAGTTGCATGTTTTCAACTCATTATTTCTGCACACTATCAAGGGTATTTAAGGGCTAACACATTCTTGCTTGAGCCCTAATTACCCAACAAAGAATTAACTGGACCAAGTAGAGCCAACCTAGGATCCAACACTAGGGATTTAGAGACACACTACTTAACTCAAGAATTGAGAAAACCAAATGAAGTGTGCCCAAGCCCTTGTCTGAAAATACCTATACAAGAAAAATCCTAAACAATTGGCTCTCTCTAAACACTTGAACCCTAAAAGACAGGACCCAAAAAGCTCTCAAAGAAAACAAGAGGTAAAGTTGACCCCTTTTGGGTTAACCAACCTTAAATTAGGTCACTCTTTGCACTTAAAAAGACTAAAGTTCAAGTGAAACCTTAAGCACCCTGATCTTAAAATTGGTAGACTTAAGAGGTCAAGATCCCCATTCTGGTCTACCTGGAACCGCAGTGACAAGAGAGGTCGGGTGGGGGAAACCCTGTAACCCATGGGGACGCTCTACCGTGTAGGGGTCTTCGCGGGACTCTCCCTCTCTGGCTGCCCAGGTAATTCTCAGGTGGACGATCTTTCTGATCAAGGGGTCCATCTGCCCCGAACCTCTATAGTCACCCAACAATTTTTGGGTGTCTTGATTGGGTCCAGCACCTGCTTATCTCATCCAGCCCTTCAGTATTTTTCAGGAGGTCCTTGAAACCTCCAATAGAAGTTCACTCTCCCCGAGGCTAAGCCTCGGCTCCTTTGTTGTTGCAGAAATCATTCACATAGCCCCTCTTTCCTCTGATTCTGAACAAAATCCCCTTCTTCCATCTTGATTCAAACTTTGATTCTATTCCACCACCTGATCCAATTATGCAGCCTAATTACCTAGCAAGACTACCATTCAAGAAACCTGAATATCGGAGATCTATGAAAGATAAAATGATCGAGGATGCCATAAGATTCTATGAAAAAGAAGAAAAAACCTCAACACCAATAGGAGATATTCAGGTTGATGTCCCAACAACCACATCCTTCATCATAAACTGTGCCCAAATTCTATTAACTGGAATTTCAAAAGGATCAACCCGAGATATGCTCATGACAGGATACATTGAGATGGAAAAATTACACCAATCTGAATACCTTCAATGCTTGACAAATCCTGTACTTTGGGAACAACACCAAGATGCCCTTATAAAACGGGTAGAAATGATGAAATCAGTAGAACAAATTATCAACCGGAAATACCCGTATATACCAGAAACAGAGGATGAACCATCTTGGAACAGTATCAAGGAACCATTCAGTTTCCCAGATCCCGGGATTGAGGCACAAAGTGGTTGTAAAATCCCAACCCAGATAGAAGACAATGTTGAATTAGGTTGGGATATTGCAGGAGAACACAATGCTGAGCCAACCCTAGGCCATAAATCACCAAGCTTAGAACTCCAAGGCTCCTGCAATAACAAGATTAGAATTGAACCTCTGGAGGGTATAAATTCCACCCCTTGTTTTGATAAGGTGACCCTCGAAGGTTATTCGGACTCAGGTTCTAATAATTCTACCCACATCCTAAGCCTAGAACCTAGATCTGAAACTTATTGGGAAGATTATGAGGCCCTTTATGAGGAAGATCAAATTTTTACAGGATATGATTCCGGGCCTCTATTTAATGAATATCCCTCTCCAACATCCTCAGGAAATCTGATCGATTTTTCAGAAAACATGCCAATTTATGATACAGAAACTGAGGAGTTGGATGAGCAGGATTTTAATGGGGTCTATCCTACCAGCTTAGAGCTTGAACAGAACATCTTTTTGAGCCCAGAATTGACATATAGGCTAGAACCCAGTCAGGCTGCTGATTCCACATCTGATGATTTCTGCTGTGATGGAATTCATGATCATTTTCGCCAACTCTCCGACAATTTCAGATCTGACTATAATTGCGGAGAGATTCCCCTTCCTGAACACGCCAGGCCTATCTACGACCTCGGTTCACATGACTCTGACTCTGACTCTAACTCTGAGGTCCTGATTCCCGAGATCACTGATAACACAGAATCATTCCTTTTCGATCCTCAGGAACCAAAAACAGAAAATGCCAAGAGTGATTGCAACCAAGAATCCAAATTTTTTCTCGAATCCGATTTCTTTCACCCTACAAACACTCTTCAGGCATTTGATAGTTACCCAGAGGACTCTCTACAGAAAATCACCTATCATCTGTTTCTAGAAGAGCCCTCGTACACAATGGCCACCTCATCCGCACACACAGAACGGATCAAAACCTCTTCCAAACCCCGACCCGCAACCGGACTCAATTTCTATGCTGATTCACCTCTCACCGAGCCGATTGCATTTCCACATCGGGTTTCGAACATTGATCAGACTACATACCATGCTCTATCATTCTCTGATCACCCCTGTAGGGTTCCTGCATCAACCACTGATTATCCTACGGGTCCCTACTCTGACCAGGCTGATTCGGCACAGCCAAACCCTGCGTTTACACTTCCACATCCATCTGAGCTTCATAATTTCTGGTGGGCTCCACACCTTTTTATCCACATCTATCAACCCACCAGATTGATTGGGTTTGGGCTGCATCATCAGCCTGTTGATCTGAACAAGCACCTGGTTGGACCAACCAGGTTCTTAATCAAGGTGCTTGTCTTACAAAACTCTGCTGAGTTGACCATCCCCTCTCCATCGCATTTCCCGCTTGGCTGAAGGCATCAAATTTAGCGCTCAACGGGAGGCAGCCCGTCATTCTCTTTGAAAACCTGAAACTTGTTCTGACACCTTTCAGCACTCGAAGTTCACCCTTATAGACAGCCGACCCCAACTCAGATGTTCGCATCTGAAATTTGAAATCGTCCGCAAAAATTCAACCCGACCCATCCACTCACCCAAATTTCTGTCTTAAGGAATGAACTAAGACCCCCTAGGTTACAATGAGGACATTGCAAATCTTAGGCATGGGGGGGTAGGAAAGTGCAAAAACTTGTAAGAAAAGGTTTCAAACAAAAAAATTCACATATGCCAAAAATACCATAAAAATTAAAAAATTTTTTTCGAAAAAGAATAAGAGGAAAAGAGGAGAAGAAAAATTTCGTGAAGGAGAGAAGAAACAAAATGAAAAAGGAGCACAAAATTATAAGAAAAGTTGATAGTCATTAGTAAGGAACTAAGGAATTAACCTAAGTTCTAGACCTCATTCAAGAAAATAACTGAAAAGTGCACAATGAGATTAGTAAGAATGCAAACCTTAGGCATTCTTGAATAGACTCTTAGTACTCATTAAGATCTGGACACTCCTCAAGAGGTTGAGGAAAATGAAAAGCTGAAGTATTAGGTCTAAGGCTTAGGGAGTATTCGGCCTCGTTAACTAATTTTTGGTTTACGGGACCCAGTAACCTAAGCACCCTAATCTCACACACAGCCTGGTTCAGTAAGCATAAAAATCAGAATCACGCAGAAGCGTCGCAAAAATCTGAAAAGAACACCTAGAATAGGAATGGCCGATCAACACAAGTTGATTTGGACGAGTTCCCAGCGCGGAGAGGCGGGAAATCCCCTCGAAGATGCGTAACAAAATATCATCTCCTCGGTGCTTGTCTCTTAGGATATTTACATATCCTACGGGGGGCATGTAAGCACTCTGCTGGTTCAGATTCCATGGATGGCATTATCTCGAAATGTCAATTGCCAGGGTCTGGATTCGGCCACGGAATACCATGGATGGGATTATCTCGAAATCTCAACAGCCAGGGTTCCGGGGGTTGCCATGGGCGGTGCTATCTCGAAGCATCGATCGCCAGGAACCCTTGAGGATTGATGATGGGAGCAAGGAATCTGATACAGACCGTGTTGAAAAGCCAATCCTAGACTAGAACTAAAAAGAAAAAAAGAGAGAGAAAACTCTCCAAACAGAAAAAAAACTTTCTATCTCTCTCTCTTACAAAACGCACTGCGAACTGAGCCAGGGCTAAAATCATTTCAAGCACGGGTGCTTTAACCACGAAGTCCAATAAACCTTAGGTTAGTTCTTGTGGGCCTTAAAAACCTTTGCTAAAAGACTGAGGCTAAGGCTAGACAGATTTGGATCTTGATTGGTACTAGAGTATCTTTTAGGCCTATGGTCAGCATTCTAACCTAATCTATGCTCAAATAAAAAAGCACTTATCTAAAACCATTGAAAACTTCATGGTCTAGAACAAGGGTTGAAACCTTAAGTTTTTTTGCTAAGGGACTAGCAAAAGCTAGGCATGGGGGTATGATGAGAACCTCATCATGAGCCATAACTAGCTCATTTTGACCCAATACAAAGGATAAAAGCTCCTACATATCTCAAGGAAAAGCTTAACTCAGAGAATTCTGAGTTTGAGAAGAAAACAAGTCATAAGGGGTAAAAGTGCAATTTTACCAGTATAATCTGCATACAGGGTAATTCAGGGCCCAAACATAGGTCAAAACAGCTTAATAAGAATAAAAGTGGGATGAGATGATCTAGCAAGGGCTACAGCACTTCCAAGGAACCAAATGATAATCTGTAACCCTAAAACAACCCACTTCAATTCACAAGGTTCGAGGCAAAGT
Source organism: Thalassia testudinum (assembly GCA_037157565.1). Lineage (NCBI taxonomy): Eukaryota > Viridiplantae > Streptophyta > Magnoliopsida > Alismatales > Hydrocharitaceae > Thalassia > Thalassia testudinum. The sequence continues at coordinate 17,221,121 of JAZHRO010000007.1, forward strand.
AAAAATAGAATAAACCCTCTAAAATTCATAGAAAAATAATCTCTAGGGTTTAGAACCTTCAATTTGGCCTTTAGAACCCATTTTGACCTACATTGAGAACCATGCCCAATTAATAACTTAATTTGGGTTTTTGCGCAAATTGACCGGTCAAACAAGGTTTAATATGAAAATAAAATTCACCATCAGATTCCTTAGGTCCTAATTAGTCATGTATAAAAACTTGAGCCTAAGAAGAAACCTCCTTGACCGAATTTACACTTTGGTCCTCATATATTTACTCTTTGGCCCTCAACTTTTGAACCCTCGCATTTAGGCCCCTAACTCTCCTTCGTTCTTTGCAAACAGGTCCCTCCTGCAAAACCCTGCCAGCACCATGCTCCGGCGACCTTGCGCGGAGCATGGCGCCGCGCAGGGTGAGGTGGAGGACCTGGCAAGTGTACCGGGGGTGCCCTGCGTCGTCAGCCGTCGCAGGAGCACCCCCATGGTCACTGTAGCCCCCCATACCGGCCGTGCGAACGCACGGACGGTATGGGTTCGAATTCCGACCATGCTCCGGCGAGGGAGACACGTCGTCTCCCTCCGCCTTCCTCCCTGCTACAACCCTATAAATACCCCCCGCCGCTCCTCCGACCAAGGCAGCCTGGATCTGACGGAGAAAACCCCCAGCTTTCGTCTCTTCTTTCTCCGGCAGACGCTCACCAGCTCCGGCGACTTCCTCTCCCTCCACCTCTTCGCTCTGCCGCACTACCAGCAGCAGAGACCTCTTCCCCTGCTCTTCCCGCGCCACGCCGCACCCAGCTGGCGCCTCTCCAGCCTTCTGCTCGCCGCCGCCCCTCTCCCTGAGCACCATCTTCTCCGGCGACAGTCGATACGACTGTCGCCCTGTTCCTCCCCCTTCGTCCCTGCAGTTAAGTTAAACTTACTCCCCTTCTCCTCCTCTTTCTTTCCCCGCTTTCGATTTAGTCAATTAAGCCCTCTACCGACCCTGTTCACCCTCATCCTCTCCGCCTCCGACCACCCTCCGGCGAGCCGCTCCCATCACCTCAGCGACCCACACGGCTCGCCGACCACCGCAGAACTTCCGCCTCCTCACCCTGATCCTCTTCCGCCCCTCCACTTCCCACCAAACACCCTCTGCAGACCCACCGAACACACCCACTCCCTCGCTCACAGTCTGACCTAGGACGACCTAACAGCTCCATCACACCCCCTGCAGACCCCCTGACCACCTTCGCCGTGCCACGGCGAAGGTCCTCCGCCTGTCTGATTCGGCCGAGAGGCCGTGCCATTGGTTTCAGGTTCCAGGCCTTGGCCGCCATTGGCGAGGAAGCTCGAAGCCTGCTCGAGGTTGCTCCAAGCCGAGATGTCCCAGATTGAATAGCTACGGCCAGCGCGGAAGAGACTCACGCACACACCCTGGCCCTCGATTGGAGCTGTACGCCTCAACAGCCGACGCAATTGGGAGCATCATCCCTGCTGCAGGCGTAAGAGAATTGGGGTGGGACATTTAGTCCCACCTCGGAATCTCTCAAAGGCGCGCGGACACATAAATTGAAAAACCGCCGTATGCTGTTTGCCTCAGTTACCACGGGGTGAGGTCCCTCTCACCCGACCCGACCCGACTCGGCCTCGTCCGTGACCACGCTCCGCGGACCTGGCCCGACCCGATTAGACTGACCTGCACTCCTCGCCCACCACGCACGCCGGTGGGCCTGGACCCGGGCCTGACCCGAACCCGATTACCCGATAGCGCTCTGGGAGAGCTTCCGAAGAGTGATTTCAGAGAGAGAGAGATACGCGGGGAAAGGGGGTAGAGTAGGTTTTTGCCTTCTGATGAACTCTTGAGCGTGCAGGCACAGGTGAAGGACTGCGGAAGAAGAAGCAGCTGCACTGTAGCAACTGCTCAGTTAAGTCGTCGAAGCTCCGGGCCAGACGACGGACAGCCAGCAGCCAGAGCAACACAGAAGGCAGGCTGAAGAAGAAGGAAGGGAGACTTAGTAGCCGAAGGCAGAAGCACCACGATTGCAGAAGAAGAAAAGAAGCAAGAAGCAAGAAAAGAAGAAGACGATCTGAAGAAAAAGAAAGAAAGGAAACAAGGAAGAACAGAAGAAGAAGAGCACGAGGGGAAAATCTGAAGAAAGCAGAAGAAGAAGAAGAAGAATAGGAAGAACCAAAAAGAAAGAGGAAAATCTGAAGAAAGCAGAAGAAAAAGAAGAAGAAGAAGAAGAACAGGAAGAACCAAAGACAAAGAGGAAGAAAGAAGAAAAGAAGCAGAAGCCAATTTTTCATCTCTCTCTCTCTCTCTTTATTTTTGTAATAGAATTTGTATATCTCTAGAATACAACTTGCTCCCTGAGTTCGACCTCGGGAACTCTTTTATTTTTCCGAGTAAAAAAAATTTTATATGAAAACGTTGGTAACAACCGGCTTTACTACAACGAATTAACAATGAAAACCGACGTTCCATCAATGACTATTTCTTTTCATTTTCGTTTTGTGCTCCTTTTTGTCATTTTTTCTTCTTTTCCTCCTCTCATTTGTATGACCCTGAATTGTTCCTCCCCTCTAACAAGTCTCCTTTTTTTTTTTTTTGTGAAACCCTTTCTTGATATGAATTTTCTGACATTTTGCACTTTCATACCCCCCCATGCCTAAGATTTGCAATGTCCCCATTGTAAATTAGGTGGGTTCGAATTCAGCTTAGTTCATGTATTAGGATAGGTGTGTGGTGAGTGAATGGGTCGAAGCGACTTGTTGCGAATGATTTCTAATCTCGGGTAGGTATACCTGAGGTGAAGTCGGCTGTTCTAATGGATGAACCCTAAAGTGCAATATGAGTTCCGCATAGAGATGTCAGAAATGGTTTCAGGTTTTTCAAAGAATGACAGGTTGCCTCCCGTTAAGCGCTGAGTTTTACACCATCGGATGGGCGCAATGAGCTCAAGAGGAATGGAGGGTAAAGGATGACTCAGTCAAATCTATATCGGTCATGTCAATGAACGGCTTGAGTCTCTGCCCGTTCACGACAAAGGGTTCAGAATCGTGACTGAGTGGGCTGATTTCAATAGCTCCATTTCCGAAGATTTGTCGGACTAGGTAGGGTCCGACCCACTTGGATCTTAGCTTTCCTGGGAATAATTTGAGTCGAGCATCAAAGAGTAAAACTTTTTGACCAGGATGAAAGACCTTTCTAGAAATGAGTTTGTCGTGAAAAGCTTTAACCCGTTCTTTGTAAATTCGCGAGTTCTCATACGCGTCGTGGCGTAATTCATCGATCTCGCTCATTTGAAATCTTCTGTGGGTTCCAGCCTTAGAAAGGTCGAGATTACAGGTCCGTACTGCCCAATAGGCTTTATGCTCCAATTCGACGGGGAGGTGACATGCCTTCCTGTACACTAGTCTGAAGGGAGACATTCCTAATTGGGTCTTGTGGGTGGTCCTATAGGCCCACAATGCTTCCGGAAGCCGAGAAGACCAATCTTTTCTATCAGGTCGAACAGTAACCTGAAGGATCTTCTTGATCTCTCAGTTAGATAGCTCAGCTAGACCATTAGTTTGGGGGTGGTAAGGAGTAGAGATTCGGTGTGACACCCCGTATTTGGTCATCAGTGACCTGAACTGAGCGTTCGTAAAATGGGTCCCTCCGTCGAAAATTATAGCACGCGGAATCCCGAACCTTGAGAAAATGTTTTGATGGAGGAATTTTATAACGACTTTATGATTGTTGGTTCCGGTCGGAATGGCTTCTATCCACTTGGACACATAGTCAACTGCGAGTAAGATGTATTCGAAGCCATCCGAGGTCGGAAAGGGTCCCATGAAATCAATCCCCCAAATATCAAAAATTTCGCATACCAAGATCGGCTGTAGAGGCATCATGTCTCTATAGCTCATGTTGCCCAGAGTCTGGCAACGGGAACATGCCTTACAGTGTTCGTATGCATCCTTGAAAATTGTGGGCCAGTAGAAGCCACACTGGAGGACTTTCGATGCGGTTTTATGTCCAGAAAAATGTCCACCGCATGCCTGGTCATGGCAGAATGAGAGTATGTCTTTGATTTCCATTTCCGTGACGCACCGTCGGATTATCTGATCAGCACCAATCCGGAAAAGATACAGATCTTCCCACAGGTAATACTTGGCATCGGAACACAATTTGTCCTTTTTGGCCTTCGACCAATCGGGCGGAATCCGATGTGATGCCAGGTAATTAACAATATCGGCGAACCATGGAAGACTTGTACTGATAGTCAGGAGGTGCTCATCAGGGAAATGTTCTGTAATAGGTCCGGAAGGATCAATAATTTTAGAAGGAAGGCGGGACAAGTGATCAGCTACCACATTGTGCTTTCCCGCCTTGTCGCGAATCTCGAGGTCAAATTCTTGTAATAGCAAGATCTAGCGGATTAGTCGAGGTTTCGCGTCCTTCTTGGCAAGGAGATGCCTTACAGCTGTGTGATCCGAGTATACGATAATACGGGAACCCAGAAGGTATGATCTGAATTTTTCCAGGGCAAATACTATGGCCAGCAGCTCTTTCTCAGTAACCGTATAGTTACGCTGAGCCTCATCCAGTGTTTTGCTGGCGTAGTAAATGACCACAGGTATCCCGTCAATTTTCTGCCCCAAAACCGCTCCTACAGCAAAGTCAGATGCATCGCACATGATCTCAAAGGGTTGAGACCAATCAGGGGACTGTAGGATTGGGGCTTGGGTGACTCGGTCACATAGGATCTCAAATGCTTGAGTGCATTCCTTGGAAATTTCGAAAGGCACATCCTTGGGGAGAAGATTGGTCAGGGGGCGCGCGATCTTGGAGAAATCAGGGATGAATCGACGGTAGAAACCGACGTGCCCCAAAAAAGATCGGATGTCCTTAATCGAGCTAGGCATAGGGAGCTTGGAAATCAGGTTAACCTTAGCTCGATCCACTTGGATGCCTTTCTCTGAGATTAAATGTCCCAGGACAATTCCCTCAGGCACCATGAAATGGCTCTTTTCCCAGGAAAGAACCAAATTCACCTCAATGCACCGCCTGAGTATATGGACCAAGTGTTGGAGGCAATCGTCAAACGATTGTCCAAAAACTGAAAAGTCATCCATGAAGACTTCCAGATAATCACCTACCATATCTGAGAATATGGCAAGCATGCACCGCTGAAAAGTTGCAGGTGCATTGCAGAGACCGAACGGCATCCTTCGGAACGCGTACGTCCCGAAGGGGCAGGTGAATGTGGTCTTTTCTTGGTCCTCTAGATGGATTGCCACCTGATTGTAACCGGAGTACCCGTCAAGAAAGCAGAAGAATTTATTTCCCGCTAGTTTCTCGAGGATCTGATCAATAAATGGTAGTGGGAAATGATCCTTCTTCGTGGAGGAATTTAGTCTTCTGTAATCAATGCAGACTCTCCACGAATTAGCTATTCGGGTAGGAATGACTTCCCTAATTTCAGTCGTGATGATGGTAAGTCCTGCCTTCTTAGGTACCACTTGTGTTGGACTCACCCAACGACTGTCGGAGATCGGGTAGATGATCCCTGCATCTAACCACTTAATGATCGCCTTTTTCACGACCTCCTGTAGGTTAGGGTTTAGGCGTCTTTGCATTTCTCTTGAAGGTCGTGAGCCTTCTTCCGTGTAGATTCGATGTGTGCAGTATGAAGGGCTTATACCAGTCAAATCATCTAGAGTCCATCCAATGGCTCTACGATGTAGTTGGAGAACAGAAATCAAACGGAGTTCCTGGTCAGGTGTGAGTCGAGAATTGATAATCACAGGAAACGTCTGATTTGAATCCAAAAAGACGTATTTTAGATGTTCAGGAAGGGGCTTGAGTTCCGTGACAGGATTGTCAGCAGCAGCGGGTGGTTCGGGGTTTGTATCGGGAGCAATGGTAGGAGTCATAGGTGTGTCTAGATCATGTCTGCACTCCTCTGTTAGCGGCTTTTGCTCCTCTAGTGGTTGATTAGGAATAATCAGGTTGTCCTCTATATGCAGTTCATTAATCACGGCTTCGACATCACAAATTTCCTCTATCACCCTGCAATTAATCCCTTGATGGGCCTTGAAAATGTCTATCTTCAGATTTTGATTCCCAAATTTTAATTCTATCTGGCCCTCTTCGCAGTTTATATTGGCCCTAGCAGTGGCCAAAAGGGGTCTCCCTAATATGATTGGTGTGTCCCTTGGGTTCTTAGGTGCATCAATGTCTAGTACTATGAAGTCCACTGGAAAATAAAAATCCCGTACCCTAACAATGACATCCTCGAGTATTCCTTTGGGTGACTTGATGGATCGATCGGCTAACTGCAATGTCACCTCGGTGGGTTTAAGTTCAGATTCTTCAAGGTGGTCAAGGAGGGATGTAGGTATTAAATTTATGGAGGCACCTAGGTCTAGTAGGGCTCTATCAAGTTGGGTTTCACCAATTTTACAAGAAATCAAGGGAGTTCCTGGGTCTTTAGCCTTAGGTGGGAGTTTGCTCAAGATGACAGAGCTGGCTTGCTCTGATAGTACGATTGGGTTCCCATCCTTGGTTCGCGGCTTACGTTTAGGTGTACATATGTCTTTCAAGAACCTTGCGTAAGCCGGTATGTGGCGGATTGCATCCATCAACGGGATGTTTATCTGGACCTGTTCAAAGAGCTTGACCAGATCCTCCTCAGGAGCCATAGGTTTGGTTGTCCTTTTTCCTTTGGTCAAGGCCTCAGGAAATGGGATCCAAGCTGGTTCCTCTAGGATAGGCCCAGGTTCTTGATCTGGGACAGTAGTATCTTGGATGACTACCCTAGGGTCTTGGCGATTATCAGGCTTGGAGTGGTTCGGATAGTGTGGGTCTTGTGTTGTTTTACCACTGCGTGTTGTTACAGAGTTTAATCCGGCCTGACTTTGGTTTGGGTTAGGTAGGAGGGGTGGCTGCTGCTGCAATCCTGCATAAGATGTTGACACCTCCATCCCGTCTGGTGATGGAGTAGCAGGGGCATGATAAATCAAATGTGCGTGGCCTCTGGGTCGGCACGTTATTTGGGTTGGGCAGAGGTTACGAAGGAAGGGTGCCAGGTTGGCGGGAATTTGCCATCTGGGCCAGTTGGTTGCGAACCTCTATGATCTCGTCCTTGTGCTGTTTTTGCATTGCTGCATTCGTCTTTTGAATTTCAGCCAGTGTTTGAAGGATAAGAGTCAGTTGATCCTGATTTTGCCCGGATTGGTAGGTGGGATTGGGCTGAGGCGGCTGATATGGACGAGGAGCTTGTGGGCGGGGTTGATATGGTGGTTTTTGAGAATTTCTGCCCACTGAAAGTTAGGATGATTTCGCCATCCAGGGTTGTAGGTATTGGAGTATGGGTCATTCTGGATGGCGTTGAGGTCCTCGCAGTTCTGAGGAACCTCAGGAAAGTCAGAATACGAGGGTTCAGAGTTCCCCCAACTCGAATAGAAGGGATCAGAGGTCACTCCGGTCTGAGAGGTAGACGGGGGTGGATATGGGTTCATCCCCTTGGCAGGTTGTTGATAGATGTTTTGCATTGTTTCCCTTGCCAGAGGAGGTCGTGTAAAAGAATTTTGTGCAGAGGTGGCTTGCTGCAAATGTCGAGTTAGCTCGTCCACCTTCTTTTCTATGATAGAGACCTTGTCCAATCGACTGGCCATCAGTTCCAGGTCGACAGAAGTGGACAGGTCCTGCGTCTCATGTGTCCCTCTTAGATTCGTCGATGCGCGGGCATTCGTCCTGTCGAATAAGCCCACGGAGTCATTGTTTATGGAGTTCTCGCGCATGTTTTCGAGAATCTCCCATACCGTGTCCTCGTGTTGGCCCATGATGTTTCCTCCACATGTTGCATTGACGAATAGACGAATATCCTCACGGAGTCCCTGGTAAAAAGACTGGACTTGTTCCCACTTAGGAACTCCGTGATGGGGGCACTTTCGCATGAGATCTAGGAATCGATCCCAAGCTTCATGAAGAGGTTCTCCCGGTTGTTGAGTGAAATGAGTGATCTGGTGGCGCAAGGCATTTGTCCGACCAACAGGGAAGAATTTTTTCAAAAATTCGTACTGTAATTCCTCCCATGTGTTGATCGGGCGGGTCTGAGTCTGATACCAGTGCGTAGCCTTGTCCAAGAGGGAGAACGAAAACATTTTCATGAGTAGGATATCCCGGTTTTGTACATCTAACCCGAAGGTCTGGGCCAAATGCTTGTGTTGTTTAATGTGTTGGAATGGATCCTCAGAGTTAAACCCATGGAACTTCGGTATGGCATGAATCATATTGGGCTTCAGATCAGAATCGGGTCCTCCAATTGGGATTCGTACTCGGGGTTCGATTGCCACCGCAGCAGGATTATAGTGATCTCACATCATAGGTCGCTGCGGTGGGTTTACAAAGTTCTGAAAGAGATCGTTCAAGCGTTGAAGTTGGTGTTCAAGATTATTCTCCTCTTCAATGGGTTGTGCCATGATGGGAGAAGGAGAATCAGGGTCTGAGTCAGATGAAAGAATGATGTGGCGGGGTTGCTGCACAAACAAGGGCGTCGAGGCTTGGCCTCGACGAGAATGAATTTCTAAGGGAGGTCTTAAAGGTGGTCTTAAGGACCTCCTACCGAACATGCACCGAAAGATGTGATGAGATCAGAAGGTGCTGGACCCAATCAAGACACCCAAGAATTGTTGGGTGACTATAGAGGTTCGGGGCAGATGGACCCCTGGATCAGAAGATCGCCCACCTGAGAAATACCTGGGCAGCCAGAGAGGGAGAGTCCCGCAGAGACCCCTACACGGTAGAGCGTCCCCACAGGTTACAGGGTTTCCCCCACCCGACCTCTCTTGTCACTGCGGTTCCAGGTAAACCAGAATGGGGATCTTAACCTCTTAAGTCTACTTTTTTTTTATTTTAAGATCAAGGTGCTTAATGTTCCACTTGAACTTTTAAGTATTTTGAGTGCAAAAGTGACCTAATATTAAGGTTGGTTGACCCGAGGGATCAACCTCACCTCTTGTTCCTTTGAGAGCTTTTAGGTCCTTCCTTTTATGGTTCAAACGGATTATCAGCCTGATTTGCTTAGGGTTCCTCTTGTATAAATCTTTTCAAACACGGTTTAGGCACACCTCTTTTTGGAAAGTTTGTTTCTTTGTTTTAGAGAAGATGTGTCTCTAAAAACCCTAGCTTTGCGATCCCTAACTTGGCTCTAGTGGGTCCAATTTAGTTGCCGTAGAAATTAGCACCTAGGGCTCAATCAAGAAAGTTTTAGCCCTAGTTGCCTTAGTTGGATGAACAGATAAAAATATGTTGAAATGAAAATCAGGCAACTTGATGAGTTACTAAATATGAGACAGGTAGCCCTAAGTTGATTTCCCTCCCTTTTTTAGATTGTGAGAGGGTTAAGAGAGAGGACTTATGGAGATTACCTGTTCCTTGGAGAGTCTGTTGTGCAGTTGCTATTCTTTCCTTTTTGTTTTGCTTTCCCTGAATGAACACAACAAAAGAGAGAAGTCAAGTCGGATATTAGATAGAAAAGTTGTACTCAAAAGTTTTAAAAGTGCCCGTTGCTCCCTGGCAACGGCGCCAAAATGTTCGTCACGCTTTTGTGCGGTTGGTTAAAAGATAATATCGTGTTGTAGTATAGCCGCGAAAGCGTTCAAAACAAATAAAGATTTTTATTACTCGAAAACCGGAGTATCCGAGGTCGAACACAGGGAGCAATCTCAGTACTTTGGAAAACCCAAGAATACAACTGTTACATGCAAGTATAATTGATTCAAAGAGTTTTTAGAAAAAGTAGAATTAGATTAGACGTCTGATTTATGTATCAGACATCTTAAATGTGATCTTTCTTTCTTTCTTCCTTCTTCTCCTTCCTGCTTCTGTATCTTTCCTTCTGCTTTGCCGTTCCGATCTCTTTGCAATCTTCCCTTGTCCTTCTTCTTCTTCTCTGCGAAGACTTCTAATCTTTCTACTTTCCTTCTCCTGCGAAGGCCTCTTTCTTCTTCTTCTGTCTTCTTCTTTGGCTTGCTTTTCCTTCTTCTGCAGCGGCCAAGGCCTTCTCCTGCGATCAGCCTGCCTGCACAGGAGCAAAACCTAACCCTTCTCCCACTACCCGCACGTCTCTCTCTCTCAAGCAATTCACTTAGAGCCGCTCTCCCAGAGCCACAAGCATTAATCGGGTCGGATCGTACCCAGGACCAGGCGCACCTGAAGGTGGTGTGATGCGCGAGGAGTGCGTAGGTCTAGGTCGGGTCGGATCCGCCAAGTCCGCGTGGTCAGGCCGCGAACGAGGCGGGTGGGGTCAGTGAGGGACCTCACCCCTGTGCTTTCGAGGCAGTAAAGCTATATCACAAAAACTCTTTGTACCATACCTGTGCCTTGAGATTCCACGATGTGGGACTAAACGTTCCACCCTTCCTTTGCGCGCGCCTGCAGGCTCTCGTGTGCAATTGCCCACGCTGAAGGCCCTGCTGGTGCTCCCCACTGAACTCAGTCACCTCGCGACACTTGCGAGTGCCAGCTGCACCTGCCGCCTGGGAAGCCTGACGCCTGCTGCGGCTCCAAGCTTCCTACTGCTTCGGCTGTTAATGGCGGCCGGGGCGTTCACCTGAGATTCCGCAGAACGGCCTATTGGCCCAATCAGAATAGCTGGAAACCTTCACCGTAGCACGGCGAAGGCGGTGGGTGATGCTGCAGGTTGTCGGTCGGCCTAGGCGTGCACGCCTAGGTCAACCTGTGGTCGGAGATGGTGGGTTGTTCGGGGGTGGTTATGGAGGTCTGGAGTGGCAGTTGTGGGGTGGAGCGAGTTCCTGGTGGTGAGGCGGAGCTCACGAGGTGGTTGGCGAGCCGTGTGGAGTGGCAGAGTGGTGTGGGCGGCTCGCCGGAGTGCGGTCGGAGGCGAGGAAGATGAAGGCGGTTAGGTACTGTCGAGGGGTAATCAAGTAAAATAGTTGGGGGAAAAGAGAGAGGAGAGGATGGAGAACGTATCTGGGGTTGTCTGGAGGGAAGGGAGGCGGCGGAGAAGACAGCTCGTAACTGCCGTCGTCGGGGAAGAAAGACCCTGTGGGAGGAAGCGGCGACGAAGAAGAGGTCAGAAGCGCGCGCGCGGGGTACAGCGCGACGCGGGAGATAGCGGCGGAGAGGACTCTGCTGCTGGTATGGTAGCAGAGCGACGAGAAGGAGGGAAGGAGGTCGCCGGAGCTTGTGGGTCGTTTGGCCGGAGATGGGAGAGGGAGGAATTTGGAAGGGATCTCCGTGAAAATCAAGCTTAGCCTCTTCGGCCGGAGTTGTGGGTTCTTATATAGGCGCTGGACTGGGTGTGCAGGGCGTGAAGGGCACGTAATTGCCTGAGGTTGGTCGCCGGAGATGGAAAGGAGTTAGGATACCCAAATCTCCCGTGCGTTCGCACGAGAGATTGGGCTCACACCAGCGATTGTAATTGACTTTATAAGGAAGGGAATTCCTCAGAGAATCCTTCTTCCATTTCTGGGAGGGAATCTCTGAGGGATTAGAGAGCAATCCCTCTTCGAACCTCACCGGAGCTCGGTTCTGCCCTAGCAATGGCGGCAGGACCGGTTTGCAAAGGAGGCGAGGAGCCTAGGGGGTTCTCTGCAACGGTATTCAAAAGATAGGGACCAATTTGTGATTTGGGTGTACTAAATTGTAAAGTAGGTCAAGATGACCTCTCATTAGGTCCAAATTTTGGTACAAACCTAATTTGGACCTAAGGAATCCAATGGTGAAGTTGGATTTTAGGTTTGACCTCGTTTGACTGGACATTTTGTGTAAAAACCCAAATTAGGTTAATTGAAGAGCTAGGACCCTAATCTAGGTCAAACTAGGTTCCAAAGGCCAAATTAAGTGTTCTAAACCCTAGAGTATGTTTTTCCATGATTTGTAGAGAGTTTACTTGCTCTTTGTTCTGACCGGAACCTTGTTAATTTAAGCAGGTCTGTTTTAGGGTTACCAAGTGTCATTTAATTCTTAGATTGCACATGAACCCATTTCTGATTGACTCAACCAACTTTTTATCTCATTTAGACCATTTGACCTATGTGTTGCCTCTGAGAAATCCTGTTTACATACTGCAATGGTAAAATTACAGTTTTAACCTTTATTTCATGTTTTCTTCTCAGGGCACTTGTTCCTTTAGTTAGGCCTTCTTCTAGGTTATGTAGGAGCTTTTATCTTCTTTATTGGGTCAAAATGAGCTAGTTATGGCTCATGATGAGGCTCTCATCGGTGCACAAATGACCACTCTATGGTTTTGAAATTTGTGAAGGCCAATATCATATCCCGTTTCGGCTGCCCCAAGACTATTATAAGTGATGGGGGACCTCATTTCCGAAACAACCACTTCAATCAGTTAATTAAGAGTTTCGGAGTGACTCACAAGGTTGCTACCCCTTACCACCCTCAGACAAGTGGCCAGGTTGAAGTATCAAATAGGGAGATAAAAAATATTTTGGAAAAGACCGTTACACTTGATAGGAAAGACTGGTCCCAAAAGCTCGATGATGCTTTGTGGGCTTATCGAACGGCCTATAAGACCCGTTTGGGTACTTCTCCCTTTCGGATTGTGTATGGAAAAGCATGCCATTTACCTGTTGAGTTGGAACATAAAGCACTTTGGGCTATTCGAAGTGTTAACATGGATTTAGAGAAGGCAGGTAAGGCACGACTTCTAGAATTAAGTGAGCTTGAGGAGCTGAGGAATGATGCTTATGACACCTCTCAAGCTTATAAAGAAAGAACTAAGGCCGTGCATGATAAGTTTATTCTTCGAAAGACCTTTGAGCCCAACCAACAAGTCTGACTTTTCAATTCCAAACTTAAGCCTTTTCCTGGGAAGTTAAAATCTCGTTGGGATGGGCCTTACATAATCACCAAGGTATTTCCGCATGGAGCTGTGGAGATCAAAAATCCTTCCTCTTCAGCAACTCCCTTTATCATCAACGGTCAACGGTTAAAACCCTACATAACTTTAAATGGCCATCTGGTTGACGAAGTCACTCTTGAGGAGCCTTAGCTCCTACCATTATCCGCCTCAGGTAATATCTTCCTTTAGCTATTTTTGTTTTCAATGAGGACATTGTTTGAACCAGGCACAGGGGGGTGGACCTGAGGCATTTTGTTTATAGCATGCATATATATAAAAAAAAAAAAGAGAGAGAAAGAGAAAAAAAAAGAGAGAAAAAAAGAGGGGTTTTGAGCTTAACTGGCTAGATCTTGCAGTCTTAAGCAAATCAGAACTCTAGGGTAGACTAAGTTAATTCTAGGGTCAAACTTTAGAAGCTAAATGAGCTACTAGCTTTAGACCTTTACGATCCTTTGTGGACTTAAAAACTTAAGTAGGAGTTAAGTTGCGGACCATTCCTCGAGAGGTTGAGGAAGGGAAGCTAGGGTTTGAGTTAAAAGGTGGGGTAGTACCTGGAGTCTTATTCTACATTTTGGTTTACGGATCCTTGTAACCCAAGCATCCAAATTTCACACACATGGTCTGGTAATTAACTTAATTTCTATCTGTCTGAAAAGAGATTTGGTTCTCCTAGTTTTGACTTAAGAGAGGCTTGAAAACGCATTTTGATTGGAAGAGTTCCTGCCGCAGGAGAGGTGGAGTATATACTCACCTTGAGGATGCGATGATAACATATTACCTCCTCGACACTTGTCTCTTAGGATATCCATCCTACTGGGGGCATGTAAGCGCATTGCGCAGTTCAGGTACCATGGGCGGCCCTATCTCGAAGTGAACGATTGCCATAGGCCTGAATTCGCTTAAGAAATCCATGGGCGATACTATCTCGAAGTGTCGATTGCCAGGAGTTCTTGGGGTCGTTATGGGCAGTGCTATCTCGAAGTATCGAAAGTCAGGCACCCTTCGAGGTATGGTAATGGGGACAATGAATCCGACACAGACTGTGTTGATAGCTGATCTGAGGTTAGACTTAGAAGAATCAAACAAAAAAAAAAGAAAAAAAAAGAGAGAAGTATATATATATATAAAAAAAATCCTTTAACTCAAATAACTCAGACCAATGCACAAGCGCGGATGCTTTAATCTCAGGGATTAGTAAACATTAGGGTAGAGTCACAAATCAGGGAAACTTATGCCTGCAACTCATCTTTAGCCGACCTAGTCTGTAACTTAGCAACTACTTAGGAACCTTGGGTATAGAGTCTGAACTTAATATGCTTCTGGAGGAAGACCAAGTGGGTTGACTAGTCTACTTGGAGTGCTAGGTTTCGCTTAATTCTGCTAGGGACCGGCAAAAACTAGGCATGGGGGTATTTGATTAGCCCATAGTTGTGGGCTATTTAAGTATTTAAGTGCCTACACATTAGGTTAATTCTAACATTTATTTAGTATAAATTAGGATGTAAATAGATTAATTCATAGTTTTAATTTAATTACATAATCCATGCATTGCATTCATATTTTAAGTGCATTTAGAATTAGCTTAGAATGGCATTCATCTAATTAGATAACCAATTAGGTACATTATTTTCATTAACATAAAAGTTGAGGGTCTGTATATAAATGGACCTAATATTTTAACATTATTTTCTTTATTCTTCTTCTTGCAGGAACGGCTTGCTACCGCTCCAACGCCTAGCTGCCGCAGTGAAGAACCCATTCAAGGGTGAGCGAATGTGGTAGATCTGCTCGGGCAGCCAATTTCAAATTGGTGCAGGACACTACAAAAGGAGGAGGGAGGCAACGGAGCTCGGGAGGCCTCCACCACCGACCCACCACAGTGCAGAGAGACCTTCTCTCTTCCATTCCATACTGCCGGCCTCTACTGTGGCGGCGAGTCTCCACCACCGTGGGCATGTGGTGTGACAGGCCACACCGCCATCCGGAGCTCGCCCGCATTACCGTGAGCACCTTAGCGTGCATCTCCCTCGCCGTCATCACCAACCACCACCGCCGCAACCACCGTCACTGCAATCACCTTCTCATTCACTTAAGACGTTTGGGAAATTTCCTGGACATCTGAAGCTACCCGCACACCTGCGACCACCCGCCTGCATACCCGTCTAATGTCCACCCGCACCCGCAAAACCACATCTGCCCAATCGACCTTCCGCACACGGCCCCATCCAACCGCACCCGCTCAGCCTGCAGCCGCACTCTTCCCGCGCCTGCAGAGCCACCCGCTCACCTCCAGCCAGTCCAGCGCCCTCTTCCAAGAGGCTGCCCACCCGCTCATCTCCAACCACGCACGCCCTCCTCAGCCTGCAGTGCCCTCTTCCCGCGCCTGCAGACCCGCACAACCGCGCACATCTTCCCGCGCCTGCAGACCCGCACAACCGCGCAAACCTTCCCCGCGCCTGCAACCTCAACCGCGCCTGCCAAACCTCCTCCTGCACCTGCAGAACCTCCAGCAGCATCCGCTATCCACGCGCACCAGCTTGCGCACCCGCCTGAAGCCACACGAGCGGCAGCACCGGCTGAAGCCACGCCAGCAGCAGCGCGCGACAGTCCTCACTCCAACAGGCCGTGCGCGTTCACCTGCTGCATTACCTCCGCCGGAGCTCGTCTGGCCGCCTCCGGCCGCCGCACAACATGCCGCCACCACCGCTTCGAAGCCCTCGGTCCAAGGGACTTCATCCGAGCTTCCCGCGCCCGGCCATCCACTTCTTGTCGCGCAAGACAAAGGGAAAAATTCTCCTATTTTGCTACAGTAACCTGCCAATTAGAAATTACATTTTCTGCCATTGTCACTTTTTAATCATATTTTATTGATTCTGCATTGCAGAAAATATCCTCTAGTTTCTCAGAATTGCTATTTCAGGATTGTTTCTTGCTTAAACCTTAATCTGAAGGCAATCTTGGCTTTATTCTTGTCCAAACTGACTGCGAACAAATGTTTTTATCTGGTGCAAATTTTAATACGTCATTGCCTCCCTGTGGATACGACCCGCTCCTCTGCGAGTGGTTATTTCTTCTTAAATATTGATTAGTCGATTTTTCCACCACATTAAACTGCAAACGACTTTAATGCGAACAATCGACCAGTCAGTCTGCAACCACGGGTAAACCTTCTCAAGGTAGGTTCACCAGATTCTACATGCTCTGAGTACTACATCGAGATTTTAGCCTAATCCCACAGTAACATATCATCCCTACATTCTTGTTGTGAACCTTCCTTCGCTTTATTATCCCATTAGACTTGCGACATCCAAAGCAATTACTATGAGGAGTAGTAAATAGATTGTTGATCCGCCTTGACCTGATCCTGGCCCATCTTCTTCATCGTCCTCTCATTCTGGTTGCACACTACATTCTCGTGAGGATGACACATCCAAATTGGTGCCAGAATCGGTCCCATTTCCTAAAGCTCTACTAAGGGAGCCAAAAGGCACAAAAAAGAAGACACAGACCTTTAATAATCAATGTGATTTATTCAAGGACATTGAGATCAAGGTTCCCTTGCTAGTGGCGATCGATCACATCTCGACAGTTGCCCATTTCTTTAAGGACTACACTGCACCTATGGGGCAACAAAAGAAAACCAAGAACCCGATGGTTCTCTTGCCTCATGTGAGTTGTGTTATACTATCAAATTACCACTGAAGTAGAAAGAACTAGGCACCCCTCTCATTTCATACAGTATCACAGGCTACAATTTTGATCATGCCATGCTGGATTTAGGATCTTCCATTAACCTCGTACCGACCATCATGTTCTAGAAATTTGCATTAGGAAATTGAAAACCCACCCCCATTATAATACAGCTGATAGATCATTTTGTCAAAATCTCGTGGGGTGTGGTGGAAGACGTCGTGGTACTCTCTATTTTTTTGTTGACTTTCTTATATTAGATATGGACAATTCTGATTCACTTTCTGATTGCCTGATCATCCTTCCTAGACCTTTTTTGGCCACAGCTGTGCCCATATCTATTGTGAATCGGGCTGCATTAAGATTGCCATGGGCTCTAGAAATCTCAAAGTTAACATTTTTAAGGACACCAAGAACTTTAATTGTGATTTTATCAAGGATGACTTGTCTAATGATGACATGGCCATCAGTGCATGTACTAGGTTGGTAGGAACTTATTCAAACTGCTGCAGCATACCCCTAGAGAATCACCAAGGCCTGACTAACTGTTATTGTTACATTTCCCCACCCCTTCCCATACCCTTATCTAATCTTGACCCGACCCTTAACAAGGTCCGCTCCACTTCTTATGCCTCCTAGTCTGAGTCATTTCTAGGCTGTTCACCTCTAGTCTACCCCCTTGAAGATTGGAGTACCCTTCCTTTCTCGCCAAACTAGGTGGAAGCAACATTCAACATTGTGACCTTGTTCCCAAATGCTGATCACTGGGGCTCTCCTTTCTTGGATTCATCAATCCATGATGCCCCTCTAGTTGGCCGACTAAAGGGCTAATTTCCTTCAGCCCTCATTCTTCCTAGTCATCCTTTTGGGACACTCTCGTACCAAGATTTCCTAGATCTTTCCCTATCCACTCTCAAGCATATAGCACTGCCTAACACATAAAATATGCTTTCCTAGGACCAAATGAAATGCTTCGTGTAATCAGAAGTTTAAAATTTTCCAATAAGCAAGAGTGTAACTTGATAAGGATTTTACGTGTTTTGTTAAATATGAGAAATAGTGTCGTCGTACCCGTAAAATCAATTAACTCTTAAATTTATAAAACCTAGATAAGGTGAATATCTTGGGTTCTCCAAGGAGGCCAATTTGTTAGTCACGTTAAAAATGATTCCCACTCTCGCCTCTAAAATCAACACTTGTCTTTTTGTGAATTTAGTATTTATTGGTGTTAGGTTTTAGAAATATTGGGCAATGAAATGATGAGATAACTATACTCTAAAGAACTCACCTAAGTGACAAGAAATAGTCCATACCTTTAAGCTCACCCTAGGAAACTGTGCCTTGGGCAATTAGAGGGTAGAGTGTGTAATAAGTTAAGAAAAACCAAAATGCTTGAATTGAAATGAAGAACCAAAGTCGAAAGTGATGCCAAAAATACATGTTTTTGTAAAAAGTGCATTTTGTCATTGAGATGCGTAGCTTTGCAATCAACTTTTACCAATTTATATTCCTAGATAGGGTGAATGTCTAGGGTCATCCAAGGAGGCCAATTTGTTTCTCACTTGAAATGATTCTCTCACTTACCTCTCAAATCGACACTTATCTTTTTGTATTTCCAATTTCGTTGTTTTTAAGATTTTCATAACAAATCGGGCAATTGAAGAGCGAAGATAACTACGTTGAAGAACATGCCTAAATGACAAGAAAAAGCCCACACCTCTATGCTCACCCTAGGCAAGTGCTCTTAGGGTAATTAGAGGCTAGAGTGTGTGCAACAAGTCAAGAAAAACCTAAATGCTTGAATTGAAATGAAGAACCAATGTAGAAAGGAAAAAAGCTTTTTGTAGTAACTAGAATTGCAAGATCATAGATAAATCAACGCATGGAATTAAAAATCTAGCTAATACAAAAATAGAAAATGGCGAAGAATAAAATGAAGATCCTCAAGTAGAAGCTTTTAAGAAACCCCTTCTTCGACTGTGGCTGCTCACGCAGTTGAAAGGAACTTCTCTTTGGCTTCTTCCATCAAGTGGTTCTCCTCCAAGCCTTCTCCAAGGGTGGATGCCCACCACCCATGTTCCTCCTCTTGCTTGGCTGTCCCCCTAGATGAAGACTTCCTCCTTGGTGTAGCACAAGGGAGAAGAAGAAAGAGGAAGAAGGCACCAAGTCGGTGGGTAGGTTGCCCCGTTGATCTTCTTCTCTTCTTCTTCCTTGGCCATAGGTTATTGGTGGATAATGGTGGAATTAGCTAAACGAGAAGATGATTTTATGGTGGTGGTTAGGAGGGTATATATAGAAGTGGAGAGGGGGATGGCTAGCTTGGATAAGATGGGTGGCTAGGATTACATTAGGGAGGTGGTTAGTGATCCTATGGCCATGGAGAGTTGGCACCACCTAAAGTGTTGTAATGTAGGGTGGTTATGGGGGCTAAGGTGTCCCTTGGTAGGCATCCATCCTGGAGAGACACCATGGTTTTGGCACCACGTAAGGAGGGTTCAAGAAGGGGGGTTAGGTGTAGGGTTGGGATACCTCTATGCGGTATATGTAGAGCCAGGATGGCGGGGTGTTTTGGTGCCAAAAAGGTGGGGTTGGTTATGGTCATTTTGCCTCCAATTGTAGGTGTCTCTTGGTGTTGGTTGAGGGGTCATGGGTTGTATAGGGTTGGCACCACAAAGGATTAGAAGTAAGGAAGCTTAGGAGGACTAGTTTTAGGGTTATTTGGTGGAGCTTAGGTAAGTGGGTTTTAGGATTAGGTTTTGGTGCCATGGAGGTTGAGTAATTTACCTAAGCTAGCTTAGCTAGTTTAGCTAGTAGGGAGTAGGGTACGAGGTGGAGGGAGCTAGGGTTTTGGAGGTGGGGAGTTGGAGGGAGCTACCATGAGCTACACTGGAGCTGGTGGCTACTGAAGAGAATTGCAAGGTGCTACTTTAGCTGGATTAGCTTCCTAGTGCTTTACTAGCTACTAAACAAAGCTAAAATGAGCTGGCTTCTGCTGATATGAGCTGAGGTGATCTGGGTCTACTCTTCTTGGAGATTACCTAGCTAGGTGGAGTTTCAAGATTAAGTCAAATAGCTTAGCTCAACCAAGTTGAGCTGAGTTAGGTCTCTGGCAATTGGACTTGAGCTAGCCTGAGCTAGTTGAGGTCATCTTCAACTGACTAGGACTACCTAGTTGATGGTAATAGCTAGTCATAGTCACGTTGATCATCTAGTGAACTGTTCTGAGCTGGATGAGTTGGAATGGAGCTGGGATCAACTGTCTTGAGCTAGTTTGAGATACCATCAAGCTGAGGTGAGCTGAAAGGAGCTGAGGTGAACTAGCTTGAGCTACCATTTAGTTAAGATGAACTGCAAGGAGCTAAAGATGAGTTGATCCATCAAGAATGAGCTAGGATCCAACTGGGATGAATTGGATCTAACTGGGATCTAGTGGATAGGAGCTTCTTCATCATCTGCGTTCTTGAGTGACAAGGTGTGTCGGATCTAACTTTCTATCGATTCCTGACACTCAAGTAAATGTATCAAAAAGAAAATAAGATGCAATGCATGCCGAACTTAAGTAAATGACTAAATGCAGCCTGAAAGCCTGCTTGTGAAGTTAAAACCCTAAGAGCTAGATCTATTTTAGGGCATAAGAATGATGATAAATTTGTGTTTATCAGAAAGGCAAAAAGCTTTTATATTAGCTAGATATGCAAGGTCACAAATACACAAATGATTGGAATTAAAAATCTATCTAATACAAAAATAGAAAGTAATGAAAAATAGGATGAAGATCCTCTAGTAGGAGCTTTAAGAAGCCTATGTAGCAACCGTGGCTGCACTCGCAGTTGAAAAGAACTTCTCTTTGGTTTCTTCCTTCAAGTGGTCCTCCTTAAAGCCTCATCCAAGGGTGGACGTCCACCACCCTTGTTCTTCTTCTTGCTTGGCCATCCGCCTAGATGAAGGCTTCCTCCTTGGTGTGGAATAAGGGAGAAGAAGAGAGAGGAAGAAGGCACCAAGGGGGTAGGTAGGTTTCCCGTTGATCTTCGTCTCTTCTTCTTCCTTGGCCTTAGGTTATAGGTGGGTAATTGTGGAATTAACTAAGAGTGGGTATGGATATGGTGGTCGTTAGATGGGGTAAATATATGGTAGGAAGGTAGTGGTTGATGTGGCCTTGGGTGGAGGGTTAGGATGGCTAGATGGGAGGTGGTTAAGGATCCAATGGAGAGTGTTTAATGGTGCCAACTAAGGGGATGTGAAGGAGGTTTGAAGGTGGCTTTTGGTGGCTGAATATGGGGTCGAAGGACAACTTTTTTTGGCACCATTTTTGGCATCTAGAAGGAGGTGTTCTTGGTGACAGAGTGATTTTCACTTTGAATAATTAATATGAAGATAATAAATCATTGTAGCACAAAAGGTGGTGGAAAATTTCTCAATCAAAGACTAAACAAAAATGAATTTAAACCACAATAACGGATGTCGTATCCACAGGGAGGAATAGAACAATAAATTCATGAGTCAAGGAATACACAGTTCGCAAACTCTTCTGCAACTTTAATGCGAGGAACATGCTATTTTAAATGAAGTTTACAATTTCCTTAAAGGTTCAGGGGTATTTATGCAGTTTTCACATCAAAAATTAAGCTCCAAAAATATGTGTATGATGCATGTGTAATTTCTTATCATGTAAATTTAATTTTCATGCAATTCTAATTTGAAATTTAATATAGAAACATGCACATAACACATAAAATAATTTCAGGAAAATCTGAGTGCATCAATGCAATGTGGCCAGAATAAAATATTAATATAAGCTTGACAATGGCATTGAATGTAATTATTAATAGACATAAAAGCAGAGTATTTCTCCTCTCTCCTCCTCACGTGTGCGGTCGCGCACAGTTGGCCACAAGAGTCGGTGGGGAGGTGCAGCTTGTCGAAAGCTACGCAACGATGGTGACGCGGCGGTCGGAGGTGGCCGGCGGTGGTCGGTAGGCGGAGGAGGGCTGACGGCCTGTTGGAGGAGGATTACGGCTGCTGTAGCCATGCGACTGGCTGCACGCTGGATGTGCAGGCGTAGGTGCGCGCGGGTGCGCGCCTGCAGGGCACTGGTGGCGAGGGCGTGAGGGGGCACCTGTAGGTGGGATTGGTCAGGGCGCGGGTGGGGTGGTGTGCGTTTGTAGGGTGCTAGTGGCAGGTGCTGTGGGTGCGGGCCTGATAGGGGCGTGGGTGGAGCGAGGCAGGTGCTTGTGGGGGGGCGCTGGTGGTGAGGGTGGTTAGCAGAGGGGAGCACCAGGCACTGGAGAGGCACTAGCTTCAGGCGACGCTGGAGGGGCACAAACGCCTGCGGGGGTGCGGGCAGGTGCTTACAGAAGAGCACACGCCTCAGGGCGTGGGTGGCAAGGGCGGAGCGGGTGCCTGCAGGGGTGTGGGTGGCTAGGCCGAGCACCTGCGGTGGTTGAGAGGGGTGCGCAGAGGTGATGGAGTGGGTGCCTGCAGGAATGGCTGGAGATGGGCATGGCCTAGCAGGGGTGCGCAAGGTGGAGAAGGTGCAATGCCTGCGGGCTGGAGTGGTGTGAGTGTTGGAGTGCCTGTGGGCGCGGCTGGAGGGAGCGGTGGACCGTGGATGCAGGTGCAGCCTGGAGGGTTGTTTGCGGTGGGAGACATGGTGCACAGTGCACACAGTGGTTCACAGGGTCAGCCCTCTCCACGGTGGAGAAGGTGGAGATCCCTTCTAGGGCGAGGAAGAAGATGATCCCCCCCCACCTGTGCTCCTCCTCCTCTTAACTCCTCTCTTCCGCACAACAGGGGATTTTCAAAATCCCCTTGCTATTTTTGGCCGGCGGCTGTTGAGGGTGGCCAGAGGATGGGGAGAAACATATGCTGCCGGTTGTTTGTTGAGGAAATTTATTCCCCAACTCCTTTTTCTTTCTAAATATCATTCCAGCACATCAAAACAACAAAGTCATTTGATATTAAGTTATAAAATGTTATAAACTAGATGTAAACTTAAATCATTATGCATACAAATATTCTATAACTTAATGTAGTTATTAACAAACCTAAAAGTAAGATTAAAGTTACTTAGGCACAATACTAGCCCATTAAAATGGACTCATCAAATACCTCCATGCCTAAGATTTGCTAGTCCCTAGCAAAAATGAAAAATAATAGAAGTAAATAGAAGATTTCTTCTTTTCTTTTTTCAAAACTTTAGAGATCCAGACAAATGTGATGTGATAATAGCCTAAGTAACGGATCCAAGTGCGAAAGCCAATTCGCATTGGGAGTTCGTACTTCACCCTTGGTAAATATTTCTATCAGGATAGGCAACTACTTCCCTCCAGGATAAAGCAGAAGATAATCTGTAATATGACCCCAGCTTTTGGCTTAGGTAGGAGATATCGAATAGAATGGATTTGTAATTGGTGGCACACACTACTCTGGTGCTACATGTAGTCGAGTACTACTAACTCTAGATTAATAAATATTAGACAAGTCAACTCTGAGAGAGGCTACACAACTGTGCTCTATTGATGTTCCTGGGCACTCCCTCTTTTCTTTCTTTCTGAGATCACAAATCTCGCCAGATTTTGAAATTGTACTCACTATTTGGTGGCCTCACATGTCATCCACACTTCAATTAAAGTCCTAATAACTCTACAACTAAGTTAGAGTCCTCAACCAGTATTTGGGCTATCAGAAATACTAAAAGGTAGGCATGGTCATATTTGGTGGAAAGCGATAGGTGTTATGTTACCTCAGAAATAATGTTACATTATAACCTAGACATTCTTTTTTTTTTGTAATATAACTATTTCTTCTTTTTCTTCTTTCTGTTTCTTTTTTTCTTTTCTTCTTTTTTTTCTTTAAATCAACATAATACGACACAGACTTTTATTTATGAGGCATTATTCGGGATGATGATGGTCAAGAGGATATTGTGTGCCTTATTTGGTGGAAGTGCCTATTCTCTGCAATGGGAAGGAATGGATAGGACAGGCGTATTTTTGACCTTTGACATTATTACCCTCCTTCAGTTGAGGACTCTAAGAAGGATGGTCGTAGCCATCCACCAGAGTTATAGATTTATTAAGACTCCATCTCTATGTATCTGCCTTATTTGGTGACTCTTAGGAATTCACACAAAGTATGCGCACAGGAACAGAGAGTGAAAACTATGCCTAACTCTGAAGTATCATCATCTAATTATCTAAAACTTAAGAGTCATTGCACTAGACTTAGTGCACCAGTAATCTCTCTACTTTCTTCTCACAAATATGAGGTGGATCTACTAGAAGATAGTATGCCTGACTCCCTATCACCTGTCCAAGGGTTTAGTAGACTACAAATGCTTATTGGTTTTCCTCAAGGATCCATTACCAAGTCTACGTATACGTGAAATAAATGTACTGAATTCTAAACTTAAGAAATAATTCGAGAAGAAAAACCTCTATTGACAAAGGTATTTTGCTAGGGACTAACACAATCAACTCAAGAAAAGAGGAATTTTTTTTAAATTTTTATATGCTAACCTAAATGCATGAATACTTCCCAAAATGTAAATGTGCCCCCCCATGCCTAAATCCTACAATGTCCCCATTGTAAAATTAAAACAGGAGGAGCAAGGAAAGAAATCACCTGATGACGCTGTTATTCATACCACTGGGTTGCCTCCTAACAAGCGCTGTATTTTCTGTCAGCAGCCAAACATAGAAGGAACCTATAAGTCAGGTTCCAAATAGACAAGGTTAGGCCCTAGAAATATGCATAATAGTGTGGGCCTAGAAAACAAGTAGCCATGGATGTTGGTAAGCTGATGATGCAACGTAATAACAAATGCTCACCTGAAGATATGAAAGCAAATAACCGTGTTGGCTACCTTGGGAGGTTTAGGAATAATAAACAGAAAATGAAAAGGGACCACCCGAAAAGGAATAAGTGGAGGATAACAAGGATCCTCTAGAGCAGGACGGGTTTTAAAAGATATACACATTATTAGTTCAAACCCTTGAATGGCGAGAGTAAAAGTACAAGCATCAATCCACACTTGCCATTCTACCAGAGGATGTACTGGCCTGATATGTTCTCTAGAAACAATGTACATGAGCAGAGATCTGAGCCAAGGATCGGTTATGGAGTATAAGGGTTGTTTGTAGTGTTGGAAGGTAATGGTTAAGTCCAATGAGGGCTTAGTTGGTGTTAGGTCCAATTCCAACAATGATTCAGATTGTGTACACTCCCTAACAGTTGTAGACAACTTCACGTTACCCTACCTAGCATTAATGATTGGAGTCATATTTGAATCAAGGGTAGACTCCAAATTACAACTCTTTGATGGCAGGGTCAAAATGTAAGAATCATTATCTTTCAGCTCATCCCCAGATTCGTTTGGTTCACTCAAAGATTTGTTGGGGTGTATATGTGATTCATTAGGAGTTGGATTAGTATCCTCAATTATTTATAAAGGAGGATCAGTCTTAATATTTTGGAGCAAGCCTATATCATTGAATTTGTTATTGTTCTCGGGGTATAAATCCTCAATTGACGTGTTTTGTCCCCGAGAGTCTCCCATAGACTTCTCATTATTTTGTTTGTCCTCCTCTAATATCAACTCCTGTTTTGATGGAGGATGACTCTCAAAAGAAAGGAGGAATCTGGATTTCACCATATTGTTTATATTCTTTGGAGCTAAATCCTCAAATGATAAATAATTCCCCTGTGATTCACTCCAGATTTTCAGTCCAGGTTCCTCTATTGGGGCATCCTCATTTTTTGAATTAGAATCTTCATATCCCCGAGACCAAAATTGATCTAATTCATCCTCCATTCTGTTAGGTCACCTTCATTGGGTGCATTTAAATCCTTAGGATACTAAATGATAGGTGTTGATTCCCTAAGTGGAGGGTCAGGAGTAGGCTCACTAAGGGTAGAATGAGATTCCACCAAATAATCAATAGGGGAAGTGATAGGAACAATACAACCTTGATTTGGTTTGGTAGGGGTAAAGAGAATACTGTCATTGGGGTCAAGGTCCTCAAGAGGTACCATCTTCCCTTGCTTTTGACTCCAATATAGCTCAGGTGGATAATCACTATGATCGTTCTTCTCTAGTGGCCGTGTCTCATTGTGAAAGTCTAAGTGATAGCTACATAAAACTAGATCCCTATTGTCAATGGTTTCCTCAGAATTATTTTCATGATCATGGTCGTATGGGTAGGGATCAGAATTATTGGGAAGCATGTAGCTAAGCTATCTTATTTCTTCATTTAGCTGTTGACTATTCCTCAATATCTCTCCCATTGATTCCATCATTTCCTTTTATTGTTTTTGCATTTCTATCATAAAAGAGGAGAGGCTACTATTATCAGGTTGGGGATGATAGTCAATTTCAGGCTCTGGTTGCCTAGGGGCATCGGTCCAACCTCGATACGAAAAATCATGAAGAGTGGGAGGGTTGGTTGTTTGCATGGAAGTAGGGATTTCACGGTTGGGAAATCCCGCTCCTAGGCTCTGCTCAAAAGTGGGAGTTATCAAGCCAGTACTCCCAGGATAAGAATAAGAATGATCCCATGAATTGTCAATGTACCCATCAAAGGATGGATACACTCGGGGCATGGGATCCTGATTAAAAGATGGGAAGTATTGACTCTGATAATCTAAATGATAAGAGTAAGGGTAATCCATTTCTTTAAGCAAAACAGTTTTAACTCTCTTAGGATTTAGTAGAATTTAGAATACAAGCAGAAACTTCCTAGAGAGTTCTACTGTCAAAGCAAACACAAATTCAGTGGGATCTTGTTTTTAGTAGATTGTAGGTCTTAGAATTAAATGTTCAATTGGTGGCCAAACAAGTTTGCAAAAAATTACGCTTCCTAGGCCAACCTTCGCTGGTGCCTATAACCTACTCGCAAGGGATGGAAGTCTTAAATCGAGCCCACACATGAGGTACCGAAGTAACTTGGCGGATAGGCTTGTTGATTTCCGACTAACTTCCCTTTTGGTGCAAAAGAGGAGAGGTAAAAATTTATCTAGTGACCTTCTGTGTGAGGTGCACAGTGTCTCAAGTGTGCAAACGTACGATCGTGTTTTGATTTTTGAAATTTCACAAACAAGATCCTTTTGCACACAATTTTCAGTCATAGATTTTAAAGTCCAGCCTCTTAACAGTCCCAATTTTTAAAGTGACCACTGAATTAATTTGATTCAAGCACTTAGTGGTCTTATATCTAAGTTCAATGCATATGCATGACAAGTAATTGATGCTCAAGAGACAACGTACCTTACTATAGATTTCTTCATGCAATAATGAATGCAATGCAGTAAAAATAAACTATATGCTGCTCATTCAGTCCTAGATGGTCATCCTATAGATATGTAGCTTCTAGTTGGCAGTTCGAATATTTTTTTTTAACAATAAATAAACAGACCTAATCTAACTAACTGACCGAAATTCAGTTCAAACAGTTCAAATAATCATATAATCTAAATAAATGGGAACACGCTCCCGAAAATATGCTCCCGCGTACAAGAGCGATATAAAATAAAGAGGCACTGGGAACACATTCCCAAAAATACCCTACAAGGGTCCAAAAGACAGTAATTAAATTCTAATGTCCATCTAAATTAAATCTAAACTAAGCTCTACTGACTAAATCAAAAACAGGCTCCTCCGTAAGCCTATGTGCGTGGGATCAAGGCCCACGTGTTCCTATTGTTGGCCTCCAGGTGGCATAAAGGTTCACCAAAATGATTGTCTCCACCGTGCTCGTCCATCGCAATCGTCATTCGGTTCGTGCGCACAAAGAGAACCAATGTCAATAATTTAGAAAAGCTTTTAAAATAGCATAAAAATAATATAAAATCCGCGAAAAAATTAATAGGCACTTTTCCTCCTCGGCAATGGTGCCATTTTGATGCGGTGGCAGCCGGTGGGCGGAGGAGGGCCGACGGCCTGCTGGAGGAAAATGGCAGTGTGCACCTGCAGGGTGCTGGTGGCTGGTGCTGCGGGTGCGGGCCTGGCAGGGGCACTGGTGGAGCGAGGCAGGTGCTTGCGGGGGGGTACTGGTGGTGAGGGCAGTCTGCAAAGGGGAGCGCCAGGTGCTGGAGAGGCGCTGGCTTGAGGTGGTGCTGGAGGGGTGCAAACACCTGTGGAGGTGCGGGTGGTTGCTTACAGAAGCGCACGCACCTGTGGGCACAGGTGGCGAGGGAGGAGTGGGTGCCTACAGGGGTGCGAGTGGCTGGGCGGAGCACCTGTGGTGCTTGAGAGGGGCGTGCGGAGGTGATGGAGCAGGTGCCTGTAGGGACGGCAGGAGGTGGGCGCGGCCTGGCAAGGGCACGCAAGGTGGAGAAGGTGCGGCGCCTGCAGGCTGGAGTGGTGTGAGCGCTGGAGTGCCTGTAGGTGCGGCTGGAGGGAGAGGTGGACGGTGGATGCTGGTGCAGGCTAGAGGGTTGTTTGTGGTGGGAGACTTGGTGCGTAGTGCACACAGTGGTTCACAGGGTCCACCCTCTCCACGGTGGAGAAGGTGGAGATCCTCACCAGAGTAAGGAAGAAGATGATCCCCCCACACCTGCGCTCCTCCTCCTCTTAACTCCTCTCTTCCACGCTACAAGGGAATTTCAAAATCCTCTTGCTATTTTTGTTCGGCGGCTATTGAGGGTGGTCCGAGGATGGGGAAAAACATATGCCACCGGTTGTTTGTTGGGGAAATTTTTTCCCCAACTCCTTGTTCTTTCTAAATATCATTCCTGCACATAAAAACAACAAAATCATTACATATTAAGTTATAGAAAGTTATAAAATAGATGTAAACTTAAATCATGATGCATACAAATATTCTATAACTTAATGTAGTTATTAAAAACCTAAAAGGTAAGATGAAAGTTACTTAGGGATAATACTAGTGCATTAAAATGGACTCATCACTTGGCACCAAAAATCATGGGTTGAGATAAGTTGGTTGATGATGTGTAGGGTGTAGATACTAGATAGGGTTGACACTAATGTAAACACATTTACACTACTTAAAATGTCTATTTATTCATGTTCTTAAGCATAGGATTGCATTTCATGATATAAATATTGCATAGCATACATCATCTCGCATTTAGAGTAGTTTGAATAAAATGGAGGTTAATTGTCTCCTTTTATGTGCTTGGACAAGGCAAACATTTTATCGGGGCCTTGGATCAAAGATCCAACCGTATGGATATGATCATGGCGACGATTGGAGTTCAACGACTCCAAGATCGCCCTAATCAGGCATCCGTAGCATCAGATAGAGACCGGGGAACCCTAGAAGATCAAGGGCCAGGGTGGTGTAAATCCGCACTTCAGATGACAAATCCGACTGTACGGATGAATTCGGATCGACGACCGCAGCCCAACGACACAAAAATCGAGTCAATTCGACATTCGTGGCACCATCTACAACTTCCAAAAGATGGACGGCCAAGATAGCGCCACGTGGTGCCATCTCAGCCGCCCAAACGACCGCTGGAATTTTGTGAAGGTCCCCGCCCGATCGCTCTCCACCGTCAGATGGAGATCCAACGGCTGTGGCTGCCCGGCGCTTAAAACGTGCGGTCGACCATCCGCGCCCCGCAATGCAGCGGTCGAGTGCGCTTACGCGAGCGCGGGGTGCGGGTTCGAGCTGCGGCGAGTGGATTGGAGGCGCGGGCAATTGAGGCGCGTGGAGTGTCGGATGGAGATCGTGTGGTCGCGGGCGCCCGATAGTGTCGACGCGCGATTGGACGCCCCGCGTAACGCGCGATCGCACGCGCAGGCGGGCGGGTTGCAGCGGGCGCGGACACGATTTAAGCCGTCCGATCTGGCGATCGGACGGCTGAAAAGCGCTGGACGTACGCGAGCATTGAGGAGTGGGCAGCCGAGGAGGCGCGTGTGGGCACGGCGTCGACGGCCACGTCGGGGCTTTAGTGACGGATTTATCCGTCACTAAAGACCCCTTATTTATTATTTTGAAGATGTAATGTCCATTTTGCCCCCACTCCTTGCAACTATAAAAGGAGACCCCCTCCATACGAAATTCTCATCCCTTCTTTCTCCTCTCTACCCCTCCAAAGCTCAAGAGAAGCTTGTCCCACACCCGAGATGCTTCTCGCGAGATAAAGTCCAATTTTCGTTCCCCTTCAGAAGTGGATCCCGCGACGACGATGGCGTGCTGCTTCGTTCCCGTTCTTCTGCTTCGTCCTCCTTCGTCCCGCTTCGTTCTCCTTCATCCAGGCGTCGTCCCGTCCGGCTCGTCCTCCAAGCAACCGTCGAGGAGGATTTCTCTCTCCCTATTCTTTTTACTGCTTTCTAGTATAGATTTACTGCTTTCTAGATTAATCTACTCGTCCTCCAAGCAATCGTCGAGGAGGACATTTCTCTCTCCATTCTTTCAGTGCTTTCTAGAGTAAATTTATCACTTTCTAGTTTTAATGAACAATCTCTTCAATACAAAAATTCCTTGTTTATTCTACATCTCATTTTGATTTCTCTGTGTAATATTCTCTTTCTCTCTTACTCTCTCTCTCTCTCTTCTATTTATTGTAAATAATTAGATGGTTCTAAATTGAATTATTCTGTAAAAATAGAAAGAAACGCGTAGTTTTTAAATCAAACGTTTGCCTCCCTGTATTCGACCCGGAATTTTAATTTTGGTATAAATTTTATTTGTTGAACACGAATTCTTCACTTTCGAACTACAACGACAGGTTTTCCAAAACCGAACATGTTAGCGTAGGTTCGTAATCGTTCAACAGACACCAATTTTGAGGTGGTTATGGGAAGGGTTTTGACACCAACTTTAAGTGACTCTTGTTGGTGGTAGTGGGTTGAATGGTGGTGTTAGGGTTTGCACCAAAAGGATTAAGAGTAGGGGGAGCTTACGTGGACTATGGGTAGGCCTATTTGGTGGAGCTAGTTAGGTGGGTTTTATGGTTTGGTTGGGATGACATGGAGTGGACTAGCAAAGCTAAGCTAGCTTAACTAGTGGATGAATATAGTAAAATGTAGAGGGAGCTAGGGTTTTGGAGGAAGAAGGAGGAGCTGCATCTGAATTGTACTGGAGCTGATGGCTACTGAAGAGAGCTACATCGAGCTTCCTTAGATTTCTTAGCTAGTTAGTTCTTTGCTAGCTGCTAAGCCAAGCTAAGATGTGCTAACTTTTGCTGCTGTGAGCTGAGGTGAGATGGGTCTGGTCTTCCCAGAGATTACCTAGCTATTTGGAGTAGCAACCTTAGGTTAGGTAGCTCAGTTCATCCAAGTTGAGCTAAGTTGAGTCTCGGGGAGTTAGACTTGAGCTAGCCTGAGCTGGCTGAGGTCATCTTTAGCTAACTAAGCATAGCGAGTTGATGACAGTAGGTAGTCCTAGTCAGGTAGAGCTCTTAGTGAATAGAGTCGGGATCAACTGTCTTGAGCTAGTTTGAGCTACCATCAAGATGAGTTGTTCTGAATGGAGTTGAGGTGAACTAGCTAGAGATGCCATACAGCTGAGATGAGCCGAATGGAGCTAAGGATGAGTTGACCCAGCTAGAAGGTGTTGGGATCCAACTAGGATGAGCTAGATTTAGTAGTGGTTCAATTGATGTAGGCTTCTCCTTCATCTTCTACCTTCTGGAGTGCTAAGGCTTGTAGGATCAGACTATTTGATAATCCCTGACACTCAAGTAAATGCATCAAAAATATAATAAATGCAATGCTTGCCTATCCTAGGTGAATACCTAAATGCAGCTCGAAAACTCATTTGCAGAGTTAAAACCCTAAGAATTAGAACAGTTTTAGGGCATAAGAATTATGATAAACTGGCGTTTATCACACCCCCTTGCTTATCTTTTGCTAGTCTCTTAGGAAAACTATTTTCACAAAATGGATTTTTAGGAAAGACTAATTTTTTTACTTTTGAGGAGAAGAAGATCACGGGACTTTGGTTGATTAAAAACATGTAAGGCTCAGATTTTGTTAAGGACAATTCATTAGGATTTGTCTTTAGATCTACAAATTAGATGAATCGAGTGAGAGTTCTCTGTTGATTGAAACAGTATACTAGAGGGGTGGGGTGAATAGTATCGCTCTAAAAGAAATTTGAAAAAAAAATAAATTCACATCAGAATTAGGCATAGATTACACCTGGACATAGAATGGAAACCCAAACCAGGTGAAAACCATTTCCTAAGCCTCTCAGCTTAGGATTTTCTCAACTAGTCGAAGGTAGTCAATCCACTGTCATTCCACATGAACGATGGCGGCACCTCTTTACAAAACTTCTCTTTACAACCTGAAGGGAAGCACAATAATAGCAACAACAATGGATCTTCCCTAATGACTTGGAATCCGTTAATGACAACAACAATGTGAAAGAACAGTGTAGAACTATGGAACCTCAATAGAAGCCAAACAAGAATTTTAGCAAAGGTTTGAATCAACATGCTTTGAAAGGTGTGAGAATTAAAGTGTAGAAGCACTTGAAGAAGCACGAGAAGCTCTATTATTTTGAGGGGTTTTTTCTAATTGAATGCTATATGAAAAAGGGTTGCATACGACCTTTATTTATACTAGATAATCGACTTGACAA
The DNA here is from genome assembly GCA_037157565.1 of Thalassia testudinum. Taxonomy (NCBI): domain Eukaryota; kingdom Viridiplantae; phylum Streptophyta; class Magnoliopsida; order Alismatales; family Hydrocharitaceae; genus Thalassia; species Thalassia testudinum. The sequence continues at coordinate 17,253,225 of JAZHRO010000007.1, forward strand.
GGAAATCAAATTGGTCGATCAATTAAAGTAGATTGGTCGATCAAAATGAGGTTTGGTCGATCAATCTAGTTATTTCATCATCACCGATTGGTTGATTAATTAACTTAATTGATTGATCAAGAGTGTATTAATGAACTTCCAAAAATGGGCTCATTCTATCAATTAAATTGGTCGATTGGTCAATCAATAACCCTAGAAACTTGATTTTAGAAAGAGTTGCGAAAATCCGTTTGAGACTTAATTTGAGGTTTCTTACAATAATAATCTAGACTCAATAAAGATAAAAGACACTAAGACACAGATCAGCATTCTTCTAGCTAGGTCCATGAGAGATGCTTTGTTCCATGGGAGTCCTAAAATATTGGTCTTGCAAGAAACATAATTTTGGTGCATCAAAATAGAGGGACTTACAATCTCCCTATTTTTCATGACAACAAAATTAGAATTATGAATTGAATAGTTATGCATAATGTCTCCCCCTTTTTGTTTAAGTAAAAAAATAAAACATGTTGCTATCAATTTCAATTAACTCCCCCTTAAGCTTGTAAATGAAGCAATAATAATTTCAACATGTAATTTTAGAAGAGAGTAAGAAGTAGCTGAGAGATTATATTCATGCAAATAACAACAATATAAATGAGTTTAAAGCAAGATGAAAATAGTCCACATAATTAAGTTTTACAATCCATGAGGCTAAGCAAAACAAACACTAAGCTAAATCTACTTATCTAAGGATTCCATGAAGGCATCCATTGTGCTTTGAAGGTCAGTATCTAACTTGAGGTCCATTAAGTTAGATCTCTCTAAGGAGGCAGGCTGGCCAAGACATAGGTGTTGCTGAGCTAAGGATCTCGGTGTCAACTGCCTAAATGTCCTGCGAGGAGGTGTCACCTGCTAGTCTGTTGGTGTTGCTATAGAGGTAGGAGGAGGAGGAGCTACTGTTGATGATGGAGGCACAGTAGTAGATCAGCGAGGACGAGGAGGCTGATGAAGCTACTGCTGAATCCCATGAATAGACTCTCTAAGTCTATCTAAGAACTAACTTTGAGCATTCAGGTATTCTGATACCTAATGCCCATGTCTCATCATCACCATGTTGGTCTCTCTACCAATGCATTATCAAAGAAATACCATTTGCCTCATCTTGTATGCTGACAAAATCCATGCCTATAAGAGGTCTATCCAAAAGGTCCCAATCCTGCTCATAGAAGGATGGAGAGGGTCGTACTGGAGGAGGACAGGTCACGATAAAATGATCGTAAGGCGGAAATGGAGGGACTGCTAATGGTTCTTGCTGCTGCTGCTGGGCTGCTTCCTCAGCACGGGCTCCTTAAGCTTGCTCCATCTTTGTATAAGTGAGCTTATAAAAAATGGAGATTCTAGTAATAAATTGTTAATGATTAATATCCATGGGAACACTAAAATGTACGAAGATGTGTGAAAGAAGTGTCCCAAACTGGAAGGAGCTGGTGGGATGCTTGCTCATCAAATATAAAATCAACTAGTTCCAGTTGAACCTCTTGTTCTTAAGAAAAGCATAAAGGGTGATGAGCATAATTCCAGGGAAATTCTCAAATGAAGTTGATATGAACACAAAGTTCCAAAGAAATACACAATTAAGAAATCGTGGAAGATGGCGAAAATAAGGAGACTTGATAGGATGGCCAAAGTCAAAATGCAAGGGAGTGAGCAAGGTCTCCCCAATGGCATCCTTCAGTGTCTGCTAGTGAAGCACCAAAAAAGTAGGATGATGAGCATGATTTCATGATAAAAGGTTAGGGTTTTGAGAAACCCATCATCGTAGTCACAAAACACGCTATCAAAGAAAATTTACCGAAACCCAAAAGAGAGTCCCTGGTCGAACATGGTGAGGCAACCTTTTGATTGGTTTCTTTTTAGTGTTTTAGGGTTTTGTTATTTTTTTGGTATTTTAGGGAATGATAAAACTAGACACTTGAAAAATGAATAAAAAGAGAGTAGAGAGATGATACTTGATACTTGAGATGAAATAATGTCTATTACAACTACAATAAGTGAAGCAAACTAAAAGAGATAGAGGTGAGAGGAAATCTCCCAAAACGGATGTCTGGTGAGACGACGGTGCTTGGCGGCAGCTTGGATGGAGGAGAGATGCTAGACATCAGAGATGAGGTGCAAGACGATTTCATGTAGAGGAATGCTTCGCCAATCTCAAGGGAATGGTGATGAGGAGGTGGAGATGATCACCTTCCTAGGAGGTAGTGAGGGGAGAACTCTAGGATCTCCTTTGAAGATGATGAGGTAAAGGATGAATTTTTGGTGAAGGGATTTCTTCACTAATAGGAGAATCCTTGGAGCTTGGGAGAGCTCTTGGGAGTTTGGAGGGCTCTTTGAAGCTTTGAAGTAGGTGGGAATAGCATAGGAAGTGATCGCTAGGCAAGGGGGGATGTGTAGGTCCTTATATACTGCATAAGAGTAGGCTAAAATGGCTATGGGACCATTAGTGACATCCAAGACGTCACTGTAGATTCTATTCATTCGTTGCTGTAGCCAACTCACGCGCAAGCTAGCGCTCGTTGAAATGAGCCATGATGGATCCAGCTAGTCGTCACTGGCCATCGATCTCACATGCTGAAGAGAGCAGCTAGCACTCGTTAGAGCTTGCTTAGCCGTGGTGGAGTCGGTTGCAACCGTAGGATTGTGCATGAATGGCTCTGATGGCATGGGAGGCGACTCTTTAAATTGCGCCCCACCCAACCAAATGGCAGAGATTGCATCAGATGACTTAAGCCTCACGTCCCTCAATGCACGTACGATCGCACATCCGCCGACGTGTTTAATCTCGCATGTGTGGGTCACGCGCATCAGGTGATGCCATGTAGCCGCTTCCTTCACCACTCAATCACCCATCGACGGAAAAATTTTACCCGCGCACGCTTCAACGAATTACTTCCATGCATGGGGATTCGATCTGTCATCTGTGCGTTGCGAGTGGAAGCACCAACTACTGCGTTGAGGGTAAGCTTGAGTCTCATTCAGGAATTAAGGCTTACGTGCCCATGACCATTGGATCTTGATCCAATGGTTGAGATTGCGTGAAGCTTGTCGATGCTTGGCTTGAGGCGAGGGACATGGCCCCTTGACGACCGTTGGATTCGAATCCAATGGCCGAGATTTCTCAAGTGTGGCTTGGGAGGAGTGGCTGCGGTCAAGCTAGAGGGCTGCAATGGCACCATGTGGCACCATTGTGGCCATCCCCCTTCTTATTCTTGTAGAACTGGGTTCTGAACTATCGGCCGATGAGCTATTACCACATACAACTTGCCAGCCATACTTGTGCGGTAAAGTGTGGCTTATTTATTTATCATTTTTTTCTTCTTTTATATTTCTTTTTCTTTTTTTCTATGTTGGTGGCTTCAATGATCTAAGATTCACCTAAAGGGAGCAAGAAGAGAATGGTCATGTGGCTGGGCTCTAGACAACCGACCAATGAGCTATTACCATCAACAACTTTCCCGCCATACCACCCTAGAGGGTTCATTAGCTACCCAATTTCTGTTAGAGCAACTGAGGAGCGAGTCAATACAAAACGTGTGCAGATCTTAGACTATAAGTTCCCCCATATCAGAGGGTGTGTTGATAAGTTGTGTACTTATTGCCCTAATTTATTGACCAAGTTAGAATAAAATTATTTGGTGAGGACTCAAGACCAAGTCCACATTTTAGTGGACACCCGGGCTAATTAAGCCCGAAGACCAAAAGAGTCTTTGTGTTCAGGTCATAAGGTATCATTTCCTAAAGTTTGCAACTCCTAATGTCTAAGTTCCCTTCTCTTAATTCTAATTTCCTTTCTTAAATAACTGGAAATTACTGTTACAGCCTGACAAAATAATCAAACCATGAAGTATCCAACCCCCATGCTTAGCTAATGCAATGTCCTCATTGTAAAATAAAAGCATAAAGGAGGGCAGAATAGGAAGAATATCACCTATATTCCCTGAAACTCCGGTCAACTACAAAATAGTCTATACACGTGTGAGTTTAGTTCCTTAAGCTAGGCACAGTTCCCAAACAAAAATTACAAACAATTAGGCTACAAGAACATAGTTTTTGGGCCGTAAGATATGGATCTTGGAGAGTGAAAGTGGGCTTGCCAAAGAGATGGACAATGAAGGTGGCAAGTTGGTGATGCAGGGAGAGCCCAAATGGTCTCCAATAGGAGCTTTTTAGTACAGAGGAGGTTTGGGTGGGTGTAGGATTTGTGCAATGGTTGGGCGAGAAAGGACAATGAGGTTTTTGTGATGTGTTGGGGGTTTGTAATGTGTGAGTGTACTCTAGAATACCAAGCTTTTCAAGAGTTTCTCCCCAATGTTCAATTTCATCCTCAAAATCTGGGTCCTTGATCCAACCATTCTATTCTTCATGATTTCCACCTATTATTTGAACCTCAAAATCTAAAAATTCTGGATAAGGACATTGTTGGGTTTTATCCTGATCAAGTGAATCTTCCAACAAATTCCTAATTTCATGAATATTTTGCTCATCCCAGTTTGCCACTGTTGGTTGCATGTCTTCATTGTCCCCAATTATCCCTACAACCTTACGATTTCTTCTTGAGTTTGGGTTGGGTTGGCCATTAAGGAGTTTTCTAATGTGTGTATGGCCATTACCTCCTCTATTCTGCCTAGCTCTTCCATTAAACCACACTTAATTTTATCCTTCTTTGAGGCCTTGACAATATTAAATTGATTTGTTTTATTCCTTAAGGTAATTTCTATATTCTCGATTCACAATCAATCCTTGCCTTGGTGGTGGCTAGGAAAGGTCTTCCAAAAATAATCCGGGAATGGTTGAGCTATTTTGGTGCTTTCAAGTCAAGGACCATGAAATCAACAAGGTAAGGCAAATTAGTAACCTTGACTAAACCATCTTCCCGGAGACCCCTTGGTTTTGTAATTAATCAATCGGCCAACTACATGGTTATGTCAATGTGTTTTAGGTGGCCTAGACCCAGTTTCCTATCTAGTGAGGTAGGGATCACATTAATGGAAGCACCTAAGTAGAGGAGAGCACTGTCAGAAGTAATGTTCCTATTGTGCAGGAAATCAGTGGGGCTCCTATGTCCTACATTTTAGGGGGTAGCTTGTTTAAGATTAGTGTGCTTGTGTTGTTAGACAAGACTACTCTCCTAGTGTTTTCAGATTCCACTCTACGATTCTCTTTATATGAATTCAGTAAAGATTTGGTGTAGGCGGGGATTAATCCAATAGTCGCGAGGAGTAAAATAATTGTCAATTTGAAATCCTGAAGTAAGGACATCCTTTCCTCTAATTTCTCCTCTGACTTTTTCTATTTGCCCATACAACAACAACATACTCCTGAATCAAACTCTGATGTTTTGTTGATTACATTATTAGTTGGGAGTCTAGAATTCTTATTATGGGTCTTAATGGCATTGACGTGAGGTTGGGTAGGACCCTTGTATCTATTACCACTCCTGAATGTGATGGTATTTGTAGTGGCAAAGTGCTATTCGTTAGTGCCTTGGGGAGGGTTGGGCAAAATAGGAGACTCCTGGTTGATTACAGTAGGAACCTAGTTAGCTCTAGAAGGGACTAGGGTAGCCTGATAGATAGCATGAGCTTGAGCATGTGGCTCCCCACTATTACCAAACCCTTGAGACTCAGCACCTCGGTTTTGCACATTCCTTGGATTTGGTACAGGCTGTGATGGTAGAGATCTAGGTTGTCGGTTGTTTTCTCTAAGTACGGATTGCAAGGTGTCCAGTGAAGTTTTCATTTGTTGCATGAGTGGGAGCATTGATCCTTGCATCTACAATATCTTCAGGTTTAAATCAGCTTGCCTGGTGGATTGTTGGCCATTCCACATGGCTGGTTAACCTAATTCGGGGGCAGCTAAGTATATACATGACCCTACCCATTAGTCTTTGTGCTACAATGTTGTTGGGTCGATATTGGGTCTGCTACCCCTAATCTTTCCAAGAGGAGATAGGATGATTTTTCCAACAAGTATTATAGGAATTTAAGTTAGGCTTGGTCCTAACGTTCTCTTGTACATCATGAACATCCTCATAGGATGAGGATGAAGACTAAGAAGGATTAGAAAGACTGGCATCAAAGTCCCCAGTTTGGAACCCATATTGTTCCGAGAAGAGCTAGCTTGAAGGTCGAGCTGACTCAAGTTGGTTCAGAAACTCCCATCCTATAGGAGCTTGCAAAGAATGGAATCCCAAGCTCTAGGATTGAGTGGATCTAGAATATTAGAGTTTCCGAACATCTACTCTTCCATTCGCTTAGCAACCTAATCCACCTTATCTAATTTACTGCAAATCAATTCTGTATCAAATGTATGAGAATCTTGGACATCATTGGCATTTGATCGACTTTGTTGGGATTAGTTGAAGGTTTACGTGGAGGCTTGCTTTATAGAGTTTTCGCTCATTTCCTCAAACAAATCAAATGCGCTATCTGCACCTTTGTTGAGGAAATTGCCTTCTCAAGAAGCATCCACATGATGGTGGAGTTGATCATTCAACTCATGGCAGAAAATCTACACAAGTTGCCATTTAGGCACCTCGTGGTGTGGGCACTTTTGCAACATATCCTAGAATCGCTCCCAAGCCCCCTGAAATGGTTCTTCCGACTGCTGGGCGAAAGTGGTAATTGCCTGTCGCAAAGCATTGGTTCGCCCAAGTACGAAGAATTTCTTTAGGAAGGCTGATTTCAAAGCTGTCCAGGTAGCAATTGATCTTCTAATGGTATAGTACCAATGTGCAGCCTATCCCTAAGTGAATGGGGGAAAAGCCTCATGAGCATTTGTTCTTCATCCACATTCCACTTTTTGGTGGTTTGGAACAAAGTGATCAGATCCTCCAAATGTTGGAATGGGTCCTCTGAGCCAAGCCAATGAAAGTGTTTAATCAAACTCAAAACCTGGGGCTTGATCTCAACATCACTAGTAGGGATCAGAATGCTGGGATGATCCTCATAATTTGATGGATCATAAAAATCCTTCAAGGGCCAAGCACCCTAACCATTCATTCGTTGGAACCATTGCGGCATCTGCTGCAGCTTTTCCAACTACCTCTGCATCACCTCTTGATGGTTCTAGGGTAGGGGAGGTGGCTGTTCATCAAACAAGGGATTAATTTGACTATGACTCAACCTCGGCCTCTAGGAATGGTCTAAAGGTTCCCCTAAGTGATAATTCAATGACCTCCTTCCAAGCATGCACTAGAAGGACATCAGAAGGATGGGGAAAATGGAACCTTGCTGAATAAAAATGCAAACCTAACCCTAAATCGGGTAGCCTATTGACCTATGCCTCAGAAATAATCTCCAACCACACAATGAATTTGCTATTGTCCTTTCTCCTGAAGATGGTAAAGTTGGGTCGCGAAGTAGGGGGAGCGTGTCCCAAGGGCAACTAATTATGCCAAACCCCTACTTAAGTCGTTTGATAATCGGGCTCCCCAACTTAGCACCTTCGAAGCAAACACACGTCATTAATTTGAAGTGCATTCAAGAGAGTACCCTAAAATGGCCAACGTCTACTCAATTTTATTTAAGGCTTGGGATAGTAGTGCTTTCTAAATGTGATGGGCCCTGTTTATGGGTTGTGCCCTTAATAATTCGTTGAAAATGTGTATGTGCACAACCATAAGTTTTCAAGCATGATTATTAAAAAGGAAGTGAATTTTTTGGTTTGAATCATGCTTAGTAGCTTTTAGGATTCAAATATTAGGTGTATTCAACCAAATTTTGTGAGGCAAACCAAGTTTGAAAGCACAAGTTCAAGTATTTTCCTTTATAACTCAAGAAAATATGAAGTGTTTGGCTTGACCTAATTACTTGAATCGATGAATCAATTTTAAATTTGGTGGTGCAGCCCAAGCAATTCAATCGATTGGCCCTGATGCACCACAAGTTAAAGCACACAAAGATAATTAACCTAATCTAATTTCTAGACTTTTATGTGTGTTGATGCGTGTACCAGTTCCATAGGTCGGAATCTCAGTTGAGTAGATAAAATCAAATGAGGTTATGTGCCACAAATGTTGGTGTGTGTAGTGTGTGTGTTAATTTGTCCCACAATCAGAATTTTTCTTTTTTTTGTGCGGGGTGAGATGAGTGGATGTAGCAAACAAGATAGGCAATTTCTATCCTAAGGTTTATGCAAATACCTAGGTAGATTAAGTCTTGGTTATTTCTGTGGTGGAAAGTGAAACTAGTGGGGGGGAAAAGTGGGCATACACATATAAACCACTTCACCCACACTTTACTCCAGTCCACTGCACTTGGGTCTCCCTACTAGGATACCTGCAAGATAGCAAATTAAAGGCAAGATGAGTAAGTAAATAAGTAAATGCAAAGAAACATGGACAAAGAAAGCAAATTCGATTACTTCCCCGGCAACGGCACCAAAATGATGAGCATGTTTTTATGATAAAAAGTGTGATAAAAAGTTAGGGTTTTGATGAGCATGTCCATTCGTTCGTTGCTGTAGCCATCTCACACATAAGCTGTCACTCGCTGAAATGAGCCACGATGGATCGCGCTGGGCTTCGTTGGTCACCGATCTCACGTGTTGATGCATGCAGCTACCACCTACTAGTGCTTATTGAGCCGTGGTAAAGACAGTTGCAGCCATAGGACTATGGATGAATGTCTTTGATGGCATAGGAGGAGACACTTCAAATCGCGCCCTACCCGATCTGTCTATGGAGATCTCGTTAGACAACTTATGCCTTTCACCCCCTGGTGTGCGTACGATCACACGTCCACCCGCGCATCTGATCTCGGGTGTGTGGGTCGCGCCCATCAGGTGATGCCATGTAGCCGCTTCCTTCACTGCTCGATCGCCCATCGATAGATGAATTTCACCCGTCCGCGGGGCTTCGGTTGGTCATCCACGTGTTGCAAGTCGAAGCACCAACCACTACACTGAGGGTAGGTTTGAGTCTCATTTAGGAATTATGGCCCACATGCCCATGATCATTGGATCTTGATCCAATGATCGAGATTGCATGAAGCTTGTCTCTACTTGGCTTGAGGCTGGAGATGTGGCCCCTTGATGATCATTGGATTCGAATCCAATGACCGACATTTCACAAGTGCGGCTTGGGAGGAATGGCTACAGTCGAGCTGGGGGGCTGAAATGGTGCCACATGGTACCATCATGGCTGTCCACCTTCTTCTTCTTATATAGGGTGCCATGTGGCTCTGATCAGAGTGGTTTTTGTACTAATGGACTGCGATCATCATTTCGGATCCATCTGTATGGTCGGATTTCTCATCTGAGGACTATAAAGATGTCGTATTGCCTCTTGGCCATATAAAATGTAGATATTAATATACAAATTACACAAATTATCCTAAATGCAATGTAATGAATGTTATGCATTATTTATAGTGCTAAATGCAATGTTAAGCTTAGGAATTGACATAAGTAGGCATTTTATCCTGAAGAAAGGCATATTTAACATAGGACCAACAAACAGACAACCAAGAATTTTCGAAATCACATCCTCATTGATCAAAACCACTATGCCATAGACGTTCGAGGTCAACTCGATGTTGAAACCCTCACCTATATTCTTCAAGTTGGCATAAAATAGGTGATAGGCCATAGGGTCAACACTGAGTATGCGACTATTCTTGGAACTAGTAGAAAAGTTTCGCTCAAAAATATGTAAATTCTAATGATATGCTAATTTTTCGTGAGTTTTAGGAAAGATAGACCCAAAGTAAACAAAATCAACTGGTCTACCAATATATGGGGAAAGTTTACCTAAGAATCAAAAATGATCATGAGCAGCCTCTGTGGTGAAAAAGTGGTCAAAAGTGCCATCACGATGAGAAGCGGAGGCACATGTGCATTTGGGAGCCATGATAAAACTAAAATTCCACGTTGGTCTATCAAATTAGGATTTGGTCGATTAGAAATGAATCAAATAGAGTTCTGGAAAATCAAATTTTGGTCAATCAACAATGAAATTTGGTTGACGAAAAGTGATGTTGTGCAAAAGAAAAAGTGTGTTTCTGAGTGATATGCTCACAAATACTGTAAGATTTCACAAGCAATCACTTGATGAAGCAAGAAAATGATTAGACCATATCATAGAGCATCTAATACCTAAGAAAAAATTCCAAAAAGGGATGGATTTCAACCAAGTTTAGAGTGTACCATGACCGATCAAGGATTGGTTAGTCAAGGGAGCACGACATGGATGGTGAACGCAGCGAGCACAGCCTATCGAGGAAGGGGTTGCATGGCCAGAAGGTTGGTGTGCAAGAAGCTTGAGGACGTGTAGAGATGTTGACGTAGAGCAGTGCTCAATTGTGATGTCTGCACACACGAAGGATGCATAGTGGCTGCGTTACTTTCTCTCGTGAGGAGCAGTGATGGTCAAAGGCACCAGGGAGGTTGATCGATCAGGGTGGTTGGAGGAGGAGAGGTGGGGTTGGTTAGAGGAGGTTTGTATGGTGGAGAGAAGGAAGTGGGACTGTTGTGTGGGGTGTGGGTAGTAAAAAAATAGGTTTAGAGGTAGAAATGGTGGTGTTTTAAACAAACTTGGATTAGCAAAAAAGGTAAAAACATTTTGGGTAACTAATTGAAGAGATTACAGTTGATTTAGAAGATTTGGAGTAAGATACATGGTGAAAAGGATCGCAATCTCGAAAAGTGAATCCACTCAGTTTTGGTCAATCAAAATAGAAAATGATCAATCAGTGGTTGATCAAGGTTCAAACGACTAGAGGGAAAATTCCTGGCAAACTAGATTGGTCGATCAAACAACTAAGCTGATTGACCAAAACTCAAATTTTTAGAGGGAAATTTCCCGTCAAGGAATTTGGTTGATCAATCAAGGATTTTGATCAATTGAAAATTTTGGTCCATCAATTTAAAAACTTGATCGATCAAAGATTTTGGTCGATCAATTTAAAAAATTGATCGATCAAAGGTTGAAAATATATTTGAAAAAATGATCAATTAAGCTCTTTTAACCTAGATAAACCTAGTGAATCGCAAATTAGGTTAATTCTTTCCTTTGAGAAGGGTTTTGTAAAGATATCAGCTAATTGATTTTCTGTTTTAACAAATTCTAGGTTGATTTCTACTTTAAAGACATAATCTCTTAGAAAATGGTCTCTAACATAAAATATCTTTTATCCTAGAGTGTTGAACTGGAGTTTTAGATAAGTTTATGGCACTAGTGTTGTCACAAAGTATTTTGTTACTCTTGTAGGATAGGCAAAAATCTTGCAAGGTTTGTTTCATCCATTATAGTTGTGAACAGGCTAAAGATGCAACCACATATTCAGCTTCTGATGTTGAAAGTGAAATAGTGTGTTGTTTTCTAGAGAACCAAGAGACTAGGGAATTTCTAAGAAATTGACACGTTCCACTAATACTCTTTCAGTTTGTAAAGCTACCTGCATAATCAACATCATAAAAAGAATAAAGTTCTTATGCATTTGACTTTGGATAGAAAAGTCCTAAGTCTTGTGTGTGATTTAAGTACCTAAGCATTCTTCTAACGACATTTAGATGTACTCCTTTAGGGTTTACTTGAAAGCAAGCACACAAACAAGTGCAAAATAGAATATCGGGTCTGCTAGTAGTCAAGTAATAAAGATCCTATCATGCTTCTATACAATTTTTGATCTACAGACTTACCTCTATCGTTAGATTTTAGCTGTGTAGAAGCTACCATAGGTGTTTCTTTTCCTTTTACTTTGTTCATGTAGAATTTCTTCTAGATCTTTGTGGTTTGAGATATGAAAATTCCAGAGAATAGCTGGTCAATTTGAAGTCTGGGAAAGAATCGAAGATCTCCCATCATGCTCATCCTAAATTGATCCTACATTACCGTTGCAAATTCTTGGCATAATAGATCATTAGTAGCATCGAAAATGGTATCAATTACACAAATGTGTATTATTAAGAGATCCTTTTCTTTTCTTTATGTGAATAAGGTTGGATCTATTTTGCCAATTTTAAATTAATTTTCTATTAGATAAGTTTTAATTTGTAGTACCAAGATCGTGGTACTTGCTTTAGACCATATAACGCTTTATTTAATTTGTATATGTATTCTAGATGTTTAGCATGTTCAAAACGTGGAGGTTGTTCAATATAAGCTTCCTCCTTGATAAATCCATTTAGAAAGGTGCTTTTGACATCAATCTGAAAAGGTTTAAATTCCATATGGGTGGAATAAGTTAGCAGCATTCTAATGGATTCTAAGAAAGCTACGGGCACATATGTTTCATCAAAATCTATTCCTTCTTCTTGATTATACTGATGGGCCATGAGTCTAGCTTTATTTCTTACTACTTCTGCAGATTCATTAAGTTTATTCCTAAAGACCCATTTAGTTCCGATAATGGTCTGAGAGTCTGGTTTTTGAGCAAGTTCACATACTTGATTTCTTTTGAATTGATTCAGCTCATCCTCCGTTGCAATAATCCAATAATTGTCAGAAATGGATTCCTTAACAATTTTAGGTTCTAACTAAGAAACAAAGGCTGTGAAAGCTAAAATGTTGATGGAAGATCTGGTTTGCACTCCTTTGGATAGTTCTCCTATGACAAATTCTTTTGGATGATCCTTTATGTAGGATATATCTTCGAGTAGTTCATTTGAAATGTTCTCTTATGGTATGTTTGATGAGTCATCTATTTGGTCATCATCATCGTTTATAGAAGATTGAGGGTGAGTTGGTGTTTCATTGAATAACACATGCATAGTGTCCTCGAAAACAGAATTCTTCTTGTTGAAAACTCTATATCCTTTACTTCTGGTTGAATAACCTAATAGAATTCCTTCTGAGCTCTTAGCATCAAATTTATCAAGATTATATTTGGTGTTAAGTACAAAACACTTACAACCAAATATCTTGAAGTAGGATATTCTAGGCATTCTTCTGTGAAAACTTTCAAAAGGTGCTTTGTTATGGATTGGTCTAATCAGGGATCTATTTTGGACGTAGAAAGTAGTGTTTACAGTCTCAACCCAAAAATATGAAGGCAGCTTTGACTCGCATAGCATTGTACGATGGTCGCACCGTGTTTTGCGTGTTTAGAAATCAAGGTTACAAGTAACCTATCGTCATGGTTGCAAAACACGTCGATCAAATAAAATTTATACCGAAACTCCAATGGAGTCCCAGGTCGAACACAGGGAGGCAACGTTTACTTTACGTGAAAACCGTGCCTCATTTCGTTTCTTTTTGGTATTTTAGGGTTTTGATATTTCTTTGTATTTTTGGAATAAAAGAAATCAAGCAAATGTATCACAAGATAGAGATCTAGAACAAATCTGATATATATTACTTCTAATGTCAATTACAAGAAACTATGAAAGTGTATAAAGAGAGGGTGGTGAGCAGAAATCTCCTGAATCGACTATTTAGCGAGATGACGGTGCTTGGCGAAAGCTCGAACGAAGGAGGTGAGGAGTGGGATGACAGAGGTGATATGCTGGAGGACGTCGTGTTGAGGAAAGCTTCGACATGGCTCTAGAATGGAGGTGAGAAGACATAGTCGATCTGCTACCAGAATGGATGTGAGAGGATGGCTCCAAGGTGACCTATGAAGGGAGATGGGAAGTTGGAGGAGTATTTGGTGGGGCAGAGGTTCGCTACACTAATAGGCACCTTGGGAGCTTGAGAACAAGCTGTAATGGAGAGTTGGTAGGCTTGCCAGACCTTGGAGGTAGGTGGGAGTAGAGTAGGTAGAGATGGCTTGGAAGGGAAGGGGTGTAGGTCCTTTTAAAGTGGAGGAGGAGAGGCAAAAATCGTATCTGGGTCTTTACTAACGTCCACAAACGTTGCTGTAGCTATCTCTGAAGATCTGCCCTTCAATTGCTTTCGTTGGCACGCACAGGCCTTTAGTGACATCCATAAACATCGCTGCAACTGTCACCAAAGATCTGCCTCTCAAATCCTCTTGCTGGCATGCGCAGACCATTAGTGACAGCTGTAAGCGTCGCTAAAGGTGCATCGCTGAAGATCTGCGCCTGCCTTGCTTACACCCACTCCACTAGTGTGCTCTACTAGCGCTGTGCGCTTCACGCGCCCTGTGTGCATGTGCGACCGCGGTTGTGCCCGTGTGTTGCGTGTGGCTGCGGCTGTGCGCGTATGCTATTGTTGCTGGCTGGCGTTGGGCGGCCTGGATGGTGCCACGTGGTGGCACCTAGGCTGTCCATTCTTCTTTCTTTTGTAGAGGGTGCCACGGTGCTCAGATCGGGAAGATTCTCGCAATGCCGAACTGCGATCGTCGCTCCGGATCCATCCATACAGTCAGATTTTTCATTCGAAACCCATATGGATGTCACATTACCCCCTAGCCGTTGATCTTCCTCGGGCTTCATGTGATGTTACGAGACTCCGATCTGGACGATTTCAAAGGCGTTAGACTCCAATCGTCATATTAATCAGATCCGTACAGTCTAATCGTCCATCTGAGGCCCTAAAATAAATCTCTCCTCTCCTGACCATAAAAAGAACCTAATTAACCCAAAATATATGCAAGTACTCTAAATGCACAATGATGCTTGTTATGTAATATTTATAACATGAAATGCAAATCTAAGCCTAGGAACATGCATGAATAGGCATTTTACCCTCAATAAATGTGTTTACATCATACCCCCAAGCCTATCTTTTGCTAGTCCCTAGCAAAATTAAGCTATATGCTATGTATAAAAGTAGAATTAGGATTAGATTGCTTAAGCCTAAGTCGTTTATTAACAATAGAGATTTTCAACTAAAGTCCTAAAGTACAAATACTCAACAGTACCCAAGTGTCTACTAGAATGTAGACCGCCCAAGTTCTCGCCTTATTTGAGAAGCGAAGAAATATATATTTTTTATTTTTCTTCTTTTTTAATTTTTTTGTACTTTTAGAGTTTGAGAGTACTGGGATAACTTTTTACACCTACCCGACCTGCCTAAGACTCGAAAAGGACTCTAAGTATTAAGCATCTTTGTGAAAAATTGATAGACTCATAAAACAGCCGTTAAGACAAACTTAAAGTTTCTACGACCCTAGATGACCTTGCCTAAAGGTTTATCTTTGCGATCGGTAGATTTCTCCCCACTTCTTTTATTTATGGGGTTAACACAAGGGCAAAGCCAATGTATATCTCCCCAATTTATTCTACTTCCCCGCTTCTTCCCTAAGTGTTTTGGGAATTATTGTGCATTTATTTTTTTGTGAGTTGGGTTCTGGACAACCGGCCGATGAACTGTTACCGCCGACAACTTGCCAGCCATATTCGTGCGGTGAAGTGTGGTTTTATTTGTTTTTTTTTATTGTCTCCTTTTTCTTTTTTTTTTGTGTGTTTGTGTTTCTTTTTTTCTAAGTAGGCAGCTTCCTTGATCTAAGATTTACCTAAAGGTAGTACAATGAAAATGGTCTTGTGGCTGGGTTCTGGACAATTGGCCAATGAGTTGTTACCACCGACAACTTGCCAGCCATACCACCCAAGTCGGTCCATTAGCTACCCAATTTCCGTAAAAACTGCCAGAAAGTGAGTCAGTGCAAAAAAAATGTGTGCAGATGCTTAGGCTTAAAGTCCCCCCAAATAAAAGGTGGGTTGATAAGTCGCATACTTATCATCCCAAATTATTTACCAAATTAAAATAAATTTTAATTTGGGGAGGACTCGAGACTAAGCCCACATTCGAGTGGACACCCAAGCTATTTAATCCCAAAGACCTGAAGAGTCTAAGTGTTTAGGTCCTCTTATATCATTTCCTAAAGTTAATAACTTCCAAATGCCTAAGTTCTCTTTTCCTAATTTCTTTCTTTTTAAAAAAAAAAAAAATTTCTTTTCAAAACTTCTATTTTTTTAATTTTGAAAGAAATTCTATGGAGTTAACGTAATGATTTTAGGAATCGATTATCCACCCCCCCATGCCTAAATGATGCAATGTCCTCATTGTAAAAATAAAGACATGAAAAGGGCGAAGTAAACAGAATATCACCTGAGTGTCGTGAAAATCTGGTCAGCTCCGTAGAGAGAAGAGTGTATACACATGCGCTAAGTTTAATGCCTTCAACAAGGCACAACATACATACAAAGCAGAAATTGAGAATTCACAAGTGTGGGTCAGAATCAAAATAAAAAGGTTGATCCTGAAACACGTCTGCAGAAGTTGTCCACAGACGTGGACGAGATTATGGTGCAAACCCATGCCCCAGGGTTGAGTGGTTCTTAGGTTCTGGATGAAAATCACCCAGAATTGAAGGTTTTTGTGTTTGCGGGGCTGGGCCTACGGTTTAGTGGTGTGCAACCCAAGACCAAAGTGGCGGAGAATAGGTAGATCTGGTTCACTAGTTTCAGATGTCCACTTAACATTTAGCTCAAAAATGTAATCAGTTATTCTAGGCTTGGGTCGCACGTGAAAGATATCATAAGGGTCCGTATAGAAGATAGGTGGCTTCAGCTCAATAGGTAACCCTTATATCCAAATTTGTTTTTCCCTCAAAATTAACCTCCCAAATTTTCATTTCCAACTTCCTATCTTCTGAAATCAATGTTTCCGAGACCTCCAGATCATTGTACACCCCATCTAAAGTACCCAAGTCCAACAATTGTGGCTGAATCAGGATTGACTTGGGCACAATGATCTCAAAAGTATGTTCATTCAGCTCTTCAGGATGTGGTTGAGGAATGGGGCTACTAATTGAGTCGTTGGGTATCGGATCCTCCAAGTTAGCCCCAACTGAATCAGTGTCTTCAGTAGTCAATCAACCAAATTGGTCGTCATACACCTCGAGCCCGTATGTCTCAGTAAAATCATTCTCCTCAAGCTTAAGTGAGACTTCACTAAGAGATTCCTCACCCTCAAAATCAAAGAATTCATGATCCTCATTTGTATATGTCTCAACATCACAAGTCATTCCATCATCCAAGGAGACATAATTTTTCTCGTTTCCTAACTTGGGGATCTCGGGTGAATCAATCAGTTCATCCTCAAAGGGTTGCTCTAGACCAATCCGGCCATCTCCAATCTCCGAATATGTGTCCCCCCCGATAGGCGCCTAAGAGTGTTCAGACATTAGCTCTCCTGAAGAGGGTTCATCTTGAGAATCATCCCAAGATTTGACTAGTGCAACCATAAATTTCATTCTCAACCTCGACAATTTCCCAAGAAGGAACTCACCCAAGTCCGTATCCCTAACACTTTGGAGCAAATCCAATACAGAACTATTAAGTTCATCAATCATTTTGATCATAGGCTCCAGTGCTTCAGTGCATGGTGTTGGCTGAGCTTCTAAAGATTGCATAGTGTTCCTCAAATTAGCCAACACCCTATCCTGGATCTGGTTCACCTAAACTGATTGGTTCGATTAAGGTTTGGGTGGGTTTGGGTTGAATCTAGGGGAGTCAAGGTGTTGAGGTTGTCGGGTCCCTCCTTGATAGTAGGTCATTTCAGGTTGTTTAAAGGTTGGTGGCAACCTAAATTTAGCATAATTCTAGGGAGGGTAAGTGTTATAATTAGCATATCCTTCATGGTTGTAAATCTGGTAAGGTTGATCATCAAAGGATGGAGATCCATAATCATTATAGCTCTGGGAAGGATAATAATCATAGTCTTGTCATCTAGGGTTAGTCCCTGGACCCTAAGGTCCGGATTCATATCCCCAATCAAAGTCATCCTGGCTAGTGGATGGGTAATCACAAGTGAAGTCGAGATAGTAATCACCTTGGGGATAAGTGGTGGTAGGAGGATAGGATGTGAAATGTGTGTAGGATGTGGAAGGGTATATGGTGAAGTAAGGAGGGAAATCAGAAGAGAAAGGAGCCCTGCAAAACAAAAATACAAGCCTGTCCTTAGTTTGGGTAGCCTAAAGGTCTACAGACTCTCAGGATCCATCCTAAGATTATAGACGATTTACTCTACTTATGTCCAGGCAATCCAACCAGTTAGAAGGAGGGACTGGGGAGAAGGTTCTTCCTTTGGCTTACGCCTCCGATTCCTAGTGTATCCCTCAGCCGCGGTCGTTTGATGCTACTCCCCTAGCTAGACATCAGATTGACTAGTATAAGCAGGTTAATCATGAGCAATCTCAATCTAGATCCCGACGAGTGAACCAGTCGTTAGGGCCAATGTCTAATCAATTTTAGTTAGGCTTGGGACAATGGTGCTTCAGGAATGTGATGGGCCCTTTTGATGGGTTGTGCCCTTAATGATCAGTTAAAATGTGTGTTTGTGCACAACCAGGGTTCTCAAACAAGGTTATTTGATGATGTGCCTTTTAGAGTTCAACCTTATTTAGTAGCTTTTAGGGTTTAATCTTAGGTATATTCAATCAAGTTTAGTAAAACATTCCAAGTTTTGCAAGCACTGGTGCTGATATATTCCTTTATAAATTAAAAAAAAAATGTGGAGTGCCCGGTTCAGCCCTAAGAATCAACCCTAAGTGGCAAGCTGCCTGATGAATCGCTTTTATCTTAAGTGGTGTGGCCCAAACAGTTCAATCAATTGGCCTATTGCACCACTTAGTTAAGGTGCACAGAAATTTTTAACCTATTTAGATTTCTACTCAGTTATTTGTGTGTTAAATTAAGTGTACCGAGTCCATAGGTCAGATCCTAGTTAAGTGGTAGAATCGATGTGATTGTGCACCTTAGGGTGAGAAGTTGTGGGTGTTAACTGTGTAGCTTACAGAAAATCCCACAATCAAATAACACTTTTCTTTTATTTTTTTATTTTTATTTATGTTGATGGTGAGGTGAGTGGAGGTGGCAAACAAACGACCAAATCTATCCTAGGGTTCATAAAAAGCACCTAAGTTGATTTGGGTTTGAGTTATTCAGTTATGGAATGAAAACTAAGGTGGGGGTGGTGTGGGGGACACTTACAAAACACTCTACCCACACTTTACTCTGGTCCACCACACTTGGATCTTCATTCTAGGGTACCTGCAAGACAGTAGATCAAAGACAAGTAGGGTTAGTGCTAAGTAAATGCAAAGAAATGCAATAAATAATAAAGTGAATTCCGTTGCCTCCCCAACAATGGCGCCAAAATGGTCGCACGTGTTTCGCGTGTTTAGAAATCGAGGTTACAAGTAACCTATCATCGTAGTTGCAAAACATGTCGATCAAATAAAATTTATACCGAAACTCCAAGGGAGGCTCGGGTCGAACACAGGGAGGTAATGTTTACTTTACTTGAAAACCGCACTTCATTTCATTTCTTTTTGGTATTTTAGGGTTTTGATATTTTTTTGTATTTTTGTAATGAAAGAAATCAAGCAAACGTATCACAAGATAGAGATCTAGAACAAATCTAATATATATTACTTCTAATGTCAATTACAAGAAACTATGAAAGCATATAGAGAGAACGAGGTGAGAGGAAATCTCCCGAATCGACTATCCGACAAGACGACGGTGCTTGGCGGAAGCTCGAACGAAGGAGGTGAGGAGCGGGATGACGGAGGTGAGATGCTGGAGGACATCGTGTTGAGGAAAGCTTCGGCATGGCTCTAGAATGAAGGTGAGAAGACAGAGTCGATCTGCTACCATAATGGAGGTGAGAGGACGGGTCCAAGGTAACCTATGAAGGGAGATGGGAAGTTGGAGGATTATTTGGTGGGGCAGAGGTTCGCTACACTAATAGGCACCATGGGAGCTTGAGAACAAGCTCTAATGGAGCGTTGGTTGGCTTGTTAGACCTTGGGAGTAGTTGGGAGTAGAGTAGCTAGAGATGGCTTGGAAAGGAGGGGGTGTAGGTCCTTTTATAGTTCAGGAGGAGAGACAAAAATCGTATCTAGGTCGTTACTGACGTCCACAAACATCGCTGCAGCTGTCGCAGAAGATCCGCCCTTCAATTGTTCTTGCTGGCACGCATGGGTCTTCAGTGACGTCCATAAACGTCACTGCAGCTGTTGTTGAAGATTCGCCTTTCAAATCCTCTTGCTAGTGTGTGCAGACCATTAGTGACAGCTATAAGCATCACTAAAGGTGCATCAGTGAAGATTCACGCTTGCTCCGCTCGCACCTGCCCCACTGGCGCGCTCCGCTGGCGTTGCGTGCTTTACGCACCCTTGCTCCCCGCACCTTGCGTGCGCGTGCGGCATGTGTTGCGTTGCTGTTGCATGCGGTGCGCTGCACGCGGCTACGGCTGTGTGCATGTGCTGCGCGCCGCTGTAGCTGTGCGTGTGTGCTGCTATTGCTGCCTGGCGTTGGGTGGCCTGGATAGCGCCACGTGGTGGCACCTGGGCTGTCCATTCTTCTTTCTTTTGTAGAGGGTGCCACGGTGCTCAAATCGAGATGATTCCCGCAATGCCAAATTGTGATCGTCGCTCCGAATCCATCCGTACAGTCGGATTTTCCATCCAAAACCCGTATGGATGTCGCATTGACCCCCTGGCCGTTGATCTTCCTCGGGCTTCATGTGATGTTACGGGACTCCGATCTGGACGATTTGAGAGGTGTTAGACTCCGATCATCGTATTAATCAGATTCGTACGATCCGATCGTCCATCTGAGGCCCTGAAATAAATCCTATCCTTTCCTGATCGTAGAAAGTGCCTAATTAACCCAAAATATATGCAACTGCTCTAAATGTAGAATGATGCATGTTATGCAATATTTATAACATAAAATGCAAATCTAATCCTAGGAACATGCATTAATAGGCATTTTACCCTCAATAAATGTGTTTACATCATATGGGCACACTCTTGCAGATCCCAATTTTTTTTTCAACTATACCATTTTGAGGTGCGGCCTTAGGGTAAGCAAATTCATGTTTTATCCCATATTGATCACAAGAACTAGAAAAATATTTATTCTCAAATTCTCTGTCGTGTTCACTTCTAATCCTAATCACTTCAGATCCTTTTTCATTCTATAGTCTTTCTACAAGCTTACTAAAGATATCAACAGTTAGATCCATATTTTTTAAGGAAGATACCTAGGTAAATCTAGAGAAATCTTCGATTATGACTAAACAATATCTGCACCCACTTAGGCATTTGGATTTGGTAGGTCGGAATAAGTCTAAGTGAAGTAGCTCTAGGGGTCAAGAGGTTCTAACTATCCTTTTTGGTTTAAAAGGATTTTTGGATTGTTTGCTAACTTGACAGCAATCATAGACTTCGCTTTTCTTGAAGTTGATCTTTGGAAGACCTTTAACAAGCTCGTGTTTCACAAGTCTGCCGATATTGCTCATGTAAACATGACCTAGTCGTCTGTGCCAAAGTATGGCCTCTTCGTCAAATGCGGCAAGACATTCATGATTGTCACATTTGTCGAAGTTGACAGTATAGACATCTTTATGTCTATTTCCTTTAAGGAGAGTTTGTTTTGTTTCCTTATCCCTTACTTGAAAACCATTTGATGTGGAAGTGATTTTATATCCATTATTACATATTTGACTAGCACTAAGAAGATTATATTTTAATCCACTAACAACATGTACATTATCAAAAGATGTGGAGTTACCAATTTGGCTAGTACCACCAATATGGCCTTTGTGGTTATTCCCAAATGTGATTGTACCACCTTCATGGTGGTGGAGTTGCAAGAATAGGTCTTCCCCTCCGGTTATATGCTTGGAACATCCTCTGTCCATGAACTACCTTCTTTCTTCTCGATCCTGTCATTGGTTTGCAGTTGTGAGGTATTAGTTTGATTGATCTATAGTGTGGCTTCAGATTTTCATTTGTTTCTTGATGTGTCCACCTTTTATAGTCTACTTGACCTATAAAACAAGATTGCAAAAGTGCTTTTGGTACCCATTTTTGTTTGGGTCCACGGTGGTTAGCTAGTGCTGCCTGCCTAGACAAGCTACCTTCTTACTTTGCCTAGAACTAGATGCTTCATGATCATTTTTAGGTATGTAACCTAACCCAAACTTTGTAGTCCTTTAGGCTTGTGTTCCTAAGAGTTTATGCAAATTTTAGTAAATTTAGCTAGATCATTTAAGAGAATAACAGAATTCTCTTTTAGCTTATCTATATTTACCTTTAGGTTGTCTATTTGTGATTTTAGTGAAGTAATTTCAGCAGATAATTCTTTATTTTGTAAAGTAAGCATATCTTTTTGTGCTCTTTCATCTCCTAATGCTTTTGCTAAGTTTTTATTCTCTACTTTTAGTGATTTAGATATGTCATGCATCTCAATAAATGCTTCTAATAATTCATCTTGAGAAAAGGAGGTTACCTCATCTTCTAAAGCCATAAGTCCTAGAAGAGCTTCTTCTCTGAAGGTTTCTTCTTCTTCTGAACTTGAGTCTGATTCATCCCATGTTGCTGTAAAGGCCTATTTCTTCCCATCTTTCCTGAGTAATCTCTTTTTCCTTTCTTATTCCTTCTTGAGAAGTGGACAATCTTTCTTGATGTGTCCTCTCTTGCAGTTGTAGCAGATAATGGAGTATCATTTGGATCCTTCTTTCTTCTTTCTCTAGCTCCTATTACTTTTGAGGTACTTTCTAAACTTTATGGAGAGGAAGGTTATGTCTTCCTCTTCGTCTTCACTTGAGAAATCTTCAGATTGTTGATTAACTTCCAAGGCTACGATCTTCTTCTTGACTCCTTCATATTCATGCTCCTTCATGTGTTGGAGCTGAACCTCGTAGGCCATTAGGCTTACAATAAGATCATCTAGTTTCAAAGTAGACAGATCTTTTGACTCTTGTATGGCTGCAGTCTTAGTCTCCCAATCACTGGTGAGTGATCAGAGGATCTTCCTCACCAAGGCTTCATTCTTGATTTCTTGGTCTAGATTCCTTAGGGAGTTTATGATGTCTGTGAATCTCATGAACATCTCTTTGATTGATGCTCCCTTTTTCATCTAGAAAAGCTCATAATTTTGCTTCAGTAAATTGACTCTTATTTCTTTTACCTTAGACATCTCCTTGTGGGTGACTTCGAGGATGCTCTGGATCTTGTAAGCTATCTTGCAAGTATAGACAGGATTGAATTCTGCTCTAAAAAGCCCGTAGAAGATTGCGTTCATGGGTTTTGCAATATGTGTTGCCATCTTCTTTTAATCTAGAGTTGCTACCACTCCCTCCTTAATCTCATTGCATGTGTACTTGGTGGCAATGACATCGGACATCTAGAAATCCACCGACTCTATGAAGATCTGTATCCTGATCTTCTAGTAACCATAGTTCATTCCATCGAGTAATGGACTACCGATTATCCCTCTGCCTGCATGTCAACAGTTGACTTTGACATATTCTGGACGATCGTGCTCTGATACCAAATGAGAGTTGCTTGTGGATCGAAATAATATACTAGAGGGGTGGGGTGAATAGTATCACTCTAAAAGAAATTTGAATAAAAAATAAATTCGCAACAAAATCAGGCACAGATTACACCTAGATTTATAGCAAAAACCCAGATCGGGTGAAAATCACTACCTATGCCTCTCAGCTTGGGATTTTCTAGACTAGTTGAAGCTAGTCAATCCACTATTGTACAACTTGAACGTGGGTGGCACAACCTCTTTACAAACACTTCTCTTTACAACCTGAAGAGAAGCACAACAAAAACAGCAACAGATCTTCCCCAGGGATTTGTGATCCGTTAATCAAAACAATAATGTAAAAGTATAATGTAGAACTATGGAACCTCAATAAAGTCAAACCAGAATTTCAGTAGAGGTTTGAATTGATGTGCTTTGAAAGGCGTGAGAATTGAAGTGTAGAAGCACTTGAAGAAGCATGAGAAGCTTTATTCTTTTGAGAGGATTTTTCTACTTGAAAGTTATATGAGAAAGGGCTGCATATGGCCTCTATTTATATTGAAGAATCAAACTGACATGGAAATCAAATTGGTTGATCAATTAAGGTAGATTGATCAACCAAAATGAGGTTTGGTCGATCAATCTAGTTATTTGATCGATCACTGATTATTCTATTAATTAACTTAATTGGTGGATCAAGAGTGTTTTAATCAACTTCCTAAAATGGGCTGGTTTGATCAATTAACTAAGTTAGTTGGTCGATCAATTAATCTCATTTGGTTGATCAATAACCCTAGAAATTTGATTTTAGAAAGAGGCATGAAAATCATTTTCATACTTATTCTGAGGTTCCTTACAACAATATTCTAAAGCAAATAAAGATAAAAGACACTAAGACATAGATCAGCATTCTTCTAGCTAGGTCGATGAGAGAAGCTTTGATCCATGAGATTCCTGAATTATTAGTCTTCAAGAAGCATAATTTTGATGCATCAAGACTGAGGTACTTACATCTAGAACAATGTATCCTTCAAAAATTTACTAGTTAACTCGTTAATTCAAATAACCTGAAATTATTTTGTAGTTAAGACTTCCTTAGCTCTTGAATCTGACTCGCAACTCACAAAACTTTTAAAACCCTGTGCCAGTGCTTATGAATGCCAACATTTATAGGGTCGTGTTTTTTTCTGTCTCCTCCATGCTTATTCCTAGCTTAACCCTATAATAGATGTGTCAGGATTATCATTCCCGTTACCAATCCTTGAGGGGGCTCTAGTGCTAGCACTTCGAGGTAGTATTCTCCAATACACCTCCTAGGTGCTCACAACCCCAAAACATAATGTGGTGTAAAGGTGCGCTCCAGTGAACTCAAGCTCTTGCCTCGATGCTATGGGTAGAGCATCGTCCAAGACCCTTCAGCAGCAAAGTGAGCCTTAATGCTTCATCTAAAGACACTTAATATACATATAGAGCGGTGCTGAGGTAGTAACATGTTAACATCACATCCTCAAAGGAGGCATTTTCTTCCTTCTCGATGGTAGGAACTCAAACCAATCATTTGCCTCGAATTTCACTAAGACTAAATAAAGGGATTTTTTAATTTTCTAAATGTTTTTTAGATGTTGGCTTTGTGTGTGAATTTAACACAAGAATTTTTCAAGAGTTGGAAGTTTTTTGGTTAGAAACTAAGCAAAGTAATTTCTAGGTCAGAAAAAGAGATCAAATAACCTGAATTGTCACAAGTTTAGGTGGAATTTAGAGAAAGATACTTGATCTAGTTTAAAAATAAACTCAGATGTTCTAAAAAATGAATCTGCATTCTAGTCCCTGGTTTGTTAAAGATTAAATCCCATTGTACCTTAAAATGATTCTTCAAACTTAGTCTCAATTTTTAAAATTTTTCTCAAATAGTTTTATGATTTTCCTATTATGAAGATGCATGCAAAAGAAAAAATGAATATTTTTAGGTTTTGAAAATCTTAAATTAATCATCAAATTTTAAAATCACCCCCCATTCTTATGATATGCAATGTCCTCATGCATTGGGAGGGATAAGAAATCACCTTAATCAATGGCAGTTGAGTCCAAGATGGTCAAAACCTAGGAAATGAAAAGATAGAAAGAAAGTAGGAAAAATGATAGGTTACCTCCTGTCTAGTGCTATCTTTTACTCCATTCCACTGTGTGTGAAGCGATGCATAGAAGATGGACAATCTTGTAGAAAATTGGGCAATTGAATGCCCTCATGAAAAATGTCTTCCTCTGGATCCCCTAAAAGATGATTGGTAGAATTATGGGGATCAAAGTGAGATGGAAAAATGGAAGGATGACCTGACTTTGGCCAAGGTTTGAGTTCATGATGAAAGCCATACACGAGAGGGTTGGGTGGTAGGTCCAAGGGAATGAGAGGGGGAGAAAAATTAGTGTGATGAAGGGTGGGTGAAGTAAGTTTGGGTGAGAGTGGTGATAACTCATGAAAATCATAAGAGAAAAGGTCAAACTCTAATTAATCCGAAATGTCTTTGACCCCATTATCATAATCAGAATCTGAATTAGTAAAATCTAGTTCAATGGCGGTTAAAGTAGAGCATGAATGAATCATCATAGATTCCTCAATTACTGCTTCCATTTCATCATTAGTGTCCTCAAGAAATCATAATCAAGGGGCCTCTTAGAAGCTTTGAAAATATCTAAAGAGATAGTTTAGCCACTGCAAGTTATATCCATTCTTCAAGAATGACATTTGATATTAGCTTTTGTGTTAGCTAGAAAAGGTCTTCCAAGGATAATAGGGGCATTCATGACTATCTCAGGTACCTCTATGTCAAGGACTAGAAAATCAACAGAAAATAGACAATTCTGGACCCTGATAATTCTCCAAGGTTTAATAGTAGATTGATCCGCCAAGTGTAATCAAACCTCTTTGGGTTTTAGTTTAGTTAGTTGAAATTCCTCAAATAAGATCGTGGGGATGAGATTTATAGACACACCTAAGTCAAGAAGGGCGCAATCA
The DNA here is from genome assembly GCA_037157565.1 of Thalassia testudinum. Taxonomy (NCBI): domain Eukaryota; kingdom Viridiplantae; phylum Streptophyta; class Magnoliopsida; order Alismatales; family Hydrocharitaceae; genus Thalassia; species Thalassia testudinum. The sequence continues at coordinate 17,279,458 of JAZHRO010000007.1, forward strand.
AAGGTAGTATCATTTATGACAACTGAAATGAGTGGTGTGCCTAGGTCCTTTTTCATGAGAGGCAACTAGCTCTGTACAATTGAGCTTACTCGGAAAGGACTACCCATCCTAGATTCTTGACCTACTGCTTTAGAGTACACATTTCTTTCAAAAATTTAGCGTAGGCAAGGATGTACTTGATGGCATCTAGAAGGGGTATGTTTATCTCAACTTGCCCAAATAAGTCCATAAGATCTTAGTGAGGGCTCAAATTTCCTTTTCCTAGAATGATTAGATTGTTGTGCTTGAGGGTAAGGAAGAGGATTTGAATTGTGTGATTTTTGTATGTCTTCTTCTTCTTGAGTGGAGGGGTGAGAGTCAACATGCATAGGTTGAGAGTTGGTTTCATTATGTGGTTGTGAAAACCTAGGATCAATGGTGGTTTTCCCACTCCTCAATGTAGCTGCATTTACAGTTTGATTATTCCTGTGAGGAAGTTGGGGAGCCTATTGTTGATGGAAACTAGGTTGGTGTTGAGGTACAGAGTTAATGGGAGGCTAATTAGTTTTGTTCTGATCTATATTTCCACCCTTATAATGGTTTCTCTAATTGACAGGGTTGGGTGTGGACTTGGATGGCAAATGTCCTCCAGGTCTCTGGGTCAGAGTAACCCCAATCTGACTATGCAAATTTGTAACAACACGGGTTCCTCTCCACATTTGGCTTTACATTCCTTGCTGGGTTTTCATAACTTTGGCATCGATGTCTTCTTGATATGGCCTAGGTAGATAAGTATAATTTGACCCATACCCTCTAAATGTGTTTTATTTTTGAGAGGGAGCAGATTGGTCTAGGACTAGCTCGAGTACTTCCTCCAGTTAGAGGAATTTCGAAATTGGTCCTGGAGGGCAGAGATATTTTTAGTGGGGTTGAGATTTGGATATGTGTAGGACCCCGATGAACCATGAAAAGCCTCATAATATTGATTATACTCTGTAGGGGCAGTATACAGATTGTGCAAATTTTCCCTCTTTTGGATGTTAGGTAGGGTTAGATGTGGAGCTTGTGGAGCCTAGGTGGGTATGATAAGTCTTTCATACATTTTCCTTTGATTTAATTACATCTGGTCAAGTCAATGAGCAATCATTTGGAAATAATCTTTGGTAGCAGGGACAGATTGAGTTCCTATCTCATGAAAACGAAACTGCGGGTTTGTAGTTTTGCCAAAGGTGTTCATTGATGCATGATTAAAGGAGTTTTCACTCATTTCCTCAAATAATTCATAGTCACTTTCGGCATCCTTATTTAGGAAGGTGCCACCACACGAGGTGTCGATGAAATGCCAAAGTTGATCTTGTAATCCATGGAAGAAGATCTACACGAGCTGGCATAAGGGAACCTCTTGATGTAGGAAACTTCTTGAAAGATCTTGGAATCATTACCAAGCATCATGTAGAGTCTTGCCAGATTTATGTTGGAAGGTTGTAATAGATCTTTGCAAGGAATTAGTAAGAGCTATGGGGAAGAATTTTTTCAGAAAGGCACTTTTCAGCTGAGACCATGTTGAAATGGGTCTACCATTGGTTCTAAACCAACAAGCGGCCTTATCCTTAAGAGATAATGGGAATAGCCGCATTAGCCATAGATCTTCTCACACATTTTGGGAATGGGTTGTTTGTGCGAGGAGAGTAAGCACATCAAGGTGGCTGAATGGGTCTTCCATAAAAAAGCCATGGAAATGCTTAAGCAGGTTTAGAACGACCGATTTGATTTGAAAGTCCCCTTCTGGAATGACCACCCATGATCTGTCCTCATATTTGGAAGGTTCATATAAATCCTTAAGAGGAATGATAGGCTACTGATGGGGTGGCGAATTTTTCCCTTGGTTGGCTATGTTCGTTATAGTCCTATTAAACTATTTTTGATTAGCTTGAAGTTTAGTCAGCTTCTCAACCATCATGGATAATGGATTAGGTGAGGGGGCTTGATGTTGTTGTTGTGGCATCTCAGCATTTGGTAGGTCTAGGTTGGGTAAATGAGGGAGAGGCAAGTCAAAGATGCAGTGGTTAGCTTGTGGATTTTGGTTGGAAGGGTCTAAGGCAGGATTAGATGCAGATGTGGATGGGTTGCTGGACCTATTTTGTTGGTTTTCCATTTTTTTATGCAAATGAGAGGGAGAGTGAGAAAAAAGAGATGTTTTTGTGCGAGGGGCAAAATCAAGTAGTCCCACCAAGTGTGGAGTTTGGGACCGCCGCCCGTGCATACAATGGAAGAAACAAGGAGGAGAGGAGGGAGAGATGAGAAGTGTGCAATCAAGCAATATAAAATTCTAAACCTAACCTGGAGGGCGACTCCCTAAAAATTACCTAAGGCTTAGTCTACCAAGGCAATAAGAAACCAATAGTGGATAATTGTTCCCTCAAAAAATATGGCTAGGCCAAATAAGGGGAGGGTTGGGCCCCACAATGTCCAAGGAAAATCACTGGGGGCATGTGTAAACTCGCACCTGATCGTTTGACACTACCCCTCAGCTTGGCACCAAATATAAATGAAGGAATTGATACCAACTAAAGAAAACTTAAAACATAAGTAGCAAGATTAAGTTTGATGAAACCTTAGAGGTCAAGTTGCTACCAAATTTTAATTAGGTCTAGGAACTTAAAGTGCACAAGAAACGTGATGGACGTTAGTTGGGGTAATACCCAATTATTTCTTTTTTTTTTTTTTGGTGTGTGTGACTTGGGCGGGAAGTGATGCCAAAGCCAAATCAAACGAATTTGCAAGCAAGGAATTTTTTGTTATTGAAGTGTTTTAGGGTTTGATAAAGATTGAATTTCTTTTAAGGTTTTCTCTTGTTAAATATTCAACCAAGGTTTTGAAATTCCACAAATAATAGCAACCAGGTTTTTCTTGGTGGAAGTCAATTCCTTTAAAAGTTTATGTGACTAAGAGAGAATTTAAAACCCTAATGTGGAAATCATGTGTATGCAGCTAGTAAAAATGAATCTCTTTTTAAAATCCTTTTATGTGGTGGTCCAAACAAGACAAAAAACACCACCACTTGATAAGAAATAAAACAAGGAATCCAAAAGTGACGTTTTTTAGATTTTAGAAACTTTTTTGATATTCTTTTGGAATTTTTCTTCTTACTGGTGTCAAGAGTCAAAGTTGATAGATTTAGGGAATTGATTTTGTAGAAACCTCAAATTACCCCAAACATCTTTGAAAATTTTATATGACGTAGATGATTTCCAAAGGATTCAATCAATATAAAATTTACCCAAGTTTGATGAGTAGAAAAATCTATAAAATTCATGGACAATAAGAAAATAGTAACGAAATAAGTTCTAACCCCTGTTCAGTTCATAAATTTTTTAAATTCTTATATTAGGTAAAATGTCTTGAAAATTGGACTCAAGCTTCCTGACTCAAAGGGGGTTCCTTGGATGAAATTTGGTGATTTTAAGAAGCTACTAACTGCCTGAACATGATTTTTCAAAATCAAGACAGCGGTTTGGATTTTCAAAAATCAGACACCAGAAGAGCAAAGGTGGTGGAAAAATGGAGCAAACAAGAAACACAATGAATTTTAGGGTTCCACCGCCGTTAATTTTTCTTATTTTTTATTTTTTTGATATTAGGTTTTTGTTTTTGAAAAGAAATGGCCTATGGTGCTTAAATGAATTATGTGGGAAGAAAACAAACTCGAAGCTTTTGCTCCAAATTCTTCAAATCTCACTACCACTCCTGATTCACAGCTAAACAAAATAAAACACAAAATTCGTAGAGACCTAATAAAGCAAGATAGAGATAAGTAATGTGACTAAGCCGTGCCTACCCGGCAACAACTCCAAAAAGTGATATAGATTTTACGCGTTTTGTTAAATATGTGAAATAGTGTCATTATACGCATAAAGCCGATCAACTCTTAAATTCATGAAACCTAGATAGGATGAATATCTAAGGTCGTCCAAGGAGACCAATTTGTTAGTCACAAGAACTGATTCTCTCTCTCACCTCTCAAATCGACACTTGTCCTTTTGTGATTTTAGTTTTTCTTGGTTTTAGGTTTTAGAAATATTAGGTAGTAAAATGTGGAGATAACTACTCTAAAGGGCATGCCTAAGTGACAAGAAGAAGTCCACACTGCTAAGCTCACCCTAGGCAAGTGCACCTAGGTTAATTAACAGGTAGAGTGTGTGCAATAACAATAGAAACCTAAATGCTTGAATTGAAATGAAGACCCAAAGTAGAAAGGCAAAAGGCTTTTATATTAATTAGATATGCAAGCTCATAAGTAGACAAATGCTTGGAGTTAAAAATCTAGCTAATACAAAAATAGAATGTCATGCAGAATAAGATGAAGATCCTCCAGTAGAAGCTTTAAGAAGCCCTTGCTCCAACGGTGGCTGCTCTCGTAATTAAAAAGAACTCTTTGGCTTCTCCTTCAAGTGGTCCTCCATCAAGCCTCGCTCAAGGGTGGACATCCACCACCCTTGTTCCTCCTCTTGCCTGGTCGTCCCCTAAGAAGAAGGCCTCCTCCTTGGCTTGGCATAAGAGAGAAGAAGAGAGTGGAAGAAGGCACCAAGGGGCCGGGTTGGTTGTCCCTTTGATCATCTTCTCTTCTTCTTCCTACTTATTCTTAGGTTATAGGTGGGTAATAGTCGAATTAACTAAGGGAGGATATGGATATGGTGGTGGTTAGATGGGGTAAATATAGGGTAGGAAGGTGGTGGTTGCCATGGCCTTAGGTAGAGGGTTAGGATGGCTTGATGAGAGGTGGTTAAGGATCTAATGGAGAAGGTTTAATGGCACCAACCAAGGGGATATGAAGGAGGTTTGAAGGTGGCTTTTGGTGGCTGAATATGGGGTGGAAGGACACCTACTTTTGGTGTCATTTTTGGCTTCTAGAAGGAGGTGTTCTTGGTGCCAAAAATCAAGGGTTGAGATGGGTTGGTTTATGTTGTGTAGGGTGTAGATACTAGGCTATGTTGGCGCCAATTTTGAGGTGGTTATGGGAAGGGTTTTGGCACCAATTTTAGGTGACTCTAGGTGGTGGTGGTGGGTTGAAGGGTGGTGTTAGGGTTGGCACCAAAAGCAGAAGGAGTAGGGCGAGCTTAAGTGAACTATGGGTAGGCTTATTTGGTGGAGCTAGTTAGGTGGGTTTTAGGGTTAGGTTTGGATGCAATGGAGGTGGACTATCTAAGCTAAGCTAGCTAAGCTAGCTTAGCTAGTGGATGAATGGAGTAAGAGGTAGAGGGAGCTAGGGTTTTGCAGGAAGAGTTGAAGAGAAGCTGTATCTGAGCTGTAGTAGAGCTGATGGCTACTGAAGAAAACTTCATCGTGCTTCCTTAGCTGGATTTGTTAGCTAGATCTTTGCAAGCTATTAAGCTAAGCAAAGATGAGCTGATTTATGCTGATGTGAGATGGGTCTGGTCTTCCTCGAGATTACCTAGCTAGCTGGACTAGCAAGCTTAGGTTAAGCAACTTAGCTCAACCAAGTTGAGTTGAGTTGAGTTGAGTCTCCAGGAGCTGGACTTAAGCTAGCTTGAGCTGGTTGAGGTCTTCTTTAGTTGACTAATCTTAGCTAGTTGTAGTGAGGTAGAGCTTCTAGTGAACTGTTATGAGCTAGTGGAGCTGGAATGGAGCTGGGATCAACTGTCTTGAGCTAGTTTGACCTATGATTAAGTTTAGGAGAGTTGAATGGAGTTGAGCTGAACTAGCTAGAGTTACCATTCAGCTGAGATGAGTTGAATGGAGCTAAGGATGAGTTGACTCAGCTAGAAGGAGCTGGGTTGCAGCTGGGATGAGCTAGATCTAGTTGAGATCCAGATGATGTGGGCTTCTCCTTCATTTTTTGCCTTCCAAAGTGCCAAGGCTTGTAGGGTCTATCTATTTTCCTATCCTTGACACCCAAGCTAATGCATCAAAAATAGAATAAAATGCAATGCATGCCTATCCTAAGTGAATGTCTAAATGTAGCCTAAAAACCAATTTGTGGAGTTAAAACCCTAAGAGCTAGATCAATTTTAGGGCATAAGAATGATGAAAAATTAGCATTTATCACAAATTAATGAAGGTCCTATTTGAACATAAGGCAGCCATTGGATGGTCTCTTTCTGATCTGCCTCGCATTATCCCCTCCTACTACACTCATCCTATATATATAGAGGAAGAGGCTCGACCTTCCCGTGAGATGCAACGACGTCTAAACCCCAATATGTGGGAAGTTGTTACAACTAAAATTTCTAAGTGTCATGATGCGGGCATCATTTAATCGATCAGCATCAGCCCCTGGGTGAGCCTGATTCATGTTGTGCCAAAAAAGGCTGATCTCACCATTCGAGTCAATGATAGGGGTGAATCCAACCCTATACACACTCTTACATCATGGAGAGTGTGTGTAGATTACAGGAAACTCAATACTTCAACCAAGAAAGACCATTTCAACCACCTTTTATTAACCAAATCCTGGAGTGGTTAGGGGGAAATCAATTCTTTTATTTCTTGGATGGATTCTCTAGCTATAACAAGGTGGCTACTGACCCCCATGACCAAGAGAAAACCACCTTCACCTACCCATTTGGGAACTTCGCTTTCTGAAGGATGCCATTTAGACTTTGTAACATGCTAGCTACCTTCCAACGATGTATTCTGGCGATATTCGATGATATGGTGGGTGATTTTCATAAGGTGTTTATAGATGAATTTTCGATCTTTGGACCCACCTTTGATGACTGCCTAACCAACCTGACTTGCATCCTTCGGAGATGCATTGATGTTAACCTCGTGCTTTCCTAGGAGAAATGTCATTTTATGGTGGACGAAGGTATTGTTCTGGGACATGTCATCTCTGAAAGGGGTATTGAGGTGGATAGAGCTAAGCTTGATGTAATAGTTGATTTACCGATACCTAGCTCTAACGGACAAATCCGCTGCTTTCTGGGTCATGTCAACTTCTATAGGAGATTTATCAACGATTGCTCCAAGATTTCCAGACCTTTAACACATCTCCTATTGATCGATGAGCCCTTTGACATGGGCCCCGACTGTATTTGAGCATTTACGTAGTTGTGTAATGCTGTTACTAAGGCCCCTATTCTTTAGCTACCTGATTAGTCCGTCGACTTTGAGCTAATGTGTGATGCTTTTGACCTAGCTGTCGGAGCCATCTTGGGACAAAGGCATGATAAACACCCCTTCATGGTGTATTATGCTAGTAAGACACTAGATGAGGCCCAAAATAATTACACGACCACTGAGAAGGAGCTACTGGCGGTCATCTATGGGATGAAGGAATTCTGTTTGTATCTTTTGGCCTCTCATTTTACCATCTTCACAGACCATGCAGCCATTTGTCATCTCATGCATAGGAATGATGCAAAACCTTGACTACTTCATTGGATTTTTCTACAAGAATTCTATCTTGAGATACAAGATAAGGTGGGAGCCTAGAATGTAGTCGTAGTCCATCTTTCGAGACTTGACCAGGACCATTTTGGACTTACCTTGCCGTTGAATGAATCTTTTCTTGATGAGCACCTTCTAGCGATAGATGTGGCAAGTGGACTGTGGTATGCTGATATCACTAATTATCATGCTTCTAGATCTCTTCCACGAGGTTGGACTAAAAACCAAACGAGAGTCTCATTACAGAAGCAAAGTATTATTTCTAGGATAATCCACTTCTTTGTAGAGTAGGTGCTAATAAGATTATCTGTCGTTGTGTTCCTGATAGCGAGTTCCCCAGTGTGCTATCCTTTTGCCATGATCAAGCCTATGGAGGCCACTTTTCTAGGAGGATAACAACAACCAAGGTGTTGTAATGTGGATTCTTTTGTCCCTCCCGTCATTAGGATCCAAGCAATTACACTAAGCATTGTAATAGGTGCCAGTCGCTAGGGCCAATGTCATGTCACGACAAGTTGCCCTTGTAACCCATCCTAGGTGCAGAAGTTTTTAACATCTAGGAAATTAACTTTATGGGTCCCTTTCCTCCATCCAATGGTTTCAAGTACATCTTTGTTGCCATTGATTATGTTTCGAAATGGATTGAGGCTATTCCCAAGTGATGTGCTGACCACGTTATTACCACCAAATTCGTCAAGGAGTTCATTTTTGCTCACTTTGGGATCCCTCGAGCCAACATTTAGGATGGAGGAAGACATTTCAGTCGCTCATCGTTTTGGGCACTTTTGAGGAAATACAGAGTCCACTTCCATATCACTTCTCCATATCATCCTCAACGAATGGCCTAGCAAAGGTGTCGAATTGGCAGATCAAGCAAATCCTCCAAAAAATGATTTGGCTTGATTGTAAGTATTCGTCTGACAAGCTGATTGACGCCTTATGGGCATATCGGACTGCCTGTAAGGCCCCCTGGGTATGTCACTAATGGAAGAGCGCTTCGTGATTTGAAATGAGGGGTTTGGAGGATTCATCGTCGTAGCTCACAAAGCATGTCTATCAAATAAAATTTATAACCGAAACTCAAAATGTGAGTCCCTGATCAAAGATGGGGAGGAAAACGTTTGGTTTTGGAAATCCACATTTCTCTTTTATTTGTTTTTGGTCATTTTTATGTTTTTTCATTTTTCTGCTATTTTTAGCAAGCAAATGATAAGGTCAATGAATTCTAGCTAACCTACTTGCAATAATTTAAGAGAGGGAGAAAGAAAGAGAGAGAGACAATCATCCATTCATAAAGAATTGCTGTTACAACTACGAAAGAGAAAAAAAGATAGAAATAGGAGAGAGAAATCCCCCTCGACAGTTGCTTAGAGGATGACTCACTCTGATGTCACCTAGAGGAATGAGGTGAGGAGTAGGATGAAGGAGGACGGAGGATGGGGAAGGATGGCATCGCGGCGAGGATCTTCTTCCCGAAAGGAAGTGAGAGGACGACCATGAGATGCTCCATGAATGGGGAAGAGGGGAGGGAAAACTATTTGATTTTCTACTCTAGAGGAGCATCTCGGGCTTGGGGCAAGCTCTCTCTAGAGCCTTGGAGGTGGTGAGAGGAAGAAAGGAAGAGATGAAGAAAAATGGGAAGGGTAAGGGTCCTTTTATAGTGGAGGAAAGAATCAAATTCGTATATAGGACATTTAGTGGCAGTCATAAACATTGCTAAAGATCCGTCGCAAACATCACTGAAGACAGCCCACACGCCCACACTGCTGCTATGCTGATGCATGCTCCACATGTCGTGTCGCGTCCCTCTGAGTGCTACCTGCCGGTGTGTGCTGCAACAGCACGTGCACATGCAGTGGCGCATGTGTGCACATGGGCAGCCTAGGTTGCACCATGTGGCACGATCTGGGTTGTCCATCCTCTTTTCATTGTATGAGCTACTACAAAGGTTGGATTGAGTCGATTTTTGCACCATTGGGCTGTGATCATCTACCCGAATCCATCCGTGTAGTTGGATTTGTCATTTGAAGCTCTGAATTATGTCACCTATTCCCTTGGTTGTTGATCTTCCTCGAACTACATATGGTGCTACGGGACTTCGATCAAGGTGATTCTGGAGGCGTTGGGCTCCGATCGTTGTCCTAATCAAATCCGTACAGTTGGATCATTAATCCGAGGTTCCAAGATAAATCTCCTTCTCTCCTGACCACAAAAGGATGCAATTAACCTACAATGTACACAACTACTCTAAATGAAGAATGATGCATTCTATGAAATATTTATAATATGGAATGCAACTCTAAGTCTATGAATATGCATAAATAGGTATTTTAACCTAAAAAGATGTGTCTATATCATACACCCATGCCTATCTTTTGCTACTCCCTAGCAAAATTAAACTACATGCTATGTATAAAATCAAATTTAGGATTAGTTCGCTTAGGCCTAAGTCATTTATTAAGAATATAAAATTTCAACTAAGGTCATAAACAACGAAAACTCAATAGTACATGGGCGCCTGTCAAAATGCACACCGCCCAAGTCCTCGCCTTATTAGAAAAGGGAAGGTACATTCTTTTATTTTTCTTTTCTATTTTTTTTGTACTTTTAGAGTTTGAGACTTCCGGGATAACTTTTTATGGCTTCCCGACCCACCCAAGACTCAAAAAGGACTCTATGTGCTAAGCATCTAGTGAAAAGAGTGAAAGACTCACTAGGCAAGAATTAAAATGGACTTCAGATTTCTATGACCCTAGGTGATCTTGCCCAGAGGTTTATCTTTTCAAATGGTAGCTTTCTCCCTACTTATTTTATTTATGGGGTCAACACAACGATGAAACCAGTGTATATCTCCCAGGTTTATTCTACTTCCCTACTTCTTTCATAAATGTTTTGGGAATTATTATGCATTTTTGCGAGCTGGGCTCTGGACAACTAGCCAATGGGCTGTTACCTATGGCAACTTGCTAGCCATACTCGCATGGTGAAGTGTGGCTTATTTGTTTATTTTTATTTATTTTCTCCTTTTCTATATATATATAATTTTTTTCTAAGTAGGTGGCTTCCCCAATCTAAGATTTACCTAAAGGCAGTACGCCTAAAATGGTCTTGTGGCTAGGCTCTGGAGAACTGGCCGATGAGCTATTACCAGCGACAACTTGCCAGCCGTATCACCCTAGATAGTTCGTTAGCTACCCAATTTCCAAAGAAATGGCCGAAAAGTGAGTTAGTGCTAGTAGTTTGTAGATGGTTAGACTTAAAATCCCCTCAAATCAAAGGGCAGGTTGGTAAGTCCCATACTTATCATCCCAATTTGTTAGCCAAATTAAAAATGTATTTGAATTGGCGAGGACTCAAGACTAAGTCCACATTCGAGTGGACACCCTGGTTAATTAAGCCCGAAGACCTGAAGAGTCTAAGTGTCTAGGTCCTATCATATCATTTCCTAAATGTAATAACGCCTAAAAGCCTAAGTTCTCTTCTGCTAATTCTATTTTCTTGTTTTGCTTTATCCTTTTGGAATTTTTTTTTCGAAAGAAATTAAAAGAAATTCTACGGAGTTAACAAAATGATTTCAAGATAAAGTATCCACCCCCCATGCCTAAATGATGCAATGTCCTCGTTGTAAAAATAGAGATATGAAAAGGGTGGAGTAAATAGAATATCACATGAGTTTTGTGAAAATCCGGTCAGCTCTGCAGAGAGAAGAGAGTATACACACATGATAAATTTAATACCTTCAGCTAGGCATAATATACATACAAAGAAGAAATTCAGAATTCATAAGTGTAGGTCAGAATCATAACAAAAATATTGATCCTCCAAACTGCTAACAGAAGATGTCCTCTGATGTGGACCAAATTATGTTGCAGACCCATGCCCCAGGGTCGAGGGGTTCTAAGGTTCTAGATGAAAATCACCCAGAACCTAAGATTGTTGTGAAACTTGCAGGGCCAGGCTTGCGATTTTGTGGTGTGCGACCCAAGACCAAAGTGTCGGACAACGGGTAAAGATGGTTCACTAGGTTTGGATGTCGACTTGACGTTCAGCTTAGAAAAATAATCAGTTATTTCGAGCTTAGGTTGCATGTGAAAGATATCGTAAGGGTCCTGGTAGAAAGTAGGTGCCTTCAGGTCCACAGGTACCCTTAGATCCAAAATCAAAGTTCCCTCAAAATTAGCCTCCCAAATTCTTATTTGAACAATTCTATCCTCCAACATCAAGAACTCATGCAAGGACCTCTAGCACATCATTCACCCCATACGATTCTCCCAAGTCCATTAATCGTGGCGGAATGAAGATTGACTTGGGCACAATGATCTCAGAAGTCAACTCTTCAGGGTATGGATGAGGAATGGGGCCATTGATTGAATCTTCTAGTAAATGAGGATTCGAATCATCCAAGTTAGCCCCAACCGAATCCAAATCTTCAGTAATTGGGCTATCAACTGGTTCATCAGACTCCTCAAGCCCATTTGTCTCACTAAAATCCTCTTACTTAAGTTCAAGTGAGACTTCACCAAAAGATTCTTCACCCTCAAAGTTAAAAAATTCATGATTCTCATTTATATATGTTTCAAAATCGATTGTCATTTGATGATTCAAAGAGACATATTTTTCCTCGCTCCATGGCTTGGGGATCTCGGGTGAATCAATCTGTTCATCCTCAATGGGTTGCTCTAGCCCAACCTGGTCATCTCCATTCTCAGAATATGTATCCCCCCCGTCAGGCGCTCGAGCAGGTTCTGACATTACCTCTCCTAAAGGGGGTTCATCTTGAGAATCATCCCAAGAATTGACTAGGGCAACCACAAATTTCATCATCAACCTTGATAATTTCCCAAGAAGAAACTCACCCAGGTCCCTATCCCTAACATTTTGGAGCAAATCCAATAGAGAACTCTTAAGTTCACCAATAATTTTTATCATAGGCTTCAATGCTTCAGTGCATGGTGTTGGCTGGGCTTCTAAAGATTGTATGCTGTTCCTTAAGTTAGACAATGCCAAATCTTCGATCTGGTTCACCTGAACCAACTAGTTCCATTCAGGTTTGGGTGGGTTTGGGTTATATCTAGAGGAGTCAAGATGTCGAGGTTCTTGAGTCCCTCGCTGATAGTAAGTCATTTCAGGATGTTTAAAGGATGGTGGCGACCTATATTCAGTGGAATACTAGGGAGGGTAGGTGTTATAATCATTATATCATTCCTGATTGTAGATCTGGTTGGTTTAATGATCAAAGGATGAAGATTTATAATCATTGTAGCTCTGGGAAGGATAGTAATCATAGTCTTGTTGTCTAGGGTTAGGCCCCAGACACTGAGGTCCATATTCATATCCCCAATCAAAGTCATCACAGCTAGTGGATGGGTAATTACAAGTCAAGTCAGAATAGTAATCATCTTGGGGATAAGTAGTGGTAGGAGGATAGGATTGGAAATGTGTAAAAGATGTGGAAGGATACATTGTGGAGTAGGAGGGAAAATAGACGAGAGAATGGTGCCCTGCAGTACAATCAACCAAACCTACCCTTATGTGGGTAGCCTAAAGACCTACAAACTTCTAGGACACATCTTGAGATTATAAATGATTTAGTCTGCTTTTATCCAGTCAATCCAACTAGTTAGAAGGAGGGATTGGGGAGAAGGTTTTTCCTTTGGCTTGCGCCTATAGTTCCTAGTGTACCCCCCAACTGTAGTTGTTTGACACTACTCCCCTACCTAGACATCAGATGGACCAACAGAAGCAGATTAATTGAAAAAAATCTCAGTCTGAGCCCTGAAGGGCGAATCAATCCTTAAGGCCAATGTCTACTTAGTTTTAGTTAGGCTTGGGATGATCGTGCCCTTAATAATTATTTCAAATGTGTGTGCGTGCACAACCAAGTTTTTCAAGCAATGTTATTTGATAATGTGTCTTTTAGGGTTCAACCTTGTTTAGTAGCTTTTAGGGTTTAATCTTTAGGTGCATTCAATCAAGGTTCAGTAGAACACTCCATGTTTTAAAAGCATTGGTGATGATATGTTCCTTTAGAAATAAAAAATAATGTGGAGTGCATAGTTTAGCCCTAAGAATGAACCCTAGGTGGCAAGCTACTTGATGGATCAATTTAGATTGAGTGGTGCGGTCCAAACAGTTCAAGCAATTGCCCTATTGCACCACTTGATTACGGCACACAAAAAGTCGTAACCTAATCAGATTTCTACTCACTTATTTGCATGTTGAGTTAAGGTCTACCAGATCCATAGGTCAGATCTCGGTTAAGTGGTAGAATCAAAGTCGAGTGGTGCACCTTAAATAGAGAGTTGCGGGTGTTAATGTGTGTATTTTTTAGAAAATCCCACAAGAGAAGAGTTTTTTTTTTATTTTTTTACATATGTGGGGGTGAGATGAGTGGAGGTGGCAAACAAACAGCCAAATATATCCTAGGGTTTATAAAAAGCACTTAAGTTGATTTGGGTTTGAGTTATTAGTGTGGTGAAATGAACTAGTGGTTGGGGGTGGTGGGGATAAACTTACAAAACCTTCATCTGCACTTTTCTCCGATCTAACTGCTTTGGCCCGCCTCGGAAGAGTACCTACAGTCATAGTAAGATCAGAGAAAAGGTGAGTTAAAAGTTAGGTAAGGTGGAAAAACATGAGAGAATCCAAAGAGCATTGCCTCCTCGGCAACGATGCCAAAATAATGTAGGCGCACTACGCTAATTGAAATTAGGCATTTGGAGGACCTGTCATCGTAGCTTGTAAAACGTGTTTATCAAATGAAATTTATAACTGAAACTCGAAATGTAAGTCTCTAGTCAAACACGGGGAGGCAAATGTTTGGTTTTGAAAATCTGCATTTCTCTTTTATTCATTTTTGGACGTTTTTATGTTTTTTAATTTTTTTGGTATTTCTAGCTAGCAAAAGATCAGGCCGATGAATTCTAGCTAATCTACTTGTAAAAATTTAAGAGAGAGAGGGAGAAAGAGAGAGAGACAATCATCCATTCATAAAGAATTGTTTGTTACAACTATGAAAGTGGAAAATCTACACTCTGAAAGTGAAAGAAACACAGAAAGAGGTGAGAAAAATCCCCCTCGACGGTTTCTCAAAGGAGGACTCACTCTGAAGTTGCTTGGAAGAAGGTGGTGAGGAGCAGGACGAAAGAGGATGGAGCCGGAGGATGGAGGATGGGGTAGGACGGTGTCGCAGGGAGGATATTCTTCCTGAAGGGCGGTGACAGGATAACCTCAGGATGCTCCCCGAATGTGGATGAGGGGAGGGAAAACTATTTGATTTTCTACTCTAGAGGAGCATCCCAGGCTTGGGACAAGCTCTCCCTAGATCCTTAGAGGTGGTGATAGGAAGAAAGGAAGAGATGAAGAAAAATGGGAGGGGTAGGGATCCTTTTATAGCAGAGGAAAGAATCAACTTTGTATAGAGGACATTTAGTGATGACCATAAACATTGTTGAAGATCCACAGCAAACGTTGCTGAAGACAACCCACGATACTGTAGCGTTGGCCTGCGCTCCGCATGCCGTGTCGCTCGCCTCCACGCGCTACGCACCTGCGTGTGCTGCCGCTGCGCATGCACACGTGCCTGTGCTACTGTGCACATGCGGTGGCGCGTGCGTGCGCATGGGCGGCTTGGGTTGTGCCATGTGCCGTGATCTAGGTCGTCCATCTTCTTTTCGTTGTAGGGGCTATTACAGAGGTCGGATTGAGTAAATTTTAGCGTTGTTGGGCTACAATCATCGACCCGAATCCATCCGCGTGGTCAGATTTTTCATTTGAAGCTTTGAATTATCTCACATAGTCCCTTGGCCGTTGATCTTCCTTCGACTGCATAGGGTGCTACGGGACTCCGATCAAGGTGATTTCAGAGGTGTTGGACTCCAATCATCGTCTTGATCAGATCCGTACAGTTGGATCATCAATCTGAGGCTTTGAAATAAATCTCCTTCTCTCCTGACCACAAAAAGGATGCAATTAATGTAAAATATACACAACTACTCTAAATGTTGAATGATGCAAGCTATGCAATATTTATAATATGGAATGCCAATCTAGGCCTAGGAACATGCACAAATAGGAATTTTAACCAAAATAGATATATCTATATCAGTCACCATACAAGATTATTTTTGGGAAGCCTTGTCACTTGCATGTAGAGTTGGAGCACCGTGCTTATTGGGTGATTCGCTAATGTAACCTTAACCCAGACAAATGTCGTCTAGAAAAGAAACTCCAACTGCAAGAATCAGAAGAGTTGCATCATGAGGCCTATGACTCTACCTTGACCTTTAAGCAACAAACCAAGGATTTTCACGATAGCTGTATTAGACGGAAGGAGTTTAAGCCATCACAGCAAGCTTGGCTTTATAATACCCAGCTCAAATTCTTTCTTTGAAATCTGAAGTATAAATTGACTGGTCTTTTCCTGGTCTCGAGACCTTTTCCCAACGGTGCCCTCAAAATAAATGATCGCAAATCTGGGGATAAATTTACGATAAATGGGCAGCAGTTGAAACAGTATCCCACTCATGATCCTACTCCCATTTGTAAGACAGTTGCTCTCCTAGGGGTTAACTAATTCCTACCTCATCTTGAGTCTAGCAGGGGATGTTAAAATCAGCTCTCCTTGGGAGGCACCATGATAACATTGCATCTTGGGGTGATAAATCTGTTAATTGGGGTTTATCTTAAGAACAAAATGCACGGATAACACATCATAAATAGGAATGGGCGCATTGCATCAAGATTGCGTATAAAACAATATAAATGGCCATTTATATGAGTACTTGTCAAAACAGGCCTCAGATGAGCAATCGGACTACACGGATGGATTCAGAGCGACGAACGGTGTCCAACAGACTCAAAATCGACCAAATCTGACATCCAGAGCACCTGCAATGGGCCCAAGAAGTCCTGGCCGTTGATCTGATGATCAACGACCCATAGCTCACCACGTGGCACCCCCACAACGCATCCACGCCACCGATGGATTGTGCCTTCAACTGGAGGACGAATTTCAGCCATCAATCTTCGATCGAACGGTTGAGAGCCGCCCATGCGCCTGCCCTCGCCTGTGCGGTCAAACATCGCACACCCGCGCAGCCAGCACGGGTTCGAATCACGCCTCGCGGAAATCAGAAGGCGAAGGCACGCACCGCGTAAATTAAACCACTCGATCAACAGCAGATGGTGTGGATGGAGCAACGCGAGGCGATGTCGTCCGTCCAAAGCCAACGCTCGCGATGATGTAGGTGGCATGGCACAATCCAGGTGCGCGCCCCATGAGTAATCTCAGTCGTCCGATCTTCGATCGGACAGCTTATGGCACACTTACGCGGATCAGGCGCGAAGAAGAATATACACGCGCGAGCGACCAGTGGGCAGGGGCCTTCACTGACGTTTTGGGAAGGGTTTTAGCAACATCTCGGACATTGCTAAAGCCCCTTCTTCATTTGGAAAGCCCCTTCTTCATTTGGGTGGATTCATTCCACTTGCAAGTGTTCTACCCCCCTCCTAGCCACCATTAGCTCCCTTTGTAATCGTCGGAGATGACGAGTCACCAACAGAGCCCCCCTCCACCGCCGTGGCTACCTCGCCGTCTTCTCTCTCTCTCTCCTTCCTTCTTTATCTTAAGCTTTACTTATGTTCAAGCATTCATCTAGTGTTGTAATTATGAAGTAAAGTTGCATGTCAAATGAAGTTGTTTTCTATTCAATTGCTTGCTCTCTTTTATGTTTGAGTTGCATGCTGTGAATGAAAAGAATCCTAACCCTATTCCCTCTCTCCCTCTTTCTCTCTCTCTCACTTGCTTTTCACCCGCGACTTTTCACAAGCAAAAACCTGCTATTTCTGTGACAACAAGTGATGAGAAAAATCCGATTTTTACGCCTCCCTGAGATCGACACTCGGACTCATGTCCATTTCTTCATTTTAAAATCAACATTGCGAGTGCAAGCTATAACGACTCTTTTAAACACACACATCATGCACACGTCACAGCCCAACACCTCTTTCACACTCACTCCACATCTCATTTCATTTCATTTCAATCCACTTCACTTCACTTCGAACTTCACCACCTACCCCTCCACCTTGCTTTATATGCTGTACTCACTATTGCACCACAACCCTTTAACCCTGTCTAGCTCTTTTTCATGCATATGAGGGCATAACATGATTTGGCATGGCGTGGTAGTAGGCATCCATATGATTTGGGTATTATATGGTTATTACGCAGCTTCTTGTCCATTATACATATCCATCTGTAGTATATATAGATAGACTTATTACATAAATGATAAAAATTGACAAATCTTGAAAATTTTCAAAAAATTTATAAAACACAAAAGGTCCATAAAAATTGAAAGTTCATAAAGTAAAAATGTTTTCAAAAGTGTTTAGTTATGATCTGAAAGCTGAAGCAAAAAGAAAATAAGTGTTTATGGACATTCAACCATTGCCAGGCCAAAGAAGCTTGATTCGCCTAGGCATTGGCTTAATACACACGAGCTTTGATAAGGTAGACCAGGATCTCTCCTAACTTAATATGTATTCTTGTACTTGAGTCATTAGTATAGGATTAATTGGTTTGCTTCTGCTTGGGAGTCTAGGTAACGTTGGTTTACACTACACAGAGTTAGGAATGACTAGATAAACATAAGATCCAACTCTATTGTTCATTAGGGAAGGTGGACTCTGATAGAGAGAGTTTCGCTTAATTAAAATAGCAATAGAATGATGTGCCGTTGCAATTTATGTGGTCGAAATCTCTCAATCAAAGATTAAAACAAATATCAATCTAAACCACAAAAAGGATGCTGTATTCACAGGGAGGAATAGGTCCAATAAATTCACGAGTAGAGGATTATAATGTTTGCAGACACCTTCACGACTTCAATTCGATGAATATGCTACTCTAAATGGAACTTGCAATTTCATTAAAAGTTCAAGGCCATTTATGTAATTTTCATGTCAGGAATCAAGCTCCCAAAAGTATGTATATGATGCATGTGTAGTGGCATATCATGTAAGTTTGAATTGCATGCAAATCTGATTTGAATTTTAATGTTAAATGATGCACATAACACAAGTTAAGTAAATTCACGAAATTATAAGTGCACCAATGCAATTTTGCCTGAATAAAATAATCAATATTAAAGTGACAATGGCATGCAATGTAATTTTTAATGTTGTCAAAAATACAGGAAACTTCCTTTCTCTTCTTTGCACGCGTGAAGGCCTGGTGGCCAACCGACCAAGGCCCAGCGGCGGTGTGTGGGAGAGAGGTGACCACGATGGCGATGGAGGCACAGCCAGAGGTGGCCGGTGGCGGTCAGAAGGATGCTTGACACCGGCGGAGATGAGCAGCAAGCTACTGCGTGCGGTCTACTACGAGCGATTGGAGCAGGCATGGCCAGTGAGGTTGTGCAGGGGGTGCGTTGGAGGCACGCTTTGGTGTGTGGAGGCTATGGCGGTGGCACGCGCTGGTTGCTGTAGGGAAGCAGAGGAAGTAGGACACGGACAAGCATGTGCTTGTGGTGTCTGCGGGTGCGTAATGGGAGAAGATGGAGGCGCATGCTTGCAGGGTGCACGGTGGGCCAATCTGGAGGTGCTCTTGCAGGGCGCGCAGTGGGGCAAGCTGGAGGTGCGCTTGCAAGGGCTGCAGCAGTACGCATAAGGGCACGGTTGCAGCACAAGGGAAAAGATGGAAGCGTCGCTGCTATGTGGAGGTTGTGGTGGTGGCGCGTGCTAGTTGGAGAGGGTTGAAAGGGTCCACAGTGTTGGTTCTCTTCATGGTGGTGGAGATGGGAATCCGCCAATGGTGCATTGCCAAGCCCCCTCCAAGAGTAAACCCATGCGCTTTTTATCTCCTCCCCCCTTCTGTTCTTCTTCCTCGGCACAAGTCAAGGGATTTTAAATCCCTTACTAAAATTGGCCGCCTGTTGGATTTGTTGAGGCTGGCGGCTATTGACGGATGGCTTTGTTAAGGCCGACCGGCTATTGGGGGAGGGCGAAATTCTTTTCACTCCCCTGGTCTCTTGCAAAATTAATCCTCCTCCTCTCTCACTTTCCCGATTATTTGTTAACTCTTAAATTAGCCTAATTGAGTTAATCAAGTGGAGGAGATGCATAGGGTGCACTGTGTGCGAGACCTGCATGAAATATATAATAATTATAGAGTAAGTTATACATTTCAATAGAATAGATGTAAACTTAAGTAATGATGCATGCAATCATTTTATGACCAAATGTGGTTATTAACAAACATAAAATGTAAGAATAGAGTTAACTTAGTCATAACAATAGTTCATTAAAAAGGACTCATCAAATACCCCCATGCCTATGATTTGCTAGTCCCTAGCAAAAATGAAAAATAATAGAAGTAATCAGAAGATTTCTTCTTTTCTTATCTCAAAAATTTAGAGATCCAGACAAATGTGAGGTGATAATAGCCTAGGTAATGGATCCAAGTGAAAATAACTAACTTACATTTGCAGTTCGTACTTATCCCATAGTAAATATTTCTATTAGGATAGGCAACTACTTCCCTCGGGGATAAAGCAGAAAATAATTTGTAAATTGACCTCAGCTTTTTGGCTTAGGTAGGAGAAACTAAGTTTAATGGATATGTATTTGGTGGCACACACTCTTCTGGTGCTACATGTAATCTAGTACTACAGACTCTAGATCTCTAGACTATTAAACAAGTCAACTCGGAGAGAGGCTAAACAACTGTGCTCTCTTGATGTTCCTTGTCACTCACTCTTTTCTTTCTTTTCTTTCTGAGATCACAAATCTCGCCAGATTTAGTAAGTGTACTCACTATTTCGTGGCCTCACATGGCATTTATACTTCAATTAAAGTCCTAATAACTTTACAACTTAAAGTCCCCAGCCAGTATTCCGGCAATCAGAAATACTGAAAGGTAGGTATGGGTCATATTTGGTGGATCGCGATAGGTGTTTTTGTTGTCTCAGAAACATCATCACAAAGATAAAAGTGTAAAGCTAGACTCTTTTCTTTTTGTTTTCTCTCTTCCCTCTTTTCCTTCTCTTTTTTTTTAATATATATATAATTGTTTCTCTTTCTCTTTTTTTTTTCTTTCTTTATAAATCAACATAACACGACACAGACTTTTATTTATGAGGCATTATTAGGGATGACGATGGTCAAGAGGATATTGTGTGGCTTATTTGGTAGAAGTGCCTACTCTTGGCACCGGGAAAGAATGGATAGGACAAGCATATTTCTGACCTTTGACACTATTACCCTCCTTCAGCTGAGGATTCTATGAAGGACGGTCGTAACCATCTACCATAGTCATAGCTTTATTAAGACTCAAACTCTATGTATCTACCTTATTTGGTGACTCTCAGAAATTCTCTCACAGGAATAGAGAGCGAAAACTATGCCTAACTCTGAAGTATAGTCAACTAATTGTCCAAAACTTAAGAGTTCTTGCACTTGACTTAGCGCACCAGTAATCTCTACTTTCTTCTCACAAATATGAGGTGGATCTAGTAGAAGATAGTGTGCCTGACTCCCTATTAACTATCCAAGGGTTCAATAGACTAAAAATGCTTATTAGTTTTCTTCAAAGATCCATTACCCAGTCTATGTGCAAGTGAAGTAAATGTACTTGATTCTAAACTTAAGAAACAATTTAAGAAGAAAATTCTTTAATGACACCTCCATGAAAAAGATGTTTTGCTAGGGACTAACAAATTCAACTCAAGAAAATAAGAGTTCTTTTTTTATGTCCTAAATGTATGCAAATATTTATAAATGCTACAAACATTCTCAGGTTATACCCCCCCATGCCTAAGGCTGACAGTGCCGTCATTGGAAAAATGCAGACATAGAAGAATATGACCTGAGGAGGAGAATGGGAGGAGCTAATGCTCCTCAAGCCAAAGTGCATCCAAAACCTAGCCATCTGAAAGAGTAATATAAGGTTTAAGTCACTAGCCATTTACCTTAAAGCTCGCACCTGAAGTAGGGTTCTGAATTTCTACAGCGCCATGAGGTAAAGTATTGATAACAATGTATGGCCCATCCATCGGGACTTGATCTTTCCTGGAAATAATTTAAGTCTGGAATTGAAAAGCCAGACCACCTGGTTGGGCTCAAAAGTCTTTCTAATGATATTCTTATCATGGAAGACTTTTGTACGTTGCTTGTAAGCTTGAGAAGTTTCATAGGCTTCATTACAAAGCTCCTCAAGCTCACTTAACTCTAACATGCGTGCCATTCCTTCTTTATCAAGATTCAAGTTAACATTTTCATAGGCTTTATGTTGGATTTCAACAAGAAGGTGGCATGCTTTTCCGTAGACAAGACGGAAAGGAGACATGACCAAGGGTGTCTTATACGCGGTTCTGTAGGCCCAACAAGCATCATTTAGTTCTTTAGATCAATCCTTAAGATCGGGCCTAACAGTTTTTTCTAAAATTCACTTAATCTCCCTATTAGACACTTCAATTTGTCCACTCCTTTGGGGATGGTAAGGTGTGGCTATCATGTGGTTGACTCCAAAATTTTGGAGTAGTCTTGTGAAGTGTACGTTCTTGAAGTAAGGTCCTCCATCACTTATGATCGTACTTGGGCATCCATACCGAGAAATGATATTAGCCTTAACAAAGCCCAAGGCCACGTAATGGTCATTGGTTCGCGTGGGTATGGCTTCTATCCATTTCGATACATAGTCTACAGCCACAAAGATGTACTCATATCCGAAGGACACAGGAAAGGGACCCATGAAGTCAATGCCCCAAATACCAAAGATCTCAGCAGGGAGGATAGGTTGCTAGGGCATCTCATCCCTTTTTCCAATGGTTTCCATCTGCTGGCAACGTAGACATGTGCCCACATACATATGTGCATCTCGGAATAATGTAGGCCACCAGAAACCAGACTGAAGAACCTTATAGGCAATCTTCTTCCCACTAAAATGTCCCCCACAATGGAGGTCATGGTAGAAACTCAGAACACTTCTTTATTTTTCATCATGGATGCAATGGTGAAAAAGCTGGTCAGGGCCTACTCTAAAAAGCTCAGGTTCCTCCCAGTGATAAAATTTAGCATTAGTAAGAAACCTGTCCTGCTTCTACTTGTCCCAAGTACTGGGGGTAATGGCCGTGACTAGATAGTTCACTATGTCAGTGAACCATGGAGTTTTAACTTCCATAGCCATAAGAGACTCATTAGGGAAAGTCTCTTGAATACCTCCAGTAGGGTTTGATGCCTCAAAAGAATCCTAGACAGATGATCTACTACCACATTCTCAACTCCTTTCTTATCTTTAATTTCCAGGTCAAACTCCTGGAGTAGAAGAATCCAATGAATTAGGTGAGGTTTGGTGTCTTTTTTAGCAAGAAGATGATTTAAGGCAGAATGATCAGTGAACACCACAACCTTGGATCCCAAAAGATAAGATCGAAACTTTTCCAAAGCAAATAATACAGCAAGAAGTTCTTTTTTAGTGACCATGTAGTTTTGTTGAGGATTCGTAAGGGTCTTGCTGGCATAATGTAGCACATGAGGTTTGCCATCAACCCTTTGACCTAAGACCGCTCTGACTGGAAAATTAGAAGCATCGCACATTAGCTCAAATGGGAGGGTCCAATCTGGCGCTTGGAGAATCGGTGCGATAATAAGGGCTCTCTTTAAGACTTGGAAAACCTCGCCACATCTATCATCAAAATTGAAGGAGACATCCTTCACTAACAAGTTCGGAGTAGCTTAGAGACTTTACTGAAATCTCTAATGAAGCACCTATAAAATCAAGCATGGCCAAGGAAGGATCTAACTTGATGAACATTTGCAAGCAATGGAAGCTTAGAGATGGAATCAATTTTTGCGATATCCACCTTTAATCCCCTCTCGGAAACTAAATGCCCTAACACAATGCCCTGCTAGACCATAAAGTGGCTTTTCTCCCAGCTAAGCACCAACTTTGCCTCTTCGCAATGGGTTAAGACTTTATCAAGGTGCGAAAGGCATAGGTCAAATGACAAGCCATAAATGGAGAAGTCATACATGAATATTTCAATGAACTCGTTGATCATATCAGAAAAGATAGCCATCATACAACGCTGGAAAGTGGCAGGAGCATTACATAACCCGAATGGCATTCGGTGGAACGCAAATGTGCCATATGGAATCGTGAAGGTGGTATGCTCCTGATCGTCAGGAAAAATGGCTATCTGATTATACCCAGTGTGCCTGTCAAGAAAATAGAAGTACTTGTTCCCCTCTAGTCGTTCCAAAATTTGATCAATAAACGGTAAGGGGAAATGGTCTTTTTGGGTAGCTGTGTTCAAGCAGCAGTAATCAATGCAGACCTGCCAACTAGTGGAGGGCGTAGTGATCACCAGCTCTCCTTGGTCATTCTCCTCCAAAGTGATTCCTGCCTTTTTGGGTACTACATGAATAGGATTGACCCATTTACTATCTGGAATAGGATAGATAATCGCTGCATCCAGCCATTTCAGAATCTTTTTTTCAACAACCTCCTGCATATTTGGGTTGAGCCTTCTCTGCATGCCTCGGAAAGGTTTCACGGACTCGTCTGTGTATATATGTTGCATGCAAAGAGAGGGATCAACACCGTTAATGTCAGTAATTGACCAGGCAATTGCTTCGTTGTGCCTTTGTAAACACTCAAGTAGAGCTCCCTCCTGCAATTCAGATAATGCAAACAAGATAATAATGGGGATCGTGTCAATAGGGCAAAGGAAAGCATATTTCAATGTCTCGGGAGGGGTTTGAACTCCAACTCAGGAGCCTTTTGGATTGAGTGTTTAAGTTGAGATGTCCCTACCTCAGGTAGCGGATCTACCTTCACAGTCCAGGGTAGGGACAGAGACTCTATGTGTATCCCCAGTAACTCTTCTAATTCGGGCATTTCCATTTCAGTTTATTCAATAATTGGATGATGGTCCTTAGATATGTCCTTTTGAAGGGGATCTCTACAGAGGAGTGCTGGAGTAGTCTCTTCAATTATTTCATCAACGACCTCAATCTAAGAATAATCTTCAAATCCGGATTGCTTGTAAGTATCAAAAACATTCAACTGGATCTTCTTGTTCCCAAAGCCCATTTTAAGTGCCCTAGATCTACAAATGATAGAGGCATTGGCTGTGGCCAAGAAGGGGCATCCCAGTATAATGGACGGCTTTGTGGGATTATTAGATGCATCAGTATCAAGCACTAGAAAGTCAACAGGCAAGAAGAAGTCCTCTACTCTCATAAGGACATCTTCTAGCAATCCCCGTGGTGTCATAAGTGATCTGTCTGCAACCTGGAGGATGACTGGACTAGGCTTTAGCTTTCCTCCTCCCAAAAGGTCATTGAAAAAGCTCAGTAAAATGTTCACCTCGCACCCAGATCGAGCAGAGCCTCGTCAATGTGTTAGTTACCTAAAACCACTGAAATATATGGCGCCCCTGGGTCTTTCATTTTGGGTGGTGTTCCATATTGGAGAACTGAGCTAAAATGGTCAGGTAGGATGACCTTGGTTTTGACCTGTTTCCAAGATTGGCACTTTTGGGTGCATAGGTCATTTAGAAACTTGGCATAGGACAGGATCTGTTTGATAGCTTCCAACAGAGGCAAGTTAATCTGGACTTGCCTAAAAGTGTCCATAATCTCCTCCATCTTATCCTTGGCTCCAGGCGAGCCAACAAACGATTCCCCAGGAGTAGATAGGTGCTTTGGATAGGGCACCCTCGGCTTCCAGGTAGAGGGGTCATCGTGGTGGGAAAGGGGTGGTGGAAGGATGACATCCTCATTATGGGTGATTTTAAGCGAGGGAGAGCAATGTGATTCTTCCTCGATGGAGATGGAAGTCGAGTCAGGTGTAGAAGGGGAATTTTGAGATGTAACCGTAGGAGTGTTATCAGGCTTGTCAATCTTCTTTCCATTCCTCAACACAGTCACTGCTTGGGCGTGCTCCCTGAATACAACCCCCTTGCCCTTAGGGTTCTCCTTAGAAGAGCTAGGCAGCTTCCCTGGATCATGTTGCCTAACTGCCTCAGTAAGATGACCAATTTGGGATTGCATATCAGTAATCATCTTATTCTGAGATTGGATAGTGATGCTCTTGCATCGCTTTCATCATGGCTTTAAATTAATCCATCTCAGAGGGATTATTCTGAGGAGGGTGTTCATAAGAAGGTTGGTATATGGGTTGGGGAGGTAAAGGTCTTGTATTCCCTGAGTTAGAAGCATCAACTTGCTTCCAAGAGAATTTTGGATGGTTCTGCCACCCTGGATTATAGGTATTGGAACAAGGCCCATTGCAAGGAGGAGGGCAAAAACCTTGGGCCGCGTTCAAGTTGGCCTGAATCAACTTAGGGAATTGATTTGCCTAATGGCACTCCACAGTGGCGTGCGTTGTGCTTTGGGAAATGGAGCATTCTCTTGAAGCCAGAAAGATAGAGGTTGCTTGCGAGTTCATGCTGGGGTTTACTAAAAGCCTATCAAAGTTTTTATTTAATAATCGAATCTGATAAACCAAATCCTGAGAAGCCCCGACTTCATGGGCCTCTATCTTCCTCTGCAAGATTGATGGTTTTGTTTCTTGAAAGGCAGAGGACAAATGTTTGGAGTTGTCACTTAATGTTTCAAATAATGCCCAGGCTTCATCCTCAGTTCTGGTCATGAAGGTTCTAGCATAGGATACATTGATGGCTTGCCTATGCCTTTTAGATAATCCGTTATAGAACCTTTCGACCAACTGCCATCTTGGCAGCTGATGGTGGGGACATAACCTAAGAAGGTCATTAAAGTGCTCCCAAGTCTCATGAAATTGCTCTCCTTCCTATTGAGTAAAACCCATAATCTCTCTTCTACAGTGGTTGGTCTTACTCATAGGAAAATACTTTTTCAAAAATTCTCCCTTAAGGGTGGCCCAATCATTTACCCTTGCCTCGAGGGTATGATACCAGTGCTTGGCCTTATCCTTTAGGGAGAATTGAAATAGAGTCCCCATCAGGGCTTCATCAGTAAAGCCCTAGAGCTTCACCATAGAACAAACCTCGGTGAATTCCTCCAAATGCCGGTAGGGGTCCTCCATAGTAGTACCATAAAAGGAGGGCAACAAAGATATGGCACTGCTCTTGATCTCATGTGGATTATCCCTTGCTGGTCATCTCAGTGCTTGTGCAGGTTGGTTAGTTGGAATAAAATAGTCGCACAGGGTCCTTTGTTGATTTGCTCCTTAATCAGCCATGCCTCCTCTTTTCTCTCCTAGGTGAGCTCTCCTAAGAATTCTCTCGGGCTTAGGATCAAACAGTAGACTACCCTCAAGAGAGCATCTACCAATCATACAATATCAATCACAATTCAAATTCTTATTGATTAAGTGAAACCTCCACTCCAAAGATAAGTCAAAAGGTCAAGGCTTTTCCCTCCATTCCCACGTAAGTGGTATAAGAGGGGTGACGACTTGAAATCTTAACCTTCTTTGTTGCAGAGGTAGAATTGGTTGATATAGATAGCCAAATGAGCTATTCACAGCAATTACATGACTTAATTCAACCATCGAGTGCCTTAGGACCTATACTTTGCTTGGATGATACTTCCAGGTGATCAAGTGAGAAGTTACTCCAAGGACGAACAAAGGGATGCAAGTAGCGCAAACCCTTCCTTTGAGGCGATGCGTATGCGATGCCCCATAACTACCTTTTTGTTCCTTTAAGGGGTGTCCCCATTCGTGAAGTATCAAAACACTTGGTCAAAAGATAGTACCACCACCACCACAAAGCACGATAGGAGGGTTTGCACCGATAAAGAGATCGGTGCCTATAGCCTTAAGGGATTGAGCCCTAGTGTAGTGCCTAATCTGTGTGCTCAGTGTTAGAAGTCTGCATCACACCGCAAATATTTTTTTTTTTTGAAAACGTGGACAAGTCCCTTAGAGTCCGATCAAATGTGAATTGATTTTAATGTCAAATCTGATTATCAGTCCCACTCTTAGTTAGGAGACCATTGAATTAGTAAATTCAAACAACTTGGTGGTCTTAAATTTTAATTTGAATGCAAATGCGTGAACAAGAGCTGGATGCAAAAAGTTAGAAAGGTGTACTTGTCTCCAGCAATCTTCGTGCCAATATGCTTGCAATGCAACAATGAGATCTAATGTGCTGCTCAATCATCCCTAAATGCACACACCTAAGGGCATGTAACTCCTAAACAGGCATCTCGATATTTTCTTTTGTTGGTTTTAAAGGCAAGCAAGCAAAGAATGTAATCACGCATGTAGAAAAATGTAAACCCTAGTAGCTGAAGAATGTGGGGACAGACCCCCAAAAATTCAGCTCCAATTACTACAAAAGCGAGAAGATAGAAATAAATTTGTGACGAAGGAGAATCCCCTGTGAAAGCAGGATCCAGGTCTCCTGCGTCTTTTCATTGTGTGGCCTAGCTTGATGTTGATGTTGCCACTCTGTTGTGCCTGTCTCCCTGTCAAATTCCTTGCACAAGAACATAAAGAATGATCAGATAATTATGCAACTCAGAATACTCAAAAATAATAAAATGACTCTATTGCATCTGTTGCCTTCCCAGCAACAGTGCCAATTGATAGAGAGAGTTTCGCTTAATTAAAATAGCAATAGAATGATGTGCCATTGTAATTTATGTGGTGGAAATCTCTCAATCAAAGATTAAAATAAATATCAATTTAAACCACGAAAAGGTTGTCGTATCCACAGGGAGGAATAGGACCAATAAATTCACGAGTAGAGGTTTGTAATGTTTGCAGACACCTTCGCATCTTCAATTCGATGAATATGCTACTCTAAATCAAACTTGCAATTTCATTAAAAGTTCAAGGCTATTTATGTAATTTTCATGTCAGGAAGCAAGATCCCAAAAGTATGTAAATGATGCATGTGTAGTGGCATATCATGTAAGTTTGAATTGCATGCAAATCTGAAATGAATTTCAATGTTAAATGATGCACATAACACAAGTTAAGTAAATTCACGAAATTATAAATGCACGATTGCAATTTTTCCTGAATAAAATAATCATTGTTAAAGTTACAATGGCATGCAATGTAATTTTTAATGTTGTCAAAAATAAAGGAAACTTCCTCTCTCATCTTTACACGCGTGAAAGCTTGGTGGCCGGCCGAAAGAGGCCCGGCAGCTGTGCGTGGGAGAGAGGTGATCATGATGGCGGTGGAGGCACTGTCGGAGGTGGCCGGTGGCGGTCAGCAGGATGCTTGATGTTCGCAAAGATGAGCGGCAGGCTACTTTATGCAGTTTGCTACACACGGTCTGCTGTACATTGTCTGCCACGCGCGGTTGCAGCAAGTGTGGCCAGCGAGGCTGCACGGGGGTTGCGCTAGAGGCGCGCTCTAGTGTGTGGAGGCTGTGGTTGTGTCATGTGCTAGTTTCTACAGAGAAGAAAAGGAAGAAGGAGACAGACAGGCGCACAGTTGCGATGTCTGTAGGCACGTGGTGGGAGAAGATGGAGGCGCGTGCTTGCAGGGCACGCGGTGGGGCAGGCTGGAGGCAGGCTTGCATGGTGCGCAGTGGGGCAGGCTCGAGGTGCACTTGAAAGGGCTACAGTTGCGTGCACAAGGGCACGGTTGAAGCGCAAGGGAGAAGATGGAAGCATCGCTGCTACGTGGAGGTTGTGGTGGTGGCGCGCGCTGGTTGGAGTGGGTTGAAAGGGTCAACAATGCAGGTTCTCTTCACGGTGGTGGAGATGGGAATCCGCCATTGGTGCATTGCCAAGCCTCCCGGTAGAGCACACCGCTACACTTTTTATCTCCTCCCCCCTTCCATTCTTCTTCCCCGATACAAGTCAAGGGATTTTAAATCCCTTACTAAACTTGGCCGCCTGTTGTATTTGTTGACGACGACGGCTGTTAAGGGATGGCTTTGTTGAGTCCGACTGGCTGTTGGGGAGGGGGAAATTCTTTTCACCCCCTAGTCTCTTGCAAAATTAATCCTTCTCCTCTCTCACTTTCCCGATTATTTGTTAACTCTTAAATTAGCCTGATGGAGTGGATCAAGTGGAGGAGATGCATAGGGTGCGCTATGTGCAAGACCTATATGAAATATAAAATAATTACATAATAAGTTATAGAGTGCAATAGAATAGATGCAAACTTAAGTAATGATGCATGCAATCATTTTATGACCTATTGTGGTTATTAACAAACGTAAAATGTAAGAATAGAGTTAACTTAGGCATTGCAATAGTCCGTTAAAATGGACTCATCAGAGTCCTTGCCTATGCATGTAGGTAGACCTGCTATCCCAGTCTGTAGTCTTATGTTTAAGAGAAGATCTTTCCACCAAAGTACTTGCCCACCAAATATTGTGCTCTACTGAATAAAGTTTTAGTAGATATAACGACGTTTGCTTTAAAAAATAAAAGAAAGAGAAAAAAAGAAAAGAAAAAGAAAAAGTCAAAACGAATGGAAAAAAGACATTTTTTGAATAAGTTAGCATGTTCTCCAAATTCCAGTAAATTCATCTACCAAAAATTCTTTTCAGGGGGCATTACAAATACCCAGTTTCCACCTAACATTCTTTGAGCAACAATGTAATAAGAGTTGGGTTGAGTTTTTACTCATTTTTTGGAGTTGATTCGAAGACATGAGTTGAAGCTGGGCCTAACCTGCACTTGAAAGGACATGAAACCCTAGCCTTGAGTCTTAATGTTGATCTAGTTACTCTTGATCAATTACTAAGCACAACCATAACCTCTTAGCTTTCAAGCTTTTCAAAACCCTCTGAGTCCTAATAATCGTACTTAAGGTTTAAATATCAAGAGTCCTTGTTAGTCGAGACATGGTCTTCATTACATAAGACTTGAGTTCTGGTAGTCTTCTTGGCAATTGGTTCTCACAATGTCCAACTGCTAAACACATTAATATCAATTCAGAAAATTCTTCAGCTTAAGGTCATTTCAAAATAGTACTACCTTACTATTAAATAAGTGTGCTGCAAGGAATAAGCAAAAGATAGACATGGGGGTGTGTGATTGCACAACAATTCATGCTAGTAAATATGCCCTCTTATGCTATTTCCTAACATTAGGCATTTACATTAGATAGATTTGCATGCATTTCGTAAATATTGCCATTTGTTCATTTTATAGAGAGGAAGATAGAGAGAGAGATAAAGTCCCCATTTCCACCATTTGCACCACCTAATACCACCTAACACAACACCACCTATTCACCACTTACATTAAATCCATAGCACCCTAAGTACTTACTGATGAGGTGTGGCTCATCATAGCTAAAATTCCTAGTTAAGCTAGAAACTAGGTTAAACTCTACATAATTAACACATGAAATTGGTTAAGTCTCAAAAATAAGGGAAATGACCTAAAACATCAAATTTGTGTTAAAAACTCATAATTAAGTCATAACTTGAGATATTCTATTCAAAGATGACAAATTGATGATCCAATTGCAAATTAAACACACATTTAGGTTCAAAAGATCAAATTGAAAGGGAAATTAACTTCCTAAATGTTCAATTGAGCTTCAATAGAAACTTGGCAGCATTTGGACATCATTAGGACATCTTTACAAATCCCAGGCATTGCTCTGCAAGTCTTCCTCGCCACTTATGGGTTGGTCTATAATTTCTCTACCCCTTCACCCTTAAGGGCTTTAGTGCAATTTCACCAATACACCTGTAGATGCCGACCACTGTAGCAAGGTAAGAACACTTTGAAACTCAATCATTGATTCCATGCACTCCACATCCAAGGGTTGATTCTAATCAAACCTTCCCGTGCCTTCGCGTGTGTAACCACCATCCCCCCTAGATCTCATCCAACGGCCATGGTTTGGATTTGAACTTCGCATGCCTTTTTCTCTCCATCTCCACCGACCAAAACCTAATTGCCTAAACCCACCATGGTGGTGATTTGATTCACTCCAGATCTTATTTAAGCACCTCCATAGCTCACGCGCACGGCCATCGACTCCCTCCCCACTGAGCCGATTAATTCAGCTACCCTCCAGTTCTTCTTCCACTTTCATCAGACCTACTAGTGATAGGAGAGGTTCTCCCTCCTCAACTTCATCATTGTAGTGACTAGCTACAGCCCAGGGACCTCATTCCTCACTGGAGACCCTCTCATCCCCCTTCATCTCCATAGCAACCCGCTGTGGATCTAGGCATCTCATTTGTCCACTAAGCTAAGATTTTTAATGATTCCATAAATTAGATTTACTACTTTCTGGGAGTAGAGTTAGTTAGAGAATTCACTGTAGAATTGTTAGGTTAGCTAGGAATCTAGATCGACTTCACCCTCTCTGATTAATTCTGATCAGAGAGGTGGTTTTCACCATCATACCGATCCACTGATCTCCCTCATCATTTCACGACTCATTTCTAAAGATTTTCCTCACATGTTTCTTGCGAATCTCCCATCCATCAGAGCATCAAGTCAAATTTGATGCCCATGAGCATTCAAATCTAATTTGAGTGGTCAAATTCATTTGAGGGTCACTCCATTTGTTCACAATGACCCTAGTTCAAATTTGAGTTAATTTGATAGTAGTAAAGTTTCTGTGTTAAAATTTGGTTGATTCAGATGCCTGATTTGAATGTTTCTCTTCATGATGTCTATAGCATAAGAGGAGCATTAGATTTGAATCATTTTACATCTTTTAAACTCATTTTCATTTAAATTTACTGGGATTTATATTATGTGATTTAGAGAGTACGGATGGGTGAGTTTTCATGTTTTTAAAGCTTGAGTTGAATTTACATCTTAGACTATTGGTAGAGAGAATTTCACTTGATTAAAACCATAATAGAAATAAAAAGATTTATCATTGTATTTTATGTTATGAAAATCTCTCAAACCAAGATAATAATTAATATATTAACCACGTTGATTTTCAAGTGTCGTATCCACACGAAGGAGTGAGCCTAATAAAATCACAACTATGTATAAATTGAGTTCGTAGAAGTATTCATCAAATCAAACAATGCATATGTTCCTTTGAATGTAAACCCTAAATTTAAGGAGAAGTCAAGTGCTGTTGACGTAAATTTCATGTAAGAAAATAGTTCTTGTGCAAGGGTATATCGTGTACTTTTTACTTGCATGCAGAATAAAGTGTAAATTAGAATTCAAATGTTATGTATACTAAGATGAATCATAAGGGCATAACAAATATGTAGAAGAATAAGCAATGGGTTGCAATTTCACCTCAATTTAATAATCAAAGAAATCAAAAAAATAACTTTTGACAATGGTAATTTTCGTAAATTCTAATTCAAACCCAAATAGGTGATTCTTCTTCTCTCCTCCTCATGCATGGGAGAGAGCTTCATTGGAGTAGCAGATTCGGGTGGAGGTGCTTCTCGATGAGGGCTTCGTGTTGATGTAGGAGTGCAATAGGAGGTCGCCGGTGACGGTGACTAGAGGTGGGGGGATGCTGGCAGCATGGAAGTGGCTGCTCGCTGCTGTGGTGCATCAGTGGACCACGCGTGGACATGGATGGCCTCGGTGGTTAGCAAGGGTGCACCAGAGATGGTTGAAGGTCGGCAACGTGCACGGAGGGTGGTTGAAGGCCGAGGAGAAGGTGGCGACGTTGAGTTCCTTTTGTGAATTTGTAGGTGGGTGGTTGGAACGGAAGAAGAGGAAAAAGAAGAAGAAGAAGGAACAGGGGGAAGCTATTTGGCTACAGGTTTGATGGTATTTGCGATCGAGGGGTGGATGTGGGTGTGTGGAGAAGGTGAAAGTGGTGATGGCTGTGGGTTTGAGATGCAGGTGGTGGTGTTTGCATGGTGGGAGGGGCAGTGAAAGGAGGTTGACGGCCATGTTGAAGAAGAAGGAATAGGATGGCAGTGGGCGAGGGCATGGTGGTGAACACGCTGTCATCATATGCACCTATGGTTCTGGAGGGCAGCAAGTGCGGCGGAGTAAGCTTTCGGCCACAGTGTACGTTAGGGGTTCATGGTGCACACATGAAGAGCATGATGGAGTGCACAAGGAAGAAGCCCCTTTGGATTCTAGTGGAGTGGCCTCTTTCAAAGCCTCCCATCTGTTTCTCTACAGTTGCCAACTTTTCCAACCACTTGGCAAGGATCGTGAGCGGTTGGAACAGAAGGATAAGCATTGGAGATTCCCATCAGACATCTAATTGATATTGAGATGTCTTAAAATTTTTGGTTAGCAATGAGTCCACGCTGGAGGTTCCAAATGTCCAAACTAGGCTCTAGACGTCATAAAATTTGACTTTGGACATCTGACTGATGCCTTCAGGTTTCCTGCATCTAACCTGCATCCACCAAATGATTATCATATTATGTCATATGTTATTAAATATAAAATTGGTGCATGAGATTATATGCAGACAAAGGTGAATTCTCATTTAACTCCTAATCTATTAACAATTACGAACAACTAATTAAAGAGTACTTTAGGCCAAATAATGGTCCACGAACATGGACTTATCAAATGCCCCCATGCCAAAGTTTTGCTAGTCCCGAACAAAAGTGAAAAATAATAGAAGTAACCAAAAGATTTTTTCTTTTCCTTTTCTAAAAATTTAGAGATCCAGACAAATGTGAAGTAATAGCAGCCTAGGTAACGGATCCAAATGAAAAGAAAATTTACATTTGAAGTTCGTACTTCACCCTTCATACAATTCTATCGGGATAGGCGACTACTTCCCTTGGGGATAAAGCAGAAAATGACCTATAATTTGACCCTTGCTTTTTGGCTTAGGTAGGACATACTGAGTTGAATGGATTTATATTTGGTGGCTCACACTCATCAGGTGCTACATGTAGTCTAGTATGCAGACTCTAAATCTCTAGACTATCAAACGAGTTAACCCAGAGCAAGGCTAAAAACTGTGCTCTCTTTGCGTTCCCTTGCGGTCACTCACTCTCTCTTTTCTTTTTCTTTTTCTTTCTTTTTTCTTTTCTGATATCATATGTCTTACCAGATTTTGTAATTGTACTTCATGTTTGGTGGCTTCACATAGCATTCACACTTCAATTAAAGTCCTAATAATCCTACAACTAAGTTAGAAGTCCTCAGTCATAATTCAGGCAATCAAAAATACTGAAAGGTAAGTATAGGTCATATTTGCTAGCTTGCAATTGGTGTTTTTATTGTTCCCTCAAAAACATCCACACATAATGAAAAATGACATGAAGATAAGACTATAAACTTGAACTCTTTTCTTTTTCTTTTTCTCTCTATCTTATTTTTTTTATATTTTTTTTCTAAATATAAATGTTTCTTATTTTTCTTTTTCTTTTCTTTTCTTTTATTATTATTTTTTAACTACTAACACAAAATGACGCATACTTTTATTTATGAGGCATTATTAGAGATGATGATTGCCAAAAGGATATTGTGTGGCTTATTTAGTTGAGGTGCCTTCTCTCTGCACTAGGAAGAAATGGGTAGGATAAGCATATTTCTGAGCTTTGACACTACTACCCTCCTTCAACCGAGGATTCTATGAAGGACAGTCGTAACTATCCACCATAGTCGTATTTTTATTAGAATTCAATCTTTGTGTATCTGCCTTTTTTGGTGACTCTCAGGAATTCACACAATGTTCGCACACAAGAATAGAGAGCAAGAAACTATGCCTAACTCTAAGATATCATCATCTAATTGTCCAAAATATAAGAGTCCTTACACTAGACTTAGTACACTAGTAGTCTCTCTACCTTTTCCTCATAAATATTAGGTGGATCTAATAGAAGATAGTATGCTTGACTCCCTTCAAACTTCCTAAGGATTTAGTAAACTAAAAATGTTTATTGGTTTTCTACAAAGATACATTACTCTGTCTATGTGCAAGTGAAGTAATTGTACTGGATTCTAAAATTAGAAATAATATAAGAAAATCTTTAATAAAACCTCCTTGATAAAAACTTCTACTAGGGACTAACGAATTCAGCTTAAGAAAACAAAAGAGATTTTTTTTTCTTTTAGAACTAATGTACATATCCTAAATGTGTACAAATATTTATAAATGCTATAAACATCCTTAGCTTATACTCCCCCCATGGCTAAGATTGACAATGTCCACAATGGAAAAATAAAGACATAGATGAATATAACCTCAGGAGAGTGGGAGGAGCTAAGGCTCCTCAAGCCGAAGTGCATCCAAAACCTAGCCATCTGAAAGAGCAACATAAGGTTTAAGTCTGGCCATTTACCTTAAAGCTTGAACTAGAAGTAGGGTTATGAATGTCTACTGCTCCATGAGGAAAGGCATTGATAACAACGTATGACCCATCCCAATGGGACTTCAGCTTTCTTAGAAATAATTTAAGTCTGGAATTGAAAAGCCAGACCCACTAGCTGGGCTCAAAGGTCTTTCTAACGATGTGTTTTTCATGGAAGACCTTTGTACTTTGTAAGCTTGAGAGGTTTCATAGGCTTCATTGCGAAGCTCCTCAAACTCAATTAACTCTAGCATGCATGCCTTTCTCGCTTTATCCAGATTTAAGTTAACATTTTTAATAGCCCAATAGGCTTTGTGTTGAATTTCAATAGGAAGGTGGCATGCCTTTCCATAGACAAGATGAAAAGGAGACATGCTAAGGGAGTCTTATAAGTTGTTCTATAGGTCCAAAGAGCATCATTCAATTTTTTTGACTAATCCTTATGATCGAGCCTAACAGTTTTTTCCAGAATCTGTTTAATCTCCCTATTAGACACATCAACTTGTCCACTTGTTTGTGGATGGTAAGGTGTGGCTATAATGTGGTTGACTCCTAAATTTTTGATTGGTCTTGTGAAGTGTACTTTCTTAAAGTGAGGTCTTCCATCATTTATGATCATCCTTGGGCACCCATATTGAGAAATGATATTAGCCATAACAAAATCCAAGACCATGGAATGGTCATTGGTCTACGTCGGTATGGGTTCTATATATTTTGATACTTAGTCCATGGCCACAAGGATGTGCTAATAATCGAAGCATACAGGAAAGGGACCCATGAAGTCGATGGCCCAAATATCAAAGATCTCAATGGGGAAAATAGGTTGCTGGGGCATCTCATCTCTTTCTCCAATGATTCCCATCTGTTAGCAATGTAAACTTGCACCCACATAT
The DNA here is from genome assembly GCA_037157565.1 of Thalassia testudinum. Classification (NCBI taxonomy): domain Eukaryota; kingdom Viridiplantae; phylum Streptophyta; class Magnoliopsida; order Alismatales; family Hydrocharitaceae; genus Thalassia; species Thalassia testudinum. The sequence goes on from JAZHRO010000007.1 coordinate 17,315,930, forward strand.
TTATGTGCATTTCATAATAATGTGGGCGACCAAAAGCTAGACTGAAGAACTTTCTGGGTAGTCTTTTTTCCACAAAAATGCCCTCCACAGTGGAGGTCATGGCTGAAACTCAAAACGTAACGGCGAAATAACTGGTCAGGGCCTATTCTAGAAAGCTTGAGTTCTTCCCAGTGATAAAATTTAGTACCAACAAGAAATCTGTCTCACTTATGCTTATCCCAAGTACTAGAGGTAATGCCCGTGACCAGATAGTTCACTATGTCATCAAACCAAGGAGTTTTGGCCACTATGCCCATCAGAGACTCATCAGGAAAAGTATCTTGGATACCACCAGTAGAGGATGATGCCTCAATAGGGATCCTAGCCAAATGATCTGCTACCATATTCTCAACTCCTTTCTTATCTTTTATTTCCAAGTCAAACTCCTGGAGTAGCAAAATCCAATGAATCAAATGAGGTTTGCTGTCCTTTTTAGCAAGAAGATGCTTTAAAGCATAATGATCAGTGAATACCACAACCTTGGATCCCAATAAATATGACCGAAACTTTTCCAAAGAAAACACTACAGCAAGAAGTTTCCTTTCAATGATCGAGTAGTTTTGTTGAGGATCTGTAAGGGTCTTGCTGGCATAATGCAAAACATGAGGTTTACCATCAACCCTTTGACCTAAGACCACTCCCACTGCGAAATCAAAAGCATCACACATTAGTTCAAACGAGAGGGTCCAATTTGGTACTTGGAGAATTGGAATGGTAACAAGGGATTCCTTCAAGACTTGGAAAGCCTCTCCACATCTTTCATCAGAATCGAAGGAAACATCCTTCACTAACAAGTCACAGAGTGGCTTAGAGATTTTACTGAAATCTCTAATGAAGCACCTATAGAATCCAGCATGGCCAATAAACGATCTAACTTGACAAACAGTGGTGGGCGATGGAAGCTTAGAGATGGAATCAATTTTGGTGGTATCCACCTCAAATCCTCTCTTGGAAACTACATGCCCAAAAATAATGCCTTGCTGGACCATAAAGTGGCTTTTCTCCCAGTTAAGCACTAGCAATGCTCCATCACAACGGGTTAAGACTTTATCAAGGTGTGAAAGGTATAGGTCAAACGAGGAGCCGTAAATGGAGAAATCATCCATGAAAATTTCTACAAACTCGTTGATCATATCAGGAAAGATAGCCATCATACAATGTTGGAAAGTGGCAGGAGCATTACATAACCTGAATGGCATTCTATGGAATGCAAATGTGTCATACGGGCTCATGAATGTTGTATGCTCCTGATCGTCAGGAAAAGTGGCTATCTAATTATACCCACAGTACCCATCAAGGAAATAGAAGTACTTGTTCCCTGCTAGTTTTTCCAAAATCTAATCAATAAACATTAAGGGGAAATGGTCTTTCTGGGTAGCCATCTTCATATGGCTGTAATCAATGCAGACCCTCCAACTAGTTGAGGGTCTAGTGGTCACCAGCTCTCCTTGGTCATTCTCTTCCATAATGATTCCTACCTTTTTGGGCACCACATGTATAGGACTGACCCATTATCTATCTGAAATGAGATAGATAATTCTTGTATCCAGCCTTTTCAAAATCTTCTTTTTGACAATCTCCCGCATATTGGAGTTAAGCCTTCTTGGCATGTCTCAAAAAGGCTTCATGGACTCATCTGTGTATATATGATGCATGGAGAGGGAGGGGTCAACACCCATAATGTTAGATATCGACCAACCAATAGCTTCCTTGTGCCTTTGTAAACACTCAAGCAAAGCTCCCTCCTATGATGCAGTTAATGTAGAAGAGATAATGACGAGGTGCATGTCGTTAGGGCCAAGGAAAGCATACTTCAATGTGCTTAGGAGGGGTTTAAGCTCCAACTCAGGAGCCTTTTGGATTGAGGGTTTAAGTTGAGATGTCCCTACCTTAGGTAGTGGATCCACCTTCAGGGTCAAGGGTGGGGACAGATGTAGGATCTAAAGAGATAGAATATGGCTACGTGCACACATACTTAAACAAAATGTTAGTAATACAAAAAAGATTTGCACAAAATACAATCACAGAAATTGCACAAGATGTATAGTGGTTCCCCAGCCACTTGGGTACCCCAGTACCTAAGCCTCCCAGCTTAAGGTTTTTAACCCGATTTCCTCAACCCTGTGGAAATCAATTAACTAAACTGAGGTAATTAACGGGTTGCCCCAACCCAAGTACAATAACGGGTTTGTTACTACCCAACGAGCAAATGCTCAAGAACAAATGAAATACAGGTGTAAGAAAGAAAGATCTTACAACAAAGTTCCTAAGCCTCTCAACAAATGTAAATATAATGTTACTAATTTCAGAGCCTAGAATGGGCATATATGCCATGACAATACGTGAAGAAATCACATCGATGTGCTTGCAAATCCGTAGAGAGATTCAGAGCAACAAACTATTTCTTCTGTTGAATATGTGGTGGAAAATTGTGAAATATAGCTCTTGGAATTTACCTTGTATTTCTAATATCTCTTGTGTGCAAACAAAGAGTCCTAGGATCATTTTATAGAGTTTAGGGATTTGGATATTCGTCTACTAGATGTTGGGATTTAATTTCCAACGTTCACGTAGACAAAATAAATATTCCAGCCGTTCTACTTTGAGACAATGGCTAGCTGGTACCGGTACTAAAGTATGGGTACCAGTACTTGTTGCTTCCAAATTTGGGTTTCAAACTCTAAACACAAATCTATAACCCATTTGTACTGGTATTGATCATTAATACTGGTACTTGTTACCTCCAGTATCGGTACTAATCATGAATACCGGTACTCGTGGGGTACAGGTTTGTTTCTTTGAAAAGACCAAAACTTGTAACTCAGATGTACCGGTTCTAAACCTTAGTACCGGTACTTGTGGGTTAACAAGTACCTTTTTTAGGTGATTTAATCAATTACGTTATTCGAAAATGATCGCAATATTAATCCTAATTTATCTCTAATTATTTTTACGATCTATGTTATATCCCTTTGTTAAGAGGCAAATACAATCTATAAATATAAAAAATTCTAAACTAAAAATCAAAGGGGCAAAGATGATATTCTTCTCTTCAATTCTTCTGTGTCATCCTGTCTCCTTCATATCTTGATCTTCTCCTCATCATCATGCCTCCATTATTTCATGTTTGCCTTGATCTTCAACTAAATCTAAAAAGTACTCAGTTACACACATTAATCCATAATAATTTTGATAACACTAAAACAAGATGTGAAACAAGGTTCCAACAATCTTCCCCTTTTTGGTGTTGACAAAACTACCTTTCAAATAGACGAAATAATTTTTAGCAATGTTATATGATGGAAAAACTTTTAATTAAATCCTCCCCCTAAATATATTCTCTCCGTAAAAATTTTACTATTTGCTCTTTATTTTTCTCTCCCTTTTTGTCAGTACCAAAAAAATGAAGAAATATCATACCTTAAAGTTTACCAATAGTAAAATGATTAATGTGGGTACCAAGCTCTTAAAAATAAAGAGCAAATAGTAAAACTTCTAGGGGGGGGATTTAATTAAAATTTTTTCCTTCATATAACATTGCTAAAAATTATTTAATCTATTTGCAAGATAGTTTTGTCAACACAAAAAAGGGGGAGATTGTTAGAACCTTGTTCCACATCTTGTTTTGATGTTAACAAAATTATTATGGATTAATGCTTGCAATTGAGTGCTTTTTAGATTTAGGTGAAGATCAAGGCAAACATGAAATAATGTTGCCATGATGATGAGAAGAAGATCATGATATGAAGGAGGCAAGATGGCAAGGAAGAATCAAAGAGAAGATCATCTTCTACCCTTTGATTTTTAGTTTAGATTTTTTATATTTATAGATTGTATTTGCCTCTTAACAAAGGAATATACCTTAGATCGTAAAAATAATTAGAGATAAATTAGGATTAATATTGTGATCATTTTCAAAAAATGTAATTGATTAAATCACTTAAAAAGGGTATTTGTTAACCCACAAGTATCGGTACTATAATTTAATACAAGTACAAGCGAGTTACAAGTTTGGGTTATTTCAAAGAAACAAACCAGTACTCCACAAGTACTAGTACTCATGATTAGTAATCGTACTGGAGGCAACAAGTACCAGTACTAATGATCAGTATCGATACAAGTGGGTTATAGATTTGTATTTAGAGTTTGAAACCGAAATCTGGAAGCAACGAGTATCGGTACCCATACTTTAGTACCGTTACCAACTAGCCTTTGGCTCAAAATAGAATGGCTGAAATATTTATTTTGTCAATATGAATGTTGGGAATTAAATCCCAACATCTAGAAGATGAGTATTCTAGGCCCTAAAATATATAAAATGATCTTAGGAATCTTTGTGAACACAAGAGATATTAGAAATACAAGGAAAATTCCTAGAGCTATATTTCACAATCTTCCACCACATATTCAAAAGATGGAATAGTTTGTTGCTCTGAATCCCTCTACGGATTTGCAAGCACATCGACATGATTTCTTCACGCGTTGTGAAGGCATTCACACTCATTCTAGGCTCTCAAATCGGTAACATTATATTTACATTTGTTGAGAGGATTAGGAACTTAGTTGTAAGATCTTTGTTTCTTACACCAATATTTCATTTGTTCTTGAGCATTTGCTCATTGGCTTGTAACAAACCCATTACTGTACTTGGGTTGAGGTAACCCGTCAATTACCTTGGTTTAGTAAATTGATTTCCTCGGGGTTGAGGGAATTAGGTTAAAAACCCTAAGCTGGGGGGCATAGGTAGTGGAGTACCCAAGTAAGTGGAGAACCGCTATACATCTTGTGCCAATTTCTGTGATTGTATCTTGTGCAAATCTTTTTTGTATTACTAGCATTTTGTTTAAGTATTTGTGTGCATAGCCATATTCTTTCTATTTAGATCCTACAAGTGGTATCAGAGTTGGTTGCAAGAAGATGTAACAACTTGACTTGTGATGGCATCATTTTCAAGGCTCACGGAATGATAGTCCTCTACCTTTCCTCCCTACTTCAATGGGATGGACTATGGGTATTGGAAGAGGAGGATGCAAGTCTTTCTCAGAGCAATAGAGGAGGCTTGGACCCTCATTTGGGAGAAGTACTCAAATCCGAATCCACAGGGAGTAGCATGGACAATGGTTCAGAGGAAAAGGATCGTGGGCAATGCAAAGGTGATGAACGCACTTTATTGTGCATTATGAAGGGAAGAGTTCAACTGAATTTCATGCGAATCCACATACTAAATTTGGAACACTCTCGAGGTCACCACAAGGGTACAAACAAGGTAAAGGAAACTCGCATCTCAATTCTAACAGAAAAATATGAGTGTTTCAGGATGACCAAAGGAGAAACGATCAAAGACATGTACACAAGGTTTGGGGAAATAGTTAACCCCCTAAAGAACCTTAGAGTGAAGTTCATGGAAGAGTAGCTTGTAAGGAAGATCTTAAGATCTCTTACAAGTGATTGGTCTCCAAAGACCACAGCCATCCAAGAGGAAAAAGACCTCTCCACTCTCCCCTTGGATGATCTAGTTGGTAGCCTTGTGGCTTATGAAGTCCAACTAGATAACATGAAGAGGAACAAGTAGGAGAAGATTTCTAGCGAAAGGAAGAATATTGCTTTTAGAGCAATTAAGGAGGACTCGGACTCAACAATCTCAGAATCCGAAGATGAAGTGGCGGAGACACTTACAAGGAAGTTTCATAGATTTCTTCAAAAATAAGGTAAGCAAATCAATAAAGTTTCACCTAATGTTATTTGTTATAAGTGCAAGAGAAAGGGGCACTTGAGGAAGGATTGCCCTATGAATAAGAAGGAAGACAAAAGGAAAGACACAAAAGAAGTCAAGAAGAAGAAGAGAAGAGCTTTAAAAGCAACATGGGATGATAGAAACTCCGACATGGACGCCGACTCTAGCGAATCAGATGATGACGAGATCGCTCATCTATGTTTGGTAGCAACTACGGAAGATACAGACAATGAGGTAAACCATGATTTTTCTTTTGAATAATTATTAGAAGCTTATGAAGAACTATATCATAAAGCTAGGTTCTTTAAAAAGGAAAATAAGGTTTTAAAAGATAATTATCAAACATTAAAAGTAGATAAATCATAGTTAGAAAAGGAATTAGAAATGTCAAAAGAAACTTATAATCAGTTGCATGCAAAGATGGTAGAATTAGAAGATATTTATGAGCACTTTAAAGGTAATTTAAATAATCTCTAAACAACAACTAGGTTAAATATTCAATATTGTGAAGCTTTAAAATCAAAATTTCATAATAAAAAGAATACACATACTAAATCAAATGCACATAGGAATGCATGGATGTACCAAAAGGCCAAAAATCCTAAAAGTTATAGATCTAACACAAAAGAGATCTATAAATATCAAGGTTTGAAAGCTACTAACTTCAAAGGACCCATGAGAAAATGAGCATGTAGGAAAGATATTTTACATTATTTTGCAGGAATAGATCAAAGAGATCAGTGGATGTTCAAGGCACACAACAGAACATTTCAACCTTCCAATAGGTTGAATGAAGACCACGAACGATGGCTTAACGGAGCTTGGTACCCACATTCATCATTTTACTATTGGTAAACTTTAAGGTATGATATTTCTTCATTTTTTTGTTATTCACAAAAAGGGGGAGAAAAATAAAGAGCAAATAGTAAAATTTTTAGGGGGAGCATATATTTAGGGGGAGAATTTAATTAAAAGTTTTTCCTTTGTATAACATTGCCGAAAATTACTTTATCTATTTACAAGATAGTTTTGTCACACCAAAAAGGGGGAGATCATTGGAACCTTGTTCCACATCTTGTTTTGGTGTTAACAAGATTATTATGGATTAATGTTTGCAATTGAGTGCTTTTCAGTTTTTGGTGAAGATCAAGGAAAACATGAAATAATGAATTATGAGAAGAAGAAGAAGATCATGATATGAATGAGGCTGGATGACAAGGAAGAATAGAAGAGAAGAAGATCATCTTTGACCCTTTGATTTTTAGTTTAGATTTTTTTATATTTATAGATTGTATTTGCCTCTCACAAAGGAATATAACTTAGATCGCAAAAATAATTAGAGATAAATTAGGATTAATATTATGATCATTCTCGAAGAATGTAATTTATTAAATCACTTAAGAAAAGGTACTTGTAACCCACAAGTACCGGTACTAAAGTTTAGTACCGGTACGTGTGAGTTACAAGTTTGGGTTATTTCAAAGAAACAAACCTATACCCGATGAGTAGCTGTACTCATGATTAGTATTGGTACTAATGATCAGTACTGATACAAGTGGGTTACAGATTTGCATTTAGAGTTTGAAACCTAAATCTAAAAGAAACAAGTACCGGTACCAGCTAGCCGTTGGCTCAAAACAGAATGACTGGAATATTTATTTTGTCATTGTAAACGCTGGGAATTAAATCCCAACGTCTAGTAGATGAGTATCCTAGGTTCTAAACTCTATAAAATGATCCTAGGACTCTTTTTTGCACATAAGAGATATTAGAAATACAAGGAAAATTACTAGAGCTATACTTCACAATTTTCAACACATATTCAAGAGAAGGAATAGTTTGTTACTCTCAATCTCTCTACGGAATTACAAGCACATCGACGTGATTTCTTCACGCATTGTCAAGGCATTCACGCTCATTCTAGGCTCTCAAATCGGTAACATTATATTTACATTTGTTGAGAGGCTTAAGAACTTAGCTGTAAAATCTTTCTTTCTTATACCTGTATTTTATTTGTTCTTGAGCATTTGCTCGTTGGGTTGTAACAAACCCATTATTGTACTTGGGTTGCGGTAACCCATTAATTACCTCAGTTTAGTAAATTGATTTCCTCGGGGTTGAGGGAATCGGGTTAAAAACCTTAAGCTGGGAGGCTTAGGTAGTGGAGTACCCAAGTGAGTGGGGAACCATTATACATATTGTGCCAATTTCTGTGATTGTTTTTTGTGCAAATCTTTTTTATATTACTAACATTCTATTTAAGTATTTGTGCGCGTAGCCATATTCTATCTGTTTAGATCCTACAACAGAGACTCTGTGTGTACTCCCAACACCTCTTCTAATTCAGGCATATCCCCTTCAGTTTCTTTAGTAGTCAGAGGATGGTCTTTAGATATGACCTTTTGAAGGGGATCACTACACAAGATTGCTAGAGTACTCTCCTTAATGATTTCATCAACTACCTTAATTTGTGAACAGTCTTCAAATCCAGATTGCTTGTAGGTATCAAAAACATTCAACCCGATCTTCTTGTTCCCAAGGCCCATTTTAAGTGCCCCTGATCTACAATTGATAAAGGTGTTGGCTGTGGCCAAGAAGGGCCGTCCAAGGATAATGGATGGCTTGGTGGGCTTATTGGATGGGTTAGTGTCAAGTACGAGAAAATCAACAAGGAAGAAAAAGTCCTCCACTCTCGCCAGGACATCTTCCAACAATCCCCGCGGTGTCTTAAGTGATTTGTCTACGACTTGGAGGATGACTAGACTATGATTTAAATTACCTCCTCCCAAAATGTTGTAGATAGAGCTCAATAAAATGTTCACCCCCACACCCAGATCAAGTAGAGCCTCATCAATGTGTTGGTTACCTATAGCTACTGAAATATTTGGGGCCCCTAGGTCTTTCATTTTGGGGGGTGTTGCATGTTGGAGCACCGAGCTAGCATGGTCAGGCAAGATGACCTTAGCTTGGACCTGCCTCCTAGATCAACGCTTCTAGGTGCATAGGTCCTTTAGAAACTTGGCATAGGATGGGATTTGTTTAATAGCATCCAATAAAAGCAAGTTGATGTGGACTTGCCTGAAAGTATCCATAATCTCATCCGTCCTATCCTTGTCTACAGATGAGCCAATAGAAGATTCCCCAGGACCAGATAGACACTCTGGATAGGGCACCCTCAGCTTCTAGGTAGAGGCTCGTCATGTTGGGAAAGGGGTGGCGGAATGATGACATCCTCGGGGTGAGTGATTTCAAGCGAGGGAGAGCAGTGTGGCTCTTCCTTGGTGGAGATGGAAGTCGGGTCTAGTGTAGGAGGGGAATCCTGAGAGGTGACCATAGAAGTGCTATCAGGCTTGTCGATTTTCTTTCTACTCCTCAGCATGTTGACAGCTTGAGTGTGCTCCCTAAATATGACCCCCTTACCCTTTGGGTTCTCCTCATAAGAGCTAGGTAATTTCCCTGGATCCCATTGCCTATCTGCCCCAATAAGATGACCAATTTTTGATTGCATATCACTGATCATCTTACTCTAAGATTGGATGACCATATTTTGATGCACTTGCATCATTTTCATCATGGCTTTTAGTTCATCCATCTCCGAAGGATTATTCTAAGGAGGGTTTGCAGAGGATGGCTATTATATGGGTTGGGGAGGTTGGGGCCTTGCATTCCCTAAGCTAAAAGCATCACCTTACTTCCATGAAAAGTTTGGATGGTTCCGACATCGTGAATTATAGGTACTGGAATAAGGGTTATTATGAGGAGGTGGGCGGAAACCTTAGGCTGTGCTCAGGTCGGCCTAAATCAACTCTGGGAGTTGATTTATCTAGTGGCAGTCTACAATGACATGCGTCATGCTTTGGCAAATGTAGCATTCACTTGAAGCCTGAAAGATAGAGGCTGCTTGCTAGTTCATGCGAGGGTTTGCTAAAAGCCTATCAAAATTTTTGTTCAATAATTGAATTTGATAAGCAAAATTCTGAGTAGCCCGAGCTTCATAGGCCTCTTTCTTCCTCTGCAAGATTGATGGTTTTCTTTCTTGATTGGCAGAGGACATATGTATGGAATTATCACTCGATATTCAAATAATGTCCAGGCTTCATCCTTAGTTTTGGTCATGAAGGTTCCTGCACAGGTTGCATTGATGGTTTTCCTGTGACTTTCAGATAATCCGTTATAGAACCTTTCGACCAATTGCCATCTTGTCACCTGATGGTGGGGCATAACCTAAGGAGGTCATTAAAGTGCTCCCAAGTCTCGTGAAATTACTCTCCTTCCTATTTAGTAAAACCCATAATCTTTCTTCTGTAATGGTTGGTCCTACTCATAGGAAAGCAAAAATTCTCCCTTAATGGTGGCCCAATCATTTCCCCTTGCATCGAGGGTATGATACTAGTGCTTGGTCTTATCCTTAAGGGAGAAAGGAAATAGCGCCCTCATCAGGGCTTCATCAGTAAAGCCCTGGAGATTCACCGTGGAACATACCTCGGTGAATTTCTCAAGATGCCTATAGGGATCCTCAGTAGCAATACCATGGAAAGAGGGAAGTAAAGATATGGTGCTGCTCTTGATTTCGTAAGAATTATCCACTCCAGGTCTTCAGATAGGTACGGCATGGTGGGTTGTAGGGAGGAAACAGACTCTCAAGGTTCTCTGATTTTCAATAATGCTAATCTCTTCCTTAAATCTTTCTTCTGCCATTTTTCTTCTTTCATGGTTGGCTTTTCTAATAATTCTCTCCGATTCCAGGTTGAAAACAAGACTATTTCTAAGAGAACGCCTACCAACCATACACCAAGCAAAGACAAGGCATCAAGTATTTTGTTGACTTAATGCACTTTAAGTCCATTTCCAACTCTTCAGCTTGGCCAAATAGAGTCAAGGTAATGTTTCTCTGTTCCCACATTAGTGGTATAAGAGAAATAAGGCACTTGAGATTCCTAGTAAATATTTGATAAGGAGGTTGAGGTTACTTTTAGTTCTTTTGGGTGATCAATCAAGTTGCCAATCAATTAGGCACCCTAAATTGATCTTCGAGTGCCCTAGAGATGTACACTTTTTTGCAATGATATTCTCAAATGCTTAAATAAAAAGGTACTCCAAGGATGGAACCAAGGGATGCAAGTAGGGCGAACCCTTCCATTGAGGCAGTGCATTAGTGGTGCTTCTTAACTACCCTTGAATTCTTTTAAGGGGTGTCCCCCTCCTTAGAGTATCAAATCACTTGGGAAAAAGTTAATACCAACATCACAAAGTGAGATAGGATGGTTTCCACCGATAAAGAGATCGATGCCTATATCCTTAAGGGTCTAAGTTCTAGTGCAATGCCTATAGTGCGTGCTTAGTGCAGGAAGTGTGAAGCATACTACGAAAAGTGCTTTTTCTTTTGAAATTCGCAACCAAGTTATTCAAACACTTCCTGTATATTTTACTTTCCTTTCACGAAATAATGTGACCACTTGATTAATCTTTTCAAATCAGCTTAAGTGGTCTTCCTTAATTATGTCCAAATGTAATGCATGTGTAGATAACAGATGTAGAAGGATAGGAAATACCTACCTTGCTCCAATACTCTTCTCTGTGGAAATGCACGTAATGCAAAAAAAAATCTAGATGCTGCTCAAGCAATCCTAGATGGTCACCCTAAAGATATGTAGCTTCTAGCAGGCAGTTCGGAATTCCTTTTTATAAATAATTGTGCAATCAAAAGAACTAACTAACTAAGAATAAACCTAGAATCTAAAGAATCAGGGACACTCCCTAAAAAACTAGCCCTAGCGCAGAAGGGTGAGATAACAGATAACTAGACTAAATCCTAAAGAGTCTATTCTAAAATTCTAAATCAGAAATCCAAGAGGTAGGAACCTCCTAGATGGTCCTCCATGCATCTCCACGCGTGTAGGATCAAGGCCTACAGGCTCCTGCGATTATCTCTGAGGCAGTGGCAAGGTCCACCAAGATAAGCATCTACTGCATGTGCCTTCTCCTTCGATGTACCTCACACAAGGAAAAGAAATATATCAACAAATATATAACCCTAATAAGAAATTAATGCGAACAAGAAATACGTGTGAGTTTAATAGGCCCATTGCCTCCTCGATGTTTGTGGCGTAGATCACATAGAAAATTAGCATGTAGTATAGCGTGAAATACGACTTGAGCAAAAAAATTAACAGAACTTGGTGACTCCCAGTTGATCACAGGGAGGCAGAAAGCACTTTTGATTTCATACGTTTGTTCTCAATATGATTACTAAAGAATAGAAATAATTAATCACAATATCCACATTACAAAGAGATTGAATTTGATATACAAGCAATAGACTAAAAACATGAATGTAAATAACTACTATTGTAACTGAATAAGGGCACCACGGGTGGCTAGTGGTGGACTTTTGGAGAGGTTGGGAAGAGCAGCAACTATCCTTCAGGGTGGCCAAATAGATGCTTCAGACGGAGGTGCAGAGATGGATGCAGAGAAGATGGGAAGAAGAAGAGAGAGAAGTTGAAGGAGGAAAAAGAAGAATTAAGAGAATTGCCTTCCAAATGGTGCCCTTGGGCCTCTTTTTATAGCTTCAATGAAGGGAATTAAGGTATTTGGTCCCTTAAATCTGTGCAAATGCTTCAGATTATTTAGATCCATTGATAGGGAGATCAACGACCCTAATTAAGCCTTCCAAATCCTTCTTTTATATTCGGTTGAATATGGTGCTACCATGTGGTAGCCTGTCGAGCATCCATCCTCCATTGCATAGCTGTAGATCTTCCTCGCACACACCATCATTTCCTCTCCTTCACCACTCGCCTCTTCTGAGTGCCCAATCGTCAGTTGTCCGATTGTAAGAACAGATGGCTTAAATGCATGCTCCATCACACCTTTGAATCCTAAAGTGCTCACACATGCATCTCCGCAAGCATCATCACGCTCGTTCTTGATCCAGTGCCTCTACTCCCACCACGCGACTGCTGCTGAGCCACCCGATGAAGATCCAACGGTTAATTACACTCGCAGTTGCCATTTCTCCTAATTTCACATCAGGCATGCTTCAATCCTGAGTCGCCCACTGTCTATTAGGCGCCCTCTCTATTGTGCTACACATACGGATGGTCGCACCTACCAATTCCTATGCGGCTGCTCTTTGTTATTGGATGGGAATTCAACGGCTAAGATCTCTCCTATGCTTGATGAGGCAGCTGGACGTGGTGACGTGGCAACATCACGACTGTTGGATGACGATCCAATGGCCTGGGGTTCTCCTTTCCAAATTGGGGCACAGTGAGGGGCAGCTGCAATGGCACCACGTGGCATCATTTTTCTGAACAGATCCATAAGGTTGGATGGATCATCCGCAACCCTGGATTACCTGCAATTAATAATACCTCTCAAATAGCAAATTATTATGTATAAAACATATAAATCATCTAAGATGCAAAGTATGATGTGTATGCATGTAGAATGCCAATGTTAAGCTAGGTTCTACCTTAATTCAGGCAAATTAGGATTTATGATTGCTACGCAATCATACCCCCATGCCTAAATCTTGCTAGTCCCTAGCAAGCGTAAGACTAGATGTATTGTATCAAGAGTTTACTAATGATTTATTTCTTTTTGTTTCATCAAAAAATTCAGAATCTAGGTAACCATGAATATATAATATTGTAGCTTCTGCAATGGATCCAAGCAGAGAGTCGATACACATTTAAAGTTTGTACTTGACCCCTAGTAAAATTCTATTGGGATAGCCAAACCTCTTCTCTCAGGGATATAAACTATTCTCTGAGTTTAGCCCCGACTTTTGGCTTAGGTAGCAAATGTCTGAGTTAACTGGATTTGTATTTGGTGCGTCACTCTCTTGTGGTGCTACATGGAGACTAGAATTTCAGAATCTAGATTATTAGATTATTGAAAAACTTAACTTAGAGAAGGGCTGGAAAACTGTGCTCTCTTTAATCATTTGTAATTTTTCTTCTCTCTTTCCCTCTCTCTTTTTTTTTTCTTTTTCTTCCTGAGCTCACATCTTACCAGAATTGCAACTGTATTTGGTGGTCTTACATGGCATTACACTTTAATTTGGCTCTAATAACCCTACGACTAAGTCTGACCCCTCAGCCCATATTCAGGCAGTAAGAAATATAGAAAAATAGGTTAAGGCTCTATTTGGTGGTTTGTGGGGATGGTAGGTGTTTTTGCCTCAAAACATTTTGACCTACATAACTCAAATTTCTTTTTTTTCACAAGCAAATATCTCTTTTGTATGCTTTTTCTTCCTTTTCTTATCAATATATATATCTACTGGCACAATGCCATTACCAACATAACATAATGCAACAATTCAACATGACATACATACTTTTATTCACGAGGCATTATTTGGGATTTTCGGCGATGACCAAGAGGATCTCGGGTGGCTTATTTGGTGGAAGTGCCTACTCTCGGCACTAGTTAGGGAATGGATAGGATGACGTATTTCTGACGTTGACATCAATACCCTCCTTCAGCTAAGGATTCCCTAGAGGACGGTCATGACCATCCACCTCAGTCCTTGTTTTATCAGAACCCGTTCTTTGTGTTTTTACCTTATTTGGTGGCTCTCGTATGGAATTTCTCATAGAATTAGTACTCAAGAACTGAGAGTGAAAACTATGCCCATCTTAGAGTGTCATTATTCAATTATTAAAGATTAAAGATTCCCTACACTAGCTGTTTGGGTGATAAATCGGTGTTTTAAAATTGCTTCGTTGTAATATAGCCAAAGTAGCGCTCAAACAAATAAATTTATCACTCAAATGAAATCTTGAGGTCAAACACAGGGAGTAAATAGGAATTCACACACTAATCTCAAATAGTGCATATGAGCACAAGAATTTAAATGAAATAAACTACTCAAAAACGATAATCAATGTAGAACATGAGTACAACAATAATTCAAGAAGATAAAAAGAGATCTACAACAAAATAATGGTGATTTAGATCACAAATTATTTTGTATAGTTATATGTAAACTAAGGTAATCAATAATGCCACAGTAATCAGTACCAAATCAACAAAATATCCGCATAGTAGCTACAATAATCAGACATCTCCTTTGGAAATCAGACGCCTTAAATATTCAGCTACTACAGTGCCTTCTTCTTTGTTTCACCTTTCTCTTCTCTCACTTTTTCCTTCTCCATCTCTTCTTCTATTTCTGCTTTCTTCTTTACTCACAAGCCTCCTTCTTCCTCTCTACTTTCTCTTCACTCACGATCCTTCTTCCTTGATTCCTCTTCTGCCTTCTTTTTCAAGCCCTCTTCCTTTCTCTTTTGCGGCTCTTCTCTTCTTCTTTCTTTCTTCACACACAAAGGATAGCCATCTCAGACTTTGGCTAAGTGTCGCACGAGGAAAAAACCCTCCCCTACCCTGCTCTCTCTATCTTTCTCTCCTCCTAGGTTTCACCCTCCGAGGGCCACTCAGGGTTGTCGAGTTATCGGGTAGGCTTGCACCCAGTTCCAAGGTCACCGGCAGTGGTTGGCGAGCAAGAAGTGAAGGCTTAGGCGAGTCAGGTGCACCAAGTCTGCAAGGGAAATATTGCAAACAAGGCATGTGAGGGTGTAGGGGACCTCACCCTCTAAGTGACTTAAGGCAGCAAGCCCCAATCACTTTTGCAACTTATTCAGCTGCAACTGCTCTTAAGTCCACCAGGTGGGACTAAATCCCACGGCCTTTCTCTGTGTGGAGCTACAGCTGCTTCTTCACGTGATTGTGGTTGATGGATTAGGCAAAGAGCCAAATTGGCTCCTTAGTTGCACTCCTGGAAGGATTCCGCTGAGCCTGGGGCAAACACCTAGGCGAATCCTTGCACAAACTAGGCCTGAAGCTCGTGAAGCTCAGCAATGGTGGTGAACGGACCTGCTACCTAAAACATGAAATAGGGCCTCGTGGCCGCATTAGAATAGTTCAAGAGCTTCGTTGAACCATGGCGAGTGTGGCATAGGTGGTCTCAAGGAAGATGGTGGTTTGTGGTGGCTGGTTGATGACGGAGTCAGTGTGCGATGATGGGTCAATTCAGGGGTGAGTTTGGGTGGATGGGAAGGAAAATTAGGAGAGGGGTTCGGTTGGGCGTGATGCGAAAAAGGTTATGCGGTGGTCGACAAGGTGGATAGTGCTCTGTGGTGGTGGCATGGGTTCATCGGAGTCTGACCGGTCATGGAGAAGACGGTAAGGGAGGTAGGTGGTCGACGGTCGAATTGAGAAGTTAAAGGGAGGAAAAGAAATGGGAGAGAAGGAGGGAGCTTAAGGACGTAGAATTGCAAATGAAGGAGGTAGGGCGGTGTCAGTTGTGGTTCGCCGACATTGTGGATGAAGGGTTTTCCAATGAGGGAGACGACGAGATGAAGGGGCTAGGGCACCACTGAGTTGGCTATCGAGAGGCGGAGAAAGTTGGGGTGGAAGGAGATGCTCCTATTTTGGCTGTTTGGGAGGCCATAGGATGACGGAGGGAGACGCTTGCTGGAGCTAGGTCAAAGGAGGTCGGAGGTAGGGTTAGGAGGAGCTTTTTGGCATCAAAACTAGCTAAAGAGCATGATCGTGCCCTACGGATCATTTTATAGGGCTCAGGAGGGGGTTTTGAGCTTGGAAGCCAAGCCTCCAAGGTAGGAATTGTCGCCAGAGTAGGAAACCAAAGTCTCTCATGTGTTCGCATGAGAGATTGGGAATGTTATGAGGCTCATGGACATATTTAGAGGGAAGAGGACTCCTCAGAGAATCTCCCTTCCAATTTTGGAAGGGATTGATTGAACAGAGAAGGAGTTCTCTTTAATCAAAGGTCACCGAAGAAGAATTCCTCCATGATAATGGTGGAGAGACTTATCTGCTAAGAGTGATAAAGAAAATAGGGCCTTTTTGTAAGGAATTCAAAAGTTAAGGGTCTGAATGAGATAGAAAGAGTCTGGCTGGACCAAAATGCAAACTTTATTAAGATGATCTTAGATTGGGCACAAATTTTGGTAAAAACCTAATTTGGACCCAAGGAATCCAATGGTGAAGTTAGATTTAGGTTTTGACCATGTTTAACTGGATAATTTATGCAAAAAACTAAGTTAGGGAAAATGTCTGTCTAAGGCTCTATTTTGGGTCAAGACAGGTTTTGATGGTCAAATTGAAGGTTCCAAACCTGAGAGAATATTTTTATATGAATATTAGAGGGTTTAGGTGAATTTTATCCTGACTAGAACCTTAGTTAATTCAGTTGGTCTATTTTAGGGTTTCAGATGTCATGTAATTCTCAAAACATGCGAAAGCCCATTTTTTACTATTCTAACCCACTTGTTGGATATTTAAGACCATTTAACCCTTAACTCTTCCTAGGAAAACTCGTGATTGTACTAGATTCATGCCATGATGGTAAAACTGTTGTGTTAACCCAGTTTTGTTATCTTTCCATCAGAATGAATTTGCAGTGAAATATGGTTCCCTAGCAGTTATGTAGGAGCATTTACTAACTTAATTATATCAAAATGAGCTAGTTATGGCTCATGATGGTGTTCCCATCATACCCCCATGCTTAGCTTTTGCTAGTCTCTTAGGAAAATCTTATGGAATTAACATTAATTCTAGACCATATGCCTCTTCATGCTAAAAAGCTCTTATGTGTGCTTTCTTTTGTAGGTTAGGTCTGAATGCTGATGGTAGGCCTAGAGGTACTCAAGTACCAACCAAGATCCGGACCTGGCCAGCTCTAGCCTTAGTTTGACGTAAAGGTTTCTAAGGCCCACGAGAACTAACCTACTGTTTGCTGAACTCCGTGGTTAAAGCACCCATGCTTGTAACATGTTTTAGCCCAGGTTCAGTTCGCAGTGCAGTTTTTGTAAGAGAGAGACAAAGGAATTTTTCTTTATTTTTGGAGAGTTTTCCCTCTCTTTTCTTTTAATTTTTAGCTTCGGATTAGCTTTACAACATGGTCTGTATCAGATTCCTAGTTCCAACATCAATCCTTGCAAGGTCCCTGGCAATTGATGCTTCGAGATAGCACCGCCCATGGCAACCCCCAGAATCCTGGCTTTCGAGATTTCGAGATAATCCCGCCCATGGCATTCTATAGCTAAATTCAGACCCTAGTAATCGACATTTCGTGACATTGTCGCCCATGGCATCTGAACCAGCTCAAGGTGCTTACATACACCTGGTAGGATATTTAGAAATCCTAAGAGAAAAGCATCGAGGAGACAATATGTTATTACGCATCTTATAGGGAAATTTCCACCCTCTCCACACCAAAACTTTTCTAAATCAACTAGTGTTGATCAGCTGCTACTAATATAGGTAACATTTTCAGAACAAATTTAACACATTTGCATGATTTCGATAATTAAGCGCGCTGAACTGGCGTCAGACCCGAATAGGTTGTTAATATGATGATTTTATTGTTGAAGTGTGTATAGTGGTTGACCTAAATTGGATCTAACCATCTCTTCACAAATTTTTTAACCTGGCCTACTTGATTTTATCTTGGTCACTTTTAGGCCCAGGGTCGAACTTAGGGAAGTGGGGTTACAAGTGAGTTTCTACGCCTTTCCTACAACGAGTCTCTTCCTTTTGTTTATTGTGTTTTTTGTGTTTTTCTTATTTAGATTTTTTTTTGGTAATCTTTGTCTTTGAGGCACACCCTCAAAATTGGGTTCATGGCTTTGAGCCAAAACAGGGTTCCAAAATGAGTCTTACTATTCGGAAGATGAGGTACCTGCAAGTCAAGGATTATCTTTTCTCTTTTATAGATTTTTTTCATCTTTTTATGGTCATGCAAGAGAAATAGAAGTAAAGTAACTATAGTATATATATATGTCTATACTATATATGTATAAAGGGGTGGAGGTGGAGGCGGAGATGGAGTGTAGCACTGTGTCGAGTCGGTCATCGTCTAGAAAGAAGCAACCAACAGGACGAGGTACTGCATGTAAGGTGTAGGATGGATTGTGGAAGATGAATGCAAACACGCTTTTTGCACTCGTGTATCACGGAATATCAGCAACTGGCGCAAATATTCCCGTGATACAGCGTATGGTAAATAATGTGAAACTATATATATATGTATATATGTAAATATATCTATATGCATATATATTTATGGTTAAAGATATATAGGTATATATATAAATATATGTAGTTATATATGTATATATGTATATGTATATATATATAGGTATGTAAAAATGTATATGTAAGTATACGTATAGATAGATATATGCGTAGATCTACATATATATATATATGTATATGTATAAATTTATATGCATATGTATGTATATGATACTATATAGATGTATATGTATATATATATATATATAGTAGTATATGTATATATATATGTATATATATGTATATATATGTATATATATATAAGTATATAGATATATGTATATATATATATATGTATACTAATACTTAGTTATATAAATGCTACTATATATATATATAGATATAGGTATATATATATATGTATGTGTATGTATATAAGTATATGTATATATATATAAGTATATAGATATATATATATGTATACATATATTTGTATGTGTGTATACTAATACATAAGTATATAGGTACTACTATATGTATAAATATAAGTATATATATATATAAATGTTTATAAATATATGTATATACATATCAATATATATATGCATACGTATGTATATATATGTATATAATAGAGTATAGGTGTTTGTGTGTGTGTATCGGTAAAGAGAGAGTAAGAGAGTGTTGTGAGAGAGAGTGTGAGAGAGAGAGAGAGAGAGAGAGAGCAGGAGAGCCTACAAAGGAAGGAAAGGGCATTTTAAGCTGTCTGCTCGCGAAGGGCATCATCTGGTGGTTCAAGCTTGTGCGCAGGCGCATATGCGTGCATACAAGCGTGCGTTGGAGGGCGATGGGCACGGAGAGATGGCATGCAGTGCTCCGTGTTGCGTAAGGGCTAGAGTGAGCACTGGTAGCCGCGGGTGAAGGGAGTGGGCGAAGGCAGGCACTGGGAGAGGGCTGGCGCACGCAGCGGTACCTGGGCAGGTGTAGGCAACGTGGGTGGAGACATGCAGGCGGGCTCGTGCACGGGCGAATGACGGTAGCGATGCGCCAGGTGACCGGTAAAGTGAGAAGCTCACTGGTCACCCCACTGTAGCCACAGTGCCGCTTAGACTCACGTGAATAGTGGCTATAGTGGCCGGGTGAGCTGCGTGACTGGGAGCTACTGGTGCTGTAAGTGTGGCCAACTTAGCGTGCGCGGCAGAGTGGCTTCGGCTGGTGGCCTGCGGGTGGAAGGTTGCGACAGAGCACGCGGAGAAGGCTGCTGGCGTGCGCGGTGGAGGGCGAGGGGGACCTGCTACTTGCGTGGAGGCTTGCGAGTGCTGGCAGGGGTACGGTGAAGCGTGGCCGGCCACTGCAGTGGGGTGCGGTGGCCTGTTGTGGAAGAGAGAGCACGACTGCAGAGTGAATGAGCAGGAGGTGAGCACGCCTGCAGGCACGCATGGAAAGTCGAGGCCATCCTGCTGCTGCTATGGGGCTTGGCTGGCTGCTGCAGGGTGTGCGGTGGCCGGTTGAGCTTCACAGCTTGAAGCTTGCAGCAATGGCTGAAATGGCATGAAGGTGGAAACAGAGAAGAAGGCCACCACATCCACCGGTTCATTCAAGAGCTGGGCGGTGGTGGTTTCACGGTGTTGGGTGCTCACCACAGTGAAGACTCCTGTCCACTGGGTGTCTCCTTAGAGGAGGAGGGCCGGCATGTGGAGGGAGAGGGAGGAGACGGTGGCCTGGAGAGCTGCTATGTGTTTGCTTGGTTTTCTAAGTGGAGGACTACGCTGCTGCAACAAGAAGCTGTGCCCTCTTTTTTATAGAGGAGGAAGGCATGCAAAGCCATGCCCTAGCTATGCATGCGGCTGCATGGGGCTCGGCAGGGAGTGGCAGCTGCAGGGAAGGCCTGGAGCAGGGAATGGTGCGAGGAGAAAAAGAAGATGCATGCAGCCGCCGGAAAGATTTGAAATGAAGTGAAATAAAAAAATGAAAAGATTGTGAATTAGCAGAGATGCACTTGAGGAAAAAAGTAAATTGCGAGGCCATTTATTTATTCTCCTCTCCTCTTAATTTAATGCATGCATGCATGTATTTTTACAAATGCGATTATGGAACCCTAATATGCATAGGTAGTGCTAGGAAATAGCATAAGTTCGCACTATTGTCGGTGTATTTTTGCAGTGCAATCATACCCCCATGCCTATCTTTTGCTAGTCCCTAGCAAAGCATTTTTTTGTAGCATTTAGAAATGATCTTTAACTGAAGATTTTCTTCTAAGGTGACATAGGTGTGTTTATTGTTGGATATTGTGAGAACCAATTGTAGAGAAGACTACCAGTACTTTAAGTCTCACATGACATAGATAATCTCTCGACTAACCAGGACTCTTGATATTTAAACCTTAAGTATGATTTCCAGGACCTATGAGGTTTTTGCCGTACTAGAGAGCTCAAGAGGTTATGGCTTGTGCATAGTGAAGGATCAAGACTGACTAGATGAACATTAAGACTCAAGCCCAGGGTTTCACGAATCTTTAAGTAAAGGTTGGTCCCAGTTTCAGCTTGTGTTTTCGGATTGACACATAAGAGGATGACAGAAAACTCAACTCCCATTTTCTAACATTTGTGGCTCAAGGAAAACAGAACTTTCCGTAGGTAGAGAAGACTACCAGTACTTTAAGTCTCACATGACATAGATAATCTCTCGACTTACCAGGACTCTTGATATTTAAACCTTAAGTATGATTTCCAGGACCTAGGAGGTTTTCGCTGTACTCGAGAGCTCAAGAGGTTATGGCTTGTGCATAGTGAAGGATCAAGACTGACTAGATGAACATTAAGACTCAAGCCCAGGATTTCACGAATCTTTAAGTAAAGGTTGGTCCCAGTTTCAGCTTGTGTTTTTGGATTGACCCTTAAGAAGATGACGGAAAACTCAACTCCCATTTTCTGACATTTGTGGCTCGAGGAAAACAGAACTTTTTGTAGGAAGATTTTACAGATATTTGTGAGATATACTGACTTATTTGCATCTTTTTTTTTTTTTTGAAACATGTGTCAGTATATCTCTTACAACTTTATTTGAAGGAGCACACTTTTCTTTTTGGTAGGAGAGTTTCTTTTTGGTAGAAAGAGTTTCTCCTAAACACAAGACTAAAACCTGGGATAAAAAGTCTACCTACACGGACAGGTAAGGACTCCACATTCCCTAATGAACACTAGGGATGGATCTTATGTTCACCTGGTCTTTCCTGATATGTGTAGTGTGAACCAAGTTTACTTAAGCTCTCAAGTAGAAGCAAACCAACGAATCCTGTACTGGTGTCTCAGGTACAAGAATACATCCTTAGTTAGGAGAGATTCCGATCTATCTTGTCAATGCTAAAGTGAATTAAGCTGAGCCTAAGCGAATCAAGCTTCTGTGGCCTCGAAAGTCTTCAAAATAGAGGTTGAATATCCAAAAACGCTTATTGTATTTTTGTTTCAGCTTTCAGATCATTACTAAACCCCATTTTTATTGCTATTATTATATATATTATATATATATATTTTTTTTTTTCTTCTTTTTCCTTTTCTTGCATATTTATAAATAGGTGGGAATTGCATGATACCATAAAATACCCAGATCCTATGGATGCCTATCCACCCCCCCATGCCAAGCAATGCTATGTCCTCATATGCATGTAGGGAAAGGTAGAGAAGGATGAAAGATCGGGTAAAGGGAGTTGTTGTGTAGGGTATACAGCAGGGTGGTAGGGTGGGTGGTTGGTGGGTGGTGAAGAGAAAAGTGAGGTGATCGCGATAGTGGCGTGAAAAGTGGTGGATGGTGAAATGTCTAGCATTTCATGGGACGAGAGTGTCCCAGGCAGAACAGAAAACAAGTCGGGAAGAAGTTGGCCCTCAGATTGGCCAAGAAGAGGGGCTTCTTGGATAGATGGATCCAAAAAGGAATAGCCCCAGTGAGTAGTATGTGGGCTCAAGGTTTCGATGTGGATTTGCAAATCTGCCTGATTTGGCGAGAAAGAAAGGGTAGTCTGGTCTTCAAGAGTATGGACCGGCGGTGAGCAACCCGGATATGACTCAGACCACGAGGTATGGGAAGTGGAGAAAACCTCGTCAGAAGTCTGGCCAGGAGAAGGTATGGGATAAGGGAGGGATGGGGAACGTCACAGTATGTGTTGATCAGGCAGTCGTCAGGTAATCCGCAGTAGTCTAAATAGGTCTCAATTAGTCCGATACACGCACTGATGGTCATGTCCTCGTCAGACATGTCATCCTCGATGCAATCGCAATCAAAGTTCTTGGCTGCCTTGAAGATGTTAAGCTTGATCTTTTGAGATCCAACGGCAATCTCAATACAGCCCGACTCGCAATCGATAAGGGCGCGGGCTGTGGCCAAGAATGGTCGACCAAGGATGATCGGACAATCAGAATGTGAGCTAGGAACTTCCATATCTAAAACAAGAAAGCCAACAGGAAAACAGAGACTGTTGACCCTAACCACCACATCTTCCACCACACCCCTTGGGATTTTGACAGAATGATCTACCCACTGTAACGTGACAGGGGTGGGTTTCAGATTTCCCAAGGAAAATTTTTGAGCATGATGGTCGGTATGAGATTGATGGAAGATCCTAGATCAAGCAGGGCACGGTTAAAATTGCAGCCTTGGATGCTATAGGAAATCAGTGGTGTGCCCGGATCTTTCTGCTTCGGTGGTAGGTTTGACAGTATAGCACAACTCGCTTGAGGCGAGAGAACCACCATATTCTTAGTTTTCTTTTACTGTTGCCTGGGTGTTGTGTAGTCTTTGGAAAATCGGACAACAGTAGGTATGTGATCAATAGCCTCAAGTAGGGTACCATGATTTCTACATCCCTGAACAAATTAGGCAGGTTATCAAAGGCCTGCGTATCTTTCTTTTTGCCTTTTGGCTCCCTCAGTAGAGCCTTAGGGAATGGAACTGTTTCTGGCACCAATTTGGGTGTATCATCCTCTCCGGAATGCGATATGCATCCTGAATGAGATGGCGATGAAGAAGATGGACCAGGATCAGGTCAAGGCAGATCGATGGTCTGCTTACCGCTCCTCGTAGTGATAGCATTGGACGATGCGGGTCTAGTGGGATCATACGGCGGAGGAGGGTTCGCAATAGGGACATAAGAGTGCAGTGCTGCAGCGGGATTAGCCTGAAATCCCGATGGAATGCTCAGAGCTTGCAGAATTTGATTAGCCTGCCCCTGAGATGGTCGTACCTGTGGTTGAGGACCACGGAGTACGAACTTTCGCTGGTTTGGAACAAGTTGGGCGGGAAGAGTGCCCTGAGATCGAGTCGCCATGTGTAGTTGACTGATCTCAGCATTTAGCTGTGCCAATTGGTGCTGAAGAGAGGTTATGTTCTCTTTATGGCGCTTTGACATTTCCGTCATCATTCGCATCAATTTATCAAGAGGACTTGATGCGTGTTTTGTTTGCGGTATGCAAGTGCCTGATGGCAGATTCACCATAGGATTAGACTGGGCCCTTGGGATGATGGGTGCGGACGGTCGCATTGGTCCACTCCTGGGGTTTTGGCGCTGCGAGTTGTTGGACCATGCAAAATTTGGATGATTTCTCCACCCTGGGTTGCACGTGGCAAAGAACGGGTTGTTCCCCCGAGCGCAAGCGTCTTCTATACCAGAAGACGTGTCCGCATGTAAATATGCGTCTGAGCACATGGAGGCTTGGTCCTCCGTGTCGAAATACTGGCTCGCAGAAGCCAGTTCCACATGACTTACCGAGTCGCTCGATGCGACACTCGGTAAGGAATGTCTTACAGGGTTTCTCGAGATAAGGCTGGTGTTGGAAGAATTGGAATTGTGACGAAGTGGTGAGGTGGGGGTGTTTGCCATGTTTATGGAGGAGGAGGACAATTCGACTCCTTTTCTTAATTTATCAGGCAATTCAAACAGTTCAGGGTTTTGTGACCTCCTCCCAAACATGCACTACCGCAGGAAGAGTTGGGGAGATGAGAAGGAAAAAGAGATGAGAGAAACGACACCGCAAAGGTACACTTGATGACAAATCAATGAAATCAAATTCCTAACCTCTACAGTGTGCCCTTAGACCTAAAGATCTAGGTTACCTGCTACCACGGACTACAGAACTGAATGCGAGCACCGTGGAACCACCGGGCTAGATTGAAAGGCCGTTTGCTCCAGTCCTAGACACCCGATAGCACGCGGGAACTCTCGCTAGCACGTAGCCGCTACACGCAGGTAGTTAGACCTCCAATCCTTAAGAAGGGTCAAGTTACTACCAATTTTAGTTAGAGGCTTAGGGTCAAGTGCATTTGGAATGTGAAGGGCATTGTTTACCGGTAATGCCCAAGTGATTGATTTTTCAAAGTGTGTAATTCAAGCATGCAATGGGAAAATCTCCCCGAATTGAAGTTCTAAATTGGTGAATGGCTTCTAGAGTTCAGCCTTAAGTAGTATGGATTTTAGGATTTCGCTGAAATACCAATTCAACCATTCTCCGAATTTTGCAAGAATACAGGTTTTCTTCTAAGCCCAACAAACCCTTCTTCAATTTCAATTGGTTAATTCATGCTAAAATGCAATGGGCTACCCTAAATGGAGATTTCTATGTGTGGATGCATGAATCAGTTTTAGAGTTTATGTGAAAGGGAGCCAAAGCACTTCAATTCAGGTGCTCCCAGTCACCAAAAAGATTTCCACACACAAGGCTCAATGAATAGATAAAGAAACTAAAATTTTTGGTGTTGAAATATTTGGGATCGAATCTTAGGCAAGATGAAAAAGTTGTGGTGGGGTTGGAATCAACTCAATTCCAAGTCTCCCTACCAAAAATATGATCCCGAATTGTAGATAAGTGATGCAAAAGAGGGGTGCAATCAATCTTTTTGTGTTTGCCTCAAAGAATACTTCACATGGCGAGAAATTCAAGAATCAAGATTCTTGGATTTTTGCTACGCGAAGTAAGGCGGGAAATCCTGGGGCAGTGGGAGTGAAGACAATCAATCAAACAAGTAAATTTTAGTCCACTTGCCCCAAGAGATCCCAAGAAGTTTTTGTAGTTTTTTTTTTAGTTTATTAAGGTGACAAGTTAACCCTAGTAGCTAAGAAAAGACGACCTACTTGTTTGGCAACGTGTGCGAAGCTCCAATGCGGTATCGGTGTCTTCACGCTCTCATTCCCGCCTTGGATCTGCTCACGTCTTCGACTTCGTCTACCTGCCTTCTCCTTGTACCAGGTTCACCTACATACCAAAAACAGAGATACCTGTGATGAGAGAAGAGAAGAGAAAAAAGTACAGGAATGGAGTAAAACCTTACTTGAAGGCGCACTTCCCCGGCAACGGCACCAGAAAAGGTGTGGTGTCAGACCTGGATAGGTTGTTAATATGATGATTTTATCGTTGAAATGTCTATAGTAGTTAACCTAAATTGGACCTAACCATCTCTTTACAAGATTTTTTAACCTGGCCTACTTGATTTTATCTTGGTCACTTTTAGGCCCAGGGTCGAACTCAAGGAAGTGGGGTTACAAGTCGAGTTTTTACGCCTTTCCTACAACGAGTCTCTTCTGTTCGTTTATTGTGTTTTTGGTGTTTTTCTTATTTAGATTTTTTTCTGGTAATCTTTATCCTTGAGGCACACCCTCAAAATTGGGTTCTTGGCTTCGAGCCAAAACAAGGTTCCAAAACAAGTC
Organism: Thalassia testudinum; assembly: GCA_037157565.1. Taxonomy (NCBI): domain Eukaryota; kingdom Viridiplantae; phylum Streptophyta; class Magnoliopsida; order Alismatales; family Hydrocharitaceae; genus Thalassia; species Thalassia testudinum. The sequence goes on from JAZHRO010000007.1 coordinate 17,342,446, forward strand.
TTGCTGTTCGCAAGACGAGGCACCTGCAAGTCAAGGATTATCTTTTCTCTTTTATATATTTTTTTATCTTTTTATGGTCATGCAAGAGAAATAGAAGTAAAGTAACTATAGTATATATATATGTCTATACTATATATGTATGAAGGGGTGGGGGTGGAGGCGGAGATGGAGTGTAGCACTATGTCGAGTCGGTCGCCGTCTAGAAAGATGCAACCAACAGGACTATATATGTATGTATAAGTATATGTGTATATATATGTATATATATATATAAGTATATAGATATATGTATATATATATATATATGTACACTAATACTTAATTATATAAATACTACTATATATATATATAGATATATGAATACGTATATAAGTATATGTATATATGTATATATATATGTATATATGTATATATATATGTATGTATACTAATACAAAAGTATATAGGTACTACTATATGTATAAATATAAGTACATATATATATATATATATATGTATATATAAATATATATATCAATATATATATGTATACGTATATATATATATGTACATAATAGAGTATAGGTGTGTGTGTGTGTGTGGAAGTGTGAGTGTATGTGTGTGTGAGCGTCGGTAAAGAGAGAGTGAGAGAGAGAGAGAGAGAGCGGGAGAGCCTGTAGAGGAAGGAAAGGGCGTTTTAAGCCGTCTGCGCACGAAGGGCGTCTTCTGGTGGTTCAAGCTCGCATGCAGGCGCATATGGGCCTAGACGAGCGTGCGCTAGAGGGCGATGGATTTGGAGAGATGACATGCAGTGCACCATGCTACGCGAGAGCTGGCAGGCGTGGGCGAAGGGAACGGGCGAAGGCAGGTGCTGGGAGAGTGCTGGCGCACACTGACGTACACGGGCGGGTACTGGCAACGAGGGCGGAGACACGCAAGCGGGCACGCGCACGGGCGAATGGTGGTAGCGACGCGCCGGGTGACCGGTAAAGTGAGAAGCTCATCGGTCACCCCACTGTAGCCATAGTGTCGTGCAGAATCGCGTGAATAGTGGCTACAGTGGTCGAGCGAGCCGTGCGATCAGGAGCTGCCGATGCTGTGAGTGTGGCCGGCTCAACGCACGCGGTGGAGTGGCTTCGGCTGGTGGCTTGTTGGCAGAAGGTTGCAACAGAGCACGCGGAGAAGGCTGCTAGTGTGCGTGGTGGAGGGCGAGGGCAACCTGCTGCTTGCGAGCGCTGGAAGGGGTGCGGTGTTGCGTGGCCGACCACTGCAGTGGTGCGCGGTGGCCGATTGCGAAAGAGAGAGCGCGACTGCAGTGCGAATGAGAGGGAGGTGAGCACGCCTGCAGGCGCGAGTGGAAAGGCGAGGGCGGCCTGCTGCCGCCTTGCTGTTGCTACTATGGGGCTTGGCCGGCTGCTGCAGGGTGTGCGGTGGCCGGTTGAGCTTCACGACTTGAAGCTTACGGTAATGGCTGAAATGGCGTGAAGGTGAAAATAGGGAAGAAGGCCACCACGCCCACCAGCTCTTTGAAGAGCTGGGCGGTGGTGGTTTCACGGTGTTGGGTGCTCACCACAGTGAAGACTTCTGTCCGCCGAGTGCCTCCTCAGAGGAGGAGGGCCGGTGTGTGGAGGGAGAGGGAGGAAACGGTGGCCTGTAGAGCTGCTGTGTGTTTGTTTGGTTTTCTAAGTGGAGGACCAGGCTACTGCAAGAAGAAGCCGTGCCCTCTCTTTTATAGAGGAGGAAGTCATGCACAACCATGCCCTGGCTATGCATGCGGCTGCATGGGGCTCAACAGGGAGTGGCAGCTGCAGGGAAGGGCTGGAACAGGGAATGGCGCGAGGAGAAGAAGAAGATGCATGCAGTAGCGGGAAAGATTTAAAAATCAAGTGAAATAAAAAAATAAAAAAGATGGTGAATTAGCAGAGATGAACTTTAGGAAAAAAGTAAATTGCAAGGCCATTTATTTATTCTCCTCTTCTCTCAATTGAATGCATGCATGCATGTATTTTTACAAATGCCATTATGGAACCCTAATATGCATAGGTAATGCTAGGAAATAACACAAGAAGGCACTATTGCAGGTGTATTTTTACGGTGCAATCATGAACCAAACTGTGTGTGGATTGGGGTGCTTAGGTTACCGAGTGTCGCAAACTAGAGGTCAGTTAACGAGGATAAATAATCCCTAAGACTTAGACCTAATACTTGAGCTTCACATTTTCCCCAACCTCTTGAGGACTATCCAGATCTTAATGTATACTTGAATTTTTAAGCCTAGGATCATAGCCCAAGAGGCCTAAGATCTATGCTCATACTAATCTCTTTTGTCTCTTAGCACTTTTTTGTCTTTCATTTTCTTTCTTTTTGATTTGGTCTAGAACTAAGTCAATTTCTTAATCTTTTATGAATGACTATTTGTTTTTTGTTTCAAATTGTGCTCCTTTTTGACATTTATAACACCTCCCTTTCCCTCAAAAAATGATATGCACTTAATTCACTCAAAAATTAGTTCCTTCTCCATTTTTTGTTCTTTTGCAGTTTTCTATTTTTTTGGTTTTTTGGAACATGTATTTTTTTCTGAGAGCCCTTTCGAACTTTGATATTTGTATGCTTTCACTTTACCGCCCCCCCATGCCTAAGTTTTGCAATGTCATCATTGTAAATGGAGGGTGTGAAACAATTTTGGGTTTAGGAATTAGAACAGGATTATCGAGTGGGTGAACGGGTCGAGGATAACTGCTGTGGATGATTTCAAGCCCTGGTATGAGTACCAGTGGTGGGATCGATGCTATAAAACTGACTCTGGGTGCAATAGACGTGAAGTGCAGAAGGACAATTAGAAGGATCTCAGGTTTTTGGAATGGCGGGTTGCCTCCCGTTAAGTGCTAAATTCAATGCCTTCAGCCGAGCAGAAAATGGTATGGAGGAGTAGTCAAATCAAACAAGTTTTATAGAACAAGAACCTTGATTAATATCCTGGTTGGTACAACCAGGTGCTTGTTCAGATCAGTAGGCTGATGATGTAGCCCAAACACAATCAATCTAGCGGGTTTATAGATGTAGATCAAGAGATGTGAAACCCACCATTTGCTGTGGAGCTCAGAAGATGTGAAAGTGCATAGCTTTGGTTTGGCTGAGTCGAATCAGCTTGATTAGAGTAGGGATCCTCAAATGAAAAAGAGTTAGTGGAGGATGTAAGAACCATACAAGAGTGGTCAAAGAAGGGTGGGGTGTGATTTCTAGTCTGATCGAAGTCCGAAACCCGATTAGAATGTGGACGAGAATCATCTGCAACCGACTCATTGAGAAGAGAATCATAGTAAAAATTGAGTCCAGTTGTGGGTTGTGGTTGAGAACGGATTTATGCAGGTTTTGCATATGTTGAATAAGTGGCATCAATAAGAATTGTGTATGAGGGCTCTTCTAGTAAGGATTAAAAGGTGGGTTCATTTAGAAAGTCCTCATAGTAGCCATCAAACTCAAAGGTAAATGGCTGAAGAGTGTTTATAGGATGAAGGAAATCTAAGTCAAGAAAAGATTTGAACACTAGGTTGTAGACACTCTCAGTAATTTCTATTTTTGATTTCGGAGTATCATAAAGAAATGTTTCCACCTCAATGGAACCTGATTTTGAATCAATGATCTCAAGATCAGGGACCTCCAAGTCAGAGTCGAAGAATGGTTCATGATGCTGAGGTCATAGATTGGCTCATATTAGTCAGGAAATAATGGTTCTCCGAAATCATAGTAAGATTCAAAATCCTTGGAGAACTTGCAAGAATCAAGTTCTGAATTTGATTCGGGATTAGAGGTTCTACCACAGAATAAATCAAAAGATGTAGACTCAGCAACGTGACTTGGGTCTAGCCTATTCTTAGATTTCGAGCTCAAAAGGGTGTCCCATTAGGTCTGGGCTTGGGTTTTTGGGTTGTAAGGAAGACCCAATCAAAACCCAACTCTTCCAACTCCTTGATTTTTGTATCATAGATAGGCGTGACTTTCAGAAAATCAATCTGTATTTTTGAGGAGGTTGGAGAGGTGTATTCATCAAATAATGGCCTAGAATCATAATCTCGATTCAAAATCTGATTTTCATCACATGGAGCCTTGTAATCCTCCCAAGAAGGCTCAGATCCAGATTCTAGGCTAAGGGTGTGGGTTGAATCACTAAAATCTAGTTTGAGCTCTACAGGGATGTCAGAATTGCCTTCGATGGTCACCTTATTAGAGTAAGGAGTGCAATTTACACCCTTGAGATGTTCTAATTCAATCTCATTATCACAGGAGTATAGGAAATCTAAGCTTGGCGCACTAGGGCTTTGTGTCTCTAGGGCCGGCTCGAAATTGTGTTCTCTTGCAATTGGATCCTCCCAAGCCATCTCAAGGTCAGGCATATCAATCTGTACATTAGGTTGATCATATTCCATTTGGGTTGGAGGTCCACAACAACCTTGATTCTTAAATCCGGGAATTGGAAAATCAGATAAATCCTCAGTATTGTTGCAAGATGTTTTGTTAAATGTTTGTGGAGTGTACGGGTATTTTTTATCGGTAATTTGCTTTAATAATTTTATCATCTCTTCCCACTTTTCAAGATTATCTTGGTATCTTTCCCATAGTGCGGGATTTGTCATGCATTGTAGATATTCAAAGTTATGTAATTTCTCTAATTCAATGTATCCTGTCATGAAAACATCCCAGGTAGATCCATTTGTTACTTGTGTTATAATTACTTGTGCACAGTTTATGATGGAGGCTGTTGTTATCGATACACTAACTTGAATGTCATCAATTGGTTTTGAGGTTTTGTCATCAATCTCATAAAATCTAAGGGCATCCTCAACCATTCTATCTTTCATGGATATTTGAGATTCAAGTTTCTTCAATGGTTTTCCTAAATAGACAGGCTACATTATCGAATCAGATGGTGGAATCAAGATGTAGAATCAAAATTCAAGATTGAAAATGATCATATTTGAAAAGTGATTCCCAAGAAAATATGTGTATGTGCTCTAAATAGAAGGGATGAGGAACTAGATGTAAGATTGACCCAATCAAGGCACCCAAAGATTTTTGGATGACTAAGGCAATTTCGAGCCGGATGATACCTCTGAATCAGAAATTCGAACACTTGAGAAGTTCCTGGGCAGCTAGGAATTCAGAGGCCCGCAAAGATCCCTACATGGTATAGCGTCGCCATGGGTTACAAGGTTTCCCCCATCTGACCTTCCTTGTCACTAAGGGTCTAGGTAGGCCAGAATGTACGAACTTAAGTTCTTAAGTCTACCAATTTTAGGTCCTAGTTTGTGCCTTGATTTTCACTTGATATAGAAGCTCATTTCAACTTGTGACCTAATTTGAAGGTTGGTTGGCCTACAATGTAGACCAACTTCACCTGACCTGCCCTAAACACGGTAGAATGAGATCTAGGTCAAGACCTAGAAATCACCCTGATTTGACTCCCTAGTTATTAGGTCCAAGGATTTTAGGGTTCAAGTGAATTTAGAGCCTGATTTTTAGGGATTTTGTTGATTAAATCTTTTTAACCAGGGTTTTGGGTGGCACACAAATGCAAGTTAGTTTGTTTCCTTTTATGCAGGCAAGTGTGAACTAGCACTCCAAAACCCTGATGCAGAAACCTAATTGGCTTTATTTCTAAGTTCAATTGATGTTGATATGTTCACCTTGGGCTTCAAGCAAGAAATGTGTTAGCCCAAAGTGATTTAGAATTTAAGCATTGTCTATAATAGGCACAAGCAATTTAGGGTAGGATCTGTAAATAGAACCGCTTCAACACAATGCGACTTGAAAATTTTCGCAAATTAGGAGACTTGCCCTTTTAAATAATAATTACTATGAAATAAGGAAGGTGATTCTTAATTAATTATTTCCTTTTTTCTTTTGTCTTTCCAAGACTACGATGTTGATTAGGGAAGAATGGAGAAGTTACCTACTGGTTGGATCGTGCTTTGCATGTTAGAAATCAGGGTTACAAGTAACCCATCATCGTAGTTGCAAATCATCTCGATCAGATAAAATTTATGCTGAAACTCCAAGGGACTCCTGGGTCGAACACAAGGAGGCGATGTTTACTTTAAGTGAAAATCATGCTTCGATTCATTTCTTTTTCGTATTTTACAATTTTATTATTTGTTTGCATTTTTGTTAGAAGATAACAAGCAAACGAATAACAATGTGGAGATGTGGAACAAATCTGAAATATATTACTTCCAATGTCAACTATAATAAACTATGAAAGCATAGAAAGAGAGGGGGTGAGAGGAAATCTCTCGAATCAGTTGTTCGGCGAGACGACGATGCCTGGTGGAAGCTTGGATGAATGAGGTGAGGAGCGGGACGACGGAGGAGAGATGCAGGAGGACGTTGGATTGAGGAAAGCTTCGGTGTGGCTTCGGAATGGAGGTGAGAAGACGGAGGTGATCTGCTACTGGAATGGAGGAGGGAGGACGGCTCTAAGGCAGCCCATGAACGGGGATGGGAAGTTGGAGTATTTAGTGGGGCAGAGGTTAGCTACATTAATAGGTGCCTTGGGAGCTTGAGAACAAGCTCTAATGGAGTGTTGGTAGGCTTGCTAGAGCTTGGGAGTAGTAAGGAGTAGAGTAGGTAGAGATGGCTTGGAAGAAAGGTGATGTAGGTCCTTTTATAGTGGAGGAGAAGAGGCAAAAGAATAGGTATGAGACCATTAGTGACATCCAGGCCATCCCTGGAAACGTTGCTGTACGTAGCTCATTCCCACTGGCACCCACAGTTGGCTTTGCTGTCATGCGATGAATTAGCGATGGCTGTAAGCGTCACTGTAAGTCTGCTAGTCGGTCGCTAAAGATCCGTTGCATGCTCTGCTTGCGCTGCCCTAGGTGCTCTCTGCACAGGTGTGCACTTCACGAGTTGGCGCTGCACTGTACGCCTGCGCACATGCCGTGGTGCATGCGTGCGCTAGTCAGCCTGGGCTGTGCCATGTGGCACAATCTGGGCTGTCGATTTTCTTTTTTTTGTAGGGGTTGCTACAGAGGTCGGATTGAGTCAATTTTCACGCCGTTAGGCTACGATTGTCGACCAGAAACCATCCGTGCAGTCAGAGTTGTCATTTAAAGCTCTGAATTATGTCACCTAGTCCCTTAGCTATTGATCTTCCTTGAACTGCATATGTTGCTACGAGACTCCGATCGAGGCGATTTCAGAGGCATTGGACTCCGATCGTTGTCTTGATCAGATCCGTACAGTCGAATCATCGATCTAAGGCTCCAAAATAAATATCTGTTTCTCCTGACCACAAAAAGAATGCAATTAACCTAAATTATATACAACTACTATAAATGCAGAATGATGCATGCTATGCAATATTTATAACATGAAATGCAAATCTAAGCCTAGGAACATGCATGAATAGGCATTTTACCCTCAATAAATATGTTTATATCATACCCCCATGCCTATTATTTGTTAGTCGCTAGTAAAATTAAACTATATGCTATTTGTAAAAGCAGAATTAGGATTAGATCGCTTAGGCCTAAGTCATTTGTTAGCAATAGAAAATTTCAACTAAGATCCTAAACTACGAAAACTCAACAGTACCCGGGTGCCTGCTGGAATGCAGACCGCCCAAGTCCTCACCTTATTCTAAAAGGGAAGATACATTTTTTTATTGTTCTTCTTTTCTAATTTTTTTTTGTACTTTTGGAGTTTGAGAGTTCCGAGATAACTTTTTACGCCTACCTGACCCGCCCAAGACTCGAAAAAGACTCTAAGTGCTAAGCATCTTGTGAAAATAGTGAAAGACTCACTAGGCGGCCGTTAAAACGGAATTCGGGTTTCTACAACCGTAGGTGACCTTGTCTAGAGGTTTATCTTTTCAAACGATAGCTTTCTCCCTACTTTTATTTATGCGATCAACACAAAGGTGAACCCAGTGTATATCTCCCCGATTTATTCTACTCTCCTGCTTCTTCCCTAAGTGTTTTGGGAATTATTGTGTTTTTTTTTTGTGAGCTAGGTTCTGGACAACCATTCGATAAGCTATTACCACTAACAACTTACCAGCCATACTCTTGCGGTGAAGTGTGGTTTTATTTGTTTTCTTTTCGTTTTCTCCTTTTTCTATTTTTCTTTTAAAGTAGGTGGCTTTCCTAATTTAAGATTTACCTAAAGGTAGTACAATGAAAATAGTCTTGTGACTGAGCTCTGGACAACCAACTGATGAGCTGTTACCACCGACAATTTGCCAGCCATACCACCCTAGATAGTTCATTAGCTACCCAATTTCCAAAGAAATCACCGAAAAGTGAGTCAGTGCAAAAAAATTTGTGTAGATGCTTTGGCTTAAAGTTCCCCCAAATCAGAGACCGTGTTGATAAGTCGCATACTTATCATCCCAATTTACTAGCCAAATTAAAGATGAATTTGAATTGGTGAGGACTCGAGACTAAGTCCACATTCGAGTGGACACTCGGTCTAATTAAACCCGAAGATTTGAAGAGTCTAAGTGTTTAGGTCCTCTCATATCATTTCCTAAAGTTAATAAATTCCAAATGGCTAAGTTCTCTTTTCCTAATTTCTTTCTTTTTATATCTTTTTCAAATTTTCAATTTCTTCCTATTTTTATAAGAAACTAGAAGAAATTCTACGGAGTTAACATAATGATTTCAGGAATTGATTATGCACTCCCCATGCCTAAATGATGCAATATCCTCATTGTGAAAATAAAGACATGAAAAGGGCAGAGTAAATAGAATATCACCTGAGTGTCATGAAAATCCAGTCAACTCCGCAGAGAAGAGTGTATACACATGCGCTAAGTTTAATGCCTTTAGCAAGGCATAACATACATACAAAGAAGAAATTGAGAAATCACAATTGCGAGTCAGAATCAAAATCAAAAGGTTGATCCTGAAACCCATCTACAGAAGATGTCCACAGATGTGCACTAGATTATGGTGCAGACCCATGCTCCAAGGTCGAGTGGTTCTCAAGTTCTAGATGAAAATCATCCAGAATCGAAGGTTGTTGTGTTTGCAGGGCTGAGCCTGCGGTTTAATGGTGTGCAACCCAAGACCAAAGTGTCAAAGAATGGATAAAGATGGTTCAAAGGTGCGGTTGTCCACTTAACATCTAGCTCAGAAAAATAATCAATTATTCCAGGCTTGGGTCGCTTGTGAAAGATATCAGAAGGGTCTGTGTAGAAGATAGGTGATTTCAGGTCAATAGGTACCCTTTTATCCAAACTTGTTTTTCCCTCAAAATTAACCTCCAAAATTTTCATTTTAACATTCCTATCCTCCAACATCAAGTGCTCAGGTTCCGAGAACTCTAGCATACCATTCACCCCATAAGATTCTCCCAAGTGCAGAAATCATGGCTGACTCAAGATTGACTTGGGTACAATGATTTCCAAATCAAAATCAATCCCTTTGGGGTGTGGTTGAGGAATGGGGCTATTGATTGAATCTTCTAGTAAATGAGGATTTAAATCCTCCAAGTTAGCCCCAACCGAATCCAAATATTCAGTAGGGCTATCAACTAGTTCGTTAGATTCCTTAAGCCCATTTGTCTCACTAAAATCCTCTTCCTTAAGTTCAAGTGAGGCTTCACTAAAAGATTCTTCACCCTCAAAGTCAAAGAATCCATGATCCTCATTTATATATGTCTCAAAATCATATGTCATTTCATGGTCCGTGGAGACATATTTTTCCTCGCTCCCTGGCTTGGGGATCTTAGGTGAATCAAATGGTTTATCGTCAGTGGGTAGCTCTAGCCCAACCTGGTCATCCCTGGCTTCAGAAAATGTATCCCCCCTGATAGGCACCTGAGTGGGTTCCGACTCTAGCTCTCCTCAAGGGGGTTCATCTTGAGAATCATCCCAAGATTTGACTAGAGCAACCAAAAATTTCATTATCAACCTCGACAATTTCCCAAGAAGAAACTCACCAAGGTCCCTATCCCTAACACTTCAGAGAAAATCCAATAAAGAGCTATTTAGCTCGTCAATCATTTTTATCATAGGCTCCAATGATTCATTGCATGGTGTTGGCTGAGCTTCTAACAATTGTATTGTGTTCCTCAAATTAGCCAACACCCTATCTTGGATCTGGTCCACCTTAATCTACTGGTTTGATTCAGGTTTGGATGGGTTTGGGTTAAATCTATGGCAGTCAAGATGTCGAGGTTCTTGGGTCCCACCCTGAAAGTAGGTCATTCTAGGTTGTTCAAAGGATGGTGGCGACCTATATTCAGTGGAATACTAGGGAGGGTAGGGTTATAATCATTATATCCTTCTTGATTATAGATTGGGTTGGTTTGGTAATCAAAGGATGCAGATCCATAATCATTGTAGCTCTGGAAAGGATAATAATCATAGTGATGTTGTACAAGGTTAGGACCTAGAGATTGAGGTCAAGATTCATATCCCCAATCAAAGTCATTCCGGCTAATGGATGGGTAATTACAAGTCAAGTTGGGATAGTAATCATCTTGGGGATAAGTGGTGGTAGGAGGATAGGATGTGAAATGTGTGTAGGATGTGGAAGGCTACATGGTAGAAAAGGAGGGAAAATGGAGAAGAGAAAAGGTGCCCTGCAATACAATCAACCAAACCTGTCCTTATGTGGGTAGCCTAAAGACCTACAGACTCCCAAGACCCATCTTGAGATTATAAACAATTTGGTCTACTTTTATCCGGCCAATCCACCTAGTTAGAACGAGGGACTGGGGAGAAGGTTCTTCCTTTGGCTTACGCCTTCAGTTCCTAGTGTACCCCCCAGCCATGGTCGTTTGACACTACTCCCCTAGCTAGACATCAGATGGACCAACAAAGTAGATTAATCAAAAAAAAGTCTCAGTCTGAGCCCCGAAGAGCGAATCAATCCTTAAGGCCAATGTCTACTCAGTTTTAGTTAGGATTGGGGTGATCGTGCTCTTGGAATGTGATGGGCCCATTAGATCAGTTGTGCCTTTAATGATCAGTTAAAATGTGTGTGCATGGACAACCAGGGTTCTCAAACATGGTTATTTGATGATGTGTCTTTCAAGGTTTAACCTTGTTTAGTAGCTTTTAGGGTTTAATTCTTAGGTTGGTTCAATCAAGGTTTAGTAGAACACTCCATGTTTTGAAACCATGAGTGATGATATGTTCCTTTAGGAAATCAAAAATAATGTGGAGTGCCTGGTTCAACCCTAAGAATCAACCCTAAGTGGCAAGCTACTGATGGATCAATTTTAGATTGAGTAGTGTGGCTCAAACAGCTCAATCAATTGGCCTGTTTCACCACTTAGTTAAGCCACACAAGAGTGTTAAACCTATTCAGATTTCTACTCACTTATGTGTATTGAGTTGAAGTGTACCAGGTCCACAAGTCAGATCCCAGTTAAGTGGTAGAATCAAAGTGATTGTGCACCTTATGATAAGAAATTATGGGCATTAAGTGTGTAGCTTTAGTTAAATCCCACAAGAGAAGAATAATTTTTAATAAAAATTTTTCTACATGCTGGTGGGTGAGGTGAGTGGAGTGACAATCAAATAATCAAAATCAACCCTAGGGTTTATGCAAAGCACCTGAATTGATTTGGGTTTGAGTTATTAGGTTATGGAATGAAAACTAAGGTGGGGGTGGTGTGGGGGGACACTTACAAAACACTCTATCCACACTTTACTCTGATCTACTGCACTTGGATCTCGATGCTAGGGTACCTGCAAGATAATAGATCAGAGATAAGTAGGGTTAGTGTTATGTAAATGAAAAGAATCGCAAAAAATAATAAAGTAAATTCCGTTGCCTCCCCGACAACAGCACCAAAATGGTCGGATCGTGTTTTGCATGTTAGAAATTGAGGTTACAGGTAACCCGTCATCATAGTTGCTAAACACATCGATCATATAAAATTTATACTAAAACTCCAAGGGAGTCTCGGGTCGAACATAGGGAGGCGACGTTTAGTTTAAGTGAAAATCGCACTTCGATTCGTTTCTTTTTGGTATTTTAGGGTTTTATTATTTTTTTGTATTTTTGTAAGAAGAAAACAAGCAAACGAATCACAAGATAGAGATGTGGAACAAATCTGATATATATTACTTCCAATGTCAATTACAATAAACTATGAAAGTATAAAAAGAGAGGGGGGTGAAAGGAAATCTCCCGAATCGGCTGTTCGGCGGTACGACAGTGCCTGGCGGAAGCTCGAACAAAGAGGTGAGGAGCGGGATGATGGAGGTGAGATGTAGGAGGACGTCGAGTTGAGGATAGCTTCGGCGTGGCTCCGGAATGGAGGTGAGATGATGGAGGTGATCTACTACCAGAATGGAGGTAGGAGGATGGCTCCAAGGTGACCTATGAAAGGGGATGGGAAGTTGGAGTATTTGGTCGAGTAGAGGTTCTCTACACTAATAGCCACCTTGGGAGCTTGAGAAAAAACTCTAATAGGGTGTTGGTAGGCTTGCTAGAGCTTCGGAATAGGTGGTAGTGGAGTAGGTAGAGATGGCTTGGAAGGGAGGGGGTGTAGGTCCTTTTATAGTGGAGGAGAAGAGGCAAAAAAATACGTTTGAGACAATTAGTGACATCCATGCCGTCCCTGGAAATGTCGCTGTAGGCAACTCATGCCCGCTGGTGCCCACAGCTGGCTTTGCTGGCATGCGATGAATTAGTGATGGCTGTAAGCATCGCTGTAAGTCTACCAGTCTGTCTCTGAAGATCCACTGCATGCTCTGCTGGCGCTGCGCTTGGCGCTGTCTGCACGTGCGCAAGCTTCATTTTCTGGCACTGCGTTGTGAGAATGCATGCCTACTCATGCACACAAGCACCTGCGCTTGCACTGTGGCGTGTCCGTGCCCTGGGTGGCCTGGGATGCACCACATGGCGCAATCTAGGCCATCCATCTTCTTTTTATTGTAGGGGCTGCTACAGAGGTTGGATTGAGTCGATTTTCGCAGCGTTAGGCTACGATCATCGACCCAAAACCATCCACATGGTAGGATTTGTCATTTGAAGCTCCAAATTATGTCACGTAGTCCTTTCGCCGCTGATCTTCCTCGGATTGCATATGGTGCTATGGGACTCCGAACGAGGCGATTTTAGGAGCGTTGCACCTTGATTGTCATCTTAATCAGATTCGTATAGACAGATCATCAATCCAAGGTTCTAAAATAAATATCCTTCTCTCCTTACCACAAAAAGGATGCAATTAACCTAAATTGTATACAACTACTCTAAATGCAGAATGATGCATGCTATGCAATATTTATAATATGAAATGCCAATATAAGCCTAGGAACATGCATGAATAAGCATTTTACCCACAATAAATGTGTTTATATCACCTATTCTGGTGTGGCTGTTTTGCGTGGAAGATCTCCTCGTGAAGTACCGCGCAAAATCACAAGAAAGCAAATAGGGCAAGTTAGTGCTCAAATATAATCAAATAATGCAGAGAATAGTGATGAATTGCACGTTATTCCCCTGCAACGCTGCCAAAATGTTCTGGCGATAAATCGGCGTTTTAAAATTGCTTCATTGTAATATAGCAAAAATAGTGCTAAAATAAATAAATTTATTGCTCGAATGAATGTCCGAGGTTGAACACAGGGAGCAAATAGGAATTCACGTACTAATCTCAAATAGTGCAAATAAGCACACGAATCTAAACCAAATAAACTAATCGAAAATGATAATCAATGTAAAAGAAGAGTATAATAAGAATTCAACATGATAAAAAGAGATCTATAACAAAGTAATGGTGATTTAAATCACCAATTATTATGTATAGTTCTTTGTAAACTATGGTAATCAATATTGCCACAGTAATCAGGACCAAATCAACCAAATATCCACACAGTAGCTACAGTAATCAGATGTCTCCTTTGGAGATCAGATGCCTTAAATATTCAACTACTACAGTGCCTTCTTCTTTGTTTCTCCTTTTTTCTCTTCTCTCAATTTTTCCTTCTCCTTCTCTTCTTCTATTTCTGCTTTCTTCTTTACTCATGAGCCTCCTTCTTCTCTGGTTTCTCTTCACTCTCGAGCCTTCCTCCATTCTTCCTCTTCTACCTTCCTTTTCAAGCCCTCTTCTTTTCTCTTCTGCAGCTCTTCTCTTCTTTCTTTCTTCACACACTATGGGTAGCCATCTCAGATTTTGGCGAAGTGTCGTACAGGGCAAAACCCTCCCCTACCCTGCGCTCTCTCTCTTTCTTTCCTCTTAGGTTTCACCCTCCCATGGCCACTCAGGGTAGTCGGGTAGGCATGCACCCAGGTCTAAGCTCACCGACAGTGGGTGGTGAGCGAGGAGTGAAGGCCTAGGCTGGTTGGGTGCACCAGGTCTGCGTGGGAAATATCACGAACGAGGCACGTAAGGGAGTGGGGGACCTCACCCCCCCAAGTCACATGAGGCAACATGCCCCAATCACTTTTGCATCTTATTCAGCTGCAGCTGCTCCTCAGTCCACAAGGTGGGACTAAGTCAACCACCATTCTCTGCGTGGAGCTATAGCTGCTTCTTTGTGTGATTGTGGTCGAAGGCTCAGTCAAGGAGCCTAATTGGCTCCTTAGTTGCACTCCTGGAAGGATTCTGCTAAGTTTGGAGCAAACACCTGGGTGGATCCTTGCATAAACAAGGCCTGAATCTCGTGGAGAACCCAACAGTGGCAGTGAATAGACTTGCTACCTAAAACATGAAATAAAGCCTCGTGGCTGAATTAGAATAGTTCAGGAGCTTCGCTGGACCACAACGAGTGTGGTGGAGGTTGTCTCATGGAAGATGGTGGTCTATGGTGTTCGGTCGATGACGGAGTCAATGCATGATGATGGGTTTGTTAGAGGTTGAGTTTGGGTGGATGGGAAGGAAAATAGGGAGAGGGGTTTGGCAGGGTGTGATGCAGTAGAGGTTATGCGGTGGTTGGCGAGGCGAATAGTGGTCAGTGGTGGTGGCGCTGGCTCTCCAGAGTCCGATCGGCCGTGGAGAAGATGGTAAGGGAGATAGGTGGTTGGAGATCGAATTGAGAAGTTAAAGGGAGGAAAAGAAAGGGGAGAGAGGGAGCTTAAGGATCTAGAATTGCAGACAAAGGTGGTAGGGTGGCATTGGCTGTGGTTGGCCAGCGCCGTGGACGAAGGGTTCTCTGATGAGGGAGACGACGAGCCTCTGTGTTAGCTGTCGAGAGGCAGAGGAAGTCGGGGAGGAAGGAGATGCTCCCAATTTGTTTGTTTTGGAGGCTGTAGGACAACTGAGGGAGATGCTCGCCGGAGCTTGGTCAGAGGAGGTCGGCGGTAGGGTTAGAAAGAGCTTTTTGGCCTCAAAACTAGCTATAGAACACAGCCGTGCCCTAAGGATCTTTTTAAAGGGCTTAGGAGGGGGTTTTGAGCTTGGAAGTGAAGCTTCCAAGCTTGGAATTGTCACCTAAGTAGGAAGCCCAAATCTCTCATGTGTTCGCATGAGAGATTGGGAAGGCTATTAGGCTCATGGACGTATTCAGAGGGTAGAGGACTCCTCAGAGAATCTCCCTTGCAATTTTGGAAGGGATTGATTGACAGAGTTCTCTTCAATCAAAGGTCATCCGAGGAGGATTCCTCCCCGATAATGGCAGAGGGAATTATTTCGAAAGAGTGACGAAAAAGATGGGGGCCTTTTTATACGAAATTCGAAAGTTAAGGGTCTAAATAAGATAGAATGAGTCTGACTGGACCAAAATGCAAACTTGGTCAAGATGATCTCAGATTAAGCCCAAACTTTTGTACAGACCTAACATAGACCCAAGGAATCCAATGGTGAAGTTAGATTTAGGTTTTGACCAAATCTGGATGGGTAATTTATGCAAATCCCAAATCAGGGCAAATGTTTATCTGAGACTCTATTTTGGGTCAAGACAGGTTTTGATGATCAAATTGAAGGTTCCAAACCCTAGAGAATATTTTTCTATGAATTTTAAAGGGTTTAGGTGAATTTTATCATGACCAGAACCTCAGTTAATTCAGCAGGTCTATTTTTAGGATTTCATATGACATTTAATTCTTAAAACATGCGAAAACCCATTTTTGACTGTTCTAACCCACTTTACGGATATTTAAGACCATTTGACCCTTAATTCCCCATGGGAAAACCTGTGGTTGTACTACATTCATGCTATGATGGCAAAACTATAATTTTAACCCTATTTTCTTTCCTTTCCCTCAGAATGCATTAGCAGTGAAATATGGCTCTCTGGCAGTTACGTAGGAGCATTTACTGACTTAATTAGATCAAAATGAGCTAGTTATAGCTCATGATGGTGTTCCCATCACTAGCCTTAGAGCACTAGTAGACTCTCTACTCTCATCTCACATATGTTTTGGTGGATCTACTAGAAGATGGTTCACCTGACTCCCTGATTGTTGTCCAAGGGTTTAGGGGAAGAATAATGCTTCTTCTCAACAAACTAGAGATGTCTATCAATTTTCACAATGGATCCATTGCAAATTCTACTTGTAGATGTAAGGTTATACTGGATTCTAAGCTTAGGAATCTACTAAAGAGTATATCTTTAATAAAACTTCTTGATAAAGCAATCTAATCCACCACTTGTTGGTAGAAAATTTTTAATTTTTTATGGACTACCCCCCACACCTAAGTGTTTGCATGTCCTCATGCATGAATAAAGGAAATAAGGCCAGGTGTATATGGAAAGAAATCACCTAAATAGCTTCTGAGTTATCATTCAGCTTATGCCATCACTACAATGCCATACATAATATGCAAAACAATATGCAAAACAATATGTGATAATGAAATATGCTATGTATATATGGTATGTATATATGTATACATGCTGAGTTTAACGCCTCCAGCTGGGCAACTCATCCGTCACACGTCCTCAAGAAGATGTATTATTTCCTCAGTAGGAGGAGGTTCCTAGGCAAAAATGGTTTGAGGCATTAGCCATTAACCATAAAAACATGCCCAGATTTCAGGTCACTAATTTGGACTGCCCTGTTAGGATATGGGTGGACCAACAGAAATGGCCTAGTCCACTTGATCTTTCCCATAAAGAATTTGAGTTAGAAGTCAAACAACCAAACCTACTGGTTTGGTGCAAACTCCTTCCTCCGAATGTGTTGATCATGGAACGCTTTTGTCTTGTCCTTGTATCTTTTTGCATTCTCGTAAGCTTCCTGTCCAATCTCTTCTAACACGCTCAGCTGGAGCTTCCTTTCATAACCTCTAGCATCAAGGTTAAAATTACACTTCTACGCCTCCTAAAAGGCATAGTGTTCCAGCTCCACGTGAAGGTGACAGGCCTTTTCATACAACATGCGGTATGGCGACATTCCGAGCAAGGCCTTGTATGCGGTCCGATATGTCCATAGTGCATCAATTAACCTATTGGACCAATCCTTCCTATTAGGTCTAACCGTCTTTTGAAGGATAAGCTTGATTTGATGGTTTGATGCTTCAGCCTGCCCATTTGTTTGTGGGTGATACAAGGTAGCAATGCTGTGCTGCACCACATATTTCTTCAATAATGACCTAAAATGGGCATGGATGAAGTGGCTTCCCCCATCACTTATCAGGGTGCGGTGAACTCCAAATCTCGCAAAAATGAATTCCCGGACAAAGGATATAATAGTCATATGATCAGCTCGTCTTGCCAGGATAGCTTCTACCCACTTTAAGACATAGTCTATTGCGAGGAGTATGTATTCAAAGCCATGAGAGCTTCAGAAGGGGCCCATAAAGTCGATGCTCCAGACGTCGAACACTTCTACGACCAGAATGGATTGGAGAGGCATCATATCTATCAGGGTCATAGAACTGACTACTTGGCATTGCTTACAGCACTTAGCAAACTTGTGTGTATCTCTGAAAATGGTTAGCCAGAGAAAACTCAACTGAAAACCTTTGCAGCAGTCTTTCGGCTAGAGAAATGACCCCCACAAGCTTCGCTGTGGCAAAAGGATAGCACACTTGAGATTTTTGTATCAGGGACACATCGATTGATGATTTGATCATTCCCAATACGAAAGAGCAATGGGTCATTCCAAAAATGGAATTTAGCCTCTGATATAAATTTGAGTTTTTGATCCTTGGATAATCCCGTAGGGAGCCTGCCTGCAACAAGATAGTTCACTATATCAGCATACCAAGGAAACTCAACAGAGTTGATATATAACAGGGACTCATCCGGATATCAATTTGATATCAACTAGGAGTGTGGAATGTAGTCTAGGTCTAGCCGAGACAAGTGATCCGCCACAACATTATGTGCTCCGGCTTTGTCGTGGATTTCAACATCGAACTCCTACAAAAGAAGGATCATCTGATAAGGCTGTCCTTGTTTACCAACAAATGCTGGAGGGCGGAATGGTCAATGTAGAAGATAACTTTGGACCCAAGTAAGTATGACCTAAATTTCTCCAACCTGAGTACCACGGCTAGCAATTCTTTCTCAACGACTGTATAGTTACATTGAGCCTTGTTCAGCATTTTGCTAGCATAGTATATTACAAATGGATGGTGCTCCCGTCGCTGGCCAAGAACTGCTCCGACAGCGAAGTCGAAGGCATCAAACATTACCTCGAAATCGAGCGACCAGTCAGGGGGTTGGAGAATAGGTGCACTCGAGGTAGTGCTTCGTAAGGTCTTGAAAGCACTAAGACATGACGAGTCAAAATCAAAGGGCATGTCGGTTACCGGAAGATTCAGTAATGGATGAGCAATTTCTACGAAATCTCGAATGAATCTTTAATAAAATCCGACATGCCCTAAGAATGATCTGATTTCCCTAACCAAGCTAGGCGGAGGTAATCGCGAAATGATTTCAGACTTAGCTCAGTTGACCTCAAGTCCATTAGAGGAGATCCTGCGACCTAGTACAATGCCATTCATCACCATAAAATGGCCTTTTTCCCATGAAAGTACTAGGTTAACCTTTATACATCTCCTTAGAATCTTTGTGAGGTTATCAAGACAATATGAGAAATCATCTCCAAACATGGAGAAGTTATCCATGAACACTTCTACGTAGTCCCTGATCATGTCTGAAAAGATGGCCATCATGCATCACTGAAAAGTAGCTAGTGCATTGTAGAGGGAGAAGGCATCCGTTTAAAAGCGAATGTTCCAAAAAGACACGTAAAAGTCATCTTGTCTTGATCTTCCAAGTTGATAGCAACTTGATTGTACCCGGAGTATCCATCTAGAAAGCTTAAGAAACTATGCCTGGCTAGCCGTTCTAGAATCTGATCAATAAAGGGTAAAGGAAAATGTTCCTTTTTGGTAGTCGAGTTTAGCTTTCTGTAATCAATGCTGACCCGCCAAGAAGTCGTGGTGCAAGTCAGGATGGATTCACCTAATTCATTTTTTATTACGGTGAGTCCCTCCTTTTTGGGCACTATCTGAATGGGACTCGCCCACTGGCCGTCGGAAATTGGATAGATAATATCCACGTCGAGCCATTTAATGATCTCCTTATTGACAACCTCCAACATATTTGGATTTAGGTCTCTCTGAGGTTGTCTCGACGGTCTCACCCCTTCAACAGTGTAGATATGGTCAGTGCAATATGAGGGGTGAATCCTGTGGAGATCAGTAATGCCCCACCCGATAGCAGCCTTATGTGCTTGCAGAATGGGGATCAACCGGTGTTCCTGATTCGGAGTAAAGTGAGCATTGATAATCATGGGATATGTCCCACTTTCTCCCAGAAACACGTACTTAAGTGAATCAGGTAAAGGCTGTAACTGAAGTAGCAGAGGGTGGGGAGGGGGTTTATGTAGGGGAGGTGAGGAAGCAACAACAAAAATATGCTGATCCTGACTACTGGAGAATCCACCTGCAGTGGTCATGTAATCCTACCTTAAGATATCAGTGCTGGATAGAATAGGATAATCTGGATCAGGGGTGTTAGGAGCAGATGAACACCCATAACAGCCAGATCCATGGGACAAAATGTGTATGACATTAGTCTTAGTCCTGTGTGGATTGCGATCTAAGACTCTTGATAGTGAAGATGAATGTGCCACTGGGTCGCTACGGAGGAGCCCAATGTTCCCACAGAAAGCTGAATCTTTGTCTTCACTATCCTCTATCAAATTTCAATCAAAGCTTTTTGATGCCCTAAAAATGTCCAGTCTAAGCTTTTTGTTCCCCAAGGCAATCTCCATGCACCCTGATGCACAGTCGATGTTTGTGTAGGCAGTTGCCAAAAATGGGCGACCTAGAATAATTGGTGCATCACAGAGATTAGGAGGAACCTTCATATCAAGAACAAAAAAGTCCACTGGAAAGCAGAATCCTTGGACTTTTACGATCACATTTTCAACCACCCCCCTTGGTGTTTGTACCGATCGATCAACCAAATGTATGGTAACCGAGGTGGGCTTTAACTCCCCAAATTGAAAGTGATCAAATACTACGATAGGAGTTAGGTTGATGGACGACCCCAATCCCAGAAGGGCCCTATCAAAAGGGGAATCCTGCAAAAAGAAAGAAATCAGTGCTATGCTCGGGTCCTTTTTGGGCAGAAAGTCTGCTAAACTAACTACACTGGCTTCCTTAAATAATACTGCTTGTCATCCGATCCTCTGTTGCTACTTCAAAGTGCAGTAGTCCTTAAAGAACTTAGCAACGGTATCGATGTGATCTATTACTTTGAGGAGAGGGACTTGAATGTGAACTTCCTTGAAAATAGATTTAAGGTCCTCGAAATTCCAGGTGTCCTTTCACATGTTGAATCTATAATTAGGGCCACAAGAAAAGGGACGGGAATTTCAGGGTTTAGGGGATTCTTTCCTTTAACTAATGAAGATGGCTTATAAGAGGAAGAGGGTTGTGAGCCATTTCGTGGTAGTGCGCAGGAAAAGTCATTACCCTCTTACCTAGGTAGCGGGTCCTGTGTAGTCTTCCCGCCCCTTAAGGTGATAGCTTTTGCGTCAACGTGTTATCCATGCAGGGGTAGAGGAGCGGGTTGGTCTGGAATCACAGGGTTAGGCAATAGAGGTGGCTGATCGAGCCCATAACTAGGTGGTGAGGGAGGTGCTTGCAAAACAACGTGTGCCTACCCTTGTGGTGCTTCGAATCGTGGTGGAGCGCCTTAACTCTGCACATATCTCGAGTTTGGGATAGGTTGGGAGGGCAAAACTCCCTGTGATCTATGCTCTTGCATCATCTGGTTTTGCGTGTTCTATATGCTCTATACTTGGTCAGCCATTGCCTTCATTATTTGCAGGTTGTCATGAGTAGATTTTTGAATTGATGCCTGCAATTCCTCCTTCAGCAACTCTAAAGTGTCAGCCCACTTTGGAGGTAGTTGGCAGCTTGGTGCAATGGCTGATAGATAGAGCGTGTCTATTGCTACTAATGTGAATTGTTGTTGCCTAGGATACATGTTCTGTGCAATCCTGTATTATCTGGTTTGGCAGTGTGGAGCTTGACTTATCTCTGTGGGTAACCAGACCATGAGAAATTGGGATGCTGGCACCAACTAGGGTTATATGTTTCAGAATACGGGTTGTTATGCCCTTATCCTTGAATGGCATTGACATCTTCGTATGCCAAAGATGTCCCAGATGCAAATTCATCAAAAGAATATGCACTTACATCATCCTGTGGTGTGTAACCCTAATTATACGGTGCCAGATCCATATTATTCACGGATTCCTAGTATGCATAATCCTGCGAAGATGAAGAGAAAACATTTCGAGTAAATGGATATGTACGAGTAGAGGGGCCTCGAGATGCTTGAGAGGAGTAAGATGGAGCAGTGCTGCTAGAAGATCTGAATCTCACTCACATTAATTCATCGAACTTCTTATCGAGCAGATCCACCTTATCCAGCTTTTTGGTGATAATGTCCATGTCGACTCAGGCAGACTTGGCTTGAGCTTCATGGACATTAACTCGTTGCTGTCCAGGTTGCTGGAACTGGTTCGTTGAGGCAGCATTCATCGAGTTCTCTGCTAAGGACTTGAACATTTCAAATGCACTATTCTCATCCTTCGGGAAGAAATTCACACTACTAGAAGCATCGGCTACGTATCGATGTGTGTCATCCAACCCTTGGTAAAATACTTGAGCGAGGTGCCATTTGGGTAGACCATGGTGTAGGCACTTCCTGACAAGATCATGGAATCTATCCTAAGCATCATGTAGCTTCTCTCTAGGGCCTTGGGAAAAGGTCGTGATTGCGTGCCTCATAGCATTTATTCGACCGATCAGGAAGAATTTTTGGAGGAATTCGTGATGTAATTCCTCCTAGGTTCCAATTGGCCTCCCGATGGTCCTAAACCAATAAGCAGCTTTATACGTGAGAGAAAAAGGAAAAAGCTTCATGAGAATAATTCCAATATCTATATTCCTGGGTTGAATTGACTCTGCAATTCAACTCAGGTCTTCAAGGTGCTGGAAGGGATCGTCATTCGAGTTTTCGTGGAAATGAGTCTGAATCAAACTTATGATATTTAGCTTTAACTCGAATGAGTCTCCACCTGCGTTAATCCAACCCTGAGGTGCTATGATTGTTGCTACTGGATCGTAGAAGTCCTACAATTATTCTCCGCGTGGTAGATGCTGCATCATGTCGAGTGTTGTGAAAATTCGGTCGATGATCTGCTCAAATTTTTGTTCCGTTTCCTCAACCCCATCTTCCAAATGAGCCATTGGGTCCTGATTCTCAAGGTTTTGATGAACTTGAGGGATAGAATTAGCCATCTCAGCTAATCGGATGAAAGAAGGTTGAGAAGTGAGGTCAGGTGAAAATTGCCTTTGCCACCTTGGGTTTGGCTCCCAAGGTCCTGCAAGCTCAGATCTTAACGATTCTTCCATGCATACACCAGCTCAATGGGTTGTTGCAATCAAGCAGAACAAGGCTAAGGCCTTGTTATTCACAGTGGTCCTTTAGATCAGATGACCGGATTTTCATTTAAGCTTGTGTTATTAAACATTCGACGAAAGAACGACTGTAAGGAATTCCTACCTCTCTGGCTAACCCGGGCAATGTAGTTATGATGGGACTACGAGGAAGGTTCTTCCTTCGACTTTTGCCTCCAATTTTGTTACTCCACAGCTACTTCCATTTGGTGCTACCTCGCAGGCTTAGTCATCTGGTTTTGCAAAAGAGGTTGGAACTACCAAGTAGTTTGAAGCCAAATGCAAGTTATTTGATGTACTTTTGTGAATTTTTGACCCGGTCCTCAAATTAGTAGATGGTGGATGGTCCACAAGGTGACTGGCTCATTGACTAACTTTCGGGCTCCCAGGAGTCTAAGTTAGTCTATGTGGTCCTATTGGCTCAAGCACTTCTAAGTTCTTTTTCAAATTGAAGACCATAATTCAAATGTATACTCTACGACAAGATGGAATTCAAATGATTTAAAACTTGGCAAGAAGATTCCATTTTCATTAAGCTTTTCATAGAATATTCTTCCAAAATTTTTTCTATTTCCAACAATTAGTTATGAATTTTATCTAACCAGAGGTCAAATTTGGGATTTAGACCCTGTGTTGTATTTTCTATTGGAAACTGTATCAAATATGCTCCAAAAATTTTACAAAAATATGATATTGAAATCTAATTTGATTATCTCTGACACCCGATAAATTTTGAATAAATCTGACTTGTATGTTAGTTATAATTGATTCATAAATTTCATAAAAATTCTATTTTCAAGCAATCTAACCTGTAAGTACTCCATGAATTTTTTAAAATTCCACAAAAGGAATTTCTTTTTGGCAAGGTGGCATTCGAAAGATAATTTGTAGATCTAGTTCCAGTCCAAATTTCAAGATTTTTGCAGCATTAAAAACATGGCTATTGAATTTTAAAAACCACACTTACTTTCTGGTTGAATTTCTAATAAGAATGTGTGCTCCTGATTTTTGTAGCGCCCACTTTTCCTTGTTCGCCACTGTGTGTTGTTGCTCCTGTACAAAAAAACACTATATTAGAGATAAAATCAAAAGTCACCTTGCCTCCCTGTCAACAGCATCAATTCGGTCGTTGTGTAGATCGCGTAGAAAATTAGCACGTTGTGGTATAGTGCAAAATACGTCTCGACCAAATAAATTAACCGAACTTGGTGAGTCCTGGTCGATTACAGGGAGGTAGAAAGCACTTTTGATTTAATACATTTACTCTAAATATGATTAGTAAATAATAGAAACAATCAATCACAATATCCACATTACAAAGAGATTAAATTTGATATCCATGCAATAGACTAAAAACATGAATGTAAACAACTACTACTGTAACTGAATAAGGGCACCACGGGTTGTTCATGGTGGCCCTTTGGAGAGGTTGGGAAGAGCAACAACAATCTATCGGGGTGGCCTAACAGATGCTTCAGATAGAGGTGCAAAGACGGATGTAGAGAAGACGGGAAGAATAAGAAGAGAAAGAGGTTGGAGGAAGAAGAAGAATTAAGAGAATTGCCTTCCAAAGGGAGCCCTTAGGCCTCTTTCTATAGCTTTAATGAAGGGCAATTAAATTATTTGGCCACTTAAATCCGTGCAAATGCTTCAAATTAATCAGATTCATTGATCGGGAGATCAAAGGCCCTGATTAAGTCCTCCAAATCCTTCTTTTATCCATGGTTGAATCTGGTGCTGCCATGTGGTAGCCTGTCGAGCATCCATCCTCCATCGCATGGCTGCAGATCTTCCTCACGTGCGCCTTCATTTCCTCTCCTTCGTCGCTCACCTCTTTTGAGTGCCCAATCTTCAGCCGTCCGATCGTAAGATTGGATGGCCTAAATGCATGCTCCATTGCACCTTCAAATCCTAAAGCACTCGCACACTCATCTCTGCATGTGTCATTAGCATGTTCTTGATCCAGCGCCTCCACTCCCACAACGCGTCTGTTGCCGAGCCACCCGATGAAGATCCGACGGTCAATTGCACCTGCGCTCGTCGCTTCTCCTGATTTCACACTGGGCATGCTTCGATCCCGTGTCACCTGCTGTCTATTAGGTGCCCTCTCAACGACGCTACACGCATGGATGGTTGTGCCTTCCAATTCCTGTGCATCTGCTCTTGGCCATTGGTTTGGAATCCAACGGTCGAGATCTTTCCTGTACGTGATGACGTGGCTGGAGGAGGCAACGTTGCTGCATAGTGATCGTTAGATGACGATCCAATGGCCTGTGGTTCTCCATTACAAATTGGGGCGTGGTGAGGGGCGGCTGCTGATTGCACCGCAAAAATACACTTGCAATTGTGCCGTCTTGTGCTATTTCCTAGCATTACCTGTGCATATTAGGTATCCATAGAAGAATTTGTAAAAATACACGCATGCATGCATTTAATTGAGAGGGGAGGAGAGTGAATAAAATGGCCTCGCAATTCATGTTTTCCTCAAGTGCTGCCAGGCAAAATCTCCCTCTTTATTTTCTATTTCTATTTGAATTTGAAATTCTTCTCCGTGCAGCTGCCATGCATGGTAGCCTCTTCCTCGTGTCATGTCCTGCTCAGCAAGCTCTGCAAGCCACTCCCTATAGCCGCATGCATAGCCATGCACAGCTAGGGCATGGCTGTGCAAGCCTTCTTCCTCTATAAAATAGACTCGGCATCTTCTTTGCAAGAAGAGCCTGGTCCACGCCAAAACCGAACACAGTAGCTCCCTTCCAGGCCGTCTACTCCCTCTCTCCCTCCATACGTAGCCTCTCCTGCTCTGACGAGGCACTCAGCGGGCAGGAGTACCTCACTGTGGTTCACAACCACCACCGTGAGTCCACCACCGCCTAGCTCTTCAAAGAGCCGGTGGGCGTGGTGGTTCTCTTCCCTGACTTCTTCGTTTCCAACACTTCCACCATTGCCGCAGGCTTCAAGGTCAGAAGCTCTGGGCAACAGCAGGAAAGCAGTAGTAGCAAGGCAGCAGCAGGCACACAGGCCACCGCGCACCTGCACGCAGGCCACCGTGCGCGCCTGCAGGATGCCCTCGCCTCCCGCTCCTTCGCGCAAACACCCGCTTCCTCGCAAGCCAGCAGCCGGCGCAACTTCCCCGTGTGCGCGGCAACTGCTCACGCCTCCCGCACTCAAAGCACCGGACGCAGGCGGTCGCGCGGCTCGGCCATGCACTGTAGCCACTATTCATGCTAGTCAGCGAAACACTGTTGCTACAGTGTGGTGACCAGTAAGTTTCTCACTTAACTGGTCACCCGACACACAGCAACCGCTGCTAACCCGCGTCCAGCCCCGCACCAACTCCAGCACCCGCCCGCGCATCTGCGTGCGCCCTTGTCTACCAGCACCTGCACCCGCCCTCGCGTATGCATCCGCATCTCCCTTCACCTGCTCCTAGTGCCTGCCTTCGCCCGCTCCCTTCACCTCTTCGCGCAGCGCTGTGTGTTACGGTCCTCTCCCCATGCCCACTCCCTCCAGCGCGTGCCTCTCCACGTGCCTACGAGCTTGCGCACGTGCGTGAATGATCAGACGATGCCATGAGCGCGTGGATGACTTAACTCCAGCCTCCTTCACTCCAGCAGACGCCTTCTCTTTCTCTCTCTCTCTCTCTCTCTCACACACATAGCACTCTCTCACACTCTATGCAGACACGTGCACACACGCACTGACACTTTCGTACACACACCTCTACACTAATATATACTTATATATATATGCATACATATATATATATATTTATATACATATATATATATACTTGTACCTATACATATAGTAGTACTTATATACTTAAGTATTAGTATACATACATACATATATATATAAATCCATATACTTATATATATATATACATATATATTTACATATATACATATATTTATATACATATAAATATATATATACATATATATTTGTATATATATAGATTATTACCAATATAACTAAGTATAAGTATGGATACATATATATATATATACATATATATACATATATCTATACATATATATATATGCAAATATACATACATATATATATATATATCTCTACATATATCTATATA
The DNA here is from genome assembly GCA_037157565.1 of Thalassia testudinum. Taxonomy (NCBI): domain Eukaryota; kingdom Viridiplantae; phylum Streptophyta; class Magnoliopsida; order Alismatales; family Hydrocharitaceae; genus Thalassia; species Thalassia testudinum. The sequence continues at coordinate 17,369,354 of JAZHRO010000007.1, forward strand.
CATATATTACTATATATTTATATACATTAATATATGTACATCTATATAGTTATATATACATACATATACATATATATATATACATTTATACATATATCTATCTATACATATATTTACATATCTATATATATATACATATATATATATATATACATATAGATATATTTACATATATACATATATATATATTTTCATATTACTTACTATACGTGGTATCATGGGAATATCTGCACTAGTTGCTAATATTCCCCGATGCACGCGTACAAAAAGCATGTTCGCACTCATCTTCCACCCATCCACCTTACATTCCACGCAGCACTTCGTCCTGTTGGTTGCGTCTTCCAAGACGACGACCGACTCGACATCGTGCTACACGCCATCTCCACCTCAACCCCCACCGCTTTATACATATATAATATATACATATATATATACTATATCTACTTTATTTATGTTTCTCTTTCATGCAAGTAAAAAGATAAAAAAATATATAAAATAGAAAAGATAGTCCTTGACTTGCAGGTACTCAGACTTGCGAATAGCAAGACCAGTTTTGAAACCTTGATTTGGCTCAAAGCCAAGAACCTGATTTTCAGAGTGTGCCTCAAGGACAAGAATTATCAGAAAAAATGTTAAACAGAAAAACACCAAAAACACAACAAACGAACAGAAGAGATTCGTTGTAGGAAAGGCGTAGAAACTTGACTTCTAACCCCACTTCCCTAAGTTCGACCCTGGGCCCAAAAGTGACCAAGATAAAATCAAGTAGGCCAGGTTAAAAATTTTGTAAAGAGATGGTTAGGCTCGATTTAGGTTAACCACTATACACATTTCAATGTTAAAATCTCCATATTAACACACCTATCTGAGTCAACACCATCCTTTCATTGTGCCGTTGCCAGGGAAGTGCGTATTCAAGTAAGTTTCTATTCCATTCCTTTCATTTTTTCTCTTCTGTCTTCACGGGTGTTTTTGTTTATTGCTATGCAGGTGAACCTGTTGCAAGGAGAAGGCAGGCAGACGAAGTCGGAAACGTGGGCAGGTCCAAGGCAGGAACAAGAGCGTGAAGACGCCGACAATGCACTAGAGCTTTGCACACATTGCTGAACAAGTAGGTCTTTCTTTCTTAGCAACCTAGGTTAACTTGTAACCTTAATAAAAATAAATTAAAAAAAAACTAAAAAAACTAGAAAAAACTTCTTGGGATCTCTTGGGGCATGTGGATTAAAATTCACTTGTTTGATTGTTTGCCTTCACTCCACCCGCAATGGGATTTCCTGCCAAACTTTGCATAGCGAAGATCCAAGAATCTTGATTCTTGAATTTTTCGCCGTGTGAAGTACTCTTTGAGGAAAAAATAAAAAGATTGATTGAACCCCTCTTTGCCTCATTTATCTGCAAATTTGGGATCACATTTTTGGTGGGGAGACTTGGAATTGAGTTAATTCCAACCCCACCACGACATTTCACGTGCCTACGATTCGATCCCGAATACTTCAACCCCAATAATTTGATTCTCTTTATCTTTTGGTTGAGCCTTGTGTGTGGACATCTTTTTGGTGATTGGAAGCACTTGAATTGAAGTGCTTTGGCTCCCTTTCACACTAATCTAAAACTAATTTGTGCATCCACACATAGAAATCTCCATTTAGGGAAGCCCATTGCATTTTAGCATGCACTAACCAATTGACATTGAAGAAGGGTTTGTTTGGCTTAGAAGAAAACTTATATTCTCTCAAAACCTGGAGATTCGTTGAATTGGTAATTCAGCAAAATCCTAAAAGTCATACTACTTTAGGCTGAACTCTAAAAACCATTCACCAATTAAAACTTCAATTAGGGGAGATTTCCCCGTTGCATGCTTGGTTTACAGACTTTGACTAAAAATCAATCACTTGGGCATTACCTGTAAATAACATTCCAAGAAGCACTTGATCCTAAGCCTCTAACTAAAACTGGTAGCAACTTGACCCTTATTAAGGATTGGAGGTCTAACTACCTGTGTGTAGCGCCAACGTGCTGGTGAGGGTTCCTGCATGCTATCGGGTGTCTAAGACTGGGGCAAACGGCCTTTCAATCTGGCCTAGTGGTTCCGCGGTGCTCGCATTCGGTTTTGTAGTTCGTGATAGTAGGTAAGTTAGATCGTTAGGTCTAACGGCACACTGTAGAGGTTGGGAATTTGATTGTATTGATTTGTCATCAAGTGTACCTCTGCGGCATCATTTCTCTCATCTCTTTCCCCTTCCTATCTCCCCAATTATTCCTGCGATAGTGCATGTTTGGGAGGAGGTCACAAAACCCTGAACTGTATGAATTGCCTGATCAATTTAGAAAAGAAGCCGAATCATCCTCCTCCTCCACAAACATGGCTGCACGCCCACCCCCAAATCCTGAGGGAGGAAACCGCACTCAAAACCCACCAGGTGGTGGAGCCTTAGATCCCATAACCCGCCTCCAAGCCCAAATGGAAATGTATAATGAGCAAATTGAAGCCATTCGGGAAACATTGGAGGAAATGCAGAACCCTCCCTAACGGGAGGAGCCTAGGTCTCTTAGCTCCTATCAGAATCCTGCTGCTACAGAGATCATAGAACAAATTCGAGTGCCCATGGGCGGGGATGACTTTGAACTGAAACCTAACATAATTGGCCTGATAAATTTTCACTTCCATGGTCTTGCAAGTGAAGACCCTTTTGTCCACTTGCAATACCTAACTCGATTGGCTGAAACTGTTAAACCAAGAAATATCAGGTTACCTATAGTCCTCATGAAAATGTTCCAATTTTCATTGCGGGATAAAGCGTTGCAATGGTTATGCACCCTTGGGAGAACCATCCACTCTTGGGAAGAGATGCGAACATCGTTTCTCAAGAAGTTCTTCCCAATCGGGCGAACCAATGCACTTCACCGAGCTATCACTTCATTTACGCTACAAAACAGCGATCAATTTCATGAGGCATGGCAGAGGTATAATGACCTCCTGAGGAAGTGTCCACACCATGGTCTGCCTAAGTGGAATATAGCCTAGATTTTCTACTATGGCCTAAATGAGACTTTGAAGCTGATTGCAGACACTTCCTGCGGAGGGAATTTTATGAATAAAGCGAGAATGGAGCATTCAAATTATTTGAAAATATGAGTGAAAACTTAATGAACAATGCCTCCATTGTCACCTTTAATCGTACCAGCCTACCCCGTAATGTCCACGAAGTTGACACGGGACCCTCCCATTCATCCACTGATCTCATCCTTATCGCACAGAAACTGGATGAAGTCTCCGTCGTGCACAAGAAGCTGGATGAGCTTCTAGCCAACCCTGCCCGTTCTATGGCAAATACCCCTACCTCACCACTTCATCACAATCCTAATTCTTCCAACACCAGGCTTATCCCATGAAACCCCGTAAGACCTTCCTTACCGAGTGTCGCGTCGAGCGACTCGGTGAGTCATGTGTATCTGGCCTCTGCGAGCCAGTATTTTGACATGGAGGACCAAGCCTCCGTGTGCTCGGACGCATATTTACATGCGGATGCGTCTTCTGGCATAGAAGACGCTTATGCCCTGGGGAACAACCCGTTCTCTACCACTTATAACCCAGGGCGGCGAAATCATCCAAACTTCGCATGTTCCAATGACCCGCAACGTCAAAACCCAGCTGGTGGACCAATGTGACCGTCCGCACCCGTCATCCCAAGGGCCCAGTCTAATCCTATGGCAAATCCGCCATCAGGCCCTTGCATACCGCAAATAGAACACACATCAAGTCCTCTGGACAAATTGATGCGAATGATGATGGAGATGTCAAAGCGCCATGAAGAGAACATGACCTCTCTTCAGCACCAATTGGCGCAACAGAATGCTGAGATTAATCAACTACGCATGGCGACTCAATCTCAGGGCACTCTTCCCACCCAACTTGTTCCAAACCTGCAAAATTTCGTACCCCGTGGTCCTCAACCACAGGTATGACCTTCTCAAGGGCAGGTTCATCAAATTCTGCAAGCTCCAAGCATTCCATTTGTATTTCAGGCTAATCCCACTGCAGCACCTCACTCTTATGTCCCTATTGCGAACCCTCCTTCGCCGTATGATCCCACTGGACCCGCATCGTCCAATGCTATCACTACGAGGAGCGGTAAGCAGACCATCGATCTACCTCATCCGGATCCTGGCCCGTCTTCTTCGTCGCCCTCTCATTGGGGATGTGCGCCGCATTGGCGAGAGGACGATACACCTAAATTGGCGCCAGAATCAGTCCCATTCCCTGAGGCTCTTCTGAGGGAGCCAAAAGGCAAAAAGAAAGATACGCAGGCCTTTGATAACCTGCGTAATTTGTTCAGGCATGTTGAAATCAAGGTACCCCTGCTCGAGGCTATCGACCACATTCCTACTGTCACCCGATTTTTCAAAGACTACACAACACTCAAGCGACAGTCAAAGAAAACTAAGAATCCGGTGGTTCTCTCGCCTCATGCGAGTTGTGCTATACTGTCAAACCTACAACCGAAGTAGAAAGATCCGGGCACACTGCTTATTTCCTGTAGCATCCAAGGCTGCAATTTTAACCGTGCCTTGCTTGATCTAGGATCTTCTAGCAATCTTATACCAACCATCATGCTCGAAAAATTTTCCTTCCAAAATCTGAAACCCACCCCTATCACGTTATAGCTGGCAGATCATTCTGTCAAAATCCCAAAGGGTGTGGTGGAAGACGTGGTGGTTAGGGTCAACAGTCTCTATTTTCCTGTTGACTTTCTTACTTTAGATATGGAAGTTCCAAGCTCACTTTCTAATTGTTCGATCATCCTTGGCCGACCTTTCTTGGCCACAGCATGTGCCCATATCGACTGCGAGTCGGGCTATATTGAGATTGCTGTTGGATCTGAAAAGATAAAGCTTAACATCTTCAAGGAAGCCAAGAACTTTGATTGCGATTGTATCGAGGATGACACGTCTGACGAGGACATGGCCATCAGCACGTGTATCAGACTATTTGGGACTTATTCATACTGCTGCGAATTACCTGTAAACATTGATGTTTGCTTGACCGACACATATTGTGACGTTCCCCCATCCCTCCATATTCTTGTACCTTCTCCTGACCAGACTTCTGATGAGGTTTTCTCCGCCTCCCATACCTCATGGTCTGAGTCATATCCGGGCTACTCACCGCTGATCCACACTCTTGAAGATCGGATTGCCCTTTCTTTCCCGCCAAATCATGCGGATTTGCAACACCACACTGGGACCTTGAGCCCACATCCTACTCACTGGGGCTATTCCCTTTTGGATCCATCTATCCAAGAAGCCCCTCTTCTTGGCCAATCTGAGGGCCAACTTCTTCCTCCTGACTTATTTTCCGATCCGCCTAGGACACTTTCGTCCTAGGAAATGACAGATCTTTCACCATCCACCATCACTTTTCACGCCACTGTCACGATCACTACACTTTTGACTTCACCACCCACCATCCACCCACCCTACCACCTTACTGTTTACCCTGCACCTCAACTCTCATTATCCGATCTTTCGTCCTTCTTCTACCCTACCCTGCATGCATATGAGGACATAGCATCGTTTGGCATGGGGGGGTGGATAGGCATCCATAGGATCTGGGTATTTTATGGTATCATGCAGTTTCCACCTATATTTATATATATAAAGAAAGAAAAAAAAATGGTGTTTAGTAATGATCTAAAGGCTGAAACAAAAATACAATAAGTGTTCAACCGTTGTTTTGAAGACTTTCAAGGCCAAAGAAGCTTGGTTCGCTCAGGCTCGACTTAATTCACTTGAGCATTGACAAGATAGATCGGAATCTCTCCTAACTAAGAACGTATTCTTGCACCTGAGACATCAGTACAAGATCCGTTGGTTTGCTTCTACTCGAGAGCCTAAGTAATCTTGGTTCACACTACACATATCAGGAAAGACCAGGTGAACATAAGATCCAACCCTAGCGTTCATTAGGGAAGGTGGAGTCCTTACCTGTGTGCGTAGGTAGACCTTTTATCCCAGGCTTTAGTCTTGTGTTTAGGAAAGACTTTTCCACCAAGAAGGAACTCTCCCACCAAAAAGAAAAGTGTACTCCTCCAAATAACGTTGCAAGAGATATACTGACACGTGTTTAAAAAAAGAAAAAAAAGAGATGCAAATAAGTTAGTATATCTCGCAAATGTTTGAAAAGTCTCTACCCTAAAAAAGTTCTTCAAGGCAAGTCGCAAATACCCTGTTTTCTTTGAGCCACAAATGTCAGAAAATGGGAGTTGAATTTTCCATCATCTTTTTAAGGGTCAATCCGAAGACACTAGCTGAAACTGGGATCAACCTGTACTTAAAAATTCGTGAAACCCTGGGCCTGAGTCTTAATGTTCATCTGGTCAGTCTTGATCCTTCACTATGCACAATCCATAATCTCTTGAGCTCTCGAGTACGGCAAAAACCTCCTTGGTCCTGGAAATCGTACTTAAGGTTTAAATATCAAGAGTCCAGGTTAGTTGAGAGATGATCTAGGTCATATGAAACTTAAATTACTGGTAGTCTTCTCTACAATTGGTTCTCACAATATCCAACAATAAACACACCTATGTTCCCTCAGAAGAAAATCTTCAGCTTAAGATCATTTCTAAATACAATACAAAAATGTTTTGTTAGGGACTAGAAAAAGATAGGCATGGGGTATGATTGCACCGCAAAAATACACCTGCAATTGTGTCATCTTGTGCTATTTCCTAGCATTACCTGTGCATATTAGGTATCCATAGTCGCATTTGTAAAAATACATGCATACATGCATTTAATTGAGAGGGGAGGAGAGTGAATAAAATGGCCTCGCAATTCACGTTCTCATCAAGTGCTGCCTTGCAAAATCTCCCTCTTTATTTTCTATTTCTATTTGACTTTGAAATTCCTCTCCACGCGGCTGGCATGCATGGCAGCCTCTTCCTCACGCCATGTCCTGCTCAGCATGCACTGCAAGCCACTCCCTGCTGCTGCATGCATAGCCAGGGCATGGCTGTGCATGCCTTCTTCCTTTATAAAATTGGCTCGGCTTCTTCTTTGCAAGAAGAGCCTGGTCCCCGCCAATACCAAACATAGCAGCTCCCTTCCAGGCCGTCTCCTCCCTCTCTCCCTCCATACGCAGCCTCTCCTCCTCTGAGGAGCCACTCTGCAGGTAGGAGTACCTCACTGTGGTGCACAACCACCACCGTGAGTCCACCACCGCCCAGCTCTTCAAAGAGCCAGTGGCGTGGTGGTTCTCTTCCCTGACTTCTTCCCTTCTAGCACTTCCGCCATTGCCACAGGCTTCAAGGTCTAAAACTCCGCGACAGCAATAGCAAAGCAGCAGCAGCAAGGTGGCAGCAGGTGTGTAGGCCACCGCGCACCCGTACACAGGCCATCGCGTGCACCTGCAGGCTGCCCTCGCCTCCCACTCCTTCGTGCAAACACCAGCTTCTCTGCAAGCCAGCAGCCAGCGCAGCTTCCCCGAGCATGCGCTAGCTGCTCACGCCTCCCGCACTCACAGCACCGGATGCAGGCGGTCGCGCGGCTCGGCCATGCATTGTAGCCACTGTTCACGCTAGTCAGCGGAACACTATGGCTACAGTGCAGTGACCGATAAGTTTCTCACTTAACCGGTCACCCGGCGCACCGCAACCGCTGCTGGCCCGCGCCCGCGTCCAGCCCCACACCCGCCCCAGCGCCCGCCCGCGCGTCTGCGTGCACCCGTGTATGCCAGCACCCACACCCGCCCGTGCGTCTACGTCTACATCTCCCTTCACCCACTCCAAACTCCTGCATTCGCCCGCTCCCTTCACCTCTCCACGCAGCACTGTGCGCTGCGATCCTCTCCAAGCACCCACTCCCTCCAGTGCATGCCTCTCCGCGTGCCTACGCACTTGCGCATGCGCATTGATCATCAGACGACGCCTTGAGCACGCAGACGACTTAACTCCAGCCTCCTTCACTCCAACAGACGCCTTCTCTTTCTCTCTCTCTCTCTCTCAGCACTCTCTCACACTCTCTGCACACACATACACACACACACTCACACTCTCGTACACACACCAATCACTAATATATACTTATATTTATATATACATACATATATATATATATACTTATATCTATACATATAGTACTACTTATAAACTTAAGTATTAGTATACATACATACATACATATATATATATAAAAATCCATATACTTATATATATATATATACATATATATTTACATATATACATATATTTATATACATATATATATGTATATATATAGATTATTACCTATATAACTAAGTATAAGTATAGATACATATATTTATATATATGTATACATATATGTACATATATTTATACATATATATATACAAATATACATACATATATACATATATATCTTTAACTATATATACATATATATATATATCTACATATAACTATATGCATATATTACTATATATATATTTACATATATATATAAATACATCTATATAGTTATATATACATACATATACATATATATATATATACATCTATACATATATCTATCTATACGTATATTTACATATCTATATATATATACATATATATATATACATATATAACTACATATATACCTATATATTAATAACCATATATATATACATATAGATATATTTACATATATACATATATATATTTTCGTATTGCTTACTACACGTGGTATCACGGGAATATCCACACCAGTTGCTAATATTCCCCAATACACGTGTACAGAAAGCGTGTTCGCACTCATCTTCCACCCATCCACCTTACATTCCACGTGGCACTTCGTCCTGTTGGTTGCATCTTCCTAGACGATGATCGACTCGACACCGTGCTACACGGCATCTCCACCTACACCCCCCACCCCTTTATACATATGTAATATATACATATATATATATACTATATCTACTTTATTTCTGTTTCTCTTTTATGCCAGTAAAAAGATAAAAAAATATATAAAAGAGAAAAGATAATCCTTGACTTGCAGGTACTCAGACTTGCGAATAGCAAGACCAGTTTTGAAACCCTGATTTGGCTCAAAGCCAAGAACCTGATTTTGAGGGTGTGCCTCAAGGACAAGAATTATCAGAAAAAATCTTAAACAGAGAAACACCAAAAACACAATAAATGAACGGAAGAGATTCATTATAGGAAAGGCATAGAAACTTGACTTCTAACCCCACTTCCCTGAGTTCGACCCTGGGCCTAAAAGTGACCAAGATAAAATCAAGTAGGCTAGGTTAAAAATTTTGTAAAGGATGGTTAGGCTCGATTTAGGTTAACCACTATACACATTTCAATGATAAAATCACCATATTAACACACCTATCCGAGTCAACACCAGCAGCGATGGCGCCACATGGCACCATCGTGGCCATCCATCTTCTTCTTGTATCTGATGACGTAGGCCTCTGATTCGGTTGATTTCTACATCGTTTGACTGCGAACGTCGATTCGAATCCAACTGTGCAGTTGGATTTGTTATTTAAGGTCTAGATATTGTTCAATTTCCCCTTGGCTCCTACTTCTACAGATTCCTTAGGGTGCTACGAGAGTCTGATTGATGCGCTCTTGGAAGTGTTGGACTCTCATCGTTATTCCGAGCAGATCCATAAGGTTGGATCGATCATCCACAGCTCTAGATTACCTAGAATTAATAATACCTCTCAAATAGCACATTATTACTTATACAACATATAAATCATCTAAGATGCAAAGTACGATGTGTATGCATGAGGAATGCCCTTGTTATGCTAGGTTCTACCTTAATTCAGGAGAATTAGGGTTTATGATTCTTTCACAATCACCCTACAACGGCGCCATTTGGTAGAGTTTCACTTTATTTAAAAGATAAAAGCAATAAGAAGATTTATCATTGTATTTTACGTGGTGGAAATCTCTCAATCAAAGAAAATAATTAATGTAATAAACCACGCTGATTTTTGAGTGTCGTATCCATAGGGAGGACTAAGCCTAATAAAATCACAACTATGCAGAAATCGAGTTTGCAAAAGTATTCATCAAATCAACCAATGAATATGCCGCTCTGAATGTAAACCCCAAATTTAAGGATAAGTCAAGGGTTGTTGACCTAAATTTCACATAAGAAAATAGTTCATGTGCACGGGTATATCGTGTACTTTTTACTTGCATGTAGACTAAAGTGTAAATCAGAATTCAAATGTGATGTATGTTGAGATGTATCATAAGGGCTTAACAAATATGTAGAAGAATAAGCATAGGGCTACAATTTCACCTTAATTTAATAATCAAAGAAATCAGAAAAATAGCTTTTGACATTTGCAATATTCATAAATTCTAATTCAAACCCAAATAAGGGATTCTTCCTCTCTCCTCCTCACGCATGATAGAGAGGTTCGCCAGAGGAGCGGATTCAAGTGGAGGTGCTTCCCAATGAGGGCTTCGTGTTGACGTAGGAGGCACAGCCAAAGGTGGCCAGTGACGGCAAACCAGAGGCAAGCGAATGCCGATGGTGTGGAAGTGGCTGCTCGCGGTTGTGGCATGTGCGTGGGCTATGTGTGGTCATGCATGGCCCTAGTGGTCAGCAAGGGTGCACCAGAGATGGCTGGAGGTCAGTGGTGCATTTGCAGGGTCATTGACGGCCAAGGAGAATGTGGTAGTGTTGGGTTCCTTTCATGAATTTGCAGGTGGGCAGCTGGGAAGGAAGAAGAAGATGAAGAAGAAGAAGGAATAGGGGGGAAGGTGTTTGGCTTAGGGTTTAATGGTGTTTGCGATCGAGGGGTTGACATGGGTGTGTGGAGAAGGTGAAGGTGGTGATGGCTATGGGTTTGAGATGCAGGTGGTGGTGTTGGCGTGGTGGGAGGGGTGATTAAAGGAGGTTACAGTGCTGTAGAAGAAGAATGAAGAGGAAAGGAAGAGGATGGCAGTGGGCTAGGGCATGGTTGTGCGCACGCTATAACTGTGCGCACCTATGGTTCTGGAGGGCAATGAGTACAGTGGAGTAAGCTTTCGGGCACGGTGTACATCAAGGGTTCACGGTGCACACATGAAGATCATGGTGGAGAGAATGAGGAAGAAGCCCCTCTAGATTCCTATGGAGCAGCCTTTTTAAAACCTCCCACCTATTTCTCTACGACCACCAACTTCTCCAACCACTCGACGAGGATCGTGAGTGGTTGGAACAGAAAGATAAGCACTGGTGGTTCCCATCAGACATCTGATTGATACTCTAGACGTCTTAAAATGTTTGGCTAGCAATGAGTCCATGCTGGAGGTTCCAGATGTCCAGACTAAGCTCCAGATGCCTTAAAATGTGACTTTGGACATTTGACTAATGCCTTCAAATGTCTTGTACGTAACCTGCATCCACCGCATGATTATCATATCATGTCATATGTTATTAAATATGAAATTGGTGCATGAGATTATATGTAGACAAAGGTGAATTCTCATTTAACACATAATCAATTAACAATTACGAACAACTAATTAAATAGTACTTTAAGACAAATAATGGTCCACAAAAGTGAACTTATCAACAGTCCATAGTGTAAGATTGAGAGCAAGTCAAATCTGTAAAGATCCTAGGAGATGAATTTAGTTTCCAACATGTTTAAGATGAATTACTTTCACCAGATCTGAGTTTGTAAAAGATGTTTGAGACATTGCAATTGATGATGATTTTAATATATGGTCTTTAATCTTAAAATGAGTCTAAAGTCACATCAGTTTTTATACAGTGTTTAAACATGTAATTATCGATTTAAATCCCCCAACTCAACACATAAAAGGCTACTTAGCAGCAACATTTCTTAGCTTTTAGCTATGATTTCAGTGCATCTAGGGACTTTCAAAGCCTAAAGGCACCTAGTTCTAGGTGTTACTTTCTACAAAGATACTAAAAACCCTGAACCAAGCCTGATTTTGGTTCGAGGAACCTATTTGTGCAATTGATCCAGCAGTTCCAGAGGTTGTACTGCTGCACATGAGTAGTAGCTATAGCAGCAGCAGCAGTTGTTGCTAGAATTTTGCTTCATTCACTAATTTGGCTGGCTGAAAAGGATCTGAAGTGAATTTTTGACGAGGATTTGAAGCTGACTCTATGTCCGTTGAAGGAACTCATGGGAACAAGCATTCATGTACCTCTATTTGATTGAAATTTAATTAGGATTGCTTGTAACTTAGCTTTAAATTGCATTGTGAGCTATATTCATGTGTGAACTGCTCGAACATGTGAATTTATTGTAACTTAGTTTTAAATTGCATTGTCAGCTATATTCATGTGTAAACTATTTAGACATGTGAATTTAATGCAAATCAAGATGAAATTCATGTTTAATTGTTTGAGCATCCTCTCTATGTCATACTGAACATTTTTGAGTGCTTAAACCACTATTTCAGCTCCTCAAACTGATTTTAGTGCCTTAGGTTTTCACTTTCAACAACCTTTAAGGCCTAAAAATAGGTTGTTTTGTATATAAATAAAAATAAAAATAAATTACAATAAAATAAAATAAACCTATCTTGTGTAAGATCAAGTATTTCTTTTGATGTGTCAAAGTTTCAAGGTAATCTGAACCCCTAGTTTAGTAGAACATACCAGCCGATGGTTCATTCTAACTTAAAATTTAATAAAAGACCAAACTTGAAGAACACCAAAAATAGTTGTTCATCTCTCATCTCATTCTTTCTCTCTCATTCCCTACATCTATCATCTTTATAATAACCATAAAAATTAGAAAAACCTAAAAAATACCTTATATATATGTATATACTTGTATATATAATTTAGGCCTAAGCTATATGTATAAATTGTACAACATGTATATAATATGTAAAAATAACTTATATATGTATTCTATATATTAAGTTAAGTATTTAGAATGATTTATTGCATATATATCACTACAGTATTATTATTTATTAATTTATATTAACTTAAATGTGTAATAAACAAAGTAATTATATAAACCTATCTATATGTACATAGTTGTACCTAATACTGTATATATGTATTTATCTATGCATTATGTATTATATAGTACTGGTAATTTAATTGAATTATGTATTTACAAAGAATAATTTTGTTATTAGGTTAATTAGGTAATTTATTGACTTAAAATAAAATAAATTATTAATTTAAGTCAATACTAAAGTAAACAAAAATTTACATTTGTGTAATATTATATTAAATACTTTCATCTTATTTATACTATATTTATAATGTATTATAGTATTTATAAATTATCTATGTATAAAACTAACTTAAACAAATATTTAATTGTACATAAATTAAAATAAAGTTTATAAAATATAATAAAGATATGCAATAAATAATTTATTCTGCATATAAACACTGTATAAGGTCAATTATATGATTAATTAACTAATTTATACTTTCACTAAGTAATTAACCTCTAAATTGACCTGTATAAACTGTAAATATTGACTAATTTAATTATATGTATAAATAATTTCTTTCTCTAAATTAATTATACAATTAGGTAGCCCTATATAAGGGATTTTTCAACCCTATAATTTATTTTCAATTTAAAATAAATTATGGCCCTCAAATCGAGGGCCAAAACCATGCAATCAGAACACTACGCGATGCTGCAATGGACTAATTGGCTGCTCTGGGTTAGTGCCACATTATGGCCTGTGAACTGCTTCATGTGGTATAATAGGAATTCTTGCCAAAGGCACCTTAGTTGTCACGGGTGCCGAGCACCCACACACCATATCCATTACCTCTCTAATCTGAATGAGAATATATAAAAGTATATTACACAGTGGTGGGCTAGGGGCCACGCATTGTGTTAGGCCATTTTGGGCCCAATATTGGGCCTAAAATTGGATAAAATGCGCAATAATAGAACTAGGACCGAATCAAACAGAGACTAAAATGAGAGAGAGAGGGCGAGAGAGCGATCGGCGTTGGGTGGCAGGCGGTGCTATAGCGGAGCCATCTAGGGCTGGAGAAGGAGCTAAGTGGAGGACATGGAGATTGAGGGCTTGGAGAAGGGAGCGGGTCTGGCAGGAGAGGTTTTGTAGGATGTCTGAAAATGTTCCAAGAAGGCCCTGGAGGAGGATGAACGGCGACATTCTTTGTTTCAAATGCTGATAAAGGGGACATGTGGCGGCGATTTGCAAAAACCATCTGATCTGCTTGGCGTGCAGGGGAGAAGGGCACAAACGCGAGTCATGCCCTAGGAGGGTTCCTCTGTAGACAAAGAGGGTATTCTCGCACCCTATCTGGAGGGTGAAGTAAGAAGCTCGACCGTCGCCGCTGCTAGCTTTGGGCAGGCACTCAATCGAAGTTGAGATCCCAACTTCTGAAGAGATCTCATCTGCAGAGATCATGCAGAGGGGTGCTTTGATTGGCGAGATCATGGCAGGCAAACCATCGATAGATAGGCTTCAAAACCTGGTATGTTCCTTAAATCTCTTATTTGTGGGCTGGAAGGTAGCCATGCTATCCCATTCTCGATTCCTGGTATATAGTTTGGGTATAATGGATGTTGAACGACTGAGATTTCGTTCGAGCCCTTTTGAAGAATTTATTGTGATTTGGAGAATGGTGTCTCCCTTTGATGGGGCTCTCCCTGATCGGCCTCCACAAAGAGTGGGCTCTAGGAGGATTCTTGTTGAGATTTCTGGCCTGCAGTTACATCTGAGATCAAAGGGGGTCATTTCTAAGTTGCTAGCAGGCTTTGCATCCATCTGTGCTGGGTCTGAAATTTTGATTGGAGAGGGGGACATCAGATCTCTTAGAATTGAGGCTGATGTCTTCAGTGCTAGCTCAATTCCTGATGTGGTTACAATCAGATGTGGGGGCACTTCTTAGCTTATTCGGCTAGCAATACTTGGACAGGTGCCTGGGCAGGTTGAACAAGGGTAGGATAAGACGTCTGGAGCTAGCATTGAAGTGAGGAAACAGAATGAAAGGCATGGTCGCATTCCTCCTGTTGATGCCCCTGAGTCTAAAAAGAGGAAGGACTGCCACCAAGTCTATGCTGAGGAGGACCAGATGGAAGAGGTTGATACAGCTGGTGGTTGCAGACAAGCCATGGTAGTCAAAGAGGATGGTTATCTGGAGGTTGCTGAGAATTCAGTGACAGATTCAGAGATGCTTAGCAGTAAAGAGGAGGGCAGGATAGGAAGGGAACTAGTGCTCAGAAATGATAGCAGTGTGCTCAAAGAGGCAAACTAGATGCAGCTCTCAATTCCTACTGATCTGAAATATGGCAGTGGATCCAATCAGACAAGAGGTGTGGGTTGATCTCCCTACATGCTGAGAAGGAGAAGAAGGAGAACTTGCCTGACGGATGTGGAAATCGCGTATTTTGAAATCGTTGGAAATCGTAGTATAGTCGCAAAAATCACTCGTCAAAGATATTTGTGATAACGAAACTCTCGTAGATCTTTATTCTTTTTAGAACTTGAGTCCCGGTCGTTCGTCTCTGGGAGGTTTGAAAATGAATCGAGATTTGGATCGGCTTTTATAACCTAAATCTAACCTAAGCTACTATTTTTGTCTTTTTGATTTTTTTTTTTATTTCGAAAAGCGAATTGAAACCTAGATCTAGATAAACTAGCAAAAACCTAAGTGACTATGTGCATCTAAATGAGGCCATGGTGGCCGTGCATGGTGTGAACAAACCAAAGTGTCATATAAGCAAGCAAACATGAGGACAATCAATCACAGAAACATTATTTATGCATAGAAATTTATCACACATCATCTACACTAGAAAGCATATAAATAGAAGAAAATCCCTCACGCCGGAAAGTTGCCACTAGGGCCATCGGCCTTGTGTGAGGGTGTAGGCTAGACCTTGGGTATGCAAACCCATCTACATGCCTACCAAAAGAGATGGCCGGCCACAAGAGGCTATGGGTGATCCTTCATGGCCATCCAAAAAGAAGAACAAGATGGGGGCTAGTGCACCCAAGTGGAGAGAGGAGGGTGTTGCTCCCTTTCCCTACCAATGGCTGTCCTTGAAGCTTTGGAGAGAAGCTTCTCTAGCTAGCCGTCCATGGAGCCTTGGAGGAGGATGAGGAGGACGGCCTTTGAGTTTTGGAGGGTGGAAGCAAGTTTAGAGTGGAGAGGATGGATGGGAGAGTGTATGGAGATTCTCCAATTTCGTAGCTCTCTCTTTGCCCTTATGGAAGGCTCCATTTGGTTGCCACTTTTGGTGGCTCCAAAAATAGCAAATGCCACAATTTTTGGATCTAGGTTTGACACAAGTTTTTAGGGTTTCCAAGAGAGTGTGCATGGGTTTGGTGGGAGTAAAATGGGAAGGTGTACGTGTGGGTGTGTGTGTGTGTTTTTCGTAGGGCTAGGTTGTGGGTTTTGGTAGGATTAGGTGCTAAATAGGTTGGGTCAATCTAGATTAAGTGGGTGTGGACCTAATTAGGCTTAGGAAAGTCTAATTAGATGTGTGCATGTGATTAGGCTAGGGTAACCCTAATAGGTATGAGTTAATTAGATCCTGGGTGGATCTAATTGGGCTCGGGTGCACCCAATCAACTGTAGATGCACCCAATTAGGTATGGGATGGTTCAATTGGGTTAGGGATAGGGAAAGTAGGGCTATGGATAGTGGACTAGGCTTAGGAGGTCTCTACTTAGGTTTCCTAGGGTGTCCGGTGGGGTTCCTAGGTCAAAATAGGCAAGCTAGGGCTTCCAACACCAAAAGTCAGGAACCAGACAGCAGTATCAGACGTCCAGGATAGTTGTCAGACGTCTTATACTACAAAATTGGACGTCTGGACACTAAATTAGACGTCTAATTCTGTGTCAGTATGAGTTTTGGCTTCCTGGATTGTTATTCTGCAAAAATCAGACGTCCAGCCAAATGTCTGGACATCTTAAAAGGTGCTGGAGAGTGGGTTTTGCATTTTCTAAGGTTGGTTTTGGTTCCTAAGTGTTTGGGAGAGCAATAGGAACATGGATAGTGCTATCCATGTTTGGGTTTTAAGGCTAAGGTGCCCTAATGGAGGTTGTTTTGGGTTTGGGAAGGCTGTCCTAGGGTTTCTAAGGGTAGGGATAAGGCTATCCTCCTCACTCCTCTTATCTGGATTAGTCTTCTTCTTCCTTTATTGCTTTATTCCACTATCTCCATCCTGGATCACTTTATTATCTGTAAATAGCAATAAAAAAATATTAACTAGCAGGATATCTCATCTTATTCTAAATAGATTGATGCAATGCATGATATGCAAGATATGAGTGCAATATCGACAATTTAAGATAGGTTCAAACATTATTTAGGTTGATTAGGACCTATGATTGCTGTGCAATCATTGCCCCCTATTGAGGAGCAGAATATTGCTAATTCTATTATGGTTGAATTTGTGGGTTGTATGGCCCAATGGAACCATTCCAATAAGGAATGAGAGTGATGACTTGGAATGTGTGTGTGTAGCGCAATAAGATGAGAAGGACTTCCTTGTGTAGATATCTCTCTGAGTGGGAGATAGATTGTGCTCTCATTCAAGAGGCACATTTGGAGATGGAGAATGGTCAGAAATGGGATTGCTTTTAAGCAATTTGGTCGTAGTAATGTTGTGGTTAAGGGTGCCTCTAGAAGGTCTGGTGGAATGGCCTTTTTGTGGAGAAAGTCTTGCCTCTTAGTAACTGAAGTTATTCGTGATAGGTACATGCTTTCCTGCAGATGTTAGTCTCCCCAAGGAGATATGGAATGGTTTATGTCTTGCATTTATGGTCTTGTGTGGCTGCAGACTAGGCAGGCTTGTGGGAGGAGCTCTCTACAATGCATCAAAGACTGCAAGAGGTCCCATGGCTGCTAGGGGGTGATTTCAACTGTTATCTCTCAGGTGATGACAACCAAGATTGGAGAGTGGACAGCTCATTGGCAGGCTTTCAAATGGCTGTGCAGAACATGGGACTGACAGAATACCCCATCAGCGGTGTGGAGTTTACTTGGAGAAATGGCAGTGGACAGGTTTCCAAATTGGATAGGTTTTTTGGCAGTCCTAGCTTGTTGGAGAGGCATCAATTATCAGTAGTTATGAGCCTTGATAGGCCTTTCTTTGATCACACTCCGCTTGTATGGGATAGTGGGATGAGATCAGACATTGGATCATACTTCAAACTCAAGAGATCTTAGTTTAGGGAAGAAGGTTTTGTGCAAATGGTGTCCCAGTGGTGGTAAAACAAGGCTGTGCAAGGTACTGCTACACAGCCGCTGGCTGCAAAATTGTCAGGCCTGCGTGATGTGCTTAAAGAATATGGGCAGGCCGTGACTCTGATCAAAGAACAGAAGAGGTGGGAGGCTCTGGCAAAAATCAGGGACTTGGATCTGAAAGAATGCTAGAAATCCTTGAACCACCAGGAACAGCAGCTGAGGTAGCAGATGCAAGCTGCAGTGGGGGAAGAGGATCTAAAAATAGAAATGGACTGGCGTGAAAGATCAAGACAACTATGGCTCAAAGAGGGTGATGCGAACACGAAGTTTTTCCATCTTGTGGTCAGTGCTAGGAGGAGATTCAATCTTATCTCATCAGTTAAAGTGGAAGAGAAAACTGTCACCTCTATTAGTGAAATCAGAACTGAAGCAGGTAAATATTTTAAAAAATATCCAAGGCTCCTCCAAGAGGTTTTTGGACGATGGCATCGGTGGATTTCCCTTGTGTTAGTGATGATCAGAGAGACATGCTTGTCACCCCTATATCTGAACAAGAAGTACTAAAAGCTATTAATGATTTAAATAGTGAATGTGCTCCTGGTCCAGATGGATTTCAGGTGTTCTTTTACAGAGAGCTGTGGAGTGTTGTTAAGGTGGATGTTTTAAAGGTTATTCATAAATTTGAACTGGGCAACTCTGATTTTGAGAGGTTGAACAAATCCTATCTATTTCTACTTCCTAGGAAATCAGGTGCGAAGAGATTTTCTGATTACAGACCCATTGCACTATCTAATTCCATCTGTCTTATTATTAGTAAGGTTATAGCCAACAGATTGCGGGAGATTTTAAAGGACTTGATAATGCCTGTTCAGTCAGCTTTTCTTCCTAGGAGATCATTACAGGAGTCCTTCATTGTTGCGCAGGAGATGGTAATGGGGTGGCATAGGAGAAAGACCAAGCCCTTTTCATGGAAAGTAGATTTTTCCAAGGCCTATGATTCAATCTCCTGGTCATACTTGTGGGTGATTCTTAAAAGAAGGAGGTTTCCACCTTTATTGATACAATGGGTGAAGAGGTGCATTACGACAGCCTCTTTTTCCCCATTGATAAATGGGAAACCATGCTGCTCTTGGATTCAGCCCCAGTGTGGAGTTAGGCAAGGTTTCCCAATTGCTCCTCTGATTTTCAACCTTGCTGTGGATACCTTGGCAAGATACGCCTGCAAACTGGCAGTGGATGGTTTTATAAGGGGTTATTCAATGTCTAATCATAGGGCTCTAGCCCCTATACTCCAATATGCAGATGATACTATTTTTTTTGTGGAAGGGGGGAAGAGGGAAGCGCAAGCACTTATACATATGGTAAAGATTTTTGGAGAGATTTCTGGTCTCAGACTGAATGGAAATAAATCCTCCCTGGTCTGCTTTGGGATGAATTGTGTGTTACAGAATGACATCTCTACCATTCCAGGTACACCTGTGGTTTCATTGCCTATTGAATATCTGGGTCTGCCTTTAAAATGTTCTAAGATGAAGAAAGCAGATTGGTCTTTCCTTTATGAAAAGGTAGCTACGAAATTAGAGGGCTAGAGCAGTAGATACCTATCAAAAGGGGGGAGGTATATATTACTGAATTCTGTCATCACTTCAATTCCAGTATTCTTCTTCTCTATCCTTAAAGCCCCGAACTCAATCTGGAAAAAACTAGATGTGATGCACAAAAGATTCTTCTGGAAAGGGGCCTCACATCAAGGGGCTTTTTTTCAACCTTTGAAGTGGGACTCAATTTGCAAGCCAAAAAAGATGGGAGGTATGGGTGTTAGATCCCTTAAGAATTCAATGAAGCTTTCTATTGAAGTGGGTGGTTCGGTTGCTAACGATGAGAATAATTGTCTAAACCCTCGTAAACCTTCCCCCTTTTGGTCTTCAGTGGTGCACACCGTGAGGGACGATTGGAATTTTTTCAAATTTGTATTAGGCGATAGGAAAAGTTTCAAGTTTTGGCTAGAAAATTGGGTACATGGGGGGGTGTTTAAAGACAAGTACCCCCTTGCTTATGTAGTGGCTTCGGATAAAAAAGCTGTGGTGTCCGATTATTGGGATGCGGAATCTGAGCAATGGTGTTTCAATAATGTTGGGTGGAATAATCATGAAACAAGAACACGAGTAGAGAATGAACGTCTCATGCAAGAACTTGCTGCCTTCAAACCCATGCCTCATGAATATGACACATACAAATGGGAGGGTAAATTTTCCGCTGCGGCTGCTTCTGACAGATTGATAATGTCCTCCAGGATGGCTGAATTTGATGAGATGGGGAAGAAGCTATGGAATTTAAAAATACCATTGAAGATACAAATTTTTTTCTGGCTCTGCAAAAGGGACGGCTTTATTATTGGAGATCTGAGGCACAGGAAGATGGGTACCCCCACCCAGTTTTGTCACCTATGTGCGATGCATAATGATTCTAGCATTCATATCTTTTCCTCATGTACGATCACTGATTATGTATGGAGGAGAGTATGTAATGAATCTCTACCCACATGGGAGAATCTGTGGCGTTGTCTTGTGGATGGGAATAAGCCATGTTTACATATGGTGGCTGCATTATGGGCTGTATGGATGGCTAGAAATGAGTGTGTTTTTCAAGAGACCCCAGTGTATGTGGATAATATTGTAAATTTTTGCTGGAGTCTCATACAGCATTGGCATTTGAACATGTAATTATTTCATTTTTATTAATAATAGCTCTCCTGGTTTGCTATCGGTGATTCGATAGCATTCCTTTCTTTCTAAAAAAAAAAAGAAATAATAGAACTAGGACTAGGTTTAGTAGTTGTCTGGTCCCACCCTCTTTGGTGCTATGTACCTCACGAGAGGTCGGTTTGCCAGTAAAGAAACCCAAATTTTCGGTTAAGTGAACAGTTGTTGAACTGGTTGTGTGAGAGAGGTCCTAGAAAATTGACAAAGTGTTGACACAGGAAAAAAGAGAAGAGGTGTTAGCCGTGAGCGGCTAAGTGTTGGACAGCATTGATAGTTGCCTGTGTGTGCATGTGTTGTACTTTGTGTATATGTATAATATGTATAGTATACATATAAAGTGTATATGTATATAAATAATGTAAATAAATAAATATAAATATGTATACCTATGTAATTAATATATGTAATTGTATAGGTATAGTAGAATAGTATAAGTATTGTCTCAGCTCTTATATATGTGTGTAAATAACTAAGCGTTTCAGTGACAGATTTATCCATCACTGTACATTTGCATATATGTTAGCAAAGATACCTATTTTGCCATTTGTTATTTATGTATTTCATTAAGGGTACAATGACGCTTTCTTAAGTTACTGTATATATAATATATGTTACTATAGATATTAGTATGTTATTATGATTTAGTATAGTAGATATTAGAAGCTACTTTTGTACCTATACTTAGGTATTATGTATATTAGCTGTAAATAATTAACATGGTGTAGTAGTAGCTAGTTTTTGTTGCCTATTTATTATAAATACGTTTCAGGTATTGCGATGCATATTAACTGACTCTTTTGAAATAATTAACCCATTCATTCATTATTTGATTGATTCATTTATTTTGTAAATAAAATTAACATTTTTAGCATAAAAGAACATTTTTAGACTTAGAGAGTGATGCATATGAATAACTGCCTCTCAGCGAATGACTTGGAAATAAACGAGTAAAAATAGTAAATAAATAAAAGTGATGTGACATCGATTTGTATTTGTGACATCTATGCCACAATAATAACACTTAAATCACCATTGTTATTGGGAATCAAAAGTTATCGATCATACTTTTGGCACTGTTGCTGGGGTGAAAAACCCGATGATAGTACTTTATTGTCATTGTTTGATGATGGTCGCAGTTAATTGTCTGCCTACCCATAAATTACCCAAAAATTTCCATTCCCTAACAACATTCTCTTTTCGTCACTCTATACCCCTTCAACTATATCCCCCAATCCATCTCCACCTATAGATGGTCAGCTCCACCTCCTACCACATCCAAGCCATCATACACCTACAGCACCTCACCCACACACACACACAGCCACTCCATCTTTAGCTCTATTCTCTCCCTTTCTTCCTCCCCATATGCTACTCTCATTCACCAGTTGACAAAGTACACAGCAAGCAATGGTAAGCTCTCCATGGTCTCAAACACCACCTTGAGAGCTCCACCAACGGCCAGCTCCCTCGTGCGTAGGTGGGCATGGTGATACTTTTCTTTTTCCTTTTTATTTTAGCTTATGTTTTATCGGATTTCCATCGCCATTCATGAAGCTAAGAAGCTCTGTTCTTCATTTGCTCTGTTTCGCACTGTAGCTATTGTTCACGATCCTTCACGTGTCACCGAGCGCTTCTCACTTTGTTGATGACACTCACCCACGTGCACTCAGCCAGTTTCTCTCCTCATCGCAGCACACACATCACTCCACGCCTCAACTCAAGCCCTCTCAACCAGTTCCCACACCCACACAGCTGCCCCCAACAGGTTCCTACCTCCATCACGTGGCTTCTCTCTCCCCATCCACCAGCTAAGTGAGAAACCTAGTCGGTGGATTCGTGAGATAGCCCTTGTAAATTGCCCCTGCACTATAGCTGCAACTTCCTCCTCTCTCTTGTGCGCACTTAGGTGATCAATGGTTCCTCAGTTAGCCAATCACCCATGCCCCTCTCTCATCCACGCCACTTGCCATAGCAAGTCCCCCTCATCTCTCAATCCCTCACGCACTGACAAACTCGCATACACAAGCACATACACGTGCACACTCAGTTCTCTCAACACACATAGCACACCCACCCACTCACGGACTCACACACCTACACACACATATGCATACATACATACAATGCACACATAGTCACTCGTATATACATGCGCACACATATATATATAGATATATATAATTACATACATACGTAAATATACATACTTATAGATATATATTTATACATATACATATATATACGTATATAGATATTCACACACATTCCCTCACACATTCACCAATACATAGTCCCATTCATGATACCGCACAATTCCATTTCGGTGCGTTACATCATGGGTATATTCACACTAGTTGCGCATATATTCCTGATATTCGAGCACATCAAGGCATTCCACGCAGACACCCACACGTCTACTCCACACCCAAATGTGACGGATTATTAGTGTTGTTCCTATCTACTTAAGCAGTGGTCACACTAATCTGTGGTACATCCACTGAATCTTTGATTCATATTCCCCTCTCTCTATTATATATTATAGTATATATATATACACACATATATATATACATATCTGTAAATAAGCTAAGTATTTCCATTCATTTCCTTTTTGCATTTCAATTCTGCATTTTGTTTCCTTTATCTTATTATTCTCTTCTCTTTTGTTGATTAAGAAAAGGAAAAAGAAAAAATCAATCAGAAAAGATAACTCTTGACCTATAATTACACTGTCTCGCATGTGGCATGACAGTTTCCGACTATTTTGGCTTGTAGCCAAGGACCAATTTTGAGGGTGTACCTTATGGACAAGATTATCCAAAAAAAAACTTAAATTAAGAAAAACCGAAACTATAATAAGCGAAAGGAATTGATGCGATTTTAGTAATTGTGTGGAAATCTATTAATCCCAAAACCCACCTCCTTGAGTTCGACCCTAGGCCTGAAAGAGACTATCATAAAATACGATTTAGTCTAGGTTAATAAATTTTAGTAAACTAATATAGATTTGCTTGTAGGTAATCACTCCTACTATATACATTTTGACACTAATATCACCAAATTAAATAACCTTACGTTTCGTCAACCGCCATCGCCCTTGAGTAGGGCTCACCACCGACGACCTCTATAGAGCTCCGCACCACCAGCCGTTTATTGCAAAGTAATCATGCACCCTAAATCTCCTAAATTATGATAGATTCTAGCATAACTTAGGAACAATGCATTCATAAGCATTATAATTTGCACAATAGCTAGTTTATTAGTCATATAGATAATATTTTCATTTTATGTACTAAAAGAAAGATGAAATAAATTACAGATGATTCAAAACACAAATGGCATATCATACCATATAGATCTGATCAAGACAACGACAGGAGTTCAACGCTTCCGAAATCGTCTCGATCAGATAACTAGAGCATCTTGTGTAGTCCAAAGAAGAATAGAGGCCATAGAGCTAGAAGACAAAGATCCAAGACTCTGATAAAAATCCAACAGCATGGATGGATCTAGATTAACGATCGCAATCCAACGACACAAAAATCAACCCAATCGGAGGTCTACATCACCAGATACAAAGAAAAGAACATGGACGGCCATGATGGCACCACGTGGCACCATCACAGCTACCCTTCGCTGCCACCCCATCTCTAAAGATCATTCCTCTCCAACTGTGGGCTGTTGGATGGCCATCCAATGGTCCATGAGCTAGCATGTCCTCGCTCCATCCGTGCCTCATCAAAGAAGGAGAAGATCTCGATCGTTGGATCTTCATCCAACCGTTGAGAGCGAAGTTACCTTAAAATGAAAACACAACAAAATGAAGGAGTAATGCAGCGGTTTGCACCTTCGCTCGCAACCAAGTGACACACGCTTGATCCACGCCGTGTGAGAAATCAGGAGAATGTTAGGTGCGGGTGCAATTGGACCGTTGGATGGCAAGTGGAGCACGTAGATGTGACCGTGTGGCACAATCTAACCATGCCGCAGTTGGATGCAGGAACCTACATGCGATCTCACATGCTTACTTCAATGCAAAGGTAGTGGGTGCGATCTTTAAGTCGTCTGATCGTGGGATTGGATGGCTGAGGATCAAGAGATCATTTTGAGTGAGCAGGCACGCAAAGAAGAGAAGTTGGTGCGCATGGAGGAGCAAGAGCTGTGTGATCGTGGATCAAGGGCTCTAGGCATGCCACGTGTCAGCATCTCATGCGCCCAGAGCGTAGAAGATGATTTTGAAAGAGTTGTAAGGCCAAATTAGGTCAGTTGGTCTTCCAATCGATGGATCTGATTAACCTGTGGTTGTTGCATAAGTTGGAGGGCCAAAATACCCAATTTGCCCTCCATCAAAGCTATAAAAGAAAGCTAAAGCCCCCCTTTGGATGATCAACTCTAGACATCTCTTCCACCTTCTTCTCTATGATTCTCAGTCCCCTTGCAACTCTACGCCAACCTTCATCCTAGCGCTCTAGATTTGATGTGTTGCTGCATCTTGCACAAGCATCCTACAAGCAACATCATCTCTTTGCCTCCTTCTCTCTCTCTCGCTCTCTCTTTCCATCTATCTGCTATCTATCTGTTTCTATTAGCATTTTCTATTGTGAAAAGCTCTATATAATTGAAGTGAAGTTATGATTCTTTGGGCATTTGCTCTATAAATATATATATCTCATTCGAATTAGTTTCATTGAAAAGCTTCAGTAAAAATCAAGATTGCCTCCCTACGAATGACCTGGTACTCATCGGAGTTTATAAATTTATTTGTCAATGGGTTTTGCACAATACTACAACTAAATCAACTTTTAGAATGCAATTTATGCACTGGACAACCGTGCCCTCCTCTCCTCACGTGACCAAGTGGAGCATGTCACCTCTTTACCAATAGTAAAGGGGCAATTAAAATTTACAATGGATGCCATTGCCACTTATGGGATTTACGGATTTGGGTATTTTATTAAGTTGAAATACTGTGCTTGCCCTCAAGTTTCCACACTATTTGCCCTAGGCACTCACATCCTTGTACGTTGACTTAGGTTTCTACATAAATGCATGAAATATCATAAAGCACCAACATGGCCTAAAGGAGAAATCCTAATGCCTTGAAGTCTAACTACACTACATGCCATTGTGGTTTATTTACATTTAAGTTGTGTGTGATTTTCAGGAGTTGAATTTGCTTAGGTGACACCTGCAGTATCACATTTGTCACTCTATTTTGCATGATATTTTGATGGAAGATTTGTAGCAATACAGACCTCGTACTTATGACCAAGAATATTACACATTTGTGAATTTGTTGTTCTATTCCTTCATGTGGATATGACACTCAAATTTTTCATGACTAGTTTTCAATGATAAATATTTTTGATCTGGGCTTTTTCCACCACGTGATTCATATTACGACGACATTTTTCTGGCACATCATTTTTCAAGCAAAAATTTCTCGATTAAGATGCTCTTATCCATTGTTCTAAGTGGGTGGATTGCTGAGATGACCATCAACTACACACATGCTCACAGCTACTAGATTAAAGATCAATAGCTATGATCTCCTGATGGTAGCCTCTTTAGAAAGGGGGGCCTTGGTGGGAGTGATCTCAATTGTTGGATTGTGATCCAACGGTTGAGATTTGCCATGGCTGAGATTTAATCCCAACTGTTGATTGTAAATCCAACGGTTGAGGATCATGGTGCAGAGGGGAGGAAGGCATGGGCTGATCCAGCTGCGTGGTGGCTCCACAAAGCGTTGTTGGTGGTTTAGAGAGTGTGAAAGTGACCTTGGGAGACTTTGATGGTGCGACATGGCACCATCTTGGCTGTCCATCCAATATTTCTCGTAGGTGGTGTCACAGATGTTGGAATGAATAAATTTTCGTGTCGTTGGGCTATGATAATCGATTTAAACCAATCTGTGTAGTTGGATTCTTCATTTGAGGTCTAAATTTCCACCACCTTGCCCTGTTACCTTTGATCTTCTGTGGCTTGTTCAAAATGCTACAGATGTCAGATCTGAGTGATTTCAGAGGCATTAGACTATGTATCATCATCCTGATCACATTGACATGGTCTAATCTTCAATCAAAAGCCCAAAAAGATGTCGCCTTGTTCCTTAGCCAATAAAAATGGCAAATTAATACAGAATTTACATAATTATTCTACATGTAGAATGATGCATGCTAAGCAATATTTATAATGCTGAATATAATTATGAGCTTAGGAACATGCAAAAATAAATATTTATGCGGAATAAATGTGTCTATATCACCCCCTAACAAATCTACATTTATCATGTTAAATTGCCATTTAAGCGTTGTTGTAGGCACAATTATTGAGGGTAAAACGCCTATTCATGCATGTTCCTAGGCTTAGATTTGCTTTTCATGTTACAAATATTGCATAGCATGCATCATTCCACATTTAGAGTTGTATATAATTTAGGTTAATTAAATCCTTTTTGTCGTCAGGAGAGAAGAGGATTTAATTTAGGGCCTCAGATGGGCGATTGAACCGTATGGATCTGATCTGAACGACAATCGGAGGCTAACATCTCCGAAATCTTCTAGATCGATGTCCTATAGCATCATACGAAGTCTTTGGAAGATCAACGGCCAGGAGGGCAATGCGACATCCTTACAGGCTTCAAATGAAAAATCCAACCATATGGATTGATCCGAAGTGACGATCGCAGTCCAACACGTGGAAATCAACTCAATCAAAGCGCCATGGCACCCTGTGCAACAGAAAGAAGAATGGACGACCCAGATGGCACCATGTAGTGCCATCCAGGCCGCCCAACACTGGCTAGCAGTAACTGATGGTGCCTCATCACCATCGCTGATCTTGCACCATAGCCGTTGGATCAAGAACCAACGACTGAGGATTCATCTCCACCACGTGCGTTAAGACGCCTGCAAGTCGATCTAGACGTCTTGGCACAATGGTGGAGGCATGGGCTTTCAACAAAGGGGCACTGGTTTGAAACCCACTGCTCCTACCAATTGAGCACCAGAAACAGCTGCAACATAGCGCAAGCACGCACGTAGTAGGTGCAACACAATGCATGGACACACGGCAGCAGATGCACCACAGTGCTAGTGTAGTGCTAGCGCATGAGTGTGTGCGCGCGATAAGGAGGGCGTGATACTAGCAGGGCATGAGCACCAGGGATATGCGCAGATCTTCAGCGACGTGTGGTTTTACTGACACTTGCACCTGCCACTAATGGCCAGTGCACGCCAGTAAATGAATTGAAGGCGTAGATCTTCAGCGGTAGAAAGGGCGGATCTGTAGCAAGGTTTACGGATGCGAGGAATGACCCATATGTGAATTTGTTCTTCCTCCTCCACTATAAGAGGACCTACCCACCACCATTTCAAGCAATCTCTTGCTTTCTTCCTATCACCACCTCCAAGGCTCTAGAGAGAGCTTGTCCCAAGCCCGAGATGCTGCCCTAGAGTAGAAAACCAAATAGTTTTTCCTCCCCTCATCCCCATTCGTGGAGCATCCCATGGCCATCCTCTCACCACCCTTCGGAAAGAAGATCCTCGTCACGACACCGTCCTGTCCCATCCTCCGTCCTCCGACTCCATTCCCGTTCATCCCACTCCTCACCACTTTCCTCCAGGCGACGTCAGAGTGACTCATCCTCTGAGCAACCGTCGAGGGGGATTATCCTATCTCCATCTATCTTTACTACTTTTTAGTTTAGTTTTTTCGACTTTCTTAGTTGTAGAAAACATTAGATTCAGAAATATATGTGATTCTCTCTCTCTCTCTGGTATATTTCTTTTGCAAGTTGATAAATTTTTCATCGACCTAATCTCTTGCTTGATAAAAATGCAAAAAAATAAATAAAAGCGAAACGCAAATTTTTCAAAACCAAACATTCGCCTCCCCATGTTCGACCTGGGGCTCACTTTTCGAGTTTCGGTTATAAATTTTATCTGATTGATAGATTTTCTCACGAATCAAACTACAACGACAGGTCTTCCAAACCTGAACCCTTTCACGTGCAAATCCGTCGTCATCATTTTGGCACCGTTGCTGGGGAGGTAATGCTATTTGGTTTTTTTTCCGTGTTTTTCCTCCTTACCAAACTTTTATCTCACTTTTTCTCTGATCTTACTGTGATTGCAGGTACTCATCTGAGGCGTGCCAGAGTGGTTAGATCAAAAAAAAGTGCGGATGAAGGTTTTGTAAGTTTATCCCCACCACCCCCACCCTAGTTTTTATTCCATAACTTAATAAGTTAAACCCAAATCAACTTAGGTGCTTTTTATAAACCCTAGGATATATTTGGTTGTTTGTTTGCCACCTCCACTCATCTCACCCCTGCGTATATAAATGAACAAGAAAGAAAACTCTTCTCTTTTGGGATTCTCAGAAAGCTACACACTTAACACCTGCAACTTCTCACCCTAAGGCACACAATCACATCAATTCTACCACTTAACTAGGATCTGACCTGTGGACCAAGTACACTTAACTCAACACATAAATAAGTGAGTAGAAATCTGAATAGGTCAAACATTTCTATGTGCCATAACTAAGTGGTGCAATAGGCAAATTGATTGAACTATTGTGCCGTACCACTTAAGATAAAAGAGATCCATCAAGTAGCTTGACACTTAGGGTTGACTTTTTTGGTTGAACCAGCACTCCACATTTTTTCTGATTTCTAAAGGAATACATCATCACCAGTGTTTGTAAAACCTGGAGTGTTCTACTAAACCCTGATTGAACAAACCTAAAGATTAAACCCTAAAAGCTATTAAACATGGTTAAACCCTAAAAGACACATCATCAGATAACCTTGCTTGAAAACCCTGGTTGTGCATGCACACACATTTTAATCAATCATTAAGGGCACAACCCATCTAAAGGGTCCATCACATTCCAAGAGCAAAATCATCGCAAGCCTTAACTAAAATTGAGTAGACGTTGGCCTCAAGGATTGATTCACTCTTTGGGGCTCAGATTGAGATTTTTTTTGATTAATCTGCTTCTGCTGGTCCATCTGATGTCTAGTTAGGGGAGTAGCATCAAATGACTTTGGCTAGGAATGACCTTGATTACTATTTTGACTTGACTTATAATTACCCATCCACTAGCCAGGATTACTTTGATTGGGGATATGAATATGGACCTCAGTGTGCAGGGCCTAACCCTAAACAACAAGACTATGATTACTATCCTTCCCAGATCTTTAATGATTATAGATGTTCATCCTTTGATCACCAAAGCAACCTGATCTACTATCAGGAAGGATATTGATGAGTCAATTTTTGCTTTTGAAAATGATGATTAAGATGATTTGTCATTGTATTTCTAAGTGGTGGAAAATCAACTAATAAAAATATTTAGAATTAAAATTAAACCACTCAAAAGAGAGTGGGTCATATCCACAGGGAGGCAATGGCCCATTTAAACTTGCACCAATTAAAAATAGATGTTCAGAATTAATTTCGTCAAGAAATCAGAATAAAATCGGTTTTCAATTGAGATAATAAGACATTATCATGCTAATATTGTAATTATGAAGAATAAAAGGGAGATGCTCATAAAATAAACATAATAAAATATTATTATCAAAGAAATTCAAAATAGCCAGCAATGGCAATGAATGTAAAAACTAATATGTGTGGAACAGAGGAAAAATCCTCTTTCTTCGCTACACAATGGAGGAAGCTCGGCAGTTGGAGATGCTCTGGGAGATGGTTGAGGATGCGAAGAAGAACTTGATGGCAATGGTTGCACGACGAAGGACGACTGGACCTCACTGGTCAGAGAAGAGGAGCTTACCGATGTTGGGTGGTTGGTACTTTATTACGTAGCAATCATAGGTCTTAACTGACCTAGATTAAGCTAGGGCTTAGCATAAGTTAAGGTTATTCATGCATGCATACGCATTATCTGCATCTTTACTACTTTACTTTAGCTATGCATAAAATAATGTTATAATGTGTTGATTAAGTGCATTATGTCGATTGCAGGTAATAAGCAGATCTCGAGCAGGATCTGAAGCTGGATCTGGAATAACGGGAGTTGTAGCAGAGCTGGAGTTGAAGGCTTACTTTAGATATAGGAACAATAATGTCAGGGGGTTAAAGGTTTTCATATCTATTAAGTAGGAGTAAAGCAGTAAAATGTGAAGAGCTTAGGTCCATCCTAGCCTTAGGATAGCCTAGAGACTTCCCCAAGCCTTAGCCACCGTTAGATTAGGTCACAACAACCTAGGAAGCCCTAAAACCCAAGTTCCAACCCTTATCTGGAAGTCCATATAAGTTATAGGACATTCGGGACCCTTAGGCATCTCACACACACCTTAAATCCATTTCTGCAGTGCTATTGGACGTCAAGACACTTTGTTAGACGTCTAATTTCTACAGAATATCCAAAACAAAACCCAAAGTCCCTTCAGACTCTGATTGGACGTCCAGACAACAAGTCTGGACTTCTGATTTTTGAGTATAAGATGCCTGACACTATTATTTGATGTCTGATACTATTCTCCAATTCCTATTTTGAGATTTAAGCCTTGATCTTGGATCTCTAGGTCCCTAAACCCAATTCCAACCCCATAGGAACATAAATTAAGGTGCCCTAACCCTAGTACATCATCTCTAGACCTCCCTTTGGACCTAACTCGGTCCTCACTAAACCAAATTGACTTGGATTTAGTCAATTGCATCAACCTGTTCAATTGGACTCATCGAGACCAATTGAGCCCTGATCTCAGCACACACTGTCCAATTGACCTAGACCTAAATTTATTGAGTTGTTTTACTCTCAATTAAGTTTCCACACACCCAATAAAACTTGTATTAAGTTTAATTGCACTTTACCTTAGTGAATTAGGGTTTACAACCCTAATTTGAGACATACCTTGACCTAAACCTACTAGAACCTAACCTAATCAACCTGGCCACCTAAGTTTTGACCCACACACACCCACACACACCCATGCACACCATCCACATGACAATACCTAGCCTAGAGTTCTCTAGAACTCTCTACCATGTGTGGTTGCCTTGGTTGCCAAAATTAGCAACCAAAAGCCATTCAATTTTTAGATCCACATTTGGTGGATCTAAAAACCACCATCGATCCTCTCTCTCTCACTCTCCCACGAGCTCCCACCATAGGCCTCTCTGGAGAATTCCATAATTCTCTAGAGAGCTTCCCTTAGGTCTATAAAAGGACCTAAGGGGTGGCCATTCACATCCATTCACTTCCTTGGCAATTGACACGCTTGGCTCCATTGGTTCCATTCACACCCACTTCCACCTAGGTTAGCCACTCCACCTCCATGAGCTCACTACCACTATCATGGAGGCCATCATGCCGGGATGCTGGATCACTCCTCCCTCTCTCCAGGGGTCGGCCTAAGCTACATTGGCCACCCCTCATTCTCCTCCAGACCACTCCAAGGCCATCGGGGACCACCCCTGAATGCCCTTTTATTCTGCTAGATTTAGTTTATGCTGTCCATTATTTTTACTGCTTTTATTATTGCTTAGTAGCGTAGTCTTAACTTCTCCCCCAATGTTGCATGCGAAATCCTGCCGTAGATTCTTGCATGCAATCATTTTCTGGTAGCTAGATTTCCGTTTCAAGCATTTATGTACAAGCTTTCCTCTAAATTTCTTATGCAAACAACTCCCCAATGACTGAATGAAAATGCATTTATATATATAAATATATATGCATATATATATCTCTTTATGTGTTTGAAATCACCTTGAGCTTATTGATTAATATTATATTTACATGATTCAATTTGCCTGTTTTTAACTCCTAATATTCTTGCAACTAAGCATGTCGTACTTAACTACGTAATAACCATGAATCGGCTTCTGATTCTAAACAAAGTAGAGCAATAGAAGATCGATTTCAGAAGTAAACAAATGCCTCCCAGAGACGAACGACCGGGACTCAAAGTCTCGTTACTTTTACAAACTTAATTTTTTACGAACATTTTTGTGAAACTATACTAAGATTCCTATGACTTTCAAATGCGCGAAAGCGGTTCCTGTCAAATGGCACTGTTGTCGAGCAAGACAATGTCATTTTCTATGATTTCGATCTTTGAAACTATTATTGACAAATTTCTCTCAACTTTGTTTTCGATGTGCAGGAAAAATGGAAGAAAAATGGTATCTGCACACACGAGTGCGGAGAACAAATCCAGGTGCACATCATCTCATTTTTTAAATTAGATTTACTTCTTGCAATTCCTTTGGAAAATTCCTTGTTAAAAGAAAACAAAAAAATAAAAAAAAAAGATTTCAAAAAAAAATCTACATTAGGTTTCCTTTCGAATCTAGGTTAGTTTAAAAAAAAGGAGGGAAAAAAAAGATTTTTTATTTGAATCTTTTGAAAAATTCTTTGCGAAAAAAAAAATGGGCAAAAGTTTTGAAAAAAAAAAAAGCATTTTTGGTGGAAAGCTTAGATTTCAAATTCAAACCTCTTTAAAAAGCTTTTCCACCATCTTTTGATTTTCAGCTAGATTTAAAGCTTGATTTAAAAATTAGATTGCTAAAAAATTAGTAAGCGAAAAATTTTGAAATTTACGCTAAACCTTCTTTCGAACACCACCATTATTTTGAAATAATTCCAAGTATATAATTTCTGAAAATTCGCAAAGTGCAAGGAGGTCAGACTGACCCAGATTAAAAAATTTTCAAATTTCAAAAAGCAAATCCAACCATTCCGCGAATCTGTTTTGACTAAAAATGGAGTCTGAAAGCTGATCTCATTGGCTTTATTTTCCATATTTTTTCAAAATTTTTAAAGGTCATTTGATACTATTCCAAAGAGAAAGCCCAACTAGGGTTCAAAATTCCAGATCTGACCCTTTGATATTCAAAATTGCCTAAAAATTTTGTTGAAATAGTAAAAATTCCAAAAAAATATTATGTGAAAAAATAATTGAGAAAGGAATCTACTCGCAAAATTTCAAATTAATTGGATTTCAATTATTATCAGAGAACAAGCATTACTTTTGTGGTCAACAGAAATAGAAAAAGAAAAAAACCCTAGAAGTGCATGCAACTTAGGTTGAATCTTTAGGGTTACAACTAGAGACCACACTTTGGGCTAACCTAGACTTAATCAAGTCTAGTTAGTCGGTGAGCTTGGTCACCTTGTGGGCCACTCACCACAAACTCCATTGAAGAAAATGGGTTAAAAATTAATTTTAAAACACGAAATCAACCCGAGTTCATTGTCATACTACTGGGTGTTTTTAATCTCTTTTGCCAAACCTGGTGACTAAGTCTACGGGGCAGTGTCAAACGACCACGGCTCGGGGGTAAATGGAACCGGAGGCGTAAGCCAAAGGAAGAACCTTCCCCTTAGTCCCCCCATAACTAGATTAGATGGGTTAGCTTGAGAGGTGGGAATCACTTTTAGTCAGTTGAATGACGAACTTATCTTCAGGAATTCAAATTTCTAACGAAAAATCTGGTCACCTTATCTATAAGGACCATTTGATTGACAGGGCCTTAGCCTTGTCTTGCTTGGCTACACCAACCCAGGGGTTGGGTGGTGTATGCGAGGAAGGAGGTCACTTTGACCTCAACTGATTGGACCTTGGGAGCCGCTCCCAAGGAGGCAAGTCACTTCTTCTATCTGCTGAGCTGCGATGGCTAACACTGGATCTGGACCTAATCAGGATATAGAAGAGCTGGACCCATGAGCATATCTAAGAGGCCGAGTCACTGAATCAGCTCAATCTTGGGATCAGAACCCAAGGGCGCGAAGATGACTTTTCAGTTCGCCTGATCCTTCTCCTCGAGTTACCAAAATGGTTAACCCATATCCTAACCTTGGATATTATGACCCATACCAATCGGTCCCTCAAAGGACCACATCATATAACCCAGGATATGGATTTCATACTCCTGCTTCTCACCCATGGAACATGGGTAGACCTGATTCACCCCCTGGAACCCCTGAAGAGCTACCGGTGCATTTGCAGCTGCATTACAGAATATAGAGAGCTATAGCGAGTGCTAAGGAAAAGGTCGCATCCTATTTACACGAAATCCAGGCTATCATTGAGCCAAACCAAAGACAAAGCTAGATTCCGCATCAACAAGCTGTGATGGAGCTTCTTCGGGAAACAGCAGAGATAACAAGGCTAATGAGACAAAATCAGGAAACTCAAGAGCTACTACTTTTGAGATATCAAGTGGAAAATTGCCTTGAAGACCTCGAGGAATCCAAAACGATTACGTCGGAAGGACACACAGAAGATTCTCGGGAGCAGATACTGGAAGATCACTCAAGGGAAAAAAGAATCTAGCATGGATATGAGACAGGAGTAGGAAGTATGCCGAATGGGTTCATCTGAAATTAAGGAGGAAAGGACTGATATCTCCAGGACTGAGCCGCAATCAAATTATCCTGAATCCTGGGAGACACCTATCGGGTTAGATAACCCAATCGAGATAAGGGAAGTAGATCCAATTGAGGATATGGATCTTGAGGCAAGCATTACATGCGACACTACTGATCAGTCTAAGCCACTTCCCATTGTAGGTGAACCCGTGCTGGAGACAACAATTTTTTATCTGCACTCTTCTTTCACCTACATCCCTAATTT
This sequence comes from Thalassia testudinum, assembly GCA_037157565.1. Lineage (NCBI taxonomy): Eukaryota > Viridiplantae > Streptophyta > Magnoliopsida > Alismatales > Hydrocharitaceae > Thalassia > Thalassia testudinum. The sequence continues at coordinate 17,404,889 of JAZHRO010000007.1, forward strand.
GGATGCTAGAGACTCTGAGATGACACTTGTTATCCCTGATCCTAACATCTGAAAACCAGAAGTAGTTATGGATAACCCAAACGAAGAAATAAATATGCTATCAGAGGCAGGAATTACTGAGGAGCCCAATGCATATGAGGGTGAGGCTGTGAGCAGAATGAGCTGGGGATGCACCTATCATCCTAGTCAATCTAATAGATGGCTCGACCCTGAGCCTGAAGAGTCAGCCTCCAATGAATCAGAGATTAATACTGATGAGGACGAAGTAATTTCTGATGAGGATTTCAATGACCTCCCCATAAATTTTCTACTTTCACGAATACCCCCATATGACCCAGAGCCTGGAGAGGGCATGATCTTTGATGTCAATTATCATTATGAGGATCCCTATGACTCAGATTTTGGTTTTGAGATACATTTTGATCTACTCCCTCAGCAACTTCCTGCTAAATTGTGGGACATGGTAAATCAGTTGAATCAACATCATGATCCCCCCTCTGATTATCCTCTATTTTCCACCACCACTCCACACTTTCTTATAGCTAGACTTTTTGGAGTAGGGGTGCACAATTAGCTGGTTCGCATCTCTGGACCACTGATTCTGGGAGCATACGAGCATATCTTTCTCTTAATCTTAGCTGGTTCCTATGCTAGAAATGACACATCTAATTGAGTTTTTGTCCAACTAGAGGCGTTAAACCCAGCACATATAGATATCATTTGCCCCACAATCCACCATCATTTATATATAACCATCTTTATACGTAGCATATTTTTGTTTTAGCATATTTCCCTTTTGTATATTGCATGCTAACAGGTCGGCCAGTGCTAAATATAATTTCAGCAGCAATTGCAGGTGATTTTTTCCCATTCTCTCCCTACAGTATTTAATTTCTTATATTCATGCATGAGGACATGCAAAAACTTAGGCATGGGGGGGTAGATACAACAAAAGTTGAAAAATTTTTATGCCAACATTTAGGAAAACCTCAGAGTTGCATGTAAAATGTATTTTAGGACCTTAAATAAAAGAACAACCGACTCCACCTCCAATGCTAGCATTGGAGCTAGAAATCATCCGCAATAGCCATTTCTTACTCACCCACCCACCCACCTTTTATTCTAAATTTAGGGTCAAGCTGATTGTAACCCGATACGGGAAATTCATGAAGTACAAATTATATGAGATTACATGTTTGTAGAATATATACATATTGCATTCATGAATAAGATTATTTTATTAAAAGAATGCATTAGGGATTTTATCCTCTAGTAGATTCTTGTAATCTGGAATCCAGTATAACTTTTCATACACACGTAGAATTTGCAATGGATTCATGGTGAAGGCTAATAAATGTATTCAGTCTGTCGAGAAGAAGCAGTGCTTCTTTTCTTGAACCCCTGGACAGTGTTTTGGGAGTCAGGCAAATTTTCTTCCAAAAATCCACCAAATAGGGTGAGGTGAGAGTAGAGTGTGCTGGTGCTCTAAGATTAGTGCAAGGAATCTGGAATCTTAGATAATTAGGTGATAATACTTTGAGTTTAGACATAGTTTTTCCTCTCGGTTCCCGTATATACATTTTTGTGTGAAATTTTGAGAGCCATCGAATAAGGCAAATACGTAGAGAGCGAGTTTTCATAAAACTAAGGCTAAGGTGGGTGGCTGCGAACATTCTCTGCGGAATCCTCGGTTGAAGGAAGGTATTGTTGTCAAGGTCAGAAATACACCATCCTATCCGTCTTTCCCGGTGCCATGAGTAGGCACTTCCACCAAATAAGCCACCCAATGTCTCTTGAGTATCACCAATCCCTAATAATGCATCCTCAATAAAGTTCATGGATGTATGCTAGTTGTGTTATGTTGAAAAAAAAATGATGAAAAGAAAGAAAAATTGAAAAAAAAATTAGAAAAAGAAGAAAAAGCAAAGAAAGGAATGAATATTTAGTATTTATTTCATCGAGGCAATGCCACCAAATAAAATTGAGATCCACTAAATATGGCCCTAACCTATTTTTCTTGTGTTTCTGATCACCCAAATACTGGCTGAGAAATTTTGACTTAGTGTTAGGGTTATGAGAACTCAATTAAAGTGTTAATGCCTAGTGAGACCACCAAATACAAATCATATGTGTGAATCTAGTGAGATAGTGAACTCTAAGAAAAGGAAAAAGAGAGAATGAATATAAAGGAATCAAAAGAGAGCATAGTTGATAAACGCCAGTTTATCATCATTTTTATGCTTTAAAACTAACCTAGCTCTTAGGATTTTACTCCGCAAACGGGTTTTTGGGCTGCATTTAGGCATAAATTAGGATAGGCATGCATTGCATTTTTTATTATTGTTTTAATGTGTTTTTGTGAGTGTTAGGGATGTACAGATTCACAGATTCCTAAAACCCTAGCACTCAAGAAGGCAATTGGTGAAGGAGAAGCCCAGACTAGTTGGAACCCAGCTTGATCCAGCTCACCATAGCTGGAACCTAGCTTACTTGAACTAGGGTTAGCTCATCCCAGCTCCATTCAGCTAATCTCAGCTGGATGGCAGCTCAAGAGAGTTTACCTTAGCTCACCCTAGCTCAAGTCAGCTCAGATCCAGCTCAACTTAGCTGAGTCTAGCTCACCTCAGCTCCCACTAGTTCACAGGGAGCTCTAGCTAGCTCAGCTGAGTTGACAGGAGTTCACCCCAGCTCAGATCCAGCTACATTCAGCTCCACTCAACTCCAGCCAGCTGAAGAAGAATTCATCTCAGCTCAGGAAGCTCAAGTCCAGCTCCCGGGGATTCAGCTTAGCTCAACTCAGTTGAGCTAAGCTACCTTAGCTGCCTCAACCAGCTTGATTCTCCCCGGAAGCACCAGACCTAGCTCACCTCAGCTCATTTTGGTAGAAGCTAGCTCACTTTAGCTTGGCTTAGTAGCTAGCAAAGAACTAGCAAGCTAAGCCAGCTAGAGTAGCCCCATGCCAGCCTCTTCAGCAGCAGCCAGCTCCAGCTCCAGCTCCAGACTTCTTCTCCTCAGCTCCTTCCTCCAAACCCTAGCTCCAACACCTTCTCCTCTACTCCACCTTTAGCTAAGCTAGCTTAGCTTATCTTAGCTTAGCTTAGCTTAGCTAACAACCAACTCCTTGGCCATTCATTACCTCCAAAATCAACCCTAGCTAGCTCCACCAACTCAAGCCTACCTAAGCTAGCTACCCTACTCAAGTTGGCACCACCTCCTAGCCATCCCTTCACCCCATTATCTCCACCAAAAGACACTTCAAGTTGGCGCCAAAAACCACCCCTAACCACCTCTATATTGGCGCCACTTTCAGCCCCTTAATCCACCCTACACCTACCCACATAAGCCATCCTAGCCATCCACCTAACCCCCCTTCTAGAATCCTTCTTGGCGCCAACTTAGACCTTCTTCTAGAAGCCCTTTTGGCGCCAATATCAAGGGGTGTCAACACACATAACCACCCCTTAGGTGTCCCTTAAGGTGGCGCCAAACACCCTTGGCCATTGGATCCTTAACCACCTCCCTCCTTCCATCTTAGCCATCCATTTCAAAGGTCACCATAGCCCCCCTCCTATTCTATAAAAGGCCACCACCTACCACCATTTTTAGGCATCCTCCCTTAGTATATTTTCTACCTAAACCACCTATACCTACGGCCAAGAAGAAGGAGTAGAGAAGGAGATTAAAGGGGCACATCACCAGCCCTTTTGGTGCCTTCTTCTCCCCACTCTCTTCAACTTGAGCCACGCCAAGGAGGAGGACTCTCCCACTTCAAGGAGGACGGCCAGGCAAAGGAGAAAAGCTTAGGGTGGACGTCCACCCTTGGAGAGAAACTTAGGGCACGCCCCCTTAGGGCTTGCCTTGGAGGTCATCACCTTGGCGGAGTTCTGCAAGGAAGGAGTTGAAGGATTCTTTTCAAGCTTGGGAGCCACCAACCTTGGAGCAAGAAGCCCTCTTCTTCACCATCTATCTAGAGGATTTGTGTTTTATTTTCTTATTTGCAATTTTCTAGTAGTACAAGCTTTCCTCTACTAGGCCTTTTGTAAAACACTTTATCAATTATCTAGTTGCCTTCTTTGCAATTTTTTTTTGTTTGCATTTCTATTTGCTTATTTTCAGCATTCTTCACTTCCTCTCCCTAATTATTCTAGGCCTTCACTTGCTTAGAGTGAGCTTAGGGAGAGGCTCTACTTGCCACTTTAGAGTAGTTCACTTAATTGGAAGTGTAAACACTTTTCCTGCCATAATTTCGCATGTTGCCTTAGTTCAAAAATAAAGAAAAATGGTATATTGAAAATTACCAAAAAGAAAGTTGAGATATATTCCAAGCAAGAGAATCACTATTGCAAACAATTGGCCTCCTTGGACGACCCTAGATACTTCCCTATCTAGGATTATAAATTTAAGAGCGAAAGCGGATTTACGCGTTACAACGACGTATTTTAACAAACCGCGTGAATTCGCCATCACTTTTTGGCGCCGTTGCCGGGGAGGCACGGCTTTGCATTAACTCATTTTCTCTTGCTTGAAGTGGATCTCATCCCCTTCTCTTTCTTTCTTTTGTGTGTGCAGGAACTACAGCGGGAAAGTGGGAATCTGGAAGCGAGAGCTTAAAGATCCTTTTCTTCCCGCGAAAATTCAGGTTGGTTCCTCTCTCTAGTCACATAATTAATTAAAACTACCAAAAATATATTAAACTTGGCTTTCAGGACCCTAAACACTTAAATTAAGTGGAGTGGTGCATTTTAAAATCATTGTTTGCTTGTATGCTTCTTTAGCACCATTCCATTGCAAGTATTGGTGTTCTGTTTTTCGGGTCTAGATTTCTGTCCAGACTTGAAAAATCGATTCCTAACACCACAGGCCTCCTAAAATCATAAAATTTCATAGAGTGATTCCCAATTAAGTTTGGAACATCTGTTCCAAATTTTAGATCAATTGGATTTGTATTTAATTTTTAAAAATTCGTGGATTACAGAGGGGTCACACCCTCTAATCTTGCTGTTTTGCTACTGTCCGCGAATTTTCAGAATTTTTATACTCATCCAATTTTTGTGAAATTTATCTTGTTGGAATCCCTGTGAAATTTTACATATCATATAAAATCATAAAAATTTTCTGAGGTCGGTGGTAATACTGAAAAGACTATAATACCCATGGGTATTATTTCTGGACTTTGACACCAGTACAATTAAAAATTCAAAACTATTATCAAACAAATTCCTAAAATCTTACAAAAATCTTTTCTGGAATCCTTGTTTGATCTTCTTCAAAGTAGTGGTGTTGTTTGACTTGTTTGGACCACTACTTAATTCTGAAAGCTAAAAATAATTCATTGGTAGTTAAAGGGATAATTGGTTTAGGGTTTCTTCTTTCTCTTTAGAGACTCAATTAAAAGGAAATATACAATCACACATACAACTTGTCTTTCCTTTGATTGTGAACTTTCAAACTTGTTTGAAAACTTAAAGAGAAAAACCCTAAAATTCATTTAATTAAATCACATCCTAAAAGACAAAAATATAAAAAAAATTGTGTGACAACTTGATTTTCATTGGAGCCACTCTCCAATTCCTGCACACACACAAAAAAATCAAATAACAGGGCAACAACCCAATAAACGCCCTCCACATTCCGTGTGCACTATAGAATCCTAGACCTAATTAAAATTTGTAGCAACTTGACCCCTAAGGCTTTATCAACTTAGGCTTGCTATTTAGGTCTTAAGTTTTCTTTAGTTAGTACCAATTCTGTCATCTGTATCTGGTGTTCAGGCTGAGGGGCCGTGTCAAACGACCAGGCGCGGGTTTGTACAAGCACCTGGGGTTTTCCCTGGGAAACGTTTGGGCCCAAACCTCCCCTTAAGCAACTTGGCTAGATTTGTTGATAGAACGGGTATTCACTATTGACTACTTATTTCCTATATAGACCAAGTCTTAGGTTATTATTAGGGAGTCACAATTAAGTTAGGTCTAGTTTTTGTTTGTTTGAATTGCACACTTTCTCTCATCTCCATCTCTTCTCCTCCCCTCCCGTTTCTTCCATTTTGCACGGGCGGCGGTCCAAAACTCCACACTTGGAGGGACCACTTGATTTTGCCTCCCCAAGAAAAGACTTTTCTGCATTCTTCCACTTCTTTTAAAATGGAAAATAAAAATTGGTCCTCTAACCCACATGTTAATTTTTCTTTCCCCTATTCTTCCACCCAGGAGCTTCTTAATCAGGCCCCTCCACCTAATTTCTACTCTATCATGGCTCAGCTACAAGTTAAGCAACAACAGTTGCATAAGGATTTAACAGACCTGGCCAACCAAGGGAATCCTGCCACACCTGCCCAAGCTCTACACATTCCACATCTCACCCCTTTTAACACCCACAAGAGAGAAAATCTGCATAAATCCCATGCTGAGTATAATTGTTATTCTGAGGCTTTCTATGGTTCAAAAGGGAATTATGTTTATCCCAATCATCACCCCACCCAGAATGTCCCTACCATCCAGGAGAAATTGAAAAATTCCTCTAATGGGGGGGATTATCTGACCCACTCCTGGACCAATTCGGTTCCACACCAACAACAGAACCCGTTTGGAGGGTATGGTTCAAATCAGACTTATCAATCTGGGCAATCTCAAGAAGACATTAATGCCCAGATGATGAAAACCTTGCAGGAGTTACAAAGAAAAACAAAGGAAACAACCCATCTTATTAACAATCTCAATGATCAAATTGGGGATATTCCGACTCAAAGGCCTGCAGGACACTCACCATCCCAACCCACACCAAACTTTATTAATCACAGGAACCAACACCCGGGTGTCTACCAACATCAGAACCACATGATTCGGCCTCCTATTAACCCAATATCACAGCACCTACCCAGTTTCTTTCAACATCAGGCCCCCCTACCTCCTCTCAGTGAACACCAAGCTGCATATGCAGAGACTATGAGGAGTGAGGAAACCACCATGGATTTAAGGCCTTCTCAATCAAATGATGAAACTGATTCTCAACCAATGCAGACTGACCCCCCTAACCTTAATAAGGAAGAAGAAAAAGAAACCCCAAAAACACTTGATTCAAACCCTATTTCCCACTCTCAAAAACTGCAATCAAACAATCCAAAATCAGAGCCCTCTGACCATAATTCTTTGGATTTATTTGAGCAAGTCGAGAGGAATATTCCCTTCCTAGATTCCCCCCATGCCTCTAAAGAATTTACTGCAAAAGGGCATGATCAGAATCTAGAAAGGTTGGTCCTTTCAAAGACAGCCAACTCAGTTTTTCAGAGCAAGCTGCCTTTCACAAAAAAGGACCAGGTCACATCACTTATCTCAATTGTCATAAGTGACACCATTTTTCGTGCCCCTCTCGACTTAGGTACCTCTAGTAATCTCATCCCCCCTGTCTTATTTGAGGAATTTCGATTCAGTGATTTAAAACCTACCAAGGTTCAATTTCAATTAGAAGATCGATCTACCATTCAACCGCGGGGAGTTGTTGAGGATAGTATTATCAAGGTCCGGAATTGTCTATTTCCGGTAAATTTTCTAGTCCTTGACATAGAGGTACCCAAGGCTCTCATTAATGCCATCCTTGGAAGACCTTTTCTGATTATGGCAGCAGCTAATATCAATTCTCATTCTGAGAAAATGAATATAAGTTGCAGTAACCAGACTTTCTCATTAGATTTATTTCAAGCTTCCAAGAGGTCCATTAATCACAAAATTTTTGAGGACACTGATAATAAAATGGAAGTAGTATTTGAAATGTCTATGTTGATCCAATCTCATTCATCTTTGACCACTATTGATCTAGATTTTTTTGATTCTTATTCTAAGGATAGTTATGTGGTCCAAGACTTTCCAGATCAACTAGGGTTTGACTTTCCCCCTTTTCATCTTCCTGAAACATCCATACTAACTTCACACACCCTACATCTCATTGACTCCATTCCCCATCCCTTTCCATTGGACCTATCACTCGACCCACCAGAATCTGGCAATTTACAAGCACTTAAACCATGGCCAGATTCGGGTCACTTTTCCATTTCTCTATTTTATTTTGATCCCTTTATCTTTACCACTCATCTTTTTAGGGATCTTGAGGAAGACACTTTTATTGTGGACATTCAAGTGTCCAATTATTTACATGATTTTCCGTCTTCTGTGCATACCTTCACGCCCGGCTGAATGGCGTAAAAGATAGCACTGGATGGGAGGTAACCCATCATTTTTTTTCTTGCTTTCCTTTTTTCTTCTTTTTCCAGGTTTTATTCATCCTAAACCTGACCGTTCTTCACTAAGGTGATTCCTTTTCCCTCCTAATGCATGAGGACATGGCATATCTTAAGCATGGCGGGGTGTTTTTAAATTTTTACGATCGATTTAGGATGTTTAAAACCTAAAAACATGGAATTTTCTTTAATTTATTTCCTGCTTGCATACCCAAAAAAAAAAAAAAAAAAAAAAAAAAAAAAAAAATATTGAAAACTTTTTGAGGAAAAATTTTGAAATCAGGACTACGGTCGAAAAATTCACTTCTGGTACAATGGGATTTAATCTTTAACAAACTAAGGATGAGGATATGGATCTGATCATTAGAATTCCAGGGTCTATTTTAGACTAGATCAGATATCCTTCTCTAAAATTCCACCTGAACTCATGATAGTTCAGGTGACTTGATCCTATTTTGTAATATGGAAAGTATTTGACTTAGTTTTTGATTCAAAAACCTGCGGTTCTTGAGAAACTTCTTGTGTCAATTTTCACACACAAGCCAACACTTAAAAATAACTAAAAATTATAAAAAAAAAAAAAAAAAAACTCCCTTGTTTGGATTTAGTAAAAGTCTGAAGCAGATCATTGGTTTGAGTTCCCACCGTCGAGAAGAAGGAAAAAACCTTCTTTGAGGACACGATGTCAACATGTTACCGCCTCGGTGCTGCTCTATATCTATATTTCATATCTTTAGACGGAGCATTAAAGCGCATTTCAGCAGCTCAAGTGTCTTGGACGGTGCTCTACCTATAGCGTCGGAGCAAGAGCTTGAGTTTGCTTGGAGCGCCCCTTTTCACCGCATCGTGTTTTGGGGTTGTGAGCTCCTGGGTGGTGTCATGGACAGTGCTATCCCGAAGTACTGGCGCCAGAGCCCCCTCGAGGAATGGTAACGGGAATGATGATACCGACACATCTGTTGTAAGACTAAGCTAAAAATAAGCATGGGGGAGAAAAAAAAAAAAAAATATATATATATATATAATAATAATAATAACACATCCTTATAAAAGTTGGCTTTTCACAAGCACAGACACAAGGTTTTAAAGGAATTTGCAAGTTGCGAATCAGATTCACGAGCCAGAAAAATCCTAAAAACAAACATTTCAAGTCATCTGAATTAACAAGGGGTTAATTTGCGAATTTTCTGAGGATATATTGATCCCGTTCTATCTAATGGTTGGATCCAAAAACAAATCCTGATGTTTATCTTCAACAAATCCCGTATCTCCTGTGTTTTAATCTACCAAGGTCCCTTAATCTCTTTTTCTCCTCAAAAATCAAAAAAAAATTAGATTTCCCAAAAATTCCGTTTTCCAAAAAAAATTAATGTTTTGCTAAGAGACTAGCAAAAGATAAGCATGGGGGTGTGATAAATGCCAGTTTATCATCATTTTTATGCTTTAAAACTAACCTAGCTCTTAGGATTTTACTCCGCAAACGGGTTTTTGGGCTGCATTTAGGCATAAATTAGGATAGGCATGCATTGCATTTTTTATTATTGTTTTAATGTGTTTTTGTGAGTGTTAGGGATGTACAGATTCACAGATTCCTAAAACCCTAGCACTCAAGAAGGCAATTGGTGAAGGAGAAGCCCAGACTAGTTGGAACCCAGCTTGATCCAGCTCACCATAGCTGGAACCTAGCTTACTTGAACTAGGGTTAGCTCATCCCAGCTCCATTCAGCTAATCTCAGCTGGATGGCAGCTCAAGAGAGTTTACCTTAGCTCACCCTAGCTCAAGTCAGCTCAGATCCAGCTCAACTTAGCTGAGTCTAGCTCACCTCAGCTCCCACTAGTTCACAGGGAGCTCTAGCTAGCTCAGCTGAGTTGACAGGAGTTCACCCCAGCTCAGATCCAGCTACATTCAGCTCCACTCAACTCCAGCCAGCTGAAGAAGAATTCATCTCAGCTCAGGAAGCTCAAGTCCAGCTCCCGGGGATTCAGCTTAGCTCAACTCAGTTGAGCTAAGCTACCTTAGCTGCCTCAACCAGCTTGATTCTCCCCGGAAGCACCAGACCTAGCTCACCTCAGCTCATTTTGGTAGAAGCTAGCTCACTTTAGCTTGGCTTAGTAGCTAGCAAAGAACTAGCAAGCTAAGCCAGCTAGAGTAGCCCCATGCCAGCCTCTTCAGCAGCAGCCAGCTCCAGCTCCAGCTCCAGACTTCTTCTCCTCAGCTCCTTCCTCCAAACCCTAGCTCCAACACCTTCTCCTCTACTCCACCTTTAGCTAAGCTAGCTTAGCTTATCTTAGCTTAGCTTAGCTTAGCTAACAACCAACTCCTTGGCCATTCATTACCTCCAAAATCAACCCTAGCTAGCTCCACCAACTCAAGCCTACCTAAGCTAGCTACCCTACTCAAGTTGGCACCACCTCCTAGCCATCCCTTCACCCCATTATCTCCACCAAAAGACACTTCAAGTTGGCGCCAAAAACCACCCCTAACCACCTCTATATTGGCGCCACTTTCAGCCCCTTAATCCACCCTACACCTACCCACATAAGCCATCCTAGCCATCCACCTAACCCCCCTTCTAGAATCCTTCTTGGCGCCAACTTAGACCTTCTTCTAGAAGCCCTTTTGGCGCCAATATCAAGGGGTGTCAACACACATAACCACCCCTTAGGTGTCCCTTAAGGTGGCGCCAAACACCCTTGGCCATTGGATCCTTAACCACCTCCCTCCTTCCATCTTAGCCATCCATTTCAAAGGTCACCATAGCCCCCCTCCTATTCTATAAAAGGCCACCACCTACCACCATTTTTAGGCATCCTCCCTTAGTATATTTTCTACCTAAACCACCTATACCTACGGCCAAGAAGAAGGAGTAGAGAAGGAGATTAAAGGGGCACATCACCAGCCCTTTTGGTGCCTTCTTCTCCCCACTCTCTTCAACTTGAGCCACGCCAAGGAGGAGGACTCTCCCACTTCAAGGAGGACGGCCAGGCAAAGGAGAAAAGCTTAGGGTGGACGTCCACCCTTGGAGAGAAACTTAGGGCACGCCCCCTTAGGGCTTGCCTTGGAGGTCATCACCTTGGCGGAGTTCTGCAAGGAAGGAGTTGAAGGATTCTTTTCAAGCTTGGGAGCCACCAACCTTGGAGCAAGAAGCCCTCTTCTTCACCATCTATCTAGAGGATTTGTGTTTTATTTTCTTATTTGCAATTTTCTAGTAGTACAAGCTTTCCTCTACTAGGCCTTTTGTAAAACACTTTATCAATTATCTAGTTGCCTTCTTTGCAATTTTTTTTTGTTTGCATTTCTATTTGCTTATTTTCAGCATTCTTCACTTCCTCTCCCTAATTATTCTAGGCCTTCACTTGCTTAGAGTGAGCTTAGGGAGAGGCTCTACTTGCCACTTTAGAGTAGTTCACTTAATTGGAAGTGTAAACACTTTTCCTGCCATAATTTCGCATGTTGCCTTAGTTCAAAAATAAAGAAAAATGGTATATTGAAAATTACCAAAAAGAAAGTTGAGATATATTCCAAGCAAGAGAATCACTATTGCAAACAATTGGCCTCCTTGGACGACCCTAGATACTTCCCTATCTAGGATTATAAATTTAAGAGCGAAAGCGGATTTACGCGTTACAACGACGTATTTTAACAAACCGCGTGAATTCGCCATCAATAGTTTTCCTCATTTTTCTCTGAGTTGAGTTACTTAGTAATCTGAGAATCTAGATTCTGTAGTACTAGTCTCTATGTAGCACCATGCGAGAATGAGCCACCAAATATATAATCCTTTCCCCTAGAGATTCTCTACCTAAGCCTTAAGCTGGGATGAGATTCATAGAATATCTTGAGTACCCCGAGGAAAGAAGTCTGCCTATCCCACTAGAATTTTTACTAGGGATCAAGTACAGGCTTTAGAGGTGTATTAGTTTTCACTCGAATCCGTTGCAAAAGCTACATAGCCACACTTTCACGATTGTCTGGATTTCTAGAGCATAAGATGAAAACAAAAAGGAGAAAAATCTCTACGCGCACACTTGATAAAATAATCAGTCCCTTAAGGACCTTTGCAATAAATAATTTAGTCTTGCATTTGCTAGGGACTAGCAAGATTTAGGCATGAGGGTATGATTGCGTAGCAATCATAGGTCTTAATTGACCTAGATTAAGCTAGGGCCTAGCATAAGTTAGGGTTATTCACGCATGCATGTGCATTATCTGCATCTTTACTGCTTTACTTTAGCTATGCATAAAATAATGCTATAATGTGCTGATTAAGTGCATTATGTCGATTGTAGGTAATAAGTAGATCTGGAGGAAGATCTGAAGCTAGATCTGGAATAACGGGAGTTGTAGCAGAGCTGGAGCAGAAGGCTTAGTTCAGATATAGGAACAATAATGTAAGAGGGTTAAAGGTTTTCTATTCTATTAAGTAGGAATAAAGTAGTTAAATGTGAAGAGCTTAGGTCCATCCTAGCCCTAGGATAGCGTAGAGACTTCCCCAAGCCTTAGCCACCCTTAGATTAGGTCACAACACCCTAAGAAGTCCTAAAACCCTAGCTCAAACCTTTATCTGGAATTCCAGATAAGTTATAGGACGTCCAGGACCCTTAGGCATCTCCCGCACACCTCAAACCCACTTCTGCAGTGTAATTGGACGTCTAGGCACTTTGTCGGACGTCCAATTTCTGCATTACACCCAAAACATAACCCAAAATCCCTCCTGACTCTGATTGGACGTCCAGACAACAAATCTGGACTTCTAATTTCTGAGTATAAGACGTCTGACACTATTTTTAGACGTCTGATATTGCTCTCCAATTCCTATTTTGAGATTTAAGCCTTGATTTTGGATCTCTAAGTCCCTAAACCCAATTCCAACCCCATAGGAACCTAAGTTAAGGTGCCCTAACCCTAGTACATCATCTCTAGACCTCCCTAAGGACCTAATTAGGTCCTCACTAAACCTAATTGACTTGGATCATTGTCACTTCCATCAGCCTATTCAATTGGACTCATTGAGTCCAATTGAGCCCTGATCTCAACACACACTGTCCAATTGGACTCAGTGAGAGTCCAATTGACCTAGACCTAAATTAATTGAGTTGTTTTACTCTCAATTAGGTTTCCACAAACCCAATTAAACTTGTATCAACTTCAATTGCACCTTACCTTAGTGAATTAGGGTTTATAACCCTAATTTGAGACATACCTTGACCTAAACCCACTAGAACCTAACAAAATCAACCTAGCCACCTATGTTTCAACCCACACACACCATCATCATGAAAATACCTAGCCTAAAGTTCTCTAGAACTCTCTACCTTGTGTGCTTGCCCTGGCTGCCAAAATTAGCAACCAAGAGCCATTCAATTTTTAGATGCACATTTGGTGGATCTGAAAACCTCCATCCATCCTCTCTCTCTCACTCTCCCACGAGTTCCCACCATAGGCCTCTCTAGAGAATTCCATAATTCTCTAGGGAGCTTGCCTTAGGTCTATAAAAAGACCTAAGGGGTGGTCATTCACATCCATTCACTTCCTTGGCAATTGACACTCTTGGCTCCATTGGTTCTATTCACGCCCACTTCCACCTAGGTTAGCCACTCCACCTCCATGAGCTCACTGCCAGTATCATGGAGGCCACATGCCAAGACGTTGGATCACTCCTCCCTCTCTCCAGGGGTCAGCCTAAGCAACATTGGCTGCCCCTCATTCTCCACCCAACCACTTCAAGGCCATCGGGGACCACCCCTGAATGCCCTTTTATTCTGCTAGATTTAGTTTATGCTCTCCATTATTTTTACTGCTTTTTTTACTGCTTAGTAGCGTAGTCTTAACTTCTCCCCCAATGATGCATGCGAAATCCCCTTGTAGATTCTTGTATGCAATCATTTTATGGTAGCTAGATTTCCATTTCAAGCATTTATGTACAAGCGTTCCTCTAAATTTCTTGTGCAAACAACTCCCCAATGAATGAATGAAAATGCATTTATATATATATATATCTCTTTATGTGTTTGAAATCACCTTGAGCTTATTGATTGATATTATATTTGCATGATTCAAGTTGCCTATTTCTAACTCCTAATATTCTTGCAACTAAGGATGTCATACTTAACTACATAATAATCACAAATCGGCATGCGATTCTAAACAAAGTAGAGCAATAGAAGATCGATGTTAGAAGTAAACAATTGCCTCCCAAAGATGAACGACCGGGACTCAAAGTTTCGTTATTTTTACAAACTTAATTTTTGACGAACATTTTTACACGACTATTCTATGATTCCAACGACTTTCAAATTGTCGAAAATGGTTCCTATCACTACTATTGTGCAGAAGCTAGATGTGCGACGCTGCTGAAGGAGAAGGGGCATGGAAGCCGTGCGGGCACGTAGTGGATGGCTACTGTTGCGGGCGTGGCAAGGGCGTGCACGCTAGAGATGTGCGTGGGTGGGGCCCATGGAATGGCTCTGCTGTAGGCGGTGGCTACACAAAGATGGCGAGGAAGGGTTGCGGGGTGTGATGTGTTCCTGTGCTCGGTGGAGCTGGAGGGAGGTGTGCGCTGGAGATGCATGTGGGCGGTACACTCACGTGGGCTGTGCGCGAGTAGGAAGCTACTCGGTCTAGAGGAGGCACAGCGAGGGGGCATGCACTAGAGGCAAGGGGGAGCAGCGAGGGCGTGAGCACTAGGGGATGGCTGGGGCTGCTCGCTACTGCTGTGCACGCAGAGAGGCATGGCGCATGTGCAAGGAGAGGGTGATAACTGGTGGGTCTGTTGGCATTGGAGGTGATGGGTTATGTTGGGTTGAAACAAAGGAGGAGGAAGAATGAAGAAGAAGATGAATAGTGGCAAACACACGGTAATGAAGTTGGTGTAGGTTGAGGCACTTTGAGGGCAATGACGAAGCATGGTGGTGTGAGGCTCTGTAGATGATGATGTGGCCTGTCACCCCACATGACTAGAGTAGCGGAGCTCTCCCCGCAGTAGAGGCCCACAGTGTGGATTGGAGGAGCTTTGAGCTCTGCACGGTGGTGAAGTGGGATGATGGCCTGTTGAACACTGTCGTCTCCTCCCCCCTCTTGTGGCTATAGCCAATTCATTTAAAATCACAATAGGTGGGAGTAGATCCTCGTGAATGATGGCAACTAGTAAAAATGAATGGGCACAGGAGGAGGAGGTAGAGTAGTTACCTACTGAAGAAGAATAATAACAATAATAAAATAATTAGGATTATTTATACATAACTCAATTTCTATGTAAATTAAAATAATGTATGTAATGCACCTAATTGGTTAACTAATCAAATGCATGCAATTCTAAGTTAATTCTATATGGATTTAGATGTGAATTAATTTATTTACATCCTATTGTATGCTATCTAAATGTTAAAATTAACTTAATGTCTAGGCACTTAAATACTTAAAGAGCCCACAAATATGAGCTAATCAAATACCCCGATGCCTAGTTTTTTCTACTCCCTAGCAAATTCAAGCACGACTTAACACTCTAAGTTATCCAAGCTAACTTAATTGACCTTTCCATAGAAATTAGGTTGAACCATCTAACCCTATATCATAACGTACCCAAGTAGTTGTTGAGCTATAGACTAGGTCAGCTAAGGACTAGTTGTAGGCACAAGTTTCCTTAATTTCTAACTCTACCCTAGGGTTTATTGGTCCCAGAGATTAAACCATCTGTGCATGTGCATTGGTATGATTTATTTGAGATTGGTATGATTGTCAACATAGAAAGAGAGTAGGAAAGATTTTTTTTTATAATATATAATTTTTTTGTTTGATTCCTCTAAGTCTAACCTTTGATCTGCTATCAGCATGGTCTGTGTCAGATTCATTGTCCCCATCACTGAACATCGAGGGGTGCCTGGCTTTCGATGCTTCGAGATAGCACCGCCCAAAGGGACCCCAAGAACTCCTAGAAATTGACACTTTGAGAGAGTATCGCTCATGGATTTCTTATGTGAATTCAGGCCTGTGGCAATCGGCACTTTGAGATAGGGCCACACATGGTACCTGAACTGCATAATGTGCTTACATGCCCCCTAATCGACGTGAACTTTGTGAATTAAAATTGGGGTTTGGAGGACACATTGTCGTAGCACACAAAATGCTTCTATCAGATAAAATTTATAACCAAAACTCGAAAACTGAGTCCCAAGTCAAACACGGGGAGGCGAACATTTGGTTTTAAAAATTCGCACTTCGCTTTTATTTATTTTTGGTCATTTTTATCTTTTCTAATTTTTTTTCATTTTTAGCAAGCAAGAGACCAGGTAGATGACTTCTAGCTAATCTACTTGCAACAATATAAGAGAGAGAGAAAGAGAGAGAAACAATCATCTATTTATAAGTGAAACGTGGCACCATCTAGGTTGCCCAACGTCGACCAGCAGCAGCGCACGCGCACTGCCGTAGCCATGCACAGCGCACCCTCTCTTTTGTAGAAGGTGCCACATTGCTCAGATCGAGATGATTCCTGTGCTGTTAGACTCCGATTGTTGTCTTAATCAGATTCGAACGGTCTGATCATCCATCCAAGGTTTTTAAATAAGTCTTCTTCTCTCCTGACTATAAAAAGGACCTAATTAACCTGAAATACATACAACTACCCTTAATGCACGTTGATGCATGTTATGCAATATTTATAACATGAAATGAAAATGTAAGCCTAAGAACAAGCATGAATAGGCATGTTAACCTAAATAGATGTGTCTATATCAAGGGAGCAATCAGGTGGCTGGAGAATAGGGGCCTTGGTGATAGCCTGACGTAGTTGCGTGAGCGCTCGTATACAGTCGAGGCCCATATCAAATGGTACGTCAGTTGATAGGAGATGAGTTAATGGTCTAGAAATCTTGGAAAAGTCTTTGATGAATTTCCTATAGAAATCGACATGTCCTAAAAAGGAGTGGATTTGTTTGACAGAGCAAGGCACAGGTAATTATGTAATCACCTCAAGCTTAGCTTTGTCCACCTCAATACCTGATAACACTACATAAGGGGGTGATAATTATGTTGAATATGGCCCATCTTTAGAATAAAAGGCACAACATAAGTAGAATAGGAGCATTGCATGCATCATGTACCAAGATTTCTCATAAACTGTATTAATGGCCATTTGTGTAAGCATTTGTCAAAGCAGGCCTCAGATGAGCAATCGGACCGCACGGATTGATTTAGAACAATGAACGGAGTCCAACGAACTCAAGATCGGTGAAATCCAACATCCGGAGCTCCTACAATGGGCCCAAGAAGTTCTGACCGTTGATCTAGAGATCAACAACCTAGATTGCGCCACGTCAGGCCTACCCCACCGTGCGCTGCGCCTTCAGCTAGCCGAGATCAAATCTCAGCCGTCGATTTTTGATCGAACGGCCGAGACTCGCGCGCCTACCCGCGGTCGCCTCGACAAAGCGCGGGTGTGGTGTAACGGTTAGTGCGCACGCCCGCACGCACACGACACGAGTTCGAGCCGTGTGGAGGTGAAATTGAAGACAGGAGATGGGCGCGGAGAAGTTGGGCTGCCCGATAAGTAGCGGGCGGTCGAGATCTTGCCACGCGGCGCAACCGTAGCTCATGGGCATCCACGCGCGCGTGCACGGTGAGCGATGACGTGCATGCACACGCATGCCCGAGGCACGATCCCAGTGTAGCCGAGGAGGACTCTCAACCGTCCGATCCTTGATCAGACGGCTCTCATTCAGCGACCGTGGAACGCATGAAGAGAAGAAAGGAGGTGGGCGGCTGACCGGCGGCTAGAGGGCTTCACCGACATTTTTGGGAGTGGTTTTGGCGACGCTCTGGATGTCGCTAAAGCCCCTTCTTCTTTTAGGAAGCCCTTAACTCTATTTAAACCCCCTCCAACCACCATTCAAGTCATTCACTCCCTTTGCAACTACTCCACCCCTCTCATAGTTAGCTTTAGTCCCTCTTGTAATCGCGAGAGACGACAAGCCATTGACGGAGCCTCCTCCACCGCCGTGGCTGCCTTGTCGCTCTCCACTCTCTCTCTCTCTCTTTTAAGCTTTCTATTACTTTTGTTGAAGCATGTATTTAATGTTGTAAGTTATGAACTACAGGTGCATGATTAGTGAAGTATTCTTCGTTCAATTGTCATTTTAATTTCCGTTCAAGTTGCATGATCAAACAAACAACTTTCTAACCCTAAACTCTCTCTCTCTATCTCCCTCTCTCACTTTTCAAAATCGCATCTTTTGCAAGCAAAATTCTGCACTGTCCATGACAACAAGTGGTAAGTAAAAATTCGATTTTCACGCTTCCCTGAGACCGACACTCAGACTCACCTCCATTTACTTATTTTAAAACCGACGTTGCAAGTGCGACTATAATGACACTCCTTAACACACACGCACAACAACACGTCAGTTTTTGGCGCTGTTGTCGAGGAAGCAACGGATTTGTTTTATCACCTCCATTCCACATTCATCCTTACATCATCTAATGCCTTATTTTCCTTTTTACTTGATGGTTGTAGGAATTCTGTGCATGCACGGTGAAGCGACGCATTCCACAACGGTAGCAAGGGAATAGGCGCTACGAGGACCAATAGTGGGTAATGTCTCTCTCATTGTTTGCTTGCGTGAAAAAACTAAAAAAAAATTTGTAAAAACTGAAAAAAATTGGCATGGTGTATGATTGCTTGACCCACATCCGTAACACATCACCCCAAAAAAAAATGTACACTCTAACATTCTGAATAAATTCTTGGAGTGTTCTTTTCTTTTTCTTGAGTGGTGTTTGCGAGGCCACCATGAGTTGACCTGGGCTGCACCAATCAACCCTAAAACTGACTCATCTAATAGAAGCTTCATGATCATTAGGATAAGTACACGAGGGTTTTAGAGCCTCTACACAATAAAAAGGAAATCTACTTTCACCAAGTTGTGTGCAGAACTTGACGTGCCCACTGAAACTTGTTTGAAAACATTAAAACACGTCAACCCTAAAAAGCGCTAAAGTAAGGATGAAACACTAAAAGACACCACATCTTAACAAATCCTTGCTTGGAAACCATGTTTTGCTAGGAGCACACACTTTGAAATTGGAAAATTAAGAGGCACCACCCCAATCAACGCCTCATCACATAACCCTAAGCATAAGCACTATCCTAGCCCTTTAAAACTGAGTAGACGTGCCCTAGGCAGGACTGAGTTAAGTCTCAAAAGGCGAGGTTTTGTTCGCTAGGCACTTGGCTTTCATTCCCTTGGTAGAATCTGGTGACTAGGCTGCGGGGCAGTGTCAAACGACCACGGTTGTGGGGTCTACGGAACCGGAGGCTCATGCCAATGGAAGAACCTTCCCTGCAATCCCCTCGTAATCAACCTGGCCAGATTAGCTTTGGGAAGGGTAGTCCAGTGCTTACGAGCTTAATCACCCTTTTAGAGATTTCTAGGTCCCCTAAGGAACACAACATAAGGACTAGGCTTGTTTGCTTGGTTGAGTACACAACTCTCTCTCATCTATTCTTCTCGCATCCCTCCATTTCTTCCAAACCATGGATTTCAATGCCTATCCATCTTGGCCAAACTACCCCCAACAGGATTTATATGCTAACCCAAGTAGACCATACCCACAGCCTACTTTGGCTAACCAACCACCAAGTCGGGGATACAACCTTGAATATCCCTCTTGGCCCAACTGTCCCAACTATGACCAAACCGCACCAACCTCTTATTGGAATACACCCAACATAGCCACCCAAGGGTACGATTCAAATCGTGGGGCTCCATATCTCGATTCTCCTCACGATGCCTCATCATTTATGTCCGACCCGCTCTACTGTGATAGGACCTACACTTTAGGAGAACACCAAGAACCCTACCCATCTTAGGATGATAACCAAGAAAGGTCATCTGAATTCAACAACCTTTCCTACTTGACCTTTGGATTAGAAGGAGTTCTAGACAAATGGAAATCAAAAAATGATCAGAAATCTAGGCAAGCTTAGGATCATCAACCTTTGATTTGGTCCCCTGATGAAGAATCTGACTGGGAGGAGAACTTAGAACCTCAACTATTATGGAGTAGGACCAAACAGAGAATGGTTCCCCTTGAAGAACTGGACCCTGAACATGATAGAATAGAGGACCCACACAAAAACCTAAACACCAGTATGGATTCCGATCTACAACATCAACCATACTCTCTTAACCTGGATTTCAAGGAGGAAATCTAAAGGAGACCAAATGACACCATGTCAATTCTTGATAACCTCCAGTTAGAACTACACAGATAGAATCAAGAATTGGTTAAAGGGCAACAGGCCATGTTGGATTTGTTCCAACAATTAGGGGAAGAAGGCTAGAGAAAGCTGTTGCACACAACGCCATTCATGGAATTCATAAAGCAAGGACCTACCATGATCAATTGGACTACACCCAGTCATCCTAATTTGGTTCAGTCCACCATTGATACCCCTCAAGAGTTGGACAGCTCAGTGGATAAGGACAGCAAGGATTCCTCGGAACACAATTTGGGGAGCATTGAAAGCAAACATCAGGAGGAAACTGAGAATGTGAGGGGAGAGGCCTTGGAATCCGAATCTAATCGGCCTGAGAGAAGCAATCCGGTGGGAGAAGCAGCTAGCATCATAGATGGAGAATGGAGTTACAATTTCAAAGAAATTGATTATGAATCGAGTGGAATCCCCATCACAAATTTGGAGGAGGGCCAAGAGAAAGAATATGATCTAGAGGATGAAATTGACCCTACCTCTAATGCAACCCCAAACAGTGAATCTTATACAAAGGAGGTTGAAGAAAATATTCTTGAGATCAAGGGCTTGGAGGGAATGAGCAATGAAACCATAGTTGCGGAAGAGATGGATTCGTCTTTGGAGAGAGGCCTCATGCTTGATTGTAGGGCTTATTTTGAAACTCTTGACTTTGTTGCCTGCCCTACCAAAATAAAGATCCCACAGCCCGAATGCACTGGAATTGATACACTTTCGATGGATTACAATTTTATGGGGACACAAGCTGAATATAAAACCTACATCTTTAGTGTCTGGCATGTGATATTTGGGGTGCATTCGTCCACAGCAACTTGTTTGCATGCCCATAGACTAAAAGAGGATCTGACACTGGCATGCATGATACATCTGTTGCAGAATTACCGCCCCTTAGGAATGGGACTCCACCACAACCTTATTATCATCTATGGACTTCTGATTTTAGGTCTGGTTAATTTTGAACATATCTCCTTGACCCAAACCATTCCTATTTGCGCACCGCCAAGCTGGAGGCGTTAAACTTAGCGCTTCCTGGGAGGCAACCTAGAGGATTCAGATTGATCTGGTAGTTTACGTCACTCAGGTACTATCTTTTTGAACCCTTTGGCATCCATGTATCTACCAATGAGGACATTGTCCAACTTAAGCATGTGGGGTGGTAAATTGCATAATCCTGAGCTCAATAAATCAGTCTGAATGAATAAATAAATTTAAAAAAAAAATGAATTTAGGAAGAAAACTTAGGTATTAGAAACTTGTCAATAGTGGGAAATAATACAAAAAGAACCTAAACACTTAGACTTTTCAGGCCTTCAGGCTTAATCAGCTCTGGTGTCTGTTAAAATATGGATTTAGTGGTGAATCCTTACAACCTTAAGCTATTCTAATCCACCTACTAAATAAGGTAATAAGTATACGACTTATCAACTCACCCTCTAACTCAGAAAAACTTTGAGTCTAAGCATCTGCACCCATTTTTGCACAGACTCACTTCTCGGAGATTTTCACAGAAATTGGGTAGCTAATGAACTCTCTAGGGTGGTATGGCTGGCAAGTTGTCATGGGTAACAATCCATTGGCAGGTTGTCCAGAACCCAGCCACAGGCCATTTCTTCTTCATTGCCTCTAGGTACATTTGAGATCAAGGAAGCCACCTATGAAAAAAAAAAAAACAAGAAAAGAAAATAAACCACACTTCACCGCACAAGTATGGCTAGCAAGTGATCGTGGGTAACAGCCGATTGGTCGGTTGTCCAGAGCCCAGCTCAATAATTGCACAAAAAGAAACTAAAACACCTAAGGAAGAAGCGAGGAAGTAGTACAAGCCGGGGAGATATACACTGGAAAAATCCTTATGTTGACCCCAATTAAAATAAACATAGGGAGAAAGCTACCAATTGAACAAATACACCTTCAGGAAAATTTGTTTCCTTTTTCGGTCACCTAGAGGTGTAGAAACTTGAAGTCTGTCTCAATTACCGTTAAGTGAGTCTATCACAACATTCACACCAAGATGCTTAGCACTTAGGGTTTTGACCGAGTTTTGGGTGGGTTGGGTAGCCGTAAAACGTTACCAACCCACACTGAATTCCGAAAAAATTCTAAAAAATGTATATATACATATGTATAGTTATATACATTAAAGCAAGGATTCAGGCGATTCGTATTTTGCCAGACACCTGGGCGCTGTTTAGTCTTTGTAGATTAAGATCTTTGTATATTTCCTTTTATTGACAAGTAACAAAGTGTCCAAGCAATTACTTCTTAAATTCTGAAAGGATATAAAAGCTAGAATAAACCTTGCTAGGGACTAGCAAGGAGTAAGCATGGGGGTATGATAACACTACACAAGGGGGTGATATTTATGTTGAATATGGCCCATCTTTAGAATAAAAGGCACAACATAAGTAGAATTGGAGCATTGCATGCATCATGTACCAAGATTGCTCATAAACTGTATTAATGGCCATTTGTGTAAGCATTTGTCAAAGCAGGCCTTAGATGAGCAATTGGACCACACGGATGGATTTAGAACGACGAACAGAGTCCAGCGGACTCAAGATCACCAAAATCCGACATCCGGAGCTCCTACAATGGGCCCAAGAAGTTCTGACCGTTGATCTGGAGATCAACGGCCCAGATTGCGCCACGTCAGCCCCGGCCCACCTCGTGCTGCGCCTTCAGCCAGCCGAGATCAAATCTCGACCGTCGATCTTCGATCAAACGGCTGAGACTCACGTGCCCGCCTGCGGTCGCCGCGACAAAGCGCGGGCATGGCGCAACTGTTGGCGTGCACGCACGCGACACGGGTTGGAGTCGCGCGGAGGCGAAATTGAAGACGGGAGATGGGAGCGAAGAGATTGGGCTGCCCGATCAGCAGTGGGCGGCCGAGATCTTGCCACGCGGCGTGACCACAGCTCACGAGCGTCCACACGTGGACACGCGTGCCCAAGGCGCGATCCCAGCACAGCTGAGGAGGACTCTCAGCCGTCTGATCCTTGATCGGATGGCTCCAGTTCAGCGGCCACGGATCGCATGAAGAGAAGAAATGAGGTGGGCAGCTGACCAGCGGCTGGTGGGCTTCACCAACGTTTTTGGGAGTGGTTTTAGCGATGCTCTGGATGTCGCTAAAGCCCCTTCTTCTTTTAGGAAACCCTTAACTCTATTGAAACCCCCTCCAGCCACCATTCAAGGCATTCACTCCCTTTGCAACTACTCCACCCCTCTCTTAGCTAGCTTTAGGCCCTCTTGTAATCGTCGGAGATGACGAGCCGTCGACGGAGCCTCCTCCGCCGCCGTGGCTGCCTCGTAGCTCTCCACTCTGTCTCTGTCTCTCTTTCTCTCTTTTAAGCTTTCTATTACTTTTGTTGAATCATGTATTTAATGTTGTAAGTTATGAACTACTAGTGCATGATTAATGAAGTATTCTCCATTCAATTGTCATTTTAATTTCCATTCAAGTTGCATGATCAAACAAACAACTTTCTAACCCTAAACTCTCTCTCTCTCTCTATCTCCCTCTCTCACTTTTCAAAACCGCATCTTCCGCAAGCAAAATTTCGCACTTTCCATGACAACAAGTGGTAAGTAAAAATTTGATTTTCACGCCTCCTTGAGACCGACACTCGGACTCACCTCCATTTACTTATTTCAAAATCGACATTGCAAGTGCGACTATAACGACACTCCTTAACACACATGCACAACAGCACGTCAATACCCCATTCAGAGATAATGTGACCGAGAACAATCCCCTCGTGTACCATAAAATGGATTTTCTCCCAAGAAAGCACGAGGTTCACGTCAATACAACTTCTGAGGATATGAGTCATGTTGGCTAGACAATCATCAAATGAGGGTCCGAAGACTGAAAAGTCATCCATGAAGACCTTAACAAAATCACCCACCATATCATGAAATATCGGCAGCATACATCTCTAGAAAGTTGTTGGCACGTTACAGAGTCCAAATGGCATCCTTCTAAATGCGAAGGTGCCATAGGGGCAGGTGAAGGTGGTTTTCTCTTGGTCTCAAGGGTCAATAGTCACATGGTTATATCTAGAGAATCCATCCAGGAAATAAAAGAAAATTATTTGCCGCTAACCACTCCAAGATTTTGTCAATAAAATTTAGCGAAAAATGGTCTTTCTTTATTGCAGCATTTAGTTTACTATAATCTACACACACTCTCGAAGATGTAGGAGTGCGTGTAGGGATAGATACGTCCCTGACATTGAAACTGATGGTGAGTCCCGCCATTTTGGGCAAGACATGAATTGGGCTCACCCAGGGGCTGTCGCTGATCGGGTAGATTATACCTGCATCCAACCACTTAGTAATTTCCTTTTTAATGACCTCCTGCATGTTAGGGTTGAGTCGTCACTGCATCTCACAAAAAGGTCAAGCCTCCTCCTCTGTGAATACACGGTGAGTGGAGTAGGAGGGGCTAATGCTAGTTAAATCAGATAAGGACCATCCAATGGCTACCTTGTGTTCTATGAGGATCTTCATTAGCTTGCAATCTTACTCCCTAGTCAGTTTTGAACTAATAATAACAAGGAGCATTTCATTTGTTCCTAGAAAAATATATTTAATCGTGTCAGACAACACTATCAAATTGGGAGTGGATGGTGAAAGATCTGGCATTTCTTGGGATGAGAGTGTCCCAAAAGGATCAGAAGAAAGAAGGGTAGAAGAAAGAAGTTGGCTCTCAGATTGGCCAAGAAGAGGAGCATCTTGGATTGATGGATCTAAGAGAGGGGCTTGATGAGCACCTCATCATGAACCCTAACTAGCACTTTTTGACCTAATAAATTGAACAAAAGCTCCTACAAAACCTAATGGAAGGCTTAAATCTGGGAATTAAAAATCTGAGAATAAAATAATTCACAAGGGGTAAAACTACAATTTTACCATCGCAGTACATAAATGGGATTTCTAAGGGTCTAGACACAGGTCAAATGGGCTTACTAAGAGAAAAAGTGGGATGGTTTGATCAGGAAAGGGTTATGACAATCTAGGAACTAAATGACATTCTATAACCCTAAAATAAACCCACTTTAATTCACAAAGTTCCAGGCAAGATAAAAATAAATTAAACCCTATAAAATTCAATAAAAAATATCTCCTAGGGTTTGGAACCTTCAGTTTGGCCATTGGAACCTGTCTTGACTAAGATTGAGAACCATACCCAATTTTTGACCTAAGTTGGGTTTTTATGCAAAATGTCTGGTCAAACATGGTCAAATCTAAAATACAACCTCACCATTGGATTCCTTAGGTCCAAATTAGATTTATACCAAAATGTGGACCTAAGGAAAGGTCGCCTTAACCCACTTTACAAAATGGTCCTCAATAATTAGTTTTTGACCCTCAGCTTTTTGGACCCTTGTAGATACCCCCCTACCTTTCTCTAATCTTTCTTCTATCAGGTCCCTCTGCCCCCGCCTACGCAGGCCATACCTCCGGCGACTTTGCGCGAAAGATGGCGCTACACAAATCTGGGGAGCCAGCCCCAGATTTGAAAGGACTCCTTATGCTGTCCTCTTTTGCATGGGCCGACTCCCATGCCCTGTCGGCCACCAAACCTCTCGTGCGAACGCTCATGAGGTATGGGTCTTTTTTCCGCCATGCCTCCAACGAGGACCCCACGTCTTCTCCTCACGATTCCCTCTCGGCCAGCACTTATTTAAGGAACGGCAGTGCCTGCCGCTTCCTTCAAGCCTGTTTTGGCCAAGGAAATCCATCAATTTTAATCTCCTCCTGCTCCGGATATTCGCTCGCAGGCTCCAGTGACCATCCTCCTCCTCTCTCGTAGCCCTACCACCATACCAGTGGTAGGGTTACCTCTGCCGTTGTCCGCCGCACCTGGCCGTACCAGCAGGTGCCTTCCAGCACCTCTTCCTCGTCACCGTCCCTTTTCCTGGGCACTTTTGTCTCTGGCAACAGCAACACAGCTGCTGATAGAGATTTTACGCGGTTTGTAAAATACGTCATTGTAACGCGCAAAATCGATCAACTCTTAAATTTATATTCCTAGATAGGGGAGTATCTAGGGTCGTCCAAGGAGGCCAAATGTTTGGAAAATTGGTTCTCTTTCTTGGAATAAAAATCTCAACTTTCTTTTTTAGTATTTTTCAATATATCATTTTTTTTTGTTTTTGAATTAGGACAACATGCGAAATGGTGGCGAGAAGGTGATTTATACTTCAAATTTAAAATACTACTTCCAAGTGGCAAGTAGAACCTCTCCCTAAGCTCACTCTAGGCAAGTCGAGGCCTAGAATAATTAGGGAGAGGGAGTGAAGAATGCTAAAAACAAAGCAAGTAGAAATGCAAATAAGAAATTGCAAAGATGGCAACTAGATTAATGAAAAGTGTTTTACAAAAAAGGCCTAGTAGAGGAATGCTTCTACTACTAGAAAAGTTAAAATAAATAAAAGCAAACACAAATCCTCTTGATAGATGGTGAAGAAGAGGGCTTCTTGCTCCAAGTTTGGTAGCTCCCAAGCTTGAAAAGAATCCTCCAACTCCTTCCTTGCTGTGCTCCGCCAAGGTGATGTCCTCCAAGGAAAGCCCTAAGGGGGCGTGCCCTAAGCTTCTCTCCAAGGGTGCACGTCCACCCTAAGTCCTTCTCCCTTGCCTGGCTATCCTCCTTGAAGTGGAAGAGTCCTCCTCCATGGCATGGCCCAAGTTGAAGAGAATGGGGAGAAGAAGGCACCAAAAGGGCTGGTGATGTGCCCCTTTAATCTCCTTCTCTACTCCTTCTTCTTGGCCGTAGGTATAGGTGGTATAGGTAGCAAATTACACTAATGGAGGATGCGCGAAAATGGTGGTAGGTGGTGGGTTTTTATAGAATAGGAAGGGGAATAAGGTGACTCTTGGAATGGAGGGCTAAGATGAAGAGATGGAGGTTGTTAAGGATCCAATGGCCAAGGTGAATTGGCGCCACCTTAAGGGACACCTAGGGGGTGGTTATGAGTGTTGACATCCCATGATATTGGCGCCAAAATGGCTTCTAGAAGGGGGTCTAAGTTGGCGCCAAGAAGGGTTCTAGAAGGAGGGGTAGGTGGATGGCTAGGATGGATTATGTGGGTAGGTGTAGGGTGGATTAAGGGATGAAAGTTGGAGCCAATATAGAGGTGGCTAGGGGTAGTTTTTGGTGCCAACTTTTGGTGTCTTTTGCTGGTGATAATGGGGTGAAGGGATGGCTAGAAGTTGGCACCAACTTGAGTAGGGTAGCTAGCTTAGGTAGGCTTAAGTTGGTGGAGCTAGCTAGGGTTGAATTTGAAGGTGGTGGATGGCCAAGGAGCTGGTTGCTAGCTAAGCTAAGCTAAGCTAAGCTAGCTTAGCTAAAGGGGGACTAGAGGAGAAGGTGTTGGAGCTAGGGTTTTGAGGAAGGAGGTGAGGAGAAGTCTGGAGCTGGAGCTGGAGCTGGCTGCTGCTGAAGAGGCTGGCATGGGGATACTCTAGATGGCTTGGCTTTCTAGTTCTTTGCTAGTTGTTAAGCCAAGCTAAAGTAAGCTAGCTTCTACCATAATGAGCTGAGGTGAGCTAGGTCTGGTGCACCCGGGGAGAATCAAGCTGGTTGAGGCAGCTAAGGTAGCTTAGCTCAAATCAGTTGAGCTAAGCTAAGTCCCCCGGAGCTAGACTTGAGCTTCCTGAGCTGGGATGGTTCTTCTTCAGCTGGTTGGAGTTGAGTGGAGCTGGATGTAGCTAGATCTGAGCTGGGGTGAACTCCTGTCAACTCAGCTGAGCTAGCTAGAGCTCCCTGTGGACTAGTGGGAGCTAAGATGAGCTAGACTCAGCTAAGTTGAGCTGGATCTGAGCTGACTTGAGCTAGGATGAGCTAAGATGAACTTTCTTGAGCTGCCATTCAGCTGAGATTAGCTGAATGGAGCTGGGATGAGCTAACCCTAGTTCAAGTGAGCTAGGTTCCAACTGTGGTGAGATGGATCAAGCTGAGTTTCAGCTAGTCTGGGCTTCTCCTTCACCATTTGCCTTCTTGAGTGCTAGGGTTTTAGGGATCTGTATATCTGTACATCCCTAACACTCACAAAAACATATTAAAAGGATAATAAAAAATGCAATGCATACCTAGCCTATTTTATACCTAAATGCAGCCTAAAAACCTTTTTTTTCCCCATGATTATTTTTAACCTAGTCTTACAGCAGATGTGTAGGGATCATCATTCCCGTTACCATTCCTCGAGGGGGCTCTGGCGCCAGTACTTCGGGATAGCACTGTCCATGACACCACCCAGGAGCTCACAACCCCAAAACACGATGTGGTGAAAAGGGGCGCTCCAAGCAAACTCGAGCTCTTGCTCCGACACTATAGGTAGAGCACCGTCCAAGATACTTGAGCTGCTAAAATGCGCTTTAATGCTCCGTCTAAAGATATGAAATATAGATATGGAGCAGCGCCGAGGCAGTAACATGTTGACATCACGTCCTCAAAGGAGGCATTTTCCTCCTTCTCGGTGGTGGGAACTCAAACCAATGATCTGCTTCAGACTTTTACCAAGTTCAAACAAGGGAGTTTTTCAAATTTTAGTTATTTTTAAGTGTTGGCTTATGTGTGAAGAGTGACACAAGAAGTTTCTCAAAACATGCAAGTTTTTGAATCAGAAGCTAAGTCAAATACTTTCCACAGTACAAAATAGGATCAAGTCACCTGAACTATCATGAGTTCAGGTGGAATTTTAGAGAAGGATATCTGATCTAGTCTAAAATAGACCTTGGAATTCTACTGATCTGATCCATGTCCTTATCCCTAGTTTGTTAAAGATTAAATCCCATTGTACCAAAAGTGAATTTTTCGAACTTAGTCCTGATTTCAAATTTTTTCCTCAAAAAGTTTTTCATCATTTTCTTTAGTATGCAAGCAGGAAATAAATTAAAGAAAATTGCATATTTTTAGGTTTTGAAAATCCTAAATCGATCGTCAAATTTAAAAACACCCCCCCATGCTTAAGATGTGCCATGTCCTCATGCATTAGGAGGGAAAAGGGATCACCTTAGTGAAGAACGGTCGGGTTTAGGATGAACAAAACCTGGAAAAAGAAGAAAAAGGGAAAGCAAGAAAAAATGATGGGTTACCTCCCATCCAGTGATATCTTTTACGCCATTCAACCGGGCGTGAAGGTATTCACGGAAGACGTAAAATCATGTAAATAATTGGACACTTGGATGCCTGCAAATAAGGTTTCTTCTAGATCCCTAGAAAATTGATTAGAAGTAGTATTGGGATCAAAGTTGGATGGAAAATGATAAGTGCAGCCCGAGTATGGCCATGGTTTTAAATCAGGTTGGATGCCAAACTTGGGCGGGGTTGGTGGCAGGTCCGTACGAAAGGAATTGGGGAAGGAATGGTGAGGATTGGGTGAAGTTAGTGTGGAAAAATTAGGTGCGTGAAAAGTGGGTAGGTTAAGGTGCTTATGGGGGGTATCAGGAATAAATTTGGGGTCAAGACAAGTTTCCAGATCACAGATTTCGCCGACCACTGATTCTGATTCAGAGTCCTCAAAAAAATTATGGTTGGTAAGGGTATCTATTAATATTGTCACCTCCACCATATTGGAAATTTTAGTATCTGAGTCCTCAAAGAAGTTATCATCATGGAATCTCCTGAAGGATTTAAAAATATCTAAAGTGATTGTTTTGTCGGCATAGTTGATATCCATTTTGCCTGTGTGGCAATTGATATTTGCCTTTGCAGTGGCCAAAAAAGGGCATCTAAGGATTATTGGGGAGTCTAGTAATTATTCAGGTGCGTCAATGTCAAGAACCAGAAAATCTGCAGGGAAGACACAATTCTGGACCTTGACTAAAACATCCGCGACAATCCCACGAGGTTTGATTGTAGATCGGTCGGCTAATTGCAGGGTAACCTCGACGGGTTTTAATTCACCGATCTAAAATTCTTCGAATAAACTCTTGGGAATAATATTAACTGAGGCACCAAGATCAAGCACGGCGCGATTAAATGTAGTGTCATCAATAATTACAGAAATTAAAGGCGCCCCTGGATCTTTCATCTTAGGAGGCAGCTTACTTTGTATGACAGAGCTTGCTATCTCCGAAAGATGCACATGTTCTAGATTTTTGGCCTACCTTTTAGGGGTACAAATCTCCTTCAAAAATTTAGCATAGGAAGGTATATATTTGATGGCATCTAGGAGAGGAATATTGATATGAACTTGCCCAAATAGATCCATGAGTTCTTCTGTAGTGGGCTCAGATTTCTTTTTTTTGGTCGTGGTGGGGTAGAGAGCTTGTGGGAAAGGGACAGGAATCTTGTCTTGAGATTTTTGTATTTCTTTTTCTTCCTGATGGGGAGGTGGGGAGTCAATTTACACAGGCATTTGACCATGTTTGTGTGAAGGCCCAGGGTCGGTGGTGTTTTTCCCACTCCTCAAAGTAACTGCATGTGCAGTTGGATTATTATTTGGAGGAGGTGGGGGTGCCTGTGATTGCAGAAACCTGGGCGAATGCTGAGGTGGTGGATTAGGAGGAGGCTGATTTGGATAATGTGGAGTTCTACCCATATAATGGTTCCCTTGGTGATTAGGGTTGGGCATGGATTGGGACGGAAGATGTCCTGCAGGTCTTTTCATGGGAGTAACCCTAATCTGATTATTCAGATTTGTGATGTTGCGGGTTACTTCCGTCATTTTTGTTTGCATATCCTGTAGGGTTCGCAGCATCTAGGCATTGATGTCTTCTTGGGATGGCCCAGGATGGAAGTTTGGATTCGACCCATACCCATTAAAATGATATGGTTGGGAGGAAACTTGATTATTACAGGAGTAGTTTGGGTAATTTTTCCAATTGGAAGAATTTCTAAAGGGCTCCTGGATGGCAGAAATATTTTCAGTGGGGTTAAGATCTGGATAGTTGTAATTCCCCACTGAATCATGGGCAACCTCAGAATAATCAGCAGTAGTGTTGAGATTGTGCAAATTTTCTCTTCGTGGAAAGTTAGGTTGGGTTAAATGTGGGTGTGGATCTTGAGTTGATGTGGCCAGTCTTTCCTCAATTTTCTTTTGATTAATATGCATCTGGTCGAGCTTTTGAGCGATCAATTGAAGATCGTCTTGGGTGATATGGATAGATTGAGTGCCTATTTCATGAACAACAAACTGCGGGTTTTGGGTTCTGCAAAATGTGTTCATGGAAGATTGATTAAATGAGTTTTCACTCATTTCTTCAAACAGGTCATAGGCACTTTCAGCATCTTTATTTAAGAAGTTGAAGCCACACGAGGTGTTGACAAAATGTCGGATTTGATCTTCTAATCCATGATAGAAGATTTGCACGAGCTGCCATAAAGGAATCTCGTGGTGCGGGCAACTTCTTAAAAGATCTTGAAATCTTTCCCAAGAATCATGGAAAGTCTCACAAGATTTTTGGCGAATGGTCATAATAGATCTTCGCAAGGAATTGGTACGACCTATGGGAAAGAATTTCTTGAGGAAGGCGCTCTTGAGTTGAGGCCAAGTTGTGATGGGTCGGCCAATGGTCCTAAAGCAATAAGCGGCCTTATCTTTAAGAGATAATGGAAAAAGCCGCATCAACCATATGTCTTCTTGCACATTTCGGGAACGGGTTGTCTGTGCAAGAAGAGTTAGCTCTTCAAGGTGGCTGAAAGGGTCTTCCCTAGGAAGGCCATGAAAGTGTTTAATTAGGTTCAGGACAGCAGGCTTGATCTCAAAGTCCCCTTCTGG
Organism: Thalassia testudinum; assembly: GCA_037157565.1. NCBI lineage: Eukaryota > Viridiplantae > Streptophyta > Magnoliopsida > Alismatales > Hydrocharitaceae > Thalassia > Thalassia testudinum. Next base: position 17,437,114 of record JAZHRO010000007.1, read on the forward strand.
TATGACCACCCCTGGTGGTTCCTCATAATAAGACGGATCATAGAAATCTTTTAGAGGAACAACAGGCTGCTGACGGGGTGGTGGGTTTGGCCTTGGGTTGGCTAGGTTTTGGATGTTCCTAGTCAATGTTTGTTGATTTGAATTTAATTTATTAATCTGCTCGGCCATCAATTTTAAAAGATCAGGTAGGGGGTCTTGACGTTGTGTTTGGGGCAACTCAAGATTAGGGAGCTCCAAGTGTGGGAAGTTAATGGTGGGTGGGTTTTGGGTGGAAGGGTTAGAATTAGGGTTAGTGGTGGGGTTAGAGGTGGAAGTGGAAGGGTTAGTGGACCTATTTTGTTGTGTTTCCATTTTTTCAGGAGAAGAAGACAGAAAAAGTGATCTTTTTGTACGAGGGGCGAAATCAAATGGTCCTTCCAAGCGCGGATTTTGAGACCGTCGCCCGTACATAAAATGGAAGAACGGGAGGGGAGGAGAAGAGAAAGAGATGAGAGAAAGTGTGCAATTCAAACAAACCAAACTAGACCTAACTTAAATGTGACTCCCTAATAATAACCTAAGACTTGGTCTATATAGGAAATAAGAAGTCAATAGTGAATACCCGTTCTATCAACAAATCTAGCCAAGTTGCTTAAGGGGAGGTTTGGGCCCAAACGTTTCCCAAGGAAAACCCCAGGTGCTTGTACAAACCCGCGTCTTGTCGTTTGACACAGCCCCTCAACCTGAACAACAGATATAGATGACAGAATTGGTACTAACTAAAGAAAACTTAAGACCTAAATAGCAAGCCTAAGTTGATAAAGCCTTAGGGGTCAAGTTGCTGCAAATTTTAATTAGGTCTAGGATGCTATAGTGCACATGGAATGTGGAGGGCGTTTATTGGGTTGTTGCCCTGATATTTTGATTTTTTTGTGTGTGTGCAGGAATTGGAGAGTGGCTCCAATGAAAATCAAGTTGTCACACAATTTTTTTGTATTTTTGTCTTTTAGGATTTGATTTAATTAAATGTGTTTTAGGGTTTTTCTCTTTAAATTTTCAAACAAGTTTGAAACTTCACAATCAAAGGAGAGACAATTTGTATTGGTGATGGTTAATTTCCTTTAATGTGAATCTCTAAAAAGAAAGAAAGAAACCCTAAGCCAATTATCCCTAAGACAGAAAATTACTACCAATGAATTAATTTTAGGCTTTCTGAATTAAGTAGTGGTTCAAACAAATCAAACAACACCACTAATTTGAATAAAATCAAACAAGGATTCCAAAAAAGATTTTTGTACGATTTTAGGAATTTTTTTGACAATTATTTTCAATTTTTAATTGTACTGGTGTTAAAATCCAGAAATGATACCTGTGGGTATTTTGGACTTTTCAGTATTACCATCGACCTTAGAAAATTCTTATGATTTTATATGATTTGTAAAATTTCAAAGGATACCAGCAAGATAAATTTCACAAAAATTGGATTAGCACAAAAATTCTAAAAATTCATGGACAGTATTAAAATAGGAAGATTAGAGGGTGTGACCCCTCTGCTGTCCACGAATTTTAAAAAATTAAATGCAAATCCAATTGATCTGAAATTTGGAAAAGATGTTTCTAACTTAATTAGAAATCATTGTATGAAATGTTATGATTTTAGGAGGCCTGTGGTGTTAGGAATCGATTTTTCAAGTTCGGAGAAAAATCTGGACCCGAAAAAATAGAACACCAATACTTGCAATGTAGTGGTGCTAAAGAAGCATTCAAGCAAACAATGGATTTTAAAATGCACCACTCCACTAAATCAAGTTGTTTGGGATCCTAAAAGCCAAGTTTAATATGTTTTTGGTAGTTTTGATTAATTATGTGACCAGAAAGAGGAACCAACCTGAATTTCGTAGGAAGAAAAGGAACTTTGAGCTCTCACTTCCAGATTCCCGCTTTCTTCCTGCAATAGTTCCTGCACACACGAAAAAGAAAAGAAAGAGAAGGGGATGAGATCTACTTCAAGCAAGAGAAGAAAGAATAAGCAAAGTCGTGCCTCCCCGGCAACGGCACCAAAGTGGTAGGGTTACCTCTGCCGTCGTTCGCCGCACCTGGCTGTACCAGCAGGCACCTTCCAGCACCTCTTCCTCATCGCCGTCCCTTCTCCTGGGCTCTTTCGTCTCTATCAACTGCAACACAGTCCCCCGCCGCCTCCTTGATGGTCGGCCTGGATAGGTTGTTAATATGATATTTTTATCGTTGAAATGTGTATAGTGGTTAACCTAATTCAGACCTAACCATCTCTTTACAAAATTTTTAACCTGGCCTAATTGATTTTATCTTGTCACTTTTAAGCCCAGGGTCGAACTCAGGGAAGTGGGGTTCAAGTCGAGTTTCTACGTTTTCCTTAAAACGCGTCTCTTCCGTTCGTTTATTCTGTTTTTGGTATTTTTCTTATTTAGGTTTTTTTTCTTGTAATCCTTGTTCTTGAGGCACACCCTCAAAATTGTGTCCTTGGCTTTTAGCCAAAACAGAGTTTCAAAACACGTCTTGCTACTTGCAAGACGGGGGTACCTGCAAATCAAAGATTATCTTTTCACTTTTATACCTTTTTTTTATCTTTTTACTAAGAAAGAAACTAACAGATAGAAAATAAATATAGTAGCTATAGATATATATTTATATGTAGTATATATATAAAGGGGTGGGGTTGGAGGTGACGATGGAGTGTAGCACTATGTCGAGTCAGCCGACGTCTAGAGAGACGCAACCAACACGACTAGGCGCCGCGTGGAGTGTGGATGGAGGATGGATGATGTATGGGACCACGCTTTTTTTGTACGCGTGTATCAGGGAATATCAGCAACTGGTGCAGATATCCCCGCGATACAGCGTATAATAAATAATGTGAAAATATATGTACATATGTATGTATATAAATGTATAAGTATATATGTATAGATATATATAGATATATATATATATAGGTGCATATATATATATATATATATATATGTATGTATATATGTATATAGCTATGTCTATATGTATATAAGTATATATATATAATACTATATAGATATATATATATATATGTATATAAGTATATATGTATCTAGATATATATGTATATATATATGTGTATATGTATAAGTATATAGATATGTATATATATATATATGTATATGAGTATGTGTATATATATATATATATATATATATTATATATGTATATGCATATATATATTATATTATATGTATGTATACATAACTATATAGATATACTATGTATATATAAGTATATATATATAGATATATGTATATGTATATATATATATATATATATATATATATATGTATGTATATAAGTTACTATTAGTGTGTGAGTGTGTGTGTCGGTGAATGGGTGTGTGTGTGTTGCTGTAAGTGAAAAAAAAAGAGAGAGAGAGAGAGAGAGAGAGAGATAGAGAATACGTGAGAGAGAGAGAGCGGCAGACAGAGAGGGAGCGGGCGGGAGAGATCGGCGAAGAGAGAGAGCGGGCGAAGGAGTGATCGCGGACGCGCGAACGATGGCAGCGAGTTAAGGCGTCTGCTCGCGGCGGCGGACGTCTGAAGATCGCGGATGCAGGCGCGTCTTCGCGCGGAGAAGGTGACGCGTCTACAGGCCGGGTGCGAGGAAGGAGAGCGGGCGATGGCGTGCTCGGAGAGGGCGGCGGGGAGTCTGCAGTCGGTCGCGGAGGGTTGCAGAGGTTCGCGGGGGTCGGCGCGAGGCCGTAGCCGGCCGCTGCAGTGCGCGCAGCAGCCTGTCGCGGGTGGAATTGCAGAGGCGACAGAGCAGAGGCGGAGACGGGGAAGTGCCCTGCAGGCGCACGCGGAGAGCTGAGCGCCTGCGGGGAAGGTCGCGGAGGTGCGAGGGGAGGTTCTGCAATGGTCGCGGAGGGTCGCGGGGGTCGGCGCGAGGAGGCCTGGCCGGCCGCTGCAGTGCGCGCAGCGGCATGCTGCGGCTGCAACTGCGGCGTGGACAGAACGGAGACGGAGGCGGGGAACGGGCCTGCAGGCGCGCGCGGAGGGTTGCGCGCCTGCGGGGAAGGTCGCGGAGGAGGCGGGGGTGCTGCTGCTGCTGCTGTCGCCGCTGGGCTACTGCTGCTGCTGCTGCTTCAAGCTTCGGACCTTGAAGCGGCAGCAATGGCGTGGAGATGCAAACGAAGAGAAAAGAACACACCACGCCCACCGGCTCATTGAAGAGCTGGGCGGTGGTGCTCCCACTGTGGTGGTGTGCACCACAGTGGGTTCTCCTGCTCGTCGGGTGCCTCCTCGACGGAGGATCGGCGTATGGGAGGGGAGAACGGGCGAGGAAGGTGGTGGACTGCAGCGTGGCGATTTTTCAGCAGCTGCCGCAGCTGCGTATTGCAGCAACGTCCCTCCTTCTCCTCGCGAGGAAGAGCTGCGGCTTTATAGAGGAGGAGAGCAAGGCGGGGAGGCATGGCAGCAGCAGGGAGAGGCGTTGGAGAGTGGCTGCTGCAGGGAGAGGCGCGGGAAGGACAGCAGGGAGAGGCGGGGGTGCTGCATGCGGCTGCGGGAGGAAATTCAGCCGCGGGAAGAAGAAGAAAAGATGAAAATAAAAATAGAGAAGGGACTTTTGCAAAGAAACACTTGAAGAAAAATGTAAAAATGCAAGCCATTTATTCCATTCTCTTCTCCTCTCAATTAAATGCATGCATGCAAGCGTTTTTACAAATGCAACTACAGGATTATAATATACATAGTTAATGCTAGAAAATAGCATAAGAAGGCATTCTTATAGGCGTGTTTTGAGGTGCAAACATATACCCCCATGCCTATCTTTTGCTAGTCCCTAGCAAAACCGTATTTAGAAATGATCTTAAGCTGAAGATTTTCTTCTGAGGTGATATCGGTGTGTTTATTATCGAATATTGTGAGAACCAATTGTAGAGAAGATTACCAGTACTTTAAGTCTTACATGACAAAGATCATCTCTCAACTAACCAGGACTCTTGATATTTAAACCTTAAGTACGATTTCCAGGACCCAGGAGGTTTTGCCGTACTCGAGAGCTCAAGAGGTTATGGTTTGTGCATAGTGATGGATCAAGACTAACCAGATGAACATTAAGACTCAATTCCAGGGTTTCACGAATTTTTAAGTACAGGTTGGTCCCAGTTTCAGCTCGTGTTTTCGGATTGACCCTTAAGATGAATACGGAAAACTCAACTCCCATTTTTGATTTTTTTTTTTTTTGTTTTTCTTTTTTTTTTTGTGGCTCACCGAAAAATAAAGTATACAGACATTTATGAGATATACTGACTCTTTTATATTTTTTTCTTTCTTTTTTTTTTTTTTTTTTTTTTTTTCTTTTTGGTGGGAGAGTTTCTTTTTGGTGAAAAGAGTCGCTCCTAAACACAAGACTAAAGCCTGGGATAAAAAGTCTACCTGCGCGCACAGGTAAGGACTCCACCTTCCCTAATGAACACTAGGGTTGGATCTTATGTTCACCTGTTCTTTCCTGATATGTGTAGTGTGAACCAAGTTTACTTAAGCTCTCAAGAAAAAGCAAACCAACGAATCCTGTACTGGTGTCTCAGGTACAAGAAACGTTCTTAGTTAGGAGAGATTTTGATCTATTTCGTCAATGCTTTAAGTGAATTAAGCCGAGCCTGAGCGAATCAAGCTTCTGTGGCCTGGAAATTCTTCAAAACAGAGGTTGAATATCCATAAACACTTATTGTATTTTTGTTTCAGCTTTTAGATCATTACTAAACACCATTTATTACTAATATATATATATATTTATTATTATTTTTTTTTTCTTTTCTTTTTTCTTTTTCTTGCATATTTATAAATAGGTGGTAATTGTCTGATACCATAAAATACCCGGATCCTATGGATGCCTATCCACCCCCCCATGCCAAACAATGCTATGTCCTCATATGCATGCAAGGAAAGGCAGAGAACGGACGACAGATCGGGTAACAGGAGCTGAGGTTCAGGGTATAAATCAGGGTGGAAGGGTGGGTGGATGGTGGGTGGTGAAGAGAAAAGCGAAGTAATCGCGATAGAGGCGTGAAAAGTAATGGTGGATGGTGAGAGATTTGGCATTTTCTGGGACGAGAGTGTCCCAGGCGGATCAGAAAACAGATCAGGAAGAGGAAGTTGGCCCTTAGATTGGCCAAGAAGGGGGGCTTTTTGGATAGATGGATCCAAAAGGGAATAGCCCCGGTGAGTAAGATGTGGGCTCAAGGTCCCAGTGTGGATTTGCAAATCCGCCTGATTTAGCGGGAAAGAAAGGGCAATCCGGTCTTCCATAGTGTGGACCGGCGGTGAGCAGCCCAGCAATGACTCAGACCACGAGGTATGGGAAGTGGAGAAAACCTCGTCAGAAGTCTGGTCAGGAGAAGGTACAGGAATAGGGAGGGATTGGGGAACGTCACAGTTTGTGTTGGTCAGGCAGTCGTCAGGTAATTTGCAGCAGTCTGAATCAGCTCCAATTAGTTCGATACACGTACTGACAGTCACGTCCTCGTCAGACGTGTCATCCTTGATGTGATCACTATCATCATAAGAGTGCGGTGCTGCAGCGGGATTAACCTGAAATCCCGAAGGAATACTCAGAGCTTGCAGAATTTGATGAACCTGTTCCTGAGAAGGTTGTACCTGTGGTTGCGGACCACAGGGTACAAAGTTTTGCGGGTTTGGAACAGGTTGGGCGGGAAAAGTGCCCTGAGATCGAGTCACCATGCTTAGTTGACTGATCTCAGCATTCTGCTGCGCCAAATGCTGAAGAGAGGTCATGTTTTCTTTATGGCGCTTTGACATTTCCGTCATCATTCGCATCAATTTATCAAGAGGTTTTGATGCGTGTTTGGTTTTCTGTACACAAGGGCCTGATGGCAGAGTTGCCATAGGATTAGACTGGGCCCTTGGGATGACGGGTGCGGACGATCGCATTGGTCCACCAGCGGGGTTTCGACGCTGCGGGTTGTTGGACCATGCAAACTTGGGATGATTGTGCCACCCTGGGTTATACGTGGCAGAAAACGGGTTATTCCCCAGGGTGCAGGCATCTTCTATGCCAGAAGACGTGTCCGCATATGTGTCCGAGTACACGGAGGCTTGGTCCTCCATGTTGAAATACTGGCTCGCAGAAGCCAGTTCCACATGACTTACCGAGTCGCTTGGCGCGACACTCGATAAGGAAGGTCTTACAGGGTTTCCAGGGATAAGCCTGGTGTTGAAAGAATTGAAATTGTGACGAAGTGGTGAGGCGGGGGTGTGTGCCATGTTTGTGGAGGAGGAGGATGATTCGGCTCTTTTTCTAGATTTATCAGTCAATACAAGCAATTCAGGGTTTTGTGACCTCCTCCCAAACATGCACTACCGCAGGAAGAATTGGGGAGATGAGAAGGGAAAAGGGATGAGAGAAATGACGCCGCAAAGGTACACTTGATTACAAATCAATACAGTCAAGTTCCTAACCTCTACAGTGTGCCCTTAGACCTAAAGATCTAAGTTACCTACTATCACGAACTACGGAACCGAATGCGAGCACCGCGGAACCACCGGGCCAGATTGAAAGGCCGTTTGCCCCAGTCTTAGACACCCGATAGCACGCGGGAACTCTCACCAGCACGTAGTCGCTACACACAGGTAGTTAGACCTCCAATCCTTAGTAAGGGTCAAGTTACTACCAGTTTTAATTAGAGGCTTAGGGTCAAGTGCTTTTGGAATGTGAAGGGCGTTGTTTACGGGTAATGCCCAAGTGATTGATTTTAAGAGTGTGTAAGAACAAGCATGCAACGGGGAAATCTCCCCGAATTGAAGTTTTTATTGGCGAATGGTTTTTAGAGTTCAGCCTTAAGTAGTATGAATTTTAGGGTTTTGCTGAATTACCAATTCAACCAATCTCCGGGTTTTTTGCAAAAATACAGGTTTTCCTTCTAAAACCCAAGAAACCCTTCTTCAATTATCAGTTAGTTAATGCATGCTAAAATGCAATGGGCTACCCTAAATGGAGATTTCTAATTGTGGATGCACGAATCAGTTTTATATCAATGTGACAGGGAGCCAAAGCACTTCAATTCAAGTGCTCCCAATCACCAGAAAGATATCCACACACAAGGCTTCAACCAACAGATAAAGAAACTAAAACTGTTGGGGTTGAAGTATTCAGGATCGAATCACAGGCAAGTTTGAAAAGTCGTGGTGGGGTTGGAATCAACTCAATTCCAAATCTCCCCACCAAAAATGTGATCCTGAATTAAAGATAATTGAGGCAAAAGAGGGATACAAGCAATCTTTTTCTTTGCCTCAAAGAATACTTCCCATGGCGAAAAATCTAAGAATCAAGATTCTAGAATTTTCGCTATGCGAAGTAAGGCGGGAAATCCCGGGGCAGTGGGAGTGAAGACAACCAATCAATCAAGTGAATTTTAATCCACTTGCCCTCAAGAAATCCCAAGAAGTTTTTCTAATTTTTAGTTTTAAAATTTTTTTTTTTTTTTTTTGTGTGGTGGCAAGTTAACCCTAATTTGATGAGAAAAGAAAACCTACTTGTTCGGCAACGTGTGCGAAGTTCCAATGCGATGTCGGCGTCTTCACGCTCTCGTTCCCGCCTTGGATCTGCTCACGTCCTCGACTTCGTTAGCCTTCTTCTCCTTCCACCAGGTTCACCTGCACACCAAAAACAATAATACCCGTGAAGAGAGAAGAGACAAATTTAAAGGAATTGGATAGAAACTTACTCGAAAGCGCACCTCCCCGGCAACGGCGCCAGAAAAGTTACATATATATATATATATATATACCTATTTATAAATATGCAAGAAAAAGAAAAAAGAAAAGAAAAAAAAAAAAAATCAAAAATGGGAGTTGAGTTTTCCGTATTCATCTTAAGGGTCAATCCGAAACACAAGCTGAAACTGGGACCAACCTGTACTTAAAAATTCGTGAAACCCTGGAATTGAGTCTTAATGTTCATCTGGTTAGTCTTGATCCATCACTATGCACAAACCATAACCTCTTAAGCTCTCGAGTACGGCAAAACCTCCTGGGTCCTGGAAATCGTACGTAAGGTTTAAATATCAAGAGTCCTGGTTAGTTGAGAGATGATCTTTGTCATGTAAGACTTAAAGTACTGGTAATCTTCTCTACAATTGGTTCTCACAATATTCGATAATAAACACACCGATATCACCTCAGAAGAAAATCTTCAGCTTAAGATCATTTCTAAATACGGTTTTGCTAGGGACTAGCAAAAGATAGGCATGGGGGTATATGTTTGCACCTCAAAACACGCCTATAAGAACGCCTTCTTATGCTATTTTCTAGCATTAACTATGTATATTATAATCCTGTAGTTGCATTTGTAAAAACGCTTGCATGCATGCATTTAATTGAGAGGAGAAGAGAATGGAATAAATGGCTTGCATTTTTACATTTTTCTTCAAGTGTTTCTTTGCAAAAGTCCCTTCTCTATTTTTATTTTCATCTTTTCTTCTTCTTCCCGCGGCTGAATTTCCTCCCGCAGTCGCATGCAGCACCCCCGCCTCTCCCTGCTGTCCTTCCCGCGCCTCTCCCTGCAGCAGCCACTCTCCAACGCCTCTCCCTGCTGCTGCCATGCCTCCCCGCCATGCTCTCCTCCTCTATAAAGCCGCAGCTCTTCCTCGCGAGGAGAAGGAGGGACGTTGCTGCAATACGCAGCTGCGGCAGCTGCTGAAAAATCGCTACGCTGCAGTCCACCACCTTCCTCGCCCGTTCTCCCCTCCCATACGCCGGTCCTCCGTCGAGGAGGCACCCGACGAGCAGGAGAACCCACTGTGGTGCACACCACCACAGTGGGAGCACCACCGCCCAGCTCTTCAACGAGCCGGTGGGCGTGGTGTGTTCTTTTCTCTTCGTTTGCATCTCCACGCCATTGCTGCCGCTTCAAGGTCCGAAGCTTGAAGCAGCAGCAGCAGCAGCAGCCCAGCGGCGACAGCAGCAGCAGCAGCACCCCCGCCTCCTCCGCGACCTTCCCCGCAGGTGCGCAACCCTCCGCGCGCGCCTGCAGGCCCGTTCCCCGCCTCCGTCTCCGTTCTGTCCACGCCGCAGTTGCAGCCGCAGCAGGCCACTGCGCGCACTGCAGCGGCCGGCCAGGCCTCCTCGCGCCGACCCCCGCGACCCTCCGCGACCACTGCAGAACCTCCCCTCGCACCTCCGCGACCTTCCCCGCAGGCGCTCAGCTCTCCGCGCGCGCCTGCAGGGCACTTCCCCGTCTCCGCCTCTGCTCTGTCGCCTCTGCAATTCCACCCACGACAGGCCGCTGCGCGCACTGCAGCGGCCGGCTACGGCCTCGCGCCGACCCCCGCGAACCTCTGCAACCCTCCGCGACCGACTGCAGACTCCCCGCCGCCCTCTCCGAGCACGCCATCGCCCGCTCTCCTTCCTCTCACCCGGCCTGCAGACGCGTCACCTTCTCCGCGCGAAGACGCGCCTGCATCCGCGATCTTCAGACGTCCGCCGCCGCGAGCAGACGCCTTAACTCGCTGCCATCGTTCGCGCGTCCGCGATCACTCCTTCGCCCGCTCTCTCTCTTCGCCGATCTCTCCCGCCCGCTCCCTCTCTGTCTGCCGCTCTCTCTCTCTCACGTATTCTCTATCTCTCTCTCTCTCTCTCTCTCTTTTTTTTTCACTTACAGCAACACACACACACCCATTCACCGACACACACACTCACACACTAATAGTAACTTATATACATACATATATATATATATATATATATATACATATACATATATCTATATATATATACTTATATATACATAGTATATCTATATAGTTATGTATACATACATATAATATAATATATATATGCATATACATATATAATATATATATATATATATATATACACATACTCATATACATATATATATATATACATATCTATATACTTATACATATACACATATATATATACATATATGTCTAGATACATATATACTTATATACATATATATATATATATCTATATAGTATTATATATATATACTTATATACATATAGACATAGCTATATACATATATACATACATATATATATATATATATATATACACCTATATATATATATATATCTATATATATCTATACATATATACTTATACATTTATATACATACATATGTACATATATTTTCACGTTATTTATTATACGCTGTATCGCGGGGATATCTGCACCAGTTGCTGATATTCCCTGATACACGCGTACAAAAAAAGCGTGGTCCCATACATCATCCATCCTCCATCCACACTCCACGTGGCACCTAGTTGTGTTGGTTGCGTCTCTCTAGACGTCTGCTGACTCGACATAGTGCTACACTCCATCGTCACCTCCACCCCCACCCCTTTATATATATACTACATATAAATATATATCTATAGCTACTATATTTACTTTCTGTCTGTTAGTTTCTTTCTTAGTAAAAAGATAAAAAAAAGGTATAAAAGTGAAAAGATAATCTTTGATTTGCAGGTACCCCCGTCTTGCAAGTAGCAAGACGTGTTTTGAAACTCTGTTTTGGCTAAAAGCCAAGGACACAATTTTGAGGGTGTGCCTCAAGAACAAGGATTACAAGAAAAAAAACCTAAATAAGAAAAATACCAAAAACAGAATAAACGAACGGAAGAGACGCGTTTTAAGGAAAACGTAGAAACTCGACTTGAACCCCACTTCCCTGAGTTCGACCCTGGGCTTAAAAGTGACAAGATAAAATCAATTAGGCCAGGTTAAAAATTTTGTAAAGAGATGGTTAGGTCTGAATTAGGTTAACCACTATACACATTTCAACGATAAAAATATCATATTAACAACCTATCCAGGCCGACCATCATAACTTTTCTGGCGCCGTTGCCGGGGAAGGTCGCGGAGGTGCGAGGGGAGGTTCTACAGTGGTCGCGGAGGGTCGCGGGGGTTGGCGCGAGGAGGCCTGGCCGGCCGCTGCAGTGCGCGCAGCGGCCTGCTGCGGCTGCAACTGCGGCGTGGACAGAACGGAGACGGAACGGGCCTGCAGGCGCGCGCGGAGGGTTGCGCGCCTGCGGGGAAGGTCGCGGAGGAGGCGGGGGTGCTGCTGCTGCTGCTGTCGCCGCTGGGCTGCTGCTGCTGCTGCTGCTTCAAGCTTCGGACCTTGAAGCGGCAGCAATGGCGTGGAGATGCAAACGAAGAGAAAAGAACACACCACGCCCACCGGCTCGTTGAAGAGCTGGGCGGTGGTGCTCCCACTGTGGTGGTGTGCACCACAGTGGGTTCTCCTGCTCGTCGGGTGCCTCCTCGACAGAGGACCGGCGTATGGGAGGGGAGAACGGGCGAGGAAGGTGGTGGACTGCAGCGTGGCGATTTTTCAGCAGCTGCCGCAGCTGCGTATTGCAGCAACGTCCCTCCTTCTCCTCGCGAGGAAGAGCTGCGGCTTTATAGAGGAGGAGAGCATGGCGGGGAGGCATGGCAGCAGCAGGGAGAGGCGTTGGAGAGTGGCTGCTGCAGGGAGAGGCACGGGAAGGACAGCAGGGAGAGGCGGGGGTGCTGCATGCGGCTGCGGGAGGAAATTCAGCCGCGGGAAGAAGAAGAAAAGATGAAAATAAAAATAGAGAAGGGACTTTTGCAAAGAAACACTTGAAGAAAAATGTAAAAATGCAAGCCATTTATTCCATTCTCTTCTCCTCTCAATTAAATGCATGCATGCAAGCGTTTTTACAAATGCAACTACAGGATTATAATATACATAGTTAATGCTAGAAAATAGCATAAGAAGGCATTCTTATAGGCGTGTTTTGAGGTGCAAACACTCCTCCCCCTCTTTCATCTGCCTTGTAGGTAACAACTTTTCTCCTCTCTCCCCTCTTCATTTCCCCTCTCTAATTTTGGACTTCCGACCCTTCAACGCCACTATCCACCGCCAGCTTCTCCAACTCTGGCAGACCACCAGTGAGGTGCAACCACCACGTCACAGCTCCAAACGCCTCGCCAGACTCCCCATGAGCTCCGCCACAATCCACTGATCACCTTCTGCCCATTCACCAACCGTCAGCACTGCCCCACACTTCCACCGACCTAACCCACCTCCACGGCCACAGAGTGACCTAGGCACTCACTCCTAGGCCACCCCACGACCAGCCAACCCCTGCCTCACCTTCACTGTGATACGGCGAAGGTTATCCTTTGATCTAACAGGGCCACGAGGCCATAGGTGTGATTTTAGGTTCGCTCGACTTCCGCCAATAGCGTAGGAGCTGAAGCTTGCTTGAAGCTTCGCGTCGGACCCAGCACCCCAGGCCTCTAGGTCTAGAAGGTGCAGAATCCTCTCACGAATTCAAACAGGCCTTCATTGGCATCAGGGACCTCTGCTGCATCTGCAATTGGGCACCGATCTGCTGTGGGCGCAACCGCGGAAGCGGATGGGACGTTTAGTCCCACCTCGTTAGTTTACAGGCACCTCACCACGCATAAATTGTAAAAGTGTTTAAGGCTTATCGCCTCGAAACACACAGAGGTGAGGTCCCTCGCCATCACTCACCCTGCCTCATCCGTGACTCTCCCCCCGTGGACTAGGCCCGACCCGAATACCCTGCCTGTGCACACCTCGCACACCACCCACGACGGTGCACCTAGTCTCGGGCATGTCACCTGACCCACATATCGGATTAAGGCTCTGGGAGAGCGAACCTTAGAGCTAAATGGAGAGAGAGAGACACGGGGAGGGTAGGGGTTAGGTTTTGCCTGACCGAACACCAGTGCACGGAACAAGATAGGAAGCAAAGGAAGAGGAGCGGCGAGGACTTAGCTGCAGGAAGGCAGTTGCAACCAGAGAGTAAGAAGAGAAGGCGAGCAGCAGAGTAAGCACATGAGGAGGAAGAAGATGACACTGTAGCCGTAGAGAAGCTGAGGCGAAAGGAGAAAGGAGAAGAAGGACTTAGCGCGTAGCAGAAAAGAAAGAAGAGAAAAAGAAGAAGCAAGAAGAAAGAAGAAGAAGAACCAGCAGCGGCAGAAGTGCTATAGCAAGAAGCGTTTAAGTCGTCTGACCCTTCGAGTCAAACATCTGGAAGGAGAGAGAGAGAAAGGAAGAAAAAAGAAGAAAGATAGAAGAAAAGAAGACATTTTTCCTTTCTTTAGTCTTTTTCTTTTGTAAAACAGTATCTATTGTAAATTGTGATTTTCTACGCTTCTAGAATCAAGTTTTGCTCCTTGAGTTCAACCTTGGAGAAATTTATTTACAAGTAATAAAATATAATCAAACCAGTCTTGTGACCAGTTTTTGACATCGTTGCCGGGGAGCAATGGGCATTCTAGAAGCTACTAAATCATAATTTCTTATTAAATAGTGACTTAATCTCTCTTCTGCTGTGCAGGCACAGGAAGACAAGAAGGAATAAGAAGCCACACAACAACCACACCAAGGGACAGGTAACCTTCTACCCTCTCTTTTAAGCCCCTTAAATTCTAAAGAGGAAAAAGAAAAGAAAATCAATCTAGGGTTACCTATCTTCAATACGTAGTAATTCACAGAGTTGCCTACTTTTAAAATTTCAACAAATTTTATCTGCATATCCACTTAAGATAACTAAGGCTAAAACCTTCTTGCTTGAGCCCTGGTTACCCAATTCTAAGGCAACTAATTAGACCAACTAGAGCCAACCTAGGATTCAAAGCTAGGGTTTTAGAGACACACCTTCTAATGAAGAACTAAAATTCCAAAAAGAGGTGTGCCTAAACCATTTCTTGAAAAGACCTATCAAGTGAAACCCTAAGCAATCCGGCTCTTAATTCACTTGACCATAAAAGAAAGGACCTAATAAGCTCTCACAGTAACTAATATGTGAGGTTGATCCCTTGGATCAACCAACCTTTAAATTAGGTCACTTCTTGCACACAAAAGGCTTAAAGTTCAAGTGAAACCCTAAGCACCTTGATCTTAATTAAAAGTGGAAGACTTAAGAGGTCTAGGTCCCCATTCTGGTCTACCGAGAATCACAGTGACAAGAGAGGTAGGGTGGGGGAAACCCTGTAACTCGTGGGGGCGCTCTATCATGTAGGGGTCTTCACGGGACTCACCCCCTCTGGCTACCCAGGTAATTCTCAGGTGGACGACCTTCTCATCAAGGATTATCCTCCGCCCCGAACCTCTTTAGTCACCCAACAAACCTTAGGTGTCTTGATTGGGTCCAACACCTTCTAACCTCGTCCAATCCATCAGTGCATGTTTAGTAGGAGGTCCTTGAAACCTCCTCTAGAAATCCACTCTTCCCGAGGCCAAACCTCGATACCTTTGTTTGTGCGACAACCACTCCACATAGACCTCTCTTCTGACTCTGAACCTAATTCCCCTTCTTCTTCCACAATGGCTCAGCCTGTTGAAGAAGAGAATAATGTTGAGCACTAGCTCAAGTGACTCAATGATCTCTTCCAAAACTTCATGAACCCACCATAGTGCCCCATGATACGAGATCACTATAATCCCGCTGTGGTGGCAATTGAGCCTCGAGTCAGAATCCCAACTGGAGGACCTAATTTCGAATTGAAACCCAACATGATTCATGCCATACCTAAATTTTATGGGATTAACTCTGAAGACCCCTTCCAGCATATCAAATAGCTTAAGCATCTGGCCTAGACCTTCGGGTCAGATGCACAGAATCGGGATATCTTACTCATGAAGATGTTCTCTTTCTCCCTTATGGACACTGTGGCTCATTGGTATCAGACACATACCCGCCCGATCAACACTTGGGAAGAACTTCAATCTGAGTTTTCGGAGAAGTTCTTTCTCGTTGGTCGAACAAATGCATTGCGCCATCAGATTACTCACTTCACGCAGTAGACGGGAGAACCTCTTCATGAGGCATGGGATCGATTTCAGGATCTCATGAGAAAGTTCCCCCATCACGGAGTTCCTAAATGGGAACAAGTCCAGTCTTTTTACTAGGGACTCTGTTAAGATATTAGACTGTTTGTCAACGCAACTTGCAGAGGGAATATCATGGGTCAACATGAAGACACCGTGTGGGAGATTCTCGAGAATATGTGCAAGACCTCCATCAACATTGACTCCATGGGATTAGTCGACCGGATGAATACTCACACAGCAAAGAACCTTAGGGGAGAACATGAGATGCAGGGCCTGTCCACATCAGTCAACCTGGAATTAATGGCCAGTCAATTGGACAAGGTCTCAATTATTGAGAAGAAGGTGGATGAGCTGACTCAGCACTTGCAGCGAGCCACCACTGCGCAGAACTCCTTCGCACAGCCACCTCCCGCATGGGAAACTGAGCAGAACATTTTCCATCGACCTTCTCCTGGGATGGACTCGTATCCACCCTCATCTGACTCTACGATCGGAGGGACTTCTGATCCTTTCTATCCTTGTTGGGGGAACTCTATTCCCCCATTCTTCGACTTTCCTGAGGCTCCTCAGACCTGTGAGGACCTCAACGCCATCTAGAATGACCCATTTTCCAACACCTACAATCCTGGATGGTGAAACCATCCAAATTTTCAGTGGGTGGGAAATTCCCAGAATGCAAGACCACCCTTTCTGCCCCATCCACAAGCCCCTCATCCTTATCAGCCGCCTCTACCTCGGCCCAACCTCACTTATCCATCCGAGCCCAACCAAGACCAAATGTCTCTTATCCTCCAAACCCTAGCTGACATTCAAAGAACGAATGCGACTATATGGAAACAACATAAGGATGAAATCACAGAGGTCCACAACCAACTTGCCCAGTTGGAAAATTCTCGCCAACAGGGCACACTTCCTTCTCAGCCTCTTCCTAAACCAAATAGTGTGCCAACCCAGCAGCACGTTATGAACCCAAACCCAGGCCAAGCACACTTGATCTATCAGGCCCATTCTGTTCCATCACTTGACGGGATGGAAGCTTCAACCTCCTATGTGGGTTACCAACGGCAGCAGCCCATCCCACCAACCCCCAACTAGAACCAGGAAGGACTAAATTCGGTAACAACCCGTAGTGGTAAAGCAACCCAAGATCCACCCTATCCCGACCACTCCATGCCTGGTAGTGACCCAAACCCTAGGACAGTCATCTAGGATGTTCCTATCCCTATCCAAGATAATAAACCTGGACCTATCCTAGAAGAACCAACCAAGGTTCCATTTCCCGAGGCCTTGACCAAGGGAAAGAGGATAGCTAAACCCGTGGCTCCTGTGGAGGATCTGATCAAGCTCTTTGAGTCGATCCAAATAAACATCCCCTTGATGGATGCAAACTGCCACATACCGGTTTATGCATGATTCTTGAAGAACGTGTGTACACCTCAGCGTAAGCTGCGAACCAAGAGTGGGTGTCCCATTGTACTATCAGAGCAAGCCAGCTCTGTGATCTTGAGTAAACTCCCACCCAAGGCAAAAGACCCAAGCACTCCCTTGATTTCATGTAAGATTGGTGAAACCCAATTTGATAGAGGATTATTAGACCTAGGTGCCTACATAAACCTGATACGCACATCCCTACTTAACCACCTAGAAGAATCTGAACTGAAACCAACTGAGGTGACATTGCAGTCAGCCGATCGATCTATCATGTCACCTAAGGGAATTCTTGAGGATGTTATTGTTAAGGTGTGGGATTTCTACTTCCTTGTAGATTTTACAGTTCTAGACATGGACGCACCTGAGAATCCAAGGGATACACCTATCATACTAGGGAGACCTTTTCTGGCCACTGCAAGGGCCAATATAAGTTGTGAAGAGGGCCAAATAGAGCTGAAATTTGGGAATCAGACTCTCAAGATTGATATCTTTAGGGCCCAACAAGGGATTAATTGCGGTGTCGTTGAACAAATTTGTGACATCAGAGTCGTGGCTAATGAACTAGAAATTGAGGACAACATGATTATCCCTCATCAACCACAAGAAGATTAAGACCGCAATTAGAGGAGTCAGAACTTGATCTAGATTGACCCATAACTCCTACCCTTGTACCTCACACTCACTCTGAACCACCCGCTACTGCTGATAACCCCATTTTTGAACTCAAGCCCCTTCTCGATCATTTGAAATACGTCTTTTTGGGTTCCAATTAGACACTTGCGGTGATTATAAACTCCAAACTCACACCTGACCAAGAATCCCATCTGATTGCTATTCTCCAGCAATATCGCAGAGCCATTGGTTGGACTCTCGATGATTTGACTGGAATAAGTCCCTCTTATTGCACACACCGCATCTATTCTGAAGAGGGTGCATGACCTTCACGTGCGATGCAGAGACGTCTGAACCCCAACGTGCAGGAGGTCATGAAAAAGGAGATCATTAAGTGGTTAGATGCAAGGATCATCTACCCGATCTCCGACAATCGTTGGGTGAGCCCAATCCAGGTTGTGCCTAAGAAGGCAGGGCTCACCACCATCACGATTGAAATCAGAGAGGTCATACCTACCCATATAGCCAACTTGTGGAGAGTCAGCATAGATTATCAAAGATAAAATTCCTCCATGATGATGGATCATTTCTCACTATCGTTTATTGATCGGAATCTCGAAAAACTAGAGGGAAATAGATTCTTCTACTTTCTTGATGGGTACTCTGGTTATAACCAAGTGGCGATTCATCCAGACGACCAAGAGAAGACCACGTTCACCTGCCCCTTCGAGACGTGCGCATTCCGAAGGATGCCTTTCGGTCTCTGCAATGCACTAGCAACTTTTTAGCGGTGCATGCTTGCCATATTCTCTGATATGGTAGGTGATTATTTAGAAGTCTTCATGGATGACTTCTCAGCTTTTGGGGCATCATTTGACGATTGCCTCCAGCACTTGGTTCACATACTTAGGTGTTGCATTGATGTAAATCTGGTTCTTTCCTGGGAAAAGAGCCACTTTATGGTGCCTGAGGGGATCGTCCTGGGACACTTAATTTCTGAGAGAGGCATCTAGGTGGATCGAGCTAAGGTTAACCTGATTTCTAAACTTCCTATGCCTAGCTCGATCAAGGACATCCAATCTTTACTAGGGCACATCAATTTTTACCGTCGTTACATCCCTGATTTCTCGAAAATCATGCGCCCCCTGACTACTCTTCTCTCCAAGGATGTACCCTTTGAGATTTCCAAGGAATGCACTCAAGCTTTTGAGATCCTTCATGACCGAGTCACCCAAGCCCCGATCTTATAATCCCCTGATTGGTCTCAACCCTTTGAGATCATGTGCAATGCATCTGACTTCGTTGTAGGAGTGGTTCTGGGGCAGAAGATTGACGGGAAACCCGTGGTCATCTACTACGCTAGCAAGACACTTGACAAGGCTCAACGTAACTACACGGTTATGGAGAAAGAGCTGCTAACTGTAGTATTTGCCCTCGAAAAATTCAGATCTTATCTCCTGGGTTCCCACATCATAATCTACTCGGATCGCACAGCCGTAAGGCATCTCCTTGCGAAGAAGACATGAAGACTCAATGAATCCGATGGATCATGCTGTTGTAAGAATTCAACCTCGAGATTCGCGTCAAGGCAGGAAGATAGAACGTGGTAGCTGACCATTTGTCTCTCCTTCGTTCTGTGATCATCGACCCTTCTGGACCCATCATGGAGCATTTTCCTGATGAGCACCTCTTGACTATTGGTATCAAGCTTCCATGGTTTGCTGATACAGTAAACTACTTGGCATCTCACCAGATCTTGTCTGATTGGCTGAAGGCCATGAAAGACAAGTTGCAATCCAATGCCAAGTGCTACATCTGGGAAGACCCATACTTATTCCGCATAGGTGTGGACCAAATTATCCGACGATGTGTCCCGGAGGTCGAAATCAATGACATTCTCTCTTTCTGCCATGAACAGGCATGCGGTGGCCATTTTTCTGGGCACAAAACCACATCAAAAATCCTTCAGTGTGGCTTTTACTGGCCCACTATCTTCAAGGATGCATACAGTCACTGTAAGGCATGCAGTTGTTGCCAAACTTTGGGCAACATGAGCCATCGTGACATGATGTCTTTACAGTCGATTCTCGTATGCGAGATTCTCGATATTTAGGGGATTGATTTTATGGGCCCCTTCCCTATCTCGGATGGCTTCGAGTACATTCTACTCGTTGTTGACTACGTGTCCAAATGGATCGAAGCCATTTCGACCCGAACCTGTGATTACAAGATCGTCATCAAATTCATTTATCAGAACATCTTCTCACGGTTCAGGATTCCTCGTGCAATCATCTCTGATGGAGGACCCATTTTACCAATGCTTAGTTCAGGTCACTGATGACCAAATACGAGGTGTCACATCAAATCTCTACTCCTTATCACCCCTAGACTAATGGTCTTGCTGAGTTATCAAATCGGGAGATCAAGAAAATCCTGCAAGTTACTGTTTGACCTAACAGGAAGGACTGGTCATCCTGACTTTCGGAAGCTTTGTGGGCTTATAGGATCACCCACAAAACCTAATTAGGTATGTCTCCTTTTAGGTTGGTGTACGGGAAGGCGTGTCACCTTCCCGTCAAACTGGAGCACAAAGCCTATTGGGCAGTATGGAACTGCAAGCTAGATCTTCCTAAGGTTGGAACCCACAGAAAGCTTCAGATAAGCGAGATTGATGATTTACTCCTTGATGCGTATGAGAACTCACGAATCTACAAAGAGCGGGTTAAAGCCTAGCATGACAAGCATATATCCAGAAAGATCTTCCACCCTGGTCAGAAGGTCCTACTCTTCGATGCCCGACTTAAATTGTTCCCTGGGAAACTACGATCCAACTGGGTTGGACCATACCTTATCCGATAGATTTTTCAAAATGGAGCCGTCAAGATTAGTCCGCTCAGCCACGATTCTGAACCCTTCGTCGTGAATGGTCAGGGACTCAAACCCTTCATTGACGTAACCAATATAGATTTGGCTAAGTCATTATTTATCCTCCATTCTACTTGAGCCTATTACGCCTAGCCGATGGCGTAAAACTCAACGCTTAACGGGAGGTAGCTCGTCATTCCTTTTGAAAAACCAAAACCTTTTTTCTGACTTTTCCTTGGACTTTAGGTTCATTCCTTAGGACAACCGACTTCACCTCTGGTACTCGTACCTGAGTTTAGAAATCGTCTGCAACATCACCACAACCCATCCACTCACCTAATATCTATCCTAATGCATGAACTAAGCCAAATAAAAACCCACCTGATGAACAATGAGGACATTGCAAACCTTAGGCATTGGGGGTATGAAAGTGCAATGAAATGACATAACAAGAAAAGGTTTCAACAAAAAAAATCCGCATATACTAAAAAAAATTAAGAGGAGGGAAGAAAGTGCTGGTAAGCTTCACAAAAGGAGGAGGAAAAGAGCAAAACATTAAAATGGAGCACAAAATGAAAAATAAAAGGGATAGTCATTAGTAAGAAATTAAGGAATTAACCAAAGTTCTAGACCACTTTAAAGAAAAGCAAAGAGAAAGTGCACAACAAGATTAGTAAGAATGCAAACCTTAGGCATTCTTGGCTAGACTCTTAGTACCCGTTAAGATCTAGATATTCCTTAAGAGGTTGAGGAAAATGAAAAGCTTAAGTATTAGATCTAAGGCTTAGGGAGTATTCGACCACGTTAACTGAGCTTCGATTTATGGGACTCGGTAACCTAAGCACCCAAATTCACACACACAGTCTGGTTCAGCGAGCATAAATATCAAAATTATGTAGAAGCATTTCAAATATTTTGAAAATGTCACATAGATTAGGAGCAGCTGATCAACACAAGCTGATTTGGACGAGTTCCCGGTGTGGAGAGGTGGGAAATTCCCCTCGAAGCTACGTAACGACATATCATCTCCTCGATGCTTGTCTCCTAGGATATTTACGTATCCTACTGGGGGCACGTAAGCACTCTGCTGGTTCAGATTCCATGGATGGCTTTATCACGAAATGTCAATTGCCAGGGTCTGAATTTGGCCATGGAACACCATGGATGGGATTATCTTGAAATCTTGAAAGCCAGGGTTCTGGGGGTTACCATGGGCGGTGCTATCTCGAAGCATCGATTGCCAGGGACCTTTGAGGATTGATGATGGGGACGAGGAATCCGATACAGACCATGTTGTGAAGCCAATCCAAAGCTAGAATTAAAAAGAAAAGAGAGAGAAAACTCTCCAAACAAATAAACCCTTTATCTCTCTCTTACAAATCGCACTACAAACTGAACCAAGGCCAAAAATGTCTCAAGCATAGGTGCTTTAACCACGGAGTCCAATAAACTTTAGGGCAGTTCCTGTAGGCCTTAAACACCACTGCTAAAGATTGAGGCTAAAGTTAGACAGATCTGGATCTTGGTTGGTACTAGAGTACCTTTAAGGCCCATGTTGCCATTCTGACATAATCAAGGATATAAGAGAAAAAGCACTTATCAATTTTGATGAAAGGAATTCATGGTCGAGAATAGTGGTTAAAACCTTAAATTTTTACTAAGGGGCTAGCAAAAGCTAGGCATGCGGGTATGATGAGCACCTCATCACGAACACTAACTAGCACTTTTTGACCTAATAAATTGAATAAATTCTCCTACAAAACCTAAGGTAAGGCCTAAATCTGGGAATTACAAATCTGAGAATAAAATAATTCACAAGGGGTAAAACTACAATTTTACCATTGCAGTACATAAAAAGATTTCTAAGGGTCTAGACACAGGTCAAATGGGCTTACTAAGAGAAAAGGTGGGATGGTTTGATCAGGAAAGGGTTATGACAAAATCTAGGAATTAAATGACATTCTGTAACCTTAAAACAAACCCACTTTAATTCATAAAGTTTCAGGAAAAATAAAAATCAATTAAACCCTCCAAAATACATGAAAAAATATCCCTTAGGGTTTGGAACCATCAATTTGGCCATTGGAACCTATCTTGACCTAGATTGAGAACCATACCCAATTTTTGACCTAATTTGTGTTTTTGTACAAAATGTCTAGTCAAACAAGGCCAAACCTAAAATCCAACCTCACCATTGGATTCCTTAGGTCCAAATTAGGTTTATACCAAAATTTGGACCTAAGGAAAGGTCGCCTTGACCCACTTTACAAAATGGTCCTCAATAATTACTTTTTGACCCTTAGCTTTTTAGACTCTTGCAGATACCCCCCTACCTTTTTCATCTCTTTCTTCAATCGAGTCCCTCTACCCCTACCTGTGCAGGCCATACCTCCGATGACTTTGCACGGAGGATGGCGCTGCACTGACATGGGGAGCTGGCCCCAGATTTTAAAGGACTCCTTGCGTTGTCCTCTTCTGCATGGGCTGGCTCCCATGCCCTGCAAGCCACCATACCTCTTGTGCGAACACTCAAGAGGTATGGGCCTTTTTCCTACCATGCCTCCGGCGAGGGGCCTACGACTCCTCACGATTCCCTCTCGGCTGGCACCTATTTAAGGAGCGATAGCCCCTGCTGCTTCCTTCAAACCTGTTTTGGCCAAGGAAATCCCTCAATTTTCGTCTCCTCCTCCTCCGGCCATTCGCCCGTAGGCTCCGACGACCCCCCTCCTCCTCTCTTGTCGCCCTGCCACCATACTAGTGGTAGGGTAACCTCTGCCATCGTCCGTCGTGCGTGGCCATAACAGCAAGTGCCTTCCAGCACCTCTTCCTCGTTGCCATCCCTTCTCCTGGGCTCCTTCGTGTCCAGCGACGGCAGCACAGCCGCCCACCGCCTCCTTCCTCTCTTTCGTCTTCTAAGTAGGTAACAACTTTTCTCCTCTCTCCCCTCTTCATTTCCCCACTATAATTTTGCACTTCCGACCCTTCAACGCCACTGTCCACCGCCACCTTCTCCACCTCTGGCAAACCACCGGCGAGCTGCAACCATTGCATCACACCTCTAAATGCCTTGCCAGACACCCCACGAGCTCCGCTACAATCAACTGATCTCCTTTCACCCATTCTGCAACCACCAACTCTGCCCCACACTTCCACCGACCTAACCCACCTCTACGGTCACAGAGTGACCTCGGCACGCACGCCTAGGCCACCCCGTGGCCAACCAAACCCCACCTCACTTTTACGGTGATACGATGAAGGTTCTCCTCTGATCTGACTGGGCTGTGAGGCTGTAGGTGTGATTTCAGGTTCGCTCGACTTCTTTCATTAGCACAACTGCTGAAGCTTGCTTGAAGCTTCGTGTAGGACCCAGCACCCCAGGCCTCCAGGTCCAAAAGGCGCAGAATCCTCTGGTGAATTCAAGCAGGCATTCACTTGGTGTCAGTGGCCTCTACTGCATTTGCAATTGGGCACCGATCTGCTGTGGGTGCAAGGGCGAAAGCGGGTGGGACATTTAGTCTCTCCTCGTTAGTTTGCAAGCACCCCACCACGCATAAATTGTAAAAGTATTTTAGGCTTATCGCCTCGAAACACATAGGGGTGAGGTCCCTCGCCCTCACTTACCCAGCCTCGTCTGCGACTCTGCCCCGAGGACCTGGCCCTACCCGAATACCCTTGCTGTGCACACCTCGTGCACCACCCACGTCGGTGCGCCTGGTTTTGGGCGCGTCACCTGACTCGCGTACCCGATTAAGGCTCTGGGAGAGCAAACCTTGAAGCGAAATAGAGAGAGAGACGCGGGGAGGGTAGGGGTTAGGTTTTGCCTGACCGAACACCTGTGCAGGGAACAGGATATAAAGCAAAGGAGGAGGAGCGGTGAGGACTTAGCCATAGGAAGGCAGCTGCGGCCAGAGAGCAAGAAGAGAAGGTGAGCAGTAGAGGAAGCACTGGAGGAGGAAGAAGACGACACTGTAGCTGCAGAGAAGTTGAGGTAGAAGAAGAAAGGAGAAGGACTTGGCATGCAACAGAAAAGAAAGAAGAGAAAAAGAAGAAGTAATAAGAAAGAAGAAGAAGAAGCCAAGAAGAAGAACTAGCAGTGGCAGAAGCACTATAGCAAGAAGTGTTTAAGTCGTCTGACCCTTGGAGTCAGACGTCTGGAAAGAGGGAGAGAGAAAGGAAGATAAAAGAAGAAAGAGAGAAGAAAAGAAGGCATTTTTCCTTTCTTTAGTCTTTTTCTTTTGTAAAATAATATCTAATGTAAATTGTGATTTTCTACACTTCTAGAATCAAGTTTTGCTTCCAGAGTTCGGCCTCAGAGAATTTTTATTTTCAAGTAATAAAATATAATTAAATCTGTCTCGCAACTAGGGCTCCCCAGTGATTAGCTTTTGGGCTCAAGGTCCCAGTGTGGAGTAGCATTTCTGCTTGATTTTGTGGGAAAGAAGGGGCAATCCAATCTTCAAGAGGGTGGATCGGCGGTGAGTAGCCCGAATAAGATTCTAACCATGAGGTGTGGGAAGTGGAGAAAACCTCGTCAAAAGTCTAGTCAGGAGAAGATATGGGTAAGGGGAGGGGTAAGGAAATGTCACAGTATAAGTCTGTCAGGTGATGGTCTGTGTCCAGGGTCAATCCACAGCAATCAGAATAGGTCCCTATTAGTCCGATACACGCACTGATGGCCATGTCCTTGTCAGACATGTCATCCTTGATGCAATCGTAGTCAAAGTTCTTGGCAGCCTTGAAAATGTTTAGCTTGAGCTTCTCAGAGCCTACGGCGATCTGAATGCAACCCGACTCACAGTTGATATGGGCACGGGCTTTGACCAAGAAAGTTTGACAAAGGATGATCGGACAATTAGAAAGTGAGCTAGGAAGTTCCATATCCAAAATAATAAAGTCAAAAGAAAAACAGAGACTATTGACTCTAACCACCACATCTTCCACCGCACCCTTCGAGATTTTGACAAAATGATCTGCCAATTGTAATGTAACAGCGGTGGGTTTCAGATTTCCTAGTGCAAATTTCTTGAGCATGATGGTTGGTATAAGATTGATGGAAGATACTAGATCAGGAAGGGCACGGTAAAAATTGAAGCCTTGGATGCTAAATGAAATAAGTGATGTGGCCAAATTTTTCTGCTTCGGTGGTAAATTTGAAAGTATGGCACAACTTGCATGAGGCAAGAGGACCACCAGATTCTTTGTTTTCTTTGACTGTCGCCTGGGTGTAGTGTAGTCTTTGAAGAATCGAGCAACGGTTGGTATATGGTCGATAGCCTCCAATAGGGGTACTTCGATCTCGACATCCCTAAATAAATTACTCAGGTTATCAAAGGCTTGCATGTTCTTTTTCTTCCCTTTTGGCTCCCTTAGTAGAGCCTTAGGGAATAGAACTAATTCTGACACCAGTTTGGGCGGACTGTCCTCATGTGGTTGTGATGTGCAACTTGAATGAGAGGGTGATGAAGAAGATGGGACACGATCAAGTCGAGGCAGATCGATGGTTTGTTTACCACTCCTCGTAGTAATCGCATTGGACGTTGCAAGTCTAGTGGGATCGTAAGGGGGACGAGGGTTCACAATAAGGACTTACGGGTGATGTGCTATCGCGGGATTAGCCTGAAATCCCTGTGGAGTACTCGGAGCATGCAGAACTTGATTAGCCAGTCCCTGAACAGGTCGAACCTATGGCTGAGGGCCATGAGATACAAAATTTCATGGGTTTGGGACAGGTTAAGCAAGAAGAGTGCCCTGAGATCTAGTCATCATTCGAAGTTGACTGATCTTAGCATTCTTCTCCGCCAATTGATGCTAAAGAGAAGTCATGTTCTGTTCGTGGCACTTCGACATTTCCATCATCATATGCATCAATTTATCAATAGGGCTTGATGCGTGATCATACTGGGGTGTGCAAGGTCCTAGCAGTATATTTACCACAGGGTTATACTGGGTCCTTGGGATGATAGGTGCGAACAGTCGCATTGGTCCACTTGCGGGGTTTTTGCAAAGCCGGTTACTGGACTATGCGAATTTAGGATGATTTCGCCACCCTGGGTTATAGGTGGCAAAGAATGGGTTGTTCCCTAGGGCACAAGCATCTTCTATGCTAGAAGATGAGTCCTCATGAGTATATGCATCCGAGCACATGGAGGTTTGGTCCTCCATGTCAAAATACTGGATAAGAGCAGCCAGATCTACATTACTTACTGAGTCGCTTGGTGCAATACTCGGTAAGGACTGTCTCACAAGATTCTTGGAAATGAGCTTGACATTGAAGGTATTAGGATTGCGACAGAGTGATGGTGCGGAAGTGTTTGCCATAGAGCGAGCAGGGTTGGGTAGAAGCTCGTCCAGCTTCTTGTGCATGACAGAGACTTCATCCAATTTTTGAGCAATTAAGTTAAGATCTGTGGATGAATGGGAGGGCCCCGTGTCAACTTTGTGAGCATTGCGGGGTATATCAGTACGTTAAAGGAGACAATGGTGGCATTGTTCATTGAGTTTTCACTCATGTTCTTAAACAATTCAAATGCTCCATTCTCGCAATTATTCATAAAATTCCCTCCGCAGGAAGCGTCGGTGATGAGTCGCAAAGTCTCATTTAGCCTATAATAGAAGATTTGGACTATATGCCACTTTAGAAGACCATGGTGTAGGCACTTTCTTAGATGGTCATTGTACCTCTCCCAAGCCTCATGAAATTGCTTGCCATTTTGTTGCACGAATGAAGTTATGACCTGACAAAGTGCAATGGTGCCCCCATTTGGGAAAATTTTCTTGAGAAATGCTCTGCGCATCTCTTCTCAAGAATGGATGGGTCTCCTAAGGGTGCGCAACAATTGTGCCACTTTGTATTGCAACGAAAATAGAAAAATTTCATGAGGACTATTGATAACCTGATGTTTCTTGGTTTAACAGTTTCTGCCAAAAAGGTTAAGTCTTCCAAATGAAGAAAGGGATCTTCACTTGCAAGAGCATGGAAGTGGAAATTAATTAGGCCAATGACATTAGGCTTCAAATCAAAATCGTCCGTGCCCATTGTGACCCAAATTTGCCAAATGGTCACTGTAGCAACAGGATTTTGATAATAACTAAGAGATCTAGGCTCCTCCCTTTCAGGGGGAGGGTGATTTATTTCCTCCAATGTTTTCCTCATGGCCTCGATTTGTTCCATTATATAGTGCCATTTGGGCTTGGAGTGGGTTATGGCGTCTATGGCTCCACCAGCACCTGGTGGATTTAGAGGGGGTGGTTTCCTTCCTCAGGATTTGGGGGTGGGCGTGCAGCCATGTTTACGAAGGAGGATGACGATTCACCAGTTTCTACCCTTCTAGAATTATTAGACAATTCAAATAATTCAGGGTTTTGTGACCTCCACCCAAACATGCACTACCGCAGGAAGAATTGGGGTGATGAGAAGGGAAAGGGGATGGGAGAAACAATGCTGTAAGGATACACTTGATTACAAATTGAAGCAATCAATTTCCCAACCTCTAAAATGTGCCCCTAGACCTAAAGATCTAAGTTATTTACTATCACAACCTACGGAATCGAATAAGAGCAATGCAGAACCACCGGGCCATATTGAA
Source organism: Thalassia testudinum (assembly GCA_037157565.1). Classification (NCBI taxonomy): domain Eukaryota; kingdom Viridiplantae; phylum Streptophyta; class Magnoliopsida; order Alismatales; family Hydrocharitaceae; genus Thalassia; species Thalassia testudinum. The sequence continues at coordinate 17,465,464 of JAZHRO010000007.1, forward strand.
AGGCCGTTTGCCCCAGTCTAAGACACCAGATAGCACATGGGAACCAACACCAGCATCTAAGCACTACATGCAAGTAGTTAGAACTCCAAACCTTAGTGGGGGTCAAGTTACTACCATTTTCAATTAAGAGGCTTAGGATCCAAGTGCTTTGGAATGTGAAGGGTGTTGTATACGGGTAATGCCCAAGTGCGTCAATTCTTCGAGTGTGTAAATCAAGCATGCAAAGGGGAAATCTCCCCAAATTGAAGTTTTAGATGATGAATGGCTTTCAGAATTCAACTCTTAGGTAGTATGAACTTTATGATTTCACTGAATCACCAATTCCACCAATCTCTAGGTTTTCAGAAAATACAAGTTCTTTTTGCTCTCAAACAAGCCTTCTTCAATTTGGTTTAGTTAATGCATGCTATAATACAAATGGGCCCCTAATTGGAAATTTCTAGGTGTGAATGCATAAGTCAATTTTAGTTCAATGTGAGAAGGCGCTAAAGCACTTCAATTCAAGTGCTCCCAATCATAAAGATGATAATCCACACAAGGCTCAACCACCAAAGTATGTAAAAAAGTGAGAATGAATATGTTGGGGTTGATATTCAGGATCAAATCAATCCAATTTTAGGGTCGTGGTGGGGTTGGAGTCAAATCAACTCTAAGGCTCCCCAAACAATGTTTGGATCCTAAATGTGAAATAATGAGGTAAATAAGATGTGGCAAACAATTGCTTTAATTCACCTCAATTATAACTTGGCGTCATGAAATAACCAAGAATCAAAATTTTTGAATTTCGTGTGCGAAAAAGTGGAAAATCAATGGCGGTGGTGGTGACAAGAAGAATCAAATAGTGGACTTTTAATCCACTTGCCCAAGAATTCCCAAGGGGAATTTTTATAGGGCTTTTGATTTTTAAATTTTTTTTATATTTTTTAAGGTGGCAGATGATTTAAATTACTAAGAGGAATACACCTACCTGACCAGCAACATGGGCGAAGCTCCTATGTGACGTCGGTGACTTCACGCTCTCGCAAACCCACCTCGGATTTGCCCATGTCTTTGACCTCCTCTTCGTGTCTCCTCCTTCTACCTCGTACACCTGCACACAAAAGCAAACAAAACACCCATGAAGAGAAGGGTGGGAGAAGAAGAAAGAAGCTTACTCCAAATAGCACTTCCCCGGCAACGACGCCAGAAAATCATGATGCAGACTCGAATAGGCTTATTTAATGTGATGATATTATCATCAAAATTAGTAGTGTAAGTTAACCTAAATCGAGTCTACACCAATTTCACAAAAAATTTATCCTAGCCTACTTGATTTTATCTTGGTCACTTTTAGGCCCAGGGTCGATTTCAGGGAGGCAGGAATTAGGGGATTAAGAAGTTTCTATGCCTTTCCTAGAACATTTCTCTTCGTTGCCTTTATTTTGTTTTAGATTTTTTCTATTTTTAATATTTTTGTAATACTGTTGTCCTTGAGGCACACCCTAAAAAATGAATTCCTTGACCTTGAGGCAAATGTCCTTGGCTTAAAGCCAACTTATTGTTCAAAATTGATCTTGTCACTCACAAGATCGGGTACCTACAAGACAAGAATTAGCTTTTCTCCTTTATACTTTTCTTTGGTCTTTTTAGTAGCAAGGATAAAAGACAACTGAAAGCAAAATAAAATGGAAGGAAAGAAATGAAAAGGGATACTTAGCTTAGTATGGGTATATATATCTATATATATAGTAGATATGTAAGTAGATATAGAATAGATATAAATGTATAGATACTATATAAATAGGGGTGGAGATAGAAATGGGGATGGGATGTAGCACGATGTCAAATTGGACCACATCTAGCAAGACACAACCAACAGGACTAAGTGTCGCGTGGAATGTGGAACGGATGTGTGTGAGTGTAGGATGGAACGCATGCCTTGCTTGAATATCAAGAAATATTTGCAATTGGTGCAAATATTCCCACTATACGTTGTGCGATGAAGTGTAGGTGAGTGGTATTGTGAGTAGAAAATGTGGGGTAAGTGTGTATATGAGGGAATGTGGATATATATGTGTATATATGTGTATACAAAAGTATATATAACTATATAATTATATACAACTATATAGATATGTATTTGTGTGTGTATATATATATATATATAAGTATATAGATGGGGAGTGTGAATATATAAATATAAGTGTATATATGTATATAGGTGTAAGTGTGTGTGTGGGTGAGAGGGAAAAGGGTGTGCGTGTCTGTTTTGTTGTGTGACAGGGAGAGTGCATGTGTGTGTGTCAGACTGTGTGTGAGAGACTAAGCATTTAAGTAGTTGAAAGAGCGATCTTCATTTTCGTTGAAAACTTTAACATAAAATGATGTGTCATTGTATTTAATCGCATGGTAGAAAATCACTTTTCAAAACATTTTAAATTTCATAATCTAACAATGAATAGTTAGGTCATCTCAGCAGGGAGGAATTAATCTATTTAAACTAGTAAATAGCATCTCGTTTATTCGGGAAACTCAATGGGTGTGCATGCTAATTTGTGCGATTCTTTTTTGCACATAACTGCACGTTTTAACCAATTAATCAAGAATGTAGGTGTTTAGATGCAAAATCACCACCATATAATATTTTGTTAACAAGTGATCTTGACACCAGTAAATACTGTAAATATTGATTTCTAGAATATAACTTATTTACCATAATATCTATGCATTAAATCATTCATGTGATATATGCATATGCAAACAATTTAGATGAAGTAGAAGAACCGTGCAATTTCACCACAATAAAGTAATGCCTAAAATAAATGAATAGGAACTTCAGAAATGGCATTTAAGGTAAATATTAATTAATGTATCACTGTAGCAAAACAGGGGATTTTGTTCCCCTCGTGCTCACGCGAAGGAGATGGAGCGGCTGGAGGTGCCGTGCTAGGAGTAGATAGGTTGGGATGCGGGCTTCACATTGGTGGTCGTGGCATCGACGGAGGTAGCCGGCGACGGCTGGTCGGAGCTTTGGATGCTGTTGGCGGTGGCTTGCGAGCGGGGGCATATGGATGGCGGGAAGGTCAGCTGAGGGAGTGGGCAGCCCTATGTGGGCAAGGCGAAGTCGATGTCACTGTTGGAGAAAAGATTCGTGGCACGTGGAGGTGGCTACACGTGAAGGTGGACGGCCGACGATGGGTTCCTTTGGGGAAGAAGATGAACAGTGCGGTGTGAGGTGCGCTACGCATGGCGGCTTATGCATGGCTGGGCGTGATTGCGTGCTCGCATTGTGCGTGGCTGCAAGGGCGCGGTGCCTGCACTATGGCCGTGCATGGATGATGATGGTGCGACGCCTGCGAGCATTGGTAAGGTTGAAAGGGCACGCACGTGTGCGGTGCATAGGCCGATGGGTGCAGCGCCTGCAGGCACTTGGTGCGACGTCTGTGGGCGCTGCAAGGGCGCGCGCATGCGGTGGAAGTTGGTGCACAGAGACCACGGTGCAAGCTTGAAACACAGGGTGCGCTTGTTCCACAGTGGTGATAGGGAGAAGATCCCCGCTAGGGGAGGAAGATCCGCCCCTCTCCTTGGTGGATGCGACTTCTTTTTGAACCAAACTCTCCTCCTTTTCCTTCGGCAGCAAGTATCTCCAACTACTCGCGACGATCGTGAGTGGTTGAAACGGCTGATAAGCACGAGCGATTTCTTCTTCAGACGTCTAACTGGAGCATCAGACGTCTTAAAAAAAATGTAATGCTGCAAATTTGTGACAGCAATTCCAGACGTCCAATCCAAGTCCCGGACATCTTATATAAGTAAAAATTAGAGCCTAATTCTTGTACCTAAATTGCATTCATCATATAAATCTTATTATCATAACATATGTTGTTAAATGTAAACTTGAAGCATAAAATTAAATGCACGCCAAGGTGAATTATCATATAACTCCTAATTAATTAACAACTAAGAGTAAATAATTAAATAGTACTTAAACTAAATATTAGTCCACAAAGGTGGACTTATCAAATTCCCCCATGCCTAAGTTTTGCTAGTCCCGAGCAAAAATGAAAAACAATAGAAGTAATCAGAAGATTTCTTCTTTTCTTATTTCAAAACTTTAGAGATCCAGACAAATGTGAAGTAATAATGGCATAGGTAATAGATCCAAGTGAAAGTAACCAACTTACATTTGCAATTTGCACTTAATCGTTGATAACATTCTATTGGGATAGGCAACTACTTCCCTCAGGGATAATGCAGAAGATAATCTGTAATTTGACCAGAGCTTTTAGCGTAGGTAGGAGATATTGAGTTAAATGGATTTGTATTTGGTGGCACACACTCATCTAGTGCTACATGTTGTCTAGTACTACAAACTCTAGATCTAGACTATTAGACAAGTTAACTCAGAGAGAGGCTAAACAACTGTGCTCTCTTGATGTTCCTGTGCGCTCACTCTTTTCTTTCTTTTCTTTCTGAGATCACAAATCTTGCCAGATTTAGTAATTGTACTTACTGTTTGGTGGCCTCACATGGCATCCACACTTCAATTAAAGTCCTAATAACTCTACAACTAAGTTAGAGTCCTCAACCAGTGTTCAGGCAATCAGAAATACTAAAAGGTAGGTATGGGTCATATTTGGTGGACTGCGATAGGTGTGTTGTTGCCTCAAAAACAATGTTACATTATAAACTTGGACCTTTTTTTTCCCCCTTTCTTTTTTTTTTTTAATATAATTGTTTCTTCTTTTTCTTCATTTTGTTTCTTCTTTTTCTTTCTTTCTTTTTTATAAATCAACATAATATGACACAGAATTTTATTTATGAAGCATTATTAGGGATGATGATGGTCAAGAAGATATTGTGTGGCTTATTTGGTGGAAGTGCCTATTCTCGGCACTGGGAAGGAATGGATAGGACAGACGTATTTCTGACCTTTGACACTATTACCCTCCTTTAGCCGAGGACTCTATGAAGGACGGTCATAACCATCCACCATAGTCATAGCTTTATCAAGACTCAATCTCTATGCATCTGCCTTATTTGGTGACTCTCAAGAATTCACATAAGGTATGCACACAGGAACAGAGAGCTAAAATTATGCCTAACTCTGAAGTATCATCATCTAATTGTCCAAAACTTAAGAGTCCTTTCACTGGACTTAGTGCACCAGTAATCTCTCTACTTTCTTCTCACAAATATGAGGTGAATCTACTAGAAGATAGTATGCCTGACTTCCTATTAACTATTGAAGGGTTCAGTAGACTATAAATGCTTATTGGTTTTCCTTAAGGATCCATTACCAAGTCTACGTGCACGTGAAATAAATGTACTGGATTATAAATTTAAGAAATAATTCCGGAAGAAAAACCTCCAATGAAAAGGGTATTTTGCTAGGGACTAACCCATTCAGCTCAAGAATTTTTTTTTTTAAGCTAACCTAAATGAATGAAGACTTCCTACAATGCAAATGCACCCCCCATGCCTAAATCCTACAATGTCCACATTGTAAAATTAAAACAGGACGAGAAAGGAAAGAAATCACTTGATGATGGTGTTATTCAGACCACTGGGTTGCCTCCCAACAGGCGTTGCATTTTCTGTCAGCAGCCAGACTTAGAAGGAACCTATAAGTCTGGTTCCAAATAGACAAGGTTAGGCCCTAAAAATGTGCTTAACAGTGCGGGCCTAGAAAACAGGTAGCCACGGATGTTGGCAAGCTGATATTGCAATGTAATACCAAATGCTCGCCAGAAGATATGAAAGCAAATAACCGCATTGGCTACCTTGGGATGTTTAGGAATAATAAACGGAAAATGAAAAGGGACCTCCCGAAACGCAATAAGTGGAGGATAACAAGGATCCTCCAGAGCAGGATAGGTTTTAAAAGATATACACATTATTAGTTAAAACCCTTGAATGGCAAGAGTACAAGTACAAGCATCAATCCACACTCGCTATTCTACTTGAGGATGTACTAGCCTGATATGTTCTCTAGAAACAATGTACATGAGTAGAGATCTGAGCCAAGGATCGGTTAGGGAGTATAAGGGTTGTTTGTAATGTTGGAAGGTAATGATTAAGTCTAATGAGGGCTTAGTAGTGTTAGGTCTAATTACAACAATGATTCAGATTGTGTATACTCCCTAACAATTGTAGACAACAGGTTACCCTGCCTAGCATTAATGATCGGAGTCATATTTGAATCAAGGGTAGACTCCCAATTACAACTCTTTGATGGCAGGGTCAAAATGTCAGAATCATTATTATTCAGCTCATCCCCAGATTCGTTTTGTTCACTCAAATTATTATCGGGGTGTATATGTGATTCATTAATGAAGACAGGAGTTGGACCAATATCCTCAATTATTCCTAGAGGAAGACTAGTTTTAATATTTTGGAGCAAGCCTATATCATTGAATTCGTCATTCTTCTTAGGATATAAATCCTCAATTGACGTGTTTTGTTCTCGCGAGTCTCCCATAGACTTCTCATTATTTTGTTTGTCCTCCTCTAATATCAACTCCTGCTTTGATGGAGGATGACTCTCAAAAGAAAGGAGGAATCTGGATTTAATCATATTATTTCTATCCTCTGGAAGTAAATCCTCAAGTAATAAATAATTCCCTTGTGATTCACTCCAGATGTTCAGTCCAAGTTCCTTTATTGGGGCATCCTCATTTTCTAAATTGGACTCTTCATATCCCTGAGACCAAAATTGATCTAATTCATCCTCCATTCCGTTAGGGTCACCTTCATTGGGTGGATTTAAATCCTCAGGATATTGAATGGTCGGTGTTGATTCCCTAAGTGGAGGGTCAGGAGTAGGCTCAATAAGGGTAGAATGAGATTCCACCAAATAATCAATAGGGGAAGTGATAGGAATAATACAACCTTGACCTGGGTTGGTAGGGGTAAGGAGAATACTGTAATTGGGGTCAAGGTCCTTAAGAGGTACCATCTTCCCTTGCTTTTGACTCCAATATAGTTCAGGTGGATATTCACTATGATCGTTGTCCTCTAGTGGCCGTGCCTCATTTGGAGAGTCTAAGTGATGGCTACATAAAATTGAATGCCTATTGTCATTAGGTTCCTCAGAATTATTTTCATGATCATGATCATATGGGTAGGGATTATGATTATTGGGAAGTGTGTAGCTAAGTTGTCTTATTTCTTCATTTAACTGTTGACTATTCCTCAACATCTCTCCCATTGATTCCATCATTTCCTTTTGCTGTTTCTGCATTTCCATCATAAAAGAGGAGAGGCTACTAATACCAGGTTGGGGAGGATAGTCAATTTCAGGCTCTAGTTGCCTAGGGGTATTGGTCCAACCTCGATACGGAAAATCATGAAGGGTGGGAGGGTTGGGTGTTTTCATGGAAGTAGGGATTTCAGGGTTGGAAAATCCCGCTCCTAGGCTCTGCTCAAAAGTGGGAGTTATCAAGCCATTACACCCAGGATAAGAATAAGAATGATCCCATGAATTGTCAATGTACCTATCAAAGGATGGATACGCTCGGGGCATGGGATCCTGATTAAAAGACGGGAAGTATTGACTCTGATAATCTAAATGATAGGAGTAAGGGTAATCCATTTCTTTAAGCAAAATAGTTTTAATTCTCTTAGGATTTAGCAGAATTCAGAATACAAGCAAAAACTTCCTAGAGAGTTCTACTGTCAGAGCAAATGCAAATTCAGTGGGATCTTATTTTTAGTAGATTGTAGGTCTTAGAATTAAATGTTCAATTGGTGGCCAAATGATTACACAGCAAAAATACACCTACAATTGTACCGTCTTGGGCTTTTTCCAAGCATTATCAGTGTATATTAGGTAAACATAGTCGCATTTGTGAATATTGATGCATGCATGCATTTAATTGAGAGGGGAGGAGAGTGAATAAAATGGTCTTGCAATTTACAGTTTCTTCAAGTGCTGCCTTGCAAAATTTCCAACTTCATTTTCTATCTCTTTTTGATTTTTGACTTTCTTCTCTGCGCAGCTGCCATGCATGGCAGCCTCTTCCTCGCGCCATTCCCTGCTCAAGCTCTTCCTGCAGCTGCATGCCCTACCAAGCCATGCCAAGCCATGCACAGCTAGGGAATGGCTATGCATGCTTTCTCCTTCTTCAAAATGAGGGCAGCTTCTTCCTTTGCAAGGGGCCTGGTCCTCACAAAAAAATGGAAACACACAGTAGCTCTTCTCCAGGCCACTGCCTCCTCCCCTCTCCCTCCATACGCAAGACCTCCTCCTCTGAGGAGCCACTCTGCGGGTAGTAGTCCGTCACTGTGGTGCACACCCACCATAGTGAAACCACCACCGCCCAGCTCATCAAAAAGTCAGTGGGCGTGGTGGTCTTCTCATCCCTGTTTCAAACGTGCAAGCCAGTTCAGCCATTGGAGCAGGAGCTTCAAGCTTTGAAGCTCAAAGCTCCGCACGTAGTAGCAGCAGCAAGGTGGCAGCAACAGTAATGCAATAGCAGCCGCCCCAGCCCTTTCCGTGCACGCCTACAGGCCGCCCTCGCCTCCAGCACGTGCCTGCAGGCACCCTCGCCTCCTGCTTCTTCGCTCTGCACTAGCCTTTCAGCCCGCAATCGACCACCGCATGCCCCTGCAGTGGTCGGCTAAGCCTCACCGTGCCCGCTAGCCAACACCCGCAGGCCACCGCGCACCCTATCCCGCCCCTTCGCTTGTGACCTAGCCCTCTCTACGTGCTCTGTCGTAAAGTCCCGCCCGCAAGCCAGCAGCCGGAGCCACTCTTCTGCGCGCGCATCGAGCTGTCCGCACTCACAGCACCTACAGCACCCGGTTGCATGGCTCGCCTGGCCACTGTAGCCACTGTTCATGCATTTCTGCAGAACACTGTGGCTACAGTGGGGTGACCGGTATGCTTCCCACCTATCCGGTCACCCGGCGAACCACTACTGGCCACTACTTGCACCCGCGTCCAGCCTCGCGCCCGCTCCAATGCCCGCCCACGCATCTGCGTGCACCTGCGTCGCCCACACCAGCCTACTCCTTCGTCCTCTCCCTTCGCCCGCGTACGCCTCTCCGCGCTCAGTCCCTCCCAATGCACGATTCTCTGTGCGCATAAGCGCTTGCGCGCGAGCTAGAAGCCTCAGACGATGCCTTGAGCGCATGGACGACTTAAACTCACCTCCTTCACATAGTAGGCTCTCTCTCTCTCTCTCTCTCATAGCACACTCTCCCTCTGTCTCTAGAAAAACACATATGCACACACACTCGCACTCTTGCACACACACACCTATACACTATTATATACGTATATATATATACATATATATATTTATATCTATATATATTTATATACATATATATGTATATACTTATATCTATACATATAATAGTATCTATACACTTAGGTATTAGTATACATACATAGATATATATATCTATATACTTATATATGCTTATATATTTACATATATACATATACTTATATTCATATATATATATATATATATAAATATACATATATCTATACATATATTAGTACTTATATAACTATGTATTAGTCTATATACGTACATATATATATATATATATATATATATATACATCTATATGCTTATATATATATATTTATATACATATATATCTACATATAGACATGTACTTATATATGTATACATATATATATATACATATATATAAACATATACTTATACATATATATATATATATATATATAAATATACATAGATATATACATATCTATCTATATAACTATATATACATATATATATATATATATGCATATCTATCTACATATATCTATAAACATATATTACTATATATATATATATTTACATCTATATAGTTATATATACATACTTATACATAAATATATATATATATATCTATACATATACTTATATATATATATACATATATATATGCACATATATATACCTATATATTTACAACCATATATATATATATACATATAGATATATTTACGTATATACATATTTATATATATTTTCACATTACTTACCATACGTCGTATCGCGGGAATATCTGCACCAGTTGCTGATATTCCCCGATACATGCGTACAAAAAAAGTGTGGTCGCACACATCTTCTGCCATCCACCTTAAACTCCACGCGGCACCTCGTCCTGTCGGTTTCATCTTTCTAGACGACTACCGACTCGACACCATGCTACACTCCATCTCCGCCTCTACCCCAACCCCTTTATACATATATAATATATACCTATATATGTATACTATATTTACTTTATTTCTGTTTTGCTTTCCTGCTAGTAAAAAGACAAAATATATATATATAAAAGAAGAAAGATAATCCTTGACTTGTAGGTACTCCGTCTTGCGAATAGCAAGACCCGTTTTGGAACCCTGATTTGGCTCAATGCCAAGAACCTAATTTTAAGAGTGTGCCTCAAGGACAAGAATTATCAGAAAAAATCTAAATAGAAAAACACCAAAGACACATTAAACGAACGGAAGAGATTCGTTGTTGGAAAGGCGTAGAAACTTGACTTGTAACCCCACTTACCTGAGTTTGACCCTGGGCCTAAAAGTGACCAAGATAAAATCAAGTCGGCCAGGTTAAAAATTTTGTAAAGCGATGGTTAGGTCCTATTTAGGTTAACCACTATACACACTTCAACGATAAAATCACCATATTAACACACCTATCTGGGCTCGACCAACATCTTTTCTGGCGCTGTTACTGGGGAAGTGTGCCTTCAAGTAAGTTTTTGCTCCATTCCTTTCATTTTTCTCTTCTCTCTTCACGAGTGTTTTTGTTTTTGGTGTGCAGGTAAACCTGTTGCAAGGAGAAGACAGGTAGACAAAGTAGGAAATGTGGGCAAATCCAAGGTTGGAATGAGAGCATGAAGATGCCGACACCGCACTGGAGCTTCGCACACGTTGTTGCACAAGTAAGTCTTTCTTTCTTAGCAACCTAGGTTAACTTGTAACCTTAAAAAAAAAAAAACTAAAAACTAAAAAAACTAGAAAAAACTTCTTGGATATCTTGGGGCAAGTGGATTAAAATTCACTTGTTTGATTGTTTTCCCTTACTCCCATCGCCACGAGATTTCCTGCAAAACTTCGCATAGCGAAAATCCAAGAATCTTGATTCTTGAATTTTTCGCTGTGTGAAGTATTTTTTGAGGCAAATAAAATGATTGATTGCCACCCTTCTTTGCCTCATTTACCAGCAATTCGGAATCACCTTTTTGGTGGGGAGACTTGGAATTGAGTTGACTCCAACCCCACCACGACTTTTCAACTTTCCTAAGATTCGATCCCAAAAACTTCAACCCCAATAAATTGAATTTTCTTTATCTTTTGGTTGAGCCTTGTGTGGAAATCATTTTTCGTGATTGGGAGCACTTGAAATGAAGTGCTTTGGCTCCCTTTCACACTAATCTAAAATTGATTCGTGCATACACACATAGAAATCTCCATTTAGGGAAGCCCATTGCATTTTAGCATGCATTAACCAATTGACATTGAAGAAGGGTTTGTTGGGCTTAGAAGAAAACCTGTATTCTCTCAAAAACCTGAAGATTGGTTGAATTGGTAATTTAGAGAAATCCTAAAATCCATACTACTTAAGGCTGAACTCTAAAAATCATTCACCAATTAAAAACTTCAATTCGAGGAGATTTCCCCGTTGCATGCTTGTTTTACACACTTGAAAAATCAATCACTTGGGCATTACCCGTAAACAACGCCCTTCACATTCCAGAAGCACTTGATCCTAAGCCTCTAACTAAAATTGGTAGCAACTTGACCCTTATTAAGGATTGGAGGTCTAACTACCTGCGTGTAGTGCCTACATGCTGGTAAGGGTTCCCGCGTGCTATCGGGTGTCTAAGACTGGGGCAAACGGACTTTCAATCTGGCCTGGTGGTTCCGCGGTGCTCACATTTGGTTTCGTAGTTTGTGATAGTAGGTAACTTAGATCTTTAGGTCTAAGGGCACACTGTAGAGGTTAGGAATTTGACTGAATTGATTTGTCATCAAGTGTACCTTTGTGGCGTCATTTCTCTCATCTCTTTTCCCTTCTTATGCCCCCAATTCTTCCTATGGTAGTGCATGTTTGGGAGGAGGTCACAAAACCCTAAACTCTATGAATTTCCTGATAAATATAGGAGAGAAGCCAAATCATCCTCCTCCTCCATAAACATGGCTGCATGCCTACCCCCAAATCCCGAGGGAGGAAACCACCCTCAAAACCCACCAGGTGGTGGAGCCTTAGATCCCATAACTCGCCTCCAAGCCCAAATTGAAATGTGTAATGAGCAAATGGAAGCCATTTAGGAAACGTTGGAGGAAATGTGGAACCCTCCCGAACGGGAGGAGCCTAGGTCTCTTAGCTCTTATCAGAATCCCGCTGCTAAAGAGACCATAGGACAAATTCGGGTCCCCATGGGCGGGGACGACTTTGAATTGAAATCGAACATAATTGGCCTAATAAATTTTCACTTCCATGGTCTTGCAAGTGAAGATCCTTTTCTCCACTTGGAAGATCTAACCCGATTGGCTGAAGTGGTTAAACCAAGAAATGTTGGGTTACCTATAGTCATGAAAATGTTTCTGTTTTCATTGCAGGATAAAGCGTCGTAGTGGTTACGCACCCTTGGGAGAACCATCAACTCTTGGGAAGAGATACGAACAGCGTTTCTCAAGAAGTTCTTCCCAATTGGGCGAACCAATGCGCTTCACCGTGCTATCACTTCATTTACACAACAAAATGGCGAACAATTTCATGAGGCATGGGAGAGGTATAATGACCTCCTCAGGAAGTGTCCGCACCGCGATCTGCCTAAGTGGCTTATAGCCCAGATTTTCTACTATGGGCTAAATGAGACTTTGAAGTAGATTGCAGATGCTTCCTGCAGAGGGAATTTCATGAATAAAGATGAGAATTGAGCATTCGAATTGTTTGAAAATATGAGCGAAAACTCATTGAACAATGCTTCCATTGTCACCTTTAACCATACCAGCCTGCCCCGAAATGTCCACGAAGTTGACACAGGAACCTCCCATTCATCCACTGATCTCAGCCTTATTGCAGAAAAATTGGATGAAGTCTCTGTCGTGCACAAGAAGCTAGACGAGCTTCTGGCCAACCCCGCCCTTTCTTTTGCAAACACCCCCACTTCACAACTTCGTCACAATTCCAATTCTTCCAACACTAGGCTTATCCCGAGAAACCTCGTAAGACCTTCCTTACCGAGTATCGTGCCGAGTGACTCAGTAAGTCATGTGGAACTGGCTTCTACGAGCCAGTATTTCAACACGGAGGACCAAGCCTCTGTGTGCTCGGACGAGTATTTACACGCAGACACATCTTCTGGCACAGGAGACGCTTGCGCCCTGGGGAACAACCCGTTCTCTGCCACTTATAACCCAGGGTGGTGAAATCAACCAAATTTCCCATGGTCGAACAACCCGCAGTGCCAAAACCCCTCGAGTGGACCAATGCGACCGTCTGCACCCGTCATCCCAAGGGCCCAGTCTAATCCTATGGCAAATTTGCCATCAGGCCCTTGCGTACCGCAAGCAGAACATGCATCAAGTCCTCTTGACAAATTGATGCAAATGATGACAGAAATGTCAAAGTGCCATGAAGAGAACATGACCTCTCTTTAGCACTAATTGGCGTAGCAGAATGATGAGATCAGTCAACTACGCGTGGTGACTCGATCACAGGGTACTCTTCCCGCCCAACCTGTTCGAAACCCGCAAAACTTCGTACCCCGTGGTCCTTAACCATAGTTACGACCTTCTCAGGGGCAAGTTCATCAAATTCTGCAGGCTCCGAGCATTCCACAGGGATTTCAGGCTAATCCTACTGCAGCACCTCACTCTTATGTCCCCATTGCGAACCCTCCTCTGCCGTATGATCCCACTGTGCTCGCATCGTCCAATGATGTCACTACGAGGAGCGGTAAGCAGACCGTCGATCTGCCTCGACTTGATCCTGGCCCATCTTCTTCTTCATCGCCCTCTCATTCGGGATGCGCACCACATTGATGAGAGGACGATACACCCAAATTGGTGCCAGAATCAGTTCCATTCCTTGAGGCTCTACTGAGGGAGCCAAAAGGCAAAGAGAAAGATACACATGCCATTGATAACTTGCGTAATTTGTTCAAGGATGTAGAAATCAAGGTACCCCTGCTCGAGGCTATCGACCACATACCTACTATCACCCAATTTATCAAAGACTATACAACAACTAGGCGACAGTCAAAGAAAACTAAGAATTTGATGGTTCTCTCGCCTCATGTGAGTTGTGCTATACTGTCAAACCTACCACCGAAGCAGAAAGATCCAGCACACCACTTATTTCTTGTAGCATCCAAGGTTGCAATTTTAACCGTGCCCTGCTTGATCTAGGATCTTCCATCAATCTCATATTGATTGCGTAGCAATCATAGGTCTTAATTGACCTAAATTAGGCCAGGACTTAGCATAAGTTAGGGTTATTCATGCATGCATACGCATTATCTGCATCTTTACTGCTTTTCTTTAGCTATGCATAAAATGATGTTATAATGTGCTGATTAAGTGCATTATGTCGATTGCAGGGAATAAGCTGATCAGGAGCTGGATCTGAAGCTGGATCAGGAATAACGGGAGCTGTAGCAGAGCTGGAGTAGAAGGCCTAGTTTAGATATAGGAATAATAATGTAAGGGGGTTAAAAGTTTGCTATTCTATTAAGTAGGAATAAAGCAGTAAAATGTGAAGAGCTTAGGTCCATCCTAGCCCTAGGATAGCCTAGAGACTTCCCCAAGCATTAGCCACCCATAGATTTGGTCACAACACGCTAGGAAGCCCTAACACCCTAGTTCCAACCCTTCTCTGGACGTCCAGATAAGCTTCAAGACGTCCAGGACCCTTAGCCAACTCCCACACACTTCAAACCCACCTCTGCAGTGTTATTGGACGTCCAGACACTTTGTCAGACATCTAATTTCTGTAGAATACCCAAGACAGAACCCGAATCCTTCCTGACTCTGATTGGACATCCAGACAACAAGTCTGGACTTCTGATTTTTGAGTATAAGACGTCTGATTCTATAATTAGATGTCTGATACTGCTCTCCAATTCGTATTTTGAGATTTAAGCCTTGATCTTGGATCTCTAGGTCCCTAAACCCAATTCCAACCCCATAGGAACCTAAATTAAGGTGCCCTAACCCTAGTACACCACCTCCAGACCTCCCTAAGGACTTAATTAGGTCATCACTAAACCTAATTGACTTGGATCTTGGTCAATTCCACTAGCCTACTCAATTGGACTCATTGAGTCCAATTGAGCCCTGATCTCAGCACACACTATCCAATTGGACTCAGTGAGAGTCCAATTGACCTAGACGTGACTTAATTGAGTTGTTTTACTCTCAATTAAGTTTTCACACACCCAATTAAACTTGTATTAAGTTTAATTGCACTTTACCTTAGTGAATTAAGGTTTATAACCCTAATTTGAGACATATCTTAACCTATACCCACTAGAACCTAACCTAATCAACCTAGCCACCTGAGTTTCGACCCACACACACCCACATACATCCACACACACCATCCACACGAAAATACCTAGCCTAGAGTTCTCTAGAACTCTATACCATGTGTGGTTGCCTTGGTTGCCAAAAATAGCAACCAAGAGCCATTCAATTTTTAGATCCACATTTGGTGGATCTAAAAACCACCTTCCACCCTCTCTCTCTCACTCTCCCACGAGCTCCCACCATAGGCCTCTCTAGGGAATTCCATAATTCTCTAGAGAGCTTCCCTTAGGTCTATAAAAAGACCCCTTGGGTGGCCATTTGCACCCATTCACTTCTTTGCCAATTGCACTCCATTGGTGCCATTCACACCACCTCCATAGTCACTCCACCTCCACGAGCTCACTACCACCACAGTGGAGGACACCATGCCGGGATGCTGGATCAACCCTACCTCTCTCAAAGGACCGGCCTAAGTTCCATTGGCCGCCCCTCCTTCTTCTCTCGACCACTCCAAGTCCATCGGGGACCACCCTTGAATGCCCTCTACCCTTTTAGCTCTAGATCATGCTTTTCATAAGTTTTACTGCTTCCATTTACTTCTTAGTTGAGTAGTTTCTTGAAGAACGTCGGTTTCAGTTATATCGTTGTAGTAAAGCCGGTTGTTACCAACGTTTCATATAAAATTTTTTACTCGGAAAAATAAAAGAGTTCCCGAGGTCGAACTCAGGGAGCAAGTTGTATTCTAGAGATATACAAGTTCTATTACAAAAATAAAGAGAGAGAGAGAGATGAAAATTTGGCTTCTTCTTCTTTTCTTCTTTCTTCCTCTTTGTCTTTGGTTCTTCCTGTTCTTCTTCTTCTTCTTCTTTTTCGTCAGATCGTCTTCTTCTTTTCTTGCTTCTTGCTTCTCTTCATTCCTTCTTCTTCTTTGTCTTCACCTGCCTTGACCTCTCTTTTTCTTCTTTCGCGATGGCCGTTGCTCTTCCTTTTTCTTCAGCGGGTCTTCTTCTTCTTTGGCTGCTGACCTTCCGTCGTCTGCGCCAGTGCTGAGACGACTTAACAATGCCTTCGCTACAGTGCAGCAGCTCCTTCTTCTTCAGCGGGTCTGCTTCTTCTTCTTTGGCCTGCACACTTCAGAGTTTATTCGTCAAGGCAAAAACCTACTCTACCCCCCTCCCCCGCGTATCTCTCTCTCTGAAATCACTCTTCGGAAGCTCTCCCAGAGCGCTACCGGGTAATCGGGTTCGGGTCAGGCCCGGGTCCAGGCCCACCGGCGTGCGTGGTGGGCGAGGAGTGCAGGTCAGTCTAATCGGGTCGGGCCAGGTCCGCGGAGCGTGGTCACGGACGAGGCCGAGTCGGGTCGGGTCGGGTGAGAGGGACCTCACCCCGTGGTAACTGAGGCAAACAGCATAAGGCAGTTTTTGCCTTTATGCGTCCGCGCGCCTTCGAGAGGTTCCGAGGTGGGACTAAATGTCCCACCCCAATTCTCTCACGCCTGCAGCAGGGATGGCGCTTCCAATTGCATCAGCTGTTGAGGCGCACAGCTCCAATTGAGGGCCAGGGTGTGTGCGCGAGACTCTTCCGCGCTGGCCGTGGCTTTTCAACCTGGGATATCTCGGCTTGAAGCAACCTCGAGCAGGCTTCGAGCTTCCTCGCCAATGGCGGTCAAGGCCTGGAACCTGAAATCAATAGCACGGCCTCTCGGCCAAATCAGACAGGCGGGGGACCTTCGCCGTGGCACGGCAAAGGTGGTCAGGGGGTCTGCAGGGGGCGAGATGGGGCTGTCTGGTCGTCCTAGGTCAAACTGTGAGCGAGGGAGTGGGTGTGTTCGGTGGGTCTGCAGAGGGTGTTTGGTGGGAAGTGGAGGGGCGGAAGAGGATCAGGGTGAGGAGGCGGAGGTTCTGCGGTGGTTGGCGAGCCGTGTGGGTCGCTGAGGTGATGGGAGCGGCTCGCCGGAGGGTGGTCGGAGGCGGAGAGGATGAGGGTGACAGGGTCGGTAGAGGGCTTAATTGACTAAATCGAAAGCGGGGAAAGAAAGAGGAGGAGAAGGGGAGTAAGTCTAACTTAACTGCAGGGACGAAGGGGGAGGAATAGGGCGACAGTCGTATCGACTGTCGCCGGAGAAGATGATGCTCAGAGAGAGGGGCGGCGGCGAGCAGAGGGCTGGAGAGGCGCCAGCTGGGTGCGGCGTGGCGCGGGAAGAGCAGGGGAGGAGGTCTCTGCTGCTGGTATTGCGGCAGAGCGAAGAGGTGGAGGGGGAGGAAGTCGCCGGAGCTGGTGAGCGTCTGCCGGAGAAAGAAGAGAAGAAAGCTGGGGGTTTTCTCCGTCAGATCCAGGCTGCCTTCGTCGGTGGAGCGGCGGGGGGTATTTATAGGGTTGAAGCAGGGAGGAAGGCGGAGGGAGACGACGTGTCTCCCTCGCCGGAGAATGGTCGGAATATGAACCCATACCGTCCGTGCGTTCGCACGGCCGGTATGGGGGGCTACAATGACCATGGGGGTGCTCCTGCGACGGCTGACGACGTAGGGCACCCCCGGTACACTTGCCAGGTCCTCCACCTCACCCTGCGCGGCGCCATGCTCCGCGCAAGGTCGCCGGAGCATGGTGCTGGCAGGGTTTTGCAGGAGGGACCTGTTTGCAAAGAACGAAGGAGAGTTAGGGGCCAAAATGCGAGGGTTCAAAAGTTGAGGGCCAAAGAGTAAATATATGAGGACCAAAGTGTGAAGTCGGTCAAGGAGGTTTCTTCTTAGGCTCAAGTTTTTATACATGACTAATTAGGACCTAAGGAATCTGATGGTGAATTTTATTTTCATATTAAACCTTGTTTGACCGGTCAATTTGCGCAAAAACCCAAATTAAGTTATTAATTGGGCATGGTTCTCAATGTAGGTCAAAATGGGTTCTAAAGGCCACATTGATGGTTCTAAACCCCAGAGATTATTTTTCTATGAATTTTAGAGGGTTTATTCTATTTTTATTTTGCCTCGAACCTTGTGAATTGAAGTGGGTTGTTTTAGGGTTACAGATTATCATTTGGTTCCTTGGAAGTGCTGTAGCCCTTGCTAGATCATCTCATCCCACTTTTATTCTTATTAAGCTGTTTTGACCTATGTTTGGGCCCTGAATTACCCTGTATGCAGATTATACTGGTAAAATTGCACTTTTACCCCTTATGACTTGTTTTCTTCTCAAACTCAGAATTCTCTGAGTTAAGCTTTTCCTTGAGATATGTAGGAGCTTTTATCCTTTGTATTGGGTCAAAATGAGCTAGTTATGGCTCATGATGAGGTTCTCATCATACCCCCATGCCTAGCTTTTGCTAGTCCCTTAGCAAAAAAAACTTAAGGTTTCAACCCTTGTTCTAGACCATGAAGTTTTCAATGGTTTTAGATAAGTGCCTTTTTATTTGAGCATAGATTAGGTTAGAATGCTGACCATAGGCCTAAAAGATACTCTAGTACCAATCAAGATCCAAATCTGTCTAGCCTTAGCCTCAGTCTTTTAGCAAAGGTTTTTAAGGCCCACAAGAACTAACCTAAGGTTTATTGGACTTCGTGGTTAAAGCACCCGTGCTTGAAATGATTTTAGCCCTGGCTCAGTTCGCAGTGCGTTTTGTAAGAGAGAGATAGAAAGTTTTTTCTGTTTGGAGAGTTTTCTCTCTCTTTTTCTTTTTAGTTCTAGCCTAGGATTGGCTTTTCAACACGGTCTGTATCAGATTCCTTACTCCCATCATCAATCCTCAAAGGTTCCTGGCGATCGATGCTTCGAGATAGCACCGCCCATGGCAACCCCCGGAACCCTGGCTATTGAGATTTCGAGATAATCCCATCCATGGTATTCCGTGGCCAAATCCAGACCCTGGCAATTGACACTTCGAGATAATGCCATCCATGGAATCTGAACCAGCAGAGTGCTTACATGCCCCCCGTAGGATATGTAAATATCCTAAGAGACAAGCACCGAGGAGATGATATTTTGTTACGCATCTTCGAGGGGATTTCCCGCCTCTCTGCGCTGGGAACTCGTCCAAATCAACTTGTGTTGATCGGCCGCTCCTATTCTAGGTGTTCTTTTCAGATTTTTGCGACGCTTCTGCGTGATTCTGATTTTTACGCTTACTGAACCAGGCTGTGTGTGAGATTAGGGTGCTTAGGTTACTGAGTCCCGTAAACCAAAAATTAGTTAACGAGGCCGAATACTCCCTAAGCCTTAGACCTAATACTTCAGCTTTTCATTTTCCTTAACCTCTTGAGGAGTGTCCAGATCTTAATGGGTACTAAGAGTCTATTCAAGAATGCCTAAGGTTTGCATTCTTACTAATCTCATTGTGCACCTTTCAGTTATTTTCTTGAATGAGGTCTAGAACTTAGGTTAATTCCTTAGTTTCTTACTAATGACTATCACTCTTTTCTTATAATTTTGTGCTCCTTTTTCATTTTGTTTCTTCTCTCCTTCACAAAATTTTCCTTCTCCTCTTTTCCTCTTATTCTTTTTCGAATTTTTTTTTTTTTTTTTTTTTTTTTTTTTAATTTTTATGGTATTTTTGGCATATGTGAATTTTTTGTTTGAAACCTTTTCTTACGAGTTTTTGCACTTTCATACCCCCCCATGCCTAAGATTTGCAATGTCCTCATTGTAACCTAGGGGGTCTTAGTTCAGGGTGAACTTCGAGTGCTGAAAGGTGTCAGAACAAGTTTCAGGTTTACAAAGAGAATGACGGGCTGCCTCCCGTTAAGCGCTGAGTTTTACGCCATCGGCTGGGCGCAATAAGCTCAAGGGGAAAGGAGGATATAAGATGCCTCAGCCAAATCAGTAGAAGTTACATCAATGAACGGCTTGAGTCTTTGACCATTCACGATGAAAGATTCAGAATCGTGGCTGAGTGGACTGATTTCGATTGCTCCATTTCCAAAAACCTGTCGGACCAAATATGGTCCGACCCACTTAGATCTCAGTTTTCCTGGGAAGAGTTTGAGTCGGGCATCAAAGAGTAGGACCTTTTGACCAGGATGAAAGATTTTTCTCGAGATGTGTTTGTCGTGGAAGGCTTTAACCCGCTCCTTGTAGATTTGCGAGTTCTCGTACGCGTCTGTGCGTAATTCATCGATCTCGCTGATTTGGAGTTTTCTGTGGGTCCCAGCCTTGGAAAGATCTAGATTACAGTTCCGTACTGCCCAATAGGCTTTATGCTCCAGTTCGACGGGAAGGTGGCATGCCTTTCCGTACACCAATCTAAAGGGAGACATGCCCAATTGGGTCTTGTGGGCGGTCCTATAGGCCCACAATGCTTCCGGAAGTCGGGACGACCAGTCCTTCCTGTCAGGTCGAACAGTGACCTGTAGGATTTTCTTGATCTCCCGATTCGACAGCTCAGCTAGACCATTAGTTTGGGGGTGGTAAGGAGTAGAGATTCGGTGAGACACCCCGTATTTGGTCATCAGTGACCTAAACTGAGCATTTGTGAAATGGGTCCCCCCATCAGAGATTATTGCACGAGGAATCCCGAACCTTGAGAAAATGTGTTGATGAATGAATTTGAGAACGATTTTGTGATCACAGGTTCGGGTCGGTATGGCTTCGATCCATTTGGACACGTAGTCCACAGCCAACAGAATGTATTCGAAACCATCCGAAACAGGAAAGGGGCCCATAAAATCAATCCCCCAAACATCAAAGATTTCGCATACTAGAATCGGTTGCATAGGCATCATGTCGCGATGGCTCATGTTGCCCAAAGTCTGGCAACGACTGCATGCCTTGCAATGACTGTATGCGTCTTTGAACAGTGTGGGCCAGTAAAAGCCGCACTGGAGGACTTTTGATGCGGTTTTATGCCCGGCAAAATGGCCACCGCATGCCTGGTCATGGCAGAAAGAGAGGATATTGTTGACTTCCCCTTCCGGGATACATCTCCGGATGATCTGATCGGCACCTATGCGGAAGAGGTACGGGTCTTCCCAAATGTAATACTTGGCATCGGAGCGTAATTTGTCTTTCTTGGCCTTCGGCCAATCGGACGGGGTCTGATGAGATGCCAAGTAATTTACAATATTAGCAAACCATGGAAGGCTAGTACCAATAGTCAGCAGGTGCTCATCGGGAAAATGCTCAGTGATGGGTCCGGAAGGGTCTATCATTTCAGAAGGAAGACGGGACAAGTGATCAGCTACCACGTTTTGTTTTCCCGCTTTATCGTGAATCTCGAGGTCAAATTCTTGCAACAGCAAGATCCATCGGATCAATCGAGGTTTCGCGTCCTTCTTTGCAAGGAGATGCCTCACAGCCGTGTGATCCGAGTATATGATGACATGGGAACCCAGAAGGTATGATCTGAATTTCTCTAGGGCAAATACTACAGCTAGCAGCTCTTTCTCAGTAACTGTATAGTTACGCTGAGCCTCATCGAGTGTTTTGCTGGCGTAGTAAATGACCACAGGTTTCTTGTCATTTTTCTGCCCCAAAACCGCTCCTACAGCGAAGTCGGATGCATCACACATGATCTCAAAGGGTTGAGACCAATCAGGGGACTGTAGGATCGGGGCTTGGGTGACTCGGTCACGCAGGATTTCAAATGCTTGAGTGCATTCCTTGGAGATTTCGAAGGGAACATCCTTGGAGAGAAGAGTGGTCAGGGGGCATGCGATTTTTGAAAAATCAGGGATAAATCGTCGATAAAAACCGACATGCCCTAAAAAGGATCGGATGTCCCTGATCGAGCTAGGCATAGGAAGGCGAGAAATCAGATTAACCTTAGCTCGATCCACTTGGATACCTTTCTCCGAAATTGAGTGTCCCAGGACAATTCCCTCAGGCACCATGAAATGGCTCTTTTCCCAGGAAAGAACCAAATTCACGTCGATGCACCGCCTGAGTATCTGGACCAAGTGCTGGAGGCAATCGTCGAATGATGCTCCGAAAACTGAAAAGTCATCCATGAAGACTTCCAGATAATCACCTACCATATCTGAGAATATGGCAAGCATGCATCGCTGAAAAGTAGCGGGTGCATTGCAAAGACCAAAAGGCATCCTTCGGAAAGCGTATGTTCCGAAGGGGCAGGTGAATGTGGTCTTTTCTTGGTCCTCAGGATGGATTGCCACCTGGTTATAACCGGAGTACCCGTCAAGAAAGCAGAAGAACCTATTTCCCGCTAGTTTTTCGAGAATTTGATCAATGAAGGGTAGTGGGAAATGATCCTTCTTCGTGGAGGAATTGAGTCGACGGTAATCTATACAGACTCTCCACGAGTTGGCTAATCGGGTAGGAATGATTTCTCCGGTCTCAGTCGTTATAGTGGTGAGTCCTGCCTTCTTAGGCACGACCTGAATTGGGCTCACCCAACGACTATCGGAGATCGGGTAGATGATCCCGGCATCTAACCACTTGATGATCTCCTTTTTCACGACCTCCTGCAGATTGGGGTTTAAGCGTCTCTGCATTTCACGAGAAGGTCGTGTGCCCTCTTCTGAATAGATATGATGAGTACAATAAGAGGGACTTATTCCAGTCAAATCATCGAGGGTCCATCCGATGGCTCTGCGATGTTGCTGGAGGACAACAATCAGACGGGATTCCCGTTCAGGATTGAGGTTGGAATTGATGATCACAGGAAGGGTCTGATTAGAACCCAAAAAGATGTATTTCAAATGAGCAGGAAGGGGTTTCAGTTCGAGGATGGGGTTTTCAGCAGCAGCGGGTGGTTCAGTATAGATGTGAGGTTCAAGGGTGGGAGTTACTGGGTTGTTCACATCCGGATTGGACTCCTCTGTTTGCGGGTCAAGATCCTTCTGTGGTTGATGAGGCATACTCAAGTCATTATGGAGGTGTGATTCATCAACCAAAGTCTTGATGTCACAAATTTGTTCGATGACGCCGCAATTAATTCCTTGCTGGGCCTTAAATATATCAATTTTCAGTGTTTGATCTCCAAACTTAAGCTCTATTTGGCCCTCCTCACAGCTGATGTTGGCTCTAGCAGTAGCCAAGAAAGGTCTCCCTAGAATGATTGGTGTATCCCTAGGGTTCTCAGGTGCATCCATGTCTAAGACTATAAAGTCCACTGGAAAATAGAAATCCCGCACTCTCACGATAACATCCTCGAGAATCCCTTTTGGTGACTTTATAGATCGATCTGCTAATTGTAATGTCACCTCGGTTGGTTTCAGCTCAGATTCTTCCAGATGGTTAAGTAAGGATGTGGGTATCAGATTTATAGATGCACCTAAGTCTAACAATGCTCTGTCAAATTGGGTACCACCTATCTTACAGGAGATCAGGGGAGTTCCAGGATCTTTTGCCTTGGGTGGGAGTCTACTAAGGATTACAGAGCTGGCTTGCTCTGACAGAACAATTGGGCTCCCTCCCTTGGTTCGCGGCTTACGCTGGGGTGTACATATATTCTTTAGAAATCGTGCGTAAGCTGGTACGTGGTGGATTGCATCCATCAAGGGGATGTTTATGTGGACCTGCTCAAAGAGCTTGACCAGGTCCTCCTCAGGGGCCACGGGTTTGGTGGTCTTCTTTCCCTTGGTCAGGGCCTCGGGAAACGGGATCTTGGTTGGTTCCTCTAGGATAGGTCCAGGTTGTGGGTCTGGAGCAGCGGTACCTTGGCTAACTATCCTAGGGTCATGGTTATCAGGCTGGGCGTGGTTTGGATAATGCTGGTCCTGAGTTGTCTTACCACTACGTGTTGTTACAGAATTTAATCCGGCCTGATTTTGGTTTGGGTTTGGTAGGAGGGGTGGCTGCTGCTGAAATCCCGCACGCGAAGTTGAGGCTTCCGTCTCGTCTGGAGATGGGGCAGTAGGGGCCTGATAAATCCATTGAGCGTGGCCTAAATTTGGATTCATAACGCGCTTCTGGGTTGGCACGTTATTTGGGTTAGGAAGGGGTTGGGAAGGGAGTGTGCCTGGCTGGCGAGAATTTGCCAACTGGGCCAGCTGAGTTTTAACTTCAGTAAGCTCGTCCTTGTGCTGTTTTTGAATGGCCGCATTCGATTTTTGAATGTCAGCCAGAGTCTGAAGGATTAAGGACATTTGATCTTGATTTGGCCCTGATGGATAAGTAGGGTTGGGCCGAGGCTGAGGCGGCTGGTAGTGATGAGAGGGCTGTGGGCGGGACTGAAAAGGTGGTCTTTGGGTTTGAGAATTTCCCGCCCACTGAAAATTTGGATGGTTTCGCCATCCAGGGTTGTAAGTGTTGGAGAATGGGTCGTTCTGGATGGCGTTGAGGTCCTCGCAGGTCTGAGGAACCTCCTGAGAATCAGGGAAAGGGGGAATGGAGTTCCCCCGGCTGGTGAAGAAAGGATCGGATGATCTTCCAGTCCAAGAATCAGATGGGGATGGATATGGATCCATCCCAGGGGAGGATCGGTGTAGGATGTTTTGCACAGTCTCCTGTGTGGAAGGAGGTTGTGCAAAGGAGTTACGCGCAGAGGTGGCTCGCTGCAAGTGCTGAGTCAGCTCATCCACCTTCTTTTCAATAATTGAGACCTTGTCTAATCGACTGGCCATTAATTCCAGGTCGACTGATGCGGACAGGCCCTGCGTCTCATGTGCTCCCTTAAGATTCGTCGCTGCGCGGGTATTCGTCCTGTCGAATAATCCCATGGAGTCATTGTTGATGGAGTTCTCGCACATGTTTTCGAGAATCTCCCATACGGTGTCTTCATGTTGACCCATGATGTTTCCCCCGCAGGTTGCATTGACGAAAAGGCGGATGTCCTCACGGAGTCCCTGGTAAAAAGATTGGACTTGTTCCCATTTAGGAACTCCGTGATGGGGGCACTTCCTCATGAGATCCTGAAAACGATCCCATGCCTCATGGAGAGGTTCTCCTGATTGTTGAGTGAAGTGTGTAATCTGATGGCGCAAGGCGTTGGTCCGACCAACGGGAAAGAACTTTTTCAAAAACTCGGATTGAAGTTCTTCCCAAGTGTTGATCGGCCGGGTCTGAGTTTGATACCAATGGGCGGCCTTGTCCATAAGAGAAAAGGAGAACATCTTCATGAGAAGAATATCCCGATTTTGCGCATCTGATCCAAAAGTGTGGGCCAGATGCTTAAGCTGTTTGATGTGCTGGAAGGGATCTTCAGAATTAAGCCCATGGAATTTAGGTATAGCGTGAATCATGTTGGGCTTTAGTTCGGAATCAGGTCCTCCAATCGGGATTCTAACTCGAGGCTCAATTGCCACCGCAGCAGGATTGTAGTGGTCCCGCATCATAGGACGCTGTGGTGGGTGCACGAAGTTTTGGAAGAGGTCATTGAGTCGCTGGAGCTGGTGTTCCAGATTATTTTCTTCCTCAACTGGCTGAGCCATGATGGGGGAAGAAGAAGAACTTGGTTCTGAATCAGAAGAGAGAATAATGTGAGGGTGTTGCTGCACAAACACGGGCGTCGAGGCTTGGCCTTGACGAGAGTGAATTTCTAAAGGAGGTCTTAAGGGTGGTCTTAGAGACCTCCTTCCGTACATGCACAGTTGGGAGAGGTAAGTTTAGAAGGTGATGGACCCAATCAAGACACCCAAAAATGTGTTGGGTGACTATAGAGGTGCGGGGCAGATGGACCCCTTGATCAGAAAGATCGTCCACCTGAGAATTACCTGGGCAGCCAGAGAGGGAGAGTCCCGCGAAGACCCCTACACGGTAGAGCGTCCCCACGGGTTACAGGGTTTCCCCCACCCGACCTCTCTTGTCACTGCGGTTCCAGGTAGACCAGAATGGGGATCTTGACCTCTTAAGTCTACCAATTTTAAAATCAGGGTGCTTAAGGTTTCACTTGAACTTTAGTCTTTTTAAGTGCAAAGAGTGACCTAATTTAAGGTTGGTTAACCCAAGGGGTCAACTTTACCTATTGTTTTCTTTAAGAGCTTTTAGGTCCTGTCTTTTAGGGTTCAAGTGTTTAGAGAGAGCCAATTGTTTAGGATTTTTCTTGTTAATTATTTTCAATCAATGGCTTGGGCACACCTCTTTAGGATTTCCTCAATTCTTGATTAAGGGGTGTGTCTCTACTGAAATCCTAATGTTTGACCTTATGTTGGCTCTACTTGGTCCATTTAACTCTTTGTTGGGCAATTCAAGCAAGAATGTGTTAGCCCTTAAATACCCTTAATAGTGTGCAGGAGTGATGAGTTGAAAACATGCAACTTTTTATGGTTACTAAGTATGGAAGACAGGTTAGCCCTATATTGCTTTGTTCTTTTCTTTTCTTTCTCTTTAGAGTGTAGGGGTTAATAGTGAGAGAATAGATTTACCTGTCTTCGGAGTGGTTGTCGTGTGGTTGCTTGTCTTCTTGAGTTCCTGTAGCTGCACAAAAGAGAGGAGATTATCAGAAATTAAAAGATACAGGAATGTTTACCTCTAGAATAGCCGTTGCTCCCCGGCAGCGGCGCCAAAATGAAGAACGTCGATTTCAGTTATATCGTTGTAGTAAAGCCGGTTGTTACCAACGTTTCATATAAAATTTTTTACTCGGAAAAATAAAAGAGTTCCCGAGGTCGAACTCAGGGAGCAAGTTGTATTCTAGAGATATACAAGTTCTATTACAAAAATAAAGAGAGAGAGAGAGATGAAAATTTGGCTTCTTCTTCTTTTCTTCTTTCTTCCTCTTTGTCTTTGGTTCTTCCTGTTCTTCTTCTTCTTCTTCTTTTTCGTCAGATCGTCTTCTTCTTTTCTTGCTTCTTGCTTCTCTTCATTCCTTCTTCTTCTTTGTCTTCACCTGCCTTGACCTCTCTTTTTCTTCTTTCGCGATGGCCGTTGCTCTTCCTTTTTCTTCAGCGGGTCTTCTTCTTCTTTGGCTGCTGACCTTCCGTCGTCTGCGCCAGTGCTGAGACGACTTAACAATGCCTTCGCTACAGTGCAGCAGCTCCTTCTTCTTCAGCGGGTCTGCTTCTTCTTCTTTGGCCTGCACACTTCAGAGTTTATTCGTCAAGGCAAAAACCTACTCTACCCCCCTCCCCCGCGTATCTCTCTCTCTGAAATCACTCTTCGGAAGCTCTCCCAGAGCGCTACCGGGTAATCGGGTTCGGGTCAGGCCCGGGTCCAGGCCCACCGGCGTGCGTGGTGGGCGAGGAGTGCAGGTCAGTCTAATCGGGTCGGGCCAGGTCCGCGGAGCGTGGTCACGGACGAGGCCGAGTCGGGTCGGGTCGGGTGAGAGGGACCTCACCCCGTGGTAACTGAGGCAAACAGCATAAGGCAGTTTTTGCCTTTATGCGTCCGCGCGCCTTCGAGAGGTTCCGAGGTGGGACTAAATGTCCCACCCCAATTCTCTCACGCCTGCAGCAGGGATGGCGCTTCCAATTGCATCAGCTGTTGAGGCGCACAGCTCCAATTGAGGGCCAGGGTGTGTGCGCGAGACTCTTCCGCGCTGGCCGTGGCTTTTCAACCTGGGATATCTCGGCTTGAAGCAACCTCGAGCAGGCTTCGAGCTTCCTCGCCAATGGCGGTCAAGGCCTGGAACCTGAAATCAATAGCACGGCCTCTCGGCCAAATCAGACAGGCGGGGGACCTTCGCCGTGGCACGGCGAAGGTGGTCAGGGGGTCTGCAGGGGGCGAGATGGGGCTGTCTGGTCGTCCTAGGTCAAACTGTGAGCGAGGGAGTGGGTGTGTTCGGTGGGTCTGCAGAGGGTGTTTGGTGGGAAGTGGAGGGGCGGAAGAGGATCAGGGTGAGGAGGCGGAGGTTCTGCGGTGGTTGGCGAGCCGTGTGGGTCGCTGAGGTGATGGGAGCGGCTCGCCGGAGGGTGGTCGGAGGCGGAGAGGATGAGGGTGACAGGGTCGGTAGAGGGCTTAATTGACTAAATCGAAAGCGGGGAAAGAAAGAGGAGGAGAAGGGGAGTAAGTCTAACTTAACTGCAGGGACGAAGGGGGAGGAATAGGGCGACAGTCGTATCGACTGTCGCCGGAGAAGATGATGCTCAGAGAGAGGGGCGGCGGCGAGCAGAGGGCTGGAGAGGCGCCAGCTGGGTGCGGCGTGGCGCGGGAAGAGCAGGGGAGGAGGTCTCTGCTGCTGGTATTGCGGCAGAGCGAAGAGGTGGAGGGGGAGGAAGTCGCCGGAGCTGGTGAGCGTCTGCCGGAGAAAGAAGAGAAGAAAGCTGGGGGTTTTCTCCGTCAGATCCAGGCTGCCTTCGTCGGTGGAGCGGCGGGGGGTATTTATAGGGTTGAAGCAGGGAGGAAGGCGGAGGGAGACGACGTGTCTCCCTCGCCGGAGAATGGTCGGAATATGAACCCATACCGTCCGTGCGTTCGCACGGCCGGTATGGGGGGCTACAATGACCATGGGGGTGCTCCTGCGACGGCTGACGACGCAGGGCACCCCCGGTACACTTGCCAGGTCGTCCACCTCACCCTGCGCGGCGCCA
Source organism: Thalassia testudinum (assembly GCA_037157565.1). Taxonomy (NCBI): domain Eukaryota; kingdom Viridiplantae; phylum Streptophyta; class Magnoliopsida; order Alismatales; family Hydrocharitaceae; genus Thalassia; species Thalassia testudinum. The sequence goes on from JAZHRO010000007.1 coordinate 17,494,318, forward strand.
TGCTCCGCGCAAGGTCGCCGGAGCATGGTGCTGGCAGGGTTTTGCAGGAGGGACCTGTTTGCAAAGAACGAAGGAGAGTTAGGGGCCAAAATGCGAGGGTTCAAAAGTTGAGGGCCAAAGAGTAAATATATGAGGACCAAAGTGTGAAGTCGGTCAAGGAGGTTTCTTCTTAGGCTCAAGTTTTTATACATGACTAATTAGGACCTAAGGAATCTGATGGTGAATTTTATTTTCATATTAAACCTTGTTTGACCGGTCAATTTGCGCAAAAACCCAAATTAAGTTATTAATTGGGCATGGTTCTCAATGTAGGTCAAAATGGGTTCTAAAGGCCACATTGATGGTTCTAAACCCCAGAGATTATTTTTCTATGAATTTTAGAGGGTTTATTCTATTTTTATTTTGCCTCGAACCTTGTGAATTGAAGTGGGTTGTTTTAGGGTTACAGATTATCATTTGGTTCCTTGGAAGTGCTGTAGCCCTTGCTAGATCATCTCATCCCACTTTTATTCTTATTAAGCTGTTTTGACCTATGTTTGGGCCCTGAATTACCCTGTATGCAGATTATACTGGTAAAATTGCACTTTTACCCCTTATGACTTGTTTTCTTCTCAAACTCAGAATTCTCTGAGTTAAGCTTTTCCTTGAGATATGTAGGAGCTTTTATCCTTTGTATTGGGTCAAAATGAGCTAGTTATGGCTCATGATGAGGTTCTCATCATTTCTCTTCTCCCCCAATGTTGCATGCGAAATCCCCTCGTCGATTCTTGTTTGCAATCGTTTTCTGGTAGCTAGGTTTAATTTAGAGCATTCCTGTATAAGCTTTCCTCCTGATTTCCTTGTGCAACAACTCTCCCACGATGAATGAAATTTCATTTTATATATATATCTCTTATGTGTTTGAAATCACCTTGAGCTAAATGATTATCATATTTGCGTGATTTAAGTGCCTGCTCTTTAACCGCCTATATATTATGCGCAAGCATGTCATTTAAATAAAGTAGAGCGGCTTTAAGATCGCTTTCAAAAACAAAAACTACGCCTCCCAGAGACGAACGACCGGGACTCAAAGTCTCATTATTTTCATAACAATATCTTTGTTGGATTGTATTTCGCAACTATACTACGACGCTTTTATCAAAAATGCGATCTATGATCTCCTGTCAAAATGGCGCAGTTGCCGGGGGGACAATGTCATTTTTCTTGATTTCGATCTTTTACTTATCATTGACAAATCTGCCTCTACTTCATTTTTTTGATGTGCAGGATAACACTGAAGAAAAACAGGATCTACGCACACACCGAGCGCAGCGAAGAAAAATCAGGTGCACATCATCTATCTTAGATTAGGTTTCTCTTTCTGAACTGTAGGAGTAGATTTACTTGTTGCAATTTCCTTTGAAAAATTCTTTGTGAAAAAAAAAGAAAAAAAAATTTCTCATTTTCGTGAAAGAGAAAAAAAAATCAAAAAGGAAAAATTTTGAAAAAAAATCTTGATTAGGTTTTCTTTCGAATCTAGGTTGTTTTGAAAAAAAGAGAAAAAAAAAAGAGATTTTCGTTGAATCTTTTGAAAAATTCTTTTTGAAAAAAAAAGGTGCAAAAGATTAAAAATAAAAAAAGAGAAGCATTTTTGGTGGAAGGCTTGAATTTCAAATTCAAACCTCTTTAAAAGCTTTTCCACCACCTTCTGATTTTCGGTCAGATTTTAAATCTGACTTAAAAATTCGATTGCCGAAAAATCCATTAGCGAAAAATTCTGAAATTTGGGCAAAACCTTCATTTTCAAACCATCTTTCAAATGCCAATGTTACTTTGAAAAAACTTCATGTATAAAACTTTTAAAAATTCGTGATGTGCACGGGGGTCAGATAGACCTAGATTCAAAAAATTTCAAAATTCCAAAAGCAATTTTGAGCAATCCGCAAATCTGTTTTGACTAAAAATGGTGGGATTTGAAATTTTATCTAATTGGATTTATTTTCAATATTTTTCTCGAATTTTTGAAGATCATTTGATACTGTTTCAAAGCGAAAAACCATCCAGGGGTCAAAGTTCCAAATATGACCCTAATATTTAAAATTTCCTAAAAATTCGATTGAAATAGTAAAATTTCCAAAAAAAATATTCTCTGAAAAACTAATTGAAAAAGGAATCTACTCGCAAAATTTTAAATTAATTGGATTCCAATTACTCTCAGAGAATTAACATTATTCTTATGGTCTGCTGAAATGGAGAAAAAAACCTTAGAACTGCATGCAACTTAGGTTGAACCTTTATGGTCACAAATAGAGACCACACTTTTGGTTAACCTAGACCTAATCAACTCTAGTTAGCCAGTGAGCTTGGTCACCTTGTTGGCCACTCACTACAAACCCCACTGAAGAAAATGGGTTAAAAACTAATTTTAAAACACGAAATCAACTCAAGTTAGTTGTCGTACTACTGGATGAGTTTAATCTCTCTTGCCAAACCTGGTGACTAAGTCTGCGGGGTAGTGTCAAACGATCGTGGCTCAGGGGTCAACAGAACCGGAGGTGTAAGCCAAAGGAAGAACCTTCCCCTTAGTCCCCTCGTAACTAGACTGGCTAGGTTAGCTTGAGAGGCGGGATTCACGTTCAATCGGTTGTACAACGAACTTATCTTCAGGAATTCAAATCCCTAACGAAAAATCTGGTCACCTGATTTATAAGGACCATTTGATTGACAGGGCCTTAGCCTTGTTCTGCATGGCTACACCAACCTAGGGGTTGTGCTGTGTATGCATGGAAGGAGGTCACTTCGACCTCACTTGGTTGGACCTTGGGAGCCACTCCCAAGGAGGCAAGTCACCTCGCCCGGACCATCTTCTTGCCCTATTTCTTCTATCTGCTGAGCCGCAATGGCTAACATTGGATCTGGACCTAATCAGGATCCAGAAGAGCTGGACCCATGAGCGTATCTGAGAGCTCGGGTCACTGAATCAGCTCAACCTTGGGATCAGAACCCAACGTGGCGAAGATGACTTTTCGCTTCGCTTGATCCTTCTCCTCGGGTTACTGAAATGGTTAACCCATATCGTAACCTTGGATATTATGACCCATACTAGTCGGTCCCTCAAAGGATTGCATCTTATAAGCTAGGATATGGATTTCATAGTCCTGCTTCTCACCCATGGAACATGGGTAGACCTGATTCACCCCCTGGAACCCCTGAAGAGCTACCGGTGCATATGCGGCCACATTATGGAATACAGAGAGCTATAGCGAGCCCTAAGGAAAAGGCCGCATCCTATCTACGCGAAATCTAGGCTATCATTGAGCCGAACCAAAGACAAGGCCGGATTCTGCATCAACAAGCCGTGATGGAGCTCCTTCAGGAAACAGTAGAGATAACAACACGAATTGGACAAAATCGGGAAACTCAAGAACTATTGCTTTTGACATATCAAGTGGAAAATAGCATTGAAGACCTCGAAGAATCTGAAGCAACTACGCCGAAAGAAAACACAGAAGATTCTCGGGAGCAGATGCCCGAAGATCACTCAAGGGAAAAAGAATCTAGCATGGATATGAGATAGGAGCAGGAAGTATGCCGAATGGGTTCATCTGAAATTGAGGAGGAAAGGACTGATATCTCCAGTACTGAGCTGCAATCAGATTATGCTGAATCCTGGGAGACACCTTTTGGGTTAGATAACCCGATCGAGACAAGGGAAGTAGATCCAATTGAGGATATGGATCCTAAGGCAGACATTACATGCGACACTGCTGATCAATCTAGACCACTTCCCATTGTCGGTGAACCTGTGCCAGAGCCAACATCTTCTGACCTGCACTCTTCTTCTTTCACCTACATCCCTAACTTGGATATTAGAGATTCTGAGATGACACTTTCTATCCCTGATCCTAACATCCGAAAACCAGAAGTAGCTATGGATAACTAAAACAAAGAAATAAATATGCTACCTGAGGTAGGAATTACTGAGGAGCCTAATGCATATGAGGGTGAAGCTTTGAGCAGAATGAGCTGGGGATGCACCTACAATCCTAGTCAATGGCTCGACCTCGAGCTTGAAGAGACAGCCTCTGATGAATCAGAGATGAGTACTGATGAGGACGACATAATTTCTGACGAGGATTTCAGTGTCCTCCCCACAGATCTTCTACTTTCATGGATACCCCCATATGACCCAGAGCCTGGAGAGGGCATGATCTTTGATGTCAATTATCATTATGAGGATCCTTATGACTCAGATTCTGGTTCTGAGATACATGTTGATCTACTCCCTCAACAACTTCCTGCTGAATTGTGGGACATGATAAATCGACTGAATCAACATCATGATCCCCCCTTTGATTATCCTCTATTTTCCACCACCAGTCCACACTTTCTTATAGCTAGACATTTTGGAGTAGGGGCGCACAATCAGCTGGTTCGCATCTCTGGACCACTGATTCTAGGAGCATACGAGCACATCTTTCTCTTAATTTTGACCAGCTCCTATGCAAGAATTGATACATCTCATTGAGCTTTCACCCAGCTGGAGGCATTAAACTCAGCACATATAGATACCATTCGCCCCACATTCCACCATCATTTTTATACATAGCATATTTTTGTTTTAGCATATTTCCCTTTTATATTGCATATTAACAGGTTGGCCGGTGTTGAATATAATTTCAGGAGCAATTACAGGTGATTTCTACCCATTCTCTCCCTGTAGCATTTATTTTCTTTTACATTCATTCATGAGGACATGCAAGAACTTAGGCATGGGGAGGTAGATACAGAAAAACTAAAAAATTTTTTGTGCCAACACATAGGAAAACCTCAGAGCAGCATGCAAAATGTACTTTAGGACCTTAAATAAAAGAACAACCGACTCCACCTCCAATTCTCTCACTGGAGCTAGAAATCATTCGCAATAGCCACTTCCGAATCACCCGCCCACCTTTTGTTCTAAATTTAGGGTCAAGCTGATTGTAACTCGATATGGGAAATTCACGAAGTACAAATTTTGTGAGGTTACGTGTTTATAGCATATATAGATATTGCATTCATGAATAAGATTATTTTATTAAGAGAATGCATTAGGGATTTTATCCTTTAGTTGATTCCTGTAATCTGGAATCCAGTACAACTTTTCACACACACGTAGAATTTGCAATGGATTCATGGTGAATGCTGATAAACATCTTCAGTTTGTCGAGAAGCAATGCTTCTTTTCCTGAACCCTTGAACAGTGTTTTGGGAGTCAGGCTGATTTTCTTCCAAAAATCCACCAAATAGTGTGTGATGAGAGTAGAGTGTACTGGTGCTCTAAGATTATTGCAAGGAATCTGGAATCCTAGATAATTAGGTGATGATACTTAGAGATTAAGCATAGTTTTTGCTCTCGGTTCCAGCGTATACATTTTGTGCGAAATTGTGAGAGCCACCGAATAAGGCAAATACGCGGAGAGCAAGTTTTCATAAAACTAGGGCTAAGGTGGATCGTTACGACCATTCTTTACGGAATCCTCGGCTGAAGGAGGGTATTGATGTCAAAGTCAGAAATACACCGTCCTATCCGTCTCTCTCGGTGCCGTTAGTAGGCACTTCCAGCAAATAACCACCCAATGTCTCTTGAGTACCACCAATCCCCAATAATGTCTCCTTAATAAAATTCATGGATGTATGCCAGTTGTGCTATGCTGAAAAAAAAAATGATGAAAAGGAAGAAAAATTGAAATAAAGAAAAAGAAGAAAAAAAAAATTTTGACAAAGAAGAAAAAGAGTTTGTGAATATTTAGTTTTCATCGAGGCAATACCACAAAATAAAATTGAGCTCCACCAAATATGGCCTTAACCTATTTTTCTTGTGTTTTTGACCTCCCGAATACTGGCTGAAGAACCCCGACTTAGTTTTAGGGTTATGAGAACTCCATTAAAGTGGTAATGCCTAGTGAGACCACCAAATATAGATCCTATGTGTGAATCTAGTGAGGTTGTGAGCTCTAAGAAAAAGAAAGAAAAAGAGTAAGAGAGAATGAATACAAAGGAATCAAAAGGGAGCACAGTTTTTCTCGTCTTTCTCTGAGTTGAGTTACTTAGTAATCCAGGAATCTAGATTCTGTAGTACTAGTCTCTATGTAGCACCAAGTGAGAATGAGCCACCAAATATATAATCCTTTACCTCAGAGATTCTCTACCTAAGCCCAAAGCCGGGGTGAAATTCATAGAATATCTTGAATACCCCGAGGGAAGAAGTCCGCCTATCCCGCTAGAATTTTTATTAGGGGTCAAGTACAGGCCTTAGAGGTGTATTAGTTTTCACTCAAATCCGTTGCAAAAGCTACATAGCTGCACCTTCACGATTGTCTGGATTTCTAGAGCATAGGATGAAAACAAAAGGGAGAAAAATCTCTTTGCAAACACTTGATAAAATAACCAGTCCCTTAGGGACCCTTGCTGTAAATAATTTAGTCTTGCATTTGCTAGGGACTAGCAATATTTAGGCATGGGGGTATGATTGCGCAGCAATCATAGGTCTTAATTGACCTAAGTTAGGCTAGGACTTAGCATAAGTTAGGGTTATTCATGCATGCATACGCATTATCTGCATCTTTACTACTTTTCTTTAGCTATGCATAAAATAATGTTATAATGTGCTGATTAAGTGCATTATGTTGATTGTAGGGAATAAGCTGATCAGGAGCTGGATCTGAAGCTGGATCAGGAATAACGGGAGTTGTAGCAGAGCTGGGGCAGAAGGCCTAGTTTAGATATAGGAATAATAATGTAAGGGCGTTAAAAGTTTGCTATTCTATTAAGTAGGAATAAAGCAGTAAAATGTGAAGAGCTTAGGTCCATCTTAGCCCTAGGATAGCCTAGAGCTTCCCCAAGCATTAGCCACCCTTAGATTAGGTCACAACACCCTAGGAAGCCCTAAAACCCTAGTTCCAACCCTTCTCTGGACGTCCAGATAAGTTTTAAGACGTCCAGGACCCTTAGCCAACTCCTGCACAGTTAAAACCCACTTCTGCAGTGTTATTGGACGCCCAGACACTTTGTCAGACGTCTAATTTCTGCAGAATACCGAAAACAGAACCCGAAATACTTCCTGACTCTGATTGGACGTCCAGACAACAAGTCTGGACTTCTGATTTTTGAGCATAAGACGTCTGATTATATAATTAGACGTCTGATACTGCTCTCCAATTCCCGTTTTGAGATTTAAGCCTTGATCTTGGATCTCTAGGTCCCTAAAGCCAATTCCAACCCCATAGGAACCTAAATTAAGGTGCCCTAACCCTAGTACACCACCTCTAGACCTCCCTAAGGACTTAATTAGGTCCTCACTAAACCTAATTGACTTGGATCTTGGTCAATTCCACCAGCCTACTCAATTGGACTCATTGAGTCCAATTGAGCCCTGATCTCAGCACACACTGTCCAATTGGACTCAGTGAGAGTCCAATTGACCTAGACGTGACTTAATTGAGTTGTTTTACTCTCAATTAAGTTTTCACACACCCAATTAAACTTGTATTAAGTTTAATTGCACTTTACCTTAGTGAATTAAGGTTTATAACCCTAATTTGAGACATATCTTGACCTATACCCACTAGAACCTAACCTAATCATCCTAGCCACCTAAGTTTCGACCCACACACACCCACATACTTCCACACACACCATCCACACGAAAATACCTAGCCTAGAGTTCTCTAGAACTCTATACCATGTGTGGTTGCCTTGGTTGCCAAAAATAGCAACCAAGAGCCATTCAATTTTTAGATCCACATTTGGTGGATCTAAAAACCACCTTCCACCCTCTCTCTCTCACTCTCCCACGAGCTCCCACCATAGGCCTCTCTAGGGAATTCCATAATTCTCTAGAGAGCTTCCCTTAGGTCTATAAAAAGACCCCTTGGGTGGCCATTTGCACCCATTCACTTCTTTGCCAATTGCACTCCATTGGTGCCATTCACACCACCTCCATAGTCACTCCACCTCCACGAGCTCACTACCACCACAGTGGAGGACACCATGCCGGGATGCTGGATCAACCCTACCTCTCTCAAAGGGCCGGCCGAAGTTCCATTGGCCGCCCCTCCTTCTTCTCTCGACCACTCCAAGTCCATCGGGGACCACCCTTGAATGCCCTCTACCCTTTTAGCTCTAGATCATGCTTTTCATAAGTTTTACTGCTTTCATTTACTTCTTAGTTGAGTAGTTTCTCTTCTCCCCCAATGTTGCATGCGAAATCCCCTCGTCGATTCTTGTATGCAATCGTTTTCTGGTAGCTAGGTTTAATTTAGAGCATTCCTGTATAAGCTTTCCTCCTGATTTCCTTGTGCAACAACTCTCCCACGATGAATGAAATTTCATTTTATATATATATCTCTTATGTGTTTGAAATCACCTTGAGCTAAATGATTATCATATTTGCGTGATTTAAGTGCCTGCTCTTTAACCGCCTATATATTATGCACAAGCATGTCGTTTAAATAAAGTAGAGCAGCTTTAAGATCGATTTCAAAAATAAAAATGCCTCCCAGAGACGAACGATCGGGACTCAAGTCTCGTTATTGTTAAAAATCAAATCTTTGACGAACATTTTTGCGCGACTATACTACGATTTTCGACGACTTTCAAATGCGCGAAAATGGCTTTCCGTCACATACCAACCATCATGCTCAAAAAATTTTCTTTGTGTAATCTGAAACCCACCCCTGTTATGTTACAGTTGGCAGATTGTTCTGTCAAAATCCCGAAGGGTGTGGTGGAAGACGCGGTGATTAGGGGCAACAGTCTCTGTTTTCCTGTTGAATTTCTTGTTTTAGATATGGAAGTTCCTAGCTCACTTTCTGATTGTCCGATCATCCTTGGTCGACCTTTCTTGGCCATAGCCTGCACCCATATCGACTGCAAGTAGGGCTGTATTGAGATTGCCGTTGGATCTAAAAAGCTCGAGCTTAACATCTTCAAGGCAGCCAAGAACTTTGATTGCGATTGCATCGAGGATGACATGTCTGACGAGGACATGGCCGTCAGCACGTGTATCGGACTACTTGGGACCTATTCAGACTACTGCGGATTACCTGACGACTGCCTGATCAACACATACTGTGATGTTCCCCCATCCCTCCCTAACCCTGTACCTTCTCCTGACCAAACTTCTGACGAGGTTTTCTCTGCTTCCCATACCTCGTGGTCTGAGTCATATCCGGGCTACTCACCGCCGGTCCACACTCTTGAAGACTGGATTGCCCTTTCTTTCCCACCAAATCAGGCAAAGTTGCATCTCCACACTGGGACCTTGAGCCCACATTGTACTCATTGGGGCTATTTCCTTTTGGATCCATATATCTAAGAAGCCCCTCTTATTGGCCAATTTGAGGGCCAGCTTCTTCTTCCTGACTTGTTCTCCGATCCGCCTGAGACACTCTCGTCCCATGAAATGCCAGACCTTTCACCATCCACCATCACTTTTCATGCCACTATCACGATCACTTCACTTTTCACTTCACCACCCACCATCCACCCCCCTACAACCTTGCTATATACCCTGCACCTCAACTCTCGTTACCTAATCTTTCGTCCTTTCTCTACCTTTCCCTGCATGCATATGAGGACATAGCATCGTTTGGCATGGGGGGTGGATAGGCATCCATAGGATCTGGGTATTTTATGGTATCATGCAGTTTCCACCTATTTATAAATATGTAATAAAAAGAAAAATAAATAATAATAATAATAATGAAAATGGTGTTTAGTAATGATCTGAAGGCTGAAACAAAAATACAATAAGTGTTTATGGATATTCAACCGCTGTTTTGAGGACTTTCTAGGCCGCAGAAGCTTGATTTGCTTAGGCTTGGCTTAATTCACTTCAGCATTGACATGATAGATCGGAATCTCTCCTAACTAAGGACGTACTCTTGTACCTAAGACATCAATACAGGTTCCGTTGGTTTGCTTCTACTTGAGAGCTTAAGTAAACTTAGTTCACACTACACATATTAGGAAAGACTAGGTGAACATAAGATCCAACCCTAGTGTTCATTAGGGATGGTGGAGTCCTTACTTGTGTGCGCAGGTAGACTTTTTATCCCAGCCTTTAGTCTTGTGTTTAGGAGAGACTCTTTCCACCAAGAAGAAACTCTCCCACCAAAAAGAAAGGTGTGCTCCTCCAAATAAAGCTGTAAGAGATATACTGACAAGTGTTTCAAAAAAAAAAAAAAAAAGATGCAACTAAGTCAGTATATCTCACAAATGTCTGTAAGGTTGCCCCTACAAGAAGTTCTTCAGGGCAGGCTACAAATACCTTGTTTTCTTTTAGCCACAAATGTCAGAAAATGGGAGTTGAGTTTTCCGTCATCTTTTTTAGAGTCAATCCTAAGACATGAGCTGAAACTGGGACCAACCTTTACTTAAAAATTCGTGAAACCCTGGGCTTGAGTCTTAATGTTCATCTGGTCAGTCTTGATCCTTTACTATGCATAAGCAATAACCTCTTGAGCTCTTGAGTATGGCAAAAACCCCCTAGGTCCTGGAAATTGTACTTAAGGTTTAAATATCAAGTTGTTGAGAGATGATCTATGTCATGTGAGACTTAAAGTATTGGTAGTCTTCTCTGCAATTGGTTCTCACAATATCAAACAATAAACACACCTTTGTCGGCTCAGAAGAAAATCTTCAGTTTAAGATCAATTCTAAATACTATTTTTCTAGGGACTAGCAAAAGATAGGCATGGGGGTATGGTTGCACCGCAAAAATACACATGCAATTGTGCCGTCTTGTGCTATTTCCTAGCATTATCAGTGCATATTAGGTAGACATAGTCACATTTGTGAATATAGACGCATGCATGCATTTAATTGAGAGGGGAGGAGAGTGAATAAAATGGCCTCACAAATTTACATTTTCTTCAAGTGCTGCCTTGCAAAATTTCCATCTTCCTTTTTTATTTCATTTTGATTTTTGACTTTCTTCTCCACGCGGCTGCCATGCATGGCAGCCTCTTCCTTGTGCCATTCCCTGCTCAAGCTCTCCCTGCAGCTGCATGCCCTGCCAAGCCATGCCAAGCCAAGCACAGCCAGGGCATGGCTGTGCATGCTTTCACCTTCTATAAAATGAGGGTGGCTTCTTCATTTGCAAGGGGCTTGGCCCTCACAAAAAAAAGGAAACACACAGCAGCTCTTCTTCAGGCCACTACCTCCCCTGCTCTCCCTCTATACGTAGGACCTCCTCCTCTGAGGAGCCACTCTGTGGGCAGGAGTCCATCATTGTGGTGCACACCCATCACAGTGAAACCACCACCGCCCAACTCATCAAAGAGCCGGTGGGCGTGGTGGTCTTCTTTTCCTTGTTTCAAATGTGCAAGCCGCTTCAGCCATTGGAGCAGGAGCTTCAATTTTTGAAGCTCAAAGCTCCGTACGCAGCAGCAGTAGCAACGCAGCAGCAACAGCAACGTAGCAGCAGCCGCCCCAGCCCTATCCACGCATGGCTGCAGGCTGCCCTTGCCTCCAGCGCACGCCTGTAGGCTCCCTCGCCTCCTACTTCTTCGCACTGCACTTGCCTTTCTGCACGCAACCGGCCACCACGCGCCCCTGCAGTGGCTGGCCAAGCTTCACCGTGCTCGCCAGCCAACACCCGCAGGCCACCATGCGCCCTGTCCCACCCCTTCGCCCGTGACCCAGCCTTCTCCGCGCACTCTGTTGCAAAGTCCCGCCCACAAGCAAGCAGCTGGAGCCACTCTTCCGCGTGCATGCACCGAGCCATCCGCACTCACAGCACCTACAGCACCCGGTTGCGCAGCTCGCCCGTCCACTGTAGTCACCGTTCATGCGTTTCTGTGGAAAACTATGGCTACAGTGGGGTGACAGGAAAGTTTCTCACTTATCCGGTCACCCGGCGCGCCGCTACCGGCCACTGCCCACACCCGCGTCCAGCCCCGTGCTCACTCCAGTGCCTGCCCGCACGTCTGCGTGCGCCCACATTGCCTGCACCCGCCAGCTCCTTCGCCTGGTCCCTTTGCCCGCATATGCCTCTCCACGTAGCGCTGTGCGCTACGGCCCTCCTCTCCGTGCTCACTCCCTCCCAACGTGCGCTTCTCTACGTGCATACGCACCTGCATGCGAGCTTGAAGCCTCAGACGATGCCCTGAGCGCACCGATGACTTAAACTCGCCTCCTTCACACAGCAGGCGCTCTCTCTCTCTCTCTCATAGCACACTCTCCCTCTCTCTCTGCAAATACACATACACACACACACACTCACACTCTCGCACACACACACCTATACACTATTATATACTTATATATATAAACATATATATATTTATATCTATATATACTTTTATACATATATATATATAGTTATATCTATACGTATAATAGTATCTATATAGTTAAGTATTAGTATACATACATACATATATTTATATATCTATATACTTATATATACATATATATTTACATATATAAATATACTTATATGCATATATATACATATATCTATACATATATTAGTACTTATATAACTATGTATTAGTCTATATACATACATATATATATATATACATCTATATACTTATATATATATATATTTATATACGTATATATCTACATATAGACATATACTTATATACGTATACATATATATATATACATATATTACTCTATATATATATATTTACATCTATATAGTTATATATACATACTTATACATATATATATATGTATATATATATATTATATATATGTATATATATATATATATATCTATACATATATCTATCTATACATATATTTATACACATATATATATACATATATAACTACATATATATACCTATATATTTATAACCATATATATATATATATACATATAGATATATTTACATATATACATATATATATATTTTCACATTACTTACCATACGTCGTATCGTGGGAATATCTGCACCAGTTGCTGATATTACCCGATACACACGTACAAAAAATGCATGGTCACACACATCTTCCGCCATCCACCTTACACTCCACGTGGCACCTCGTCCTGTCGGTTGCGCCTTTCTAGATGACGACAGACTCGACACCGTGCTACACTCCACCTCCGCCTCCATCCCCACCCCTTTATACATATATAATATATACCGATATATATATACTATATTTACTTTATTTCTGTTTCGCTTTCCAGCTAGTAAAAAGACAAAAAATATATATATAAAAGAGAAAAGATAATCCTTGACTTGCAGGTACTCCATCTTGCGAATAGCAAGACCCATTTTGGAACCCTAATTTGGCTTAAAGCCAAGAACCTAATTTTGAGGGTGTGCCTCAAGGACAGGAATTATCAGAAAAAAATCTAAATGGAAAAACATCAAAAATACAATAAACGAACGGAAGAGATTCGTTGTAGGAAAGGCGTAGAAACTTGACTTGTAACCCCACTTCCCTGAGTTCGACCCTGGGCCTAAAAGTGACCAAGATAAAATCAATTAGGCCAGGTTAAAAATTTTGTAAATAGATGGTTAGGTCCAATTTAGGTTAAACACTATACTCACTTCAACGATAAAATCACCATATTGACGCACCTATCCGGGCCCGACCAACACCAAACAAGTTTTGCAAAAAAATTACGCTTCCTAGGCCAACCTTTGTTGGTGCCTATTACCTACTCTCAAGGGATGGAAGTCTCGAATCGATCCCACATACGAGGAACCAAAGTAACTTGGTGGATAGGCTTGTTGATTTCCAACTAACTTCCCATGTGGTGCAAAAGAGGAGAGGTAGAAATTTATCTAGTGACCTTATGTCTGAGGTGCATAGTGTCTAAGTGTGCAAACATACGATCGTGTTTTGATTTCTAAAATTTCACAAACAGGATCCTTTTGCACATAATTTTTAGTCACAGATTTTAAAGTCCAACCTCTTAGCAGTCCCAATTTTTAAAGTGACCACTGAATTAATTTGATTCAATCACTTTAGTGGTCTTAGATTTAGGTTCAATGCATATGCATGACAGGTAATTGATGCTCAAGAGAGGACATACCTTACTCCAGCTTTCTTCATGCAATAATGAATGCAATGCAGTAAAAATAAACTAGATGCTGCTCATTCAGTCCTAGATGGTCGTCCTATAGATATGCAGCTTCTAGCAGGTAGTTTGATATATTTTTTTGTTTAATAAAAATAATAAACAAACAGACCTAATCTACTAACTAACCGAAATGTAGTTCAAGCAATGCAAATAATCCTTTAATCTAAATAAATGGGAACATGCTCCCAAAACTACGCTCCTGCATACAAGAGCGATAAGAAATAAAGAGGCACTAGGAACACATTCCCAAAAATACCCGACAAGGGTCTAAAAGACAGAAATTAAATTCTAATGTCTATCTAAACTAAATCTAACTAAGATCTACTGACTAAATTAGAAATAGGCTTCTTCGTAAGCCTATGCAAGTGGGATCAAGGCCCACGTGTTCCTGTTGCTGGCCTCCAGGTGGCGTCAAGGTCCACCAAAAAGATCATCTCCACCATGCGCGTCCATCGCGTTCGTCGCGTGTTTTTGCACAAAAGAAAATCCATAGTTAGTTATTCATAAAAGGTTTCAAAATAGCATAAAAACAACATAAAATTCCTGATAAAAAACTAATAAGCATTTGTCCTCCCCAGCAACGGCACCATTTGAAAGAGCGATCATCATTTTCGTTGAAAACTATGACATAAAATGATGTGTCATTGTATTTAATCGCATGGTAGAAAATTGCTTTCCAAAACATTTTAATTTTCAGAATCTAACCACGAATAGTTAGGTCATCCCCACAGGGAATAATTAGCCTATTTAAACTAGTAAATAGTGTCTCGTTTATTCAGGAAACTCAATGGCTATGCAAGCTAATTTGTGCGATTCTTTTCCTCACATAACTGTCTGTTTTGGCTAATTAATCAAGAATGTAGGTGTTTAGATGCAAAATCACCACCATATAATATTTTTTTAACAAGTGATCTTGATACCGGTAAATACTGTAAATATTGATTTCTAGAATATAACTTATTTACCATAATATCTATGCATTGAATCATTCATGTGATATATGCATATGCAAATAATTTAGTTGAAGTAGAAGGAGGACCATGCAATTTCACCACAACAATGTAATTCCTAAAATAAATGAGTAGGAACTTCCACAATGGCATTTAAGTTAAATATTAATTGACGTATCACTGTAGCAAAATAGGGGATTTTGTTCCCCTCGTGCACACGCAGAGGAGAAGGCGCAGCTGGAGGTGCTGTGCTCGTAGTAGATAGGCCGGGATGCGGGCTTTGCATTAGTGGTCGTGGCGTCGATGGAGGTGGCTGGCGGTGGCCTGTCGGAGCTTTGGATGTTGTCGGCGGCAGCTTGTGCGTGGGGAATATGGATGGTGGGAAGGTCTACTGCAGGCATGGGCAGCCCTGTGAGGCCAAGGCGAAGTCGATGGCTCTGTTGGAGCGAAGCTTCGTGGCACATGGAGGTGGCTGCACGTGAAGGTGGATGGCCGGTAATGGGTTCTTTTGGGGAAGAAGATGAATGGTGTGGTGTGAGGTGCGCTGCGTGTGGTGGTTTGCGTGCAGCAGGGAGTGATTGCGTGTTCGCGCTGTGTGTGGCTGCAAGGGCACGGCGCCTGCGCTATTGCCATGCACGGCTAATGATGGTGCGACGCTTGCGAGCATTGGCAAGGTTGAAAGGGCATGCACGCGCGGGGTGTACAAGCTGATGGGTGCGGCACCTACAGGCACTTGGTGCGACGTCTGTGGGCGCTGCAAGGGCGCGCATGCGATGGAAGTTGGTGCGCAAAGACCACGGTGCAAGCTTGAAACACAGGGTGCGCTTGTTCCACAGTGGTGAGAGGGAGAAAATCCACGCCAGGGGAGGAAGATCTGCCCCTCTCCTCGGTGGATGCAGCTACTTTTTGAACCAAACTCTCCTCCTTTTCCTTCGGCCGCAAGTATCTCCAACTACTTGCGACAATTGCATGTGGTTGAAACGGCAGATAAGCACGAACGGTTTCTTCTTCAGACGTCTAGCTAAAGCATCAGACGTCTTAAAAAAATGTAATGCTGCGAATTTGTGACAGTAATTCTATACGTCCAATCCAAGTCCCAGATGTCTTATATAAGTAAAAATTAGCACCTAATTCTTGTACCTAACCTGCATTCATCAAATAAATCATATTATCATAACATATGTTATCAAGTGTAAAATTGAAGCATAAAATTAAATGCAGGCCAAGGTGAATTGTCATATAACTCCTAATTAATTAACAACTAAGAACAAATAATTAAATAGTACTTAAGCTAAATAAATAGTCCACAAAAGTGGACTTATCAGTAGTCATGGGCATAGAAGCGTCGTCTAGAGTGCTGAAGTGTGTGTGAGGGGTGGGCGTAGAAGTGAAGTGGTGCAGCACGTAGGTGCGTGAGGAAGGACCTCACCAAGCGAGGGTGCACGGGGGAGGTGCATGTAAACCGCACAAGCGTTGGGGGATAGAGTTGCACGGAGAAGCAGGTTGGAGAGTTGAGATGTGGGCTGGTGACCGGCTAGGGGTAGTCGTACAGGAGGAGAGAGAGCACTATGCCACCGGATAAGTGAGAAACTTGCCGGTGGCTACAGTGCCGTGTAGACCTAGCATGAACAGTGCGCAATAGTGCAAGTAGGATGTTGGTGACCGGCTAAGATGGTTCAGAGTAACAGGGGCACGGAGAAGCTGGAAAGTGTGCGCATGCACGCGGAAGTGGAGCCTGAGGGGTACGAAGACGCATAGGGGCGGTGCCTGGAGTGCACGACAGTGGTGCGCAAGCTCTAGAGCATGAAGCTCTGCGACTCTAACAACGATGAACAGCAACAGGAAGTAGAAAATGAAAAAAATAAGAATAACAAAATAAAGAAAAACGATAGATGAAAATCCACCACGCCCACCTGCTCGCGAAGGAGCTGGGCGGTGGTGGTGCTCACCATTGTGTTTGAGACCACGAGGAGCTTCTCCTGCACACAGAGTGTCTCTTCTCTACTGGTGAGAAGAGTTGTGTTTGGAGAGGGAGAGGAGAGCATAGGTCGGCTGGAGTGAGGAGAGTGGGTGTTGTGCTATGGTGGGTCTATGGGAGGATGTGGAGGAGGTCACCAACTCCCCTGCAGGGGAGGGGTACATGCTCTTTTATAGAGAGAGAGTGCACCCCTCTCCATGCAAATCGTACTAGGGAGCATGCGCCTCTCCCTGCAAAAGCAGCTGGTAGGTGGGAGAGTGAAATAAGATAAGGGTGGTGAAATTGCAATGCACGCACATAATGAAGATGTTAATTATTAAGTGTGTTTGAGATGGGATGGATTGTTATGAAATTGAAGTGGATTTAATGGTCATTTCCTCTCACTATCTTCCCCTCTTTAAAAATGCATGCAAATGGATATTTACAAATGCAAGTATGTCTACCTAAAATTCATGGGTAATTCTAGGAAATAACATAAGATGACATTTTTATAGGCGTAGCTTACTGTGCAATCAAGAAGTCAACCATGAAGATTTCAAGGTATTCGCCTACCATATCTGAGAATATGGCAAGCATGCATTGCTGAAAAGTAGCGGGTGCATTACAGAGACCGAATGGCATCCTACGAAATGCGTATGTTCCGAAGGGGCAGGTGAAGGTAGTTTTCCCTTGGTTCTCAAGATGGATTGCCACCTGGTTATAACTGGAGTACCCGTCCAAGAAGCGAAAGAACCAATTCCCTACTAATTTCTCGAGTATCTAGTCAATAAATGGTAGTTGGAAATGATCCTTTTTCGTGGAGGCATTTAGTATTCAGTATTCAATACAGACTCTCCATGAGTTTACCATACGGGTCGGTATAGTCTCTCCAATTTCAATCATAATGATGGTGAGTCCTGCCTTTTTGGGCACAACCTAGATTAGACTCACCTAACAACTATTGGAGATTGGGTAGATGATACTTGCATCTAACCACTTGATGATCTCCTTTTTCACAACATCCTACTTGTTCGGATTCAGGCATCTCTGCATTTCACGGGATGGTCGTGAGCCCTCTTCGGTGTAGATGTGATGCATGCAATATGAGGGGCTGATGCCAGTTAGGTCATCAAGAGTCCACCCAATGGCTCTCCGATGCTGCTAGAGGACAGAAATCAAGAGGGTTTCCTGATCAGAGGTAAGGCGGGAATTGATGATCACAGGAAACGTCTGATTTAACCCCAATAAGACATATTTGTGATGGTCAAGGGGGGTTTGAACTCCATGACTGGATTTTTGGTAGCAGCAAGTTGTTCAGGGTGAGGTTTAGGAGCAATGGCAGGAGCTAAAGGTATCTCAAGGTCTGGTTCAGGCTCCTTTGAGTGCGGGGTTTGATCCTCTTGTGGCTGATCATCAGAGATAAGTAGGTTTCCCTCGACATATGGGTCGTCAACCACAGATTTGATGTCACAAATTTGTTTGATATCTCGACAATTAAGTCCTCCTTGGGCCTTAAAGATATCAATCTTTAATGTCTTGCTCCCAAACTTTAACTCAATTTGGTTCTCCTCACAAATGATGTTGGCCCTAGCTGTCGCCAGAAAAGGTCTCCCCAAAATGATCGATGTGTTCTTCAAGTTCTCGAGAGCATCCATGTCTAAAACTATAAAGTCCACGGAGAAATAGAAATCACGTACCCTAACTATGACATCCTCGAGAATTCCTTTTAGCAACTTAATAGATCGATCAGCTAACTGCAATGCCACCTCTATCAGTTTGAGCTCAAATTCTTCGAGGTGATCAAGTAGGGATGTAGGTATTAGGTTTATGGAGGCTCCTAGATCTAATAATGCACGGTCAAATTGAATATCTCCAATTGTACAGGAGATCAAATGGGTATCGGGGTCTTTTGCCTTAGGTAGGAGCTTACTCAAAATGATGGAGCTGGCTTGCTCTGAAAATATGATCGGGTTCCTGCCTTTGTTTCGTGTCTTATGCTTTGGTGTACATATATCTTTTAGGAATCTCGCGTAAGCCAGTATGTGGCATATCACATCCATCAAGGGGATGTTTATTTGGACTTGTTGAAAGAGCTTGACCAAGTCCTCCACAAGAGCCACGGGTTTGGTTTTCTTCATTCCCTTCGTCAAGGCCTCAGGAAATGGAACCTTAGTTGGTTCCTCTAGAATTGGGTCAGGCTCTTTATCAGGGATCCTCTGGCATTACGATATAACTATCAGGCTTGTCGTGGCTAGGAAAAGGAGAGTGTTGTGCCACTTTGCCACTACTGGTGGTGATGGAGTTTAATCTTGCCTGATTCTAGTTTGGGCTAGGGAGAATAGGTGTCTACTGCTAAAATCCAGAATAAGAGGTTGAAGCACCTGACCTGTCGGGGATGGAGTAGAATGGGCCTAATAGACAAAGTGGGCTTGGCCCTAATTTGGATTCATAATGCACCTCTTGTTTGGCATGTTATTTGGATTCTGAAGAGGCTGAGAAGGAAGTGCACCCGACTGGCGAGCACTTGCCAGCTAGGCCAATTGAATGTGCAACCCAGTGATCTCTTCTTTATGTTGTCTTTGCTTGTCAACCAAGGTCTAGAGAACCAAAGATGTCTGTTCTTCCTTAGGTGGTCCAGATTGGAAATTTTGATTGGGCCTAGGTTCAGTGGGTTGATAGTGATGCGGGTCTTGTAGTCTGGGTTGGAATTGAGGTCTTTGATTTGGGTTATTTTCCAACCACGCAAAGCTTGGGTGATTACACCATCTAGGGTTGTAGGTATTAGAGAAGTGATTATTCTGGATGGCGTGGAGATCCTTGCAGGTCTGAGGATCCCCAGAATAATCAGGGCATGAGGGTTCAGAGTTCCCCTAACTATGGTAGGTTGCCCTTGAGTTGCCTCCAAAACTGTAATCAAGTGTGGGTGGATATGTATCCATCCTCGGAGAGTGGTAGATATTGTGTGCAGCTTGCCTAACTGAGGGTGGGTGTGTATATGTGCATTGGTGCCGAGGTGGTCTTGTGTAGATGTCGAGTGATGTCGTCTACCTTCTTTTCAATGATGGAGACCTTATCTAATTGACTGGCTACAAACTCCAAGTCAACGGATGTGGAAAGGCCTCAAGATTCGTGTACCCCCTGATTATTTGTCAATGCGTAGGTGGACATCCGATCATACGCACCTAGTGATTCATCATTCTGGGAGTTCTCGCACATGTTCTCGAGAATTCCCCAAATCTCGTCTTCATGTTGATCCATCATGCTACCACCACGGGTTGCATTAGCAAATAGCTTGATGTCATCACGGAGCTCGTGGTAAAAGGATTGGATTTGTTCCCACTTGAGGACTCCGTGAAGGGGTCATTTGTGCATGAGATCCAGAAAATGATCCCATGCCTTGTGTAGAGATTCTCCCGCTCCTTGGGAGAAGTGCGTGATTTGGTGATGCTTAGCATTTGTGCGAACAATGTAATAGATTTTTTGCAGGAAGGTGGTTTGAAGTTCTTCCCATGTGTCGATCGCATGTGGATAAGTTTGAAACCAGTAGGCGACTTTCTCAACCAGAGAAAAAGAGATCTTTAAGAGCAAGTCATCTCGATTCTGCATGTCTACCCCAAAGGTGTGGGCCCGATGCTTCAGCTTCTTGATGTGTTGGAAAGGATCCTCAGAGTTCAAGCCATGGAATTTTGGAGTCATGTGAAGCATACTAGGCTTGAGCTCCACCTTGGGTCCTCCCACAAGGATATTGATTCGTGGTTTGATCTCCGCTGCTGTGGGATTGTAGTGATCTCGCATTTGAGGATGCGGCGGTGGGTAGATGAAGGCATTGATCTGGTCTCTGAAATAAATGAAATGTTGTGGTTCAAAGTTAGGTTGTTTTGGTTGACCCATGGTTGTCATTGGAGATTCAGGCTTAGAATAAGAGGAAATGCCAATATAATTAGGTTGTTGCACAAACTCGGAGGTCAAGGCTTGGCCTTGACGATAGTGAATAACTAATGGAGACCTCAAGGATGGCCTTAAGGACCTTCTCCCAAACATGCACTGATGTAGAAGATGAGGGATAGAATATTAGACGACCCAATCGAGGCACCCAAAGATTTTTGGATGACCATAGAAGTTCAGGGCAGATGATACCCCTGCATCAGAAAGTCATCCACCTGATAATTACCTAGGCAGCTAGGAAGGGAGAGTCCCACAAAGACCCCTACACGAGAGAGCATCCCCACGGGTTACAGGGTTTCCCCCTACTGGACCTTCTTTGTCACTAAGGGTCGAGGTAGACTAGAATGGTGACTTGATCCCCAAAGTCTACCAATTTTAACTTAAGAGCAAGGGTGCTTGTGATTTCACTTGAACCTTTATGATATTTTTGTGCAAGGTGGCCTAATTTGAAGGTTGGTTGACCCCACAAGGTGGGTCAACTTCACCTGTTTGTCCTTTGAGATTATTGGGTCCCAACTTTTTAATATTCAAATGGATAATTTGAGCCTGATTTAGGGTTTGCTTGATTAGGTCAATTCAAGCAACGCTTTGGTCACACAAAAGTTGGGAGAATATATTCTTGATTAAGCAAGTGGAGTCCTCAACCCTAGAATAGAAATCCTATTTTGCCTCTAATTGATCCAATTAGTTTCGTCCAAATTTGGTAGGTAGGGCTCAAGCAAGAAGATGATAGGCCAAGATACCTTAAACCCTAAGTAGGTGCAGAAATCAGGGTTAGGGTTTGTCTACAAAGGAATCAAATTAGGCAACTTGTGAGGATTGATTCTAAGAATGAAAAGCAAGTTGTCCCTAACTGATTTTCTTCCTTTTTTATCTCTTCTCAGAACTAGGGGCTTTTAAGGAAAAGGGGAATAGAATTTACCTGCCCCAAGAGTGTTTGCTGCATAGCTAACTCTCCTCGATTGGATTCCTGGATAGATCACAACAAAAAAGATAGAGCAAGTTAGTATCAAATCAAAAATCACAATCAAGAGATCAAACTACAAGTTTATCCCTGGCAATGATGCCAAAATATTCATGTGCTGAATCGATGTTTTAAAAGTAATGCACTATAGTATAGCCGATAAATCAAGTAGAACACTTAAAATTTATAGCTCGAAAGAAATTTCAAGGTCGAACGTAAGGAACGATATAGCAATTTACCTCAAGATCATAATTTTAGGCAAGAACATAGCAATGTAATAGCAATTTTGAGCATAAATGATGTAAATATAGATTAAAGAGTCATTGTGGCAAAAAGATTAGGGTAAAATGGTGATTTGAATCACCAAATTACCCTACTGCAATTATGCACAAATTAAGCTACAGTATCAACCAAGCAAATTGCACGTAAGATAAGTGCATAGAGCACTCCCTGTCAGAGATCAGACGGCTGGAACTTCAGTCAGACAGCTTAACCATCTCCTGCTACAGTGCCAAAGGGACACTTCTTCCTTTCCTTTCTCTCCTTAGGCTCTTTTCTTCTTCTCACATTTCTCTTTAGGCACAAGGGTGGAAACTCATGAAATTTTGGCTAAGTGTTGGGAGATTTCAAGAGAAAAACCCCTCCTTTCCCCACGCACTCTCTCTCCCCTGTTCTTCTCTTCTCTCTCTTTCCTTTTCTTCTCTCCTCTTTCAGATACCCGATTGATCAAGTAACTGTGTAGGTATTTAGATCCGGATAGGGGACAAGGTCTACCAGGCTTGGTGGTAGGCAAGGAGTGAGAGCATGTGCTGAGGGACCTGACCCTCGTGACTGGGCGAGGGGTGTAAGGAAGAAACTCCTTTTATCTTGTGTCTTTAGCTCCTAAAGTAACGATGTGGGACTATCTTTCCCATGTCTTCTCAACGCAGTTATAGATGAAGGGGCTTCCAATTGAGGTCGAAGGCACACTCGTGGCGTGGAATTGAGGATCTGGGAGGATGCCTGGGAGCGACCTGCAAAGCCTGGGACTAAAATCTGGAGCAAATGTGGTTGGAGGACTGAAGGCGTAGTTAGAGGATTTGGGGTGGTGGCGGAGCTCCGATGGAATACCTGAAAGCATGAGAACAGGCTTACGTCCACGTCAACTAGGTTTAGTAGGTGTGCAATAGTGCAGCAAAGTCGATGGTGGCGGTGTTGTGCTGCGTATGTAGTCGGGGAGGCCTAACAACCTCAAGGAAGGTGGACGGAGGTGCATGAGTCGGGTGAGGAGATAGAGACAGCCAACCCTAAAATTCTTTGGGGCTTTTACTTGGTGAAGGGAGGTGATGATTGTGGATACGGTGGCAAGCGAAAAGATGATCTGTGGCGGCAAGAATGCTTCGCCGAAGGTATGCTGGCGAGATGGAAGACAGAGTCAGAGCAGGTACATGAACAGAGTTTCGACAGTATAGTGGTGATGAGTTGACAAAGAGGAGTCAAGCAAACTTGCTATTGAAAGAAAGAGGATGAAGTTGGCACTGGCTGTGGCATGGCTAGTGCTAAAGGAGATGAAAGCTCTGATGAGGTAGACGGTGACGAAGACGGGGTTAGGAAGCGTCACACAAGTATGTTGAGACATGGAAGATGATGGGGAAGAAGAACCAGCTGCCTATGGTATGTGGTGGCCGATGAAGGAGTTGGGGATAGGAGTTCGCCGAAGTAAGCTCGGAGCGAGCTAGATGTAGAGGAAAGAAGAGGATTCTTGGCTTAAAGACTTGCTGAAGAACATGCGAATGCCATGGGAGTCCTTTTACAGGCCAGAGGGTGATCTTTCAAGCTTGGAAATGAAGCTTTGAAAGCTTGCAAATCATGGAGTAGGTTTAGGATTTCCAAGAGTTCGCATGAACTCTACGACGAGATTTGAAAGGCAAGACCTGCCTTATATTGAAGAGCAACTCCTCAGGAATCTTCCTTCCAAATTTAGAAGGGTTTCACCGTGAAATCAAGGAGAATCTCATGATTGAAGGTCGGTAGTTCATGGGTTCACACAGTAATGGCGGCTGGGGCATTTCCATGAAGATGAAGTTAGGAGGGTTTTTGTAATAATACCAAAAATTGTGGGGTTATTTGAGGGAATAAGAGTCAGACTTGGACTAAAATGCAAACTAGTTGAAGATAATCTCAGATTGAGTCAAATTTTGATACAAACCAAATTTGGACTCAAGGATTCCAATGGTGAAGTTGGATTTTGGTTTTGACCTAGTTTGACTGGTTAATTTATGTAAAAATCGAAATTAGGGCAAAAGTCTATCTGTGACTCTATTTTGGGTCAATATGGGTTCTGATGGTCAATTCAAAGGTACTAAACCCTATAAAATATTTTTCCATGAAGTTTAGAGGGTTTAGGTGAATTTTATCCAGACCAGAACCTCAGTTAATTAAGTAGGTATATTTTTAGTGTTTTAAATATCGATTAATTCTTGCAATGTGTGAAAACTTGTTTTTGTCTGCATGAACCCACTTATTAGACATTAATGACCATATGCCTTTAATAAACCCTGAAATACCCCATGATATTTTGTATCTGTGAAGTGTAGTTAAAATTGTAGAAATAACCCTAGTTTCTTATCCTCTCAAAATATAACTTTATGCTTATATGACCCTCTGATGGTTATGTAGGAGCTTTTATTGACTTTATCAAACCAAATTAAGCTAGTTATGGCTCATGATGATGTTCCCATCAGAGACGTAATCAACAGCGAGTAAGATGGTCTCAAAACCGTTAGATCCTAGAAAGGGTCCCATGAAATCAATTCCCTAGATGTCAAAGATTTCACACACAATGTCGGATTCAAGGGCATCATATCGCGTGAGCCCATGTTGCCAAGGGTTTGACAATGGGCACATGTCCAAAAATAGGATTGTGCATCTTTGAACATGGTGGGCCAAAAGAACCCTCATTGAAGGATTTTCACTATGATTTTGAGCCCAAAGTAATGGCCACCGTAGGCCTAATAATGACAAAAGGAGATGACGTCGTTGACCTCGCCACTGGGAATGCATCTCCGGATCACTTGGTCGTTGCCGATGTGGAATAGATACAAATCTTCCCATATATAATACTTGGCTTCGGAAATTAACTTTTCTCGCTTGGAAATTGCCCAATGTAACGGGACTTTCCTCATAACCAAGTAGTTGACGATGTCGGCAAACTAGGATGGTCAATTAATGGCCAAGCGATGCTCATCTGCAAAGTGCTCTATAATTGGTCCAGATGGGTCAATAACCAAAGAAGAAAGGCAAGATAAATGGTCAGCTACCACATTCTGCTTTCCCACCTTATCACAAATTTCAAGATCGAATTCTTGCAACATTAACATCCAACGAATTAATCTATGCTTCACATCCTTCTTCGTGAGTAAGTGCCTCATTGCAGTGTCATCCGAGGATATGATGACTTGCGAACCCAAGAGGTATGATATGAATTTCTCCAGACTAAATACTGCAACTAGCAGCTCTTTATCTATAATCGTGAAATTACATTGGCCTCGTCCAGTGTCTTGCTAGTGTAATATATGCCCACTGGTTTCCCGTCAATTTTTTGACCTAGCACCGCTTTTGCTGCATAGGCAGACGCATCGTACATCATCTCAAAGGGATGACAACAACCAGGAGATTGCCATTTTTGTGGTTGGGTGACTCAATCACGCAAGATCTTAAACACGTGAATGCACTCACTCATCATCTCAGAAGATGTGTCTTTCAAGGGGAGATTCGTCAAGGGGTGTGTGATCTTGGAAAAATCAGGTATGAGTCAATGGTAAAATCCAATGTACCCCAAGAATGATCCGATTTCTTTGATCGAGTTAGGCACACGTAATTTGGAAATCAGATTCACCTTAGACCGGTTGACCTAGATACCTCCCTTAGAGACAAGATGTTCGAGAACCATGCCCTCTAGAACCATGAAATGGCTCTTTTCCAAGGAGAAAACCAGGTTCACCTCGATGCATCTCTTAAGGATTTGGACAAAATCAGTGTGGAAGAGATTAGATATTATGAGGAAACGCTTCTTCTGGAAGGGTACTAAGTATGAAGTGAGATTCCTCCAACCTTTGAAATGGAGTTGCATTTGTCTGCTTAGGGAGCATGGGAGTCTTGGGATAAGGTCTTTAGAGGAATTCATTGAGGCCTTGTTGGTGAAATGGGCAATCAGAATTTTTGATAGGGGGAAGAAGCTTGATGAGTGGCTACTCATCATAGCTAAAAGGCCGAAATTAAGCTAGACACTAAGCAAAACAATATCAAATTAACATATAAAAAGGGTTAAGTGTGGGAATTAAAGAAAAGACCTAAAACTTTTAATGTGTGTTAAAACCTCCTAATTAGGTCACAAAAATGAGATATTCTGAAAACTAAAGAGCAAATGATGATCCATGCATCAATTGAACACATAAACAAGTTTGAAAAGATAAATCAGAAGTAAAATCAATGTCTTAAATGTTCAATTAAGCACATGTAAAAATTTGAAAGCAATTGGACATCATTTAGGCTTAGAAATAAATAGATTACAATTAGGTCCTTCATGCATTACATTTCTACCCTTCAAAACTCCTTCTTGGACCTTTTTGCAAGCCGCAGGGACCCTTCTGTATGACTGCAAGGCCCTTCCAGTTATAGTTCTTTTCACTTTTGGACCTGCACGCTTTTCTTCTACCCCTTCGTTCAAGGGTCTTCCTGCAAGTTTTCCCTCATTTCAGAGAGAAGCCGGTGTTCTTCATGCGCACTGTAGCACACGAAGAACACAGCCATTCTCGACCGTCCATCGCACTTTTGATCTCGATCTGCGGCTGGAATCAAATGGAACCTTCGCTCGATTCGGTGCGTGTGTTCACCTCTCTTCCCAGATCTCATCTAACGGTCAGATCTCTCTCTTGACTCGCCGCGCGCTCTACCCATCTCATCCTCACCGCCGGCTTAATTCTGATTAACCTCACCCTTGCGGTGATTCCAATCACTGAGCTGCTACTTAAGCACCTCAGTGGTGTCGTGCGCAAGGGATCGCTCCCTCCTACATCTCTTAGCGATCAGTTCGTCCACTCCAGTCTCTCCTCCTCATCTAGACCCTGATTTCACAGCCACCGGCTGTGGAATCATCGCCTGCTCTCGACCCTCCTCGTCGCTAAGGACCTCGTAGCACCTGAGGATGACCCTGGAGTCTCACTAGCAGACTCTTCCCTCCGCTGGAGTCACCCTCCTCCTTTCTTCCTCCTTAGCCGTCGGCTAAGGACCCATAGGTCCCATTCTTCCTTTTAGTTTAGGTTTCTAATTTTGCACAAGTAGTGTTAGATTTAGTTTGCAGTAGTTTAGAATAGATTTAGTTTTAATTGTTAGTGTTTAATGTTAGCTGTAGTTAGATTAGTCTTACGAGTAGAATTAGTATTAGATCCCCTCCCTCACCTCCTCTGATCAGTCCAGATCAGAGGAGAAGAATCATCTGTTCATTGTTCAATTTATCTCCCTCTTCATGTTTTGTTTTTCCATCATCCAAATCCTGATTCTTGTTTTTCCTTTTAACGATGAATTTTTTATCAATCACCCACACATCCTGACCCAATTTCAGATCTGATGGTGCACTGCCTCAGATCTGAAAGTGGCGTCACAAGCACCATTTGGGGCTTCTCACTCACTCCATTTGTTTCACAAAAGCCCCTCTGTTTTAAATGGATTGCCTCAGTTTGTCAGAGCACTTTTGATTTGGATTTTAAAGGATTTTTACTCTCTAAAATGTTTTGACAGATCTAACAAATTGAAGGGATTTTTGGTTTTCATTGTGGGCAAGGACTCTGAGAAGTTCTCTGGTGACAGAGAACCAATCAGAAGAGCCTTTCATGATTCTGTTTATACTTTGTTTTGAATGCATTCGCCAACTTCCATTAAATTTCCTTAATGCATTCTTAGTCTCTTCTTGCTATTTCAAAACTGCCATACACTATTTGTGTTGATGATCATTTCTGTATGGTGATTCTCTAACCTAAGGAGTTTTCCATACTCCTTAAGGTTGCAAGAAACTGGGATTGTATGTTGTTGGTCTTAATTGATTGAGCTAAGTCTTCCTTCATGCTGTCTATGGCATTAGGAAGACTAACTTAATGCCATTTGCTGTTTTGATCTAAAATGATGCTTCTGATAAGGTTTTTCCTAATGAGTATTTCAGCTGAATTTACATGAGATTTTCGTGAGATTTAAACCCTTATCAGATTTGGATTTCAACTCTCAAAATTTTTAGTTTGGTTTGAATTTTCTCTTATTCCCAGTTACACAGCAACATGCTGCATCTAGCAGCTACATTTCCCTCCATCTCTAAATTCTCCTCTTCTCTAAATTTTCCTCTCATCTGTTGAATACATCCCCCTCTTCAAATGGACTAACTGCAGCAGCAGTTAGCCCATTTGATAGTGGCTTAAGCCACTGCTGATGCTAAACAAAACACCCTGAACAGCACACCTTCTCATCCCTCTCCATCTTCTCTGACAGTAGCTTAGCTGCTGTTTAAATTGAAATCAAAACTTAATTAACCCTTCTTCCCTCATTTCCTAACTTCCTACTAAAACCTAATTATACATACTTATTTTAAAACTGTAAATATACCTATCTATATCATTCTAACTATAATATACAGACTAATTATGTAAGTATAAATACATAAATATACTGTAATTACTGTACAAACTTATATATATATATATATCTATGTACATATGTAATCTATGTAAATATATGTATATATACTAAACTATTATGTATGTATCTACTTAATTATGTGTATATATAGATACAGATTCCTATTTACATATTTAGTAGCTATATTATAGATTAACTTAGCTAAATTAATAATTTAGAGCTATAATTAAATTAAATACATCTATAAACTTAGGATAATATATATAGTAAGTAATTTAAGTTAATTAAAGTGTATTTATACCTAGTACAGCTTACTGTAACTTAGTTTTAATTTATAAACACACAGAACTGCTATTTTAGCCTAAATAAAACTTGAATAAATTCGTAAAAATACAATAAAAATATGTATTAAATACTTAAGTATGTAAATTGAAACTGTTTAAGGTCAATTAGACCATTTATTAATTATTTCATAAGTAATTAACTATTTAATCACTTAAATAAACTTGTATAATCAGCCTAGTTTAACTAATTTATTTGTACAGTAAACATATTTAAAATTCAAAATTAATAAATCAATTATGTAGTATTATGTAAATATTTTATTTACCATATTCTATTTTATTTTATTTTATTTTAATAATTTATGGCCCCCAAATCGAGGGCCAAAAGCACGCACAGAAGCAGCTGCGGCTGACTTCCAGAGCACGATGTGGCGTTGGAATAGCACCACATCGTGTGCTGCAAGTCAAGCACAGCCACATATAACTTAACTATGCTGTATATTCACCAGTCGTCACGGCGCCGGGCGCCCGAAACAGCATCCTATTATTGGATCCGATTACCCGTTAGCCATGTACTGTCTGATTTGCGATGAATGTGTGTGTGGGGGCCGGGGGCCCGAGCGTGCGAGCATTTGTGGTGTTTAGGCTGAGGCCTGACGTTGAGCTAAAAACGTAACTGAGCCACCTAATCTGTGATTAGGGCGCGCTTAATTGAGGTCTGGTCCCACCGTGAAGGTGCTGTGTATCCCTCGGAAAGCGCGCCCGCAAACTAAGCATGTTTTAAACTAATGACATTAGCCTAACCCCCTCCCCACCGCAGCCTCTGAAGTATCCTAGGATAGAAGAAAAGAACAGACGAGTTAACACAAAGAGAAGAAAAAGAGAGAACACAAGAGATAACAAGAACAGAAAGACAGTAGAATTAAGTAATATACATACGTATAAGTAAACCCACATAATTACTAACAGAATAAAATGACACTATAAACGTCGCTAAAGACCTCAGTTTGCTTCTTTAGGTTGTATATAGTGTTTTCTGAGATTTAGCGAAGCTTATATCTGTCACTGAAACTGCTGTATATGTTACTATAAATAACAAACTGATAAGTTAAGCCTCTACACGATTGCATCCTAAGGTATTGTATACTATTATGTTAGTATTAATAGTATAACTTGTAAATACATAGTTTAGAGTATAATAATAGATTGTTTGATGCTTGTTCATAGTTAGTATTTTTGCAAGCATTTCTTAGTAATTAGGTAAATAAAACACACATTCATTCATTCTTTAATAAGATGTAAAGTTTCTTTTTGGAATTAGAGGATAATTTTGAGATCAAAGAGTGACCGAATTAAATTCAATAAATTGCCTCCCAGAGAACGACCTGGAACAAAACCAGTAAAAATTAGATAAATAAGCAAATGATAATAATGGTTGTAATGACTGGTACTCACCCATACTCACCACTATACGACATTCTTAATGTTATATTATACACCCTATACTACAACGACATGATCATAACAATAATCATTCATCATCATACAACCATTGTGTTATATACACATTATACAACACCATACATCATCAAAGCTATGGGCAGATCTTATTCATGGGGCCTATGGTGAGGCAAATTCAGCAAGGAACAGGCTTCACCAAGCCAAAGTGTCTCCATTTTGGAAATCTGTTATGATAGCATCAAAGGAGAATTGGAAATTTTTCATAACTATATGTGGTGATGGTAGAAACTTTAGATTTTGGTAGGACAAGTGGTCACCGATTGCCATGCTCCAAGAGAAGATTCCAAGAATGTATAGGCTTGCAATGAATAAGGCAGCACTGGCATGTGATTACTGGTGTGTAGCTGTAGGTAGTTGGTGCATTTCTAATAGTGGCTGCAAGGGGGTCTGCATACTGATGAGGGGAGACCAAGATTGATGCAGGACCTTCAAGCATTTAAGCCAACTAGAGGTGAAGATAGATACTATTGGATGGAAGGTTTTACTCCATCCAAAGCCAATGATGAAATTATGAGTTAGGCATAAAATAAGGAGGTGGATGCAGTGTGTGTGGCCCTTTGGAAGCTAAGGATTCCACTTAAGGCCCAAATTTTCCTGTGGTTATGTAGGAGGGATGGCCTTATTATAGGGGATTTGAGACATAGGAGAATAGGGGTTCCTACTCAACCATGTCAGTTATGTGGATACCAGACGGAAAGTGTGAGGCATTTCTTTTGCTTCTTACATGGTTATAGATTATGTATGGAGAGAGGCGTGTGGGAGAGCTATGCCTATGTGGGAGGAGCTAGGGGATAATTTTTTGGTGGGGGTAAGTCGCGTGTTTGTATGATGGCTATTTTGTGGAGTGTATGTCATGTGCGAAATATGCACCTTTTTCAGGGGAGAGCTGTGTGTGCATGGCAAATTATACAAGAGTGTTGGTCTCTCATAAGATTTTGGGAGAAGTTGTAAGAATGATTGATTGATTTGATAATAAATAAATTTTTGGATTGCTATCGTATTTTAATAGCTTTCCTTTCTTTGTCAAAAAGAATAGCACCAATGCTTAACTAACAACCCGCTTGAATTAAAGAGGTTATGGTTAGGATAAAATTAATCTAAACCTCCTAAAATTTAAAGAAAAACCTTCTAAGTGGTTTGGTACCCTTGATTTGACCATTAAACCCATTTTGACAAAGAATAAAGTTACAGACGAAAATTTGTCTTGATTTGGGTTTCTATGCAAATTACCCAGACAAAGGTGGTCAAAACTAAAATCGAAGTCACCATCACATTCCTTGGGTCAAAATTAGGTTATCACAAAAATTTGGGCCCAATCAGAATTCATCTTGACCAAGTTTGCATTTTAGCTCCTTAAAACTCTATTTCTTATATTTAACCCCTCAAGTTTCAAGTTTATTGTATTTGGGTCCTTGAATTTCTTTTTGTTTTCTTTATTTAGGTCCCTTCTACCATTAACATATGAATGCACCTTCGACCGAGATTCTTGAGGAGATTTTTCCCTCAAATCAAGACCAAATCCTTCCAAATTTAGAGAGATTGATCTTAAGCAATTTGCCTAATCCTAAATCGCTTCCTAGAGCTCAAGCAAGCTGAGGAAATTTGTGGCATTTTTTTTCCCAAAATTGAGGCTCAATTAGACCCCTTTCTTCATTTTGAGCTTGGCCTTGAGTTCTATAAAGAGCCTTAAAGTCTTCAGCGTCCTCTTCAACCAAGTTCTAACTGGAAACACTCTCTCTCCTTCCTCTCTGACCAACCGTGCATGCGCACCGGCGAGCTTTCTCTGACCACTTCATCGAGCTGGCCTATGGTCAAGTTGACCAGCTCATCTTCCTCTTCTCTTCTTTGGGACCGCGTCTAGCCAAAAACCAGCCGCCTTTAACCTCTCCTTCATCATTGCTCCCTCACCGTCGATCTCATCTTCTTCGATGCTAGCCAACCATTGTCAGCACCAATCCCTTGGCCTCTAATCTAGCAAAGCACCTCCTTTCCTTCCTCTCCTTCTCTACTTCAATTCTATTTTTTTAACTCTTACTTTCGACCACTGTATCGCCCTCACGCCATCATCTTCCCCAACTCCAGCACGTACATCAGCGAGTCTACGTCGCTGTTCCACTCGACCAGTCACTTTGCCACGTTCCACCCCACTAATCACTCTGCCATCACCACCACATCCTTCCTCACCACACAGTGACTAAAAGCCCTTACCTAATTAGGACTCCTAGCCAATCTACACCCCTACTGAACAGACCCATAAACCACAACCGTCTTTGACTTCTCATGAAACTCCTTGAAACCTTCCCCATCACCTTCCTCACCTCACGGCGATCCTCAGGAGCTTTCTAATTATGGCAATTAGCCCGTATTCTTCTTTATTGGAGTTCACCGGATTGCCACCAACATCCGCCAGTGTTCACCACAGTGAGTCGTCCTCTGCCCTTGCTACAACCTCCAACAGGTGCGGATCAACGCCACAAAGGTGTATGGATCCTCAATTGAGTAGGATAGCAACATCATCAACTCCAATTTCTAGCACGACTCCGCTATAGTTCACAATGAAGAGGGAAGTTGGAATAACCCCACCTTGTGAAATAAGAAGCTTGTGACAACATATAAAAGGATTTTGTGAAAGGGAACCATCACCCACGGGGTCGAGTCCCCTCTCACGGCCTCTCTCACACCTCGCTCACTGCCCACGTCGATGATCCTGGTCCTCCATACCTGGATCTGATTACCACATATAGTGCTTGCCTGTTTTCCCAACTTAGTGAGAGAGAGATATCTAAATAGGAGGGAGAAGGTTTTCCACTATGGCCTCAAGATTCATGCCCCCTCCTCAACACTTAGCCGTTCTAAGGCTTATGCTTGGCGCCCTCGAGGCTCTGTGACTATTGTTGTGCCTTGGCCTTTGTTGGGGCATGAGATAGGGCATCTGAGCTTTGACTTGATTCTGCTCCTTGGGTTGTTGTGGATACATTTACTACGTGGATATTTGATTGAGATTACTATTAAATTATTTGAGTTAAATAGAGCTTAAAGCTTAGGGTAAAGTTGGTGGTTTATGCTACCAATTTTTATCCAATCTTTTCATAGTTTGATATCCACTTTCTGCTATATATTACATATTTTTCTGGTATTTATTCACTTGCAAATATTATTTTTGATTATTCTGATTAGTGATTGATTTGCTTCAAATTGCTCCCTATGAATGACCTCAGACTCATATTTTGTTCTTAAGCAGTTACAAATTTAAATGTTATATCAATTTTCATCATTTTACTATGATGCATTATTTTCCTAAAATGACGATTTTCGACAAAACATTTTGGCATCGTTTGCGGGGAGCAATGCACATGTCATTCACTAATTGCAATTCTGATTTGATACTAACTTGCTCTATCTGATTTGTTGTGATTTTGTGAGGTGAACGGGGAAGATTAGCTACATAACAATCACTCCAGGGGCAAGTAATTTCATTCCCTTTTTTTGTAAGCCCCTCATTTTCGGAAAGGATTAAAAGAAGAATCAATTAGGATCAACTCGATCACCTTATTTCATAGTAATTATCATCTGAGTTGCCTTATTTCAAATGATTTGCTTAGAGATCGCCAATCTTGATACTTGTACCTATTAAGGACTTAAGGTGCCTTAGGCAATTCACCTTCTTCATTCAGCCCTAGGTGCCAACTTTGGAAAGAATTGACTTGGAAAATATAGCCAAATTGGGGTTTCTACATTAGGGTTTCAGGAAAACACACTTTCCTGATTTAAAGGGAACAGATCTCCCACATCATGCATTACTGAAGCCTAGGTTAAATTGATCTAATCAAGTGAACTCTAAAAGCAAGATCTAATAATCACTTGAATTACTAAAACTTTGGAGCTAAAAAACCTTTTTGCAAACCACTCAAGGTGATTTTGGGTTCTTTACCCAACACATACTAAAATTTAGGATAGGTTAGGTGAAATTGATCCACTTTGTGGGTTAACCAACCTCCAAAATAGGTCGCAATCAAAATCAACTCTAAAGTTCAAGTGAAATTCAAGGCACATAAATAGGATTAAAATTGGTAGACTTAGGAGTCAAGCTTGCTCATTCCTATCTACTTGGATTCTCAATAACAAGGAAGGTTGTGTGGTGAAAACCCTAAAACCTATCGGGATTATCTACCATGTAGGGGTCTCTGTGGGACTCTCCCTTCCTGGCTACCTAAGTAATTCTTGAGTGAGTGAGTTTATCATCTAGTGTTATCATCCGCCTAGAACCTCCTTAGTCATCCAAAATTTTTTGGTCCCTCGATTGGGTCCATTACATATTCTATCCGTCGTTTAGTTCCTTAGTGCATGTTCGGGAGGAGGTCCTTAAGACCACAGTTGAGACCTCCATTAGTTGTTCATTCTCATCGAGGCCAAGCCTCGACCCATTTGTTTATGCTACCACCCGACCAGATTGATATCTCTTCCAACACTTCCATTTATAAGCCTTGATCTCCGTCATCTGCATCCATGGAAAGCCAAGAAGAAGGCCTAATGTCCAAAATCTGGTGTAGCATCTCACAGATTGTTGTAGTCATGTTTATCTAGGATAAAATGCCTATTTATGCAAGTTCCTAGGTTTAGATATTCCTTAGTATCAATATTGCATAGCACGCAACATTCTACATTTAGAATAGTTTGTATAAAGTTTAGGATAATTCATGTCCTTTTATGGCCAGGGAAGAAGAAGATCTATTTCAGGGCCTCGGATTGACGATCTGACCATACAGATCTAATCAAGTTGACAATAGGAGTCCAACACCTCCAAAATCATCTTGATCGGGGTTTCATAGCACCTTATGCAGTTTGAGGAAGATCAATGGCCAAGGGGCTAGGTGATGCAATTCAGAGCTTCAAACGATAAATCTAATTGCATGGATGGATAGGAATCGATGATTGCAACCCAATGACATGAAAATCGACCCAATCTGACATCTGTGGTGTCATCTGGAAAGTAAAGAAGATGGACGGCTAGAATGGTGCCACATGGCACCATCTTAGCTACCCAAATCCACCCTTGGATGCCACCCCTCTTCAAACGCGCCTCCCCTTACAAGATTGGGGTCATTGGATACCCATCCAACAGCTCTGGTGGCACCATGTTTCCTCTCTCCCTTTAGCATCCACTCTCTAAGAGCCCACGGCTATTGGATGGGGATCCAACGGCTACGAGTGATCAGTCTCTGGTTAGTCTTCATGACAATCCATAGTGATAGTGCATTGGTGACCTGTGGCAATCTCAAAGAGAGTGCACGGGTTCGAAACCCGCCATGCCCCCTCTCGACACAACAAGCACAAGTGATCAATAAAAACCACTCGATCTACATAAAGTGGCACAGACCTTGCCACATGGCACAGACCTCGCCACGTGGCACATCGAGTGAGCATGGATGCAGCTGCATCGGAATGCGTGATTGATGTGTGGGCCAATCATTCATCTCATGCACAATCAGAGCACGTGATCTCTATGCATCCTCGGTTGCACAATCTCGATCCAATAGCTCTCCTTCAACCATTCGTCAATAGTTGTACAGTAGATGCGTGCCCAAGCGCCAGCGGTGGTGTACGCAAGCTTCAGTAACGTTTAGGGTGGATCTTCAGTGGCGCCTTTAGATGTCACTAAATGTCCCATGCACGAATTGTCTTCTCTCCAACAGTATAAAAGGACCCTTACCCTTCCCATTATTCTTCGTCTCTTCCATTCTCCCCTTCACCGCCTCCAAGGATCTAAAGAGAGCATCTCCCAAGCCTAGGATGCTCCTCTAAAGTAGAAAACCGAATTATTTCCCTGTCTCTCATCCCCCTTCATGGAGCATCCATTGGTCATCCTCTCACCACTTTAGGAAGTAGATCCTCGTCGTAATGGTGTCCTACGCCATCCTCCTCCCTCCACTGCCGTCCTACTTCGTCCAGCTCCTCCCCAGCATCGTCTGTGGCGCCATTAGAGCAAGTCATCCTCCAAGCAACCGTCGAGGGGTATTCTTCTCAGCTCTCTCTATCAGTTTGCTTTCTAATGTAGTTTTTTTGCTTTCTTATCTATAGCAAACTCTTTGAAATGTACATCGTTGTTCTCTTTCTCTCTCTCATTATCTTATTTTGCCAGTAGATTAGTTAGATTTCATCAAACCGATATCTTGCTGTATTAAAATACCAAAAAAATTGCAAAAGTTAATGACAACAAAAACAAATAAAATCGAAAATGTGGATTTCAAAACCAAACGTTTGCTTCCCTATGTTAGACCTGGGACTCATTTCAAGTTTTGGTATAAATTTTATCCGGTAGCAGTTTTGCAACGACGATGATAGGTTCTTCAAAACCCTAACTTTTTATCCCGAAAACACACCCACCATGAATCTAATGGGCGTATTCATGAACCCTTCACCACAGCCTCAAATAGGAGATCACTACAATCTCGTTGCAATGGCAATCGAACCCAAGGTGCAAATCTTTGTTGGAGGACCTGACGCTGAACTAAAGCCAAATTTGATTAATGCTATCCCCAAATTTCTTGGCTTAAACTCCAAAGATCCCTTCCAGCATATCAAGTAGCTAAAACATCTGGCCTAGACCTTTGGGCCTCCTGTTCAAATTCGGGACATCCTGCTCATGAGGATGTTCGCCTTCTCACTTATGGATAAGGCTGCCCACTGGTATCAAACCCTGACCCATTCGATGAACACATGGGAGGAACTCCTATCTGAATTCCTAAAGAAATTCTTCCCAGTTGGTTGCATGAATGCATTGAGGCACCAGATCACGCATTTCACACAAAATGTGTGAGAACCACTTCATAAGGCATGGGACCGCTTTTTGGATCTCATGCTGAAATGCCCCATCACAATGTTCTTAAATGGGAGAAAATCCAATCCTTTTACCAGAGACTCTGTGATGATACTGGACTCTTTGTCAATGCAACCAGTGGTTGAAACATAATGGGTCAACATGAAGATATCATTTGGGAGATTCTCAAGAACATGTGTGAGAACTCCATAAGCAGTGAATCAATGGGTGTGTTCGACAGGACGACCAACCATGCATTGACGAACACATGAGGGTCACACAAGACTCAAGGCCTATCCTCATCTGTCGATCGGGAGTTGGTGGCTGGTCGCTTGGATAAGGTCTCTATCATTGAAAAAATGGTAGACGAATTTACTCGACAGGTAGAGAGAGCCACTGTTGCATGGAAAAGCACATATGCACAACCACCCTCAGCTAGGGAGGCATGCATAACATTCACCACCACTCGTATCAGTGGATGGACTCGTATCCACCCCTGTCTAATCATAGTTTTGAAGGAAACTCAAGACCTACCAACTCTAATTGGGGGAACTTTGAACCCTCATATTCTAACTTCTATAGAGTGCCTCAGACTTGCGAGGGGCTCCACACCATCCAAAATGACCCATTCTCTAATACCTACAACCCTGGATGGTGTAATCATTTCAACTTTGCATGGTCAAGAAATAATTAGAGCTTGAGACAACAATTCCAACCTAGACCACAGGCTCTGTGCTCATATTATCTCACTCAGCCTAGGCCCAATCCAAATTACCAATCTGAGCCGTCAAGGGAGGATCAAATGAATCTAACTCTCCAAACCCTATCTGACATCCAAAAGACCAATGCGGCTGTGGAGAAATAGCACAAGGACGAGATCACAAAGGTTCAAAATCCGCTCTCACAAATGGCTAGGACTCGCAACCTGGTGCACTTCCTTCCAAACGTCTACCAAATCTGAATAACGTGCTGAACCAAAGGGACATTGTGAACCTAGATTAAGGCCAAGCTCACTTCGTTTATCAGACCCCTTCTGCTTCATCACCGAATGAGATGGAGGCTTCTATAGCATATTCAAGATATTAGCAGCAACCACCCCTTTTGCTTACCCCAAACCAAAACCAAGTTTGCCTTAATGTTGTTATCACCAGTAGTAGCAAATTGACTCAGGATCCACCTTATCCTTGCCACTCAAGACCTGGTAGTTTAGATCCTAACCCTAGGATGGTTATCTAAGACATCCCTATCCTAGATCCAAGGCATGAGCCAATCCTAGAGGAACTTATAGAGTTTCCATTTTCTAGGGCCTTAACAAAAGGAAAGAGGAAACCCAAGCTCGTGGTCCTCAAGGAAGACCTAGTAAAGCACTTTGAGCAGGTCTAGATAAACATCCCCTTGATGAATGCAATCCACCATGTACCGGCTTATGCACGATTTCTGAAGGACTTATGTACAGTAAATCATAAGCTGCGAAATAAATACGGGTTTCTAATCATATTATCCGAGCAAGTCAGCTCAATCATTCTGAGCAGAACCCCACAAAAAGTGAATGATCCTAGCACCCCTCTAATCTTCTGTAAGATCAGCGACCTAGAGCCTAATTTAGCTTTATTAGATCTAGGAGCCTCCATAAACCTAATCCCTACATCCCTACTGGATCATTTTGTGGAAACTGAGCTCAAACTGACTGAGGTGACGTTGCAGCTAGTAGACAGATCAATCAAGTCACCTAGAGGAGTTCTCGAGGATGTTCTAGTTTGGATTTGAGATTTCTACTCCCCAGTGGACTTCATCATACTAGATATGGATACACTTGAAAATCTAAGAGATACACTAATCATCTTAGGGAGACCATTCCTAATCACAGCTAGGGAAAATATCAATTGTGAAGAGGACCAGATCAAGTTAAAATTCTGGAACAAGACGTTACGGATTGATATCTTTAAGGCCCAGAAAGGAATAAACTATGGGGCAATCAAAGAAGTATGCGGCATCAGTTCTTTGGTTGAGGACCTGATTACATTGGAAAACATGATTATCCCTGGTCCTCATCCACAAGAAGATCTTGTCCCATTGATAGAGAAGCCCAAAGCTAATCCAAACCTACCCACAGCTTCCACCTTATCCTCTGAGGCCCATCCCGAACCTCCACCTGTTGTCGATAACCCAGTACTAGAATTGAAGGCCCTCCCAGATCACCTGAAGTATGTCTTCTTCGGTTCAAATTAAACATTTCCTATGATTATCAATTCCTGACTCACACCTGATCAGGAAACAAAGTTGATTTCAATTCTCCAGCAGCATCAAAGAGCCATTGGATGGACTCTAGATTACCTGACTAGGATAAGCCCTTCATATTGCACACATCATATTTACATGGAAGAGGGTTCACAACCATTGACAGAAATGCAGAGACGACTGAATCCGAACATTCATGAGGTAGTGAAGAAAGAGATCATCAAGTGGTTAGATGCTGATATCATCTACACAATCTCTAATAGCCGCTGGGTGAGCCCCATCGAAGTTGTGCCTAAGAAGGTAGAGCTCATCATAATTACGACCAAATCTGGAGAGACCATCCCAACTCATTTTGCGAATTCATGGAGTCTGCATAGATTATCGGAGATTGAATGCCTCCACGAAGAAAGATTATTTCCCACTCCCGTTCATTAACCAGATTCTTGAGGAACTGGCAGGAAATCAATTTCTCAATTTCCTGGATGGGTACTCCAGATATAACCAGGTGGCAATTCATCCCAAAGATCAAGAAAAGACCACCTTTACCAGCCCCTATGGTACATACACGTTCTGCAGGATGCCTTTCGGGCTGTGCAATGCACCCGCCACCTTTCAGTGATACTTGCTGGCCATATTTTCCGATATGTTAGGTAAATACCTTGATGTCTTCATGGACGACTACTCAGTATTTGGTGAATCTTTTGATGATTGCCTCCTACATTTTGTCTAGATCCTCTAAGGATGCATTGAAGTAAACTTGGTTCTCTCTTGGGAAAAGAGCCACTTCATGGTTCTTAAAGGCATCGTGCTTGGACACCTAGTCTTAGACAAAGGCATCCAAGTCGATGAGCCAAGATAAATCTGATTTCCAAATTACCTATGCTTGCCTCGGTCAAAGACATTAGATTGTTCTTAGGGCACATCGGGTTCTACTGCCAATTCATATTTGATTTCTCTAAGATCGCGTGCCCCATGGCGAATTTTCTCCCAAAGGAGACACCATTCAAGATGGCAAGTGAGTGCATTCATGCATTTGAAATTCTGCATGACCGAGTCACCCAAGCACCAATCATGCAATCTCCTAACTGGTCTTAACCCTTCGAGATCATGTGTGATGCATTTCACTATGTAGTTGGAGAGGTGTTGGGCCAGAAAATCAACAGGAAATCGGTGGTTATATATTATGCCAGCAAGGCACTGGATGATGCTTAGCATAATTACATGATTACTGAGAAGGAGCTACTGGCTATAGTATTTAGTCTAGAGAAATTCAGGTCATACCTCCTAGGATCCCATGTCATCATTTACTCAGATCACACTATAGTGAGGGACTTTGTTATGAGGAAGGACGCGAAGCCTCGATTAATCTGCTGGATCTTGCATCTGCAATAATGCAATCTAGAAATTCATGACAAGGTAGAAAAGTAGAACATGGTAGTTGACCATTTATCCCGCCTCCCTTCTTCAATCATTGACCTATCCGAACCAATCATCGAGCACTTTCCGAATGAGCATCTCTTGGCCATTAACGGACTCCCCTAATTTGCTGACATCGTGAATTACTTTGTTACGGGGAAAGTCCCTCCAGATTGGGCAACCTCTCGATGGGACAAGCAGCTTCTAAT
Organism: Thalassia testudinum; assembly: GCA_037157565.1. Taxonomy (NCBI): domain Eukaryota; kingdom Viridiplantae; phylum Streptophyta; class Magnoliopsida; order Alismatales; family Hydrocharitaceae; genus Thalassia; species Thalassia testudinum. The sequence goes on from JAZHRO010000007.1 coordinate 17,535,356, forward strand.
GCCAAGTACTATATATGGGATGACCCATATCTTTTTCCGCATCGGTAATGACCAAGTGATCCAAATATGCATTCCCGACAATGAGGTCACTGATATCATCTCATTCTCTCACGACCATGCCTGCGGTGGCCACTACTCTGGGTGTAAAATCGCAATGAAGATCCTCAAGTGTGGGTTCTTTTGACCCATAATGTTCAAAGATGCACAATCCAATTATAGGGCATGTGCCCGTTGTTAGACACTCGGCAACATCAGCCTGCACGATACGGTGCCCTTGAATCCGATCATTGTGTGCAAAATTTTTGACATCTGGGGAATTGATTTCATGGGACCTTTTCCGGGATCATATGGCTTCGAGTACATCTTACTCGCTATTGATTATGTCTGAAAATGAATTGAAGCCATCCCCACCAGAACAAATGATCATAAATTTATTCTTTGGTTCATCCAAGAGAACTTCTTTTCTAGATTTGGGGTTCCAAAAGCCATCATCAGCGATGGTGGGTCTCATTTCGTGAATGTGCACTTCCAGTCCCTGATGGACAAGTAATGGGTGCCGCATCGTATCTCAACTCCTTATCACCCCCAGACTAATGAATTAGCTGAATTATCTAATCGGGAGATCAAGAAAATCGTTCAGGTCACTGTTCACCTTGAAAGGAAAGATTGGTCTAACCACCTTCCAGAAGCCTTGTGGGCCTATAGGACCGCCCATATGACCTAGTTACGAATGTCTCCTTTTAGACTCATGTATAGGAAGGCATGTTACCTCCCTATAGAAATGGAGTACAAAGCCTATTGGGCAGTACAGAAGTGCAATATAGATCTCCGGAAGACAGGAATCCACCATCTCTTGCAAATGAGTGACATCAATGAACTACGCATTGATGCGTACGAGAACTCGCGTATCTACTAAGAGCAGGTAAAAGCCTACCATGACAGGCACATTTTCTGAAAATCTTTCCATCCTGGTCAAAAAGTATTACTCTTTGATACCAATCTCAAGCTCTTCCCAAGTAAACTAAGATTGAAGTTGATTGGACTATTCCTTGTTCAATTAATCTTTAGAAATGGAGCTATTGAAATCAACGAACCTAGCCACGACTCAAAACCATTTGTCATGAATGGTCTGGGACTCAAACTGTTCCTCAAACTCACCGACTCAAATCTGGCTGCAGTGTCTTCTGATCTCCATTCTCCCTGAGCTACATTGCACCCAGCTAAAGGCGCTACACTTAGTGCTTAACGGGAGGTAATCTATCATTTGAAAAACTTGAAACCCTTCTAACCTATCATTTCACTAAAATCATATTACACTTTAAGGTTCTCCTGTTAAAATAGCCAACTCCATTTTCGATGCTCGTATCAGAGCTAGAAATCGTCCGTAATAGTCATCCCGACGCATTCACCACCAACCAAACCTATTCAAATGTATGATCTAAGCAGAACCTGAACCCACCTAATTTACAATGAGGACATTGCAAATCTTAAGCATGGGGGGTATTAAAGTAAAAAACCCTATGAAATTCAGCTCATGGAGGGATTTCATTCAAAAAAAAATGGAGGAAGGAGAAAAGGAGAGGTCAATTTTTAGCTCGATTGAAAATAATTGCGAAGGAGAAAAGAAAAGAAAAGGAAAAAGCACTCAACAAAAAGAAATGAAATAGCCCCTTGTAATTGAGTATGGAACTTACCTATCTTCTAGGCTAAATCAAACTATGAATTAAGACCTAGAATGCTAAAACTTAGGAAATTAGTAATGAGCACCAAACCTAGGCCCCCTTGGCCTATTCTAGGGTTTAAACACATGTATTCGTTTAGATTCAGATTAGTCCTCAAGTAGTTGAGGAAAGTACAAGGTTGATGTATTAAGTCTAAGGCTTAGGGATTATTCGACCCCATTGCCTGCTCTTTGGCATGCTTGCCCTTTAGTGACCTAAGCACCCAAAATCAACACACCAATCTGGTTCGATGCGCTTAATGAATAGATAATGGCAAAAGTGTTCCATTCTGAAAAGGTTTCCCGAAGATCAAGCTTTGGAGCGGCAAGTAGACACAAGTTGATTAGACGAGTTCCCGACACAAAGTGGTGGAATGAAAAAAAAAATACTCCCTTCGAAGATGTGTAATAACATATCATCTCCTTAGTGCTTGTCTCCTAGGATATCTAAATACCCTACCAGGGGCAAGTAAGCACCTTGTGCTGGTTCAGTGCTGTGGGTGGGATTATCCTGAAATGTCAATTGCTAGGGCCTGAATTTAGCTACAAAACACCATAGGCTACACTATCCTGAAGTGTTGAAAGCTTGGGTTCTGGGGATTGCCATGGGCAGTACTATCTTGAACCATTGAAAGCTAGGGGCCCTTTATGGATTGATGGTGAGGACAAGGAATCCAATATAGACCGTGTTTAGGGCCAATCTGATGCTGTATTTAGGGGAATATAGAAAGAAAAGAGAGAAAGCTCTCAAAATGAAAAATCCCTCTCTCTCTCTTATCAAAATGCAGAGATAAACTGGACTAGATACATCTATGCACAGGTGCTTTAACCACTAGAGCCAATGATCGTGTGGTAAGTTTTTGCGAGCCTTAGAAGCCTTTAGACCTAAGGCTAAAGCTGGTTAGGTCTAGAACCTAGTTGGTACTTGAATACCTCTCGGCCTATTATTGGTACTTTGATTAGGTTTCTAGAGTTGCAACTTAAAAGGGCATCCTGACAGTCACATCTGGCTTAGAGATCTGGTTTGACCCATGGGCTTTGGCTAGGGACTAGCAAATGCTACGCAAGGGGGTATGATGGGAACACCATCATAGTCCCTAACTAGCCACATTTAGTCAGGTTTGATTGATAAAAGCTACTACCTAATCATCCGAGGGCCACAACTCCACATCATTCTAATTTTAGAAGATAGGAAATTAAGGTTAATTCTATAATTTTAATAGCACATCACAATCACAAATTAACAAGGGGTCACTCAGGGGTTAACTGAAGGTCAAATGACCATAGAAGTCTAAAAAGTGGGTCAACACTAAAAGAAAAGGGGATTCATGCATTTCGAGGATGAAAACAACACCAAAATCCAAAGTATTAGCCTGCTTGAATTAAAGAGGTTTTGGTTAGGGTAAAATTTATCTAAACCTTATAAAATTCATAAAAAAATATTTTAAGAGGTTTGGTACCCTTGATTTGATCATCTAAACCTATTTTGACCTAGAATAGAGTTACATATGGAAATTTATCCTAATTTAGGTTTCTATGAAAATTACCTTGTCAAACGTGGCCAAAACTCAAATCCAAGTTCACCATTAGATTCCTTGCATCCAAATTAGGTTATCACCAAAATTTGGGCATAATGAGAGTTCATCTTAACCTAACTTGCATTTCTGCCCTTTAAAACCTATTTCTTACATTTAGCCCCTCAAGTTTCAAGTTTATTTAGTTTGGGTAACTAATTTCTCGTTGTTTTCTTCATTTTTGTCCCTACCACCATTAACATCTGAACGCACCTCAAACTGAGATTATTGAGGAGATTTTTTCCTCAAATCAAGACCAAATCCCTCTAAATTTGTAGGGATTTACCATGAGAGGTTGCCCAAACTATTAGACCAAATCTTGTATCCTAATTCGCTTCCTAAAGCTCAGCCTAGCTCAACGAAATTAGGGACATTTTTCTCGCCAAACCAAGGCTCAATCAACCCCTTTCTTCATTTACATCCTGGTCTTGTGCTCCATAAAGAGCCTTGAAGCAAATAGTGTCCTCTCTAGCCAAGTTTTAAGCCGGAAACCCTCTCACTCTTTCCTCTTCAGCCAACCATGCTTACACTCCGACAAGCCCTCTTTGATCACTTCATCGAATTAGCCAACTGTCAGATTGACTCACACATCTTCCTCGTCTCTTCTTCGCGACTGCATCCGGCCAAAAATCGACCGCCATTGACCTCTACTTCATTGTCCCTCCCTCGTCGTTGACCTCATCTTCTTCGATGCCGAGCAACCAAAGTCGGCACCAATCCCTTGCCCTCTCATCCAGCTAAGCACCTCCTTTTCTTCCTCTCCTTCTCTACTTCAATTCTATCTTTTTAACCCTCACTTTCGACCACTGTATCACCCTCACGTCGTCATCTTCCCCAACTCTGGCATGTACTCTGGCAAGTCCACATCCCTATTCCACTCCACGAATCACTCTGCCATCACCACCACATCCTTCCACACCACACAATAACTAAAATCCCTAACTTAGATAAAACTATTAGCCTCTCTACACACCCACCGAACAGACCCATAAACTACGGCCATCTACCACTTCCTTCCACTACCACAGCTCACAAGACTCCTCAAAACCTTCTCCATCACCTTCCTCGCCTCACAACGATCCTTAAGAGCATTTTAATTGGGGCAATTAGGCCGTATTCTTTTTTACAGGAGTTTGTCGAATTGCCACCAACGTTCGCCGTAGTGCGTCATCCTCTGCCCTTGCTACGACCTCCATCAGGTGCGGATCAACACCATGAAGGTGTTTGGAGCCTCAATTGAGTAGGACAACAACATCATCAATTCAAATTCCTATCTTGACTCGACCATAGTTCGCAATGAGGGGGGAAGTGGGATTAATCTCACCTTGTGAAATCTGAAGCTCGTAACAGCATATAAAAGGCTTTTCTAGAAGAAAACCCTCACCCAAGAAACGGGGGTCGGGTCCCCTCTCACAGCCTCCCTCACACCTTGCTCACTACCAACACCGATGGCCCTAGTCATCTATACTCTGATTCAAATACCTAACACTATGCTTGCCTATTTACTCAACTTAGAGAGAGAGATTAGAAGAGGAGGGAGATGGGTTTCACACTGTGGCCTCGAGATTAGTGCCCCCCCTACCTTAGTAGTTTGCCATTTTGAGGCTTATGCTTGGCAACCTCGAGCATCAATGGTTGCTGATGTTCCTTAGCCTTCGTAAATGTGTGAGATAAGGCATCTAAGGCCTTGACTTGGTTCTGTTCCTTGGGGTACTGTGGATACATTTACTATGTGGATATTTGATTGAGATTACTATTGAATTATTTGAGTTAATTAGAGGTTAGAAATTAGGGTTAAATTGGTGGTTCAAACCACCATTTTTTATTCAATCTTTTTGCACTTTGATATCCACTTTCTGATAAATAATGCATATCTTTTTCGGTATCTAATTCACTTGCAAATATATATATATATTTTGAAATAGAAAGGAGAGCTGTCATCTTACGATAGCAGTCCGAAGTAGTATATGAACACGTAAGGGAAATTACAAAAAGGATCCCCATGAGTGTACGAGGGACCAGCACTCTCTTACAATACTTTCACAACATACCGACCTCTCCTGAAAAAGTCTCTCATTCCTTGCCTTCCATACACACCAAATAGTAGCAACCGTGTGAACATGAGGCTTCCCACTCACATCAAACCCGTGCCAGATAGAATCCCACTCTAGTAATGGCTCCTGACATATTTTTCTCCAAATGGCATCAGTGACAAGGTAACAAGAAAGGAGGTGATTTACACTGTCAGTATTCATCTCACATAAGAAACAAACATGGTGATCAGCTCCCAACCTTCTGTGGCGTAGATCATTTGTGATTAAACCATCTCTCCTACATAGCCAGAGAAAAATTTGTACCTTGAGAGGATTTTTTAACAACCAGATCTTCTTGTCAATGGAATCACATCTTCATCGATCTTCAATGCTCAACATTCTGCTATAGCCAGATTGGACACTATAAATCCCCTCCCAAAAGTGTTTGTCCTCCATTCCAGGCCTAGGTCTGAAGCTCTCAAGGTCTGAGATAAGCCTTCTCCTTTCTTCCCATAGCCGGGTAGCTCTTCTGCTGGACACCTCACCATCCACATTCTAGCTGCTGCTGCTGTAGGACCAGACCTTGCTGACAGGGGCATCCTTGTCAGCTATTGCAGCAAAAGCTCTTGGATAGAGCTCCTTCAAGATTCCCAGCTCAGACCACCCCTCCTTCCAGAAACTGAAGGACCTGCCATCTCCAAGTGACGGTTAGAGTAGATGGAAGTGATCAGTCAATGCCTTAGTCACAGATTTCCAGAAGGGAGAAGGATAGCTAGGCTGAAGTCTGGACAGCGTGCTGTTGGATGCTCCATATTTGTCTTTAATCAGAACAGACCATGGCTTCAGGTCGCCTTGCAATAGTTTAACAACCCATTTAAGTAGCAGGGCATCATTAAAATGCTTCAGGGATTTAATCCCAAGACCACCCCTCTCTTTTGGATAGAAAATCTGATCCCATTTGAGAGGCTACAAGAACCTACCCTCATGTTTAGCTCCCTTCCAAAAGAACCTCTTCCTCATCACATCCAACCTTTTCCAAATGGATTTTGGTGCTTTAAATATGGAAAAATAGAAAATAGGGATGGACGTTACCATCGAGTTGAGCAAGACAAGTCTTCCACCTTTGGAAAGGAAACTGTTATGCCAGCCATCTAATTTCATAGAAATATTGTCAAAAAGGCAGTTCCAATCACTCTTCTTCATCCTGGAACACCTCAAAGGCAACCCTAGATACCTGATAGGAAGACTGATGCGGGGAGTCATCAAAACAGCTGCTAAAGCATCTTGCTCCTCCTCAGGTAAACCAAAGCAAACAAAACCAGACTTATCTCTATTCAACCTTAAGCCAGAAAGCTCACCAAAAATATTACCCATATGATGTAGAGCCAATGCTTCATCCATGGACCCTTCAACAAAAAAAATAGTATCATCTGCATACTGAAGAATGGGAGCCAGATTATTCCTACAAGATAATGAATATCCTCTAACAAGACCAGCTTCAGCAAGCTTACAAGCAAACCAAGCCAAGCTGTCAACTGCCAAATTGAAGATTAGGGGAGCCAGGGGCCATCCTTACCTAATACCACATTGGGGCTGAATCCACGCACCACAGGGTTTTCCATTTATTAGAGGGGTGAAGGAGGCAGTGGTAATACATCTTTTAACTCAACAGATCCAAGTAGAAGGAAAGCTCCATCTTTTGAGCACATCCCACAGATAAGGCCAACTGATGGAGTCATAAGCTTTACAAAAGTCAACCTTCCAAAGGAAGGCCTTGCATTGTGATTAGTGATTGATTTGCTTCAAATTGCTCCTTGGGAACGACCTCGGACTCATATTTTGTTTTTCAGCACTTATAAATTTAAATGCTTTATTGACTTTTGTCAATATACTATGACACATTATTTTCCTAAAATGACTATTTTTGATGCAACACAAGTTAATACACTAACGCACCACATGAAATGTGGGTGGCACAACCTCTTATAATAGTCGCTTGTCTTTTCAACCTGAAGAGAAGCACAACAATAACAATAGCAACCGATCTTTCCCAATAGCTTGAGATCCATAATCAAGGAAACAAGTTATATAAAAATAATTTAATCCTATGGAACCTCAAAGAATGTCAAACTAGATTTTTACAAAGGTTCCAACCAACGTGCTTTGGAAAGCATGAAAATAGAAGTGTAGAAGCACTTTAGAGGGAAAGCACGAGATCACTTTTTCTATATGGATTTCTTCTTTGAAAGTATGTGTTTAAAAGGGCTATGTATGATTTTCTATTTATACTAGCAACTCGACTAGAAAAGGAAATCAAATTGATCGTTCACTTAAGGACATTTGGTCAATCAAATGAGTTTTCGTTGGTCAAACTAGTTATTTGATCGATCAATGATTGGTTGATTAAGTAACCTAAAGGGTCTATCAAAGGTGTATTTATCAACTTCCTAAAATGGGTTATTTTGATCGATTAATTAAGCTGGTTGGTTGATCAATAAATTTGGTCAATCGGTTTTATTATTTAGTCGATCAATTACTCTAAAAACTTGATTTTTATTTAAAGTGCGAAAAATTATTTGAGACTTACATTGAGGTTCTTTACATGATAATCTAGACTTAATAAAATGACACTGAGACAAAGTCAGCAATTTTCTAGCTTTAATTCATTAGAGAGTCCTGAAAGATTAGTCTTGCAAATAGCATAATTTTGGTGCATCAAAACAGGGGTACTTACATTCTCCCCCATTTTGATGACAACAAAATTATTTTTTTGTAGAGAGATAGAAACATAAAGAGTTATGCATAATATCTCCCCCTTTTTGTTTCAGTAAAAAGTAAAAATGTACTTATTAATTGGAATTATCTCCCCTTAAACATATAATTGAAGTAGTAATAGTTATATTAGGCAATTTAAACAGAGAAATATTCAGTTGAGAGAGATATACCATGCATATAACTAGAAAGCAATATAAATGAGTGTAGATAAACGTAGCAAAAAGTGTCCAAGATAGAGTACTACAAGCCATAATGCTAGAAAAATAGCAATAGAAAATAATATAACTACTCTAAAGAAGCCATAAAAGCATCCATCATGCTTTAATGATCGGTATCTAACTCAAGGTGCATCGAGTTAGATCTCTCTAATTAAGTCGAGTGGCAAAGACAAAGGTGCCTCTAACCTGACGAAGTGGGTGTCGATTGCCTAGATGTCTAGTGAGGAGGTGTAACCTACTGGACTATGGCTACTGTAGTAGGAGGAGGAGGTGCTGATGATGATGGAAGCACTGTAGTAGACCGGCGAGGGCAAGGAGCGCTGTGAAGCTGCTGCTGAATCCCGTGAATATGCTCTCCAAGTATATATCCAAAAACTAGCCTTGAGCATTCAGGTATTCAGATACCTGATGCCCATGTCTCACCATCACCAAGTCTATCTCACGCTGTCGGTGCATCATTAAAGAAATCCCGTCAGTAACGTCCTGACTGCTGACATAGTGCATTCCTGTAAATGGTCTATCAAGAAGGCCCCACTCCTAGTTGTAGAAGGATGGAACAGGTCACACTGGATGAGGATAGGTCACTTTGAAATGCTCACACTACGGGAAAGGAGGAGGTATTGCAGAAGAGGGTCTATCTAGCTCCTGAGACTACTACTACTGTTGGTATGCATCCTCACCATGGGCTCCCTGAGTTTTCTCCATCATAGTATAAGTAACCTTATAAAAAATGGAGACTCTCGTAATAAACTGTTTATGGTTAGTATCCATTGGGACATTAAAATGTAGGAAGATGTGAGAAAGGAGTATCCCGAACTTGAAGGAGTTGATCGGTTGCTTTCTCATTAAATAAAGAATCAAGTGGTTCTAGTTGAATCGCTTGTTATTGAGAAAGGCATAGAGAGTGATGAGCATAAAACCATGGCAGTTCTCAAAGGAGGTAGACTTAGACATAAAACTCCAAATAAAGACTCAATTCAGTAAACATCGAAGATGATGAAAATAAGGTGACTTGGCTAGACGGCCTAAGACATAATGAGTGGGAGTGAGTAGGGACTCCCGAGTAGACTCAATCTGTGTCTGCTGGTGGAGCTCAAGAAAAGTAAGTCCAACAGACGGACAAGCAAGAATCTCATAAATAACAACTGCATTGATGAAAACCTCATTGCCATAGACATTCGATGTAAGCTCAATGTTGATCCCCTCACCTATATTCTTCATTTTAGTAGAAAATAGGTGACAAGTCATGGGGTCAACACCGGTAATGTGGCTATTCTAGGAACCTGCATAAAAATTGCACCCAAAAAGGTGAAGAATTTGGTGGTAATCAAACTTCTTGCGGATTTCAGGAATGATAGTCTCAAAATACGTGAAATTGACTGGCTGACTGACACGAGGAGAAATCTTGGCATGTATGGAGAAACAAACACGAGCGGCCATGGTGACAGAAACCGTTTTCACACATTTTGAAAGTCGTCAGAAATCCTAGTACAGTCACGCAAAAACGTTCGTCAAAAATTAAGTTTGTAAAAATATGGAGACTTGAGTCTCGGTTGTTCGTCTCTGGGAGGCATTGCCTTTACTTCTGAAATCGATCTTTTTGCCACTCTACTTCATTTAAAGTCAAACGTCGGTTTATGATTATTACGTATTGAAGTACGACATGCTTAGTTGCAAGTATATCAGGAATTAAAAGCATGCAACATTAATCACTCAAAATATGTTGCAATAAGCTCATGGTGATTCTCAACATATAGACATATATATAAAAATAAATCTTCTATTCATTCAAGAGAGTGTTTGCAACATGGAAGGTAGAAGAAAGCTTGTACATGAATGCTTAAAAATGTAAATCTAGCTACCAGAAAACAATCGCATACAAGAATCTACGGGGGTATTTTGCATGCATCATTGGGGGAGAAGTATGACTACACTATTAAGCAGTAATAAAAGCAATAAAATTATGAAGAGCAAGAATTAAATCTAGAAGAGTAGAGGGCATTTAGTGGTGGTCCTCGATGGCCTTGGGGTGGTTGGGAGGAGAATGAGGAGCGGCCAATGTAGATCTGGCTGACCCTTGGAGAGAGGGAGGAGTGATCCAGCATCCTGCAATGATGTCCTCCATGGTGGTGGTAGTGAGCTCGTGGAGGTGGAGTGGCTAGCTAAGTGCAGGTGGCGTGAATGGCACCAATGGAGTGAATTTGCCAAGGAAGTGAATGGATGCAAATGGCCACCCATGGGGTATTTTTATAGACCCAATGGCTTCTCTCTAGAGAGGTGTGGAACTCTCTAGAGGGAGTCCAAGAGTGGCCGGCCACATGCGGGTAGAGGTGGTTTTTGAGATCCAAAAATTGTGGATCTCAATTTGAATGCCTCTTGGTTGCTAAATTTGGCAACCAAGAGGTGGCGCCATCTCAAGAGATCTCTAGAGAATTCTAGAGAAGTGTGTTCGTGAATGGGTGTGTGTGTGTGTATGTGGTCGTGCTCTACATGGCTAGGTGCCTTAGGGTAGGTCCTAAGGGGTTTGTGTAGGTGTAGGTCTTGATTTTAGGGTTGCAAACCCTAATTGCTGAGGTGAAAATGCAATTAAGCTAAACCTAAGTTTAATTGAATGAGTGTGAACCTAATTGAGAGTGGAATAACTCAATTAGGTTAGGTTTAGGTCAATTGGACTCTCACTAAGTCCAATTGAACTTGTGTGGGTTGAGATCTAAGCTCAATTGGACTCAATGAGTCCAATTGACTTAGGTGAAGGTAATTGACTTTGATATAAGTCAATTGGGTTTCATGAGGACCTAATTAGGTCCTTAGGTAGGTCTAGAGGTGGTGTACTAGGGTTAGGACACCTTAATTTAGGTTCCTATGGGTTGGGATTAGGTCTAGGGAGCTAGAGATCCAAGATCATGACTTGAACCTCAAAACAAGGACTGGAGACCAGCATCAGACGTCCAATAATTGGATCAGATGACTTATACTCAAAAATCAAAAGTCTAGACTTCAGTTTTGGACGTCCAATTTGAGTTAGGGGGAAATCAAGGTCCTATTACGGGTATTCTGCAAAAATTGGACGTCTAACAAAGTGTATGGACATCCAATAACACTGCAGAAGTGGGTTTAAGGTATGCGGGAGATGGCTAAGGATCCTGGACGTCCTATAACTTATCTGGATGTCAAGATAAGGGTTGGAACTAGGGTTTTAAGGCTTCCTAGGGTGTTGTGACCTAATCTATGGGTGGCTAAGGCTTGGGGAAGTCTCTAGGCTATCCTAGGGCTAGGATGGACCTATGCTCTTCACATTTTACTGCTTTATTTCTACTTAATAAAATAACAAACTTTTAACTCCTTTACATTATTATTCCTACATCTAATCTAAGCCTTCTTCTCCAGCTCTGCTGCAGCTCCCGTTATTCCTGATCCAGCTTCAGATCTAGATCCTAATTAACTTATTCCTACAATCGACATAATGTACTTAATTAACACATTATAACATCATTTTATGCATAGCTAAAGTAAAATAGTAAAGATGTAGATAATGCTTCTACGTGCATAAATTTCCCTAAGGTTTGCTATGTTCTAGCTTAATCTAGGTCAATTAAGAACTATGATTGCTGCGAAATCATACCCCCATGCCTAAATCTTGCTAGTCCCTAGCAAATGAAAGACTGAATTATTTACAGCAAGGGACCCTAAGGGACTGATTATTTTATCAAGTGTATGCGTAGAGATTTTTCTCCTTTTCATTTTATTATATGCTCTAGAAATCCGGACAATAGTGAAGGTGCGGCTATGTAGCTTTTGCAATGGATTCGAGTGAGAAACTGATTCACCTTTAAAGTTTGTACTTCACCCCTAGTAAAAAATTCTAGTGGGATAGGCAGACTTCTTCCCTCGGGGTATTCAAGATATTCTATGAATTCCACCCCAACTTTAGGCTTAGGTAGAGAATCTCTAAGGGAAAAGATTATTCATTTGGTGGCTCACTGTCACTTGGTGCTACATAGAGACTAATACTACAGAATCTAGATTCCCACACCACTAAGTGAATCAACTCAGAGAAAGACGAGAAAAGCTATGCTCTCTTTGATTCCTTTGTATTCATTCTCTCTTACTCTTTTTATTAGAGCTCACTATCTCGCCAGATTCACACATATGATCTGTATTTGGTGGTCTCACTAGGCATTAAGACTTTAATTGAGTTCTCATAACCCTAATTTCAGGATTCCTCAGCTAGTTTTCGGGCGGTCAGAAACATAAGAAAAATAGGTAAAGGCCATATTTGGTGGAGGTCAATTTTATTTAGTGGTATTGCCTCGATGAAATAAGTACTAAATATTCATTCTTTTCTTTGCTTTTTCTTCTTTTTCTAATTTTTTTTTTCAGTTTTTCTTTCTTTTCATCATTCTTTTTCTTTTTCTTTTTCTCTCTTTTTTTTTTCAGCATAACACAACTGGCATACATCCATGAACTTTATTGAGGAGGCATTATTAGGGATTGGTGGTACTCAAGAGACATTGGATGGCTTATTTGGTGGAAGTGACTACTCACGGCATCAGGAAAGATGGGTAGGACGGTGTATTTTTGACCATGGCATCAATACCCTCCTTCAGCTGAGGATTCCGTAGAGAATGGTTGTAACCATCCACCTTAGCCCTAGTTTTATGGAAACTCGCTCTCCGTGTATTTGCCTTATTCGGTGGCTCTCAAAATTTCACACAAAAATGTATATGTGGGAACCGAGAGCGAAAACTATGTCTAATCTCAGAGTATCATCACCTAATTATCTAGGATTCCAGATTCCTCACACTAATCTTAGAGAACCAGTACACTCTACTCTCATCTCACACTATTTGGTGGATTTTTGGAAGAAAATCAGCCTGATTCCCAAAACACTATCCAGGGGTTCAGGAAAAGAAGCACTGCTTCTTCTCGATAGACTGAAGATGTTTATCAGCCTTCACTGTGAATCCATTGCAAATTCTATGTGTGTTTGAAAAGTTGTATTGGATTTGAGATTACAGGAATCAACTAGAGGATAAAATCCCTAATGCATTCTCTTAATAAAATTATCTTATTCATGAATGCAATATGTATATATGCTATGAACAATTAACCTCGTATAATTTGTACTTCGTGAATTTCTCATATCGGGTTACAGTCAGCTTGACCCTAAATTTGGAATAAAAGGTGGGCGGGTGAGTCAGAAGTGGCTGTTGCGAACGATTTCTAGCTCCAATGCGAGCATTGGAGGTTGAGTCGGTTGTTCTTTTATTTAAGGTCCTAAAGTACATTTTGCATGTAGCTTCGAGGCTTTCCTAAATGTTGGCAAAAAATTTTTCAGTTTCTGCTGTATCTACCCCCCTATGCCTAAGTTCTTGCATGTCCTCATGCATGAATATAAAAGAAAATAAATCTGACAGAGGATGAGTGGGTAGAAGTCAACTGTAATTGCTCCTGAAATTATATTCAGCACCGGCCAACCTATTAACATGCACTAAACAAAAGGGAAATATGCTATGTATAAAAATGGCAATGTATAGATGATGGTGAAATGTGGAGTGAATGGTATTTATACGTGCTGAGTTCAACGCCTCCAGCTGGGCGAACACTCAATCACACGTCCTCACTAAGATGAACAGTCTCGTCAGGTGGAGGAGGTTCCTGGGCCAAAAATGGCTTGAGGCGCTGGCCATTTACTGTGAATATATGCCCAGATTTTAGGTCCTTGATTTGGACTGCCCTGTTAGGATATGGCTGTATCACAACATACGAGCCAGTCTACTTGGACTTAAGTTTCCCCGCAAACAGTTTCAGCCGTGAATCAAATAACCAGACTTGCCGGTTAGGCGTGAATACTTTCCTCCAGATGTGGCGGTCATGAAAGGCCTTGATCTTGTCCTTGTATATTAATGCATTCTCATAGGCCTCCCACTGAATTTCTTCTAATTCGCTGAGCTGGAGTTTCCATTTTCGGCCTCCTGCATCGAGGTCAAGGTTGCATTTCCACATTGCCCAAAAGGTGCGGTGTTCTAGCTCTACAGGAAGGTGACAGGCCTTGCCATATACCATGCGATATGGTGACATTCCGAGTGGGGTCTTGTATGCGGTCCGATATGCCCAGAGTGCATTGATTAATTTGTCGGACCAATCCTTCCTGTCAGGTCTAACCGTCTTCTGGAGAATCAGCTTGACTTGACGGTTAGACACTTTAACCTGCCCATTGGTCTACGGGTGATACGGGGTGGTTATGCGGTGATGTACCCCATATTTATTTAATAACGACCTGAAATCGACGTGGATGAAGTGGCTTCCCCCGTCGCTAATTAGAGCGTGGGGTATTCCGAATCTCGCGAAAATATTTTGCCGTACGAAAGAAATGACGATCTTGTGGTCAGCCTGTCTCACTGGGATGGCCTCGACCCACTTCAAGACATAATTAACAGCTAGCAATATGTACTCGAAGCCATGCGAGTTTAGAAAAGGGCCCATAAAATTGATGCCCCAAACGTCGAACACTTCTACAACCATGATCGGTTCGAGTGCCATCATGTCTCTCTTGGCCATAGAACCGGCCGACTGACATCGTTTGCAGTGTTGGGCGTAATTGTGTGTATCTCTGAAGATGGTTGGCCAGAAAAATCCCGACTGCAAAATTTTTGCAACGGTTTTTCATCCTGAGAAATGGCCACCACACGCATCATTGTGGTAGAAAGATAACACACTGGGGATCTCAGAGTTTGGGATGCATCTGCAAATAATTTGATCCACTCCAATGCGGAAGAGCAGTGGATCATCCAAGAGGTAGTACTTGGCCTCTGCAATGATTTTGAGTTTCTATTCCTTGGATAGGTTCGCAGGAATTTTGCCTGTGGCAAGGTAGTTCGCGAAATCAACATACCAGGGGAACTCGACAAAATGAATTGCCAAAAGAGATTCATCCAGAAATTGTTCATGGATAGGCAAGGAATAAGGAATGTGGTCTGGGTCCAAGCTGGATAGGTGATCCACCACAACATTTTGTTTCCCGGCTTTGTCCTGGATTTCCATATCAAATTCTTGTAATAAGAGGATCCATCTAATGAGCCGTGGTTTGGCATTCTTCTTTGCCAACAATTGCCGGAGGGTGGAGTGGTCAGTGAAGATGATGACCTTGGACCCTAATAAATATGATCTGAGTTTCTCCAACTTGAATACTACTGCTAGCAGTTCTTTCTCGGTGACAGTGTAATTACGCTGAGCGTTATTCAGCATCCTTCTAGCATAGTAAATGACAAAGGATTGTTTCTCCCGAAGTTGGCCTAAAACAGCACCGACGGCAAAATCAGAAGCGTCGCACATCATTTCGAAATCAAGCGACCAGTCGAGTGGTTGGAGAATTGAGGAGTCGGAAACAGCGCTTCGTAAAGTCTCGAAGGCGCTGAGACATGAGGTATCAAATTCAAATGGGACATCGATAACCAGGAGATTCGTCAAAGGCCATGCAATTTTTGAGAAATCGCGTATAAATCTCCGATAGAAGCCGACGTGACCCAAGAATGATCTAATCTGTTTGACTCAGCTAGGTGGCAGTAAGTGGGAGATATTCTCTGATTTAGCCCGATCGACCTCGAGTCCATTTTTGGAGATCCTATGCCCTAGTACTATGCCATCCCTCACCATGAAATGGCTTTTCTCCTAGGATAGTGCTAGGTTTACCTCAATACACCTTTTTGGGATCTTGGTGACATTATCAAGACAAGATGCGAAATCATCTCCGAAAATAGAGAAGTCATCCATGAATACCACCACATAATCCCCAATCTTGTCAGATAAGATAGCCATCATACAACGCTGAAATGTCGCTGGCGCATTGCAGTGGCCAAAGGGCATCCGCTTGAAAGCAAATGTTCCAAAGGGGCCTGTCAATGTGGTCTTGTCTTAATCTTCCTGGCTAATCGTTACCGAATTATACCTGTTGTATCCATCTAGAAACCAGAAGAAACTGCATCCGGCTAACCATTCCAAGATCTGGCCAACGAACGGTAAAGAAAAGTGATCCTTCTAGGTAGCCGTGTTTAGTTTCCTGTAGTCAATGCAAACCTGCCAAGATGTCGCAGCGCGGGTCGGGTTGGATTCGCCCTTATCATTTTTCATGATGGTGAGTCCTGCTTTCTTGGGCACTATCTGAATCGAACTCACCCACTGGCTGTATGAGTTTGGATATATAATGCCTGCATTCAGCCATTTGATGATCTCCTTCTTAACAACCACTAGCATATTTGGGTTAAGCCATCTTTGTGGTTGTCTCGAAGGTTTCACCCCTCATCTGTGTAAATGTGATGAGTGCAATACGAGGGGCGAATACCGTGGAGATCAGCAATACTCCACCTGATAGCAGCCCTATGGTCTTGAAGCATAGAAATCAATTGATGTTCCGATTCTTGGGTTAAGTGGGCATTGATAATGACTGGATATGTCTCACTTTCACCCAAGAACACTTACTTAAGTGAGTAAGGTAAGGGCTTCAATTCAATCACGGGTGGGTCAGAATCAGATATGATAGTGGGAGGAGCAGAATCGAAGGTTGGAATCTGCTGATCCATGTGCACATGAATTCCCGCTGAGTCGCTCCCTATGGAATAATTGCTTGTGACTACATTAACGAGAAACCCGTTAACTGTAGTCACATCTTCCTACAATAACAAAGGCGATTCAGTAATATATGGATTAGGATAGCTGGATTCAGGGGTGTTTTGGTAAGAAGCACACCCTAAACAGTCAGATCCTCGGGGAGATATGTGTAATGTAGTGGCTTTAGTCCCATGTGGATCGAGGTTCGAGAACCCTGATAGTGTAGACGAATGAGACATTAAGCCGTCACAAAGGAGCCTAATGTTACCACAGTAAGCTGAATCTTCGTCTTCACCATCCTCCTCTATTTGATCATAGTCGAAGTTCTTTGCTGCCCTGAATATGTCTAGTCGAAGTTGCTCATTGCCTAGGGCAATCTCCATACACTTGGATGCACAATTGATATTCGCTCAGGGTGTCACCAAAAATGGACAACCCAAAATAATTGGTGCATGTCGGAGATTAGGAGGAACTTCCATACCGAGAACGAAAAAATCTGTGGGAAAGCAGAACCCACAGACATTCATGATCACATTCTCAACCACCCCCATGGTGTTTTGACTGATCTGTCAGCCAGTTGAATCGTAACCGAGGTGGGTTTCAACTCCGCAAATCGAAATCGATCAAATACGGCGGTGGGAGTTAAGTTGATGGATGAACCGAAATCTAGAAGGGCCCGATCAAATGGAGAATCCTGCAAGAAGCAGGATATGAGTGGGGTACCAGGGTCTTTCTTCTTCGGTGGTAGGTCAGGTAGAATCACGAAACTAGCTTCTTTGGACAGTATCGCCTGTCGTCCAATTCTCGGTTGTCGCTTCAGGGTACAGTAGTCCTTGAAGAACCTAGCAATAGCTGGAATGTGATCGATAGCCTTGAGGAGGGGGACCTGAATATGTTCTTCCTTAAACATCAATTTCATGTCCTCGAAATTCCACGTGTCCTTTTTTCATACTACATTTTGTGTCAGAGCCTCAGGAAAAGGGATGGGAATCTCAGGGTTAAATGGCCTCATACCCTTATCTACCATAGGTGGCTCCTGAGATGATGAAGACGGAGTCAAACTCGCCTGCAGTGAAGGGTAGGAAAAATCAGGACCCGCCTGCCTAGGTGGTGGGACGAATGTCTTCCTTCCACTTTGCAAAGAAACAGCGTGTGCATCGGCTTGCTGTCCATGAGGTTGTGGGGGAGCGGAATGGGAAAAATACACACGATTCTGCAAAGGCGGCTGGCCTTGCGTGTAACCAGGTGATGTAGGAGGCGCTTGTAGTATGGCGTGTGCCTGTCTCTGTGGTGCCTGAAACCTGGGTGGGGAACCCTGGTTTTGCACATATCGATGATTCGAGATAGGTTGGGAGGGCAACGCTCCCTGAGTCCTATGCTCCTGCAATAGCTGGTTCTGCGTGTTCTGTATGGTTTGAATCTGATCATCCATCGCCTTCCTAATCTGCAATCTGCCTTGTGTAGACTTCCCCATTGATTCTTGCAGCTCCACTTTCAGTGCCTCCAAAGGGTCAGCCTGCGTTGGAGGGTGGTTAGCAGCTTGGTGTAGCGACTGGTATAACGAGCATGACTGCTGCTGCTGAGGTGGGAATAGCTACTGCCTAGGGTATGTGTTTTGCGCATTCCCATATTGCCTGGTCTGGTAGTGTGGATCTTGATGTGGTCTCTGTGAATTACCAGACTAGGAGAAGTTCGAATGCTGGTGCCAACCAGGGTTATACGTCTCTGAGTACGGGTTATTACGCTCGTATCCTTGGATAGCGCTGACGTCCTTGTAGGCTGAAAATATCTGAGACGTATATCCATCAAGAGGATACGCATTATAATTTGCGGGTGGGGCGTAACCCTGGTTGAAAGGTGCCAGATCTGGATTATTCTCGGGATCCAGATATGCGGGATTCATAAATACAGAGAAGATGCAACCCGAGTGAGTAAATTAACTCAAGCAGGTGGGGCTTGGGGTGCATAGAAGGATCTTGCGGCGGTAGAGCTCGAGTTGGGTTGACCTTGACTGATCTAGTCAATCTTCTTCCCAATTAGGTTTATTTTATCCAGCTGCATGACGATGATATCCATGTCAGCTCGAATAGATTCGGTGTAAGCCTCGTGGACACCAACCCACTGCTGACCAGGCCAGTGCAAATGGTTCATAGATGCAGCATTCATTGAGTTCTCCGCTAATGATTCGAACAGCTCAAATGCGTTATTCTCGTCTTTTGCGAGAAAATTTCCGCTGCTAGATGCATCAGCCAGATACCGATGTGTGTCATCTAGCCCATGGTAAAAAATCTGAGCTATGTGCCATCAGGGTATACCATGATACGAGCATTTTCAGAGGAGGTTCGTGAAATCTGTCCCGTGCTTCATGTAATTTCTCCCTAGCTCCCTGGGAGAAAGTAGTGATTGTACGCCGCATTGCGTTTGTTCAACCGATTAGGAAGAACTTTTGCAAGAATTCATGTCGTAATTTCGGCCAGGTTACAATTGGCTTCCCAATAGTCTTGAACCAGTATGAAGCTTTGCCCCTCAGCGAGAATGGGAAAAGCTTCATCAGAACAATTCCAAGATCAACATTCCTGGGTTGAATCATTTTAGCAAGTCGACTTAGTTGCTCAAGGTGCTGGAATGGATCTTCGCTTGAGTTCCCATAAAAATGAGTGCTGATCAACCCAATTACATTGGGCTTGAGCTCAAACACGTCTCCACCTGCGGGAATTCTAACAAGAGGTGCAATGATTTGTGCGGCTAGGTCGTAGAAATCCTACCGTTGTTCTCCTCGTGACAGGTGCTGCATCCTGTAAAGTGTCGTAAGAATGCGATCCATGCTTTGCTAATGCCGCTCCTCAGATTCGGCGACTTAGGGTTCCAGACAAGCCATTGGGTCCAGATTCTTGATGTCCTGACGAGGTCTAGGTCCAGGTCCAGGATTTGCCAAGGTGGCTCTTGGAGTAGAAGAAATGGGGGGAGAAGATGGTCCGAGAGAGGTGACTCGCCTCCCAAGGTCCAACCAAGTGAGGTCGAAGTGACCTCCTTTCGTGCATACACTGCCCCACCCCTGGGTTGGTGTAGCCATGCAGGACAAGGCTAAGGCCCTATCAATCAAATGGTCCTTATAGATCAGGCGACCATATTTTTCGTTAGGGATTTGAATTCCTAAAGATAAGTTCGTCGTACAACCGACTGAAAGTGAATCCCACCTCTCAAGCTATCCCAGCCAGTCTGGTTACGAGGGGACTAAGGGGAAGATTCTTCCTTTGGCTTATGCCTCTGGTTCCGTTGACCCCGGAGCCACAGTCATTCGACACTACCCCACAGACTTAATAACCAGGTTTGCAAGAGAGGTTAAAAACACCCAGTTGTACGATAACTAACTCGGGTTGATTTCGTGTTTTAAAATTAATTTTTAACCCATTTTATTTAGTGGGGTTTGTGTTGAGTGGCCCACAAGGTGACCAAGTCCAGGTTAGCCTAAACTGTGGTCTCTAGTTGTGTCCCTAAAGGTTCAACCTAAGTTGCATGCAGTTGTAGGCTTTTTTTTTGTTTCAGCAGACCACAAAAGTAATGTTAATTCTCTGAAATTAATTGGAATGCAATTAAATTGAAATTTTGAGAGTTGATTCCATTTTCAATCAGCTTTTCAGAAAATATCTTTTTGGAATTTTTAATGTTTCAACCGAATTTTTAGGGAATTTTGAATATCAGGGGGTCAGATATGGAATGTTGACCGCTGGTCGGCTTTTCGCTTTGAAATAGTATCAAATGACCTTCAAAAATATAGGAAAAATATAGGAAATAAAGCCAATGAGATCAGCTTTCAAACCCCACCATTTTTATTCAAAACTTATTCATAGATTGCTCGGAATCGCTTTTTCAAATTTGAAAAATTTTGAATCTGGGTCAGTCTGACCCTTGTGCACTTTGCGAATTTTTAAAAATTGTTTACTTAGATTTTTTTAAAATAGCGTTGGTGCTTGAAAGATGGTTTGAAAATGAAGGTTTAGCCTGCATTTCAAAATTTTTCGCTTACTATTTTTTCGACAATCAAATTTTTAAGTAAAGCTTGAAATCTGGTTGAAAATCAGGAGATGGTGGACTAGCTTTTTAAAGGGTTTGAATTTGAAATCTAAGCTTTCCACAAAAAATGCCTTTTTTTTTCAAAACTTTCCCATGTTTTTTTTTGTTTTCGCAAAGAACTTTTCAAAAGATTCAAAGAAAATATCTTTTTTTTTTCAAACTAGCCTAGATTAGAAAGGAAACCTAATCTAGATTTTTTTCAAAATTTTCTCTTATTTTGATTTTTTTTTCAAGAAATTAAGAAAATTCTCTTCTTTTTTTTCAAATAATTTCTAAAAGGAAATTAAAGAAAGTAAATCTACTCCTAGGGTTCAGAAAAAAGAAACCTAATCTTGTGAGAGATGATGTGTGCCTGATTGTTCTTCGCCATGCTCGATGTGTGCGCAGATCCCGTTTTCCTTCCGTATTGTCCTGCACATCAAAAATAAAGTAGAGGCAGATTCATTAGTGATAGTTTAAAAGATCGAAATCAAGAAAAATGACGCTGCCTCCCTGGCAACGGTGACAGAAACCGTTCTCACGCATTTTGGAAGTCGTCGGAAATCGTAGTATAGTTGCGCAAAAACGTTCGTCAAAAATTAAGTTTGTAAAAATAAGGAGACTTGAGTCCCGGTCGTTCGTCTCTGGGAGGCGTTGCTTTTACTTGTGAAAGCGATCTTTTCGCTGCTCCACTTCGTTTAAAATCACACGCCGGTTTATGATTATTACGTATTGAAGTACGACATGCTTAGTTGCAAGCATATTAGGAATTAAAAACATGCAACATTAATCACTCAAAATATATTGTAATAAGCTCATGGTGATTCTCAACACATAGACATATATATAAAAATATATCTTCTATTCATTCAAGTGAGTGTTTGCAACATGGAAGGTAGAAGAAAGCTTGTACATGAAAGCTTAAAAATGTAAATCTAACTACTAGAAAACGATCGCAAATAAGAATCTACGGGGGTATTTTGCATGCATCATTGGGGGAGAAGTAAGACTACGCTATTAAGCAGTAATAATAGAAATAAAATTATGAAGAGCATGAATTAAATGTAGAAGAATAGATGGCATTTAGGGGTGGTCCTTGATGGCCTTGGAGTGGTCGGGAGGAGAATGAGGGGCGGCCAATGTAGCTTAAGCCGACTCTTGGAGAGCGGGAGGAATGATCCAACATCCCGGCATGATGTCCTCCATGTTGGTGGTAGTGAGCTCGTGGAGGTGGAGTGGCTAGCTAAGTGGAGGCGGCGTGAATGCCACCAATGGAGTGAATTTGCCAAGGAAGTGAATGGGTGCAAATTGCCACCCATGGGGTCTTTTTATAGACCCAATGGCTTCTCTCTAGAGAGGTGTCGAACTCTCTAGAGAGAATCCAAGAGTGGCCGCCACATGTGGGTGGAGGTGATTTTTGAGATCCAAAAATTGTTGATCTCAATTTGAATGCCTCTTGGTTGCTAAATTTGGCAACCAAGAGGTGGCTCCATCTCAAGAGATCTCTAGAGAATTCTAGAGAAGTGTGTGCGTGAATCGGTGTGTGTGTGTGTATGTGGTCGTGCTCTACATGGCTTGGAGGCTTAGGGTAGTTCGTAAGGGGTTTCGTAGTTGTAGGTCTTGATTTTAGGGTTGCAAACCCTAATTGCTAAGGTGAAAATGCAATTAAACTTAACCTAAGTTTAATTGAATGAGTGTGAACCTAATTTAGAGTGGAATAACTCAATTAGGTTAGGTTTAGGTCAATTGGACTCTCACTAAGTCCAATTGAACTTGTGTGGGTTGAGATCTAAGCTCAATTGGACTCAATGAGTCCAATTGACTTAGGTGAAGGTAATTGACTTTGATCTAAGTCAATTGGGTTTGGTGAGGATCTAATTAGGTCCTTAGGTAGGTTTAGAGGGTGTGTACTATGGTTAGGACACCTTAATTTAGGTTCCTATGGGGTTGGGATTAGGTCTAGGGAGCTAGAGATCCAAGATCGAAACTTGAATCTCAAAATAGGGATTGGAGACTAGCATCAGACGTCCAATAATAGGATCAGACGACTTATACTCAAAAATGAAAAGTCCAGACTTCAGTTCTGGACGTCCAATTTGAGTCAGGGGGAAATAAGGGTTCTGTTATGGGTATTCTGCAGAAATTGGACATCTGGCATAGTGTCTGGACGTCCAATAACACTGTAGAAGTTGGTTTAAGGTGTGCAGGAGAAGGCTAAAGGTCCGGGACATCCTATAACTTATTTGGACATCCAGATAAGGGTTGGAACTAGGGTTTTAAGGCTCCCTAGGGTGTCGTGACCAAATCTAAGGGTGGCTAAGGCTTGGGGAAGTCTTTAGGCGATCTTAGGGCTAGGATGGACCTAAGCTCTTCACATATTATTGCTTTATTTCTACTTAATAAAATAACAAACTTTTAACTCCCTTACATCATTATTCCTACATCTAATCTAAGCCTTCTACTCCAGCTCTGTTGCAACTCCCGTTATTCCTGATCCAGCTTCAGATTCAGCTCCTGATCAGCTTATTCCTGAAATCGATGTAATGTACTTAATTAGCACATTATAACATCTTTTTACGCATCGGTAAAGTAAATTAGTAAAGATGTAGATAATGCTTATGCGTGCATAAATTTTCCTAACTTATGCTAAGTTCTAGCTTAATCTAGTCCAATTAAGACCTATGATTGCTGCGCAATCTCACGGTAATGAAAAATCTATCAAAAGCATCATCACGAGAGCCCGAGGAGGAAGCAAGTGCATGTTTTGGAGCCATTATAGTTCTGAAAAATCTTTTTGGTTGATCGAACCAGCAATTTTGGTTGATAAAAAGAAGTGTTTGACTCGATTTTGGAAAAGTGACTTTTGGATGATCAACTGGGTTAATTGGTCGATGAAAACTGTTCAAACTCGACAAATACAAGAGTTCCACGAGTCGAAATCCCCCTTGACGGTCACTTGGAGGATGACTTGCTCTGACATCGCTTGGAGGAAGGTGGTGAGGAGCGGGATGAACAAGGATGGAGTCGGAGGAGGGATGGCGGGGTAGGTTGACATCGCAACAAGGATCTTCTTCCCGAAGGAGGTGAGAGGATGGCCACAGGATGCTCCACGAATGGGGATGAGGGGGGGAAATATTTGATTCTACTATAGAGGAGCATCCCGGGCTTAGGATAAGCTCTATCTAGAGCCTTAGAGGTGGAGAGAGGAAGAATGGAAGAGATAAAGAAAAATGGGAGGGGTAGGGGTCCTTTCGTAGTGCAGGAAAGAATCGACTTCATATACAGGACATTTAGTGACGGTCATAAACGTCGCTGAAGATCCACTACAAACGTCACTGAAGACAGCCCACGTGCCCACCAACCACTGCACTGGCACGAATAGGGTTGATTTTCACGTCGTTGGGCTGCAATCGTCGACCCGAATCCATCTGCATGGTCAAATTTGTCGTTTGAAGCTCCAAATTACATCACCTAGTCCCCTGGTGAATGATCTTCCTTGGACTGCATATGCTGTTACGGGACTCCAGTCAATGCGATTTCAGAGGTGTTGGACTCTGATGGTAATCTTGGTTAGATCTGTACAATCGGATGGTCAATCTAAGTTTCTAAAATAAATCTCCTCTCCTGACCACAAAAAGAATGCAATTAACTTAAAATATACACAACTACACTAAAAGCAGAATGATGCATGCTATTCAATATTTATAATATGGAATGGAAATCTAATCCTAGGAACATGCGTAAATAGGCATTTTATCCTAAATGGATGCGTCTACATCATACCCCCATTCCTAACTTTCACTTGTCCCTAGCAAAATTAAACTACATGCTATGTATAAAAATAGAATTAGGACTCGATCGCTTAGGCCTAAGTCGTTTATTAACAATGGAAAATTTCAACTAAGGTCCTAAGCTACTAAAACTCAATAGTACCCAAGAGCTTGCCAGAATGCAGACTGCCTAGGTACTCACCTTATTTGAAAAGAGAAGATACATTTTTTTATTTTTCTTTTTTTCTAATTTTTTTGGACTTTTGGAATTTGAGAGTTTCGAGATAACTTTTTATGACCGCTCGACTGATGAGAGCCTCATCATGAGTCATAACTAGCTCATTTTGACCTAATAAAGAGAATAAGAGCTCCTACATGACTTAGAAGAGGGCTTAATTGGAGGAATAAGTGTTCTGAGAAGAAAACATGAAATAAAGGTTAAAACAACAATTTTACCATTGCAGTACATAAATGGAATTTCTCAGAGACAGAGCATAGGTTAAATGGTCTAAATGAGATAAAAAGTGGGTTGAATCAATCAGAAATGGGTTCATGTGCAATCTAGGAATTAAATAACATTTGGTAACCCTAAAGTAGACCCACTTTATTCAACAAGGTTCCGGTCAGGATAAAAATCAAGTAAACCCTCTAAAAATCATGGAAAAATATCCCCTAGGGTTTAGAACATTCAAATTGGCCTTTGGAACCTAGTTTGACCAAGATTAGGGTCCTAGCTCATCAATTGACCTAATTTAGGTTTTTACGCAAAATATCCAATCAAACGTGGTCAAACCTAAAATCCAACTTCACCATTGGATTCCTTAGGTCCAAATTAGGTTTGTACCAAAATTTGGACCTATGGGGTGGTCATCTTGACCTACTTTGCAATTTAGTACACCCAATCACATTTTGGTCCCTATCTTTTGAAAACCATCACAATCACCTCCTATCTTTCTCGCCAATCCTACAATCAAGTCCTTCCGCCATTATTGGGGAAGAATCTTCTCCGGTGAGGTTGACAAGGGGGATACACTCAAATCCCTCAGAGATCTCCTCCCAGAATTGGAAGGGAGATTCTCTGAGGAATCCCCTTCCATCTAAGCTAGATCTTGATCTCTGATTCCTTTCCAAACTCTCGTGCGAACGCACGAGAGATTTGGATCCCAACCACCTTCCTTCTCTGGCGAGACAACGGTGGCCAAAACCTTGGCCTCCACATACCAAAAAGCTCGGCCAGCACCTATAAAAAGACCTCCAACCCTCTACGAGATCTCTCAGACTTGTCTTGGCGGTAGAATCCTCCAAATTTCTTCTCTCCTCTCTCCGGCCAAGGAACCCGCAAGCTCCGGCGATTACCTCTCCTCCTTCTCATCGCTCTGCTGCCATACCAGCAGCAAAGTCTACTTCGCCTCATCTTCCCGCATTGCGCCGCACCAAGCGCATGTTTCCCCGACCTCCTGCTCATCGCTGTTATCTCCCTCAGGGTTATCTTCTCCGACGACGGCAACTACGAGCCATCAGACTCCACCGCTCCAGTTCTCTCCTAATAGTCCAGATAAGTCCCCCATCTTCCCTTCTTTCATTTCCTCACTTTATTTCACTCAATCGACCCTCGACCTTTCCTATCCACTGCCACCTTCCTCATCTCCGTGCACCCTCCGGCGAGACGCTCCCGTCGCTCCGCAGCCCCACACGTCTCACCGACCATCACATAACCTCTGCCTCATCTCACTGAGCACCCTCCACTCATCCACAACCCCGCCACACCACCACAGCAACCCCCCGAACACACCCACTTGTCCGGCCATAGAACAACCTAGGCACTCACGCCTTGGCTGCCTTGCGGCCTACCGCATAGCTCATCACCTTCGCCGTGACACGGCGAAGGTTCCCCGGTGATATGACTAGGCCGTGCGGCCATTTTCGTGTTTGACAGATTCCACGCTCCGGCCACCATTGACGACGACTCGATGAAGCTCTACACTCGCTCCAGGCCTCAGGACTTCAGGGCTCCAGGTTCTGCGAATTTGGGAAGGTCGTGCCAAGGGAGCCGACCCAACAAGTGAAGCCAACAGAGCCTGCAGTTGAGGAATTGAAGGTGCAATCGGCTGCAGGCGCGCAAAGGAAAGAAGTGGGCTTTAGTCCCACATCGGTAAGCCATGACGCACGCACACCCTTGAAATTGTTTTTGTCATATACGTTCTTCACCTCCAGTCACACTTGGGGTGAGGTCCCTCACCTATCTCACCTTGCCTCGTCCGTCGTTTCACCTCACAGATCTGGCGCGACCCGACCCGACCCTGTCCTGAGCACACCTCGCGCACCACCCTCATGCCTGTGCGCCTAGTCATGGGCGCACGATCCGACCCATTTAACTGACTCTGGAAAAGCGTACTGAGAGTGGTTTACATAGAGAGAAAGAGAGACGCGTGGGTAGAGGGTTAGGTTTTGCTATGCGTAGTGTGTGCAGGACATAGGGACTTAGCCACGGCAAGAAAGAAGGAAGGAAGTTCTGCAAAGGAAGAAAGAAAGGTAAGGCAGAGAAGAAGAGACGCCAAGGGGAAATAGAAGAAAGAAGGAAGGAGGGTTTGAAAGAAAGGAAAGGAAGAAGAGAGGCAAGGCATAGAAGAACAGAAGCAAGGAAGATTGAAGAAGAAGAAGACAAGGGGCAGATGAAGACTCAAGAAGGCAAAGGAAAAGAAAAGAAAGAAGAAAGTCAGACCTTGGTCGCAGGAAGAAAAGAAATAGAGGGAGAGAAACAGAAGCATCATGGAAGAAATGGAGCTTTATTTTAAGATGTCTGATACAATATCAGATGTCCATTTTTGTTTTCTTTGAGCAATTTCTTTTTATAACATTCTCATTGAACTAGTCACTTATTTTCATTTAAAAAGTTGTGTTCTCAAGTTTTGAAAGTACTTAAATTGCTCCCTGTGTTCGACCTCGGATACTCCGATTTTCGAGTTAAAAAATCTTTATTTTTTTTCGCAGAAAGTTTGTCTATATTACAACGCATTAATTGTTAAAACACGATCTGGCCGCGTCAACACCGACCCATCCAAGACTCGAAAAGGACTCTAAGTGCTTAGCATTTTGAGAAAGGGTGATAGAATCACTAGGCAGCCGTTAAAATGGACTTTAGGTTTCTACAACCCTCGGTGACCTTAAAGATTTCTTCCTAGAGGTTTATCGTTCCGATCGGTAGCTTTCTCCCTACTTTTTTTTTATGGGGTCAATACAATGGCGAACCCAGTGTGTAACTCCCTAGTTTATTCTACTTCTATGCTTCTTCTCTGTGTGTTTTGAGAATTATTTGTTCATTTTTGTGAGCTAGGCTTTGGACAACCGACCAATGGGCTATTACCCATGGCAAGTTGCCAGCCATACTCGTCTAGTGAAGTGTGGTTTATTTATCCATTTTTTTCTCCTTTTTCTATTATTTTTTTTAGTACCATTTTTTTCTTTTTCTAAGTCGGTGTCTTCCCTAATCTATGATTTACCTAAAAGTAGTGGAATGAGTATGGCCAAGTAGCTGGGCTCTGGACAATAGGCCAATGGGCTGTTACCTGGTCGGGCTCGGATAGGTTGTGTTAATATGGTGAAATTATCATTGAAGTGAGTATAGTGGTTAACCTAAATCGAGCCTAACCATCATTATAAAAAATTTTTTAACCTAGCCTACTTAATTTTATCTTGGTCACTTTTAGGCCTAGGGTCGAACTCAAGGAGGACGGAATTAGAGGTGAATAAGTTTCTACACTTTTCCTACAACGAATTTCTTCCATGCATTTATTATGTTTTTGGTGTTTTTCTATTTAAGATTTTTTTCTGATAATTTTGTCCTTGAGGTACACCCTCAAAATTAGGTCCTTGGCTTAGAGCCAAATTGTTCTTGACTTTGAGCCAACTTAGGGTTCCAAAAATAGGTCTTGCTATTCGCAAGATCGAGTACCTGCAAGACAAGGATTATCTTTTCTCTTTTACTATTTTCTTTTATCTTTTTAATAGTACAAAACAGAAGAGAAATAGAAACAAGATAGGTTCCTTGTAAAAATATAGTCTATATATAGATATATACAAGTATATATATATTATATATATAGGGGTGGGGGTGGAGGTGGAAATGGTGTGTAGCACTATGTCAAGTTGATCGACATCTAGGAAGACAAAACCAATAGGTCGAAGTGCCGCGTGGAGTGTAGGATGGATGGGTGGAAGTGTGTGCGGAGGTGCTTTCTCTATGCGGGTATCGGGGAATATCAGCAACTAGTGTAGATATTCCCACGATATAACGCGTGGTAGATGATATTCATGTAAGTATATATTTATATGTATATATATAGATAGGGTTGTAATTATATAGGTGTATATGTAGTTATATATATATGTATATATGTCTAACTATATTGATATAGATATATATATATATAGTAATATATGTATATAGATATATAGATATGCTTATGTATATATATATGTATTTATGTATATAGATATATTAGTATAACTATCTATGTATATAGGTATATGTAGATAGATATATATATCTATGTATATATATATATATACATATCTATATATGTATTTATATCTGTAGATATAAACGTACATATGTATGTATATATGTATATATATGTGAATAGATATAAATATATAAATATATATATATATTTATTTACTTATTTATTTATTTATATATGTATATCTACTTATATATAGTGTATAGGTATGAATATGTATATATATATATAAATATATATATGTATATATAAATATATAAGTATATATAGGTGTGTACAAGTGAGTGTGTGTGTGTACACGTCAGTGTGTACAAGTGTGGTGTGCGTGTGTGTGTCTGCTGTAGAGTGAGAGAGTGGCTGCGAGAGAGGGCACTGGAGAGTTAAGGAATCTGGAGGCTGCAGCCGACGTCTGGCGGTGCGCGCAGGCATGCGCAGGCGCAAGCGTGCAAGGGTACGCACGCACGCTGGAGGCTGCACACGTGAGGGAGAGCGCAACGCAGCGCACTGCGAGCTGGAGTGGACGTGAACGGAAACGTGGATGCGGGTGCGGGTAGGTGCAGGCGATGGAGAGGAAGCGGTTGCAGATGAGGGCGCGGGTGCTGGAGCGGGCGCGGGAGCTGATGCGGGGACGGGCTGGGGATGATTGCGATGCGGAGAGAGAGTGCGCGATGACCGGATAAGTGAGAAACTTTCCGGTTACCCACTATAGGTACAGTGTCGCGCAGAAATGCATTAACAGTAGCTACAATGCTCATGCGGCTCGGACAACCGGTTGCAGCCGGTTCTGCGTGCACGGGCGCGCTGGAGCGAGCCTGCACGTGCGGAAGGAGGTGGCGCCGACTGCTGGCGTGCGTGCGGAGGCTTGCACACTGCGTGGAGGCTGCTGGTGCCGTGCTGCTGCTGCCGCTGAGCTCTGAAGCTTGAAGCTTCAGCAATGGCGGGAAAGGCTGAGCAGTGAAACAGAGAGTGGAATCCACCATGCCCACCTGCTCTTGGATGAGCTGGGCGGTGCGGGAGCTCACAGTGGTGGTCGTGGACCACTGTGAGCTTGCTCCTTCCCGCAGCGTATCTCTTCAGTGGAAGAGGTGCTACGTATGGAGGGGAGAAGATGGCCTGGAGAAGGTGTCTGTGGGTGTGTGTTGGACCAGGCTTCCTGCGCAAGGAAGATGGCTAGTCTTTATAAAGGAGACGGAGGTATGCCACGGCCATGCCCTGGAATGCGCATGACCAGCCTTGCAGCTGGCAGGGCATGTGTTGGTAGAGAATGGCGTGAAGAGCAAGCCATGCCCTGAGCCATGTGAAGAAGAAGTTCAAAGCCAAATAAAAAATGAAGATGGTGAATTTGCGAGGCAGCACTTGATGAAGATGTTAATTACAAGGCAAATTATTCCCTTTCCTCCCTTCTCAAATAAATGCATGCATGTGTCAATATTTACAAATGCAACTATGGCTACCTAATATGAAATGGCAATGCTAGGAAATAGCACAAGATGGCATCTTTGTTTGTGCATTTTTGTTGTGTAATCATACTCCCATGCCTATCTTTTGCTAATCCCTAGCAAAACATTTCATACTGTATTTAGAAATGATCCTAAGCTGAAGATTTTCTTCTGAGGTGAGATAGGTGTGTTTATTTGTTGGATATTGTGAGAACCAATTGCAGAGAAGGCTACCAGTACTTTAAGTCTTACGTGACAAAGACCTTCTCTCAACTAACCTGGACTTTTGATATTTAAACTTAAGTATGATTTCCAGGATTCAGAAGGTTTTTGCCATACTCGAGAGATCAAGAGATTATCGCTTGTGCTTAGTGAAGGATCAAGACTGACAAGATGAACATTAAGACTCAAGCCCATGGTTTCATGAATTTTTAAGTGTAGGTTGGTCCCATTTCAGCTCGTGTCTTTGGATTGACCCTTAAAAAGATGACGGAAAACTCAACTCTCATTTTATTTGTAGCTAAAAGAATATATGGTAGAAGCAGGGTATTTGTAACTTGCCTTGAAATATTTTTTAGGGAGAAGACTTTATAGGTATTTGCGAGATATACTGACATATTTGCACAGTTTTTTTTTTTTTTTTTACGTGTTAGTATATCTCTCACAACTTTATTTGGAGGAGCACACTTTTCTTTTTGGTGGGGGAGTTCCTTTTTGGTGGAAAGACTCTCCTAGACACAAGACTAAAGCCTAGGATAACAAGTCTACCTGCGCGCACAGGTAAGGACTCCACCTTCCCAAATGAACACTAGGGTTGGATCTTATGTTCACCTGATCTTTCTTGATATGTGTAGTGTGAACCAAGATTACTTAGGCTCTCGAGTAGAAGCAAACCAACGGATCCTGTACTGGTGTCTCAGGTACAAGAATATGTCCTTAGTTAGGAGAGATTCTGATCTGTCTTGTCATTGCTCAAGTGAATTAAGCTGAGCCTGAGCAAATCAAGCTTCTGTGGCCTGGAAAGTCTTCAAAACGGTGGTTGAATATCCATAAACACTTATTGTATTTTTGTTTCAACCTTCAGATCATTACTAAACACCATTTTTTTTTTTTTTACATATTTATAGATAGATGGAGACTGCATGATACCATATAATACCTGGATCCTATGGATGCCTATCCACCCTCCCATGCCAAACGATGCTATTTCCTCATATGCATGCAGGGTAGGGTAGAGGAAGGACGAAAGGTCGGGTAACGAGAGCTGAGGTGCACGGTATTTAGTAGGGTGGTCAGGTGGGTGGATGGTGGGTGGTGAAGTGAAAAGGTACGAAGTGAAGTGTTTGTGGTAGTGGCGGAGTGTTGCTGGGGTGCCTCCCAACAAGTGCTGAATTTAATGTCCCCAACTGGACTCAGGATAAGGCACGACATTAGTTACGCTCCAGCAGGGGAACAGTTTCTCCAATGGGGGCAGGTTCATGAGTAAGATAAGGTTTCAAATGCTGCCCATTCACCGTAAATTTATGCCCAGATTTGGGATCTTCAATTTCAACGGCCCCGTTGGGAAATGGTCTCGAGACTAGGAAAGGACCAGTCCATTTGGACTTCAATTTCCCAGGAAAGAATTTGAGCCAGTTGTTGTAGAGCCAAACTTGCTGAGATGGCTCAAATTTCTTCCGCCAAATATTGCTGTCGTGAAAAGCCTTAGTACGTTGCTTGAAAGTTAAGGTAGAATCATAGGCCTCACGACGGAGCTCATCCAGCTCTTGGAGTTGGAGTTTCCTTTCTCAACCACACAGGTCTGGGTTGAGGTTACATTAGCGAACAGCCCAATAAGCGCGGTGCTCCAGCTCCACAGGAAAATGACAAGGCTTCCCGTAAATGATTCTATAAGGGGACATACCTAGGGGAGCCTTGAAGGCGGTCCGATATGCCCAAAGTGAGTCAATCAGCTTGTCGGACCAATCCTTACGGTCAGGCCGAACCATTTTCTGGAGAATTTGCTTGATTTGTCGGCTCGACACCTCTGCCTGCTCATTCGTCTGAGGGTGATATGGAGATGCGATACGATGGTAGACTCCATATTTCCTCAGAAGTGCCCGGAAAGAAGCATGGGTAAAGTGGCTTCCTCCATCTGAGATAATGGCTTAAGCGATCCCAAAGAGCTAAAAAATGTGGTCTTTGACGAATCGAGTGGATATGACATGGTCAGCATGGCGCATGGGAATAGCCTCGATCCATTTCGAAACATAATCAACAGCCACGAGGATACATTCGAAGCCATTGGAAGGAGGAAAGGGACCCATGAAATCAATTCCCCAAATGTCAAAGATTTCAGCAGCTAGGATGGGTTACAAGGGCGTCATGTCACGACGTGACATTGACCCTAACGACTGGCACCTAGTGCAATGTTTGACATAATTGTGTGCATCCTGGTGAAGGGAGGGCCAAAAGAAATTGCACTGCAACACCTTGGCTGCAATTTTCCTCCTAGAGAAATGGCCTCCGCAGGCCTGATCGTGGCAGAAGGATAGCACACTGGGGAATTCGCTATTAGAAATACAGCGATGGATGATCTGATCAGCACCTATTTGGAAAAGAAGTGGATTATCCCAGAAATAATACTTTGCTTCTGCCATGAGACACTCGCGCTGGTTTCTAGGCCAGCCACGTGGAAGGGAACCCGAAGTAAGGTAATTGGCAATGTTGGCATACCAAGGTCCATTTGTCACATTAATTGCCAGTAGGTGCTCATTGGGAAAAATCTCATTAATTGGCAGAGTAAGTCCAATATGACCAGGGTCCAATTTAGAAAGATGATCAGCCAAAACATTTTGGGCTCCGGCCTTATTGCGGATCACAATGTCTAATTTTTGGAGCAGAAGGATCCAACGAATCAGTCTAGGCTTGGCATCCTTCTTGTGCATGAGATGGCGAATGGCCGTGTGGTTAGTGAAAACAATAACATGTGAGCCCAGAAGGTAAGAGCGGAATTTCTCCAGCCCAAAGATGACCGCCAGTAGTTCTTTCTCAATGGTAGTATAATTACGCTAGGCCTCGTCCAACGTCTTACTGGCGTAGTACACCACGAAGGGGTGTCTATCGTGTCCTTGTCCCAGGATGGCTCCGACTGCAAGCTCGAAAGTGTCACACATAAGTTCAAAGTCGAGGCACCAATCAGGTCACTGGAGAACAGGGGCCTTGGTGACAACATCATGTAGCTGCATGAATGCTCATATGCAATCAGGGCCCATATCAAAGGGCACATCGGTCGTTAGGAGATGAGTTAAAGGTCGAGAAATCTTGGAGAAGTCTTTGATGAATCTCCTATAGAAACCGTCGTGTCCCAGAAAGGAGTGGATTTGTTTGACAGAGCCAGGCACAGGTAAATCAGCAGTTACATCAAGCTTAGCTCTGTCAACCCCGATACCCCTATCGGAGATGATATGCCCGAGAACAATTCCCTCGTGTACCATAAAATGACTTTTTTCCTAGGAAAGCACGAGGTTCACAGCAATACATCTCCTAAGGATACGGGTCAGGTTGGCAAGACAGTCAACAAAAGAGGGTCCAAAGATCGAAAACTCATCCATGAAAACCTCGAGAAAGTCACCCACCATGTCATGGAATATTGCCAACATATATCTCTGGAAAGTTGCTGGCGCATTACAAAGTCCGAATGGCATCCTTCTAAATGCAAAGGTGCCGAAGGGGCAGGTAAAGGTGGTTTTCTCTTGATCCCGGGGGTCAATTGCCACCTGGTTATATCCAGAGAATCCATCCAGGAAATAGAAAAAATTTTTTCCCGTTAACCGCTCCAGGATTTGGTCAATGAAAGGTAGCGGAAAGTGATCTTTCTTAGTTGCAGCATTCAGTTTCCTATAATCTACACACACTCTCCAAGACGTAGGAGTGCGTGTAGGGATGGATTTTCCCCTGTCATTGATACAGATGGTGAGTACCGCCTTTTTGGGCATGACATGAATCGGACTCACCTAGGGGTTATTGCTGATTGGGTAGATTATACCCGCATCCAACCACCTAATAATTTCCTTTTTAATGACCTCTCACATGTTAGGGTTTAGACGTCACTGCATCTCGCGAGAAGGTCGACCCTCCTACTTCGTATATATACGATGAGTGCATTAGGAGGGGCTAATGCCAGTTAAGTTTGATAAAGACCATCCAATGGCTGCCTTGTGTTCCATAAGGACCTTTGTTAGTTTGCACTCTTGCTCCTTGTTCAATTTTGAACTGATGATTACGGGGTGTGTTTCATTCGGTCCCAAGAAAAAATACTTAAGCGTATCAGGCAGCTCTTTCAGCTCGGGAGTGGATGGTGAAAAATCTGGCATATTTGGGACGAGAGTGTCCCAAACGGATCAGAAGAAAATGATTCAGGAGGAAGAAGTTGGCCCTTAGATTTGCCAAGAAGAGAGGCATCTTTGATAGATGGATCCAAAAAGGGATAGCCCTAGTGAGTAGCATGTGAGCTCAAGGTCCCAGAGTGGAGTTGCAAATCCTCCTGATTTGGCGGGAAAGAAAGGGTAATCCGATCATCAAGAGTGTGGACCAGCGGTGAGTAGCTCGAATATGACTCAGACCACAAGGTATGGGAAGCGGAGAAAACCTCATCAGAAGTTTGGTCAGGAGAACATGGTGGAAAAGGGAGGGATGGGGAAACGTCCTAATATGTGTCGGTCAGGCAATCGTCATTGTTTAAAGGAATTCCACAGCAGTCAAAATAGGTCCCAATTAGTACGATACACGCACTGACGGCCATGTCCTCATCAGACATGTCATCATCAATGCAATCGCAATCAAAGTTTTTCTGCCATGAAGATGTTAAGCTTGAGCTTCTCAGATCCAACGGCAATCTCAATACAGCCCGATTCATAGTCGATATGGGCACGGGCTATGGCCAAGAGAGGTCGACCAAGGATGATCGAACAATCAGAAAGTGAGATAGGAACTTCCATATCCAAAACAAGAAAGTCAACAAGAAAATAGAGACTGTTGACCCTAACCACCACGTCTTCCACCACACCCTTTGGAATTTTGACAGAAAGATCTGCTAACTGTTACATGACAGGGGTGGGTTTCAGATTTCCCAAGGAAAATTTTTCGAGCATGATGGTTGGTACAAGATTGATGGAATATCTTAGATCAAGTAGGGCATGGTTAAAGTTGCAGCCTTGCATGCTACAGGAAATAAGCGGTGTGCCTGGATCTTTCTGCTTTGCTGGTAGATTTGACAGTATAGCACAACTCGCATGAGGCGATAGAACCACTGGATTCTTTGTTTTCTTTGACTGTCGCCTGGGTGTTGTGCAGTCTTTGAAAAATCGGGCGACAGTAGGTATGTGGTCGATAGCCTCTAGCAGGGGTACCTTGATTTCAACATCCTTGAATAAATTACGTAGGTTATCAAAGGCCTGCATATCCTTTTTCTTGCCTTTTGGCTCCCTCAGTAGAGCCTCAGGGAATGAGACTGATTCTGGCACCAGTTTGGGTGTATCATCTTCTTGCAACTGCGATGCGCATCCCAAATGAGAAGGCGATGAAGAAGATGGGCCAGGATCAGGTTGAGGCGAATCGATGGTCTGCTTACTGCTCCTCGTAGTAATTGCATTGGACGTCGCGAGTCTAGTGGGATCATAAAGTGGAGGAGGGTTCGCAATAGGGACATAAGAGTGAGGTGCTACAGTGGGATTAGCTTGAAATCCCGAAGGAATGCCCGGAGCTTGCAGAATCTGATGAACCTACCACTGAGAAGGTCATACCTATGGTTGAGGACCACGGGGTACGAAATTTCACGAGTTGGGAATAGGTTGGGCAGGAAGAGTGCCCTGTGATCGAGTCACCATGCGTAGTTGACTGATCTCAGCATTCTGCTACGCCAATTGGTGTTGAAGAGCAGTCATGTTCTCTTCACGGTGCTTTGACATTTCTGTCATCGTTCGCATCAATTTCTCAAAAGGACTTGATGCGTGTTTTATTTTCGGTATGCAAGGACCCGATGGCGGATTCGCCACAGGATTAGACTGGGCCCTTGGGATGACGGGTGCGGACGGTCGCATTGGCCCACCCACGGGGTTTTGGCACTGCGGGTTGCTGGACCATGCAAAATTCAGATGATTTCGACACCCTGGGTTATAAGTAGCAGAGAATGGGTTGTTCCCCAGGGCGCAAGCATCTTCTAAGCCAGAAGACAAGTCTGCATGTAAATATGCATCCGAGCACACGGAGGCTTGGTCATCTGTGTCAAAATACTGTCTTACAGAAGCTAGATCCACATGACTTATCGAATCGCTCAACGCGACACATGGTAAGGAAGATGTCACGGGGTTTCTAGGGATAAGCCTGGTGTTGGAAGAATTGGGATTGTGACAAAGTGGTGAGGTGGGGGTGTTTGCCATAGAATGGGCGGGATTGGCAAGAAGCTCATCCAGCTTCTTGTGCACGATAGAGACTTCATCCAATTTCTGTACGATAAGGCTAAGATCTGTGGATGAATGGGAGGGTCCTGCGTCAACTTTGTGAATGTTACGGGGCAGGCTAGTACGATTAAAGGTGGCAATGGAAGCATTGTTCATTGAGTTTTCGCTCATATTTTCAAATAATTCAAATGCTCCATTCTCGTCTTTATTCATGAAATTCCCTCCATAGGAAGCATCTGCAATCTGCTTCAAAGTCTCATTTTGCTCATAATAGAAAATCTGGGCTATATGCCACTTAGGCAGACCGTGGTGCAGATACTTCCGGAGGAGGTCATTATATCTCTCCCATGACTCATGAAACTGTTCGCCGTTTTGTTGCGTAGAGGAAGTTATAGCACGGCGAAGTGCATTGGTTCGGCCGATTGGGAAGAACTTCTTGAGAAATGCTGTTTGCATCTCTTCCCAAGAATGGATGGTTTTCCCAAGGGTGCGTAACCATTGCGACACTTTATCCTGCAATGAAAATGGGAATATCTTAATGAGGACTATTGGTAACCCGATGTTTCTCGGTTTAACAGTTTCAGTCAATCGGGTTAGGTCTTCCAAATGGAGAAAAGGATCTTCACTTGCAAGACCATGGAAGTGGAAGTTTATCAGGCCAATTATATTGGGCTTCAATTCAAAATTGTCCCCACCCATGGGTACCCGAATTTGTCCTATGGACTCTGTAGCAGCGAGATTCTGATAGGAGCTGAGAGACCTAGGCTCCTTCCATTCGGGAGGGTTCTGCATTTCCTCTAAGGTTTCCTTAAAGGCTTCAATTTGTTCATTATACATTTCCATTTTGGCTTGGAGGCGGGTTATCGGATCCATGGCTCCACCACCTGGTGGCTTTTGAGGGCGATTTCCTCCCTCGGGATTTTGGGGTGGGCGCGCAGCCATGTTTGTGGAGGAGGATGACGATTCGGCTTCTATTCTTCTAAAATTATCAGACAATCCAAACAATTCAGGGTTTTCTGAACTCCTCCCAAACATGCACTATCGCAGGAAGAATTGGGGGGATATGAAGGGAAAAGGAGATGAGAGAAATGAAGCCACAAAGCTACACTTGATGACAAATCAAGACAATCAAATTCCTAACCTCTATAGTGTGCCCTTCGACCTAAAGATCTAAGTTACCTACTATCACGACCTACGGAACCTAATGCGAGCACTGCGGAACAACCGAGCTAGATTGAAAGGCCGTTTGCCCCAGTTTTAGACACCCGATAGCACGCGGGAACCCTCACCAGCACGTAGGAGCTACACGCAGGTAGTTAGACCTCCAATCCTTAATAAGGGTCAATTTGCTACCAGTTTTAATTAGAGGCTTAGGATCAAGTGCTTCTGGAATGTGAAGGGCGTTGTTTATGGGTAATGCCCAAGTGTGTTGATTTTAGAGAGTGTGTAAGCCAAGCATGCAATGGGGAAATCTCCCTGGATTGAAGTTTTAATTGGTGAATGGTTTTTAGAGTTTCAGCCTTGAGTAGTATGGATTTTAGGATTTCGCTCAATTACCAATTCAGCCAATCTTCGGGTTTTGAGAGAGTACAAGTTTTTCTATGCCCAACAAACCCTTCTTCATTGTGATTTAGTTAATGCATGCTAAAAATGCAATGGGCTTCCCTAAATGGAAATTTCTATGTGTGGATGCACGAGTCAATTCTTTGGTTAATGTGAAAGGGAGCCAAAGAACTTTAATTCAAGTGCTCCCAATCAACAAAATGATGTTCCACACACAAGCCTCAACTACAAGATAAAGAAAATCAAAGTGTTGCGGTTGAAGTATTCGGGATCAAATCTTAGGCATGTGAAAGGTCGTGGTGGGGTTGGAATCAACTCAATTCCAAGTCTCCCACAAAAAATGTGATCTCGAATTGTGGATAAATGAGGCAAAGAGGGATGGCAATCAGTCTATTTATTTTTGCCTCAAAGAATACTTCACACAGTTGAACATTCAAGAATCAAGATTCTTAGATCTTCGCTATGCGAAGTTTGGCGGTAAATCCCAAGGCGATGGGAGTGATGGCAAATAATCAAACAAGTGATTTTTAATCCACTTGCCCCAAGAGATCCCAAGAAAGTTTTTTTTTTTTTTTTAAGGTGACAAGTTGACCTAAGTTGCTAAGAGCGAGACTTACCTGTTCAGCAACGTGGGCGAAGCTCCAATGCGGTGTCGGCAACTTTTTGCTCTTGTTCCCACCTTGGATTTGCCCACGTCTCCGACTTCCTCTGCTTGCCTCCTCCTTGCGACTGGTTCACCTGCACACCAGTGAACAAAAACACCCATGAGGAGAAGGGTGTGAGAAGAGAAAACTAAAGGAATGGAGTAGAAACTTACCTAAATGCCTACCTCCCCAGCAACGGTGCCAGAAAAAAGTATGGCGGGCTCGGATAGTTTGTGTTAATATGGTGAAATTATCGTTGAAGTGAGTATAGTGGTTAACCTAAATTGATCATAACCATCTTTTTTAAAAATTTTTTAACCTGGCCTACTTAATTTTATCTTGGTCACTTTTAGGCCTAGGGTCAAACTCAGGGAGGCGGGAATTAGAGGTGAATAAGTTTCTACGCTTTTCCTACAACGAATTTCGTTCGTGCGTTTATTATGTTTTTGGTGTTTTTCTATTTAAGATTTTTTTTTGATAATTTTGTCCTCGAGGTACACCCTCAAAATTAGGTCCTTGGCTTAGAGCCAAATTGTTCGTGTCTTTGAGCCAACTTAGGGTTCCAAAAATGGGTCTTGCTATTCACAAGACCGAGTACCTGCAAGACAAGGATTATCTTTTCTCTTTTACTATTTCTTTTTACCTTTTTAATAGCAGG
Organism: Thalassia testudinum; assembly: GCA_037157565.1. Lineage (NCBI taxonomy): Eukaryota > Viridiplantae > Streptophyta > Magnoliopsida > Alismatales > Hydrocharitaceae > Thalassia > Thalassia testudinum. The sequence goes on from JAZHRO010000007.1 coordinate 17,575,370, forward strand.
AAACAAAAGAGAAATAGAAACAAGATATGTTCCTTGTAAAAATATATTCTATATATATATAGGTATATATATTATATACATAGGGATGGGGGTGGAGGTGGAAATGGTGTGTAGCAAGGTGTCGAGTTGATCGACGTCTAGGAAGACGAAACCAACAGGATGAAGTGCCACATGGAGTGTAGAATGGATGGGTGGAAGTGTGTGCGAAGGCGCTTTCCCTGTGCGGGTATCGGGAAATATCAGCAACTGGTGTAGATATTCCTGCGTTATAGCATGTGGTACGTGATATGAATGTAAGTATATGTTTATATGTATATATATAGATAGGGTTGTAATAATATAGGTGTATATGTAGTTATATATATATATGTATATATATGTAAATATATATATAGATGCATGTATATATATATATGTATATATATATTTATAACTATATATATATGTATATATGTCTAACTATATATATATATATATATATATAGAAATATATGTATATAGATATATAGATATGTATATGTATATATATATGTATCTATGTATATAGATATATTAGTATAAGTATCTATGTATATAGATATATGTAGATAGATATATATATCTATGTGTATATATATATATATGTACATATGTATTTATATCTATAGATATATATGTACGTATGTATGTATATATGTATGTATATGTGTACAAATATATATATATATTTATTTATTTATGTATGTATGTATATCTACTTATATATAGTGTATAGCTATGAATATGTATATATATATATAATTGTATATAGGTGTGTACAAGTTAGCGTGTGTGTGTACACGTGAGTGTGTACAAGTGTGGTGAGTGTGTGTGTGTCTGCTGGAGAGTGAGAGAGTGGCTGTGAGAGAGGGCACTGGAGAGTTAAGGCGTCTGGAAGCAGCAGCCGACGTCTGGTGGTGCGTGTAGGCACGTGTGGGCGCAGGCATGCATGGGTGCGTGCGCGCGTTGGAGCCTACAGACGTGAGGGAGTGCGCAATGCAGTGCGCTGTGTAGCGCAGCACACCGCACTGCGGGCTGGAGTGGACGCGGATAGAGACGCGGATGCGGGCGTGGGTAGGTGCAGCTGCTGGAGAGGAAGCTGTTGTAGACGTGAGCGCGTGCGCTAGAGCAGGCGCGGGCAATGATGCGGGGATGGGCTGGAGATGGTTGCAGCGCAAAGAGAGAGCATGCAGTGACCGGATAAGTGAGAAACTTTTCGGTCACCGCACGATAGCTACAGTGTCACGCAGAAACGCGTGAACAATTGCTATAGTGCTCGCACGGTGGGGACAATCGGTTGCGGCTGCTTCTGCGTGCGCAGGTGCACTGGAGCTAGCCTACGAGCATGGAAGGAGATGGCACTGGCTGCTAGCATGCGCACGGAGGCTTGCACGCTGCGTGGAGGCTGCTGGTGCCATACTACTGCTGCTGCAGTGCTCGGAAGCTTGAAGCTTCAGCAATGGCGGGAAGGGCTGAGCAGTGAAACAGAGAGTGGAATCCACCACACCCACCTGCTCTTGGATGAGCTGGGCAGTGGTGGAGCTCACAGTGGTGGTCATGGACCACTGTGAGCTGCTCCTGCCCGCAGCGTATCTCTTCAGTGGAAGAGGTGCTGCATATGGAGGGGAGAAGATGGCTTGGAGATGGTGTCTGTGGGTGTGTGTTGGACCAGTCTGCTTGCGCAAGGAAGATGGCTGGTCTTTATAAAGGAGACGGAGGTATGCCACGGCCATGCCCTGGAATGCGCATGACCAGCCATGCAGCTGTCAGGGCATGTGTTGGCAGAGAATGGCGCGAAGAGCAAGCCATGCCTTGAGCCACACGGAGAAGTTGAAAGCAAAATAAAAAATGAAGATGGTGAATTTGTGAGGCAGCACTTGATGAAGATGTTAATTACAGGGCCAATTATTCACTTTCCTCCCCTCTGAAATAAATGCATGCATGTGTCAATATTAACAAATGCAACTTTGGCTACCTAATATGCAATGGCAATGCTAGGAAATAACACAAGATGTCATTTTTATTGGTGTATTTTTGCTGTGTAATCATTACCCATGACTACTTGCAATAGCCAAACTTATCTTGAAAGTTCTTTAGCTAGCCAATTTTCAAAGAAACTGTAGAAAAGTGAGTCAGTGCAAATAGTGTGTAGAGGCTTTGACTTAAAGTCCCCTCAAATCTGAGGGTAGGTTGATAAGTCGTGTACTTATCACCCCAATTTATTCACCAAATTAAGATAAAATTACTTGGTGAGGACTCAAGACTAAATCTGCATTCGAGTGGACACCTAGGCTAATTAAGGCCGAAGACCTAAAGAGTCTAACTGTTTAGGTCCTATCGTATCATTTCATAAAGTTAATAACTTCCAAAAGCCTAGGTTCTCTTCTCCTAATTCTACTTTTTTCTTTTTCTATGTTTTTGAATAGTCAATTTTTGTTAAAGAAAATAAAAGAAATTCTACAGAGCTAACCAAATAATTTCACGATTAAGTATCCACCCCCCCATGCCTAAATGATGCATTGTCCTCATTATAGAAATAGACACATCTAAAGGGCAGCAGAGTAAACATAATATCACCTGAGTACCATGGAAATCCAGCCAGCTTCGCTGATAACGTGGAATATGCACACTGGTTAAATTTATTGCCTTTAGCTAGGCACGGTTCACAAGTAAAGAAGACATTAAAAGTTTGGAAGAGCAGGTCAAAATCAAAATCAAGAGATTAATCCTCAGACCTGCCAACAAAAGATGTCGACAGATGTGGGCAAAATTATGGTGTCGACCCATTCCCCATGCTCGAGTAGTTCTAAGGTTCTAGAAGAAAATCACCCAAAACTGAAGATTATTGTGATTTCGGGGCTAGGTTTGCAGTTTGGTGGTGTGCAACCCAAGACTAAAGTGTCGGACAAAGGGTAGATTTGGTTCACTTGGTTCAGATGTCCACTTAACGTACAAGTAGGAAAAATAATAAGTTATTCCAAGCTTGGGTCGCACATCATGGCATCGTAAGGGTATTGGTAAAAAGTAGGTGGTTTTAGGATAACAGGAACCCTTAAATCCAAACTCTTGCTTTCCCTGAAGTTAACTTCCTAGATCCTCACTTCCAAATTCCTATCTTCCAACATCAAGTGTTTGGGCTCTGGGACCTCTAGCATATTATTCGCCCCGTATGATTTACCCAAGTCCAGAAATTGTGGCTGACTCAGAATTGACTTGGGTACAATGATTTCCAAATTCAAATCAATCCCTTAGGGGTGTGATTGAGGAATGGGACTACTGATTGAATCTTCTAGTAAATGAGGATTCGAATGCTCCAAGTTAGCCCCAACTGAATCCAAATATTCATTGAATGGGCTATCAAATGGTTTGTGATGCTCCTTGAGCCCATTTGTCCCACTAAAATCATCTTCCTTATGCTCAAGTGAGACTTCACTTAGAGATTCTTCACCGTCAGAGTCAAAGAATTCTTGATCTACATTTATATATGTCCAAAATCAAGGGAGACATATGTTTCTTCCTTCCCTGGCTCGGGGATCTCGAGTGAAACAATCAGTTCATCCTGAATTGGTTGCTCCAGACCAACCTGGTCATCTCCGATCTGAGAACATGTATCCCACTAGACAGGCACTTGAGAAGGTTCAAACATTGGCTCTCCAGAAGGGGGTTCATCCAAGTTATCATCCGAAGATTTGGCAAAGGCAACCAGGAATTTCATCCTCAACCTCAAAAATTTCCCAAGTAGGAACTCACCCAGGCCCCTATACCTAACATGTTGGAAGAAATCCAATAAAGAGCTATTTAGCTCATTAATCATTTTTATGATAGGCTCCAATGCTTCAATGCATGGTGTTGGCTGAGCCTCTAAAGATTGGATGGTGTTCCTCAAGTTAGCAAACACCCTGTCTTGGACCTGGTTCTCTTGAACCGAATTGTTCGATTAAGGGTTAGGTGGGTTTGGTTTCATTCTAAGGGAGTCAAGATATTAAGGTTCTTGTGTTCCTCCCAGATAGTAGGCTGTCTCGGGTTGTTCAAGGAATGGTGGTGACCTATATTCAATGGAATACTGGTGAGGATAGGTGTTGTAGTCAACATATCCTTCCTGATTGTAGATCGAGTTGGTTTGATCATCAAAGGATGGAGATCTGTAATCATTATAGCTCTGGGAAGGATAGTAATCATAGTCTTGTTGTCCAAGGTTAGGCCCTGGACACTACGGTCCAGTATTGTATCCCCAATCAAAGTTATCTCGTCTAGTGGACGGGTAATTATATGTCGAGTCAGGATAGTAATTGATGAGAACCTCATCATGAGCCATAACTAGCTCATTTTGACCTAATACAAAGGATAAAAGCTCCTACATATCTCAAGGAAAGGCTTAACTCAGAGAATCCTGAGTTTGAGAAGAAAATAAGTCATAAGGGGTAAAAATGCAATTTTACCAGTATAATCTGCATACAGGGTAATTCAGGGCCCAAACATAGGTCAAAGCAGCTTAATAAGAATAAGAGTGGGATGAAATGATCTAGCAAGGGCTACAGCAATTCCAAGAAACTAAATGATAATCTGTAACCCTAAAACAACCCACTTCAATTCACAAGGTTCGAGGCAAAGTAAAAATGGAATAAACCCTCTAAAATTCATAGAAAAATAATCTCTAGGGTTTAGAACCTTCAATTTGGCCTTCAGAACCCATTTTGACCTACATTGAGAACCATGCCCAATTAATAACTTAATTTGGGTTTTTGCGTAAATTGACCGGTCAAACAAGGTTTAATATAGAAATGAAATTCACCATCAGATTCCTTAGGTCCTAATTAGTCATGTATAAAAACTTGAGCCTAAGAAGAAACCTCCTTGACCGACTTTACACTTTGGTCCTCATATATTTACTCTTTGGCCCTCAACTTTTGAACCCTCGCATTTTGGCCCCTAACTCTCCTTCGTTCTTTGCGATCAGGTCCCCCTGCAAAACCTGCCAGCACCATGCTCCGGCGACCTTGCGCGGAGCATGGCGCCGCGCAGGGTGAGGTGGGGGACCTGGCAAGTAAACCGGGGGTGCCCTGCGTCGTCAGCCGTCGCAGGGACACCCCCCTGGTCGTTGTAACCCACCATACCGGCCGTGCGAACGCACGGACGGTATGGGTTCTTGTTTCCGGCCATCCTCCGGCGAGGGAGACACGTCGTCTCCCTCCGCCTTCCTCCCTGTTTGATCCCTATAAATACCCCCCGTTGCTCCACCGACCGGGGCAGCCTGGATCTGACGGAGAAAATCCTCAACTTTCCTCTCTTCTCCCTCCGGCAGACGCTCACCAGCTCCGGCGGTTTCCTCCCCCTCCACCTCTTTGCTCTGCCGCAATACCAGAAGCAGAGACCTCCTCCCCTGCTCTTCCCGCGCCACGCCGCACCCAGCTGGTGCCTCTCCGGCTCTCTGCTCGCCGCCGCCCCTTTCCCTGAGCATCGTCTTCTCCGGCGACAGTCGATACGACTGTCGCCCTGTTCCTCCCCCTTCGTCCCTGCAAGTAAGCTAGAGCTACTCCCCTTCTTCTCCTCTTTCTTTCCCCGCTTTCAATTTATTCAATTAAGCCCTCGACCGACCCTGACCATCGTCACCCCCTTCGTCTCCGGCCACCCTCCGGCGAGATGCTCCCATCGCTCCACAGCCTCACACACCTCGCCGACCCTCACCGAACCTCCGCCTCATCACACTGAGCACCCCCCACCCCCTCACTGCCACTCCACACCTCTGTAACGCTTCCCCCAACAAACCCATCCTCCGACCCACAGTCCGACCTAGGGCAGCCCTTGCACGCCGCCCCGCGCCTCGCCACCACCCACACGAGCTTCGCCGCACCTTGGCGAAGCTCCTGGCACTTTCTGATTAGGCCGGGAGGCCGTTTTTTTGTGAACAGGCCACCCGACCTCCGCCGCCATTGCCGTGCAGGAGGAACTGCTTCCGCCTGCAGCTACAGGCGCGCCACGCTCAGCGCCACGCCCAGATTCAACTCCCAGGCCTTGCGAGGCGTTTCGACAAAACACCAGGCTCGCAGCTAAGGCAGAAGGCTTCGCGTGACGCCGCAATCTCCCGCTGATTTCCCCGCTGCGGGCGCGCAATTGAGGTGGGACATTTAGTCCCACCTCGGAAAAGCCTGAAGAGGCGCAGCGATATAAGATGCAAAAGTGCTGGAGGCTTACTGCCTCAGCACACGGGGTGAGGTCCCCTTCACCCACCCGGTTACCCGGTCTCGTCCGCGCTCACGCCCCGCGGACCTGACCCAACCCGACCCGACTTAAGACTGACCTGCACTCCTCGCCCACCACGCACGCCGGTGGGCCTGGACCCGGGCCTGACCCGACCCGGTTACCCGGTAGCTCTGGGAGAGCTTTCCCAAGAGTGGTTTCAGAGAGAGAGAGAGATGCGGGGGGGCGAGGGTAGAGTAGGTTTTGCCTCTGACGAAAAACTCTGAAGTGTGCAGGCACAGGCGAAGAAGAAGACCCGTGGAAGAAGAAGGAAGCTGACTGTAGCAACAGGTAGTTTAAGTCGTCTGATTTGGAAATCAGACGACGGCCTGAAGGGAAAAGAAGAAAGGAGGGGTGACGTCCCTGGCTGAAAAAGAAAAGAAGAAGCTGACACTTAGCCGCAGGGAGGAGAAACAAGAAGAAACTCTAAAGAAGAGGCTGAGCAAGGCAGAAGAAGAGGAAAGGCTGCAGAGAAGAAGTACAGCAGAGCCAAGGAAGAAGAAACCTTCACAGAAGAGACTGCAGAAAAAGAAGAAGAGAGGCCAAGACAGAAACCAAGGAAGAAGAAACCTTCACAGAAGAGACTGTAGAAAAAGAAGAAGAGAGGCCAAGACAGAAACCAAGGAAGAAGAAGAAGGAGATCTGAAGAAAGAAAGAGGAGCATCACCTCTACAGAACAAAGAAGAAGAAGGAGATCTGAAGAAAGAAAGAAAGAAGAACATCACGAGGAGAAAACAAAGAGAACAACAAATTCTTTCCCTCTCTCTTTCTTTATTTTGTAAAAGAAACATGTATATCTCTAGAATACAACTTGCTCCCTGAGTTCGACCTCGGGAACTCTTTTATTTTCCGAGTAAAAAATTTATATATTTGAAATGTTGGTAATAACTGGCTATACTACAACGTTATAACAATAAAACCCGGTATCCCAGACCATTTCATTTTGGCGCCGTTGCCGAGGAGCAACGGCTATTCTAGAGGTAAACATTCCTGTTTCTTTTAATTTCTGATAATCTCCTCTCTTTTGTGCAGCTACAGGAACTCAAGAAGACAAGCAACCACACGACAACCACTCCGAAGACAGGTAAATTTTTCCTCTCACTATTAACCCCTAAACTCTAAAGAGGAAGAAAAGAAAAGAACAAGCAATATAGGGCTAACCTGTCTTCCATACTTAGTAACCATAAAGAGTTGCATGTTTTCAACTCATCACTCCTGCACACTATTAAGGGTACTTAAGGGCTAACACATTCTTGCTTGAGCCCTAATTGCCCAACAAAGAGTTAAATGGACCAAGTAGAGCCAACATAAGGTTAAACATTAGGATTTCAGTAGGGACACACTCCGTAAGCAAGAATTGAGAAAACCAAATGAAGTGTGCCCAAGCCCTTGTCTGAAAATACCTATTCAAAGGAAACCTAAAACAATTGGCTCTCTAAACACTTGAACCCTAAAAGAAAGGACCCAAAAAGCTCTCAAAGGAACAAGAGGTGAAGTTGACTCCTTGGGTCAACCAACCTTAAAATTAGGTCACTTTCTCACTCAAAATACCTAAGAGTTCAAGTATAACTTTAAGCACCCTGATCATTAAGCTAAAATTGGTAGACTTAAGAGGTCAAGATCCCCATTCTGGTCTACCTGGAACCGCAGTGACAAGAGAGGTCGGGTGGGGGAAACCCTGTAACCCGTGGGGACGCTCTACCGTGTAGGGGTCTTCATGGGACTCTCCCTCTCTGGCTGCCCAGGTAATTCTCAGGTGGACGATCTTTCTGATCAAGGGGTCCAGCTGCCCCGCACCTCTATAGTCACCCAACACATTTTTGGGTGCCTTGATTGGGTCCAACACCTTCTAAACTCACCTCTTCCAACTGTGCATGTACGGAAGGAGGTCTCTAAGACCACCCTTAAGACCTCCTTTAGAAATTCGCTCTCGTCAAGGCCAAGCCTCGACGCCCGTGTTTGTGCAGAAACACCCTCACATTATTCTCTCTTCTGATTCAGAACCAAGTTCTTCTTCTTCCCCCATCATGGCTCAGCCAGTTGAGGAAGAAAATAATCTGGAACACCAGCTCCAGCGACTCAATGACCTCTTCCAAAACTTCGTGCACCCACCACAGCGTCCTATGATGTGAGACCACTACAATCCTGCTGCGGTGGCCATTGAGCCTCGAGTCAGAATCCCGACTGGAGGACCTGATTCCGAACTAAAGCCCAACATGATTCATGCTATACCTAAATTCCATGGGCTTAATTCTGAAGATCCCTTCCAGCACATCAAACAGCTAAAGCATCTGGCCCACACTTTTGGATCAGATGCGCAAAATCGGGATATTCTTCTCATGAAGATGTTCTCCTTTTCTCTTATGGACAAGGCCGCCCATTGGTATCAAACGCAGACCCGGCCGATCAACACTTGGGAAGAACTTCAATCCGAGTTTTTGAAAAAGTTCTTTCCCGTTGGTCGGACCAACGCCTTGCGCCATCAGATTACACACTTCACTCAACAATCTGGAGAACCTCTTCATGAGGCATGGGATCGTTTTCAGGATCTCATGAGGAAGTGCCCCCATCACGGAGTTCCTAAATGGGAACAAGTCCAATCTTTTTACCAGGGACTCCGTGAGGACATCCGCCTTTTCGTCAATGCAACTTGCGGAGGAAACATCATGGGTCAACATGAAGACACCATATGGGAGATTCTCGAAAACATGTGCGAGAACTCCATCAACAATGACTCCATGGGATTATTCGACAGGACGAATACCCGCGCAGCGACGAATCTTAAGGGAGCACATGAGACGCAGGGCCTGTCCGCATCAGTCGACCTGGAATTAATGGCCAGTCGATTGGACAAGGTCTCAATCATTGAAAAGAAGGTGGATGAGCTGACTCAGCACTTGCAGCGAGCCACCTCCGCGCGTAACTCCTTTGCACAACCTCCTTCCACACAGGAGACTGTGCAAAACATCCTCCATCGATCTTCCCCTGGGATGGATCCATATCCACCCCCATCTGATTCTTGGACTGGAAGATCATCAGATCCTTTCTATACCAGCCGAGGGAACTCCATTCCCCCTTTCCCTGACTCTCAGGAGGTTCCTCAGACCTGCGAGGACCTCAACGCCATCCAGAACGACCCATTCTCCAACACTTACAACCCTGGATGGCGAAACCATCCCAATTTTCAGTGGGCAGGAAATTCCCAAACTCAAAGACCACCTTTTCAGTCCCGCCCACAGCCCCCTCGTCATTACCAGCCACCTCAGCCTCGGCCCAACCCTACTTATCCATCAGGGCCAAATCAAGATCAAATGTCCTTAATCCTTCAGACTCTGGCTGACATTCAAAAAACGAATGCGGCTATTCAAAAATAGCACAAGGACGAGCTTACTGAAGTTAAAACTCAACTGGCCCAGTTGGCAAATTCTCGCCAGCCAGGCACACTCCCTTCCCAACCCCTTCCTAACCCAAATAACGTGCCAACCCAGAAGCGCGTTATGAATCCAAATTTAGGCCACGCTCAATGGATTTATCAGGCCCCTACTGCTCCATCTCCAGACGAGATGGAAGCCTTAACTTCTTATGCGGGATTTCAGCAGCAGCCACCCCTCCTACCAAACCCAAACCAAAATCAGGCCGGATTAAATTCTGTAACAACACGTAGTGGTAAAACAACTCAAGACCCGCATTATCCAAACCACTCCAAGCCTGATAACCATGACCCTAGGATAGTTATCCAAGGTACCGCTGTTCCAGATCCACAACCTGGACCTATCCTAGAAGAACCAACCAAGATCCCGTTTCCCGAGGCCCTGACCAAGGGAAAGAAGACCACCAAACCTGTGGCCCCTGAGGAGGACCTGGTCAAGCTCTTTGAGCAGGTCCACATAAGCATCCCCTTGATGGATGCAATCCGCCACGTACCAGCTTACGCACGATTTCTAAAGAATATATGTACACCCCAGCGTAAGCCGCGAACCAAGGGAGGGAGCCCAATTGTTCTATCAGAACAAGCCAGCTCTGTAATCCTCAGTAGACTCCCACCCAAGGCAAAAGATCCTGGAACTCCCCTGATTTCCTGTAAGATAGGTGGTACCCAATTTGATAGAGCTTTGTTAGACTTGGGTGCATCCATAAACCTGATACCCACATCCTTACTCGATCATCTAGAAGAATCTGAGCTAAAACCAACCGAGGTGACATTACAATTAGCAGATCGATCTATAAAGTCACCAAAAGGGATTCTCGAGGATGTTATCGTGAGAGTGTGGGATTTCTATTTTCGAGTGGACTTTATAGTCTTAGATATGGATGCACCTGAGAACCCTAGGGATACACCAATCATTCTAGGGAGACCTTTCTTGGATACTGCTAGAGCCAACATCAGCTGTGAGGAGGGCCAAATAGAGCTTAAGTTTGGAGATCAAACACTGAAAATTGATATATTTAAGGCCCAACAAGGAATTAATTGCGGCGTCATCGAGCAAATTTGTGACATCAAGACTTTGGTTGATGAATCACACCTCCAGAATGACTCGAGTATGCCTCATCAACCACAGAAGGATCTTGACCCGCAAACAGAGGAGTCAAATCCAGATATGAACAACCTAGTAACTCCCACCTTTGAACCTCACATCTATACTGAACCACCCGCTGCTGCTGAAAACCCCATCCTCGAACTGAAACCCCTTCCTGCTCACTTAAAATACGTCTTTTTGGGTTCTAATCAGACCCTTCCTGTAATTATCAATTCCAACCTCAGTCCTAAACAGGAATCCCGTCTGATTGTTGTCCTCCAGCAACATCGCAGAGCCATCGGATGGACTCTCGATGATTTGACTGGAATAAGTCCCTCTTATTGTACTCATCATATCTATTCAGAAGAGGGCACACGACCTTCTCGTGAAATGCAGAGACGCTTAAACCCCAATCTGCAGGAGGTCGTGAAAAAGGAGATCATCAAGTGGTTAGATGCCGGGATCATCTACCCGATCTCCGATAGTCGTTGGGTGAGCCCAATTCAGGCCGTGCCCAAGAAGGCAGGACTCACCACTATAACGACTGAGATCGGAGAAATCATTCCTACCCGATTAGCCAACTCGTGGAGAGTCTGTATAGATTACCGTCGACTCAATTCCTCCACAAAGATGGATCATTTCCCACTACCCTTCATTGATCAAATTCTCGAAAAACTAGCGGGAAATAGGTTCTTCTGCTTTCTTGACGGGTACTCTGGTTATAACCAGGTGGCAATCCATCCTGAGGACCAAGAAAAGACCACGTTCACCTGCCCCTTCGGAACATACGCTTTCCGAAGGATGCCTTTCGGTCTTTGCAATGCACCCGCTACTTTTCAGCGATGCATGCTTGCCATATTCTCAGATATGGTAGGTGATTATCTGGAAGTCTTCATGGATGACTTTTCAGTTTTCGGAGCATCATTCGACGATTGCTTCCAACACTTGGTCCAGATACTCAGGCGGTGCATCGATGTGAATTTGGTTCTTTCCTGGGAAAAGAGCCATTTCATGGTGCCTGAGGGAATTGTCCTGGGACACTCAATTTCGGAGAAAGGTATCCAAGTGGATCGAGCTAAGGTTAATCTGATCTCTCACCTTCCTATGCCTAGCTCAATCAGGGACATCCGATCCTTTTTAGGGCATGTCAGTTTTTATCGACAATTTATCCCTGATTTTTCAAAAATCGCACGCCCCCTGACCACTCTTCTCTCCAAGGATGTTCCCTTCGAAATCTCCAAGGAATGCACTCAAGCATTTGAAATCCTGCGTGACCGAGTCACCCAAGCCCCGATCCTACAGTCCCCTGATTGGTCTCAACCCTTTGAGATCATGTGTGATGCATCCGACTTCGCTGTAGGAGCGGTTTTGGGGCAGAAAAATGACAAGAAACCTGTGGTCATTTACTACGCCAGCAAAACACTCGATGAGGCTCAGCGTAACTATACGGTTACTGAGAAAGAGCTGCTAGCTGTAGTATTTGCCCTAGAAAAGTTCAGATCGTACCTTCTGGGTTCCCATGTCATCATATACTCGGATCACACAGCTGTGAGGCATCTCCTTGCGAAGAAGGACGCGAAACCTCGATTAATCCGATGGATCTTACTGTTGCAAGAATTTGACCTTGAGATTCGCGACAAAGCGGGAAAGCAAAACGTGGTAGCTGATCACTTGTCCCGTCTTCCTTCTGAAATAATTGACCCTTCCGGACCCATCACTGAGCATTTTCCCGATGAGCACCTGCTGACTATTGGTACTAGCCTTCCATGGTTTGCTAATATTGTAAATTACTTGGCATCTCATCAGATCCCGTCCGATTGGCCGAAGGCCAAGAAAGACAAATTACGCTCCGATGCCAAGTATTACATTTGGGAAGATTCGTACCTCTTCCGCATAGGTGCCGATCAGATCATCCGGAGATGTGTCCCGGAAGGGGAAGTCAACAATATCCTCTCTTTCTGCCATGACCAGGCATGCGGTGGCCATTTTGCCGGACATAAAACCGCATCAAAAGTCCTCCAGTGCGGCTTTTACTGGCCCACACTGTTCAAAGACGCATACAGTCATTGCAAGGCATGCAGTCGTTGCCAGACTTTGGGCAACATGAGCCATCGCGACATGATGCCTATGCAACCGATTCTAGTATGCGAAATCTTTGATGTTTGGGGGATTGATTTTATGGGCCCCTTTCCTGTTTCGGATGGTTTCGAATACATTCTGTTGGCTGTGGACTACGTGTCCAAATGGATCGAAGCCATACCGACCCGAACCTGTGATCACAAAATCGTTCTCAAATTCATTCATCAACACATTTTCTCAAGGTTCGGGATTCCTCGTGCAATAATCTCTGATGGAGGGACCCATTTCACAAATGCTCAGTTTAGGTCACTGATGACCAAATACGGGGTGTCTCACCGAATCTCTACTCCTTACCACCCCCAAACTAATGGTCTAGCTGAGCTGTCTAATCGGGAGATCAAGAAAATCCTGCAAGTCACTGTTCGACCTGACAGGAAGGACTGGTCGTCCCGACTTCCGGAAGCATTGTGGGCCTATAGGACCGCCTACAAGACCCAATTGGGCATGTCCCCCTTTAGACTGGTGTACGGAAAGGCATGCCACCTTCCCGTAGAACTGGAGCATAAAGCCTATTGGGCAGTACGGAACTGTAATCTAGATCTTTCCAAGGCTGGGACCCACAGAAAACTCCAAATCAGCGAGATTGATGAATTACGCATAGACGCGTACGAGAACTCGCAAATCTACAAGGAGCGGGTTAAAGCCTTCCACGACAAACACATATCGAGAAAGATCTTTCATCCTGGTCAAAAGGTCCTACTCTTTGATGCCCGACTCAAACTCTTCCCAGGAAAACTGAGATGTAAGTGGGTCGGACCATATTTGGTCCGACAGGTTTTTGGAAATGGAGCAATCGAAATCAGTCCACTCAGCCACGATTCTGAACCTTTCATCGTGAACGGTCAGAGACTCAAGCCGTTCATTGATGTAACTTCTACTAATTTGGCTGAGGCATCTTATATCCTCCTTTCCCCTTGAGCTTATTGCGCCCAGCCGATGGCGTAAAACTCAGTGCTTAACGGGAGGCAGCCCGTCATTCTCTTTGTAAACCTGAAACTTGTTCTGACACCTTTTAGCACTCGAAGTTCACCCTTGTAGACAGCCGAGCCCAACTCAGATGTTTGCATCTGGGATTTGAAATCGTCCGCAAAAATTCAACCCGACCCATCCACTCATCCAAATTTCTGTCTTAAGGAATGAACTAAGACCCCCTAGGTTACAATGAGGACATTGCAAATCTTAGGCATGGGGGGGTATGAAAGTGCAAAACTTGTAAGAAAAGGTTTCAAACAAAAAAATTCACATATGCCAAAAACACCATAAAAATTAAAAAAATTTTTCGAAAAAGAATAAGAGGAAAAGAGGAGAAGGAAATTTTGTGAAGGAGAAAAGAAACAAAATGAAAAAGGAGCACAAAATTATGAGAAAAAGTGATAGTCATTAGTAAGGAACTAAGGAATTAACCTAAGTTCTAGACCTCATTCAAGAAAAGTGCACAATGAGATTAGTAAAGAATGCAAACCTTAGGCTGAAGTATTAGGTCTAAGGCTTAGGGAGTATTCGGCCTCGTTAACTAATTTTTGGTTTACGGGACTCAGTAACCTAAGCACCCTAACCTCACACACAGCCTGGTTCAGTAAGCGTAAAAATCAGAATCACGCAGAAGCGTCGCAAAAATCTGAAAAGATCACCTAGAATAGGAGCGGCCGATCAACACAAGTTGATTTGGACGAGTTCCCAGCGCGGAGAGGCGGGAAATCCCCTCGAAGATGCGTAACAAAATATCATCTCCTCGGTGCTTGTCTCTTAGGATATTTACATATCCTACTGGGGGCATGTAAGCACTCTGCTGGTTCAGATTCCATGGATGGCATTATCTCGAAGTGTCAATTGCCAGGGTCTGGATTCGGCCACGGAATACCATGGATGGGATTATCTCGAAATCTCAATAGCCAGGGTTCCGGGGGTTGCCATGGGTGGTGCTATCTCGAAGCATCGATCGCCAGGAACCCTTGAGGATTGATGATGGGAGCAAGGAATCTGATACAGACCGTGTTGAAAAGCCAATCCTAGGCTAGAACTAAAAAGAAAAAGAGAGAGAAAACTCTCCAAACAGAAAAACTTTCTATCTCTCTCTTACAAAACGCACTGCGAACTGAGCCAGGGCTAAAATCATTTCAAGCACGGGTGCTTTAACCACGAAGTCCAATAAACCTTAGGTCAGTTCTTGTGGACCTTAAAAACCTTTGCTAAAAGACTGAGGCTAAGGCTAGACAGATTTGGATCTTGATTGGTACTAGAGTACCTTTTTGGCCTATGATCAGCATTCTAACCTAATCTATGCTCAAATAAAAAAAGCACTTATCTAAAACTATTAAAAACTTCATGGTCTAGAACAAGGGTTGAAACCTTAAGTTTTTGCTAAGGGACTAGCAAAAGCTAGGCATGGGGGTATGATGAGAACCTCATCATGAGCCATAACTAGCTCATTTTGACCTAATACAAAGGATAAAAGCTCCTACATATCTCAAGGAAAGGCTTAACTCAGAGAATCCTGAGTTTGAGAAGAAAATAAGTCATAAGGGGTAAAAATGCAATTTTACCAGTATAATCTGCATACAGGGTAATTCAGGGCCCAAACATAGGTCAAAGCAGCTTAATAAGAATAAGAGTGGGATGAAATGATCTAGCAAGGGCTACAGCAATTCCAAGAAACTAAATGATAATCTATAACCCTAAAACAACCCACTTCAATTCACAAGGTTCGAGGCAAAGTAAAAATAGAATAAACCCTCTAAAATTCATAGAAAAATAATCTCTAGGGTTTAGAACCTTCAATTTGGCCTTCAGAACCCATTTTGACCTACATTGAGAACCATGCCCAATTAATAACTTAATTTGGGTTTTTGCGTAAATTGACCGGTCAAAAAAGGTTTAATATATAAATGAAATTCACCATCAGATTCCTTAGGTCCTAATTAGTCATGTATAAAAACTTGAGCCTAAGAAGAAACCTCCTTGACCGACTTTACACTTTGGTCCTCATATATTTACTCTTTGGCCCTCAACTTTTGAACCCTCGCATTTTGGCCCCTAACTCTCCTTCGTTCTTTGCGATCAGGTCCCCCCTGCAAAACCTGCCAGCACCATGCTCCGGCGACCTTGCGCGGAGCATGGCGCCGCGCAGGGTGAGGTGGGGGACCTGGCAAGTAAACCGGGGGTGCCCTGCGTCGTCAGCCGTCGCAGGGACACCCCCCTGGTCGTTGTAACCCACCATACCGGCCGTGCGAACGCACGGACGGTATGGGTTCTTGTTTCCGGCCATCCTCCGGCGAGGGAGACACGTCGTCTCCCTCCGCCTTCCTCCCTGTTTGATCCCTATAAATACCCCCCGTTGCTCCACCGACCGGGGCAGCCTGGATCTGACGGAGAAAATCCTCAACTTTCCTCTCTTCTCCCTCCGGCAGACGCTCACCAGCTCCGGCGGTTTCCTCCCCCTCCACCACTTCGCTCTGCCGCAATACCAGCAGCAGAGACTTCCTCCCCTGCTCTTCCCGCGCCACGCCGCACCCAGCTGGCGCCTCTCCGGCTCTCTGCTCGCCGCCGCCCCTTTCCCTGAGCATCGTCTTCTCCGGCGACAGTCGATACGACTGTCGCCCTGTTCCTCCCCCTTCGTCCCTGCAAGTAAGCTAGAGCTACTCCCCTTCTTCTCCTCTTTCTTTCCCCGCTTTCAATTTATTCAATTAAGCCCTCGACCGACCCTGACCATCGTCACCCCCTTCGTCTCTGGCCACCCTCCGGCGAGATGCTCCCATCGCTCCACAGCCTCACACACCTCGCCGACCCTCACCGAACCTCCGCCTCATCACACTGAGCACCCCCCACCCCCTCACTGCCACTCCACACCTCCGTAACGCTTCCCCCAACAAACCCATCCTCCGACCCACAGTCCGACCTAGGGCAGCCCTTGCACGCCGCCCCGCGCCTCGCCACCACCCACACGAGCTTCGCCGCACCTTGGCGAAGCTCCTGGCACTTTCTGATTTGGTCGGGAGGCCGTTTTCTTGTGAACAGGCCACCCGACCTCCGCCGCCATTGCCGTGCAGGAGGAACTGCTTCCGCCTGCAGCTACAGGCGCGCCACGCTCAGCGCCACGCCCAGATTCAACTCCCAGGCCTTGCGAGGCATTTCGACAAAACACCAGGCTCGCAGCTAAGGCAGAAGGCTTCGCGTGACGCCGCAATCTCCCGCTGATTTCCCCGCTGCGGGCGCGCAATTGAGGTGGGACATTTAGTCCCACCTCGGAAAAGCCTGAAGAGGCGCAGCGATATAAGATGCAAAAGTGCTGGAGGCTTACTGCCTCAACACACGGGGTGAGGTCCCCTTCACCCGCCCGGTTACCCGGTCTCGTCCGCGCTCACGCCTCGCGGACCTGACCCGACCCGACCCGACTTAAGACTGACCTGCACTCCTCGCCCACCACGCACGCCGGTGGGACTGGACCTAGGCCTGACCCGACCCGGTTACCCGGCAGCTCTGGGAGAGCTTTCCCAAGAGTGGTTTCAGAGAGAGAGAGAGACGCGGGGGGGGAGGGTAGAGTAGGTTTTGCCTCTGACGAAAAACTCTGAAGTGTGCAGGCACAGGCGAAGAAGAAGACCCGCGGAAGAAGAAGGAAGCTGACTGTAGCAACAGGTAGTTTAAGTCGTCTGATTTGGAAATCAGACGACGGCCTGAAGGGAAAAGAAGAAAGGAGGGGTGACGTCCCTGGCTGAAAAAGAAAAGAAGAAGCTGACACTTAGCCGCAGGGAGGAGAAACAAGAAGAAACTCTAAAGAAGAGGCTGAGCAAGGCAGAAGAAGAGGAAAGGCTGCAGAGAAGAAGTACAGCAGAGCCAAGGAAGAAGAAACCTTCACAGAAGAGACTGTAGAAAAAGAAGAAGAGAGGCCAAGACAGAAACCAAGGAAGAAGAAACCTTCACAGAAGAGACTGCAGAAAAAGAAGAAGAGAGGCCAAGACAGAAACCAAGGAAGAAGAAGAAGGAGATCTGAAGAAAGAAAGAGGAGCATCACCTCTGCAGAACAAAGAAGAAGAAGGAGATCTGAAGAAAGAAAGAAAGAAGAACATCACGAGGAGAAAACAAAGAGAACAACAAATTCTTTCCCTCTCTCTTTCTTTATTTTGTAAAAGAAACATGTATATCTCTAGAATACAACTTGCTCCCTGAGTTCGACCTCGGGAACTCTTTTATTTTCCGAGTAAAAAATTTATATATTTGAAATGTTGGTAATAACTGGCTATACTACAACGTTATAACAATAAAACCCGGTTATCCCAGACCATTTTAGTAATCATCTTGGGCATCAGTGGCGATAGGAGGGTAGGATGGGAAATGAGTGTAGGATGTTGAAGGATACATGCTAGAATAGGAGGGGAAATCAGAAGAAAGAAAGGAGTGTGGACCAAGCTTCCGTGAGCTCGGAAGCATATTTACATGCGAACGCATCTTCTGGCATAGAAGACGCTTCCGCCCTGGGGAACATCCCGTTCTCTGCCACTTGTAACCAAGGGTGGCGAAATCATCCGAACTTCTCATGGTCCAGCAACCTGCAGTGCCAAAACCCCGCTGGCGGACCAATGCGACCATCTGCACTCGTCATCGCAAGGGCCCAGTCTAATCCTATGGCAATTCCGCCATTGGGTCCTTGCGTACTGCAAACAGAACACGCATAAAGTCCTAATGATAAATTGATGCGAATGATGACGGAAATGTCAAAGCACCATGAAGAGAACATGACCTCTCTTCAACACCAATTGGCACAACAGAATGCTGAGATTAGTCAACTATGCATGGCAACTCGATCTCAGGGCACTCGTCCAGCCCAACCAGTTCCCAACCCGGGAAATTTCATACCTCGTGGTCCTCAACCACAGGTACAACCTTCTCAAGGGTAGGTTCATCAGATTCTGCAGGCTCCAAGCATTCCACTGGGAATTCTGGCTAATCCCGCTGCAGCACCTCACTCTTATGTCCCTATTGCGAACCCTCCTCCGCCTTATGATCCCAGTAGATCGGCATCGTCCGATGCGATCACTACAAGGAGCGGTAAGCAGACCGTCGATTCGCCTGGACCTGACCCTGGCCCATCTTCTTCATCGCCCTCTCATTCGCGATGTGCACCGCATTCGCGAGAGGACGATACACCCAAATTGGTGACAGAATCAGTCCCATTCCCTGGGGCTCTACTGAGGGAGCCAAAAGGCAAGAAGAAGGATACGTAGGCCCTTGATAACTTGCATAATTTAATCAGGGATGTTGAAATCAAGGTACCCCTGCTAGAGGCTATCGACCACATACCTACTGTCACTTGATTTTTCAAAGACTACACAACACCCTGGCGACAGTCAAAGAAAACTAAGAATCCAGTGATTCTCTCGGCTCATGCGAGTTGTGCTATACTGTCAAATCTACCACCCAAGCAGAAAGATCCGGGCACACTGCTTATTTCCTTTAGCATCCAAGGCTGCAATTTTAACCGTGCCCTACTTGATCTAGGATCTTCCATCAATCTTATACCAACCATCATGCTCGAAAAATTTTCCTTGGGAAATCTGAAACCCACTCCTGTCACATTATAGTTGGCAGATCGTTCTGTCAAAATTCCAAAGGGTGTGGTGGTAGACGTGGTGGTTAGGGTCAATAGTCTCTATTTTCCTATTGACTTTCTTGTTTTAGATATGGAAGTTCCTAGCACACTTTTTGATTGTCTGATCATCCTCGGTTGACCTTTCTTGGCCACATCCTGCGCTCATATCGACTGCTAGTCAGGCTGTATTGAGATTGTCGTTGGATCTAAGAAGCTCAAGCTTAGCATCTTCAAGGCAGCCAAGAACTTTGATTGTGATTGCATCGAGGATGACACGTTTGACGAGGACATGGCCGTCAGTGCATGTGTCAGACTAATTGGGACCTATTCTGACCGCTGCGGACTGCCTTTAAACACTAATGATTGCCTGACCGACACATATTGTGACATTCCCCCATCCCTCCCTATTCCTGTACCTTCTCCTGACCAGACTTCTGATGATGTTTTCTCCGCTTCCCGTACCTCATGGTCTGAGTCATGTTCGGGCTACTCACTGCCGGTCCACACTCTTGAAGATCGGATTGCCCTTTCTTTCCTGCCAAATTTGGTGGAGTTGCAACTCCACACTGGGTTGTTGATGTCCCATGCACAAGGAACTGAAGTAACTTGGTGGATAGGCTTGTTGATTTCCAACTAACTTCCCTCGCGGTGTAATGAGTAGAGGTAGAAAATTCCTAGTGACCTTATATGTGATGTGCACAGTGTTTCGGGTGTGCAACACACATACGTGTTTTGTATTTTGAAATCTCACAAACAAGTGCCTTTGCATGCAATTTCAAGTCACTGATTTTAAGGTCCAACCTCTTTGTAGTCCCAATTTCTTAAAAGTGACCACAGAATTAATTAGATTCAAGCACATTAGTGGTCCTGAATTTAAGTGCAATGCAGATGCATGATAGGTAATTAATGTTAAAGAGAAGACATACCTTACTCCAGCTTCCTTCGTGCACGATGTCTGCAATGTAGGAAAAAACACTAGATGCTGCTCAAACAATCCTATATGGTCACTTTATAGATATGCAGCTTCTAGTAGGCAGCTCAGAATTTTTTATTTTTAATAATAACCAAACAAAAATAATCTAATTTAACTAGCTACTAACTAACAGGTCCTCAGCTGCCAATCCTCCCTCCTTGTGCATGGGATCAAGGCCCACATGCACACATGGTTATCCTTAAGGTGGCGACAAGGTCCACTAAGGTGACGAGCGCCTCCCATGTGCTCCTCTTCCTCCAGAATGTACCTCTCATAGAAGAATGATAGATCAATGAATATCAACAAATAGGGATCAATACAAATAGAAAAATGCTTGCAAGTTTACTAGGCCCATTGCCTCCCCAGAAATGGCAACATTTGAAAGAGCGATTTCCCCATAATTAACATACTTGCAATAGGAATGATTGTAATAAAAATATCTGTTGTTGATGTATTTTACGTGGTGGAAAATCTCTTAATCAAAATAATAAATAATTAAATCTAGCCACGTTGATTTAGAGTGTTGTATCCAAAGTGACGTTTAAGCCAATAAACTTGCAAATGTTACCATGCTAAATCATGTTTTAAGAAGGTTATTTTTTCATTTAATTGAAAGTGATTTTCTCAGATAAGAGAAAGCTGACAGATTTTTCATGCAATTGTCACCTATTGAAGTATCATAGAAAATATTACCCCGTGCTCTTAAAAATTAATCCTTCACTAAAGATTAAATATTCTTATAATACCAAAAATCAGAGTGGTAGCACTCGATAGTTAGAAGAAGAGAATGCACATGAGAAAGAAAGAAAGAGAGGGGCATGAGAGCAAGTTCTGCAAAATAATATATTAGTTAAGTTCAAATCATGGTGTAGCAATGGGATAGCAATGTAAATTTTAGTGGAGAGCCAAACAGGGGATTCCGTTCGAGCCATCCTATTGTGCGAGGAGGAGATGGTCGGCGACGTGGTCACACATGAAGGACCGCTGGAGCGTGAGCTACGTGTGGGTGATGATGGCATGACGTGAGGAGGCAAAGCTGGCCGGCCAGATCACCGGAGGGTGGCAGTGATGGAATTAGCAGATCGATGATGGAGCCATTGACTGGGGGTGTTCAACGATGGGGAAAGTACGGTGAAGCAAGGAGGCGACATTGGCGAGGTTAGCATCAAAGATGGCCACTAGGAGTGGCTCCTATGGGCAGGTGCTCGACGATGGGTTTGGGTCTCTTTGGTGAAATAGTGGAAGGGGAAGAAGAGGAAACGAAGGAGAAGGAGATGAAGGAGAAGATGGAGATGGATTGGTTTGTACATCGGGGGTGATGTGGTCGAGGGCAATAAGGAGGAGGCTTGGTTCCCGTTCGTGCGATAGTGAAGTGGTGGTGTAGGTGGTTGTTGTGTTGATGACGAGGTGAAGATGGTAGTGGTGTTCAGTTGAGTTCAGGAGGCGGTGACGGTGGGTTTGCTGCATTGAAGTGCAGGTGGAGAAGATGAAGAAGAAAAGGGAGAAGAAGAAGGAAAGGGTAGGTAGGGGTGGCTGATGGTGTTGGTTGGTGGCACAGACACACGCTTTCACCTTGTGTACGACGGTGGTTAGAGGCAAGGGGATGTTGGTGAAGCTACGGCCACAGTGCACTCATCTAAGTTCATAGTGCAAATCCTCTTTCTATTGTGGTGACGATCCCCAAAGGGGGGTGCAGTTTGATCAGGTGTATGTAGAAGATACATAAAGGAGATCGAAAATATGGGTGGTTCTGTAGCTGGAGAAAGCAGCGACGTGGAGTGGGCGGTGTGTTAGGATAGGGAATGGGTCCGAGTGGTTGTTGCCGCCACCAATGTAGGAGATCAGTTGTGAATGCATCAGATGTCTAGATTGCGTTCCAAACATCTTAAATGATAGATTAGATAGGAAGATAAGGTGGCGTTTGATTTGGATACCAAGGGAAGTGATGGACGATTGCAAGCATGTCCCTTGTTCAGGTGTTAATTACATTTCCATCCAGTTGCATTTCCTATAAATAAAAGGCAAAAAAGTATGTATGAGAATGCAAAGTAGACACATAAAAATATTCGTAAGCTAAGATTAATTAATACTTAGCTTAGGCCATTAAACTACAAGGAAACATATTCAATATGTACTTAGGCCAAATAAGCGTCCACTAAATTGGACCTATTAGACTCTCTAAGGAAGAGTTAAACTATGTATTAGCATGCAAGACGGCTCATGAAATCTAGAGCATCTTAGAAGTCACCCACGAGGGAACATCTACGGTAAAAGAAACTCACAAAAATTTACTACCTCAGAAATATGAGCTTTTCAGGATGAAGAAAGGTGAATCCATCAAGGAGATGTTTACAAGATCTACAAATATTGCGAACTCTCTATGGAATATGGAGAAAGACAAAAAAATGAAGCATTGGTAAAGAAGAACCTTCGGTCACTCACCAATGACTAGGAGATGAGGACCACAGCCATCCAAGAACCAAAGGATCTATTTACTTTAAAACTAGACGTTCATGTTGGAAGTCTAATGGCATACGAGGTTAAGCTTCAACACATGAAGGAGCATGAGAATGAAGGAGTAAAGAAGAAGACTATGGCAATTGAAGCCAATGATCGGTTAGGAGAAACATCAAGTGAAAATGATGAAGAAGATATAGCTCTTCTCATAAAGAAGTTTAGGGAGTTCCTCAAGAACAGGAGGAATTGGAGAAAGAAGAAAGAAGAATCCAAGGAAGATACCTTCATTTTCTACAACTTCAAAAGGAAGGGACACACCTGAAAAGATTATCCACTCTTCAGGAAGGAATCAGAGATGAAGAAGAAATTACCAAGAAGGCATGGGAAGAAGAAGGCTCTTCAAGCCACCTAGGATGAGTCAACACATGCTCAGAAGAAGAGACCTCCAATGAAGAAGCTCTTCTAGGACTCATGGCCCCGTAAGACGAGGTAACATCCTTTTCACCAGATGAATTATTAGAAGCTTTCTTCGAAATGCATGACAGAGCTAAATCACTTATGATAGAAAATAAAAGCTTAGTTGAAATCTTAGGAGAAGAGAAAGAACACAAAGATAAACTTGCATCACAAAATAAGAAGTTATCAATTGAAATTACTTCGCTAAGATCACAGATAGATAACTTAAAAATAGATATGGACAAACTAAAAGAGAACTCTGCTATTCTTCTAAATAATTTGGCTAAGTTAATTAAAGGTAGTCAAAATCTACATAAACTCTTGGGAACACAAACCCAGAACACCATGAAATTTGGGTTAGGATACATACCTAAAAATGATCATGAAGCATCTAGTTCTAGTCACAAGAAAGGGAAAGGTAGCTTGCCTAAACAGGCAGCATCGACTAATAATCGTGGACCCAAGCAAAAAAGGGTACCGAAAGCACTCTTGAAATCTTGTTTTGTAGGTCAATTAGATTATAAGAGGTGGACATATTGAGAATGAAATGGAAACCTAAAGCCAATTTATAGAGTGAACAATCCAATTCCTCACAAATGCAAACAAATGACAAGATTGAGAAGAAAGAAGATGGATCATGGACAACAAGTGTTCCAAGCACATGACAAGAGTGGAAGGCCTATTCCTGTAACTCAACTGCTAAGAAGGTGGTACGGTTATGTTTGGGAACAACCACAAGGGCCTTATTATCGGAACTGGTCAAGTTGGTAACACTTCTACCTCTTTCAATAATGTGCATCTAGTTAAAGGATTAAAACATAATCTACTTAGTGTAAGTCAAATTTGTGATAAAGGATATAAAATTACTTTCACCTCAAATGGTTTTAAAATAAGAGATAAACAAACCAAAAAAATTCTTCTTAAGGGAAACTGATATAAAGATATTTACATTATCAACTTTGGCAAATACGACAGCTTTGAATGTCTTGTCGTATCTACCGATGAGGCAATACTTTGGCACAAACGGCTAGGTCATGTTCACATGAAGAACATTAGTAGACTTGTAAAACATGAGCTTGTCAAAGGCCTAGCAAAGATCAACTTCAAAAAGTGTAAAGTCAGTGATTCTTGTCAAGTTAGTAAACAAACAAAAAATCCCTTTAAACCAAAAAGGATGGTTAGCACCTCTCGACCCCTGGAATTACTTCACTTAGACTTGTTCTGACCAACCAAATCTGAAGGCTTAAGTTGGTGCAGAAATTGTTTAGTCATAATTGACGATTTTTCAAGTTTTACCTAGGTATCCTTCCTGAAAAGTAAAGATCAGACTATTGATGTTTTTAGAAAAATAGCAAGAAGACTGCAACATGAGAAAGGACCCAAAGTCATCAAGATTAGAAGTGCTCACGATGGGGAATTTGAGAATCAATCTTTTTCTAACTTTTGTGATCAATTTGGGATAAAACATCAGTTTGCCATATTAGAGTCGCACCTCAACATGTAGTCGTTGAAAGGAAAAATAGGACCTTGTAAGAGTGTGCCCACACGATGTTGTATGAGTCAAAGCTGCCTCGATATTTTTGGGCTAAGGCTGTAAACATTACTTGCTATATCCTAAATAGATCCCTGATTCGACCAATCGTAAACAAAACACTTTTCGAACTCTATCAAGGAAGAACACCTAGAATTTTCTATTTGAAGATATTTCGTTGTAAATGCCTTATACCAAACACCAAGGATTATCTTAACAAATTTGTTGCTAAGAGCTCAGAAGGAATCTTCATATAGCCATATCTATTTAGGTTAAAATGCTTATTTATGCATGTTCCTACGCTTAGATTTGCATTCCATATTATAAATATTGCATAGCATGTATCATTCTGCATTTAGAGTAGTTATATATATTTTAGGTTAGTTACATTCGTTTTGTGGTCACGAGAGAGGGAGATTTATTTTAGAGCCTCGAATTGACGATCTGACCATACAGATCTGATCAAGATGACGATCGGAGTCCAATGCCTCCGAAATCACCTTGATCGGAGTCCTATAGCACCATATGCAATCCGAGGAAGATCAACGGCCAAGGGACTAGGTAACATAATTTAGAGCTTCAAACAACAAATCCGACCACACAGATGGATTCGGGTTGACGATCGTAGCCTAACGATGCGAAAATCGACTCAATCCAACCTCTATAGCAGCCTTACAACATAAAGATGGCCGACCCAAATTGTGCCACATGGTGCAACCCAGGCCACCCATGCGCACGCATGAGCCAACGCACATGCACAATAGCACGGGCGCGTGCCAAAGTAGCAGTAGTGTCGGTGTGTGGGCTATCTTCAGTGACATTTGTGGCTAATCTTCAGTGACGTTTATGACTGTCACTAAATCTCCTGTATACGAATTTGATTCTTTCCTCCACTATAAAAGAACCCCTACCCCTCCTATTTTTCATCTCTTCCTTTCTTCCTCTCACCACCTCCAAGGCTCTAGAGAGAGCTTGTCCTAAGCTCGGGATGCTCCTCTACAGTAGAAAATCAAATAGTTTTCCCACTTCTCGTCCCTATTCGTGGAGCATCCCGTGGCCATCCTATCACTGCCCTTTGGGAAGAAGATCCTCGCCGTGACGTCGTCCTGTCCCATCCTCTGTCCTCTAGCTCCATCCTCCTTCGTCCCGCTCCTCACCACCTTCCTCCAGGAGACATCAAAGCTAGTCATCCTCCGAGAAACCATCAAGGGGGATTTCTATCACCTCTTTGTATCTTTTTTTCACTTTCATAGTGTGGTTTTCCTGCTTTCATAGTTGTAACAAATAGTTGTTCATGAATAGATGATTGTTTCTTTCTCTCTTTCTCCCTCTCTCTCTTACATTTTTGCAAGCAGATAAAGTTTTCATTGACCTAATCTCTTACTTAATAAAAATACAAAAAAATTAAAAAAGACAAAAATGATCAAAAACAAATAAGCATAGCGTGGAATTTTGCAAAACCAAACGTTCACCTCCCTGTGTTCAACCCGGGACTCACTTTTCGAGTTTCAGTTCTAAATTTTATTTGATAGGTGCATTTTGCAAGCTACAATGATGGATCCTCTAAACCCTTGATTTTAATTCGTGAAGCGCGCGTCGATCAATTTGGCGCAGTCACCGGGAAGGCAACACTCTTTTGTTTTTATCGCACTTTCCCACATTACTTGCATATTTATCTAACCCATCTTTCTTCTTCTATTTATTGTCTTACAGGAACCCGATCGTGGTGCCGAGGGTGGTAGATTTGAGTAAAGTGTAGGTAGATAATTCTGTAAGTTTTGCTCTACTTCCCCACCCACTAGTTCATTTCACCACACTAATAACTCAAACCCAAATCAACTTAGGTGCTTTTTATAAACCCTAGGATAGATCCGGTTGTTTGTTTGTCACCTCCACTCATCTCACCCCCGCATATATTAAAAAAAAAAACTCTTCTCTTGTAGGATTTTCTGAAAAAATGCACACATTAACACCCACAACTCTCAAATTAAGTTGCACCACTTTGATTCTACCACAACCAAGTTCTGACCTATGGACCCAGTGCACTTAACTCAACACACAAATCAGTGAGTAAAAATCTGGTTAGGTGAAGTCTTTTTGCGTGCCTTAATCATGTGGTGCAATAGGCAAATTTCTTGAACTATTTGGGCCGCACCACTCAATCTAAAAGTAATCCATCAAGTAGCCTGCCACCTAGGGTTGATTCTTAGGGCTGAGCCAGGCACTCCACATTATTTTTGATTTTTAAAAGAACATATCATCACCCATGCTTTCAAAAGTTTGAGTGTTCTACTAAACCTTTATTGAACCAACCTAAGAATCAAACCCTAAAAGGCACATCAACAATTAACCTTGTTTGAAAACCCTGGTTGTGCACACACACACATTTTAACTAATCATTAAGGGCATAACCCTTCTAAAGGGCCCATCACATTCCAAGAGCACAATCATCCAAAGCCTAATTAAAACCATGTAGACGTTGGCCTTAAGGATTGATTCGCTCTTTGGGACTCAAACTAACATTTTCCTCAATTAATCTACTTCTGTTGGTCCATCTAATGTCTAGCTAGGGGGGTAGCGTCAAATGACCACGCCTGGGGGGTACACTAGGAACCGGAGGTGTAAGCGAAAGGAAGAACCTTCTCCCCAATCCGTCCTTCAAACTGGTCTGATTGACCAGATAAAAGTAGACCAAATCGTTTATAATTTCAAGACAAGTCCTAGGAGTCTGTAGGCCTTTAGGCCACCCACTTACGAATAGGTTTGGTTTATTGTACTGTAGGGCACCTTTCTCTCTTCTATTTTCCCTCCTACTCCACATTGATGCCTTCCACATCTTTTACACAGTTCCAATCCTATCCTCCTACCACCACTTATCCCTGAGAAGATTACTATTATGACTTGACTTATGATTACCCATCCACTAGGTTGGATAACTTTGATTGGGGATATGAATCCTGACCTCAGTGTCCAGGGCCTATCCTTGGACAAGATTATGACTACTATCCTTCCCAGAGCTACAATGATTATAGATCTCCATCCTTTGATGATCAACCTAACCAGATCTACAACCATGAAGGATATGCTGATTATAACACTTACCCTCCACAGAATTATGCTGAATATAGGTCACCACCATTCTTTAAATAACCTAAAATGACCTACTATCAGGGAGGGACACTAGAACCTTGACATCTTGACTCCCCTAGATTTAACCCAAACCCACCCAAACCTAAATCGAGCCAGTTGGTTTAGGTGAACCTGATCCATGATAGGGTGTTGGCTAACTTGAGGAACACCATCAAATCTTTAGAAGCTTAGCGAACACCATGCACTGAAGCATTGGAGCCTACGATCAAAATGATTGATGCACTGAATAACTCTTTATTGGATTTGCTCCAAAGCGTTAGGGATAGGGAGCTGGGTGAGTTTCTTCTTGGGAAGTTGTTGAGGTTGAGGATGAAATTTATGGTTGCACTGGTTAAATCTTGGGATGATTCTCAAGATGAACCCCCTTTAAGAAAGCCAATGTCTGAACTCGCTCAGGCACCTGTCAGGGGGGATACATATTTTAAGACTGGAAATGACCAGGTTGGTCTAGAGCAACCATTTGAGGATGAACTGATTGATTCACCCGAGATCCCCAAGTTAGGAAACGAAGAAAATTATGTCTCCTTGGATCATGAAGTGATTTATGATTTTGAGACATATAAACCAGGATCTTCAATTCTTTAACTCTGAGGGCGAAGAATCTTTAGGTGAAGTCTCACTTGAGCATAAGGAAAATGATTTTATTGAGACAAATGGGGATGAGGAATCTAATGATCCACTTGACAGGCCGATAATAAAGGAATTTGAATCTGTTGGGGTTAACTTGGAGGATCTTGTTGAACGTTACAAATGCTACGCTAACGTGTTCGATTTTGGAAAACCTGTCATTGTAGTTCAAAAGCGAAGAATTCATGTTCAACAAATAAAATTTATACCAAAATGAAAATTCTGGGTCGAACACAGGGAGGCGGATGTTTGATTTAAAAACTACGCGTTTCTTTTTATTTGTCACAGAATAATTCAATTTAAAACTATCTAATTATTTACAATAAATAGAAGAGAGAGAGAGTAAGAGAGAAAGAGAATATTACACAGAGAAATCAAAATGAGATGTAGAATAAACAAGGAATTTTTCATTGAGGAGATTGTTCATTACAACTATAAAGCATAAAACAATTACTCTAGAAAGCAATAAATTTACTCTAAAAAACATTAAAAGAATGGAGGGAGAAATGTCCTCCTCGACGATTGCTTGGAGGACGAACAAAACTACACTAAAAAGCAGTAAATTTATACTAGAAAGCAGTAAAAAGAATAGGGAGAGAGAAATCCTCTCCAACTGTTGCTTGGAGGATGAGCCTGAAGGGACGATGCCTGGACGAAGGAGGACGAAGCAGAAGAACGAGAACGAAGCAGCATGCCGTCATCGTCACGGGATCCACTTCTGAAGGGGAACGAAAATTGGACTTTATCTCACGAGAAGCATCTCAGGTGTGGGACAAGCTTCTCTTGAGCTTTGGAGGGGTAGAGAGGAGAAGGAAGGCATGATAATTTCGTATGGAGGGGGTCTCCTTTTATAGTTGCAAGGAGTGGGGGCAAAATGGACATTACAACTTCAAAATAATAAATGAGGGGTCCTTAGTGACGGATAAATCCATCACTAAAGCCCCGACGTGGCCGTAGCTTCCTCTCCCATGCGCGCCGCTTCAGCTACCCGTGCGCTCAATGCTATCACACGCACAACGATCCTCAGCCGTCCGATCGTAAGATCGGACGGCTTAAGATGCATCTCCGCCCACTGCGTTGCGTGCCCGCCCGCGTGCAATCGCGCATCCGCGCTGCGCGTTCAATCACGCGTGGACGCTATTGGGCGTGCACGGCCGTCCGATCTCCATCCGACGCACCTCGCACGTCCAATCGCCCGTGCCTCCAGCCCTCTGCTGCAGCTCGAACCTACGCCCACTGGTAGCGTAAGCGCGCTCGACCGCTGCGCTACGGGGCACGGATGCTCAAGCAGACGGCGGAGAGCGAGTGGGTGCGGGGCCTTCATAGAATGCGTGCGGCCGTTTGGGCGACCGAGATGGCACCACGTGGCACCATCTTGGCCGTTCATCTTCTGGAAGTTGTAGATGGTGCCACGGATGTCGGATTGACTTGATTTTTGCGTCGTTGAGCTGCAATCCTCGATCCGAATTCATCCATGGGGTCGGATTTATCATCTGAAGTGCAGATTTTCACCATCCTGGCCCTTGATCTTCTAGGGTTCCCCGATCACTATCTGATGCTACGGATGTCTGATTAGGGCAATCGTGGAGTCGTTGAACTACAATCGTCGCCCTGATCACATCCATACGGTTGGATCCTTGATCCGAGGCCCCGATAAAATGTTTGCCCTGTCCAAGCACATAAAAGGAGATAATTAACCTCCATTTTATTCAAACTACTCTAAATGCAAGATGATGCATGTTATGCAATATATATATCATGAAATGCAATCCTATGCTTAAGAACATGCATAAATAGACATTTTAAGTAGTGTAAATGTGTTTACATCATACCCCCATGCCTATCTTTTGCTAGTCCCTAGCAAAAACTATATGTTATTTATGAAAGAATTAGGTTGGATTATTTGGACCTAAGTTATTTTCAATCATTAAGAAATTGTCTACTTAGGAACTAAACTTTCAAAGACACAACAGTGCCCGGGTATCAGCCAAAATGCAGACCGCCTCAACCCTCGCCTTATTCAAAGAGAAAATTTCTTTTTCTCCTTTTACTCTTTTCTAATTTTTTTTGGATTTTCAAATTTTAGGGTTTAAGAGTGGCTTTCTACAGCCATTCAACTCACTCAAGATTTGTTGAGAACCCTAAGTTTTAAGCATCTTATTGTGATTGTGATAGACTCGTTGACCAGCAATTAAAATGGATTTCGGATTTCTACTCCTCTTGGTGACCTCAAAAAGAATTCTGCTTAAAGGTGTATCTTTACAACCGGTAGCTTTCTCCCTACTTTTATTTTTTTACACGGTTAACACAAGGTTGAATCCAGTGTATTTCTCCCAAGTTTATTCTACTTCTCCGCTTCTTCCTAAGTGTTTTGGGAATTTTTAGTGCATTTACTGAGCTGGGTTCTGGACAACCGGTCGATGAGCTGTTACCACCGACAACTTGCCAGCCATACTCGTGCGGGGAAGTGTGGCTTATTTCTTTTTGTTCTTTTCTCCTTTTCTTTTTTTTTTAAGTAGGTGGCTTCCCTGGTCTAAGATTTACCTAAAGGCAGGAAAAAGAGAAAGGTCCAGTGACTAGGCTCTGGACAACCTACCTATGGGCTATTACCCACGATAACTTGCCAGCCATATCACCCTAGATGGTTCATTAGCTACCCAAATTCCGTTAGACTTGCCGAACAATGAGTTAGTGCAAAGAAAGTGTGCAGATGCTTAAGACTCAAAATTCCGTCAAATCAGAGGGTGGGTTGATAAGTCGTGTACTTATCACCCAAACTTATTTATTCCAATTATAATAGAATTAAGATCGCGAGGACTCAAAGATAAATCCACATTTTAGTGGATACAGAGGCTAATTAAGTCTAAAGACCTGAAGGGTCTTTGTGTTCAGATCTTAGTGTAGTATTTCATAAGATTGAAATTTTCCTTAAACCCAAATTCTCTTTCCTAATTTCGATTTTTTTTTTTTAATAAAAGAAAACAAATCTATGGAGCTGACAAATGAATTTAGAGAAAAATATCCACCCCCCCATGCCTATCTAATGCAATGTCCTCATTGTATTAAAAAGACATAAAACAGACTGGAAAAGCGAAGAAAGCACCTGAATTGCATGAATGTCAGGTCCTCTCCGAGATGAAAAATTAAAAAGAACTGTATATGTGCTGAGTTCAGTGCCTTCAGCTAGACACACTATACAAAGAAAAGAAATGAAGAATTCACAAGTGCAGGTCAGAATCAGAATGAACAGAATAATCCTCCGACTTGTCAACAGAGTGTTGGTGCTAGAGCACCACGATCATTTATTTTGATGATAACAAAACACGTGTTATTTAACAATTGCAATTTGAGTCCTAGATTTCAGGTCAAATGCAAATGTAGACGTGCTTAAACGGAGTTCGAGCTCGCATCCGGGACGGATTGGAGGAGCTTGACGGAAAACAGAGGAGGTTCGCGTGGAGCGACAGATTGAAGATAGAAGACAAGAAGAATAGGATAGATTCTTTTTAATCCTTTCTTGTATCTCTTGTCTTTATTTTCTTGCTCTTTTCATTTTCCTTAGAATATTATGTTAAAGAGCCTCAAAGTACCCTAACAGTAGCCTTAGGAACACCTGCACAACCCTAGGATACTTAGGTTTTCTGTAGAACACTTAGAAAGCCAATATAGGGTTCAAACAGCACTTCCAGACGTCTAATTCCCAAATCAGACGTCTGATAAAGTATTTTAAGACGTCTGACTGTTGTTTCAGACGTCTGATAACTGTTAGGCTGGACATAGTTAGTTCTGTCTGATGAAATCAAACGTCCATACCTTAGACCAAACGTCTTAGGAGACGTCTGACGGATTTGCCAAACGTCCAATTAGTGGACCGTTGGCTGGCTTACCAAACACTCAAGAATGTGACCATTAGAGCCTTATCAGACGTCCATAGGACTTACCAGACGTCTGATAAATGACCGTTTTGCCTCGGCTGACCCAAAATCTCTTCTCAGAGATTTTCTAGCCGTTGCAACGTTTGGAAATCAATTCCCACAGTAAAAGTAGGTTTCCAGACGTCCAGACATAGTGCCAGACGTCCTATATGTCGTCTGATCGACTTGCGCAAAAACCCTGTTTAGATCTGATCCAAGTCAGGGAGAGACCCTCCCAAAATCAGACGTCTGACCTTGGAATCAGACGTCTTAAAGTGAACTTCCAGACGTCTGATGCTAGAATTAGACGTCTGATAAGCCTGTCAGAACAATGATTGTTCCTGATTTCGGGCTGATTCACTTGGGCTTTGTACCCAACGGCTATGGAAGCTTTTCTAAGCCTTCCAAAGCCTTCCTAAGGCCTCTATAAATAGAGGGGAGCCTTTACACACCTAGATATACAAGATACACACTAAGAGAAACAAGAGACACACCTAAGCAACTTAGTTCCACTCTTTTGTGTCCAAGAGAAGCCCTTGCTCTCCAAGCTCTAGTTCCATTCTCTAGAGAGCATCAAGCTTTGCGCACCCGCTCTCCAGCCGTTGTTTACGAGAGCGACGTTACGCCGTCGCGTGGCTCACGCACCGCGTCATCAACTCGATGCACTCCTTGCAAAGGGGAGTTTCCTTATTCCTATAGAAGCTAGGTTCATAATTTCTTTGTTGGCTCTATAGGACTTGTTGTTTATTTTATGTTTGTTATTTGGTTGGGTATTCGCTTTGCGAATTCCCGTCTCCTTCGTGGGACAAAATCCTTCTCGTGGAGAGAAGGGGTTGAGGAATGCTACCCTTGTACTTGTAGCGCGGTTGTACTGAGGTTGAATCACCCTCGTTTTAAAGTGATTCGGTTAGTGGATTTGATTAACTAGGTTGATCGGAAAATCCTAACTCGAGAGGGTTAGGTGGTGGTTTTCACCCAGTTTGGGTTTCCACCTAAAAATCTTTGTGTATTTGTGTGGTTGTCTTTTTGTGAGATTGATATTTAAATTCTGCATTTTTTACGTCACACTAATCTCCGCCCTCCAAGCTCGAACTTTCAATTGGTATCAGAGCAGGTTCTTGCAAGATCGGAGTAACACCCGGCAAGAAGATCATGGAGGGAAGCTGTTCCACAAGCAGGATTTTCGAGGAGCAGTCCACAACCCGTCCGCCGTTCTTCGATGGGAGCAACTACCCCTACTGGAAGTTGCGGATGAAGACGTGGCTTCAAGCCACCGATTTCACAGTCTGGGCTAGGTGCGAGACCCCCTTCGACATCCTAGAGAAACCTGCCAGAGGATACTCGCAGCAGCAGATCCGGGAGCTCTCTCTCAACGTGAAAACAATGAACGCGTTGTATTGCGCGCTCAGCCCGGAGAAGTTCAACAGAATCTCGCAATGCGCCACCGCATACAAGATCTGGCACACACTTGAGGTAACTCACGAAGGTACCTCTAAGGTAAAAACTTCTAAACTCAATTTACTTTCACAAGAATTTGAGGCTTTTTCTATGAAATCTAACGAAACTTTAAGTGAGATGAACACTAGGTTCACTCTCATAGTAAACAATTTAAAAGCTTCAGGGAAGACCTTCATCAAGGGGGAGCTTCAAGGGAAGCTTCTTCGTTCCCTTGGACCGCAGTGGGAACAGAAAGTCACCGCCATCGAGGAGGCGAACGAAGTAGAGGAGCTCAACATGGAAGATCTCCTAGGCAATCTAATGGCCTACGAGACAAAGTTGAAGCAGAAGAACAAGGAT
Organism: Thalassia testudinum; assembly: GCA_037157565.1. Lineage (NCBI taxonomy): Eukaryota > Viridiplantae > Streptophyta > Magnoliopsida > Alismatales > Hydrocharitaceae > Thalassia > Thalassia testudinum. The sequence continues at coordinate 17,609,769 of JAZHRO010000007.1, forward strand.
ACACCGGAGCCCAAACTGAAGAAGACTCTCGCCTTCAGAGTTGCGTCGGATAGCGAGGTAAGTTCCGACGACGAAGACTTTAGAATTTTACTTAAAAATTTTTCCAAGTTTTGTAGGGAATTAAAGAAAGAGAAAAAGGAGAAGGAAAGCCCGAGACGTTGCTACCACTGCAACGAGAAAGGGCACCTACGACCAGAGTGCCCTCTTCTCAAAAAGGAGAAGAAAAAGGAAAAGGAAAAGAAATCTAAGAAGAAGGCATTCCAAGCCACTTGGGACGATTCCAGCTCGGAGGAAGAAGAAGACGAAAAGGAAGAAACCGCTTGCTTTGGTTTCGTGGCCAGAGGAAGCAATAGCGACAGCGAAAGCGGAAGCGACTCAGACAATGAGGTAAGTTATGATTTACAAGAAGCTTTTAATGAACTATTTGAGCTTAGTAAATCATTAAAAATAGAAAACAAAAGCATGAAAAAGAATCTTAGTTTTCTTAAATCTGAAAATGATAGGTTAGAAATAAAACTTAAGGATCTAGAAGCTAGTCCTAAAAATGATAACCTATTATTAGAAAATAATAACCTCATCAATGAAAATAATAAATTGATTGAGGAAAATGTTAGTCTAAAAATAGAAATTTCTGATTTAAAAGCTAACATGGATATTATAGAAAAAGAAATCGCATGTCTTAGGGAAATCTCCAACAAATTAATCAATAAAGTAGATAATTTTTATTGCCCTATGGTTGAGAAAGGATCTCCGTCAAGGAGACCCGCTAACAGATCCTGATCCAAGCCCACTTGGATACCGAAGAAAGAATTAGAATATTGTTTTGTAGGGTTCAGGGAAAATTACAACACAAAAGACTGGACCTACAAGCTCAAGGCTGGTCAACTCGAGTTGGGAGAATCAAGGAGTAGACCAAGGAGGAGAACAAGAAGACCGACGAGACGGTGAACAAACGACGGACCCGCCGCACGTCGACCACCAGATTGGAGACCGGTGCCAATGCCCGGGCCTCCAAGCTACCGATGGGAGCCCCATCCGATGTGGCATCCACCACCACCATTTGGCCCATTTTATTGGCCATGGTAGGTGAGGTAAAACCCTTTACCCTATCTTTTTATCATAAGCATTTAGATAGGGGGAGTTAAAAAATTATAAGCTAATTGTCAATTTTTAAGGGGGAGATATAAGGTAGCTAAATTTCCTTTAGAAAGGGGGAGAAAAATAATAGCTATCTTGTTGTTATAAAAAAGGGTGAGGACATTACCTTTGTTAAAAGAAACTCATAGATGAGCATGTTTTAAGGGGGAGTTATAGGAAATGTAAAATCAATTAAACCTTTTTTATAATGTCAAAAAGGGGGAGGATTTTTTGCATTATTATTTATGGTTTTGTCATCATCAAAAAGGGGGAGATTGTTGGTGCTAGAGCACCACGATCATTTATTTTGATGATAACAAAACACGTGTTATTTAACATTTGCAATTTGAGTCCTAGATTTCAGGTCAAATGCAAATGTAGACGTGCTTAAACGGAGTTCGAGCTCGCATCCAGGACGGATTTGAGGAGCTTGACGGAAAACAGAGGAGGTTCGCATGGAGCGACAGATTGAAGATAGAAGACAAGAAGAATATGATAGATTCTTTTTAGTTCTTTCTTGTATCTCTTGTCTTTATTTTCTTGCTCTTTTTATTTTCCTTAGAATATTATGTTAAAGAGCCTCAAAGTACCCTAACGGTAGTCCAAGGAACACCTGCACAACCCTAGGATACTTAAGTTTTCTGTAGAACACTTAGAAAACCAATATAGGGTTCAAACAGCACTTCCAGACGTCTAATTCCCAAATTAGACGTCTGATAAAGTATTTTAAGACATCTGACTGTTGTTTCAGACGTCTGATAACTGTTAGGCTGGACATAGTTAGTTCTGTCTGATGAAATCAGACGTCCATACCTTAGACCAGACGTCTTAGGAGACATTTGATGGATTTGCCAGACGTCCAATTAGTGGACCGTTGGCTGGCTTACCAAACACTCAAGAATGTGACTGTTAGAGCCTTATCAGATGTCCATAGGACTTACCAGACGTCTGATAAATGACCGTTTTGCCTCGGCTGACCCAAAATCTCTTCTCAAAGATTTTCTAGCCGTTGCAACGTTTGGAAATCAATTCCCACAGTAAAAGTAGGTTTCCAGATGTCCAGACAGAGTGCCAGACGTCCTATATGTCGTCTGATGGACTTGCGTAAAAACCCTGTTTAGATCTGATCCAAGTCAGGGAGAGACCCACCCAAAATCAGACGTCTGACCTTGGAATCAGACGTCTTAAAGTGAACTTCCAGATGTCTGATGCTAGAATTAGACATCTGATAACCCTGTCAGAACAATGATTGTTCCTGATTTCGGGCTCATTCACTTGGGCTTTGTACCCAACGGCTATGGAAGCTTTCCTAAGCCTTCCAAAGCCTTCCTAAGGCCTCTATAAATAGAGGGGAGCCTTTACACACCTAGATATACAAGATACACACTAAGAGAAACAAGAGAAACACCTAAGCAACTTAGTTCCACTCTTTTGTGTCCTAGAGAAGCCCTTGCTCTCCAAGCTCTAGTTCCATTCTCTAGAGAGCATCAAGCTTTGCGCACCCGCTCTCCCGCCGCTGTTTACGAGAGCGACGTTATGCCGTCGCGTGGCTCACGCACCGCGTCATCAACTCGACGCACTCCTTGCAAAGGGGAGTTTCCTTATTCCTATAGAAGCTAGGTTCATAATTTCTTTGTTGGCTCTATAGGACTTGTTGTTTATTTTATATTTGTTATTTGGTTGGGTATTCGCTTTGCGAATTCCCATCTCCTTCGTGGGACAAAATCCTTCTCATGGAGAGAAGGGGTTGAGGAACGCTACCCTCGTACTTGTAGCGTGGTTGTACTGAGGTTGAATCACCCTCGTTTTAAAGTGATTCGGTTAGTGGATTTGATCAACTAGGTTGATTGGGAAATCCTAACTCGAGAGGGTTAGGTGGTGGTTTTCACCCGGTTTGGGTTTCCACCTAAAAATCTTTGTGTATTTGTGTGGTTGTCTTTTTGTGAGATTGTATATTTCAATTTCGCATTTTTTACGTCACACTGATCTCCCCCCTCCAAGCCCGAACTTTCACAGAGGTCCACAGATGTGGACCAGATTGTGGTGCAGACCCACACCCCATAATCGAGAATATCTTACGTTCTGGATAAAAGTTACCCAAAACCTAAAATCAGAATGCAAGCGGGGTTGGGCCTGCAATTTATGAGGATGCAACCCAAGACCAAAAAGTCGGGTTACAGAGAATTGAAGCTCAAAAGGATAATCATTGAATGTGTGCTTAAGTTTGACATCCTCGAAACAAATGTCATAAGGGTTCTGATTTGATGGTTTCATCTTAAAAGGAACCCTTCGACTCAATCTTCTATTTCCTCCAAAATTAACTTCCTAAATCAGAACTTCCCAGCTCCTATCCTCCTCATTCAGCATATCAAATTCCAGGACCTCTTGTATTTTCATCACCCCATCTGAAATCTTCAAGTCTAAATGATGTGGCAGAATCAAAATTGATTTGGGTCTAATTATCTCAGAATTAGAATCATCAATAAGCTCAACAGGGTGTAACTGATAATCAGGGCATTGAATTGATTCCTCTAGAAAATGCGATTCTGGATCCGTATTGTGTGCCCTAATAAGATCAATTTCCTCAGTTATTAGGCTATCAAATGATCTATCAGATTCCTCAGGCCCAATCGTCTCACAGAAATCGTGTTCAGAAAACTCGCGTGAGACTTCCAACTTGAATCTTCACCATCAGGATCCGTATCAATGTATGTCCCAAAATCATTTGTCACTTTCTGTTCCAAGGAGACATACTTTTCCTCGTAACCCGGCTTAGGGATCTCAGGTGAAGAAATCAGATCATCCTTAATTGGTTATTTTAATTCAATTTGGTCAGCCTCGTAACACGTGTCCCCCCCAACAGGTGCCTGAGCAGGTTCTGTCATTGGCTTTCCTGAAGAGGGTTCATCCTGGGAATTATTCCAAGATTGAATCAAAGCAACCACGAATCTCATCCTCAATTTTGCTAATTTCCCAAGTAGAAACTTACTCGGGTTCTTATCCTTAACATCCTCGAGCCAATCCAACAAAGACTTGTTTAAATCATCAATCATTTCAATCAGGGGCTCCAATCTCTCAATGCAAGGTATTGGCTGAACTTCTAAAGATTGAATAATATTCCTCAAGTTAGCCAGAACCTTATCTTGAACCTGGTTAACCTGGACCAAATGAGTTGTTTCAGGGTTGAGCAGGTTTGGGCTTAATGTAGGGGAATTAACGAATTGAGATTCGTTATACCCTTCCTGATAATAGGTCATTTCAGATTGTTGAAAAGATGGTGATGACCTAAAGCCAGCGAAATCAGAGGATGGGTATGGATCAGTGTATCCTTCTTGATTGTAGATCGTATTAGGTTGTGCATGAAAGGAAGACGATCTATAATCGATGTTGCTCTGAGAAGGATAGAAATCAGAATCAAAGTGTTCAGGGTTAGACCATAAACACGAGGGTCCAAAATTGTATCCCCAATCTAAATTATCCCAACTAACTGATGGTCGATTACAATACAAGTCGGGATAATCGTCATGTTGAGGATAATTCACAACAGGAGGGAAAGAGCGGGAATGCATGAAATATGTGGAAGGATTCATGAGACACGGGAGGAAGAAAGCTGCCCTGCAATACAAACAATCAAACCTATCCTTAAATGGGTTAGCCTACAGACCTACAGACTCCCAAAACCCGACTTGAGATAAAGGAACGATTTGATTTACTTCTGTCTATTGAATCCAACCAGTTAGAAGGAGGGACTGGGGAGAAGGTTCTTCCTTCGGCTTGCGCCTCCGATTCCTAGTGTACCCCCCAGCCGCGATCGTTTGACTCTGCTCCCCTAACTAGACATTAGATTGAACAGTAGAAATAGACTAATCGAAAATAATCTCTTTCTAGGTTCTGAAGAGCGAGTCCAATCCATAAGGCCAACATCTACTCTGTTTTATTTAGGGCTAGGTTTGAATGTGCTTTGGAATGTGATGAGCCCTTTAAATGGGTTGTGCCCTTAATGATTGATTGATTGATTTGTGTGTGCGTGCACAACCAGTGATTTTCAAGCAAGATTATTTTTGATGTGGTGAATTTTAAGGTTCAAATCTTGCTTAGTAGCTTTTAGGATTCAACTTTGTGTGTTTTCAAATAGGTTTCATTGGCACACTAGGTTTTGCAAGCACAGGTGAAGATGTTTTCCTTTAAAGTTTAAAAAGAATGTGGAGTGCCTGGTAAATCCCTAAGAGTTGAACCTAACTGGCAGCTACTTGATGAGTTTATTTTATTTGAAGTGGTGCGGCCCAATCAACTCAAACAATTGGCCTGATGCACCACTTAATTAGGCACACAAATAATTACGTAATCTGATTACTACTCAATTATGTGTTACTTTATGTGTATCGGTTCCATAGATCAGAACCCGGTTGAGTAGAAACAAATCAATTCGGTTAAGTGCCTTTAAATGTGGGTGTACGTTGTGTGTTTGTTGAAAATTGCCCCACAAAATTATCTTTTTATTTTTTTTATATAAATGGAGGTGGAATAAATGTGAGTGATAATCCAAACAACCAAACTATTCCTAGGATTTATGCAAACACCTAGGTTAATTGGAATTTGGATTCAATGTGGCGAATGAAATCTATGGAGGGGGAAAGAATGGGCGATAACTTACAAAACCTTCCACAGCACTTTACTCCAATCTACTGCTTTTGCTCGTCTCAAAAGAGTACCTACACTTACAATAAGAAAGGAGAAAAGTGAAGTAAATGGTTTGTAAGCTACAAAACGTGAAGAGAAATCAAAGAGCATCGCCTCCCCGGCAACGGCGCCAAAATGTTGAACGCCACGAACGCTACGCTAGTGTGTTCGATTTTGGAAAACCTGTCATTTTAGTTCGAAAGCGAAGAATTCGTGTTCAACAAATAAAATTTATACCGAAATGAAAATTCTGGGTCGAACACAAGGAGGCGAATGTTTGATTTAAAAACTACACGTTTCTTTTTATTTGTCACAAAATAATTAAATTTAAAACTATCTAATTATTTACAATAAATAAAAAAGAGAGAGAGAGTAAGAGAGAAAGAGAATATTACACAGAGAAATCAAAATGAGATGTAGAATAAACAAGGAATTTTTCATTGAGGAGATTGTTCATTACAACTACAAAGCATAAAACAATTACTCTAGAAAGCGATAAATTTACTCTAGAAAGCATTAAAAGAATGGAGGGAGAAATGTCCTCCTTGACGATTGCTTGGAGGATGAACAAAACTACACTAGAAAGCAGTAAATTTATACTAGAAAGTAGTAAAAAGAATAGGGAGAGAGAAATCCTCCTCGACGATTGCTTGGAGGACGAGCTGGATGGGACGACGCCTGGACGAAGGAGAATGAAGCAGGATGAAGGAGGACGAAGCAGAAGAATGGGAATGAAGCAGCATGCCATCGTCGTCACGGGATCCACTTCCGAAGGGGAACGAAAATTCGACTTTATCTCGCTAGAAGCATCCCGGGTGTGGGACAAGCTTCTCTTGAGCTTTGGAGGGGTAGAGAGGAGAAGGAAGGGATGAGAATTTCGTATGGAGGGGGTCTCCTGTTATAGTTGCAAGGAGTGGGGGCAAAATGGACACTACAACTTCAAAATAATAAATGAGGGGTCTTTAGTGACGGATAAATCCGTCACTAAAGCCCCGACGTGGGCGTAGCTTCCGTGCCCACGCGCGTCGCTTCAGCTATCCGCGCGCTCAACGCTATAGCATGCACAATGATCCTCAGCCATCCGATCGCAAGATCGGACGGCTTAAGATGCATCTCCGCCTGCTGCGTTGCGCGCCCGCCCGCATGCGATCACGCGTCCGCACCGCGCGTTCAATCGCGCGTGGACGCTATCGGGCGCATGCGGCCATCCGATCTCCATCTGACGCTCCACCCACACCCAATCGCCCGCTCCTCCAGCTCTCTGCTGCGGCTCGAACCTGCGCTTGCTGGTCGCGTAAGTGTGCTCGACCGCTACGCTACGGGGCACGGATGGTCGAGCAGACTCTTTTAAGTGCGGCTGACCACAGCCGTTGGATCAAGATCCAATGGCGGAGAGTGAGCTGGTGTGGGGCCTTCGTAGAATGCATGCGGCCATTTGGGCGGCCGAGAAGGAGCCACGTGGCGCCATCTTGGCCGTCCATCTTCTGGAAGTTGTAGATGGTGCCACGGATGTCGGATTGACTTGATTTTTGCGTCGTTGGGCTGCGATGGTCGATCCGAATTCATTCGTGCAGTTGGATTTTTCATCTGAAGTGCGAATTTTCACCATCCTGGCCCTTGATCTTCTATGGTTCCCCGATCACTATCTGATGCTACGGTTGTCTGATTGGGGCAATCTTGGAGTCGTTGAACTCCAATCGTCGCCCTGATCACATCAATATGGTTGGATCTTTGATTCGAGGCCCCAATAAAATGTTTGCCCTATCCAAGCACATAAAAGGAGACAATTATCCTCCATTTTATTCAAACTACTCTAAATGCAAGATGATGCATGTTATGCAATATTTATATCATGAAATGCAATCCTATGCTTAAGAACATGCATAAATAGACAATTTAAGTAGTGTAAATGTTTTACATCAGGTCTGAGTCTTGATGATTCAATCAGTGACCCCATTCCTCATCGACACCCCGTAGGGCTGAGTTCTGAGATCATTATTCCAAAGTCAATCTTCATTAAGCCATGATTTCTGTGCTTGGATGAATCATATGGGGTGAATGATATGCTAGAGGTCCCGGAGCCTGAATTCTTGATGTTGAAGGGTAGAATTGTTGAAATAAAAATTTGAGAGGCTAATTTTGAGGGAGCTTTCATTTTGGATATAAGGGTACCTATGGACCTGAAACCACCTACTTTCTACCAAGGCCCTTATGATATCTTTCACGTGCAACCTAAGCTCGAAATAACTGATTATTTTTCTGAGCTAAACATCAAGTGGGCATCTGAACCTTTTGAACCATCTTTACCCATTGTTCGAGACTATGGTCATGGATTGCACACCACAAAATCGTAGGCCCAACCCCGCAAGTTTCACAACAATCTTAGGTTCTGGGTGATTTTCATGCAGAACCCTAGAACTACTCAACCCTGGAGCATGAGTCTGCATCATAATTTGGTCCTCATCTATGCACATCAATTTTTCTTTTTTGATTCTGACCACACATGTGAATTCTCAATTACTTCTTTGTATGTATATTATGCCTAGCTGAAGGCATTAAATTTAGCATGTGTGTATACTCCCTTCTCTCTACGAAGCAGATCAGATTTTCACGATACTCAAGAGATATTCCATTTACTTCGCCCTTTTCATGCCTCTATTTTTACAATCAGGACATTGCATCATTTAGGCTTGGGGGGGTGGATACTTTATCCTGAAATCATTTTGGTAACTCTGTAGAATTTCTTTTAGTTTCTTTTAGAAAAGAAATCAAAAAGATAAAAAAAATAAAATAGAATTAGGAGAAGAGAACTTAGGCTTTTAGGCATTATTAATGTTAGGAAATGATATGATAGGACATAGACACTTAGACTCTTCAGGTCTTCGGGCTTAATTAGCCCGGGAGTCCACTCGAATGTGGACTTAGTCTCGAGGCCTCGCTAATTCAAATTCATTTTTAATTTGGCTAATAAATTGGGATGAAAAGTATGCAACTTATCAACCCACCCTCTGATTTGAGGGGATTTTAAGTATAAACTTCTACACACTATTCGCACTGACTCACTTTTCAGCTATTTCTTCAAAAATTGGTTAGCTAATAAATTGTCTAGGGTGCATGGCTGGCAAGTTGTCGGTGGTAACAGCTCATCGACCGATTCTCCAAAGCCAAATCGCAAGACCATTTCGTTGTACTACCTTTAGGTAAATCTTAAATCAAGGAAGCCACCTACTTAGAAAAAAAAAAGAAAAAGAAAAAAAATATATATAGAAAAAAATGAAAAATGAGAAAATAAATAAAAACAAACAAATAGAATCACACTTCGTCGCACGAGTATGGCTAGCAAGTTGCTGTGGGTAACAGCCCATTGGCCGGTTGTCTAGAGCCCCGCTCACAAAAATGAACAATAATTTCCAAAACACTTAAGGAAGTAGAGTAAACTCAAGATATATACACTCGATTCTCCCTTGTGTTAATCCCATAAATAAAAGAAATAGGGAGAAAGCTACTGTTCGAAAAGATAAACCTCTAGGCATGGTCACCTAGGGTCGTACAAACTTGAGGTCCATTTTAACAGTCGCCTAATGAGTCTTTCACTCTTTTCACTAGAAGCTTAGCACTTAGAGTCCTTGTCAAATCTTGGGTGGGTCGAGTAGCCATAAAAAGTTATACTGGAACTCTCAAACTCCAAAAGTACAAAAAAATGAGAAAAGAGCAAAAGAAAATGTATCTTCCCTTTTCAAATTAGGTGAGGACTTGGGCAATCTGCATTCTGGTAGGCACCCAGGTACTATTGAGGTTTCGTTGTTTAAGACCTTAGTTGAAATTTTCTATTGTTAATAAACCACTTAGGCCTAACCGTTCCACCTAGACCTAAGCTTTCTAGGGAAGAGCTTCAGTCAAGAATCAAAAAGCCAGACCTTCTGGTTCGTCTCAAAGCTCTTACATGAAATAATTTGGTCATTAAGTGCTTTAGTCCTTGCCTTATAGATTCTGGTATTTTCATAGGCATCATTTCTAATCTCCTCCAACTTAGATAGTCAGACTTTCCAGGTCTTCATGGCCAACTCTAGGTCGAAATTACATTTCCTGATGACCCAAAATGCTTGGTGTTCTAACTCTATGAGTAAGTGGCATGCCTTACCAAACATCAGATGGAACGAAGAGATATCCATAGATGTTTTGTATGCCATACGGTAAGCTAAAAGAGCATTATCTAGCCTTTTGGTCCAATCCTTCCTATTAAGCCTTATGGTTTTCTACAAAATGTTTTTGATCTCCAAAAGTAGAAAATGCTTTTGATCTCGGCAATTGGTAAACTCTCTTTCCCTCTTGACTGATGCTTGGAAAATTGCATTTATCTCGCCATTGTGGTTTGTGCTTTTTGATTTGGGGGTGGCGGATGTCGACCATCCATGTTTCCAAACCAGCACTTTGTGTGGATTGACAGTGATGTGGCATTTGCTAACCCCTTTTGATGGATCCTTGCGTAAGCGACCACCTCAAAGAGCTAATCCTAGATCTGGTTTTCTTGAAATCAATGGCCTGCCTCTGCACCTAACGTCTAGGGTGTTGGTGGAAAATATGGTCGCTGGGTTTGCATCTGTTGCTAAGCATATAGAAGTTGGTTTGTCTGAAGGAGATGCCAATGTTCTGAAGGTGAGGGTGGATGTATTCAAGGATGGATTTGTTCCACATAAAATGATTCTCAGGTCTGGGGGAAGCTCTTGGATGCTCCTCTTGAAGTTTCATGTGGCAAACAAGGTCATCACCCCCCCTCTTATGTTGAGGTGTTGTGAGCCAAAGCAGGTTCTTTACAACCGATTTGTGCTAATCAGGAGATGGTGGCTGAACACAATAAAAGTGTGGAACTAGAAGATGGGGTCGGGGGCTTGAGGGTAGAGGAGGTGATGACTGAAACTCTGGAGGATGGGTGTAGGATACCTTTGATCCAAGCTGATCTTGCAGTGGGGGTTAAAGAAGGAGAGGAGGTAACTGTGATAAATGAAGCTGTGGCTGAGGACCTGATAGCTGTGACTTCCCTCGCCAGTGCTCCCGTTGGTTCTGATATGGTAGATCCCCCTATGAATTCCTTTGATTTGCAGTGTAGTTCGCCTGTGGCTGTTGATCTACACCTGGAGTCTAAGACTCCTTCTACCTCTGGTCTTGGGAAACCTCCATACAAGCTGAGGTTGAGGAGACATATTCCCACACAAAAAGTCGATGAGTCTGCCAATGCAGCTGTGATGAAGGTTAGCAAAGCCTCTGCTGCTAAGAAGGGGACATGTCAAATGTCCAAATGAGGATTCTTACCTGGAATGTGCATGGGCTGTGAGATAGAAGTCGGATGGCATCTCTGCTTAGATATTTGCGAGAATGGGAGATTAATTGTGCCATCCTCGAAGAGATGCATATTGCTAGTGAATCTGACAGGGCTTGGGTTGAGATGAAAGCTGGTCTTACAAATGACATTGTGATGATCAATTCTAATGGCATATCTGAGGGTATTGCCATCTGGTGGAAGAAGCATGTGCTGTGCATGGAGGAGGCTTCTTTGGCTAGGCACCTACTGACTTGAAGGTTCAAAGGAGGCCAAGGGGATAGTGACTTCTTTGTGACAAGTGTGTATGGTCCTAGTGACACTAGCAGAAGACAGCAGCTATGGGAGGATTGGAACTTGGCTGCAGATTTTGTGAATGGGGCAGTATGGCTTGTTGGAGGGGACTTCAATTGTGTGTTGGTGGGGAGTGATAGACCGAATGGTGTGGTGGATTGCTCCACCACTGGCTTCCAGCTGATAGTCCAAGCTTTGGGTTTGAGTGAATTTCCCTCCTCGGGCTCTGAATTCACTCGGAGGAATGGTAATGGTCTCATGTCCAAGATTGATAGGTTCTTTGTCAATGCTGGGTTGTTGGATCTCTTCCAATTGTCCTTTGTTTGTTGTCTTGAACGTCCCTTCTCTAACCATACACCCCTGGTCTAGGATAGTGGGGAACAGGTGTTGGCTGGATCCTACTTCAAGTTTAGGAAGTCATGGCTGAGGGAGCCAAGATTCAGAGAAATGATTGCTGGTTGGTGGAGGGCCCAGCAGGTTGAGGGCAAGGCTACCTTCAGATTGACTTCCAAGATTTTGGCTTTGAAAGGTATGTTAAAGGAATATGGTGATGTTGTTTCTGTCCTAAGGCATCAGAAACGTTGAGAGGCCTTGGTGAAGATTAAGGAACTGGATGCCAAGGAAGCCATTGCTCAGTTGTCTGAGCAGGATACTACTGACAGAAAGAAATGGTAGGGGGTGGTGGCTGAAGAAGACCTGAAGCTGAGATGGATTGGAGGGAATGGTCAATGCAGCTGTGGTTAAGTGAGGGGGATGCAAACACTAAATTCTTCCTCTTGGCTGCTAGCTCTAGGAAAAGAGTCAATCTGATCTCATTTATTGTTAAAGAGGGGCAGAAAGTTACCTCCATCTCTGATATCAGAGCTGAGGCTGTCAGGTACTTCAAGGAGTCTTCAAGAGCTACTGGTAGGGGCTGTTGGAGGATGGCAGTTAGTCATATGCCCAGAATTACAAAGATTTAGGGGTCCAGCCTGATTGGCTCTATGTCTGAAGTTGAATTCTTGAAGGCCATCAAGGATCTCAATTGTGAAGTGTCACCTAGTCCTGATGGGATATTGTGGGCACTGAGGTAATGGAAGTTATCAGAGAATTCGACAGTGGCAACTTTGGCTTTGAAAGAATCAATGGATCCTATCTTTTTCTTTTGCCAAAGACTCCAGGAGCTAAATCTTTTCAGGAGTTTAGACCAATTGCCGTCTCTAACTCTTTATATTTGGTGATTAGCAAGGTCTTGGCCAATAGATTGAGGCCTATTTTGCAAGAATTGATCCATCCTATTCAATCAGCCTTCCTTCCTGGCAAATCCCTACAAGAATCCTTTATCATGGACCAAGAGATGGTTTGTGGTTGGCACAAGAGGAAACGTAAAGCTTTTCTATGGAAGGTTGATTTCTGCAAAGCTTATGACTCCATCAGTTGGCCCTATCTTTGGGAAGTGCATAAAAGAAGAGGTTTTCCCCCTGCTTGGATTCAGTGGGTGAAAAGGTGTATCACCACTGCCTCTTTCACCCCTTTGATAAATGGGAAACCCTGTGGTTCTTGGATTCAACCCCAATGTGGGATCAGACAAGGATGTCCTCTGGCACATTTGATTTTCAACCTGGTAGTTGACAATTTGGCCTGGTATTCTTGTAAACTTGCTGAAGCAGGTCTTATTAGAGGGCACTCCTTATCTTGTAGGAGTAATTTGGCTCCCATTCTTCAATATGTGGATGATACGATTCTTTTTGTGGAGGGTTCTATGGATGAAGCACTAGCTTTGTATCATATGGTCAACATCTTTGGTGAGCTCTCTAGCCTTGGGTTGAATAGGGATAAATCTAGTTTGGTCTATTTTGGCCTACCTGAGGATGAGCAAGGTGCTGTAGCTGCTGTTTTGGGGACCCCCCGCATCAGCCTTCCTATTAAATACTTGGGGATGCCTTTGAGATGTTCTAGAATGAAAAAAAAAAGATTGGAGCTGCCTCTTTGACAAAATTTCAGTGAAATTGGATGAATAGCATAGCAGTTTCCTCTCCAAGGGTGGAAGACTTGTCTTGATCAATTCTGTGATCACCTCTATCCCTACTTTCTACTTTTCCATCTTTAAAGCACCTAATTCCATTTAGAAATGGTTGGATGTATTGAGAAAATGGTTCTTTTGGAAGGGAGCAAAGCATGAGGGCAGATTCTTGCAGCCACTGAAATGGGAGCAGATCTGCCAACCAAAGGATAGGGTTGGACTTGGGATTAAGTCTCTGAAACACTTCACTGATGCATTGTTGCTTAAGTGGGCAGTTAAGCTCTTGCAAGGAGAACTGAGACCATGGACTACCCTAATCAGGGATAGCTATGGTGTCTCTAATAGTGTGCTTTCTAGGCTACAGCCCAGCAAACCATCTCCATTCTGGAAATCAGTAACCAGAGCTTTGGCTGATCACTTCCACCTACTGTAGCCAGCTCTTGGGGATGGAAGGACCTTCAGCTTCTGGAAGGAAGGTTGGTCAGTGGTAGGTGTCCTGAAGGAGCTCTATCCAAGGGCCTTTGCTGCAGCATCGGATAAGGAGGGTACTTTCAGCAGTTTCTGGTCTTGCAGCAGCTGCAGTTGGAATCTGAATGAAGAGGAATCCAACAGGAGGGGCACTTGACTATGGGAAGAAAGGGGCAAGATGCTATTTGACCTTGAGATCTTTAGGCCAAGGACTGGAGTGGAGGATAAATACATTTGAGAGGGGATTTACAATGTGCAAAGTGGCTACCACAAAATCTTAAACTCCTGGAAGTGGGTGGAGCTGTGATTTCATTGACAAGAAAATTTGGCTTCTGAAAATTCACCTTAAGGTACAAATATTTCTTTGGCTGTGTAGGAGAGATGGTTTGATCACAGGTGATCTATGACATAGAATGATGGGAGCTGATCATCATGAATGCTACTTATGTGGGATGCATACTGACAATGCAAATGATATCTTCTCAACTTGCCTTATCACTGATGCTATTTGGTGGAGGACTTGTCAGGAGCCACTACCAGCTTGGGGTTCCATCTAGCATGGGTTTGGTTTAAGAGAGAAGCCACATGTATGCATGGCTATCGCTATTTGGTGTGTGTGGAAGGTGAGAAATGAGAGACTTTTTCAGGATAGACCGGTATGCTGTGAAAGAATTGTAAGAGAGTGCTAGTCCCTCATACATATGTGGGGATCTATTTTGTAATTCCTCTTACTTGTTTATATAATAGACCTCTTTGGATTGCTATCGTAAGACAATAGCTTTCCTTTTTGTTTCAAAAAAAGAAAAAATCTCCCGATTGGTGACCTCAAGCTGTCCATTTGTCTGTGGGTGACAAGGTGTGGAAATCTGATGATTTACCTCATACTTCCCTAGTAAATTCCAAAACTATGCATGATTGAAATGTGTGCCACCATCATTGATATTTGCCCGAGGAATCCCGAACCGACTAAAGATATTTTCTTTACAAAATCAATGACCACCTAGTGGTCATTGGTCTAGGTGGGGATTGCCTCAATCCATTTGGACACATAATCAACAGCGACCAGAATATACTAGTATCCAAATGTAGGGAAGGGTCCCATGAAGTCGATGCCCCAAATGTCAAAAATATCAACGGAAAGTATTGTGTTTAGGGGCATCATGTCTCTCTTGGCCATGCTCCCGAGTATCTGGTCTTGAAGTGGGTTTTCTCCTAGCTAAACACTTGCCATGTCTTGATGCATCTCTGGAGGATCAATTCCAAGTTAGCTTGGCATGACTCGAAGGAATCTCCGAAAATGGAGAAATCATCCATGAACACCTCAAGACAATCTCCTAATATGTCCAAAAAGATGGCCAGCATGCACCTTTGAAAAGTCGCGAGTGCATTGTAAAGCCCGAACGACATTCTACAGAATGCAAATGTTCTATAGGGACATGTGAAAGTTGTCTTTTCCTAGTCTTCAGGATGGATAAGGACTTGGTTATATCCCGAATAACCATCTAGGAAGTAAAAGTACTTTTGCTTAGCTAACCTTTCTAGGATTTGTTCAATAAATGGCAAGGGGAAATGATCCCTTTTGGTGGCTGTGTTCAGCTTCCTATAGTCAATACAAACTCTCCAAGAAGAAGCTGAACGGGTGGTGGTAAAGGATTCCCCTTTCTCATTAGTCATAACGGTTATTCCCACCTTTTTGGGTACAATTTGAATGGGGCTAACCCACAAACTTTCCGAGATCGAGTAAATAAGGCCAAGCCAAAGGCTTGAATTGGAATAACCTGGATTGGAAATTGATGTCTTAAGATATGGATTTTTGCAACTTTGGATGCCTTTAAGACAATTCTCTTAATAAGCATGGATGCTTTAAAATCATAGCTACTGAACCTTTGTAATGGATAGTGAAGCCTAAGAAATCAGGTTTTGATGACTTGCAGTTGAGGCTTAAAGGAGAAAGATTGACAAAACCCTAGGTCTAAAAGTCTGTCCTTTGTGTTGTGGGCTGGCAGATTAGGGTTTTACTACTCAGAGTTTGGTTAATAATGAGTGTTTGGCTAATTTGCTAAAACTTAGGTTGATAAAAATTAGATTTCATAAACTTAACGATTAACTTAAATCTATTGAGTTTTTGTGTTAAAATTTAATTTCCAACTCTTGAGTTTTGTTTTCTTAAAACACTTTGAATTATGAGTTTCTAGGGTTTAGAGTGATTACAAAGATCAAGTGAGTTTTTCGGATTTTGATTTTTGATAAAATTCCTTTGAAAAGCTGTGTTTTTAATATAATGTGTTTTGAGAAGGTTATTTTAGATTTTAAGTCTAAGTAAGGAGATTTCTGCAGAATGCTGTACATATTTATCGATACTTATTTATATACATACAAAAATCTAAAAAATTGAATATTCAAAATTCTGACCTAAGCATTTCTCTACTTAGTTTTTATTTATAGTAATTTAAACCCTGGTGTTTAAATCATCATATTTCTAGTTAATTTTGCTAGGGACTAGTAAAACTTTGGCTTGGGGGTATGATGGGAGGCTGATCATGGCTTCTAATTACCCCTAATTAACTAGTTTCCCTAGTTCATTAGCTAGGAACATGTATATATAAGGGTTAACTATGTAATAAGGGACAAATAAACAAAGGACCTTAAAATAAGTTAGAAAATGAAACATTATAAGCCAATTAATGTATTAATAACTTAATTAATAAATTGGCTCAAAATACCATTAATTAATATCTTATTTAACTTAAGTATAACTTAAGATCTACGTCTTAAATAACCTAGGTAAGCTAATAAGTAAATAAATATAAATAAATGGGTCAAAAGTGTGAATACAAGGCTTTAATATAATATTTAGCTAAGTTATAAATATATAAAAAAAAGTTAGAAAAGAAAATAATTTAAATTAACCTTAAAAACCCTTGTTTGCATTTCGATCCTTGGAATTCATTGCATTTGAGTGCTTTCCTTTCACCTAGGTCCTTAGCTTTCCTCACATTCAGGTCCCCGTGTACATCTTCATCGTTTGGTCTTCAGCCACTTCAATGGCTGATGAACAATGACGAAGACACCTCACGATCACCTTCCATCTGATGCCATTCTACCCTCGCCAAGCTCCTGGAGCTTGCATGCACCCTCTTCATTTCATCCATTGGTCCGGATTTGTCCTGAATCCTAATTAGGTCATGGCATTAACCTCACCAGTGTCAGAGACGACAGTAGCTATTAGGCCGCACCCTATAAATACAAGCCGCTTAGCCATCGCCGAACCCTATAAATACCCCTTGAACCCTACTATTTGGGTGGTTACCTCCCTACCCTCTTCTCCAACTGTAACTAACTAATAGGCTATTCTTCCTACTCCAATGACCATTCTCTGTCTCCATCCTATTCCTTCGATCGTCTCCACTCGTTCCAATCTCCGTCATCATTCACTGCATCCTCTAACAAAGCGCCAACGTTGGACTCTGCTTCCATGTCACAAAACTACCCGCCGGAGTTCTCCCTCCAACCTTCTGATTTCATCCTCCATTAAGAACCTTCGACGGAGACTCCTCGACCTCCTTCATCCTCGTAACAGTATGATTAGGTCTAGGTAAGTGTAACATAGCTTAGTTAAGTAGATTAGGAAGTTAGTTAGGTTTAAATGTTCAAATTGTATGTCATCTTCCTTAGCTTCGACGAGCTCTTTGAGCTCATTTGAGCCACTCTTTTGCCATTCTTACGCACCGATCACTTTCTTCACTTTATCATGATTTCGTAGCACTGTTCTTCCCTCA
This sequence comes from Thalassia testudinum, assembly GCA_037157565.1. Lineage (NCBI taxonomy): Eukaryota > Viridiplantae > Streptophyta > Magnoliopsida > Alismatales > Hydrocharitaceae > Thalassia > Thalassia testudinum. Next base: position 17,627,446 of record JAZHRO010000007.1, read on the forward strand.
CTCTTAGTAGTTGAATCGCCTAGTTCATTTCACAATCACCGGTGACCTCCATTTTCTACAGCAGAGGTCCCTGAGATTAGAACACACTCACTAGGGTCCTCCATCACCTTTTCGTAATCTAAGGGTCCCAATCCCATACCTAATTAGTATAATTAACTCATCAAAAATAAACACCGTATTCCATTTCAACTTTCAAGCTCTCTATCAATGGAGAGCTCGAGAGAGTTACTCCACCTAATTAATTCCCCGTAGAGCATCGCAAGGTTCTGTTGAACCTTAGCCCTTACTTAATTGAGTGAGACAACTGACTTTGAGTTCGTATAAACTCAGAGCTTAAAATTTCTAATTCCCTGATGAATCCTTTATTCAATCATCAATTTGACAAATTCATGAGCTCACGAGGTTCCTTGTGACCTCAAGAAGCTTTTAAGACCTTTAATGGTCAGTTTGATGGAATTTTGTACACTGTCAGACATTTTCTGGACTCACGGGAGCTCCGATGAACTCCAGTAAGCCGAAACCAAGCTTCAGCCCATAGAATTCTGTGTTCAGCTCTAGACTGACTATTTATGACTTTAGGAATGTGTATCTACTATTGATTTTATGTTTTGAGGCTTGGAGTTTGTTGACGACCTCTATCTTCTCCAACTCCGACGGAGTTGGTGAGTCATTTCTATTAGGGTTTAGGTTGCTGTAAGAGGTTCAGAAGCAAGAGTAAGACTTGTCTTGACCTTCTATTGATCTAAAAGCCTTTAGGACTCTCCACCAAATAAATCCCTTCGAGATCTCAGGCGATAAACTTGAAACCCTAGAATTCTAGCTCAAAATTTAGTTTTGATGATCTAAATCAATTTCAGTGATGATGTAGAGCAGATCTAGAGTTTAAATTAGGTCAAAAATTGGATAAGTGAAAAAGTCAACTTTTAGGGCTTTATAGTCAACCTCAAGTCTGATTTAGAGAATTTTTATTTAAAATTGAGGTTTGATGAGTTGAATCTATTGTTAGGATGATTCTGAGGTTGTTAGAATCGATCAAATGTTGTGTTATTGTTGTTTTAGGCCAAATTAAATTTCTGCTCAGGTTGGGTCATTTTTGAACCCATACTGAGTTCATGGTGTTCCTGGCAAGTTCCAACCATCAATTCAGTCTAGATGGGATTGTAACAACCATCAGAGGTTGTCTGATCATTTGTTGCTGGTCATTAGCTCTCCAATGGTCAATTCAGCATTTGAATTGAAGCTTTAGAGCTTCACTACGAAGCTTTGAGGCTTAGTCCTCTTCCAGAAGCCTAATAGAACTCCTTTCTCCATTAATTTGATATAGAATCACCTACTGAATAGAGCCTAGAAGTCACCTGGAGGTTAGACACTTTCTTGCAGGTCAAAAGACCTGAACTTACTTTTTGCAAGCCATGAATGGCCATGAAAATCTTTGATCTTCTCCCTTCAAATCGAAGGTCCAGATCTAACCTGAACACCAAATCGGTGTTACATACATGTATAGCATCCAAAGGGCTTTCGTTCAAGCCTTTGCTCGATTGAAATCACTTAGGGAGTCATTTGGAATCGTTGGCTGAAGTTTAGCCTGGAGTGGACGTGCATGTCCAACCTCGGGAACTATTGAGGCCCCGCATTGGTATAATATGAAAAAGGGTATTATCCTTATCGCTCATCGGCGTAGGGTGCAAAATGAATTGAGTCTGGGTGTTGGTGCGTGCGTTGCACATGCCTGCACATGTGTGTGTGTGCGCGCCTATGGGCGTGTGCATGGGTCCAAGTGGGTGTGTATGGGCCTGGGAGGCCTAAGATTGTGCATAGGCTTGAATCAAAAATAAAACACCTAAGTAAAATTAGGCTTGGACCCAGTAGGGTCTGGTCCCACCGTCTAGGGTGTGCTGTTTCCCAGACCAGTCCGAGCCACCAATTAAAAAAAACCAATTTTTTGTTTGGTTAAGTGTGAACATATATGCACAATACTGTGGGAAACTTAGAAGAGAGAAAATCTGAGAAAGATAAGTAAAGAGAATAGAGAGGGCTTGGAAGAGTAAGAGGAAGAGGAAGAAGTAGGAGATGAGAAAGAGAGGAATAAAGGAGAAGAGAGAGAGAGTAACGATAGAGAAGCAAAGAAAAGAAGAGAGGACTCAAGATTAAGAAGAAAAGAGTAGCAATAAAGAGAGAATTAGACTATTTCTTGTTGTAATCAGTTTTCTAATCTTTTACTCTTAAGAGATTTGATCTACGCTTTTATTGCAATAACATGTCTCCTTTTAATAATTTGAGCTTAATTGATGTAATAAGGCATTTGTATTCACTTGTATAACTTTTTCTTGCCTTAATCATTTGTAGTTAGTTGTAATGGGTGTAATAAGCATGTTTACTTGATTCTTAATGAAAAATCACATGTATAATTATGTTCTTTCTTAATGGAATGTTTCATGCTTTTATTTGAATATCTCTTATACAAGATTCATGCACTTAAAGTAATTTAATTATAATGAGATTCATTAAGTACTCAGTAGTTTCTGCTTAGGAATTAATGGTGAATTAATATTAAGTTATGCCTCACAGTGAACGACCTGGACTCAACCAATTAAAAAGAATTTAAAATCTAAAATGTTAGGTTAACTTGACCCTATACTACACAACCAACATAAAATAAAGTTAACCTAAGTTACTTTCTCGTGAGATTAATTAAGCCTAAATAACTTAATTAAATGTGTTGAGGAATTAAACAACAAATGGGCATGTTCCTCGAATCATTAGGTACATCCATGTCAACGACCAAGAAATCTATGGGAAAATAGAAGTTCTTGACCATGACAATTACATCCTCCATAACGCCCTTTGGTGTGGTGACCGAACGGTCTGCTAATTGTATCATTACTGAGGTTGGCCTAAGTTCTCCTAACCCAAACCTCTCATAAAGCCAGGTAAGGATTAGGTTGATGGATGCACCTAGATCCAACAGTGCCCTATCAAAAGTGTACTCCCCAATGACGCATGAAATCAAGGGGGCCACTAGATCTTTCTTATTTTGAGGAAGGTGATGCAAGATAACAGAACTTGCCTGCCTAGAGAGAATCACCTTCCTCGGAGTGGGTTCTCTTGGCTTACGCTTTTGGGTTCATAAACCTTTCAAAAATTTAGCATAAGCCGGGTGTTAGTCGCTCTGAAACAGGTTTTAAATCAACGTGTGTAGTATAGGTCATATCAACATGAAAAATAAATAGAATTTATTACTCAAATGAAAGTCCGAGCTTGAACACAGGGAGCAAGTGCCAAAATGATTCTCAAGATTGCAATTTAAGCAAATATAACAAAATTACAGGTAGTAATGATATATGAATGAAAGCGTATGTCAAATAGTATAAAAAGAATGGGGTAAAATGGTGATTAGAATCACCAATTACCCTTCACAATTATATCAAATAACTCAATAGTACTAAGAAATTAAATGCCACATAGGATAAGTGCACAATGCACTTCAAATGAAGCTCAAACAATCAGATGGCTTAACCTGTTCACTACTTTTGTGAGGCTTCTCTCTTTTTCTTCTCTACCTGTAACTTCTTTCTCTTCTGCTTAGGCTTCCTCTCCTTCTTCCTTCTTCTCACGTAAGGGGGAGATTCCTTAAATGGCTAAGTGTCGGCTATTGGTCCTGAGAGAAAAACCCCCTGCCCCCTTTGCTTTCTCTCCTTCTCACTCTGGGATCTGCCTTCTCAGGGACTTGGGTTATTAGGTATTTAGGTAGAGCGCACCTGGAACCAGAGTTGCCGGCCATGAGTGGCAGCCGAGGAGTGCTTGGCTAGGCAAGTAGTTGAATGCACCAGACTAGTGTGAGTAGTGTTACGAGCGAGGTGCGTGAGGGGCACAGGGACCTCACCCCCTGTGCTAGTTGAGGCAAACAACTTGTGGCAAGAATTCAATTTATATCACTTCACCACTTATGCTTTTTCGGATATGGGACTAAATGTCCTTGCTTTCTTCCATGTGTAGCTGCTGCTGGTGGATTGGTCAATTGCAGGTGGAGGAGTGATCAATGCTCCTAATTGACCAGCTGGTTGTGACCCTAGAAGAGTGCCATGCGACCTAGAGCTAGTAAGCCATGACCATGATCTGGAGCTTCTTTGAAGAAGCTCCAGCAATGGCAGCTTCACTTGTGGCATGAAAACAAGAACAAGGCCTAATGGCCACATCAAAATAGTTTAGAACCTTCGTCGGATGTCATGGTGTTCAATGGGGGTGGTGGTGTGCTGTGAGTGCTTGTGAGGAGGTTTGATGACCTCAAGAAGGCTGGCAAGAGATGGGTCTATTCAGCGGAAGGTTTAGAGGGGCAATTGACCTAACTAGGTTAGGGCTTTTGCTCCTCGAGTTGAGGCAGTGGTGTAGGGATGAATGGCAAGGAGTTTAGTGGTGTGTGGAGCAAGATGTGCCTCACCGGAGTAGTGGCCAGACGTGGAAGAGATGACAATGAATGGGTAGTAGCATGGTTGAAATTGAGTGTGGTTGAGATGAAAATGACGTAGAGGAGTCAGGGGACTTATGTAGGTAGTTGGCAGACGATGGGGAGTCAAGGCGACGCCAATTGCAGTATGGTCGGCATCGGGGAAGAAAGTGCTCTGGTTAGTAGGAATCAGTGAGGAAGACGAAGGACGGGATGTCAGCTGGTACAGCACGATGCAGAAGAGAGCAAGGGAGATAAATCCGCCATTGGTGTTGCGTGCAGACGAAGGATGGAGCCAGAGGAGCTCACAAGACATCAAGGGGCTTTGGCCGGATGGGGAGAGATGGAATTAAGGGGGAATCCGGTCGAATTCGAGCGTGGAATCTTCAGTCTGATCTGGGGGTCCTTTTATAGCCTTGGAAAGCTCGTCGGAGATAGGAATTCCAAGATACCGTAATCTCTCATGCATTCATATGAGAGATTGGGAAGGTTTGAGTGCATGGGAATTCGCTCAAAAGGAAGGGAATTCCTTGATGAACTTCCCCTTCAAATTTGAGAGGGATTCGTCAAGGAATCAAGGAGAACATGACAAATTTAGGTCGCCAGAACTTGTAGGAATAGAATTCATGGTGGTAGGGACCTATTTGAAGAAAATGATGATAAAGATAAGGTTCTTTTTCTAAGAAATTCAATAGCTATGGATCCATTTGGAATAAAAGAAATGAGACTTGGACCAAGGTGCAAACTAGGTTGAAACTATCTATGATTGGGCCTAAATTTTAATATAAACCTAATCTTGACGTAAAGAATCCAGCGGTGAAGTTGGATTTTGGGTTTGACCTAGTTTGGCTAGGTAATTTGCATAATTACACAAATTAGAGCAAATGTCTGTCTAGGACTCTATTTTAGTTGAAGACAGGTTCTGATGGTCAAATTGAAGGTAACAAACCCTAGAGAATATTTTTCTACAAATTTTAGAGGGTTTAGCTAAATTCCAAACGAAAAGCTCAGCTAATTAAGCGAGTCTATTTTTAGGGTTTTGGATGCCCATTAAATCCTATAATGCATGAAAATCCATTTCTGTCTGTTCTAACCAACTTATTATACTCTTAAGACCATTTGACCTTTGTTCCACCCTAGAGAGAACCTGTGGTTATTCTATTTTTGTGATAGAATGGTAATTTTGCATAAATAACCCTGTATTCTTATTTTCTTCTCAAATCAATGTTTAATGCCCTTAAGACCTTCTGATGGATATATAGGAGCTTTTATTGACTTAATCAGATTAAACAGAGCTAGTTATGACTCATGATGGTGTTCCCATCATACCCCCATGCCTAGCTTTTGCTAGTGCCTTCGCAAAATCCTATGGAATTAACTTAAATTCTAGACTATGCCTTTTTATGCTCAGATTTCTACTGTATGCTTTCTTTTGATGATTAGGCCTGAATGCCGATAGTAGGCCTAGAGGTACTCAAGTACCAACCAAGATCCGTACCTGGCCATCTATAGCGTCAATCCACTGTGAAGGTTTCTAAGGCCCACAGGAACTAACTTAAGGTTCGTTCAACTCTGTGGTTAAAGGACCCGTGCTTGTAACATGTTTTAACCCAAGTTTAGTTTGTAGTGCGTTTTTGTAAGAGAGTGACAAAAGTTTTTTCTTTTATTTTTAGAGAGTTTCCTCTCTCTTTTCTTTCTTTATTTTTAGCTTCAGATTGGCTTTACAACATGGTCTATATCGGGTTCCTAGCTCTCACCATCAATCCTTGTAGGGTCCCTGGAAATCGATGCTTCGAGATAGCACCTCCCATGGCAACCCCCAGAACCCTGGCTTTCCATATTTCGGGACAATCCCACCCATGGTGTTCTGTAGCTAAATCCAAGCCCTAGCAATCAATATTTCGTGATAACGCCACCCATGGCATCTGAATCAGCATAAGGTGCTTACATGTCCCCACCAGGATATTCAGATATCCTAGGAGACAAGTACTGAGGAGATGGTATGTTATTGCGCATCTTTGAGGAAAATTTCCCGCCTCTCCATGCCGGGAACTCTTCCAAATCAACTTGTGTTGATCAGTCGCTCCTAATCTTTGTAGCTTTTTCAGAATAGAAGTAATGCATTTGTGTGATTTTGATAATTTAGCACACTAAACCAGACAGTGTGTGGATTATGGTGCTTAGGTTAGCAAGTACCTCAAACCAGAGGTCAGTTAACTAGGCCGAATAATCCCTAAGCCATAGACCTAATACTAAAGCTTCCATTTTCCCCAACTTTTTGAGGACTATCCAGATCTTAACGAATACTTGAATTTTTAAGCCAAAACACATGACCAAGAGGCATAAGATCAGCATTCATACTAGTCTCTTTTGTCTCTTAGCACCGTTTGCCTTTTCTATTTCCTTCATTTTGATTTAGTCAAGAACTAAGTAGATTCCTTAATCTTTTATGAATGACTATCTATTTTCATTTCAAACTATGCTCCTCTTTGACATTTATGTCACCTCCCCTTTTCCTCCTCAAGAATGATATGCAATTTTCAAAATTCCCCCCCTTCTCCATCTTTTTTTTCTTTTATCAATTTTTTTAGTTTTTTTGTTTCTTTGGGCTACGTATTTTTTTGATGAAACCCCTTCTTGTGACGTGATTCTCACAGCATTTTGCACATTAATACCCCCCCGTGCCTACGATTTGCAATGTCCTCATTGTAAATTAGGTGGGTTCGAATTCAACTTAGATCATACATTAGAATAGGTTTTGGGTGGGTGGTCGAGTCAGGGTGACTGCCATTGACGATTTCAAGCTCTGGTACGGGTACTAGAGGTGGAGTTGGTTGTTCTAATGGACGAACCCTAAAGTGCAATATGAGTTGAGCACGGGATGTGTCAAGAAGGGTCTCGGGCTTTTCAACAAGATGATGGGTTGCCTCCTGTTATGCATTAAGTTTAACGCCATCAGCCAAGCGTAATGAGCTCTGGGAGAACGGAGATCAAAAGATGCCTCAACCAGGTTTGTATCAGTGAGTTCAACGAACGGCTTAAGTCGCCAGCCATTCATAATAAGAGGTTCAGAATCAAGGTTGGGTTGACTGATTTCAACAGCTCCATTTCCAAAAATCTATCTGATAAGATATGGTCTAATCCATTTTGATATGAATTTTCTTGGGAACAATTTGAGTTTAGCATCAAAGAGTAGGACTTTCTGACTAAGGTGAAAGATCTTTCTGGATATGTGCTTGTCGTGAAAGGCCTTAACCCGCTATTTGTAAATTTGCGAGTTCTCACACACATCATTGCATAGTTCATCGATCTCGCTCATTTGAATCTTTCTGTGGGTTCCAGCCATAGAAAGATCTAAATTACACTTCCGTACAACCCAATAAGCTTTGTGGTCCAACTCAATGGGGAGCGGACATGCCTTCCCGTGCACCAATCTGAAAGGAGACATGCCTAATTCAGTCTTGTGGACAGTCCTATAAGCCCGCAAGGCTTCCGGAAGTCAAGACAATCAATCTTTCCTATCAGGTCAGATAGTGTCCTGAATGATTTTCTTGATCTCCCGATTCGATAGCTCAGATAGATCGTTGGTTTGGGGGTGATAAGGAGTAGAGATTCAGTGACACACCCCATATTTGATCATCAGTGATCTGAACTAAGTATTTGTGAAATAGTTCCCTCCATCAGAGATAATGGCATGTGGAATTCCAAACTGAGAAAAGATGCTATGTTGAATGAAATTGATTACCACGTTATGATCATTAGTTCAGGTCGGGATGGCTTCGATCCATTTGGACACATAGTCAATAGCGAGAAGAATGTACTCGAAGCAGTTCGAGAGAAGTAAGGGTCCCATGAAATCAATCCCCTAGATATCAAAGATTTCTCATGCGAGAATCAGCTGTAACAGCATCATATCGTGGTGGCCCATGTTGCCCAAGGTCTGGCAACAAGTGCATGCCTTACAGTAATCGTATGCATCCTAGAAAATTGTGGGCCAATGAAAGCTGTAGTGGAGGACTTTTGCTACGATTTTATGTCCAGAGATGTGTCCGCCGTAGGTCTGGTCATGGCAGAAGGATAGAATGTCCTAAATTTTCGCTTTCGGGATGCACCATTTGATGATCTAATCAGCACCAATGCGGAAGAGGTGCAGATCTTCCCAGATATTGCACATGGCGTTGGAAAGCAATTTGTCTTTCTTGGCCTTCTGCCAATCGCACAGGATCTGATGTGATGCCAAGTAGTTGACCAAATTAACAAACCAAGGAAGTCCCGCACTAATAGTCAGGAGGTGCATATCAGGAATTTGCTTAGTGATGGGTCCGAAAGGGTTGATAATGTCAAAAGGAAGCGGGATAAGTGGCCATCTACCACGTTCTGCTTTCCCGCTTTATCGCGAATCTCAAGATCAAATTCTTGCAAGAGCAAGATCCATCAGATTAATCAAGGATTCGTGTCCTTATTCATGATGAGGTGCCTCACTGCAGTGTGATTTGAATATATGTTAACAGGGGAACCCAAAAGATATGATCTGAATTTCTGTAGGGAAAATACTACGACTAGTAGCTCATTCTCAATAATTGTGTAGTTACACTGAGCCTCATCAAGTGTCTTGCTAGAGTAGTAGATGACCACAGGTTTTCCATCTATTTTCTACCCAAGTATCGCACCCATAGCATAATCAGATGCATCGGACAAGAACTCAAAGGATTCAGACCAATCAGGGGACTACAGGATAGCTGCTTAGGTAACTCGATCATGTAGGATCTCATACGCCTGAGTGCACTCCTCGAAGATTTCAAAGGAGACTGCTAAACGTCAACTTATCATCATTCTTTTGCATTAAAATAATCCAAGCTCTTAGGGTTTTGCTTCACAAATGGGTTTTTGGGGTTGCATTTAGTTATAAATTAGGACAGACATGCATTGCATTTTTCGTGCCTTTTTAATGTGTTTTTGTGAGTGTTAGGGATGAACAAATATATAGATCTCTAAAACCCTAGCACTCAGGAAGCCAACTGGTGAAGAAGAAGCTTAGACTAGCTGGAACGTAGCTTGATCCAACTCACCACAGTTGCAATCCAGCTCACTTGGACTAGGGTTAGCTCATCCTAAGTCCATTCAACTCATCTCAGCTGAATGGCAGCTCAAGAGAGCTCATCTTAGCTCACCCTAGCTCAGGTCAACTCAGATCCAGCTCAACTTAGCAGAGTCTAGCTCATCTCAGTTCCCACTGGTCCACAGGGTGCTCAAGCAAGCTCAACTGAGTTGACTGGAGTTCACCCCAGCTTAGCTTCAGCTACATCCAGCTCCACTCAACTCCAGCAAGCTGAAGATGAATTCATTCCAGCTCAGGAAGCTCAAGTCCAGCTCCCAGGGACTCAACTTAGTTGAGCTAGGCTACCTTAGCTATCTCAACCAGCTCAATCCTCCCTGGGATAACCAGACCCAGCTCACCTTAGCTCCACTCAACAGAAGCCAGCTCACTTTAGCTTGTCTTAGCAGCTAGCAAAGAACTAGCAGGCTAAGCCAACTAGAGTAGCCCCATGTTGACCTCTTCAGTAGCTGCCAACTCTAATTCAACTCCAAACTATTCATATCTAGCTCCTCTCCTCAAACCCTAAGCTCCACATGCCTACTCCTCCACTCCACTACTAGCTAAGCTAGCTTAGATTATCTTATCTTAGCTAGCATCCAGCTCCTTGGCCATCCATCAGCCATAAATTAACCCTAGCTAGCTCCATTTACTAAATAAACTCAGGTCCACCTAGCTAGCTCCACTTCTACTCAAGTTGCCACCACCTTCTTCACCACCCTTCACCCCTCAATCACCACAAAAAGACACCTAAATGTTGGCACCAAAGCCACCCTAGCCAACCCCCTTTTTGGCACCAACTTCAACTCCCTTATCCACCGTACACATAACCCTTCTAAGCCACATCCACCATCCACCTCAACCCCCTTCTAGAAGCCTACAGGTTGGTGCCAACCCATGACACCTCTTCATGGTTGGTGCCACTTTTAGGTGTCCCTTGGCCACCCATAACTACCACCTTACATCCCTTAGGTGGCACCAACTCTCCTTAGCCCTAGGATCACCTAACCACCCCCATCTTCCCATCTTAGCCATCCATCTCAAGAGTCACCCTAACCCTCTCATCCTACCCTATAAAAAGACCAACACCCACCACCTTACAACCCATCCTTGGCTAGCAAAATATCTCTCATATTCTACCTAAGGCTCACGCCCAAGAGAGAAGAAGAAGAAGATTAAGGGGATACTCTGTCCCCTTGGTGCCTTCCCCTCTTCGCTTATCTCTTGTGCCCACGCCAGCCAAAGGAGAAGCTAGGCAAGGAAGACCTTTGGAGGAGGTCTTGAAGGTGTTCCACGCCACCTTGGAGGAGAAGCATAAGGGTGGTACACACCCTCCATTGGAGAAGGATATTTAAGGTGGAAGCTTCCACCTTGGAGGAGCCTTTCAAGGAAGGAGAAGGAGAAGCCCTTTTCAAGCATAGGAGCCACTATGCTTGGAGCAAGGAGCTTTCCCTCTTCACCATCACTTCCAGAGGATTTGTGTTTTACTTTATTTATTGCATTTATCCTAGTAGTATAAGCATTCCTCTACTATGCTTTTATGTAAAACACTTTTGCATCAATCAAGTTACCTTCAATTCTACTTCATTTTGTTGCAATTCCTTTTATAATCTAGTTTCTAGCACTTTACACTCCTTCTCCCTAATTAATCTTGACCTCCACGTGTCTAGAGTGAGCTTAAGGAGAATCTCTAGTTGTCACTTTAGTAGTAGTGTAGTGAGTTAGGTGTTAGCCGTTTTTCATTGCCAACAAAACTAGTGCTGTCGTTATTTCAAAACCCAAAAAAAGTACATATTTAAAAAGACCAGAAAGAAAGTTGATTTCCATTTTCGAGGAAGAGACTAATTTTTGCAACCAAATTGCCTCCTTGGATGACCCTAGATACCCCACTATCTAGGTTATAAATTTAAAAGCGTATGTGATTTCGCATGTTACGACTTAAAAACCTACTTTTACCAATCACGCCAAATTTTGCATCACTTTTTTGCGCCATTGCTGGGGAGGCACAACTTTGCATTTTAATTGATTCTCTTGCTTGAAGTGGATCTCATCCCCTTGTCTCTCATTTCTCTCGTGTGTGCAGGAACTACAGCAAGAAAGCGGGAATTTAGAAGTGAGAGCTCAAAGTTCCTTTTCTTCCCACGATTTCAGGTTGGTTCCCCATTTCTTATCACATTTAGGCTAAAAGACTACCAAAAAAATATGAAACTTGGCTTTCAAGATCCTAAACACTTTAATTAAGTGGAGTGGTGCCCATAAAAATCCATTGTTTGCTTGTATGCTTCATTAAACACCACTCCAATCCTAGTGTTGGTGTTCAATTTTTCGGGTCCAGATTTTTGTCTGGATTTAAAAACTCAATTCCTAGCACCACAAGTCTCCTAAAATTCTGAAATTTAGGATAGTGATTCCAAATCAAGTTAGGAATGTCCGTTCCAAATTTCAAAAAATTTGGGTTTGTATTTAATTTTCAAAAATTCATGGACTGCCGAGGGGTCACACCCTCTGAGCTTCCTATTTTGCTACTATCCATGAATTTTTAGAATTTATATACTCATACAATTTTTGTGAAATTCTACATCTCACATAAATTCACCAAAATTTTTTGAGGCCAGTGGTGGTACAGAAAGTCTAGAATACCCACGGGTACCATTTCTGAACTTTGACATGAGCACAAATAAAAATTAAAAACAAATATCAAACAAATTCCTAAAATCTTACAAAAATCATTTCTGAAATTCTTGTTTGATTTTACGTAAGGTAGTGGTGTTGGTTGCATTGTTTGGACCACTAATTCAAAAAGCCTAAAAATAATTCATTGGTAGTAATTTTCTGTTTTAGGGTTTAAATCCAATTAGGGTTTCTTTCTTGCCTTTTAGTACCACTACACAAAGAAAACACATCATCACCAATACAACTTATTTTCTTTGATTGTGGAAGTTTAAAACTTGTTTGAACATTTAAAAAGAGAAACCCTAAAACACATTCAATTAAATTGAATCCTAAAAGACAAACATACAAAAAATTGTGTGACAACTTATTTTTAATTGGAACCGCTTTCCAATTCTTGTGCACACAATAAAAATGAAAATAATAGGACAACAGCCCAATCAACACCCCCCACATTCTGTGTGCACACTAGTATCCTAGACCTAATTAAAATTGGTAGCAATTTGAACCCCAAGGTTTTCATCAACTTAGGCTTGCTATATAGGTCTTACCTTTTCTATAGTTAATACCAATTCTGTCATCTATATCTAGTGTTCAGGCTGAGGGGCCAAGCCAAACAACGAGGCGTGGATTTGTATAAGCACCTGGGGATTTTCTCGAGAAAAGTTTGGGCCCAAACCTCCCTTTAAGCAACTTAGCTAGATTTGTTGACAGAACGGGTATTCATTATTGATTACTTATTTCATAAGTAGACCAAGTCTTAGGTTTATTTTTAGGGAGTCACATTTATGTTAGGTCTAGAATTGGTTGTTTAAATTGCACACTTTCTCTCATCTCTTTCTCTTCTCCACCCCTCCAATTCTTCCAAAACAGTGCATGCACCGGCGAAGGTCCCAAAAATTATTTGTTTCCTTCTCCCTCCTCTTCTAAAAAAATGGAAAACCCAGGAAGCCTACAAAAAAATTCTGCTTCCACTTCTAACCCATTAGCCGACCCACAAGCTGACTTCTCCCTCCCTCACCTCCCTCATCTGGAGCAACCAGAAATTCCTGCAGGGCCAGGTGACCCTCCAATTCTAACTCAAAATACAAACCCCTTTGCCTTGATGGTCAACCATTTGGTTTGGCTGCAACAAAATCAAGAACATTTGGCAAGGACTGTAACGAACCTAGTTAACCAAGGGCAAAACCCACCACCCTGCCAACTGTCTGTCCTTCCTCTTAAGGATTTCTATGATCCTTCCAATTATGAGAAAAGACCCAGGGTGGTCATACCACAAGGGTATTTTGACATCAAACCAACCATTCTAAATCTTATCAAGCATTTTCATGGTCTTCCAAGAGAGGACCCTTTTTGTCATCTCAAGGAATTAACTGTCCTCACTTAAACCACTCATTCCCGCAATGTGAAAGAAGACATGTGGTTAATGGGACTTTTTCCTCTCTCTCTTAAACATAAGACTTCACATTGGTTTAGAATGGTTGGCCACCCGATTACCACCTTGCCCCAATTGAAGAGCATTTTTCTAAAAAAATTTTTTCCAATCGGTCTAACTAATGCTTTAAGAAGATCCATAATGACCTTTCAACAAAAAATTGGTGAACCTCTCCATGAAGCCTGGGAAAGATTTCAAGAACTTTTAAGAAGTTGTCCCCACCTTGAAATTCTGCAATGGCAGTTAGTGCAGATCTTCTATCATGGATTAGAAGATCAATTGAAGCAATTTGTGGATGCCTCATGTGGGGGCAATTTCTTTAATAAAGATGCCGAAAGTGACTATCTCCTCTTTGAAGAAATGAGTGAAAACTCATTTAATATGACCTCAATGGACACTTTTGGTAGAACACAAAACCCAGACATGGAGTCCATGAAATTGACTCCAAATCCACCTCTGTTCCAATCACTCAGGATGATCTATATATGTTAACTCAACGATTGGACCAGATGCAAATTCACCAGAAAAAGATGGAAGAAAAGCTCACAAACAAATAAGCTCCACACTTTAACTCTCCACACACTAACACTCCACCACTTCTTCGAAGAGAAAATCTGCACAATATTGATGCCACACCAGCTGGTTAGTAGTTTCCAACTGATTTCCCACAGGAATTAACTGGGAATTTTGATCAAAATATTTTTGATCCCACCACAGAAAATATTTATGCTCTCCAAGTGCAAATTAGAAACCCCTCCAACACTTTCAACCAAAGCTGGAGGACTAACCCGAATCACTCCTAGAAAAACCCAAACCCGATTTCGTTTCCCAAACAAAATCATTTTGGGACTTAAGGGCCACCTGTATATCAACCATGACCATCCCAGGACGATATCAACACTAAGGTCATGAAAACTCTGCATGGCATGCAAAATCAAATGACAGAAGTAACACGCATGATTACCAACTTGCAACACCAAGTTAAGGTTACTCCTGATCATCGACCTGTTCAGAATTTATTTTCCCAACCCATGCCCAACCCAAATAACTAAAGGAATCAGTTGCAAGGTGGACATCCCAGTCAACCCATTCAACTAGCACGTTAGCATCCCCCAGGTTTCAATAACAGTCAGGCTTCCCGTCCTCATCCTAAAAACAACCAGACTGCAACTACAGTTACTTAGAGGAATGGGAAAACCACTCAAGATCCCCTGCCTGTTAAAGAAACTCATTTTAATGAAAAACAAATCAACTCTTCCCCATCTTCCTCTCACATTGTTCAGGAACCAATTAATGCAAAACAGGGAAACCCTACACCATTTCCACAAGCCCTCCATTCTTCAACAAATAAGAAAAAGAAGAAATCCGAGCCCACTGATAAGGAATTAATGGATTTATTTGGGCAACTTGAAATTGACATCCCTCTCCTAGATGCCATAAAATACATCCTTGCCTATGCAAAATTCCTAGAAGATTTGTGTACCCCAAAATGGTGATCCTTCCTGAGACAGTCAGCTCAGTTGTGCAGAGTCGATTGCCTCTTAAGAGAAAAGATCTAGGCACCCCCTGATTCAAGTTATCATTAATGATACTTCTTTTGATCGCGCTTTGCTGGATCTCGATGCCTCAATTAATCTTATCCCCAGAATTATTCTTAAGGATTTTAAGATTGGTGAATTAAAGCCTGTTGAGGTTACTCTTCAATTAGCCGACCAATGTACAATTAAAACAAAGGGAATTGTTGAGGTTGTTCTTGTCCGAGTCAAAAATTATCTATTTGCAGTAGAATTTTTAGTCCTGGACATAGAGGTATTGGAAGCATTAAAGTTCGCCCCTGTAACTCTTGGAAGACTATTCTTAGCCACCACCAGCACAAATATTGATTCTGATTCAAGGAAAATGAAGATCATGTGTGGCAGCGAATCTGTAGCCCTAGATATTTTCCAAGCTTCTAGGAGGTTCCAAGAACCTGATTTCTTTGATGATTCGGATTCAGAAATAGAAAATATTGTGGTGGAAACTTTGCAGATTTCACATTTAGGTTCTTGTTTTGCCACTAACACAGTTCCTGAATAATCCATTTCTTCTCACCCTTCCACCCTAACCACACATTTAGCTGACCCTTTCACTCTCATGTCACCACTAACACAAAAAGCAGAAATTCTTTCAGAGCCGGGCCCACAATTAAAATTAAAACCTTTACCCGACTCCCATAAATATGTTTTCCAGGGTCCAAATCAGACCCTGCCCCTGATTATAAATTCTGAACTTACTGGGGCACAAGAACTCAAACTTCTCCAGGTTTTGAGTAAATACAAGAAAGCTATTGGCTGGACCCTTTCTGATCATAAGGGTATTCATCCATCCTATTGTACACATCGTATATATTTAGAGGACCATTCTTAGCCCTCCCACCAACCACAAAGGCACTTGAACCCAAATATGCAGGAGGTGGTAAAAAAGGAGATTATTAAGTGACTTGATGCTAATATCATCTACCCCATTTTTCACAGCTCTGGGTTAGTCTAACACAAATTGTGCCCAAACGGGCTGGACTAACAGTTGTCACCAATGACAATGGGGAGAATATAGCCACTCAAACGGCCTCTTCTTGGCGAGTGTGTATTGATTACAGAAAATTAAACACCACCACCAAGAAGGACCATTTTTCACCGGCTTTTATTGATAAATGTTGGAGCAATTAGCTGGATTGGATTTTTACTATTTTATGGACGGTTATTTAGGTTAGCAGTTCATTCTGAGGACCAGGATGAAACAACTTTCACCTACCCCTTTGGAACCTTTTCTTTCCGAAGAATGCCCTTCGATCTTTGCAATGCACCTACGACTTTTCAAAGGAGTATGCTTGCAATATTTTCAGACCTGGTAGGTGAATGCTAAGTCTTTATGGATGACTTCTCTATTTTTGGAGATTCTCTTGACCATTGTCTCAATAACCTTGAAAGAACTCTCCAAAAATGCATAGAAGTCAATCTAGTCCTCAATTTGGAAAAAAGTCATTTCATTGTCCAGGAAGGAATTGTGTTTGGGCCATGTTATTTCAAAACAAGGAATCACGGTAGATAAAGCAAAAATAGATGCTATATCTAAGCTCCCACCACCCACTACTGCCAAATAGATTAGATCCTTTTTGGGTCATGTGGGTTTCTACCATAGATTCATACAAAATTTTTCCCAAATCTCCAAGCCCTTAAGTCAGTTGCTTACTAAATACCAGCCATTCGATTTTAATGATAAATGCCTGGAGAGTTTTTTGAGGTTGAAGGAGGTTACTGAGGCACCAATTTTACAGGGACCTAATTGGAATAATCCCTTTGAATTAATGCAGATGCCTTAGATTTTGCTGTGGGGGCCATTCTAGGGCAAAGAATTGGCAAGAAGCCCGTTGTAATCTATTATGCTAGAAAAACTCTTGATGTTGCACAATGGAATTACACGGTTACTGAAAAGGAACTTCTTGCAATTGTATTTCCTTAGAAAAATTTAGATCTTATCTTTTGGGGTCACATGTCACTGTATATACCGACCACTCAACACTTTAATATTTGCTGACAAAGAAAGATGTGAAACCGCGCCTTATCCATTGGATCCTACTGCTCCATGAATTTGACCTCGAAATCAAGGGTAAGGCGGGATCACATAATGTAGTGGCCGACGATCTCTCTCGTCTTATGAAGAATGACATAATGACCCTACCTGATCAATTCCTCGATGAAAGTATTTTAGCTGCTACTACTCTCCCTTGGTTTACGCCCATCACAAACTACTTAGCAACAAAACGAATCCCAATTAATTGGCCAAAATTAAATGGGATAAGTTCTTTGCTGATATTAAATTCTATTTTTGGGAGGAGCTCGACCTTTTCCACATTTGTGCCGATCAGGTCATTCGACGATGTGTCCCTGATTCTGAAATCCAGGATATTTTGACACATTGTCACTCAATGGCTTGTGGCAGACATTTTTCGGGTAAGAAAACTGCAGCTAAAATCTTTAATGTGGGATTCTTTTGGCCCAGCTTGTGCAAAGATGCTAATAATTTTGTTCGGTCCTGTGTGTGTTGCCAGAGCATCGGCAACATGACTTAGAAGGATATGATGCCCCTTAATCCTATTTTAGAGGTTGAAATTTTTGATGTTTGGGCCATCGACTTCATGGGACCGTTCATCAGCTCTGGTGCATATTTATATATACTAGTCGTAGTCGACTATGTATCGAAGCGGATAGAAGCAATGCCCACCTGCACTAGTGATCACCATGTGGTTGTCAAGATTCTTAATAAAAATATTTTCTCAAGATTCGGCATTCCGAAAGCCATTATCGGTGACGGAGGCTCACATTTCACTCATTCACAATTCTGTCACCTTCTTTCTAAATATGGGGTTAATCACAAAATTTCCATACCTTATCACCCCCAAACAAATGGCCAGGCAAAAGTTTCTAATCGGGAAATTAAAAATATTTTACAAAAGATGGCTAGGCCCAACCGTAAAGATTGGTCCACCAAATTGGACGACGCTCACTCATTCACAATTCTGTCACCTTCTTTCTAAATATGGGGTTAATCACAAAATTTCCATACCTTATCACCCCCAAACAAATGGCCAGGCAAAAGTTTCTAATCGGGAAATTAAAAATATTTTACAAAAGATGGCTAGGCCCAACCGTAAAGATTGGTCCACCAAATTGGACGACGCTTTATGGGCTTACCATATCGCTTTTAAAACCCTGCTCGGCATGTCTCCCTTCTTTCTGATTTTTGGGAAGGCATGCTATCTCTCGGTAGAACTAGAACATAGGGATTTTTGGGCAATAAAATAATTAAACATGAATTTATCTAATGCTGGTATCCATCGAAAACTACAATTATCTGAATTGGAAGAATTAAGTAATTTTTCCTACGAAAATGCGAGAATTTATAAAGACCAAACAAAGAAATTTCATGATGAAAGCATTGTTCGGAAACACTTTGATGTTAATCAACATGTTTGGCTTTTTGATGCTAGATTATGTCTTTTTCCTGGAAAATTAAAATCCAAATGGACCGGCCCCTTTATTGTCCACAAAACTTATCCATATGGCTCTGTTGATCTTTTTGATCCTATAACTAATACAACATTTCAAGTCAACAGCCAATGTTTAATGCCCTATTTTGATCATACCCCAAATCATCCATCTGAATTCTTCGATTTCACTGAACCAACCACCTTTGATCACTAATGCAAACTACGCCTGGTTGAATGGGGTAAAAGATAGCACTGGATGAGAGGTAACCCATCATTTTTCTTGCTTTCCTTTTTGCTTTCTTTTTACAGGTTTTGACCATCCTAAACCTAACCGCTATTCATTAAGGTGATCCCTTTTCCCTCCTAATTAATGAGGACATTGCAAATCTTAAGCATGGAGGGGTGTTTTTAAAATTTGTTGATCTATTTAGGATTTTCAAAACCTAAAAAAATGCATTTTTCTTTAGTTATTTTCCTGCTTGCATACCCAAAAAAATAAAATGTTGACAACTTTTTGAGGAAAAAGTTTGAAATTGGGACTAAGGTTGAAAAATTCACTTTTGGTACAATGGGATTTAATCCTTAACAAACTAGGGATGAGGATGCAGATTTGATCTTTAGAATTTCAAGGTCTATTTTTAGACTAGATCAGATATCCTTCTCTAAAATTCCACCTGAACTCATGATAGTTCTGGTGACTTGATCCTCTTTTGTAATATGGAAAGTATCTGGCTTAGTTTCTGATTCAAAAACTTGCATTTCTTGCGGAACTTCCTGTGTCAAATTTCACACACAAGCCAACACTTAAAAATAACTAAAAATTAGAAAAACTCCCTTGTTTGGACTTAGAAAAAGTCTGAAGTAGATCATTGGTTTGAGCTCCCACCGCCGAGGAGGAAAATGCCTCCTTTTATTATGCGATGTTATTGGCTCGGTGTTGCTCCATATCAATATTTCATATCTTTAGACAGAGTCTTAAAGCACATTTTAGTAGCTCAAGTGTCTTGGATGGTGCTTTACCTATAGTGTCGAAGCAAGAGCTTGAATTTACTTGGAGTGCCCTTTTATACCGCATTGTGTTTTGTGGTTGTGAGACCCTGGGTGGTGTCATGGATAGTGCTATCACGAAGTATTGGTGCCAGAGCCCCCTTGAGGATTAGTAACGGAACTGATGATCTCGACACATCTATTATAAGACTAAGCTAAAAATAAGCATGGGGGAGAGAAAAAAAAATTTTAACCAAAAACAAGCCCTTATAAATGTTTGCATTTCACAAGCACAGACACACGATTTTAAAGGATATTGCAAGTTGCGAATCAGATTCATAAGCTAGAAAAATCCTAAAAATAGAAATTTCAAGTCTTTTGAATTAACAAGGGGTTAATTTGTTAATTTTCTGGAGGATATATTGATCCTGTTTTGTCCAATTTTTGTATCCAAAAACAAATCCCGATATTTGTCCTTAACAAATCCCATGCCTTCTATGTTTAGATCAACCAAGGTCCCTTAATCTTTTTCTCCTTAAAAGTCGAAAAAAATTAGATTTCCCAAAAGTTCCATTTTATAAATTAAATTTTTGCTAAAATTCTAGCAAAAGATAAACATGGGAGTGTGATAAATGCCAGTTTGTTATCATTCTTTTGCATTAAAACAATCCTAGCTCTTAGGGGTGTGATAAATCCCGTGCCTTCGCAAACGGGTTTTTGGGGTTGCATTTAGTTATAAATTAGGATAGGCATGCATTGCATTTTTCTTGTCTTTTTAATGTGTTTTTGTGAGTGTTAGGGATGAACAGATATATAGATCCCTAAAAGCCTAGCACTCAAAAGGGCAACTAGTGAAGAAGAAGCTCAGACTGGCTGGAACTCAGCTTGATCCAGCTCACCACAACTGGAATCCAGGTCACTTGGACTAGGGTTAGCTCATCCCATTCAGCACGTCTCAGCTGAATGGCAGCTCAAGAGAGCTCATCTTAGGTTACCCTAGCTTAGGTTAGTTCAGATCCAGCTCAACATAGCTATGTCTTGCTCATCTCAGCTCCCACTAGTCCATAGGGAGCTCTAGCTAGCTCAGCTGAGTTGACTAGAGTTCACCCCAGCTCAAGTCCAACTACATCGATCTCCACTCAACTCCTGCCAGCTGAAGAAGAATTCATTCCAGTTCAAGAAGCTCATGTCTCGCTCCCGGGGACTCAACTTAGCTCAACTTAGTTGAGCTAAGCTACCTTAGCTATCTCGACCAGCTCAATCCTCCCTGGGAGCACCAGACCCAACTCACCTTAGCTCCACTCAACAAAAGCCAGCTCACTTTATCTTGGCTTAGTAGCTAGCAAAGAACTAGCAAGCTAAACCAGATAGAGTAGCCCCATGTTGACCTCTCCAATAGCTGCCAGCTCTAATTCAGCACCAGACTCTTCATATCCAGCTCCTCTCCTCAAACGCTAAGCTCCACTTGCCTACTCCTCCACTCCACTACTAGCTAAGCTAGCTTAGATTAGCTTAGCTTAGCTAGCATCCAGCTCCTTGGCCATCCATCAACCATAAATTAACCCTAGCTAGCTCCATTTACTAAATAAACTCAAGTCCACCAAGCTAGCTCCACTTCTACTAAACTTGGCAACACCTTCTTCACCACCCTTCACCCCTCAATCACCACCAAAAGACACCTGAATGTTGGTGCCAAAACCACCCTAACCACCCCCCTTTTTGGCACCAACTTCAACCCCCATATCCACCCTACACATAACCCCTCCAGGCCACATCCACCACCCGCCTCAAACCCCTTCTAGAAGTCTAGAAGTTGGCTCCTACCCATGGCACCTCTCCATTGTTGGTGCCACTTTTAGGTGTCCCTTGGCCACCCATAACCACCCCACTTACGTCCCTTAGGTGGCACCGACTCTCCTTAGACCTAGGATCACCTGACCACCCCCATCTTACCCATCCATCTCAAGAGTCACCTTAACCCTCTTATCCTACCCTATAAAAAGACCAACACCCACCACCTTACAGCCCATCCTTGTCTAGCAAACTACCTCTCATATTCTACCTAAAGCTCATGCTCAAGAGAGAAGAAAAAGACAAAGATTAAGGGGATACTCTGTCCCTTTGGTGCCTTCCCCTCTTCCCTTCTCTCTTGTGCCCACGCCAGCCAAAGGAGAAGCCAGGCAAGGAAGACCTTTGGAGGAGGTCTTGAAGTGGGTCCACGCCACCTTGGAGGAGAATATTAAGGGTAGTACAAGCCCACCCTTGGAGAAGGAGAGTTAAGGTGGAAGCTTCCACCTTGGAGGAGCCTTTTAAGGAAGGAGGAGGAGCCCTTTTCAAGCCTAGGAGCCACTAAGCTTAGAGCAAGGACCTTCCCCTCTTCACCATCACTTCAGGAGGATTTGTGTTTTACTTTATTTATTACATTTATTCTAGTAGTAGAAGCATTCCTCTACTAGGTTTTCGTGTAAAATACTTTTGCATCAATCATGTTGCCTTCAATTCTACTTAATTTTGTTGCAATTTTTTTTATAATCTAGTTTCTAGCACTTTTCACTCCTCCCTAATTACTCTAGACCTCCATTTGTCTACAGTGAGCTTAGCGAGAACCCCTACTTATCACTTTAGTAGTAGTGTAGTGAGTTAGTGTTAGCCATTTTCCATTGCCAACAAAATTAGCGCTACCGTTATTTCAAAACCTTAAAAAATGACATGTTCAAAAAGACCATAAAAAAAGTTTATTTCCATTTCCGGCCAAGAGATCGATTTTTGCAACCAAATTGCCTCCTTGGACGACCCTAGATACCCCTCTATATAGGTTATAAATTTAAAAGCATATACGATTTCGCGTGTTACAAAGACTTAAAACCCCGCTTTTGCAAATCATGCTAAATTTCACAT